>JAREYC010000003.1:119105000-121605000 GCA_030015325.1 Cryptoblepharus egeriae | reverse complement strand
TTTGAAGCAAGAACTGAGATTTGGTGAGAAGGCAGGTGAGACTGGAAGCTGTATATACACCATAAGGAAAGTTGAGGGAATGTTGTCATCCCGGCAACAATGTGATATAGGAATATCTTACCGGGGAATTCCTCTTCCTGGGGAGGGAAAGGGTGCATTCCTGACCCTTCAAGAAGATCTTTGGAAGATCTATTAGAAACAAATCTAATAACGTCTTTATTTGAGGAGCATTCTTTCACGCTTGATGCACTGTGAAGATGGATACTAAACTTAAGAGCTATTTTAAAAGTTTGAAATAGTTTGGGCAGTGCTCCATTTAAGAGACCACAAGAATATTACCCTTCAGTTTACAGGCTGAACTTCTCAGAAGAAATACCTTGAGAGTCACTTTGAAAGCAACTAAGAAACATCAACTTGTTTTCATGCAAACTATTCCTCATATGTGAACCAAAGCTTTTGGGCTGCACTGATTGTAACTGCAATTTTTTAAAAAATAAGTTAGGAAATTTTAGAAATTTCCATAATCACAGGAAGATTATTTAAGCTGGTTTTGTGCACTGGAGAGCAGACCATTTTACTAACTAGGAAACCCCCTGATTTGAAATTCACTGCTGTCTTGAACTTGGTAGTATTTTAGCAAGTGTTAGGTTCGGTAACCCCATCAGCAATTTAGGGAGCATCATAGTTGTGGTTGTAAGAATCACATGAATATGTTAAGTCTTCTGTGCACTTGGAAAGGATATACAATATGGTTAAGGTTCTTATAAATGTTTGTCTGCTGCGCCCTGAGTTGAAACATCTACTCCTGATATTTTCTTTGCTGTCTAAAGGCTATTGGTACCACTGGACTATGGTGTTGACTGTGACAACAAATCATTACCTTTTAAGAAAGGAAAATAGTGAACATCTTGGTGGAAGTGCAAATATTCACAGACAAATGACCAAATGTTCATTGGTAACATTGTTTTTAACAACAGGAAGGTGATGATTCATTGCTAGTGACAGTCATTCCTGTAAAACCTAGCAATTCACCCGGAAAGATGAAAATAAGTTTTGAGGACTTAGAGAAAGAGAGAGAAGAACAAGAAAGGCGAAAGCATGAGGAAGAAAAGCGAAAGCGATATGAACAGGAAAAGCAGGCTCTCAGGGAAGTCAAATATTTTTCACCAGATGTGGTAAGCAAAATGGGACGAAACCCTGACCTAAGCATGCTCGCATGGCCTAAGCATTGATTTCAGTGGAACTTTCTTCCAGGTAAGGGGGCTCAGGACTTACAGGTCATACTAAGATGCATGAATTAGGCTGCAATCCTAAAGACACTTGCCTAGGAGTAAGATCCATTGAACACAATGGGGCTTGCTTTGGAGTTGACATGGTTAGGATTGTGCTCGCAGTCACAGAAAGCCTGCATGCGTTGATGCATTGATAGCATGAGGATTTAAGTGTTGGAAATAAACTTGGTACATACACAGGATGAAGATGAAAACCAAGAGGGTGAAGGAGGAAAAGTGAAATTAACATTTGAAGAACTTGAAAGACAGAGGCAACAAAACCAGAGGAGACAAGCAGAAGAGGAGGCACGACAACGCTTGGAGGAAGAAAAACGTGCCTTTGAGGAGGCAAGGCAACAAATGGTAAGCCTGCTTCAACACAGAGGGATTTGGGGGAGGGTATAGTAACATCAGCATTTTTTGTTGCTGCTTTTTGAGGGAGCATGGCAGAGCTCTAACATTTTGGTTTTCTTAGAAATATGAAGTTCCTTATGCTGGAATCCTATACACAATTCCCTTGGAATAAATCCCACTGAACCTAATGAGGCTGATGTCTGAACAGACATTCTCAGCATACTATTATAAGACCCTGATGTACAGTCTTTCTCATTCATTAGATTGGCATGGCAGAGTTTGCCAAAACAAACTGTGGATGCTACAAGTATATAGGCAGCCTTCTACAATCTGTTCTGCAGTCTTTTACATCCTGCCTATTATGGTGCTGTCTTGCTGAACAAACTAAAAATACAGTGGTACCTTGGTTTACGAGCATCATTTGTTCAGAAAGTATGATTGTAATCCAAAATGCTTGTATATCAAAGTAAATTTTCCCATAAGAAATAATGGAAACACAATTTGTTCCACAACTCAAAAATATTCATAGAAAAATGATTACAAGCAATATAATACAAAATAATAAAGGAAATACAAAATATAAAGAAAATATTAAAATAAATCAAATTAACCTGCACTTGGGCTGCAATCCTAAAGACACTTTTGTGGGAGGAAGACCCATTGAACACAAATGGGCTTACTTTTGATTGGACATGGTTATGATTGTGCTCCAAGTCTCTCAGGCTTCAATCTGCCCCCATTACACAGGAGTGAGCCCCACTGATTCTAATAGGGATTATGGGCGCAATCCAGAATAACTACAGGAAGTCCTTGCTCTGACGTAAGAACAATTTACTCTGGATTGCAATATGAATTTTCCATAGGTTTCCACTGTAACTACGATAGTGGTGCTGTAACTACATGGATGTAAATGTCTCTTACGTGCTCCCATAGTTACTCTGGATTGTAGGGTAAGTTAGAGCAGACGTGCAAGGCTAAATCTCTCAGGCTCATTTCTATTGCCCCTTACATAGGAGTGAGCCTCACTGAGTGTAATAGGTTTATGTCAGAGTAAGCATGCATAAGCTAGACTCTCAGGAGAGGCTGAGCAGTGTGCTTGTATATTAAGTCAAAAATTATTAGAAATGTTTGCTTGTCTTGCAAAATACTCTTAATCCAAATTACTCTCAATCCAATGTTTTACTGTTTGTGAAACATTCATAAATATTGTCATCTTCCCTCCAAAAATTCCATGTATCTAAAGTATGTACGCTCCATTCTTAATTCCTGATCTTCCTATGTAATGCAGCTGTACTGTCCAAGCACATGCTGCCACATTTTGGGGATGGGGGTGGGTAATGTGATCAGACAGCTATAAGAAAGATAAAATACTTGGCATGATGTCTGGGATCCAGTACAACACATGAGCTCCTCCAGTCTTTTGCATTGGTGCTGCTTTTAGGCAGGTGCTGCTTTTTAAACCCTAAGACACTGTGCCTGTTAACCAGCAGGCCAGGGTTCGAGACTGGGATCGGCCCCACAAGACAGGGTGAGCTCCTGTCCTTAGCCCAGCTCTGCGACGCCAGCTGGATCCAGTCGT
This sequence comes from Cryptoblepharus egeriae, assembly GCA_030015325.1. NCBI lineage: Eukaryota > Metazoa > Chordata > Lepidosauria > Squamata > Scincidae > Cryptoblepharus > Cryptoblepharus egeriae. Next base: position 121,601,796 of record JAREYC010000003.1, on the reverse strand, counting down.
ATTGGCTCTGCCTTTCCATTGGACTAATTCAATGGCGTGGGGAGGGGGGATTTGCTGCTTGCGTAACAGCCTATCCTCCATAACAATCCAACCCAGGCTTTCATGCTTCGCATGCAGCGTATGCAGCGCCGAGCATGATACCATAGTCTTCCAAGACTGACGGAGGCCTGCTTTTTTAATGATAAGTTAAACCTGCCTCAATTCCCGCTTTTATGCAATGCTTAAAGGTAAAGGCACTCAGTCATCCATTCTATGTGGTCATCCTGAATGCACCAGCCTTCCTTTTATGACATTTAAGCCACCAGTGTGATCAGCCTTCTATATAGGTCACCATAGTTCTTGAGGGGGAGCAAACCAGTTTCTTCAGATAACTTTTGCACAAACTTTTGTAGTTGCAACTGGATTTGATGATAATGATGAGGGGGTCACTTTGCTCCAGCAGCCATTCCTGGAAAAAAACATAGAGTTCCTTCCCCAGGAATGCCATTGGTATAGGTTTGAGCACAGCACTATCATTGTATTGTTTATGGTACCCTTGTTTCACTTAAGTTTTTGTTTTGTAAAATTGAATTTTTTGGGATTGCCACGTGTCTTTTCCATGAACTTTATGCGGTACCCCACACTTTAGGATCAGTTTTTGGGAGGCCCCAATCTTCTTGTGAGTCTCTGGATCCAAATTTCCTAAGCCAGCTTTACCTTTGAGCATGCTTTCAAAGATGCATTAATTTTAAAAATGTTTTCTCTAAAGGCAAACAAAGATGAGGATGATAGTGAAACTGAAAATTCAGTCAAAGAATTTCGCCCTGGAAAACTGATACTTAGCTTTGAGGAATTAGAAAGACAAAGGCAAGAAGAAGAAAAAAGGAGGACAGAGGAAGAAGCCAGAAGGCGTATAGAAGAGGAGAAAAGGGCATTTGCTGAGGCAAGAAAAAGCATGGTAAGAATTTTAGATCAGCCGCCACGTTGTTTTGGTTTGCTTACACATTAGTATTTGCTTGCCACATTCTTCAGGGACACAATACTGGGATCATTTAAATCAGTGATTCTCAATCTTCCTAACGCCGTGACCCCTTTATAAGTTCCTCATGTTGTGGGGACCCCCAAACATAAAATTATTTTCGTTGCTACTTTATAACTGTAATTTTGTTACTGTTATGAATCGTAATGTAAATATCCGATATGCAGGATGTATTTTCATTGTTACAAATGAAATGTGTGTTCTATGCACATATTGAACACAATGGGATTTATTTCAGAGTAGGCATGCATAGGATTGGGCCCTGAGGCTGCAATCCTATCCACATTTATATGGGAGTAAAGGCCCCCCTGACTATAATGGGATTTATTTCAGAGTAGGCATGCGTAGGATTGGGCCCTGAGGCTGTCAGTCAGCCCCAGTGCACGCGCAGCTACAGCCGGAGGTCTGGCAAGCCTGACCTGGCCTCCTGCACCAGGGGTCTTTAGGCGACCCATAGGAAAGCTCTAGGTGACACCCAAAGGGGTCCCGACCTCACTTTGAGAAACGCTGATTTAAATAGACCAACGTTTCTCAATGTTTGTCTTTCATTGTTCCATTTACCATGATCCAACTATTGCGGATATCTATAAAATGTAGATATGCAGATATGTTTGTCTGCAAGAGGCCAGAAATTGCCAGATTATTGTGACTTCACATTATTAGAATCATAGTTAATTGAATTTTATGGCATGCCCACCTGAAGCAAAGCTGCAAGTATTTCAAGATGACATGCACACAACAGAGAAAACGGATAATTTTATGAGAGGGAAGGAGTGGAAAAGATAATCCTGACATGATTGTAGCTGCCTCTCATACAGGAATTGGGGACTAATGACGATGAAAGCCAACTGTTGGGGAAAGGCAAGACACTTGAATGCTATGCACCTAGCTCTACAAAGCAATTGACTGGAAGATCAGGATGCAAGCATGCCACAAACCTGGAGATTAGCCAAAAGCTGGAAGTCTCAGTAGCCAATGTATTGTATTTACATGGATTGTTAGTTGCCTTGAGTACCTCATTTTCAGGAGGAGAAACAATGTAAATATTTAATAAATATTCATTATGGCCATTTGCGTAGTTTCAATATCTCTCAGGCCCTCAAGCCTCACATAAAGTTTGCCCGCCCTGTAGAGATAGTATTAGCCTAACTGGACTAATAGTCTGGCTCCATAAGATGCAGTTTCCAAAGCTTTTTATAATAGATCACGTTAATTTATGGTTAAACTAGCAAAAAGCATACCCACGTTGCGGGAGTAACATTTCCCCATACGACATCCCCCCACGGCACATCAAAACCCCATGCGCAACTTCCCCCATGCGCATCATCCCCCCATACACAACTTTTCCTATGCACAACTTCCCCCCATGGGCAGCTTCCCCCATGCACATCATCCCCCATGCGCATCATTGCCCCATGCACAACTTCCCCCATGCGCATCATCCCCCATGCGCATCATTGCCCCATGCACAACTTCCCCCATGCGCATCATCCCCCCATGCGCAACTTCCCCTCATGCGCAACTTCCTCCCATGCGCACCTTCCCCCTATGCGCAGCATACTCGCCAGTGCAACCTCTTCCTCTGAACAACATCCCCTGCAGTGCACCAGGCTCCAAAATCAAGATGAGCATTAGATTATATGGTGCATTAGATTAGAGTAAATATGGTATATTGATTATAAGTCTAGGGTGTGCATTAGATTTAATGGCGTGTTAGATTCGGGTAAATATGGTACTTAGTGAGATTTTTTCCTGTAACAGACTCCAGATGACGAGCTTACACCGTTATCAAAAACTGCATCTCAAGAATCTCTTACACCTGGGAAACTGGAAATTAACTTTGAGGAGTTGCTGAGACAAAAAATGGAAGAAGAAAGGAGGCGCACAGAAGAAGAACGCAGACAAAAAATGGAAATGGAAAAACAAGAATTTGAACAGCTCAGACAAGAAATGGGCGAGGTCTGTAATTTTTTAAAAAATAAAAGTTGTGCTTTTTCTTTTTGCTTTCATTTGGAGTTACCAACTTCTTGAAAGAACTCAAGGAATGAGAAAAACATGCACAGAGTTCAGAAGCTTGTGGTTAGAGGCTGAAAAATGCACTTAGGAGATGGCGAGCTCAATTTGGAAACTAACCAGCAGTTGGGATGAGACAGCTGTAGACCCATGTAACTTAATGCTCCCACTCAAATTAATTCAACACACATGTCAAGTATCTCAGTTAAGGTGGCACATATATTTGGTTTCACTCTTTAGAAATGGCATGTTTCGTTGATAGTATACTTGTGGCATGTTTCTCTTTTATCAGGAGGAGGAAGAGTGTGAAACCTTTGAGCCTAGCCGGGAATATGAGGAATTAATAAAATTAAAAAGAAGCGGCTCTATTCAAGCAAAGAACTTGAAGAAAAAGTTTGAAAAAATTGGGCAGTTGTCTGAACAAGAAATTCAGAAAAAAATTGAGGAAGAACGAGCAAAGAGGAGAGCTCTGGACCAGGAAATAAAAGAAAGAGAAGCAGAGAAATTTCAAGAGGTTTGTTAGATTTGTAGCATTTTTTCTCATGGTATTCAATAATCCTGGTGTGGCCAGCAAGTTGAAGTTCAATGCTTCAGGTTACTGCTGTTCCATTGAGATGGCTTATATTCCTTCCATACAATTAATCAAGACATGTTGGGAACACAAGAAAAAAAGGCCTAGCAGCTGTTTTGTGTATGTAACGCTTTGCATTTACAGCTGTCTGTTCCTCCTTTCAATTTATTTTGATTTTGTGGAACAGTTTAGATGAAAAATATGTTGCAAGCTCATCAGGAGAAAATAGGACACTTGAAATCAGGCAATCTTCATATACTTGCAAATATTCCTTTGACATTTGCAAATATACCTGCAAATTCATCTTTTTACTTATTATGTGAACTTCAACATGCTTCTGTCAGCCCCTTCTTCATTTCTTCCTGTATGACGGGGTGTCAAACGCTTTTCAGCTAAAGTTAGCATTAATGGTGTTTCCTGAGGGCTGGAGTCCAATCTTATGTGTGTCTATTTTGAAGTAAGTCCCATTATAGTTAACGGGGCTTACTCCCAGGAAAGTGTGAAGAAGTTCTCGGGAGCCACTTGAAATGGTGAGGTGGGCCACGTTCGGCCCACGGGCCTTGTTTTTGATATCCTGCTGTAGGAAATCTAACTCACAAGCATTCCTTCTTCAACTGTTGCTAGCCCTGAACCATACCCGCTGTCCATACTTAATTTGTGGGCCATGGAGTCTACTTGTATGAGCAGCATTAATCCATTCCATCTTTAGCAGCACTTTTGTTCTGCCTCCATACTGTATGGAAGAGATGGGGCTTAATGGACAAGTTTCTTGCTTGAAACACAACCAAGTCTCCACGTGGTGACTTCGATCTCAGCGAAACCAGCCACTTCAGAGGTTGTGGTGTTTCAACAATGCAGATTGTTGTTTCATTTGAAGTTATGCCTGCATCAAGATCATTATACAGGGTAAAATGTGTGTTAGCCCCACCAGTGCACCAACAAATGTATTAGGCCCACAAGTGCACTCTTTTGTCACAACACAATGTTTTTGCCTCTCTCCCAATCTTGTTCTTTTGATCCATTCCATTTTATCCTTGGAGGTATATAATTCTTTAACTTTAAAGTATAGATTTAACTTTCAACTATAGATTCCCATAAAATTGAATCCAGTAAATTCAAGTTAGCAGCCTTCTTTGGGCAGTCCATGTGACAGTAGTCTGTAAAGACATATCATTAAAATGCTACTCTTTCATACTTGAAAAGGCCTAGGGTTGCTTTCAATAGTCAAGCATGTGGGTTCAGTTTCAACTTGTATTGCTTTCAATGTTTGATTTTCCTTTCCTTATAATTTCACAAACTGATGGTACTGGTTGCTTGTGCGGTAGCAGTGGAAGAACTGTAGTATGCGTGTATTTTGACAGGGAGGGAAACTGATGGGCAAAAAGCTGTATGTGATATGCTACCCTTGCATCTCCAGTTCTTGCAAAAAGATTGGTCCCATGTTATCCCCTGGATAACCCCCTTTGGGGATATATACATTTCAAGGCCATAGTGCTTATGTGCTTACCTATATATGTACACAGGTCCTCTGATCCTTTGCTGTACCTAAAAAATTGAGTGGCTGACCTTCCCCTTGAAATTGATAGACCCACTATCACTATTTCCATTGCAGTTTTCTGACTATAGGAAATGTTGGTAACCACTGTGGCCTGGGAGGGAAAAATTCACCTTTTATTAAGCTTGCGCAGTGCCTATTATGCAGTGGTCTTGAAAGTGGGCACCTTTAATGACACTTCCAGACATGACATCACTTCTGGGGGGTCCATGACAGATTGTCATTCTCTGAAGGGGGTCCCACACTGGAAGTCTCAAATACCACTCCTATAAGAGGTACCTCAGCACAAGGGCGTAACTAGGGTTTGTGTCTCCTGGTGCGGAAGGCTAGCACATCACCCCCATACATTGGGCGGGGCTACAGTAGGAATGATGGGCGTGGTTCTGTGCCATTGCCCTGCCTCCACTGGTTTTTTTAGCCATACATTTTAATAGAACACAGATATTTCAAACTGGTTTGTTTCACTGCATTGTGCTGTAAATTACACATTCAAAGGTGTATAACATGATGGGATTATTTCTACAAAACATGATTTTGATATTCAGGTCACAAGGGCTGCCACCCCCTTTAAGGGTGCCCCCTTTCTAAAGCCCTAATGTCCCAGATCAGGACCATTTTGGAAGTCTTGTACTCTCCTGGCCTGACCTTCTACTCCAGCCAAGGCATGCTTGCTTACTCATCAGTAAACACAACTGTGTTCACATCCATTTTCAATGAATTTCAACGCAGTCATCATGGATCTCCTTCTGGGGTAAATTATGGGGGCTGCGTTCATTGGATCAGGACAATTCCAGTGTCCTTAAATACCTTTGAACTGTGGCACATTTGCCTACTTGCGAGTAAAGCTGCAATATAGGTCACTTGCACTTTCCATAGATTTCAATGCATATTTTAGTCCTTTGGCCATAACTTTTGATAGGAAGATGCTATTTCAAAATAGCTTTTGCATTGGATTCTGCTCAATACAAATCCAATGATATATGACATGATGGGGTATGACGCAGCATCACAAAGTCGCAATTTTAAGGTCCCCAGTTTGTATCATCCTCCTTTGGGGACGTCACCCAGTGTACACCGCACCACCCTAGTGGCTGGCAAAGGCTGACTCTTTTACATCAGCTTTATTCTTTTTAGTGTGAAATCTTAACCAGCTTTCCAGCACTGGCCTAGCTGTGCCAGTGGAGCAACATGTTGCATTGTTCAATTTGAGGACATTCACAGAGCAATTTCTCTTTCCTATCAAATGTTATGGCCAAAAAACTAAAACTAAAAAACATGCATTGAGCGCTATGGGAAAGTGAAAGTGTCCAATATAGCGGCTTTACTCACGAGTAGGCAAATGTGACATTGGCTACAATCCAGAGTAACTGCGGGAGCACGTAAGAGACATTATGTGCACCCGTAGTTACTGCACCACCTAATGAAAACCTATGGGAAATTCATATTGCAATCCAGAGTAACTAGTTCTTACTCCAGAGCAAGGACTCCCCGTAGTTACTCTGGATTGTGCCCATAGTCTGTCAGAAAAACCAGGCCGAGAGGAATCAAAAACCTTGTCCTCCTTTTGAGGTTTGGGCATCTAGTCACCCTGGTATGGTACCATCTTCAAACACTTTAACAACCTGACTAGCTACTTAAACTCTCAACATACTTTGTTGGTTTGGTTATGTTATTGCACATACCATATAGTTTCAGGAAACCCTGTCAGCAGTCAACTCTGTTTTATTTTGCTCTTGCCTTCTCTAGAAACCTAATTTGCTAGCTCTGTGGACAAATGAATGCACTCAAGTTCACCGATAGCAAATGATATCGATGGCAATCAATTTGAAGCTAAGTTAATGTTGGTTCAACAGTTGAAGTTATACAATTTCCCCAAAACTTTTTGCTGCCAAGGATCTTTTAATTAAAATAACTTTAAAAAGCTGGTTTTTAATTTTGCTTTTGACAAACCTTTCCAGGAAGATGAAGTAGATGTGAAGCAAGCCACAAAATCTGAAGCTCCATTTACACACAAGGTTGACATGAAGGCTCGCTTTGAACAAATGGCAAAAGCAAGAGAAGAGGAAGAACAGAGGAGAATTGAAGAACAGAAATTGCTACGCATGCAATTTGAACAAAAAGAAATTGATGCAGCATTACAAAAGGTATCAGATATTTTTGGTTCTTTAAGACCATTGAATTTCCATCAACAGATGGGCACCTGTATCTGCATGTGTGATATGCCAATTATTTGCAGATCTCCATTGTGCCCAGTAAACATAGTTTAGATTCTTACTGGGATAAAAATGATTTTCCTTTTACAGGTCACTATAAATATTCAAACTTATAGCAATGCACAGGCAATACTGACAATATCAATACACCATTGGGTGGTCCCTTCTGCCCAATAATTGCTTTGGTGCAGTTTCTACTTCCATACAACTTGTAGCAGTATGTTTAAACTGTCAGTGTTTTTCAACCTGGGTCAGGATCCCAGTGGGGTAGCAAAGCCTCATTTGGTGGGGGGAGGGGGAATCACAGCAACATTTCAAATGCTCTGCAATACTGCCTTATCAAAATCTTTAAATAATCTGTAACAGCCTAATCTGTTATTTAAATTATCTGTACAGCCTTTTCTTACTTTCTTGCCTTGGCTCTGTTCAGGCTGCTACCTTGTGATGAAGACCCACGAGATGGGAAAAATGGGTCAGGTGGGGTGGTGGCGCAGGTATTGGATCTCTGGTCTCATACTTTATTGTGGGCAGGACCCAAAAAGGTTGAAGATCACTGCTCTGCAATATGCAAAGCAGAGAATATATCTCTCTTCTTCCATCTATGTCTGGTTTTACTGTTGTCTAGTTGTTTTTTATAGTTAATTGTATTATTGTTTTAATTGTATTTTGTTAGCCGCTTTGGGTGCCCTTCGGGGAGAAAGGCAGAATACAAATCAAATAAATACAGTGAAGCACATTCTAAAAAAATATGTTTTGAAACAGAAAAAAGAGGAGGAGGAAGAAGAGGATGGGAGCATTGTTAATGGATCTGTTTATGAAGACGAAGAACAGCAAGCACGGTCTGGTGCTCCCTGGTTCAAGAAACCTCTCAAAAATATGTCTGTTGTGGATAGTGAACCAGTGAGATTTACTGTTAAAATAACTGGAGAACCCAAGCCAGAGGTTACATGGTGGTTTGAAGGAGAAATGTTGCAGGACTGCGAGGACTATCAGTATATTGAGAGAGGAGAAACGTTCTGTCTTTACTTACCAGAAACTTTTCCAGAGGATGAAGGAGAATATATGTGTAAAGCAGTAAACAGTAGAGGAACAGCAGCTAGCACCTGTATTCTCACAATTGAAAGTAAGAGTTAGCATTTTTAAAGCTCTTAATTCTTTGTGTTCTTCTCCCAAAACCTACTGATCTTCTCTAAACTCTTTTCTTTTTCTCTTCTAGCTGATGACTATTAATATCCTACTTTTTCCTGGAGTCTTCCTTCATAAAATTTTTACTGCATCCATCTCTTTCCCTTTTTCTGTGGTGGGGCCAACAAGAAGGTGTGCGTGTCATTCCTGAAATACAATACCCACTTTCCTAAGTGTTCACGTTCTCATTTGACAACAGAAGCTTGATTCACTGAAGCACAACAGGGCCATCAGTAGCATGCTTGCTTATTTATATCACTTTGTTACTTCAAGGAGCAGAACTATCTGGAACAGTGAAGCAGCTTTCCTAGTGACTCCATAGGAGCATCAACAATAAAAAATTAGGTTTGGTAAAAACCAAAAAATAAACAAACTTCAGCAGCACGCTTTTTGGAACACCATGACTGTTACTGTGGCCTTCCAATGCTACTCTTTAGGCCAAAGCCATGAAAAACCATTTCATTTCTCCTTACATCTAAAGACAAATTTATTCTAAATACAAGCCAGTGTAGATTCTTATGTTCTGGAAGCTGTGGGTGGGTAATAAGTAAAGTGGGTAATAAGTAGTTTTGGTAAAACTACTAAGAAGCCAAAACAGAACAGAATGGCTTATTGAAGTTATCCCACAAGTAAGGCAATTTAAAAAATCTGCTTTAATAAAATTAACAATGACATAGAAACAGATTTATGTAATTAAGTGTACATGAAGTTTTTACTTCAAAGAACCTTTTTGACTTTTTGCATTTACTAGAGGGTAGAAATTGTCCAGCATTTTTGCTTCTGGTTACTGAATCAAATTTGCAGCATTCTGACATTTTTAGGATAAGTAGATGGCTTTTCAACTTGAACCTCAGCTTTTAATGAATCATCTCACTATCGTTATTTACCAAAAAATGGTTTTTATACTTAGGGCAAATAGATTTTACAGCTTTGCTTTCTGCTATCAAAAGCAGTCAACTTTTACTTCAATACAGACTATATAATAGGCACTGGAAGACAGAGAATGAAGAAGATCCTCGACTAGATTTGGGCGTTTTTAATTGTCCAGAATGACTGATTTACATTTTATTACAAGATAATTGGCTTTTTAAATCTGACCATATATAACATTATCTATTCTGTAATAATTGGAAGGCTAATAAATCTATGTTGAGTCTATAATTTGATTATTTTGTTTGATGGTGTGTGTAAAGCAATGGTAATTCATAGCTATATAGCAGCAAGTCCTGTAAAAAAAAAAACCTTCCATTTCCAATCCAAAGAAAACACAGAAGGCACAAGTGTTACCCATTAGTTTACATTTATTCTCATACAAAAACATTACAATTAAATGTGTATTCATGAATACATACAATGTCAATATTGAAAGCTCAACACAACATACTGTAAAGCATTTGATTTACCTCATGTCCAAGCTGCATCTCCCTAAGATACTTCCCATCACAGAGCGTTTTAAAGATAATCTTCTTTCTAAACACGGGTAGTTTCTGTAGAGAACGCTATCTCAGGACAAAAATGCATCTTGCATGCATACAAGGGTCAAGTTTGCATAAACACAAATTGTATAGGGTACTAAATAGGAAAACTGGATCTGTTGAATGCATTCTGCAGGGCCCAGCATTTTGCTGTATGAACTGCTAGTACACAAAGAAAACTCAGAAGTTCTACACTCTTAAACTATAAAAAAGAAAGGTTTCCCAGCAGCTGATGAAATATTTTCAGGAAAGAGGATGATTAGCGAAAGATACAACCTACCTAGCTACTAAAATTACTGAAGTGTAATTTACACAATGATTTTTTTTAAAACTAGCAGAGCACATATTTCAAGGATGATCTAGAAACATTACTGTTAGTTGAAATTTGAAGATAGTCTTTTAAAGCATGCATTACTCTCACTTCTAATTCTAAGTCATGGTACTCTAGCGTTCCCTGTTGCAGATCTGCAATGGTTTTTCCAGCCATAGAACAAGAGTCATTCAAGAAAAATGTTTCTAAAAGAAATCTGAGACGGAAACAGCAAAACTACACTCAATGCAAGTTGCCTATAGGTACACCAGGAAACGTAAAGTGAAAATGTTACTGCTTTAATAGTCTTTATTATAATCATTACCCGTCTCCTAAGCCAAGAATTCCATTTTTTCCTTACATTCCTTTCCCTTAAAGTTAATTTCAATTTATAACTAGAGTTCATTAAAAATGGAGTAGCAAAAATAAGATTTGCTTTAAACCGGTGAAAACAAAACCCAGCTGGATAAAGCTCATCAGCACATACCCTAATTCTCATAAAGACAAAATTGGACATGTTGAACTACAACAAAAAATGAAGTGGCTTAAGGGAATTCAAGTACAACTATCAATTTAGTTGTGAAATGCAAAACATATCTATGCTTGACTATTTAGCAAACTATAAACTGAGAGATGGTTTGTATTATTACCACATAACAAATTATGGAACATTTATGGTCAAGCAAATAGCACTTTAAAGAATGAGAAGCGATTAGAACAGGCAAATTATACCCTACACCATTAAGTATGGGATACATTTAAAATCGGTATTGTTTTGCCAATTTTACCTTCTACATGGAGCCCTTCTATGGTCCATGCTCATCGGCTCACCAGGGCCATACACTCAAAGGAATCCTCTTTATTGGCAGTAACTATCTCAGGACCTGATTTTATGAGCTATGATTTGGTGCTTGCAGCATCTTCAGCACTGTGTGTGAAAATGAAGGCAGTGTTTTTGAATATTTTTCTTTGATGCATAGAAAAGCAGGACTTTTGATAAAATCAAAACATTTTATTGAAAAACAAACTGATGGTACTGCCTTATCTTGTCTAGTTATGCTGAAAAAATGTACCAGTTAAACTATCTACATAAGCCATATACAAAACATTTAAACTGGCAAAAGGAAGGAAATCTGCTATACAAAGGAAAGATTCGCCAAACTAATAATAACATTTCACTGACACATGCCTTCCAACACTATCCTGCAAAATTCAAGCCTAAATTTTCTTTCTGCATGAAATCAATTAAGCAAGCTAGATTAATTTGTATTTAACTTAGATTTTTGTGTATAACTTAAAACTCAGTTATTAGTCTAAGGAATGAGAGAAACATACAGTATGCTTGCGTAAGTAGTATCGGGTATAACATCCTTTACATTATCAAAGCATTTGTGAAGGCTGTTGAAGTTCTGACCAAGAATTTCCTGTAAATCTTGGGAAAAATATTTTATATTCGTGTAACAACTCAGCTATTGAGGGAAAAATGGTAAAAGTGATTTACTCAAAAAAAATTGCTGCAATTCACTTCTCTTTTAAAAATAAAGGTACACATTTACCCAGAAAAGTAAATAATTGTTTCAGACTTTCCACTGGAATGGAACCATGAATAGCAGAATACATTTGGGGAAAGATATTGGCAGATTGCTTTTGAATACACAACCACAAAAAAAATCTCACAGGGACAACATTAATATACTGAAATATGTATTTATACACTTCCTTAGGTTGTGCTTACCTGTGCTTTTTGCAGCAGAACCTAAGGTGGAAGGTCTGGGAAGGCACTGTGAAGTATAAATAATTGCACTGTTTGCAATTAATAAAGATTTTATACTTTAAATGAATCAAAATCAACAGCCTCCATTTGGTGAATGGCAAATAATCTGGTGAATTTGACCGTTTAGTTAGTAACTATACCATTCTCCAATAAGCTACAGATGAATCATGCAAAATATTTGATCTAGAAACTTTATCGCCTACTCTAAATATATTTAATAACTTCCTAGTAGACTGTTCAAAATTTTTACTCTGAATCCTAACCTAAATTGGGATAAAAATTATTCCCTCCTGATTCTACAGTACAACAAAATGCATTTCTAACTATGTAGTAAAACTATTTCATTTGAGCCTCATTTTATCCTTCTCTTGCAGCCAGCCTACATGTATTCTCAAAAAAAAAAAAGATTTTCCAAAGATAGGCTAATACAGGTTTATAAAATAAGCATATACCTATATCACCAAATATATGCAGACAAACCAAAGACAAAAACAACTTCCTCCTGACAAGTATTTTAACCTTTAACAATGCACAAGTTTTTATCTGAATAGATCTCATTTCTAATACCCTAAACGAAAAAAATAAATGACAATTTCTTTAACTAAATCTAAATGTCTCAAGAATACTTACCCATAAAGCTCAAAACACACACAGAGACATATATATGCACACCTAGGCTTCTGAATTAAGCAGTTAAAATTTTCTATGATATCAGCACTGTATTTTATTCCAACATAATATTCACACAGGTATGGCATTTGCATTATGTGGAACAGTGACAAAAAGATACTGTTGCAGTTCATCATTTTGTCATTCTGATGTACTTACAGTGCAATGCTCCTTGAAGGAACAATCAAGGATGATAACACAGCACAGTCCTCCTCACCCCTACACAGCTAGTTCTATACTGGCTGGATCAAACCTGCACTTCAACAGACAATGGCAAGACAGACTGTATTGCATGTAATCTAATATATTCAAAAAAAGCAAACAGTGGATTTTAACAGAATACCAGTTTTTTCAGTATAAATTATTACAAGCAAAATGTTTTATGGAAATTTTTTTCAAAATATTAAACTTAATGACTAATCTTTAGCATTTTAAAAAATAGACCTCATCTGCAAGATGTTTTCCTGTTAAGCACTTCAGGATTGCAATATTTCTGACAGATGTAACTAAAAATGCAGACCATCCTCACTACACTGAATTCTGAAGCAAAGTGCTACAAACTGCTTGCTTAGCACATTCTGACTTAGAGCTTTTGAACTTAATAACATGCCTGAAAAAATATACTAAATAATTAAATCATGTATAAAAACAAAGGTTAACTATAGCAGCTATATGGGTCTGAGACAGTGGTCATGAATAAAAAGAAATTTTAACTGTTAATGCAGCAGAAGTATGTCAAGAAACAACTTCACATACATGCAAATTTTAATTGAGTAGAAAGGAGGAGGATACCAAGATGCTGAACAGCAAAATACAATCACGAAAGAGATCCTTCTATAACTATTCTGCAAGGGGAGAATACCAAAATCAAGCTCAAACTTGCAAGGAAAAAAAATCTTACTTGTGTACATGTACAGCATTGCTAACAAATCCTTGAATTCTCTTGAGTACCACATATCCAACTTACCGACACAGGAGGTTTCATATTATTTATTGTAAAGCACAAAACAGGCATTTAAAAGTGATCAAGTATACATTGAAAAAAGTACATTTATATCACAAAGCATTGACCACATAATAGTTGCAAATACATTTGCTGGAATGTGTACATCTACACTAATGTACTAAAAACAAACCAATTTCCATTTCTACACAGAAATATTACCTCCTATCAGTAGTGATAGATATTTTGTACATTTTCAAAAACACTATTTTTAAACCAAACAAAATTATGATCTTCATCAAGGCGTCTGCATCCATACATTTAACAAAGGTTTTTTCCCCCACATAATGAAACTGTATTGTCCACTTCTTATTATTGGCCCTGTGCGAAGAAATACATAAGAAATACACAAAAAGTTAAAGAAAATCTTTTTAAAAGTGTGCTAACTCAGGAGTGAAGCCTTTAAGAAAGAAAAATTGGTTAATGTAATGGTGGTGGCTTCCTGCATGGCTTTCAAAAACCCTGGGAGGAGAAATTTTTTAATCAAAAACACTGAATGTGTGCAAAGAAAGACACATAATTTCAGTTAACTGAGAGCATGAATTCATTTACTATCCTTTGCCAAGAAAAGGAATGCATACTTCAGAAAGGTATCAAAGGTGGGAGACATGCAAAAAAGCAAAAAAACCCCAAGACTTAAAAAAAATCATAGAAATTACTCAAGATTTTTATACCTGTGGTGCCGGAGGATGTTGTGGCATTCCTTGAGGACTTGTCTGGGCATAATAGGCTGCCTGCTGTCTATAGTATTCAGCCCATGCTGCACTATAATCTGGCTGGCCTGCTGGTGGGGCCCCGGCTGGAGCTGGAACTGCCTGACCTATAACAAACATAGATTACACAACTCTGTTGCCATAACAGGAACAAAAGATGTTCAGAATAATCTCATGTCTAACAAACATTACCTTGCTTCTTGTAATATTCCTCCCAAGCCTTTGAATAATCTTGTGGCTGCCCTTGTTGACCTGAAAAACCCCCCACATTTTAATGTAAACATAACTCCCAGGTACACCAACATTACAGACAAGAATACAGTGGAAGAGTTCTTTTCTGCTTCATTTGAAGCTTAGCACAAATCAGAAAATGAAACTATTAATTCAAAGGTCTATGCAATATTTTTCTTGTATACATTCTTTCTCAATTCAAATGAAAAACGTTTTTGTGACTTGACATCATGATTTGTAACATGATTCACTCCATCTCCAGAGCGCAGAATCTGAAATCTGTTGCCCCCATATATATGAAGAACATAATACACTGTCCCATAGTATTCAATATACAGGGTGTTAAGTATACTCCAATGCCTCCACTATATGGAAAACATACACTATGGGTATGCAAGCTTTTAAGAACAGGGTAGAAGTATGAAGTTAGCTGTGTGCAAGAGCAGTCTCTTAACAAGACAACATGCATTTTCTGTCAAATCATGTTGAATGCAATCCAGAACTTCCACCTTGGTTTTTCTGTAACTGCCTGTGTAACAATAACATTACACAGGTTAATAAATGCTGGCCAGAAAGAAAGTGGAGAACTGTCAATTGATAGCAACCTCATCATCCCTCTTTACAATAACTAACCACTGATTCATTCTGTACATTTAAAATATTTTAAGACAGCCTTTCGCATGCATGTTCTGAATGCTCAAACAAGATTAGGACATTACAGTTAAACAGGGAGCATTTATAGTAGCAGTTCCCCAACTGTCAGAGAGGATTTGGACTGCTGTAAATCTTTGTGAGAGGGAAGGGATGGCAATTGTCTCTGGCAAATGGCTTTTTAAGTCTTACTGAGGGTTACTATGGCTTTTCAGAGGATCTGGGGAGATCATGGATCTCTTTGTTGGTATCCAATTATTTCAAACTGCTCTAAATTGCCCTCCAGACTTGGTTTTTGTGCAATTGTCACTGCCATCACCTATTCCATAAAGGGATGGGCAGCATAGAGGTACTCTGGCAGGGCCATCAGAACACCCCAGTAAGAGAATGTCTGATTTAGGGCATAGTGTTGGGGATGCTAAAAAACCCCTTTGCCTCCTCTGTACTAAATCTTTAGCCTCACCAAAAGGCACTGATGAGGATCAGGGGATCCCCAGCTCTGGTGTGGCATGCAGTGAGGGAATGTTGGAAGGAAGAACTCCCAGAAAATGACAGCAAACACTTGAAGTTTTGGTTCTAATCACCAAGTATTCCAATCCCTCAGTGGGTCATTGTCATCTTCCATGCCTGCTGCGTAGAGCAGAAGTATTCAGACTGGGGGGTTGTAAACCAGAGATCATGTAAATGTCCTCTGATCCCTATAATTCACAAAAAACTGCTTAATGATGGAGAGGAGCTTAATTCACAAAAAACTGTGGAAATGATGGTAGATTTTAGGAAGCACCCCCCTATGCTACTTCCACTTTCCATCTGTGGTAATGTGGTTTCAGTGGTGGAGTCCTTCAAGTTCTTGGGCTCTGTAGTCTCCCAAGACCTGAAATGGTCAACTAACATCAGGAGCATCATTAAAAAGGCTCATCAGAGGATGTTTTTCTTGCGCCAACTGAGGAAATTCAATCTGCCTCAAGAGCTGATGACCCTGTTTTATAGGGGAATTATAGAGTCTGTTCTCTGCGGTTCCATCACTGTCTGGTTTGGCACAGCATCCAAACTGGACAAGAAAAAACTACAAAGAACTATAAGTATAGCAGAGAAAATAATTGGAGTCAGTCTGCCCTCTATGGAGGATCTATATATCGCTCGGGTCAAGAGGAGAGCCGTGAGTATTGCTGCAGACCCTCTTCACCCTGGACACATTTTGTTTGAGCTTCTTCCCTCTGGATGCCGATATAGGACTCTGTACACTAAGACAACTAGGCACAAGGACAGTTTCTTCCCTTGTGCCATTAAATTGCTGAACCATCAACTATGCTGAGGGACTATTGGAAAATACTGAATAGTGTTCTTATCTGATTGTATGCTCTGTATGTATTGTTTGTTATTTGTGAGTTGGTGTTTGTATGTCTGCAGCCGTTGCCGAAGCCAAATTCCGGGTATGGAGTTCATACTTGGCCAATAAATAAATCTATCTAAATCTATCTATAAGGAGCAAGGACAACAACGCAATCCCCAGGCCTGGTTTCTTAAACTTTTAGGGAGATTTACCTCCTCAGTAAACCTTTGTGATAGGATGAAAGCAATGACACAATCCCCAAGATCATGTCACTAAGAGGTAGGATGAAATTATTTCACTTTCTCTGTAGATCACTTTGGGAACTTGCTGAAAAGCGGTATTTAAATCCTGTTGATGACAACGATGAAGATATAGGGCAGGGGTCTCCAAAACCACGGCCCTGGGGCAAGATGCAGCCCTCGGCAAGCCTCAAACCCCTCTATCCGGCCCCTGGGCAAGCCCCTGTAATCCACTCCAATACATTCTTATATATAAATTTATTCAAATTTATTCAAATTTTGGCCCCTGACAGAAAGATGATGATTCCAGTTGGTCTAGGGAAGCCTTGCATACCCCTCTTCATGGCTTGGAATCTTTGAACAGATGCCTAGAACCTTCCTTTGTTTGAAGATTCTAAGTCTCTGTTCAAGGATTCCAAACCCTGCAGAGCTATGCAAGGCTCCACTGCACCAACTGAAGCCTGCTGCAAGTGAAAGTGAGTGAATGCACTCCCCTTTCATTCCCCCTAACCAACCCAATCCTGGGCAGTGCAACAACAAATTTTAAGAAACACTAGCCTAGAATATACTGTTCTTTAAGCAGTCTGTTTTTAGGTGGGTCCTCAGGGACACAGAAAATTGGAGGTAGCTTCCATTAACACTTCCACAAATGCTAAGCTGTGGATGTTTATATAATATGAACACTTAAACTGAAAGAAAACACACCATTTTAAGTCACATTAGAAACTAAAATAAATTCTGAAAAAGGCTGTTTCCAGGGCAGACATGCCCCTTCACCGCCCCTTTGACTTAGGACACCTCAGGAGCAGGCGTAAATCTGAGTAGACCCATAGGGGTCCATGTTAAGCAGAGTAAAATTGAAAGTGATGGCAAAAAATACTGACTCATAGGCCAATCTATGTGCATCCCTGCCTCTCAATCTCAGGATACAGCACAACTTCAAAAGCCCACCTCAGGACATGGCACAAATACACCAGCCCAGTGAGCATGCTGCCCTTGTGTTGCTGCCGCTTCAGAAGTAGTCAGGCCAGCCTGGTGGCCTCCTAGCCCCATGGATTTGGCATGTTAGCTCAAGATATGGCCTACTTAGGCCAGCTTAGCTAGACCATTCTCTCTGGCCTTAAGTCAGGATTGCACCCCAAATGAAGGTTAATTTGTTTTAACCTTTCTTTATATTTTGTATTATACTGCAGTACTGTAATCATTTTATATGACTATTTTTTGATGGTGGAACAAATTGTCTGAGTTTTCATTATTTTTTATCTGAAAAGTCACTTTGATATACAAGTATTCTGAATTACAGTGGCGCCTCACATAAAGTATGTTTCACGTAACAAACAAAAAT
This sequence comes from Cryptoblepharus egeriae, assembly GCA_030015325.1. Classification (NCBI taxonomy): domain Eukaryota; kingdom Metazoa; phylum Chordata; class Lepidosauria; order Squamata; family Scincidae; genus Cryptoblepharus; species Cryptoblepharus egeriae. The sequence continues at coordinate 121,583,498 of JAREYC010000003.1, read as the reverse complement.
TTCTCCAGGATTCTGCTTCATGTAAAGAAAGTGCTTCACGTAAAGAAAACATATGTTGGCAGTTGGGGCAGACACGCTGGCCGGCAACCTGTTTAAAAAGCATCAGGGCTGCCTAGCACACCTGCCCATAGTGAAAGCAACACTTCCATGCTGTTCCTCCTGTGGCCAGGTGTCCGCTGGGCAGAGGGAGAGAAGAGCAGTGGAGAAGAGGGAAGCAGCTCAGGGCTAGCCAGAAGGGAGCAGGGGAGAGAGAGGCTCAGGATGGAGAGAAGGAGAAAAGTGGCGAGACACTTTGAAGGTGTCTTGGATTGCAGCCTCCTAACCATGTCTACACAGAAGTAAGCCCCATTGTGTTAAATGGGTCTTACTCCCAGGAAAGTGTCTTTAGGACTGCAGCCTAAGTAGATTTCATAAGATCATGCATATTGAATGCATGTTTTGAATTCAATCCCAGTGTTCTTTCTGTCATCATTTCTACATTCAGTTAATATTTTTATATGAATATTTTTGGGGTTGTGGAACCAATCATCTGAGTTTCCATTATTTCCTATGGGAAAATCTGCTTCACGTAAAGAAAGTTTCACGTAAAGAAACTGGCTCTGGAACGAATTAATTCTGTTACGTGAGGCACCACTGTACAAGCATGCTTCTGGAAAGAATTATGCTTGTAAACCAAAGTATCACTGTAATTGTATGCCATTTTCTCCAAAGGTACAGGTACGTATACATAGGAAGTTCTCATTATCCTCACATCTACTCCATGAAATCCAATTTCTTGACTTAATAGATATATCTTTCTCATAGTTTATAACAGCTGGGGGGATCTGAAGGAGGAGCACAGTTCTTACTGCTGCAGTGCTTTAAAAGAAAATTAAAGATGAAGTTTCAATAATGGAATTTCCCAATGTATCTACTATTTACCCATAGTTAACATCATGCTTCTCAGCCCAGTCACCTCACCGAAGAACTCCTCTTAGAAGCTTTATTCACTGTACTGTCCCATGTATAAGTCAACCTATGTGTTCAGAGTCCATTTTGAGGCATTATTTTTATTTATACAGAAATATGGTAATATAGGAACTATTTGGAAGCATACCAGGATACAAATATTAATGTACCAATTTAACTCATTGAATCAAAAATTATCAGCTAATTTCTAATAGCGAAGATATTTTGTTTTAGCTAAACCTCAACTATTAAACTCTGTAATTAAAAGGGAGAAATACATCCATTTAAAGAGGAACTAAAACAGTTGTTTTGATTAGTAATACATGTTGTGTACATTTTTGAAAACGTATCTATTGAAAATGAAAAGAATCCACAATTTAATGCTAACTGGGCAATAACCCCTGCTAACTGGGCAAGAGACACTCTTTCAAGTGGGTGTTCCTCTTTTATTTAGCAGGGGAAAAGTAACTGGCCTTACACACCCCAGCAATGTCTGCTCTAGTGGCTTCTGCTGGTGTTCTATTTGCATTTTAGATTGTGAGCCCTTTTGGGACAGGCACCCATTAGCTATTAATTAGCTATTAATTTTTTTCATTTTCTCGTAAACCGCTTTGTGAACTTTTCAGTTGAAAAGCAGTATATAAATACTGTAGATAGATAGATGCATAGGATGGGCAGCAATCCTCTCCAAGCTAAACCTTCGAGTAAGTCTCATTGATTATCATCGGGTTTTATGCTGAGTAGCCATGGGCTCTGAGTAGGACTGGGCTCTCAGACTGCAACTTGGGAGTAAGCCTCATTGACTTTAATGGTGCTTACTTCTGAGTAGGTCTCAAAGACAGCAGGCAGCAGCTGGGATAGAGGCTGAGGCTGCTTTTGGGGGATGTGGGTGGGCGAGCACTGCAAGTTCTGCAGGGGTCTGAAGCACTTTCAGTGCCAGGAGGCAGGTAGGGGGAGGAGCCAGGCAGCCCAGACCAGCTTTGTGGCAGCTGCCCAGGGCAGTGCACAGAGAAGCATGTGAAATTTGAAAATGGCTACTGCCACAAAGCCAGTTTTTCCAATGGTGGTGTCCAGCTTTGTAGGACGGCCGCATCCACGCTTGTCCTGGGCTGCATGTGGCCCCCGGGCCTCATGTTGGATACCCCTGCTCTAATGTAAGAACAATTTACTCTGGATTATAATATGAATTTCCCGTAAGTTTTCACTAGCTGGTACCATAACTATTTTGATATAAATGTCTCTTACATGCTCCCATAGTTACTCTGGATTGTAGGGTTAGATTTCCATGGACAATGGAAAACATAATAGTGTCCATTATTTCCAGTATGCTCAACAAATCAAGAATTTAACAAACAAAACGCTGTGCATCCATTTTAAAAAAGACAGGTATTAAGTTCAAAAAACAAGTCTTCTTCTAACAAAATATTAGTTTGGCCTCCCTTAAATCCCTTTGACTTATATGCCTAATTTTCAAGTGTTCCTATCTCCAATCTAGATATAGCATTTCCATTCATGTCAGATGTTAAATTGTGGATACTTGATAACCCAACAGTGCAACTCAACACTCCATCTCTCATCGCTTATCAAAATTACAGTTTTTGTCTGCAGCAACATACAATGTAGTCAAGGGGAGCTCCTCACTAATTTCCACTTCCAATCACAGTATCAATTCAACTAATGTTAAGAAAAGATGGTTTTATCAGACGGCCAGAGTATTTGTAAATGATGTCCCATTGCTAACACACAGAACAATTTTGGGCAGAATCCTACAAATGTCTACATCCTATGCGTGAACCTATTGTGTTCAATGGGGATTACTTCAAGGAAAGTGTGGTTAGGACTGCAGCCTTTAAGACAAATGTTTCAAACGTAGCTTTAGGGCAAAATTCAGAGCAGTTACGGCACTCTCTAGTGTTATCTTATGGAAAGTCACTTTAACTGCTCCAACACAAAGGGCTTATTTTGGCTTTAGGATATGGGCCATAGTTAATTAACACCTGAAGTACTTGAATTATTAAAGAAAACAACTTTCATATGATTATGACCAATGAAGTTCTGTAAGAATAAGAAGTGTTCATTCATGAAACATCAAATTGAAGATTATGATTGTGTAAGCAAATTAGTAATAATTCTGGTTATCTGTTGGGAGGGATTTTTCTCCATATAGTATGCTTGCAAACAAATCTTGGACTACCCAAACATCTTATTACAAGATACTAGGTTCAAACAAGAGATTTAAAATATTATTTAGTGCAGAAAGGCCGTAAAGAGATGAACCTTGTATCTGAACAGAGGCATTACAAAAGCACCGTGGTGTTTTTCTTAGGCTGTGCTATTAAACTATTTTTAATAAAATATTACATTGCTTTTCTTGGAGCAGAAAAGTGGCCTAAGATAAAAGCTTTGGAGCATCCAAATGATTTGTTGATGTTTACATTAACTTTTTTTCTTTTCAGAGTATTTTAGAAGTTCTAAAACTGCATACAGGACATTAAAAATTCATTAAAGTCATAGTCTAAGATAAAATTTCACACATACCCATTTTTTTATAGTACTCTTCCCATGCCTTGGTGTAATCTACCTGCCCTGCTGGTGCTGGATTGGGTTGATCTCCTAATTGAAGAGAAAGTGAAAGAAAAATGTTGCACATCTTCATACACACGCCTATGCAAAACACTACTGGATTTAGATTTTATACATTATGCAAAATTTCAAATTTTCCAGTGAAAAATCAAAGCAAACTAAAAATCCCAGAAGCACATCATTTTTGTGCTTGCTAATTATTTATTTAAAATCCTTTTTGAAAAAGCAATTTGTTTGAATAGATATACATAAACATACAACTATACTTTTCATAGCTTTATCCTTTAGCACTACCGCAAAGCATTCATTCCCCTCCTACCACCAAGAAATATGGATATAGTTTCATGAAAGGCTATTTTACCAAGAACCTTTCAGGCAAAATCATGTGTCAATTGACAGTGTCACTGTCAATACAATGCATATACAATTTCAAAATAAGAAAGTTTTTATTACATATATAATTACATAATTTTCATTATGTACTGTGTACAATGAACTTGGATGTTTCACTAAAATGAATTCACTACAGTTTGTATGAAAAACAGTAAAATGAACTACAGTTTATAAATATGTTAAGGAACTAGGACATGATATGATAAGAAATGTTTTCCATAAAATTTTTTTAGTACCTTGTCCATTGGTCTGAGTGGCTGGTGGTGCACTAGGTGGAGCTGCAGGTGGGGGTTGCGCCTGCTGCTGATAGTAGTGAGCATAGTAGGCTGCCCATGCTGCTGAATTAGGATCTGTGGGCTTACCTACAAAATACAACATAACTTTTAGCAAAGCACATATTAAGTAAGCATCAATTATTTCTCTGATCTTATGTTATATTAGCACAGACTACATTAGCACTACAGTGCATGGCATCAATCACCATTTCCAATTAAAAAAACACTTCAACAAAGGAAAACCCATGCAATGAAATAGAAGAAATGAACATCATCTTGCCCCAGTTGAAAGTCTTTGCCCTGAAATTTTAGTGGCTTTAGTTCAAGGTTAAAAGGGCTGTGGTGGCACAAGTGGTTTAAGACACTGTGTCTGTTAACCAGCAGGCCAAGGTTCAAAATCCAGATCCTACAAGACAGGGTGAGCTCCCGTCCTTAGCCCAGCTCCTAGCAATTCAAAAGCATGTAAATGCAAGTAGATAAATAGGTACTACCTCGGTGGGAAGGTAAAATAGTGCTCCATATGCCTTCAGCAGTTATGCCACCCACCCCCATGATCGCGCATGTGTCTTTGGAAAAAGCTGGCTCTAAAGGCTTAGAAACAGGGATGAGAATTGCACCCTACAGTAGGTCACGACTAGTAGTATAACTTGCAGGGGACAGCTTTATCTTTAGTTCAAGGTTACAATTCAATTAATACAGTTAATAACACTTGTCTTATTTTTCTTCTCAAGCAACAGAATTATGCAGTTCAGTATATGCACTGCCTGAGTGAGCTTGGAGCCACTACCATTTCTCATGCAGGGTGCCAAATTCATAGTCAGCTCAATTATAGCAATAAGCTCAATTATACCAATGGGGCACTCCTGCATTCAGTGCAGTGTTAGGAAAATACAATCAAGTCACAAAAAAAATTTAAAACCAGCTGTCACTCTCTCTTATAAGAGAAAGCGTCTGTCATATAAAACACTGAGTTCGAATTGGATGTGCATAGAAGTCCAGATTAGAGGTATACTTCATGACAAAATGTAAAAAGCTTTTAATTCATATGACTTGCCCAACTGCATGCATCAATTTATACACATACTATATCAAGAAACACAATGTATTAAAGGCTTCAGATATGCTGAAATATTAACTGTAAAACAACTTAACATATTATATTATCAAGTGCAATGTTTCATATTTCCTACAGATTTTTCCCTTATGTCTACTGCTTTAATCTATGCTTCAAGTATTCTCCATGCTTTCTTACACGCAAGACTTTTATCTGGGTTGATTCTTTGCCATCTTGATAAAAATGTATCTGTTGCCAGATTTGTCATCACAGCTGTGTTCATAGACAAATAGATGCAATATATTTACCAAATTTAATCAACTGGCAGTCAGCTGGATGAAGTCTTAATTAATAGGCAGGCTAGTAATCAATACATGTTTGAATACACTTATGCTGACTTTACATAACCAACTACACACGTTTTACTCTCTGGAAAGTTAGAATTATTTTGGTGTATACTTGGAGTGTGGCATGCAAACATGGTGTCAAAATTTTGCCACTTGGTTTGTGTTTGGGAGGTATTTTCGAGACATAGCCACTTAATATGCCAATTCAAGTAGCAACCTCGTAAGGAAGCCATGACATCTGATTCCTCACAATCTGCTTGAATCAGCATATAAAGTAGCTATGCTGTGCACCTAAAATTAGAGCCAACTGGGCAAAACTGGAACCATTTTTTGATTCAGCACCAGCAAAATAACCTAAAATAGCAAAATTTACCCATCACTGTGGGAGTAAATTTCAAGAATATTTGTGGGTCCTAGGCACTGAGCATCAGAGGGCACTGGGCACCAGAGGGTAGCAGGGTGCTTCCCTACTAGGCACCATCGGGCACCACTGAGCACAACCAGGCATTCCTACCAGGTACCAGTAGGCATCATCAGGCCTGTGTTATTAATCAGAATGGTGCCAGTCTAAAAACATGAATGTGGAAGCAATGAAGTACATAATGAAAAGTTTTAACAGCATATAAAAACTTGACTAAGGTTAACTCAGTGGTACTGCAACTACATTCAGCAGAAGATCCAAAGTTCAATGTATCTCCAGGTAGGGCAGAGAAATGACCTAGAGAGCTGCTGCTATTTTCTTCCTTCTCCAAAAGGACTCACCCAATAAGTGAAAGGAAATTTGATATAACACAATGTTTTTAAAATACTAGAGGAAACCCCATATTTGTGCTGAAGAAAGGGCAGACTGCTGTGAATCAAGTCATAGGAGCCCCTAGCTAACTTGGCAAGAAGCACTTTCAAGTGGGTGTTCCTCCTTTATTTAGGAGAGGAGGGTAACTGGCCCTACACCCCCCCCCCAGCAAGAGCTCTTCATCTGAGAGCTCTTTGTTTCCTTTGTAAACTGCTTTGAGAACTTTCTAGTTGAATAGCAGTATATACCAGTAAATAATGTCATTAGGAAACAAGTGAGCATCTTGATATTCACAGAGCTTCAAAACAAATTAATGCATAATTCTTTTTTAAGTTCAACTTACAACACACTGTAATCCATAACTATCTGGAGAGCATTTTAAAGGAAAACACACATACAGACGAAATATATTTTAAAGATGTTTTTCCTTGCCTGGATCTGGAGGATTTGGTGGCTGCCAGTGTGGATATGCATTACCCCATCCTTGTGGTGCATATGGCGCTGGAGGGCCACTAAAAGGAAATGATAGTTGTAGTTATTATCATGAACAAACTGTCCAGCAGACTATGGTGACTTGAAGCTACTGATTTACAATACATTACAACAGGAGTCCAAACTGGACAGGTTTAGTTAAACTGGTTCATTATTGAATTAACCTCTTATTGTGTCCTTACTACCTTGATCAGGAGTCAGTAAATTAAGGTAACAGGCTCAAGGTGAACAAAGTGGCTGTTCTCACAGTGAGAGATTTCAAGTATATAACATTTCTATACAGGAAAGTCAGGGAAAGGTAGATAGAAGAATGTGGGAACACAGTTGCTTACGTTAGCTGCTGAAGCTGCCTTTGGAACACCAAACTGGTTTCCAGGTGTATTCAGTTAAACCTGCTTGCTAAAATATGCTATTTTACCAACGTCTGAACATCTATTATGTTCTATGTCGGGGTGTCCAACACGAGGCCCGGGGGCCGCATGCGGCACAGGATAAGGGTGGATGCGGCCCTCCTGCAAAGCTGGCCACCACCATTTGAAAAAACAGCATTGTGGCAGCAGCCATTTTCAAATTTCACGTGCTTCTCAGTGCACTGCCCTGGGTGGCCGCCACAAAGCCAGTCTGGGCTGCCAGGCTCCTCCCCTACCTGCCTCCTGGCACTCAGAGTGCTTCAGGCCCCTGCAGACCTTGCAGCACTCACCCACCTGCATCCCCCCAAAACAGCCTCAGCCTCTATCCCAGTTGCTGACTGCTGCCCTTGAGACCTACTCAGAAGTAAACTCCATTAAAGTCAATGAGGCTTACTCCCAAGTTGCAATTTGAGAGCCCAATGATGCATAGGATGGCCTGTGATCCTCTCCAAGCTTAACCTTGGAGATATGTTGCAACCCTAACCATACCTACTCAGAAGTAAGGCCCATTGTAGCCAGTGGGTCTTATTCCCAGGAAAGTGTGTTCAGGATCACAGCCCATCCTATGCATTATGAGGATCACAGCCCATCCTATGCACAGCCCAGGAGAGGATCGCTGCCCATCCTATGCATCATGCCTACTCAGAAGTAAGTCCCACTAAAGTCAATGAGGCTTACTCCCAGGTTGCAGTCTGAGAGCCCAATCCTATGCATGGCTACTGAGCAGAAAACCCCATTATAATCAATGAGACTTACTCCAAGGTTTAGCTTGGAGGATCGCTGCCCATCCTATGCATCATGCCTACTCAGAAGTAAGCCCCATCAAAATCAATGAGACTTATTCCAAGGTTTAAAAATGTAAGACAAAATATAGGACATCCTACATTTTGTCCTACTTTAAAAAATTTGTTAGTGTTTATGTGCGGCCCAAACCAACTCGTCTTCCTACCCATGCGGCCCAGAGAAGCTAAAAGGTTGGACACCCCTGTTCTATGTAATTTCAGTTTTAGTAAACAAGGAATCTCATTAGTGTGACAATGAGAAGCTGTTTGTAAATAGGTACCAATCTGAATAATATAATTTTTATTTCCTCTTTGAACAACTACCATTTGTGAAGCAGGCTGGAAGGCTTCTATGCTAATAAGAGACATAATTTTTTCTACATGTTTCTTTATACTTCATTTGATGCAACTTCAATGTAAAGGTAACTTTTTAAGGACAAAAATCAGTGGATTTACTTATTTACAGATTAAGTCTGCCCCCTCCAGTGAGCTCTGCTCCCCTCAGCTCCAGAGAGTCATCTGAGCCTAGCAGAAACCACATACCGTGGTACCTCGCTTAACAAGCAAAAATTTCTAAGAAATCTTGCTTCACATAACAAGTTCTGCTTCACTTAACAAGCAAGTGGGTCATGGGCACGCATGCTATGCAGCCGACGCTCCACATGGAAGCTCTTCAAAAGGGTTGCTGGCCAGCGCTGCTGCCTCTAACTGCCCCCAACTTGGGGGAAATTGCCTGGGGGTGCCAGAGGCAGCTGCCCCTAACTTCCCCCAAGTGCCCCCACTGAACACCTTGAACCTCCAGCAGCAGCCCAGATAAGCCTCCCAGGAAAGTGTCTTTGCTTGCAGTCTCCTAACTATGTCTACTCAGAAGTAAGCCCCATTGTGTTAAATGGGGGTTTACTCCTAGGAAAGTGTCTTTGATTGCAGTCTCCTAACTATGTCTATTCAGAAGTAAGCCCCATTGTGTTAAACGGGGCTTACTCCCAGAAAAGTGTCTTTAGGATTGCAGCCTAAGTAAACTTCATAGGATCATGCACATTGAATGCATGTTTTGAATTCAATTACAGTGTTTTGTCATCATTTTTACCTCCAGTTAAAATTTTTATATGACTATCTTGAGGGTTGTGGAACCAATTGTCTGAGTATCCATTATTTCCTATGGAAAAATCTGCTTCGCTTAACGAGTGTTTCACTTAAAGAGCATCCCTCCGGAACGAATTAAGCTCTTTATGTGAGGCACTACTGTTTATCTATTTGTAGCCCCTCTCAGGCAGTGTGAGTCAAACAGAGAAGACTTTCAGGTTCAATGATTTTTAATGCCTAATAAGGAGCTCTAAGAAGACTTTGTCATCCAGAACCAAGAAAAATGGCATGTATCATTTCTTCAGGCTTGCTTCTTAATGTTGCAATTTTAATAGATGTTTCTGCAAATGTTTTAATTCACAATATGCAAGTGACAAACATTTATGAACTTATTTGCAATGGTGAGTTACTTACTGAGGTGCAGGACCAGGAGGGCCAGGTGTATAAGGAGCTGGATTGTAAGGTCCCATAGGGGCGCCAGGTGGTGGCCCAGGAGGCCCATGTGGACCAGGAACAACACCATGAGGTCCATGCGGCACTGGTGGACCCAATGGATTCACCGGACCCTGGTAAAAGAACATAAACTAAGAATGGAGCTGCTTTCAAACAACCAGAAGAATAACTTGCTTGAATGTTCAGGAAAAAAAAGCTATTGGTACCAAACTCATTTCATGTGTTTGAATGGCATTTATGGCTCCTGAATAGCATTCATGGCATCTGTTCAGACCCAGTAGTGATGTCATTAAACAAGACATGACTATTACAAGGACATAAGAAATCTAAATGTTTACCTTCTAACCTCCATTACTTATTGGGGGCCACACTTCAAATTTCAGTAAGCCACCTTGGACTATACTGGAAGCTTTTTTCGGATCTCTTTCTAAATTGACAAAGTTAGGTTTCACAGTGTTAAAACAGAGCTTCACCTTCAATTTCTTTAGCCAGCTACTGTGGACCATAATTCCAAAGAAGTATAAATGTGATCCATTTACTCATGCAGAGTTAACACTTTGGGCTAACTCTGAGCTAAATATAGGAAGGAATCTAATTTGTGAACTGGACAGAAAAAAAAGATATATATTTTGGACCAATTAATTGGCCAAGAATAGGAGTTTCTTGGATGAAGTTTATTAGGATGAAGATTAACTATGATTGACCAGTACTAACCAAATGGCAGTATCTATAACTACAATTTTTGTTAGTCCAGCTGGTCCAAACCAAGAGTTTATTAGCTTCTCAAATGCATTCAATTCCAGAAACACTTAAGTTATTGTGATTAGGTTAATAAGATAAACACTTATCTTATTGTCTAAGAGCACAATCCTAACCATGTCTACTCAAAAGTAAGCCGCATTGTGTTCAATGGGTCTTACTCCCAGGAGACTGTTTTTAATCCTAAGCCATAAGCCACAGAGAAGTGTGAAAAAGAGCTGGAATGTCCTATCATACAAAATAAATAAAACAGTATTAGCTATTATGGATGCCAAAATGCTTCTATATAGAGGAGCATATAAAAGAATCTACTGTAATTGTTGGCTCTGTTTCGGCATGTTTCAGTTTGTATAGTGAAAGGATGAAAGTTAACAGTTTTATTCATCAAGTATTAACAGTTTTATTCATTAATCATCATGGATATGTATATTCTTTTGAACTTATCTGCCTATTGGATGGAAGTACTCTGAAAGACAATGGATATCTATATATCTACAGATAAATACTGTAGATATATGGATATAAACTGTGCCCTTACTTTGCTAAATGTGGTTTAAATAAGTACTGTCACACTATTTTTAAACAGACTGAGGACTTTTAAACTCTGTCAATATTTAAATCTATGGCTTATGGAAACACTAGCATACTGATAATTTTTTATATTTGTAGGCCCTTTTCTAAGAAATTTTTTATAGATTTATTAGTATCCATTGCATACATAGTTTTCTTCCTCTTTTAATTTTCCCCCTTAGCCTTACATTTGATAGTGTGTTTAGCAGTGATATTATTGTTTTATAATTAACTAATAAAAGAAATTATAGCTGCCTCCTTAAGGGGAAGGGCCATATCAAAGGCAGCAACAAGACCGGCACTTTGATTTTGTATCATTTTCCTGGGGGTTGTGATGGCTCTCCAGATGTCTGGGGAGTCTCCAAGTCCCTTTGCAGTCCTTCCAACAGCTTTGAAGTCCTGATAAGTGGAAATACAACTTCTTTTAATTCCAAAACAGCTCCAGGAGGGTTGTGGACAGGATCACAGGTTTCTCACAGTAAGATACCTCTCCAGGTAAGTGATACAAAACCTGTATCACTTACCAGGCAGCAGCATATTGCTGCATCATTCCTGATCATAGAGGCTTGCAAACTTTCCCTGAGAATGCAGACAGCTCTGTTCTAACATCACTCTTGTGGGTTCTTATGAAGTTACTCATTAAGTCACTACAAGAAAGCCTTCTATCTGAAGGTAATAAGACTGAACACACTGGCTTTTAACAGTAATAAATCTGTTGCCTGCTTGTTTGCCTGGAGTAAGCAACAACTCTTTCACAAAAAAACAGCTTGCCACGCTTGTCATTCTGGTGTTCATATGTTCATAAACATATGGTCAAAGTTGATAATAAGTAACTTTAGTTATTATATTTTGTATCCAAGTAAACTCAAAGGCAATTCTGTGTTCTCCCCACTCATTCAAGCCAGCAGATGCTTTTATAAAAAATGAAATAGTTTATTTCCCAAAATACTTACACCTATCTTCTCTTCTATGAGTTGCCGAGCATAATCAATCTGCTGGGGCGTTCCCCGGATAGTAAACAATTTCATGTTTGGATCTGCATTTGGTGGAGGGTTTCTCTGAAGTTCTATTCTAGCACCAGACTGTTGGCTGATGCTCTTTATAGTTTCACCACCTGAAATATTTGGAATAAATATTACATAGGTCGGACTTCTGTACTCAATGACTGAGTTGACTCACCACTAATATTGGAGTCCCATCTTTAAATATCTTGTATATAAAACAAAAACAAAACACCTAACATTCTATATCCTATCTACTTCGCTCCATTAGATTCCATTAATTTCAGTATAATGCAATATAGTGTATATACCCAAACATTCTGGGGCAAAAAAGAGGAGGCATAAATATTTTGTGGGTCTTTAACTGTTCCATTGATTTGCTATCCACTAATTTTTTTATCCACTGGGGGGATCCAAAATGGAACTCCAGTTGGTAAGGCACAACCTGTAAAAATAACTACCCAATAGTACTGCATCAGTCTCTACACAACTTGCTAAAAAGTAAATCTAAAAATTTCTTACCAAGTGGTGCCTCCCCAAAGAAGAAATGTTATAGATACAAATTGTTTGCTTTTATAGAGGAAAAAAATTACTGTATTTGGATATAGGACAGAACCTTCTGCGTTCATCCTGTTTACTGACTGTTAAAATTAGAATTGGTGAGTTGAGAAAGGACAAACTATAATCCTGAAGGAGAAAGGACAAGCTTATTTGGCCTCATTGCTTGATGGGCCACTAGACATAGCCACACATTTAAGATTACTGACCACTGCTTCACTTAAAGAACTCATTCACATGAGTTCACATGAGGCACTCATTCAGCAAGTGAAAGAAGTTGCCAATTATGACAGGGTGTTACATGCAAAGTAAGAATACAGTCCATTCACTATCATCAGGACTATGATGGATAATACTTAATTGGTTATGAAATACAGAAGTTTTAAAAAGTCATTTTGCAAGCAGTAACTTTTTACCTTTCCCAATAATCAATCCAGTTTTTCCAGTGGGCACAATAAAATTGAATTCCTGCAGACCACCAGGTGGCCCCATATTCCAATTGCCCTGTCCTCTACCTCTTCCACGACCACCAGGTCCTGGACCACCAGGATTGCCAGCCTAGATCAAAAGGAAAAACCCAGTTAGCGTTAATAAAATTATAACTTGCAAAGGAATTACTATGTTACTTTTTTGAGGAATTAATAGGAAATATCTATCTTAACAGGAAAAGATACATATTTTCCAATTATATCACAGAAGAGAAATAATTCCTACTACCTTGTTCTCACCCTTTCAATCATAATAGCAAGTTAAGCTAGGAGAAACAGGTGCTGATTAATGAACCATAAAGAAATATCCCATGTGGCCCTTTTAATGTATCAAATGCTTATTTTTCTCTTCTAGATTAGAAATGTAGGATGGACTTGTAAATATTTCCATAAACTTGCTTACAAGGCTTGAATTCTATTAAAGCAAACTGAAGAGAACGAAAACTTATTAAAATTAATCCTGATGCGTGTCCCCTTTTGGGAGGCATTTTGGGGTCTAAAAATATAATTATTGCTACTAGAATTATTTTTAAAACACCTTTTTAAACTTAAAATACTAATATTTCACCTTTTCCCTACAACAAACAGAGGTCAAATCAATTCCATAATAAAATCATCAATAAAAAGCGAACAAACCATCTATAACAAATTATTCATGGGAATATGCAATTTAAAAACAAAACAAAAGTTCTACAAGTCAAATGAAAGGATTCAACTAACCTGGACACTTCGAAGAAGATCTGTAATAATTTCTGCTGCATGTTGACATCGGTCTGGAGGACCTGTGATTTGGGCTATTCTGTCTGGAGTTGTCCCATCATCTAGATGTAGAATGGAATTATTTAAACAAGTTATTCTTTAAAATTAGCCAAAAGAATTGGAAGTATTTGTTATTATATGTATATATAATATATGGCCCACCTGGCTTAAACTGGATTCTCACTCCAGCATCATTCTGAATCTTTTTGATCATTTCTCCATTTCTTCCAATTACAATACCAACAGCAAATCTTGGTATTGGGACCTTAAGAAAAAAGATGCACTGTCAGCATATTTCCTGTTTTAAAAGTTTAAAACCAACTGAATAGTATTATGTAACTACAGCATCTAGTCAATTAATGCTTTATGCATAAAGCAGTCTACCCATACACATCTGGTTTTACAAAATGACAATTTCAAACAATTTTTATAAAGACTATTAAAATTTAATAAGCAATTTTATCAGATCTATAACATTATCATAAACGAATGTATCCTGGCCAAGATATTTTAAAACAGGGAAATGGTTACCCACATACCAAAATGTTCTACAGTTACAAAGCTTCACAAAATATTTTTGTTTCTGGTTTTTTCATATTTCTTTAGAAATAATAAGTAGTGTAATAAAAGGGCCTCAAAAGTGTAAAAGATGTTCTTATACTCACATCCAGCCCTTCATTGCCTCCTATTCTTGATCCATATTCATTGCGTACTTCCCTAAAACCACCTTGATCACGAATTAGATCTAAAACCATTTCCTTGGCTTGCTAAAAGAGAAAGAAGTACATTTTATAAGCAGTAATCTTGAATTTGTTCGTATATGGTTTGTTTGATAACTTTTTCAAATCTCTTACTTGAACTTTATAAGGATCTCCTGTGATCCGAAGGGGTTTATCTGCACCAGTATTCTGTGGTCCATCTTGAATCATGACCATTTTCACACCTGCCCGCTCCTATAATGAAAGTAATTTGCATTGATCATGCAAGTTTGCACTGTCAAGCTTTTAAACTCAAAGCAAAATCCCTCAATTTACCTGGAGCTGTTTTATTGTCTCGCCACCTTTTCCAATAACTAATCCTGCTTTGCTTGCTGGAATCATAATTTCTTGGACCGCATTTCCTGGACCATCACCATGATGAAATCCTGGTGTAGGTCTTCCTTTTTCTACTATCTGGTCAAGTAATCTCTTTGCAGATCTTGGAAAAAGATACTAAATATTAGAACAGGATTTGTTTTTTAAAAAAATACACTTTGAAGTTGTCTTTTGCTGCTGGTAATGTGTACTATTTTGAAAGAATTCATTTTTGTACTGAACTCAGTTCAATTCACTATTATTGGACTGTATTACACTACCTAAAATGCACTTCTTTAATTACTGACAACATACATTCTGAAATCTGATTCATGAAAGGAATTAACAATCTAAAGCATTATTACTTGCATTTTTTGATTAATACAGAGTAGCAACACAACTGCAAAACGGTTGAGTTGGGAAGTCCGCACGTTAAAAACCTGTTTCTCCACTGCTTTAGTACAGACAACCATCTATTATCGATTAAAATATATACAATATTTGATATAAAATCAAAAAATGCATAGTATTAACTTTACAGGGCAAATCTAACTGTTTAGCCTTTGCAGCCATTTCTACTCCAAGAGTGTCATAAACTACTCATGGGCTGGCAGCGCCATCACAACAGCCTGCACTAACCTTATAGCACCACATCTCATCCAATATTGGCTGGCATAGATATGTTCATGCTATGAGGAGTGTGGGGGCTGGAAAAGGATTGTGGGAAGATGTGTTGGACACAGAGACTTCCATTTTAGGGAGGGTGAAATGGGGAGGATCAGGCTCGGGGAAGGATCATTGGAGGCAGCAATGCAGCTCTATATAGGGCTTCCCAGATGTGCACCAGTGATACAGCTGGCATGAATCTGAGATGTCCTACAGAGGTACCATATCTTGTGGAAACCTCCTGCTAGCTCCTGCACTGCACTGGAAGTAGTGCTGGCTGCACCACCATACCTTAGGATTGGGCTGCCTGATTATAGGTTATACAAGTTTAACCATAAGCAGGAAGAGAAACTTTGACAATGAGCATCAAAGCACGGAAGGTTCTAGATATATAAATTCAATAACTGAGGCTGCAGTCCTAACCTCCAGTTAGGCTGGAGGTTCAAATCCTATGCTAATCCGGCTCAAATCCTATGCTAGCCTGGAAGTGTCACAAAAGTGCTGTAACACACTTCTGCGGCACTCCTGCAAAGAGGGTTAGGCTGATTCACAGACATGTGCTTTCCTCCCTATATCACCACAGAAACAAGAAGACCAATGAGTTGTGCTGATCTAGGTTAGGACTGCACCCTAAGTGAAAAAATGAAAGGCTACAATCCAGAGTAACTGCAGGACCTCTTGAGTAAGTGGCACTTACTCTGGATTGCTCTATTTCCCATAGGTGGCCCTGTAACTATGTCGACATAAGAGGTCCTATAGTTACTCTGGATTGTTGCCGGAGTGTATAAAAATACTCAATATAAAACCATCAAAAAAACTACAAGAGTTCTATGCTAACTCTTTACTGTAAAGACAATGAGAATTCATAAATGCAAGGAGGGGAAACGTCTTCACCAATTCCCTGATAACTCCAGAGGCCTCTGATTGTTAAAAAAAAACCCCACTATAGTGGATCTCTCAACCCTCCAGGAGTTTTATTTTCTGGGGAGGTTCAGGAAAGCTACGGGTTAAGAAAGGGGAAATCAAATTTGCTTTTGCATATATTGCTTATGATACAATCTAAAGATTTTAAGTCATTTCTGTCCAACGCTGCCTATACGCAAGAGGGATCACATGTGTACAAATGTGGGCTGGACAAAAGGATTAACAGTAGAACTATTTTGCATTTTCCGAAGAATGAGTGTACATTTACATAAGTTTTATAGAGCTTACAAAAGCTGAAGTCAAACAAAAGAGAATGGGGGAATAGCTGTATGACACATATGGTTGGATCCTAAAGTATGCCTGCTCTCAAGCATTATAAAGCACAGAATGGAATGGGGAAGAGAATCAGCAGAATTTGTCAAGCCATTGCAGTCAACAAGGCTTATTTCAATGCAACAATTGAGTTTGGAATACAATCCATCCATACACAATGCAACACATGGAATAAAAAACAGTCACTCCTAAAAATGACTTGAGATGTGAGGGTGGCGAGGACAAAGCGTTACTTTGTCAGGTGAATAATGCACCATATTTTAAACTAGGTTAATTGCTGAAATCTATTTCTTTCATTCCATTACAATAACTCCTTGCTTTGTAGAGCTATATTTGGGACATATCCTACACTACCATTGGCATTCATCTTAAGACAATCATTTCTTACCTCCAACCGACTACAACAGCTGCTGAACAATCAGGATTTTTTTGTACTGCCAGTGCTCTAACAAGATTCAGACTCAGAAATATTTTATTGAGCAATTCTATCTGCATAGGAGTTCAGCAAAAACTTACTGTACTGACTCAGGAGTTCCAGTTAACATGCAAGATCTTTCAGGCAGGCCACCACTGTCTATAAAAATACAAAACACAACACAATTCATACTAACAAAAGGGCAGTGAAGCAGTATTTAGCAATTAATTTGCAATATAATCCCATTTCTGATACATCTCATTGCAATATAATCTGATAATTCCTATTGTAACATAATCCCATTTCAATCGTTTGATTGTCTAAAATATGTCCAAATATTAACGGATTACTTTATATCCTAAAGAACTGATAAATCAATCAGTTTGACTATGGGCGCAATCCTGAGTAACTACGGGGAGTCCTTGCTCCGGTGTAAGAACAATTTGCTCTGGATTGCAATATGAATTTCCCATAGGTTTTCACTAGGTGATGCAGTAACTACGGGTGCACGTAAAGTCTCTTACGTGCTCCCGTAGTTACTCTGGATTGTAGGGTTTATGTAACATTAATTGCTACAATTTCATACTGAACACTAAGAATAATATGTTATAAAAAAATTACCAGGTGCAATTTGTATTTTGCATCCAGATTCCTGTTGTATGCGGGATATCTGTTCTCCTCCTCTGCCAATTACTTGAGAAATAGAAAAATAAACTAGCATTATTGCACTAATAGTGTCAGCTAAATTTTAATTTTATTGAGGTAAGTTTAGAGTACTTACTGAATCCAACCATTCCATCAGGAACTTTGTATTCTTCTGTCATTACAGACCTGAACAAAATACAATAAAAATTCACATTTGCGCCTAGCTTAGAATTGAATAATCTCCAAAACTAACTGCTTACTGTCCTTTTATCTTATATTAATTTTACCGAACACTTTCCCCAAGGTAAGGCTGCAGCAGCCTCTATAGGTCTACTTGTGCCACCTTCTGGAAGCAACACTAGTCTGAGACCTGAGTAGTCATGAACTGCTCCCTCCTGTCCAACTCCAATCTATTTGGGTATTATTCCCTATTTACCTAACTTAAAAGGAGCAAATGATTGAAATGCATTTACAAACAACATTCAAGTAACCAAATTTGTAGCCAGCTATTTAATATCCTGAAGTAGACCTCAATTTTTTTAATTAGACACTCAAACACTTCTATGAATTTTAAAAATATTAGAATTTGTACATTGAATCAGTCTAGAATAGTATGATCCAAAATTACAGATTTAAGCAAAAATCACAAAAAGTATTTTATTTCATTAGCATTACAGCAAAAAAATATTTGCTGTAAAATTTAACAAATTTTAAAATATTTACAGCAAATATGGAAACAAACAGCATGTAAGGTTTTTTATGAATTGTAATGGGTTAATTTGTATAACAAGTTAGATACATATCTATTGACCTTAAGTGTGGCATGACCTTTTCTACTCTAGCTATGACAAAGCAACAAAGAGCACAATCCTAACCTTGTCTACTCAAAAGTAAGCCCTACTAAGTTCAGTGGGTCTTTCTCCCAGGAAAGCGTCTTTAGGATTATAGCTTAAATGTCATCAATGCCTAAAAGGTTGGAGCCGCTCTAACATGGCAGAACCCAGCATACTGCTAGTGTCTGACATCCAAGTTAGATTATGACTGAGCAATATATTTTGACTATTCTTTATGCAAACATCCCTTTTCCTTGATTATTCCAAATTTGCTTTTGTTTATATCAGGAAGTATATTTCTGAAAAGTACTACTCTGCTGACTGACGATGATAACAGGTAGTCTGCATGATAGTGAACTGACTTCCTCACAAGAATGGTGAAATCATTTCATATTAAATATAAATTAATCAACTACTTTTATTTTTTCCATGAAGCCAACTAAATCCTGGCTTCATGAAGCTGCACTGTAAAATGTAACTTAATATGTAAAACTATATACATTGACCAAAAAGAAACATCCCATTACACACAGTGGAACATGTTTCTGAGTAAGTATGTAAGCATGTGCACCATAGTTTACTTTCAGAAAGTATGCATGCACTCTTCCTTTCATTTACAATAATTTAGGCTGCAATTCTGAAGACTCTTTTCGGAGAGTAAGACCCACTGAACACAATGGGACTTACTTTTGAGTAGACATGGTTAGGATTGGGCTCATAGTTTGACTGATGGTTCTTAAAATGTGCCTTGGCAGCTTAGATATGCACTTCACTCAGATAAGTTGCATTCTTTTGTCTAAGACTTGGTTATAATGAACCCTAAAAGATGAATACTAATGTATATACATACTCCAATTATAAAACCTCTAATTATTCAAATTATTGCATTACATGTTCAATAAGTAACCCTTTTCCAACAATTTCTTTCTTGAAATCCTCAGTGCTTTCCAAGACAAGTTTTACCCACATCTTATAATTTCAACCTATTTCACCTACTCCTACTGGTTATATTTATTACATGCAATTTTTCATAACGTCTTAAAATTTCAAGGAAAATAAAAAGGATGGAGTTATTGTCTACAAGAACCATGTTTAAAATATTGATCCTACCTCTGTTGCTGATGCATGGGTGGTAACTGACTTCCAAAAGCTAAAATGAAAATATTAAATTTAATAACAAGTACACCAAATGCTTTTCATTTACAAAGTGTGCAACACAAAAAGGCCACTCAGACCATAAGTTTGCCATTTAATACATGAGTTACTGCAAGGTTTTGGTTCACTGGCTTCTCTCTCCCTCTTTTGTATACATAAAATGTCAGAAATTCCATTTGTAAAATACAATTGCAAATAGAATATTTTAATTTCTTCCACTTTTGCACAAGAGAAAAAAGAATACTAAAAAATAATCAAAGTTTATCATGATCTATCTTTCTGTTTCAAGCAGAATGTATTCTATTTTTTCACTTTGAGATCTTTGCATTTATAACATCAGCTAGTTTTCCTACAGGCCAATTTTATGGTACTGCAAGGTACATCAGTACCAGATTGGTCACTGCTGTAAGCGGCAAGATTGAAGCAGCAGCCAGTCTTAAGGTTAAGGAAACAAATGTTCCTTTACTCCACATCAAGCCCTAGTGGTTCCAAAAGGGAGCTGCACTAGCTCTTGAGCTAGAGTAAAACCAAGGAAGTGCATGCTGAGCGCTGCAACTCATGAAATCTGCAGGTACCAAATCCACAGATAACAGCTACCTGTATTTTAATTTAGTTTCACTTTTGCACAACCTGTGTTAGATGGGAGTGTAAAGTGAGCAAAATATAGAATCAACACAATATATCTAATTTCAGGTTCAAACTGTTCCAAAATTCTTAAGTCTGTGTCTTAGAAAACAAGAAGGTTCTCTATATCATATGTGGTGATAAAGCAAAAAAGTACTAGGCATCAATAGATATGACTGATTTTTTTATGTAAACTCAAAATTGTTTGTTACGTATACTGGACAATCAAAAGGACTCATAAACAACTGCGGGGTATTGGAAACAACATATGCAGGGTACTGGAAAGTTCCAGAAGCGCCTTAGATTGAATAGTGGAAAAACATTTAGATTTAGCAGAAGTGAACAATCATGTTGTTACTTAAAGTGAAGTTAATAAGTTATTTTACGGTTGGCAGCCATTATTTACTTTCTGCATAGGAAAAAATGATGTACTGATTTGTAGATTTGATGAGCTGATACTGTAAATAGATTTAAAAATATTTGAATGGCAACAAGATAACTGATAAGTTGATTAGAAAATAACTTAAACTATTGAAGGATTTGACAAGGGACGGCTTTTGATATGCTTATTTTGATTTCCCGAGTATAGGGAATCAGTGAATTATTAAGCTGTACTGCTCCATGCTTACTTTATGTCTTCCAAATTCTGTTTTTCCCCGTTATTTTTAATGTTTTGTAATATCATTTTTGTTTTATTAGTGTTCCTTTTGAAATATTCTTTTACACCAGTGGTACTCTGGTGTACCACACAGTGGTGTGTGGTCAGGATTTCATTTCAGGAGGATCATGAAAAACTGGGTGCAGCCATGTGGCATGGGGGCACCTTTAATGTCACTTTCAGCCATGACATCACTTCTGGGAAGTGGTGGTGTCCCAGAGAGATTGTCATTTTCAGAAAGGGGTCCTGGGTTGAAATGCTCAAATACCACTGTTTTAGGTGTTGTTATGTTTATGTTGATATGTGTCAGAAGAGAAAAAAACTGTACACAAGAGAAGCTAAAGTCCACCTGTTCCTTTTTGCAGAAAACAAGCTTCTTTCACAGTCAGAAAAAGCATTTAGCCACACAATTCTCGGTGGCAAACATTCTCTAGGCTACTATCATTATTATAAGGATTGAGTACTACACAGGCACATAGCAGGCCTCCGTCAGTCTTGAAAGACTATGGTATCGTGCTTTGCGCTGCATATGCTGCATGCGAAGCACGAAAGCCTGGGTTGGATTGTTATAGAGGATAGGCTGTTACCCAAGCAGCAAATCCCCCATCCCCATGCCACTGAATTAGTCCAATGGAAAGGCAGAGCTGATACGATTGGATCCAGCTGGCGTCGCAGAGCTGGGCTAAGGACAGCCCCCCCCCCCCCGTGTTGTGGGGCCAACCCGGGTCTTGAACACTGGCCTGCTGGTTAACAGGCAGAGCGTCTTAACTGCTTGCGCCACCCACAGCATTTTAAGACTGCATTATAATTGCCTTTGTGGCTCTCTCAGACACCTTTCTATTTTAAGAGCTACCAGGTTAGAAAGGAATCAAAGCACTGTAAATTCAGAGCATTTACAGCACGTCTATGGGCTAAGCAGACGATATATTCAAAACTTCTTCAGTGCACTTATGTGCAATGCAGAGTACTTCCCAATTGTAGGATAACAACTGATTCCTACACATTAGAACAGTGGTTCACAAGTTCTCCTCAGGGGGAGAGAATTATTTAAGTCTTTGCAGAAACAGGGGGATGGCAGCAATGTTACATGCAAAATTACACAGCTGTTGGGGCACATTGGTTACCCCCTTTCTAAGTTACCTTCAGTAGCTCCAGTCCACACACACAAGGCTCCCCAAGCTGCTGTATAAGTAAGAAATATGAAAACCACTTCCAGCTTTGAGACTGGAAGCCAAGACTGCAATCTGAGATTGGAAACTGTTTCCAACAATCTTTTTTTTTTTTACATTTACAGAATCTTGGGGAGCCCTACGGAGAATTCACAGAAGCTGCGCAAGGAGCTGAGGAAGATTACTATAAAAACCCCATCAGTATGATACTTGATATCTCATTGCTGCCACTCCCTCTGTGCCCATCCCTTAAAGAGCCTGCAGCATTTGTAGAGCAGTTGCATGCTAAGTAGAAAAAATTATGAAAGCAGCACATGTAGCCCTGGTATTCTACTAGCCTAAAATAGTAATCTTATAAACATTTCCTTGGAATGCATCCTACTGAATACAGACTTACTTCCAAACTAACATGTCTAATATATTGCTGCAAGACTTTTACTTCCAAGATTTGCCTTCCATAGCTTTCACAATGCAACACGTGGAATACTGCACTACAAAATTTAAGATATCTCTTAAATGCCCATTTAAGTGCATCTGAGTTCTATAGTTCACAAAAAATGCACCATACATACTCGAGTATAAGCCGACCCTAGTATAAGCCGAGGCACCTAATTTTACCACAGGAATCCACCTCTTTGCCCATCTTATAACAAGAATAAGCTGACCTGAATATAAGCTGAGGGGCAGCTTTTTCAGCATAAAAAATATGCTGAAAAACTAGGCTTATACACGAGTATATACAGTACTTTACTAAACTCACTATTTGTTTTATTTCATGGATCCTGATTCATTTTATTTTTACATGTCCTATTTATCAGGTTTTTTTTAACCAGCAATTTTACCTCAATGCAATGAGCCTAGCTCTTTCAATTAAAAGATAAACATCATATAACCGGTACTATGAACTCAGGGAATGGGCAAAAATTATGGGATAGTACTCAGCGATATGAAGTAAAGATTCTAAATTTGAAAAATAGGTATTAAATTTGACAAAAAGCTCCATGAGTCTGGGTCTTTTCCCCTCCCCAAACAAAATCCTCAAGCACAACCTAACAGCTAAAATAGCTTGGTTCACAACTGTGAACCCAACTCATTAATCTAAAGGTTAATGAGTTAACGCTAAGGACGAAGGATAGAAAATACTAAGCAACTCTGATGTATACTGTAAATGCATCTTCTATATATAAGTGTAATGGTGTGCAAACATTGCAGTTTTAAATACTGGCTTGTAAAGTATGGTAAAGAATTTACAATGAATAAAATACTCACAATCATTATTTGGAGGAGCAACTTTCTTAGGCTCTGGTTGATCTGCAAAATTAAGATGTTTATTAAATTTTTTTGATCACAAATATAAGCAACTTAAGTAAATGGTTGTTCCAGCAGTGCAAAATGCAACTTGTCCAATGCATTTTAGCATGTTTTTGATATTTCAGGGCATAGATCATCTAAACAAGGAAAAATCTTATGTGTTTAGCACTTGGTTAGTATAGTCAAGGGGAAAAATACATAATACTTCCATTTATCAGATGTGATCAATGGTTTAATAAGGCACACAGGTTTAAATACACTATTACAGATATCCAGACGCTAAACATAACTAATAAACATTGAATTGCATTATTAGTAATTTGACACTAAAGCTAATGATGCTTCTGTAACAAAAACTCAAAAGACCACCATTGTGAGAAATAATCATTTAACCATTATGTCTGACAACAACCACAATACTAAATTGAAAATCAAAATTTAAGGTTCAACCAACACATAATAATACAATCTCATCTGGGAACTGTTGTAGAGACTTCCTAGCCATATATTGAAAATCTCATGGCATAAGACTTCAAAACAGCAGATTCAACACAACTACCATTCAAATCCGTTTAGTATGAGTGAAAGTCATATATCTGATAAAAATTACTTCAAGTGTTTCCTTCCCACCCCATATTCAGGAATATATGATGAACCATCATGATTAAGTGCAGCAAAAGTCAGACACATATTCCAAGAAATATTTGTGTCATCAATTTCAAAAGATCCACTAATTCATTTCACGTTTACATACTAAACACAGGTAATAAATAAAAATTCCTGCCTTTAAAAGGAGAGGGCATTCCCTCCCAGTGTGTTGTACTGCTCGGACTTGTCCAAGAGCCATCTACACATAAAATAAAAAGAATACATTACATACATCATTTGAAGCATCATTAGCTCACTTTTGAATATTAAAAGCCTCACTATTAATAAAAAGGCACTTTAATAAAGTACACAAGTACTCCTTGTTAAGAGCCTTCAAAATTTTCTGTAAACTAAATCATAATCCTGCAAGACCTACACACTTCTCCAAAATCAAACAATTTTCTTCATGAATTTTAAAATTATATAGTACTTTTAGATGATAATAGATTAATCCTGGATAAACCCACAAAGCAGTTTAAGAAACACAACTTGCTACATAATTGAACTACAAAATTATAGCATGACTTTTCACTTTTCAAGCAAGTTATCATATTCTCCAAATCTAGTTTTAATGTTTGTCTTTTCATGAAATTCACAGAATGAGTATGCTGGACCTAAAAGATGCAAGTTGTATATTTATTGTATATAAGTTGTATATTTATTCTATGTATGACAAACCATCTTGTCTGAAAATGATAAACATGTATATAAATATAATCTTAAATTAGTATAGAAGATGTCAATCCTAAAATACAAAACAAATATACTACCATGAAATTTAAATAATTTATCATCTTTCACCTACCTTAGCATTAAAAAAATTTTAAATTTTTTTAAAAAATTAAAATTACTGTTATCCGCCCAAGAGCAAATGTGATCGATCTCCTAAGCAACAAACTTTATCACAGTTACTGGTCATATTGTTCAGATTTAATTAAGATGTACTATTCTCTTTTCTAAACATAAATTATGAAAGTATTTGAAAAAAAATGTAATCCACACTTCACACAATGCTTTCACCAATGTTTGTAATTTTGAGAATGGAATACACAAGCTTCTTATGTACTGATTGACAGCATACCTCCGTCTTCAAGAGGTCTTTTTTGTCCTCCATAACTGTAATCATTGGAATTCACCGATGTCCCAGATTCATTTCCAATTTTTGCTGCAATCTGAGGAAGGTAAACAATAATAGTTTCAGTTTCCACTTCATATATTCAATTTGTAAAAGTTCTTTTTAAAAAAAAAACCAATATTTTGCTATTGCTGGAAGAATCTCACATCAAATTAAGAACATGTTAAGCAACAAGGTTCACTGAAAAGTTATTCTAACTAACAGTGCCAGTGGTACTCAGTCTTTACAGTCTGGGACCCCCTTCTGAAATGACAATCTGTTTAGGACCCCATCATCAACCTGGAAGTGATATCATGGCTGGAACTGACATCAAACAGGAAGTGACTTCATTATGTCAGACCTCCCCCATGTCTACTTGGAAACAAGTTGCATTGTGTTCAATGAGATTTAGGGCGCAATCCAGAGTAACTACAGGGACTCCTTGCTCCGGTGTAAAAACAATTTGCTCTGGATTTCAATATGAATTTGCCATAGGTTTTCACTAGGTGGTGCAGTAACTTCGGGTACACATAATGTCTCTTACATGCTCCCATAGTTACTCTGGATTGTAGGGCTACTCTCAGAAATGTACAGATTGCAGCTTGAAGGAGGGTTCAGGCTAGCAGCCCAACCTTGTCTATTTAGAAGTAAGCTCCATTATAGTCAATGAGCGACTATTTAGACTGGGATGTTCCAGCTGGGAGGCAAATCTTTCCTAGGTGAGAGGAAGGAGGCAAAGAGCCATCTTTGACACAGCAAGAGCAATTGATTAATTGGACACGTGACTGGAATTCTAGTATTTTCATTGACTGAGGCAGGGCAGGAAACAGAGACCAAAGGTTTTCAGGGAAAGCAAATTGATCATGCTTTTAATTTGCTTTCTCTGGGTCTATTCTTTCTTAGGGGAGCAACACAAGCCCTACTGAATGACAGGTTGCAGTGGGTCTACTTCTGATTGAGCTGCCAAGGATTGAGATATTCTAGTAAGCTTCTGCAGCTGCTCTTTGTGACCTTCCTCCAACTCTTCACTTCCTTCCCTGCTCTCTCAAGTTGCTCTCACTCCTCCTGTCCTATTTGGACTGATATATGGGGACAGCAAGTTCAACAGTTCTGTAAAACAGAGGCAACAGCCCCACTTTTTTCCACAGCAGGCTTCTTAAGGGAGTGACTATCCTTTGAGTGGGGAGGGAGTGGTGACTCTAGAAACTCAAGGCCCCCTCCCACTTTTCCCAACACTACCAGTTTTTTTCAAACCATCTAGATGAAGGATTGGGAGAAGAAAACATTGAAGAGTTGCAAGAAAGAACTACACATGTGATCCCATTCTCCCTGCAGCCTTTAACTGGTCCCTGTTCCAGGACTGCTATTTAACTTTAAAATGCACTATTTCCAAACACGTAAGAAAAAAATCTTCTATACAGAATTAGACAAACAATTTAAAAGTCACTTTTCCCTTTTTCAATCCAATTCCACAACCCACTGTATTCAGACCTAGGCTGCAATCCTAAAGAAACTTTCCTGGGAGTAAGACCCATTGAACACAATAGAGCTTACTTTTGAGTAGACATGGTTAGGATTGTGCTCCTATTCTTGTTCTCACCCAATACAAGGAGAGCACTATGCTCTCTATACTGGTAGACAAAGTCTTTTCAACTGAAAAGAAAAGACCACCATTTCCCCACCATCATCCCCTAAAATATCCCTACAGTACTTTTTCCACACGAGTTAACTTCAACAGTTAAACTTCAAAATTCAAGACATTCATAAAATATATCATAATTTGTGCTTTTAAAAAATTAGAAGTATGCGTGTGGCGCTTTTCGAGGACATCTCTAACTAGTCTAAACAAGTTACTAAGAAACCAGGCTTCAGGCAACAAAATACAAAGCCAAGAAGTAGTACTGCTAATGGCAGCAATTATTCCCACAAAAAACAGGCAGTTTACTTCCCAAACCACAACCAAATTGAATAGGGAATATAAATATAAATCTCATAAATGTATTTACACCAGGACCAGCTGCAAACTAGTACCCCTATATTTCAATCAGACAAGACAGAAAGTCATAATTTAGAAATCACTGCTGATGAATGTCTTTACTCAGAAATAAGTCTCATTATAGTCAATTGGGCTTATTCTCAGATAAGCATCGATAGGACTGAAATCTTAAACACCACTTAAAAAGGGACACCGCACCCATAGGAACATATAAAGTATAACAAAGTGAATAAAAAAACAAATAGGAAAGCAAGGCTGTAGAGGGGAAAACTTGTTACATATAGAAACAGATGCTTCTGTTGGAAGGAGATTAGGGAAATCTTTCTTTTCAAGCTCCAACACAGCTACAGATTTGCAGCAGACATTAACCTTCAAGTATGAAGGTACTACAATTGAAATGCCAGTCATCAGAAAAATCTACCACAGGCAAGAGGGCACAAAACAAAAAATTATGTTTAATTGTACTTTTATCCAATATTCTTCACATTGACGGTGGATTTAAGACAGTCCTATTCAGTTTATTACACTGGCTGACTCCTTTTGGGGTGGAGGAAGAAAAACCTAAAACAGCGCGCATCCTCTCTGGTATTACTTCAGTTTGCAAGAGCAGGCGCCATTACATTAAGGTTGAGAGAAAGGATGCTAGGAAAGGAAGGGCAGGCAGCAGGAAAGCTCACAGCAAAGTGAAAGAGGACTGAACTAGACAAGGGCTAGCAGAGCAACCCTAATCATGGATACTTAAGAGCACAATGAGAACTATGTCTACTCTAAAGGAAGCCCCACTGTGTTCAATGGGGCTTACTCCCAGGAAAGTGTCCTTAGGATTGCAGCCTAAATCTTATTTTAACTCACCGAGGGCACCATCCTATGCTACTCAATTGTCCTATTGTGTTCAATGGCACTGAAAGCGTGGGTAGGATTGCAGTTTGAGTTAAATGAGATTAGCTCGGATCTTACATTCAACACTGCATGTTTACCCAGAAAATAGTCCCATTTTAGCCTATGGGGCTTACTCCCAGAAAAGTGTGGATAGAATGGCAGCTTCAGACTCCAAACAAAAGCATCTTTACTCAGAAGGCCCATTACAGTCAAAGGGGCTTACTCCCAAGAAAGTGTGGATTATGAATACAGCCTCAGACCCCACTTACAGTCAATAGGACCTGCTCTCAGGTAAGTGTGGCTAGGATTACAGCCTTCATTGCTTGCTGTAGAGCCCAATCCTAGGCATGTCTACACAGAAGTCCCATTACAGTCAAAGAGGCTTACTCCTAAGAAAGTGTGGATAGGATTGCATCTTCAGATACAATCCTATGGATGTCTGTTCAGAATTAAGTCATATTATAATCAATAGGTCTTACTTCCAGGAACATGTGGATAAGAATGCCACTTCAAACTCCAATCTTATGCTCAGAAGTAAGTCCCATTATAATCAAAACGGCTCACTCCCAGGAAAGTGTGGATAGGATTGCCTCCTCAGACTCAAATCCTAGGCATGTCTACTAAGAAGTCCCATTATAATCAATGGGGCTTATGTTAAGAAAGTGTGGCTAATATTGCATTCCCACACCCACTCCTATGCCTGTCTACTCAGAAGTAAATCCCATGCTAATCAATGGGGCTTACTCTCAAGAAAGTGTGGCTAATATTGCATCATCAGAGCCCAACTCTAGGCATGCCTACCCAGAAGTAAGACACATGATAGTCAATAGGGCTTACTCCTAAGAAACTGTGGCTAATATCGCATCCTCAGAGCCCTGCGCCTGTCTACTCAAACGTAGGTCCCATGCTAGTCAAAGGGGCTTACTCCCAAGAAAGTGTGGCTAGGATAGCTTCCTCACACCCCACTCCTATGCCTATCTACTCAGAAGTAAGTCCCATGCTAGTCAATGGGGCTTACTCCCAGGAAAGTGTGGCTAAGATGGCTTCCTCACAGCCCACTCCTATGCCTGTCTACTCAGAAGTAAGTCCCATGCTAGTCAATGGGGCTTACTCCCAGTAAAGTGTGGCTAGGATGGCTTCCTCACACCCCACTCTTATGCCTGTCTACTCAAACGTAAGTCCCATGCTAGTCAAAGCGGCTTACTCCCAAGAAAGTGTGGCTAGGATGGCTTCCTCACACCCCACTCCTATGCCTGTCTACTCAGAAGTAAGTCCCATGATAGTCAATGGGGCTTACTCCCAGGAAAGTGTGTGCATCCTCCCTCCCTGTGCCCCCCACCGCCATTTGAGGGAGCCTTCCTCCCCCTCAGCCTCTGAGGCGCCCTGGGAGGGAGGGAGTGAGGGGGCTGCAGCGTTGGAGGAGAGTGGGGTGGGGGAGGCCAGGCCGGGGGGAGTCCAGGGGGCTGGTGGCGCTACCCACCTGCCTAGCCCGCTGCAGGGCGTCCTTGAAGGCGTCGTTGACGGCCCCTCCGCCTCCCCCAGGCGCTCCTGAGGAGGGAGGGGGCACCGTGGAGTAGTCCGCCATGTCCGCTCCGCCTCCGGCCTAACCAAGAAAGAAAGAAAATGGCGGCGGGCGGGAGCCTTTCACATTCCTGCGTCGCATCGTGTTCCACGAGAGCAGGGGAGGGGGAGCGCGTGGCCACGATCTCGCGAGATTTCAGGTCAGGCAGAGCGGGAGCGAGAGATAGAGAAAAGGAAGGAGTTTTCGCGAGAATAGCCTCAAAGAACGCGAGATTTCAACCGGTTTCGACATGAGGCGTGAATTGAGTCGCGCGAGAGTTCTGGAAGAGATTCTCGCGAGAGTTGGGCGAGCTTGCAGAGGGAGGTGTTGATTGGTGGACGTTGAGGGAGCGGCTTTGACCTCTCGGCGCGTGAGTGAGTCCGTGGGAGGGATGGACACAGCGGGTGACCGTTAACGGTTGAGGTGTGACCGTTAACTGAGGTGTGACCGTTAACGGCTGAGAGGGCTTATAGGGGATGCCAACGCCCCCTGAGGCTTCACAGTAGGGGGCTCTCTTCTTCCAGCCCTCCTCAGGACAGGCAGGCAGGAAGGGGGGCGCCTGAGGGAGGCTCCTCCCTGCCCTGAGGGGCTGAGGCTGCTCTGCAGGGTCCAGGCAGCCCCTGGCTCTTCCTTTCCCAGCCCTCCCTCCCAGGCGGTGCCTCCTCTGCTTGGGGAGGAGGGGAAGAGATACCTCCCACCCCATGCCATTCTCCACCTGGAAAGGAGCCTTTCCCACCTAACTCAAGGGTGTCCTTAAGCCCCTTTTTCCAGGACATGTCATCTTTTTTAGCCTTGTGTCCTGGAAAAAATATTCCTTGTCCTCCTTTTCCTTGCTAATGGGCAACATGTATGTATTGAACAGAGTGTCCATAGGTCCTCATTTTCCAGGACACGTCCTCTTTTTTTGCTTTGTGTTCTGGAAAGAAAACCTTCATTGTCCTCTTTTCCCTTGTGATTAGGCACAATATAGCCTAATAAAGAAGCCTTCTGATAAACAGTCGTCTTCTAATAAATTACATGTAACTGCTTTATATGTAATATTTATTTATTTAATTTATATCCCGCCTTATATCTTAATTTAAATCTCACCTACAAGAGGGAGCTCAAGGCGGCTAACGTCAATCAGAATAAAACACCATTGATCACAAATAGAGATTAAAACATTAAAATAATCATAAATAGAGATTAAATTAACCACATGAAAGCAAAATGGATGAGTGTTTTTAGCTTTTATTTTGTTGTATCCCACATTTTCCTTAGGTGTACATTTTTGGGAGAATTGTCCTCTTTTTCACTTATGATAGATGGGCACTTTTTTGCTTTCTATTTATGGCTGTATCTCTCCCTTGCTTTCTGTCACTTGCTCTATAGTTCTCTTTCTACTTCTCTATCTCTTGCTCTCTCACTCTTGCTTGCACTAATGCCCTCCCTCTCTTGCTCACTCTATTTCTATAGCTCTCTTATCTCTCGCTGTCACTTGCTCTATCACTCATTCTTTCACTTCCTCACTCTATATCTCTGTATCTAAAGCAGTGGTTCCAAATGGTGGATCGGGATCCAGAGGGTGATGGGAAGATCAGAAAACCAATTGCATCAGCCCTGAAGCAATTTGAAGATCAGAGACTGTGAGCCTGGTCCTATATATGTCTGCTTAGAAGTCCCATGATAATAAATAGAGCTTACACCCAGGTAAGTGTGGATGGAATTGTGGCCTGTAGGTGCTAACTATCCTACAAAGAGCTCAGCTTCTTCAGGCCTGTGTCTATTCATAGGACAATAAATGCTTTTAGGCTTTTTTCTTAATTCATCATTTTCTTAGCGTTATTCCCACTCCTGGCAGGGTCCACTTTAGATGATGGATGCAACATGGGGAAATCTGGTAGGTGTATCACAGGGGCCTATCATCAGGATATTGCTTTATGCAGCATCTCAGTCTTGAAACACTGACCTGCCAGTCTTCAAATCAACTTAATTAATTAATTATATATAGTCATTGCTTATAAATTAATCATTGCTTATAAATTAATCATTGCTTATAAATAAACATAAATATTACTTATTAATAAACACTATTTAAAACTAAAATCCTATCTACACTTATACCTGTAAGTATGCCCCATTGACTGTCGTGCGACTTCTGTATAGGATTTTTGTTTTTTGTAAACCACTTTGTGAACTTTTAAATTGAAAAGTGGTATATAAATACTGTACGATAGATAGATAGATAGATAGATAGATAGATAGATAGATAGATAGATAGGATTGGGCTTGAAGGCTGTAATCCTATTCACATTTTCCTGGGCAAACACTCAAGTGACTAATGGGACTTCTGAGTAAGCTGACATAAAATTGGGTTCTATGTGCTAAAATGTTTTGATCTCAAAAACCATATGGTGATATAAGAGAACTATTTTTAGTTTTAATAAGAAACTATTTTTACATTTATTATAAATAAAGGTATATGATAGTGTTGAATAGAGGAAAACGGAGATCTTGGTTCAAATTCACATTTAGCTCCAATATTCACTTGTTGGGACTGGACCTAATTGCTATCTCTTAGCCCAATCAAGCTTTCAAGATCTTTTTTAAATAAAATTGTAAAAGGACTGTATCTGAACTCTGAGGAAAAGGTGAAATGTTTTTGAAAATATGCAATGAAGAACTATAGGCTCATACACTACCTGAATCCAGCCAGAAATGACATTTTAGAATACTGTACTGTATAAAGCTAATATTGGTAAAAATTAGTTTCTGTTTAGTAAAGTGACCTCTAGTGGTTTGAATGAAGTGATACTACAGTTTATAGCCAAAGATTTTTTTTAACAGGCTTGGGTTTTTTTAAAAGAATAATTGCTAGGGCTGCTCTTTTTATTGTATTTAATATTTTGCTGTTCTTAAGAAGCTACACATTGTGAAGAGTTTTAATGTTTTAATTGTGTTTCTTTTTGATTTTTTTTCTATTTTTTATTAAAATAAAAACGTTATAAGCCATCCTGGTTCCTTTGGGGAGAAAGGTGAGATAGAAATGCAATAAATAAACAGATAATGCTTTAAAATGTATTTTTTTAGAAAGCACAATACTGTTTAACTGAAATAATTAGCTACTACGTTTGTGGGTTTTAATAACAAACATTTCTGTTTATGTAGGCAATATATTATATTAAAACAAATTTTATAATAAAGTACAGTGGTACCTTGCAAGATGAATGCCCTGCAAGATGAATGATTTGAAAGACGAACTAAAATTTCTATGGGATTCTGCCTTGTAAGACAAAAGTGCTTTGTAAGACGAATGCCCATTGGCTGGGCTCCCTCTTCTCTTGCCTACAGTACCTGCACCCGGCCAGCAGAGGGATGAACAGGCAGCAGCGTCCTCTGAGTTCCTAGCAAGCATGTCTGAGCCTGGAGCCCTTTCCCCCCAAGGAAGCCCCCGCCCTGCCTGGATCACACTGCAACTATCCCTCCTCCCCCACCCACCACGTTCCCTGCCTGGACCCCACTCCACCCTACTTTTGCATCCAGGCAGAAGCCTTTGCTTCTCCTGCAAACTTGGATAGAGTTAGGCTGGCATCTTACACACTTTCCTATGAATCCTAGTGGATTCAATGGGCCTGGATTCTGAGTAGACAGCATAGGATTTTGCCATCTTTTACATTAAGCTAGAAGCTTTTGCTGATGCTCCTGCTGAAACTGCCTACCTGGTTTGCATAGATAGATCTCACACAAATAGAAATGGGTTCCTTATTAAAGATGCTCAGAAGAAAATCAGTGAGAATTGGTTATCTTTTGTCGTAAAAGTTTTTCTTTTACTGTTTTACTGCACAGTATATTACAGTGTTCTGTTACAGTAATTGTGTTCTGTATTACATTACAGTGTTTTGAATTTGATTAAAGTGTTTTGTCATCATTTTTACATAACAGTTAATATTTTTATATGAATATTTTTGGGTTGTGGAACCAGTTGTCTGTGTTTTCATTATTTCCTATGGGAAATCCGCTCTGGAAGAAGAAGGCTTTGTAAGACAAACATGCTTCCGGAATGAATTAAGTTTGTCTTACAAGGCACCACTGTATGCACTTATAAAAACAGAAGAGGGCAGCAGTGCGTTCCTGTACATCTCATGTAGACCATCTATTTTACTGTCTCCTTTGTTTTAGTATGCTTATTATTATACACGCCAATGTCTTTTGTTACGTGGTTAATATTTTAGCCATGGTTTATTTCCTTCAGATTCATGGCATGCAGCAGTCGTGCATTTGGAAACTTGTAGAAGGTGTTTGCCTGGATAATAAAAGTCAGACCAGTAACTTGAATGGGACTATGGCTGCAATCCTAAAGCCACTTTCCTGGGAGTAAGTCCCACTGAACACCAAGGGGCTTACTTTTTAGTAGACATGGTAAGGATTGTGCTCTATGGCCAGGTGCCATAGATTCACAGTCAAGGTAGGCCACACTTGGTTAAACCATGTAATGAACCCCCCCACCTTACTGGTCCATGGAGTTCAATGCTACAAATCTCAACAGAGTTTATCCCTTTTCATGTCTCAAATTAAGTGAAACATTCAAAAACAAAATCCCACTGAAACACAGGTCCAATGATATTATACACTGATTTTTTTTACACTGGCTTGAATCAGTACAAATGGACACTGCAAACCACAATTTTAAAAAATGCTTTTCTATTGCTGCAGAGAAAGTCATGCAAGTAATAATTCCAGTCTTAGGCTGATCAAGGCAAAGACTGGGGTCCATTGTATTTCTAATTGCTAACTGCCTCTCCACCACAGTAAGGAAAGCTGTTTTTAGCAATTGTAAAGGGACACACTTTTTTTGAAAAAATACCATGCTTTTATTTAATACATTTTTTGGTATCAGCATAGCATACCTGAAACAAACTTTTTCAAATACTGAGGCACAATCTTATTCCGTTAGACACAGTGGAGGAGCAAAAACCTGGTAGTGGATCTTTATTTTTCCACTGTTTTATCCACATATTTTTTTAATCCACTGGAGGGTCCAGAATAAAATCCTTGTGGATAACAAGGGACACCAGCGGCATTTTGAGATGTACCCTATACATATTCCTTATACACAGCTATCTCAAATCTCAGCTAGCATTAAATAGCCTGTTACAGGATAACTAGATTGTGGCAGTTTCCATGGTTGCACCAAGAAGAAACACATTCTTTTCAAGGATGCATGCTGTTTCTTGCTATCTTAGAACACATACAGATATGCCATAGCTTGCACATGTACAGAAGTTTATCCACTGCCAAAAGACATACCAGTTAAAAGTAATGCTTTGATCCCTTCAGCCAGCTCAAGGAGGGATCAGTTGCTGTAGGAGCAAAGATACCAGTACTTGTTTGAACAAAATACTTGGGAGCAAAGATACCCATCAAATCAAAGGAAAAACAATCAGACTGTATTTCAGATCTAGGGACAACATTCAAAAATGAAGTAAAACTGAATTTCACCAAGACTTCCTTAAAGCATCTTGTTCCAAAAAAGTTTGGACAACTCTAATCTAGAGGGTTGTGCCATGGTTTATGCCTGAAGATACCTTCTGAAGGTAGCCAGCTTGAAACACTGGAAGCTGTGTGAGGACAGACCTTGGTGCTAGGCTGAATTTGTGTGAAAAGATAAGAACACCTGCTAAAGCTGAGTCTTCATGAGGCAAAAACATAGGCCAGAGAAGTATCAGACAATTTAAATGGACATATCTAAAGAGCATTTTTGAAATAGAAAACCTGCTTGTTAATTGTAAAACCCTCTCGGAGGCTGATTAGGTGGTAACCAGTATCATATTATTTCACTTCTCTTGTCTCTAAGAGAATATCAGCTAATATACAATATTATACTTACAATATATTGTAATATACTAAGTATATTACAATATTGTAATATACTTTACAATATCAGCTAATATACAGTCATCCCCCATTCATTGGACTGGTTAGGGATCAGAGCACTGACCAAAAATGAAAACCAATGAAAAGTGGAACCATTTTTTCAGCTTGGAAATAAAATATGGACACCCAAAAACCATAAATATTACTTGCAAAAGCCTAAATAACACATTTATTAATACAGTCAAAATACTATGCAAACCAAATGATACTATAATAAACAAAGGTATATGTAGATAATGAGTGTCTCCTATATTTGAATAATGGTGATGGTGATTTGAATGGTGGTGAGGTAATAAGGAAATAAATATCTTACAAGATATTTCAAGGAATAATTCAAGGAATTAACTCAGGTCTTAAATCTGTATTCTACCTAACCTTGGTCTTAATCCACACAGTTAAGTTTTTCCATAATAGCAATTAGGCTGTTTAATTAAATAAGCTTAACCATGTTTAATTTCCCTGAAAGTGGAGGTATTTAAGAGCTTCTTGCATTCTTACCAGCCTCAGCTTCCCTATACATACAGACTGGCACAAATCTAAGAAAGTGCAAAGGAACTTGTACTTCATCAGACAAAAAGCTGGAAATTGGTTCCTGTCTTCCATTCCTTCCATTGAAGTGTATTGAAAACAAGTCTCAATAGAAATGGCACGCAGGGTGCAAAACAGTATGGGCACGCTGGGTGCATTACATCTTTTTTTAAACTGACAAATCAGTGACTCTCCCTTATGAAAAATAGACTTCTGGAAAAATTGTAAAACTGACAAAAGAGTGAAACGTCCAAAAATGGGGTGGCAGAAAGTGGGGGACACCTGTACTGGTACTGAATCTGATATGTATGAAGAGAAATAGTGTCTGCTGAAAGATCAGTTGTGAACTTTGGAATGCTTCAAAAGTGAAAGCCAACAGCATTTATTAATTTGTTGTTTATTTGATTTATACCCCACCTTTATACTTAAAAAGGATATCCAAGGCGGCTTTCAGCAATTAATAATACAGAAAAGATATATGATACAATTAATTAAAACTAGATAAGAACAATAAAACCAAACAATAAAAACAATTGAAATGATATATAAAAAACAGTAAAAACCCAAGTTAAAAAGACAATTTGAAAACAGGCAGACAACAGTAAGATATCTACAAACCGCTATCATAAGCTTGTCTAAAAAAAAAGGGTCATCAGGCCTTCCTGGAACAACAATACGGAGAAGGATTTCCTTAATTTATTAGGGGTGGTAATTCATCACCACCAAGAAGGCCCTTTTTGGGCCACCATCTCTCTAACTTCTGTCAGTGATCGCACAACCAATGGGGCCTTCTCAGATGACCTCAAAGAACAAACCAGATCATATGAAAGAAGGCAGTCTCAAATACGCTGGTCTC
Organism: Cryptoblepharus egeriae; assembly: GCA_030015325.1. NCBI lineage: Eukaryota > Metazoa > Chordata > Lepidosauria > Squamata > Scincidae > Cryptoblepharus > Cryptoblepharus egeriae. The sequence goes on along the minus strand of JAREYC010000003.1, from coordinate 121,546,449 downwards.
AGACAGGTCAGTTTAGAAGTCTAACAGTGCAATCCTAAACCTGTCTACTCAGAAGTAAGTCCTATTGTATTCAATGGGGGCCTACTCTCAGGAAAGTGTGTTTAGGATTGCAGTCTAACGTATACAGGGAAGGGGAACTCAGCAACTCACCTCAGTGAACTCATCATTGCTCACTCAGCAAACAATTACAGATTTTAACCTACATTAAAATTCTAAATAGAAAATATTTTATAACTTATATTATGTGGCTAGACTATTTCAAAATTAACAGTATTACCAGTAACGTACTATGTTCCCATCAGTCAGCTTTCATCAGCCAAATCCAGTTTTTTTTGTACTGATCTTTATAGTACTGTATAGAAGAATCTGTCCTCTGTAAACTTTAGCTCTATGAGTCATACTCCTAACTTGGAGTTGGAGAAAAGCCCTTGGGAGTAAGTATCTTCCATGGATACTTGGAAACATGCTCCACCTCCTGAAATACATCACATATCCACAGCTGAAATTTGTGCTGTTCCTTTTTTGGTAAAGTATTGATAGCATTAATTTTCTTCCACTCTGCTTGGGGGAAAAGTAGCTGGATTGGCATGCACTGTTGCTTGTGAAATATTTTGGGTTGAGTATGATGTACAAGAAATAAATCTTGTGGAATTCTGTATTTCAGAAAGTAGCACTAACATCTGTTACTCCCTATGGGATAGATTTATATTTTTGTCCATAGCCACACACATGGCACTGTAAATTTGATCTCACACATGCATCATATAGTTTCCTTCCCTTTTTTTTTTCCTTTTCAAATTTTGCTTGTCTTCTTAAAAGTACTGGTCAGATGCTAGAGCATTAAAGGTTTTCTCAGGAAGCTGCCCATGAAACGAGGAAATTCTTTACTTCTTTAGGACATTTTATTTATATTCTGATCATGGACTCTAGGCAGTTGTTCTGTCATGTTAGTGTTCAGCTGTTGAGTATTCAATATCCTTTAGATGACATTGAATTCAATGGCTGCCTAAAATTCTTTGCCATGTGTATAGGTCACAAATAGCATGAGCTGTAGCTGTATGGATAATTTTTCTATACAGTTTTGTTGTGTATATTAATTCTCTTGTTCTCATTTTTAATTATTTTTATGTTGTACCGATCAAAAAGGCTTTTGAAAGAGACTGTTGAACTTGTACTTGGCAACTGAAAGTGAAAGAAGCAGTTTACAGAATTTTCTACCCTGTTTCAGAGAATGATACAGTGGTACTTTAGTTTACAAGCATAATCTGTTCTGGAAACATACAGCAAAGTGAATATTCCCATAAGAAATAAGGGAAACTCTGTGTCCACAACCCTGGGAGGCCAGCATGTATCAGCGCCATCAGCTGGGCTCCAATTTTGCTGATACCCCTAGCTCTAGTGTGTGGGTCTGCATCAGAACTGGGCACAGCTGCTGCCGGCAACCTAGGAATGCAGGTGCTGGCTTACCAGCACCCAGATCTCTAGGGTGTTGGCAGCAGCAGCAGTAGTGCCAGTGCTGATGCAGACCCACACACTTGGGCTAAGGGTACTGGCAACATCAGCGCCTATGCTGATGTGGACAGGCATTGTGAGCCTGGATGTCTTGCTCGTTTTGCAAGACATCACTCGCAAACTGAACACCGATTCACTTGCAAAGCAAACACTCACAATCCCAGGTACTCGTAAACTGAGGTATTACTATATCTTTTTCTTCTTCTTAAAGTGAGCATGTCTGACTTGGAATTAGCTAGTTGTTTGCTTGTGGTGTGTAAGGATTTGTGGTGGCCAAATTTGATCCTATACAGCCTGCAGTGGTGGGCTTTAGGGGGTTCTAACAGGTTCTATAGAAACCTTTGCTAATGAGTGCCTGGTTCTGAGAACCGGTTACTAATGGGACATAGAACCTCTTGTTAATTTAGGTTATTAGGACATAGAACATATTGTTAATTTATTTGAATCCCACCACTGTATACAGGTGTACCCTAATCATCAGCATTTCATTCATCAGTGGTTTGTCTCAACATGTATGAGGATGGCTCTTTAAATTAAAAGATAAACATCCCTTAAAAAAGCTATTAATGGCTTATAAGCAGCCTTCTTACCATGTTAATATGGCAGACAATTAAGCTTGCCTGAGAAAGGTTCATAAGGAGTTCAGTCTGGTTTCAGGTCTCAGCTTGGAGAGAGACTCTCCCTTCCCCATATTATAATCACATAAATACAAAGAGATAATCATTTCTGAAATGCTTTGTAAGGGGAAGCTTCTGCCTCTGATCTGAAAATAAACTTTTAAGCTTGGGGAAAGGAAACTTGATTCACGGTGATTCATTGCCTGCCTCATTACCATGGTAAACAATGAAAATGGGTAACTTAATTAAATCATTTTAATTTCATTAAAATGATTTAATTAAGTTTAAGTAATTAAGTTTAACTAGAATTAAAGTTATTCTAGTCTTTTTTATATGGTGGGTCAAGAATAAAAAAGATTATGGTTGGTTCATATACAGCTACAGTTGTGAAAGGAAAAGTGCTTTTGATACATTTAGGGGAGCAACTTTATCCTGGCATGAACGCTGATGTAGTCCTGGGCTTTTCCTCACCCGGGGTCACCTCTGCATTAGCTAACTCCAGCTTCTGGCCAAAAAAGCACCGTATTTACTTGAATGTAATGCGCCATTGAATCTAATGTCCACCCTATTTTTAAAAGGTTGAGATGAAAAAATGTCTACTGGTGATTGTAATGTACAGCTGCAAAGAAGGTGCAAAATTAAATTTTACCGCATGCAACAATGAGTTATTTGACAATAATAATATGACAATAGGTTTGTTCTGATTTTTACCTAATTGCACCATACAACATTGCATTTTTATTACAATATTGTTTATTACAGTATAGTAAAATGTTAAACTATATATATACTGACCTACAGTATAATCAAAATACCATATGTACTCGCATCTAATTACCATCAAATCTAACGCACACCCTGATTTTGGAGACTAACTTTGGCTGCAAAAGCTGAGTGTTAGATTTGAGTACATATGGACATTGTGTTACTGCAGTTAACTATCCTCACCACAGTTACTTCCACAAGGCTGCCTTCTCTGTTTTCCATTTGCTTTGGAATGGTGTGAAAGATTGAAAGGCTCAAAAGGTTCTGTCATAGCCTGGGAAATAGTGTCTTCTCTGAAATCAGAGCAACTTCCTATTGCTTTGAAGCTGCCTTCTCTCCTCCCTCCCATTTCTTTCAAGGAGAGGGAAAGCAGTGGGAAGTGCCACACACTTCCTCTGATTTTGGAGGAAATAAACACTTCTCTGCAACGGAGTGCCCCTTTAAAGAAAGGGCACTCCTGCAGCCACTCTTGCTGAAGTCCTCAGAGTACCAGTGGGTGGCAGATCTCAGTAGCACCCTCTAGTGCAATACTTAGGATATTTGCCCTTCTTGCTCCTCTCAAGATACACCATTGCACAAAAGAGTGTAGAAGTGTTTTTGTAACCAATTCAAGCAAACAAGAATATAATTCTTGGGATGAATTTGCTTTCTATGTCCCAATAAAGAATATGATTTCAGTAATGAGAACAAACCCTTGAAAATGGTTCTCTGAAAATGAATGAAAATGCCAGTTCTAGAATTCAGGTGTCACTTGCTGATAGTTGCCTATTCTTATCCTCACCCTCTCTTCTGCAGTTTTCTTATCAAGTCAGCTTTTTATTGTAGTAACTTTGCATAAGTTAAGCCGAGCAAAGAGAGAGAGAGAGAGAATGCTATTGAACATATTTCATGGAAATGATTTATGTCATAACTTGTAGATTAGAATTGGCACAGTTAGGTCATGAACTGAAAGAGGTTCTTCAAAGTTCAGCATCCACAGCACCTACTTTTATCTATAGCTTCTTTAGCACCCATAGGAAAGTTACAATGGAATTTGTATTTTAATTACAAAGGGTGTACTTATAAAAAATTTGCAGATTCAATCTTTCTGTTTATTATGACCAACATGATGTGGAAGGACTTCTGTCTGAAACTAGATAGACCAGTGATTTTCAACCTTTTTCATCTCACAGCACACTTTACAAGGTACTGAAACTGTCAAGGCACACCATCAGTTGTTTTTACCACTGACAAGGCACACCGAACTGTTCAAATGCTCCAATTTTCCTATTAATGAATGTCAATCTCCAAATTCCCGTGGCACACCTGAGGACTTTCTGTGGCACACCAGTGTGCCACGGCACACTGTTTGAAAATCACTGAGATAGACCAATGGCATGCATTAGTATAAAGTTGCTTTTATTTATACCCTAGTCCCGGTTTTTACTAAGAGCGCAATCCTAATCATGTCTATTCAAAAGTAAGCCCCATTGTTTTCAATGGGTCTTACTCCCAGGAAAGTGTCTTTAGGATTGCAGCCTAAATCTCTTCGCTAACTTACGGTATACAGATACAATCTAGATATCTGTGAAGCAAACTTATTGCGGATGCCAGTGGATACCAGGATCATAATTTAAATATCTTTAAAATGGAAAAGCCATCAAAGTAAAATTTCTTACTTTCACAAAAGAGCAGGTTCCAAGACTCTCAGAGCAAAAACCAGCTCAAAAAAGTGCTTTATCATGCAGAAAAACTTTCCTTAGGCTTTTTAATACTGTAGCTTATTCTTTGGCTCAAAATTTATAACATTAGCTGTATTTTCTGTACCATGTAAATTTTTAGAATAGCGAGCAGTGCTAGAGTTACTAGCGCGTAGCAGCTATACTTCTGCTGTTAGAACAATCGAGTATCCATAAATTAGAATTCTTAGAACAGAATGCTTAGAATTTTACTTTAGTGAGGTCAGTGTACCAATTAGATGATTTACAGTGCTTAAGGAGACGTTAATTGTTGAATTTTCTAACTTTTGCCTCCTGGGATTCTGATATGACTGGCAAGTTACAACCTTGAACAGAGATTAGTAGTCATAAATATGACCAAAATGCTTCAAGTGATACAGTTGACTCTTGTTTTATCTGGTAGAAGTAGCCAGACTTCCCGTTAAGAATCTTGTGAACTGCTTCTGAGATGAAAGGAACACAAATGTGATCATCCTCTCTCTAGTCTCTCTAGTGCATAGCCTTCCTTAAACTGTGGCAAGTGTTAGCTAATGGAATGTGAGCATTCTAGTTACGTTGTAGTAGAGTAACAGTAACGGTTGCAGTGTTGGTTGAGAACAGGAGAATGCCAAGCTCCAGAAGGTTGACTGTATGTTATTCCAGGCATTCATATAGAGGGATGCTGATTAGTCGGTATAGAGCTTTGCAACGAACCATTCCTGTGTGTTGTCCCATTGCCTAGAAGTTAATGGGAGCGGTGACTGTTTTCTTCAAATCATTGATCTATATTGTGCTGTTTCTACAGAAAATCTTGGCATTTGATCTATAAATAAAATCCAAAAATTAGTTGTTCAGTGATTGGGTGGGATATATGCTGGTGAATATCTTTTTAATGGTGGTTGCTTTTGGTCCAACCAGGAAGACCAACAGATTTTCATCAGAAACTACAATTAGCCATTAGTCTACATACAAGGTGTGATCAATAAGTATCAGGACTGGTGCCATAGTAAAGGAGTTAAAATATGCAGAGTGAAGCCACTTGGCACAGATTGACCTTGACCCCAACTATGCATGCACACTAAATTTTAACATCCTAGCTCACTTCCTCTCTTTACAACAGTGCTTGGAAAGAACACATGTAGCATGTGGTCATCACATTGACCATGACAGAGAAAGTTGAGCAGAGAATGTGCATCAAATTTTGCCAAAAGCTTGGTGATACCTGCGCAGAAACCTATGCAAAGTTTCAGATAGTGTATGGTGAGGAGTGTATGAGTCGCACACCAGTGTACGAATGGTTCAGATGTTTCCAAGATGGCCAACAAAATATCGACAGTGACTTAACGTTCTGGGAGACCCACAACCAGCAGAACTGAGAAAAACATTGCAGATGTGGGTGCAGCTGTGAGGGGAAATTGTTGAATCACCATTCGTGAGTTACTGGAGGATGTGCAGATTATTTACGGTTCAGTTCAGTCCATTCTCACTGAAGATTTGGGTATGAGATGTGTGTTTGCCAAGTTTGTGCCAAAACTGCTTTCAGCTGACCAAAGAGAAATTCGGGTTTTAGCTGCGCAAGACCTCCTTGATTGTGTCAAGAACGATGAAAACTTTTTAAATATGGTCATAACAGGTGATGAATTGTGGGTCTATGGCTATGACCCCGAAACCAAGGCTCAGTCTTCGTAGTAGAAGACCCAATCTCTCCAAGACAGAAGAAAGCATGAATGAGTCAAAGCAATGTGAAGACACCGTTTACCATTTTTGACTACAAAGGAGATTGTTCATTATGAGTATGATCCACGTCATAAGACAGTAAACGAGTACTACTGTGACGTGTTGCGGCGTTTGCGGGATGCTGTTCATCAGAAAAGTCCAGAATTGCATGTGTCCGGTGAGTGGCAATTGCACCATGACAACACACCTGCCCATTCAGCGCAGCTTGTACAGCAGTTTATGGCCAAGCACAGCAACCCCCAAGTCCGACAGCCACCATATTCCCCAGATCTCATCCCTCGTGATTTTTTCCTCTTTCTAAAAATCAAATATCACTTGAAAGGATGAAGATTTCGGGACGTTGAAGAAATCCAAGTGAATGTGACGAGGCAGCTGCTGATTATCCCAGAAAACGAGTTCCAGGAATGCTTCCATCAATGGAGACAGCACTGGATTAAGTGGGTGGCTTCCAAAGGGGACTACTTTGAAGGAGATTAAATACCAAATCGTTAGGTGTTGTAGTTTTCTTTTTATAGCACCAGTCCTGATACTTATTGATTATACCTCATATATATAAAATCAAAGACTGACTGATTGACTCACTCACTCACTCAACACCCAGCCAAATCTGTTGAATATAGAAGTGTGAAATTTGGGGAGAGTAGTCTTTCTGTGATGTAAGTGTCCACTAAGAACTGAATTTTAGAAATTCAAACTGGAAGAATGTAAAAAGAGGTGCAACATGTTTTCAGCACTACACATTGAAGAATTGCTGACTCATCAACACCCAACCCAAAATCTTAGACCTAGAAGCATGAAATTTGGGCAGGGTATTCCTTCCATAATGTAAGCACCCAGTAAGAACCAATTTAACGAAATTTAATCCCTAAGGAAGCAAAAAGGGGTACAATTTTTTCATCCCTATACTTAACATTGAAGATTAACTGATCAACATCCAGTTGCAACCCTTGGACTTAGAAGCATGAAATGTGGGGAGCATATTCTTTCTGTGATGTATGGACCCACAAAGAACCAGTTTAATGCCTAGTGCTCAGTGGTGTCTGACAGGGATGCATGCTGCCCAGTGGTGCCTGGCAGGGATGCCTACTGCCCAGTGGTGCCTGCTGCCCAATGGTGCCAGTTGGTACCCATTGCCTGTTGGTGCCTGGTAGTGCCAGTTCCTTGTTGGTGATTGATAGAGAAGCCTGCTGGTACCCAGGGCCTGATTGTGACAGGGTGCCTGGTAGGGATGCCCGATGTCCACTGCTGACTGGTGCCTGTATCTGGTGGTTCCTGCTGGTGCCTGCTGCCTGCTGATGCCTGGGGGTGCCCAGTGGTAACATTAGGGATGTCCGCCACTGTCCCCTTGTGCCCTCTGGTACCCGCCACCCAGTGTCAATGCCAGTGCCCGAACCTGGCAGTGCCCACTGGTACCCAGCCCCCAAATATTCTTGACATTTTACTCCTGCAACAACCGGTAAATTCTGCTAGTTTTTCATAAAATTCTGAAAAATTATGTTATTCACACTGATTGCTGCTCTTTTAGACAATATGATGAACTAGCTTGTAATTTGCCAGTCCACATTGAACAAGAAATTCATACACAAGTTTTATTGAATTATGAATTCATTTGACTTCAAAGGGAAATGGATATTAAACAGTTAACTGCACAGAGAAAGCACTGCAGAATTTTGGCTGTAGTTAGCTTGGGAAGTGACGTCTTGTGGCATTTGGTGTTCTAGAAAGAGCGGAGACACGTAGTGTAATTGGGAGGGCTTTGAGTAGCAGTATCTCTACCACGGTGTATATTTATCTGTATGAAGCGATGAGGGAGTGGGGAGAAAGTGTCAAGCAGTCTGCCTGCCTGGTGCACCCACAGCTCTTGTGACTTCTGTTAACATTTCTTCCACAGCACCACATTGCTGTGCTACAGAACACTTCTCTATCTGGGAAACAAACTTTTAAACATTCAAAATGGGAAAGGATTATTATTCTGTCCTTGGAATTGAGAAAGGGGCATCAGAAGAAGACATCAAGAAGGCTTATAGAAAACAAGCCCTGAAATGGCATCCCGATAAGAACAAATCTCCCCATGCAGAAGAAAAATTCAAAGAGATTGCAGAGGCTTACGAAGTGCTGAGTGATCCCAAAAAGAGAGAAATTTATGATCAGTTTGGAGAAGAAGGTAAGAGAGCTTTCTGTTTTCAGGCTTAAAATAGAAACTTGTTTTGTGTTCAGTGCAAGCTGGCTTGAAGGAATGTGCTGGAGAAACTTGGTTTGAGCTCAGAACTCATGTTTGGGGAAACTGCAGTGTGTCCTAATTTCAAGAATGTATTTTGTGGTGTTTTATTCAACTTAGGTTGCAATCCTAATCACATTTTCCTGGGAGTAAGTCATATTGAACACAATGGGACTTACTTCTGAGTAGACATACTTAGGATTGCACTGTTTGAGGTGTTACTGATCCCCAATCAAGTTGAACTGTGTCCATCCCCTCAGGCCACAGTAGCACCAATGCACTGGGGGAGGATTTCATACAGAAATGAGATATACCATATTTACTCGAATCTAATGTTCACCTTTTTCAGCCGAATTTGGTGTCAAAAAATTAGGGTGTACATTAGATTCAATGGTTAATTACATTTGAGCATATGGGTGCAATCCAGAGTAACTATGGGGAGTCCTTGCTCTGGTGTAAGAACAATTTGCTCTGGACTGCAATGTGAATTTCCCATACGTTTTCACTAGGTGGTGCAGTAACTACGGGTACACGTAATGTCTCTTACGTGCTCCCGTAGTTACTTTGGATTGTAGGGTAGGTGGTATTTTGATTGTAAGAATAAGGTGTGCATTAGATTCCAGTAAATACGGTATTCCTTCCTCTCCCATATCCTTTTTGTCATGATACCCCATTGTTTTGTTTTTGTTTTTTGAAAGCTACTCTGCTCTGAAAGCTTGGCCATGCTTTACAATCAATACATTTTCTTTTCCAACATCATCTGCTGAATGGGTTTATTTTGTCCCACCTTCTCAAGAGACATATAATATTGTGTAGATGTTTTCTTCTACATTTAAATATAATAAACGAGTGTTAAAAGATGGCTCGCTATATCTAGAGTCCAGGTGTCCAGACTTCAGCTAATGCTGGCTTATTGCCTGGAAAGGAAAGAATTTGCCTGATGTCATGAAATACCAGGACAAGTTTTCAGCTTAATTGTAAACAGTGCTCATGAGCCAAGGGAATGAGGTCCAGAAAATGTTCATTTAGCCTAAAAACCGGGTTATTTGGGTTTTTTTTGTGAGGGTGTATGGTTCAGGTTGTTTCATAAAACATTTAGATCTGAGTATTTGCAGCTGTCCTGCTCAAGATGTTGAAATAGCTGTTGTTCTTCTGACAAATACAGCTTCATTATAATCATTTATTTGTATTCCAGTAAGTTATTTCCTCCAGGGCGCAGAAGTACTTATTTTAAAGAGATCTCCTGAAAATGTACAGTTCTGTTTAAAACAAGTGAACCATGAAACTTAAAAACAGAGCATTATGAAACATTTCTCACAAATGCATAAGTTATATAAATGCTAATTATACTTTGAATGATGATTCTGCAGTTCCAGGACTGTTTTTGGGAGGTACCAGTATTTAACATTCATAACAAAAACATCCTTAGTTTTAAAGTCAAGGGTCCGTGTTCTTCAGGCATTTTTATCTTTGACTGCCCCCCTTTTCTGCTATTAAGGTTTTTATTTCCCCTTTAGCATGGCAGTGTCTTTCCTAATTTCTGTAACCATTTCCTTCATCGGGGGCATGAGCATAGATTTTTATACTCTTAAGTGTGATAAGGTCCAAGGAGTGAAAGCAGGTCATCCAGTCTTAAATACTTGCTTCATAATAGCGAATGATGAGTTAATGGCAGGTTTGAATGGATTTCTAATGTCTTCTTGACTGCTGAAACTCTGTTCCTGCTCAGAACATAGATCCTAGGACCAAAGTTCCTTTTTTATAGCCAAGGGACCTAATGTCCTTTTAGTAAAACCTATCCATTATCTATTCTAGGAAGTGTCACTCCATTACTAAACACATGGTATGGTTTGTCAGCTGGTTTGGTATTAGTACTACATCTGTATATTTGGATGTAAATAGTATCTTGCTCATCATAGCTCAGTCAATGGTGCTCAGTTCCTTTTGTACAATTATAGGACACTGCAAACTTTCCTTTTTTGAATAAATTAAATTAAGAGCCCCACCTTGATGGCTCACCACCAGAACTTTGCAGCAGCTGGATATTACAAATGTGCCATAAGGTATGATTGCAAGCCCCACAGCCCCACAGTGCCAGGAATGCCATGTGACCAAAGGCTGTGGGGGCCAAAGAGAAGAGGGGAGGATGCAGTCATCAAATGGGTTGGAGGAGGAAGTGTATTAACACTATGCCAGAAGAATTACAAGCTGACTTTGGTGCAATAGGAATAAAGCAGGAATTTGAATAAATGATCTCAAAACCAGATTTGTGAGACCTTGATTATGTTTTTACACATACTCACCTGTTTCTCAAAAGTATGGATCCTTTTTTGGAATATTTCCAGCCTCAATTTTCTGATCATCTTGTGAACTAACGTCTTGGAAAAGTGGGTACAGTGGAATTTAGAAAGGAGAAACGGCAGATTTCTAGAGTAGGGGTGGCCAAGCTGGGCCACTTTAAGGATCTTGTGCTTTTAACACTTGTATAGGAGAGGAAATTTCTGCAGTTGCTACTTGTGAAGCAGCTATTGTTTAAATTTTCTATATTATACAATTGTTAAAGGTCCAGGATCCCTCACGTGGCCCATCTTGCCCAACTCTGATCTAGAGCTTAATAAGAGGGTTAATTGCTATAACTACCAAAAGTAAAGCCTGCAGCAGGTACACATTTACTCTGTGGAGAATTACATCACAGTGAATTTCAAGTGGTATTTAAATGCCACAGATTCACTATAATCTGAAAGTTTATTTGTGGAAAATGCTGTGTTAGTTTCTCCTCCAGTGTTGTCAGTCATCCTTTGGCTGTCTTCCTGTGTCTGTAGAAAATGTTTATTTCCTCAAAAGGGCAAACTCTCATCAGGAAACATCCTGGTCCTGCAAACAGTGGTTCCCAAACTGGTGGGTCATGACCCACCAGGGAATCTGGAAATGGAGCAGGGGAGTGGTGCTCTCCAGTGGCAGTGACAGTGCTGCAGGGATCACAGTGCTGCCACTTCCAGGGTGTTTTTATAGTTACTTGGGCACTTTTATAGTTATACTGGCACCTGCAGACTTTTGGAGACTCACAGCCCCTACTGATCTCTGTAGCTGCTGGATGAAACCCTTAATTCCAGTCTAAAGCTACTTCCTGTTTTCCCACAAAATCTACAAATATCTTTAGATCAGGGATGAGTTTAGAGCAGCCACGGTAGATATCAGAGGGGGCTACAAGCCTCAAGGACCCTGCAGGACGGTCAGCGTTCTGTCCCTCCAAGTATGTTAAAATCACCTTGGAAGTGGTAGCACCACAGTCCCTCTCATGCAAACACTTATCTGATTCCTAACTCCCTTGTAGGAGTTTATTAACCACTTATTTAGAATGCTGTCTCACCTCCACTATAGGACTGAAGACTCACAGATATTAGAAAAATGACATGAGTTTTCAAACCACTCTCCTAATCCATGTGAAAGGTTCTTAACTCACAGATTAAGAAGTGAAAAATTTGGTGGGGGGAAAACTCACAAATAATTACAGATAAAGAAACCATATAGATTTTTCATCCAGGCAAGTGCTTGCATTCGTGGGAATTGCTGATTTTCACATGGCTTTTTGGTCTTAGATGGGGATATACTGTTTGGAACATGCTGGGTCACAATCTTTTGTTTATCCTAATCTGGGATGGGCAAACATTTTGGCAGGAGGGCCACATCATCTCTCTGATGCTGTGTTGTGGACCAGATTAAAAAAAGAATTAATTTACATTTTAAATATGAAAATATTTACATCAATTTGTAAAGGAATGTATTCGAGACAAAACTTACCGTATATGAATGTCTTTTACTTAATTTATTTGTAATACACATAACTATAATACAGGCATGTAAAACCATTTGAGAACTATGAACTGCTTGCCATACACCTCTTGCACAGACCAAGCCAGAAGCAAATGAAGGCATAAGTTGTTCAGCGGCAATGGGGTGTAAAAAAAAAGAAAGCAGAAAAACATGGACATGTGAACTGATGCACTTGGGACAATTATGGATGTGACTGGGAATCATGTGCCAGTGCAGGTTCTATTAGTTTCCAAAGGGCCCAAAGCTCATTGGAGACTGGGGGCTCCCTTTGGGCCAAACTGGAGGTCTCAGAGAGCCATTGGCCAGGATTTTCCCATCCCTTGTCTAAATAGATTTATTTAGGATCCACAGTAGATGCTCAAGGCGCTTGTTTTATATCCTGCCTTTCTCCCCAAAGAACACCCAAGGTGGTTCACATTAAGGATACTTATGAGTATAAAGTATATTTAATGTATACTCGTATAGTATATGTTACATGTCATAATAATTATTGTCTTTAGTGTCACAGTGTTGTCATTTGTGTCCACATAAGGCGTCAGCATTAATTACAGTCATTTTTGGAAAATTCCATCTTCCATATTGCTTTTCATGGAAATTAGTGTGAAAGAGAAAAGGGAAAAGCATTTTCATCAGCAGGACATGCCTGGGTTTCTTGCTCTACTGGCATTAATCCTGGGTCAAAAGATACATAGTGCTGAGTATGAAAGTAGAGTTTTATAACAATTAGCTCACAGGTTCACTTCAGGCTTGGAAAAGAACAAAGAAGCATTGTGGTGTCAATAAAGGGGTGCTGGTGTGTTCTTTTGACCAAGAAATTACTGTCGTTACATTACTGTAATTCCAAAGTCTGTCCACAGTACAAATTAACTACAATACTTTGCCATGGACCCTGCAAAAGAATCTGCAGAATATTCATATTAGGAGGGTGTATTTGTTTTTACTTTTAGTAAAAAAAGATATCATAACTGTGCCCCGAAAGCAGCTTACAGCCCAATCCAGAGTAGCACCTGGGTTGCCCTATCTATCACTGGAAGATGCTCCACCCTAGTTACTCTGGAAAAGGCTTGGGGCAGAGCAAGGCAACATAGGGTGCCCCAAGAGAGGTGGACCTGCTCTGCCCTAAATGGGGCAGCCCAGGCAGCTCAGGAGAGGCATGTTGAGGGCATGTTTAATATTGCCTAGGGCAGAGCAGTTACGCTGTATCCAGAGTCTGTTCCCAAGGCAGAAATTTCCTCTTCCAGCTCTTCACTCAGGAGCAGGTATAGTAATGAGTAGACCCATAGGAGTCCATGATAAGGCCCAAGTAAGAATGGGAGTGTTGACCAAAAATCTGAGTTCTTGGCCAGCCTCTCTGCAAGCCATGCCTCTCAACCTTAGGATATGGAACAACTACGGCTGCCCCAAAAACCTCAGGATACAGCAGGCTGCTCCAAGCATTCACCCTTCACTAGAGGAACTGCAGCTGTAACTGGTTGTCAGGAACTTCTGGGCTTTCTTATAAGGCAGGCATTACAGCTGTTCCTTGATCAGTGTGATCTGAGGGCGGTCTCCTCAGGGGCAAGCCCTCACCAGCTGTCACTGACTTAGCATGCTCTGGAGGAGTTAGGGCAGCCCAGTCTTCCTGACTCTCTGGATGCAGCATAACTTTCTGCTCTGGATTCAGAATAGTTGGGGCAGCCCAGCTAGGGCTTTCCTCACTGCCGTTACTTTGGATTGTGCCCACAGAATATTAAGAAGCCAAAAAATAAAGCACTTGAAGGATTTTGCAGATTCCTTACCCCTCCTTGCAGATTTCCATGGTTCTCTAGGAAAGATCTCATTGAGGTCTATGACAAGTTAGCAATGAGTAATCAGAAATACTCTGGTATATCTACATAAAAGCCTTGACCTTTGTGGGACTCTGCACATTCCATGTCAGTCAAGCAGGCTGAGGGTTCTATCCCCATGTGACTCTGCAGCAGAGAAGGCTGAGAAGAACTGTCAACAATCCATTCACATTTCAACTGTCATTGTAACTGTTTCTGGGAAAGATTACAGGCCAGGCTGAGAACAGGCTAGAGGGACAGTTGAGGAGAGAGGGGAAGAGATGCTGGAAAGGTTGGGTTTTTCAAACAGATAAATGTTGTTATATGATACCTCTGCAAGCGACATATGTGGGCTGTCACTAGTAGAATATATTTCGTGAATGTAAAATGTTTTAAATTAGATGTCCTGAAATTCAGTCAGGAAAAATAATGGGACAGATGTTTAATAATAGTGGCTTAACCTACCTAGGAATCTCCACTGTGACAATATGTTACCCCAAACTTTTCAAAACATGTATGGTAGCTGACTGACAGCCCAATCCAGAGCAACTAATCTGTCCACATAAGAGCCCTTAGGTTGCCCTATCTAACACTAGGTTGGAGCAACTGCAAGATGCTCCAGCCCAGTTACTCTGAAGGAGGCTTAGGGCAGAGCAAGGCAAGACAGGGTGCCCTAAGAGAGGTGGACCTGCTCTGCCCTAACTGGGGCAGCCTAAGCAGCTCAGGAGAGGCAAGTTGAGGGCATGTTTAGCATTGCCTAGGGCAGAGCAGTTACTCTGTATCCAGAGCCTGTTTCCAAGGCAGAAATGCCCTCTTCCAGCCCTCAGAGTTATACCACCTCAGGAGCAGGTATAGTAATGAGTAGACCCATAGGGGTCCATGATAAGGCCCGAGTAAGAATGGCAGTGCTGACCAAAAATCTGAGTTCTTGGCCAGCCTAGCTGCAACCCCTTCCTCTCAACCTCAGGATATGGAACAACTACGGCTGCCCACAAACCTCAGGATACAGCAGGCCACTCCAAGAAGCCCCTTGTATTCACTGTAGAATGTACTGGCATCTCATCAGGGACTCCTTATAAGGCAGGCACCCAGTGGCGTCACCAGACTGGTGCGACTGATGTGGGCTGCATTGGGGATGCACTCCGTATAGGGTGATGTGCCGGAGGAGTTTGACTGTCCTTTGGCAGGCCCTGGGCGTCAGCACCCCCATTCAGGCCTGCTCCAAGGCAGAGAATCAGCCAGAAGCTGCCACTTGTCTGAGGAGCTGGCTTGAACGGCCATCTGAGATGCACTGCGCAGAAACACACTGAGCATACTGAACAGCTTCAGAGGAGACTTCCTTAGAGCAGAGAAAGTCCGCGCCTCTGCACAGCCATTCGGCCTCACTCAGGAGGCGGAGCGGCAGCCGAATGGCTTCAGAAAGAGTACTGCACAGGCACCAACTCTGACACCTGCACAGTCTCCCCTGAAGCCAAAAGGCTTCAGAAAAGTACTGCGCAGGTGTCAGAGATGGTGCCTGCGCAGTACTCTTTCTGAAGCCAGTTGGCTTCAGAAACAACTGTGCAGGCACCAACTTTGGTGACTGTGCAGTCCAGGTGGGGGGGGCGCATCCCAGGGATGACGCACAGACTTCCGCACCAGGTGATGTGCAGAGTCATGTCACCACTGTAGGCACCACAGCTGGTCCTTGTTCAGTGTGATCTGAGGGGTGTCTCCTCAGGAGCAAGTACTCCCCATGTGTCAATTACTTAGCATGCTCTGGAGCAGTTAGGGCAGCCCAGGCTTCCTGACTCTCTGGATTCAGCATAACTTTCTGCTCCGGATACAGAATAGTTAGGAGTGTGCAGTTAGGTCAGAGCAGGCTGAATTTGCTCTGGATTGCAGCCTTATTCAGAATGCTTGTTCTTGTGAAACAGATAGAGTTCAGAATTAAAAACTGCAGTCAAATGATGCCTCTAGTCCTTAAGCAAAGTCTGATTAGGAGTTTTGAAGATATGATAGAAATTTGAGAAACAATTTAAATTTAGGAAAGATGTGTGGGTGGAATTAATCATGGTGAGTAGGTGGATGTCATCTTGTAGGAAGAAATTGCAGCCTTGAAATAGTTGAGGTAACTGTCAGCATGAGTGCGATAACATTGTAAAATATCTTCGTAGGGCTCACTTCGCCTGGTGCGAAATTCTGTACTTGGCCTTTGTACATTAATACTGCAATCATAAAGACACTTTTCTGGAAGTAGGACCCATTGGAAACAGTGGGGCTTACTTTTGAGTAGATTTGGTTAGGCTTGTGCTTTAAGTCTTGAACTGCAAGTCTCTGCATATTTATTTGGGATAAAGTTCTATTAATGCATTTGGGTTTAGATCAGAATAAATATTCATAGGATCAGGAAGTACCTCTTGTTCTTGACTTCATAGTCCCAGTATGTATTTAAAATATACATTGTTAAATTTGTTCTTACTTTTTGTAGGGTTGAAAGGAGGAGCTGGAGGACCAGATGGACAAGGTGGTACCTTCCGGTACTCTTTCCATGGAGACCCACATGCAACATTTGCAGCATTTTTTGGTGGTGCAAATCCTTTTGAAATTTTTTTTGGTCGAAGGATGCCTGGAAGCAGGGACACTGAAGACATGGAAGTGGATGGAGATCCGTTTGGTTCTTTTACTTCTTTTAGTATGAATGGCTTTCCAAGGGAACGAAACACGGTTGGTGGCCAATCTCGTCGTAAACAGGATCCTCCTGTTATTCATGAACTCAAGGTGTCCTTGGAAGAAATTTACCATGGCTGTACGAAAAGAATGAGGATTTCCCGTAAAAGGCTTAATCCTGATGGGAGAAGTGTCAGAACAGAGGACAAAATTCTTACTATTGATATCAAGAGAGGGTGGAAAGAGGGCACCAAAATTACATTCCCTAAAGAGGGTGATGAAACACCTAACACCATCCCAGCTGATATTGTGTTTGTAATTAAAGATAAAATTCATCCTCACTTTAAGAGAGATGGCTCAAATATTATATACCCTGTCAAGATCAGCTTACGAGAGGTAAGCACCTTATTAAGGTTGGGCCTCTTTTGCTGAAATTTGATGATAATAATAATAAATAATGCTTGAGGCCTTGTTTTTCCTATGACTGACTGAAACTTGATGTGGCCTAAATGATGTAGTGTTAAAATTTAATAAGCTGAGCATTTTTGTATAAGCACCTAAGCACTGTATTGGAGGCATCAGATTAGACCATCAGAAGTGGGACCACTGCTTTTTCTAGAAGTGAACATAACACAAAATGGTACTGGGTAAGATACTCTTGTGTATACCCTTATACTTGGCTATATACTTATATGTAGGCTGAATGATATTTTCTTTATGTTCTTCCTTGCTGCCTACCTATTGTCATATTCCCATTTGCCTCTCACAAAACATAGGATGCAACCCTAAACTTCATTTAGGGCAACCTAAGCCCTGGCATTCATCCTGTGCTAACCTGGGGGTGTCACAAAAGTGCGGCAAGACACTTTTGCACCACTGTGCTTGCTGCCTGACATCATCATGGGAGCGGGAAGATCGATGGGTTGTGCCGGCCTGGGTCAGGATTGCATCCATAATCATGTTCTTAGATATTTTTCAGCAATTTTGATTGTATTCTGGAGTTTATTTTTGTACTTCATTGTTATACAGAGTTTAAGTGTGAGTGTGTTATTGTATTACTTCAGTTTGGTGGACAATTTTTGCATTCAACAGTTTTTAGAACAAATGCAAAAACCAAAGAATACTTATGAGAGTACAGCTAAACAAAACGCTCACTTAAAAAATCTTATGTAGAAAGTTTTTGACTGCAGTAAACCATTTCTGCAAGAAGAAAGATTTTTAAGTCTAATAACAGTGATAGATACATACAAAGGAAGATCAGTCAGGCAGTTCAGTAATAGATACAAAGGTAATTCAATTTAAGAAACTGTTAAATCTGATGAAACAGATTTAATTTTAAACTAATGTAATTAAGTACATGGATTCTATACTGACAGATATCTTTGTGTTGGTGCATATGTACATCATGTTGCATCTTCTAGAACAGGGTTGTCCAAACTTTATGGCAGGAGGGTCACATCATCTCTCTGATATTGTAGGGGGCTGGAAAAATGATTTGCATTTCAAATTTGAATAAATTTACAAATAAGATTGTATTAGAGACATTATAAGGCTTGCCGACACCGCAATAGAGGGGTTTTGCTGAGGGGCACATTGAGGCTTGCCATGGGCCACATTCAGCCCCAGGGCTGGGGTTTGAACACCCCTGGCCTGGACTAAACAAAAGAATGCTGATGGAATGTTGAGTTCAGGCAAAATACAGGTGTGGCCTTTATTTCAGTGCAATTAACTTTATAGTTATAGTATGAAAGAAGGTCTAAATCAGGCATGTCCAACACAGGGGCCCGAGGACCGCATCTATGGGCTTTCTAAGCCAAATGCGGCCCTCGAGCCTCTTGTTGGACATGCCTGGTCTAAATTATATCCATATAAAAAGCAAAGGGATTTTTTAAAAGCCTTTGTTTAATATAGTTTGCTATGAATTGTTTTGTGTTTTTAAGCAATCTTTTTTTTATAATAGAGTTTGACTAGTGGGCAAAACCTTATTGTTCAAAAGCTTCATGAGTCTCTAAATTCTTGACACACTAAATTCCTTGCATGCAGAACCCCTTTGTTTTATTCTGTGGGTTGTGAAATGAGTTTAATTTCCCCTTTCATGGTAATTCTTAATTCAAAAAGATTAGTGTCTGAATGCATAGTGATCTTATTATGTGGGACAGGGCATTTAAGACAACTGTCATTAATCTTGCATGTTTGTTTACACACCATAATAAGTACACACCGTACAGTACTTTGTTTCTTTCTTCAAGGTATTGTTATATCTGTTTGGCCTATGACCCAAGCGTGTACATTTTAGTGCCTGTACTTTAAACTGGTTTAACTGTTTGGTTATTACATTTCACCTGCATAACCAATATTTGCCAGAACTGCACAGACTTTCTTTAGCATTATCAGTACACAAAGTATTAGGGCATCATAATTGTTTTTCTAAATCATATTTCATATGATCTCATGTATCATATTTCATGTGTCTTCTCATACAGTACCTACTACAGTTTAAGTACTTAGAAAATAATAAAGTGGTTCTGATTATGTGACTTATATTTTTATTTTTTAGGCTTTATGTGGCACCTCAATTAATGTACCAACAATAGAAAGCCGAACCATACCTATGACAGTAAATGAAGTTGTAAAGCCTGGAATGAGGAGAAGAATTATAGGATATGGTTTACCATTTCCCAAAAATCCTGATCAACGAGGTGACTTAATTATAGAATTTGAAGTAATCTTCCCAGACAGTATAGCTCCAGCATCAAAAGAAGTACTCAGGAGAAATCTTCCTGTATCTTAAGGAAATTCCTTTTCTGAACTTTTCAAGAAAGACACTGAAAATCAGAAGACTTGCAAGTTTATGCTGTAAAAGTGCAATCCTTAACTGTGGAACCGTCCTGTTTGTGTATGGGTGGGGGAGGGATTTTATGCAGTGTTGCATGAGAATAGGAAGGAAAATACAAAGGACATGCAATCAAATATAAAGCTAAAAACATGCTCTGTGTATTGGATCTTCTTTTTCATACAGTTTTATCCAGGATTTTGCTTATGTGTAAAATGTAACCTGTGGAACAAAGAGGAAGAAACACCTGTGTGCGTATCTTTTTAATGAAGTGCTTGTGCTTCAAAGCACTTTTTCAAATATTTCTGTATATGTGAGATATTATACTGCAGTATCTGAATTCATAATACAAAAATATTTCATATTTGCCATATCCATATTTGCTCTGTTTACATTATACCCATTAAAGGCAGGAAGTCTCACTTGAAATGAATGAGCCAATGAAGATTAAAGGTTTTCCTGC
The DNA here is from genome assembly GCA_030015325.1 of Cryptoblepharus egeriae. Taxonomy (NCBI): domain Eukaryota; kingdom Metazoa; phylum Chordata; class Lepidosauria; order Squamata; family Scincidae; genus Cryptoblepharus; species Cryptoblepharus egeriae. Next base: position 121,526,319 of record JAREYC010000003.1, on the reverse strand, counting down.
ACTTTGGTAAATGGCGAAGAATTCCTTTTGCTCAGTTATATAATGGTGAGCAGACTGGCTTAGTAGAAAATAGGCATACTATTCCAAGGCATACTTTTTTTTTGGCCTAGTACAAACAGCTGTGAGAGAGCATTTGCCTTAACATTACATATAGCATTTGTGCAGCCTGCCTGTTGATTTACATTTGTATCCTAAGTTATCTTTCCACTGAAAAAATCCACAAGAGAGCTTGCACACTCAAAAGACTCAGCACACCATTCTGGTGCATAGAAATCCAAAAGGAATCTAGGTTTGGCTTTGTGCTTGTTCACTACATTGTACAACACATTGCTGAAGATACTACACACAAAACTATTACAGTTATTGTTTCTTCCACTCTTATGTCCACAACTGTGCATACACATGAAACAGTGCAAAATGTCCCCTTCACATGCACTTAGGATACAACCCATAAGCCAAAGACCTTTGGATGATCTTTCTTTTGACATCAACAGAAAGGTAATCAAAATATACTTGTGTCAAGAAAACTGACCTAAACTTGATATATTAAACACAATGCCAGTCACTCATAGATAAACTTCTTACAGGTTAATTGATAAAGCACAGCTGAAGAATTCATAATCTTGTTGGGAATTATCTGAGGGAGAGGAAGTTAAAGAGCCTTCAATCTAGTTTTTTTTAAAATCTATTTAAGGGCTGGTACCCAAACCCTAAAATAAGACTACTAAACATTCTTTTAGCATTTGTCTGACAAGATGATGCAATGTGCTAACATTTGTAAGTGGGTTTTTTTTGTTTATGGGAAGAAAATATTTGATTTGACTAGACATCTGAATGTGCTAGGTAGCTGCACTGTTAACCAACAAAGTGATCAATTTTATTTGGCTCCATGGAGAAAAAAAGAATGTTTGAGAGTTATAAATGAGTAAATAACCATTTTTAACTACAATACTATCTGTAAACTAAACTAAAACTAAAATCCCAAATAATCCTGTGTAAAAAAAATCTAGAAATCTTATATTTGAATGAATTCCCAAATGTCCGGTACATTTGAAACATAAGATATAAACCAATACATGCTGTCTGAAGCTGAAAAAGACCCAGAATGTTGGTCTTCATGACACTTTTAAGTGAGAATAGAAAATTGCTGCTTAACAATGTATGCATATTGTTTATGCACTTAAATATTATGGTCTGTATTGCATTTCATATGTTTTTTAATTAAAAATGGTTTCTAACTTGTTCTGGCTTTTTGTTTTAATCACAACTGAGTGGGTAGGGCTAATAAGTAATTTTATAACAATTTACTAATTTTAACTTATAACTACAACATTGAGGTTTCTAGTACTGCATTTGGAAAAGTGATTCAGTGCCAGTACATAAGTGTTAAGGAATACATTGCAGAAAAAAATTCATACGTATAGATGGAGTTTGAGCAGTTTTTGATGAACCAAAGAAGAGACCTTGGGATTGTGGTCGACACTCAATGAAAAATGAGTGGTAAATGTGTAGAAGACAAATTTTGTGTTAGGAGTCATTAAAAAGAGATCAAGAATAAGAAAGCTGATATAGTACTGATATTAAAAAATACAGTGTAGCTATATATATTATTATGTATCTTTTCTGATCAGCATATTTCAGTCGTAGAGTATTCCAACATGATAATTTGGTTCTTTCATATCTTAAAAATATGATCAAGATTTACAAATTTCTGTCACTTGCAGCTGAGTTCCTAGGTGAAAAAAGTGCTTATTTCAATTCTTGGCACACTGACACGATGCTAAAATTGTCAAGGTTGGAAGAGCAGAGCATGCGTTGACATCAAGGTCTAATTGAAATGTGCTGAAATTGGGGAACCATTGGAAAACGAACTGTCGAAAGCAGGGGACACCTGTAAATTCTTTACTGATAGAAAATAATAAAGTCTTATAAATCTCATTGGGTCCCAACAGAAGGTTGTTTTAAACAGTAGGTCCTTTTGCAACCATTGTTTTAAGGAGATTTGTAAATTAGCCTTATTACCCTTAATCAAAATGTATAACAACCTCTACTACAATTAATACATAATGCGCAAGTGGTTAAGACACTGTGCCTGTTAACCAGCAGGCCAGGGTTCAAGACCCGGGTCAGCCCCACAAGTCAGGGTGAGCTCCTGTCCTTAGCCCAGCTCTGCGGCGCAGCTATATCCAATCGTATTGGCTCTGCCTTTCCATTGGACTAATTCAGTGGCGTGGAGAGGGGGGATTTGCTGCTTGGGTAACAGCCTATCCTCCATAACAATCCAACATGTGCTTTTGTGCTTCGCATGCAGCGTATGCAGCGCCAAGCACGATACCATAGTCTTTCAAGACTGATGGAGGCCTGCTGTTCAGATCTGTACCACCTTGACTGGTGGGGGCAATGGTGGTGGGTTCCTGAGTGCTGGGAATTCCCAAAGCTGCTATGATGTTGGAGTCCTAGAATAAGGGGAAGCAGACAGGACCTAGTGGAGGATAGTGTCTCCTCCATTAATAGGGTTGCCATGATTATCTTCCACAAAATCGGGACAGGATCCTCTGTCCCATTTGCTAGTATGTGAACATAAACCTCCCAAATCAGGTTGTCCCTATTTTTTGGGAAATATAGCAACCATAAACACTAAGAAGAGCAGGAACACTAGGAGAGGCCACATTTGGCCCTGCAACAGCCTTTGATGTGCCAGTATGTGATACTGCAAGGTTTTAACATGCTCTTCATGTTCTCTTCAGCATCCTCACTAGCCACTCTGGCCATGTAGCTAGTGAAGGAGTGGTAATTCTGGTGTGGATCTGCAGGTGGGAAGTGGAAAGGACAGGTTATAGCAGGGATACCTGAACATTTCAGCACAGGATCGCCTCTCAAACTTAAAAAGTTTGTCCAGGACCCTCTGTCAAACTTACTGGGATGTGACATCACTGAGATGCCAGAGCTCCTCCATGTCTACTCAGAAGTAAGTTCCATTGTGTTCAATGAGACATTTCAAATTTGAATAAGTTTACATTAATGAATATATTAGTGACAAAACTTGTAAATGAGAGCATTCAAATCTGTTCATAAACACTTTCCAACTCATGGAGAGAGGGTGATCTTCAAACTATAGTGGTGCCTTGATTTACTAGCATGATTCATTTACTAGCATTAATTCAAAACGCTTGTAATACAAAGCAGATTTTCCCATAGGAAATAATGGAAACTCAAGACAATTGATTCCACAATCAAGGGCTCACCAAAGGCTGCATCTGGCCTCAGAGCCAGTTTTTGGAGTCCCCTGATTTAAACAATAGATTACTTATTATTACATTTTAAACTGTTACATATAGGCTGCAATCCTAAAGACACTTTTCTCGGAGTAAGACCACTGAACACAATGGGGCTTACTTCTCAGTAGACATGGGTAGGCTGTAGGCTGTGCTGTAGGCTGTAGGTTGTGCTCATAGGCTGTAATCCTAAAGGCACTTTCCTGGGAGTAAGACTCAATAAACACAATAGGGCTTACTTTTGAGTAGACATGGTTAGGATTGTACTCAGAACAGGAAGGCTACATGCAGCCTGCTCCCAAGGAAAAGGAGGAGAATGAAGATTTCTTTTCCCTAGGCTAGAAAAAGATGACACGTCCTGGAAAAAGAGGACATGTGCTTAATTTCTCCTAAACAAGAGTATTTCTTGTTGAATTAAAAACAGTACATATAATTTATTAATTACAGGAAGGCTACATGTTGTCTGCTTCCAAAGGAGGATAATTAAGATTTTTCTTTTTTCAGGACACAAGAGAGAGGACATGTCGTGATAAAAGAGGACATGATGTGCTTAATTTCTTTTAAACATTTCTTTTATTTTTTTATTAAATTAAAAACTATGACAGGTAATTTATTAATTTCAGGAAGATACCTTGTCTGCTCCCAGGAAGAGAATGATTTTTTCCAGGCTAAAAAAGAGGACATGTCCTGAAAAAGAGGACCTAAGAAGCAGGGGGTATAAGAGTGGTCCCTGCTGCTGTTCCTGTTGCTGCTGCTCAGCTCTCCCCCTGCCTGGACTCTGCTCCCCAGGCGGGCAGGTGATGCTGCAGCGCGGCCAATGGCTGCGCTGCAGCATCACCTGCCCGCCTGGGGAGCAGAGTCCAGGCAGGGGGAGAGCTGAGCAGCAGCAGGGGAGAGCTGAGCAACGGCAGGGGAGAGCTGAGCAGCAGGTGGGAAGATGCCTCTTGGGCTGCGGAGCAAGAAGAAGGAGCGCTGCAGGGAGACGTCCACTCTGGTGGAGGGGGAGGCTCCGCTGGCTCGCTGGAGGGGAGACGAGGGCGACCCACCCGCCGGCCCCGGGGCCGCCTCTCCTCCCCCCAGGCGCCCCGTCCAACTGGTCTTCCATGCTCAGCTCGCCCATGGCAGCCCCACCGGTCGCGTAGAGGGATTCGCCTCCGTCAAGGAGCTCTATGCCAGGATCGCAGCCGCCTTCTGCATCGCCCCCTCAGAGGTGGGTGCAGAGGACCCACTTCTCTTTGCCCACGACCCACCTTTTCTCCTTTGCAGCCCCCTGTCTGGAAAAAAACCTTTCCCTTAGAGGGCAGGGAAACTTCTTGCACTTCATAAATTATATGCAATACTTTTAAACTTAGTAATAAGTCATAAAGTGTTTAAATTAAGCACATGTCCTCTTTTTCCAGGACATGTCTTCTTAAAAAATTCTTCACTGTCCTCCTTTTCCTTTTGACCAGGCAGCATGTAAACTTCTTGCAGTTCATAAATTAAATGTAATTGTTTTAAAATTAGTAGTAAGTAATTTAGGCTGCAATCCTACAGTCTTTCCTGGGATACAATGGGGCTTACTTTTGCGTAGACATGGTTAGTAGACATTATGCTCATAGTGTTTAAATTAAGCTCATGCCATTTTTTTCCAGGACATGTCCTCTTTTTTGTCCTCTTGTGTCCTGGAAAAATTCTTCATTGTTGTCCTTTTCCTTGGGAGCAGGAGGCAGGAGGCCCTCTTATAATTAATAAATTATATGTGATAAATTATATGTAATCAGGGTGACTAGATGTCCTTTTTTCTCAGGACATGTCCTCTTTTTTCAGCCTTGTGTCCTGGAAAAAAACCTTCATTGTCATCCTTTTCTTTGTGAGCAGGCAGCATGTAAACTTTTTGCAGTTCATAAATTATATGTAATAGTTTTAAACTTAGTCATAAGTACTATAGAGCACAATCCTAACCATGTCTACTTAAAAGTCAGCTCCATTAAAAGTTAGCTCCATTGTGCTCAATGGGTCTTACTCCCAGGAAAGTATCTTTAGGATTGCAGCCTTACCCTACAGTCCAGAGTAACTACGGGAACACATAAGAGACATTACGTGCACCCGTAGTTACTGCACTAACTAGTGAAAGCCTATGGGAAATCCATATTGGAATCCAGAGTAAATTGTTCTTACACCAGAGCAAGGACTCCCTGTAGTTACTTTGGATTGCGCCCTAAGTCTCTTTGTCTTACTTCCTTTACACATAAACTCTCCAGGAGCATCCGAGGAGTGGGCCCCACTGAGTTATATAGGACCCACTGCCCAAGAAAGCGGGCAGGAGTTCAACACACAGTCATAATGTTCACACACAGGCTGGCCATATGTCCCCCTTTTCCAGGACATGTCCTGGATTTTAGCCTTGTGTCCTGGAAAAAAATTTCAATGTCTTCCTTTTTCTTGTAAGCAGGCAACATGTATCTTTCTGGTAATTATTAAATTATACGTAATTATGTAATAGTTTTAAATTTAATAATAAGTTATCTAGTGTTTAAATTAAACACACAAAATATGTCACACACACACACACACACACACACACACACACACACACAACCTTTCTGATTTGCTAGTTTATGCCATGCGGACTATTTTCTTTTGTTTTTATTTTTCTTTGTGTTTGTTTTGCATGGGGGGATTTATGAATTGTGATTTGTCCACCTGCTGCCTGAAGTCCAGAATTCTCATTCTATGTAATGTGTACACGATTGAGTCTTATATGTGACAATATTTTGGTTAAAAAGTGTCTTGTTGGCTGTGCACAATTGATGTTCAGTTAAGGAGATTTTTAAATGGACACTAGTGATTTGATGCACAGAATCAATGTAGCTTTATTGCAGGTTAAGTAATAAATACTGAGGGTACTAGAGGAAATACCAGCATGGGTTAAAACAGAACTACCTACATAAGAACATGAGAAGAGCCTTGCTGGATCAGTCCAAGGGCCCATCTTGTTCAGCTTCATGTATCTCACAGTGGCCCACCTCAGAGATAGGATTGCCAAATTTCCTGAAAAACAGGGACAATCCCAATTTTTCGGGGTTGTGTTCACAAATGTGGAAGAGAATCATGGTAACTGTACTTGGGGAGAACACAACATAATTAGAGACCTCCGTACAAGGTAACTTCTCTTGCTTCTGGCATTTTGAGACAAGGCTACACTTAGTCATCATGGCTTGTGCTCTGTGATGGACTTTCCCCCCAGAAATTTGTCCAAGCCTCTTTTAAAGGCATCTACATCAGATGCCCATAGCCACATCCTGTGGCAAGGAGTTCCACAGACTAGTCACAATACTTACAAGACTTGTCCCCTGCAGATGCCTTCAATTCAGGAGACTTTGGAGATCAGCACAGGAACACCTCCCAACCTAATGTGGCTACTCAATCTTCTGGTATCAATTCACAACCCTAAGGGCAAAATCCAGAGTAACTACAGGAAGTCCTTGCTCCAGTGTAAGAACAACTTACTCTGGATTCCAATATGAATTTCCCCATAGGTTTTCACTAGGTGGTACAGTAAGTATGGGTGCACGTAAAGTCTCATATGTGATCCCATAGTTATTCTGGATTTGGGGGCAAGTCTATCAACCTTAACTCAAGTAACCAGCACTGTGAGAAGCTTCCTTCTGATCACCTACATGTGACTTGGGTCTTCTTTTACTAACAAATTGCTAGTGGCCTTTTAATGGTTCCCCAAAACTGTCATCTAAGGATAGGTTATATTTCCCTATTTAATGATGGAGCTGGCCCAGCAGCTATTGTTGTGAATGAAATATAATAATATGTATATTATCTTAATATGATATATTATAATTTATCTTATTTTTTACTTGTTTGTGAAGTTGAGTTGTTTTTTCTTTGAGCTAGTCTGTGACTATAATAAAGGATTGAATTGAATGAAATATATATCTTTAAAGGCTATCCTCAGACCTTTTGCACTGAGTTACAGTCAAAAGATGTTGTTCAAGTCTATAGAATTGCCCCACTTATTGCAAACCAAGACACAACCCAGGCAAAATTGTTTTCATTTATCCAAGTTGTGGGAATTTGACCTATTTTATGTAGGTTTGAGCATTGGAAATGAAGCAAGGCCCAAACACATGTAATTATACTCCTGCCTACATGGATCATTTTACCTTGGCATTGCAGCTTGCCACAATAGTATCTCTTCTTTATTATCACAAAGAACAATAAGGCCTTTGAAAGACCGTGAAAGTTTTTTTTCCTGTCGACAAGGAATTGCAAAAGTTATTTCACACCAGACGTGGTCCTGAGCTATGCGCATCATAGTCGCAACAGCTTCTTGGACCTAATAGGACGGTGCAACTGTTACCATTGTTTTTCCTCCTTAGTTAAGCACATTTTAGTGTAAAGGGAATCAGCATTTGCCTATCTAGTTACAATTCTGAATTAAGTAGCTTTCAGCGCAATCCTATTTGAATTCAATGGGGCTTACTCCCAGGAAAGTGTTCTTAGGATTGCAGCCTTTATTCGGTTCTTAAGCATTCCCTAACCATTATACAGCTGTATATAGTGTTGAGTTGATGTAAAAGATCCAGAAAAAACAACAACAAGAAAATAATGAGTTATCTTCAAGTTCTTTTCAATTTATTTTTCTTCTTCAATGTGGGTGCATGAGAGGGGTATGTGGAGTTTGGGTGAAAAATGGTTTTTATTTATGTAGGTGTGGATAATAGAGAATTGTTGAAACAAATAGGACTTTTTCGTATCTGTAAATAAGATTAAAAAGCTTGGGCTGCAATCCTAACCACATTTTCCTAGAAGCAAGTACTATTGAACACAATCCAACTGAGGGCAAAATCCAGAGTAACTATGGGGAGTCCTTGCTCTGGTGTAAGAACAACTTACTCTGGATTCCAATATGAATTTCCCATAGGTTTTCACTAGGTGGTGCAGTAACTACGGGTGCACGTAAAGTCTTTTAAGTGCTCCCGTAGTTACTCTGGATTTGGGGGTTACTTTTGAGTAGATATGCTTAGGATTGTACTATTCCTGTTTGATGTTTTGTTTGTTCTTTAGTTGATCCTAATAAAAGCATTACCCTACTTTAGAATGGATTAATTTCCTCTAATGAATAGATTCTACCACCAGATATTGCAGAAGTTCTGTTGCTGGTTCTTATTTGTTTTATCTTGACTCTATCTATGTTTTAAACCACTTTGGCCTTTCATACTAACTTAGTACACTGTATGCAAATGAGGGGCAGAGTATTAGTAAGGAACTTGCTGGTGGTATGCGTTAATGCTTCAAAGAATGTTGTTTTAAATATTGCATAGGCCCTGCCTTGTTTGTTTTTTACTACAGTGGAATAGAGTGCAGTTTGTTTCAGGGATCAATTCGAGGTCTGCTTGTAATGTAATGATGTCAGCTGAGGAGTCAGTAGTTCACCTCAGAGGTCCGCTGTTCCTTCAGCCCCTACCTTGCATTATACAGATAGGAATAGTGGCCTACCTTGCAAGGTAGATCTGAAAGATTCTGAAAAGTTAATATAAGACTTTAAAGTAAGTCTTGAAAGTAGAGAGTGGTGTAAGGCTATTTATGAATTTATACCCTGCGTTTCCCATATCAATGCAAATGCCCACAGTTACCTAAAGCTTTCATTTCTCCCTTCCTGTTGCCTTCACAGCAATCCTGTGAAGTAGGTGAGGCTGAGAATGAAACTAGCCCAATATCATCCAGAAAGCTTCATGTCCAGGAAGGGATTTGAACCTCCATCATACTGGTTATTTTTCTTCCCCACAGTTTCTCTTCTTAATTGTTTTCTTTAGTTGATTTCAGAAGTCAGAAATTATCTCCCCTGGGACAAGAACTGTAGAGATGAATGAGTATGAAGACAATTGAACCTCTTCTAGAAACCTGTTTTGCTCTTGAATCGGCTTTTCTTTTTTCTACCCTGAGTCAGTTTTCTTTTATCTACCTTTTTTCTACTACGGTAGTTGCATGTTTACTTATTGTATATGATGTTCAGATTTGGGGCACAATCCAGAGTAACAATCCAGAGTTTCAAAATAAGAGACATTACATGCACCCGTAGTCACTTTACCACCTAGTGAAAACCTATGGGAAATTCATATTGCAATCTAGAGCAAACTGTTTTTACACTGGAGCAAGGACTCCCCGTAGTTACTCTGGATTTCACCCTTGCCCTGTCAGATTTACAATGATGTTCAGATTTACCATTTTTCTACTGTGGTAGTTGCATGTTTACTTATTGTATACGATGTTCAGATTTACCCTGTCACCATGTCCTCAGAACTTATCCAAAGTGCTTTTAAAGTCTTGAAATTATACAGGCTGAATATAATGTACTTTAGCTTTGTACTGTAATGTATGTGTTTTTATTCATGCGCAGTGTAAACCTCAGACCAAGAGAATTTTGTGGAAGCAAGTGCTACTTTATAGTAACAAATCTGAAATGCTGAGTAACCCCCAAATCCAGAGTAACTGTGGGAGCACGTAAGAGACATGACATGCACCCGTAGTTACTGCACCTCCTAGTGAAAACCTATGGGAAATTCATATTGGAATCCAGAATAAATTATTCTTACACTGGAGCAAGGATTCCCTGTAGTTACTCTGGATTTTGCCCTAAGACTTTCATGTGTGAATTTTGGTTCTTTATCTCAAATTTTATCTATTGGATTTTTTTTTTTGGGGGGGGGGGGGTAATTTGTTCCATATTCACACAGCAAATGAAGCAAGCAAACAGTGGCAAAAAATGTTTTATGGCTGCATCCTAAAGATATTTTCATGGGAGTAAGATCCATTGAACACAATGGGCTTACATTTGAGTAGACATGGTTAGGATTGTGCTCTTAGTTACACCTTAGCTTTTGTCAGTCAGATACAATGTAGTGTAATGAAGCAATTTATAACAAATGGTTTACAAATGACATACGAATGTAAAATTACTTGTATATTCATCGTGTTAATGCAATACTGATCTGCTGCACGAGTGTAGAAAACTTGTAAAGAGTGTGTAAAACTTGTAAAGTTATTGTTGTGCCACACTTAGTTTTGAAATTGATACATCTCCAGGTAGACTTTACAGTTTGCAGTGTTTTAATCCTTTTCTTAAAAAACAAATCTAGCAAAAACAGTTAAATGGTGCTAATTGATCACTTTCCAGTAAAATAAACAGACTCTCGTCCATGAGAATTAATGCCCAAGCAGCAGCTAGGGCTAGAATCATATATGCACACTTTCCTGGGAGTAAGTCCCATTGAACACTGTGGGACTTCTGAGTAAAAAGGATTATGCAGTAAATGTTTTAGTTAACAGGAGTCGTCTTGGTTGGTTTAAGTTTCAAAATAATTTGTTTCTAGTATGCTTTGAAATGTGTACTCAGACAGTGTCGGTTAGATATCCCTCGATGAACTTTGGTAATTACAAAGCAAAGTACAAATTATAGTTTACTTCCTTATTGAGGTTGTTCCTTACAAGGAAGTAAAATCTTGTGGGGATTGCTTCATTTACTAACATGTTAGTAAATCTTTATAAAGGTGAGCATAGGCATATTGTGGAAAACAATCTACCTAGTTACCCGGCTCCATTAGATAATTAAGTAGTATTGTTTCCATTCCTCTCTTTGCATAGCAGTCTTCACCTTCTCCATTTCTTGTTGAACTTGTGCCTGTTTCCCCCTCTCTCTCCAGTTATTCTCTGTCCATTTTTTAATGTGATTTATATCTGACTGCGCTTACTAGAAACACTTACTAGAAGTCTACAGATCTTCCTGTCTTTTTCAAGCAGCACTCCATCTTTTGGTAATCATAACACAACTTAATAAATATTGATATACCCCCAAATCCAGAGTAACTACGGGAGCATGTAAAAGACTTTACGTGCACCTGTAGTTACTGCACCACCTAGCAAAAACCTATGGGAAATTCATGTTGGAATCCAGAGTAAATTGTTCTTACATCGGAGCAAGGACTGGTGGTTACTCTGATTTTGCCCTTAATCAGTTATAAAAATCAAATCAACAAAGACAAAAGAAGGCCCCTCAGAAACAATGTAGCAAAATGCATTTCTAGACATTTAATTCATGTATTATTTCCGAACATCAAAAACTGGGCGAGGAGAGGACATGGATGAGGAAGTAAATAGGCCCAGGAGGGGGGAATGGGTCAGTTTCACAGATTGAGTCCTGAGTTATAAGAAAAAGAAGTTACTTTTTATTTATGTTGATTACATCTCTTGCCTTGATCATTGCCCTGTCCGTTCTCTTTATGTTGTAAACAGTCCCACATATTATGTACTTTGATGTAGTCACACATCAGTAAACACCGACAGCATAATTCTGTGCATGACTGAATCCAGAAATGGGTTCAGAGGGAGCTACTGCCTGGTAAGTGATTGCAGCCAGAACTTATTGGTTGTCTTGGTTTTTTTTTCCCTGACATTGTACAGTGCCGGCTGCTTTCTTATTCGGCAGATAGGAATCTCCCCTCAAGCTTTTGGCATTCCAGTTGAATTATGAAATAGTGAAAGAGGAGCAGATGCTCTGTTTGCAGTACACATATTAATTTTTTACCTATATACCTATAGGTACCTATATATAATTTTTTTTCTAATTACCCAGCCCAGTACTTGTCCATAGTTCCCAGATAAGGAAGTATGTATAAAGCAAGGCAAGTAGGTATCTGGGCTTCTATGCAAACATTGTCCTTCCATTGGCAACCTCCTATCCCACCAGTTGTTGCCAAAGTATATAGCTCCTTATTCTCAGAGTAAGAGGAAGAGCTCTAGGCTACAATCCAGAGTAACTACGGGACCTTTTACACCAACGTAGTTACAGTGCCACCTATGGGAAATGCATAGAGCAATCCAGATTAAGTGCCTCTTGTGTCTTCCCGTAGTTACTCTGGATTGTAGGGCTAGTCATCCTAGCTTGCTGTCAGGCCCCCCTGCAATAATCTTGGGGCTGCTGCCTAGAAAAAAGCCCAAAAGGTCAGACGGGAGAGGAAAGCTGATCTTTCAAAAGCATTTCTTCCATCCCATAGGCCTTTTCTCCTTTATGATAGCCTCTGACTTATCATAGGGGTCCTTAGAATGAGCACACTGGCTGCTATGTGAGTCTCACAGGACTTAGAGGATTAACACTAAGAAAATAAACACATCTAACCTTGTTATACATGGATTTTTTAATACACAGTTTGACTCAACATGAATGGTCACTGCAAAAGAGAAAGGGATAAATCCATCCTTTAAAAATCACAGGTTAAAAACAGCTTTTCTTACTGTTGTTGAGAGGCAGTCGTGCAAGCAGTCATTCCATTCTTCAGCTGAGGCAGGCAAAGGGAGGGGTTATTTTGCATTTCTAATTGCTGACTGCCTCTCTACAATTGTAGAAAAGCTGTTTTTAAACTATTGTAATTATTTTGATGTTGTGAGGCCAAACAGGTCATGAGTCAGGTGCAACTTCATGGGAAAATCATCCACCATTTTATTTATGAAAAAGGTGGCTGGTATTATCCAAATGAGTTTAGGAGCTTGATAAGCTTGGAAAAATGATCAGTTTCATAGGAACCCCAATAATGAAGACCCACCCTCACATCACGACTCCCCAAAGAGCACCAGCCAGGTGTGTGACGTACAGCCCAAAAGAGAATAGGCAAGGCATGAGCAGGTGGCATGGATAACATAAGAAGACAAAAACAGCAAACCAGAAGTGGGTTACATGCAACAGGTTGGAAGCAGTTACTGTTACAATCAAATCCTTTGCAACTCTACTCCAAAGTAGTCTCTTTATGGTTGGTCCTTTCATTGAACCTGCCAGAGCCATGAGTTTCTTTTCAATTGCTAAAAACCACCTCCCCCCAAGTTTCCCCAATGTCTTTTATCCCTTTAGCCGTCCTTGGGCTTATCCACCCACTCCTAATGTAAGAACCCAACCCAAATTGTTTGGGTTCCTTTACAAAATGATCATTGAGATGGAGACGGTCAAGAGCTGGACAAGATAGTCCCACTCTCATAGACTCCCCCGACAATTCCTTTGCCATTCAGAGATGGACAAGTGAGCCCATTCCCATCTTCTTCCACTGGCCTCCAACTCATTGTAAAACAAAAACATTAATCCTTCCCTGCCTGGAGGCTGGAAGTTCTCGGCTGCTGATGGCACTACAAGGTCCTTCACAAGCTGAGAAAAGTAAGCAAGCACACCCACATTCACGACTCAAGTTGTTCAGATTCACAACTCATTTCTGAATCAGTGTTGAAGTCATTGGTGTGGGTGACTTGAGTGTACACAAGTAAATGAAACACGTGTGTTTGTTACTTGAACTCAAGTTCTGGCCTAGGAACAACCCGTAGATTTTTTTGGTTAGCTAGCACTGGTGTAATGTGAAACATTGGACAGTAAGTGAAGCTTTGATGGGCTGTAGTATCACAAGTGGATAAGACGCTGTGTCGACAGGGTGAGCTCCAGTCCTTAGCCCGGCTCCTACCAACGTAGCAGTTTGAAATCATGCAAATGCAAGTAGATAAATAGGTACCACTTTGGTGGGAAGGTAACAGCGTTCTGTATGCATGTGAAGCACATGATGGACAACTCTGGTTCTATGGCTGTAAAAACAGGGATGAGCATCGCACCCTACAGATGGTCACGACTAGCAGTACAACCTGCCGGGGACACCTTTACCTTTTTAAGTGAAGCTTACTTGCATGTTATATCAAAAAACATTCAAAGCTTTTGCTGCTTCTTTGATACTAAACTACAGTGTATCTGGCATGGATCTTCCAGTGGACTGCATGTTTAAAAAGAAGTCTGATTTATCTTTAGCCCCAAGCCAGTTCATATTGCTAAGAATTTTGTTCTACGGATTTAGCTGATCCTCTTTTCACATAGATCGGAGCTGCCTACAAATTGTTTTCTCTTGCAGGGTGCATTAGAGGTAACTGTGGAAGGGAGAAAAATGAAGGGACTTTTTCACATTTTTATGCCATCCTTCTAAGGAACTCCAGATGTCATAAGCAGTTGCTGCCTTCCTTTTGACCTCACAACAACTCTGTAAGGTAGGTGAATTTGAGATATAGTGACTGGCTGAAGGTCACCCAAAATGTTTCATGGCTGAGCATGAAACCTGAATCTTCCAAGTCCAACACCCAAACCGTGCACCATCGTGGCACATGCAGAGGACTGCACTGTTAAAAATACACACACTTCTATAAACATGGATTCTCATTACGAAAGAGGAGCACCATGAGTGGTCCAAGTTCTGATCTGACATAGGTGGCATAAAACCAGCTCATGCGGAGGCTGCATTCTGTGTTTGTGTTGCCCAGTTGCAGTTCTAAATAGAGTTGTGTTGTCTCATGTTTCTAAATATCACATTTCTTTTTGGTTGCCAGTGTTACGTAGTCAAAGGTGTGAAACCAGTTATGAAATGATAGCTGGAAGTAGAAAGCTAAAATGTCCTTTTTCTTTTAAGTAGGCAAATGTCCTTGATTTTACCAAAAAAGGGATTGTAATGTTTTCATTAAAAAGCACACAGGGCTTAACAATATCTGAGGAGCCTGCAGGCCTCTATGCTGAAATCTTCGGTAATTTTTTTCCCCAGATGGTGTTAAATGTTTTATCGCAACAAGGAAACTATCAGTATCTCAAATTTTTGGTTGCCAGATTCACATTTTTAATATGACTGCAGCTTTAATCAACTGAAAACTTTTGTTGAACTCCCGAGTAACTAAGGAGTGAAAGGCACAAGCCACAAACTTATTAGCTCTGTCCTCTCAAGCATATTTAATTGTACTCAAATTCATGTTTATAATACAGTATACTGAAAGCCGGCAGACATTTTGGATTTGAGGGTGATGTAGTGGTTCTTAGACTTGGAAGATGCAGGTCCAAATCTCCGCTCAACCATGAAGCTTCCCAGGTACCTTTGACCAATCAGTATTTCTCAGGTACCTCACAGGTTTGTTTTGTGCATAAAAGGTGGACAGGAACAATGTACACCACCTGTGAAAATTTTAATTGACAGTTTTAATTTAAATTGTGATTTTTAAATTAGTGTTCTCCAGTGATCACTGAGAGTGTTCTCAACCTCAAGAGTGTAAGAAGAGGAGGAGATGCCGGTCCCCACAGCTTTTTGGGCATGGATTTTTGATATTTACGGTATTTTTGCACTAGGAGCCATCTGGATGTGTTAAGATACTAAGCAATAATCTCTCCTCCAGCATCCCAACTGGTAGAAAATAACTGTTAAAGATGATTTTCAGTATACTTGTCTTGCGGTAGTTTTGTGTATTATATTGTGGTTTCTTTATTTAAGAGGAACATATATGATCAGTAATTACAGTTTTCCATCAGACTGGAGCCCAGTGTGATTTCAGGGTCCATAAAAACAAGCTATTTCACAAGAACAAAACTGTTTGAACTAGTAACAGTCCAGATGTTCAGGTAATCAGGCAATGGAACTTCTAGTCTTGCTTTTAATAATTTTGTTATTAAGGTAAAAGTAAAGGTGTCTCCTGTAGGTTGTACTGCTAGTCGTGATCAACTATGGGATGCGGTTTTCATCGCCATTTCTAAGCTGAAGAGCCAATATTGTTCAAAGACACTTCTGCGGTCATGTGGCCGGCATGACTATTGCACAGAATATTGTTACCATTCCTAAGTGGTACTTATTTATCTACTTGCATTTACATGCTTTCAAATTGCTAGGTTGGCAGGAGCTGGGCAAGGTGTAGGAGCTCACTCTGTCTTGTGGCAACCGCATTTCGAACCCTGGCCTACTGGTTGACAGGCATGGTGTCTTAATCACTGAGCCACTACCGTCTAATTTGTTATTAGCAGCGCTGAATTTCTGGGCAACTGTATTTCTGATTGAGGTCCAATTACTATTAAATTGCTATATGCTATGAACAACAAATGTGAAACAGGGTTTATTAAGTACTTTGTACCTTAATGTTGAGGCTTAGCAAAACATTAACAACTGCAATATACAATAAGAAACAAGAAAAGATTTCACTTTCAAAAGGGTTTAATGCAAGGAAGCTTGGTGGAGGGGCTTCCTTGTGGGATTCCTGGTAGGGGTTGCATTCATTGGATCAGGACCAGATTCTTCAGCCTGCCCTTTCCAGTTATCTAAGGCAAGTTTGCCTACTTGTGAGTGAAGGTGCAATATGGGGCATTATCGTTTTTCCATAGAGATCAATGCAATTATCAGGGGCTTCCATCTGGGGTGATTTTGGAGGCTGCGTTCATTGGATCAGAACCATTCTTGTGTCCTTTTATTCTCCTCTGCCTGGCCTTTCCAGCAGACTATGGGCGCAATCCAGAGTAACTACGTGGAGTCCTTGCTCTGGTGTAAGAACAATTTGCTCTGGATTGCAATATGAATTTTCCATAGGTTTTCACTAGGTGATGCAGTAACTACGGGTACACGTAATGTCTTTTACGTGCTCCTGTAGTTACTCTGGATTGTAGGGTTTGTCACATTCACCTACTCATGCATAAAGCTGCAATTTGGGGCACTTTCACTTTCCCATAGAGCTCAATGCATATTTTTGATTTTTAGTTTTTTGGCCATAACTTTTGATAAGAAGGAGCTATTTCAAAACAGATTTGTACCGTGGATTCTGGTCTTTAATACAAATCTGACGACATATGACATGATGGGATATTACACACCATTGCAAAGTTCCAAAATGGAGCCAAAATGGAGGACAATGAAGCCCTTTTGGAGGACAGCTGGACAGAAATCTAAAAAAGAGGACATTTCCGGAAATTTCTGGTCATATATTCATGCTGAACAGGACAAAGGAGAAACATTTTCTTCTTTGTAAACAGAAATGGTACCTATGTTGTTACGATTGCTAAAGTCTTACAAATCCTGGCAATGATCACATAGTGATTACTCTAGGTATGAAAATACAGTCTGTAGGTTAGTTGTTCAGTAGTAACTAGCTGCTTTTTCACCAAGCTATAGTATGGCATGGATTCCACAATTGTGTGTTTGCACTGCGTGTTTGTATGCTCTGCCCTCTTTTCCTCCCCCCATTTGCCAGTCTGGGCACAATTTGTTCCCATTTGAATGAATTTAATGCAACTGATTTTTAACAACTTGTGTTTGCATTTGTGAAGTAAAATCTAAAAGAAGATCTAAAGTTTATGATTCACTCAAGGAAGGACAATATTTTTGGTAGATAAATGTGTCAAGTCAAAGGCTTACTCTCAAGGGCAGTAAAATTTGTTTTATGTTTTACAAATCTAAGCAATGTTACAATTCTTTGTAGTCCAGCGCAAAGACATCTTCATTCTATTCTTTGCATTTTTTGTCTGCATGTCCTGTGAACTGTGCGATGCACCATCTTATAAAGGCGGTGGATGCATCAGTAAATCTAATTTATGTATGATTACTTTTGTGCTGTGACTGAAGACATGGAAACTTGGATTTGACCATCACCAGAAGAGCAGTCACATCCAAAGTCATGATTTGACAAATAGTCCAACAAGGCAGCTAATGTCTCTTGGCTAGCTTCCTGTTATGAATCACTGTACTCACATACCAGCACATAGAGTCAGCAGTGCAACATTGGTCCTGGAACAAGCGGATTGAATTCTAATCACGGCCTCAGAATATGCTGGGCGTTCTTGGATTAGGTCTGCTCAACCCTAGAGATCTGCACTTCTAAAATTAGAATTACCTTAGTTATGAAGGTGGTTTCAACAGGGAGCAAAATCAAGCTACATAGTCCTTCCCAACCTTTCCTATTTAAATTGGTGCTGTAGAATTTTGGTAGACGTCAAAGTTATGTCTGAAATTTTAGAAAGTGTATGGAAATTGTAACTGACTATAAATCCTAATCAACGCTTAGGCTGGCCGGCATAAGCCCTGTGCTGACCTGGGGGTGTCATAAAAGTGCAGTAAGACATTTCTGCCCCACTCCTTGGAGGGTTAGGCCGATGAACAGGCATATGATGACCTCTCCACACCATTACACATAGGCCAGGTGAGTTAGGCCAGCCTAAATTTCTTAGGATTGTGCCCTATATTTTGTAATGTGCCTGCTTTATTCCCATTTTTCCCATCTGGTACCCCAAAATGGCCAGAGTTTCCTGGAAAATAGGGATGAAATTGTGATACATGTGTGTTGTAGTGGGTATTTAACTTATTTTTTTCTGTTAACATTCAGTTTAGTCTTTTTAAGTATTCGGGCTGCCCATAGCATGCCCACATCATGCTAAAGGCTTCCATACTTACAGTAATTTGTACAAGAAATAATGTATTGACCCCAAACTGATTCGGGCTTCTTCTAATTTTTATAATTGTTGTCTTTCTGTAAGAATCATTTTAGTCCAATGTCCACTTTCAAGCTTACTTCACGTAACATAAGGTATTTGTACATAATTGTTCAAGTGTATATAAAGCTTGTAACATATATAAAGCTTGTAACATTATTTCATTGGACTATGGGCACAATCCAGAGTAACTACGGGAGCACGAAAGAGACATTATGTGCACCCGTAGTTACTGCACCATCTAGTGAAAACCTATGGGAAATACATATTGCAATCTTACTCTGGAGGAAGGACTCCCCATAGTTACTCTGGATTTCACCCTATTTCAGTGGCATGGAGAGGGGGGATTTGCTGCTTGGGTAACAGCCTATCCTCCATATTAATCTACACAGGCCTTTGTGGTTCACATGCAGGGTAGAGCACAATACCATAGTCTTTTGAGACTGATGGATGCCGTTTTTTATTTCAATACTATTTTTGCTTACATAGGATGGCTCCAACTAAGGTATGGTTTTTCTAATCCATTTATATTTTGATATGAATATCACTTGCTTAAATGCATAACAACAAAATGGATATTATAGTGGCTTTCTTGTAAGCTTTACCTGCTGACACTGAGTAATTACTGGGATCGTCCTATAATAGTGGGAAAGTATATCTGACATTGTAATTAACGGCCCAATCCAGAGCAACTAATCTGTCCACATAAGAGCCCTTAGGTTGCCCTATCTAACACTAGGTTGGAGCAACTGCAAGATGCTCCAGCCCAGTTACTCTGAAGGAGGCTTAGGGCAGAGCAAGGCAAGATAGGGTGCCCTAAGAGAGGTGGACCTGCTCTGCCCTAACTGGGGCAGCCTAAGCAGCTCAGGAGAGGCAAGTTGAGGGCATCTTTAGCATTGCCTAGGGCAGAGCAGTTACTCTGTATCCAAAGCCTGTTTCCAAGGCAGAAATGCCCTCTTCCAGCCCTCAGAGTTATACCACCTCAGGAGCAGGTATAGTAATGAGTAGACCCATAGGGGTCCATGATAAGGCCCGAGTAAGAATGGCAGTGCTGACCAAAACTCTGACTTCTTGGCCATCCTAGCTGCAACCCCTTCCTCTCAACCTCAGGATATGGAACAAACTACGGCTGCCCACAAACCTCAGGATACAGCAGGCCACTCCAAGAAGCCCCTTGTATTCACTGTAGAATGTACTGGCATCTCATCAGGGACTCCTTATAAGGCAGGCACCCAGTGGCGTCACCAGACTGGTGCGGCTGGTGTGGGCTGCATTGGGGATGCGCTCCGTATGGGGTGATGTGCCGGAGGAGTTTGACTGTCCTTTGGCAGGCCCCGGGCGTCAGCACCCCCATTCAGGCCTGCTCCATGGCGGAGAATCAGCCAGAAGCTGCCACTTGTCTGAGGAGCTTGCCTGAACGGCCATCTGAGATGCACTGCGCAGAAACACACTGAGCATGCCAAACAGCTTCAGAGGAGACTTCCTTAGAGCAGAGAAAGTCCGCGCCTCTGCACAGCCATTCGGCCTCACTCAGGAGGCGGAGCGGCAGCCGAATGGCTTCAGAAAGAGTACTGCACAGGCACCAACTCTGACGCCTGCACAGTCTCCCCCGAAGCCAAAAGGCTTCAGAAAAGTACTGCGCAGGTGTCAGAGATGGTGCCTGCGCAGTACTCTTTTTGAAGCCAGTTGGCTTCAGAAACAACTGCGCAGGCGCCAGCTTTGGTGTCTGTGCAGTCCAGGTTGGGGGGGGGCGCACATCCCAGGGATGACGCACAGATGATGTGCGTCATCACTCAGGTGATGTGCAGAGTCATGTCACCACTGTAGGCACCACAGCTGTTCCTTGTTCAGTGTGATCTGAGGGGTGTCTCCTCAGGAGCAAGTCTTCCCCTTGTGTCAATTACGTAGCATGCTCTGGAGCAGTTAGGGCAGCCCAGGCTTCCTGACTCTCTGGATTCAGCATAACTTTCTGCTCTGGATACAGAACAGTTAGGAGAGTGCAGTTAGGTCAGAGCAGGCTGAATTTGCTCTGGATTGCAGCCTATGTCTTTTTGAAAATTGAATAAGATGTTTGTCTCTTGTCTTGTAGATCATGTTTTGCACTTTGAATACACACAAAATTGATATGGACAAACTCTTGGGAGTACAGATTGGTTTGGAAGATTTCATATTTGCTCATGTGAAAGGACTCAAAAAGGAAGTAGAGGTCTTTAAATCAGAAGATGCACTTGGGCTTACCATTACAGATAATGGAAATGGATGTGCCTTCATAAAGGTAAAAAGGAAGACGTAATGAATAGATGTGAGAGATCCTGGCAGAAAATGGAACTGCTGATTTTGTAATTCTTTGTTGGCAAGAATAGTATATGGTAGCATACCATAAATCAGATAACTTCTGAATATATGATAAATTGGAAACATTGACATCATGGCATGATTTTGCTGGATGTGACATAGAGCCCAGTCCTAACCATGTCTACTCAAAAGTAAGCTCCATTGTGTTCAATGGGTCTTACTCCTAGGAAAGTGTCTTTAGGATTGCAGCCTTAGAGCCCAAACCTATTTCTGTCTACTCAGAAGTCAGGTCCATTATTGTCAATGGAAGTTATTCCCATGAAAGTGTGGATAGGATTGCAGGCTTGGGCTGCAATCCTAAAGACACTTTACTGGGCTTAAGACCCATTGAACACAGTGGGGCTTACATTTGAGTAGACATGGTTAGGATTGTACTCATAATTTATTTGAAGAGCCTGATTAGGTTCAATTATAGTAAAATTATCCAATATCCAACGTCATCTCTTTTTGAACATGTGATAAACTCTTGATATATCTACACACATGTAATGTATTTAAGGGTGCAATCCTAACCAATTTAGGCTGGCATAACTCATCTGGCATATCTTCCTGCGGTGGTGTGGGGAGGTCAGTGTATTCCTGTGCATTCCTATATTCCTGTGCGTTCCGGTGTTTTCCTGTGGTCTAACCTTCCCCACCCCAGGAATCAGGCACCTTTCTGACACCCCAGGTCAGCACAGGACTTTTACCGGGGTTTATGCCGGCCTAACTGCAGAATTAGAATTGCAGTCTCATTTATATTTTTTGCTGTATTATTTATCTTAGAATTCTTTCAAGTTTGAAAAGGACAATCAGGCTAATATCTGTGGGCATCATGCAAACAATTTCAAAAATTCTGTGGCATGCTTATGATCACACAGCCCATTTACCTGCTCCCCCCAGCTCCAGCTAGATCATGAGGCATCAGTGGGAAATTCCTAGCAGCGCATTGACTATGGGCCTGCAAAAGGAGGTAGATCAGGAACTTGCTGAGGGGGATCGTTCTCCTCTCAGTTGTGCTCTGGACTTTCAACCTGCTTTTCACCCAACATCTAGCTCAAGACTAACTGGTTGCTCTTTTAAGGGGGCTAGGTTGGATTTTTTTTGCTGCCGAGTGGATTGGCCTATCGGTTGGTAGTGTTTTCCCCTACCCTGAGCTGGTGTTTTGTTGGAGGTTCTTAGATAGAGTTGAGATTGATCACTTTAGGCAGGTGCCATGCAGGTTGTGATAGGTTGATATCCGGTGTCCATCTTGAGTCAGCAAGGTCAGCAGGCAACCAGGACTTGTTGGTCCGGCTTAGGAAAGTGAGCTGGTGAGCCTATTGGCTGGCCACGGCAAAGAAGGGTTTCCCTATGCTGTTCTGCATAGGCCTGCTGATTAGGGTTGGCCGTTGATAAGCGGCTAAGTCCAGGGGACGGAGATGGGAAATTCAGCTAGTGCTTTTTCCCCATCTTAGTTCCCACATGAGTTGGGGGTTCAACCTAGCCCCTGCTGCAAAATATTTTGTACTGGATGTTTAAATAAAGTGGCCCAAATTAATTCCATGCTTCTATCTTACAACTTCTTTCTGGGGGAGTGCCAGAGCTTGTATGGTACAGTATACAGGTCCCACCTTACGTACACTTATTTTTATACACAGATTTGACACAACATTAATGACCACTGCAAAACACAGTTTAAAAAGCTGCTTTTCTACTGTTGTAGAGGCAGTCATGCGAGCAATCATTCCAATTTCAGTCCCAGAATCAATCCCCTGCAGATAATGAGGCATTATCTTATTCAATTAGGCACAATAGTGGAGCAAGAAACCTAGAAGTGGGTCTTTAAACGTATTTTTCCATTGTTTTCTTTATACATGGATTTTTTTTAACCCACGGGGGTTCTGGAACAGAACCCTAGTGGATAACAAGGGACACCAGTATTTGGGGACTTACCCATGCAGATGGGAGAAGTGTAAATTTTTTAAATACTCCATTTAAAACTAGTAGGTCATAATTTCCAGCACGTCACAGATGAAAAACAGTTTTATCTTGTAATATTCCCATTCTCATCCCAAGAACCAGTGTCTGAAACTGAGACGCAACCTCAAAGGATCTTCTTTCCCCCGTATAGGTTTTAGAAAAAGGATTTTAAAAGATCTTTTTAGTAAAAAGACTACAACAATATTTTTTTAAAGTGTAATAGATTTTTAGTGGATCTGACTATACTCATAGAATAGCTGCAACATTTTTTGTACCTAGTAGGAGTTATGTGTTATGTAAGAGAAGCACTGAATTGGCATCTTATGATTTTTTTTGTGTATGTGTGCATTTGCATGTATGCTCATGAGAGTCAAGATCCATGTCAGGAGATCCATGACAAAGGCTAAAAGGACTCATGTTGTGGGAGTGGAACAAATTTGGATTAATTTGTAATCCAATCCTGGAAAAATTAGGATTAATGCCCCTTTGCTGTGTTTTTATTAATGTGAAAATAGTTCTCTATCCCTGCATTGGCTAAGTTTTGACCAGCTGGGAGGAAATACAGGTGCCAAATTGTATTTGTTTCTACCTTTGAACCAGTCTGTTTGAAGCATTAATCATGGCTAATATTATATTTCTTTATCCAACAGAGAATTAAAGCAGGCAGCCTCATTGACCAAATAAAAATGATATGTGTTGGTGACCACATAGAATCTATTAATGGAAAAAGTGTTGTGGGGTGTCGTCATTATGAGGTTGCTAAGGATTTAAAGGAATTGGAGAAGGGTCAGACATTTACATTAAAATTGATTGAGCCTATGAAAGCATTTGGTGAGTAATATAAATACCATAAAGTACTTATAGTTTTAACTCTGACTTTGAGTTTCTCTGACTTTTTAAAAATTTCTTGTGACAAACTAATTTCATTCTTATTAGTTCCGTTTCTCATTTTCTAGAACGCTCCCAAAACTGGTGGGATACTGTGTTTAATGGTTTAAAGGAAGAAAAGGTATAACATTTGACACAACTGTAGTGCATCCTAGTGGACATTTCAAGTCAAAATATAATGTATTAATTAGAAAGCATATTATGATGGTAAATGCTGGAGGTCTTTGCCACAGCATTGGAAGAATATTTAAAGAAACTTAGGGTGCAATCCAAAGTAACTACGGGGAGTCCTTGCTCCGGTGTAAGAACAATTTGCTCTGGATTGCAATATGAATTTCCCATAGGTTTTCACTAGGTGGTGCATTAACTATGGGTGCACGTAATGTCTCTTATGTGCTCATGTAGTTCCTCTGGATTGTAGGGTTAGGGTGTAATCCTAAGCATGTCTACTCAGAAGTAAGTCCCATTCTGTTTTCTTACTCAGAAAGCATGTTAAGGATTACTCAGAAAGCATGTTAAGGATTGCAACATTATTTTGATAATGTTTTTACATGAAGTTAATTTTGAAAAAGATTTATCTTGAGAATTCAGCTTAAAGGCCTATAGGTGCAGTCCTAACTTAAGCTGGCAAACTTGTTGGTCTTCCCATTCCTGTGGTGATATAGGGTTGCAAACACATGTCTGCGCACTGGCCTAACCTCCCCCAGGGTAAGTTGATGTGCGAAGCACAGGACTGGACTTTCAGCCCAGTGACTCTGATAAAGTCTTGATGTCCACCTTAGAAATTTTGTGTGTCTGAGTAACATGTACCAAAATGTGGACACCCAAGGGACCAGAAGATGACTGCCTCTTTATTCATAGTGGTTTTGATAAGCTGTGGAAACAATGAAGAGCTAGCATAATGTATAATAATTGCAATAAAGCAATTAAGACTTGGAGACCCTTTCCTCAGATACTTTTTATGCTCCTCTTTAATGGAACTTTTTCAGTTATGTAACACATTACTCAACACTTTGTTCTGAACTTGGTGATATAAAGGCATGTGAAGTCCTTAAAATGTAGTGATCTGGAACTTTAGTTTTCCTAATGGAATCATTTGTTTAATTTAGGAGATTTATATCCCACATTTCCGTGCTGAAGCAAGTGCCTAAAGTGGCTATTCTTATTCTTTTCTTTGAGTTTTGCTTTTTATAAGTAAATTGATTTCTGTGATGTCTTTGGACCAAACTTACACCAGTTGCTGGTACAATGTTTCTGTTGCTTCTGCTCTTTAAACTGCCCAATCTGCCTTCCTTTAAAAATGAGCAAGACCCTTTAGGGTTCAGTTTTGAGCCATGAGCCCTACAATGTTTCTGTTGACTGCCAGAATTCAGCATATTGAATAATGAAATGTTAACATTGACTCAGTTTTTGGTAATTTCTGAAGCAAGGATGATTATTTTTAGATTAAAATTTCAAATTACAAAATGTGTCTGATTCAGAAATGATTGAACCAAGGTCAAAAGGTGGAAGTTTGGTAGAAGGAAAGATCACAAGAGGCAGAGAGACTCTTCGACTCAGATCGAAAGGCCCTGCTACAGTGGAAGAAATGGTAAGTTTATATTTTTTAACTTACATACCTGCTGTCATTGGACAAGACTGTAAGAAAACACTGGATTTTTTCTCTCTTTTCTAAATGTTGTGTGAAAAAATACCTTGGGCTTTTTAGTGGATCCTTCCTAGCTGCTAAGATCCAAAAGTGATTATCATCAATGGTACTGGTTGTACCCAATATTGGTTGGGGAGAAGAATTAACAAACATTAATGTGCACACACATGGAACTCCTTTTATTGGTAAGCTTTAGATTGTTCTAAAATGGAGATACGTCTCCAGGAAATTATTGAAGAGACCACAAAGATTAACCTATTTATTCCATTATGAAAAGTAGATTGTGACAGCAGTGGCACTTGTTAGCATGTATAAAGGAAACTGCGGCATGCTGTTTCATCTTGTGGGAGAGGTGGGACCAGATCCAGGCTTGAAACAGTTTTTTTGCCCCAAAGTTTCAACACTACTTAAAAGATAATTTTGATCTAAAACAAAATGTGGCTTCCGATCAGAGATAAGTACTGTTTACATCAATGGGGAGTCCCTCCGAGAGGGCTATGAGCTCCCTGCCACAATGGTGAGCTCCAGTAGGTTTGCACCTATACTATAGAACCGGTTGTTAACAAGAGATAGGACATATAAAGTTTAAAAATAGCCATTTAAAAGTGGCTGCCAGATGGGCAGAGAACCAGTTGTTAATTTCTTTCAATCCCATTACTGCCCTGCCAGAGGCCATTGCTGTATCCCCCACAGGTAAATAAGCAAGCCTCTTGGTCACAACACCACCATGATTGCTGTGGTGCTGTCTCTGCCATCTCTTGAGTGCTGTTCTTCTTCAGGAGGACATCTCTACAGGGCCACTTCTGTTAAGGAGAATGGCCCTGCTTCCAGTTTCCCTGGTGGGTTGTGATCTCCAGTTTGTGAACCACTGGGGTATGGAATGATGGTATACTAATTATTTTCTCTTTAAGCAGCTTTGTGAGGGTTTTTTTTTTTTTGAAAAAGTTGTTTTAAAGCAATATTAATAAATAAGTTATTAATAAGCAATAAAATTATTTTATAATTGTTGGAGGTAGTAACTACATGGAGAGTATCTATTATTGAATTCTAAGTGTTTTTCCATGTGTTTTTCTAAGTGTCCTTGTAAGTCAGCCAATATTTGTCTGTAGATGCATCACATCCCAGTCCTGTCTGGAATTGAGCTGTTGTACACAAGCATTTATGACAGTGTAATAAATTTCTTGTATTTTAAAATGGTAGACAACATGGTAGTGTTTTTATAAATAGTTGCATTCTGTTGTTGGCCAGTGGGGCGCAACAGCCTTCCTGGACAATGAAAGAAATGTTCCATAATATTATGAATAGAAATATTTAATATTTTGATTATTTTAACCACCTTCCATATCCTCTCATGTTAAATTTACTTATAAGACCATTCTTTTGCTTCAGATGCCCTTGTACGATATATGAAAGTTTTTGATTAAATTTGCGTGAACTAGTTCTCACAAATGCATTTTAAAATATTAATTTGTCATTATTCAAATTGAGTCAATTTTGTACTTTCTTCAAAGTGTTTTACATTTTGTTTGTTTATTTCACTATAGCCTTCAGATGTTGAAGAAAAAGCTACTAAAAAAGTAGATGATCTTCTTGAAATGTATATGGGAATAAGGGACCTGGAACTAGGTGAGTGCTCGTGTAATGTGTTGGTATCTTTTCTAGAAATCCACTGTGGATATCTCAAAGTTTGATAGTGAAATTGTTTCCTCTTTTTTCTGGAAGCCAGGGGGAAGATGATATGAATGAAATGTTCTAATAATACAGTCCTACATTTTACTGTCTTTAAAGTTAGACGTACTCCAGGGTATATTTTGAATCAAAAATGGTATCAGTTTTGCCTTACCCAATCCAATTTTGAAGGAGAGGGCATCATTAGTGATGGGTTCAAGCAGCTTCCTTGTTAAACAATTAAATTTTGAAAAAAAAAGTTTTATTTTGTCCTCAGTTTGGCAGGACTGTGTAATTGTTCAGTTTTACTTTGTGTAAAATTTGTTACATATTACATATTCATAACTTTTGGAATGGGGTGAGCTAAAATCTGGCTAATTAAAAATGTCTAAGCACTCCTGCTGGGCTGCAACACTAGACTGGAACCATATAATTTAAGGGTGCAATCCTAATCAATTTATCAGTCTTCCCATTCAAGTGGTGATGTAGGGAAGCAAGCATGTCTGTACACTGGCCATACCTTCCCCCAGGAGTGCTACAAAAGTGCTTTTGTGACATTCCCAGCTCAGTTTAAAACAGTAAGTTTAAAACAATAAGAATACCCAAGAAAAGAATAACTCCTTTATGGTTTCATTAAGCAGAGTGATTATGGGAAATATCATTGTTTTGGAGATTAAGGCTGCAGTCCAGAAGTGCAGTTGGGCTAGCTTGTCTATCACAGGGGTGGCTCAAGTCCAAGATGGGGCAACCCAGTTATTCCAGAAAAGGCTTGGGGCAGCATAAGTCAATATAGGCTGCCCAAAGACAGGTGGAGCTGGGTTGCTTTAGCTGTGCCAGCCTAGGCAGCTCAGGAGAAGCATGTTGAGGGCATGTTCAGCATTGCCTAGGGCAGAGCAGTTATGCCAGATCCTGAGCCTGTTTCCCAGGCAGAAATTCCCTTTTCCATCTCCTTGGAGTTATACCACATCAGGAGCACGTATAAATCTGAGTAGATCCATAGGGGTCCATGACAAGGCAGAGTAAGAATAGCAGTGTTGACCAAAAATCTGAGTTCTTGGCCAGCATATTTGTAACCCCTGCCTCTCCACCTCAGGATATTGTACAACTATGGCAGTCCATTAACTTCTGGATATAGCAGGCTACTCCAGCAAACCCCTTGCATCCACTGTAAATTGTATTGCATTCTCATGCTGCAGCTGTTACTGGTTGTCAGGAACTCCTTATACGGCTGGCACCACAGCTGCACAGTATGATCTGAGGGGGGTCTCCTCAGGAGCAAGCCCTCCCTGGGTGTCACTTACTTGGTGCCTTCCGAGCATGTTCTGGAGCAGGTACGGCAGCCCAGGCTTCCTGACGGCCTGGATTCAGCATAACTTTCTGCTCTGGATGCAGCTTACTTGGGGCAGCCCAGCTAGGATGCTTCTCACTGCCCTAAATCTGGATTGCTCTGTATGTTAGTTTGTAAATGTTGAAAATTCCACACATTTTGTTTGTAGTATGGACCAATTGATATAATGGTCCATATACTGTAGATAGATTGGATCATACTGAATATAAGAGTCCAGAAAGAAAATGGGAGAAAAATTTTAAATCCATATAGATTGTAAGAAATCTAGTTAAATAGTCTGAATAAAACAGCTGCATGATCAGGTTCAGAAGGGTCTAATAATATAATTTATTATTAGTGGTATTAGTGTAAAAAATGCCAATTTTGTGTTGTTTTGTCACCAAGTCTAGAATCATACTGCTATTCACTATGGCACGAAATCTCACTGAAACTAATGGAAATGTTAGTTGAAGGAATTAAGATGAGTGAAACCAATTAAATTATACAGCCCCGGATGGCCTATATAATATTGTTCACACAAATTCCTTACATAGGCAGTTTCCTTCATATTCTGAAATGTATGAAGCAACTTTTAATGCTGTGGCTGTGTATCCAATGGCATCAGTTTACACATATTGGAAAAATTGCATTGGCATCCATCAGCCTTGAAAGACTATAGTATCATGCTCGACGCTGTATGCAAAGCACGAAGGCCTGAGCAGATTAATATGGAGGAAAAATAATGCGCCGGTATTCACCACAGGTCATCCCCATATGACTAATTATTATTTAGCTGCTGAGGGGGAGGTGGAAAAAGGTGCCAGTATTGAGTATCAAAATAAAAGGTTTGGTTATACAACTTTGCATTTAGAAAGACAGACTCAAAAAAAAAAGCAGGCCTCCGTCAGTCTTGAAAGACTATGTATCATGCTCGGCGCTGCATACGCTGCATGCGAAGCATGCAAGCCTGGGTTAGATAGTTATGGAGGATAGGCTGTTACCCAAGCAGCAAATCCCCCCTCTCCACGCCACTGAATTAGTCCAATGGAAAGGCAGAGCCAATACAATTGGATCCAGCTGGCGTCGCAGAGCTGGGCTAAGGACAGGAGCTTACCCTGTCTTGTGGGGCCGACCTGGGTCTCGAACCCTGGCCTGCTGGTTAATAGGCACAGCGTCTTAACCGCTTGCGCCACCCACAGCCCTAAGACAGACTCAAAAGATCAAAAATAATATTATATAGCAGTTCATTTCTATGAGCACTAGGGGTCAGTACTTGGCTACTGAATATCAACATGCTGCCCGACTGTCAAATTTGGCTGTATTATAAAGTTCACAATTTTATGTCTGATCAAAGTATCTTAATGAAAATATCTGATTGTTATAAGGAAGAATTTATATTAGAAAGGCAAGGGCACAATCCTAAGGCACATTTGGTCAACACAGCTCCCTTATACCAGCCTGGGAGTGTTGTAAAAGTGCCATAAGGCAATCTTGCTTTACTCTTCCAGAAGATAGTGGGGACCAGTGGGGACCAGAGATGAGGCGAGTTGCACTGGCCAAGCTCAACCAGGTGGTGGTGAGCAGGGAAGAAGGCATTATAGGGTGAGGGAGTTTAGGTGATGGGTGGAACTGTGGACTGGTGTGTGGAGTGGGAGGCTGGGCCAGGATCCATTCCCAGATAGCCTGCAGTAGTCCTGAACTGCTTGGATCTGCACCACTGTTTGGCTCAGATCCTGTTGGGCTTGCTGTTGTGCTATCCGGGGTATAAGGAAAAGTTTCGCTTTGCTCAGGGCTGGCATAGCAGCGGCTTCAAACTTATGCTGGATGCAGCATAGGCATACCAGCCTGCCTGATCCATTGCAAATTAGGATTGTGTTGTTAGTTTTTATTGGAAAGGTGAATCAACTCAGCAGAATGATAACCACAGAGCATCCCTTTCTGTGGGGTCAGAAGCTTTTCCCTCCACCCTGGCTATTTGCTTAGGCGCATGCAGAAAATGAAGAACAAAACCAGAATCAAACTTTAGAACAGGTTTACTTGCAGCTCATATTTACAGCATCTGTTTGTCATCAGAGTTCCTATGACTTAATTTGGACCAGAGGCTCTAATGCTGCCCCTGCTTGCATGTGGGTTTGCGGCCTGATGGAGAGCCATGTGCTCACATTTCAAGAGAGGAAAAAAAGAGAGAGGAAGGGGAAGAGGAAAAAGGGTCCAAGCCACATCTCCTGCAATGGTCACTGAGACAGGACAGCTAGAGAGGTCATTCAGGACAGGAGGTGGTTCACTGCCCCATTCTGACACATCCAGGTCGGTGTTGTATTTTTTCTCAGCAGTTTTATGACTGTAGTGTATGGAAAAGTTGTGCTGAAGTCTTAAAAGGTTATTGTACTGACATGTAATGTAGTAAATTTGACTCAAAATATTGCTGAGTCTTAATTTTTTTATTGTGGTATTTGAACTGGGTATAATGAAGAAATGAATATAATTTATTCTCTAAAGTCATTGTGTCGTCTCAATTCATATAAACATTTACTTCATTGGCTTTGCTGACCGAGCCTATATCAGGGTGACCAGAATGAAGGACAAAGTGCCTCTTCCTTTAAGCATTGCATAGAAGAGGGAATTTAGGCAGATTTAGCTCAACATGGGTTTAAAAAGCAGATTCCTTTTTCTATGCAGTGCCTAAAGGTAGTCACACTCTGTCCTCCGTTCTATATGGTCACCCTGTCCTATACTGTATAGATTTGGTCAGTATTTTCTGGCATAGGCAGATGTAAAATGGGTCCATTTTTATCATGCCACTTTAATTTTCTCTCTGAATTAATGCTTTTTATATGATGTGAAAAAGAAAGCAGAAAGACAAAACTTAGAACAACTCTAAAGCTTTTGTCCTAACTATACCCACCTGTTGTACATAAACAGCACTACTGGAGATTTAAAAAGACCTGTAGTAGCTGATGCCAATATGTGTGTGTGTGATTTTTCTTTGGCCAACTTCGTTATAATTTTCATCATTTTTTTTGCTACAGCAGTTTGCTTTGTCTTTGTTTTATTATCATGGCAATCCTTTGAAGTAGGAGAAACAAAGTTTGATTTTCTAAAGGCTGTTCATGTGCAAACCATGGACAAGCGAGATTTGTCCATGGTTTGCATGGACAACCACACAAATGAGGTTTCCCATAGAGGGGCCTAAAGGCCTCTCTGCATACACCACTTTTGCCCCATGTACCCCACTTTCTGTGACTTGTAGCATGGAAATCTGGTGGTAAACTGAGGTTCACTCTTGGCTTTTAAATCAGAATCAGTTAGTCCTGCCACTCTCATAGAAATCCATTCTGCCTGATTTGTAAAACTGTTTGAGCAGCCAACAACTGCAGCATTATGGTTTTAGGCCATCTTAAGGTTGTCTAGCGTTGCTGCCTAAATGCCTCATATCATGCCTTCCATGGACCTCTGCTAGAGTTTGGTTTCTAAGGCTACTATCCCAATACCCATTGCCAACATTGTGCAAGGCATAAAGCAATCACAGAGGGCTCCTCAAAGGAACATTTCTTCTCTTACTTTGTGTTCTTCATTTCCACTTTTACCACTTTGGGTGTCAAGGGATTACTTTGGATTAAGCCTCCATTTCCCCAGTGGATCTCCTGGGATCTATACCAGCTATTTTGCTGGTGTAATCCTAGGGGAGAAAAGAAAAGGAATAGGATCCCATGCATACCAGGAACCACCCCTCAGTCCTCTTTTCCACCAATCACACACCCCTTTATTCCTACCATCCATCCTTCTCTTCTCCAACCTAAGCATTGCCCACATCCTAGGCTGGCTTAGTTGCACCAGAAGAACAGGTTGCCAACTGTGGCAACACCCCAACACTTCCAGTTTGCAGCAATATTTCTGAAATGGCATTATACTGTAAAAGCATATGTTTTTGTTGTATATGCCTTACAGTGACACCTGTAGCTTATAAGATTGGGCTATAAGGATTATAAGTAATTGGAATTAAAAATATATCACTTTGCATGTATATATATATATCACTTTTCATTTTGCATGTATGTGTTTCATCAAACATGTAGATTGCTCTTTTTTAGCTGGCCAACAACAAGTAGTATTTTAATAATGGCTAACTTTCTTATCCATTCCCCTAAAAATGTACGTTATAATTTTTCTCTCTCGTTTTCAGCTGCAACAATGGTGGAAGCTGGAAAAGGCAAGAACAACCCTGACGAGTTTGCAATTGCTCTTGATGAAGCTCTAGGAGACTTTGCATTTCCAGACGAGTTTGTCTTTGATGTGTGGGGAGCCATAGGTGATGCAATGCAAGGGCGATTTTAACAAAAAGTGTGCAAGTTTATTGATGCACACTCTCAGCTATCTGTGGACAAATAGTGCTTTCTACATGACACGGATTATAACATGTTGATGAATAGAAGCATCTGATTATTTGGAAGCCTAGATAAATTCTAAGAGAGATTCTTTGAAGCGGATACCAGTTTCTACACAAAAATGGTTTCAGGACTGTACTTGTATGAAGCTTTAAGGCTGATCAAGCACTTGATTTCAAATGCACTCACTTGAAATTTCTCAGAAAATAGTATTTTTCAGGTACTTGCTCAGCAAGGTAATTTTTTAAAATTAAGTTTGGACAGTGATTCAGTAGGATGTTAAAATCCTATGGGAATGAATTGTGTTTCTGATCACAAAAGCAGTGGTCTGTAGTTGTTCAACTTGAGCAAAATTGCACTGAAGAAATAGATGACTATCCCCAACCTGCCTTTTCTTCATTCTCCCATATTTATCTAAGTGGCTACAATATTTGCTTTCCTCTAATATCTTCCTTAATGGAGCACTTTATGCTTGTGCGTGCGTGCGTGTGTGCATGCGTGTGTGTGTGTGTCTGAGAGAGAGAAAGAGAGAGAAGGCCATAGTTCAGGCCATTAGTATACATATATCAGCGGGAAAGCACGTACTCTATACTAAGGAGTGAATCAAGGACCTTCTACAAGCAAAGAATATTGTGAAAAGTTGTAGGAATATCTGACTTCCTAAGAGCTGCTGTCACTATGTGTAGGTCACCATGAAGTAAATGTACCATCAGCCTGACTCAAGGGTCAACACTGCTCTCCTTTGAAGTGGTGATTTACCTGTGATTTGAGAACTCTGCTTCAGGAGCATATTGTCATTTATTTTCAGTGGCAGAATGATGGGAGTTAACCTCCTTAATCTTGCATGCTGCCTTCCCAGCTAGAATTGCCTCTCTATTAAATTTTTTTCCAGATTTTTTTTATCCAAAAATTTTTTTCCATCCATCTGGATGCAAGTTATCCTTTGAACATGTCTTTTGACCTGCAATACAAAGTACTGTAACCCCTTTAAAAAATTTGTTGCATAGCAGAAAGAGAATGTCTTTTAAGTGTGCTTTGTGGTGTTTTTGATAAGAGTATCTGAACCTTTAGCTGTTCTACAAGTGATTCTTAGACCAGTTTTGACTTTTTCAAAGTCTGTCAATATAACACCCAAACACACTTGTATAAAATGAATAGAAAGTACTTCTAGTTTTAGAATGCCTCCTTGTTTTTCTTTTACATAAATGCCATTCCAAGAGACATCTTCCAGTCCGAAGGGCATTTTTACATCACTTGGGAAAATATCTTTGCACAAAACATTCCATGTACCAGGAGTGATGCTTCTGCAATGTGCTAGCACAAGCCATTTTCCAGCTGAACTCCCCTGAGCCTCCTGAAAAGCAGTTCTTGAAGGCTGAGGAACACTTGGGAATGGTGTTGGAGGCTACAGAGTGAGAGAGGGAATCATTGGAAACTAGGAAGAAACCCCCTACAAAAAGAGTCTCTGACCGATTTCCTGGAATTTTCACTCCCCAGTATTTTACAAAACCTAATAGGACTCTCATCCTGGTCTAGTTAAGCAAATGTAGTTTGGGAAAGAAGAATATTGGTCTGATCAGAACATGGAATACTGCCTGTTCTAAGACTATTCTGCATCCCGAATATTATTTTTGATGGTCCCTGGCTTTCTAGCGGTAATGCACCCCTCAGGCCACCTCATTCACCATTGCTGAGGTTTCCTTGGCTCTCGGGAACAGTTTTTCTGAAGACTATACTATCAGGAAGGAATGGGAATAAAGGCTTGTGCCAACACTATTGCACCACTGCTTCTATAGATGCTACTTTCCATGTTCACAATCCGTAGATTTGAACCTCTTCTTACTACTACCCAATAATAGAAAAATAGGATGTTAGAAAACTCTCATGCATTGGGACTTAAAGTGTGGTTTGAAACTTGTAGAGATGAAAATGTATGGCCATATGAGTTACACTCCATCAAGAACTGTGCATAAATGAAAGTTAAACAAAGCAAACATATTATTATGCTACTCTTAGGCTGCAATCCTAAACACACTTTCCTGGGAGTAAGATAAATTGAACACAATGGGGCTTACTTTTGAATAGACATGGTTAGGATTGTGCTCACAGTTTATTTAAGGAGATTTATCCAAGGCAAGTTGGTTGGAATTTGTACAGTTCATATTTATTGATCATTACAATCCTGTTTTTGAATGAAAATATGATGGTCTATCAAAGAAAAACAGAAGTTATTTGTAACTATTTATTCATGTGCTAATGTCACAGTAACCATGTAAGTGTGCTGAAGCGATAGATTTGATTTTGTTTTTAATCATTTTTTTGTAAATCCTGGAATTCTGGGGACTTGATCATGTGCCAAACATTTCAAGAGCTGGAAATGAAATTAATAGGCAACTTCTAGCATCTTAGTTATGCAGTAATTGGCAGTAATTATGTTGAAACTATAAGAGCTTAAGTACTACACAAATGTTTTCATCTTTAGAAGGAAATGATTTCTAATCTCAAATAGCAAAATAACAAGGCTCTTCACTAATATGATAATATAATTATATATACGTATTTATATGATCGCTTCAAACAGAAATCTGGGAAAAATATTTTGTGATTGACGTACCAGTTGTATGAAGTAACTGAAAGATTTTGGACGTTGAAAAGTTAAAATATTTTTCAATACATAACTTTTAGAGTTCTCAGGCTGCAATCTTAATAGGACTTACTTCTGAGTAAACATACACAGAATTTGGTAGTAACAATTTTTCTGTACCAAAGTACAGTAGGTTTAACTTTTCCTTGACTTGATCCAGTAAATCCCCACCTGAGGTAACAGTATATAATGAATTCAGATTGTATGTTACATTCCTGAAACTTTATTAATGGGAATGAGGTTCAAATTTATTTTTTATCATGAATATTTTTGCTTGATCCCACTCAACTTAAAGCCTCTGTGTTGCTTTGGGAGCATGAAGATTGTGCCTGGATTTTTAAATGGGTTGCACTTGTTACGTGTCATATGCGATCTGTGACTGCTAATTTTTCCCATGAAAGCAACAGCTCCAAAAAGTGAAATACTGGAAGAATTTATTCAATATGCCTTAATCACGACATAGTGCCTGGAACAAGAAAAACCATCTGTTTAATCTTATGTAGATGTTGCTGGATTATTCTGTGCAAGAAATAAAACAATTTATTGAGTCTATAGCTATCTTTATTGGCTCCATACCATTTGAATAGATTTTATAGACCAAAAAAATGTCACTGCAAAGTTAATGTTCAGTAGATTTGTCACAAGAGGTCGTTGAGTATAAACCTAATACTCTATGTAAGTAATTTTGTTTAAAAGAGACTAAAATTAAAGTTGGCAGAACTTTTTAAAGAGTTTGTTTATTAATATGGCTAGGTGATGCCAAGTTTAATTGCAATCTCTCTGTTAAAAATGTATGTATATTAGTTTGCTGTTCTTACTAAACCTACATGCAGGTGATCACTGCTAAAACAAGATTAAAATTACTATTTAATCCTGTTAATTTTTTTGGTATGGATTTTATATTTTGTTTTCTTTAAAAAAAAATCAAGTAAGGTTATAATTCATTTTCAGTTTTTTTCTGCCACTGGGTTTTTATTTAAACAATCCACAATTATGACTAGAGTTGTAGAGACCAATGGAAGCTTGTTCCATAAGCAATAGTATTTGAGCCAAACATGACACTGGAGAAGAACTTGTGCAAATGCTATTTCTTAACAATTTTGTATTGGCTGCTAAGCAAATAAACTGATTTTCCAAGTTACTTTGCTTTTCACACTGTGAATGCGTTCCGAGCCATATGAGTGAAATGGATATGAAACTCATAGAATACAGTGATTCTTACCAGATGGAGACCTATCTTGCAAAAAATAGGCTGAATTACATGGAGAGCCCCTTGCAAATAAACGGCTTGTGGCGAATATTGCAAGTGAGTGTGGAGTGGTTAGTAGAGATGCATGATGATGGAATGATTACTGTGCCACTGTTGACCTGCTATAAATAGGATCTTTATCCACTGTGTGGCAAAATGAGCTTTCCTCTGGATGTAAATAACTGTGCTGCAAAAAAGGATAATTATATTGATTGCCATCAACAAAATTGATTCTCATGCTCACATAACATAATTAGTTGCATGCTTGTGTATTATTTATTATTCAATTTAAATTTTGGGGTTCCCCACAGCTGTTGACTGTGGTATGAGTTAGTAGGTATTCCACTCCTTTTCTCCAAATTGTCTTACTGGAGATTGGATTCCACAAAGCTATTTTCCATTGGAGTTATGGGAAGAGCTCTTCATAAGCAAAATAGTAGCTCTAGGGGGGGGGGGGGGGGCTCTGATCCAGACTGGGATCACAGTGAGGTCAAAGGGTAGCAACATTTCCACTTCCCCAGTGTGGCAGCTATGTATGTTGGAAAAAACATAAAGGTAGGACTAAAGTGTACGGGAGTTTAGCAGCCCAATCTTTCCAGTTCCTGGAGGAACAGTGGTGACAAAATGACAACCGTGATAGCCCTCAAACACTGGGAAGGAAGGATACTTTTGTCCTCTTCCCCCAAAGGTGTTATTCTGATGGTGCAAATCCGAGAACCTCCTTGTCAGGCTTTTCAGCTTGACACTGAGGATAGGACTGATGGTGTTGCCATTCAAAAAATGAAGCATGCTGTTGACTAGATGAAATTATTGGATGTGCTCTAAGATGCATATAACGTGCACACAGCCGGAATTATTGCATGTGCAGGGACCAAGCACAGCAGCTTGTGGAACAACTCAATGGAATAACATAAAACGCAAAGGGAGGTAAGGATATGGACCCAACAATAGACAGCTAAGTTTGAAAGGACTTTTGTTTTCACCAACAGTTGTGTTTATCTTGATGTCAGGAAGTTCTCAGGATGTGGCTTGTTTATAGATTTAAATCTGCTACCAACCCAGGCATGGTCAGTCATGAAACATCCCAAAGAAAGGCCAACTTTCTCTTAAGTCAGCCAGCTGGCGTGATTGAGGAAGGTTACTCTGACAAACCAAAGTTTGGCCTTTAAAGATTTATTACCATCATCCCAAGCAAAATGCCATGCGTCCCACCTGGCTTGTACTCACCTGACGTGTACCCAGAAAAATACAAATGCATATAAAAATGCACCATCCAATCTATAGTATTTATATACTGCTTTTAAACAGTTCAATTCACAGAAAATGTACGAGACAATTATCCTTGGGGCACAATTATCCTTATAGTGCATGT
The DNA here is from genome assembly GCA_030015325.1 of Cryptoblepharus egeriae. NCBI lineage: Eukaryota > Metazoa > Chordata > Lepidosauria > Squamata > Scincidae > Cryptoblepharus > Cryptoblepharus egeriae. Next base: position 121,488,275 of record JAREYC010000003.1, on the reverse strand, counting down.
TAGGATTGCACTGTCCATGATCTTGCAATGATCAGTCCATACTAGTGCTTTGCTTTGAACCTGGTATAAGTCATCTGGTAGATCTTGTTCTCGCTGTTTCCTCCTGTTTTATTCTTTGCCAGCAGACAAAATAGTTCCTTGTAGATTCCAAAACCAGCGGAAAGTAGCTTTATTTTTTTCCAGACACCAGATTTTTCACTCTTGTAAATTCAATGAAAAGATAACAAGGAGTCTTAACAAGAGCTGAATCATGTAGTTTTGCTAGCCTGGTTCAATAACACTTTTAAGATGAGGAGGCCAAATACCACATTTCTTGTTTCTTGAGATGAGCTCCTGTGTATCTTATAGGCTACACAATGATTTTTATTTGACCTCTCTCTTCTTTCTTAGCATGCTGGTTTTGGCTTCCTTTTGTGGTTATACATTTGATTCTCTGACTCAGAACCTTTCTTCTCTTTCTTTTTCAACTTTTTGTAATTGATGTCCATATTTTATTGTGTTTTTGTCTTCTTACTTAATCCCATACTGTTTTAACATTCTTGTAATTTTTAATTGTCCGGTTTCTATTGCCTGGTTGTTTTCTACTGTCGACAGATGACATCACTTTATTGCTGCTGCTCCTGCTGCTTGTGGTCTTCAAGGTCAAGAAGATGAACAAAGCAAGTTTGGAACAAGGCCTCCATTCAATTTGTTGCTGACACAAGTGGTTCTGCTTAAAATGTTATTCTCCCGAGTGCCGTGTACCAGCTTGTCTTCCTAATGCCATAGTAAATGAATTTTAATAGACCGGATCTGGCACCAGCTTATTTTCCAATTTACTTCATCATTGAACTATTAATTTGGATATCCCAAAGCAGTTCTAGACTTCAGTAGAATAGTGGAGACAACTGGTTCTTTCACCTGGATATTTTAAGTTGTTAGACTATTGCTGACCATTAAAATTTGTAATCATACACAACCCAGTTTTTTTGTTCATTATAATTATTAGTAAGGAATGTGAGGCAACATGCAACCAATGAAAAGGTGGTTGAACAAAAGCAGAAATCCGATGCATTACCGATATGATTGTATTATTCCATTGCTTCTTCTTTACTCAGATCACCCATATACAATGCTGAGAAGTCCCCATGAATCTTTATGCATGTTTCAAAGCTATTTTGAAAGGTAATAGTAAGAGAAGCAACAAAATAGAAGAACTTTCCCCCCTCCTTAACAGAAGATTAATTACAAGAACAAGCACAGAGTTCTTTTTCTTGAAAGAGGCGCTCTTTCAAGTGGGTGCTCCTCTTCTGTTTAGCAGGGGGAGAGTAACTGGCCCTACACACCCCAGCAATGTCTGTTCTAGTGGCTTCTGCTGGTGTTCTTTTTTGCATTTTAGATTGTGAGCCCTTTTGGGACAGGGACCCATTAGCTTTTAATTAGTTATTATTATTTTTCCATTTTCTTTGTAAACCGCTTTGTGAACTTTTCAGTTGAAAAGCGGTATATAAATACTGTAGATAGATAGATAGATTTTTCAAAAAGAATATGTATATATATTCAAAAAGAAAATATTTATTACTTCCTTAGATATCTACCATTGTGCTGTCATTTAGAGTTAGAGAAGTTACAGAAGGCTTAATTTTATAACATAAATACAGGGGATTATAGGACTGTAAGCGAGATGAGGAAGAGCTTTCCAATCCAGCTTTCCAGCACTGATGCAACTGTGCCAATGGGTTGTTCGTTGAATCCTGGAATTGGGGGGCTAATCATGGAGGCTTCCTCAAAGAAGATGTTTGTCCCCTTACCTTAGGGCTGCACTTCAGCTGCATCAGTGCTAAAAGGTTGGCTAGGAAAGGGTCTGAAGCCAAAGAACATCCATTTTGATTTATTTAGAAAGTCTGCAGAATATTCGAATTGATTTTTATTCCAGGCATTACCCAAAACTGAAAGTCTTCTGTGCATAAAGTGAGTCATTTAGAGCATCATTTAATGTATTATAGGATGTTTTTATTGCACTAACAGTTGAAGTATTTGCAATCATAATAAATCAGTAATATTGCTCAAGAGAAGGGTTAAGATGACTTCTGCAAAACAGCTCATTGGGAGCATGCTCTGAAACAGAGCAAAACATTTTGAAGGGTCTGTTTGTGCTGATGATAGATTATAATTGAGGAACTTTTAACAATTAGTTCAGCTTTTTCTATGCTATTTTTTTTGAAACAAAATCGATTTTTGAAATGAAATAAATCAATTTTTTTCCAGTCTTCTATAATGGCTGATACGGGAATGGTGCTGAAAGTACCTATCCATTATCATTGGATTTAATTGATTTCAAATTATCTAAAGATGAACTCAGGATTACAGCTAAACTTGAGTTAAACCCTGGAAGAGAGACTGGGAGATACAATAGCATTCCCCCTACATGCATTCAGGTTCCATATATCTGTGCAGACCATGTGGTTAATAATTTAAAACAGGCAAGGGGTTACAGTCAGCTTCATATACAGCACACTTGCATATTTTATGACTGGTTTGCAGTAGGGGGAAGGGATAGTAAAGACAAACTGAGACCCAAATCCTAACCAACTTTCAATCACGGACTTAGCTGTGTCAGTGCAGCATGTGCTGCATCCTTCAACTGGGGGGAGGGCAATGCCTTGATGCTGCAAAGTTGGTTAGGATTGTAGCCTGCAAATCTCTAGGGTATGTATACTAAATAGGAAATACATATTCAACATTTTTATTTATTAGTCACTGAAGCAAATCAGCTTGATGAGCCTGTGTAAAATAGCTTTGGTCAGGAGGAAAACACCCACGATCTATTACTGCCTTTCCCAATTTTTACCCTTTGCCAGTATAGCCCAGAATTAAGTCAAAAAATTTTTTTTAAAGCTGCAGCCAGAGAGAGTGCAAAAGTGCAAAGTTTTTATTTTTTTAATGCAAGAGGAAAACAAGATTGGCATAATAAATTAAATAGAAATATCAAAGGCACAAAGAGCAGCTGGAAAAGTACACTGTGGAAAATATACAGTTCTGCCAAGTACATGGAGTAGAACCACTTGCAAATTAATAGCAGAACTGGATAAGATGAACAAAAGAAAAGTAACATTTCAGGAATATTTTTGATGTGGGTCACTCATATTGAGTGTTTATAGGAAGGTGGTTCAGTGTTGAAAAAATGATGGCAATGGGAAAAGGAGGTTTGGAGCAGCCGCTGAATCTTAGCCCCTTTCCTAGACTTGATCCTGGAATGTGGATCCATGTAGTCTTGTAGCGATGAATTTGCTAGCGAAGATCCAAGTAGATCTCCCCTGCCCCTACATGCTGTGGAGGAATTATATCTCACACAAACGGCACCATGAATAAAGTTAAATTTGAGAGAATTCTGCTCTAAAGGGTTCTTTCTGCATTACTAGTAAAAATTACTAGTCTACGTTGCATTACATTATCCGTTTAGAAATTCTCATTGATTTCTAAGAAATATTACCCCTGGTTACATAGTCCAAGCTTGGCTCACTTTCTTGAGTAATCTGGAGTTTTGCCTTCTTAGTACTGTACATTTTTGCAGTATGTCATTTCCCTCTTGGGGAATACCATAAACTGTATTGTATATACAGTAACTCCCTATTTTAAAATACTAATAAATTACATTATATGGAGTAGATTAATGTAAGAAGAATGAAGAAGGTACGGTTATTCCTCAAAGACAGATTTAATGGAATAATTTTTTGTCAGTTCCAGTATTTTAATACTTACGGGGGTGATATTGCATTGTTTTGGCTGCTATTTGGAGGAGAGTGAAACCACAAAGGTCACAATGGAACTGGCTTAAATTGGGTGCATCTGTCCCTACAATCCAGAGTAACTACATGAGCACGTAAGAGACATTATGTGCACCCATAGTTACTGCACCACCTAGTGAAAACCTCTGGGAAATTCATATTGCAATCCAGAGCAAATTGTTCTTACACCAGAGCAAGGATACCCCGTAGTTACTCTGGATTGCGCCCTGCATGCATCAGTCTCTTAAGGTAAGACAGATGATGGTGGAATCTGATGATACACACCTCCCCTTATATGGAATTACCACTAAAATGGTGTGATATTATTTCTACTAAGAGACAATGTTCTAGATGAGTACTGGATAACAAAAAGGTATATTTGCACAAAGACATTTTATTTTTAAATTTTGTTTGAGGTGTATTCTTGTCAAGTTGCTGACAAATTTCAGCCATTTTCTTTCTATCCCTTCTTTCCATCATGTTCTAGAAAGCATGATTCATTATTGGTCAGCACTGGCAAAGTCCCAGAGGAACTAATGCTTTCAACACACCTCTTTCTACATCGTAACACAAACTATGCATTGTTCATCAACACAGCTGCAGTGATTGAAGCTACACAGCCAAGTGATGTTGCACAATATAAAATCTAGGAATACAAGGCTAATGGTCTGATTCTGTACTGTTGAAAAGAATGGCTCTTTTGCAACTGATGCTACTTATCAGCTTACGGCAGTGTTTTTTAACCAGTGCGTTTGGACCCATTAGGTGGATCACGAACCAGTTTCCGGCTACATGATCATTCTCCATGCCACTTTTCTTTACTAGATAGAGAATAGAAGATTCTCTATATATTCTCTCTATATAGAGAATATTTTGCAGAAAATATATTTCGCTGAACAGAATATTATTTTGTTGTTGTTTGTCGTCATCATTGATTTATGGACCAGTTATATGGCTTTATGGTCCAATCCTATGGGAACCTTGCTCTGTTAGAATTAGAGTTCTGCTGGTGCAAGGTTCTGTACAGTAGGGAGGTAGATGGAGGATGGGAAAGAGCTGCCAATATACCAAGAGTTGCTGGGTTCATTTAGACTTGTGCCAGCTAAATCATTGGCACAGGTCTGTGTATACCCATTCTGGTAATGGAAGCTTACTCTCAGGTGAAGGACCCCACAGAGTGCAGTGCACATTCTGGTAGCACAACTGCATTGGCAGGGGGTTTGATAGGATTGGACCATTTGGCTGAAATCCTGAGTATGCTTTTGTGGGAGAAAGCTCTCTGAACACAATGGAATGAACATCTGAGAAAAAACTGCCTAGGTTTGTGCTGTTGGTTTGTTAATGTTAAATAAAGTTTAATAAAGTTGTTAACTAACTAGCTAACTAACTAACTAACTAACTAACTAACTAACTAACTAACTAAATAAATAAATAAATAAATAAATAAATAAACTTGTTAAATAAAGTTTGAGACTTGAGAGTTCCAGAGTTCAGGATAAACACACACTTTTAGAAAATATCTGTTAATCTCATTCGCGCTGTCATCGGCTGGTGACAATAAATTAATATTATAAGGAATTTGCATGTTTCAAAACTTCAAAAAGCAACAGTTTATAGTTCAGAAAAATTATCCTGGTTCAAACTCCAGATTCCATTCAGCAGTCCAAATGTGAACGATTATGAAAGTGATATACCAGCATAAATCTGATCTGCCACCTTTCTCCCTCTCCAAGTTTGCATTGTTTTGAGAACATTTTAATAAGAATTTAAAATATTTTTTTGCATCATTGGCGCCTCTTTGAAAAGTTTGGCCATTTGTGAAAATGTAATCCATATCTCTCTGGCAGCTTATAAGATTTCTTTATATTCCTCCCCAGATTTTGTCTCTATGACTTCAATTAGGTTTGCAAAATATAGGACCTGCAGATTTCGGTAACAAATCACTGTACATTGGACATCAATATCGGATTGTGAATTTGGATTTTCCACCAATACACTGAAACATGTCCCTACATAAAAATGACACAGTAATGTATGTATGCCTCCAGTCTAGAGAGAGCTACTGGATGAAATGAGTTAGACTGCCTGCAATTGCAAACCATGAGCTTTAAAAGATAGCACTGGAAATTGAGGAGGAAGAAGAAAGGAGAAAGTGAGGGGAATCTTTTAAAAATATGTTCAACCTATAGTTGGTTAAACCTATGGGTACAAAGTCTGCAGATACAAAGTACCAACTGCACATTGATGCAAAGCATTTCATAACAGTGGTTGACACCTGTGGTTTAAAATTTAGGAGCTTGTCTTCTGAATGCCCCGAATCAGTTTAAGGCTGCAATCCAGAGCAAATTCAGCCTGCTCTGACCTAACTGCACTCTCCTAACTATTCTGTATCCAGAGCAGAAAGTTATGCTGAATCCAGAGAGTCAGGAAGGCTGGGCTGCCCTAACTGCTCCAGAGCATGCTAAGTAATTGACACAAGGGGAAGACTTTCTCCTGAGGAGACACCCCTCAGATCACACTGAACAAGGAACAGTTGTGGTGCCTGCAGTGGTGACATGACTCTGCACATCACCTGGTGCGGAAGTCTGTGCGTTATCCCTGGGATGCGCGCCCCCCCCCCCACCTATCATAGAATCATAGAATCATAGAATCATAGAGTTGGAAGGGACCTAGTAGGTCATCTAGTCCAACCCCCTGCCTGCAGCAGGAATTCCCCCTAGAGCATCTCCAACAGGTGCTCATCGAGCCTCTGCTTGAAGATCCCCAGTGAGGGAGAGTCCACCACCTCCCTTGACAATCTGTTCCACTGCCGAACCGCCCTCACAGTCAGGAATTTTTTCCGGATTTCCAGCCGGAATCTCCTCTCTTGCAGTTTGTACCCATTGGTTCTAGTTCTGCTTTCAGAAGCAGCTATGAACAAATTGGCCCCTTCCTCCCTATGACAGCCCTTCAGGTATCTGAAGAGGGCAATCATGTCTCCCCTCAGCCTCCTCTTCTCCAGGCTGAACATCCCAAGTTCCCCCAACCTTTCCTCGTAGGGCTTCCCTTCCATCCCACTGATCATTCTTGTCGCTCTCCTCTGGACTTGCTCCAGTTTGGCTGCATCTTTCTTAAAGTGAGGTGCCCAGAACTGAACACAGTACTCAAGGTGAGGTCTCACCAATGCAGAATAAAGAGGAACTATAACTTCTCGTGACTTGGAAGCTACAGTCCTCTTAATGTAACCTAAAATGGCATTTGCCTTCTTTGCAGACACATCACACTGCTGACTCATGTTCAGCTTGTGATCCACGGCGACTCCAAGATCCCGCTCACATGTTGTGCTGCCAAGCCAAGTATCCCCCATTTTATACCTGTGTTTTTGGTTTTTATTGCCTAAGTGCAGAACCTTGCACTTCTCCCTGTTGAAATTCATTCTGTTTGTTACAGCCCAGGATTCCAGTTTATCCAGATCCTCCTGGAGGTTTCTCCTATCTTCTGATGTGTTTGCTACTCCTCCCAGCTTGGTGTCATCTGCAAATTTGATCAGGCTCCCCCGTATCCCTTCCTTCAAGTCATTGATGAAAATGTTAAAGAGAACCGGTCCCAAGACAGAGCCTTGGGGTACCCCACTAGAAACGGACCTCCAGGTTGACACAGAACCATTTACTAAAACCCTTTGAGTGCGGCCATCGAGCCAGTTGCAGATCCACCTAACAATTGCCCTGTCTAGCCCATATTTTTCCAACTTCCTAATTAAAATGTCATGTGGGACTTTGTCAAATGCTTTGCTGAAGTCAAGATAAATGACATCCACAGCATTGCCACTGTCCAGTAAGCTCGAAACCCGATCAAAAAAGGAGATCAGATTTGTCTGGCAAGATTTATTCTTGGTAAATCCATGCTGGGTTCTTTTGATCACCAAGTACTTGTCTAGATGTGCACAAATTGTGTGTTTTATGATTTGCTCTAATATCTTGCCCGGGATTGAAGTCAAACTGACTGGTCTATAATTTCCCGGGTCTTCTTTTTTCCCCTTCTTAAAAATTGGGACTACATTTGCCCTCTTCCAGTCCAGTGGCACTTCTCCACTCCTCAAGGATTTCTCAAAGATGATCGACAAAGGCTCTGCAAGGACATCTGCAAGTTCCTTAAGAACTCGAGGATGCAGCTCATCCGGTCCAAATGGCTTGAATTCATTTAGGCCAGTTAAGTGGTTTCGAACCAGTTCTCTGTCAATCTTAATCTGCTGTTCTGCACCATCCATGTTTTCATTACCTCTTTGGGGATGTAAACACATCCCCGAATCAGTCAATGATCCCGCACCCCCATTTGCACAGCCCTCCTTCTGTGAATAGACGGATGCAAAGTAGGAGTTGAGCAGCTCCGCCTTCTGCTGGTTTCCAAACACCTGTTGTCCATCCTTGTCCAAGAGCAGCCCCAGCCCCTCGTCTCTCCTCCTGTTCCTCTGGGCATATCTAAAGAAGCTCTTTTTGTTATCTTTGACTCCCCTGGCCAGCCTCAGCTCATACTGAGCTTTAGCATCCCTGACCCCCTCCCTACATGACTGGGCTACCTGCCTGTACTCCTCGCTGGTGATCTTTCCAGTCTTCCACTCCCTATACTTCTCTTTCTTTAACTTCAGCTGATCCCCAAGTTGCCTGTGGAGCCAACCTGGTTTTTTCAGCATTTTCCCCCCTTTCTTTTTTATTGGAATTGTTTCTGACTGTGCTTGTAGAAGCTGCCTCTTAAGGAGCTCCCACCCATCTTGGGCCCCTTTCCCCATTAGATCATCAACCCATGGGATCCCACCTATGACTCCTCTAAGCCTGTTGAAACCAGCTTTCCTGAAATCCAACATATAAGTTTCACTCTGCACTCTTTTTATTTCCCACATTATTCTAAATTCCAGCAGCTCATGATCGCTTTCCCCTAAAGTTCCCACTATGTTGACCTGATCAACCAGTTCTTCACGATTTGTTAAGATCAGGTCAAGGATGGCCCTCCCCTTGTCGTTTCCTCCACTTTCTGGACCATGAAGTTATCTTCCAGGCCCATCAGGAATCTACTGGAGCTTCCATGTTTGGCTGAGTTTGTCTCCCAGCAAATGTCTGGGTAGTTAAAGTCCCCCATTACTACTACCTCATATTTCCTTGCAATGCCTGCCAGTTGCTCCAAGAAGACATCGTCTACTCCTTCTCCTTGGCCTGGCGGTCTATAGTAGATGCCCACCACAATGTTTTGTTTTTTATTTTCCCCCCTTACTTTTACCCAAACACACTCTACAGGGATATCCGGACCACTCTCCTGGATTTCAGAGCAAGTATATATGTTCTTGACATATAATGCTACTCCACCTCCCCTTTTGCCACTTCTGTTCCTCCGGAACAGCTGATAGCCTTCCAGTTGTGTGTTCCAGTCATGGGAGTCCCACCAAGTTTCAGTTATTCCTATCAAATCAAATTTCCCTTCACTTGCTAAAAGCTCCAGCTCATCTTGTTTATTTCCCAGGCTCTGTGCATTTGTGTAAATGCAACTTAAGCCCTGGAGGTTGCAACTCAATGCATTTCCCTCCTTTTTTGTAAGGCCAGGCCCCTCTAAAGATTTTTGAGTTACAGCTGTGCCCTGGCAATTTCCATCCAGAGCATTTTCCTTATTCCTAGGTTCCCTTTGGACGTAACCCACCCCCTTCTTATTTAGTTTAAAGCCCTCCTGATAAGGTTGGCCATCTCCCGTCTGAAGACACTCTTCCCCCAACCCGTAAGATGTAGTCCATCCTTTGCTAGGAGTCCTTCCTCAAGGAAGTTCATCCTGTGATCCCAGAATCCAAATCCTTCCCGATGACACCATTTTCGAAGCCAGCTATTGACCTGAAAAATCTTGCTATCTCTCTGAGGACCTTTGCCAATTACTGGGAGGATGGATGAGAATACCACCTGGGCATCCCCCAGGTCCTTAATCTTCCTCCCCAGAGCTTCATAATCCCCAACTATCTTTTGGAAAGTTTCCCGAGCTGTATCGTTTGTTCCTACGTGGATGAGTAAGAACGGGTGACGATCAGCAGGTGTGATCATCCTCGGTAGCCTCTCCGTGATATCCCGTATCCTAGCCCCAGGGAGGCAGCACACCTCACGGGAAAACGGGTCTGGTCGGCAGACAGCTTCCATGCCCCTCAGGAGAGAATCTCCAATCACCACCACCCTCCTCCGTGTTCTCCTTCTGTGTCTAGCTTCCCCCACACTAACTGGTTGTGGCTGCTGTCTATGAGGGGGATCTGTAGGCATGCCAGTATGGGCAATGCCAGGATCCGGTGTAGGTGTGCTGGCAAGAGGAACTTCTGCCAGCATGGTGGAATCTGAGAGACTCTGGAAACGGTTGTATAGCTCCAGTGGTTCTCGACTGCTCCTGCCCTTTTTTCTCCTGACTGTCACGTGTCTCCACGAAGAGACATCGTTGCTGGGGTCCCCACTGGTGTCATCTCTCTGGAGAAGTTCCGTGTGTGTTGTATCAAGGAACTCCTCAGATGCCTTAATTTGACGAAGGGTGGAAACTTCACCCTCCAATGCTGCCACCTTCTCCTCCAACAGTGCAACCAGTTTGCACTTGCAGCATCGATAATCCCCGGGGTCCTTGGGCAAGAAGACAAACATGGCACACATGGTGCATGTCACGACAACTGCGCCCTTCCCTTCCATCTCCTGTCAACTTCACAAGTCCTCCTTGCTCACAGGCTCCGGTCCACAGGATCGCGCCTCAGGCCCTAATAAAGCCCTTGAAAGCTCCTCCCACCAGACAACCAGCCAATGAACACCTAGCAGCAATTAAGCACTCAGCTAAGCAGTCCCCCTCCTCCACTCACCTGGGAATCTGTGTTCCTTCTCACCTCTCCTCTGAAAAGGAGGCTGAACCAGGAACAGGCCCTAATAAAGCCCTACAAAGCTCCTCCCACCAGGCAACCAGCCAATGAACACCAAGCAGCAATTAAGCACTCAGCTAAGCAGCCCCCTCCTCCACTCACCTGAGACTCTGTGTTCCTTCTCACCTCTCCTCTGAAAAAAGGACCTGGACTGCACAGTCACCAAAGTTGGCGCCTGCGCAGTTGTTTCTGAAGCCAACTGGCTTCAGAAAGAGTACTGCGCAGGCACCATCTCTGACACCTGCGCAGTACTTTTCTGAAGCCTTTTGGCTTCGGGGGAGACTGTGCAGGCGTCAGAGTTGGTTCCTGTGCAGTACTCTTTCTGAAGCCATTCGGCTGCCGCTCCGCCTCCTGAGTGAGGCCGAATGGCTGTGCAGAGGTGTGGACTTTCTCTGCTCTAAGGAAGTCTCCTCTGAAGCTGTTCGGCATGCTCAGTGTGTTTCTGCGCAGTGCACCTCAGATGGCCGTTCAGGCCAGCTCCTCAGACAAGTGTCAGCTTCTGGCTGATTCTCCGCCTGGGAGCAGGCCTGAATGGGGGTGCTGACGCCCGTGGCCTGCCAAAGGACAGTCAAACTCCTCTGGCACATCACCCCATACGGAGCACATCCCCAATGCAGCCCACACCAGCCGCACCAGTCTGGTGACGCCACTGGGTGCCTGCCTTATAAGGAGTCCCTGATGAGATGCCAGTACATTCTACAGTGAATACAAGGGGCTTCTTGGAGTGGCCTGCTGTATCCTGAGGTTTGTGGGCAGCCGTAGTTTGTTCCATATCCTGAGGTTGAGAGGCAGGGGTTGCAGCTAGGCTGGCCAAGAACTCAGATTTTTGGTCAGCACTGCCATTCTTACTCGGGCCTTATCATGGACCACTATGGGTCTACTCATTACTATACCTGCTCCTGAGGTGGTATAACTCTGAGGGCTGGAAGAGGGCATTTCTGCCTTGGAAACAGGCTCTGGATACAGAGTAACTGCTCTGCCCTAGGCAATGCTAAACATGCCCTCAACTTGCCTCTCCTGAGCTGCTTAGGCTGCCCCAGTTAGGGCAGAGCAGGTCCACCTCTCTTAGGGCACCCTATCTTGCCTTGCTCTGCCCTAAGCCTCCTTCAGAGTAACTGGGCTGGAGCATCTTGCAGTTGCTCCAACCTAGTGTTAGATAGGGCAACCTAAGGGCTCTTATGTGGACAGAATAGTTGCTCTGGATTGGGCTGTAAGGCAGATTTTGGGAATGGTTGGGTAAGGTATCCACTATGGATTTCCTCAACTTGGAAGATGTGGGATATACAAACAATTCTTTTGGCATTTGTATAAATATTAGCCTTGCCAATCTCGAGAACATGCCCTGAAGAAAGATGATATGAAGAGGAAAGTGCTGATGAGCTGTTTTAGTAGAGTACAGAGTGTTTGGATTTTGAGAACTTGAAAGAAAAACACAAAGAGGCATGAAAACCAATGGAAAAGCAAAATCTGTCATTGCTAATATCAGTCTGTCAGCAGCTGCTTATCCAAGGTAATTTCTGGCACACCGGAATACTTCTGTGTATGCATTGTTGCAGTTTTGGAGATGGGGTCCATGTGCCCATCAATCAATCAATCAATCAATCAATCAATCAATCAATCAATCAATCAATCAATCAATCAAGAATATACTTATATACCACTTTTAAACAAAAGTTCACAAAGTGGTTAACAGAGAAAACTGAACATCTAATGATTCCCTGTACCAAAAGGCTCACAACCTAAAAAGATGCAAAAGAGCACCAGGAGAAGTTGGGGTGAGGAGGGCCAGTTATTCTTCCTCTGGTAAATAAAAAGGGAACACCCCTTTAAAAGAGTGCCTCATGCCCAGAATAGCAAGGGTAAATCAAGGCAGGAAGGACTCAAAGAAAGTGCAAACCTACATACTGAAGCATTACACATCTCTTATGATGTGAGGAAAGGTATCTTCTTGTAGTACATTTTGCTTTCAGCTCTTAAGGAATAAGATGAAAGCTATTACTACATATTTGTCATAAGATGGTAAAGACTTGTAAAGTTTTTACAACATTGGAATGATAGCTGCCCCCAACAACTGATAAATGGACAAGTGGACTTGTAGGTTTATCAAATTTTGAAAGAGTGACCTATAAAAAGCAACACTGAATTGATATGTTTCAAGAGATTTGGCAACCATTTCTGTGTCTTTTGTAACTTCTTAATTGTTATTTTTGTGTGTTCTTTGCTTTTTAATGGTACAGTGTGTATATATATGAATAACCTAATAAATTTATTTTTAAGAAAAAAGAAAAAAGTGATCTGAGCAACCGAGAAGGACAAGGAGGTTGAAATATATCTTATTAGGTGCATTGCAGAGCCTTAAGGTCCAATCCTAAATTGGCCAGGACAACATAGTACTGAGGTTAGGTGCCGAATAGGTGTCATAAAGTACATTTATGCATATGCAGAGTAAGGAGTACAAGTGTAATAGTACAGAGTAGGGAGTACTCCTGGCGTAGCTAACGATCACGAAGCCTGGTACAAAGCTCAAAATGTTGCCCTGGAAGTAATGTCACAACTGGAAGTGATGTCATTTTTAAAAAATTAATCTCCCCCTGTAAGAACAAAAGCAAATTTAATTAAGTAAAAACATGAAAATTGTGTCCCTTATTGGTTAGGGAAATTGTTCTGGGGAAAGAGGAATTATTCTTCTTCCCCTGTTAAATATAAGAGGAGCACCACTTAGAAGTGCCTGTACACCCAGTTAGCATGAGAAACATGTGGTCGCACCTGCCATTTTTCCTAACATTTTTGCACCTAATCCGAGTATAAGCCGAGGAAGCTTTTTGGGCCCATTTTGGGGGCCCTAAAATGGCTTATACTCGAGTATATACATTAAATTGGCTTATACTCGAGTATATACAGTAATTGGCCATAACATTTGATAGACTATAGATATTCAATTGCAGTTTGTTTCATTGCATTCTTCATAAAATTACTTTTCCAACTATATATAACATGGTATTATCATTCATACATACCCCATTTTTCACAATTTTCCCTAGAGTCAAGCTTGGCTTATTGCCCCCTAAAGGTTGTAGCACTCCCTCTAGCTATGCTACTGGGGAGTACTAGCCCACACCACTCAGACACTGTGCCCAGTTCCAGCAGAAGATATTGTCCCCAGGGTACATGTGACCACCATGTGGCAGTGCTGCTGGGGGAGGGGTGGAGTGAGGCCAAAAAAAGAGTAGGGGTGGGTGGGAGAAGGAACTAGGGAAGAGGGGGACAGGTTTGGCAGAGATCTGTTCTGTGGTATCCTGAACTGTATTTCAAGCCACAGGGCCTGACACAGAGTTTCTCAGGTCTGTGCCAGTAATATAGCTGGGGCAGAGCTGAGAAGTCCCATTGCAGGGTTTGGAATTCTCCCAAGAAAACCTGTGGCTGCTTCCTGGCACCCACTGAATACAGTGGTGCAGTACCGTAACTAGAGAGTGAAAGGGTTAGCAGTTGCACTGGGCTACTAGCTTCCGGGGAGCAAGAAGCTGAGCTTGACACTAGCGGCTAAAATTGTGAAAATTGAGTATGTTTGAACAGGGGTGTTGCTGGGGTGGTGCGACGGGTGCACTGAGCACCAGGTGACGCACCTCAGGGGGGTGATGCGATGAAGGAGTTTGACACTCCTGAAGCATATCACCCCTGAAGCATATCACCCCTGCCGAGACTGCACTGTACCCCCCTTGGGCTGAGCACTCTCCTGTGGGGGAGCAGGTCGCTCCTCCCTCAGGGGAGCACTTGGACATCACTGCACAGGCACGAACTTACACACACACACACACACACACACACACACACATACACACCCCATATATAAACTAGAGCTGACAGGGCAAAACTGATGCCAATCTTGCAATCAGTGCCCCAAATATATCCAGGAATTCCAGATACTGGAATTACTGGAATAACTTCCAAAACACTAAAACAAAACTTGTAGAAGGGGCTGTTTTATGTGCTGACAAGAAAAGGTTACATACACAGAAGGAACATTTTGAGTATTGACAGCTGTGTTAGAGGAAAGAGGTCATTCCACCGTAATAAAACTTCATGCTGTGTGTTAATACACATGTTAATAGTCCTAAGAAAATACACGTGTTAATAGTCCTAAGAAAATCTTTGATCACTGATTTATGATATGTAAAATGTTCATTTTTTAAATTCTGGAAAACTTTCATTCCAAATAAGAAGTCTTCTGGAATTCCTGTTAGAGACCTTTTAGATATAGTCAGAAGTAGTTTTATTAGCTGTGAGCAAAACATAGTAAGAATTTAAAATCCGGTAGCACATTGACACATTTCCAAATGGTTATTCCTGGAGCTGTTCAGAAATTAGATGATTTTCTTCAAGGAGAGAAAAATAAAATTGGAAAATTTAGTTTTCCAGTAGTGCAGTGGATGGAATTTTGGCTTTGGCAGAGCTTGGTTTCAGTCCCCATCCAGTCATAAAGTTTGTCTTAGGCTAAAATTTTCATTTGTAGAATGAAATAGTCATAAAAAAGAACTACTTACCTGTCAGCCTGCCTGCTGGTTTGTTATGATGATGAATAAAGGTTGTAAAGTCCAGGGATTATCTGTAGACCCTAGAGACTCAGTTGCATTTTCCTTTACAGAATGGGGACTGCTAATGCTTTCTTATCAGATAATGAGCACAATCCTAACCATGTCTACTCAAAAGTAAGCCCCATTGTATTCAATGGGTCTTACTTCCAGGAAAGTGTCTTTAGGATTGCAGCCCTTGCCACTTAAACAACCTTAGTTGACACTGACACATTTTATATGAGAGAAACCTCTGAATTTCAACGTTGGTAAGTCAGAATGACTGCCTAGACTAGACTTTTTAGGCTCCTATATAGGAATGAGCAATATCTATATAGAAGCCCTATTTAGATGTTTGCCAGTATGTAGCCACATGTGCTTCCTATCCACTCTCCTGGGTACACCCAGTTCAGCATTTGTAGAGATGGCCAGAGCTCTTACTCATGAACTTATCATAATCTGTCCAAGCTCAGCACTTTCCCTACAGCTGAAAGGGTGAAGCTCATGTGCTTCTGTTTGCCCCTTCATGGCCGCAAATGAAGAACACCTGAATAGGGTTATAAATTGTTGGTGAATTGCCACACTCTTTTAGTAGCATTTCTGGTGTTCTTTAGAACTCTTACCAGTTGTGTTGAATCTTTCTACACATAGACTAGCACTTGTGGGGCTGGAAATGTCTCACACATAGAAGTAGTGAACAACTTCACAAGTCTTTCTAATGCTGACCCACCTTGAAAATGGTACTTCTGAGAAAGTGCACGTATCACTAGACTATCCTCTGTTATAAGAGAGCTATTTGCCAAGAAGCAGCTTCCATAACATGAGATAAAAGTCATAATGGCACCACAGTTTTTGATTTGTGGGAAGGAGAAATCAGTTGGAAATCAACAATCAAGACTTGAATACAGAGTTGTTTCCATATAAGGCATATTCTACAATGATTAATGATGTGCTCCCTAAAATTTTGCTGGTTCATTAAAATCAGTATTTTTTAAAAAATTATATAGTATTATCAAAATTTAATATTTCAAAATGTGCAGAATACGTAGAAGGAAAAATATGTCTCTTAAATTTAAAGTTGTATAATCGCTCGAAAAACAACTACTAGTTATAGTAACACATGCAGAAAAATATCTCATAAACCATTTAATACCCATTTGCATCCATTAAACCATCAAAAAGTACAAATTTCCTTTCATTTCCTGAGCAGACCTCTTTACTTAAATGGACTTTTCATGAGCCAATAATTCTGCTTCCCAAGTTATCCATGCCTGAATAGTTGAGAGCATTATGAGATTTTTACATCATTAAAACAGTCCTTTCTGCAACAAATGCTGCTTGGCCAATAAAGGTTCTGTCCTTTGCATGTAGGTTTGTAAAAATGAAATAATTTTTATGATTTCAAACTGTGGACTTGCAAAAGGGTTGCAAAGAGGTAGGACCAGGGGAGAAAAAAAGCATAGATTAGTGAAATCTATGTACAACTTACTTATCTTTGGATATGTAGTTATTTGAGTCTAGGACTGTTCCAGCCTCTGAAGAGATATGTATAAACAGGGTAAATCTTAGCTTGTGGATTGTACAGGTCAAACCTTCCCATTTGTGACATTTGATTCCAAGAACCCATGTGATTAACGACGATTTTTACTCGTATTTTTGCGTTATACAAAGGCAATTAGTTACCATGCTAACAAGGCGGGCAATGACTCAAGATGACTCAAGTTCCCTTTGAAATGGCAGCTAATTGCCCTGCAAGGAGGTGATATCTGGCAATTTGCAAGCAGATTCAGCTCAGAGCAACTCACAAGTGATTATCACTTGGGGATGGAACAGAAACAAAACTAAAAGTTCACGAATTAAGGATTTTACATTTCTGATCATGTTGTGTGAGGATGTGCAGCAGAGTTGGGCAGTGCCTTGCCCAACAACCGGTTCGCCAGAAGGGGCAGGGGTCAGGGGGCGGGGCAAGAGGTGAGCCCCAACCCTGGTGCACTGCGCGTGCATCAATTCCCTGTGCACACGCAGTGCGTCTCCTCCAGCTGGAGGTGATGCAGTGTGTTTCCTCCAGCTGGAGGAGACGCACTGTGCATGTGCCGAGGTCGCTGCTGTTTTCTGGCCCCCCACTGCTACCGGTTCGGTAGTGGCAGGGTTTTAGGAACAACCGGTTCAGGCGATCCAGCCCAAACCTGTGCAGGTGGTGGGCCCATATTATTCATTATGTTAATTTGTTATTTCCCCCCTCCCAAAACTCTGTACTCTAGAAGTTATCAATGATTGAATTAAGGGTGGGGAAGTTGCACGGAAGGCTCTTAATAAAATAAATTTATCTACTCCCAGATGCAAAGGCTGCAATCCTAACCTCCAGTTAAGCTGGCCAGCCTGGTCTAAGCCCCAGCATAAATCCTGTACTGACCTGGAGGTGTCATAAAAGTGCCATAAGACACTTCTGTGCCGCTCCTGGGAGAGGGTTAGGCCAATGCACAGACATGCGCTTTCCTCCCTACATAACCGTAGGAACTGGAAAACCATTGTACCAGCCTAGGTTAGGATTGTCTCCTAAGAGAGTTAACAGAAAAGATAACAGGTTGAGGTTGTCTCTAACCTGTTTGCCCTAGGGATTTCCAAACTTCCTGGGAGTTTCCAGCTACAAAAAAGCTATCAGCCTCAGAATCCTCACAAAAACTCCATATGCTATGCAATGTATAGGATTGAAGGCTTACTGGCCAATGGCCCAGTAGAGCGAGCTGCCAATCAAATGTTTGGGAATCACTACCCCTAAGCTGTGCAGAAGGATGTTGCTAGATTTTAAAAGGTCACTGAACCCTTCCTCTGTCATTTGAATAAGTTTTTATTTCTTAATGCAAGGCACACATCCTTTTCCATTGTGTTTGTGATTAGTTCTACAGGGTGAGTGAACATTTCCATTTTCATGTCTACAATACTATTTAGACTTTTTACAATGCGTTTATTGCTTCCTTTAATGATAGTTTCCCCAGAAAACAGTAATAATGACCAATTATTTTGCATGGCCTTGTACTAATGCAGCCTCACTGTTGTTTGAAAGAAGCAGCATGAAATTCATGATTCTACTTCTTACCTAATCAGATCTTTGTAATGCATGAATACAAATGTATCATACAATGTGCAAATACACAAATAAACTCACCGCTTGTTCAGTTTTCCTTATTAAGCTTCCAACACTGGACTACAATGCAAATGTGTTTGAAGATTGGGGATTCACAGACAGCAAAATTTAAATTTCCCTAGAGACATTTTTGTTACAATGAAATACCAACAAAAACCACAAGAACTGTTTTAATATTCTTGATACTATTTAGAAAAAGCCAAATTAAAACATTTCTAAAAATATGAGAAAACCTTTGCAAGATCAGGTCACAAGCTGATGTCGTCCAGTATTCGGTTTCCATATGGCTGTCTGGAAGGCCCATAAACAGGAAGAGTGTACACATGGCCCTCAGTATCTGCAGGGGCTCCATTCCTATCCATCCATAGATATCGAAACCCATGAATAAGTGAATCTGCAGGTGTGGGTCAACACCTGCATCTGGGAGATTGTATAAGACCCAGGGAGGCTTCACTCAACCTCCCAGGAACCCATATATAAACATAATATTCTTCCAGTTAGATCTGGGAGGTACAGAAGCCTTCCTGACTTGGATTAGAATACGTATTGAGTCAAAACTGCAGGTCCTGAACTCCTGGATAAGGAGGACACACTACTTCTCTCTCACCTTACTTTTCAATTGGTGTTCAAAGGCATGATGATGCTGAAATTGTAGGTATCCCATGTTTATAATAAACTGCAAATGAGGACAAGGCCCCCCCAAATATAGGACATACAAGAAAACTCCTAGGAAACACCAGTCTTTGCAAGATTATTTCTCATCAGGATCTTTACTGATGCAGATGTTCATAAGTCCTCAGCCTTCTCTCTCCCATTTGTGGTGGTGGTGGACTTCCATTGTTGTTCACTTGCACATACAGACTTCTGCCTGCCTTTGGGTTGACCCTCCAGAGTCATCTCCTCATACCTGCTCTCACTTTCAAGTTTCACATTTTCCTAGAGTGTGGTTCAGTACTTTTTTTGAATGCCAGTAGGAAATAACTCAGAAGTGTTAAGCAGCACAAGTTTTGAACTCAGGAACTTGGAGTCTTAAGATCACTCTTGTTCTTTTTGTGCTGGGCTTCAAGGAGGCGTCTGTTGTTCAAGATCCTGCCATTTGCCCCTTTCTGACACGCATGTGTCAGACAATTGCGGTCACTGCCCCAAAACCAGGAAATGTTTGATAAAATTCCCTTTATTTTCACACCTCTTAGCTATTGAATGTGAGTGCAGAAGCAGTTGTGCATAATTTCTGAAAAAAGCAGCTTAAGTCAGATATGGATGTGAGCAGAAATAGAACGACAAAATCTATCCTATGAACAGAATGTGTGCAAATGGTTGCTATTCCATCACAGAACCCATTAAGCCGCACCAAGACACACTTGTTAAAACTCAATTCCACTTGATACCTCAAAACTGTCGATATTCTGGATATGTGGATAAAGAAGCGACCCTGCAAAAATCAATCGTGCTGTTTGTTGAGATGCCTTCTCTGGTCTGTATGGGGAAGAGAGTTGAGACATACCTCCCTTTGTAATGTCAGGTAAAATATAGTCCTTCTCTTCAGAATGATTCACCAAGTCGCCATGTGTTTCAGGGCCCGCTAAGTGCTTGGGATGGAAAATTGGAGAGGTGTGAACCTAAAAGGTCAGAAGAAGCTGTCTGTTCCTCCAAAAATACACTAACTTGTCATCAGCTGCAGGAAAATGGAGCCATTCTTGTTCAAATAAGTGTGGTCAGATGGATCACAGGACAGGAAAAAACATGGCAGTAGAGGACAGGAAGAGCTCTGGCCTGCTGCATATTCTTAAGCAAGTCATTCTGCCCACATTCAAGTTACTTAAAATGGGAATAATAGCAGCTCCACAAGCTTGGGTGATTTTTATTCTGTGTTAAAGGGGAACAAAAGCCAAATGGGCACAGTGGCTAACAGTGGCTTTTCCCCTAGAGCTCTCCCCACTCTATTTTTCCTACTGGTCAATCTGGGATTAACTGGGAAACACAATCACTTTTGCTTCTGTTACATGAGACTTTAGAAGCCCAGTCAGAAAGAAGCTGCCGGATTAACAGTCCAAGTGATACCACTTAAAGTCAAGCATCAGTAACACTGGAGTGGTCCAGAAAGTATGACAACCTGCTTCCTTGCTAGTGACCCCATGGAAGACAGGTAATCATTAAGAAAAAGAGGGAGTTTATTGAAAGGGCTGAAGACCCAAAACCTCTGGGCTGTGAAGTGGTACCGACCATGGCCTGTTAGGAACTGGGTCACTGGGACATAGGCAGACAGCCTCCCTGGAGTCAAAATGTTTGGGAAATAACAATTGGGGAAAATTAGTAACTGAGAATTACAAAAATAAGGAACGGAGGTTGCTGAGAAAGATGGGCATCCAGGTTAAAACCTTGACCTTATCTTTCTTTCTTGTGCTGTTTCAGGTATCTGGTCCCTGCACTCACATGATGAGTGTGCATGCCTTCTGGTGAAACAGCAGCTGTTTACAATGACAGGCTGGTGCAACATATCCAGTAAGCTTTGTGTGTGACATTATAAAACTTAGGGCTGAGGACTTCATGCGTCCATCCAGTTGATGATTTATGACCACCTAGGCACCAGCCTAGCACTTTGAAAGTATGTACATGCAAGTAGATAAATAAGTACCACCTCAGTGGGAAGGTAACAACATACTGTGTGCATGCGGGCCACATAATCACACCACACAATCACAAAGAGGTGACTTTGGACCATGCTGTCTCTATGACTTAAGAAATGGGGATGAGAACTGCTCCCAAGAGTCAATCATAACTAGAAGGGCAACCTGCAGGGGACACCTTTACATTGTGGGACCTCTACCTGCTCCTTGCTCTGGACAGGTAGACTGCCAAAGGAGCTAGTATATGCCAACTCAGCAGGAGATCTGGCTTGAATAAGTTCTTGATAAGAAGACTGGAATCTATAAAACTACCTATCTGATCTTGGCGGCATTCCATAATGAAGCTCAGTTCAAAGAGGCTCATGTAGCCTAGTATTAGACACTGAAGCATCACAGAGGCCACTGGGTAGAGAGAATGGGGAAAATGAGGAAAAAGACAGTGAAAACATTTTTCTCATATATTCATTACCATTTGTAACGTCCAAAGGGAGAAGTCATAGAGATGAATCCTGTATGTATAAGGATTCATAAGTCTCATAAATCTCATTATGTTCAGCTGGGGTTACCTCCTAGCAAAGGGTGGATTACTCTATAGCTGTAGATTTGGAAAATTACCTAATAAAAATTAATTGTGAATAGGTTTTGCATTTCACAGCCGCTTTCATTTTTTAAGAATGACATAAGTTGCAATCTTAAACCTCAATTTGGCAGGCCTATGTTCCAGCACAAGTCCTGGAGGTGTCAACTTCTGTGCTACTTTTTTTTGGGGTGGGGGGGGGGAGGAAGGAGGTTAGGCCAGCGCACAGACATGTGCTGGCCTCCTCACACCACCTTGGGAACTGGGAGATAGATGAGTTGTGCCATCCTAAATTGGTTAGGATTGCCCCCTTAATAATAAGACACTGTCATTCTATTGAAGAAATTATCTTATTTACCTGCATGTTATTTGGTACACTGCCCACCTGTGCGAAGTACAGACTTCTTGATGTCTTCATATTCCTGATTCCAAGTGAACTGGACTATAGTATAGGTTTTACCCATCTGGGAAACATGCAGCTGAATAACCTACAAAAATTACTATTTCCGCAGGGAGTATAAACAGATGAAAGACAAGCTTTGCTGCAATCAGTCATACCGAGATGACAGTATTCAAAGCAGCTCTCACTATTTTCACAGATGAAACCATATGAGTTGTGGTTTATATATTATTTTCAGTGTTTCCATATGCTGCTGCATCAATTCCACAGCTTATCTCCTAAGGCTACAATCCAAATTACATGAGCACGTAAGAGACATGATGTGCACCTGTAGTTACGGCACCACCTAATGAAAACCTACGAGAAATTTATATCGCAATCCAGAGTAAATTGTTCTTATACCGGAGCAAGGACTCCTGATAGTTACTCGAGATTGAGCCCTAAGAGTGTCTAGAAAATGCATCTTAGAATCAAGTTGAATTGACCTGAGCAATTTCACCAAAACTGAACATAGTGCATTGATGTGACAGTAGAGAACCTTTGAAGTCTGTGTTCAGCAACAGTATATGAAATCAGAAGCAGAATTTCTTCCATTCCTTCTTTCCAGTTGGGCTTGGCTCAACTTTATTGCATCTGCTGATTAGAAGCAGCTGGGCTTGAGTAGCCTGTGTTAATAGAAAAGGCATTGTATGTATAACACTTTGTTTTTGCTCATAGAAAAGCCTAAAGGAAAATCCGCACATTTCGCATGCAGTTTTAATTTACCTGAAACAGTGCTCTCAGGGGGATCATGATTTTTGTGCGCTGAGATCAGATAATAAAAGCCTGCAAAAGTTATACTCCACAATGCTGCTTTTGAATTCAGTATTGATCTTACAAATGGCTGAAGGCACCACATACAGCACAGGTAATCAGATATTATAAAGCATTGCTCCACTGGATTATAGAAAATAGGCTATATGAAAAATAGACTTTAAATAAAGTATGTCCTTTAAGCATGCAAGACAAAACACTTTTTTCTAGTATTCAATCTGTTCACTACAGCTCACCCCTGCCAGTTTGCCTTTTCTTTATTTCCAGGTGATCACTGTATGTATGCAGCTTGGTTGCTATTGGTCTCTACACAGCTTGGCTGTTATGCTGGTGGTGTGGTTATTTTCCTATTTTGCCTTGCTTAAGAACATAAGAAGAGCCTCCACTGGATCAGGCCAAAGGCCCATTTAGTCCAGCTTCCTGTATCTCACAGCAGTCCACCAGATGCCTGAAGGAGCACATATGACACCTGCATCCACGTGCCTCCCCTGCATTTATTTTTAATTATTTTAAAAATTTATATCCTGCCTTTCTCAGGCTATTTAGCCCGATTCAAGGTGGCTGACATAAAACATAATTAAAAACATAAATAGTATAATACAATTAAAACAATTAAAACATACAGGCTAAAAGCATATACGTTAAAAACAATAAAACAACAGCCCCCCCAACCTTGCATTTGGTGGTTGTCCATGTCTACACACACCCCTCATGGTTTGTAACCTTCTTTTATGTCTGCCCTGTTTGATTGTGCTGGAGACCTCTGCCTTGTGCTTCACTTTGGATATGGCAAAGTGGCCAGCATAGGATCTGGCTTACACTGTGCTAGTGTCCATATGCCATCACTGCAGTTGTTAGGAAGTAATGGGTTGAAAATTACAATACTGTTAGCAGGATATTGCATTTTGTTGTTTTATAAGCCCAATTTCATGTTTTGGCGGTGTTATTTCATAAATACAATTTTCGAAATGAATAGCGACTATTTTTACTTGCATTCACTCTAAGGCTGCAATCCTAAATACACTTTCCTGGGATAAGACCCATTAAATACAATGTGGCGTACTTTTGAGTAGACATGGTTAGGATTGTGCACTATGTGCATGTACCCTCATAAGACAAGATACAAGAATTTTTGAATTATAAATGGACAACAACTTCATTGACCATTAATTATGAACTGCAAAAGGGCCTATCTTAGGCCATCTCACCAGGAAGAGTCCCCATTGAGTTCCCTCAGGAATTTTAACCACATGGGTAAGTTATCTGGCATCTCTGCCATTGTTCAAATGCAATGATTTGATGCTCACATCGCTATCATGGAATCACACAGATGGCTTATAAAAGCCATACCAAATGTTATATAGCAACATACCAAATCTTTATAAAAGCCCAACTAAATGTGATGATCTTGTATGCAAAATTTAAATGGCCAACGAATTCTTGTAACTTTAGAGACTTTCTAGAATAGAGACTCTCCAGGACTAGGCACAACTAACCAACCTGTCCACCCAGGCTCCCACTTTGTCCGATGACAACCTATAGCATCAAATCAATGCCTTTAAAGGTTGTTGGATAATGAGGCCCTCAATTTTTCTTACTGGCCAAGGGAACTCCAAGTTCCCTTCTTAGTTAATAAACTCATCTAATAATAATAATTGATACTGTTCAGATGAACTTTGGCCCATTAACAACAAATCATTGAGACAACATATCCCTTGTGTGTTTGGTGTCGCAGTGCCCATGCCAGTTATACTTTGTGCTGAATTTTTCAAAGGCTGCACAGAGTCTCTCTACTGGGACTGCCTGTCTATATAATGCTTCATATCAAAAGACAAACAGGGAGGTTAAAATCCTTTGGATGAACTGATTAATAGCCAAAATGCTGACTCAATGTAGCACTTGGCCATTAGGGCATGTACTTCATAATCCTTCACTATTGTCATTGAGTACTTCAAGGATATATAGCATGCTGAGCACAAATGGAGCAGACGTCATTGTTAATCAACTATCCTTTGGTAAAGGATAAAATGGTGAACAAGGGCACAATCTTAACCAGTTTAGGCTGGCACAACTCACTTGGCATAACTTCCTGTGGTGGGGTGGGGAGATCGGTGTATGCCTGTGCGCTAGGCTAGCCCCCTAATGGGGCAGAAGTGCCTATGGCCAGTGATGGGATTCAAATAAATTAACAAGAGGTTCTATGTCCTAATAACCTAAATTAACAACAGGTTCTGTGTCCCATTAGTAAGCGGTTCTCAGAACCAGGCATTCATTAGCAAAGGGTTCTATAGAACCTGTGAGAACCCCCTGAAGCACACCACTGCCTATGGCACTTTTGTGGCTCCCCCAGGACTTCTGCTAGGATTCCTCAACTGATGAGGTAACTTTTGGGGTAACTCATGAGGCATGCAACTTCCCAGCCTTGGTTTCATACCAACAACATAGACATAATGGTATCAAGGTCGCTGTAAGATCATTATTAGCGTGAAGCATTTTGGACATGTTTAAATGCTAAATATTATTGACATAGAGTTCAAACCTATGCTGACCACTTAATGCATTCCCTATTATTTTATATCTAGCTTTTGAGCAGATCCAGGACCACTGTTTCCCTTCCAAAAGACATCTGGCAAGATGTGCCTCCTTTTTCCTTGTGCAGTAAAACAGAAGCTGTGAAAATGTTGAAGTAAAGAGGTGAAAAATCTTTAGCGCCATAAAAAAGAAAGCTTAAAAAGCAATCGTGACAAAGGCCATAATTACTAATGAATTCTTGGCTTCCTCTGAATTTCTTGTTAGATCATTAATCATGATTGCCAAAATAAATCTTATTTCTCCAGTCAAATTTTTATAGGGTAGATATGTCATGGAAGCAAATTCATTATGGGGCTCTATGTAGCAGTGAACATCCTTCAGAAGACTGGCTTTGGAAACGGATCATATCATATCCATATTGAATTTGGAGACAAACCATCTCTTGAGATCAAGGCAAAGAAATAGAGGAGGAATGGGATTTACAACAATGCAAAAAAACCAAGAACAACAGAAAAAAACATCAACTTCAATATACTTCAGAAATAATAAAGGATGAACTTTAATGAAAAAATCCAGTTGAGTTACAATGAGTGTGGCAGCTTCGTGCTGTGCTTTTAAATGTTATGAGATCAAGGCCCAAATCCTAACCAGCGTTCCAGCACAGACATAGCTGTGTCAGTGGGGCAAGTGTTGCATCCTACAGTTGGATGGCAGTCACATGGGGGGATGATGGGCATGGGGAGATGCTGCACATGGGGGGAGGTTGCGCATGGGTTTTTTTTGCAAAATGGGGGGATGGCGCATGTTTGGTATTTTACTCCTTCAATGTGGGTACATTTCGTTAGTACTCAAATAAAACACCAATCGTATTTTATTTGATCAGCAACTATAGTGAGTCCATTTGCTTATAGGCAGGAGGGGCAACTAAGTGGCCAGGGCATGTTCTTCCTCGTCCCCTTTTATATGGAGTGAACCTCCCACCATGGGAAGAAGGGGAATTTGGGGGAGGGGGGTTACCACAGAAAGTGCATAGAGGATAGCAGGCAATGCACTTAGTGTGAAACTATGAGTTGACAATTACAATATGCAAGCAATTAGAATAAAATCTCTAACTTTTTATTTATAGAAAGCACTCCTTGAAACATGGTTTTCATGTGTGGTTTTATAGAAATTTCTTTTAATTTCACGTTAGAACAACTGTTGGCCTTGGTGAGAGTCACTCTCGGGATCAAACATTTCACAGTCATGTTTTAAAAGATACTT
The DNA here is from genome assembly GCA_030015325.1 of Cryptoblepharus egeriae. Lineage (NCBI taxonomy): Eukaryota > Metazoa > Chordata > Lepidosauria > Squamata > Scincidae > Cryptoblepharus > Cryptoblepharus egeriae. The sequence continues at coordinate 121,461,688 of JAREYC010000003.1, read as the reverse complement.
GTCATCCAGCATTCTGAAGCGGGCCAGTTTCTTGTCACTTCTGTAAAGCATAATATATTTTATATTGGCAATTTCCAATCTGCAGGAAGTGAAAGCCACACTGGAAAGAAGATTCATCCATCTAATTTGAATCCTGGCTAGAAGATTGTTGTTGTGGACAAACATGTAGGATTCTTGCATATGCATTTAATTTCAGGTCAGTAAATTGCAGTCCTCTTTCCTTGGAATTATAGATTTTCAACATCTGTGTTAGGATAATACAAAAATGAGATGAGTTGATGGAAAAAAGCCCCAAAACATAAAACAAAGATATATAATATGGCCAAACTCTTATTCTGTCATGGTGGAGATGCTTTCGGATTGTGTCCCTGCATGTGGATTCTGTATATGCCACAACACTCAGCAAAAAGTTGCTATCCCAGTGGAATCATCCAGTCTTGTTATATTGGCTTTCTAGTTATATTTTCCTTACTTTTTATGGCCGGGTAGTAATTTTTTCCTTTTAGCCTGAATAGCCCTTGGCTGCTAGTTTTTCACCTACTCAAGACTGTTATGAACTATTGTTTGTTTTTTTCCCCTTTAGGTTCTCCTTCCTCCCTTTACAGGCAGGCAGTGAGTGGTTCAAGTACAAAGATGTGAGTATTTTGTGTCCATCCTGATGCAGCATGGTCAGGGATGCTAATACATTGCTTTACTGGGTTGGTGAGGTCGGTTGATTGACCGTCCCCCCCAGATCCAGCAAAGGCATGGCCTGGATGATCCTTGACACTTTGAGGTTGGCCATGGTCAGCTTGGTTGGTTTCTGACTGACTTTATCCTTGAGTCAGGTGGTACTTCTGTTGATTATCCAGATCATTGGGGCAGACAATCAGCTAGAGCAATTTCCCCCATTTTGGTCCCCATATCTAGGGGAAAGTTATTTTTCTGGGAGTATGACCCATTGAACACAATGTGACTTACTTTTGAGTAGACATGGTTAGGATTGTGCTCTTTGCCAGTTATTGTGCAGTTATTATGCCAGTTATTTGCAGTTATTGCCCTGTTGCAATTTATTATATGCTTTCAAGTAAAGTAGGCCTTTAAGTACAAAGTCTTATTGGTTTGTGTGTATATACGGTATATATGTGTTTGCGTGCGTATGTGTGTGCAGGTAATGCTTAGCACATTCTCATCTTTTCACTTTCCCCCATAGCCTGTTTTAGGTCCTTACTTGCAAACTGGGTGGTCTGGAGGCAGCCAGCCCAGTGTTACAACAAACAAGACATGAATGTACCGTTGGAAATCATATAAAAGCCTCAGGTTGTGAGTTGGCTGAACTATCAAGAAAACAAAGCAACAGAATGAAAGAACAATCTAGTTATTCACCAGTAGACGTATGTTTCAAATTAGGACTTCAGAGGGTGTTTTGGGATGCCATGTTTATCCTGTACTAATGACACTCAGTACAACCTTAAAACAATGATTATCATTCTATTTATCAGACACTAGGGTTGATGGAATTTGAATATATAATTTACAGCAATGCCTTCTTCCAAATTTCTGGGATCAAAGAAAAAGTGATGTGCTAATCTCAGACTGAATGGCAGGCAGGGGGAGAGGGATCACTGGCCAGATGCCAACTGAAAAGGCCAGCAAGGCAATGCCTTGAAAGTATGCTCACTTTCCCCCCAGCTGAGTAATCTGGATGGCCCCCAAGAGTGTTACTCCAGCATGCTGGAAGGGCAGGGGAAAGGGCACATCATCAGACCATTCACAGCTCACCAATGTGCCATGGCAAACTCACACTGGTTGAGAACTGCTGCAGTGGGAACTAATGCAGTCTTACCAAGGATAAGAGGAAAGTTCCCCTTGCTTTGAGTTGGCACAGCAGCAGCCCCAATCTTGCACTGGATACAGTGCAGACACACCAGCCTTCCTGTTTCAGTACAAGTTAGGAATGCACTGTCAGTTGTCTGATTAATATTTAAAATTTTAACCTAAAATTCATGGTGATTTTTATATATTCTTGAAAACACAGTTTTTGTTTTATACCCAGGAACTTTTAGAAGTTTTTGAAACCCCAAAAGCATGATTTTGATCAGCTCCAGAAAGTTCCAGCTTTTGACAAAGATAATTTTGAGCATAGTGTGCTTTAGAAAAATGTGATTACGGGTTACTGGTGTGACAATGCCAAGGAGGAAACAGAAATAAATCAATATCTATTCCTTTCTGTATTGAAATAATTGAAAAAAAGTTTTCTTGTTTAGTTTTACTAGTTTACATTAGATTTTACTGTATAAATTGTCAAAATATCAGATTATGTTTGGGTGCAGTCCTAACCAACTTTCCATCACTGGCATAAGGGAAATGCAATACTAAGGCAAGGGAACAAACACTGACATATCTTATTATATCCTAAAGTGAAATTAAGCCCCTTGCTCCGGAGCAGTTAAGATGACTTTCCATAAGAGAACATTAGAGGGTGGCGTAACTGCGTGGACCCGTAACTGCTATGGATTTGCCCATAGTTGGTTAGGATTGCGCCTTTTGTGTGTCAGTTATCTGATTGGTGTATCTAGAACTGCTAAGACAATACTGGTTTCAGGGGAAGAATATACAATGGTATCAGGGCATTTAAAGAAACATTTTAAATTATAACACAAAATATACAGGTATCTAGCCAGAGTGACCATATAGAATGGAGGACAGTGTGCCTCTACCTTTAAACATTGCAAAGAAGAGGGAGCTTAGGTGGGTTTAGCACATCATAGAAGGGTTTAAAAAGCAGCAACTGCCTAAATTCCTTCTTCTATGCTGTGCTTAAAGGTACAGGCACTCTGTCCTCCAGTCAATATTGTAACCCTGATCTATCTCATTCAGGAAGAAATTCTTTATAGTAAGGATGGTTCTGCAGTGGAACACATTGTTGAAGGATGTGGTGGATTCTCACGGGAGAGGATTTTCATTTAATAGATATCAAGCAGAGGATTACTGTATTAGTCATCATCATCATTGGCATCCTTCAGTCTCGAAATACTATGGTATAATGCTCTGATTGGAGGTCCTAAAACAGCATCTGGTATGGCTAAAAAAGGCAATCCCTTCCACATTGAGGACAGATACAGTCTGTCCCCTGCCCAGCCCCCAGATTTCGCTGGTTCCGGGTCTGTCTCTTTGCTTCAGCGTGCTGAACAAGTGTCTCTTTGTATTGGAGAAGGCCATGCTGCATCTTTTGCCTCCAAGCTGAACGACTGGAGGTCAAGGTTTCCCAGGTGTTGATGTTCATTCCCAAGGCCTTTAGATCCCTCCTGCAGATGTCTTTGTATCGCAGCTGTGGTCTCCCTCTAGGGCGCTTTCCCTGCACTAATTCTCCATACAGGCGATCTTTCAGAATCTGACCATCAGCCATTCTCACAACATGCCCAAGCCAGTGTAGACATCGCAGTTTCAATACTGTATGTAGGAGCATACTGTCACAGATACTGCCAGAGACTGCAGATTGGACTAGATGACCTTGTGGGTCTCTTCCAACTTTATGATTCTAGCAAGTGCATTGGAAAAATTTTTAGTTACCATGATATTAGTTTTTTTTTATTTTACCATGACAGGTAATTTTAATTTAAAATATTTTACCAGTTTTTTTTTATTTTACCATGTCATAGTTACCATGACAGGAATAAGTGGACAGCCAATTTTCCTCTGGGCTCACAGGTGGGGCCAGGCCGGTTCGCACTGGTTCTACAGAACTGGTTGTTAATTTTGGCCCGCTGCTAGCGATCCAGTTGCTAGCAGTGGGTCAAAAAAAGGGCAAACTGTTTTGCCCTTGGGGCCCACTGCTGCGCTTGCGTCAATCTTGACGCAGGTGGAGTTGCATCCTGAAGAGGATGCAACTCCGCCTGCATCAAGATTGACGCAAGCGCAGTCGCGTCTTGTTCAGGATGCGACTCCGCCTCCGCCAACATCGGCACAGGTGAAGTGGCGTCCTGAACAAGGTTGGCGCAGGCGCAGACACGTCCTGAAGAGGACGTGACCGTATTTGCGCCAACATCTATGTGCGCGCCAAGGTTGGCGCAGGCGCAGACACGTCCTGAAGAGGACTCTTTAGGATGCGACTGCGCGTGCACCAACCTTGGCGCATCCGCAGTATGCCAGGTTGGGTCCACCCCTCTCCCCACCCCCAGCCCCGCCCCCTGACCCAGGCCCCACCCCCTGACCCCGTCTGGCCCACCTACTTGAGGCGAACCGGTTGTTAGGTTGGGCCAGGCCCATCCCTGTCTGGACTGTTATTCTTTGAGCCAGGGAACTTTACCAAGAAACATTTTTTGGAGGGGACAGGATGGGATGACAGTCTGGAAAAAGCCTGTAAGTCTTACATTAGCTGTTTGCTGAAACAGTGGACCATGATTGGAGGTCAACATACTCCAGCAGCAGTTGACCAGGAGGTCAACAGGCTCTCCAATAGCAGAATTATTGCATAACTTGAGTACAACTTTATGAACTACTGATCTCAACATGTACAGCTAAGCATACTGTTTTGAAAAGGAGCTTTGTCTCACTTCCTTGAGCAGAAGGAGGCCCAAAGGATAGCTTTAACTTTGGTCTACTGCCTTTTAATGTGAAAGCACTGAAAATGTATGATGTCTTTGCAATACCTGCTTATTTATAAATACACAAGAAGTGCCTATTGAAAGCCAGCAAATTCCTTAAGCAGGGAGCTCAACTGCTAATACTCCATCAGATTCTCAGAGAGCACCGAATTTATCTCTGCATCATCCACTCTGATTTTATCTCCAAATTCAACTGTAGTAGCAATGAATGGTCTGAGACTGAGCTCAGCAGGTAGATTGCCCATTAAAGATACAATCTCTGGCCTCCGAGGAAAAAGAGACTGATCATCTCTGAAGGTTAAGCATTTGGCTTAACAAAGACAGCAACTCCACAGCTGTTTCAAAGTTTTTTGCCTGATTCTTCATGTTCCGGCACAACTTTATAATATGGCCTATATCCTACTTAAAGTGAAATTAAGCCCCTTACTCCAGAGCAGTTAAGGTGACTTTCCATAAGATAACAATAGAGGGTGACGTAACTGCATGGACCCATAACTGCTATGCATAACTGCTATGCATATGAATGACTTAGCTGACATTGCCCTATGTCAGTTAAGTTTTCAAAAGCATCAAAACGCACTGCAGAGGTTTCTCCCACCCTCCACATGCACACCACAATTTATGTGCGGCTGGAACACTTTGTATATGCTCTGTTGCACTGAACTATCCTGCTAACATTTGGCATGCTGCACACTGAAAGAAAATATCTTTGATGGTGTTTTGGAAAGAGTTAGGACTCCTTATAAGAAGTGCAAATATTTGTTTACAGAGGGATTTCTTTCTCATTCTCTGCTAATGAAAATAAGCTGCCTGCGCCAAATTGTAACCTCGAATGCAATGCCATGCCAAAGCTTTTAAAGGGGATGGGGTAAGCTAGTGAAAGTCTATGGCTCTGAAATATGTTACAGTCCGCCCCCTCCAGACAGTAGTTTGGTTTCGCTCGCCAGCTCCTCTTACTGACTTAATAATAAAATGCGGTATGTGAATGTGGTTAGAATAGATTCAAGACCAACATTACTTTGATTTTGGACTTAAAAAAATAAAATAAATACAGTACTCTAAGCCCATTTTCTTTTTGCAATAAGTACGCAAAAACTGTTCCCCAGCTACAACTGAGCCGAAAGATCAAATTCTTCTTTGGAACAACATACTTGATAATGTATGGGAGACAGCCTTCCCCCAGATGTATAGATGTTAAAGCAGCATTTTTCTGAGCAGTTTGTGACACAAACTTCTGTCCTCCCCCAAAAGACTTTGTCTTTTTTTTAAAAAAAACAGGAGGTCGATTGGTGTTTTGTTAACTTCTTGGGTAGCCCAATCCTATGCTGCACAAAGAAATAGAAACAATGAAATGGCTCTTGCTGTGTCTGTATCTGTAAAACAAAAAACACTCACATATATTCCTTTCATGTGGTTAATTTAAACACTAACAGTGCAATCCTAAGCATGTCTACTCAGAAGTAAGTCCCATTGTGTTCAATAATACTTACTCCCAGGAAAGCACACTTTCCTGGGAGTAAGACCCATTGAACACAATGGGCTAACTTTGTTTATATAGTGGTGCCTCACATAAAGAGCTTAATTCGTTCCAGAGGCATGCTCTTTAAGTGAAACGCTCTTTAAGTGAAGCAGATTTTTCCATAGGAAATAATGGAACCTCAGACGATTGGTTCCATAACCCCCCCAAATATTCATATAAAATATTAGCTGGATGTAAAAATGATGACAAAACACTGGAATTGAATTCAAAACGTGCATTCAATGTGCATGATCCTATGAAGTCTACTTAGGCTGCAATCCTAAAGACACTTTCCTGGGAGTAAGCCCCATTTAACACAATGGGGCTCACTTCTGGGTAGATATGATTACGAGACTGCAATCAAAGACACTTTCCTGGGAGGCTTACGTGGGCTGCTGCTGGAGGTTCAAGGTGGTCGGTGGGGGCACTTGGGAGCAGTTAGCGGCAGCTGTCTCTGGCAGCCCAACTTGGGGGCAGTTAGAGGCAGCAGCGCTGGCCAGCAGCCCTTTTAAAGAGCCTCCATGCAGAGCATCAGGGTTGCATAGCACATGTGCCCATAGCACGCTTTCTTATTAAGTGAAATGGAACTTGTTATGTGAAGCAAGATTTCTTGGAAATTTTTGCTTGTTATGTGAAACGCTTGTTAAGTGAGACACTTGTTAAGCAAGGTACCACTGTAATTTATTACATTCAGTCTGCAATCCTAATCTCCAGTTAGGCTGGCCTAAGTCTGGCATTAGTCCTGTTCTGACTTGGGGGTGACACAGAACTGTTTCTGTGCCAGTCCTTGGACAGCATCACCACAGGTATGGGAAGACCAATGACTTGTGCTGGCCTAGGTTAGGATCGCACCCATAATTAATTAAAGAAGGTTCCAATCTGCCCAGTCACAAGGAAAAGGAAGTTTTTTCCCAGGATGCAAGGTTAAAATCCAGGATATGACCTGGAAAAAGGACATATGGTCACTTTGCCCTCAACTGCTCCAGTGATGAGTCCTCCAGACACTGAGGAGGCACTTCTGCCTTATAGTACTTCTGCAATGGTGGTTGCTGGGATAGCATTGCTTATGGCCCTAAGTCTATGTTATTTAAATTTTTATATTTCTGTCTGCCTGTTATGTAATTATAGCCAGACGTGCTATGGCATACATAGCATGCACTTTAATTATATGCAAATGTCCTCTGGGATCTACAGTCAGTTCTTCCATGTACTAGACTGGAGACCAAATGTCAGTGTCATTTACTCATATATGCATGAGGGCCTGCAGTTCCAATTTGTCATGCCAGCTTTTCATGTCCCTTATTGTTCTGATGAGCATTTCTCCATTTTCCAGCAACCAGACACCACATTCTCTTGGCTCCTCTGGTCTATGCAAAGAAAATGCCTGCAGATGGTTGGATATATGTCGTTCTTGAGAACATGTAACATAGTGGCACACTGATGTACCAATGATAACAGCTCCTATGTAGTTTGGGACTTCTTGAAAATCTTCTCAAATCTCCTCCGCTATCCAGTTCTCTTTGGAGCTGTCAACTCATTATTTTTCTTCCCTAAAAATCTGTACTTCAGTGGTATTCAAAGTACGGGTCAGGACCCTCTTGGTGGGGGGTTGTGAGCTCAGGTGAGGGGGGTCACGAGAGGGTAGGATCTGCCATCTTTGATTCCAGCACTGGGTTTTCCTGGGAGTAAGTCTCATTGAATACAATGGGTTTTACTTTTGTGTAGAAATGGAGGAAGTCTGGCATCACTGTGATGTCACATCCAGTATGTTTAACATGGGGTCCTGGACAGATATTTAAGTTTGAAGGGGTTTTCCAGATGGAAATACCCAAGTACCTGTACTTCACAACTGTTGAACAGGTAGAACTCAGTGGCTTGATTTAGATTAGAGCTGTCAACCTGGCCTGTGGGCCAGATATGGCCTGTGTTGAGGATCAATGCAGCCTGCAGCAAGACCCTTCCATTCGGCCTTTGGGCAAGCCTTGTAATCCTTCAGATTTCTCCCTCTCTTATATATAAGTATATGTAAATGTATTCAAATTTAAAATGGAGATTATTTTTCTGTCCCCCAGCACAATATCAGAGAGATGATGTCAAAAAGATGTGTCTGAGAGATGTGTCACAGTATCAGAGAGATGATGCCAAAAAGTTTGAACACCCCTGATTTAGATACTATATTACAACACCACTGTGGGGGGGGGGGGCGATTTTGGTACCCAGAAGTGATAGAAATTTTGAGCATCTATCAGAGGGTATCCTAAGTCAGGTGGATGGAGTGTGGAGACAGGATAGTGTAGTGATTTGGGAGTAGGATTGAGACCTGAAAGATCCAGGTTCAAATTCCCCCTTGGCCATGAAGCTTCCTGGGTGACCTTGGGCTGGTCACTCACTCTCAACCTCACCTACCTCACAGGTTTTTGTGAGGACGGCAGGAGGAGAAGAAGTAAGGTTAGGAGGAACTGCAGGTTAGTAGAAAACCCCTTCCCCTCATGCTGATGCCTTTCTCCATTCCTCATTTCTTAAAGGGGCAGGGACAAGTGGTTGGTGTGTTGTAATCCAGTGGTGTAGCTAGAGGGGAAAGAACAGACCGTCTTGGTGGAACTGCACCAGGAGTCCTCCCCTTCAGAGCCATTCCAGGTGGGGAGAGCAAAACATTTGGGAACCACTATAATATACCGTATATTTAATTTCTCCATATTTGGAAATTCAAAACATCTCCAGGATTTTGACAGGATTAATTACTCTTTGTCTTCTAGTATGGCTATTATGCCTGCAGCCTCTCAAGAGCGATGCTAGCCACTTGACCATGCGCTAAACTTCAAAAGTGCTTTTCATTTTACCTTACGTAAGCACTCATCCATCAAGTCAGGGTACTGCGTGTGATCACAAATTTTGTGTACTGGTTTGATGACTGATGGGATCTATTGCCCTCAAGGACTTTTATTTTATACTTGAAAAATAAACCTTGGAGGAAGAAAAGAAACAGCCTGTAAAACAAAAACAACAATCCCTTTTGTGGCAAAGACATTTCTATGTTCTTCTAGGTATTAAGCAGCTAAGAACACAAATCTGGGGTAGGAAGCTGAATGTGCTGAACAGGCACAGCCTAACCACTATCGAAGTATTTATTGAACCCCGGGGCAGGAATTCCACTTGACACCCTTAAATCAAATTGCAAGGTTTGATCCTAAATAAGTCCTATTCTTCATTCTACAGTTACCATGCAAATAATCATTGTAGTTTTCTTCAGTTATTCCCACCAAATGTTATCTTTTGACTAGTGTAAGAACTCTAGAAATCAACCCTGATCTTGAAAGGGGTTCATCTTGATCTCATGTCAAAATGATATTTGGTTTATACACAGGCCCATGTATTCAAGTAAAGCAATCACCTGAGGCAGCATATTGGTGGAACGTACACCCATCTTTCTCTGCCTATTTGTGTTTATTGCTACACCTCCTAATCCTTGAAATTTGTAATCCCCATCCTTTAAATCTAGATCAGGGTGTCCGATCCCTGGTCTGAGGGCCAGATGTGGCCCACGATGAGCCTCAATGTGGCATGCAGCAAGACCCCTCCATCTGGCTCTCGGGCAAGCCTTGTAATGTCTCCAATACACTCTTATATATGAAAACAAGGTGACATAAAGAATGGAGGACAAAGTGCCTGTACCTTTAAACATTTATAGAAGAATGAATTTTGGCAGTTACTGCTTTTTAAACCCATCTATGTTGAACTAAACCTGCCTAAATTCATTCCTCTATGCAATGGTTAAAGTTACAGGCATTCTGTTCTTTATTCTATATGGTCACCCTGTATGAAAATGCATTCAAATTTGAAATGTAAATCATTTTTCTGGCCCCTGACACAGACTCAGAGAGATGATGTGGCCCTCCTTCCATTAGGGTGGGACACCACTGGTATAATTTTCCTGAGTATGCTTAGATCATTTCTAGGCTATGTGGATAGGATGTGGAAGTTTCCTCTGCCACTTTGACCAATTCAGTGAAACTGAAGCCATAAAAAATGACAAATCCCATATAACCCTTAGTTAGTCTGGCTTAAATCCTGGGTTGCAAAAATGTCTTCTGCACCACTCCTGGGGGGTAGGTGTGTTCCCCACACCACACCACCACTGGACAGGTAGAAGATGAGTTGTGCCAGCCTAAATTGGTTAGGATTGTGCCCTTGGTCTCTTAACTCTTCACTACTTGTTTTGAGTTTGCCATGATCACTATCTTCTGTTACATATACTGCTTCTGAAATCTTTTGTTACAGAGGGGGCATTCATTTATTCTTTCTTTCTTTCTTTCTTTCTTTCTTTCTTTCTTTCTTTCTTTCTTTCTTTCTTTCTTTCTTTCTTTCTTTCTTTCTTTCTTTCCATTCCAGTTGTGATTCAGTCTAAATTCATGGAGCGATGCTGATCAGGCTTGTGTTTTCTTATTAAGCTTCTGTGACTTTCCCTTTCATTGATTTTCTGATTTTGTATCTATCTTCCTTTTATGAATGAAGCTGTCTAACAGCAGACCCATTGATATTCCAGATGCACTCATTTGTTTTCTGTTTATACAAGTCTCCTTGGAAATTTGCAGCTGCAGCCAGCGCTGGTATGTATCATGGTCTTTGGTTTTAAAAATTATTAAAATGTTTCACTGTGCCTGTTAACCAGCAGACCAGGGTTCGAGACCCGGGTCCCCACAAGACAGGGTGAGCTCCTGTCCTTAGCCCAGCTCTGCAATGCAGCTGGAACCAATTGTTTTGGCTCTACCATTCCATTGGACAGTTCCAATATATTAATCTACCCAGGACTTTGTGCTTTGTATACAGTGTCGAGCATGATAGTCTCCTAACACAGATACTTAAAGACAAACTCTGATTCTAGGTCACTGTAAAGTAATAAGTGATATTTTACTGTAGAATTATATTTATACAAACATTTGTTCCAGAAATTGCCAGTGGAGACATCTTCCTACCTAGAAATTCAGTCTGTATGAGCCAGCCACAGAGTGTTGGAAGTGAGTAAAGAATAAGAAATTTGGTGAGTGCCCTGACACAATTAGATTGGTTAAAGGGCACCAAGACTTCTCGCCAGAGGCTTGTCGGTACAAGGGCACTGGATGGGTCCCCAATGGAACAATGAATATTAAGCCAAGCTCAAAGTCTAATGGGAGGGTGATGCATAAATGTCTTCTCGGACTCAGAGGGGTTAGTGATAACCTGCCGCTAGATATAACCAACCACTAGAGCCAGAAGCTGGTTTCCTAGGATGGGGGAAGGTACAGCCAACCTGTCTCCTCCCAGGCAAGAGTCCTTCCTAAAAGGTGGAGCTTTCCAATGGGTTTCCACAGCCCATTGTGATATGCATTGATTCTTTAATTAAATTTTGACTTTATATGTAATCAAAAATTATTTGTTTCATGTCTTATGGGAAAATGCAGGCTAAAGATTAAACTGCCTGCTGTGGCTCTCTCTTTCTCTCTCTCATTTTAAATTTTTCCTTTTATTTTAGTGATCTTTTGTTCGGTTTCATGGGATGTTTAATACCATGATAAACTTGGTGATCTACTCTGAACTAACATTGGTTCCTGATGAATCATATATGTTGTTTCTCAAACCAAAGAAAAAGAAAAAAACAACTGATAGATGAGAATTTGAAAGTCTGCACTTTCCTGCGATATAACAAAGGTGACTTTATTGACATTGTAATAATGCTGATTGAAACTTATGATTCTTGAACACAGGAGGACATAGAATAGATAAATCCTATGAGAGCATTTGGTACAACTGTATATATCCACATTATCATAATGTTTCCAGACTCTGAATAATGTTCTTTCAAATTTAATTTCCGTTGCTGTGATGCAATTCAGAAGTTTACCGATTTCCCCCCAAAGAGGAATATTTTATGTCTTCATGAGTTTAGATGCAACACCTTAGTGGATAACAGCAAAGGTTGATAAGTTATCAAAAATGTCTGGCTGAGCAATAATTTTTTATTAATATCAACATCATTATTTTTAATGTTGATTCGATTTGCAGTGTGGGTTGTTGTGCTTTTACGAGAGCAAATGAGCCATTCCTAGGCTTAGTATACCAACAATATTGTTAGGGGGACGAGCACAATTAAAGCTGCAGTTTGCTCAGTTGGGTTTTTGAGTCTGTATCAGCTATTTCAGACATGAGAAGCCTGGTGTCACTTTTCTGAGTCCAAAACCAGGGATGGCATAGCCTGTGCTGAATCCAGCACAAGTTTTGGGATTGTTGCACTGCTACCATGGGGTAGGAGACTTTCCCCCTTCCCTGGGGAAGGGCTGCAACAGCTTTAATGGGTCTATTCAGATTTAGGCCACCTCTGGGGATAGCCCATCTGAACAGATGGAAGAAGCCTCTGGCTGCTCTGTCTCACTTGGGAACAGACCATTGGATCTGGGTCTGGATCTGCTGGTCCAACCCCCACCTCCTGTCTTTCCACCTCTAACCACCCTATGACCATCCTCCCTTGTCTCAGAATGCCCCCTCCCAAACTGCCCCCTCTTTGCCTTCCCCCTGCCCTCCCACTGCACTAGACAAGCTTGGCCAGCATCTTACCCTCTATGTTTTTTTTCTGCGGAGCAGTGGAGCAGCACTGAGAGGCTGACCTAAATCACGCAGGGGTGGCATGGAAGTGCCTTATGTCACTTTTATGACACCACCTGCTTTTGTAGATGTACCAGCACCTATGAAACTTGCACTGGCCTAAGATCACATTTGGATTGAACTCTCAGTCACAAAGGAAACCAGCTTAAATGGGGGGGGGGGGGGGACCTCAGCAACAAGCTAAATGACTGCACTGCTTCCTCTTATTTTCTTATTCTTTCATACAGTCTCTTCCAGCATTTGTAAAGATGTGACAAACCACGGAGATGATCTTGCAATATAAATGGGATTTTGTGAGGATATAAGGCAAACTTTGTTATCTGTATCAGGCAGCTAAGGTTCCCAACCACACCAACCTATTCTTTCCCGAAAAAGTCCTCCCCAGAGGATAATTGCTCTGTGAGGAAACATAAAAAAGAAAAGGAAGTATTTAAACGTCTCTATCAATTAGTCAGTGCAGCAGTAGCTAGCTCTGTACTGCAATGCTTTGCCAGAGTGTGTTTGGTTTTGTAGGATTTACTCATTGTTCACAGGGCTATTTTCTCGGGCCAGGTGGTTGATTGATGCTGTTTTCCACTGAACATCATCATGTCAGTAAACCTGACATCAAAGGATTTTTTTCATTTTCTTTTCATTCAGGTGTATAAAACCACATTCAGGTACAGTTGGGAAAGACTCTTATTCGAAATTCTAGATTGCTGGATTTGACACTAAGGCATAAAGCTGTTTCATTTAGGAAAAAATAAAATAGATGTACAGTAGTTGGTGTCAGGTCATGCTTGGTTCTTTATTCTGAGGGCCTCATAGCAGGCCTCCGTCAGTCTTGGAAGACTATGGTATCGTGCTCGGCACTGCATACGTTGCATGCGAAGCACGAAAGCCTGGGTTGGATTGTTATGGAGGATAGGCTGTTACCCAAGCAGCAAATCCCCCCTCTCCACGCCACTGAATTAGTCCAATGGAAAGGCAGAGCCAATATGATTGCATCCAGCTGTGTCACAGAGCTGGGCTAAGGACAGGAGCTCAGCCTGTCTTGTGGGACTGACCCGGGTCTCGAACCCTGGCCTACTGGTTAACAGGCACAGCGTCTTAACCGCTTGTGCCACCGACAGCCTCATACAGGGTGACCATATGACCAGATTTTTCTGAATTTGTCCTCTTTTTTAGACTTATATCTGTATGTCCTACAAAAGAGCTTCATTGTCCTCCATTTTGGAACTTTGCAATGGTGTGCAGTACCCCACCATGCCATATGTCGATGGATTTGTGCTGAAGAGCAGAATCAAATGCAAAAATTGGTTTTGACATATCTCCTTCCTATCAAAACTAAAAAAATATGCATTGAGCTCTATGGGAAAGTGAAAGTGTCCAATATCGCTGCTTTACTCATGAGTAGGCAAACATGCTATTGTCTGCCAGAAAGGCCAGGCTGAGAGGAATCCAAGACCTTGTCCTCCTTTTTAGGTTCAGGCATCTGGTCTTCCTGACCTCATAGCACTTTCTTTTTTAAACAGTCAGCCAGTATCTGACCTTTCTGATCTCAGACAATACAGTAGTTACAAAAGGCTTTTATTAGCATGTTAATTACCGTAATTCAATTATGGACTGTAGCAAAAAATATAGTGTGTGGTGCAGTACAATAAATGGGAACTATAACCCAACAAAGCAACTCTGTCTTTTTTTGCACAAAAAAACAGAACTTCATTCCACATAGGGAACAGATGCTTTAATTAATTGCCCTGTCACTCCATTTTGTTTGGTTTAGTGATTCTTTGATGTGTGTAATCTTTACAGCTTGATTAAATGTGCTCTGTGGTGATAATCTTTTTATACTTTTTTGTTATGCATAATCGTTTGTCTAATAATTTTTTTATGATGATGAAAATGAAGTTTTTGTTTCATCACTTACACTTTTAATTTTTGTTCTAGTATAGTCAGCAGCCATATCCCAAGACTTTTCATATGTCTGGCAAATGTTTTGTTCACTTGCCTATGCAGGTAACTTCTAGAGGTAGGAAAATATAGTCACCATGTAACCCTGTAGTTTTTAAATATATAGTTCTAGACCTGTGATTTTCAGCCACTGTACCATGGATAGTTCTCACGTGTGCGACTGATAGTTCTAGGTGTGCCACAGAAGTTTGGAGAAGGTCATTAATTATTAGGAAAATTGGTGTGCCTTGTCAATGGCAAAAACAACTGATGGGGTGCCTTGACAATTTCAGTGCCTTGTTAGTGTGCTGTGAGATGGAAAAGGTTAAAAAACACTGTTCTAGACTGTAGTAACTCACACAAACAGTGGCAGGACGTCACATCTGTATTCAAGTGAGAGCCTCGTATTTGGCGCTGCCCTGCCTTGCGTGTTCAAGGAATGCAGATAAGGTGGGGTGATGTGACACCACAACAGCACATTCTTTCTCCTCCATGCAAGTGTTCTGTAACATGTCTGCATTGTGCTTATATTTGCATGTATGCAGGAATGACACAGATGTGCAACAAAATGTGTTTTATGTGAAACCCTTCATCTCAATATGGCATGCCAGTCTCTCTCCCTGAATGTGTGAAAGGTGCTTATAGTCCCCAAGGATCTGTGGGGTGATGAAATGAGTGCTTAGCCAATTTTGTTTGTCTTGCAGCTATGCTTTTAACATTATTGCATCCAGAAAAATTATTCTTTGGCCCTGTCTGTCAATTCACTGCAAATTATTTTCACTGCAGTTTGTGGCTCATGGAACAAAGCAGGCAAACATTTGCCTACTGCAAAGACTCTAGTATATTTGATAACATCTGGTTAGCTTCCTATGCAAGGTTTATGTTCTGAGGTCACTCTTTGAGGACAAAATCACATAGAAATGCTCTTAAACCCAACAAATATTAATGCTCTTAAACCCAACGCTCTTAAACCCAACAAAGAACTAGAAGCACAATGAGAAAGATACTTGAAGAGATGGTTAAACATATACACAGATGTACCACTATAGTGGCATAGCTTATGATCATGTAGTCCAGTGCAAAGCCCAAAATATTGCCCTAGAACTGTGGTTCTCAATCTTCCTAAGGCCGTGACCCCTTTATAAGTTCCTCATGTTGTGGGGACCCCCAACCATAAAATTATTTTTGTTGCTACTTTATAACTGTAATTTTGCTACTGTTATGAATCGTAATGTAAATATCTGATATGCAGGATGTATTTTCATTGTTACAAATGAAATGTGTGTTCTATGCACACACTGAACACATTGCGATCTATTTCAGAGTAGGCATGCATAGAATTGGGCCCTGAGGCTGTCAGTCAGCCCCAGCCAGAGGTCTGGCAAGCTTGACCTGGCCCCCTGCACCAGGGGTCTTTAGGCAACCCCCAGGAAAGCTCTAGGCGACCCCAAAAGGGGTCCCGACCCCCACTTTGAGAAACACTGCCCTATAAGCTATGTCATAACTGGAAGTGTCCATACAGTATCAGACTTATATCCCATTGGCTCTCAAAGCAATCAGTATCATGGGAAAGTTTTGAGTTAAGAATATCCACTTTTTGTTCCATACGCTTTTGTTTTTTTATTTTCTGATTAATTGAACATAACTTTTGATACAATATAGATATTCTAATGCAGTTTATTTCATAGCATTCTACATTAAATTACCTTTCCAACAATATATAACATGATGGCATCATTCATACGTACCCTGTTTTTCACAATTTTAGCCACTAGTATCAAGCTCAGCTTGTTTCTCTTCCCAAGCTTGTTGCCTGGTGCAACTGCACCCCCGGTCCTCCTAGCTATGCCAATGTACCCCTGTATCTATGGGGGTTCCGTTATGGAACTCCCCACAATCACATGAAACTGCAGGTACAGGTGAAGTTCTGTTCCTCTCACCTCCATAAGGTCCTCTGAGCCCTGCAGCAGCTGTGGATGTTCATGGCTTCTGCTGAGCTCAGACTGAGCTTTCAGTTCTTAAAAAACAACAACTTCCAGTTTCTCAGTAAAATTGAAGTTTTTAATGTCTTACGATTCATTAAAACTGTCACCTCCAGTTTCACAGAGAAACTGAAAGTTTCACTAAAAAACCAGAAGTTGTGTGTTTTTAAGTGAAAGGCTCACTGAGCACAACAGAGGCCACCAAATGATATCCATGGCTTCTGCTGGGCTCAGTGGACTTTTTGGAAGTGAGGGGAGTGGAGCTCTCCTTGGCTTCACAGGGGAATGTGCAAGGGACACTTGCATGGGTCCCCGAGGACCCCGTCTGTGGATAAGTTTTTAATCCTCAAAAATTGGATTTGTGGATATAAAGGCCCCCTTGTACTTGAATTAGAACAAGTCAATTTTGTGCAACTTCTGTGGCAACTGTACTATTTATCATCTAAATCAGGGTAGTCTAACTTCTATCAGCCAGTAGGCTGCATGATCCTCGTGCCGCTCCCACTTTGTGACTCCATGTCACTACCCCTCCCATGATCCTAGGAACTGGATGCTCCAATTTCCCCACCGCTACCAATCTGGTAGCGGGGGGGGGGGGGGGGCACGATAACCAGGTGGACCA
The DNA here is from genome assembly GCA_030015325.1 of Cryptoblepharus egeriae. NCBI lineage: Eukaryota > Metazoa > Chordata > Lepidosauria > Squamata > Scincidae > Cryptoblepharus > Cryptoblepharus egeriae. The sequence continues at coordinate 121,444,411 of JAREYC010000003.1, read as the reverse complement.
GTTCGGCCGCTGGAGCTCTGGGGCTTCTCCAGGCTCTGGGGCTCTTGGAGCCCCTCTCCCTCCCTCCCTTCCCCCCCAGCACCTGCCTCTCCCCTCTCCAGGCCTCCCTCATTGTTCCTGGGAGGCCCTCCTGCTACCAGGCCTGCTTAAGGCCCCTCGAGGCTCAGGGTAAGGGTATGTAGTCCCTGGCCCAGCAGACCCCCCCACCTCATTCACAAATATCCCCCAAACTGCCCTTTGCCTTCCTTAGACCATCAGCCCCAAAACACACCCAGCAAGATAATCTCCGTTTGGAGCCAGAAAGCAGATCCTTCCCTGGCTCCGTCTCTTTCCAGTCTCTTACCACACTCCTGGCACTTATAAGGTTTCTCCCGTGTGGGTTCTCTGGTGACGTCTAAGAGATCCACTCTTACTGAAGGCCATTCCACACTCCTGGCACTTATAGGGTTTCTCCCCTGTGTGGGTTCTGTGGTGGATCTTAAGGACACTACTCCATTTGAAGGCTATTCCACAATCCTGGCACTTATAGGGTTTCTCTCCTGTGTGACTTATCTGGTGGTATATAAGATGACTCCTCCAATAAAAGGCCTTTCCACATCCCTGGCACTTATGGGGCTTTGTTTCTTCTTCCTTTTTGCAGTCTGATCACAAACAGATGCCTTTGAAACAGAAAAGGAAATACTGTAAGAGATCAAAGGAATAAACTAAAACTAGTTGGTGTGTGTGTATGTGTGTGTCCAAGTCCATGTCTGTGCGTGTGTGTGTCTGTGTGATATCCATGACCCCCAGCGCCCTGAGTTACAGCATCTTATACTGGTATGTGGGGAGCCTTCCTGGGAATTGGAGGCAAAGCTGCTGGGGAGAATCCAGGCATCTGGTGCAGGGACCAAAACGTAAGTCAGACATAGGAGGGTTTCTTTGAGTTAGTCCTGCCCCATACAGAAGCTGGGAGCTCTTTGGGTCTCACTTTCTCTTGGAGTGCAATCCTAACCAGGTCTGCTCAAAATCAAGCCCCATTGTATTCAATCAGTCTTACTCCCAGGAAAGTGTCTTTAGGATTGCAGCCTTAGAGTGTGTCGGGGTCCAGGCTCTCGGCCCATTCTTTGCCTACAGAGCCAGCCCCACTTAAGGGCATTTCTTGGCTGCAGCCCAAGCCTGTCTAAACTGTTTTTACACTTTCATGGTCCACACCCTCTCAAAGTCTCTTTAGACTTGTGCCAATAAAATAGCCTACATCCAAGGAGACCCATTGGCGGGCAGGTGGCCTACTGGGAAGTAAATACAAATCCTGAAGGCAGAAGAAAGCAGGTCTGTTACTTGACCATGAAGGCCAGGAGGTTCCCTTCCCAGGGGGAATGTCTGTAGGTATCTATGACTGTCCGCAGAGAAGGATGGAGATCCTTGAGACGGGAAAACTGTCCACTGTGCTTGGAGACAAGGCACTTCCTCCTATTGGAAGGGTCAGCTTGGGGGGCTCGCAACCCCTGCTACGGGATCTCTGCACTTCTGACCCAAAGCCACTTCTGCTTTCCTTGTGAGAACTGGAAGTGATGTCTGATCAGAGGGAAATGTTGTTTAAACCAGCATGAAGGCCTGCAGAGGGGAGTGTGTGGTCTAACCCTGCCCACGTAAAATCAATACTGCCTTCCAGCATAGTTGAAAAACTCCATGCTCCCCAGCACTATGATGGCAGCAGCACAGCACACCTCTATAGCTTCACAGGGGTCGGGGTGCCAATTCATCCACTCTCCTGTCTTTAGCAGAAGGTTAGGCTTTCTGAGACTCCTGCCATCCATCCAGGATCCAACTCCTGCTACAGGCCTGGTTTCATCACTGGACCCCCAGAATCCATCTCCACCTCCTGCAGATACTTCTTAGAGAGCTTTCCCTGAACTACAATTACCAGGATGCTCTAAAGGAGAGCCATTACAGTGATGGATGAGTGAAGTCTCTGCTGCTCTGTTTTCTTCTCCAACTTCTCCCTCCAGACATTTTCCATCCCTGCACATTCTCCGTGAGGAAGTTCCAAATTCCCCAAAGAACTCCGTCTGCTGTTTCTCTCCCATCTGAGCTCTCAATGCTGTCTCACTATTTCTACAAGAATACTTTGGATGTTTCTGTCTTAGGAATGTCCTATACAGAGAAGGAGAGCCGAACTTAAGGGAGAAGAGTCCTCCCAACACTTGCCCATCCCCTCCAAAGGGCAGCCAAAGGACTTGCTGCACATTCATGGCACAACAGACCCATGGCTGGGGCTCCCCTCCTTATTCAGGTCTGGGCTGACCAGAAGAGGTGTATGGGGGACTATTAGCCATCATGCCCCCTGGCCAACATCCAGTGGATCAGAGATGCCTGCATGGTGCAGGGAAAGGATGAAAGATCCTCCTTACCGACAAAGACCACATTTTCATAATTCTCCATCATGATCTCCTCACAGAGTCGCCTCTGGGACAGATTCAGCAGAGCCCACTTTTCTCGGTCAAAATAAACAGCGACCTCTGTGAATGAAATCAGGCCCTGAAAGATAAAGGAGAAGTGTCCGATGAACGTAGACCAGGACTGTGGTCCGAAGGGGGAGTGATGTTTCTGTACATGAAAACTCCTCACAGACATTCCCACTTCATTTGGCATTTCCATCTTGGGAGCTTGGTGGTGGCGCCTTGGTTCACGAGCATAATTTGTTCCGGAAGCAAGCTTGTCATCCAAAACGCTTGAAATCCATAGCGGATTTTCCCACTCAGACAATTGGTTCCACAGTCCAAAAATATTTATATAAAAATATTAACTGTATACAAAAATGATTACAAAATACTGTAGTATAATACAACACACTGTAATAAAAGAAAATACTGGACAGGACTGAAATGTCCTGTTCCTGTGAAAACCTTCATGGCTGGTGTGAGAGAGACAGAGAGAAAGGATGACCTTCACTATCACTAACAGAGTCTCGGCTCTCCATTGGCTCAATGTAATCTTGGCCCTTTTGTGCATCTTCAGGATTCCCAGGCTGCTGATGGGGAGCAGCACTGGAACATCGAAAAGGCACACCTTCCACACTGCCACACACAGACCCCCACCACCTGGCTCAGATCCCCCAGTGAGTTCCTGGCCTTGGAAGTCTGTTCCAACCTTGCCCAGCTCCCCCACCTCAAGCTACCCCCCCAGCCCCCCTATGAGTGCCCTGGCCATGGAAGCTCTTCCAAACTTCCTCAGAAGTGCTCTGAAAGCATGTCCAAATTTCTGAGAAATTTTGCCCTTCATCCATAACGCTCGGAATCCAAGCTGCTCTTCAACGAAGGTACAACTGTATTGACAGAGTGCAGTTTTCCTGGTGGTGGAAGGATTTAACCACTGCTGTACTTTCTAGGGTTGCCCGGGGTATCCCCGCTTGCTGGGAATGTGAGGATTCAACAGAGAAGGGAAGGAACCAAAGGGGACTGCAGCAGGTCCTTCCCAAGTGGAAGGAGGGCAGGGAGAGGAGCTGGACCTCTGGGGGATCGTCAGAGGGTTTAAAGACTGTGGGGGGAGAAGAGCCAAAGGGGCTGCTTGGGTCCTTCTCCAGACTCTGGGGCTCTGGGTCCCTCCAGGGCAGGAGGAGAGCCTGGGCTGGGTGCCACATAGGTCCAGCAGCCCCTCTTCCTCCACACCGTCCCTCCAGGATCTGCCTCTCCCCTCTCCAGGCTTCCCTCCTTCCTTGGAGGCCCTCCCAGTTCCAGGCCTGCTCAAGGCCTCCCTTCCAGGCTCAGAGTGGGGCCCAGCAGGGCTGAGGGGGACAGAGTGTCTGGTCTCAGCTGAGCCCCCAATCTCATTCACAGCCTCCTACCCACAAACAGCCCTTCTTGCTCAGACCATCAGTCACACTGAGGGGTGGATGCAAAATCCCCCTTAAACAGTGAGTCCTGGCAGGCACCAGGCTGGGTACGGACCTTGTTCAGGCAAGGAAGGTCAAGACCTGGAACCTTTCTTGGAGGGTCCTCTATGTGTCTGTCTGTATCTGGGTGTTCAGCAGCAGTAAGCCCCATTGACTGTAAAGGACTTACGTCTGAGTAGACCTGTCTAGCTCTGGGCTCAGTCAGCAGCAGAGCTTTCAAGGAGCCCCTGGGAGAAAAGGCAGCTGCTTCTCTCTCCCCCCTGCCTTGACTCCAGGGGTGGGTGTGCTTTGGATGGAGGAAGGAGGAGGGCAGTCGGTGGACAGTTGGTGTGTTGTGTGCGGGGGAGGTTAGTGAATGAGGTAGAGGGTCTCCAGGCCCTTGACTCCTTCCCCTCAGCCCTGCTGGGCCTGACTCTGAGCCTGGAGGGGCCTTGAACAGGCCTGGAAGCCGGAGGGCCTCCCAGGAAGGAGGCCTGGAGAGGGGAGAGGCAGGTCCTGGGGGGCCCGGAGGGAGGGAGAGGGGCTGCTGGACCTCCAGGGGGCCCGGCCCATGCTCTCCTCCTGCCCTGGAGGGGCACCGGGTCTTCCACCCCCCTCCGAGAGCTCCTCTCCTGCCCTCCTCCCACCGAGGAAGGACCTGCTGCAGCCACTTGGAGGCTTTCCCCATGAATCTATCTGGTTCTGCAGGTCTCAGGTGCCCCCCATTAGTGTCAATTGGTCAGGACCCCAAATGCCAGCCCTGCCTGCCCACCACCCACTGGCCACATCTAGAGGCCTCCAGAGGGGCTTCTTGGCCTGGAACCAGAAGGGGCATTTGAGGCCTTCCAGGGCTTCAGAGGGGCTTCCGCCCGGGAAAGGAAAGGATAAGGGGGCAGTCGGGGAGGGGAGTCCTGGCAGTGTCCCCCGGAGCATTTGCCCCCCCCTAACCAGTCCAAGAACACGAGTGGTTCAAGCAGGGAAGGAAACCCCTCTCCCCACCAAGACTTCAGCTGTGTTTCTTTTGGGTTCTTAGAAAACATTGGGAAGGGGAGTCAGAAAATGGCCATTAGTCAGGCTTGGTAATGTTTTGGAAGAGGGGAGATGGAGGGCACGCTGAAGGGCAGGAAAGGAGGAGAACTGTGGAAAGAACCCAAATGAGGCACCTTCAAAGACCCTTTGCTTCTGGCCACCCTGCATGACTCTGTCCACCTCCCTCTGCTCAACACTGGGAAAGAGTCAGGAGGGATGTGAAACAGGAATCGAGGGGGACACTCATCAGGTCTCCTTTCTCTTCCTGGCAGGTAGAAAGGAAGTGGCATTGAGAGAAACCAGACCCTCTTCGGGGACAGAAATGGCTGCTGCTCAGTCAGGCCAAGTAAGATGTCTCCAGCTTTGGCTTCTCCTGTCATGTTCCCAGCCACAGCCTTGTAGCCTCAGTCTGGATTCTGCACCTGTTAACCCCACTGACAATCTCCTCTCCGGTATCCCAAAGTCTTCCCTTCCTTCTGCAGAATCCTCTGGAAAGCCCAGACCATCCACCTCCCTTACTCCCCTCTTTATTCCCTCCATCTTTGCACATCTCCTTCCAAGAAGTGTCTCCTGCCCTCTCCTTTTCATTTCTGTCAAGCTCACCTTCCTCAGGGCACCACTGTAAGTGCCTGTTGGTGGTAGGAGTTCCCCTATATAGTTGAGGAGTGAGTGTATTAGCCTTGGGTAATAGAACATTTCTCTGTTATCTTTCAGTGTCCCATTACATTTGCAGAGGTCGCTCTGTATTTCCATAGAGAAGAGTGGACTTTGCTGACTCCATCCTAGAGGAGAGAGTATGAATAAGTGATGATGGACAACAGCACCTGCTTCCTTCTGCCTTATCTTCCTTCAGTATTTGTATTGATGTATTTCTCCGTAGACAACGTGCTAGCTGATGGGTCTCTGCATATACCATTTTGCTGGCACAATTTCAAGAAGTCTGGGGGAAGGATATGGTCCAGGAAAAGGGGATCACATTGTGCCATAAGCAGCTGCTACAGAAATCCATCCCCAAACTGTCCCTACCCTCCTCGCTTGCTACCCAGATCCACCTCGAAACCGCCGCCACCACCACCTTTACAATCTGGGACCAGCCTCTGGAAGCCGCCAAAGGAGCCTCAAACCATTAATGTAGGTGATTCATAATCTATGATGACATCCCAGGGGCATTCATGATGGTGGACCAAGACATTCACCCTTCCCCTGATGACCCTCACCATTGTGGATTGTGGACAAGTGACTTCCTGACAGCCCTGCTTCTCCTCTTCCTCCCTCTGACACTTGTGGGGCGTCTTTTATGTAGGTAGGAATAGTTTTACTGAGTCCAATCAGGGCCATCCAAACTTTTTGGCAGGAGGGCCACAAACCTCTCTGACACCATGTAGGTGTCAGAAAAGAATGAAAAATGAAAAAGAATTAAAATGTACATTTCAAATTGGAATAGATTTTCCCAAAGGAATAATATCAGAGAAGGAAACCTATGAATGAATAAAATAAACTCCATTTATAAATACTTTAAAACACAGTGAGAGGAGTGATCTTCAAAGCAGTTCGTAAGCACTTGCACACAGAGCGGTGTGTGCGACTTGCAGGTCTGGAGGATTGCAGGGCTTGCCTATGGACCAGATGCAGGGGACTTGTGCAGGCTGCATGGAGGTGGCCACTCGCCACATCTGGTCTCCAGCTGAGTTCTGGCACCCTTGACTTGGATGAATAATTGTATTGACCCATATCAGTATATATCAGTATATTCCATATATATATGGAAACGGTATCACTGCCCCTGTCCTTCTGCCTGCCCTGCTATCAAGGAGGCTCTACTTCCTCCCACCCCATTTGGAATTCCACTGGAAACTCAAGTGATGTAGTGCTGTAGACTAGCCATGAATCTCACAGGAAGCACTGCTGTGCATTGAGGGACAGCATGTGGGTCCTGAGAATGCCTGTGCCTCTCCCAAGACAGGATTCCTGGTTCCCTGGAGACAGAGACACTCGGGAGGGGGTTCTGGTCTGAAAAGGGCCACCATCATGAAAGGGAGAAGGACTTCCAGTGACCACCTGATGCTTCAGGGCAGTGATGCCTAAAGTGCCAAGCACTGCCTCCCTTCCCAGCTCCCTCTCTTCCAGTCAGTTGAACCTGTACCTGGCTGGGACCAGACCTGGTCTGCTGCCACCAGCCCAAGAGATCTGGTTCCCAAAGGGTCCTTGCGTTATGGAACTGCTCTGACTTTGCTAGTGACACCTGCAGAGCAGGAAGCCTGACAAATCCACGGATCCCAAAGGGTTTTCTTTACAGATGAGAGAAAATACCATCTTAAGAGGCTTGGGTTACAACAACAAGCATCCCTTAAATGGAGCCAAGACTTAGCCAAGAGACTGAACTCCACTCAGCCTCACCTGAAATGAGGCCACCAAGAGCTGCTGCCTTCTGTTTGGGGAAGGACAACATCAAAGAAAACCAACCCCACTGTGTCTGGATTCCTTTCTGGACTTTTCTCTTCTCTCGGGGTCCTCCCAGCAGCTTCCTCTCTGCTTCCCCGACGGGCTCCCCCTGTCCTGCCTGTTCTGGAGGATGCAGCAGAAAAAGGAGAGAGCGAGTCCCTCCATCCTGGAGATCTCCCTCTGGCTCCTTCTCTCCATTTTGCTGGCTCCCATTTGGAGACTGGAGCACCACAGTCATTGGAGGGAAAGGAGACAGATCATCTTTGAACAGAAACCCCAGCTCTTCACTCTTTCATCACAGCCACACATTTCTGTCAAGCAGACCCCAGTATGACTTGGTGAGGGTCATCAGGGGAAGCAGAAACGGGTAATGCCCACGTGTTTATCACAACTCCCTGTTTCATCTTCTGGTCTCTGACACAATTTCTTTTCCCCTTTCAACAGCATCTCTTTGGAAAAAGATTAAAAGGGAGAAGAAACAGACTCCAGCCTCACAGCAAAGACCCTGCACAGTGGAGGAGCTTCATAAGTGTCGGGAATGCGGAAGGATGTTCAGTGAGAGTCGTTCTCTTAGACGTCACCAGAGAACTCACACAGGGGAGAAACCCTGTAAGTGCCAAGAATGTGGAAAGGCCTTCGATCGAAGCTATAAACTTAAGGTGCACCGGAGAACCCACGCAGGTGAGAAATCCTATAAGTTGAGTGTGGAAAGGCCTTCAGTCAGAGAATTCACCTTATAAGCCATCAGAGAATTCACACAGGAGAGAAAGTGCCAGGAGTGTGGAATGCCCTTCAGTGTGAGGAGTATTCTTATAAATCACCAGAGAATTCACACAGGGGAGAAACCGTATAAGTGCCAGGAGTGTGGAAAGGCCTTCAATCAGAGGAGTCACCTTATAAGGCACCAGAGAACCCACACAGGGGAGAAACCCCGTAAGTGCCAGGAGTGAGGAAAGGCCTTCAGTCGGAGGGATTGTCTTATCAGCCACCAGAGAAGCCACTTGGAAGAGAAAACCTTTATGGCTTAGAAAGTGCTGAATCTCTTGATAAGACTCACCTCTTCAGGCAACAATTTTTGGAAAATTCTTGCTGTTTGAAACGCAGTTTGAGTATCTTTGTTTATTCTGTATTTTAAAAAAAATCAAAATATGCCAAGACGTCTTGTTTAGACCCTGACACTCATCTCTATGATGCAGGGAACCCCCTGTTTAAGAGACCTTGACTGAGACTTGAGAAGTTCCTTTGCCAAACTGAGACTTGGATGCTTTTCTGCCGCACTGAAAATTATGTGCATTTTCAAGCTGTTCGTTTCCAGTAACTTCACTCATTGGATGTCAAGGTTGAAGCACCACCATTAACGAAACCCCTTCTTATTATTCCAGTAAATTGAGATGTGATTATACTACTAGTGTTGTTTTCCAGCCTCACCAAGAAATGTTGTCTTCCTCACATTTCCCGAATGGTTGTTTGACTTGGTTTTGCTCCGTCAAAAGAGCACGAAAGTGGAGAGGATGTTCAGCCATCTGACCCTTTCCTCAACGCTTCCCCAAACCCCAGCGAGGGCCCAGATTATGCCCGTCGTGTTCATGTCCTTCAGGAAGCCCCATGGAGGCCGCCAAGCTGGGAGGGTACGCAGGGAAGGGCTTCCCCAAGTCCCTGTCAGTGTGGAATTGGCCAAGGTGGGCAGTTGCCAGTCCTTTCAAGGTATATGGATGGATGGTTGGGAACTGGGCACTCCATTTTGGGGCAGCAGAGGGGCTGCATGAGCCTTGTGGGATCGCAAGTGGGCCAACCCAGAAGTAGTTGGCGGGGATCTGGTGGCTTTGACTGCAATGATCTCCACCATGCGAAAGCCCAGGAAACATCCTTGTGGTGGCTTTTTTCTAGGGCAGAAAGAGGAACACAGTGGCCAGCCATTTTCGGCAGAGACCAGCCGTGTCTGGCCAACCTCAATCCGGCAGGGACAACCAGGAGCTGGGGGGGGGGGTGAGCACTCAGTTTAGCACAGTGCCTCACCTCGGAGTGAAAAGCACTATGTGTTTCACAGAGCCTCACCACAGGCGTGCAAGAGGCCTTTACCTTTGGGAGCCATTCCAAGCCGCTTACCTTAAACCTGAGGTGGACCGGAATGGCTCTGAATGTGCCAGTCCACAGTATGCACACCTGTCACTTTCTGTTCATGTTCATGACCCAGGCCAGACCAGGGAGAAACTCTCCCATATCGCTCTCTCTACTTCCAGTCCGTGCTGTGGGTGAAAGTAGGATTTCTGGCCCCTTCTTGTATATCCCCCAATTGAGAACATCAGGATTGGATAGGTTGGCCAAGAGAAAGGCCTTAGTGGTATCTTCACAAGGGAAACTCTGTAATGGTGATTAATAGAGTGAATCCACATCCTACACTAGGATGCACCCTTAATGTTATCTATAGAGTCAATATTGTATGATATTGACCATACTAGTGGCTGTAGAGGTGACATGTGGTCCAGAGACATATGGACCCAGATTGATGAAAAGATGCTGGTAAATTGCATTTTGCTTTAATACGTTTCCTGGCTGCTCACAAGGAAATTACTTTTAGACATCCTGATTTTACTTTATCTTCTTAATCTCAGTAATGAGAAATTGGAACAGGCTGCCACGCAGCAAAATAATTATGCTATCCCATTGTTTTGTAGCTTTTCTTTGAAGAATGTGCTGATTCTCCCAAAGGTTATACAATGAGACAAATGAAATGCAGATCAATTTCTCATTCTTTATTGGCAAGGGAACCTTAACAAAGTCACACACTCTGCTAAAGGAGGATGAATAGAAAATTCCTCACATTGCAACTTGGGGAATTCACAGTTAAAGATTATATTTGTTGCAATGCCTGTTTATGCCTAACAAATGGGTGAAGTTAAGTAAACATGCATTATTCCACTGCAGACTATTTAGTCCAAAAGCACAACAGAAGGGCTTGAATCGTTCTCGGAGGAGACATGAGTTACTCTCAGATATTTCAGAAAGATAGTCCTAAAAAGACTTGGCATGACTGCTAATCGATGCCCGTTGTGCAGACGATATTTTTACCATGGCCATTTCAACCAAAATCTGATCTGAGCCCACCGTACAGTCATACAGCTAAATAGGCAGCAGATGCCAACATTATTCTATCATTACTATCATAAAGTTAGCGATGTTAAGTGTATTGTGGTATTGTTAAAGCAATGCATTGCATCACATTTCTGAAATGTTTCAAAAGCTGGATGCCTATATTTTCAAAACAGTATTTTCTGAGTTACCCTCTCTTGCTTAACACAATTTTATAGTGTCGATCCTAGAAGTATGGCTTTGAGCAACAGTCTTTTTTTTGGGTTTTTTGTAAGAAGCAAGCAAGTAAAAAAAATGCAGTATAAAAGACTGGACAACTAGAACAGGGTCTTGCTTGTGCAGAATGGCTCGGTTGTTGAAAAGTACAACAGCTGTCCAGCCTGCTTATTTCCAAGGAGGATCACCTTGGAAATAAGGTGCTTTCTTTTACTGCTTCACATCTGCTTTCTTTCACACTACATCCGCTTTCCCTACATCTGTAAGGAGAGCCTCCTCAGGTGTAAGCGGGTGGCTGTGATGCTCTGGCCCTTGGGAGACACCATTAATGCTTACTCTGGCCCTCATGACACACCATTAATACTAACTTCGGCTTTCTGGGGTTTGACACCTCGCCATAGAATATGACGAGGCTCTTTCGCAGCTGTAGGGAAGTGTTTTACGAAGGGATCCCTGTCTCTGAAAAAGTGGTTTGCCACCTGTCCAGGTGAGTAATGGTCTCTGAAACTCCCTGGTGTGCAGCCAGGAATTTCCTGGGCTTGATTGAATTATGGTGTGCCTTCCTGAAAGACACGCAGGCATTTTTGAACCCCCTTGGAGAGGTGTCTGATGAGACAACCAGTAACAGCTGCAGCATGAGACTGCAGTACACAGGGTGACCATGAGTTAACCAGAAAAAGAGGACAAGGCACTCCAAAATGTGCTTAACCTGGCAGTACAATCTGCAATGGATTCAAGAGAATTGCTTGGTGTGGCCTGTTGTATCCCCAGATTAGTGAGCTGTCATAGTTGTGCCATATTGTGAAGTTGTGAGGCAGGGGTTGCAGCAAGGCTGGCCAAGAACTCAGATTTTTCTTCAACACTGCCATTCTTACTCTGTCTTATCATGGATCCCTATGGGTCTTCTCATGTCTATCCTTGCTCCTGAGGTGGTACAACTCAGGAGATGGAAGAGGGCATTTCTGCCTGGGAAACAGGTCTGGATTTAGCATAACCACTCTGCCCTAGGCAATGTTGAACATGCCCTCAACATGCCTCTCTGGAGCTGCCTAGGCTGGCCCAGCTAGGGCAGCCTAGCTCCATCTGTCTTGGGACAGCCTATGTTGCTTTAGGCTGCCCCAAAGCCTTTTCTAGCATAACTGGGCCGCCCCATCATGGACTTGGGCCACCCCAGTGATAGGTAGGAAAGCCCAACTGCACTTAGGCCAGCTTAGCATAAGTCCTGTGCTGACCTGGGAGAGTGCCATAAGATGCTTTTGTGCCACGTCTGGGGGAAGTTACAGCTATGCACAGCCATGCGCTTGCCTCCCTACATCAGCATGGGAACAAGAAGACCAATGAGTTGTGCTGGCCTAGGTTAGGATTGCACCTGTGGTGGGATTCAAATAAATTAATAATAGATTCTGTGTCCTAATAACCTAAATTAACAACAGGTTCTATGTCCATATAACAACAGGTTCTCTCCCTGCAATCCTGAGTAACTATGTGAGCACGTAAGAGACATTACGTGCACCCGTAGTTACTGCACCACGTAGTGAAAACCTATGGGAAATTCATATTGCAATCCAGAGAGTATTGTTCTTACACTAGAGCAAGGACTCCCTGTAGTTACTCTGGATTTTGCCCTATACCCCCTTAGTAACTGGTTCTCAGAACCAGGCGCTCATTAGCAAAGGGTTCTATAGAACCTATGAAGGGTTCTATAGAACCCCTGAAGCCCACCACTGGATCATTGCACCCTATGTAAAGGTAAAAATCCCAAATTTGTGGGATAAAGGATACACAGATGCCTCACAGGACTACAACTTTTTGTTCCAACTAATGGCCCTTTATTAGCAAGATTTTCATTTGAGGGATTCTTGCTTCGTCACCTCCAGTGCGATCTTGGCTGATTCTTCAAACAAAGGACTTGGGAGAGACTGGAAAGTAACATAACTGCAGTGGTGCTTCCAGGGGAGAGGAAGCTTTCAGGTTGCTTCAACATGCCACGTAAGCTGTTAAGAGCCAAGTTGCACTCGCTGTCTGAAGTGGCTCTTACATGGCTTGTTGAGGAACCCTGCAAAATGTAGGCTGGGTCCCTCTTTGGAAATGTCACTGGATCTGTGGCAACACAGGATTTGCTCAAGATTCAACTATGTCATTCTGCTGCCAATAAATGTGGTATATGAGGAAAGGCAGGAATCTCCTGAATAAAATAAAAAATATCTAATTTTAAGTAGCTGTAATTTTAAATAAAATATCTAATTTTAAAATACCTAATTTTAAGTGGAAAAATCTACAGGAAAGAATTGCTTGGAGTGGAGTAGTTCAGTTCTACTGAGTGGAGCTCCTGATACTCAGTGTTGGAACATGAAAGCATGTTCTTGTTGTTTGATGATGGTGATAATAACAATGATATTTAGGAAGTAAAGCATCCTCCTGGTTGAGTTTGTTCCTCTGTAATATTCTTAACAGAGATAAGTTATTTATTTCTACCTATCTTCTCTGCTGAGTTCTGAGGTTGCAATATTGAGGCCTAAGGGGCAGTGATGGGATTCAAAGAAACTAACAACTGGTTCTATGCCCATCTGGCAGCCTTTTAAATGGCTATTTTTAAACTTTATATGTCCTATCTCTCATTAACAACCGGTTCTATAGAGTAGGTGCGAACCTTCTGGAGCCTACCACTGCTAAGGGGACACCTTTCCCTAGAACCCATATGTAAAAAGAAAACATTATAAATACAGATCAGGCATTTCATTAGCTGACTGTAAGTGATCTGCCAAGAATATTTAGTTCCCACTTTGTCGATTCTGACTTGGCAGTCACATAGCTCTGTAACCACATCTACTATTATCAATCATTTAAACAGCACTTAAAAATGCTATTGTACCACCTCAAGAGCATATCCAAATCTTGAGAGCAATACCTAAATGTTCTCTAATTAATCCATCAATCCTGTCACATTGGCTTTCAAAGTGAATATGAAATAATCAGCTTTATTTAATGCCAGGAAACACCATGGGTGATTTAATGTGCAGAGATATAAAAACTTTTCCATCTTAGTTTTTGAGAACCTTATGGATTCTCTTCCTCAAATGATTTGGGTTTGATTCTGCCATATTGTTTACTTGATTCTGAGAATACAGTATGCTCCTTGTACGGATTCATTCAGAACCCTTTTGCTTGTATTGGAATTTCCACTTGGGAATGTTTCAAATTTCGCAATGTGAGAGATTTCCCAATGTGTGAGATTGGTGTATCATTTCTGGTTTGCCTCATACAGCATGTGAATATAGATAGGGTTGAAAATACATATAGAGCAATAAAAGTAGTCTATTTGTGTTACATGAGTTATGGCTTTCAGTACAGTTCTGATTATCCACTCAGAAATAAAACTGCCTTTAGGACTTGTCATGTGTATTCCATTAGACACTTCCATTTGACATATCTTTTTGGTCATTCCTGTGACTATATGCAAAGTTGATTTCTATCCCTATCTTCCTCTCCAGTTACAACTGGAAGTGATGTCATCCCAGGGGATTTTTAAAATGAAAATTGGGGAAAAATCTACCTCCTGCTCCTTTAGCTAGTGGCAGAGCTAAAGCACCTATATGCAACCTGGAGTCAAGGAAGATTTTGTCGTTCCACCCTCTCTCCCTGCAACAACAAAATCTAATTTAATTACTGTAAGTAAAAAAAAAATGAAAATGGTGTCCCTTTTTGATTAGGGAAACTGTGCGGGAATGGTTATTCTTTCCCTGCTAAACATAAGAGGAGTACCACTTAGAAGTGTCAGTGGAGCTTACTCCCAGGAAAGTGTGGATAAGATTGCAGCCTAAGAGCCCAATCCTATGCCTGTCTACACAGAAATAAATCCCATTATAGTCAATGAAGCTTACTCTCCAAAAGAGTGACTAGAATGGCTTTGTGCATTTTTAATGCATCGTGCACAGAAAAGGATTGAAAAGCCCTGCTCTGAGTAGACATGCATTGAGACATTGAGCTTTCACCTGCAATCCTATCCACAGTAACCCAGCTATAGCTCTATTTATTAATTTGTTATAATGGGATTTACAGCTGGAGGCAGCTGTGCTGTGCTCTAGGTGGGGAAGCCCTCCCTCCAGGTCGCCAGAGGTAGGACTATCCCTCTACCCCCGGGCTGGTCCCTTGAACTTTTTTCTCCACAGAACCGGTCCCTGGGGCCAAAAAAGTTGAGGAACATTGTACCAGATGACCACTACTAGAGGACCCCTAGGCCAACTGGGCAAGAGGCACTCTTTCAAGAGGGTCTTATATTTAGCAGGGGAAGAATAACTGGCCATCCTCACACCAGCAATGTCTGATGCAGTGGCTTCTGCTGGTGTTCTTTTGTATCTTTTTAGATTGTGAGTCTTTTGGGACAGAGTCCCATTAGCCATTATTTGTTCATGTTTTTGTAAACAGCTTTGTGAACTTTATAGTTGAAAAGCGGTAAATAAATAAGATAAATAGATAGATAGATGCTATAGATGCTATAGATAGATGCTTATAAAACTTTCTGAGCACTCTGAGATAAGAACATACGAAGACCCTTCACTGGATCAAAGGCCCATATAGTACAGCTACTTGTATCACACAGTGGCTCACCAGATGCCTGAGGGAGCATGTATGACACCTGCATCCAGGTGTCCCCGCTGCATCTGGCATTTTGAGGTTGTCCATGTCTACATACATCCCTCCTGGCTGGTAACCGGTGATGGTCCTTTCCTCTAAAAATACTACTACCACATGGCCCTCTGGCTGTTTATACCAGGGATGCCATTGGATAAGGCAAAAGTATTTCCTTCTATCTACAACTTCTGATTTTTTGGTGGCCAATCCTCTGTTTGACTCCGGTCTATAAAAGATTAATTTCTTTGGCCTGAACAACCACACAAGTGCTGCTTAACCATTGATAGATTAGCTAAGAACATTCATAGGAACCCATAATAAACATAATAAACATAAGACATATTTATAATTATTTTCCCAAAGACCATTTCTATTCAATACAAACCACAATACAAAGCCTTGTTTGGAAAACATGACTTCCGAAAATTTAATTACTTTCTCCTGTAGTTGTTGAAGGGAAGAGATTTCTTATTAAAATAATTGCTTTTTCTTTGGCATGCAAGGTAATAGCTCACTTTAAAGATCAACTTAACGCCTCTGTGAGTCTCCCTTTCTCTTTTCTTTTGCTATTTGGTAATCATTTCTGTTGTTTTCTGTCTCATGGCATTTTATTTTGTTAATGTTAACCAATCGGGTTAAAATAAATTTTTGGTTACTTAATTTCTAAGGGTTCAGGTCACAAATTGCTTCATTGTGAAATGTAAATGAAGACTAATAGCTCAATCTTATCCATCAGGACAAATATATTACAAAAGAGATGCATCCTATGATGAGGGTTCCTCTCAGTCCATTCCATCACCACACATCACCCCATCCCACTGGTGCCTTACCTTATGTCTGCTATCACTGAAGCTATGGCCTCCAACTGGTGACTAAACTGCATTCACTGCAGTTTAGAACAAGGTGCTATTGCCTGGATCCTCACTCTTCCACTGGCAGAAGGTGCATTATATTGGTGGATGCAATGCAATCCAATAGAATTGTGCTGTTAGTGTGACAAAGACGTATTGCTGTATTAAGTACTAGCAAAATGTACCTGCGTTACAGGAGTAAAATACCCCCCCCATTGTGCATCATCCCCTCATTACGCATCATCTCCCCTTTGTGCATCATTCCCCATTACACATCATCCCCCTATTGCGCATTAACATGCCATGCGAATCGTACTCCCATGCGAATCAACCCCCCTATGTGCATTACAGGGTGACCATACGACCGGAAAAACCTGGATCTGACCGGATTTTTAGCCTCCTGTCAGGGTGTCCTACATTTTGGCTTCATTGTCCTACATTTTGGCTTCATTTTTTAACTTTGCAATGGTGCGCAGTACACCATCATGTCATATGTCATTGGATTCGTATTGAAGAGCAGAATCCAATGCAAAAATTGGTTTTGGGATATCTCCTTTCTATCAAAAAGTTATGGCCCATAAACCTAAAAACAAAAAATATAAAAACAAAAAAATACATTTTTGGCATTTTTAAAAAGCTGGTAGGAATTTTGGCCTGGGGGTGGGAATTTTGGTTTCAGGAATTTTGTTTCAGGAATTTTGGGTTTGGCATCTGGTTACCCTGTGTGCTTAAGCATCCAATGCGCATCAACTCCCATGTGCAACATCCACCCATGCACATCAACCCCCGTGCGCATCAATCCCCCTTGCACATCAATCCCCCTTGCGCATCAACATCCCCATGAGTATCAACATCGATCGCCCCATGTGCATCAACATCCCATGCACATCAACATCCCATGCACTACATCCACCCATGTGCATCAACCCCCATGTGCAACGCCATCCCCCATTGCACAACATCCCCATTACACATCACCCCATATGCATCAACCCCCATGCACGTCGACCTGCCACGTACAGCATACCTCCCCGTGTACAGTGTACCCCAAACCCGTGCACAATCCCCCCACAACTGTGTGAATTCTTATCAGGCATGAGCAGAATTTGGGGCTGCATATTGATCAGTCTTCACTGTTAAGGGTAGGCCAAAAATGTGTTGCACCTCTTTTCAGCCCCATGGGATTAAATTCTTCAGTGGTTTCAAAGGTAAACATCAACTTCCAAGGCAAGCATTAATTTCAGGTCATGCAGAGTACAATGTGATTTCCTTGCTACGATTTTCTGAAAATTGTGAGGAGCTACTTCCACATGCAGACACCCCTCAAATAAAGTGTCATTCCCTAACAAAGTAGTTTAACCTGGAAGCAGTTTCTTAAGATCATCATTGATAGTAATGAATCTACAAGTCTTTCCTTTTAATAAAATCTTTATTGGGAGAGAGGAACACAAATATACTATAGCTATTTCTGTTTTTAGATAATAAAACATACTGTGCTTTTCAAGATCATGGCAATTTATAAAACAAAACAAAAAATCTCCCTGTTCACAATTTTCTGCAGAAATTCTGGGAACAGAACCCATGGTCCCACCATCCATACTATCCTGTCTTTAAACTTATTTTTATTGTTTTCTTTATACATAGATTATTTTATCCAAGGGAGGTTCCAGAACGGATCCCTAGTGGATAATTGACACCAGTAGTATGTAAATATATTCCCATATCTTTACAATCATGTTTATGTGCAAATAAAATGATTCCAGTTTATAATATTCCCTTTTGTAAGTTTATTATATAATTGGCTTTTTTGTAAACAAGGTTTATTTTGACAGATTTATTTTGATCGGTAGCTATAATTAAAATGTACATGAATAAAAAGGGAAAGACCAAGGCCATCAGGTGAACCTTGATTTTTTAAAAATTATATTGCTACATCAGATTGTTATCAAGTTGTTTTATGTTACTGTTGGCATTAAGTTTGAAAGGCATTCAAGGAAAATAAGGAACTTTTTTCTGAAATGTAGATGACTTAAAAATCTGAAACCATCTTTTTGGAGATACCAACAATTAAGATATAATTGTGCCACTGGGCAATAAGACAACCTTTTAAAGTGGTATCTTGTCTTCTTATATTTATCAGGGGGAGAGCCAGCATGCTGTCTTTAGCAGTGGATGTTGCATCATCTTTTCTGTATTTTTTTAAGATTATGAGCTCTGTTGGGACATGAGCCATTTATTGATTTATTTTACTATATAAACCACTATGCGTGCAATCCTAACCACTTTCCAGCACTGGCATAAGGGCAGTGCATCATCAAGATGAGTGAATAAACATTGGCTTAGCTTGTGGAGGCCTCTGTGACTGTCCCCCAACCACAGGATACAGCACATGCTGTACTGGGACAACCATGCCAGTGCTCAAATTTGGTTAGGTTTGCACCCTTTTGAACTACTCTGGATAAGAAATGGTTTATATGTATTTATCATCATCATCAGTGGTGGGCTCTAGCAGGTACGCACCTACTCTGTAGAACCGGTTCTTAACAAGATATAGGACATATAAAGTTTAAAAATAGCCATTTAAAAGTGGCTGCCAGATGGGCAGAGAACCGGTTCTTAAATTTTTTGAAGCCCATCACTGATCATCATCATCATCTTCATCATCATGGGGTTTGATCTTATACAGGTCAAACCCTAGTTACACTGATTTTTAATACATGTATACACAAATGGCCACTGCAAATCACAGTTTAAAAAATTGCTTTTCTGCTGTTGTAGAGAGGCAGTCATACAAGCCATCATTCCATTCTTCAATCCCAGAATCAAACCCCTGGAGATATTAAGGCTCTACCTTATTTCTATTAGGCCCAGTGGAGGAGCAAGTGGGTCTTTAAACCTGTGTTTCCATTGTTTTCTTTATATATGGATTTTTTAATCCAAGGGAGGTTCTGGAACGGAACCCTAGTGGATAATGAGGGACATCTGTATAAGCGAGCATAGGATTGCCATGTTACTGAATGATAATATTTACTGTTAGTGCTTTAATCATTTAGATAGACATAAAAATTCAAGGGGTGGTATCCCAAGTTTAAATAGTCATGATTAAGGAAGATTTGTAACAACTGTAGTTCCAACTAATTACATTACAGCATAGCCTATGTATTACTTGGAAATCCAATTTTTTTTCCAGTGGGACTTACTTTCAGGAATGTGTGCATAAGATTATAGCCTCAATCATGACACAAGACACAACCTTCAGTAAATGCAACTGAACACAGAATATAACAAGTCTGAATAATGCCCATTGTGTCTCTGTTCAAGATTACAGCATATGTTTATTTGCATGTACTGATTATGCCCTTATTTGCAACATTTCTGCTGCTTGTTCTGGGATATGTGCCTGTTCTTCAGATTTGAAGTGTTACATTTAAACCAATATGATGCGTAGGATACTCATAGGAAATAATTTGATTTCTCTTACCAAGAAGTCAAAACAGTTTAACAATTTGTCAAAACAAACCAAGCTATTTTAGCGTTTCAAATGATCCTGAAATGAAGTTCTAGAATTGGAGCACATGAGACCATTTACCAAAATATTTATGATTTGGCAGCAAAGCCCATATATTGTATATTACTGTTCCACTTTTTAAAAACCAAAACAAAACTTCTTTAACCTAATGTTTTCAAATAAATTTTGCTCTTGAAATAGAATGAGGTTTTTTAAAGTATTTTTTAGACCTAGCACTTATAAGATTAGCTGCATAAGTTGGAATGCATTTCAACATTAAAATGTCAGGTTTTCTTATACTCAGATAAGCTTTGTGAATTTACAATATTCTTTTGGATTTTGGCTGATTCTTTAAATCATATCTTAATGTGTTGTCATTTTTATCTACCGAACATGTGGTTTGGAAAAAAAATACATATCAGTAAATTGGTTCATCACAATATGCTATGTCAAGTGCATACAGGTGGGTCCAGAGCGGCAAGGGAGCTGTTCTCAGACACCAACCTCTACACAGATACTGAAATCTACAGGTAATGAAATCCATCCTTTTGATCCCTTTAGACCCTTAAAAATTGGCATTCATCAGTCTTGAAGGACTATGGTATCATACTAGATAGAATCATAGAATCCTAGAGTTGGAAGGGACCTAGTAGGTCATCTAGTCCAACCCCCTGCCTGCAGCAGGAAATCCCCCTAGAGCATCCCCGACAGGTGCTCGTCGAACCTATGCTTGAAGATCCCCAGTGAGGGAGAGTCCACCACCTCCCTTGGCAATCTGTTCCACTGCCGAACCGCCCTCACCGTCAGGAATTTTTTCCAGATATCCAACCGGAGAATCTCCTCTCTTGCAGTTTGTACCCATTGGTTCTAGTCCTGCTTTCAGAAGCAGCTATGAACAAATGAGCCCCTTCCTCCCTATAACAGCCCTTCAGGTATCTGAAGAGGGCAATCATGTCTCCTCTCAGCCTTCTCTTCTCCTTGCTGAACATCCCAAGTTCCCCCAACCTTTCCTCGTAGGGCTTCCCTTCCATCCCACTGATCATTTTTGTCGCTCTCCTCTGGACTTGCTCCAGTTTGGCTGCATCTTTCTTCAAGTGAGGTGCCCAGAACTGAACACAGTACTCAAGGTGAGGTCTGACCAATGCAGAATAAAGAGGAACTAGAACTTCTCGCCACTTGGAAGCTACAGTCCTCTTAATGCAGCCTAAAATGGCATTTGCCTTCTTTGCAGAAGAAGATGCTGTATGCAAAGCTGGAGTGTCCTCTCCAGAGCACAAAGGCATGGGTAGATTAATATGGAGGATAGGCCAGGGTTCAAAACCCAGGTCCTCACAAGGTGAGCCCACAAGGTGAGCTCCTGTCCATAGCCCAGCTCTGTGATGCAACTGGAACCTATTGTATTGTATTGGTTCTGTCGTTCCATTGGACTATTTCAGTGGTGTGGAGAGGGGATTTGCTGCTTGGGTAACAGCCTATCCTTTAAATCCTCTGGTCTTTTTAAACTCTCTGAAGCCATAGGTGTTGTGTATGTCCAATGGAACACAGAGCCAAAACTATTTGTTCCAGCTGCGTCGCAGAGCTGGGCTAAGGACAGGAGCTCACCCTGTTAACAGGCACAGTGTCTTAACCACTTGCGGCTCCCTGAAAAACTCAGTGTTTTGCACTCCCTTTAGCTACAGGCTCCAGTGGTGGGCTTCAGGAGGTTCTCACAGGTTCTATAGAACCCTTTGCTAATGAGTGCCTGGTTCTGAGAACCAGTTACTAATGGGACATAGAACCTGTTGTTAATTTAGGTTATTAGGTTACTGTTAATTTATTTGAATCCCACCACTGACTACAGCCCTGTGGTATAGCCTCTGCTAACCTTAAAAGGACCACCATGTCATGATAAGAACATAATAACATACTCTCCTAGGAGTAGAAGTGAGATATGGTGGACTAGGGTGACTATATGTCCTCTTTGTCCAGGACATGTCCTGTGTTTAGCCTTGTGTCCTGGAAAAAAAATCCTCTTTCTTCTCTTTTCCCTTGTGAGCAGGCAGCATAGAGCCTTCTTGTAATTAATAAATTATATGTTAAAAATTATATGAATAAGTTTAAATTTAATAATAAGTAACAATATCATTTAATAATATAGCGTTTTTGGGAGGGTTGTAGTGGTTCAGTGGTTAAGACACTGTGCCTGTCGACTGGTAGGTTGAGAATTGAGACTGGCTGCAACAAAACAAAGTGAGTTCCTGTTCCTTGCCCAGCTTCTGCTAACCTAGCAGTTTAAAAGCATGCAAATGTAACTAAATAAATAGGTACCACTTGGGTGGGAAGGTAACAGTGTTCTGCATGCCTCAGCATATTGTCATGCCGGCCAGATGATCACAGAGACATCTTCAGAAAATGCTGGATCTTCAGCTTAGAAATGGGAATGAACACTGTACACTTCAGTTGGTCATGATGAGCAGTACAACCTGTGGGGGATACCTTTACTTTAATATAGCATTTAACTGCATGAAAGCAATATATATGAGTGTTTTTAGTTTTTAGAGGTGTCCCTTGTTATCCACTAATGTTCCATTCCAGAACCTCCGTGGTTAAAAAAAAGTCAGTGTATAAAGAAAATAATGGAAAAATAGGTTTAAAGACCCACTTTCAGGTATCTCGCTCCTCTATTGCACCTAATGGAATAAGGTAGTGCCTCAATATCAGCAGGGGTTTGATTCTGGGACTGAAAATGGTGTGATTGCTTGCATGACTACCTCTCTACAACATTAGAAAAGCAGTTTCTAAAACTGATTTGCAGTGGCCATTTGTGTCGAGTCAAATCCTTCTATTAAAAAATCTGTGTATAACAACATTGGGCCTGTATTTTGTCATGTCCTTTATTTTTTTGGGGAAGCTTCACCCTCTTTTTCCGTTATGACATATGGCCACCTTGCATAGGGCATCTCTCCTATCCTGGAGGGTGTGGAAAAAATACCTTAAGTCAAAGCCTTGTTTTTGTTTACTCCTCACTATTAATCTGGGAGCACAATCCTAACCATGTCTACGCAAAAATAAGCCCCAGTATTTTCAGTGGGTCTTACTCTCAGGAAAATGTGTTTCGGATTGCAGCCTGAGTTCTCTCTCTACTGCTACTTTGGAATGTAATGACATCAGTATTTTGGATCAGCACCCAGATTTGGCTAAGTGATGACATCACTTCGAATAAATGAAACCAATGCTTTGCCCTCTCTCTTAATTGGTGTGGGAAGGGCGGGAATGTCCCCAGCTGCTGAGTCAACCACACTGCACAGCAACTGGCGCACACAGACCCATAAATATTTTGTTTGCTTTTGAAGGACAGAAGGAGCCACATGCTCGGCCAACATATGTTTTCACAGGAACAAATAAGTGCACAAAATAGAGCTCCCCGTTTAAATTCAGCCTTGAATTATAGCACAGTTTTGGAGAGGGATGCCCTCTTTGCAGTTAATTATTTTTGCCATCCTTTCATGAAAATCAGTCAAGAATGTATGGATGAAAGCTTTTAAGTTCTTCGGTCTAGTCTAGTTATTCCTATAGAGGGGTTCAAGACCCCACTTGGGAGGGTCATGACTTCATTTAAGGGGTGTCACACAAAGCTGGGTGCTGCCATCTTGGAATCTGGCACTGGGTGCTGCCATCTTGTAATGGGGTACTCAGGCTGCTTTCCTGGGAGTAAATCTCATTGAACGCAATGGGACCACAGGTGGGCAGATCCCGGTTCGGGCCTATTCGCCTGAACCGGATCTTCCCATGCGGCGGACGCTAGCGAACCAGAAAGACCCGCGGCGGGCAGAACCGCGGGGACCGGTTCGCTAGCGGCCACTGCGTCTCCTGAAGCTCAGCTTCAGGAGACACAGTGCGCTAGCGTCCAGCTGCGTCTCCTGAAGCCGTCCAAGCCTGGCGCATGCGCACTAAGTCTCCTGAAGCCGAGCTTCAGGAGAGGCACTGCGCATGTGCCAAGCCTGGCGCATGCACAGTGCGGCGGGGTTGGGTCCCCGCCCCCAACCCTCCCCCTGACCCCAGCCCTGCCCCCTGACCCTGGCCCGCCCCCAAGTTCCGGCGAACCAAATCTTGGGGTTGGCTGGGCCCACCCCTGAATAGAACTTACTTCTGAGTCGATAC
Source organism: Cryptoblepharus egeriae (assembly GCA_030015325.1). NCBI lineage: Eukaryota > Metazoa > Chordata > Lepidosauria > Squamata > Scincidae > Cryptoblepharus > Cryptoblepharus egeriae. Next base: position 121,420,653 of record JAREYC010000003.1, on the reverse strand, counting down.
AGAGCAGCTCTCACACCACATGTCACTTTCTGTTTGATGTCACCTCCAGCCATTTTCCATCACTTTTTTACATTCAGGAAACAGGAAGATAAAAATGAGCGATAGTGGAATGGTGGTGGCAGAAGCAACATATGGAAAAGAGTGTGCATTGTGGAAGTATGGCGATTCACTCACAACATCAGATGTGGGTGCTGGAGTTGGACTTGACATGGCTTGGCCCTTGATTGTTTTTTGAAAATGTATATACAGGTAGAGACTCCCCAATCATGACATTTGGTTCTGAGACTCTCCCACCCAAATAGCTATTTTTGCATCATATAAGAACAATTATTTACCATGGAAACTAATGAATCGATTAAGATTCATTAGCCAGAAATGAGTCAGTTTTCCCTGGTTTAAAACAACTCAGTTTCAGGCTGTTCTCTTCTTTACTGAGATGCAAACGAGAAAAGATAATCACAGCCTAGGAAGGGAGGAATCCTTTCAGCCTTGGAGTACCAGCTTGAAATCTGATCCTTATGCAGACAGCAAGTGGAAGATTTATTGCCTGCCCCTTTACCAGGGCAAACAAGCTGTTTGTAATCATTAACTGCTATAGATATTATTTAAAGAGTCAGCCTCATTCACTCTGAGACCTATTTCTTGCTGGTTATTAAGATTGTCCACCATGAAGCAAATGATTGGCCTTCAGCTCTGACTGCACTGTTCTCTACTTGTTTTATGTCTGTTTTTGGACTTCCCCACAACTTGTGATCAATGCAGTTGGAGACTGTCTCTTCTGAAGTATAGGTTTTCACAACCCTGGTGATGAATATCAGGATTCTTTTCCCTCTTTTTAGTACTGTGCGTAGGGTACGATGACAAATTGAGACAAGTTATCACATGTTTCCATGTATGGATTCCACTTGCTGGATCAGGGGATATATTGGTTCAAATGAATACACTTTCAACAAACAAATATTATTTTTGGCTCTTAAATTAGTTATTTTCAGATGTATTTCTTTTTTTAATACCAAAAAGTAATGCATATTAAAAGCACTCTGTGGCATTGGATGTGGGAACATGCTGTTCTCTGCTACATAGTGTGATTAATATAGAAGATATGTGGACTGAAGGGCTGTGGGTGGTGCAAGCAGTTAAGACGCGGTGCCTGTTAACCAGCAGGCCAAGGTTCGAGACCCGGGTCGGACCCACAAGACAGGGTGTGCTCCTGTCCTTAGCCCAGCTCTGCGACGCAGCTGGATCCAACTGTATTGGCTCTGCCTTTCCATTGGACTAATTCAGTGGCGTGGAGAGGGGGGATTTTCTGCTTGGGTAACAGGCTATCCTCCATAACAATCCTACCCAGGCTTTCATGCTTTGCATGCAGTGTATGCAGCACCGAGCACAATACCATAGTCTTTCAAGACTGACAGAGGCCTGCTTTTTATGTGAACTGAACATAAAGGTATGGATACTGATACGTTTTTTACTATAGGAGAGAAATAAAAGTATAGCCAACCGTTCTTTAAAAGAGAATGGTTTCTATCAAATAACTTGCTATCCAAATAGCAACACTACACTTTATTTAAGAAAATTCTACACTATAAATTTGTCATGCATAAATTCAAGCAGACCTTATTTGCCATTTTTGGGGTTAAAGTGATGATTGATGCATATAAAAAGATAAGAAATCCAGATTTCTTTCCAAAACATGTCTGATCTTGTTTTTGTGCTGTATTGATTAGCAAGTGGCTTTGGGTTGTGTGAGTGATCAAAATACTATAGCTGTTTCTTGTAGTCCCACTGGTGTGATTACTTGCCACAGCAGCACTGGAGAAAGAGGCTGGCTGCTACTGCCCCAATCTTTGTGCTTACTCTAACCTGTCTATTTATGTCTACTCAGAAATAAATCTATTTATAGTTAAGAGGGCTTACTCCCAGGTATGTGTAGAAAAGGCTGCAGCCTTACCCCCAAATCTAGAGTAACTACGGGAGCACATAAGAGACTTTACGTGCACCCGTAGTTACTGCACCACCTATGGGAAATCCATATCGGAATCCAGAGTAAGTTGTTCTTACACCAGAGCAAGAACTCCCTGTAGTTACTCTGGATTTTGCCCTTATAATACTATAGTTGATTGAAGTTGATGGATGGGGGAAATGGACCGCCATATATGGTGGCCTCAAAGCAGTCAGTTTTGTGGCTGATCTGGTCCTTATGATGGGATTGATGTGCAGCTTTCTACTGAAATTTAATTTGTTTTGAACCTTACACATACAAATGTTATCTGTATTGTCAAAGAGGAAATAAAGAAGTGGATAACACAGTAACAAAATAATATAACTGAGAAAAATATGGTAGCAGTCAAAGCACAGGAAAGAACGAGGAAATTACTACATGAAATTGGTATAGATACCTCATATATCTAACATGGATCAAACTGAAAAATGGTTATTCTAGTTGATTGCAAAAATACATTATTGAAGACTTTTCACAAATTCTAAGTGATTGCTGGTCACGGAGGCTTTGCCATGAGTGAATGTGTGAACTGTTGCTCGTATTTTTATTTCCTACTTATGTGGCTCTGACATTAATGTGGGTGCCTTCACTTATAATTCTTATGAGTACATTAGTGAATTTGTGAAGTCTTTAATTTTTCCTCTTAAACCAAAGAGATCTGGCCCAAAATTTGATACTGGCTTGATGCATTAAAATTAGCAGTGATAAACAATATAGTACATTTGTTCGTCTACTGATTGGCTATACAGTCTCTTGTAGATAACAAAACCAAAATATATGTGACGTAAGGGAACTATTATTAACTATTAACAAATCAAATATCACCCACTTCAATTGTTGACAATTACCACATAAGTTGATGATTGCCTATATTAGTGATTTTCAACCAGTGTGGCATTGCACATTAGTGTGTCATGAATGATCCATAGATGTGTCTCAGGAATTTGGAGGAATGTCATTTGGAGGAAGTTGGAGGGTCTTTCCCATACCAACAACACAGTGTGCCTTATCAAGTGCTTTGTGCTTTCATAATTTTTACACCTTGTCAGTGCACTGTGAGATGGAAGAGGTTGAAAATCACTGGCCTATAGAGTACAAAAAACAGATGAAATGAAAATTTGAGCCTTATATATATATTGGTTTAAAAACTCTTTGATCTAAGGCAAGATTGGACATTTATTAAAATATTGTATAGATTAATGTGTTTCTCAAAACTGTAGTAAATATAATCAAAAATAATCCTAAAACCAGCATGGAAATATGAGCATATGGGTTAAATATTATTTGCTTTTCGTATCTTTAAAATGCATCTTTATTTTTTTAAAATGGGTGAAGTAAACTGAGTGACATTTGGATAGTTTCTTATAAACGTTCAAAAGCAAGTAGTATGTGAGTAGGCCCTCATGCCAGCAAGGTCTTTTATAGTGGCTTCTGCTGGTGTTCTGTTGCATCTCTACATTGTGAGTTCTTTTGGGACATGGAGCCATTAGTTATTTGGTTTTCTCTGAACTTTTTATTAAGCAGTATATAAATACTGTTGGTTGATTGATTGACCTTTCACTGATTATATTTCTGATAAGTGAAACATCACCTATTATGACTCTTTGTCCCCGCTTATATTTAGTGCATTGATTTGCTTTTTAAAATGGTTTCAGAACAATTTCAAAATCATATATTTTTGAACTGGGCACAGTCTCATGCTTTTTTTGAATGACAGTGGTAACATTTCCTGCTTTATTTGCCAAGATCTTGGAAAGTTCCATGTAAAAATACCACAGTAAGGTTGCTTTCCATTGCTGTGGTTTTTATTTATTTTGCGGGTGGGATTCAATATCTTACTGGTTTATTTGGAAGTTAAGTCCAAAGGGAAATTTGCAGTTTTTTTTTTTTTTTAATTGGTTTACTATGACATTATAAATCATTTAGCAATGTAGAGTCTTCTGAAAGTTGCCAATAAGGACTGCCTACTAGATTTTATGAAAAACATTTTAAGTGAATTGAGATTACAAGAAGAAAAAATTGTTCCTAAATTATGGAAACAGGATAAAGCACTATTGACTACACACAGTGACTGTTGGCATAATGGCATAAGAAATATGATTTGTGGTTGCTGTAATAAAAGGTTTGGTTAGATTGTTTTCCATTGCCCCAAATACCCTCAGTAAAATACAAGAGTGGATCCAATGGGCCACATCTTTAGTTAGATTTAAATATACATATGACCTGCAGTTGAGCTTTCTTTCTTTTTTTCTTCCACTCCTCTCCCAGAGATTCAACACTGGAGGAAACAGCAATCAATGGTCTGTTCCCTAATTAGGTATTACCATACCAGTTGAAAGCTTTCTAGGTTGGGGATGTCAAACCAGTTTTAAACAGCTGGTGTAATAGGATTCATGGTCCCTGCTGAGGGCCAGAAATGTCCTTTAAGCAGGAAGTAACATCATTAAGCAGATGTTGGCCAGAAATACATACTGTGTTCTCACATAGGAATTTATGACATGCAAATTAGATACAGATGAGAATATATGCAGATCTTAATCATATTTTAAGATATATGGAAGAGTTTGATTACCATGTTCGGAGGACTCAATTATAATACAGACCACCCAGTGGTGGGCTTCAGGGGGTTTCTCACAGGTTCTATAGAACAACTTTGCTAATGAGCACCTGGTTCTGAGAACCGGTTACTAATGGGACATAGAACCTGTTGTTACTTTACGTTATTAGGACATAGAACCTGTTGTTAATTTATTTGAATCCCACACTGAGACCACCCTTCCAGCAGTGCCACTTCTGATCAGACTGTATGTAGACCCAGCTAAGATTGTAACCATAGTATTGTTTACATTGACAGGCAGGGATCTTTCCAGTCCTATCTGAAAATGCTTGGGGTTGACCTGGAATCTTCTCTGTGCTGGACAGGAGCCCTTATGCTGATTTATGGCCACTTCCTTCTCTCTTCCCAATAGATAGATGATTTACGCATATGTCTTATAATTACTGTACTTCACTTCATGTTTCATTTCTGGATCTTCAGGTAGTCACTGTGAATCATAATTACTAGTACAACCACTGAGATGAATTAGGTTGTCAGAGAAGGCTGCCAGTTCCTTTTTTGTCTGCAAATTTTCTCATTTTGAAAGTCATGTTTTAATCCTAATTGTAGAAAGGCCATCTTAGCAACTGCAAATAGCTAAATGACAGTGATTATAACAGCATGTGACTATATAGAACTTCATTTCCACATAATAAACATGTCTAAAAATAGCTCTTAGATACAGTCGTTACATATAAAACTGAAAAGTCACTGACTCACTGACTGACTGATTCAGTCATTCTTCAATGGCCAGCCAAAAATCACCAGGCCTAGAAGCGTGAAATTTGGGGAGGGTATTCCTTCCATGATGGAGGCACACACTTAAAACCGGTTTTCAGAAATTCCAACTGGAAGGGGGTGAAATGGGGCGCAACACATTTTCCTCCCTATACTTTACATTGAAGAGTCCTTGATTGAGGGATGCTCTTCCCCAACCCCTTGATCTAGAAGCATTAAATTCGGGGAGGGTGTTCCTTCTGTGACAAAGAACTGATGTTGAGAAATTTAACCCTTAAGGGGCTGCAACCTGTTTTTGTCCTATACTTGACATTGAAGACTGACTGATCAACATCCAGCTGATGCATTGGGAGGGAGGGTGCACAGGGGGTGATGGTGTGCATGGGGGGATGAAGTTCATGGGGGATGGTGCGCATGGGGGATGGTGCACATGGGGTGATGGTGTGCATGGAGAAGGGTGCGAATGTAGGATGTTGTACGGGGGTGTGGTGCACGGGGGGATGATGCACATGGGGGACAGTGCACATGGGGGGTGGTCTCATGGCGTATAGCGCATGGGGGATGATGTGCATGGGGGTGTTGTACATGGGGGAATGATGCGCATGGAGGGTGGAAATTGAACAAAACCAAATGTGAGTGACCAAAATGGTGTAGTTGAGTTTTTCAGATATATATGTGTGTCCCAGCTGTCTCTCTTCTTAGTGTTGTAGGGAAGCTGCTTGCCCGTGTCATACTGAAGAGGCTTCAGGTGCTTGCAGAGAGAATCTATCCTGAATCACAGTGTGGATTTCGAGCCAACAGGTCCACCACTGATATGGTATTTTCCCTTCGACAGTTGCAAGAGAAATGTAGGGAACAAAGACAGCCACTCTTCGTAGCCTTCATAGACCTTACAAAGGCTTTTGATTTGGTTAGTAGGGATGGCCTTTTTAAAATCCTCCCCAAGATTGGATGCCCACCTCAGCTCCTCAACATCATCAGGTCCTTTCACGAGGACATGAAGGGCACTGTAGTTTTTGATGGCCTAACATCAGATTCCTTTCACATCCGAAGTGGAGTGAAGCAGGGCTGTGTCCTCGCACCAACTTTATTTGGGATCTTTTTTGCAGTCATGCTGAAGCATGCTTTTGGAAACGCAACAGAGGGAATCTATCTCCGGACCAGATCAGACGGAAAACTCTACAATCCTTCCAGACTAAGAGCAAAGTCCAAAGTCCAGCTGAAATGCTTGCGGGAGTTCCTCTTCGCCGATGACGCTGCTGTTACTGCTCACTCTGCCGAAGACCTTCAACGACTTATGGACCGTTTTAGCAAAGCCTGCCAAGACTTTGGACTAACAATCAGTCTGAAGAAAACACAAGTCATGGGTCAGGGTGTGGATCCACCTCCCTGTATCACAATCTCTGAACATGAACTGGAGGTTGTCCATGATTTTGTGTACCTTGGCTCAACTATCTCTGACACTCTCTCCCTAGACTCTGAGCTGAATAAACGCATTGGTAAAGCGGCTACTACATTCTCCAGGCTTACAAAGAGAGTATGGCTTAATAAGAAGCTGACGGAACATACAAAGATCCAGGTCTATAGAGCTTGCGTCCTGAGCACACTCTTGTACTGCAGTGAGTCTTGGACCCTTTATGCATGGCAGGAGAGGAAGCTGAACACCTTCCATATGCGCTGTCTCCGACGTATTCTTGGAATCACCTGGCATGACAAAGTCTCAAATGACACAGTATTGGAACGTGCTGGAATCTCTAGCATGTTCACACTTCTGAAACAGCGGCGTCTACGCTGGCTTGGGCATGTCGTGAGAATGGCTGATGGTCGGATTCCAAAAGATCTCCTATATGGAGAATTAGTGCAGGGAAAGCGCCCAAGAAGGAGACCACAGCTGCGATACAAGGACATCTGCAAGAGGGATCTAAAGGCCTTGGGAATGGACATCAGCAGCTGGGAAACCTTGACCTCTGACCGCTCAGCGTGGAGGCAAAAGACCCAGCATGGCCTTCTCCAACTGGAAGAGACACTTGTTCGGCAGGCTGAAGCAAAGAGACAGACCCAAAAGCAGTGAAACCTGGGACCTGGGCAGGGGACGGAATTTATTTGTCCTCAGTGTGGAAGGGATTCCCACTCTCGAATTGGCCTTTTTAGCCACACTAGATGCTGTTTCAGGACCTCCAATCAGAGCACGATACCATAGTCTTTCGAGACTGAAGGATGCCGATAACGATAACTAAGGGGCTGCAACCTGTTTTTGTCCTATACTTGACATTGAAGACTGACTGATCAACATCCAGCTGATGCACTGGGAGGGAGGGTGCACAGGGGGTGATGGTGTGCATGGGGGGATGAAGTTCATGGGGGATGGTGCGCATGGGGGATGGTGCACATGGGGTGATGGTGTGCATGGAGAAGGGTGCGAATGTAGGATGTTGTACGGGGGTGTGGTGCACGGGGGGATGATGCACATGGGGGACAGTGCACATGGGGGGTGGTCTCATGGCGTATAGCGCATGGGGGATGATGTGCATGGGGGTGTTGTACATGGGGGAATGATGCGCATGGAGGGTGGAAATTGAACAAAACCAAATGTGAGTGACCAAAATGGTGTAGTTGAGTTTTTCAGATATATATGTGTGTCCCAGCTGTATCTGTGGATCCTATATTTGTGCTTTCATTTATCTATCATTCCCTGCTCCATGTGTTCATTATTTGTCTTCCTTTGAATCAGTCTTCATTTGTAGTCATCATCATAAAAACGTATTGGCATAAAATAAATATCCACAAAATCAGGCACATTAGGAGGAAAAGGAGAATTAAAAAATACCGACTCCTTTTCTAATCTTTATATATATAATTGAAGAGTCACTGATTCATGCTCTGCTTCATCAACACCCAGCCAAAACCACTAGACCTAGAAGGAAGGTTTTCCTTCTGTGATGGAGGCACCCACTAAGAACACGTTTGGGAAATGTAAACCAGATGGGGTGAAAAGGGGTGCAATGTGTTTCATCCCTATGCTTTGGTTTGAAGAATCACTGACTGATGGACACTCTGCCGTAACCCCTGGACTTAGAACCCTACATCCCCCCACCCCAAGAAATATTAGAAACCATCACAAAGATCAGGGAAGTAATGTTACGTGAAGTAGTTGAGTCACAGTTGTTTTACACTAATATTCTCTTTCATCTTCATAACTACATAGAGAGATGTAGAGGGTGTGGCTGGGGATCAAACCCTCTATTAAGGAGAAATTTCAGACTGCTTGAACCATGATCGTAAACATCTGGAAACTGAAATCACAAATCTTTCCATTGAAGTTTTAATAATAAGCGCATAATGCATTTGAATGAAGTACATTTTTTCTTCCTTAATGTGCTATATAGATTTATAAATGGATTCTTAGCAGTAATAATTTATATGTGCCAAACATCACATCTGCTAGGCTTTTGCTGTTCTTGACTAAAGATGTGAAATCTGCATTCTCCTCCTTGATAGCATATGGCTTCAAATGATGTTTTCACTGAAAAGTACTAACTTTATATGTGGACTCTACAGCTTAAACCTAATGTGATAACTAAGTGTTTCAGTGCACAGATGGGACTATTAGTCCTTGAGAGAAAGCAGAGTTTGAAACAATGGTTTTGTTGTAATATATCAAACTTTCTGAGTTTCATTCATCAGTAAAAAGTGCCACACGTCATTCTTTTAAAGGAAAGATCGTTTCTGTACTTCTTGTCCAGTTTTATTCACATTCTGTTCTTTATTAGAGCCACTTTCATAAATGTTCACTTGACATGAGTCAAGAATATTTATAATACTTAAGAATACTCTTAAGTGCAGATGTGTAACTGAGGCAATTCTAAGCCCCAGTCAGGCCAGCATAAGTCCTGTGTTGGCCTGGGGGGTTGCAAAACTGCTATAAGGCAGGGGTGTCAAACTCATTTCATACAGAGGACCGCAATAGCATTAATGGTGTCTCCCGAGGGCCGCAATCCAATTTTTTGCATATCTTCTCAGAAGTGCCTTCTTCTACTGGGCTCTTTCTCCTGCCCTGGGAAGCTGCTGCCCTCCTTCCTCCTAGGCTCTTTCTCCGGCTCAAAATCAAATGTGCTGCCACCACTAATGAGCTGCTTCTAAGGGTGGAGAGATCCCTTGAGGGCCGCATGTGTGCCTGCAAAGGCACACATGTGGCCCTGGGGCTGCCAGTTTGACTAGCCTGCTATAAGGCACTTTTGTTCTACTCCGCGGATGGGGTGGTGGTGTTTAGGCAAGTGCACCTCCATGGGAATGGGGAGCAGGTAAATTGTTCCAGCCTAAATTGGTTAGGATTGCACCCTGATACAACTCATGAAGAATTCCATGTATGCCATCTATGCATCTTGTGCAAGCATTTTTTTTTCCAATGCACAAACATCTGGTGTGAAGAAGGATGGGCATAATCTTCCCCATCCCTTGTATATGTCAAATGTTTTCATTGAGCTAGAATCCTGACACTGTAGTCAATGAAGCAAGGCCAAATCACCTCTAGAAACTTGATATTCAATGCAATTACAGCCCAATCTAACACAACTCCTTGTGGCACAATGCAGCTAGAACAATGTGGCACTCACTGGAACCAGTGGGGGAGTTTTGTAATCTGTAGATCCCCTCAGAGTCAGGAAGCATTTGCCCCCTGAACCTGGAGTAAGCCTGCCTTGAGTTGTCAGGGCTACTGGGATCTGCACGACCTCTCTAGCAGGTGAAAATCCACATGGACATTGGCCAAGGATCAAGGCTGGGAAGGCGATTAGGATATCTGCATGCACTGTTGCTGATGATAATTTCCCCTTGCTCTCCTTCCCATCCCATCTCCTCCCCATTCTTTTGAGTGGGAAGAGACAGGCCCCCATTTTAAACTTTTTTTAAAGCTCAGGCATGATGTCACTTCTGATTGTGACATCACTTCCAGAACAATATTTTGTGGCTGGCACTAGGCTACATAGAATGTATATAGCATCACCAATTATGCTTATGCTATACGCTTATGCTTATATTCTAAATCTGCAGTGTGATGAATGCCTTGTTTTGTCCTCTATTTTTGCATATTTTTCTGTATTTTTTGTACTTTTCTAATTTCAGTGAAACTCATATGCACATACAATCGCCAAACAAACAAACAGACAGACAAACAAAAACAACACACACAAAAAACATCTGGGGTATTTTTTTCTGGAAAAGCAAATGTGTTATTCCCCAAATGTGTACTGGATGCAGAGGCAGGATTTATCTTTCTAGATGGAGCAAGTATTTTGCTCAGATACAGAACGAAGCGGCAGAGTTGTGGAACTAACGCTGCAATCCTAACTCTCAGTTAGGCTGGCCTAAACTCATGCTTGCCTAGAAGCAGTGATGGGCTTCAAAGAAATTAACAACTGGTTTTATGCCCATCTGGCAGCCACTTTTAAATGGCTATTTTTAAACTTTATATGTCCTATCTCTCATTAACAACAGGTTCTATAGAGTAGGTGCAAAACTTCTGGAGCCCACAGTGTCACAAAAGTGTTGTAAGGCACTTTGCCACTCCGGAGGGAGGGTTAGGCCAGTGCACAGACTTACACTTATCTCCCTACATCACCACAGGAATGGGACGACCAATGAGTTGTGCCAGGTTAACTTAGTATTGCTCACTTTTAAGTTAGTATTGCTCACTTTTTAAGTTGTCCGCTAAGTAAGGCCCAAGGTGAGTCTTTGCTAGAATGTACACAAGATCTTGGTACAGTATATCCATATTGGGGAAAAATGTCCTTGGTAACCTTGTTGTTATACCGGTGGATGCCTGATTTACTGCTTCCTTTTAAATAGTAGAAACATTATCTTGACACAGTGCTTAAAAATACAGAATTGGCATTTCATCAATGCCAAATAAATGGAATGTCGTTTACAAGAGTTTTGTTTCCCTGCTGGACTGCCAGTTGCAAAATTTTTCTTTTTGACTTTTCATAGACTAATTTTACTGCTCTAGCTGCAAATATGTTATGGAAAGATAGAAGGGTCCAGTTCTATTCAGCTACAATGGGTGGGTAATATGCAACATTCTTAGAGGTTTCTGGTATTTTGGGCTGATGCAGTACAAGGGAACTTTCAGATATCTGGATACTATTGGACAAAACACTATCACATCCCATCTTTCCCTCTGATCTCTGCCACAGTCAGTATTGTATATTTTGTAATACCAGAAGTTGTACCAATACCATTAATATTGTATTAATACCATTAATATGGAATATTGTTTAATGTAGCTTGTTAATTGGTGATGCTAAATACATTCTATGTAGCCTAGTGCCAGCCACAAAATATTGTTCTGGAAGTGATGTCACAATCAGAAGTGACATCATGCCTGAGCTTTAAGAAAAGGTTAAATGGGGGCCTGTCTCTTCCCCCCAGCAGCTTACTGCCCTCTTGCTCTTCCACCAACCTTCCAGCCAGTGGCATAGCTATGTCATTTATCTGCTGCCTTGGGTTAAAAAAACAAAAAAAAATTTGACCCCTCAACAATAAAATCAAATTTAATTAAGTAAATAAAAAACAAACAAAAAGAGTACTGGGGATCTTCTAGCAGAGGTTCAACAAACACCTGTCAGAGATGCTTTAGGAGGATTTCCTGCAAGTACAGTGGATTGGACTAGATGAACTACTGGGTCCCTTCCAACTCTAGGATTTTATGATTCTATGATTCTTTGGCTGCAATCCTAAAGACACCTTCCTGGGAAGAAGACTCACTGAACAGAATGGGGCTTTCTTTTGAGTAGATATGGTTAGGATTGTGCTCTAAGTACCTCTAAAAGGGTATACTGCTACACACCGAAGGGTACATGCAGGAACATTCTGCCCCCATTAGGGAACTTCTGCAGCACCCTAAAAGTCTTGTCTGAAAACCCTGAATTTTGCAGTAATTAGATTTTCATAATCTAATGAAAATGTGATTTGCTCTTCCTCCCCTTCCACCCTTCCTACCTTAAGACAGGCAAGTTATGACTGGCTAAGTAGTGTTGGGCAGAGAGCATATAAGGCCAAATACAGACTTACCCAAGAACAGATAGGAGAGAGGTGAAAAAGGCAGGCAAGAAATTCTTATTCACATTCCAAATAGCAGAGTCAGAAATCACAGCATGGTTGAAAAATTACTCCTTTAAAACTTCACTCAATCTTTTATGTGGATTTATCAAAGTTCTTTTACAATAGGCTGGGGGAACTTGCTGCCTAGAAGAAAATGTCTTTTTTTTTTTTTTGCTCCAAGCAAAAAAGGGTTAGTCAAGCACCTTGTAACATGCTAAGAGATAGGGCTGGTTTCAGCTGGTGGGTTATAATTGTGCAAACCTATTTTCTAGGAAATCATTTCAGAACCAACTTTCAAGAGTCTTTCCCTCTCGCAGATAAATGACACTATAGCAAAAGTTCCCCTCCACCTTGAATAGTCACTCATTGTGTATAAGATCTCGATTCTGTCACCGTGCTATATTATAATCACAGTTACGAGTTGCTATGGGGATAATTACAGTGGACTATAGGTCCTCGCACTGTTTTGAAAAGGCTACATTTTGAACTGTCTCACGTTCCGCACGGTTCTATTGTCGCTCTTTCTTCCTGATTGGAACGTAAGTTGCAGAAAGCCAATTTTCACGGTTCATGCGTAAACTTTCCTTATTGATGGAGCCACCTTGGGTCAAGGTACAGGATATTCAGCAAAGGTTGTAGATTATTCTCCTTTATAAGCTGCTGAAATGGTAATTCAAAAGGGGATGAGAACAGAACAGGATTTACTGTCTGGAAATTACCGGGTAGCATGTTGTATGGTACATAATTTTGTTGATGGCGCTACTGAACAGAGTCCGAACTGAAACTGTGCCCTGAGATGCTTATTTGGGTCAATGCGTTAAGATATGTTTTATTGACTTGTAAACTCTGCAAAAGGCAAGCCGTGCATTTTAAGGGTCTGTTGCTTTATCTCATTGTACATGAGTGCTCATTTTTATGGCTTGGCTGAGTGCCATTCTATAGTTGCAGTGTAATTGTATTCTGTTTTCAGTCAGTCAGTCTGTCTGTCTGTTTGTCTTCCTACCTACCTACCAACCACCTTTCTTCCTAAGAAGAAAACCCAAGGTGGCTAACAACATATAAAATACCAGAATGATATACAGTTGAAAGCTAAAGACATTTAAAAAGAGACATCATATGCCCATCTAAATAAAAGAGTTTTCAGACCTCGCTGGAAGGACAACAAGGAAGGCTTTCCTTAACTCAGCAGATGCCACCAATGAGAAGGCCCTGTTTTTGACCGCCATCCTGCTAACTTCTTTCAGTGGTGGCACAAGTAGCAGGGCCCCCTCTGATGACCTCAGAGAATGGATTGGATTGTATGGAATCTCAAATACGTCTCTTAAATACATTTAGGTATTTTAAGGCAAAAGTACCCAAAGATTTTGTCACAAGGGCCTCATCATACCTGTAGCATGATGTTGAGGAGTGATGACAGAGCTCCTCATCCATGCCTACCTGAAAGTAAGTCCCATTGTGTTCAGTGAGACTAAGAGCACAATCCTAACCATGTCTACTTGAAAGTAAGCCCCATTTCAATGGGTTCAATGGGTCTCACTCCCAGGAAAGTGTCTTTAGGATTACAGCCTTACTTCTAGGAAGTATGGATTGCAGCCTGAGTACCCCATTCCAAGTTGGTGGCTTCCAGCTTTTCATGACCTCCTGAAATGAAGTTGCAGCTCTCCCCAAAGGGATCCTGATCCCTACTTTGAGAAGTACTGGAGGGCTGATGATAGATAGATAGATAGATAGGTAGGTAGGTAGATAGATAAATGATGTGCTGAGAGTTTGATGAATACAATAAGTGAGTGGAAGGAGGATGGAAACAGGGGGAAAAGTTGACTTGTACAGAAAGGGGGAGAATTAATTTAGAAATAAAGGATCGGGAGAGCAGAGGGCAAAATGGACGTGCACACTGAGGCATAATTTTTTTGCCTTTCCCCTGAGCCTGTGGCAGTGGGATCCCAGGGCCCTGGGCAGTGGTGGGCTTCAGGGGGTTCTCACAGGTTCTATAGAACCCTTTGCTAATGAGTGTCTGGTTCTGAGAACTGGTTACAAATGGGACACAGAACCTGTTGTTAATTTAGGTTATTAGGACATAGAACCTGTTGTTAATTTATTTGAATCCCACCATTGGCCCTGGGTACCACCTTCAGGGGTGGGGTGACAAACTAGGGTGCGTGACCAAAATGAGTAGGCAAATGTGCTTTAGTCCATTGGTAAGGGCAAACAGAAGAATCCAACACTCCCAAAATGGTCCTGATCCAACCTGTAAATCAACCTAGAATGAAGTCCCTGAAAATTGCATTGACCCCTATGGAAAATGGAATTGAGCTACACAGCCACATTTACCCGTGAGTAAGCAAAGGTGCTTTGGCCTGTGTTCAGTTAAGGCACAGATGGATGCAAAGCCACCAGAATAATCCCAATCAAGTGCTCCAGAAGGTAGTCTCATCCCCCTCCCAAAATGAATAAAATAGAGGCTTAATTGGTAAGGTAATTTTTAAAATATGAAAATATTAATTAAAATTCTTCTTTTTCTTTAGCGTTTATGCCACACAGTGATGGAGTCTGCTGCTCTGAATCTCTGGCGCCATATCTCCTGGTTGTGGGATTGGTCTGGGTGCAGGTGGGTGGTTTTCAGTTCCCCATGCAGTGTGTCAAGCCAGCGCTGTTTTGGTTGACTCTTCAGTCGTTTGCTGCTGACTTCCAACTGCAGGCTCAATTGTGCTATGGTGTTGCTGTTGGCATGCAGAACATGGGCATACCACTGGAAAGGAGCTTAGCGATGATAGAAGCAATGCCATATTGCTTCCAGATGTCATTGTTGCGGATGTGGTCAAAGTGAGTGAAAACACTGTTCCACCACAGCATCTTTGTCTCCATAGTTTTAGGCAAAATTCAATTTATTTTGTTGCTGGCCAGCATTCAGATCTTAGATTTAAGACGGTCACTGATCTTCTTGTCACAGAGGACACTGGTCATTGTGTGCACTTTGCCCAGGATGCATTTACTTGTGCTGTGGTCTCATGAGTCAGGCTGCTGTCAGCTGCGATTGTTGAGCCAAGATATCAGAATGTCTCAGCATGTGGCAGATTAGCACCATTTAGATGGATTGTCCCAGACTCGTTGTGGTCCGTTGTCCATGTTGTATACTCAGTCTTCTTGGTTTTGAGGCAGAGGCCAAACATTGCAAGACGATTGCTTCAAGCTTGAACTTACTGCTCAAGATCTTCCTTGTTTTCTGATGCAAGGAAGACATCATCTGCATAGAGGAGCGTCCATGGCACTGACTTTTGCAGCTCATAGGTTTTGACGTCCTTTACCATGATGAACAGCAGTGGAGACAGCACTGAGCCTTGGTGGACACCAACGATAATGTGGAGATCTTTGATATTCCAGCAGCAGCCTGGAATATCCACGGCTCTTTAGGTCTTTGTACAAGAGCTTCACCCAACGGACTAGCTCTTCTGAAATCACTTTATGCACAGCAAACCAGATGACATCATATGGCACATGGTCAAAAGCCTTTTCAAGGTAAAGAAAGATGATGTGAAATGGTTTTTGCTTTTCTCTGTGCTTTTTAAACAGAAGTCAGGCAACGTGCACTGCATCTGTTGTGCCACAACCGCTAATAAAGCTTTCTTGGTTTGTCGTGAATTGCACAATATCATGGATGCAGCAGTCAATGATTCTCTCAAATATTTTCATTGTGTGAGAGAGAAGGCAGATGGGTCAATAGTTTGCACAGTCAGCAGGGCTGGCTTTCCTTCTTCCAGATTGGTACTGTCCTACTATGTTGCCAATTGGCAGGTGTCTTCTGCTCAGCAATTATTTGGTTGAAGAAGCTAGTGAGCCAGTTAAGTGGGTTCCAGCCTTGCAATTTCCAGAGTTTGGAAGCAATGTCATTAGGACCCGTAGCCTTCCCTGGTTTCATCTGATTAAACACCTCAGTGACCTCTTCAGGTTTAATCAGATGCACAAGTCCAATAACAGGGGCTGTTTGTGGGATTGGTGGGTGTGAGAATTCCTCTGTGAAGATCTTTTCAAGGTATATGCACCAGCGTTCAGTTGCTTGCCTCCGACTGGTGATCAGCTGTCAATTCTCATCATTTACACCACAAAATTTCTCAATGTCCTCGCTTTGGCGGTGTCATGACTTGGCAAGCTGGTAGATATCATGCTCGCCCTCATGTGTGTCAAGCTTCTTCAGAGTGGGCTGCTTTTGTGGAAGCAACAACTTTTTTGCATTGTGATGGGCATCCCTGTACTTTTGCCAGTTAATAGGTGTCTTGCTATTGAGAAAGACATGATAGAGCTGCTTTTTCTCTCGCATCTTTGCCTTGACACCATCAGTCCAGAACCAGGTGTCTCTTTAATTATATTAATTCTGATAATAATTAATTAAATAATTTTGACATATGGGGGTGTGAAAAAATTGTGGGCCTTGGGTGCCAAATGATCTGGGTACACTACTGGGGCAGTTAAGATCACAATACCACGAAACATCATGGCATCACACAACAGTGTGACGTCATTCTCCTAGTTTTCTGTGTATCTTCTCGGCATCTGGAAACGCCTCAGCCAGCAGCATCCCAGCCTTTGGGATAACGTCAGAAATAAAAAAAATCCTTGTAGAATTAAAATTAATAGGCGGTCTGTTTTCTGTTCCTCAAAATGACACTCTGTAATAACATATTTTTGCTTGACAGTCTGTACGCTGTGTTTATACTTTCTTTGAGGTACAAGCTGCTATACTGAACATTCTTTCCAAGTGTTTCTTACTTTAAGCAGCTTTTTCAACCTTCTTTGAATGTGTGTGAATGCTGTGTCATTGCAGCAACACTGTAAAATAATATGCTATGGGCCGTTTTTTAATCATTATTATGAATATTTATGTTCTGCTTTTCAACAAGAGTTTTCACAAAGGGGTTCACACAGCCCAAATAAATGAATAAAATAAATAAATACATAAAATAGTTTCTTTTTTTCCAAAGGCCCACAATCTCAAAAAGATACAATAGATGTTATGCGGGGGAGAAGAAGGCTATTTGCTTTTTAAAAAAAATAATAATAAGAGAGCCTCCATTTAAAACGTGCCCCTTTTTGCCCAGTTAACAGGGGTATTGCTGTTACTGCAATGGTTCAAACATTTTGTAATAATTATAACTTACGCTGTCCTGATATTTTTCAACAGCTACTGCAGCAAATATAGCTTAAGATCTAAAAGCCATCTTTTAAAAAAAGCTTTGAACTATCCTTTGAAGGTTACCTTTGAAGTATTGAAGTGCACATGCAGCAATGGTAATAGCTATACAGTTCAAAGAAGATTTAACTGAAAGATTAGCTCTGTTTATGGATTAAACATTTTGTTAGCTATTTTAGACTTCTGTCTTCTTTAGGATCTAGACCAATTATTCAGTTCAATAAAAAATTAATTTTAAGAATTAGTAAATGTAAGTAATACATATAGAAGTTAGTGATGGTTACTCACATGGAAATGCCAGATGTGATGATAGGGCTGTGGCGAAATTGAGATATCCATCTGTGATGTGTTAAATGTTAATATCAACCATGGTAGGACTCAATCTGGATTGGGACTGCAGTAGAGTCTCTAGTTCTGCCATGATCCTTACCTTGATCATACACTTCATGAATGTTACCTTCCCTGAAAGTGAAGCTCCCATTGGCACTTTTTCAAATGTTATTGCAGAGTTATGTGAACATGCGTGTTTATGTGTGTGTGTATGTGTTGTGGGGTGATGTTGGTGATAGAAAATAGTTTTATAGTAGCAGGCTTATCCTTGATGCTTGAGCATCAGTTGTGAGAAGAGAACCCTCTTTGTGTATAAGTAAATGTGTGGAAGTTCTCTACTCGCATTCCAATGAACATTCATAATTTGGGAAAAGAGTTTGCCCCATGATGCTGATTCCCCACATGAATTTATTCCATGCAACAGTAAAACTAAAAATCCTCATGAGACATCAGATGAAATATCAATTGAGGTGCATGAATGTGTGAATCAGCTGTCAAAAAATACACATTTTAGTTATATGCTGACAATCCAAAACATTAACAACGATAGCAACTTAGTAAACATTGTGATGCCTCTCCTGGTCTTTCTCACGACTGGCATGCATAGCTTGGCTCCTTGCAGAGGAACGCAGTCAACAAATGAGCTCATTAAAATTAAAAGGTTCCTGATGACAGTCTGGATTTGGGATAACTTCCAGTCTGCTTTCAGTTCATCCCAACTGAAATTTAGAAATTAAGAAAAGTATGTCTAAGATGGTTTGCTTCTTGTCTAGGTACCAACTTAAAAATTGGTTGTGACTCAGACCATCAAGGTACGTAATGGGGTCTTTTGTTTTGCTGGTCTCTGGCTAGAGTATTGTTTGTGTTTTAATTTACTCTTTCAATTCTTTGACTGATAAATCCAGTTTTATTTTCAGCCTTTTTCACTTGCCTCTCTTTAAATGCATGTAATATATTTAAAAATGTATAAAGTCCCCTAGGAGAATATTTGTCATAATCAGGAATTTCCTTGGAAGGGCTTGCTCAATCATTCTTAAGCAATCATGTTGTTACGTATAAGACATTCAGGCATGCGCTTGTCTGCTCATTGGAAACATCTTTCTCTTGTTGCTTGTCTCTGTTTGTGGAACAACAATCTGATAATTGGTTGAGGCATGATCCTGTCAACAAAACCAGCTTTCCATACCCATGGTCACCCCCTACTGCTTTTATTTGTCAAAGAATCTGTCCTTATTGGCCGCTGAGTATGATCATGCAATGCATTTCATCCCCGCAGTCTGTGTGTAGTCTGGGTTTCACCACATGCAGTTTCTACCACCTTTCCACAAAATTGTGCAGACAAGGGTGACTATGGGGCCGTTTCACATGGTGCAGTCTTAGGGTTGCCATAATTTTCTTCCACAAAACCAGGTCAGGAACCCCTGTCAAACTTGCCAGTATGGGAATGAAATCCCCCCAAACTGGAATAGTCCTGATTTTTCTGAGACATATGTATTGAGCCGTTCTGCACAGCCAGGAATGCAAAGATTTGTGTGTGTGTGTGTGTGTGTGTGTGTGTGTGTGTGTGTGTGTGTGTTTTAGCACAATCCTAACCACGTCCACTTAAAAGTAAGCCCCACTATGTTCAATAGATCTTATTCTCAGAAAAGTGTCTTTAGGATTGCAGTCCTTGTCAATTACCTGTTCAACCTCAATTTTAACTCTTTGTGCTCTGACAAATGCTATTTTTGATGGCTTGCATCTGGTGCATTGGCTTGGCAGGTGGAAGGACTTTAGAACCATTAAGACACTTAATAGTCAACACTTTTTATTGGGACTGTAATCATGGGATCATGAGTGTAATCATGTAATCTTCCTTACCATCCCATGGGGAATTCTATTTCAAAGGGGTCATGGGACTAAATACTTGGGACTGGGGGAGACAGGAAATCAAACCGGCAGGATACTATGGTTGATGCATCCCTTGTCCTTTCTTCAGGTTCATGAATGACTAAGATAATTATAATACAACACAAAACAGCGTGGTTCATCCCTGATAGCAACTTTCTTCACCTCTGAACTTGACCTCTCTGTATCCCATTTCGGCATCCTTACCTAAGTAGAGGTGTTATGTCTCTGCTGGAGTAAATGATAGTGGAGGGTCCAGTTCACTTCATGAGGTTCCTTGCTTGAGTTAGGTCTACCCATTGAAGGGTTAGGAGTTGAATTAGCTGAACTTGGGAAGGGGTTATGGCATCCCAACCCTGCCTCTAAACCAGTCTGGCAGCTGGTGCTTTGGTCAGCCCTTCTGGTAGTGGCACCCTGCAAAGTGTCATAGCATTTGTCATGGGGGAAACAGGATGTATATCTGAAGGGACACTGTGTTTATTATGATGGCTTATGATACACCAAAACCAAGAATAATCAATAAAAAGGGTAACAGAACCCAAATGTAATGGCTAATGTTTTGGCTTCTCTTCAGTGCAGTCTGGTCCAAACCAGTCTGGATGGACAGTGTATGATCCAAAAGAAGGAACGGGTACTGACCCAAAGTTTGATTTGCTTAGCACTTTCCAAAATACATCCAGTACTGTTTAAAAGTTTACACAGTTGGTGTGTCTCTACTTATTTTAAACACATCTGTCTGTGCTGTTTGTTTCCAGAGGAGGAAAAATTCATTTTTGATGCCAACTAACAAAGAAATAAAAAGCCAGAAACCTCTCTAGTGCCTTTTGATCTGATTTGGTCTTGTTTAGACTGCTAGACATTAAGTAATGTTAAGAACTGCTGTTAATTTTTGCTGAAATACTAACAGTTGTATTCACGCATTGGAAATTTCTGTTCAAATGGGTCTAGGTGGAGACTTCAGCATCACCTTGGAAATGAGGCACACAACATCTTTAAAATTCCTTTGCAAAGAAAAAGCTGGTATATTAGTGGAGTTTTTCTTCATGAAATGACAAAAAATATGTAACATTGCTTTGTATTTTAAAACGTGAGTGTTTGAGATTAAATAGCTGCAGGAGGAGTGCCATGACTTATTATGAGAATTTAACCTTTTTCTTTGTGCCAATTGATGATTAAGGGCAAAATCCAGCGTAACTATGGGGAGTCCTTGCTCCGGTGTACTCTGGATTCCAATATGAATTTCTCATAGGTTTTCACTAGGTGGTGCAGTAACTACAGATGCACAAAAGGCTCTTGCATGCTCCCATAGTTACTCTGGATTTGGAGGTAAGTCTGCTTCTGTACAAGGAAATAAATACGCTGTCCTTGCACAATGCGGTCCTGAGTCCGATCAGTTTGGTCCAATCTTTTTCTCTCTAAACCACGCTATAAATTTTGGGCCAAATCCTAGCCAACTTTCCAGTGCCAATGAAACCACAATGCATATTGAGTTACAGAAACAAATATTCCCTTACCTTTAGCAGGCCTCCTTGACTGCCTCCCCACTGCAGGATCCAGCGCATGCCCCATTGTTATGGCTGCATTGATGCTGGAAAGTTGGATAGCATCTGGCCCTTAGCCCATGAGACTGATGTGCCTGCTTGATTATAAATCAGATGAATCGTATTTGTGTGGATCATAGTTGATGGGAAATCAGATGGATCATTTTTCATAGGCTAAGTACGGTCAGTCAAATACAGTGGTGCTTAATTTAAAACAGACTCTCTTGCAGGACTCTTGGCAGGCAGTCTTCAGGCAAGCAATGAGGTAGAGGATTTGGAGAGTTCCCCATTGGACTGAATATTAGCTGGGAGCAGTGGTGTAGCTAATGATCATTTAGCCCGGTGCAAAGTTCAAAATGTCCCAGAAGTGATGTCACAACTGGAAGTGATGTCATTCCAGGTATTTTGAAAAAAGAAAATTGGGGAAAAACCTGCCTCGTTCTCCACTTTAGCAGTTCACCACCCATTTGCTCTGCTAGTGGCTTAGCTAAAGCACCTATTTGCGTTCTGGAGTTGAAGATGACTTTCTTGCCACCATGTCCATGCAACAACAAAATCAAATTTAATTAAATAAAATAATGAAAATTGTGTCCCTTATTGGTTAGGGAAACCTCTTTGCTGGGGCAAAGAGGGATGGTTATTCTTTCTCTGCTCAATGTAAGAGAAGCACCATTTAAAAGTATATACCCAGTTAGCATAAGTAACTGTATTAAGAAGTATGTATTTGAAAATGAGAGCTAATTAATATTAAAACCTTATTAGTTCAATACAGGATCAGAATCACATCTGATATCTGAACTATTGTATTAGTTCAATACAATACAGTTCAATACATTATCAGAATCATATCTCATTGGCTCTCAGAGCCGTCAGTAACATGGGAAAGTTTGAGGTAAGACAATCCACTTTTGTTCCATAGGCTTTTGTGTTTTCATTTTCTGGTTAATTGGCCATAACGTTTGATAGAACATAGATATTCCAGTCCAGTTTGTTTAATTGAATTCTGCATTAAATTACCTTTCCAATGATATATAACATGATGGTATTATCGTTCATACATACCCCGTTTTTCACAATTTTAGTCACTAGTGTCAAGCTCAGCTTAAAGCCCCGCTAAAGCTTGTATACTGTTCTCTTTCTCTCTGCTTCTTGTTTGGGCTCAGTGCCTCACCTCCTGCTTTTAATTTCCATTCACTCTCTATGGTATGCCTGTGTCTTGTCTGATTTAAGTTCTGAGCCTGCAGGCAAGGACTATTCACAATTAACTTTGTACAGTGCCAAGTCTTTCAGGCACTTGATACAAATATTATTTGTGTTATTCTCTCATAAAAGCAACCAGCAGTCCAATAGAAAACAAGCCAGTTCACAAATGTGATGGAATGAATAAATTGAAAAAAGTTTCTTTTTTCATGCACTTTAATCAGGCTTAATCTAGAAGATTTTGCAGCCTTTCTAGTGGCCATCAGGACCAAGGAGATGATGTATTGCTTGTGGCTCCAGAGAGGAAAAGAGAGAATCAATGGATTGAAACTACAGAGAAGTAGGTTAGACATGAGGAAGCATCACCTAGTTTTATGAGCTGTCAGGCTATGAAACAGTTTGCATTCTTCAAGATTTTTATGACACTCACAGGCCAGCATGGGATTTGTACCAACCTAACCAGGGGTTAGGATTGCACTGTCAAGTTCAGTATCTGATATCTACAGAAGCAAAACTTTTTGCCCGAGAACTTTGAGAGTTGCTGTTGGTCAGTGTGGAAAGTACTGGCTAAGTTGGTAATGGTAGCAGAATGTATAGCCTGGACTTTCATTTTAGAGGCGCTTTTGCAGATTGAGGCATAGAGTCAGGAAGGAATCCCTATATGATGTAATGGGCTTTTTCTTCTCTCTCCCCAGCTGTTCTTATCTGAGTGTAAATAATACACCAGCTGGTCCTTAGCTGAATAAAAGCACAAGCCAATAATCAACTTATTTCCAACATATGTCAATCTTTCTCCTGGTTGAGAGAGATTGTTTGAGTGTATTCTTTGTGCTCTCAAAACCTTTGAGAATGCTTGCCACAGATGTGGGTGAAACATTTGGTGCTCATGTTTTGATACCCACATAATTTTAATTGTAGCTACAATCCCAGTAAAGCTCCAAGCTTAAACATGTTGACTGTGAAGTGAGTCTTGTGGAACTTATTCTGAATAGGATCACTGTGTTTGTGTCCTAATTGTGTAATAACAGGCATGGGAAGGGACAAAAACCCTCTTTTTAGTTTAGAAAATATATTAACAAGTTGTGGGAATTCACTAAGTTGATCACAGTTCCAGAAGCCAAGGAAATGCTGCATAAATAAACCAAGAAGGGAAGGATATACGGCAAATGGGAGCGCCTTGTATAAAAGACACGAGCCAGACTGTGTAGGGTTTCCACCCTCCTTTTAGCTGCGATAATTCCTGAAGCATCATGAAACTTCATAAACAAATAAAAATGTCTTGATTGCCTGCTTAAAGCTGGCAGCCATTCCATGGGAGGAGAGGACCTGCTCAGTAGTTAGTTATCATAAAGGCAAGGTCAGACTTCTCCTTGAGATTTATCATTTCCAATCAATGACAGCAAATAAAATCTCAGCAGTTTATTACTGCATGTGTGCCTATATAAAACCAATTAAACAAAAAGGCTGGGTACTTCATGTTAGCCTATAGCTAAAAGTAAAAGCTGTTCAAATTCCCGATTTCCTGCTGAACAGATGCAAACATGGGATGTATAATGTACAGGTGTCGGCTTTGTTCACTTGGTTTTGAGTGGTAATCATTTTTATTGGGAACAGAACTCTGTGGTATTGGACTGTCAGTTTTGACTCATGTAAGATGCAAGGGAAGACAATTTTATTTTGCTCCCAAATCAGCTGGCTCTCCTGCTCCATTAAACCTCTGTTTCTGCTAAATAAGTAAAAAATCACATGCTAGAATTTCAATGATATCCGTCTCCTGGATTCAGACTATTCTGAGACATAATAAGGATGGAGGTATAGCTCCTGGTGAATTGAGCTTTCACAATGCTTTTGATTTCTGCTGTGTGGAAGACGTGAATACGAAAGGATATAATAGGCCAATTTCATAAGATTTAATTCACTGGAACGAGCAGTGACATTTACTGTCAAACCTGCCACATTGGAAAGAAGCTTGCCAACTGGCACTGATAGATCTTTACTTGAAAGAAAGAGCTTATATATCTTCCCTTCTGCTTTATGTACTTCCCATTGTATGGTGGGTTTCTCTCATCAAACATAACCTTAGCTTCTGTTGCACACTGGCTGAGAAATATGTTACAGTGGCTCCATTGCAAGAGAAATACGTTTCAGTGGATCCATTGCAAGTAGAGCTGTGTGCAGTTGGCCAAGGCTCAGAGGAAGCCGGAGAATCTGCGCTGCAGCTCTGCAAATGGAAAGAGGAGAAAATTGGTAGGAACAGGAGAGACCATCACTCAAGCCAGCAGATAAAATTTAAAAACAAAAACAAAAAACAGCTTCACAGCAGGGATCATCCGCTGAGTTTGAGCAAGAGATGTGGTTCTTATTAGCTTTCATAAGCCAACAATGTGCATCTCGGAAGCCAACTCTCTCTGCAGAACAACAGCGAGGAAGAGCAAGGGAACAGAAATTAAAACTTGCAAGGAGAAGTTTATAGAGACCATAATTACAGTGTACATATATCATAACTACATTTTAAAATAACTCACAAGATAGGATTATCCTTTGTCCACCATCCTCTCCTAATTCTTGCTTGCTCAACAGGCAGAAAAAGATCATAGGCAAAGATGCCAGAAAAGCAGAAATCAGTGACTTTCCAGGCTTTATAAGGTATTTATGTTTCTCAAGACTGTCAAGCTGGTGCTTGCTGTGTAGTGACTCTAGAGGGAAATAACTAGATGAAATACGCTACCTATGGAGCTGTCTTGGAGTAGGACATTGGCTGTGTAATTCAAATGACAGGATGATTGTTATGCTCTAAATGTAATCAGCAGTGGTGGTATTTTTGAAAAAAATCTGACATAAAGGCTTAAAGAACTCAGAACCAACAGTCAGTTCTGTAGTTTCTAAAGCTTCCATCCTGGAATGGGGCAGTGAAGTGGGTGGGGAAGGGAAAAGAGTGGTCCAGCAACTGCATTGTCTGCCTAATCCAAATCCAATTCCCAGCCATCCCACTGGCACTGACCTCCCCAAGGGCATGGGAAGTGGATGTATACCTAGATAGCATGGATAACTGTTTTATGATATCTGTATTGTATATGATATATGTACTGAGAACTGATTCATATTAACACCTTATTAGTTCCATACAGTATCAGAATTACATCTCATTGGCTCTCAGAGCAATCAGTATCATGGGAAAGTTAAGAAAATTCACTTTCATAGGCTTTTGTTTTTTCATTTTCTGGTTAATTGGCCATAACTTCTGATAGAATATAGATATTTCAATGCAGTTTGTTCCATTGCATTCTGCATTAAATTACCTTTCCAACAATATATAACTCGATGTTACTGTCATTCATACATACCCTGTTTTTCACAATTTTAGCCACTTGTTGCAAGCTTAGCTTGTAGCCCCCCTATAGCTTGTATCCCGGTGCAATAGCACCCCTTTGCATTCCATAGCTACTCCACTGAGTGGACAACCTCAAAATGCCAGATGTAGGGGGGGCACCTACATGAAGGTGTCATATGTGCTCTCTGAAGCATCTGGTGGGACGCTGTGTGACACAGGAAGTGGACTACATGGACCTTGGGCCTGATCCAGTGGAAGCAATTCTGACAAATATGTTCTTATGTTCTTATGATGTGTCTTATGGGATATTTGTGATGGCTGTTTGCCAGGCTTGCTTGTGGGAAACCAATGATGTCTGGCAATAGGATCCCTTGATGAAAGCAGGTTTACACTGAAGCAGGCTGAAACCCTGATTAAAAAAAAAAGTTACTGGGTTGAGATACGCAATGTCAGCTTTCATTTTTGTTTTGATGCAACAATTTCTGAGTATTTGCTACACTATTTATACATCCAATAAAAATGAAGGTGCAAATTTTCCTAATCAGTTTATTCTGGCTATGTAAGCAGTGCAGGATTCCATATCATAAGTAAGTCTTGGCGACGCTTAGGTTTGGCTGTGAAGATGACCTTGTCCTGAAATGTGCACACAGAAGAGAAAAGTTCTTTATTCCTAATATAAACTGTTAGCTTTATTTTAAGATATTGCAAGACACAACTGTGGGTTACCTTCCTGGAAATATTTGCTCATGAGTATGACTTGACACATCCATGAGTTGGAAATTTCCAACTTCTGAGCATGCCAAGGATGCCTTAGAAAGGACATTACTGTTCCAACTCTGAGGCTGAAATGTTCGTTGGCTTCTGCAGAATTTATGACTTGGGCTTTGGTGATTTAGACTCTTGAGTATGTTTCTAGGTGGTCACAGAATTGCACAGCGTATTGGGTGACAAACGAGATGATCTGGCTTTGGTGACTGGAGGTCATGTCTTAGTATGATTTACAGCTCACTGCAGATAGAACAAGGACAAGCAGTATGTAGCAAAGTTCCCGTAAACACTAGTCAAAGTTTATTTAGTATTGATTTTATTTAATTTTTTAACGTTGCCTTGCTTTTCTCCAAAAAGGGAGGCACTCAGAGCATTGCTTTACAAGAAGTAAAAATCAGGAAAAAACCAAGATTAACAAAATAAAATAAAAGAAACAGTGTAAAAAGCCAACAGAGAAGAAGCCAAAAACAGATTAATGAGAAAAAAATACATTTTTCTACTGGAATGCTAGTAGGAATGGTGACAACCTGAATTCAAGAGGCAGGGAATTTCATATGTGGAAGGCTATCACTGAGCCAGGTGTGTGTGGGGATCAGTTGGCAGTGTAGAAGATATGTGGGTGGTATTTTTGTGTGTGTGTGACAGTGTGGAAGGTGTGCCTTATCAGTGTTCCAGTGCTGCTCCCCATCAGCAGCATGGGAGTGTCATCCCTCCTCTATCTTGTCTCCCTCACATCAGTTATAAAGGTTTTCAAAGGCACAGTACAGTTCAGTACCATACAGTATTTTCTTTATTACAGTGTTACATATTTGTTTTCTAATCATTTTTATATATAATAAATATTTTTATATAAATATTCTTGGACTATGGAACCAATTGTCTGAGTTTTCATTATTTGCTAAAGGAAAATCCGTTTTGGATTACAAGCATTTTGGATTACAAGTATGCTTCTGGAATGAATTATGCTCATAAACCAAGGCACCAGTATAATGTGAAATTCAGTAATGTATATGCTGAATAAGAATGACAATGACAATAACAACAGCTGGTACTGAAGAAGCTACTCTATGCAATATGCACCAAATCTTTTTTTCTTGGGGGAAAAAGGTGCCACTACTTACGACAGATCATTCCCATATGACTAATTATTAATTAGCTGCCAGTACCGAGTATACCCAGAAAAAGCCCTGAATGTACCTATTATGATTCACTTAACTCTTGGTGAGGTGGTGCAAGTGGTTAAGACACTGTGCCTGTTAACAAGCAGGCCAGGGTTTGAGACCTGGGTCCCCACAAGATGAGGATTTCTTGCTACAGGCAGGGGGTTGGACTAGATGATCCAGTGGGTCATTTCCAACTCTATGATTCTATGATCTAAGAACTGCATGAAGAAGGCCTATATCCTTCATGCTACATGAAGTCTGGTACATGTTTGAGCACTGGCCCAATCTCCAGGAATGATACAGAAAAATCTTAGGGCATTTTTATGACACCCCACCCCCTCCCAGGCCAGCACAGGACTTGAACCAGTTTAACCACAGGCTAGGATTGTGCTGACATGGCCTTATAGGGTGATTGTGATGGATATATGAAACTTGAGTTTGTGTGGAAAGAAAGCAACAAAGAAAAATACAGATGATGTTGGTCAAGCACTGACAACAGCTGTGCAATAATGGAATAACTACTTCCTATTTTTTCCTTTAAATGTAGGCAAAGAAATTGGGTCCTTTCCCAAAAATATTAGAAGGCAAAACAGATCTATTTACATAAGATGAGTGAGATGAAGTTGGAAAAAGCTCCAGTCCTTTCCTCCTTATTTCCTGAGTGCTCGCCTGGGTAGAGAATTTCTCTGTATTCACATCTGTTCTGATTGCTTAATGGAGTAGGACTCAGGTCTAAAATACACATAGCAGATGAGCAATCTACATGCCCTGTGAGATATGGTCAAGAATATCACATCACAGCAGGGTATTAGTGATTCCCCCCCCCCTTATTTTAATAGCCAGACAACTTGTGTAATTGATGCTAGACAGACCATCGCTGATGTCTAATTCTCATTAAGGCACACAGTGCCGGTTTTGCTGTATGCAAACACTAAAAATATCCATTTGTTATCTCAGGATTGAAAAGGCTAGCCTTCTGTAACTGAAGCCCATAATAAATTATGAACACAGAAATTAGGCGGTATAAATGAAAGTCACTACGAGATCCTTCACAACCTCACTTATCTAAATAATAATACTTGGCACATAGACCGTTACAGTTTGCAAAAGCACATCATGTGTATTATCTTACTGTAATCCTTACAGCACTTCTGTGAAGCAGTGTTTCTCAAACTGTGGTTCAGGAACCACATAACCCATAACCACATAACCCTTGGGGGTCATAACCCAATTTCTGGTAGGTCCCACAGAGTCTCCAATGAAAACATAGGGCTGGAAAAATCAGATTAAATGGCTCAATCTCTGAGACTTTAAAAAAATCAGATAGTTGCTAATTGCCCTGCAAAGAACTGAGGGTCCTGCAGTTTGCAAGCTTGTGTAAATACTGCTTTGGGAGATAAATGTTTGAGCAACTTTCTTCTGGTGTTTTTCTTTCAGGGTGACCATATGTCATAACCACAGGACAAGGCCCCCCCCCCCCGCCCCCCGCAAAAGTAGGACACCCAAGAAAAACTTAGGACATGACAGAATAAAAGCTAAAATTACATGAGATATATTGATTTCATGTGATTAATAAAGAGCACAGTCCTAAACATGTCTATCCGAAAGTAAGCCCAATAGTTCTTCAGTACAATAAGTACAATAGGTGTAAGTAAGAACAATAGGTGTTCTTCAATAGGTCTTACATCCAGGAAAGTGTCTTTAGGATTGCAGCCTTAATCACTATTTTACTTATTTAAAAATATTCCATATAATTTATTCCATATAATTTATTAATTACAAGAAGGTTACAGGCTGCCTGCTCGCAAGGAAAAGCAGGACAATAAAGAATCACACAATTAAGCCCCTCAAACCTCATGGCTTTTCATTAGGACTGCCTTATTCTTAGAAATGGATCAAGATTTTGCAAATAAGTAAATAAAATATCTCTTGAAAGTACAAAACTAAAATATTGTTTCCTTCTAAATCTCCTTGCTGTGAAAGTCTTATAAATAAAGTACAATTTCCCTACAATCCAAACAAAAGCCCTACAATCCAGAGTAACCACGGGAGCACGTAAGAGACATTACATGCACCTGTGGTTACAGCACCACCTAGTGAAAACCTATGGGAATTTCATATTACAATCCAGAGTAAATTGTTCTTACACCAGAGCAAGGACTTCCCGTAGTTACTCTGGACTGCACCCAAAATCACCTTACTGTGTATGGCTGCAATCCTAAAGACACTTTCCTGGGAGTAAGTCCCATTGAATACACTGGGGCTTACTTTTGAGTAGATATGGTTAGGATTGTGCTCCTAGTCTTAGGGTCCTGATAGGGTGTCATCTTGAAAAGTGGGTCCCAGTGCTAAAATGTTTGAGAATTACTGCTGTAAAGTAAGAAAGATTTTCCCTATATTATAGCTGGAGAGTTGAAGGAGGACAGCTGGCCCAAGGCCAGCTACAGATTTTCTGACAAAACTTCAAGACTCAAACCAGGGAAGACCTACTTCACAGCTCAATTAGCTATTACTACAGCAGCAAGGGCTGCAATAAAGCATGGTCTTAAGTGGATCAGTGGTTAAAGATGCTTTGCCTGTCAATCTGAAGATTGGCAGTTCATCTGTTTGAGACCTGAGTACTGCAAGATGGAGTGAGCTACCGTCCTTTGCCCAGCTCCTGCCAAACTAGAAGTTGGAAAGCATGCAAATGCAAGTAGAGAAATAAGTACCACCTCACTGGGAAGGTAACAACATTCGGTCCACATGATCACGGAGGCATCTTCGGACAATGCTGGCTCTATGGCTTAAGAAATTGGGACAATCACAACTAGCAGGGCAACTTGCAGAGGACCAGCTTTGCCTTCACCTATACAGCAGCTTGCTCTGCATCTGCACAGCAAACAAATTATTGTTTTATTACAGGTCCACTAGCCAACAATTCTTTCCTGTATGACAGAGCAGATTTATGCCAATATCTCTATGAGACAGATTTGAGAGACTAATTTGTGATGTGGACGGTTTAATGCGCTCACATTCTGTGAATACCAAAGAGCCCATAAACCTTACTTTGGACAAGGAATCTTTGCTGCCTTTTGTTCTTCTGATGGACAGGCCGATTTAAAGTGACTGAAATACCTTTTGGAGGACCACCAAGTTCTAATGTGGAGTTCTTACTGTCCTAAGTTCTGGTATTGAGTTCTTAATGTTGAATTCTTACACTGAAGGAAAAAAAAAACATTCAATTTAGACTACACCCATGTCCTGGGGCTAGTCTTTAAGTGCCTCTATCACTTGGACTCTAAACACTGGCTCGAATAGCAGGTACCATTCCCTCTGAGAATCCCCCACTGTCTATGGGAAACTGCACAGTCCAATCTGGACCCTGCCAGCCCTTTGAAACAGCAGGAATATGAACACAGGCTCATGGCAGACTGCCCAGTCCAGAGGACTCAAGTGCTGGAACAGCTCATCTAGTTCTTGTAACTGAGCAACATATGGATTTGCTTTTTTATTGGCACTTCTATCACGAAGCAGCTTGAACGCCAAACTGGAAGAGACTCCTCACTGCTGTGTCTGAAGGAAGCTCCAGCCATCTGTTTACTACACCAAGGCCGTCAGGTTTTTAGTACATGCGGTACTGCCAACCGTGTTCAGAAACACACCTCAAATGCATGTGCTTTCAATCCTTTCTAGTAACATGCTCACAATTACTTTCGTGTTACCATCAAACTGGGATGGCAAATGATAACCAGAAACACATTGATTTGTGAGACATACCCTCCCCGCCCCTCAAAGAGCTGTATGCTGTGAACCAGGAATCACTTCGGGATAATGGCAGTGATTGATGAGTAGTAGGTGTATGTGCTGAAGTACTCAGTACCAGTACCCAGGTGTATGTGCTGAAGCTTGAAGAATAGCCTTAGCTGTGCTTCCTTGTCAATCTTGACCTGCTTTATAGAAAGCCAAATCCAAAAAATTATGGAGTTAACCACCTTGATGGCACACAATCATTTGGTTCCCTGGGAGCAATATTCTGCACATACTGCCAAATCCTGTCAACCAGTGGGCGCCAGACCTTGACCCATGGACCAAATCTGGCATCCATTACAATCTCCCATAAGAACATATTCACTCTCAGGTGAATGGAGCTTACTTTTCTGCCAGGGAGCCTCCTCTCTGTGCCTCTGTTTGCCCCTAAAGTTCATGCCAGGCAGCCATTTTGCTGCCCAGGCAGATTTCCAGGCAGATGTGACTGCCCAGCATTAAGTTTAGGGGTGATTAGTTTACACACAATGAGGAGACTCCCCCTTGGAATTATAAGCTCCATTTACACCAGAGAAAGGCTTTTCCTCTAAACTTCCCAGCAGCAATGAGAAGTAATGATTGATACTCTTCCCACATTCCACTTTGGGGTATGAGTGGAATCATGGTGTAAAGAATTAGGGGGAAGAGAAGTTGACCTCCCTTCTCTCCAGTAAATTGTTTCTGATATCAAATCCCTTGGGGGAAAAAAGTCCTCCTTGTGCTCTCTCCATTCTCCAATGGACTTTTTCCAAAGACCCCCATTTGGCTGAGGCACTCTCGGGGTTGCTTCCATTCATAAATGAAGTGCCAGGCAAGATACATATGTGTACTATATGTATGTCTCTTAACAGACATGCACACCTTCAGCTCCTGAACTTGTGAGCTAATGGGGTTACTCTTTCTCAGGATGATCATATGTCATAACTGAAAAGCCACCTCAAAAATGTATGACACACAAGGAAAAGCTAGGACGTGACAAAATAAGAACAAAAAACACTTATATACATTGCTTTCATGTGGTTAATTACATTGGCATCCATAAGTCTTGAAAGACTATGGTATTATGCTTGATACTGTATGCAAAGCACAAAAGCCCGGGTAGATTAATATGGAGGATAGGCTGTTACCCAGACAGCAAATCCCCCCTCTCCACACCACTGACATAATCCAAAGGAACGGCAGAGCCAATATGATTGGATCCAGCTGCGTCGCAGAACTGGGCTAAGGACAGGAACTCATTCTGTCTTGTGGGGACCCGGGTCTTGAACCCTGGCCTGCTGGTTAACAGGCACAGTGTCTTAACCACTTGTGCCACCCACAGCCCATTAAATTAATGGTTAATTAAAACACTAAATTATTTGTTATTGAATTTAAAACTATTAATTAGAAGAGGTGCCTAAATGGTGCCTACTCACCAGGAAAAGGAGGATAATTAAGTTTTTTTTTTCAGGACATAGGCTAAAAAAGAGGACATGACCTGGCAAAAGAGGACATATGGTCACCCGGGTCCAGCTGGATGGTTCCTCAGCTAGTGGTTTCTTGTTGATCCTAGTCTGAAAAAGGAGTAGTTTCTAAGTATGGAACATCCTTTGTACTAGTCCTTGTCTTGTGATACTACACACTACACTGCTTCAATCTTGTCTAGGTTTAAAATACATTATTATTTTTTCAGTGTCTGGAAATAAGTCAAGCGTATCAGTGTCTTCTTGAAACACTTCTGCATGTGACTCAGCTCAGTTGCAAGATGTTGCTGGCAGCTGGACTCGTAGTTCAGAAAATGCTTTGCTGATATGACAGTGGGTCTGATTCACATTTTGGAAGTGCATCTGGCATCATCAGCAGCAGTAGCTGTTATGCAGCACTGCCAGTAGGAAAATTATGGGGCCAGATGGAATGAGCTCATGATTCCAGGTCAAGCCATCATTGAATTAGAAAGGATAGTATCGTCCCTAAGTACAGTGGTGCCTCACTTAACAAGCGCCTCGCCTAACAAGTGTTTCACATAACAAGCAAAAATTTCCAAGAAATGATGATTTTTTTTTATCATACCGTTTGATAGGAAGGAGATTTTTCAAAACCAATTTTTGCATTGGATTCTGCTCTTTCATACAAATCCAATGGCATATGACATGAGGGGGTTCTGCACACCATTGCAGAGTTCCAAATTGAAGCCAAAATGGAGGACAATGAAGCCCTTTTGGAGGACACCTGGACAGAAGGCTAAAAAATAGGACAAATCCAGAAAAATCTGGTCATATGGTCACCCTGGGAGGAAATGAGAAGGTGGAATTGTCACAAGGACAACATAGGAGGGGATAAAACCGGTGGCGATGGCACACGCCAAATCCTACCCTCCATTTTCCCTGTCTCCCTTCTCACTTTTTCTCCACAGACTTGTGGTCGTAAAATTGCTACTGCAGGTCCAAGGATACCCGCACTGAGACACTTATGTGGATGGGGAACAGTGGTGGGCACTTACCGGTACGGGCCTACTTGCCCGTACCGGATCTTCCAGTTTCCCTGCCGCTAGCGAACCGCCAGCGACAGGGAAATGCAAAAACATAGCGGACCGGTACGGTCCACCATGTTTTGCGCCCATCGTGCCTGCCTAGAAGTGGGCAGGCCCGCTTCTAGGCAGGCTCCATGCAAGCGTCGCTGTCGGCAGGCACTGCGCAGGCACCAACGTCGCCCCGCCCCTCGCCCCTCCCCAGTCCCGCCCCTCGCCCCACCCACGCCCCCTGACCCCGGCTGGCCCCTCCCACTTCCGGCGAACCGGATCTTGTGATGGGGCCAGCCCATCTCTGATGGGGAATAAGGGATTTAAAACCTTTCCTTGCTGAAGCCTCTTGATTCATCCTCATTTTGTTGCTTCTGTGCATGTTGGGGAAGGGCTTTGCTTTGGGCTTTAAATATATTGTTCATATTTCTTATATTTGAAATCTTGAGTTGACTTTAAGAGCTGCCAACCATTTTGAAGACTGGTGGTTAAGAACTGATGTTCAGGGCAGTCTCTGGCTTCTCCTTTTGTAATGTTCTGTAATATATTACAAAAGGGAGAAGCAAGGGCTTTGCCTTCCTCAGTCTGAAGTGATTGGAGTCTTACAGCTAGTAATTCTGTCTTGACACAGGATATCCTGAAATTTTACTCATTTAGATTTCTCTATGTGGAACATTATCTCTGAAATTTGTCATAGAAGGATG
The DNA here is from genome assembly GCA_030015325.1 of Cryptoblepharus egeriae. NCBI lineage: Eukaryota > Metazoa > Chordata > Lepidosauria > Squamata > Scincidae > Cryptoblepharus > Cryptoblepharus egeriae. Next base: position 121,385,827 of record JAREYC010000003.1, on the reverse strand, counting down.
CCATTTTAAAGACATTAAGCCAACATGAAATTGTGTTCCTGTTTGTCGTAGTTTGCTTGCTACTGCGTATTGTATTTCCACCTGTAAAGTGCTTTCAGATTATGAGTGACAAAGGGTTAGATGCTGAAGATTATTTTTAGGAAGAAAATTTATGGTAACAGAGGTATAAAGCAGTGGTGTTTGAACTTTTGAGCAGTGTGTGCCTGGAATGTGGATCCCATATGGACCGCATTTGAGCATTCCACTTAACCGCCATGTAATGTCCTCCCTGCCCAAAGGACAGGGATGCTTTGAGCAGTCACATTGACTGACCTTCCAGAAGGCCACATGTTAGAACATCTGGGCAGATGCAACTGCCCAGAGCATCTTGTCCTCCAAATGGGGAAAACATTGCATGACAGCTGAGTGGAACCAAAAGGGGTGCTCACCAGGTAGACAGATCTATGCAAATGCTGGATCTGAAACTGTAGCCTACTCTAAATTGCTAAACTAAATCTAAACTGATCTACTGTAAAATGTAGGAAAGGCTAGCCAAGCCATGAAGCCAACCTCAGGCATCAGACCGTTAGGAGAGTATTATTCATATTGTCCAGTGGTGGGCTCCAGCAGGTTCGCACCTACTCTATAGAACCGGTGGTTAACAAGAGATAGGACATATAAAGTTTAAAAATAGCCATTTAAAAGTGGCTGCCAGATGGACAGAGAACCGGTTCTTAATTTCTTTGATGCCCATCACTGGTAACAGCCTATCCTCCATAACAATCCAACCCAGGCTTTCGTGCTTCACTTGCAGCGTATGCAGCGCTGAGCATGATACCATAGTCTTTCAGGCCTGACGGAGGCCTGCTTTTTTATGACTTACAGTATTTATTTCCCCTATATATAAAACTGTATGGATATTATTTTTTTTAAAAAAGAGAACCGGTTCTTAATTTCTTTGAAGCCCATCACTGATATTGTCTGTCTTCCTGTCTCTGCAGCTTCTCCTTCTTCTTCTATTCCCTGTAAAATGAAGATGGAGGAAATGCAAAGAAAATGAGAGTGTTGAGCTAGAACTTCAGAGTGTAGGAAGAAACCCTGTTGGCCAGAAAAAGTGGAAGTGCTGCTGCATGCAAGAAACTACCTGGAATGGGGAGAGAAACGGAGAGCAGAAACATGGAGTTGATAATCCACTCCGTCTGCTCCACTAGTGGTAGCCATTACCCCATTGGTAGCAAATAGTTTATAAGTTTATCTCTTGCATTTTTGATTATCAAAGCAAATACCAAATAGTGTTATAGAATGCAATTTAGCATTGCTTTTATGTTCTTTGTGAAGGCATTAAGAAACTGAAAAGAAATAACGTGGCACTGATATTCAAACTTAACCGTGCATCAACATTGACTAATTAAATGGTGTGCAATTTATTTGCATTCAGAAATGAATTTCTTTGTTGAAACAGACCTGTTCAGTCTGCCCAAAGGGCTAGCGTTTATGAAGCTTGGATTGGAGGATCCTTAACTGAGGCAGCATTCCTACGTACTTTCACAAGCAAGTAACTCCCAGGGAACTAAAACCTACTTCTCAGTAACTGCATACAATTGCAGTGTTCATGTTCTTGAGGTATTACTGTGACCACGTTTTCATTTCTAGAGTTTTGCTTTATAAACTAATATTTGCTATTTCTGCAGCTTTAAATGCATGAAGGGGGATAAACAGATTTAAGTGCTTGAGAAGGATTTACAAATTTGTCTTCTGCTGGAAGAAATCTTTTTGATGTATGCATAATATAGGTCTCAAAGGTTAATTTTTTTAAAGCCTCATTAAAATAATGGCAAGTCACATTATGAAGAGGGATAGGCAGCCTAATCCTAATGAGCCAATGTGGCTGCCGCAGTATCCTGAGTGCTGCAGGAACTTTTGAATGGGACTTTTGTCCCCTTCCCCTGAGTAAGAGAGTATTCTTGATTTTGCTGCAGCACCAGCACTGGAGGCCACAATGTGCTTTACTACATGTTTGTGACACCCAGGGGTAAACCTTTAGGATACAGGCTGCTAAGTCTATAATAATTAAGTGAATGTGGCTGCTTATCTGGGAGTAAGCCCCACTGGCTAAAATGGTATTTAATTCTGAGTAGACATGCATTGGGCTTGGATTGGGCTTTGGGCTTGGTTGCATCAGGAGTGGGCTCTCACTAACATTAATCTGCACAGTGATCAGATTACATTAGAAACTGAAGTACATAGATACCCTCCCCCCCCAATAATAAATAAATAAATGGTTGCCAGCAGTTAATATGTTTAGGCAAAATTTTACAGATAAAGAGTGTACAATATGTATATATTAGGGAATAGGTATATGTTCAAGTGAAACTGTTCATTCTTTAACTGTTTTTCATAATTTTTTTAAAAAATGGAAGCATCTTTAATTACATTTTCTGCAACAACCTTAAAAGCATTCATACTGACATGCTTTAAAAAAACCTGCATCCAGTTGATCTAGTATTAAATAGCACACTCTATTCTGAACAAAAATGGATACTCTCTAGCCTTGTGTACACTGCAATTTACAGATACAATTTTAGCTGTCTGTAAAAGGAAATGGTTTCTTTATAAAAAAAGTCTATTAACTCCTTTCTCAGCCTTTTGAACGTGCTGTAAAAATTTGCATGTTCATTAGCACATCAGTCCGTTCTGTTTCAGGCCTTTCCCAGATTCAGTGTCAAAATAACTTTCGTTTTAGAGTGCAATCCTAACCATGTCTACTCACAAGTAAGTCCCATTGTGTTCAGTAGGTCTTACTCCCAGGAAAGTGTCTTTAGGATTGCAGCCATAATCTGCTAATGCTGATCTACCATTCCAGTTGTCAGAGACCTTGATAGAGGTACCTCTAGGGGTGCAGCCCACACAGGGTGACAAGCATTGGGGGTGACAAAACTATTAGCATACCAAAATACTATTAGCATACCTGATGCAGTTGTTACCCTTGTACAACTGCAAGTGGAAATGGCTCCACCACTCTTACACACACAGTGCCTTCTTGAGTCATCATCATCATAACCATTAGCAGATTTCCCAAAACCATAGTCTCCCACTGAAAGCTGAGACCACAATTGAACTTAGCTTTCTTCAGGTAGACACTTGATCAATCACCAGACAAAACCTTCTGCTTTGTTGAGAAGAAAGGGATAAAAAAACTATCTTTAGCTCACATCCCCTCAATACAGACATTATGCTCAGAATCTTTAATATAGTGCGATTCCTTACACATGTATCCCCTATTTTCTGATACACTCTTTCAGCACCTTTCAATTATGCCTAGAACTCATTTATTCAACATATGTTCTGGTCTTTCAACCTCTAAAGGCCAAATTCCCCCAACCCAATTGTAGCTCTTGGTCTAATTCCATTCCTGAAGGAGTTAATGATAATCCATTTTCAGAAATCTTTGTGGGAAGGCAAGAATTTGGAACATAAACAGGGCAACTTCAATATGCTTGCTAAATATGTATTGGAAACAACAATTATAAACTAAAAAGATTGAGTTACACTTTTCAGTGGTTTCCATTTTTGGACAGTGTTCCGGTCCATAAAGCAGGCCTCCTTGAAAGACTATGGTATCATGCTTGGCCCTGCATACGCTGCATGCGAAGCATGAAAGCCTGGGTTGGATTGTTATGGAGGAAAGGCTGTTACGCAAGCAGCAAATCCCCCCTCTCCACACCACTGAATTGGTCCAATGGAAAGGCAGAGCCAATACGATTGGATCCAGCTGGCGTCGCAGAGCTGGGCTGGGGACAGGAGCTCACCCTGTCTTCTGGGGCCGACCCAGGTCTTGAACCCTGACCTGCTGGTTAACAGGTGCAGCATCTTAACCGCTTGCATCACCCACAGCCACAACCGGTCCCTAACCCATCCAAAAAGTGGGAGATGCCTGTAATTGTCTCCATAATAGTTTTTGTTTCCCAAAGTACCCAGTACTTTGTGGCTTACTACTGAGACTTATTTGAAAACCACAAATGCTGTGCAGAAGCAATCCTATGTTAAAGATCTTTTTGGTTTACTGTGGAAATATTCCTAATGCTTAATTGTATGGCATACAGAATTGGATTGTGCAACCAAGGAAAAAAATATCCCTCGAGAAACTGGAGAATACATAATGGCAATGTATTATGTTACATAAGCTGGTGCCATTGTTCCAGTCCATAGGATTCTGCATAAAGCTGTGTATCCTTAAAGTGCTAATCCAGCTTGTCTTTTTGTGGCTTGTGTACTGTTTCAGCTTTAATTTGCTGGGTTTTACTTGGGTAAATATCATTATATTTAAGCAGCCTTAAGTCCGTCAAAAGGCTACTTTCAACAACTGGTTCTCTGTGGTTTTTGCAATTAAAGTCTTAGGGATCTGTTTCTACTAAATCACACTAATCGAATAATCCAACCCTGTTGGCACCAGACTGATGTCAGATATCTGTTCCCAAACTTTAGAGTCTCCCAGTGTTTCTCCAAGAGCTATCGTGACCCCAGGAGACAGCACTTCATGCTCTGGAAGCAAGCAGAATCAAGTGGCATTGGACATTTTTATTCCCATAGGCAGTGGCTGTCGGGTGCATCCTCATTAGGTAAGTTGCAGAATCTATGGCTCATATGGTTCTTTTCTCCAGGAAGACTGAATGAGAAAGTGGACTTCATGTTGAGTTGTTAATAGGACAAAGCTAGTTAAATGGGTAATTACACACTTAAATACCTCGCTCTACTAATTTGCTAGCAATTTGCATCCAGCAATTATATATTCCTCAGTGTTGAGGAGGAGACACACATGGGCCAAGAGGGCAATGATATTTAGCAACTGTGTGAAAATGATCGGGGATGTGAAAAGTGGACATGCTGAGATGAACCAAATGAAGAACCTTTGGATGCTGAGTACAGTATTCCACTTGCATCTGATCTGGTGCACTCCACGAAAGCAACACCATATGCTGCTGATGTTGATGGGTTCCCATCTCCTTACATATTGAAAATCATTCTTGTGAGGCAGCTCTGCTGATAAATGTTGCTGGTGAATCTGTTTTGTTTGTTCTTGGAATGTATTTTTTAAGGATATTTCATCCAGTAAACTCCCACATGGTGAATCAGATATCATGGAATTAAAATCAAGGCACATCTGTGAAAGAATCTCTGTTAAATAGCAAATTTCTTGTTGACGGGATCTGAAAGCTGTTTATTGATTTATGCTGTGGTGTTCTTTGCATCTGTATAGAATGCTACAAGAACATGATAAAAATATCTGCAGATCTATTAAGATTCTGTGGTTCTGAAATACAAATTCAGATCCATTTAAGGAATGTAGATTTCACATTATTTTTTTTTGAAATTGTTTTGATACCTTGTGTGCCAGAGCCTTGTAGTAATAAATATTGAAGACAGACAGTATAAATATGTAAATCATTTCCATCTGTTTGTGGCTGCATAAATATCGTGCAATTTATTAAAGGGATCCAGAGTGTAATTCTATAAATATGTATGCAAAACTAATGGCCCAATCATATGCAGGTCTTACAGTGGTGGCCTTGTGATTTGCCACTGTAAAACCTAGGCCAACAGCATGAGTGCCATGCCACTGTCATGGCCCATATAGTGGCTTCCACATGCCTAAAGCAGTAGGTAAGATGGTGACAGGGACAATTCAAAACAGGCAGTCATCTTGGCTGGGGGTGCTTTGGGGACAGGAGATATAAGATCTTGGTAAAACTTGTGCATGCTGAAATCTCATCTGTTCAAAAAGTGTTCCTGAGTCTCCAAGGACTCTTGAGTAGGCCAAACAGTTGGTGTGGGTCCAGGAAGACCCACTGGAGGTCATATGGTCTACTGAGATAAAAACATTTTTGGCTTGCCTCTCCTGGGCTGTTTGGATGTCTCCCGCCATTGCATACACGGCTTGCTTCATCAGCAGTATTGCACACTGGGCATTCAGTTCCACAAAAGCCATTTGGAAGGTTGCTCCTATTCAGCCCTACCTGGAAGTGTACCTGGCTTAGAGCACAATCTACTCAACCATGCCTACTCAAAGGTCAGCCCCATTGTGTTCAATGGATCTTACTCCCAGGAAAGTGTCCTTAGAATTGCCGTATATGTCTCACCCTGCCATTAGATCTCTCCCCCAAACAGTAGTTGTCTATACTGATCAGTGATTTTCAACCTTTTCCAATTCATGGCACACTGGCCAGAAAATGGGTTTATGTTATGATTTTTACCTGATTGCACTACTTTATATAACAATGGGTTTACGTTACATTTTTATTACAACTGAGTAAACTGTTAAACTAAATACTGACCTATACTTATAATATAATATAATGCCCCATCAAATCTAATGTGCACCCCAATTTTGGAGTCTAAATTTGGGAGTCTAAAGCTGTGTGTTAGATTTGAGAAAAAATGTTACTTGATTCAATGCCATTTAAAAGCTTTATCGGAATATGGCAAATAAAAATTGCTCCTCATGAAATTGGATTTTTTAATTACACCCAGTGATAGCAAAGGTGAGTTTTAAGTAACTCATGTTATAAAACAATGGTGACAGAAAGATGAGATGAAGATGAAGAATTGTTTTTATTGACTATTGCGTCATAGGTATAATTTATTTGTGCATCCATGCTAGATTGGTTATCAGTTTTATTAATTCAGCAGCAGGCTCAATTTCTCAACATTTTAATTGAATCAAGCTTCGGTTTCAATCATATCATGTGTGGACAAGTTTCATTTCTGTTAAGGGAATTATGTGTGCATAACCTTCTGTACAATGGCAGATTATTAAATCAGGACTAGAGCAGTTTTTTGTCTTGCTGACTTCTATTTAAAGTCAGCACCATTAATCTGTATGCTTATCAGGGAGGGTAAAAAGTTTTCAGTGTGATATAAGTGGGCTTCATTTTTCTCTTGCATGTCATTTGTGATGCTTCTACATTTTCAGGGCTTTCTCAGAGCTCAAACACAATGTTTAGAGGCCTCATAAGCTGTTCTCCATCTTGTCTAGTGATGGATGCAACCTGTCCAATAAAATTCGAAAATGAAATGGGAAAGACACGTCAATATACCTTGTATAAAGCCTAATAAATGCATGGTGTTTTATCCAGGGAGATAATCCAGGTATAGGTAGGTAATATATTAATACGGTCTTCTACCAGCACGAGATAATCCAGGGTTATGGATGTTAACTGAGCTATATTTAGTTAACCAGTGCAAATATTTGCCTGCTCCTACCTAAGGAGCAGAAGGACCTGGTGAAGACTCACATCTTGAGACAGCAGCAAAAGAGTGTCCTCAATTTCCAAGTTTGTCAAGATCCTATTATGTCTTCAGTGCAAGGCATATCATAGGCTCTGATTTGATTGTTCCCATACAGCCAGGGTGACAAAAATGTAGTCAAAATGTCAAAATGTAAAGTCAAAATTAAAGTCAAAATGTAGGACATGGTCACCCAAAAGACACTTTTTGCCCAAAAGTGTAGGACAAAATGTAGGATATCCTACATTTTGCCCTACTTTTTTAAAAAAAACCCTTACTTTGGTTGGGGTCGGGTCAGGTAAGGGCAGCTCCGGTCTGGCCTCCTGGGGAGGGTGGGAGGGTGCTTGGGGGCACTGGGGGGACGTTAAACTCAGCCGCAGCTTGGCGCGGCTCAGTCCGACTGAAATATTAAAAAAATGTTGTGTGTACGTGCATGCAGCATATTGTTTCCTGAAAAGACTTCCTAGAGAGGTTTGGCGTGGTGGAGACCTCCCCTGACTGCTGCGGGCATGCACCTTCAATTAGGAAGTAAAAGTGCTGGCGAGGTGCTGGCGAGGTGCTGGCAAGGGGAGGTCTCTGCCCATGCCGAACCTCTTTAGGAAGTCTTTTCAGGAAACAATACGCTGTGCATGCATGCGCACAACGTTTTTTGGGAATATTTCAGCCCAACATAACCGCGCCAAGCCGTGGCTGAGTCTGACATCCCCCAGTACCCATAAGCACCCTCCCACTCCTCCCAAGGCCGGACAGGGGCCCATTGGACCAGACAGTCCATTCCAATGGGCCAAATCTGGACTAGTCTGGCCAATTCCGGCTTTCTGGGAGCCCTGCCATACAGCCCCATAATATCCTCTTCCCACTTGTTTCTCCCTCAAGTCTTTGTCACCTGTCACTCACCTCTCTCACACCTCTTTGACAAACAACAATTGTTTGCAACTGTTAGCAAACAATTGCTAAACTGTTAGCACCTTCCTTGCTCATTTCCCTAATACTTGAATGGAACCATCATAGCGCACTAACTGCAAAAGGGTAGACTCTGTAGTCTTTCCAGCACTGCCAACCCATGGCAGAAGTTCTGGAAAGACTATCATTGCCAACCTGTCTTCTGTTTGGCTCACCCTGATGACGCTACATCAATAAAGGCACAAGTTGCTTGCTCTTCTTTTCTTTCTAGGTAGCATCTAACTGGCTGTTAGATAGGTATGGAGACTTGACAAACAGTTTTCTGATGTGCAGGGGGGGCAGATGCATGAACCTACAGTGGGGAAAAAATCATTTATGATAATTTGTTATCTGAACTGCTGCAGTTGGAAATTCATGTTTCATTCAACCTTTCTTTGCACTGGCAAAGCAAGCAATACATAGCAAAGCAAGCAATACATAGACATTAAAATATATTTTCAGACACAGTTAAATTAGGGCTGTCTGAGACCATGGTTGATCTTGTTTTAATTGCCACTGTCAAGAATTTTGCCAATTGTGTTGTAACCAATCTAGTCCGGTCTGCCAAAAGGAAGGCTAGGGGTGCAGTCCAGAGTAACGCTGGAGAGTCCTTGCTCTAGTGTAAGAACAATTTGCTCTGGATTGCAATATGAATTTCCCATAGGTTTTCACTAGGTGCTGCAGTAACTAAAGCAGGCTTCCGTCAGTCTTGGAAGACTATGGTATCGTGCTCGGCACTGCATACGCTGCATGCGAAGCACGAAAGCCTGGATTGTATTGTTATGGAGGATAGGCCAGTGGTGGGCTCCAGCAGGTTCGCACCTCCTCTATAGAACCGGTTGTTAACAAGAGATAGGACATATGAAGTTTAAAAATAGCCATTTAAAAGTGGCTGCCAGATGGGCAGAGAACCGGTTCTTAATTTCTTTAAAGCCCATCACTGGGATAGGCTGTTACCCAAGCAGCAAATCCCCCCTCTCCACGCCACTGAATTAGTCCAGTGGAAAGGCAGAGTCAATATGATTGGATCCAGCTGGTGTCGCAGAGCTGGGCTAAGGACAGGAGCTCACCCTGTCTTGTGGGGCCAACCCAGGTCTCAAAACCTGGCCTGCTGGTTAACAGGCACAGCGCCTTAACCGCTTGCGCCACCCACAGCCCTTCAGGTGCAGTAACTACAGGTGCATGTAATGTCTCTTACATGCTCCCATAGTTACTCTGGATTGTAAGGTACATAAAATTCTGGGGATTGGCCAGGGCACTTTCCAAGCAAGGGAGAAATTAAGTTCTCTTCAGACATCTTTGTAGAAGGAGCAAAACAAAAGTATGTGAGCAAGTGTTTCAGCACCCTCACCACATAACAAATACGATTTAGCAGTGGAACTCCTCCAAAACGACCCTGAAAAAGTGCAGAGGGCATAGCATTGAGTCATGCAAGTGTAAAAGCTCTTCTATATCTTGGAGATGTAAGGGTAGACAGGTATTGTGCTTTAATATTAGGATGCCTTGTTGCATAGTGGTCATACCAAGGGCATAATTTGGTGGTGGCTGATAGATCAGTTTGGTATTCAATATCATATAAACATTGTTTCAGTATATTTCTTGCTCTATCATTTCCCATAGGTAACAGAAGGTCAGGTGAAAGTGCAAGGGTACATAGATTTACTTTTATATTCTTATTCCATACGCTTTTGTGTGAGTCCTCCATCACATAGCAAAGCAGGCCAGAGGGAACTAAATTCAGCTTTAGCCAGAAATTAAATTTCCTTTAACCAGGCCTGCGTGGTTACTGAGGGTAGGCCACTCTGCAGTCTCAGAAAAGCATCGAAACACAGCCTGTGGTGTTTCAAATGTGCTGCAATTGGAAATTTTATGTCAGGTCCTAGGTGATCCATTGCATGTACGTGATCCATTGCAGTTGATTTACAGTGCAATCCTAAGCATATTTACTCAGAACAAAGTCCTATTATATTCAATGGGGCCTACTCCCATGAAAGTATGTTTAGGATTACAGACTTAGAACACAATCTACTGAAAAGTAAGCCCCATTGTGTTCAATGGGTCTTACTCCTAGGAAAGTGTCTTTAGGATTGCAGCCCTAGACTGTAATCCTAACATCCACTTAGACCAGCCTAAGCCCCGGCATAAGTCCTGTGCTGCCCTGAGGGTGTCACAAAAGTGCAGTAAGACACATCTGCCCACTCCTGAGGGGGTTAGGCCAAATTACAGACATCCGTTAACCTCACCACACCACCATGGAAAGATAGGACAGAGTTAGGCTGGCCTAAATTTCTTAGGATTGCGCCCTGAGTTGTAATGCTAATATTTTCAGTACATATACAGTTGAAGTACAGTGTTATTCTTGGGTAATTAGAGAGATCTAGTTAAAGCATAGCAAACACCAGTTAGGGACTATTGAGTCACTTATACATATCCTTTTATATTCTCCCCGTTACATCGATATTAGAGCCAGGTTTTTATCTCACTTTTTATTTAATTTACAGCACATTCAGGATGTTGCCAAAATTTGCTGGTTATTTTCTTCAGATAGTTTGGTTGTCCTCATCTCTGTCAGTGTTTTTGTCATAGAAGTGTTCAAGAGACGCACACATTTTATCTAATTTGTCAGCGAGATTTTATATTATTTATATCTTTTCTTTTAATATGATCCTAACTTATTTTGACCCTGTACTTACAGCAGTTGTTCATACTTTATTGTATTCATTTTACTCTATTTATTATTGTATGGTTATGTTTTATGCCTAATAAAGGTCAATGAAATGCATAGCAAACATTGAATAATGTATATTCTTTATATACCAGTACTTTCACTTCCGCAACACAGAGCACAACTATACCATGTATCTTGAAGTTTTGTCAACAGTTTTTAAAAAATAATGTTATAGTTATTTTTAATTAATCTTATATTCCAAAAATACCATTTAAACATATAATTATTTGGAAATATAATGAATTGCAAAAGAAAGGAGGTGGTTTTTTCAGGAACAACAAAACATTATATAATTAGGTGACGGTTGCTAGTCCTATCTTTGTCACTTCAATTGCTGAATTATTCACTGGATATTATTGAATGCTCTGAAACTTATTTTTCACATTAAAACCAAACTCTTAGCAGAGTAAACACTTGATATTTTATTTTTAAGAAGCTCATTTATACCTTATTCCCTAGTCTCCTTGAATCAATAAAGTGTTATTATACAACCTCTTCATAATTCACTTAACACTGTGACAGTTCATTTTATTCACTATTATGTATACAGAAGAGTGAAAAAGTGGTTGACAGGTCAATAGTATTAGCAGTATTATGCTCTATATGTTTTGTCAAAATTATATTCATCTGATAAAGATCAATATTTTTATGTCATATTTTTGTAACATCCTTTCTGGTTCAACCTCAGATGATTTATTAGTTTGTATGCCGCACTGTTCTCATTGGAACATAGTTGTTTATTATTCATTAGGAAAAAAATACATATTTTCTTCAAACATTCAGGTTTAAATCTAACATCCATAGAATGCCAGTATCAGATGTCCTTTGAAAGTTTATTGTGGCTCATGATAAACAGCATGATGGCCCTGATTGAACAGGCAAGGTTAGCCCAAGATCTCCTGATGCCTGGGATGGCATACAAAATGCTCCCCAATGATGTGCCTGCCTCTCTTCCTCAAAGATGCCAGTGTTCTTACTCATTATTCTCTTCCTGTCTATATTTTCTCTTCTTCTCTGTCCCCTTCTTTCTTTTACAATACATGGAGTGAAAAGCAAATAGGAGCTGGAAAAGGAGTAGTCAGTGAGCATCCCTCCCATCTATCTGTGGCCTCAAGTGACTTCTTCAGATATCTGGTAGGCCAGAGCAATTTTGGAATCCTATAAAGCTGGAATCCTATATTTTTACATACTGCAGACAGTATTTGGCTTCTTCCAGTCTCTTTGGGATCTTGGGAGAATGGTGCACATGGGTGGATGGTGAGTATGGGGTGTGTTGCATATGGTGCGCATGAGTGGACGGTGCACATGGGGTTTGATGCGCATTGGGGTGTTGCGCATGTGGGAATGTTGTGCATGTGGGGATGGTGTGGATGGGGGATGTCCTCACATGCTCATGGAGGGATGATGCTCATGGGCATGTTGTGCATGGGGTTTTTGAGCATGTGGGGTTATGATGCGCATGGAGGGTGTTGCGCATGGAGGGATGTTGCGCATGGGGGGACGGTGCACATGAGAGGGTATTGCACATGGGAAGGTATTGCGCATGGGGCAGATGTGCATGGGTGAATGATACACGGTGGGAGGTGTTGATGCACATGAGGTGTTGATGCGCATGGGAGATGGTGCGCATGGGAGGGTGGTGCACATATGAGGTGGTGTGCATGGGGATGGTGCACATGAGGAGTTCATGTACATGGGGAATGGTGCACATGGGGGTGGGTGCTTATGGAAGGGTATTACACATGGGGTGTTGATGTGTATGGAGGTTAATGCGCATTGGGGAATGATCTGCATTGGGGGGTTGTTGCACATGGGGGGCTGTTGCACAGTGGGGGGATGGCATACGGGGGAAATTTTACTTCTGCAATGTGGGTATGTTTTCACAAGTCTTGAATAAAATCCTAAGAACCTTAATTCCTGGACAAGTTACACATTTGAAGTAATTAACTCTTAATCCTGCATGATTAGAAATATAAATGTAAAGCTTATATTTCTAGCTATTTGATAAACATCTAATTTCAATACTGGGCTCTGAAAAGTAACAGCAGGATTCATTGGTGGAAAATTATTTGCTTTGAAATACATCATTTATAAATATCTTTACTCTCCCATGTTTCATGATAGATTTCTTGGCAAAAAATCTGTTCTTTTCAAGAACAGCAATGCAAAGCCTTAAAAGGATTCTGTGTGCAAAGGAACTTTTCTTTATCAGGTTTTTATTTAAAATACATGTTGCATATGCAGGGACACAAGATGAATGAAGTCTTTTTGGACTCAAAGATAACCTTGAAATAATACTTATATATCATACTACACATTCATGTGTTGCCTTGATCTGTTAGACTGTCTGAATGACTGCAGAAGTGAAAAACATCTGGGAAGAGTGGGAGGACAAGGATTCAAAGATTGTATACAATCATGAGTAAGAATGGATTACTTTTATATATGTAACAGTCAACAAATCTTATCCTATCATATATGCACTATTATCATTTCCCCATGCAGATGACATCAGGGTGACCAGATGCCCAAACCTCAAAAAGAGGACAAGGTCTTGGATTCCTCTCAGTCTGTCCTTTCTGGTGGACAGTGGCACATTTGCCTACTCATGAGTAAAGCCCTGATATTTGGCACGTTCACTTTCCCATAGAGCTCAACATAGAGCTCCCATAGAGCTTAAAAATAAAATATTTTTTATTCTTAGTTTTTTGGCCGTAATGTTTGATAGGAAGTAGATATTTCAAGACTTTTGCATTGGATTTTGCTCTTCAATACAAATCCAACAACATATGACATGGTGGGGTGATGCACACCATTGTGAAGTTCCAAAATGGAGCCAAAATGGAGAACAATGAAGCCCTTTTGGAGGACAGGAGGCTAAAAAAAGAGGACAAATCTGGAAATTTCTAGTCATATGATCACCCTGGTCAAGGGGTTGCATAATGTGTACAAACACTCAATTGCACAGGCATCTGATTTGCATTTTGAGTGTGTGAATCAGGAATCTATGTGATTTTGCAGATGTGCAGAGTGCAGTCATCACTCAGGAAAATATCTGTGTTGCGAAAGGAATGGCACACACTTGCTCTTTTACTAGATTGGTAAGTATCTGAACCAGACCAGAAAATTATTGTATTTCTCAGACAGAGAGAAAGTACAGTACTGTATAAAATCTAAGATTTCAGGCACCTACAACTGGTTAAATCGCTCCTCGTTTTCTTCTTGGGAACCTTGAAATGAACCTTCATACATCAAAATGGCATCTAAAGAATGGAATTCAAGGGAGAAGAGTTGGACAAAGTTAACTCTGATAAGTATAAAAGATTCAAAGATTCAAAATTCCCAAATCCACATATTTTATTGATAAAGATATATTTATGATTTTCGTGGCATGCAGTCTTAAGCACAATGGCAAAAAAATTGGCAATCGTTATTATAGAAAGTATGCTACCACTTTTTGCAAAGAAAGCACAAATACTGTTGAACATCCAGTTTTAAAACTGCTTGACATTTGAAGGTAAGATACAGCAGCTTTGTAGGGATGAGATACAATCTTCACAAAAGTTCTAGTGCCAGGACTTAAAATGTTCAGACAAGTTTTGTTTGGCAAAATAAATTCATACAGCTACTTTTACCATTTAATATTTGCCATATTTAAGGTGGAGTTGAACATGCAAATTGCTGTGCTAAGCTATAATTTTCAGTCTGCAATCTTAAACGCACTTCCTTGGGATTGACCCTACAATCCAGAGTAACTACAGGAAGACGTACAAGGCACTTATTCTAGATTGCTCTATGCATTTCCCGTAGGTTTCCCATGGGTGGCACTGTAACTACGTCGGTGTAAAAGATCCCGTAGTTACTCTGGATTGTAGCCACAGTGCCATGGGAAAAAATGGGACTTACTTTTGGCATTTCTGGGGGTGTGCCCCAAACTGGGTGATACTTTTAGTGATAAAAAATAGCTGAAATTGTGGTTTGTAGGAATAATACCATCATGTTATATTGGAAATCATTTTCGGATTATTCTAAAATGTCTGCATACAAAATGTCATTGTCTGACCCATGTTCTGGATAATCTGTATGGCTCAGGCAACAAGGTGGTGGGAAGGAATGTACTCGTAAGAGGAAAACTTGAGTATAACCTTAGCAGAATGCTATTAAAAAACAGAGTTAAATGGCTTCATTTTATCAAAGGTTATGGTTAGAAACCTGAAACCAAGAATGAAATTGTCTTATGTAATAAAAATTACATGAAATTGTTTTATGTAACAAAAAGTACATTTATTTAGCTCAAAATGGATCAATGAGACAGAGTATTTGAAGAGCCAATGTGATGTTGTTATGAAATAGTATGGAATCAATAGGTTATTATTAAGATGACATCCTGCCTTGGGGTAGTGGTGGTGACACCATTGGTGTTCAAAATAATTAAAATAGTGGTTTGTAGGATACAATTTGATGTATACCATTTGATGTATAATTTATAGCAGGCTCTGCCTTTCCATTGGACTAATTCAGTGGCGTGGAGACAGGGGATTTGCTGCTTGGGTAACAGCCTATCCTCCATAACAATCTAACCCAGGCTTTCGTGCTTTGCATGCAGCGTATGCAGCGCCAAGCACGATACCATAGTCTTTCAAGACTGACGGAGGCCTGCTTTTTTTTATAGCAGAGTGCAATAAAACAACCATTTTCAAATAACTTTATTCTATCAAAAGATATTTGCCCAAAAACCAGTGGGGGAAGCATAGTGGTGGATTGCTATGTGCTAGCTTCCTGCACCAGCTGATGCAACTCCTACGATATGACTGGGACTTACTTCTGAGTAAACACCCAGAGGATTATATTGGAAATCATTTTTGAATTATTTCTTGCCTGCATACAAAATGTCATTGTCTGACCCATGTTCAGGATAATCTGTATGGGTCAGGCAACAAGGTGGTGGGAGGGAATGTACTTGTAAGAGGGAAACTTGAGTATAACCTTAGATAAAGTGGGTAGAACGACAGCAAATAAGGAAAGTAATCAGAATCAAAAATAGCTCACAGATAGGTAGGGAGCACTAAATGACATCCTACTTTCCAAATGAATGGGAAACCAGTTTAGATAGGACTTTTGTGGGTAGTCTGTGATTTGTTGCTGGACAAGAGAAGGAAAATCTGATTTTGCTTCCACTATGCATGCATACACTGTAAATTCATGTGTAGCACATCTAGTATACTGGAAATCAGAATGCTCAGAAATATGAGTGTGCATGCATATAATGCAATGGCCTGTTTGTATGACATTCAAATGGCTGCTGTGCACACCGGTTATCTTCCTGGCTTTTCTGTTGCAACTGGAGGGGTGACAAAGTGAACATCAGCGGGCTGCCTTGTGAGCTTGCGAAAGGTGAAAACTCAAGCAGATCAGCGTGGTGTAGGAGATCTAGGACAGACAAGACAAATCTGAAAACCAGCAGAACCAGCTGGCAGTGTGCACCGCACACTTTGTGCACAGTGTGCACAGTGTGCACTTTCCATCCTACCGATGAGTAGTAAAAGAGCACTACATTGCTCAGCCAAAAGCCAGACACACAAGCAGCAATTGTATATCAGAATCATTTGTGCATGTGTGTACATATGTCTTTCTGCAAGGGTGACACCTGTCCCTGTGCCTTGTGAATCACACATTGTCTGCCACAGTGGTGGGCTTCAGAGAGTTCTCACAGGTTCTATAGATCCCTTTGCTAATGAGCGCCTGGTTCGGAGAACCAGTTACTAATGGGACTAACACAATCCAGAGTAACTACGGGAGCACGTAACAGACATTACGTGTACCCGTAGTTACTGCACCACCTAGTGAAAACCTATGGGAAATTCATATTGCAATCCAGAGCAAATTGTTCTTACACCGGAGCAAGGACTCCCCGTAGTTACTCTGGATTGCACCTTTAGGTTATTAGGACATAGAACCTGTTGTTAATTTATTTGAATCCCACCACTGCTCTGCTACCTCTGGGTATGTATGCCCACCTATTTCAAAGACCAGGCTGTGGTCCAAGACACCAATCCCTGTTGACTTTGTATTCTATGGTCACAACTGGCAACACAACTCTGTGCACAGTGTGCTGCCTATGACCATTTGTTGAACCAGGTACCCTGTTTTTGGAGCAGATAAGCCAAAGAGGGAGCAGAATGAAGACAGAGAGGGGAAGGAACAGAATTCCATTGGAAGAACTGGGAAGGCCTGGGAAGAGAAAGGGAAGGAGAGGGTCAATCTTTTGGCAGTGGTGCATGCCACATTTCATTCCGTCTTTTGGAAATCTCCCTGCTCTTTTCCTTCCTCAGAAATAATTTACACAGAAGTAAGTATAAAAAAATACTTCCTGATTGCCTTACCCTGCCTACCTTTGCATACACATGTCATGCACCTTTTCACGGCTTCATCGGTGCTGGTAACAGGAGTTCGCATTGGGGCGGGTTACCGAACCATTCCTGGGTGCCCTTTTATGAGTTGACGGGTTTGATGAGTTTTGAGCCCTTTTGATGAGTTGACGGGTTTTTTCATGCAGATTCTTTCCTTCTTTCTCCTTTTGTCACTGTTGGAATTTCAATTGCATGGTGATCTGGTCTGGTAGTTGTGTTAGGCTGCAATCCTATCCACTCTTTCCTGGGAGTAAGTCCCACTGATTATAATGAATATTATTTCTAAGTAGACATGGATTGGATTGGGCTGTTATTGTAGAAGAAGAACATTAGTAAGCTCACACATCAGCTTAGGCAAACAGAGCATTTTTGGTGACTCCATGACCCCTGTCCGAATGTTTTAAATGAGAGTTTACAACCATAAGCAAGAAGCTACATTGCTTTTATTATATATAGCCTCTAGCAATATGGCCTCTATAATATAGAGGCCATTTTGAAGCTGCAGGGGTCAGTACCATTAAAAATGCCATTACTGCTGCAATTTTCAAAACACAGATAAAATGAATTACAGATAAAAATCTATATACAGCTTCTTAAAAAAAATCCTGTGGGTGCATTTAAAATCTATAGATGCCCCAGATTGACGAAAACAAAATCAATGCCATCTGTTTCAAGATACTTGTGTTAATGAAACATATGTTAAGATAGAATACATGTAATAATGTTTATGGTGGATTATTTTTTAAAGTTCTTTGTCAGAAGAAGGATCATCCTTTAAATCTAAGTTGCTGCAAAACATTTAATTTTATTTATTTAATTTATATCCTGCCTTTCCTCCCCTGCAAGAGGGAGCTCAAAGCGGCTAACATCAGAAAACAATAAAACACCATTAAAATAGATCATAAATACAGATTTATTTAAAAATCATTTAAATTTGTTAACAGGTTATTAAAGCTATCTAGAGATCTACAAATTGCAGAGCTTCTTTGCAACATCAAATAGCATATTTCTTGCAGTTTGTTAAGATATTGTACATCTATATATTGTACACTAGGATGTTGTAGTGGTTACAAAGATGGACTGGAATTGGGAAGGTTCAAATACAGCTTCAAATCCCAGATTTAAATCCCCCCTTTGCCTTGAAGCTTCCTGGGTGACCTTGAGCCAGTCATTCATTCTCAGCTTCACCTACCTCACAGGGCTGTTGTGAGGAGAAAGGATAAAATGCTTTATAAGCTACCTTGGGCATTTGTATTAACATTGGAAAGGCAGGGTATAAAACAAAATAAATACATAAATTCTACATACTATGCAGATGAATTTTTTTAAATGATGCATTAAAAATGTTTTCCACTGATCTATGCATTTTACCAGCATTACAGTAACTCATTCTTTTACATTAAGGGGTCTCCTTGATATAGTGCAGGGATTTTCAACCCTTTTCATCTCATGGCACACCATCAGCTGTTTTTACCATTGACAAGGTATACCATGTTGTTCGAATTCCCAAGTTTTCCTATTACCGTATTTACTTGAATGTAATGCACCATCGAATATAATGCGCACCCTATACTTATATTTACTCAATACTAAATACTGTATTTACTCAATTCTAATTAACATCGAATCTAATGCGCATCCTGATTTTGGAGATTGAATTCGGCTGAAAAAGGTGAATGTTATATTTGAGTAAATGCAGTAATAAATGTCCCTCCCAAAATTCCTGCGGCACACCTGAGGACTGTCCGTAGCACACCAGTGTGCCATGGCACATTGGTTGAAAATCACTGAAAAAGAGGGATACCTCCATATTTGCAGACATGGCCCTGAATCTCCAATTTCACTTATCCATGATTCACAAATTCCTCCGCCATGCAAATCTTTAGCTAATTGCTGTCTTGTGTGTTCTTACTTTCCTTGAGCCCCATCAGAAATTCTGCAAATAGTTTGTTCTTTGGCAGAAATTTTTTTTAATAACCATATCAGACAAAAAGTGTTCCAAGGTGTGGTGATTTCATGAAAAAATCTGGAAGCTGGACATGGCCCTTCCTCCCAAGCAAGTCTGTAGGTTTGCTTTGAATAAACTTTCCTCAAGGTGAAATGGTGTAATGAATACCAGATGTAAATAGCATCACTTCAAAATTAAAAGTTTGCATTAGTGTTTGGGTTACAAGGCAAAAATGGTACATTTTCTTCTTGTGTGCAGGCTGAATCATCCTTTTTTTTGCATATAAACCATATTATCTCAGGACAGGAACAATATTTTGAGATTGGAAATAATTTCCGTTTTGGATCTATCTCCATGCATGTATAGATGTTCTCAGTACTTATAGATGCTGGGATAGAATGATGTTGTTCCTAAATACAGTAGTTTTGAAACCCTTTGCAGTAGGACTGGTAGTGATTGAGAAGAGTTGTGTATCCCCTTGTGTACCCCTTCAGGGCTGGCTTTAGGGAAATTGGGCACCCTTGTCAAGGGCATGCAGAGGGTGGATGCCTGCCTTGAGTCCCACAAAAAATGTTTTGAAATTGTCCCCACAGTTCCTAAGGCTTCCTCTGATCAGCTTTAATAAATAAAAGTAGAGAAATGAAGGCTGAAATCCCATTTTCAAGTGGCTGCCAGATGGGCATAGAACTGGTTGTTAATTTCTTTGAATCCCATCACTGGTTTATATACTGATGTCCCAATAACATCATGGAAAGACAGGCCAATTGAGTTAGGCCTAAATTTCTTAGGATTGCACCCTATTTCATTCAAATACCGTAAATGGAAATACTGGGTAGTAATGACTCTAGGCAACATTTTTAAAATGCATTTATGGAAATTCCTGCTCTTTTTGAAAATACTCCTTATCACTAAAAGCCACTTCATTTTTTTCAAAGGCACAGAAAGAAATTGGCCCAAGATAAGGACTTCTTTTTCTCACATAATTTAATGTTTATACCATATTTTATGCAAGCAATATCTTATGCAGCATGAGTCTCATTATGATGTTAATTTAGGTATGAAGATGGTTTCATTTACAGACTTTAACTAGCAATTATGTTTATAAATTGGTTTTCCATGCTCATATAAAAAGTTCCTTACCCATCAATCATGGTTTTAGTATTCACTTTACATCATAATGCTGAGTTATATGTTGTAAGTTATAGTGCTTACACTAAAGTAAGTGCTGAGTTGTAAGTCCTTGTAATATAAGGATTTTATTGTTTTTGTATTGCATTATAAGAGTTTTCTTTTAAAGTTGAGAATTTTTGCTTATAATTAATACATTTGATTGTTTATATACTTTTATAAATACTCTTTTTGTTTTTCATGAAATAGAAACAAATTTCAGGTTATCAACTGATACTTTTTTAAATTCAGCTACAATCAAAACCTAATCAAAATCTAATCTAATCAAAACCTTAGATTGAAAGTAAATCAAGCAAACATCTCTCTCTCTCACTGTGTATATATATATATATATATATATATATATATATATATATATATATACACACACAGTGGTACCTCACATAAAGAGCTTAATTGGTTCCGGAGGCATGCTCTTTAAGTGAAATGCTCTTTAAGTGAAGCAGATTTTCCCATAGGAAACAATGGAAACTCAGACGATTGGTTCTACAACCCCAAAAATATTCATATAAAAATATTAACTGTATGTAAAAATGATGAGAAATCACAGGAATTGAATTTGGTATAATAAAATACAGACCACAATCACTGTAATAAAACACTGTAATATTCTGTACTGTAAAAAGAAAAGAAAAACCTTTATGGCCAACAATGACTAATTTTCACTGGGGCTTACTCACAGGAAAGGGGGACACACACTCCTGTGTCCCCCCCCCCAGGAAAGGGGGACACACACTCCTGGAAAGGAGCGTGAGAGACCTAGCCTTGCATATCTACTCTATAGTAAGTATAGTAAGTATAAGTATTGTATAGTCAGTGGGGCTCACTCCTGTGTAAGGGGGCAGATTGCTGCCTGAGAGACCTGAGAGACTAAGAGACATCCTAACCATGTCTACTCAAAAGTAAGTCCCATTGTATTCAGTGTGTCTTACTCCTGGGAAAGTGTGTTTAGGATTGCAGCCTAAGTGCAGGTTAATTTGTTTTATTTTTCTTTATTACTTTGTATTTTATTACTGTATTGTAATAATTTTCCTATGAATATTTTTGGGTTGTGGAACAAATTGTCTGAGTTTCTATTATTTCTTATGGGAAAATTCACTTTGATATACAAGCGTTTGGAATGAATTATGCTTGTAAACCAAAGTACCACTGTAAATAGACATGGGCCCCAATCCTATTAAAGAGGCAACAATTTTATATGTTAATCACATAATAAGTTAAAGGTTCACTCCTTATAGGGCTAGCAAGTAGTGACTGTCATGGAGTATTCCTATGGAGTAGGACCAAACATCTGTGCCCTGATGCCTGCACATAATACTTCAGTAACAGCAGTGGGGAAAGTAATTGCCTGTACTATTGCAGCCAGAGGCATAACAAGGGCAGAATCTGAGGGGCATCTGCTCCAGGTACTGTGCCAAGGAAGGGCACCCACTTACAGTGGTGGCTTTAGCAGTTTTGTGATCCCATTCCTTCCACAGGAAAAGGAATAAGGGGGTGCAAAACTGCTTGGGGGAGAACCCAGAAGTGATGTCATGTGACATGATGTCACATGAAATTGTGATGTCATTGCCACAGGAGCCCCTGGGGCAGTGTGTTATGCCTGATTGCAGTTACTGTGGTTAAATAGTATCAGGGTATGTTTTACATATTCATATCCTACTGAATTTCAACCCAGGTTTAGTTTTATTATCCTGACAAGAGCAGAACTGAGGACAATCCACTTGAAACTCATTCCTTGCAGCCAGTATAAGTAATGACAAGTGAAGAAAGGGACAGTGAATTTAATAGAAAAATGGATATTCAAACAGAAGAG
Organism: Cryptoblepharus egeriae; assembly: GCA_030015325.1. Lineage (NCBI taxonomy): Eukaryota > Metazoa > Chordata > Lepidosauria > Squamata > Scincidae > Cryptoblepharus > Cryptoblepharus egeriae. The sequence goes on along the minus strand of JAREYC010000003.1, from coordinate 121,363,535 downwards.
AAAATTTAAAGAACCAGATAACATTGGAACTATCTGGTGAAAGCAGAAGGAACCAGTTAATATCGTGCACAGTCAATTAATGAAGAATGACAGCAAATGCACATTGTTATGCCTGGATGAATGATATAGAATGGTAGCAAAAAATGGAGGAACAGAAAGCCTGTAATTATAAGCAATTAGAAGCATTACGATAAGATATATTATAAGGAAGAAAAACAAATGTTAAATAATGAACAACTCCCTGTTTGATTGATAGAGGACATGTGTTTTGAAGACACCCTAAAAGAGGTTGGAAGCTCATTTCTGTGATGCATTATTTATTGCATAATGCTTCCGCTAATGGCTCAGTCCTCTGTTCTGGTTTACCCTTCAGCTTAGGCTGAAGGATCTTAACATATGTGTAAAAGATCTGCTCAACATCAATTACATCAGTTACATCAGTCCTTTAAATTTGGATAGGATTTGGCCCTAACTGCCCAGTGCTAATGCAAGTGGAGCACTAACTGCAATCAGTAATGTGTGGGATAGACAGACAGGCCTCCTCAAGTTAAGGAACATTTGTTCCCTTATCTTGGTGTTGCATTTTGGCTGACCAATGTAGAAAAATTGATTAGGACTGGCATATAGGGGATCTATCAATAGCTCAACAGTCTCTGAACAAAGTTGGCATTGAAACTGCTCAAATGGATCAGAACATTCATGCACATACATGTTATGTGCTGTTTGAAGCCAAAATGTCTTTATAATATATTATAGCTGTATAACCTGTTTTAAGCTTAAATTGGAAATGTGAAACTTTGCAATTAAGAGGAAATATTTGCTAACATATCAGCAATAAAAAGTGGAAAAGAATGTTCTACTGAACACCTGGTGATTTGACCAACTTCTGTGTTTGGACCAAACTAATGTCGTAGTGTCTGAACCATGTGCAGAACTGGATTTCTGCTAAAACCACAAAACATTTTCTACTAAAAACTAAAAAGTGGACTTTGAGACCAGATGTAATTCCCACTGGATTGGGAGAAAAATTCTTTTAAATAGTTTCAGGTTAAAAAAATCTTATAAGGAAATGGTAGGGCTCAAGTTGGGACCCAATTTTGTCTTTTTGAGTTGTACCGTTATGGTCTAACTAAACAAAATATTCCAACCCTAGATGGAAAATGCTAAAACCAAAACATTACAACCTATTTATCTTGACCAACTCATTCACACAGGTATACTAACTTTACATTAAAAAAATAAGTTAAATAAAATATACTGAAACTCAAAAATGCAGAGAGGACAGACACTATTTATAGAATGGTGACATGGTTTGAAGCAGACATTGTGTGACATTCAGATGTATGTTTTGATTAGTGATGGGATTCAAAGAAATTAACAATCAGTTCTATGCCCATCTGGCAGCCATTTTTTAAATGGCTATTTTAAAACTTTATATGTTCTATCTCTCGTTAACAACCGGTTCTATAGAGTAGGTGCAAACCTGCTGAAGCCCACCACTGGTTTTGATGTATGTACTCATTATACTTTTGCAGATGGACCAGTACTTTCAAATCTGATCTGTTCTTTATCCCTTCATCAAAGGGGCTCACAAGTAATAATGGAGGAAATTCAATGCATCTAGGAACAGAAGCAGAGAAGAGTGAGAGATCATGGAGAAAGCAGCTAGCCTTTATCTAGATCTTGCTTCCTTCCCCCCTACATATAAATACAGTAAAGAATTCTGCTTGAACAATAATGAGATGCCTATCTGGAAATTTAGATATGAATTGGTGAAATATCTGGGAGGCAGAGAAAGAAAAGGTCTGGGATATGTGGGCGGAATGATTTGGCTTTGCAGACCTAAGGCAGTCCCTGTTGTATGTGATACAAATTGTCGAATAGTTACAGTATGTTAATTCCAGGTTGGGAACAAATGGGATCACATGGACTACAATCCTGTGTACCAGAGAGTCTACTTGCATCGTCTGAATACACTTGCATTGAATTGCAGGCTTTTCTTAGGCTGCAATCCTAAAGACACTTTCCTGGGAGCAAGATCCATTAAACACAATGGGGCTTACTTTAGAGTAGACATGAGAGATTGTGCTCAAAGAGTGGATTGGATATCTGTAAGCATTTCCTGCCTTGGGCTATAGTCTCAAAATAGGCTTGTTATGCCATTACCCTCGGTGCTTGTGTGCTGTGTTGGAACTTCCCATCTTGTAACCATATATTCTGGAACATGTTTATCTCAAAAATAATACATGGTGCTATTCAAATTGAGGAGCTGGTAGGAAGCCAGGTTCCCATTGTGGTTAAGGAATCAGCAGATGCTTTTGTTTTTAACGTTATATTCATCCACAGATACTTGGATACCTGAAAACCAATGTGCTGAGACATTTAACACATTGGCGGTAACTGATAGCAACTTTCACAAAGTGTGCTTACTTTTTTACATACTGTGTTCTGTACAGCAACTCAATGTCTGCACCATTTCAAATTGCTGTAATAGAAGAACTACCCCTATCCACTCTACGGGTAAAGAGTGCTAAACAAGAGGAGAGTATGAGAGTGAGACTTTGGGCTTGCTCTGTCCCCATCAAACCACTTTGACAACTCAGAGTAGTAAAAATTTAACCACAAGTGCCAAGCAGTTCATGGTGTGAACTTCCACTGTGTGACCGCAGCTCATGCAACTGGTTTATATCTATCCAAACTGAAAACAAGTCACCAACTGCTAATGCTTGCAGCAACCTTCAATCTTAAGGATAGTGGTCGAAACAGAAGCTGCTTGACAGTTGTGCTTGATGGTGTGCACTTAACAGTTCTGCAAATGGATGGAAAGTGCAAACTATTTCACATAAGATCATGGTCCAGGGTGACTATAGAATGGAAGACAGAGTGCCTCTCCCTATAACCATTGCAATAAAGAGGGAATTGAAGCAGGTTTAGCTCATTATAGAAGGGTTTAAAAAGCAGCACCTGCCTCAATTCCCTCTTCTATGCAGTGGTTAAAGGTAGAGGCACTCTGTCCTCCTTTCTATATGGCTACCCTGTCATGGTCCTGTCTAATAGCATACTTCTATAGATATTATTTCTAAGGGCACAATCCTAACCATGTCTACTCAAAAGTAAGCCCCATTATGTTCAATGAGTCTTACTCCCAGGAAAGTGTCTTTAGGATTGTAACCTGAGTCCCATTGAATCCAAGTTGAGGTAATTGTATATATGAGATCGTAGCCATAAGCACTCCATGTCCCATTTTACTGTCCCATAGAGCTGAATAGGTCATGCTGAACTAGGGCTAAGGACATGCCTTATGTATTTTTAATGCTTGGGAAAGAAATTTACTCTCATGTTTTTCTGTTTATTTGCTTTGTGTGTTTGACTATAGTCTTGGCCCAATTCTGTTTTTCTCTTTCTGTAATGCTTAATGGATTTGTTGAATTCAGGCCTAAATATGTAAATCAGACTATAGAAAGAACCAGTGTTTCATGAGCAGAGTTTCGCAATCCTGCAAAGTACTATCTATGGGTTTAATGACATAATCCTGCAAAAAGCACCAAATAGCATGTTATCCTCCTACAAGTCACTCATTGTGTTGTCCCTGATCGCTGTAGCTGGTGGCTTTTTGCACAGGTGAATTTGCTTTAGTGGGAGAACTTTTCTTGACTTAAATGGAAATATTTCAATCAATTGTGTTATTATAAGTGTGAATTTAACAGGGCACTTATGTTCTTATTTTGTCAGGGGAGATAGCTGAAATCTCACTGAACCAGTCTGGGATTGAGTGAGCCGGTAGCAGTCAAATGTGAGCTCCAACTCGGATAGAAAAGATAAGAGGTATATGATTATACTGTATAATCAGGTGTTGTGCAATGGGATAAAAGACACAAAGAAGGGAACATGGGGATTACGAGAGTGTGGGTGTCAAAAGGTTAAACTGATAAATATATTTTATTGCTTCAGTCAGACTGGACTGATAACATAGGCCTGTGAAATTTGAGGGTAAGAAAACTCCCACCCCCCAAAAAATGCTTGATGGTTGAGAATTTGGGGTGCCTATTCCAAAAACGACATCAATTTTATCCTTTCATCGGTTTTGGAGATTCAACATAACCTCATTAGCAAACGGTTCAAGCAGCTTTCTCCTGAAGAAGTCGTGGTCTAGGCTTCCTCCTTCGGAAGGTGCTGGAATGATTTACCAAAGTGACTACACTATGCCATATCGCTGAAACTACACATAACCGGGGGAAATTGATTTTGTGGAATCAACACCCCAAATATACCCAGGGATGGGTCTAATTTTTAAGGCAGCAAAAAGTATGCTAGCCTGTGTAATGTGTAACAGAAATAACAGGCAGTTCATTCGGTAGATATGTGAGGACTGCAAAGCTATAAAACAATGTCCATGTGTGTTAATCTTCAGCATGCCCCAGGGAGCTGCCAGCCCCTATCTGTGGAGACTGCTTGTTTGCACTGGGGAAGGACCTCTGCATCCCCTCACCCCACAGATATGCTTGGAGGCTTTTGGCAGAGCTGGGATAGCAGGTGCTTGGAGAGCCAAGAGAGGAAGAGGAGAAGGAGAAGGCAGCTACTCTTGTTAGCCTCCCAGGCCAAGTGAGAGATACGGGGCAGACAAGCAGCATCCCGTGTAATGTGCTTCTGTAATTACATGCAGTTCATTCGACAGATATGTGAGGACTGTAAAGCTACAAAACAATATTCATGTGTCTTTATAAATATTTGTTCAATATGTGTTCAATATTTTGGAAAATGAAAACCGGGGGATGACCCATATGAAGCCAAAGTGCACACACAGCTTTATAACTCTAAAAATTTAATCCATGCATGCATGTCTACTCAGAAGTAAGTTCAGCGGTGCTCAGTGGGGTTTACTTGTAGGAAACTGTGCCTTGAAATTCAATCTTAAAATCAGACAGCAAGTCTTTCAAAATTAGAATGTCTTTTTGAATAATTTGAAGAATTAAGAACTAGGAAAAAGAACAGAGAACCAGAAATCAATCCTTTCCCCAACTAGATTTTCTTCAAAAGCAAGAATCAAATGTACTTTCTTCCTCTGCTCATATCTGACATATGAGATGTGTTTTCTATAAGCATAAGCTCCAGGAAGAAGTAGTACTAAAGGGTTGATTAGGAAAAAAAATAGCCATGTGGAGAAGCCTGTTGAAAAGTGGGATAAGCCATAAGCTACAAAACCATAGCCAAAGTACCAGAAGCCTGTTGAAAAGTGGGATAAGCTACAATACCATAGCCAAAGTACCAGTAGTTGAGATCTAGGAACCCAATTTTGAGCTCTGTGTGTCAGCCTTGCATGAGTGCTGAGTGCCACAAATGTGTTGTAAAATGTAAAGTATGCCTGCAACAGAACCAGTCTGTTCTGAGCCCAGTGCCAGCCAGAAGCTTGTTGCACATTGCCTGGGGCTTTGGGTGCAAAGCTTTTGGATAAGCTTTGGGTGCAAAGAGGTTAGGCAAATTCCATGTTTGGGGTCATTAGAAAAGGGATTAAGAATAAAACGTGAGTGTATGAGTTAGAGGTCGTGTGTGTGTGTGTGTGTGTGTGTGTGTGTGTGTGTGTGTGTGAGAGAGAGAGAGAGAGAGAGAGAGAGCATGTCTGTGAGAGAGAGTGTGTGTGTGTTGTGTGAATGTCTGTGTGTGTAATTTACCCTACAATCCAGAGTAACTACAGGAAGAAGAGGCAGTTACTCTGGATTGCTCTATGCATTTCCCATAGGTGGCATTGTAACTACGTCGGTGTTAAAGGTCCTGTAGTTACTCTGGATTGTAGCATATGGGAGAGAGTTGATATCTTTATGTGTGTGAGAAAGAGTATGTGAGATTGAAATTGTGTGTGTGTGTGTGTGTGTGTGAGAGAGAGAGAGATCATGTTTGAGAGAGCATGTCTTTGCATGAGAGTATCTGTGTGTGTGAGAGAGAGTGAGACAGTGTTTGTGAGAGAGAGGTCTTGTGTATATGTGTGAGAGAGAATGTGTCTGTGAGAATGTGTGTGTATCTGTGTGTGTAAGAGAGTTGCTGTCAGTGTGTGTGAGAGGAAGAGTGTGTTTGTACAACTGGGATTCTGTGTGTGTGTGTGTGTGTGAGAGAGAGAGAGAGAAAGAGAGAGAGAGATGTCAACTGGAGAACCTTCTCCTGGTGTAACTACTGTAGCTTGGACTTCCCAGCCTTGTGGTCCCCCCCTTCCTGACTCAAGGGGGAGTCCTGAGTAGTGAAGCCTTACTCCTCCCGCCTGAGCCCCTCCTCAGCCCAGCCTTGACGTGAGCCTGCAGCCCCTTCTCTGCTCAGCGCCCTGAGGGTGCCAGATCAGGACAGTCCAGACATTTTTATAGGGAAAGCTCAGGAGTCCTGCCAGGTCTGAGGAACAGTCAGTCCCTGATCCTGCCAGGATGTTGTTGTCCCTCTCTGTGGAGACTGTGGGTTTGCCCTGGGGAAGCCCCACCGCCCCTCAGGTATGCTGTGCTGCTGGGGAGCCCCTGGCAAGTACGCTGAGAGCAGGAGGAGGGAGCCACTCTGGAGAGCCTCCCAGGCTGGGAAGAGGACGCAGCCAGCAGGCAGGCTGGCAAGCAGCAACTAGAGCTTGGTTGGAAGGGGCGGGGAGGTGGGCGAGCCCTGGGGTCGGGCTGGGCAGCAGCACAGCAGCCTCAACAGCACAAGGAGAGGGGCAGAGGCTGCAAAGGCTCCTAACCATGGACAAGCAGAGAGGCTGGAAGCACCAGGAGCTTCAGGTATAGCAACATCTTTGCAACTTTTTACACATGGAGTAGGGAGAGTGGCAGTGGCAGGGAGTAGGGCAGGGACCCCCAACCCCTCCAACCCCCAAGGATGGTCCTACTCAGGGTGACCACATGTCCTCTTTTTCTCTTTTCTTAAGTCTTGTGTCCTGGAAAAACAAAACTTCATTGTCCTCTTTTTCTAGGGTGACCACATGTCCTCTTTTGCTAGGACATGTCCTGGAATTTAGCCTTGTGTCCAGGAAAAAAAAATCTTAGTTGTTTCCTTGTGAGCTGGCAGCAGGTAGCCTTCTTGGAATTCATATAGTTTTAAACTTAACAATAAGAGCACAATCCTAACCATGTCTACTCAAAAGTGTTCAATGGGTCTTACTCCCAGGAAAGTGAATCAGGATTGCAGCCTAAGTCATATAGTGTTTAAATTAACCACTTGAGAGCAATATATAGGAGTGCTTTTAGCTTTTATTTTACCATGTGCTACATTTTTCTTGGGTATCTTACATTGCAGAGGGTCCTTGTCCTCTTTTTTGGTTATGACATCAGGTCAACCTGTGGCCATCCTGCTTGCTCTGTCAGCCTCCTTCTCCACCAGCCGCTGCCCTTGGATCACTGCTCCTCTCCTGCCTCAGGTCCTCTCTCCTTTCCCCAACTTTCCTACTCCAGCTTTGCACTTGTTTCACCACCAGTCGCCTAGGGCATCACCCTCATCCCACAACTTCTGGGCATCCTTCTCCTTCCTTGTTCCCCTACTGCAATCATAGACTGCTATGCTCTTTTTCTGCTTACTACTAACCCATATCCAGATAGGGTTGCCATAATTCTTTTCCACAAAATCGAGACAGGACCTTCTGTCCCGTTTGCTAGTATGTGAACCCTACCCCATAAATCAGGACTGTCCCTTGTTTTTCAGGACATATGGCAATCCTATCTCCAAAGGATCCCCAAATTTCTCCCTCATCCACTCTCACCCTTGCCACTTGTCTTCCTTTTTTTAAAAAAAAATTTCCTCACAGTAAATTCCTAACAGCAAATTCCTGTTCCACAACTGATTCCTTAACCTGCTCCCATACCTGTACAGTTATCCTCTAGTATCCATTCTGAATAGCTCTTTTCTCCTAGTACTCCACCTTTTTCCTTTTTCTGTAACTGAGAGCTCAGCCCTAACCAACTTTCCAGGATTGGCATAGCTGTGCCAGTGGTGCATGTGCTGCATCCTGCAGCTGGGGTACAATCACAGACACCACCTCAAGGTAAGACAATATTTGTTCCCTTGCCTAGGAGTTGTGTTGCCCCTACCCTGGAACTGGAAAACAAGTTAGGATTGTCCCCTGAATTATTTCTGCTCTTTCCGTTTCTCCATCTGCATATATTCACCTCCTTTAAACCTGCTAACCTTTTTTCTTTCATGGTGCAAGGCAATTTTGGCTACATCTATACACTGATTTTGTGCCAGTGTACCATCAAGTTGCATCAGATTTCCCAGTTTAAATCCCTTTCTTCTCACCCTGTATCTGTGTACATCTGTTCTTCCTTCACCCTTATTTATCTAATACCTGAACATATCTTCTTAGTAATCGGCAGGATGTGGGCAGTGAAATACCAGCTTTAGTATGGGATCTTTGTTACTACTTAACTTTGATGCTCCATGCTTTTCCATTGCCATAGTTTTGGAAGACAAGGATATTTGTGATGTGCTGTAGCCTCTAAATTGGTGCCTCATACCCAGCTTGTTTATATGCATCTCATATTTATATAATGTATATGCATGTGCATGCACAGGAGATGTGAAGTTGTTTTTTATTTTTACTTTTCTAAATGTTAGGAATAGATGTGCCATTCCCAACATCTAGTGTAAACTGAATGAAAAAGCAGTTGATTTAAATTATATATACTGTATATAGCAATCTTCACACAGGACATACAGGTCCAACCTTGCTATACATGGATTTTTCATATATGGATTTGACTCAACATGAATGGCCACTGCAAATCAGTTTTTTTAAAAAAACTGCTTTTCTGCTGTTGTAGAAAGGCAGAAGTGCAAGAAATCACTCCATTTTTCAGTCCCAGAATCAAACCCATACAGATATTGAAGCACTACCTTATTCCACTAGGTGCAATGGAGGAGCAAGAAACCTGGCAGTGGGTCTTTTAACCTATTCTTCCCTTGTTTTCTTTATATACTGATTTTTTTAATCCACGGAAGTTTCTGGAACATAACCTTAGTGGATAATGAGAGATACCTGTATTTCTAAGGTATTGTTTTTGAAGATGCAAAGATATTTCTTCAGTATATCATTTTTATAGTGATATGATTTTACAGTTGTAGTTACTTACTAGCTAAATTCCACCAAAATTAGGTTATCCTCTCTGATCCACAATGGCAGGGATATTAGTAGAGAAAAATTAGTCTTGCCAATCAGATATAGAGTGTCAGTTCTGTGTGCAAACTACTGCATCACTTATAAGGCTGTAATTCTAGCCACAGTTTTCTGGGAGTAAGCCCAGTGGTGGGCTTCGGGGTTTCTCACAGGTTTAATAGAACCCCTTGCTAATGAGTGCCTTGTTCTGAGAACCGGTTACTAATGGGACATAGAACCTGTTGTCCTATGGACATATAACCTATTGTTAATTTAGGTTATAAGGACATAGAACCTGTTAATTTCTTTGTGTGTACAAGTGTAGGGGGCTTGCCCTATAGTTGGACTTGCCCTATAGTTGTGTAACGTTGGGCAAAATCCATAGCAGTTATGGGTCCACACAGTTACATCACCCTCTAGTGTTATTTTATGGAAAGTCATCTTAACTGCTCCAGAGCAAGGGGCTTAGTTTCACTTTAGAATATAGGCCATTGTGCATCTTTTGAAGAATAAGGCAAACTTCATTGGTTTTCAGCCAGTGATACTGCCACAACTTCCTGGCAGTAACCACCTGGTTACTATAGCAGTGGTAGTACTCACCACCAACCATCAAATTGATAAGTATCACTGGCTGAAAACCAATGATCTAAGTGTAGTTTTGCAAGTTCAGGAATACTGTGAATTGCTACCATTATAAACCCAGAAGTCCTTAATGCCATCATTTCTATTTTTTTCTGTGCTCAGTTGGCCAGTTATTGCCATGTTGACCAGAATAACTTCTGCAAAACATTTTTTTGAACAACAGTCTTAAAGTTCAGAAAGTTGGAGAATTTAAGGGTATTTTGCAAGAGTGTGGTAAGTATGTAGGCAGAGAATAAGGAAGAGATGAATGTGCAGAAGGTCAGCCAGCTCCACACCAATGACTGAGTCCTATTTGGGGCAATGAATAACAAGCCTCTAGTCTTGTTGTGGAATTTATACAAATTTGTTGTCTGTGTGTGTGTATGTTGGATTTTTAACTAAAGAAAAATGAGTAAAACTGAAATGGAAATAATGAAAATGGATTTTTTAAAAAACCTTTTAAAAACTTTATTCCAGATATTAAAACCAGATTGTAATTATCTTGAAAGTTCTTGAACAAAAAGATTTATAAGTAAATAATAATAAAATAAATGAACCACTATTCTTTTTCACTTTCTGTATATTTATCCCATTTTCCCAGAAAAAGGTATGTGTTGCAGTAGCTCTCAGAACTCAGAAGTTCAAGCAGTTCTGTTTAATCTGTTGTCCCCATGATGTCTGTGTTTTCCAAAAATTGTTCTTGATTGATACACAGTTGGAAATGTAGGTGTGCATTGCTGGTTGGTTCTTGTTTTCCAGGCCTTTAGTAGCTAGAATGATCTAATAGTGTTTTCCAAGGAACGTTGTGGCAGGATGCTTCTTGCATGGTGATTGGGTGCAAAGAGCACTCTATGGATGAGTTGTATGAACAGATGTATAGGTCTGCTTCCTCAGGGAAAAAGATGATTCTTATAAATATTGACCAATGTGAAGTTCCAACAAAGGTTTCTATAGAAGGGTTATTGGTTCCTAAGTGATTTTCCACCACTGGTGTGTCATGGTTAGTCCTCAGGTGTGCTGTGGGAATTTGGAGATTGACATTACTTAATAGGAAAATTGGGGGATTTGAACAGCCTGGTATGCCTTGTTAATGGTAAAAACAACTGATGGTGGTGCCTTGAAAATGTCAGTGCCTTGTTAGTGTGCTGTGAGATGAAAAAGGTTGAAAACAACTGCTCTAACTTGTACATCTTTTACACAGTCTGTCCTCTGTAAAGTCATGGTACAGCTTTATTATTTTTTATGAACACATGGTTAAATCACTGGTCTGACTAAACCTGGCTGTTGTTTTACCATATATGTGGATAAAATATAAAATTTAAGTTGTCTTTAGCAGCCATTACTTGACAGTTGTATTATAACAACAAAACTGCATATAGTTAAAACTTTTCATTACAAGCAGTTGTTGATTAGTAACACAATTTCTCACAGTATTTAATGTAAATTAAAATCAAGCGGTTGTAATTATATCCTTGGGAGAGATTATATATAGCAAAACACTTATTAGTTTCCTTTGCACCAAGAAAATATGTCTTAGAAATGCTTTAAGCACTAAAGACGTCTTCACTGTTTCATGATGTGTACTGTATATTCAGCATTTCCCTCACAGCTATTTTGATTTATCAGCAGATCATTATTTCTGTAGAAATAACTTTCATTATTATCCATTTGCAGTTTGTTTTGAATACTGTAGTTTCTTTAGAAGCTTTTTTTTTTTGCTTTAGAAACATAGCCCGGCTCTAGCAGAAGATGGTTTCTAAGGATGGCTTATAGCCCCACCAGATCTTTTTACAGTTCTCATTCAGCTGAAAAGCTTATGGATAGTCTCTTGTCGAACTGTTCAGCTCAATAAGCAAGCACTGTGTTTCAGGACCATTATATTTGAGTTATTCTCATTTGTCAAGTTCACTGGAATAAACAACTTGTTGGAGTGTTTATGGAGTTAACAAGACCAAACTCAGAGATGGTCTGTGAAATCCCAAAGATTTGTTACATGATCAAATACATAAATATCCTCCTAATGGGCAAAAAACAAATGCATGTGGGAATCTGCAGCAAGATAAAATTTCACTTTCTGTGAGTTAAGAGAATAATTCTAACCATGTCTACTACCCATTGTCTTCAATGGGTCTTACTCCCAGGAAAGTGTTTTTAGGATTGTAGCCTGAATTACACAGAAGAAAAGTAGTTTTCATTGATTTTCAGCTTTCATTGATTTTTCACTTATTTTTTCCAATTCTTAGGATTTACTTCATTGCAAAGATTTTTATCTGTTCTGTGTGGATGTAAGTCTCTAGGCATGATAGCAGTGTTAACAGTATTATTACTTTCCTAATAATATGTCAAGAGACACTAAAGAGTTTTATCTTTGGATTATAGGGAGAACTGAATACCTATATGTCCTGTTCAGACATAAGAGAGAAGGCAATGTTTTCCTTCTATTACAATAAGGCTGCAATCCTAATCTCCAATTAGGCCAGCCTAAGCCCTGGCATAAGTCCTGTGCTGACCTGGGGATGTCACCAAAGTGCCATAAGACATTTCTGCACCATTCCTGGGAGAGGGTTAGGCCAGTGCACAAACATGCGCTTGCCTACCTACATCACCATGGGAGTGGGAAGATGATGAGTTGTGCTGGCCTAAGTTAGGATTGCACCCTAAGTCCTTGAAAACATGCTTTTCTTTCTCTTTTTTATGTATAAAAGGGAAGAAAATTTTTTTCTTTCAAGCAAACTAGAGTTCCACATTCCATCCACACTAGGGAACTAACTAGGATCTGAAGCCATGATTGAATCGTTGTTTGTTTTTTTATAACTTCAGTTTGAAGTAAACCACAGTTTTCTGGATTTGTATGTGATACATAACTGTGGTTTATTCCATAGTGAAAATATTTCTTCTCCTTTCATTAAGTGCACAAGCAGTGCACAATACTAATTTTCAAAGTAGGAAACTGGTTCCTGTGACATTTGAACTGGACTTTGAGGTCTTAGTTTTATAGCCTAAGAACTTAAGGAAAGTTCTACTGGATCAGTCAAAGGTCCATCTATTGAGTACTTCAAGACCATTTATTACTATCAGAATATTCTTGGATGCCTTTCCTGATTGCTCATTAACTATATCTTGCAAACCGTAGAATTGGTTCATTTGTGATGGCTATGATGGTTTCATGTTGTTTATCCTCCAATTGATCTGGTGTCTACTTTTAGTTTTCTGGTTGTACATTCAAATATAATTTCAAAATTTCCCAGTCTAGGTTAGGGCTAGTGTTTCCAATTTAGAAAAAAAGGCTTTCTTTGCATGAGCAGATAACTCAGTAGTAAAATAAAATGTTATGGAAGAGTGAGATTTCCGTTTGTCAAAATATAGCAAAGGCAGAATGGAAAATACTAAAACCAGATAGCTCAGTTCAGAAGTATGAAAATCTCATTGCAGAAGAATGGTGAGTAGAGATTTACTACACTGGCTATTTAACAGATACGAGGCTGTTTGTATCTGGAAATCTCAGGGGTTTCCAAATTTTCAGCTGCTAGGACCACAGTGAGTCGATTATAGAAAATCATATACAGTATACTGTTTGTACTGACTTCAGTGATTTTAACAATAGTAAAAATATTTACAATCTGTAGCTGTTGGGCTGCTTACGTGTTCTTTCAGCCAAGCTCTCAGGTGACATCACTAGTCATTTAACCAGCTAGAGAAAGAAAGTGTGTGGTGGTGGGTGGGAGGAGAGTAGGAAACTGGGTGTGTGTATGTGTGTGGGGGGAGAGATACATGTAATTATAATATCACTAAGATAAGTGGGCCATTCAAAAATATGTTGGTGGGCAGGATATGGTTTTTAGTCCATAGTTTGCAGACCCCTTGTCCTTTAGCACAATTATACAGATAATTATAGTATTACTGACAGTATTGCTCAATTTTGTTTTAAGGGTTGTGTTTGCAGGTTTGCCAGCCCTGGTTCCACTGTATCAGTTGCATAGGAGTCTATACTTGTATATCCAATGCATTTATGCTCCCTATGTATGAGCCTGACATTCAATTTTGACAGGTACAAATTGCATGCAGACTCCTGTGGAGTGAATATGTGGCACTATAGGGGTGTCAGTAATTTCTCTTTGTACACATTCAGTTTAAATATAGTCCAGGAGTCAACACTCTATTTAATATAATTTACTTTCAGGTAAATGTACATAGGATCTACATATAAAAATTGGTTGCTCTGAAATATTATGCCACATTATATTCGGCAAGAGTTACATCAATCAAATTACTACCACAGCAGGTTTGGAATTTTTGTTGTATATGTTAGATGAGATAAAATTGCCATTTTTTGTGTTTTAAAAATCTTTTTTTTAAAAAATATATATATTCCAGATGCCGAATGATTTTCTGACTACTGAAATGCTTTGAATCCCGAGTTGACTTTCCTAACAATGAACAGTACAAGATCACTGGCGTTGGCTGGAATTGGTATACTTTCCAACACCACCTGTCACACAGAAAAGAAGATCTCTGTGATTTTTTCTGTAATCTTCATGACAGTGGGGATTTTCTCCAACAGTCTTGCAATTGCGATTCTCCTGAAGGCATATCAGAGGTTTCGACAGAAATCGAAAGCATCTTTTCTTTTTTTTGCTAGTGGATTGGTGATAACAGACCTCTTGGGCCATCTCATCACTGGAACTATTGCAGTATTTGTATATGCGACTGACAAAGACTGGATTCGAATTAATCAATCTAATGTTCTCTGCAGTATTTTTGGGATTTGTATGGTGTTCTTTGGACTTTGTCCCCTTTTTCTGGGCAGCGTGATGGCCGTTGAACGTTGCATTGGGGTCACTAAGCCAATATTTCATTCGACAAAAATGACTTCTAAACACGTCAAAATGATGTTGACTATGGTATGTCTTTTTGCTATTTTCATAGCTTTGCTGCCTATTCTTAGGTTAAGATCCTATCAAATTCAGGCATCAAGGACCTGGTGCTTCTATAAAACGGAACATATTGAAGACTGGGAAGACAGATTTTACCTCTTACTTTTTTCATTCTTGGGGTTACTGGCCCTAAGTATTTCATTCCTATGTAATGCTGTGACTGGAATAACTCTGTTAAGAGTCAAATTTAAAAGTCAACACAGACAAAGCAGATCTCATCACTTTGAAATGATCATTCAGCTCTTGGCTATAATGTGTGTCTCCTGCATTTGCTGGAGCCCTTTCCTGGTAAGAGTCTAATATCTTTGCTATGTATGAATGTTCTTTCTTTCTTTCTTTCTTTCTTTCTTTCTTTCTTTCTTTCTTTCTTTCTTTCTTTCTTTCTTTCTTTCTCTCTTTCTCTCTTTCTCTCTTTCTCTCTTTCTCTCTTTCTTTCTTTCTCTCTCCCTCTCTCCCTCTCCCTCCCTCCCTCCCTCTCTGCCCTCACAACAAACCTGTAAGTTTAGGTGAGGCTGAGTGACTGACCTAAGGTCATCCAGATCATTTAGCTTCATGGCCAAATCATGCGATTTGAACCTGGATCTTCCAGGTCCCAGTCTAACTCCCTAACTACACCATCATAGCTCTTTATGACATTTTTGCTTTTTAATACTATTTTTTTAAAAAGGTTCATATGATTCTTAATGCTACCTGTATTAGAACAGACACTTTTCAATATCTCATATTTCAAATGGTGCAAAGTGCAAACTATACGTCATCTTCATTATAGATTCAATGTAGCCGAAGTTAACCACTGTGCAGTCTCATGGATTTTAGTGGGAGAAAAATTAGCATACGTTGCTCAGAGCCTTTGGATTAACATTTCAAACATACAGTAGAAACAGATCAATTTAATGCCAACAATAATGATCTATGGCACACAATGAAGAAGGATGTGGAAAACCCAAAAGCTTCTTGTAATACACTTTAGTATACAAAAAATGAATTATGTTCATTATAATAAACATTGCCTTTCCCTCCAAAGTGGTCCCTATTTATCTGCTTGCATTTGCATCCTTTCGAACTGCTAGGTTGGCAAGAGCTGGGCTAAGGGTGGGAGCTTAGCCCATCTGGCAGCTCTTGGGTCTTGAACTGCTGGCCTGAGCAGAATTCCGGTCAAGCAGTGTTCTCACTCCAGCGTTCTAACCACTGAGCTACTGCAGCCCCATTATATTATTGTTATTTTCAAGATGTAAAACTGTATTAGCAACTTATTAACTGTTATAATTAATAGCAGGGAGAGATAATTATTGAAGATGTATTTTGCAAGTAAATCCTTCAGGACAAAAATATTACTTTCAAGCATCCAGCCACTTCTTTAATAAAATCTAATATTAATCTAAAGTAATATTGACTATAATAGTATGCCAATCCTCTCCCATGCCAATCCATTTTACATAGTGCTGCTGATAGAATGTATGCTTGTGCTATGGTGTGGGCCCAACCAGATCAGGGTGACCATATAGAATGGAGACAGGTTGCCTCTACCTTTAGGCATTGCATAGAAGAGGGGAATTTAGGCAGTTTGAGCTCAATATAGAAGGATTTAAAAAACCAGCACCTGCCTAAATTACCTCTTCTATGCAGTGGTTAAAAATACAGAATAATGGTAGCTTGGTTTTCCTGCTGCCATTAAAAGGTATCAGAATGCAAGTTCTGGTAGCATAAGGGCCTGCAGCTGCTCTTAGTCTTGAGAAGCAGTATACATCTTTGGATATGTTTTTGGTCAGGTCTTGGCATGGCAGAAAAATCTTAGATACCCTCTACCCACATACTATGGTCTTGATTTTACTTAAACAGAAATTACTATGTAGCTATGAAATTACAAACCAAAAGCATTCAACGAGAACCAAACTACGGTAAGTAGTTTATGTGATGTGTAATTTTGGTTCTTATTTTGGCAGACTTCATCTTCATATTCCCAGTTCTGCTCAGCATTCCTTCTGGGAAATACGTGATTTCAAACAGAGATAGAAATAGTCAGGGGCCAGAATAATTGCACTGAGATGCTTGGATATTATTGCATTGAAGTGAAAAATGAGTTTCTCTCTCAACTGGTCAGCTTACTACACTTTCCTGGCAGTGTCAGTCAGCTGAAACTAGAAATAAGTCCTACAGAATGTGAGCTATGAAATGGATGAGTTCCTATCTCATATTTGACCACCTTCTGGTAAATGATTATGCAAGCAGTTGAGAACAGGGCATCTCTGTGGGTGGGAATGAAAGGTAGTTAATATTCAGGGCGTAGAAATTCATAGTGGCTCAACTGTCACGCCTATGACTTTTCCTGGAAATAAAACTGGAGGTGACGATGGAATAATCCCATAAATAAGAATGCAATACCATATTTCAGTTTTATTTATGTCTGTATTTGTACTTCCAATTAGGAGTTGGAAACTTTTTGAAAACTTGACAATTTTTCTCTGTTCTGGCAAGGCAACTTCATCTTCCACAGCTGTGTGTGAATCAGAAATTAAATAGTTAAACTTCCCCCTTTCCTGCATTTCTAAACTGAGTAAATGTTCACCTGTTGAGTTTGTTTCTCATGCAACTATTAAAAGAGGAGGAGTTCTGTCAGAATTTTTAAAATAAATTTTAATTCAACGATCAAGATTTTTGTAAGCCTTTCCTCCCTCTAGCCTAGAGCATCTTAACGGAATTCAAAAGCTACAGCTAAATGCAAAGGCCCAAAATATTATATTTTAATAGCAAGGAAGAACACCGTCATTTGTAGCCAGATATACAAGTCAAATATTTAGAATATAAGTGTTTCTAATGTTAATGTTTAATCACAGAATATTTACATCTTCATATTTTAAAACAGTACATTAACCAACAGAACATTATAAATAGGTTTATCCTGAAAGAACCAGCACATTTTTCTTTATAAGACAGGCTTAGGAATTGAACTGAAATTTATGACACTGTTAAATTTAAGGTGCGGTGGACCAAAGCGGGATTTTGGCATCTTTTCGGTCTGTTATAGCATTCTATAACCTTAAGGTTGTTAAAGTATTTTATACAAAATTGACATTCTCACTCTTTTTATTCTTTGTCATAAATATCTTGCACTCTGTTAATAAAGTTCCTTGGAATTTAACCGGATTTTTATGTAAAGGCATTTGACAGCTGAAAGATTTGTACCTTGGGCAGCTTTAGTTACCTTTTACTGCTGTAGACAAAAAGTGGCAGGTGACTCCAAACTGAACTTTTGTTCCTTATAGGGTGTTTGCCCTGCACCAGCACTTCCTAATGAGTGGGTCACAAGTCAAAGCACAGTGCATGGCATTCTGACACTTTCCACACACCCTTGTGTGCTTTGATTTAAAATAGGAGCCGTTCCAGAAACTCCACTGCTTCCTAAGACCTCTCCCAGCCCATGACCCACCTTGCAGGCCTAGGCAGGCCTCACACTGTACCACTGATGACTCCATGAGTCTCTTGTAGTTTTTGGAGCCACTTCATGTTTCACTTCTGGAAGTGGCTACAAAAGAGGCCTATAGCACCAGGGTACCATATAGAATGGAGGACAGAGTGCCTCTACCTTTAAGCATTGCATAGAAGAGGGAATTAAGGCAGGTTTAGCTCATCATAGAAGAGTTTAAAAAGTAGCGAGTGCCTAAATTCCCTCTTCTATGCAATGGTTAAAAATAGAGCCACTCTGTCCTCCATTCTATACTGTCACCCTGTATAGCACCATCAGAAATGTTGCCACCCACTGCAGTGTATGAATGGTCTGAAAGTTGAAGAACCCCTGCCCTATACAATTTAATCTTGAGTACAAAATTATATCTATAGAATCAGGCTTTAGTGAATTATGGCTGCAATCCTGAAGTGCACTTGGACTAGCCTATCACTGGGGTGGCCCAATTCCAGGCCCAGTTACACCAGAAAGGCTTGGGCTGGCATAAGTCAAGTTAGGCTGGCCCAAGACAGATGGACCTGGGCTGGCTTAGCTGTGCCAGCCAAGGCAGTTCAGGAGAGACATGTTGAGGGCATGTTCAGCATGGCCTAGAACAGTGCAGTTAGGCTGTATCAAGTCAGACATGCCCCCCTCACAGCTCCTCAGAGTTAGGCCACCTAAGGAGTTGGAATAAATCCGAGTAAACCCATAGGAGTTTATGATAAGCCAGAGTAAAATTGGAAGTGATGGCAAAAAATTCTGAGTCCTAGGCCAACCCTTGCCTCTCTACCTCAGGATACAACATAACTACACTAGCCCAGAGAGCAGGCTGCGCTTGTTCTGCTGCCTCTTTAGCAGCATTTAGGCCAACCAGAGGCCTTTCTAGCCTTGTGGGTTTGGCCTAAGTGTCATCCTAGAGCCATCCTAGCCCTGTGGATTTGGACTGTCAGCTCAGGATATGGCCTACTTAGGTCCAGCTTAACTGGGCCATTTTTCTGGCCTAAAGTCAGGATTACAATGAGGATGCTCAGTTCTAGAGAACGTATACAACTGAAGAAGATTTAGGAATGGGCACAATCAGGAGTCTTGCTCCAGATTCAAAACCAGCCCTCAGGGACTTTCAATTTTTGTTTTGGGGTGGGGGAAAGCAACAAAGGACAATCAATTGGTCAGGAAGTTCTTGCCCCCCCCATTTCTTCCCTGTCTACCAAAGTGGCTATATATACTGTAGTCTATATTATCAGCTTCATGCACCTGAGAAAAGTGTAGCAAAAACATACAAGGAGGATACACACTATGAATTGCTAATTGCTTAAGTTATTTGCTCTTAAAAAGGATTAAGTTTCCTTGCAAGCATAGTGATGAAGCCAATTACAGGGATGTACAGCTTATAAACAGCATGTATCTTCCGATAAAGAAGAATATCTTCCGATATTATCAGCTACTCATCACTGTAACTGGCTTCATCACAGTGATTTCAGGGAAGTTTGATTCTTCCTTGAAATCTTACAGTGTGAAATTGCTTACGAGAGCACAATCTTAAGCATGTCTACTCAAAAGTAAGCCACATTGTGTTCAATAGGTCTTACTCCCAGGAAAGTGTCTTTAGGATTGCAGCCATAGTCAAAAAGGCTATTTCAGTATATAAATGTTGAACCTTGCACTGGCTTTGTTGCTACGTTACTTAGGATGCATGCTGGTGTTTTCAGTACTTCTTAACCACAAGATTTCTAGACATTCACTATGATTTTAAAAAGGGAAATGATTTTTTAACAACTCCAAACAGATGTCTTGGTGGAGGAAAAAATGCTTCTTTGGATCCATGTGTAGTCTTGCAGCCTCAAATCTGTAGCTCTAATTTTAAAAGAAAACAACTGGATCTGTGTATTCAGTGTTGATGAACAGTACTCCTATTTAAATAAGAAACATATTTTTATATTATTTACAATATTATTAAAATACTATGATTTTATTATTTGTTATTTGGACTATGAGGTGATGAGGAAAGCCTTATTATTCATATGCATCAGTGTGGAATTAGCATAAAATGAGGCTTTAGCTTGGGTGCAAATTATGTGAAAATCAGTGGGACTTCCAAGTAAATGTGTTTCAGATTGTGGGTTTAAGTGTGCATTCGAAATAAATTTTCCGGTCATGAGTTGTGAATGATCCCAGGACTTGATACAGAACTGCAGTGTCTGAAGCTGTGATCCTATATAGGATTTCCTAGGATTGACTGTATTGACTATATTGGGAGTTTGTTCTGAGTAGACATGCATAGGGTTGTGATTTAAGGTTATAATATTATACACACCCTCCTGGCAAATGTAATTCTACACACTGTACAGGTAAGCATGCAGTGGTTGCCAAGGCAAACATAACTGCTGGATCTTGCATTGGATTTGAAAGTCAAAACACTGTCATGAAGATTTCTGTTTGGGTTTAAGTAAAACTTGCAGGAATCTTTTGATATGGTGACTTGCTGTCACCTGTCCCCTGTCTATATGCAACCACTGTGACTACTGAAGGAGCATTGGGTGCTTTCTGTGCTACTGCCCTAATCTTTTCCAAAAATATTTTTGTGTGTGTTGTGCAATGCCTGAAAAAGATTTACCGTAGTTCAGTCATTTAAGTAAATGCCTTCAGTATTATCTTTATAGTACTAGTCAAATTTACTTCACTTTCGGTTCATTATAACATAATGTTATGATTGCAGCCTAAGAGAGCATAATTGGTACCATCCTGTAATATTCAAAACCATAGTGGTATATTAAATACTTTAATAAATAATAAATACTGTATTCTAGTCAGAGTCACAAAACCTTTAATGTTTTAGGGCCTTGATTTTTCAATCTATTTCATCTCATGCAGTGATGGGCTTCAAAGAAATTAAGAACCGGTTCTCTGTCCATCTGGCAGCCACTTTTAAATGGCTATTTTTAAACTTTATATGTACTATCTCTTGTTAAGAACCGGTTCTATAGAGTAGGTGCGAACCTGCTGGTGCCCACCACTGATCTCATGGCACACCGCCCTCAATCTTTGGACAATTAACATGGCACACCATGCTGATGGTGGGGGGTTCAGTTCCTCAATAGCCTTATTAATAAATGGTGTTGATTTAATAAATAAATACATTTTCCAAACTCCCATGGCACATCTGCATACCACTTGTGGCACACCCATGTGCCACGGCACACGGATGTATCCTTATTGTGAATAAACTCTGACATCAGCACATATATACATGATCAAGCAATAAGACTGCTTAAGAGTAAGCCTCATTGAACTTTCTTCTAAACATGTATAAGATTGCATTGCTAATAAGTATCATTAAAATACATGGTGACATACTTTGGTGACAAGAGCAGAAAAAACAGTTAACATAATTTCAAAACAGAAAAATATCTAGCGATCAGATTCTCAACAAATTTAAACATTATTCTATGGAGAATTACTTAACTCTTTGTATATTTCCAGACCTTTAACAAGTTCTGCTCACAGAAGACGAGCAGCAAGTGCTGAAATTCTATGCAATTTAAGGGATCCCAAAAGTGGCCCAGCTTGCCTCTTTTCAAACATGTGTGCTGTTTTATATGGATATACTCTTCCATTAGTTGAAGAAAATGTGGCATCCTCATGACATGAAGAGATCAATTTGCAGGAGATAAAATTGCTTTGATTACTCTGGGCTTTAGATGCTTGATTTTTCACCTTAACCTATAGCTGTCAGCCTGCCGAGATGTTCTTCTTGGGTACTTGAAGCAATTTTGGAGTTCATACGCTAGCTGATTATATTTCCTTGGATTACTTTCCAATAATGCACAACCAATCTCATTGTATTTACAACTTGCTGTGCTTGTTTCTCCAAGCAGGACGGTTCTTTTTTTTTACTTCTCTTTTCTGTCAATCTCTTCATGCAGTTTTATTTCACCATCCATTTTACCCTTTCAGAACATTGTTTGTGCACTTGAGACTCTCATTTATTAGAGAGATCAGAGGCCTCTGTGAATAATATTTTAGTGTTTTGTTTCTCCATTTTTATCACATCAATTCATTTGGCTTCATGGGAGACATTCTAACAACAAATGGAAGTAAAATGCCCCAGGTCACAAATAATGCAGAATCATTATAGGTTGATTCCCCTTATTTTGTTATTTTTGAAGTGAACATTAGACGCTCCCTACTGGATCAGGCCTGAGGCTCATTCAGTCTAGCATTTTCTCTTGTCCTACAGTGGCCCATCAACTGTTTTTAGGAAGTCCACAAGCAAGACAGACCCTACAATCCAGAGTAACTACGGGAGCACGTAAGAGACATTACGTGTACCCGTAGTTACTGCACCACTGAGTGAAAACCTATGGGAAATTCATATTGCAATCCAGAGCAAATTGTTCTTACACCAGAGCAAGGACTCCCCGTAGTTACTCTGGATTGCGCCCAGAAAGGAATACAGTATAGTACTTGTCTCACATCATTGTTCTCATGCAAGTGATAATTCTGCTGCTGGAATTGGAGATGGTGCATAGCCCTCCTGACATATAGTCATGGACAGACAACTCATGAAGTGGCTTAAGAGCTCTTATGCACGGGCCATTTTTAAAGCTCAGATTGCTGCTTAAAAGTCAGAGCATATGGTAGGAGATAAAAAAGAATGATTTCAAAGAAATATTCTGATGACCTAAGATAGTTCTTCTGTGTGCTTACCTTTTCTTTAAAAGGATAAAAAGCATTTCTTTGAGCGAAGAAAAGAGTATTCACCTTTTTTCACTTTTTTACAGTGTGGATCAGATTAATATTTCTCATGAGAACCTAATTATATGCTGCCTATAAGAAGTGAACTTGCCTTTGACAAAAAGAATATTTTTTTCTGCCCATACTTTTTGTGGTTTTACTATTTCATTCTCGTGTATCCTTATTACTTTTTCACACCTTGTTGCTTCCTAACTTCTTAGAAAAGGGAAAAAAGAAAATAGATGAGAATTTGCTTTCTACATGGAAGCAAGGCAGAGAAAGACAAATTGTACTTGATCACACATGAATGGCAAACAAATTACAGAAGATATTTTTCTAATAAAGGGAGCATTCCTTGATAATTTTTCCTAATGTATAAACTGGTGTTCCTTCAAGAAAATCATTGTTCAGTATTCAGGCTTTTCAATTTGTACTTCTGGCTTGTACAACTGCCTTCAGGGAAACAGACTGGTGATGTTTTAAAAATTTACCAACTGCCTCACATAGTTTAATAAGAATTTAATAAGAATTATGTGAGGAATTACTGTATTTAGTCAAATCTAAGTCACCCTTTCCAGCCAAATTTTGTCTCCAAAATCAGGGTGTGCATTAGATTTGATGGTTAATATTTGAGTAGGTATTTTGATTATAGCTATAGACTTGCGCATTAGATTTGAGCAAATATGGTAATTACTTTTGTGGACCTATTTGTAAGCCCAATAAGATCCATTTGTAATATGGTCCATTTGTTTTACCCTTATATTTTGTGTTGGGAAATTGTAGATTCCAGAATGAAAATGTCTTACCCATTGGGACTGGGAAAATGCCATTGGGATTTTTACAAATCCTGCTTGAAGTCCAATAGAATCTTTCCAGAACAAATTGGAAATACTATACTTTTTTAGTATATATGTTCATACTTTATGCATAAGAACAAGAGAGATTGTTTCCTGTGATAGTTCCTGGTTATCTTACTTTCTTAAGTAATGTTTCCCAGGTTTTTAAGGAAATGGAAATCAAAGTTGAGTTGTGCACTAGAAATAAAATTATGGTGAAAACATAATGTGAATAAGCACCGGCTTTATACGTAATTTTAAAGCAGTTACTAATAAAGCCAGTGCTTATTCACATTATGTTTTCACCATAATTTTATTTCTAGTGCACAACTCAACTTTGATTTCCATTTCCTTAAAAACCTGGGAAACATTACTTAAGAAAGTAAGATAACCAGGAACTATCAGGAACCAGCTGCCTTTGACAGCTTTTAAAGCAAGCAGACAACTCCACTTACAGCCATATTTAGTTCTTTAAAGTCTTTGCTTTCTGTTCCTAACGTCTGGGCAGAACTTCTTTGTGTTCAGTGGAAACTGCCATTTTCGATCAGCTAAATCTTTGTAATATTTAAAATGACAAAATAAGGCATTCTGAAGAGGGAAAAGGAAATCTTTACTTTTGAGCACTGAAAGGTAGTAGACACTATAACATATAGTAGTCTATAACAGTGGACACAGTTATATGGAAGCAGTTATATTTTATTATGTGACATCTTGAAAAGACTGCTTTAACAGAATAAAGAAATCAAATAAAAGTTGTAATTGCAGTTCTTTCTGTAGCATTGATAATTTACTTCTTTTGACATATTATCACACCTTTATAGCAATCAATAGTGAAGCTGGAGGCAGCACTTTTATAACCATCAATATTCAAGGAATATAGAACTGTAGATTAAATGTATATGTTTCATCACTCTTTCTAAAAGAGAACTTAGTAAAAAAAAGTCTTCAATATTGTAACTTTTGAGAAGATAAGTTACAGCTACTGTGACCTGTAGAAGAATCTTGTATACTGAATCTATATATGTATAATTGAAGTCACTGACTCACTCACTGACTCATCAACAGCCAGCCAATACCGCTGGGCCTGAAAGCATGAAATTTGGGGAGGGTGTTCCTTCCGTGATGGAGGGATCCACTAAGAACCAGTTTTCGGAAATTCCAACCAGAAAGGGGTTAAAAGGGGTGCAACACTTTCTCCTCCCTATACTTTACATTGAAGAGTCCATGGCCTGCCCCGACCACCAGACTTAGAAACATGAAATTTGGGGAGGGTGTTCCTCCCCAACAACCTGTGTGATGGGAATACCCACCATGAACTGAATTCTAGAAATTTTATCCCTAAGGGTCTGAAAAGGGGTACAATGCATTTTCGGCCTAAACATTGAAGACTGACTGATCAACAACAAGCTGATGCACTGGGAGGGAGGTGCACAAAGGATGATGGTGTGCATGGGGGATGGTGCGCATGGGGGGGTTCATGCACATGAGGGGATGATGTGCATGGTGTCATTGTGCAGTGGGGGATGGCGTATGGGGGGAATTTTACTCCCACAACATGGATACGTTTTTGCTAGTAAATAATGCAAGTGTTAAGAGTTCAAAATACAGGGTTGTTGGATTTGTTTATATTATTAAAATATTCATACAGTGGCGCCTCATGTAAAGTATTTTCCATGTAACAAACAAAAATTTATCTAGGATTCTGCTTCATGTAACATACTGTGCTTCACGTAACAAACACTCATTGGCAGTTTGGGTAGGCGGGCTGTCCTGCAGCCCTTTAAAAAAGCATCAGGGCTTCCTAGCGCACCTGCCCATAGCGAAAGCAATCCTTCCGCGCTGTTCCTCCTGTGGCCGGGCGTCTGCTGGGCAGAGGGAGAGAAGAGCAGTGGAGAAGAGGGAAGCAGCTCATGGCCAGCCAGAAGGGAGCAGGGGAGAGAGAGGCTCAGGATGGAGAGAAGGAGAAAGTGGGGAGACACTTTGAAGGTGTCTTGGATTGCAGCCTCCTAATCATGTCTACCTAGAAGTAAGCCCCATTGTGTTCAATGGGTCTTACTCCCAGGAAAGTGTCTTTAGGATTGCAGCCTAAGTAGACTTCATAGGATCATGCAATTGAATGCATGTTTTGAATTCAATTCCAGTGTTTTGTCATCATTTTTACATGCAGTTAATATTTTTATATGAATATTTTTTGGGTTGTGGAACCAATCGTCTGAGTTTCCATTATTTCCTATGAGAAAATCCACTTCACATAAAGAATGTTTCATGTAACAAACATGCCTCCAGAACGAATTAAATTTGTTACGTGAGGCACCACCACTGTATACCACTTTTTAATAAGGGTAGTTCACAAAGTAGTTTACATAATAAACTAATTCAGTAAATAATTCCTATTTCCCAATTCGTTCACAGGCTACAAAAAATGTTTATAATGAAAAGTATACTCAGTAAAACACCTGGCTGGTAAAAGCCAGCCCAGAGAAACTAAAATAGTAACAAGTGAGAGATTTCAAAACTGTTCCTCCTTCTAGAAAGATATTAGCCAATCTTAAATTAGCAGTTTATGTGGTTCAAGTGAAAACAAGATGCTGTTGGTTTGCTAATTTGCTCCATAGCAAATTTCCTTATGCAGATGAGTTTTTGTGGTCGGTGAAGCATTTTCTTTGGTCCTTTTTTCGCATTTATGGAGCAACCTGCTTCTGATAATCATAACATCTGCACAGTAGTATAGTGGTAAATTTTGAAGTACAGGTTGCTTTTCATATTTTCTTGTCATATGTATCCCATATTCATGTTTTATTAACACTTTACATCACCTCACAAACTCCACCTCACATTTTCATTAGAGTGTTTTCTTATCCCAGCACTTATTTTCACTGTGAAATGCATTATATTTGATGATTGTGATGTCTTCTGGTGATACCATTCTGGTGATGTGGGAATGGTTCTGCTCCCCCCCCCCCCCCGAGAATATCTCTGCATTGTCGCAACCTGGTTTGGGGTAGTTTTATGACCTACCTACTGGCCATAATTGAGAAAATCTTAGTATTTTTGAATAATACCATAGTGTTATATGTGATTCAATGGTAATTTCATGTAGAATGCAATGAAACAAACAGCAATGAAATATTTATATTCTCTCAAAACCAGTACTATTAAGACAAATAACCAGAAAAGGAAAACACAATTGCCTTAAAGCCAGTTTCTAAGCTTCTCAGTGTCCACTGGAGCAATGGCACTAGTAACTGCATCCAATGGATGTCAGGAAACCACCAAGAATCTCAGAGAAAGTGGCTTTTCATCACTTTCCCAAAGCTCTAAGCCCCTCAACGACATTTTTCAAGTCTGTTCTCGCTATTTTTCATTCTGAGGCAAAGCTCTGGTGATCTCACCACCTTCTGCAAGCCCATTCCATGTTCTTCTCCCACACCGCCCACCCACCCAGAGGCTGCTTCATCACTGCCCAGCAGTCTCATCCCCAGTAATGAGGTATTCTCCTCAAATTTCCATGTATCAGAGCTAAATACTAGAACTTGTTCAGTTGTGTGAATGTCATACGTTGGCCATTCGTTTTTTGTTAACTTGTCGGGTGATCTGTAACCAACAATTTATATGTTTTATGTTAAAACAAATAAAAGCCAGTGGTGGTTACACCAATCCTAGAGATGCCACTACATCTGAGTGCATGATTATTTGCATGATTATTATAATTCTGTATGGTTTGGAACTGGAGGAGGAGGAGCTCCGCCATGGGGAAACTCAACAAATTTCAGCCTGGTTAATGCAGACCCTAATGATGTCTGTGCATCCCTTCATACACATTAGCTAGGAACATTCTTTCACTTTCAATTGTAGTGATGGTGGTCTTTAATGCGCATATGTATTTGATGGGATGCATATTTTGTGATAGTGGCATACTTTGTCAGCTTGCTGTGAAGTCCATCCTCTGCATGTTTACTCAGAAGTAAACTTTGTTCAGTTGGGTTTGCTTCCAGGTAATGTGTATAGGATTGTAACTTCAGTCTGAACAGTGGAAAGGAACCGGGATGACATTCTGCATATTGGCATTTTAGAACATTTTGAACCCTCTGTAAAGGATGAGTTAAAATTAAGATAGTATAATATACAAATTCCCACAGACAGGCAATTTACATTTTTGGCCAAGCTTTCATTAAATAGAGCTTTTAGTTATTGGCTTGTAGTGTGACCTGAAGGGATTTTAATTGCTTTTTGGATGTTTTATATTTCTCCTCAGGGAATAGAAATGTTCAATTACTGCTTTTTACTAAAACAATTAGAATGCCAACTACATTTTCCTTCACAATTTTAGATAGCCATTGGGGGGGAAATATTTATTCTACAAGAATAAAATCTCCAATTACAAAGTAGTAAAATTTGGTCTGAGTATGAGGGAAATTACACATTACCACACATTTCAATTACAAATTCATTGTTATATCACCATTCAGCTGTGATCCTTTCAAATGAAAGCTGAATATTAAAACTTGTATTATTTTCATTCTTTTTAGTACCTTTGGCCAATGGCAGTTACCACACCGAGAGTTAAAGTTGCATGAATAATGTATTGTTCAGATCACAATTGTATATAGTCTGTATAAGTATAAAGACTTGGCATACCTTGATTGTACTCTGGTATATCTTTCACCGCCAGCTTATCTCACATTCAGCTCCGTAAAACTGAGCTGTTAATATAATTTCTTATGGTTTCTAAGGCTGCAATCCTAAACACACTTTGTTGGGAGTAATACCTATTGAATATAATTGAATTTATTTCTGAGTAGATAGGCAGAGGATTGTACCCTTATTCTCTCAGATACATTACGTTATTGATTAAACAGTCATACTTGAAGTCTATACTTCGCAAATTAAGTAGACTGCTCCTTTGTTGCATTTAGTAGAAATAATGGGCAGAACACTATTTTAAAAAGTGTGCTTAAATGCTTAAAGAGTGTATTTCAAGTACATTTTCTCACTGTTACAATGGCTGATCTAATGAAGTACATCTTCCCACTTTTACAACAGCTATACTAATGAAGTAAAAACAAAGGAAGAAGATATTGAGCCTTGTTTTGTGAAAGTGAACTTTTCAATATATCAAATCACGTTATTCTCATATTCAAAAATACTATCTATATAGCATTACTTCACACACAGCATAGCAGCTGATGGGATTGCACAGCACCAGGACTGCAATGCTGGAATGGCTGCCACAGTATCCTGAGAGCTACAGGTCACTGGTGGTGGCTTTTTGGAAAAAGGAGAGTTTTGTCCACTTTTCCTGGTAAGGGAAGTAAGTCATTGATTTGTCATAGAATCAGAAGCTTCCATGTTGGGCTGCAAGACCCACTGTGGAAGCTCAGGATCCAGTGGAGCTGAACTCCACACTGATGCTCTGTTGGTGCTAGTGTGGCACCAGCTGGCACTGAGCTACTTTGGCGCTAGCCCTGTGCTGGGACCTGTAGACGTGCTTTATACCTTTTCGGCATGTTTATGACACACTAGCTAGCAGAGGCGCTGGTGGAACAAGCTCAGGATTGTGCTCTAAAACTGTTATTTCCCATTAGCAGTTCACAACATTATCTGTCTTTGGGTCTTGTGACAAAATTAACCAAAAAACCCCAACTTCTTTGAAATGTCCATAAACATTAGCATCGTGCAGTGCTTAGAGACAACTCATTGCAGTTAACTGAAATCAGAGCTCATATCCATTCTGGAGCCTGTTTTTCTTAGTTTTCCTTTTTCAAATTCATCTGATATAATCAAAATCATTATCCTGCAAATCTGCTTGATCTAATCCCAATTCATTTAAAGTTGACAGAGACCAGGTTTACCTGGTCAGCATGACTTAAATTCTGTGGAAATTATTGAGAAAAATAATTTGAATGAACTTGCTTTCAGTGAGAATTAAAGTGTAACCCTATGTATTCTACACCTTGCAAATTACACAAGTGGGGTTTACTCAGAACTAAGTCCAACTGCATTTAATGAGACTCCCAGATAAATGTGTATAGGGTTGTAGCTTTAGACAAGATTAACTTTTCTTGGACTGGAGCTTCAACTTGGTTAAATCATTGTAGCATTATAAAAAAAATTCATATTCTTTATAAATTGTTTAACATGTCCAACAGATTTTAAAGTAGCGAGATGAACATGGCATTGTATACTGGAAGATAATAAACCTTTTTGACAACACTTTTACTTTCTTTCAATACCATTCTTCTGCAAATATGTTTCTTCTACATCCAAATAAAGTAGCTTTTTGCTAGTTTATAGAACAACTCCAATGAACAACTCCTCCGTGCTGGTAAAACATCTGGAGAAGACTTGAAAAGCCCCTTTGCAAGATCTGGGGCTTTCTTTGGGGGAAGGTGAAGACCTCCTACAGCCTTCACAAGGCCGCTGGATATAGTGATCACCATTTTGGGATCACTGCAACCAGTGGCCCCACTGAAGATAGGATTGTGATGCCCATTAGAGCTATGTTGCATTATAAGATTGTCATCTAAAAAGAGGGCTTACAATGGAATACTTAGTCATCCCCATGTTATCTTAGTGACATATGTGCAAGTATTGCTACTTGTGTAGATTTTCCATAGGTTTGTGCTAATGGATTCTGTAGGTTTGTGCAGATATTTGTTGTATGGAACTTGTAATCTTCCAGGAGCCACACAGCGTAAAGAAATCTTAAGATTTTAGCCAGTATTAGGTGGATCAAGTTAAGGAATGTACAGAGTGGATGCTGAACTATAAAAGAACATTCAGACAAACTGACAAAGGCTGCAATCCTGATTTTAGGTCAGAAAAATGGCCTCCCTCAGCTGGCCTAATGAGCTGAAAAGGACTTGAACAGAGTGACCATATGACCAGATTTTTCTGGATGTGTCTTTTTTTTAGCCTTCAGTCTGGGTGTCCTCCAAAAGGGCTTCATTTTGGAACTTTGCAGTGGTGTGCAGTACCCCATCATGTCATATGCTGTTGGATTTGTATTGAAAAGCAGAATCCAATGCAATAATCAGTTTTAAAATATCTTTTCCTATCAAAAGTTATGGCCAAAAAAACGTAAAATTAAAAAAAATGCATTGAGCTCTATGGGAAAGTGAAAGTGCCCAATATTGCAGCTTTACTTGTGAGTAGGCAAATGTGGCATTGTCCACTGGAATGGCCAGGATGAGAGGAATCCAAGGCCTTGTCCTCCTTTTGAGGTTTGGGCATCTGGTCATCCTGGACTAGAAGGGCTCCAAATTCACAGGACTAGGAGGGCTCTGGCTTGCCCAACTGCTGCATCGGCAGCAGCAGATGCTCACTGGGCTGGTGTAGTTGTGCTGTATCCTAAGGTTGAGAGGCAGGGGCTGGCCTAGGACTCAGAATTTTTTGCCATCACTTTCATTTTCGCTCTGGCTTATCACGGACCCTTATGGATCTACTCAGATTTAATCCTACTCCTTAGGTGTTCTAACTCTGAAGAGCTATGAGGGGATATTTCTGCCCTGGAAACAGGCTCTGGATCTAGCATAACTGCTCTGTTCTAGGCCATGCTGAACATGCCCTCAACACCCCTCTCCTGGACGGCCTAGGCTGGCACAACTAGTCCAGTCCAGGTCCATTTGTCTTGGGCCAGCCTATGTTGACTTATGCCAGCCCAAGCCTTTCTGGTGTAACTGGGTTGGCCCAGCTTGGAATTGGGGCAGCCCAGTGATAGGCTAGCCCAAGTGCACTTCAGGATTGCAGGCATAGATATTTATACCGGCATTCCTCAGTATGATGCCAGTTTCTAGACATCTCTGCTGTCACATTCTTATGTCCTCTACTCATTTCCAGGTTTCCAAGTTTTATGTTTTTCTTAGAAGAAAATAAAACACTTTAACAGAAGGGTAACATGACAGCACAATTTTAGCCCTTGGTTAGCCTAGCTAAAGTCCCAGCACAAGTCCTGTGCTAGCCTGGGGGTATCGTGATAGTGCTGTAAGGTTCTTCTGCGACACTCCTGGGTGGGTTAGGCCAGTGCACCAGGTGTACTAAAACCATAATACTATGGTATTAACCAGACATTCACCAGCCTCTCCATGCTCCTCACTGTGGGGGTGAGGTGATGGGTGAGCTGTGCTGGCCTAGATTGGTTCGGATTGTGCCCTGAGTTTCCTTACTTTGCATTTCATTTCTCTGTTGATACAAAACTAGTCGCAGCACTTTTATAGACTGAACTGTTTTTATAAGCCACCAGATCAGCTGATTTCCAGATATGTAGCAGTCCCTAGTAATTTTTATGAGCTCTTCATGATAACCTCGTAAATAAAAAGTGCACCAATTATGGATAATGCTTTGTTTCTATTTTTAGCATACTGTTTGATGATCTCATTTTCTGATGTACAATATATTTGTTTCACTTTGTAGGTAACCATAGCCAACATCGGAATAAATGAAAATTATTACCCGGAATCTTGTGAAACAATGCTTTTTGCTCTCCGAATGGCAACGTGGAATCAGATTTTAGATCCGTGGGTATACATTCTTCTACGAAAAGCTGTCCTGAAAAAACTCTACAAGATTGCAAGGAGATTCTGTGGTGTGCAGTTCATTAACTTGCATACGTGGGAACTCAGCTCCATTAAGAATTCTTTAAAAGTTGCAGCAATTTCTGATTCACCGATGAGTTCCAAACAAGCCAATCAGCAGCCATGCAGTTCCACAGTGTAGCAAAGTGAAGCAGAAAATGTTTGAATGATCAGTAATGGATCCTTGGCAACTCAAAATTTAATTGTGTGGAGTAGGCTGATACTTTTCACCTCTTTGAAACAGGAGATATGACTCCATTTCGTGATATTTATTGTTCAGGAATTGCTATTCTTGGATGCTTATTTTCCCAATATAAATTTTATAAGATTATTTATGTAATCAGCTCCTCCAAACCCGGTGTCAAATTTTTCAGGACTTACTATGGCAAAATGCTTGAATTACTGCACTTAAAATGACAGTACTTTGCAATAAAATTCAAAAATCTGTTAAATATCAGAGCAGGAAATATATAGGATGTTGCTAGAAGCTCCAGAAACACTATTGAATAAAGTATAATTTCAATTAAAGAAATTATATTGGTCACATTATTATAATATATACTTGGTCAAATTATATATGGTCACATTATAGCTATTCAGGCAGTTTTTGTCATATTTGATTTCAGAGGGATAGATTTAACCATTTTATACTCATTGAAATAGATAAAACCTGCTGGTTTGGGCCATATTTTGCTCATATATGTCATAATTTAGTTGGCTCAGCATTAAAAAATTGTAAGATCCTGAAAAGAAACACAGGGAAACTACTTGTTTAAGGCTGCAATTTTATATGCACTTCTCTGGGAGTGAGTCCCACTGAACACACTGGGACTTACTTCTCAGTATATATGTATAGGATCGTGCTGTTAGAGTGCAGCAATATGTAGCTAATGATGGATGAAACCTGATGACCTTCAGTGAAGAATTATAAATGCTGAAATAACTTAATGTTGAAAAGGTAATAGCAGTGTCCTTATTTAATATGTGTTAACTTCGAAGGTGTACTTCATTTTGCAAGTATAATATTTTCACCTTTTTCTGTACAATACCTTCAACGTATCATCTACAACAATTGTAGAAGCTCAATTTCAGGCTGAAGCGGCATAGAACTGTAAAGTTAAATGTCTCAGCACCCCATTTTTAAAATTGATATACACCGAGAAGAGATATTTAAAAAAATACTTGGTAGACAGTAATGCAATTCAATACAATTATGTACAGTGGTGCCTCACATAAAGAGCTTAATTCATTCTGGAGTTATGATCTTTAAGTGAAATGCTCTTTATGTGAAGCAGATTTTCCCATAGGAAACAATGAAAACTCAGACGATTGGTTCCACAACCCCAAAAATATTAATATAAAAATATTAACGATGTAAAAATATAACAAAACACTGTAACTTAATTCAAAACATGCATTCAATGTGCATGATCCTATGAAGTCTACCTAGGCTGCAATCCTAAAGACACTTTCCTGGGAGTAAGCCATTGAACACAATGGGACTTACTTCTAGGTAGACATGGTTAGGAGGCTGCAATCAAAGACACCTTCCTGGGAGTAAGACCAATTTAACACAGTGGGGCTTACTTCTGACTAGACATGGTTAGGAGGCTGCAATCAAAGACACATTCCTGGGAGGCTTACCTGGGCTGCTGCTGGAGGTTCAAGGTGGCTGGTGGAGGCACTTAGGGGGCAGTTAGGGACAGCTGCGTCTTGCACCCCCAGGCAACTGCCCCCAAGTTGAGGGACGTTAGAGGCAGCAGCGCTGGCCAGCAGCCCTTTTAAACAGCCTCCGTGCAGAGTGTCGGGGCTGTATAAGTGCTTGTTAAGTGAAGCAGAACTTGTTATGTGAAGCAAGATTCATGGGAAATTTAGACTTGTTATGTGAAACGCTTGTTATGTGAGGCGCTTGTTATGAGAGGTACCACTGTATTGTGTATAGGTTGAAAATTCTGTTGCCTACATTAATTTCTGGTCATTAATACCCTGAAAATTTTATGAAATCATTTGTTAACTGTTTGGTGTAACTTGAAAAGTACAATAAGTTCACATTATACATAACATAACCATCCTACTGATTGTGAAATACAATATATGTGCCGTGTTAATTTTTCCAGTTCAAATTTCTTTATTTCATTATTCATGATGTGCTTTTTGGAGGCTTCTGCTAATTTTCATAAACTTGGGAGGGAAAAACACTATTGGTTTTACTGATGTCAGAAAAGCATCTAGCAAATAGAAAATATTTTTATACTAGTAGTGGTTACAGTGTCAAAATGAGAATTGCCATGCCTTTGGCAAAACAAAAATAAATCCTCTGGTTTGCTAGAACTGCCTTAATATCAGAGACAGATGACACAAGAATAACTGTGATGTTTTGACTTAAGTCTTTTAAAGACATATTTTGCAGACTAAACTGAATTGGGGATACCATTGATTCTTCCATGTTTCACCAGGAGGAAGAAATGGAAAATGGTTAGGAGGAGAAGAGAAATTCTCCATTCCATAAGCAAGGACGTTGCAGTGCATTAATAAATCAGCATGTTCACCAGCCTTAATTTTGGGGAGCCTCCTGCCATACTTGGGTAGCTCAGTCCTGAAGCTAGTGGCTCTGCCAGGTGCAGTGGTGCAAAAATATCTACTGCTGCATTCAGCGGCACTACTGAGGCCATCAGAAATATCTGAAGAAGGGTGCAGTGGCTGCAATGGGTTTCCACCACTCTGCATTGGTTATTTTGCTGGCGCAGGTAGGAGTTTTTAGGCTGATGTGGAGCATAGGATACAGCAGTGCTGGAAAGATATTCTTCTACCCCTGCCCCAGTTTCTCCCATCTCACTCTCCTTCAGCACTGGAAAGCCTCAATTCCCACCCAGAAAGCCTCACACCACTTCCTAGCAGTGTGTCTTATTGTGGGCACTCGTCCAGCATTTGCAACCTGCTCTCAGAGGCATAAATGTGCTTTACAGTATGGTTGCAGCACCCAGCGCATAAATGTCCAGGAATTCTGCTAGGATGATTTTGGTTTGGGTATTTTTACCAGCCACACACATTACTGCATAGATACCGTACAATTCTATAACATTTCTAGGATGACTGGTAAATAAGTACATAGGATATTTTTGTGTCTCCTATGTATCCTTGCTCCATTTTTATTTTAAAAGAAGTAGTAGCAGGAAAGGCAGAGATGTTAGTTCTGTTACCATAATTTGTTTACAGACAAATGAAAAGTAGTAGAAAAGTTATGAAGGTATTTAAGACAAGTTACATGCCTTGTTTAGAACAGTTTTATGACAAGTGAATCAGTATGTGAAATAATATTTTCACTGCTGCTGCTGTTATGATGATCACTACTACTATGAATTTTTTTAAATACTTAGTGTGTTAGTTAATAAATAATGAATTAGTTATTGTGCTAATTGCTGAACAGAAATAAAAGAGATATCCAAAGGGTTTACAGTCTATCTCAAGAAAAGGTACAAACACATACTCCATATGGTATGCAGGGAAGCAGTTGCTTGACTTAGGATGCAATCCTAAGCATATCCTCCCAGGATTGCAGCCTCCCAGCCCAATCTAATCATGAGCTTATGTTGGCGGGTCTCACAATCACAGCCAAAACTGAAAACATAACATAGAACACAAATGCCATCAGCTTTTGTGGCTTCACAAAAGACATATCACAGTTTACGGTGAAATCTAAGGCATGTCTATGTAGAAAAGGGGTTGCCATTCTTTCAACTTCAAGGCTCTTGGACCTTTAACAATTGTGTAGAAAAGGAAATTTCTGCAGGTGCATACAACATCCCAATAAATACAGCTTACCAACCAGTTATGGTGGTAGTTTTAGGAGATCAAATTACCAATATCTGGGTCTAAACCCAACCCCAAAAGAAAGGGGCAATCCTACGCATATCACGCAGATCACGTAACAGGACTTATGCAGATTTTAAGTTTTGCTAATCTTTTATCCAGCTCTTTATTGTTGTACTTGATTTATGCATCTAATACACAAGGTGTCTCCAAAAAATACACATATTTTAATGAGCACTAATTCATACATCATTGAAGAAAATGTGTAGCACTCAAGCTATTGAAGAGGTGTGTGGAACCATCCCAGTGCATCACCCATAAATGGCTGTTAAGGCTGCAATCCTAAACACACTTTCTGGAGAGTAAGTCCCATAGAACAGAATAGGTCTTACCTCTGAGTAGATATGCTTAGGATTGCATCCTAAGTCAAGCAACTGCAATCCTGGGAGGCTGCAAGCAGAGGTTTCCAAACTGCAAGTCTTGTGGGTCATGACTCAGTTTTTGGTGGGTTGTGAAACTGATAAGGCAGACTAGGTTATGTGCATCAAAGATTAAAGAACCTGCTACTTGGAGGAGGGGAGCACTGCTGCCCAATCACTGTTACATCCACACCAATTGGCATTTACATATAAATTGTGCAGCAACTTATAGGGCTTCTAAAAAGTTTGAGAACCACTGCATACCACTCGTACCTGGGAGTAAGTTCCATTGTTTTCATAGAAACTTCTTAGTAGCTATGCGTAGGATTGCTCTGTTGAAATATACCATAAATCTGCCCCTGGAAAGCACTGTGTTCAATTTGTGAAGGTTGAGAGAGCCTCTTGTTGCCATTTCAATGCTTATGACCCTGTACAGTAACACTGAATTTACTAAAACTGTTCTCTTTAATGTACAGAACATGATGTCAGTGTGTCTAACAACATGCTTCAGTTTACAGGTTCAGGATAAGAAGTTTGCTTCAGCAACTGTCAATTGATGTTCAACCACACAAAGGTGGAAATATTTGGATAGTGAAAGAGCATGTGATTTTTTTTCTAATATTGTTGTGTGAATAAATGTTACTGTGTATATTTTTCATTCTGGCTGAATTTTTTTCAGTATGTATATTAGTTTTCTTGTATTCTGTGTACTGATATAAATTGAATGTAAGACACAGTGCCATTAAACTTGTTACAGTGTGTCTCGACTCATGACATTTTTAACGAGGCAAGAGAGAACCTCAGTTTCTAAGAAATTATGGCTGTTCTTTGAAAGACAGAGAAAACTCATAAATATTGGAAAAAATTTTGGCAGCAGCATGGTTTGGACATTTCAGATTGACTCATTACTTATTTCAGTGGTTCTCAAACTTTTAGAAAGACTTGCTCCCTAAGTAAGTCTTTTCAGGAGAGGGGCTAGGGTAGCAATGCAATCCCCAGGATAGCACCCCTGCAGGGGGGCTATGTTTAAGCACATAGTTATGTACTGCCAGGGTTCGAGGGCTGAGGGGAGCTCTGTGGAATGCTTGCAGGACTTCCCGTGGCTTCCAAGTTAAAAATTTAGACATCCTGGCTTTATAGCAATCAATAATCTAAAGCATGGGTGGGCAAGCTGGGCCACTTTAGGGCTCCTGGACCTTTAACAATGTGATCTGTGAGATGAGAAGCAGTACCTGCTGAAATTCCCCTTCCTACTCAATTGTTAAAGGTCCAGCAGCCCTAACGTGGCCCCGCTTGTCCATTTCAGATTACAATGTGTGAATCTGCCATAAATATTATCATAACAAGAGAAGTCTGCAAATAAGAATAGGTAGAAAATTTTACTTGTAGAAGTTCAATAATTTGTGTAAATACTTTGAAATCTGGATTTAAATGGTATCACTTGAATTGCTGAAAAAGCAAATAAACACAATTCATCTGCCAACTTGCAAAAGCATCCTACCCTCAAACCAGGCTTGGCGGCTTTGCTTAACAAAGACCGTCATGGCGAGAAAAACAGTTAAACCCCAATTGTCAGTTCCTGCCATCTGCCAAGTCTGCTGTCATCATGAAAGGGTGGGTTCAGCAATTATAAATCAGCATGTCTGGCTTGCATAAGAGACCAGAATGTGAAATATATTGAAACCAAGATCATAAAACAACTGGGAGAAAAGAATTTGATA
Source organism: Cryptoblepharus egeriae (assembly GCA_030015325.1). Taxonomy (NCBI): domain Eukaryota; kingdom Metazoa; phylum Chordata; class Lepidosauria; order Squamata; family Scincidae; genus Cryptoblepharus; species Cryptoblepharus egeriae. The sequence continues at coordinate 121,325,333 of JAREYC010000003.1, read as the reverse complement.
AAAAATGGACTATCTTGGAAACCTTTCTCTCTGTCACTTCAAGTACACACACACACATGCACACACCATCCATCCATCCATCCATCCAGTGGTGGGCACCAGCAGGTTCGCACCTACTCTACAGAACCGGTTCTTAACAAGAGATAGTACATATAAAGTTTAAAAATAGCCATTTAAAAGTGGCTGCCAGATGGACAGAGAACCGGTTCTTAATTTCTTTGAAGCCCATCACTGCATCCATCCAGATAGATAGATAGATAGATAGATAGATAGATAGATAGATAGATAGATAGATAGATCCACACTATATGCAAAAAAATTAGAAAACAGATGGGAGTTTGCTAATATATTCTAAAAAGTCATCTCCGAATTATCCAAGCACTGTTGACTGTTGATGGAAACAGCAAAATTCAGTTAAGCAACTGTGGTAAGAATTATTTGAAAGACAGAGCAGATTGTTAATGTGATAATAATCAGTGTCAATCACATGATACTAATCAGTGCCAGAGAAGATCATTTTAAATGATGAAACTTCATAAGGACTTGGGTATTTTGGTAATCTGACTGGAATTATTATTCATAATTCCTTTGCTCCCTTCAATTGATTCTGTCATGTTTCCTGGCACAGGAAACAGAGAGAGCATTGCAATGCTTACTGCCGTCTCCAACACAATGGCTTCTCTCCAAAGAAACGTAATCACACATAAATCCCATTGGTTCTTAAATTCTATTAATTCTACTATAACTTATGGTAAGTGAGACCAACTTCTTTTGAATAGCCCTACTTGCTCAGAGCACAATCCGAACCCATTTTTACCAGCATTGGCATAGCTGTGCCAGTGGAGCACGTGGAGCATGTGTTGCATCATGCCATTGGGGAGGTGGCAATCATGAAGGCCTTCTCAAGATAAGACTGTATTTGTTACCTTGAAGTCTCATTGCCAGTGCTAGATATTTAGTTAGTATTGCATCCTCAGTGCTCGTCTGTGTCCGGTGTATGCATGGGGACTAAATGGAAAGTACAGTGATGCCTCACGTAACAAATTTAATTCGTTCTGGAGGCATGTTTGTTACGTGAAATGTTCTTTATGTGAAGCGGATTTTCCCATAGGAAATAATGGAAACTCAGACGATGGGTTCCACAACCCCAAAAATATTCATATAGAAATATTAACTGGATGTAAAAATGATGACAGAACACTGGGATTGAATTCAAAACATGCACTCAATGTGTATGAACTTAAGAAGTCTACTTAGAGCACAATCCTAACCTTGTCTACTCAAAAGTAAGCCCCATTGTGTTCAGTGGATCTTACTCCCAGGAAAGTGTCTTTAGGATTGCAGCCTTAGTCTGACTTACTTCTGGGTAGACTTGGTTAGGAGGCTGCAATCCAAGACACCTTCAAAGTGTCTCCCCACTTTCTCCTTCTCTCCATCCTGAGCCTCTCTCTCCCCTGCTCCCTTCTGGCTAGCCCTGAGCTGCTTCCCTCTTCTCCACTGCTGTTCTCTCCCTCTGCCCAGCGGACACCCGGCCACAGGAGGAACACCATGGTTGCTTTCACTATGGGCCGGTGCACTAGGCAGCCCTGACACTTTTTAAACAGGCTGCAGGCCAGCGCGTCTGCCCCAACTGCCAACAAATGTGTTCTTTACGTGAAGCACAGTTTGTTACGTGAAGCTGAATCCTACAGAAATTTTTGTTTGTTAAGTGAAACATAATCTACGTGAGGTGCCACTGTAGTAGGTAGCTATAGCCAGCCACAACCCTCTATACCACCTCATTTGCAGGCCATCCATTTTCCTGGTTCTTCCACAAATTTGATACTTGTTTTCAGAAAGCACTAGTAAGGAAGGGGTCAACCAAAGTGGCGTAGCTAGATGGGTGCAAAATCATGTGCATAGGTTCCCAAATATGAACGTAAGCAGCCCCTTGCACTCACCCTGGGAGCCATTCAGCCAACAATTGTAATGCTCTATATAGCAATGTTGCTGCCTGAATGGCTCTGATGACATGTGAGAGACATGTGAGCTGCTTATACATGATGTTGGGAGATGAGATATTGGGCACTTTTACTTTCCCATAGAACTCAGTGCATATTTTTTAATTTTTACTTTTTTGGCCATACTTTTTGATAGGAAAAAGATATTTCAAAACTGAATTTTGCATTGGATTCTGCTCTTCATTATGAATCCAATGGCATATGACATGATGGGGTACTACACACCATTACAAAGTTCCAAAATGAAGCCAAAATAGAGGATAATGAAGCCCTTTTGGAGGACACCCGGACAGGAGGCTAAAAAAGAGGACTAATCCGGAAATTTCCAGTCATATGGTCCCCTGTGCTCAGAAGCAGTCTGTTACCCGGTAGGGATGCCTGGTGCCCGCTGCCCATTGAAGCACAAGGGTGGAGGATGGTGCAAGGGGTGGGATAGTGCATGGGGGGTGCATGGGAGATGGTGCACAGGAGAAATGGTGCACGGTGGGAGAATTGTGCACATGGGGGAGTGGTGCACAGTGCTGCTCACTTGTGCCCACTGCCCATTGAGCAAATATATCTGAAATTTTACTCCCTCAAAGGTGGATACATTTTGCTAGTTATGTATATAACTATGGTGGCAATCTGATGTGCACTCACCTGGAAACACAAAGCAATTTACTTCTGAGGAAGCATGCAGATGAGTGCATTTTCAGTTGCGTTGTTAAAGATAGAATTTCATAAAAAGACAAAGTTCATAAAAAGACAAAACAGTACTTGTTCATTTTTTGCTGGTAATAATCCAAATTAGACCTGCTTTTCTGATTCACTCCTCCTTGCATCTCCTTCCATTCTGCATGTTTCCTGTTTGTTTTCTCCAATGGATATCATAATAATAAACCAAAAGGAAAATGTTGAAAACCCGTTATTGGATCAAGAAAAAAGTGAGGACAGAGGCTGCAGGCTGTATGCACAGTTTAATTATATCCCTGCAAATCAGATAGCCAGAAAGCACGAGACTTTTGGCTTGTCTTAATTCGTTTTTCTCACTTATTGGGGAGGACAAGTTGTTTTTGCTTTTCAGTCATTCCATGCCTCGTGTAAAATGATAAAAAACAAGGGTAATTTGCCTGCTGCCAGCACTGCTGTTTTAAACATCAAGTTTTATACATCAAGTCAAACGATTTTATGTAATCATATTTTTTTGTGAATACTTGTGCTGAATTTCACTGCTTTTTTTCCATTTTTATTGATATTTAGTTTTATTGCTTCTGTAGTGTGTTTTTGCTTTGCGCAGTTTTTTTCCATCACAGAGCACAATCCTAACCATGTCTACTCAAAAGTAAGCCCCATTGTCTTCCATTGGCCTTACTCCCAGGAAAGTGTCTTTAGGACTGCAGCCTTATACTAATTTTAGGTTAATAATATTTATTATTTAAATTTTAATTTCAAAGACTGAATTTTTAAAAGAAAATGTTAAAAGGAGTAAATGCTTTAAAAATAATAAATACAATATATATAATTTTCTTCATTTGATGCTTAAATATTTACATATCTTTTTCTTACATATTTACATATAATTAGCATATTCCTCATATCCCCATGTAAACCTTATAAACATTTCTTTTTCCCCCCGATATTCCCCTATTTTATTTCCAACCCCCCCCCCCCGCCATGAAGAGAAGGAGACCATCCAATTATAGCTTTAACCATGAGCACACCTTATGCATTTTAACAAAAATATCATTGTTGGTCCCTCTTTCCTTTACCCAACTTATATATCTATACCATTTCTTATTTATCTCTAATTTTTTCACCTCCCAAGTTTTTTCCTGACCCAAAATTGTGAAAATATAATAAATATATTAAGATAATATAAATAAGAATTCCATGTTTCCATATTCCATTTCATTACATCTCTCCATCCCTTAGCAATTACTGCATGTGCAGCCAATATTATTGCTTTTAACAGATCTTGTTCATGCTTTGGTAATTTATTGTTACCCAGAATCCCCATAAAAATCACTTTTCTTGAGTTTTCTATTTTAAAGTTACAGATTTCTTCCACTTTTTCTAATATTTGCTGCCAGTATTCTTTTACCTTTGGGCACTCCCACCATAGATGTATATAATATCCTTTTACCCTTCCACAATGCCAACAATTTGGGCTACTTCCCTTTAACATATGGGATAGTTGCAGGGGAGTTCTAAAAAAATAATAAATACATGTTAATGCCCAAGGCTATATTAAAAAAAACAACAAATCTGTGATGCAGCCATGCCATTGGAGCACATGCTGCACCTGGGATGTGAGGGTGATGGTGACTCAATCATGAAAGTCTCCTCAAAGTAAGGAAACATTTGTTCCCTTATCTTGGGACAAAGTTCTGCCTCTAAAATAGGTGGGAAACAAGGGTTCAAAGTAAGAGTGGGTTCAAAGCAAAAGGTTCAAAGCAAGATATTCTGATGGCTTTCGAGATGATTTGGATAGAATTATTCTGGCACTCACACAGGCGTGCTCCGTTGACATGCTGTGATTTACCATGAATCCAGCAACTCACTTTTGCGGCCATATAAATATGACAGCAATTCATAAATCATTCAGCACTGGTGATTTATCAAAACTGAACTGTGGCTGTAACATTCGAAGGAGCAGAATAATGGAAACTTAGTGTTGAAAGTTACCAGAAGGTTATAAATGTCTACAAATTCTACACCAGTCTCAAATTTAGTATGGTAATCAGTGATATCCTGAATGAAAGCAGATTAATCAGTGATACCCTGAATGATCCATGCCCCCTTGTTTCCACTAAAGAAAAGATTGGATGTGTGTATGAATAAATCCATTTCACCTGACATTTTTTGTTTGACTAATGTCAGGCATTTACAATATGTCTCCCCTGCTCTTGCCTCTGCAATGACATTCTATATTTTGCAGAGATTATATATCCACTGGTTGGTTCTTCAACCCACCATCTCCCACACACACATATGGGGGAATGTCATGTTTCAGTGCCTTTAACTGTATCTGTGGTTTTATGTAATAGCATGGTTCTGGAATGAAACCCCTTCAGATTTATTTGCACTGGTCATTCTGTGATGTTTCTTCCTCCCATGTACCCACAAAGCCCACGTCAGACATGAGGATGGAAAGAGTAATTGCTATGAACCACCTCCATCTGGCTTCCTGCTCCCTTTCTCCCACTCCTTGGGCTTTTCCAGATAATCCGAAGTAAGAAGCTCCTTGGGCTCCTACTTCTGCCATAACTCATCCAAAGAAAAAATACGACCACTTCAGTGGTGGGCTCCAGCAGGTTCGCACCTACTCTATAGAACCAGTTGTTAATGCAAGATAGGACATATAAAGTTTTAAAATAGCCATTTAAAAGTGGCTGCCAGATGGGCATAGAACTGGTTGTTAATTTCTTTGAATCCCATCACTGGACCACTTCTCATCAAAGATGGACCTCTTCATAGATGTTAACTGTTAACCATTCCTAGACAACTGGGTGTGTCTAGGACCTAGCTCATACCTAGCTAGCTCATACCTAGACCTCATACCTAGTTACTCACCCAGTATGAATGATGGTCCCATCTTTAATACCACAACAAAGTATGCGACCACAGGCAGATTTGTGTTTGCATGTGTGGAGGCTGATTTCCAAGTTGGTGGTCTCAGACTCGAGTCAGTGCCACAGTCTTGACACAGGTGATTGGCGTGTTCAACAAAAAACACGTATTTTTGCAACTCGGACTTGAGTCTCTTGACTTGAGTTCTCATCTCCAGAGAGAATCATGGAACACCAAAGATGGAAAGAAACTTAGCAGTTATAAAGTCCAATTTCTGCTCAATGCAGGTGAAATGCTACAGAGATGTGGCCATCTAGCTTCTGCTTGAAATTAAATTATAAGGAATAATGAAGTCAAAATCTGTACTAACTTTTCTCATAAAGATGATAATGCCAGGGTTTATTCTTTAGAAGTAAAAATGTTCATATTTTACCCACCATTTAAACCACTGAAACATGACATTTCTGGACATGAAATGATTAGCACCATGGGCGTATGAAATCATCATGATTTCATCGATGATGAAGCATCATCGATTCAGGAGAAGATGGGTCTGCTGAAATCAGTGGGATTTGCTTCCAGATGCTACAAATAATCTTTCCTGAAGAGTTTTTTTTCCTGCTTTTAATTCTACAGAGTCATTTGTAAATTGAAGGATGCCGGAGCCAAATTATTTTGGTTGCCTAAGTCAAGTACCCACCGTATTTTCTGGAACAAAAATGGTTTAAGGGAAACAAGTGTTGACAATTATTCATGCTGACAGAATTTAAGCAATTACTACGGTGATTATTCACACCAGATATTCTATACTCAGCAGGACATAACATAATATTTTGTGCCTCGAAGGATGTACCCTTACATTTGCTTGAAGAATATGTTCAAGGTCAAGGAATAGTAGATAGTTGTCTCAAGAAAACATTTGAAAGCATATACGATAAGTGGAGGATTTCCAGCCCCTTTACTTTGTAATACTACTTAGCATTTGTACTACTTAGCATTTGGTCCACTGAAGCCACAGATTCAGGACCCACATATTTCAGTATCCACAGGTCCCCAAACTCATGGAGGATAGTCATTCTCTGGAGGATGTTCTGAGTGGCTGGGGAGGTTATATGCCCCTGATCTAATGAAGGTTGTTTCTTAAAATGTCACTTTCGGTTTTTCCATCAAATTAGAAGTGCCCTTATAAGGTCTCAATTTTGGCACCACTGCACCCATCATTGCCACCACCATTAGGATTGAGGTGTATGTATACCATCTTTTCTGAGGATCATTTTCCTTACCAAGGGTTGCAAAGGTGACCAGAGAAATAATTTAAAATCCCATCTCACTCTGCTTCATGATTTCTTAAATATAAAAATGAAACCAAATAAAATTTCCATCACAAAAGTTCTTTTACTTCAGAAGTGCCAGTAAGGGGATAATTTGTCTTATTTTTAAAGAAGTGGTGGGTTGAAAAAAAAGCTGACTTCTTCATTGGCCAAAGCTTTATCCCTAGGTACCAAAGGAGAAATTATTTATAAATATTTATGTCTATTTTATTTTTCTCCATACTTATAACTTTAGGCTGAAATCATTTACAAGTGGCCAGTTCCTATAAGACAGAGGGCCAGGAACAGGGGTGAATTACCCCAATTTGGGTAATAATGGAATTCCTGGGGGTAATGGACCACCTGGGTTTGCATATGAATGACACAGAAGGTATGCATGACCAGCACAGAGCAGGTCATGCAGTCACTGTACAGCCTTGATGGATTACTCTTAGCACCTAATCAGCTCAAACAAAACAAACAAAAGGTGTGAATCCCTGAAGGGTCATAAGAAGTTCAGGCTATTGTCTGTGTGTCTCTGTGTGTGTGGGTGGGTGGGGGTTGGAGGGGAGAGAGATCAACACTCAGCTGCAGGCTGGGGTTTCTCAGAGTTACTCAAGCTGGGCTTCTGCTTGCTTACTCAGAAGCAAGTATCATTATTTTCCTTGGGAAATAAATTTACTCATTATTTTACTCTTAGGAAAGTGTGCATTGCATTGCACCCAAAGTTATGGACCTAAATGCTAGAAACAACTTGATCTGCCTGATAATAACTGCTGCTGTATTTCAACTCCTGCTGCAAAAAGAGACCTGAGCCTGAGAGCAGAGTTGCTTCTTGCAGTCATGATCCAAACTGCTTCTAAGTCAGCAGAGAGAGAGAGAAAACTACTGCTGAATCAGCAGTCAGGACAGGAGTGAGACCTGCAGCCATCTGCCTTGTGTAGCTGCACAAAGTACTGTACAGAAGTTCCCAAGTAGGGACCTTGTTCATCTTGTTCATCTTTCCATCTTGTTTAGCTGTCCAGAGCAAAGAAGCAGGTGAGCAGGGGGACCAAGCAGGATTTGGAGCCATGCAGACAGAAATGAAAAGAGAAAGCATCCTCCTTTGGGTGCTGTTGAGGTCTGCCTGTATTCTAAACAGCCCCCTCCCATGCAGCTCCCTCTGGTAAGACCATTTCATTGCTCCTGTATCAGGGTGATACATAATCATAAAAGATAATCCCAAAATGTAGGAGACCCAAGAAAAATGTAGGACATGACAAAATTAAAGCTAACAACACTGACCTATGTGGCTTTCATGTGAATAATTAAAACACTATGAGCACAGTCCTAACCATGACTACTCAAAAGTAAGCCCCATTGTATTAAATGGGTCTTATTCTGAGGAAAGTGTCTTTAGGATTGCAGCCTATATTTACTTACTACATTTACAATGATTACATATGATTTATTAATTACAAGAAGGCTACATGCCAACCCACTTTCCTGGAAGGAACCCCCGCCCCCTATTTGAAATGGGCATTAATTCTGAGGAGAAATGCCTAGGATTGGGATCTGTGGCTGCATCTTCTCTACACTTTCCTGGAAGGAAACCCCACTGACTGTAATGGTCTGCTGCTCAATGGATTGGCACAGGATTGGGCTCTGAGGCTGCAATCTTATTCACGTTTTCCTTGGAAGCCCAATATCTACAATGGGTCTTACTTCTGAATAAACTTGAATAGATTGGGCTCTCTTCCCCACTCCAGTTGAATCCTGCACTTGTTTCAATCATTTGCAGGATCTTGTCCTCTTTTTTATTATGGTCACCCTGACCCCCACATTTCTCCAATATGCAGTGACCATATGTCATAACCACAAAAAGAGGACAAGCCCCCCAAAATATAAGACATCCAAGAAAAATGGAGGACATTTTTAAAAGCTAAAAACCCTCATATATATTGTTTTCATGTGGTTAACTTAAACACGATATTAGGTATTAGTACTGTATGTTTAAAACTATTACATATTACATATAATTTATGAATTCCAAGCAAGCTACATGCTGCCTGCTCACAAGGAAAAAGAGGACAATGAAGATTTTTTTCCAGGACACAAGGCTAAAACAGAGGAAATGTCCTGGGAAAACAGACCATATGGTCATCCTGTCCAATTTAACACTATTTTATCCCCTACAAACTTTTCTTCCAGCTTCCCAGAAGCCGCATATTTGAATTCAAATAATTAATAATATATTTTTCCTTCCTTTCAAATCAAGGGGGTAACGTCCACATACCTAAATATATTTTGGGGTAAGAGGTAAAAATGTTCCCCAGCCCCTGCTATAAGATGTAGTGGAACAAAACACCTATCAATTCTTAAATGCAATTTCATTCTGTGGAAAGGGGGAAAAATTGGCAAAACTTGAGACTTCTCAGTAGTCTGTCCCACCTCCAACTACGGTGGAAATACTGCTCATATTTACTTGCATCAATTATTATAATCTTGCATCAAATACCCCACATAACCCTGAATTCTATACCCATATGTTGCAATACTTACTTACACTGGAACAGGCAGGTTTATGTACCTTTGTAGGAGCTTGCTCAAATTTGGGGTTGCTGGTGTGATACCATGGGCAATGCAGGGGAAGCCCCAATAGGTATACTGAGATCTGTGTTATCAATTTTGGTGGCACAGAATTGAGCAGCCTGGGTCCAGCACATGCTGCCTGGGAATGGGACTTGAATCTGGCACAAGTGCTGCATCCTACTCCTGTCTCCCACTATCCAGCCACGTCCATCTGCCTGACACCTACTTTTCTCCAACCCCAAACACCTCCCAACTGCCTTTGTCCTCAAGATTGCTCAACTTGATTGTAGATCAATCAAGTCTACTTTATCAAATCTACTTGATCTACTTAGTCAGAGGTCTACAACCCTGGCCCAGGGGCCAGATGCAGCACTTGGCGATCCTCAATGTGGTCCCTGGCAAGACCCCTCTATCTGGCCCTTCAGCAAGCCTCGTAATCCACTCCAATACATTCTTATATGTAAATTTATGTAAATTTATTCAAATTTGAAATGTGAATTAGTTTTTCTAACACCCAACACAGAGTCAGAGAGATGATGTGGCCCTCCTGCCAAAAAGTTTGGAGACCCCTGTACTAGATTTACCTACTTGAGTACAGCCAGCCTTCACATTTCCTATTCTTCCTTTTGTTTTAGGTTAGGAAGAAAGCCTTCTGTAGGCTTTCTGAAAGCCTCTGTTTTATAGCTCTCCAAGAGGACTGTTAACCATGTTTAATAAAGTTGGGTGGGGACTGATGACTCATTGAGGTTCATAAAAAAAAACTGTCAGCAGAAGGGGATTTCTGTGTGCTTTAGGCTGCAAACCTAACTTCCACTTAGGCCAGCCTAAGTCCTGGCATAAGTCCTGTGCTGACCTGAGAATGTCTTCTGTGCCACTCCTAGGGGAGGGTTAGGGCAGTCACGGACATGAGCTTGCCTTCCTACATCACCACGGAAATGGGAAGTCCAATGAGTTGTGCTGGCTTATATTAGGACTGAACCTTTAATTATATATCCAGACCTGACTCATCCCATGGCTGGAGTGTCCAAGTCATATGACTACTCCATGTGGTAAAGCACTATGAGCCTGGATCAAGCTGTGCACGTGACTGAAGCGTAATCTGAACTGTTTGTTAGAAGCACAAACCACCATCTGGCACATCATCACAAACCATTCTAACAACAGTTGAGTGATGGACTGTTAAATGGCAATCTGGATTCATCAAAGAGACAGGAAACCCATGAATCAACAGCAGTGGGTGCATGATTGGTTATGCACAGAATGCACATGACAGTAGACCTTGACTTCCACTGAGAACAACAGAACTTAATCCAACAAATATGTTTAGGGCAGGGCTTGCCAGTATATGCTGGCGGATCCTAATTTCCCAGTCTAAGTTCTCATAAATATTACACCATCTTGCATTATTTATTTACAGAATTAGTAGCCCAATCCTTATAGCTGTTGTGCTGCTGGGTGCAGTGCTGCCCAAATGGTGACATTTGTATCCAGTGGTCCCACCAGGGCTTGGGGAAGGAGAGTCTGTTCTGCCAATTCCACCCCCTTCCTGCCCCAGTTCCTCTCCTTGCCCCATCATATCTCCAGTATCAACCCCCACCCCAGTTTTAGTGCTCCTTGCTCTCCCAGTGCAGCAAATGTACATGCTTTTTACAGCAATCAACTCCTGCAATGTACTGTAGCTTAAAACTGGCACTGGGAGGATATAAGATTGGGCCTTAAAGTTCAGTGAAGTCTATAAGAGTTTGTGAACTTTTTTGTTGAAAAGTTTTAAAGAAATATAAATAACAATATATTTGTATATACACACCAGTAGATCTCAAGCATTTAAGGCTGGGACTCCCTTCTGGGAAGGAAAATCTGCCCACGACTGCTCTCAAAGTGTTGTCATCAACATGGATGTGATGTCAAAGCTCCTCCATGTGTACTTGGAAGTAACCCTACAATCCAGAGTAACTACAGGTGCACGTAAGAGACTTTACGTGCACCCGTAGTTACTGCACCACCTAGTGAAAACCTATGGGAAATTCATATTGCAATCCAGAGCAAATTGTTCTTACACTGGAGCAAGGACTCCCCGTAGTTACTCAGGATTGCACCCTAAGTCTCATTGTGTTCAGTGACACTTCCGGGAAAATATGGATTACAATCTGAGTGCCCCATTCCAAGATGGCGATGCCCCGTGCCAGATTCCAAGATGGTGACACCTAAATTTTCATGAAACCCTCTTGAAATGAAGTCCTGACCCTCTTTGGGTGTCCTGACCCTCACTTTGAGAAGCACTGATATGGACAATATATAATTGTACATTATATACAATTATACTGTACAGCAGGATTTCTCAACCCCTGGTCTGGGGACCACTGGAGGTCGTTGGCAGCTGCATGACCAGTCCGCGAGAGGACTCCTCTAAATGCATCTTCCCTTCCTCACAGCAGGAGGGCTCTGTTGGAGGATTGCAGCCTCAGAGACCAATATTTCTGACTGTTACTCAGAAATAAGTCCCATTATAGTCAATGAGGCTTAGGGCGCAATCCAGAGTAACTATGGGGAGTCCTTGCTCTGGTGTAAGAACAATTTACTCTGGATTGCAATATGAATTTCCCATAGGTTTTCACTATGTGGTGCTGTAACTACGGGTGCTCGTAATGTCTCTTACTTGCTCCCGTAGTTACTCTGGATTGTAGGGTTACTCTCCAATAAGAGTGACAAGGATGGCTTTGTGCATTTTCAGTGTACCTTGCATTGAAAAAAGGTTGAAAATCCCTGCTCTGAGTAGACATGCACTGAGACATTGGGCTCTCCCCTTCTTATAAATAAGGTCTTTATCTGGTGCATGACGACTGAAGCATCAGTGAAACGATTGCAGAAAAAGTCCCACACCGTTATCAATCAGGCCTTAAAAGCCCAATCCTATTCAACTTTCTAGCTCTGAAATAGCCATTCCAATGGTGCATGTGCTGCATCATGCGATGGGAGGGTAGTCACAAAAGTCTCCACAAAGCAGGGAAGCATTTATTCCTTTACTTCGGGCTGCATTGTGGTTGCATCTGTGCTGGAAATTTGGATAGGGTTTGACCCTCAGTTTTCAAGAGGTATTCAGGGAAGAGTCCCCATGTTGACCCCAGTGCATGCATAGGTTGATGCAGCCTTCTGGTGCCAGGCCATTAACGTTTAACACTAAGCTTAGCCAAGCCATGCAAGGCAGATAGAGCTGCGTGATGGGAGGCCATTTTTAAATAGTCAATGAAGAGGTCAAGTGAACTGTCCCATATCTTATAGTATTTTACTATTTTTGGATGATGTGAAAACATAAAAATCTTATTATTTGGAGGCACATTTTATTCTTTCTCAGTCATCGGCAAAGCAAGTTTGTTTTCCACACATGAATACTGGCTTGCTGATGGGACCTAAACCTGAGCAACAATAACAGCTGTGCCAGCTAAAGACTACAATGTTTACTAGTCACATTTGGAAAAGATAAAATGTTAACTTTTGCTTTCAGTTATGTCTGTGCAACCCTATTAATGTTCCTGGTTAAAGCGTCTCACAGTATCTAAAAAACAATTTTAAAAAATCTACACTGATGGTTTTAATTTCCTAATAGGCATCTTGCAACTCAAGTTCTGCCAGTGCCGAATTTTTATTCAATCCAGCTGGTGTTTTTTTTTAAAAAGGTTTGAAACATAAGTAATAAAAATATTATTTAAGTTAAAGGATTTGTGCTTCTGTGAAAAGTATGGGCCAAGTTCGGATAGAATCCTAAAGCTTGCTTTAGCTTTATGAGAATAAGTGATAGTGATATTTTTTGAAGTGTCACACAGTTAGGATTGCGATATGTCCCTGAAAACAGGGACAATCCTGATTTTTGGGAATTGGGTTCACAAACTGGCAAATGGGACAGAGGGTCCTGTCCTGATTTTGTGGAAGAGAATTATGGCAACGCAACTCACAACCCCTTTACTTTTCATGCAAGGAGACTGAAAGATTCCACCTTCACTTTTAATTGAAGCCTTTTTAAATTAAAAAAGCCTTTAATTTCTCATTAATTCTCTTCTCTAGAACGGCCACCCTACCTCTTCCTTAACAGCATCCAAATTTAGGATACTGTGGTTTATTCTGTCTAAGATCAATCTTTAGAGCGCGGTTTTAGTTCAACAGACTGAAAACAAATTCAGTTTGGCATAATGCTAGTACGTGTCCCCAGAATATGCACTGAATGTGCTAATACTTCTTGTGATTGCTGGTGGATATCCATGGATATGAAGCTCCCTAAACATGAATGTATACGGATGAATGTATGAATGATAAGGTAACAGCGTTACTGTGGAGGTGTCTTTGGACAGTGCTCTTTGGCACTGTAAGAGGGATGGACATTGTCTCCTATAGTTGGTCACAACTAGCAGGGCAAACTATGGGGATAATGATGATGACATCTTTACCTTTATGCACAAATAAGATTCACAACAAAAAACTGAGCTTCTGTTTTAGCAACCGTATGTAAAACTGTCACATAACACAGGTGAAAGCAAGTAAAGGTTGTGATATGCATTGGACCACAACTGTATTATTTTAGCCACTTTGTGCATATACGTATTTTACCAAAGTGTGCCACTGCAAACTTGGAAACATGTTCTTCAGGGTGACTGAAACTCCCATGTACCATTTTGTTTCACATTAAATTACGCCATACATACCGGCCCATGGTGCTCTGTGCATTATTAAAATTAGCTGTATCATATGTGGGTGGTGCAAGTGGCTAAGTCACTGTGCCTGTTAACCAGCAGGCCAGGGTTCGAGACCTGGGTCGGCCCCACAAGAGAGGGTGAGCTCCTGTCCTTAGCCCAGCTTTGCGACGCCAGCTGGATCCAATCGTATTGGTTCTGCCTTCCCATTGGACTAATTCAGTGGTGTGGAGAGGGGGGATTTGCTGCTTGGGTAACAGTATATCCTCCATAACAATCTAACCCAGGCTTTCGTGCTTGCATCTCGGCGTATGCAGCGCCGAGCATGATACCATAGTCTTTTAAGACTGACGGAGGCCTGCTTGTATCATATGCAGGTTTCACATTACAGGCATTAAATCATCCTTTTGAGGAAGAATTTTCCTAAATAAAGGCAACTTTTGATCTCAAGAAAACAGTAAATACAGATAAGCTGTCTATGGATCAAAATGTACTGACAGTGCTCTTCTGAGTTATACAGGATACCTAAAAAGGAACCCTGGGTTGGCTCAACCATCTCCAGGACTTCAAATGATAAAGAGATGATTCCTAAGCTCAGGAACTGGCTGCTGATATTGTGTTATAGTAACACTTGGCCTTTTACTTGGCCAGTGATAAAACTGGCTTGACAGCTTGGACTTCTTCTGTCACTACAATGCTAAGAAGAGAAATATAGTTAGTTTATGAGTGTTCTGCTTATCTAAAAAAATCACTTAAAACTTCTTGGAGCATTGCAAGAAATAATCAACAATAAATCAGTTATCCAAGTGGAATAACAATAATGACATATCTTTAAAGTGCAGCCTATTATGAACGACTATGCCAGTGATCATAGTGCTACTAAAACTAGAACATATACAATGGTAAATTTTTTGTATATTCTTCCTAAAAAGGTAAAGACTCACATTGCAAGCTTGTGCTTAGGTCTGTCCCCTATGGAAATTGGTATATAGGATTTCAGCCACCCTGGAAAAGACTGTTGTATCAGATTCCTAATCTCACTGCCAGGCATAAGTGTCCAGGGTCTTGAGAGTATCACTAGACACCAACTCAAGTACTACTGGTGGTACCCATATACCACTGGCTGAGAAACTGATCTAGATTTATGTATTCTAAGCAAAGCAGCTTTAAAATGTTTTTTCTTTTTCCCTGAAGGAAGCTACACTCCTCTGTATTATCAGATTTATCAGAATATCTGTGATTGTTAATTGAACTTGCCAATTAAGGATCTGGAGAATATTATTCTTCCATAGTTGAACAGTTTTCTTCTTACTTGAGCCTCAATTACTGTCAAGAGTAATCCACATGTTATTGTTGAAACTGAGATAGACCTTAAAAATCAAACCTGTGGATAAGCCTTACTGTAGAACTGCAAATCTCTTTCACAAATGTGGATATTTCTTTACATTCATCTACTCAGGTATGAATTAGAGCTGTTGACTTTACAGCTGTAAATCGAAGCTTTGTTGTGCACATTTCTTAGTAAATTTTGTGCACCCTCCAAATGTTGTGCACACTTCTGAGTCAATGCCACTGAACGTATTTGGACAGACTGAATAATCATGAACAGAATCAGGATGTCTGTGATTCTCAGTTCTCAAGCGGAGGTTTAATATGCCTTGAAAAGAAATTGGACTGGGTCTTTTGTAGAAAACGACAGCTATAAAGCTCTCAGATTCCCAATATCTGGAAAAATGTATCTTCTTTAAAATTGGAAGATGAACTATGATGGAATAGGATATATCCGTCGTTTTAAACAGTTTTGATGGTGAGGGTGTAAAGCTCACTGGGATTTGTTTTCAGAAGTTTCAAGATGAATTCAATCTGGTGCTGATAGCCTTGGACAAATAAGCACCATGGAAGTGCTTGCCAATTGGCTAGAGACCGTCTTTCCTTTCTGAACCACTTGTAATTATGTACTGGAAGGACCCTGAACTTGTGAGGTTAATGTGGTCATCCACAGGCATTTTTTTTTTTTGGGAGAAATGATATTTGGATAACCGCCTGCTGTTAACATTCTTCTACTTTTTTATTAGTTTTTTTACCCTGTTTTTGAATCTTTACTGGAAAATAAATGGTGTGGGTTAAAACTCTTCTGAACTGCCTACTTGTTGGTGTGCTGGTTTTACATCAGATAGGTATGTTGTGATTTTATTTAATTATTTATTTAATTCAATAAATGTGATGTTATTTAATTAAAAATAAACTTGGGCAGCTCAAGGCATCCTGGCCAGTCCTAGCCAACAGCACACCAGCAACTATTTAATTAGTATGTAAGCTGTGTTATGAATTACTCTTGTTGACAAAGTGGTATATAATTAGTCTTAACAGTAATGATAACTTCTCCTCCCTCAGGGTGACCATATGTTATAATCACAAAACAAAATAAGGGCTATCCAAAATGTAAGACAGCCCAGAAAGAAAAAGGACATGACAAAATAAAAGTGAAAGGGTGCAATCCTGTGCTGGTCTAGGGTATCACAAAGTGCCATAAGGCACTTGTGCACCATTCCTGGAACAGTTAGGCCAGTGCGCAGGCATACGCCAACCACCCCACACCACCATGGGAAAATATGCCATATTAGTTAGGCTGGCCTAAATTAGTTAGAATTGCTCCCATAATCTGTTTTTGTCTATACATCAAGGAAAATCTACAATAATAAGAGTGGATGAAGTATTAATGGCTTTCAATTGGTTTTTTATTAAACTCTAAAATAATTATTAGATTTAATTCATCGTTTGAAGATTTATTGTCTTCATTAACATATTTCAAAGACTCTCTCTCTTTGCTTGTGATCTTCCCATCTTCTTTTGTTTTGCTAGAATGTTGTTTTTGAGTGAAACTGATTGATATGGCTTTCGGTGATCAGTTAACATTGATAATGGGCTTTTGACTTTGTTATCCAAGAATTGCTTTGTCATTCTCACATAATTTATTTAGAGGCTTATTTCATCAATAAGAAGAAAACACAAAGTAGTAGGGAGGGAAGAGATGCATTCTGATGAGAGCAGAACCCTAATCAGTATGTACATCCTGATTGCCATTTGGTATTCCAGTCCAATTTTTTACGTATAAACCTTGAGCAGCCTAATCCCAGTGAGGCTGCCACCATCTCGTGGATTAGCAATGTTATAATGGCTGTCTCATGGGGCTAAGGTGACAGCTGGAGGTCTCTTGTTGGGTCCTGACAATCCCTATGGTCTACTCGGATCTGCACCAGCTTCATAGCTTCATTGCGACACTCCCAGGCCAGCACGGGAATTGTGTCAGGACCTTTTTTGGCCCAATTAAGGATTAAGATTGCACTGTATAGCTGCAATCCTAACTTCCAGTTAGGCCAGCATAAGCCCTGGCATGCTGACCTGGGAGTGTCAAAAAAGTGCCATATGCCACTACTGCCCCACTCCTGGAGTTAGGCCAGTGCACAAGAACATGCTGACCTCCCCACACCCCCAGGGGAAGATATGCCAGGTGAGTTAGGCCAGCCTAAATTGGTTAGGATTGCACCCAAATTATCTTATTTGACATGTCTCTTATTTGGTGTGTCATTCTGCATCAGTACAAGGATGAATTTTATTTAATTTCCTTTTCAGAGCATTAAGAGAGAATCTTCATAAAGTTAATGATGGGAAGTATGATTTAAAAGACCAATAACTTTGGCCTAGTTTCTATCATTCAAATTTTAAAAAAGCACTTTGAAGAGTTTTGTGCAAATGATATCCAGTCATATTTTTACTTGCTTTTATAAGGCCTCCAGGAAAAGGCCCCAGCTGAACAGATGTAGAGAGTTACAACATCCTTAGTGTTCATGCACTCATCCATCGAAACATCTGCTCGCTTTGGAGCTTGCAACATGAGGTGTCAAATAGAATATTTAGCCTGAGTTCTGCAACAAGTCCCATGTGGTCTTGCATTTTGCAAGGAGGTGGCGGTTAAGAGAGCTCTCAAAAGGGGAAAAATATGATCGCATGTATCAAACCAGTCCTGCAAAATAGTTACTCTTTTAGCACATAGGTTCATCTGTGTTGTCTGTGTAGGATTGTGCAATAAGGGTGCAATCCTGAGTAACTACGAGGAGTCCTTGCTCCGGTGTAAGAACAATTTGCTCTGGATTGCAATATGAATTTCCCATAGGTTTTCACTAGGTGGTGCAGTAACTACGGGTGCACGTAATGTCTCTTACGTGCACCCGTAGTTACTCAGGATTGTAGGGTAAGTCATTTATTCCCCCCCCCCAGCATTTTAGATGTAGCCTATCTCTGAATGCCTGGTGCGAGGAGCAACACCAGAATTGAAGACTTGCTATCATAGAGGGCCTATAGGATTAGGCTGAAAAGAACCTCTCTGAGAGTAATAAAGATCTTCTGCATTTGGAAGGGCACATTTGGATCTAATCCATTATTTCTAAAGTACAAGTCCATACATTTGTACCTTTTTTCCCATTAACGTATGGTTGCTGTTTTCCATTAAAACGTATGGTAGCAAAAATGTTAAATCCATTTGCCAGAATAACTTACAACCAGTGTAATTGCCCATTCGCTTTCATTGTATTAGATCACATAACGAGAGACAAAAATACATTAAAGTGATTGCCTTAAGAACTGACATCTGTCAGAGAATTGTGAAGCTATTGAGCCATAATATAGAAAGGAGCATCCGTCAAACATTGCTGCCTTACTTATAATCAAAGCAACTCTATTAAGTTCCAGCCTGCTTCTCATTAAAACAACGCATTCCTTACTGATGAAAATAATAAATACTGTTAATAGTAATAAAATCCTATATCAAAAACCACAACCATCATCTGCATGGGCTCTTTGGAGTCTATGTATGGACTAATTGTTCTTGTTCTTGCTTTCAGAGTCAAATACTTCTTGTTGTACCATTGTACAGAGAAAGACAGGGTCTTAGTATCTCATGAGAAAGCTACTGATAAAATTCATTATTCGGTGCTTCACTATGCAGTGGCTTGTAACAGCAAACATGCATTTTCTTAGAAACCCAATGAATTGTAGTTATTTATAGTTACACATTTAAAAACACATTCACAGCACCTCATTCTGCACATATTTTTTAAAAATTTGGGCTTTAGCATGCTTGCATCAGTTTTGCGTGTCAAGATGACAAGGCAGGAATTCAGCTATAGTAGTAGTTCCCAAACCTTTTAATACTATGATTCATTTTGTCTTCTGTGGAAGTTACGCCTGCAATCCGACATTGCTTCTGGTAACTTCCAATGGGCAGTCTGAGGCTTGTTGAGCCAGTGGAGTGGGATGTGGGCCCGGAAAGTGGCCTGTGGGGTCTGAAAATATCGGAAAGTGGCATTTGGGGTCTACCAAATGCCCATTGGTAGTGAGACACTACAGGGAGTACTGCTTTTCAGCCCAGCACATGGGGTTGTGACCAATAGTTTGAGAAATGCTGAACTATAGGAAATGCTGAACTATAGAAAGTTATAGAAAGTAGGCCTCCGTCAGTCTTGAAAGACTATGGTATCATGCTCAGCGCTGCATACGCTGCATGCGTAGCATGAAAGCCTGGGTTGGATTGTTATGGAGGATAGGCTGTTACCCAAGCAGAACACTCATAAACTAACTATATTTCTCTTCTTAGCATTGTAGTGACAGAAGAAGTCCAAGCTATCAAGCTAGTTTTATCACTGGCCAAGTAAAAGGCCAAGTGTTACTATAACACAATATCAGCAGCCAGTTTCTGAGCTTAGGAATCATCTCTTTATCATTTGAAGTCCTGGAGATGGTTGAGCCAACCCAGGGTTCCTTTTTAGGTATCCTGTATAACTCAGAAGAGCACTGTCAGTACATTTTGATCCATAGACAGCTTATCTGTATTTACTGTTTTCTTGAGATCAAAAGTTGCCTTTATTTAGGAAAATTCTTCCTCAAAATGTTGATTTAATGCCTATAATGTGAAACCTGCATATGAAACAAGCAGGCCTCCGTCAGTCTTAAAAGACTATGGTATCATGCTCGGCGCTGCATACGCCGAGATGCAAGCACGAAAGCCTGGGTTAGATTGTTATGGAGGATATACTGTTACCCAAGCAGCAAATCCCCCCTCTCCACACCACTGAATTAGTCCAATGGAAAGGCAGAACCAATACGATTGGATCCAGCTGGCGTCGCAGAGCTGGGCTAAGGACAGGAGCTCGCCCTCTCTTGTGGGGCCGATCCCAGTCTCGAACCCTGGCCTGCTGGTTAATGGGCACAGAGCCTTAACCGCTTGCGCCACCCACGGAATTATAGAATTCTATAACTATAGAATTATAGGAAATGCTGAACTATAGAAAGTAGCATGATTGCTAAGTGACTCCCATTTGTTATGTCCAGTCCTCTTGCCTTTGTCATTTAATGATTTCATCTTTCATTTAATGCTTTCATTTAATAGCTTTCATTTAATGCTACTCACTTGCAATTGATCTCATTATTAGTAATGATATCAACCTTTTTACAAGTGATACGTATAATCATCTTCAGCATTGCCAAGAAATAAGTCTCATTTTCCCCAAATTACTGTAAATGTGAAGATTACTCCAATGAGCATGATGGGAGTAATCTCAATGGTATGCAGTTTGTTCCCAATTTTTTTTGGACACACATATATAGAAGAAACCACAAACGCTTACAAGGCCAGGTCAGTCCAACAACACTGTCAAATTCCTCATAGTCAAGACTCTTAAGAGTCTTACTTTGCCATGACCCCAAGAGAACAAGTGACTAAAGGACAGTAAGGAATTAACTGAATGTCACGTATTTCCTTCCGAGTTGGCACTATCATACTTTGGGAAAATCACAAGCAGCATAGGCAGAATGTCATGTGTGATATAGCATAATGGATAGCTTTGTGATTGTTGTGAGCAACTATGCTGGATCCAAGCCTTATCTGTCTCAGATTCAGGCCACCTCTAGACGTGTCTTAGGAACAAAGTAGGAACATTAAGTCCATAGCATCATAATCAGAGAAAATGTTCTCCTTTGTGTTTCTCTGACGTGGTTTTCACACAGGACTGTGAGTGGCAGAGCACCGATGATGTCCAAAGATCCTAATATTTTTTTCTAAGACATCAACAATAATTAGTTGCACCAATAATGCTTTTTCTAGAACAAGTGCTGACTTCCTTTCCCTTTGATCTATTTTCCCCTCTGTCTTGAAGATGAGAACAAGAACTGAACATACTGGTTGTAATAGTCACAACGGACACACAAGAGCAAGAATATAATGATTTGTCCTGAGTACATTTAGTCCAGCTTGGAAGTTTCAGCCATGAATATCAATTTAAATCAATATCTAATTCATAGCCTTCAATTAATCTCACAAAATGATAGCTGGAAATTAAGGCACTATAAACTTGAACAAAACAGATGGCATGAAAATTGCTCTGGATGTTCAGTCGAACACTAATGTTTCATTTTCATTCACAAAGAAGGAGGAGACTGGGTCATCAAAACTGGGGCAGTTGAATCAGCTCCTTGTCAGAAGATAGTTGCTAAAGCCATTCAGTGTACAAGCACATGGCTTGATGATTCTATGTACCTGGTTCACTTTCACTGCATTTCTGAGCATTTCAGGTATGGGACAAATGTCTTGATGGGGATTCCTTGAGATCACAATTTTATGGTGCAAAAAATGCCGCAGTTGTTGTGAGTGATTGGAACTTACTCTTTTCAGCTAGAGTGGGGGCCTCCAAACCCCAGCCCAGGGGCCAGATGCGGACTCCCGTGATTCTCAGTGTGGCCCCCCATCTTTTCCCCATCTCCCCTTCAATTAGGCCCTCACACACATCCCCCCAAGCCTATAATGGGGCAGGGTGATCATATGCACCCCCTTCTCCAGGTCATGTCCTGGATTTTAGCCTTGTGTCCTGAAAAAAAACTTCAGTGTCCTCCTTTTCCCTCTGAGTGGGCAGCATGTAGCCAGCTTGTAATTCATAAATTATATATATCAGTTTTAAATTCAGTAATAATATAGAGTTTAAATTAAGCATATGAAAGTAATACACAGTATATGAGCTTGTTCTACATTTTTCCTGTGTCCTACATTTTTGGGGACCTTGTCCTCTTTTTTGGTTCTTGCACATGGTCACCCTGGGTAAGGGGTGCAAAGGAGAAAAGATCCTGAATAGAAGATCATGTCATAACCAGAAAAAGAGGACAAGATCCCCCAAAATGTTGGATACCAAAGAAAAATGCAGGACATGGCAAAACAGAAGCTAAAAATACTCATATATATTGCTTTCATGTGGTTAATTTAAACTCTATATTGCTTATTATTAAATTTAAAACTATCATATATATTTATTACATCTAATTTATGAAAGCTATATGCTGCCTGCTCACAAGAAAAAGGAAGACAATGAATTTTTTCCATTGCATATTCCAGGAGGTGTCCTGGAAAAAAGAGGACATTTGATCACCCTACATGTGCTGAAGTGGAGAAATTGAGGCTCTGTTTGAATGGGGAAGAATCCGCTGCCTTTGCTGAGTTATGACGAGAAGCAAAGCTGGCTTGACTTTGTTTCCCCATGTGGACCTTAAGGGTCTGTGTGGATGAAATCCTATCCACACTTTCCTGGTGTAAGCCTCATTGATTATAATGGAACTTATTTCAGAGATGACCTGCATAGGACTGGGCTCTCAGCATGATTCAGTTGCATTCTGCCTCAGAGAAAACATACCGGTATGTCTCTATGTCTTTCTGGTTTCATCTGTATGCTTTTGTCCTAGCCTGGACATAGGTAGGTTAATAGTTCTCATATGTATTGCATGTAAATTTGTATTATAAATAGTATTTTTATCTATATATATAAAAGAGAAAAGTCACTGACTGACTCACTGACTCATCACCGCTCTGCCAAAACTGCTGGCCCTAGAAGTGTGAAATTTGGGGTGGGTGTTCCTTCCGTGACTGAGGGGTGCACTAAGAACCGGTTTTCCGAAATTCCAACCGGAAGGGGGTGAAAAGGGGTGCAACGCGTTTTCCTCCCTATACTTTGCATTGAGAATTGCTGACTCAGCAACATTCCGCCCCAACTGCTGGGCCTGAAGCATGGAATTCTGGGAGTTCCTTCTGTCACCTGAACTCCCACCAAGAACCATCTGGAGAAATTAACCCTTCAGGGGCTGAAAAGGGGGCAACGTGTTTCTGTCCTATACTTTACATGGGAGACTGACCAACATCCAGCCAATCTGGTGCTCAGTGCCTGGTGCACTGGGGGATGTTGTTCGGAGGGAGGGGTTGCGCTGTGGAGGATGCTGTGCATGGGGGGTTGGTGCACATGGGGGGAAGTTGTGCATGGGGGTTGATGCATATGGGGCAAGTTTCGCATGGGGCAAGTTGTGCATGGGGGGAAGTTGGGCATGGGGAAGTTGCACTTTGGGAGTTGATGCGCATGGGGAAGTTGCGTATGGGGAAAGTTGCGCATGGGGGTTGATGCGCATGGGGGAAGTTGTGCATGGGGGGTTGATGCGCATGGGGGGAAGTTGTGCATGGGGGGTTGATGCTCATGGGGAGTTGATGCGCATGGGAGTTGATGCACATGGGGGAAGTTGCGCATGGGGGTTGATGCGCATGGGGAAGTTGTGCATGGGGGGAAGTTGCGCATGGGGGATTGATGTGCATGGGGAAGTTGCTCATGGGGGGTTGATGTGCTTTGGGGTTTGATGTGCATGGGGACGTTGTGCATGAGAGGAAGTTGCGCATGAGGGGAAGTTGCGCATGGGGGTTGATGCACATGGGGGGAAGTTGTGCATGGAGGGAAGTTGCGCATGGGAATTGATGCGCATGGGGAAGTTGCGCATGGGGATTGATGAGCATGGGGGGGAGTTGTGCATGGGGGAAGTTGCGCATGGTGGGTTGATGTGCATGGGGGGAAGTTGCGCATGGGAGGTTGATGTGCATGGGGGAAGTTGCGCATGGGGGTTGATGCACATGGGGGATGTTGCGCATGGTGGGTTGATGCGCATGGGGGGAAGTTGCGCATGGGGGGTTGATGCGCCTCGGGGAAGTTGCGCATGGGGGGTTGATGTACATGGGATGAAGTTGCACATGAGGAGAAGTTGCGCATGGGGAGAATTTGCGCTGTGGGGGGATGGCATATGGGGAAATGTTACTCCCGCAATGCGGGTATGCTTTTCGCTGGTTATGAATAAGTTAAGTAAAACTCATTCATATAAGTTTTGTCTCCAATGTATTAATTTATGTAGACTTATTCAAATTAGAAATGCAAATTACGTAATTCGTTTTCCCCTCTGGCTCCTGTCACGGTGTCAGAGAGTACATTTGTCCTGAGACCTTAAGGGTCTGTCATCTTAAGAGAGATGATGTGGCCCCTTCGGCCAAAATCTTTGGAGGCCCCTGAGCTAGAGCATCTCTTGTGGGGTATCCTTCAAGTGAACCATTAAAGTCACACTTCTACAGATATGGCCAGAGGTGGGCTCCACCTACTCTACTCTATAGAACCGGTTGTTAAATGACATATAAAGTTTAAAATTAGCCATTTAAAAGTGGCTGCCAGATGGACATAGAACCGGTTGTTAATCACTGGATACGGCCCTTGGCGAGCGTCCATGCCGCCTGAAGCAAATCTGCTGATCAGGCCCATAGGTGAGCCCTGTAATTATCTGGAGCTGAGGGGAAATCCCTGCCTTTGATAAATCTTCATTATCTCCTAACTGCCGGAATTAAGTTACTTTATATATAGCAGATGGACAGAATGCCCACCCACTCCCACTCTCAAAATAAGTTCAATGAAATAAAATTTCATGGTGAATGCAATCCTATTTGTTTCTACTCAGTTCCATTGAGTTAAATGGGGCCTACTCCCGGGAAACTGCTCCTAGGATTGCAGCCTAACAGCACAATCCAGAGTAACTACAGGAGCTCTTACGTCAATGTAAGAGACATTTATGTTGACATAGTTATGGCATCACATATGGGAAACCTATGGGAAATACATAGAGCAATCCAGAGTAAATTTTTCTTAAGTTGACGTAAGAGCTCCTGTAGTTACTTTAGTGTATTTCTTCTCTCTTTTCTGACCATTATTATTATTATTATTATTATTATTATTATTATTATTATTATTATTATTATTATTATTATTATTATTATTATTATTAATTTCATATCATGACTGTGACTGAAAATAATTTTGTCATTGTGTGGTGCAAAAAATGTGTAGGTCTTGCATGCCAATAACCTTTCGCTCTGCAGACAGGATGATTCACATCTACAGGTGGCTGGGGGTAATGAGGTTTCAAACAAAGGACAAAGGCTGCTTGCCAGCAATATTTAAGTCTGTTGAACCTTCACATATCTTATGGAGATAAAAGTGTTTGAACATGGGGGAAAATCCCTCGAAAAGGAAGAAAATGGGGTATTCATTACACCTTGGCACTCAGTCACAGAACATCTCTACCTTAATACACAAAGAGCACAATCCTAACTATAGTCTACTCAAAATTTAGCCCCATTGTGTTCAATGAATCTTACTCCCAGGAAAGTATATTTAGGATTGCAGCATTAATACACTGACAATAATCTTAATACAATTAGGCAGTCAGTGTTGGCACGGTTTTGGGCTGCAGCAGAAACCGGGGGAAGGAAGCAAGTTGCAGCATAGCCCACACCCAAACCTGGAACTCAGGGGGTTGCCTCCATTGCCCCTATGGGTACACAGTAAACCAGTAAACAGAGGGTTTCCTTGTACAGTGACGCCTCACGTAAAGAACGACTCACGTAAAGTATGTTTCACATAACAAACAAAAATTTCTCTAGGATTCTGCTTCACATAACAAACTGTGCTTCACGTAAAGAACACATTCGTTGGCAGTTGGGGCAGACGTGCTGGCCGGCAGCCTGTTTAAAAAGCGTCAGGGCTGCCTAGCGCACCTGCCCATAGCAAAAGCAACACTTCTGCACTGTTCCTCTTGTGGCCAGGCGTCCGCTGGGCAGAGGGAGAGAAGAGCAGTGGAGAAGAGGAAGCAGCTCAGGGCTAGCCAGAAGGGAGCAGGGGAGAGAGAGGCTCAGGATGGAGAGAAGGAGAAAGTGGGGAGACACTTGGAAGGTGTCTTTGATTGCAGCCTCCTAACCATGTCTACCCAGAAGTTAGCCCCACTGTGTTAAATGGGTCTTACTCCGAGGAAAGTGTCTTTAGGACTGCAGCCTAAGTAGACTTCATAAGATCATGCACATTGAATGCATGTTTTGAATTCAATCCCAGTGTTCTGTCATCATTTTTACATCCAGTTAACCTTTTTATCTGAATATTTTTGAGGTTGTGGAACCAATTGTCTGAGTTTCCATTATTTCCTATGGGAAAATCCGCTTCACGTAAAGAATATTTCACGTAACAAACATGCCTCCAGAATGAATTAAATTTGTTACGTGAGGCATCACTGTACTAGGCCCAATTGGGTGCAAGCTCTAATGTATTCATGGATTGTTAGAGAGACCAAGGCCCAATTAGCAATTAGAGAAATGATAAAGAATAAAATATTTCCTATTTGCCAAAGTTTGCTAATACTTGACTAGTTAAGATTTTAAAAGATATGAGGACTAGTCAGACCAGAATTTCTGACCCTAATTTCTTGGGTCAGAACTGCATAACTCAGGTGCTTTGCTGGGAAACATGTAAACACATCAGCATCTTGAGTGCATTATGACATGAATCCTCCAGTATTTATTTTATGTGACCAAGACAATGCTTATTTTTCTCATTCTTTTAAAGGGTGCACATGGGATATCCAGCATAAAGCAGTGACGTTTATTCTTTCAGTATGCCTGAAAGTTAGACAGCATTTATTTAGACAGAGAAGAAGGTAAATGATATGTTCTTGGCAACCTCACCATCAGTTAAAGGACAATGAAATTCTGTGCATGAAACAAGCTTTCTTTAGGTGTCTTTAGGCAAAAAATTTAAAAGGAGTCATGTTAGTGCTCAAAAAAGAAGAACTTCCAGAGACAGATGGACTGTGATGATAATGCTGTATTGTAAAAACTCAGTAACGGCCCAGTCCCAGAACAGCTTCTATTGTATCCTATAGGGGTACTTTGATTTTCTCAAAGTAACCCCCAGCTGCTGGTATGGATCAACTTGGACATGTGACAGCTCAGTTGCTGGCATAAGTCTGTGTTGCTCAGCAAAGGCAGATCAGGTGTGGGAAGTGGGCTGGGATCTGCATGTGCCATTGCAGCCAATCCTCTCCCTCCAAAGCTTGATCTGCCCTTCACTCTGCCCATCACCTTCATGTTCAACTGACTCCCTTGTTTTGCCCTCTTTCACCATGCATATTGCTGTGATCAACTATATGCATTTCATACGTAGGTGTGAGAAAGAAGTGGACATGTGCCAGTGGATGACTGTGGAACTGTCTATTGTGGATCTCTCACTAAGATCAGCAATTTCTGCAATTTCATTGTCATATTTATGTTCAGTATCTCAAAATCTAGAAGAAAAGTCTAGAGGAATTAATCTTGGGGGCATGACCTTCATAAAAATTTATTGTCCAGTGATCAAGTCCAAAGTTCTCCACAGTTGTCTAGTGTCTGGATTTCAACGGCATTTTCTGTTTAAAAAATGAATTTCTTTGCGTCCAATGTGTTAAGTAATTCTGGGTGAAGCAGGAAGCACCTGATCATCATATGTCAGCTTTGGCTTTAACCAGACATATAAAACATTTCTGTCAGGCACTGTTAGTGCAAGAATTCTTATAAAGCACAGGAGAACGTCTCCAGTCATGGTTCTGCACTTAATAGCAGTGTCAGCCAACTCTTTTGCCAGCAAAATCTGTATCCTGTTTGGGTTTTTGCTTTGTTTGTTGTTTTTACAAACTTCAGATCTAGAATTAAAGAACAAAATACGAGAGAGAGAATCTCGTACAACAGAGATTCGGAGCATGCCATTTAGCAAATTATTAAGCACTTTCAACAAATGCGCAGAATGATCCAGAATAGGTTTACTAAAACCTACTGTTATGTTAATGAGTTCAGTATAGTTTAACCTACTGTTTATGTTAATGAGTTCAGTACAGTTTGTGGCTCATATGCCTATGATTTGAAGCAGCAGCATCATAAATGCCACCACTTGCATTTTAAGCTGATTTCCAACATGAATTTGATATTGCTGTGGCCACTATTGACTATAGTGATAGGGAAGCTGGGCCACTTTAGGGAGCCCTTTAACGGCTGTATAGAAGGGGGAATTTCAGCAGCTGCAGCTTGTGATCTGTGAGATCACAGGCAGCACCTGCTGAAATTCCTTCTTCTATATAGTTGTTAAAGGTCCAGTATACCTAAAGTGGCACAGCTTGCCCACATCTGATTTAGTAGATCAATGTGGAGGGGAAGAGTTCAAAAATATGTTGACAACATCAGCAGTTATACTGTTAGCTGGTATATTACTGATACCTATAGTCCCATGCAGTGGTGAGATTCAAATAAATTAACAATAGATTCTATGTCCTAATAACCTAAATTAACAACAGGTTCTATGTCCCATTACTAACTGGTTCTCAGAACCAGGCACTCATTAGCAAAGGGTTCTGTAGAACCTGTGAGAACCCCGTGAAGCCCATCACTTTTATACCAGGGAACAGTTGGGGAATCAGAAGCAGTAGACCACTGCCGCTTCAAGAATCAGGAAAACATGGGTGTAGGTTGTTGTATGGGTATGGATCTCCAGCACATACACCATTAATCCTTACCTATAGAGCTACCTCTAACTATTCTGAATAATAGAATTGATGCAGATACTTTATAAGCACTTTTCTAATACTTATAGGTGTTCAGTATTAAAGTTTATATTACATATTTAGTAGTAGTAGTAGTAGTAGTAGTAGCAGTAGTAGTAGTAGTAAATTTAAATACAGTTTCCAGTATTAAAACTTATATGTTCTTTTAACCTGTTAGAACTTATTTCTGGCTTCTCTGTTTATATTCCAGCAGGAGTTTCTGCATCCCTATATTTATCTATGTTTTGTTTTCAGAAGGTTTTTGATAAGATGTTTCCATCCACTAATTGCTGAGTCTCTCTCCCTCTCTCACTTTCTCATGAATTCAGCAACCAGCTCACAGTACTGTATGTAATCTTAAAAAACCGTGGTGCAGTGAACAGAGACCCTAATTAGGAAATATTTCCCTAGCAATATCTCCCAGGTTAGGAACTGTCGTCTCATACACGCAAGCTTTGAACTCCATTCAGCATGGATGCCAGAGTTTTCTTGGGGGGAAAAATCCAACTTTTGGTCAGCTTCCTAAATCCTGAACGTACATCTCATGGTGTGATTTTTTTTCCTTGCGAAATACCTACTAGAAATCAAATTACAAGAAAATAATTATATTTTCTTAGAATCGATTTCCTCCTTGCTGCTGAGACCTGGTTATTGTAAAGGCTGTTTGCCCAGAATATAAAAAGATGAACCCAATTTTGAGCAATTCATTTTGTAGTCCTAATATAAACAACAATTCCTTCTAGGTTCTTTATCTTTATATACCACACATCTTCTTTGGGGAGGAAAACAGTTACTCTCTTTATTCAGTGCTTGTTGATTTTCTTTAACGTCA
This sequence comes from Cryptoblepharus egeriae, assembly GCA_030015325.1. NCBI lineage: Eukaryota > Metazoa > Chordata > Lepidosauria > Squamata > Scincidae > Cryptoblepharus > Cryptoblepharus egeriae. The sequence continues at coordinate 121,295,602 of JAREYC010000003.1, read as the reverse complement.
CAACTTTTTTCTGGACAAGAATTTATCTGTCTGTCTGTCTGTCTGTCTGTCTGTGACAGTTCACATCACATGATTCTGAAAAGGGTCAAAAGTAGATGTGTATGTGTATTTGTATTCTGTCTCATTTTCTTTTAACCCCATAAATTTTTTTATCAGATTTAAGATGAAACACCTTTCATCAGATGTTTCAGCCACAGTCCATTCAATATTGGATTCCCTGCCAACTCTCCTATCATGGATCAGCAGTTTTCAGTTATATTAATGCATTTAACCACAGGGGCTCTGAAAATGAATATTGCTCTGGAATGCAATGATCCAGGAGACAAGGAATGATTTTTTTTTTCAATCAAATGGCTGGGGAGATACAGTAGAAAGAGCAGCCAGATCACATATGAAAATATGAGGTGAAGTACACATATCAAGAGATAGTTATTCACTTTGTAAGTGAAAATGCAATTGATGCCATGTCTGTTTTGATCCACAAATCCATTGATTTCCTTATTCCCTATGACTGTGCAATGAATATTTTTTTAATTAAGTTGAATTCTGTCAATGAATAAATTCAATGAATCTATTAAAATATATATATTCAAAAAAATTATTTAAATAGATTGCCTCACTACCATTGCTTCCCTCCCACCTGTTATAAATCCCAGCCACCAATATAAGCTTTCCTTGCAAATTAAATGGTAAATCCCACATTAAATGTGGTAAATCCCACATTTCTGGGTTTCATGGCAGCACACAGGAGTATGGTAAAGATCTGGGCTTTTTTAATGGTTGACCCAAGCCATTAGGTCTTAACTATAATGATACTTACCTCTGAATAGACATGCATAGGGTTTGGCACTTAAGAAAGCTCAGACTTTAAAACACCTTGGAGAGGTTGGAAAGTGCAAAGAGAACTGAAATTTTAAACAATAATTCCAGCTACTTTTTCTGTAATAGATTTTGGTATTAAGTCTGAGAGATAGCGCGGAAAGATAATAAATGTTTCTTGTTCCAGGAACGTCATTATTACTCTGTTATGGAACGGAAGTACTAGGTGCTGGCATTAGAAGCATCTAGACAGTAATTTTATCAGATGGGTTCCTAATGTTGCGTTTGTGAAGCCTAGGATTTAAGAGGAATGCAGACATAGTTATGCAAAAACATTGGAAATTAATGTGTATATTTTGTGTCCAGAAGGCATGTCCGTCAGAAACAAGAGGTCTTGGTAGGTACTGCTGGAAATAATACTTCACAGATGTTTGAGGCCTCATATAGTTAGAATGTTTTGCTTCCAGGGACAGACAGCAGAAGGACTGTCAGGGAGATTGATTCTGATGTGGAGTTTTGGCAGCTCAATCCTATCCAACTTTTCAGTGCTGATGGAGCCGTATCGTTAAATGCATTACATCCTGTATCGGACAGCACTCATTGAGGGGGTCCTTAAGAAAGGGAACTCAGAGCTGCTTTGTGGCTGCATCAGTGCTGGAAAATTGGATAGGATTGCATCCTAAGTTCTTAAAAACACACACACACAAAATAGCAATACATATATGTCCCCGCCACCAGATGCTACTGAAGAAATTGGGCAGTAGCTGAAGTAAAATCACATTATTTTTAGTGCAATAAGTACAATCTTCAGATAACAGCCTTATCTGGGTTCCCATTCTGAACATACTTGTACAGTGCCTCCAACTTTTCTTTTTCCAAATTCCCAGTTTCCGGGGGATCGTCATGCAGGCCAGCAACAACTGTCACACAGGAACACAACTGCTTTTTGCTTGGCAGCCTGAACAAAACTTTAGAAATGATATACACATATAAACAGATTCTGTTGTGCATAACACATATGGTGATTTTACAATGACTTTGGGGAAATTGGCCAAGGTTTGAGAAACTGAGATTGAAATAGCCACTTATATTACCTCTGTCTCCTGCCAAAATATATATTTCTGATCCAAACCTCTAGGCATGGAACTATTCCAAACATTTTCCCATAAGATTTAGATCTTTTCACAGAAGATATGGTCTAATCCCAAGATGTTAGAACAAGAAGTTTGCCTTTATAGAACAAAATATAAATGTGATTGACATACACTTTCTTAAACTGTGTCTTGTTCACATTCAAAGCTTGAACAGTGAACAGAACATACAATCTATTCTATCTCAAAATAATGATGTACTGTGTTATGTTTTTTCCAAGTATATGAATTTTAAGGCAGTGGTTCTCAACATAGGCCATGTCAAATGATACACCTCCCCCCCAAAATAAACAAACCCCAAAACAAACAACAAATTAAAAAATGGGCAGCTCAAACCAGCAATTTCACTGGCACAAATCCAATAGCCCCACTGAAGTAGCTCATAGACTACCCAGGGTAAGGGAAATAAATCCTCTTAGGCTGCAATCCTAAAGATACTTACCTGGGAGTAAGACCTATTGAACGCAATGGGGCTCACTTTTGAGTAGACATGTTTAGGATTGTGCTCATTTATCTCAGTTGTGCAGCCACCATCTACTGCACTAACTGCATAAAGTTCAGGCCAGTCGGTGGTTCCATGCACTTGTGGTTGTGCTACTCATGTGGTTGTGCATTTCAATCATAGTACAAATTTTAAAATGACATCTTATGCCTGTCATTGTGCAGTGGGCTGTGGCTAAGACACTGTGCTTGTTAACCAGCAGGCCAGGGTTCGAGACCCGGGTCGGCCCCACAAGACAGGGTGAGCTCCTGTCCTTAGCCCAGCTCTGCAACACCAGCTGGATCCAATCGTATTGGCTCTGCCTTTCCATTGGACTAATTCAGTGGCGTGGAGAGGGGGGATTTGCTGCTTGGGTGACAGCCTATCCTCCTTAACAATCTAATCCAGGTTTTCATGCTTCTCATGCAGCGTATGCACGATACCATAGTCTTCCGAGACTGACGGAGGCCTGCTCACATTGTGCAGTTCAGTTCTTGACACATATTTAAAGCAAACTATTTTCTTCCCTACCAAGGAGTTGGAGAAGGTGTCCCTTATTTCAGTTTTGTACTCTGAATGAGGTATTGGTACACAGTGGTGCTCTTGGGACTTCTGTTGAATTATTGTGCAGCAGAAATGTGTCCAAAGCAAGTTTGCTTATTCAATTAGAGTTGCAAGAGTTTGGAGTTGCAAAGACTTTAACTAGACATTTCCAATGGCTCTGATCCTTTATTTGCTGTTTGAGGTATTTTTTCACTCTGCCCCCATGATAGAAAATTATAGCATAAGCACAAAGTTCTATGTAAAAATTTAACTGCTGTTCTCTTGATTAAATCACCTGTGGCTTAATTGGCCTTAAAGAGAATTACATAAATGGTTTTTCAGTAGTTACTACAAAAACGTATCCACGTTCTGGGAATAAAATTCCCCACATACACCATTCCACCACTGCACAACAATCCCCATGCGCAACAACCCCCATGCACATCATCTCCTCATGCACAATACCCCCTGTACAACATCCCCCAAGCGCACCACTACCCTATGTGCACCACTCCCATGCTCACCGTCCCCCATGCACATCATCCCACCGTGCGCATCATCCCTCCATGGGCAATAGCCCACCATGCGCATCAACACCCATGTGCATCATCCTCCATGTGCACCATCCCCCCACAATGAACCCTCCTTCCCAGTGCATCAGGCACCAGGCACCAAATTGCTGGATGTTGATCAAATTTCAATGTTAAGTATAGGACAAAAACATGTTGCACCACTTTTCAGACCCTTAAGGGTCAAATTTCTCAACATCGGTTCATGGTGGGTGTTGATGTCACAGAAGTAACACTCTCCCTGAATTTCACGCTTCTAGGACCACGGGTTGGGACAGGGCAGTGATCAGTCTGGGATTCTCAATGGAAAGTATTGGGAGAAAAACATGCACCCCTGTTGCACCCCTTTTCACTCCCTACTGGTTGAAATTTCCAAAAACTGGTTCTTAGTGGGTGCTGCTGTCATGGAAAGTCTTTCATGCTTCTAGGCCCAGCAGTTTTGGCTGGGCGTGGATGAGTGAGTCAGTGAGTAAGTCAGTGACTTTTCAGTATTATATATATAGACATATAAATAAATTAAAATATGTGAATGGAAAATTACATAAATGCATCAGTTACACTGTGATTATGGAGCTCCTTGTTGGAGCATTTCTAGAAACGGTGGAATGTATTTTGGAAATATCCATATATTTTGGAAATGTTCATAGTTTGGAAAAATACAACTAATTATATTAGAAAAATATTTCTAATACAGTATTGCAGTGATTCCCAAAGTGTGGATCGCAATCCAACATAGGAGTCAAAAACTGAACCAAAAGCATAACCATTCCCTTTTAAGGGGAATGGCCAAGTTATAGGGTTCCTGATGGTACTGCAGCAATCATGATGCCAAGGGGACATTTACCTGGAGGAAGGAGTCACTGGCCTGAGAGAAGATCTGGAAGGTTCTCCCAAAGCTCAAAATAGTTCAGTTCCATGAATGAAGTGCGCTTTCAGTTTGTGCTATTTTATCAGTACTGATGGATAAAACTGTCATGAGACAACAGAGCCAGGAGAGGTAGCTGCTTATAGCTTGATTGACCTGAAACTGCACCTGATGGAAGCTCAGAAAACATACCCAGCTGCTATAAGTGATGACCACATCATGAAGGTTTCTATCAGGAAGAAGCTGGTTCTATGAGCTACCCATAAGATAACTGTAAGTTCAAAAGCCAAGTGGATAGTTGAAATGAATGGAATCTCAAGCTACAACCATTTTCTCTGCCCTTAAAATCCTCAATGCAGTAAGGATAACAGCACAAGCCCACACAAGGGGTATGAGAGATGCAGGCCATACTGGGTGATGGGCACACCGGATTGATATCAACACCCCATGTGCAACATCCATCATTCATCAACATTTCTAAAATCTTGGTATTTTTGAATAATATTATCATGTTATATATTAATAATGTGTAATTGCATGGAGAATGTAAAGAAACAAACCACACTGAAATATCTCCATTGGTACAATAGTAGTGGAATATTAACATGCCCACTGCATGGGAAGAAATCCATCATAGGAGTGAATATGCTGGCCTCCCACATAGGATGTTAAAACCCATAGTGATTCTACTGAGTCCATACATATCTTACTTCTGAGACAGAAGTAAGGCTGCAATCCTAAAGACACTTTCCTGGGAGTAAGAACATAAGGGGACTTATTTTTGAGTAGACATGGTTAGGCTTGTGCTCCAAGTCCCATATAATGTCCCATTTAAGTAAGTCACATAACTGACAAGTAAATGTGTATAGGATTTCAGCTTAGTGCAGGCGTAATTCTAAAGTTTAAAAAATTCTTCAAAGTTCACCTACTGAAGACATTCATTTTGAATAGTCTTCACTCTTATAAATGTTTATTTTTTTCTTTTTAAGCAATTGGTAAATAGCACAAGCATCTTAAATATTTTTCTTTTAAGCATGATCTTACATAGAATTCAAATTCCTTAAAATCCAAAATGGTTTGATAGGTCATTTAGCTCATTTAAACACACCTGTTGAAAATATGCTGGAACTTGTTCAAGGTGCTGCTTAAATTTTGAGCCTTAACTCATGCAGTTTAAAATAATGTTCTAAGAAGTCAAAAATTGCTTTTTCTCAACCAATGGTATGGGTACTACCAGTGGTACTTGATGTGATGTCTGCTGGTACTTGATGTGATGCTGCTGACCCTCACACACCTGCCACCTGACAGAGAGACCAGGAATGTAACACAACAGACAGCAATAGGAGGCCCCAAAGAAATGATTTTCCATGCTCAAAACAACCTTCCTGTCTACTGTGAGAGGAGATTTTTGTTACACAGTTCTAAATTTTGTTACTAGCTAAATTTTTCTGGTTCTAAATTTTTCTGCCTAACTCAACGATTATTATATATCACTTACGCTCTAATTTAGACATTCATCAACATCACTTTCAATACAGCTCTAAGGCTGCAATCATAACCACACTTTCCTGGGAGTAAGTACTGTTGAACACAATTGGACTTACTTATGAATAGACATGCTTAGGATTGCACTATTAGTCTTTATTATGGCATATTTAGTTAAGTGGCAGAAACAGCCATTATAGCCCCACAATAATTAATTGCAAAAGCATGCCACTATTAGTACGTGGCTAATGGGGGGAGTCACATACTACCAAAATAATGATTTGTTTCTCCAAGTGCTCTGCTTCGAGTTTTATGTGCTTGCATTTGCTGAGTGATGATCTCCATGATCACAACTGCAAAAGTGCTGCAGCCAACATTGTGTTGTGAAACATTTTTCTGCATGATCCTGAACATGAGACCAGGATGACAAAGAGCAACAAGGTACCTTCTGGGCTATGTCTGCCATCCTTATGACAAGAACATAATTTACTGCCATGTAATTAAATAGCTACAGAGCGGAAGTGGGAAACAAAGAGTGGTTAAACCAAAGCAGAAATGCATTTCCTTTCTTAGAAAGCTGGATCTACATACATCTACTTTACAATACTTTACTTTACTTTATACTTTACAACACTGATACCTGTGATTGGTTGGAAATATGTAATCTATAGATTGTTGACCAGGCAAATGCAGGCAGCAGCATTTATAAAAGATCAACCAGAGCGTACTGTCATTTAGGCTTAATTTACCGTCAAATCCAGAGTAACTACTGGAGCACGTAAGATACTTTACGTGCACCCTTAGTTACTTCACCACCTAGTGAAAACCTATAGGAAATTCATATTGGAATCCAGAGTAAGTTGTTCTTACACTGAAGCAAGGACTCCCCGTAGTTACTCTGGATTTTGCCCATAGGCTGCTAGAACCATTGTTCTTGTTCAGTATTTTTACTACACATACCCTTTTACATCATCTTCTTGGTCTGAAGCATCAAAATAACATCTTAACAATATTCATGTCACATAATGTACTACAACTTCATCTTGCTATAGCTGCCATTTCATCTCAACCAAAGCTTTTTTTAGGGGCTAAGCCTGTTTTAAGAAGGATGGAAGTTATGAAGGCTCTATTTTGTTTTTGCGGACTACTTCTACATTTGGTGTTAATTTGTCTTATCCTTTCATTTTTCACTGGGACAAAAATTGTTTGTTAAAGTTGTGACGAAGATATTGAGGCTGGCTGACTAAAAAGAAACAATTGGCAGAAAATGAAAAAAGAGAAACTTATATGGAAAGTTTGATTACACCAAGTCTTGGATCAAATATTGGATTTTTGTGGAACAAATTTTTTCTCATTTTTTGGGAAGAAAGCATTTGAAGGGTATAGTGTTCCCAAGCTCGATTATATAAGAAGATTTAATTTTCCCCTGGATTTCTTGTGTTCAACAACCTTACTGCTTGTTGAAGGCCAATTGCTCCCTAGTTCTACCGTCCTCATGCTCTGAGCTACACAGATTGTTTTGCCATTAAACGTTGGTATTGTAGCAGGATCTGAAATGGTAATGACAACAGGTAACATACCATTATCTTCCCTTAGTATTTCTTAAATTGGATCCCATTTGGGGAGATTTTCTTGATGTGCTAAAAGGCAAACCCCTGTAATTTCTGAAAAGAGGTGCTGGAATTTCATGAACTGGGATTATTACTGAGCAAGTGCTATACAAATATCCTATAAATAAAAACACACACATACTCCTTTGTTTTGTGATGTTTAACGATAGGTACCCCCTCTCCCAAATTAAGACTAAGCACCGAGAACACTGCATCAAGGACATGCATGGATTTCAGGGCCCCATGAACTACCCTTTGCGTGTGCTGAAGAATATGACAAAAGCGACACAGAAAAGAACATTTCTCTTTAAAAAATCAAAGATGTACAAGTCTGGCTATTTCACAAAGAAGAGTCTTGAAATAAATAGGCACAAATCTCCATGGTGATACGCCTTTGTGTTTGGGCTACATCGTGCAGCCAATTTAGACCTTACATCTTAGGCCTTTCCAGCTGAAGAACTTCATAGTTCCCTAACAGAAATTCATGATTGCAGCATCATACGTATCATATTGATACTACGCTTTCAAATGTGCTTAATGATGGAAACATTGATCCTTTTCTTCCCTACTGATTAGAGAGACAGGTCAATCACAACAGATTTCAGTCCATCTCCAAATGATATTCAGAGACGTATTTGAAAATGGGAGCAGTGGCTCCCAAACGCTAATCAAACCACTTTAAACCAGTATAACATGGCTGCAAGATGTAGCCCAAACACAGGGTTACTCTCAGTATCTCAGAATAGGTGGCATCAGGACATGGATATCTTGTTGTATGTTCCCTGAGGTATCTGATGGACCACTGTGCAATAAGGAAGCTGGACTAGATTGGCCTCATCCAGTGTGGCTCTTACAATATTTTTCTATTTTAATGAGCAACTGGAACTAGACATGATAAACAGTTCCAAAAAATGGAAGTTATAATTAAGGATGAGGATTCCCTTTACCTTCTGTGTAGACTGTGGGACAAATTCACAATCTGGACTTCCCACAACTGCAACATGAATCATTAGTGCAGTGGTTCTCAAGCATTTCAACCCTGGACCACCTTCTGACAATCTCTCCCCCAGAAGTGATGTCATGGTCAGAAGTGACATTGAACAGGATGTGGCATCATTGTGTTGTCAGAACAGGATGTGGCATCATTGTGTTGTCAGAGCTGCTCCATATCTACTTGGAAGAAAGGGCACAATCCAGAGTAAGGGCAGCAAGGAGACCCCTAGCTAGGCTGCCCCAAATTTTCTGTATACAGAGCAGAAAGTTATGTTGCTTCTAGAGCAGTGTTTCTCAAAGTGGGGGTTGGGACCCCTTTGGGGGTCCCCTAGAGCTTTCCTGGGGGTCGCCTAAAGACCCCTGGTGCAGGGGGCCAGGTCAGGCTCATCAGATCTCCGACTGTAGCTGCACACGCACTGGGGCTGACTGACAGCTTTAGAGTCCAATCCTATGCATGCTTACTCTGAAATAAATCCCATTATAGTCAGGGGGGCCTTTACTCCCATGTAAATGTGAATAGGCTTGCAGCCTCAGGGCCCAATCCTGTGCATGCCTACTCTAAAATAAATCCCATTGTGTTCAATGTGTGCATAGAACACACATTTCATTTGTAACAATGAAAATACATCTTGCATATCGGATATTTACATTACGATTCATAACAGTAGTAAAATTACAGTTATAAAGTAGCAACGAAAATAATTTTATGGTTGGGGGTCCCCACAACATGAGGAACTTATAAAGGGGTCACGGTCAGTGATGGGATTCAAAGAAATTAACGACCAGTTCTATGCCCATCTGGCAGCCACTTGACTATTTTTAACTATTGACTTGACTATTATAAATGACTATTTTTAAGCTTTATATGTCCTATCTCTTGTTAACAACCGGTTCTATAGAGTAGGTGCGAACCTGCTGGAGCCCACCACTGGTCACGGTGTTGGAAAGATTGAGAACCACTGTTCTAGAGCGTCAGGAAGCCTGGGCTGCCCTAACTGCTCCAGAGTATGCTAAGTCAGTGACAGCTGGGGAGGACTTGCTCTTGAGGAGACCCCCTCAGATCACACTGAACAAGGAACAGTTGTGGTGCTTGCCTTATGAGGAAGCCCAGCAGTTCCTGACAACCAGTTACAGCTGCAATTCCTCTAGTGGAGGGTGGATGCTTGGAGTGGCCTGCTGTATCCTGAGGTTAGTGGCTGCCGTAGTTGTTCCATATCCTGAGGTTGAGGCAGGGGTTGCTGCTAGGCAGGCCAAGAACTCAGATGTTTGATCAACACTACCATTCTTACTTAGGCCTTATTATGGACCCCTATGGGTTTACTCATTACTATACCTGCTCCTGAGGTGGTATAACTCTGAGGAGCTGGAAGAGGGCATTTCTGCCTTGGAAACAGGCTCTGGATGCAGAGTAACTGCTCTGCTAAACATGCCCTCAACATGCCTTGCCTAGGCTGCCCCAGTTAGGACAGAGCAGGTCCACCTCCCTTGCGGCACCCTATGTTGCCTTGCTCTGCCCCAAGCCTTTTCCAGAGTAACTAGGGTGGAGCATCTTGCAGTTGCTCTACCCTAGTGATAGATAGGGCAATCCAAGTGCTACTCTGGATTGGGTCTGGATATTCCCACTGACTTACTTTCAGGAAAGCTGTGAAACCTTACTGTGAATAATTCCTTCCCACTATTCCACGAGATGCTTTTATGGTGGGGACACATATGGAGTTCTTAGGTTCCATACAGAACATTTGAATAATGGAATGAAGCACCAATTATTTTATCCTCCTTCTCTACATCCTAGGATGAGAATCAAAAGGTGCGGATTACAAGACCTCACAATTCACAAACCTTCAAAGAGAGTGAAATGTAAAGTGTTTGTTTAGACTAGGTTTTGCTCTATTGAATTTGTGAACTTCATCCATCATTGCATGATGGATGATGGATGAAGTGATTCACTATAAGTGAAGTTGATTCACTCAATGTAGTTCTCAAAGGATCCAGGATCTCCTTGAGGGGTCAAGACCATTCCTGGGGGGGGGAGGGGGAGGTTGAAAAAATTGAATGCCATCATCTTGGAATATGATATTGAGCTCTGCCATGGTGAATCCGATCCAGGATAGTGGGGCCCATCACCATTTGGGACAAATACTGAAGAAGAAGGGAAAGGTTGTGGATACTTTTTTATACCGCATAACAAGCACACTAATAAGAATTTGTGAAGAATAATCACATGTGGTCTGAGATGTAGGCAAAAGGCATGAAAATAATTCTTTAAATGAGAACTCCCACTGAGAAACAGAAAACCTACTCACTTGGATTGGATTTGTGTTTTCTACCTGGTGTGACCTCCTTATCAGAAACAACTTGCACCTTATCCAGATAATGCCTGGCACTAGTAGTGAATTGGCTGTATAATAATTCAACAGGACAGGCAGGACAGCTCAAATAACCCAATAATAATCACTAAATTAGCTCACATAGACACCACAGTAAAGGGCCTTGCTGTCTTTTTGCTTAATGAAACTATTAAATGGCTTTAAAAAGAAAAATAACACTGAGAAAAAATTGGTATTAAGCCCCAGACCTGGAACCACTACGCTATTAAGATAACAATGAAATTATTTTAGGGAAATCAAAATGGGTGGAAATGTAGGGACATTTCAATCAATCAATCAATCAATCAATCAATCAATCAATCAATCAATCAATCAATCAATCAATCAATCAATCACAGTATTTACATACTGCAATTCAACAAAATTCACAAAGAGGTTTACTGAGAAAATGAAATAACTAACGGTTTCAAGCTAATACTGTACTCTGTGCCAACCTCAGTAGCAACTTCAGTGACACATGCAACGGTGGGAACGCAGGTATTGGAAAACCTTTTGAATAGCAGTATGAACTCAGAATGTATTTTCTTTGCCATTATCCACAAGAGCATATAACATTATTAGAAGCCTATAAGGTGGTATAGGACTCTCTGCAGAATGAGGAATGGATGTACAATCTTCCAGCAATGATAATTTTCTTTTCAGTTTGCTAGAAAAAGGCTGGTGGGGAAATGAGACTGAATTTCTCGTGGTTGAAGCCACATTCGGCTAAGCTGACAGCAACCACCATTCTCCAATCACCGCTCTCATTGATCCCTATTAGAATGCAATTGCACACTCAAAAGCAATATGCTGCTGAGGCTCAGAAGGGAGCTGTTGATGGCGCCCCCACTGGCTTCCTCATCAGAAGCGTTCCATTTGGAAGACAACAGATGTTAGCTAAACCAGCAAACTCATTTGGTTGCCTGAGAGTCCAGCTGAGCTGCTGGTGCTTCATATGTTATATATACAGCGAGTAATAAAGGCTCTACAGGTAAATTATGCTTACAGGCAAATGTGCAGACAATCCATTTTCTTGCCAGCACAGGGGGAGGGGGAATGGAAATTTATATGCATTCCATATAAATGATGCCACTAGGCATGATGTCCAACAGCTTGACATTGAAATAAATCCCAAAGAATCAAAATTGTTAGGTGCAACTTGTTCAGTGCAATCAGGGTGGTAAAAAGCAACTTTTCCAAAGTCATTTGATGTCAGACTACTACTACTACTACTACTACTACTACTACTACTACTACTAGAGGCCTTTGGCTTAGTCCTGAGGCATGGCGACTTGATGGATAGACAATCTGTAGGAAGACTGATCATGCGCAAGTCTGAAGAGGTCAGCTAGAGGTTTTTTTCTTTAATGCCAGGCTACGAAAACTAACTTAGAACACAATCCTAACCATATCTACTCAAAAGTAAGCCCCACTGTGTTCAATGGATCTTACTCCCAGGAAAGTGTCTTTTTCTAAACACATTTTCCTGGGAGTAAGACCCATTGAACGCAAGTAGTCTACTCAAAAGTAGAAACTTTTGAGCAGACAGGTTAGGATTGTGCAGTACATAATCTAGGGAAAATGTTGGAAATGGAATAGCTTGCTTTTCTCTTTGGCTATTTGTGGCCAATGTTGAGGTGTGTGTTTGTCCTGGTGGGTGTTTGTTCTGGGGTGGGTGGTTTTTGACTTGCATCTGGTTCTGGTCTGAGTATTTGCCTATGCAGATGTGTTATACTTGGAGTTGAAGTGAGGCACAAATGGCACTGCTGTTGGTAGCATGAAGGGTCTAGGAAAATATGGCTGATCAAGCCATTCTGAGATCCTAACCATGTCTACTCAAAAGTAAGCCCCACTGTGTTCAATGGGTCTTACTCCCAGGAAAGCGTCTTTAGGATTGCAGACAAAGGGAATTAGTCATAAGTGGACTACTGGATGTGTACATTGTGTGGGCATCAGGTAAGGCATCTATGACTACTATCTGTGACTACTGCTGTAACTACTTGTACTAGTTACTCTATTACTAACTAGTTACCACTGGTTTGCTGTCACAAAGGAGACTGCAGCTACTTTCGGTGACTCATGTTTTCTTGTGACACTTATCTAGTGACCCTATCCCTGGCTCCAATTTAGACCACCGTGAGCATCAATGCAAAATGGTGTAGTAGGAGCAGAAGTACCTTATCTGTGAAAGACCTTGGAAATAAATAAAGGTTTTCCAAATATTAGAAAGGCTTTCTGAGTATTAGAATGGCCTGCTGCTAGGCCTTCTCCTATGATGAGGCAAGGTGAGGTGACTGCCTCTGGCTGGTACCTTGTATCTACTACTCTCACTACCACTTTGTCTTCCCCCCTCCATTTGCTCCCATGTTTCTCCTGGATCTGCAGCTGTATGGCTTGAAATAAAGTGATTGAGAGATGGAATTATGCTTCTCCTGGATTTCTTTTTTGCTCTAAAATATCAGTGCAGATATTTTGCTGTTTTCCTGCCTTTTCATCTGATTGACTCAACATCAACCCCCTGGAGTAGGAGATGATGACCTACCTCATCACATCACTGCCACCTACTTATGGGTGCCTTGCTTTGAATGGGGCACAACTGCCCCTCAGCTTGCTGATACTGCTCAGTTTGGTGAGTAAGACCCATGCCAGGGAGTGGGAGCCCTGCAAAAACATTTTGCATTGGACCCTGCAGCTCTTAAGGATGGCCCTAGGTGTAGGTAGCAACAATTTTAGCCAATGTGTCATAGGTGCTGTGTCTTCTACAAGCAAGGTGGAGAAGACCATAGGTAGTTAAGAGGACAGCTACCACCACACTTGCCTCTCTCCTTCTACACATCCTTGAACTTATTTGCAGAGGTGGAAAAAGTGATGGGTGAGTCGAGGCAGCTGCCACTGCCACCAAGGTTGCCATCATTGTCACCTCTCTGCTGAAGTGGAGGAGGAGGAGGCAGCAGCACAGAAAAGTAACGGATGTGGAGAAGCCACTTCAGGCATTGTTTTCCATTTGAAAACTTGTCAAGACTGGAACAAGCTGTTTTGATAACTACCTGCATTACCTGCATGATGTATTTGTAAATGGATTGACTTTCCTGGGATGACCTTGGACAGATCATTTGGTTAAAAATAGGCAAAACCAAGCAAGTAGTTTTAGACCATTCCAAGCCATCGAGACGGGTGATGCTTCTTCCCCTTTATGACAACCGGTTTCTTATATTCTCCTATATTTTGCTCCTATAAAAAAAACTGCAGTTTTTTGTTTTTGTCATAAAGGACTGTCTCATTCTGCCTAATGAAAGAATTCGGTGTTATTCAAAAACTTATAATCTAATTTAAAACTGGATGTACCCAAAGTAACCCTCCATTATTCCTCCTTATTACCATATTTGATCATCTGAATGATCAGTTCCAATTAATGCCAAACCTGTACACCTCCTGATTTTCCTCATCTTATGCTACAGTGGGCACAATCCAGAGTAACTACAGGAGCACATAAGAGATATTACATGCACTCATAGTTACTGCACCACCTAGTGAAAACCTATGGGAAATTCATATTGCAATCCAGAGTAACTTCTTCTTACTCTGGAGCAAGAACTCCCCATAGTTACTCTGGATTTCACCCAGTGTCTCCCAAGCTGTGCGTTGTGCTACACTTGGTGGATCATGGCTTGATCTTTGGTGGATTATGAGAGACCGCTGGTCGCCAGCTTGGAAGCTGTACATTTTGAAAGGATTTAAGGATCTTATTCAGCCTAGAAAAGTTTCAGCACTGTGGTCAGAACTGTGGTGAGTGAATTACTTGGTGATCTGCAGGAGTACGCTAAAATGGGCTGGCAAATGAATTACGCATTCTGGTGATCAGTAGGGGGATGTGAAATGGGGCGGGAGATCTTGGGGAAATGAATTAAAAACAAGCTGAAGATCTGCATGAATTTGTGAAATAGGGTGAGGGAATTGGGGAGAGTGAATTAACTGTCTGGTGAACTGAATTGGTATTTGCTGAAAGATTTGCAGTAATGGCAATGCTGGTGGTCAGTCTGGCAGTTGCCATTAAAACACACACACACACACACACACACACACACATACAGAAAGCACATGGGAGAGTGAGGATGTTATACTGTTCTCAGACAGCATTTCTTCCTCTTCTCCCCCCCGCCCCCCAGTTCTTCTTCCCTCCTTCTCCCTTCCCACTACTGGCAAATCCTCAGTTTTCAAACCCCAGGTTCCCCTGCGTAACCATCTGATTTTCTGCCCTGTTCCCTTCCTTGCCTCCATTATACATCTCGATTCCCATGAAAGGTGGATGAGGGGAGCCT
The DNA here is from genome assembly GCA_030015325.1 of Cryptoblepharus egeriae. Taxonomy (NCBI): domain Eukaryota; kingdom Metazoa; phylum Chordata; class Lepidosauria; order Squamata; family Scincidae; genus Cryptoblepharus; species Cryptoblepharus egeriae. Next base: position 121,280,401 of record JAREYC010000003.1, on the reverse strand, counting down.
TAATTCTAGACATCACTTGAAACTGTTTAAGATGAGAAGGTATATCTGTTGATCTTGTGCAAGGAACAGACTCTAAAATGCAAAGCAGAAATCTATCCTAGGGCTCTTTTTTGCAGCCCTGCTGATTAGTGTCCAAGATATAGTTTTGTAAGTGCTGATTGGATTGGTCCATAAAAAGCCTTTGTTTGTTAGTGCGGTTCATATAATAATTTTGCATGTAGTTTTGGGCCAGATGTGGCCTGTGGTGAGTCATTATCCAGCCCGCAGTCAGCCTCTAGTCCCCTGAGAGATTCTGGCCCATCCATCCATCCCCATATTCCTATAGAGATAGAGATAGAGATAGAGATAGAGAGATAGATAGATAGATAGATAGATAGATAGATAGATAGATAGATAGATAGATTGTTGTGGCTTACTGCGCCAAGTTAGGATGTCTGATAAGATGCTGATGTTCTTCCAAGATGACCTTGGCATAATATTTGCTGTGGTGACCCTGCAGACCAGGATATTGTTGTGTCAAGACTGTAAATAGGCTTTTCCAAATATACTTTGCTATTATGAAACAGCTGAGAAAAAACCCAATAAAAGCTAATAAAATGCCATGAAATATTGTCCCTTTAGTACAGTCAACACCTGTGACACCACCTTGTGGTTTTGACTGTATTAAAGGAAGTTTTTAGAAACTAAAATTATATGTTAGAGCTGTTATCAAAATATTAATCTTGTTTTCAACCTTGAATTATTCTGAATACTTTAGTTGGAACTTTTTTATATTGGCTAATTTAAGAATAATCTAATATCCTTTAAGATACTGATTCATCTTTTGGCACCTTCAACTGGCTAAGATCAAGTATTCATTTTATTAAATCCACATTATGACATACCTAGAAAACACAAGCACAGATGTAGTTTAGAAACCTGCAAACTCAAAGTTTGGTCAGTTATGTAATTGGCCTGAAATGGGACTTTAAACAGTGTAAACCTGAATAGAAAAACTGGTTTTGCTAAATGTCCAGAATTCTGTTTTGACTTACGTGTGATAGGCAATTGCCACCAACATCAAACATCTGGAGACAGGCATAACCAAAAATGCAGAGCAAATGGAGTGTACTTAAGAACTCTTGGTATAAGAATGAAACAGGAATAGTGAAGAGGTTATATTAAAGCAAATATGGAAGCTGAGGATTTATTCCTTTATATATGCCACAGAATTCATGTTCTGGATTATGCGTATTGTACAATACTGTTCTTTGAGGGCCATCTTGTGGCAATTGGAAGTATTATAAACATCCAAAATTAACAGATACAGCTAGTCAGTCAATTTAAGATTCAGGCCAGATCTGGGTGACCATGTGTCCTCTTTTCCCAAGAATTGTCCTCTTTTTTATCCTTGTGTCCTGGAAAACATCTTCATTGTCCTCCATTTCCATGTGAGCAAGTATCATGTAGCCTTCGTGTAATTAATAAATTCTATGTCAGTTCAATGTGTAGAATAGTTTATATTTTACTTGCTTGAGAACGTATCAGACTGCAATCCTATGTAAATTTATTTGCATTTATGTTTAATTGAACATCTAATAACCATTAGGAAAATCCAAACCCTGATCAGGGGGCCAGATGTAGTCAGATGTAGGCCAGATGTGTGTGTGTGTGTGTGTGTGTGTGTGTGTATATTCAATCAAACATATATATCAAATAAATAATAAAATAACCATTGGCCATAATAATGGCCTTCTCAAAATTCCCATAGCACGCATCCAGAACATTTGCGGCACTCCAGTGTGCTGTGACACATTGGTTAAATATCACTGAGATCACAAAACAGGTGGGGAAGTTACTGTTGCATTTTCCATTTCTTTCTTATGGAAAATGTAAGTTCCATTTTGATTACCTTCATAAAAAGGAGATAATGACTGGCAAAATAACTGTGCTTAAAGTGCACCTGACAGATGTACAATTTTATGTACGCACTTTGCCACTTATTGCAAAGAATAGCTATCCTGATCCTTTTGAATGGATCCTTTCTTATAAAACTAATAACTCAGAGAGGAAAAAAGTGTGATAAACTGAGCCAGTGCCTAGGAACTAGTAATTCCTAAATGTTCTGATATATGTTTCATGGAACAAGAACATGCTGTCTGTGATTATTATATTATTTGGTAGAAGCATTGTAAGAACGATACCTTGACTCACCTATAGTATCTTTTTATTTCCCAAAAATAATGAATAAACCTGAGACGGGCACAAAGAGATGAGACAGCAGTGACGATGTGCCTGGCTCCAAACAAAGATATCAAAACAAGATATTGAAAGCGGAAGATCTGGGAACTGCATGACGTTCTGTACCTGAGAAAAATAGGGAGGTGGAACAAAATATCAAACTATAATATAATGATCTGTAACTTGGCCTTCAAAATACCTAAGATGCAGTATTCTAAATGCAAACAACAATAAAGGGTTGCTGCTAGAGTTACCTTTGCAGAGGAGGAAGAAAAATCTGAATGCTATCCATTATTCTGGATGCTATGTGTTAAAAATATTTCTAAGGCTTAAATTTTCACAATTGATGTATTTTACCCCAAAACATAAGTACTAACTGTGCAGACTAAAGAACATATTCAGAACTACTTTTCTAAAGAAAGTTAAATGTTGAGTTTCCATTGAGCTTATTTAAAATAGCTACACGTCATCCACAATTCGTCAGTGGTAAACTGCTTACATAACTATTGCCACTGTGATTCACTTTCCCATCAGGTACCATCTGTAAGGATAATCTAGGTTTTCTAATAGCCCAACTCCTACCACCAGTGCTGATGCAGTTACAGTAACAAAATATGTGATGCATCATGGGTTACACAAGGGTAAATAGAGGATTTGTGAATCAGGATTGTGTGGTGGTTCAGAACTCAGGGTGGACTTAGGATGGACTTAACTTGGACTTAGGCTGCAATCCAGAGCAAATTCAGCCTGCTCTGACCTAACTGCACTCTCCTAACTATTCTGTATCCAGAGCAGAAAGTTATGCTGAATCCAGAGAGTCAGGAAGCCTGGGCTGCCCTAACTGCTCCAGAGCATGCTAAGTAATTGACACAAGGGGAAGACTTGCTCCTGAGGAGACACCCCTCAGATCACACTGAACAAGGAACAGCTGTGGTGCCTACAGTGGTGACATGACTCTGCACATCCTGGTGCGGAAGTCTGTGCGTCATCCCTGGGATGTGCGCCCCCCCCCCCCACCTGGACTACACAGTCACCAAAGTTGGTGCCTGCGCAGTTGTTTCTGAAGCCAACTGGCTTCAGAAAGAGTACTGCGCAGGCACCATCTCTGACACCTGCGCAGTACTTTTCTGAAGTACTTTTCTGGCTTCGGGGGAGACTGTGCAGGCGTCAGAGTTGGTGCCTGTGCAGTACTCTTTCTGAAGCCATTCGGCTGCCGCTCCGCCTCCTGAGTGAGGCCGAATGGCTGTGCAGAGGCGCGGACTTTCTCTGCTCTAAGGAAGTCTCCTCTGAAGCTGTTCGGCATGCTCAGTGTGTTTCTGCGCAGTGCATCTCAGATGGCCATTCAGGCCAGCTCCTCAGACAAGTGGCAGCTTCTGGCTGCTGCTCCGCCTTGGAGCAGACCTGAATGGGTGTGCTGACGCCCGGGGCCTGCCAAAGGACAGTCAAACTCCTCCGGTACATCACCCCATACGGAGCGCATCCCCAATGCAGCCCACACCAGCCGCACCAGTCTGGTGACGCCAGTGGGTGCCTGCCTTATAAGGAGTCCCTGATGAGATGCCAGTACATTCTACAGTGAATACAAGGGGCTTCTTGGAGTGGCCTGCTGTATCCTGAGGTTTGTGGGCAGCCGTAGTTTGTTCCATATCCTGAGGTGGAGAGGAAGGGGTTGCAGCTAGGATGGCCAAGAAGTCAGAGTTTTGGTCAGCACTGCCATTCTTACTCGGGCCTTATCATGGACCCCTATGGGTCTACTCATTACTATACCTGCTCCTGAGGTGGTATAACTCTGAGGGCTGGAAGAGGGCATTTCTGCCTTGGAAACAGCTTTTGGATACAGAGTAACTGCTCTGCCCTAGGCAATGCTAAACATGCCCTCCACTTGCCTCTCCTGAGCTGCTTAGGCTGCCCCAGTTAGGGCAGAGCAGGTCCACCTCTCTTAGGGCACCCTATCTTGCCTTGCTCTGCCCTAAGCCTCCTTCAGAGTAACTGGGCTGGAGCATCTTGCAGTTGCTCCAACCTAGTGTTAGATAGGGCAACCTAAGGGCTCTTATGTGGACAGATTAGTTGCTCTGGATTGGGCTGCCTGGGTACAATCCTAACCTAGGCTGGCACAACTCAGTGGACTTCCCATTCCCGTGGTGATGAATGGAGGCAAATTTATGTCTGTGCACTGGCCTAACCCTCCCCTACGAGTGGCACACAAATGTGTTGCGGTGCTTTTGTGACATCCCCAGGTCAGCGTAGTACTTATGTTGGGGCTTGTGCTGGCCTAACTGGAGATTAGGATTGCAGTCTTAGATGTGGAAGATCCAGATGTCAATCCTCACATAGCCATGAAGCTTCCTGGATAATTTTGGGGCATTCACTATCTCTCAGTCTCATAGGGTTCTTGTGAAAACAAAAGGGGGAGGAATAATATATTCCACTGCAATCACCTTGGAGGACGAGTGGTATAAAAATGTGAGAAATAAATAAATGTGTGTGTTGTAATTCCTTATCTGCTGTCCCAGTCAAGTGGATCCAGATCAGCAGATAACTGAAATCACACTTACGGTATCTTCAGATATTGGGACATGCCTATCAGTGGGAAAGAGAAGGACTGGACAGGGCTGATACAAGTACTTAAAATCTCCTTTGAGTACTTAAAATTTTTTATTTTTATATAAACAGTGGTGCCTCACATAAAGAGCTTAATTCGTTTCTGAGGCATGCTCTTTAAGTGAAATGCTATTTAAGTGAAGTGGATTTTCCCATAGGAAATAATGGAAACTCAGACTATTGGTTCCACAACCCCCAAAATATTCATATAAAAATATTAACTGTATGTAAAAATGATGACAAAACACTGGGCACATTCAATGTGCATGATCCTATGAAGTCTGCTTCGGCTGCAATCCTAAAGACACTTTCCTGGGAGTAAGCCCCATTTAACACAATGGGGCTTATTTCTGAGTAGACATAGTTAGGATACTGCAATCAAAGACACTTTCCTGGGAGGCTTACCTGGGCTGCTGCTGGAGGTTCAAGGTGGCCTGTGGGTGTACTTGGGAGCAGTTAGGGGCAGCTGCCTCTAGCACCCCGAGGCAACTGCACCCAAGTTGGGGGCAGTTAGAGGCAGCAGCACTTGCCGGCAGCTCTTTTAAAGAGCCCCTGCGTGGAGTGTCAGGGCTGTATAAGTGCTCTTTAAGTGAAGTGGAACTTGTTATATGAAGCAAGATTTCTTGAAATTTTTGCTTGTTATGTGAAACACTTGTTAAGCAAGGTGCTTGTTAAGCGAGGTTCCACTGTGTGTGTGTATATATGTATGTGTGTGTGTGTGTAGTTATATATACACACATTGTTATATATATATTTAAATTCATATATAAAAATTTATATATATATATATATAGAAAGGGAGTTACTTTAGTAAAAGGTTTCTTTTTCTCAGAAATCATGAAACTTAGAAGACTTCTCTGGTTCAGGGACTTTCCAGCCTCTAATTTTAGCCCACTCCCTCCTCATCCCTTTTTCCTTTTGCTTTTGCTTTCACTTTCCCAACCAAGAAGAGAACAAGGAGAGCTTGGAGAAGGCAGAGCAACACAGCAGAGAACCAGCAAAGGGTAAGGGGCGCAGAGCTGCATGGCTGAATCTTGCCCTGGGGAGGGGGCAATGAGAACTACCTGGGAGCCCATGGAAGCCATTGCCTTTGCCTGGGGGTGGGAGGATACAGCAGTCCTGGCTGTTAATGGCCTCAGTCTCTCTCTTACTCACACACACAAAATGCCATCCTATCCATGTATACTCAGAAGTAAGCCCCATTATGTTCAATGGATCTTACTCCCAAGAAAGTGTACATTTCTGGGTAAAGTGGTAGAGCGGGTAGTAGCGTCTCAGCTTCAGAGGGTCCTGGATGAAGCTGATTATCTGGATCCCTTCCAATCTGGTTTCAGACCGGGGTTTGGGACAGAGACTGCCTTGGTCACCTTGGTGGATGACCTACGCCGGGGAATGGACAGGGGGAGTGCGTCCCTGTTGGTCCTGCTGGACCTCTCAGCAGCCTTCGACACCATCGACCATGGTGTCCTTCTGGGTCGATTGGCCGGGTTGGGGATTGGAGGCACTGTTTTGCAGTGGTTCCACTCCTTCCTGGCTGACCAGTCCCAGAAGGTGGTTCTGGGGGGTGCTTGTTTGGCACCCTGGCCTCTTCGGTGCGGGGTGCCACAAGGTTCCATTCTATCCCCCATGCTATTTAACATCTACATGAAGCCGCTGGGAGAGGTCATCCGGAAGTTTGGAGTGAGGTGTCATCAGTACGCTGATGACACCCAGCTCTATCTCTCCTTTCCTCCTGAGTCCAAGGAGGCGGTTGAAGTCCTGAATCGTTGTCTGGAGGCAGTGGGGGACTGGATGAGGGTGAACAAGCTGAGATTAAATCCTGATAAGACAGAGGTTCTCCTGGTCCGGAAGTCCTCGACTCGGGTATTGGAATATCATCCTGTTCTGGATGGGGTTGCACTCCCTCTGAAGGAGCAGGTTCACAGCTTGGGGGTTCTCCTGGATTCGCAGCTGCTCCTGGAGTCCCAGGTGGCGGCTGTGGCCAGGGGAGCCTTTGCTCAGCTTCGGCTGATCCGCCAGCTGCAACCATATCTGAGTCGCTTGGATCTGGCCACGGTGACCCATGCCCTAGTGACATCGAGACTAGATTATTGCAACGCGCTCTACGTGGGGCTGCCTCTGAAGACGGTTCGGAAACTGCAACTAGTACAGAATGCGGCGGCCCGTGTGGTTGCTGGGGCTCGTCGGTTCGACTCTGTCGGGCCACTGCTTCAGCGACTACACTGGCTGCCCATTCGTTTCCGGGCTGAATTCAAAGTGCTGGTCCTGACCTTTAAAGCCCTAAACGGTTTGGGTCCAGGGTATCTGAGGGACCGCCTTCTTCCGTACAATCTGACCCGTCACCTAAGGTCATCTGAGGGGGCCCTTCTGACTGTGCCGCCACTAAGAGACGTGAGAGGTGTGGCGGCCAGAGATAGGGCCTTCTCGGTGGTGGCACCCTGGCTTTGGAACTCCCTCCCCTTAGAACTGAGGAAAGCTCCCTCACTACAGAGCTTCAGGCGGAGCCTTAAAACCTTTTATTTTAAAAAAGCTTTTTAAATGGGGGCAGAGGTTGGGAGGCTTTTATCTTTTTTATCTTTTATGTTTTATCGTTTTTAGTCTACGTTTTTAGCTTTAATCTAATTGTATTTTAATTACATTTTAATGTGTTTTTATCTCTATTTATTATCATGTGTAATTTTAGTGGTGTTTTATTGTTTTGTAATTGTTTGGCCGCCTTGAGTTCCCCCCTGTGGGGGAAGAAAGGCGGGATAAAAATTACTCAAATAAATAAATAAATAATACTTAGGATTGCAGCCATAGTGAGCCACAAACACTCACTGATACATGCACACCCAGAGAGAAACACACAGTCACACTCACAGAGAGAGAGAGACTCTCAGTACACACTTATACAGAGACATACACACAGAGACACACATGCACACACAGAAACACTCACAGAAAGACACAGATTGTCACACTTACTCAGAGACACACACAGACATAAACGCACAAGTACACACAGAGGGAGACACACACTTATGACACACTCATATAGAGAGTATACTTGCAAGAGAGTATAGAGAGGGTATTTTTGCTAGGTATTTTTTCAATCACACACAAGGTGATTGAAAAGTAACTGTCTTGTAATGTATAAGTTTGAAAAGTAATTTTCTGTATTGTAACGTATAAATATTTTAAAATAAGGAGTTACTTTAGTACAGTGTTTCTCAAACTGGGGGTCGGGACCCCTTTGGGGGTCACCTGACCCTTTCATGGGGGTCACCTAAAGACCCCTGGTGTAGGGGGCCTTGCAAGGTATTTTACATCTTTTTTATTTGTAATTAGAAATATATATTTCACAATATATAATTAAATATTATTTTGTGATTAATCACTATGCTTTAATTATGTTCAATTTGTAACAATGAAAATGTATCCTGCATATCAGATATTTACATTACGATTCATAACAGTAGCAAAATTAGTTATGAAGTAGCAACAAAAATAATTTTATGGCTGGGGGTCCCCACAACATGAGGAACTGTATTATAGGGTCACACGGCATTAGGAAGGTTGAGAACCACTGCTTGAGTAGAAGGTTGCTTTTCTCAGAAATCATGAAAACTTAGAAGCCTTTTCTGGTTCAAGGACTTTCCAGCCTCTAATTTTAGCCCACTTCCTCCTGCCCCTTTTCCCTTTGCTTTTGCTTTCACTTTCCCAACAAAGGAGGGAACAAGGAGAGCTTAGAGAAGGCAGAGCAACACAGCAGAGAACCCGCAAAGGGTAAGGGGCACAGAGCTGCATGGCTGAATCTTGCCCTGGGGAGGGGGCAATGAGAACTACCTGGGAGCCCATGGAAGCCATTGCCTTTGCCTGGGGGTGGGAGGATACAGCAGTCCTGGCTGTTAATGGCCTCAGTCTCTCAGAGCACAATCCTAAGCATGTTCACTCATAAAGAGAGTATACTTGTGGGCTGGGCAGAATAGGGTTAAGTAGGAAACTTCCCACCACTGGGTAGCACTCTGTATATATAAAACTGAAAAGTCACTCACTGACTCATCAACGCCCAGCCAAAACCGATGGGCCTAGAAGCATGAAATTTGGGGTGGGTGTTCCTTCCATGATGGAGGCACCCACTAAGAACTGGTTTTCATAAATTCCAACTGGAAGGGGGTAAAAAGGGGCCCGCCCAACATGTTTTCCTCCCTATACTTTACACTGAAGAATCCCTAACTGAGGGATGCTCTGCCCCAACCCCTGGACTTTGAAGTGTAAAATTTGGGGAGGGGGTTCCTTATGTTGAGAAATTTAACCCTTAAGGGGCTGAAAAGGGGTGCAAAGTGTTTTTGTCCTATACAGTCCGCTTTGTCACTACCAGGGCTGTTATTAGCGCCAGAGCTGCAAGTGGTCTAGCCACACTTTTGTGCCAATTGTAAAAGATACTCCATTGCCAGACCATGTCTTTCAGCAGTGTAGAGGCCCCACAAGGTTTGGTTGGGGTTGACCCAAACAAAATAGTAGAGTTCTAGATATGGGGCAGGCCCTCAATCCTAATAACTTTTCTGAATCTGATCCTGCAGCCCCAGCCCACGTTGACATTTGCCAGCCATTTAGCTAGATTCCTCCAGGATTGTTCCCACCACCACCATCACCATCGCCATAGAATGCAGTGATGTCCCTTCAACAAAGATCTGTCAGTGATGGAAAATTGGTTGGAATTTGGGCCTCAGTTTTTTTTTCCAGATTATGGTATTACTGAATGTAAATACAGGTCCAATAATTTCATACACATATTTTTTTTTCTACATAGATGGCCAATGCAAATCATAGTTTCAAAGGCTGCCTTTCATACTGCTGTAGAGAGGCAGTCATGCAAGCAGTAATTCCATTCTTCAGCTGAATCAGGCAATGCAGGGGGGCCTTGGCATTTCTAACTGCAGACTGCCTCTGTACAGCAGTAAGAAAAGCTGTTTTAAAACCACTGTAAAGGGATGCACTTTTGAATTTTTTTTCCAACTTTTTTTATTTAACACATTTTAATCAGCAGGGAGCTCCAGAATCTCTTGCAGATATTGAGATACAACCTTATTCCATTAGGAGCAACAGAGGAGCAAGAAACCAAAAAGTGTGTCTTTTAATTTATTTATCCATTGTGGATTTTTTAATCTAGGATTCTGGAATGGAACTGTAGTAGATAATGAGGGACACCTATAATTATGTAGATACAAAACATGAAAGGCCACCCTAGTAAAAACTTTTTGCTGTTTTTTAGATTAAAGATGGCTGAAGGCAAATCCCGGCTGACCGAAAAAGAGAAACAGCTGCTGCAACATTTGTTGAGATGCAAGAATCTATGCCTCCTCTATAAGGGAAGCATTCATACATACAATGTTAATATATTTCATACTATTTGCAACCGCCAAGGTCCAACTGTAGTGGTGGCATACAATGCAAAAGGCTATATTTTTGGAGCCTTCACTAGTCACAGTTATACTTCATCTGGGACCTATATAAATGATAATGACGCTTTCCTTTTTAGATTAAAAGGGACAGAGTCAGACCCACTAAAAATCCCAGTGAAAGTACCGGCACAAGCTGTATACGATGTTTCAGGTCATGGTCCTTATTTTGGAGCTGGATCTCTTATATTCCTGTCACAAAATCGTGCAGAAGTAGCCACAAACGCTTCTGTTGCCACCTACACGTTCCGTCCAGAAGACTTACATGGGAATGACCAGGCCCTCGTGGAATTGGAAGTATATCGAGTTGAGGGTGAGTTGAAAGAAAAAAGAACATCTGTTGAAAACACTGAAGGCTATTCCATTGTGTTCTTACCTAATTCTGATGTTTTTCTATAGATATTGGAGATTTTTTGGAAACTCCATGGAGACAGGTTGAATGGTCAGAGAGGTAGGTAAACAACTTCAGCAACCTTTGTTTTTGACCTTTACCTATATATATATATATATATATATATATATATATATATATATATATATATATATATATATATATATATATATATATATATATATATATAAAATTGAAAAATCACTGACTGACTGATTCACTGACTGACTGACTGACTCTAGCAGCCAAAACTGCTAGACCTAGAAATGTGAAATTTGGGGAGGGTGTTCCTCCCGTGTTGGAGGACCCATTAAGAACAGGTTTTAAGAAATTCCAACCAGAAGGGGGTGAAAAGGGTGCAACACATTTTCCTCCCAATACTTTCCATTGAGAATCCCTGACTGATCACTACCCTATCGCAACCCGTGGAGCTAGAAGCATGAAATTCAGGGAGGCTATTCCTTCTGTGACATCAACACCCATTAAGAACCAATGTTGAGAAATAACATGTTATTGTCCTATACTTAACACTGAAGACTGATTAACATCCAGCAATTTGGTACCCAGTGCCTGATGACCTGAGAGAGATGTTGCACATGGGGGGATGTTGCACATGGAGAGGGTTGTTGCGCATGGAGGGATTGCTGTGCATGGGCTGGTTGATGCGCATGGGGATTGATGTGCATGGGGGGATGTTGCGCATTTGGAGGGATGTTGCGCACGGGGAGGTGTTTGCACATGGGGATTGTGCATGGAGGACTTGTGCAAGGGGTTTTTTGTGCATGGGAATTTTGCACATGGGTTGATGTGCAGGGGGGATGTTGTGTATGGGGGGTTTGCACAAGGGGGTGTTATGAATAAGGGGGGAACCTTACTCTAAACATTAGTAAGTCCCCCCTTAACAATTCATCAGCAGGGAACCTCTGAACCAAGAACAAGTGAAGAGTTTCCGTGGGTCTCTTTTATCTTGGAATGAAGGAAACAATACTTAAAATGCAAAAGAAAGGTGAATTGCATTCACAGAGACATTATCTGCAGGTATATCTAGATATATCTAGGCTGAGCCTCAAGTGGTTGAGGTGATATGATATGGCTAACATGTATTTTTCTTTGTCAGGTTAGTATGTGTACCTCTGAGGGTTTTTTCTGTCTTAACAGTGAAAGATTGGAACTAATGCATGAAATTGGAAATTACAAGCCTTATCTGAATTCAGTGCCGCAGTACCGAGTGCTGTTTCTTGGGCCAGTTGGAGCTGGGAAGTCCAGCTTTTTCAACTCTGTGAATTCTACTTTTCGAGGGTATGTGACAAATCAAGCCATTGCAGGATCAGATTCCACAAGTGTAACAATGCAGGTGAGTATGCACTCTCAGTTTTATATGAAAATTTAGTAGTTGGTGATTAGTGTGGGGGGAATTTTTCAGTTTTAAAGCCCCTGGGACTTGTAAGAATTGAGTAAAAGAGGGAATTTCAGCAGGTGCCACTTGTCAGATCAAATTCCCTGCTGAAATTCCCTTTGCTACACAAATTGTTAAAAGTTCAGGTGCCTAAAGGTGTAAGGATAGCCATCCCTGGATTAGTGGGAATTTCTTTTGCATTGGCTGTAACAATACTGCGCAAACTCAAATTTGCTGTCATAAGCAAGTCAAAACAGCTATCATCATAAGCCTACTCAAAGTCAATAAACAGAAAGTGATGACAAAATTGGGAAAAAATCACTTTCATTTCAGTCATCACAGTGTTAATCCAAATACATGTTGTCTCTTCAGATAGTTATAAAGAGATTAACAGCCCAATCCTACTGATGTTTTCCCATCCTAGGTGTAATGAGGAGTGTTGGTGAGGTGGTACTGGTGCAAGAGGGAATAAGAGGTACTGGTGCCAGAGGTACTGGTGCCAGAGTGGATAAGAGCTGATCAAAATAGTTCAAAGGTGAGGAGAAGGCAGGGTAAGAAAGAGAAGAGCTTCTTAGGGCAGGTAGAGGGTGAAGATGGGCAGTTAGAATCCTAGGAGCAGAGATCCTAACCTCTTCCTGAATCCTATCCTCTTCGTGCACCTGAAAGCCAAACATGAGTTGGCTATTTGGCAGGCACAGATCAGAGTTGCCCTATTGAGTGGGCTGCATTTTTCCCTGAGCTAAGGGAATGAACACGCTCCCAGCTCAAGGAGACCTTCAGCCTGCTCGGTATATGCTAAAGTTGTAGGGTGGCAACACTGGCCCTGTTGCATTGGCACAGGTTAGGATCAGGCTGTTTGCTCTGCTTTTAAGGAAAAGGAACTGGAAGAAGAAAGCTCTTAGTTTGTGATCCATTTTGAAAATCAAACCAGACATAGAATGGAATTACAACAAAATAGATACAAGTGGTTTTGTCAATGAGTATCAGACATATCTTTAAGGTCCTTTCTTGTCTGAATAATTGTCCTGTCCCTATAGTAATGTTAAGTTAATGTATTTTAATATGTTGTCTTTCTGAACAAACAGTACAGAATCTACGGAGTTAAAAATAAAAACACTGGAAAGCCATTGCCCATTGTTTTCTCTGACACAATGGGACTAGAAGACAAACAAGGAGCTGGTCTAGATATTGAGGAAGTGGCCAACCTGTTGAAAGGCCACGTTCCTGATAAGTACCAGGTAGGATGCAGTACTCTTCACCTGAAATAGAATATTTGTTATGAAGGCTGGATAACCACTTATTATGCACATTTAACGGAAAGAAAGCCCTCTTCATTGTATTGTGACTTACTTCAATGTATTGGGACTCACTTGCTCAATCCTATCCCTCATCTGTTTATTCAATTCAGCTGCTCCAAGGTGGTGCACACTATATGCTTTGGTGGCGAATGGTGGTTGAGCAGTTGCTCCAAAGTCAGGGAACTCTTACCTCCAGGTATTTCACCTGATAGCTCAGGGGGACTCTTGGACGTATGGGATATCAGTTCTATGGCTAACATCAGTGATAGGATTCAAAGAAATTAACAACCAGTTCTATGCCCACCTGGCAGCCACTTTTAAATGGCAACTTTTAAACTTTATATGTCCTATCTCTCGTTAACAACCAGTTCTATAGAGTAGGTGCGAACCTGCTGGAGTCCACCACTGGCTAACATACAGTGCAGAGTAAATTTTGGGGAATAGGATCTGATGTTGTCATTTACTGTTATGATCCTCTCTAGTCTGCTTCCCAGCTTCTACCTACCCCCTAAACTGCCCCATTCCTTTCCCTTCTGCCCCTGAATTGCCCACTTCCCAGACTCCAGCGCAGTCTGCCAGCCACCACTTTAAGGCTGCAATTGTTTTGAAGCAGGGCTTAAAATGGTCCACCAGTGGTGTGCTGTTTGTGCTGTTGAGTCACAAAGTTCTTACCAACAGCAGGACATAGAACTGGCCAATTATTGTTAGTGAAGGATATCTTCATCCATTGACAAATCCCCAGTTGTGTATTCATCAAAAAGGTTACAGTTAGATTCAGTGTGGTGTGCTATTTTTGCTTAAAACATGTTGAATCCTAGATATTTCTCTATTATGTTATCTAAAAATGGCAATAGTTTAATTAGTATTGATTATTATTTTGATTACCTGTTTTATTTTCAGTTTAATCCATCTAATGCTATACACCCGAATGTGCCTGGCTACATCAAGTGCCCATCTCTGAAAGACCAGATTCATTGTGTTGTGTTTGTTATTGATGGCACCAAAGTTGAGATCCTTCCTGAGAAGCTAGAAGGAAAGCTGAAAGACATTCGAAGGAAAGCAAACAAGTTTGGTCAGTCATGTTACCAATATTTTCTTGTTAGAACAAGAGATGGCCTAACCTCTTCCATACGCCATGGAGGTCATTTGGTCTTGGATTTTGGTAATATCACCTCATTTATTGTGACCTAGCTTAAAAGCCACACTCCGTGTGGCACTTTTAAGCCAGCTCCTGCGGAGGGCCCAAAACTAAAGGTCTCTCTGGTCCAGCTTAGAAAACAGCAGTTTTGAAGAAATAACTTTGAATTCCCAATTCAGTCCATGGAACTTGAAAACCTCACTGTAGGTTTTGTCAGTTATTTTCAAATTTGAATTTTTAACTATTCCCTTCTCATACGGCCACAAATCCCAATGCTGGATGTTATAATATGTCTATGCAGAGCAAGTGTGGATGGAGCTAGAGGACATATGTGGAGTTGTGTTGTACGTGTGCGTGGAGTGTGGGGTTGGTTTGTGTGCATGGGTTTCCTGATTTCAAAAAGGTATAGGCCTATATCCTAAAGTAAAATTAAGCCCCTTGCTCTGGAGCAGTTAAGATCACTTTCCATAATATAACACTAGAGGGTAACATAACTGTTTGGACCTGTAACTGCTATGGATTTTGCCTTATGTCTATGTAGAGCAGGTGTGGGCAGAGCTAGAGGGGTTTAGGATGTGTGTGGAATTGTGTTGTGTGTGGGTGTGGAGTATGGGGTTGTGTTATGTGTGGGGATTAATCCCGGGATCATCCCAATTCCAAAAAGGTATAATATGTCTATGCTGAGCAGGTATGGGCGGACCTAGAGGTGTTTAGGATGTGTGTGGAATTGTGGGTGTGCAAGTGTGTGTTGTGAGGTTCGGTTGTGTGTGAGGGTTAATCCCTGCATCATCCCGATGCCAAAGAGGTATAATACGTTTATTTATTGTAGAGCATTCGTGGGCTGAGCTAGAGGGGGATCTGATGGACAGACATAATTAGCCTTTTATTAGTATAGATTGACTGCTTGTGTTCTCATCTGACAAAGTGTTTTAATACATCTTCCTGAAGTGCGCAGCCTACTTTGAGGCTGATGATTAGAGATTCTATGCTGCTTTGTAACCAATTTAGGCCAGCCTAACTCTCCTTGCATATCTTCCTGGGCTGGTGTGGGGAAATCGGTATATACCTGTGATCTGGCCTAACCCCCCCACCCCGGGAGTGGGGTAGAAGTGCCTTATGATACTTTTCTGACACTCCCAGGTTAGCATAGGACTTATGCCAGGGCGTATGCTGGCCTAACTTGAGATTAGGATTGCAGCCTTAATCAATTTTTCCCAACATCCAGTAGACTGTACAGTATTTGTACAGTGATGGGATTCAAAGAAATTAACAACTGGTTCTATACCCTTCCGGCAGCCACTTTTAAATGGCTATTTTTAAACTTTATATGTCCTATCTCTTGTCAACAACTGGTTCTATAGAGTAGGTGCGGAGCTGCTGGAGCCCACCACTGTATTTGTAGAGGTAGGATATAAAATTCTTGCCTATAAAAAGACATCTTTTTTTCTTCTCAAAATTTGATCTCAGGGACAGTGTCCCTGGACCATGGCAATTGGTCCATGGCAATTCCACTCCATGTGGTCTGCAGAGGGTATTTTGAGGGCCAGGAAGGCTGCACATACTCCTCTCACTATGTGTGAAAAGTTTTTATGAACCCTCTTTGTGTTAGAAAGTGTTTATGAACACTTATGAATTTACATTAGTTTGTTTGTTCATTTGTTCATATAAGTTCTGCCTTTAATATATTCAGTAATGCAAATTTATTCCATTTTAAAATGTAATTTCTTTTTTTCCAGCCTTCATTCCAGAGATGATGTGGCCCTCGCCCCCCCCCCCCAAATTTGCACATTCCTGATAATAGGGTGAAATCCAGAGTAACTGTGGGGAGTCCTTGCTCCAGAGCAAGAACAACTTACTCTGGATTGCAATATGAATTTCCCATAGGTTTTCAGTAGGTGGTGCAGTAACTATGGGTGCACTTAATGTCTCTGGTAGTTACGTAGTTACTCTGGATTGTGCCCATAGATAGATAAAAGCAGGCCTCTGTCAGTCTTTGAAAGACTATGGTATCATGCTCAGCACTGCCTATGCTGCATGCGAAGCATGAAAGCCTGGGTTAGATTGTAATGGAGGATAGGCTGTTACCCAAGCAGCAAATCCCCCCTCTCCACGCCACTGAATTAGTCCAATGGAAAGGCAGAGCCAATACGATTGGATCCAGCTGGCGTCGCAGAGCTGGGCTCAGGACAGGAGCTCACCCTGTCTTGTGGGGCCGACCCGGGTCTCGAACCCTGGCCTGCTGGTAAACAGGCGCAGTGACTTAACCATTTGCGCCACCCACAGCCCATATAGATAGCTAAGTGCAAAAAATACAAAAAATTGCAAGAGACTTTTTCATGGGACTGTCGGTTTCATAACTCTTTGTGTTTCTGTAGGTGTACCACAGCTTGTTTTAATGACAAAAGTGGATGAAATATGCCCTCTTCTTGAAAAAGATATTTCTGATGTGTACAAAAGCAAAGCTGTCAAGACACAGGTAATGTGATTATTATCTTGAATATTAACAGCCAGACCATTTCCATTCAGGTTTGGTACAGTAGGCCACATGTCCCCTACTGTATCCAGTGCTAAAATTGAGAAAGCTGGAGATCTTTTTGGGATCAAGGAACATTTGTTCCTTGTTAAGCCCGAGCATGCCCAATGGGGCTATTCGGATCTATACCATCTAAATTGCTGGTTCACGGTCAAGTCTTGCATAGGGCTTTCAGGCCAGGGATAGGGTTAAAAGATGGTGAAGACCTCTGACCCTGCCTCCCCAGACCTGAAACAGTCCCTGTTCTCCTCTGCCCCACAAACCCCCTCCCTGCCTCTACACCATCCTTCCCCCAATGTTGTTCTGACTGGCACAGAACTTTCCTCTTTCTTACTGTCCTCTTTCCTGTTCTGACCTGCCATAGTCAGACAATCCTTCATGCCTGACTATATGGAATGGAAAAGCTTTGTTGTTTCATATATTATTGCAGTTCCTTATTTACATATGACAATAGTTTGGTAATGTCAGACTCAGCTTTCTTGGGAAGCAATAAATCAGTTAAATTGTCAGGATGCTCTTGGTAAGAAATTACATACTCCTCTTTTTTCCACATACAGATGCAGTTAATAGAAGGAAAACTTGGGATTCCTCTGAATCAGATAGTTCCTGTTAAAAATTACTCATCAGAGCTGGAGCTTAGGACTAATGTTGATATCCTGATCCTATTGGCTGTGAGACAGATGCTGCGTTCATGTGAAAGCTACCTTGATAATTTCCCGGTGGACAAAAGTAATATGGATTATTCAGAATATTGAAGTGCTGGTTTAAGCAGTCTCCATTTCTGGAGTTTTTGTTTTGTTTTGTTTGCTTTCTGTCTCTGCTATGTGACTATCAGCACAATCCAGAGTAACTATGGGAGCTCTTGCGTCGATGCAAGAAAAATTGACTCTGGATTGCTCTATGTGTTTTCCATAGATGGCACCATGACTATGTTGACACAAATGTCTCTTACATCGACACAAGAGCTCCCATAGTTATTCTGGATGTGCTGTAAGTTTATTCAAAGTATGAACAGCTGGAATCTCTTGACTTATAGAACTGACATCTGCTTTCAACACTGCTTTGTTTCTTATTATTAATGTACTTTTAAGGTTTATGTAGGTCTCTGACAAAAGTATTTGAAAAATTAAAGAAAATCCCTTTGCTAGTGCAAGACTAAGCAGCTCTCCTATGAAGTAAGCCCCACTGACTTAAGTGAGACTTCTTCCCAGATTAGTGCATATGGGATTGTGGCCTCAGTTGCATTATACAGTATCTCAATTCAGCATTCTTAGGTGGACAAACATGGAATTATCAGATTATCGATTCCACAAATTAGGCACAAGAATTTTGATAGTTGTTCATTTGTAAATAATTTCATTTCAGGTCTGTTGTAGTTAGGTTTACAAATTCTTAATATGTTTGTTTTGGACTTTATTGGTTATTTACAATGGACTATATGTTTGGATATGTACAATGGAGCTATATTTTGCTATCTGAAGCCATGGGACCTACTAGCATGAAGTGGCAATCTGGGGAGGTTATAACCAGCAGCTCATACAATAATTAACATTTTGCATTGCTCTTGTACACAGACACACCAAGCACAATACTCAGTTCTACACAGTATTCTGCCCTTGCTCCAAACAATCTTAGCCTGGAATTTGAACTTGTGTTTCTGGAAGCCAAGGAAGTCACAAGTTAAAAATTTGCACCATTGAAGGGGAAAAAAGTGACTAGGTTCAGAACTGGCTTCAGATCAGGACTACTGGTAGTTCTGCTGTGACCTTGGTTTACAAAATGTTTAGGAATTTTGTTTCATTTTTATTTTTTGCAAAGCTTGATTGAAATAAATTTCTATGTATGTGATACCAAAACATTTTAATTATTTCTTACTATGACCTGTGTATATTTTTAGAAGGCTTTTTGGGTGAAGACTGTGGCTGCAGTTTACACACCTTCCTCTGAGGAAATCCTATTGAATCCTTTGTTATGGAATGCTGTTACATTCCCATTGAAGTGGTATCTATTTATGTAATTGCATTTACATGAGTTCAAATTCTAGGTTGGCAGGAGCTGGGTAAGAGACAGAAGCTCACTCCATCTTGCAGTACTCAGAGTGATCACATACCAAACTTCAGGTTGACAAGCAAACTGTCTTTAACCATTGAGCCACTGCAGCCCAGTCATAGGTTTGTGCAATACATCTCTCACTCTCAGGAGGTCTAGTTGTAATACTTGTAGCATACAAGAATGATATACTTGCCAGAAATTGCATTCTGGTGGCAGAGCATACTTTCTGGTGGTGACAAAAAGTGATACTCCATAAATGACAACCAGACCACTACTGCATGGCCGCAGCCCCAGAAGAAAACCCCAGTGATGGTAAGTCAGTAAAGGGGTTGGGGGTGGTCATAGATGGGGCAGGAAGGATGTTAAAGCCAGGAAGGGGACAGTTTCATTGGTGGCCTTAATGTAAAGGCAGGAAAATGTACCCAGCATATGGAAAGTAAAACTGAGCTGTGCATCTGCACATTTACTCACAATTAGGCAAGCACACCTCAGTTCTCTTTAAAGGGTGGGTTAAGAGAAATGCTACAACAGGGACCAGAATGCACCTTCTCCAAATCTCTTAAGG
Organism: Cryptoblepharus egeriae; assembly: GCA_030015325.1. Classification (NCBI taxonomy): domain Eukaryota; kingdom Metazoa; phylum Chordata; class Lepidosauria; order Squamata; family Scincidae; genus Cryptoblepharus; species Cryptoblepharus egeriae. The sequence goes on along the minus strand of JAREYC010000003.1, from coordinate 121,260,763 downwards.
AAGCTTATTCTGCTTAAAAGTAACTTAAAGTAACTGCTTACTCTGTCATGTTCATTTTTCATTTGTTCATATTGCCTACTATTTGGAAGGACAAACTGATTCATTTCAAATCAGTTTTTCACTACTTCCAAATATGCTCAGTTTGTGCTGGACTTGTATTCCCGTTCCATCTTACTATGCATTTCTCATGTGGATGACAATAGTCAGGCTTTTTAGTCTTGCTCTCACTCCATGGTGGAGAACATAAAATGTGCAGTGATGGTTATTGGGTAGAACACTATTTCTTCCCGAGTTTGAAAATAAATATCCATGCTCTTTGGCAGTCATAAATATTTATAATTTCTCAGAGTCACAGTTAAAATAGGTGCCCTGATGTAACATACAGTAATAAATGAAAAGGAACTCCAATTTTAAAAATTGAAATATTCTCTGTAAATGAAGTCATGGTTGTAGTTGACTTTTTAGAAAAAGATCTTTGATTTTCAGTGTAGTTTGCCACTATTTTCCCTTGTGTTTTTTAACCAACTGTACTGATTTATTTTTGATTTTTAAAAATGCTCATATCCATCAGCTATATTAGTGCAAAGCACCACAGAGACAAACAAAAGCATCCAAGTTTTTAGAGCTCATGTAACCAACCTTTTGAGTAGGTGGTTTAGGGTTCAACCAGGTCAGAGCTGACAGGTTTTCTGTGGGTGTAGGGTTAAGAATCAGGATTGGTATGTTCCCTGACATTAGTTGACTGGTTAGGGAAGTGAAGACTAACACAAGAGATCCCTATGTTTCAAGGTGCTTGATGGGAACCTTTTGAACAGGGACTGTGAAATCAGCCCTAGAGGCTTGATGATAATTCTCAGTTTCCTTGAATCATATACTGTTTTCCTATGGGAATGGGGGAATTGATGGCAAGAAACTGGGTGCTGACAGGTGGGAATCCTTTCAGTCAGAGTGAGGACATTCAAAGTGTGTACAGACCATGTCTGATTCCCCAAACACAGGAATTCACAGTAGATGAAAGTGGGGTTGAAGATCCCATTGCAAATTTGATTTAAATAAACTGTGGCCCATTTTAACCCATACCTCCTTATATTGGGATTTTATTGGCAATATGTGGACAACGCACTGATGGGGGATGCTGAAGATGTATTGTCTTTATAGCAGGAAATGACATGATATATGATGGTCCTGTATTTGTTATATGCCCTTCAACACTTAGATGTCCATCTAAAAATAGCCCAATTTGCATAAATTTGCATTTCCGGACTCTGGGCATCTAAGGATTACAAGGAAATGCTGTATTTTGCCCAATAATTGGTTAGATACTAACTGTAGTTTGTTTTTAACCTGAAAGATCAGTGCTATTGTGATTATTTCTAAAGTGCAGCATTCTGTGCCTTATTATTGGTAAAAAAAACTGAAGATGTGCCTTGTTGATTTTAGTGCTTTGTCAGTGTGCCGCAAAGTTTAAAAGGTTGAAAATCAATTATAGGTGATAAGTAATGATAATATTAGGCAATGACACACATTCTAAATTTCTAAAGAATATTTTTAGTTTCATTGCTTGCAGAGCAGGAGAAATAAGGTAGACCAAACATGTCTTAAGCAAAGTATTTATTAAGAACAACATAAATATTTGATTTCAGTTCAGTTCTGCTTTATGTGAATTAGTATATGTGACTGCAACAGCAATTGCAAGAAAATGGACACTACCAGGTGGCATTTGGCAATGTGGAAGACCAGTTAAAATTTGAAGGTCTACATTCCAAGAGGACTTAAAACAGCTAAGTGTCATGTGGAGTGAATTATCCACTGCTGTGGCAGACCATATGTGCTAGAAAAACGTTCATTGCCTAATGTGCCTAAGGCTGCAATCTTACAGACGCTTTCCTGGGAGTGAGACCCATTGAACATTATAGGGCTTACTTTTGAGTAGACATGTTTAGGATTGTGCTCTTAGGCTGCAATCCTAAAGACACTTTCCTGGGAGTAAGACCCATTAAATACATTAGGACTTTCTTTTGAGTAGACATGGTTAGGATTGCACCCTTAGTTACACTAAATTAAGGAACTAAAAAAGAAGAATATGTGACTGACATTACTACATGACTCTTCAGATGCAAAGTATCCTGGGACTTCTGCAGGTCAATTGCTGCGTGTGATAAGGTTATTTACACTGTCAGGCAATCTTCATTTGCTCCTGAATGATGTCAAGTTCAGGGGTGTTGAATTTGAATTCAGATGTGTTGAGTATGACTCAGTCATTTCAGATTCAGAAGCTGTTATAAAAATAAAATAGCTATCAATGAACTGTGGTCAATCAAACAAACAGAACTGCAATTTGAAAGCAGTATATTTTAATATCTCTTGATGCTTTTATAAAACAAAGTTCTTTGCACTGTAATGAATACAAATATTCAATGTTTATTGATTAGCAGCACAATAATTAGGTAGGCATAATTTCTGGCACAAATCCCATGCTGGACTGGGGGGTGCCGCTAAAGTGCCTTTAGGCACTTCTGTGCCACTCCTGCGGGGGGGATGGGGGACGGGACAGGATCAATGCACAGACACACGCTGGCCTCGCCATGCCTCTGCAGGGACAGGCAGATGGGTGAGTAATGCTGGCCATACCCTACAATCCATAATAACTACGGGAGCACATAAGAGACATTACATTACTGCACCACCTAGTGAAAACCTATAGGAAATTCATATTGCAATCCAAAACAAATTGTACTTACACCGGAGCAAGGACTCCCTGTCGTTACTCTGGATTGCACCCTAAGTTGATCAGGGTGGCACCTGAGATGTAGAACCCATAGCAATGAGTACTCAGCATTGGTACAGAGGAAAGCAGTGAAGCCCCAAGATCTTGCCAAAGCAGGAACTATAGCACCTTGGATGATCTCCCAAGCTTGGCAGGATACAAGTTGGTTATCGGGCAGAAAGTGTCAGGAAAGGAAGGTCGGGGGAGTTAAAAGGAGGAAAGGGGGGAACAAGGAAATGTGTGCTCCGGTATAAATAAATCCTTAACTAGCATCTCTGATTGGTCTGCCTCAAATTGTTACTAGCCAGTAAGCAGATTGCCTCCAATAATCTCACACACTCATCTGATGGCTTCCTTGGAATGAGCCATAGTATCTTCTGTCTATATACATCAGGTGACAAATGTGATTAATGTCAAAGAACCCTATAATTTGACAAATGATACTATGTCTCTTGGCCAGTGATACTGCTGAGATGGTGAATTGTGGTTTATGTTCAGTGGATTCTTTACAGCCTTTTTGAAGCTGACAGTATTGATTGAAATACCTGTTGAATGTCTTTTTTTCCAAAGGTTATAATTCTTTTTTATCCTCTTCACATAGCGCTGGAACAAAAGTATCAAGCTCAACAGTGCACACTTGACAACTTTAACATTGTGGAAAAATCGGGAACTGCCTCTTGTTTTATCTCGCCAAATTGAGCAAAAGGACACCAGGACATTTGCCTGGAATGACGGATTCTAAAAGCAACCATCAACATGGCCACCGATCAGTTATTTTTTTCAGTGCCAACATTGACTCAACAGTGCCTCCAACATATGTGAATTCCAATTGCGGTGTCTAGTTATGTGGCTATGAACAAGCAAGTAAACCTCCAACATTGTGGCAAAAGACATGGAAAGCTGATTTCAAATTAAAGTGATTGATTTGCAAGAAGGAAAGCCAGTGTTCAAAATGCAAAGACGGCCATGATATAAAAGCAATGAATTCATTTACAGACCTTGATCAATGAACATCCATGATACAAATTCTTTAGTAGAATGTATTTTTGACATTAACACTGGAATCTGATAATGTGTCTGTTGGTCTGTGCATAAACCAAGTGGAACATATGGAACACAAGCATTCTCCTTGTATCTGGTTTTCTGGAAAGTAAAGAAGATATCTGGATACAGTTAGGATTGCTTCTTAAATTGACATTTAAGGTTAACTAAGATATTCCCATTTTTAAAATTACATATAATTATATATTATATAATATATAATGAAAATATATAAATATATAAAATTTCATTGAGCTGTTTTATTTATCTTCCCATCCCATTAAACAACCAACAAGGCACCTCTCAACATACAAATTGTAATATTATATCAAAAATTAACAACAAAATGAATAACAAGTGATAAATAGCACACATACGTAGTCCACTTAACCCAGGGGTTAGGGAACTTTTTTACTTTTACCCCAAAATATATTTAGATAGGCCTACCTTATCCTCTTGATTTAAAAGGAAGGAAATCATATATTATTAACTAGCGAAAAGCGTACCCAGGCTGCGGGAGTGAAACTTCCCCATATGCAATCCCCCCACGACGCATCAACACCCTATGCGCATCAGTACCCCATGTGCATCAACAGCCCATGCGCAACTTTCTACCATGTGCAACTTTCCACCATGCACAATTTTCCACCATGCACAACTTCCCCCGTGCGCAACTTCCCCCCATGCGCATCAGTCCCCCAGGTGCAACTTCACCATGTGCATTCTCCCATGCGCAACTTTCTCCCATGCGCAACGTCCCCCATGTGCATCAGTCCTGCATGTGCATCAGTCCCCCATGCGCAAATTTCCCCCGTGCGCAACTTTCCCACATGCGCAACTTCCCACATGCGCATCACCCCCATGCGCATCTTCCCCCATGGGCATCATCCCCCATATGCAACTTTCCCCATGTCCAACCTCCCCCATGCGCAGCATCCCCATGCGCAACTTCCCCCATGCGCATCAGTCCCCCACGTGCAACTTCACCATGCGCATTATCTCCCATGCGCAACTTTCTCCCATGTGCAACGTCCCCCATGTGCATCAGCCCTGCATGCACATCAGTCCCCCATGCGCAAATTTTCCCCGTGCACAACTTTCTCCCATGCGCAAATTCCCACAGGCACATCACCCCCATGCGCATATTCCCCCATGGGCATCATCCCCCCATGCGCAACTTCCCCCTATGCGCATCATCCCCTATGCGCAACTTCCTACATGCGCATCATCTCCCACGTGCAACATTCCCCATGCGCAACTTTCCCCACGTGCATCATCCCCCACGCACATAATCCCCTCATGTGCAACTTCCCCCATGTGCAACACCCCCTTGCGCAACTTCCCCCATGCGCATCATCCCCCTGCGCAACTTTCCACATGCGCAACTTGCCCCATGCACTACATCCACCCATGCGCAACTTCCCCCATGCACAACTTTCCCCATGCGCAACTTGCCCCATGTGCAACTTGCCCCATGTGCAACTTTCCCCCATGTGCGACTTTCCCCATGTGCATCATCCCCCATGTGCATCATCCCCCATGCACATCATCCCCATGCTCATCATCCCCCATGCGCAACTTGCCCCATGTGCAACTTGCCCCCATGTGCAACATCCACACATGCGCAACTTGACCCCATGCCCAACTTGCACCCATGCCCAACTTGCTCCCATGTGCAACTTCCCCCACGCGCAACTTCCCCCATGCACATCAGTCCCCCATGCGCACCATCCCCATGCGCATCAACCCCATGCACAATTTTCCCCATGCGCAACTTTCCCCATGCGCAACTTTCCCCACGCGCATCATCCCCCCATGCACAACTCCCCCGTGCGCAACTTCCCCCCGTGCGCAACATCCCTCAAGCGCAACTTCCCCCTGTGCGCATCCCCATGAGCAACTTCCCTCATGCGCAACATCCCCCCATGCGCAACATCCCCCCATGCGCAACATCCCCACATGCGCAACATCCCCCCATGTGCAGCATCCTCGCCAGTGCAACCTCTTCCTCTGAACAGTGCAACCTCTTCCACCGAATTGGCTGGATGTTGGTCAGTCTCCCATGTTAAGTATAGGACAGAAACACGTTGACCCCTTTTCAGCCCCTGAAGGGTTAAAGTTCTCCAGATGGTTCTTGGTGGGAGTTCAGGTGACAGAAGGAACTCCCAGAACTCCATGCTTCAGGCCCAGCAGTTGGGGCGGAATGTTGATGAGTCAGCAATTCTCAATGCAAAGTATAGGGAGGAAAACGCGTTGCGCCCCTTTTCACCCCCTTCCGGTTGGAATTTCCGAAAACCAGTTCTTAGTGCAACTCTCGGTCACAGAAGGAACACCCTCCCCAAATTTCACACTTCTAGGGCCGGCAGTTTTGGCAGTGCTGTGATGAGTCAGTCAGTGAGTCAGTGAGTGAGTGACTTTTCTCTTTTTTATATATAGAAAATGTGAGACACAGGCAGCCTAATCCTCGGACAGTGTTATTCCTGGTGGATACCTTCTATACCTCTTTCACCTAGAGTAAGACATACCGATATGTTGCTGATCTGAGAGCACAATGGGGTTTGCATGGGAGCAGGCTGAACTCAGAAGAGTAACATATGCCTATATCCTAAAGTGAAATTAAGCTCTTTGCTCCGTAGCAGTTAAAATGACTTTCCATAAGATAACACTATTGGGTGACATAACTGTGTGGACCTGTAACTGCTCTGGATTTAGCCCATAATGACATTGACTGCACAAGTTATTCAATTTTTCTTACCTTGGTAAAGTATTTCTTGCTTAAGAATGCTGCAGCCATGAGGAAAAAATATTGTCTTCTGAGTGAAGATTTACATCCCGGAATAAAATTTGCAAGGGTTTTTAAGATAGCTGGGTTCTGCACATTTGCATAGGCCTTCAGAATGAGAACATCTCTTTCCTCCTCAGATGTGTGCATCATATTTGCAAGGTCCCTCAGATCCTATAAAGAACAAAAGAAAAGGGCTTTCATGTTGGATTAACTTTGGCGGCAGCCATGTCTGCAGGGCTAGGCTGGAAAAGTTTGTCCATAACAAGGTGTTGCACATGTCTGCTCCCAAGCATGAGAAAACCATGGAAATGCATATTTAGTGCAATGTGGATGGGAAGACATCCTTTTGAACTGTCTATTTAAAATGCCTAATGTGACCATTGTTTGCTTTCCATCTCTGCAGGCTGAAAAGTACTTGGTAATTTACAAATCAGAACCACTAATAGAAAATAGGTTACAGAATCAAAAGGCTTAAATTTCTTTTTCAAAATGTATGCGATGAGCCATTTGCATCTCTTTTGAAAGGGAGTTCCGTATTCACAAGGCAATCATGGTGGGTGGGGGGACCCTGTCCCAGGTTTCCAAGTTTCATTGATGTTTCTTTGTCAATACATGTCCAACCGTGTTATACACTGATTTTTTATACACAGTTATGACTCAGCACAAATGGTCACTGAAGATCACAGTTTTAAAAACTGCTTTTCTGCTGTTGTAGAGAGACAGTCATTCATGCAATCATTTCATTCTTCATTCTGAGTCAGGCAAGGCAGGGAGTCATTTGCAATTCTAATTGCTGACTACCAGTACCTCTCTACAACAGAAGAAAAGCAGTTTTTAGAACTGGTTTCTGCACATTTCCATAGGCCATCAGAACGAGGACATCTTTTTCCTCATCCGATGTGTGAATCATATTTGCAAGGTCCATCAGATCCTTTGAAGAAGTGTAGAGACTGCCTCTCTATAGAAATAAGGAAAGCTGTTTTTAAATCACTGCAAAGGGATGTGCTTTTTATTTATTTTTACTGCTTTTTAAAAACACATTTTAATCAGCAGAGAGTCCCAGAATCAAACTCCTTATGATATTGATACATAAATTGGCAAAGATCTTGAACTCCTCAGAAAAAAATGTTCTGTATGAGATAATTATTTTTCCTTGAATCTTCATATTGTTTTCAATCTTAGATTTAAGAAAGCATGATCCAGACTGTACTGATGTTAGTAGCAGAAATGTCAGTGCCTCAAAGGACTGCAAGTTTCTCCCAAAATTTGTACTAAACACATTTATTGTCACTTGAAGGATTTTATAGGCTCACAAATGTATGATGATTTGCGCCTTATTTTTACTTCCTTAGGTAAGGAAACATAATAACTTGGTGTTAAACCTCAAGATGTGATAGAGAACAAGTGCTTGAGATGTCACAGTATTGGCCAACAAGAGATGCATAAGCATGGTAGGTCTGAGGTAGAACCCAAAGCATCTGGGAGTTGCACATACTCCTCCATGATAAGCTGCGGAGAGAACAATAGTTCACTGTCACCATAAAAAGTCAAAGAAAATGATTTTCATGTTTCACATGCGCATCAAAAAACGTACATATGTACAAATGTACAATTAGAATCCTTTGCAAAAATGCAAAATTAAAATGCAAATGCAATATCTAGTAATTAAACTGAAGAGTTCAAGATATAATTAAAATTATCCACCTTGTCATAACCCACTAGATGTTTCCATTTTTGCATCCTCGCTTTTTCAAACTCTACCCAAGTGTTTAAGAACTGGTAAGATATGTGCATGATGTTCTAAGTTCCTAGGAGCATGACACACTGACATGTTCAACTGTTGTCAGTGCCTAAATTGGCCAGATATTTATTATGGGCCAGATTTAAGTACTGTACTGCATAAAAAAACATACCAGGGATGTGGACAGAATAGTCAAATAAGTACCAAATAAATAACAAAATATAAATAAAATACTGGAAATTTAATTGGAGAGAGACACATCACGTGAAAAGGTCTTTCAAAAAATGAGAACTCATTAAAATTTCTGGAAGTTTTGATAGATTTTTGATAGATTTAACACTTTTGATAGATTTTACATAGATTTAAAGTTTTGATAGATTTAAAGTTTTGATAAATTTAACACTTTTAAATTATAGGAATCAAGCAGGCCTCCGTCAGTCTTGAAAGACTATGGTATCATGCTCGGCGCTGCATACGCTGATTAAATGTATTCCTTATCTAAGGAACAGCATATCTTAGGGCGCAATCCAGAGTAACTACGGGGAGTCCTTGCTCTGGTGTAAGAACAATTTGCTCTGGATTGCAATATGAATTTCCCATAGGTTTTCACTAGGTGGTGCAGTAACTATGGGTGCACGTAATGTCTCTTGTGTGCTCCCATAGTTACTCTGGATTGTTAAACTTTGTTATAAGGATTCCATGATATGATTAACATTTATGGCCTCCAATACCATATGTAAGCAAACCAATAGTCTTAGGCTCATATCCTAAAGTCAAATTAAGCCCTTTGCTCCAGAGCAGTTAAGGTGCCTTTCCATAGAATCACACTAGAGGGTGACATAACTGCATGGACCCGTAACTGCTCTGGATTTTGCCCGTATTCACAGAATATGCTTAACACGACAACTGCCATTTTAAAAAAACACAAAACATTACTGTTATGCATATATGTCTAATGCCCTTTGTCTGATGCAGTCTGTCACACAAAAGGAGCATAATTATCAAACTGCTGCTATTCCCTGTCCCCTATTTCCAATTTAGATGTTAATATGCTTTGTTACGTTCTGAATGTGTGGTTACACAGTTGCAGTACCTGATGTTATTCATGGTTTGCTTGACTTTAATTGTCCTGTGGCATAGGGGACTTACCTTGTTACTGAGATGGGAAATTTTAAATTTAAAAAAAGAGATGAGACACGTGGAAGCTTTTGCACTTTATTTTTCAGCTTCAGAAAAGCCCAGCTCGATCAGATGAAAGATGTAGCTTGTCCATGATCCTGTTTCCCACAGTGGACAACCAACTGCTTGTGGGAAGTGCACAAGCATAGCCCTTTTCTGCCATTGCTTTCATGCAACTAATACAGAAAGGCATACCTGCCTCTGGATGTGAAAGTAGATGTAGCCATAAAGACTAGTGGCCATAAGTAGTCACACTGATGACATTGCAAAAGACACATGACTTGTACAGAGTTGTTGAAGAGCATCAAAAATTTAGCTTCTTGGTGGGTGATTTTATTTTGGACTATTGGAAATAAACTGATTTAGGTGTTTCTTGGTGTTTCCAATCCAATTTTTACAGTCATTCCTTTAAAAAAAATGGGGTAAAGAATTCCAGTGGCAACAACCGAAAGATAAGGTACCTTTACCTTAAATTCATTTAAGAGTTGGGTTGCTGGTCCATAAGCATGCAAACAGCAGAGATAGGGTTTTAAAGGGATGCTGCATTCTCCAACTCATGAAGTCTCTCACCACTTTGAATTTTGTTGACTCCTTGAAAGAAGGAATCAGTGGCAAAACAATGGGACTTAGGGGCGCAATCCAGAGTAACTACGTGGAGTCCTCGCTCCGGTGTAAGAACAATTTGCTCTGGATTGCAATATGAATTTCCCATTAGTTTTCACTAGGTAGTGCAGCAGCTATGGGTACACATAAAGTCTCTTACGTGCTCCCGTAGTTACTCTGGATTGTACGGTTACTTTTGAATAGACAGGGTTAGGATTGTGCTCATAGGCTGCAATCCTAAGCACAGTTTCCTTTTTTAAAACATTGGAGCAATTAAACAAAGGTGAAATACCTGGGCTGGCTTACATCAATGCCACCAAACTCATTGGTTGGAGTAAGCGTACGTGATTCCAGAACATCAGCATCCATAATTTGAAATCCCTCTGGTCCTCTTTTCATGTTGTACTGTGATATAGATGAGGCTAGAAAATTTTTGTTTTTCTTCATGATTCAAAACACACACACACAATGAAAATAGAAAGGGATTAATTACAATTTTTAATAAAAACTGTAGCAAATCCAGAAATGGCTTGTTATGCAATATAACAAGCCACAGTAATTTTATTTATCATTTGTATATCATCCTATAGGCTTCTGATAATACAAGACATAAATAATATGTATATTAAAATGTGTATGCTAACATCTCTATGGTATTTCTTTATGTAAGAGGAGCCCAGCGTCTTAACTTTATGGCTCCTGGATATTTAGCAACTGTGTAGAAAAGAGAAAGTCAGCTGGTAGACCTTGTTATCTCATAGATGTTGAAAGTTTGGCCATCCCTACTGTATATCCTTAAAGCTTAGGATCTCGGCATCAATCTTCATTTCCACATACAAAACCCAGCATGTGTGGATCCTTGCAATGTACTGTAACTGCATGAGGGTTCCTCCGCAGTGCTGGAAATGTTTGCCACACCTTTGTCATTATCCACTTTTTACATTTTTTCATCATGAGCCTGAAGATCTCCATGAACGCAGGGTGCCCAGATGCCCAAACCTCAAAAGGAAAACAAGATGTTGGATTCCTCTCAGCCTGGCGTTGCTGGTGGACAATGGCACTTTTGCCTACTCATGAGTAAAGCCACGATATTGGGCACTTTCACTTTCCCATAGAGCTCAATGCATATTTTTTATTTTTAGTTTTTTGGCCATAACATTTGATAGGAAGGAGACATTTTAAAACCAAGTTTTGCATTGGATGCTGCTCTTCAATATGAATCCAAGAACATGATGGGGTACTGCACACCATTGCAAAGTTCCAAAATGAAACCAATATGGAGGACAATGAAGCCCCTTTGGAGGACACCCAGACAGAAGGCTAAAAAAGAGGACAAATCCAGAAATTTCTAGTCATATTGTCACCCTGCATGAATGTATCACTGGCAACAAGGGGCAGGAGCCTCACTATTGTATGCAACTGCTTTTAAGTATAAATAGACATCAGATTATTGTAAATCAAGCTGACTGTGCTTATAGGTATGAATCCCCACACCTACAATTTGCATGGCTTATAATATGTAGCACCAACAACTTTGGTAACACTATCATCACAGTCCATATATTTGATCACAAATAGATCATCTGGTTTATGACTGTTTGGCTCGACGTATACTGTTGCATTGCATGTATCAGAAATGGTGTCCTGCAAAAACAAACAAAATAAATTAAATACATACATATGCTACTCTGGAGAATATCAGCTCACACAGAACTGCCTAGAAAACATCGTTAGTTTATGCATTCCATCAGCCTCTTGATTTTTCTCTATTTTTCTTGCATACATTTCTTGTCAAAGCTTCAAGTGCTGGCATCTACTGTAAGATCACTGGCAAAACCCCTATGAATTTAAGTGAAGTTCTGACTTGGCCCACTAGGGAATTCCTTATTTAGATCCAACTGGAATATGAAATGTGAAAAAATCATTACATTTAATGAAATAACTTGATTAAACTGAATGAACTCAAAAGCAAGGGGCTTCAGAGTTGTGGCTGAAACTCCTATAAATCCCATCACACCTTATATAAAACTAATGTATTTTCTTGTTTAAAGCCGCGGAATAGCTGATGAACCAACTATAAAATGTAACAAAAACAGTACTAATTCAGATCCTAATCCTGTCCATTTTTCCAGAGCTGATGCAGCTTCAAGTGCAGCCCTGGGGTAAGGGAACAAATGTTCACTAACTTTGAAGAGGCTGCCTTGAGGATGCAACATGTACTCCACCGGCACGGCTTTAGCAAATAAATTGATTTGCATCACTCCAAATCATATCTGTACCTTCTCAAATTACAACTCAGCATTAAGTGGAAGGTGACTGATTCTTTTGTCTTTTGATATTATGTTGGAAGAACACTTGAGCACATTAAGGATGTCTGCACAAAACGCTCAAGCGGAGGTAATAAGTTTTACCATATGAAACCTTCTTTGGCTTTCTTTCTTCCCTCTTCGCCAGTTCAAACTGCTTATGGAGGAATATGAAAATGTATAAAGCTGTGCAGGCCTCTGAAAGCTGCTGGGAGATAAATAGATCTTACATTGCCTGTTCCTGTTTGAGCTCTTTGTTCCGTTGATTAGAAAAGACAATAGGCTGAATAGTGCCAATCTCATTAAATATAAACTCTAATTGAAACAAGAAGTTCTCATTTTAGCTGTGATACCATTGTCAAACAGCCCAATCCTGTTTAGGAGTCTGTTATTCTTCAGTGTTGCCTCATTCCTATACGCACAGAACATGCCAATGTAATGAAAAATGCATCTTATTCTCTGTCACAGTGGTCTTCAACTTTTACATGCCATGAGCCCAATATACAGTGATGCCTCACGTAACAAATTTAATTCGTTCCAGAGGCATGTTTGTTACGTGAAATGTTCTTTACGTGAAGCGGATTTTCCCACAGGAAATAATGGAAACTCAGACGATTGGTTCCACAACCCCAAAAATATTCATATAAAAATATTAACTAGATATAAAAAATTAAGACAAAACACTGGAATTGAATTCAAAACATGCATTCAGTGTGCATGATCCTATGAAGTCTACTTAGGCTGCAATCCTAAAGACACTTTCCTGAGAGTAAGACCCACTGAACACAATGGGGCTTACTTCTGGATAGACATGCTTAGGAGGCTGCAATCCAAGACACTTTCATCTGCAATCCAAGACATTTTCAAAGTGCCTCCCCACTTTCTGCTTCTCTTCCTCCTGAGCCTCTCTCTCCCCTACTCCCTTCTGGCAAGCCCTGAGCTGCTTCCCTCTTCTCCACTGCTGTTCTCTCCCTCTGCCCAGCGGATGCCCGGCCACAGGAGGAACAGCGCGGAAGTGTTGTTTTCACTATGGGCAGGTGCGCTAGGCAGCTCTGACGCTTTTTAAAAGAGCTGTCAGCCAGTGCGTCTGCCCCAACTGCCAACGAGTTTGTTCTTTACATGAAGCACAGTTTGTTACGTGAAGTAGAATCCTAGATAAATTTTTGTTTGTTACATGAAACATACTTTACGTGAGGCTTTTGTTACGTGAGGCACCACTGTATAAAGAATGAGACTGGGATCTCCATCATTTAGACTTTCCCCTCCTGGCACCTTATATGTTCACTGCTGTTGTCACCCATTCCCTGCCCCCGTAATGCCCATCCCACATTGTTCACTGTAATAAACTATTCTTATAGAGCAAACATAAATAAATAAATTTGCATGAAGCTTGGCACTAGTGAAAGCTATTTTATCACAGTTGCTAAGAATCCAAGCACTGTAGGACTGGAACACAGTCTCCTAGTACTAAAAGGGTACACCAGATGCCTTTCTCTTTACCTGGTGATGCTCTAGTCCAGAGGTCTTCATCCTATTTTGCCATCATCCCAAAACTGAAGCTTTGAGATGCATTGGGGCCCCCATGATTGAAGAACCCCATGATTGAAGAACACTGTTCTATATCATTAAATGTAAACATGAGGTACGTCATTGCTGATTTCTGTCCATTCTGGAACTCAAATGAGCCTCATCTGAATTTTTCAGAGACTACATATTTGTCCCTTTTTATGTTCTGTCCATTTAATTCTCACAATGTTCTTATTCCATTCTTATTCCACAAAGAAGGACACTGCACTAACATGGAGACGTCAATGGTTTCCAGGCAATTATTTTAATTATTTAAAAAATAAGAATAATTACTGCCTGGCTCAGCAAATCAGGCCAAGTTGACAAATGCCCAGAAACAAAACCAACCATTTTCAGTGCCCCGTAGTAAAACATGAAACAAACTGAAGCACAAATTGAATTATATGCAAACGAACTGAATGTAACTGAAATTAAGGGATTACTTCCGTCACTGTTTAGCTCTTTGTCTTGATTTTCACATTAAACCTGAATAAACCACTGCTCCTTTGAGTAAGTTAACAACTGTTGGTGAAATGTCTCCATCAGCCTTGATATTTCCAATGCTCCCTCTCACTTGTTGAAATGTGGCTGTTTGGCCTTTGATTTCCTCAAGTGACTTTGTCATCTTGGGTGATCGAACGAAGCGGCCCTCAGGATAGACACCATTGTATTCAGATACTTCAAGGGACTGAAACTAACACACACAAAACACACACACACAAAAGATCAAAGAATAAAATTCCTCTCTGTTATGTACAGCTGGCCAGAAAAATCTTAGCTCTTATAATAAAATTCCTGACTTTATTTGTAGAAGTTATTTGTAGAAGTTATTTAAATGTCAGATCTCAGAGCTGTCCTGTTCATGGGGCTACCTGAGCTCAGGGTAACCATACAGAATGGAGGACAGAGTTCCTGAACCTTTAACCATTGAATAGAAGAGGGAATTTAGGCAGATGCAGCTCATCATATAAGGGTTTAAAAAGCAGCACCTGCCTAAATTCCCTCTTCTATGTAATGGTTAAAGGTACAGGTGCGTTGTCCTCCATTCTTTACGGTCACCCTGGCTGCGCTGGTTGCTTCAGTCACTAAAGTGATGGGAGAGCAACTTCTATCTGCTTGAGGGGAGCAGAAGACAGGTTCGAATGTTAGAGATGCTCTAGCCCAGCACTCTGCTTTCCTCTTCATACTTTTTTATCACTACATCCTTACTGATCAAACACAGGAGAGGAGCAGTAGAGGAGATGGCTGGAGTCGCAGAATGTATGAGAGGCCATCTCTGCTGCTCAGGTGGTATTGACCCAGCCCTGCCAGCTTTTGGATTCTTAGGGCCCAATCCTAAACTTCCTTGTGCCCAGTAAGACTGTGGCACCAAAATGGCCACAACTGCATTCTGTGGGGCAGAGGAGCTGCTGGATATCTCCTCGGATTAAGGCAGGTGTGTACAAACCCTGGCCGTGAGAGGCGGGGGGCAGATGTGGCCCATGGTGAGCCTTAGTGCAGCCTGTGGCAAGACTCCTCCATCCAGCCTTTGGATAAGCATTGTAATCCTCCAGATCTTTCCATAACACACTCTTATATGTAACTTTATGTAAATTTATTCAAATTTGAAATGTAAATCATTTTTCCAGCCTCCAGCACTGTCAAATGATGTGGCCCTCCTGTTGAAAAGTTTGGACATCCCTGTTTTAAGGGAACAATGGTTTCCTTATCCCTTGTCAAGACCTGGAGCTGACATTTCTGAATGTAAGAGGAAGGTTTACTGAGACCCGAACTAGGAGTTTCAATAGACCCCTATATAAAAAAGATTTTTATTTTTGCTGCCTCACTTAAAAACAGAGTAAACGTTTAACATTAAATGGAGTTCCAAGTTGTAACAAACCCTGGTGAGCCAAGTTATATTTTTGGGGTCAGTTATATTTTTATGAAGGATATTATCTCTTTTCCCTTTACCTGTGGAGAGGAAGATGAGCTCTTCTATCTTGCTGTCTTTGTGCTACGCACACCCATGCTTTACAGGGCACTTAGGGTGCAATCCTAACCACACTTTCCTGGGAGTAAACACTATTGAACACAATGGGACTTACTTCTGAGTAGACATGCTTAGGATTGCATTGTTAATCATTGTATGAATTGTGCTGTTATGTGCTAGGTTATGACCCAAAGTGTATGTGCTATGTGCATTTTGGCACTGGACCCATTTTGTAAATTGATACTCTATCAGAATACACATAGTTTTACAAGATGTTAAAGAAAGTAATCAAGAAAGAAAGAGTGTTTTCATTTATTTATTTACAAGCAATAACATTTATTTACTTATTTGAAAAAAAAAAACTTGATCAATATCTCTCAATTAGGCAGCCTCAATGAATTGTCTCAAGGCTTGAAAGGCCCTGTTATGTCACCCAGCCCTCACCTTCCCCACTACCTGTCTGTGGCTGCAATCCTAAAGACACTTTCCTGGGAGTAAGACCCATTGGACACAATGGGGCTTACATCTGAGTAGACATGGTTAGGATTGTGCTCTTAGATCAACTTGGAAAAAACACACCAAATAACTGCTCATTTATCTTTATTTACACATGCTTTCAAACTGAAGGAGCATATCTGTTTGCAAGGCAGTTAGCAGCTACCTTGCAAACTACAGGAGGTCAGCTCTTTCACATCTATCTGATTTTTGAATAAGGCCTTTAGACAATTATCTGATCTTTGCATCATCCTTATTTTCACTGGATACTCCATGGGAACAACTAGATTTCAATGCACAGCTGAAACACTGGTCTATAGCAGTTTCCCAGTATTTGTCCGCTTCTTCACAAATGATCACCTATTCAATGTACCACCAGAAGTAAATGTGATGACATCATTTTCAGTTACTTCTGGGTTGAAAGGCCAGATGCAGTGCAACAAACAGCAATAAGAATCTTAGGGTGGACAGCTTTTTTGATAACAGAAAAACATTCACATTCCTGGTGTTGCTGCCAAGAAACAAGTGTCAAGGGGTCCCATAAGTATCACCAGACATCACCTCAAGTACCACCAGACATCACCTCAAGTACCACTGGTGGTACCCATACACTTAGTAGAAAAATACTGATCTAGAACATTGCAGTATATTTCTATGTGCTCTGCAAAAATTTGTATCAGCTTATTAGAAAAGACAGCAAAGGTGAAAAATCATACTTCTTTTTTATATTTACACATCAGCACAAAGCTCAGAACATGCAAAGTGGAGCATAAAATGTCATCTGCATTCTTACAAATGCAAGTATGGAAAAAGAAACCTGAAATTATTACAAATATGCAACAACATCCAATTTCGATAGAAAATATATTACTTTTAGTTTGCTAGTTATGAAAATCATTTGAGTAAATAATTTCAAGCGCTGCTGATTGATAACTGATCCAGCAATAAACAATTGTGCATCTGAAATTACATCCTATTGTCTTCTTGACCACAAAGCAGAACAAATCCTTCCAGCCCAAGGTTGGCTTGAGCTGAGTGAGAATTACCAGGTAAAGTGTGAAATTGAATGTTGGACAGTGCATAAAAAACTCATAGCATAAGTGACATCAACACAAACAAGCAAAGGTATGATTAATTATTTCTCCCCAAACTTTAAAATGTCACTAGAAATTGTAATTTCAGCTTTCAAATTATGCTAATTGTCTTACCATCAGAAACTTTTCTTGCAAATTAATATTACCAACTTTTACATTACTTTTCAGTTTTATTCCAGCACTGCCCACTCTGGTCCTGGGAACTGTAGTCAGAACTTCAGCTTCATATTCATATTCAAAACAATTATTTTGCTCTGAATTAGTGTCTGGGGAAAAAAAATCAAACCAAAATTATGGATGGTCTACTCTATTTTATAAGGCATATTATGGTTAGGATTGTAGTCTCAGTATCCTTGCTATCGTGTCACACTGTTCCCAGTATAGATAGGAAAATTACTTACCCACAAGGGTGAATGCTAGTACTCGGATTATGGCCTTCATTGAGGAGGTAGAAGGTAAAGTTGAACGTATTGGGACCTTTTTTATAGGGAAGCAAATTCAACCACATGATTATCCTGGAAGGTTAAGGTTATTTTAGGCTAAGTACTGATCAACTCCAAAGAAAATTTTTTTTAATAGAAACACTTATGTTACAAAACCATTTGATGGCACGAGCCAAATCCATGTTTTGTAAAAACTATGAATGCACAAAGTGGGAATAATTGAAATTTAACAAACATGAAACCTTCATTGGCATAAATAATTGAAATTTATAATTCTAGTACTTTCATTCAGTCATTAGATTTGTATATTAGCCTTTCCCAATGGCCAATATTCCCATTTCCCATTGACCTTTCTCATGCTAACACCCAAGCTGACTTAGGGCACAATCCTAACCATGTCTACTCAAAAGTAAGCCCCATTGTGTTCAATGGATCTTACTCCCAGGAAAGTGTCTTTAGGATTGCAGCCTTACAAAGCTTTAGTTTCTTCCCCATGAACTTCCCGTGTCTTCCTGGTGAACTTCCTACAAGAATGCATCCAAACTGCAGCAAAGTCAGCAACTACCTCACTCTATGTGCACAATCCTAACTATGTCTACTCAAAAGAAAGCCCTATTGTGTTCAATGAGTCTTACTCCCAGGAAACTGTCTTTAGGATTGCAGCCTATGTGAGGATGACTCAGGCATCGACTGCCAGCAGACTGTTTTGGGGAGAAGGCTCTCTAGAGTGTGCTTTTCACATTTAATAAATGTGGATGTTCTGGCAATGTTCTGTAATCCACCAGTTTTGGCTCACTTGTTGGTTGTGACCAGTGGTGGGCTTCAGGGGGGTTTCTCACAGGTTCTATAGGACCCTTTGCTAATTAGCGCCTGTTTCTGAGACCCTGTTATTAATGGAACCTGTTGTTCTATGGACATAGAACCTGTTGTTAATTTAGGTTATTAGGACAGAGAACCTGTTGTTAATTTATTTGAATCCCTAATAACCACTGGTTGTGACCCATAGTTTGAGAAACACTGGTATAGGCAACTATAAATTGGATGCTTTAGAACAGTGTGGGTCCTGATCTACCAGTGGATTTCTGCTTGATTGTAGGTGGGCTGTGAAAATGAAATGGATGAGCTGATAGATGACAAATTAAAAGTATAGAGAAAGTGAATCTGAGCTGCATGTGTGCATTTATTCATGAGTAGGGAGCCATGCTTCAGTCCACTTTGAAACCCTGCGATAGCACCAGAATGGTTCTGATTTGATAAATGCAGCCCCCCACAAAAGCACTCAAGAAGGCAGTGCCCCCTCTCTCAGCTGACAAGGAAAATGTATTGAGCCCTATGGAATGTAAACCTGGCCCCACGTCTGCCAGACTGTGAACTGTAAGTGTATGTGAACAAACCTGGCATAGCTAATGATTGTGTTGTCTGGTGCAAAGCTCCAAATGATGTTGCCCTGGAAGTTATGATACAACTAGAATCAGGCCTCTAAAAAGAGAAAATTGTGGGAAAATGGTTATTCTCTCCCCAGTAAATATAAGAGGAGCACTGCTTAAAAGTGCCTCTTACCCAATTAACAGACGTACGTGTATTATGAAACAGGAAAATGGGAGCAGTATTATAATAACACCTTATAGTTTCATGCTATTTCATAATTACATTTCATTGGCTCTCAGAGCAATCTGTCATGAATTAGAGAAATCCACTTTCTGTTCCATAAGGCAGTTGGAATTTTCATTTTCTGATTATATGGCAGTTTGTTTCACTGCATTCTGCGTTAAATTACATTTTCAATGATATATAATTTTATAGTATTATTTGTACATAATTGTTTTTCACAGTTTTGACCACTGTTGTCAAGTTTCCTCTTATTGCCCCCTTCTCTAAAGCTTATTGGCTGATAGCAACTACTATCCCCTCATAGTATGCTCAAAGCAACCACTGCATGCTTTGGCTCTTATCAAAGACCAGGAAAAGGGTACACAAGGTAGGATTTCATTTCCCTGGAAAAACCGAGTGGCACCCAGGTTCAAGCGTCATGACCCGGTGAGGGTCATGACCTGGCCAGAACCTGGGAATCGGCAACTTTGGGGCAGTTACAAGCACTGCCCGCAGTTCCCCAACTCTGCACTGGGCAAGTCAGCGTGGCGCAGAGCTGGGGAAACTGCGCATGCACCAAGCTGGCACATGTGCAGGAGACAGTCCCTTCCTTCAGTGTCTTCAGTGTCTCCTGCACGACTCGAGTACCAGCATGTCAGTCAG
The DNA here is from genome assembly GCA_030015325.1 of Cryptoblepharus egeriae. Lineage (NCBI taxonomy): Eukaryota > Metazoa > Chordata > Lepidosauria > Squamata > Scincidae > Cryptoblepharus > Cryptoblepharus egeriae. Next base: position 121,240,521 of record JAREYC010000003.1, on the reverse strand, counting down.
ACTCTCAGGGGAGGGACCTATGCATGTGCCCAGCCAGTGCACGCAAGGAATGGTACCTCCCTTCAGCGCCAGGCTGACACTGAAGGGAGACTCCCGTGTGTGCCAGCTGGGCAAGTGCAAGGTCTTTCCCTTCAGTGTCTGGTTGACACTGAGGGGAGGGACTTCTGTGCATGCACCTGGAGCACAAGTGCAAAGGGGACAGTCTCAAGCAACTGCCTCTGGGTGGGACAAGGGGTCCCAGATGCCCCTCTTCTTGTCCCACCTGTTCAGGAATTGCAGCTTATGGCAACCTCAACATTAACCCTAACCCTAACCCAGGATCAGAAGGGTCCTGGTGCAATGAATGTGGAGCTCAGGAAGAACCTACTCATAGAACCTACTCATAGAATCATAGAAAGGCAGCACAATCCAGAGCAACTAATCTGTCCACATAAGAGCCCTTGGGTTGCCCTATCTATCACTAGGGTAGAGCAACTGCAAGATGCTCCAGCCCAGTTACTCTGAAGGAGGCTTAGGGCAGAGCAAGGCAAGATGGGGTGCCCTAAGAGAGGTGGACCTGCTCTGCCCTAACTGGGGCAGCCTAAGCAGCTCAGGAGAGGCAAGTTGAGGGCATGTTGAGCATTGCCTAGGGCAGAGCAGTTACTCTGTATCCAAAGCCTGTTTCAAGGCAGAAATGCCCTCTTCCAGTTCCTCAGAGATATACCACCTCAGGAGCAGGTATAGTAATGAGGAGACCCATAGGGGTCCATGATAAGGCCTGAGTAAGAATGGTAGTGTTGACCAAAAATCTGAGTTCTTGGCCAGCCTAGCTGCAATCCCTGCCTCTCAACCTCAGGATATGGCACAACTATGGCAGCCCACTAACCTCAGGATACAGCAAGCCACTCCAAGCATCCATCTTGCACTAGAAGAACTGCAGCTGTAACTGGCTGTCAGGAACTGCTGGGCTTCCTTATAATGTAGGCACCACAGCTGTTCCTTCTTCAGTGTGATCTGAGGGGGGTCTACTCAGGAGCAAGTCCTCCCCATGTGTCAATTACTTAGCATGCTCTGGAGCAGTTAGGGCAGCCCAAGCTTCCTGAGTCTCTGGATGCAGCATAACTTTCTGCTCTGGATACAGAATAGTTAGGAGAGAGCAGTTAGGGCAGAGCAGGCTGAACTTGCTCTGGATTGCGCCCTTAGAAGGGACCCAGTGGATCATCTAGTAGTCCAACCCCCTGCCTGTAGCAGGACATCCTAGGCTTTAACAATAGTTTAAAATGGATAAAAACAGAGGCTTCAGCAACTGATAAGGTGAAACTGGTTTTTTTAAGTCTCATAAAGTTTTGGTGTGCCCTGATAGTTTGTGTGTGTGCATGTGGCTTTATATATACATGGCTTTAGTTAACTCCTTCAGGAATGGGATTAGACCATGAGCTACAACATGGGGGGAGAGCAATTTTGGCCTTTAGAACAGCAGAGAGAAGTTGAAAGAGCTTAACATGTGTTGAATGAATGAGTTCTGGGTGTAAGTGAAAGGTGTTGAAAGAGTGGATCATCAGAAAAAAAACTGTCAGAAAGCGGGGGATACCTGTTTATATGCTGGAGATCTGATAGCATATGAGTGGAAATATATAGTCACAAAGGGGATAAATGATTTCCTCAGTCAGCAGAGGGTGCTGTAACCTACCTTGTTGGTTAAAATTTATACATTGCTTCTTTTCCTTCATAAGGTTTATGAAGACTACAATCCTTTCCACACTTACCTGGGAGCAAGTCCTATTGACTTCAGTGTATCTTGCTGCTGAGTAGACATGAATAAGCTTGGGCTGCAAGAAAATGAAATACGCACGCACACACACACACACACACACACACACACACACACACACACATACAGAGAGAGAGAGAGAGAGAGAGAGAGAGAGAGAGAGAGAGAGATTTGATAAGTTTATCATTTTGATAAGCTTATCAAATTTGATTTTGAATGTAAGCTTTTCACTGAAGGTCCCATTCACAGGGTGACAATATGTGCAGTTTTCCCAGGACATGTCCTGGATTTTAATCTTGTGTCCTGAAAAAAATCTTAACTGTCCTGCTTTTCCACATGAGCAGACAATATAATAATATTGCCATGCGAGCAGACAACGTGTAGTATTCTTGTAATTAATAAATTAGATGTTATAAAATATATGTAAACTGCAGGAAGAGGACAAGGACAAGGTTGAGATTGGATGTAATCTCCTCCACACTTCCTCTTTGGCTCCTGACCCTTTTCTAAACCAAGAAGTGGTAAAATGAGAAAGAGTTGTGGACATAAGTGTTCCTTATGTCTGTTTGCTACCTGAGGTAGTCTACTGAATCAGTCTACTAGTACCACTAGTCTACTACGTCTAGTCTATTCAGAAGTAAATCCCATTTTCATAGTATTGTTCATTTTACTGTGAGCATGTTCATAGTATTGAAGTCTAATGTACCCCTGATGGCCTCATGGATGGACTTTGAGACATATGTGCTGGTGATGAAGGCATAGGCAAATGTGGGCATTATGACTGACACCCTGATTTTAAATAGTCCTACTCAGAGACTTTGTTGGTTAGAACAGTTTAAAAAAAGCATAAAATTTTTTCCAAACATAACAAAAAACATTGAGCCTATGGTCAGTGGCAAATGAAATATTATTATGGTTGTATGTAAATAACTTATGGTTGATAAAGTTACTATGAAACAAAAATGAAGCAAAGAAGCTTGTGGAATTACTGCCCAAAAAAGAATGCAGGACTTTGATATGTTGTTATTTGAATTCCACAATAATCTAATTTGCACAAACTTTGTGCTGCACAGAACAACAATGCATGATGGGCAGATTAAGTATCTGATGTCAGTATATGTTTATGCAAGATGCTGTGTGATAAGAGAGGATGCTTTCAATTTACAGGATTCTTGCTCCATAAATGAAACATGAATAAGGCATAATTAACCTGATTAGAATGATCACTTTCACATTTATTGTCCTACCATTACATATTCTTTTCAGGTAACAGGAGCCTTATTATCTGCCATGGTCTGCTACTGATAGTCCTATAGTCTCCTTGTACATATTGCTAAATTCTGAAGCACTGAGTTACTCAGTTAAAATTCTGCCTGACAATAAAGCAGGGATTAGCAAACAGCTCCTGAGTAACGATAGTCTGCTCTCCTGGATGCAGATAGTTAAGCACTGTTATCTAGTGAGGAATTTATCCTGCTAAGGACAGATATGTGCATGTATGTTCTGGAACTCATTCCAGAACCCCCCAGGATATCTGAAACCACAGATACAAGTGAACACCTGTCAGTGCAGTCCAGAATCCCCCTCTGAAGGCAAGAGAGCCTCTATCAAGTTCAGACTGAGATCAGCTAGCAAAAAGGGCAACTTCTGGTTTCACATAAAATCGGATGCGCAGTGCAATCCTAAGCATGACTACTTAGAAATGAATCCCATTATGGTCAATGAGTCTTTCTTCCAGGTAAGTATGGTTAGGATTGCTACTATGATGTATGTATGTATTGTTTATTTATTTGTATATTTGGAATTAAATCCAGCTTTCTCATGCCAATGAAATGTCTAAGGTGGCTTACAAAGCTTTAGTTCCTCCCCTCCTGCTGTCATCACAACAACCTTGTGAGGTAGGTGAGGCTGAGAGTGAGTTACTGGCCCAAGATCACCCAAGAAAGTTTACGGCTATGGAGGGATTCAAACCTGGTTCTTCCAGATCTAATGCTACAAACCAGAGTAACTACGGGAGCACGTAAGGGACATTATATGCAACCGTAATTACGGCACCACCTAGTGAAAACCTGTGGGAAATTCATATTGCAATCCAGAGTAAATTGTTCTTACACCGGGAGCAAGGACTGGGGGAGCTACACTGGATTGTGCCCTTAGTCCAACTCCCTATTCACTAAAGAATTAGGAGGTTAGGGGAACTTCAAGAGAACTTCCCTCGCCTCCAGAGGAGAGTGTAGGTAGGTTCACCAGATGTTATCACCATCATTTTCTTAGCATTGTTCCCCAGGTGTTATAATCACAAAAAATAAGGCCCCAAAAATGTAGGGCACCCAAGCAAAATGTAGGACATAATAAAAAGACTCATATATTTTGCTTCTTGTGGTTAATTTAAACTCTATACTGTACTGCTTTGTCTTTCAGCTACAAAGTTTACAAAGGCAAGTGTTGAGCTCCGAGTTGGACTGATTTCACCCTTCTCCTCCAATTCCCTTTTCTAAGTGTAACTGAAAAAGCTGCTGTCCCAGCATTTGTAATGGACACTCACTTGGAACTAAATATTTCCAACTCGCTGTGTTTGGCAAGATACACTGATGTAATCTGCAGCTCATTTCTGTTAGTTTCCAAGGCAAAAAGAAAGGTGTTGTAATAGCAGGTCAAATGTTCAGTTTGGTTAATGGGATAGGTGGTAAATATGAAGCCAAGGGCCTTACAGCACCTGGTCATAATGACTGCACTGATAAGATAATGTGCAATACCAAGTCAGCAGACCACTTTTGCTACATGGATAAAGAACATAGACTTTAACCTACCAACATCTCCAGGCAGACCATTAACAACCTAGACCCACAGTACACTTACATCCACAGTACATTTACACAGAAGTAATTCTCACTGAATTTAATGGAATTTACTCCCAGCTAAATATATCTTGGTTTACAGTTGTTAAGCACAATCCTATGTGTTTCCTCTGAAATATGTCTTGCTGTGTAAAGGGATCTTAATCCAGAGTAAGTGGGCTTATATTACAGCCTTACACAGTAACACTGCATGTCTAGCCAGAAATATATACAGTTGAGTGTTAATGGGGCTTACTCCTAGGTGTATATAGAATTGTTAGCACTTAGTATCATCCTATATATGTTTACTCAAAAGTAAATTCCATTGAGTTCATTGAGACTAAGGGTGCAATCCAGAGTAACTATGGGGGGTCCTTGCTCCGGTGTAAGAACAATTTGCTCTGGATTGCAATATGAATTTCCCATAGATTTTCACTAGGTCATGCAGTAACTAAGGGGAAAAGTAAGGTCTCTTATGTGCTCCCGTAGTTACTCTGGATTGTAGGGCTAGAGCACAATCCTAACCATGTCTACTCAAAAGTAAGCCCTATTGTGTTCAACGGGTCTTATTCCCAGGAAAGTGTTTTTAGAATTGTGATCTTATTGCCAAGTCAATGAGTGTAGGGTTGCAAAGTCCTTTGCCATATTGTTAATAATTTTATCTGGAAATCATAAATCAGCATAATTGAACAGTTAATCTTATTAAATAACTTTGTATGTCATAGATGTATACATAAGAATTCCATTTCACTTGATTTAGAATGAATATATTGCTTATACATTGTTTACTGGGAATAACTCTTTCCTTTACAGTTATTAGTTTACCATCACTGAAATAGATTACATGAAGAGATATCTTAACATTCTATCTTATCCACAAAGCAGATAGTTTTGATTTCAAAATGGTTGTTGAAGGACTGGATTGTTTCCAGTTAAGATAATCCTCCATATGTTGATGAGGAGAAAATCATTTCGCATTGAAATATAAGGGAAACCCTTGCATATGTAGGATTTCCATTCAAATATACAAAGGAACAAATCATTGCCATTGGAATTGGCACACAGAAACCATAATACATTGGCACACAGAAACCATAATACAAAGTGGAATCACTGACACACTAACAATTGCCTTTGGAGAGACTTCGGGTAAGTAGAAACTTCTAGTAGTCTTGAATTATCTAGCATGTAACTTGGTAACCAACACTTTCCACCTGTTTTTCTATAAGCTCTTGAAATTATTGTTTTTGGTTAGAAGTGTTGAGCAACACCATCTTGGCAGAGAAATATCTTATTGCTCTTAAAAAACTGGGAGAGGGTTTATAGGAAAAAAGATGAGGCGCAATGGTTATCCCTGCCTTGTTTTTTAGTTCAGTCAGATGTCATGATTATTATATCTTGTACTGATCTAACTTTTTGCATTACAAGGTAATTTCCTAAATTAATTTTGTGAAGTTTCCGTTTTTAAAAAAATCAATTCCATCTTGTCAAATGCTTTTTCTGTATCCCAAATGACTAATTAGTTAAGTATGGCATAATCCAGAGTAACTACGGGGAGTCCTTGCTCCAGTGTAAGAACAATTTGCTCTGGATTGCAATATGAATTTCCGATAGGTTTTCACTAGGTGGTGCCATAACTATGGGTGCACATAATGTCTCTTACATGCTCCCGTAGTTACTTTGGATTGTAGTGTAAGTTAAACATAGTAGTCTCCTGGTACTAATCTATTTGATCATCATGAAAATATTTTGCAACAGAATTTACCTACCAAGATGACTATAAAGTTATGATTGGGCATAACATGGTATGAGACTTGTTTGAAAAAATTTTTTATCTTTTGTCTTCTAACAATGAACTCTAGTTCTCCTGATAATTCTGGTACAGTATATATCCTCATGTCTTCTTTCCTACTAGTAGACAAATGATATAGACAGCCAAGAAAATGTTGTACTATTCAGGTGGGAACACATCCAATCTTGGAGATGTATGAGTCTTCAAAGTATCTTCCTTAACTACTTTGTAACTCAGGCTGTTAGATTTAGTATTTTACCATTATCTTTAAATTCTCTACTTAGGTAAACTGTTCCAGGTATAAGATTTGGATTAGGGTACTTGAAGAGCCTTTGTTTCATTAATATTTACACAAGTTCCAAGAAATGTTTTTTATGACTAGGTTTTTAGCATCCCAGACAGTTTTAGAGAACATTTCTGCTGATATAATTTTTGTTAAATTGCATTATAGTTCCAACACAATTGATTCATTAACTGCATCTCCAAAAGCTTGACTGATTAGTTAATTTTGCCTTCCTAATATAAAGGAGATCATGATCGGATGAATAAATGATCATATCTTTAGTAATAAAAAAAATCAAACTTGCTTTTATGGCTATTGGCATAATCATTTCATGCATTGAATGAAAAATGTTAAACTCTTGCCTACCTTATGCACATCACCTGATATGTTCTTAAACCACTCTTGAAACGTTGGATTAACCTCCAGAAAAATGAAGGACACCTGATTCATCTAATCTTGTGAAGTTACTTTGCTCTGGAATTCTTTCTTAGTTTATAATTAAAATTATATCTTTGATTATAATGTGTGCTGTTGGTATTCCTATAACTATGTGCTGTGATCTGACTAATCATTTGAAGAATGGAGTCATCCTTAGACCATTCTGCTCAAATGAAATTCTTTAACTGTTGAAATTAACTCAGTTTTAAATGTTTAACCAGCAGGACAGGGTTCGAGACCCGGGTCGGCCCCACAAGACAGGGTGAGCTCCTGTCCTTAGCCCAGCTCTGCGACGCCAGCTGGATCCAATCGTATCGGCTCTGCCTTTCCATTGGACTAATTCAGTGGCGTGGAGAGGGGGGATTTGCTGCTTGGGTAACAGCCTATCCTCCATAACAATCCAACCCAGGCTTTCGTGCTTTGCATGCAGCGTATGTAGCGCCGAGCACAAAACCATAGACTTTCAATACTGACGGAGGCCTGCTTTTTAAATGTATATAATCATACCTTCACTCCCAGGCATTCAGTTGGCTCTAAAATGCCATATGTTATTTTGGAATGGCTGGTTGATGATGGATTTGCGCTGCCTCTCATCCTGACTTCAGCCCCCCCAAAAGGGTCTCTCTCTGGAGCTTCTCATGTGTTTCATGGTTGCCTCCTTTACTTCTGAGAAGAAGGAGGGCATCATGAGGGCAAGATGTTCCCAGCTTGAGACTGCTTTTTTGTGGGAATGTGCAACTTTCCTCCCCTAGATTGTGGGGCATTGTGACAAAATGCATACAGTATTGCAAATATTGCAAACCAATTCAGAACTCCCAACCAAACAAACCTTAAAAAATTCAACAACGATGCTTACAATTTGTAACCCTGTAGTTTGAGATGATGGGAATGATAATGGTAGAATTGTAGTTCTCATCATGGATTCATTCACTTTTGCATGGATTTAACTTGATAATCAATTCTTTATTAATTTAGTGTTCAATACCATTACAGTGGAAGCAAGGTCTGTATAAATAAATTATTCCATATCTAGTTTGCAGCACAATCCTAATCTGTGCTGGTACAGACAAGTCACACAGACTGCTCTGTATCTTGTGCAGGTTAGGAGGTTGCTGAAGGTCACCTCAGTGTAAAGGAATTTAATGTGAGTAAAGCCCCATCCACTCTAATCGGACTTCTCAGATCTGTGCTAGTTATTTAGGGTTTGTAGAGCATTTACAGTCTTAAAGTGGCTGGGGTGATGATGATGAATTTATGCTGCCTCTCATCCTGATTTCAGCCCTATCATCTTCTCTGGAGCTTCTCATGTGTTTCATGGCTGCCTCCTCTGCTTGTGCATGGAAGAAGGCATGATGAAGGCATGATGTTTCCATATTGAGGGTTAGTCTGGAGAATGTGGGAAGCAGATCCGGCACCAGCAGGCTAGCATATGCCTTTGTGCTAGTATTATTGGCTCTGGAGCAAGCACAGATATGCTGGAAGGCTATCTTACGAGCCTCAACCTTAAATTAGGTTTTACTTTTACTCAAGCAAAGTGATAAAATAATGAATCCTTGAATGAACTCATCTCACGTGGATGAAAGATTGTAGAATTCCAGGATTTCAGATTTTTTGTTATAACCTGTGCGTATAGGTTATGCAACCTATAACATATGCATATCAGCTCAGAAGTCCCATTGAGCAATACTCAGAGAAGTCTTTTGGCCCTTGGTCAGTTTTCTACTCTCTTTAAGGAGATAGTGTTTCATACATAAGCATGAACATGGCCATAAAAAGGGAGTCACAAATCCAGGTTGGAAAACACTGGTTTAGGGGCACTGTCTTTCCTAAAGATGAGTTCAGAAACATTGTGTTGCTTATGGTCCATTAAATTGAGGACCTTATGCACATTTACATGGCAGTACGTCCTACTGAATATCATGGGACTCACTTCTTAGTCAACATTCCTATAATATACCCTTATCTGGAATATTTGTCAGTTTCTATACTTTTTAGAAAACTACTGCAATCCACTCTGAGCACTTGAGATAAACTAAACTTGATCTTTACCTGAAGTGCATAATCTTGATGGCATGTGGGTCATGCTGAGTTCCTGCACTTTAAAATTGACCACAGTATCACTGTGGTCCACTTCTTGCTTTTTTGTCTCATTTTTGCTGCTGATGTTTTTCCAACTTCCCCCTCACCATTCTGAGTTTCTAGTGGCCAGTGATCATGCTCATTCTTTGTTTTTACTTTTTTCTTTACAAACATACAGTATGTACTTCTGCATATTGTTTCCTGAGTATCCAGAAAACACCCCCCACTTTTAAATCATCAGGAGGAACCCTAGTTTTGTCCTTCTATTGACTGAGATCCCAATACTATCCAATGTTCTATCTGCAGTGCAACCACAATGCAGTCACATGCTAAGGGAACACATGTTCCCATACCCTGAGAAGACCCAGTGACTGTCCCTCCACCATTGGATGCAGCACACATTCTCTGTCACAACTACCAGCGCTGAAAAATTGAATAGAATTATGCCCTGATGTTCCTTAGATAGCCCTTCTGCATTATGGTGCCCAAGCATGGAATTCCCTCTGAGATCAGCTCACTCCCTACCAGTATTCTGATGGGGCCTTAAGACCACACCAGTCCACATTTTTTGGTGATACTATGAAATTCCACTTAAGAAATAAAGAAATAAAATACAAAGAAAGTGTAAAAAGAAAGCACAAAAGCACAAAAATATAAAAGACAGAAAGAAACCCTACAATCCAGAGTAACTACAGGAGCACGTAAGAGACATTACGTTCACCCATCGTTACTGTACCACCCGTGAAAACCTATGGGAAATGTATTTTGCAATCCAGAGTAAATTGTTCTTACACCACAACAAGGATTCCCCATAGTTACTCTGGATTGCGCCCAATGACAGAAAGTCCTTAGGTTTTTGTTATTGGTTAAGCTCCTATTTTTGTTTTACTGCAGTTATTTAGATTTACTGCAGATTTTTAGATTCTGCAGGTCGATTTTTTTATTTTTTTGACAGCTTCTTTTTATGTGGTGAAAGGTAGAGATATACAGGTTTTTAAAACTACATGAGTAGTTTAAAGGAAGTAAAACTAGTGAGAGAGAGAGAGAGAGAGAGAGAGAGAGAGAGTAAAACTAGCCTGAGTAGATTAATATGGAGGATAGGCTGTTACCCAAGCAGCAAATCCCCCCTCTCCATGCCACTGAAATAGTCCAATGGAAAGGCAGAGCCAATACGATTGGTTCCAGCTGCATCGCAGAGTTGGGCTAAGGACAGGAGCTCACCCTGTCTTGTGGGGACCCAGGTCTCAAACCCTGGCCTGCTGGTTAACAGGCACAGTGTCTTAACTGCTTGCACCATCCACAGCCCTAATCCACTCCCAGTCCTCCAGCCACACCCACACACCCAATCCTCTAGCAGAGGATTGAAGCCATAATAAAGTAATCATATGAACTTAAGAAGATAATACAAATGGACACTGTTAATGGTTTCTGTGATGAGATTCTGCCTGCGTTATGTGGGTAGATGGCGTCTCACCACCTGGGGTTCTAGCCAGTAGAGATTCAGCCCCACCATTGAAATAATTCCATGGAGACAGATGAGGCATGTTAACGATTATGTCTTTACTTCTATCCATGATAGAAGCGCTTCTCTTATACAGGTTCCAAAACATACAACAGGTAAGTAACTAATTGCTAGTCCCTCTCAACTAGGAACAGAGTCCAACAGTTCCCCTTCACAGCAGGTAAGTAACCACTCTTCCATTGAGTCCTTTTGGCAGGTAATAGGTCTCTTCCTCCTAGGCAAGGCCCAAAGTTGCATAAGCACAGACACATATCTTCCTTTCACTCTTATGCCCTTACCCAGTCTGCCCCTTTTCCTACCTTTTCCTTCCCTTTTATCCATGCCATCTTGGGCCTTCTTCGGGCCATCCATTCTCGAACCTCTGCTGCCTCTCTCCACTTCTTTTGATTCTCCTCAAACTCTTTGAGAAATCTCTCAACCTCCTCCTGATCTTCTTCTCCATTCCACAACACTTTGGTTTCTTTGTCTCTTGCCTCTTTCCCCCGGAGGTGTCCTAGAGACTGGCACCTGGACCACAGCTCCACAATGGCAATCGGGGTCCCCTCTTCATAAGACATTTCAAGATACATAAGATCTTCGGCCAACTCCTCCTCTGGGGTCTGTCTCTTGGTTCCCCCACAGTTTCAAAGCATCTGGTACTGCAAACTGGCACAATATGGTGGTGGACAGCCCAATCCTATTTAAATTCTCCATGGACAATAACGCATGCCAGAACGCATGCTCCAGAATGCATGCTCCATCAGCAGAGCTCGCAGAATCCAAGTGGATGTTCCTGGAGCCTACTGGAAGTCACATGATTGTGTTGCACTCATTGACACTGCAGGCTGCTTGGCACTTAGGCCACCATCTGGCAGTGAAAGCAGTGGTGAGATTCAAATAAACCAACAACAGGTACTATGTCCCACTAGTAACCAGGCGCAAATTAGCAAAGGGTCCTATAGAACCTGTGAGAACCCCCTGAAGCCCACTACTTCTCTGATATTGATATATATATGTTACATGGTGATCAAACGGTTTTTGGCATTTCCTTTTGACTTTCTTCAGTAAATAACCATCAAATACATTCATATTCATTGCCCTCATACTGTATATCTTTGTTCATCTTACTGTAATTTGTTATGTATTTTGGCAATGTGTTAATAAATATGTGTTATTTAGGCTTTCACAAGTGATATTTATGGCCTTTTGTGGCCATTTTGCATTTGCAAGCTGAAAAAGACTGGGTTCTACTTTTCAATGGTTTTCACTTTTTATGGTGCTTCAGTCCTTAACCTGTCCAAATAAGTGGGGGATGTCTGTAATAATAATTTGGAATTGTGATTTGCTGTAAAACACTCTGCACATGCCCAGGGAACCTCCTACAAACAAGTGTATTTTAGCTGTATCCCTAAATAAAAACCCTTCTAACACTTTTTAATAGCACTATAAACAAAATAATGAAAATATTCCCATTTTGTCATAATGATTTCTCTTTATGTTTCTTTGAGAGCTTGTAGGGTTGGAGGATGAGAAGGAAGAGTGTGCAGAAAAAGAGTGTGCAGCTGCAGTGACAGCTTGGCACATGTAAAGGACTTAAGTTCAGGGAAATTTTATGTCTGGTTCTGGGAAAAAAATTGAGAACTTAAATGTCAGGAACGGTATAATGGGAAAACTTGTGATGGGAAATACATTGTACAGATTGTGGCTTCAAATAAATGTGGCAGGTTTGAGTGTCAGGGGACAGGGAAACATTTCAGACTGTAAGGACAGCAGAAAAGGGGGCCTACAAGGATCCTCCTGGACACTGAAAATGAGTGGACTCTATATGGTTTCATAGCCTCTGAAAGGGCTATGGGGTTTTTAGTGTCTTTCCCTTAAGTTGACTAGGAAGGAACTCAGTGGGCCCTCTGGTGGGCAATGCAAAAAATACTGTCCTGGAAAGGTGAAGTACGGTAAGTACAATATCTTCTGCAAATTGGACAGAGGCATTTTTTAAAGGGATGTTACTTTTGTTTATTGGGGAATAACATCTGACCCTATAAACTCCAGCAAAGCTTTTTTCTCCTTCCTAGTTGCTGCATCATTTTAGGACAGGGATCCATTTATTTATTTACCTCCATAAATTGTTTTGTAACTTTTTTCTGGTTGAAAAGTACTATGGTAAAACCTTGGATTGAGAGTAACCTATATACTCGAGTATAAGCCGAGTTTTTTGGGCCCCAAAAATGGGCCCCAAAAGCCCCCTTGGCTTATACTCGGGTGAATTGAAAAGTGGCAGGATCAAACCCCATCATGTCATATACCGTTGGATTCGTATTGAAGAGCAGAATCCAATGGAAAAATCAGTTTTGAGATATCTCCTGCCTATCAAACATTATAGCCAAAAATAAAAAAAACAAAACTATAAAAATAAAGAAAATACATTTTTGGCAATTTTTTTAAGTGGGTAGGAATTTTGGCCTTGGGGTTCAGGAATTTTGGGTTTGGCATCTGGTCACCCTGTCCTATGCATGTCTACTCTGAAGTAAGCCCCACTAAGTTCAATGAGGCTTACTCCCAGGAAAGTGTGCATAGGATTGCAGCCTATGAGTTCCAAGAAGGCTACAAGGAAAAGGACCAGTACCAGTACCTGCTGCATTTCCCACCCTAGGCTTATACTCAAGTCGATAAGTTTTCCCAGTTTTTTGTGGTAAAATTAGGTGCCTCGGCTTATACTCTGGTCGGCTTATACTCAGGTATATATGGTAACTTGGAACGAGAGTGTTCTGCAGGACAAGCAAACATTTCTAATACAATTTGACCTGATAAACAAGCAATGTCCAGATAAACAAGCAAAAAATAGTCCCAGCCAAGATATGACCAGATTCGGCACTCCACAAGGGCTACCACTCACCACCCCATTATAGCTTTTGCATTCCCATGTCCACAGCCTATGCATGTCTGCTCTGAAGTAAGCCTATTACAGTCAATGGGGCTCACTCTTGTGTAAGGGGGGGCATGAGGGTAATGAGCATGGGGGTGTTGTACATGGGGGGGATGGTGTGCATGGGGAGATGGTGCACGTGGGGGATGTTGTAAAGGGGGTATTGTGCATGTGGGTGTTGTACATGGGGTGATGGTGTGAATTGGGGGATGGTGTGCATTGGGGGACAGTTCACATGGGGTATGTTTTACGGGGGTATTGCACTGGGAGTGATGCACATAGAATGATGCACATGGGGAGATGGTGTGCATGGGGATATGTTGTACGGGGGTGTTGCACATGGGGGATGATGTGCATGGGCGGTCAGTGCGCATGGGAGTATTGTGCATGGGGGGACGGTCCACATGGGGGTACGATGTGCATGGGGGATGCTGTGCATGGGGAATGGTGTGCATGGGGGATGTTGCAAAGGGGTTTTTGTGCATGTGGGCGTTGTAGATGGGGGATAATGCACATGGGGAATGATGCGCATAGGGGTGTTGCATATGGTGCACATGGGATATGATGTGCATAGTGGACAGTGTGCATGGGTGATGATGCACATGGAGGGATGACGTATGGGGAGAGTTTTATTCCCGCAACGTGGATACGTTTTCACTAGTATTTTATATTTTATTATTTTGTATTATATTACAGTACTGTAATCTTTTTATATGAATATTTTTGGGTTGTGGAATGAATAATTTGAGTTTATGTTATTTCTTATGGGGGAATTAGCTTTAATACAGTTGCTTTGGATTACAAGCATGTTTCCAGAACAAATTATGCTCACAAAACAAGGATTTACTGTATAGGAATATTCATCATGATGATGATGATGAAGGTGATTTTATTGTGGGGTGCCTGGTAATGGTTTCATTCATTGGATCAGGACCAGATTCCTCTCAGCCTGTTGTTTCCAACAATCTAAGGCAAATTCACCTACTTGCAAGTAAAAGCTTGAAATGGCTCCTTTTCAGTTCTCATGGAGATCAGTGCAGTTATCAGGGACTTCTTTCTGGAGTGATTTTGGAGGCTATGTTCACTGAATCACTGGATATGGTGTCCTCGGATTCCTCTCCGTTTGGGCTTTCCACTAGACTATGGCACATTTTCTTACTCACGAGTAAAGTCACAAATATGGGGCACTTTCACTTTCCCATAGAGCTCAATGCATATTTTTTTATTTTTAGTTTTTTAGCCATAATTTTTGCTAGGAAGGAGATATTTCAAAATGGATTTTTGCATTGGATTCTGCTCTTCAATACAAATCCAATGACATATGACATGGTGGTGTAATGCACACCACTGTGAAGTGCCAAAATGGAGGACAATGAAGCCCTTTTGGAGGACACCCAGATAGAAGGCTGAAAAAGAGGACAAATCCGGGAATTTCCAGTCATATGGTCACCCTTTGTTTTTTCAAACTGCTCGTCTTATGGATATCAGCTGGATAATGAATTGAAGGCAATAGTGGCTGCATGCTCAAAGGATTTCCCACATATGCATAAATGTATCCACTTGCAAATTAAAAAAATCTTCCAAAATAATGCAAAATGGTCTAAAAATACTCTGGCTTCAAGGCTAATTTCTACTTGTGGGGCAAAAAAGAAAGGCAAAAATTGTTTAATTAATCCTGTTTGAGAAAGAGATGCAAAAATCAAACCAGAAAAAAGAAATGCTTTGTAGATACTTGCAAAGACATCATGATTATTTGAACCACAGGAGACAACAGTAAAGGTGTATTCTATCTATAATTCACATAACATGAATCCATGATTTTTTTTGTAAAGATCTAAAATCCTTTTTAGTGCTTTTAAGGAATTATATGAAATTTGTTGCATTTATTTGTGAGTACGTATAACTCCATTTTGCTTCTGAACACTTTCTTGAGAAGGGGTCTCCTTTTTCTCTCTTTTAAGCCCCCAACAAGCTCACAATATCATGGATTCATGTTAATGGATGCACACCATGAAGTTTACACTCTTCTGATCAGCTGTTATGCTATTTCATCAACAGATCTGAGTCTCTTGTTCCAGGGGAGCTGGAGCCTTTAACCTGTTCCAGTCTTTGTTGTTCATTCATGGAGGGTAGAGATGTATCACATTTCATAACCTTTTGGGGTATCTAACTTGTGAGGTCTCTTGGCATTTCATCTGGTTTCCCTTCATTTGTGAAAGCAAAGCGTTGGGGTTGAATTTGATTAGAAATGCTGTTGCATTTTTCTTTTTCTTAACCAGAGGTGTCAAACACAAGACCCCGGGGCCAGATGTGGCCCACAAAAAGCTCTTTATCCAGCCCTTGGGATCTCCCTACACCATCACCAGCTGTTCTCAGTCACTGACTTGGGCTGAGATGTTACTACCAAAAGGCAACCCATCTAATAATTTGGGCTATCCTATGGGTGCAATCCAGAGTAACTATGGGGAGTCCTTGCTCTGGTGTAAGAACAATTTACTTAGGATTGCAATATGAGTTTCCCATAGGTTTTCACTAGGTGGTGCCATAACTATGGGTGCACGTAATGTCTCTTGCGTTCTCCCATAGTTACTCTGGATTGTAGGGTATGTCTTGAAAATAGATTTATGTGTTTTCTGATATTTGCTGCTAATTGTAAGTGGAAAAAGTACTTCTGGATTTCATCTACTATGTAGATCTCATGTACTTCTTGTTTAATGATGTAACTTCTGACCCTCAGTAGGCATCATATATGTTATTTGGCCCACTGTTTGAAATGAGTTTAATCTCCCTCTTCCATTCTGAACAATTTTACTTGCTTCTTTTGCTTTCTTCTTTTCAAGAGGCAGGATCTGAGTCATCCAGCGAAGGTCCTGGACTCTTGCCAGAAATGTGACAGGTCCATGTACTAAGTGGTGGAACCATATGTGTCAGATTGGCTTTTGTTGTCTTTCCGGTATGCTTTGTTCCCTTATATCTTTCATGTGAAAAGGTTGATGGAGTGCTTTCTGTTGAATCTAGAAGTATGTCTGTGTTTTGCATGAAACCCCTGGTAAAATTGATATAATTCAGAGTGTTCCTGGAAGCTACTTAGGCTCCAACCTTTCATTATATCCTTACCGTACAATCCACACTTGGGGGGAAAAAAGAGCCCAGGGCATTTCATTTTCAAGATGCCAAGAAACTGCAATTGACATGGAAAAGGCAAGAAATTCAGATATAAAATATGTCACTATATAAGAAAATCTGCTTTACATGAAAGCACATCAGCAGCTCCATCTATAAATTCCCATTCACCGATGGGAAATGCATAGGGGAAGATAAAAGGAAGCTATGGCGGAGCCTGTGCGGATCCTTCAACAGCATCTGAAGAAAGGCTAACAAATGCAGTATGCTAATGAGGCTTGGAAAAGCGAGTGGTACTAAAGTACAGTTTGAAAAGCCAGAGTAGTCACCTGGGAAATGAGAAAGAGCAAGTAAGAGAAAGGTGGGAACAAAGACAAGTGACTAGGCTATCAAATCAAGCCTCACAAAGCACTTGCCAAATAAAAGCCATCCATTTATTTGCAGGCTCGTAGTTACGAGGTTTAAAAAGCTGTAAGGTGCTCTGTAGTACATAAGGAATCTCCCAGGAGCGGCAGCGGTGGGGGGGGGGGGGAGAAATGCTTCCCTCTTGGCAATGATTAAAATGGCCACAGAATACTCTCTCCTGGATACAAAGACTTACTAAAGAGTAATAGTCTTCTACTGTTTTGAAAGAACATGGTATGTCTGAGTTGGGCCTACTCACTCACAATTAGGGATGTGCACAGAAACCAATGCAAGTGTTGCATTTCGGAGAGCCCTGAAACAATGCTCTGTATTCGGAAAGTACGAAGCACCTAATTGGATCAGACCAAAGACCCATCTAGCTAAGCATCTTTGTTTACCAGAATAGCCTACCGATTGCGTATGGAAAGTCTACAAACAGGAGAGACAGGTACACTCTCCCACTGTTGCTTCCCTGCAATTGGTATCTAAAAGCCTGATGTCTATGATCCTGGAATCATGAGCTACCTCCTCCCATGGTGACCTCCTTTCCAGGATGGTACACTGGAAACTGTCTCTGGTACTAAGAGTTCTGGACTCAGTCTCAGCAGGTGGGCCCTCTGATCCATCCAGTTAAGTTGGAGTAAGCACTGCCATAAGTCGTGAGCTGATCTAGGGGTGTCACAAAAGTGCCGTAAGGGGTTAGGTCAGTGCAGGAAAGATACGCCAATCTCCCCACACCACCATGGGAAGATATGCCAGGTGATTTAGGCTGACCTAAATTGGTTAGCATTGCACCCTTAAGGGATTGAGGCAGCCCCACTCACAGCCAACTGGCTTTTGACAGGAAGTTTGAACGATTACTGCTTGGGACTGATTCTCTGTTCATAGGAGTTAAGTTTAGCAGAAGAAGAAATGAATGTTGAAAACACTGTAAAAGACTCAGGCTGCAATCCTAAGGACACTTTTCTGGGAGTAAGACCATTGAACACAATGGGGATTACTTTTGAGCAGACATGGTTAGGCTTGTGCTCAAATACATCATGGTTGCATTCAGACCTGATGGTAAAACATGGTTGAGAACGGCAAGATTGATCAGGCATCACTGAAAAGTACGTTTGAAAAGAAGTAATGAACTTGGACAAAACACTGAAAAGAAGTAATGAACTTGGACAATCTTTTATTATAACTTGATCTACAGACTTATCATCTGGAATTAAGGGTTATAAACATGGTAAATCCCAAACTGCTAAAGTTAGGGCTGGGAAAAAACCCATCTTGCCTGAGACTAACCTGCTGGAATAACTGTGTGGTCAAGAAAAGGTAGAAAATAATAAAGCAAATATGGATCACTTGTTGCAATGAAAAGAAAATGGAGGCCAAATGCAGAAAGATTTCTGCAAGATTTCTAGGATGGTCCCAGCAAGCTATGGGGCTACCTGCTTTCTAGGCTGTTGGTTTCCTATAAGGGATGTATCATGTTAATTATAACATGGTAATAAGGCAGATATTTGACAGGCAACAGATTAATACAGATAATGATGTTGCTTCTCTGCTCCCCTTCACTCTCCTCATTAACCGAGTTCTCTCCTGCAACAGAATGTATTAACCTCATTACCGAACATGTAATCTTGGAGACCGATTTCTCTAGAGGGCTTCTCTTACCTGCGCTGTGCGTGATCAAGAAGGATGTAGCTCCTATGTCTCTCTCACCTGGTTTTATTCAATTTCATTTTTTAAAAAAATCCAGCCATGAGTAATGAAGGATCATTTGCTATGAGCTCATTGACGGGGAGCAATGTCAGTGTTTCAGCATCCTTTACCTTTTTTTGCTGCACAGAAGTGAGCCTCCAGGGTAGTAAAAGAAAAAAAAAGTTTTTATACACTTGATTTCATTTGGGGTGGAATAAAAGAGTTTAAGTTGAGAAATTGCCTTTGCACACATAAAAATGAAGGGTTTCTAAAAGGATCTTTTAGGGAGATGCCAGCAAAGCTGCATTTTGTAATACTGCAGGGATCCCTTTAATAAGTCACTGAAAAAGTTCCATTTGATGTGGTAAGACTTGATATATATATATTTTTTTCAGACTTATTATTGCCAAGGAGGTGCTACCCTACTACAATGGAAAAGGGTGTGGAGTTGCTATTAAACTGCACAGGCTGAGTTAGTACAATGCGAGGAAATGGAGAACTTTAGTACAAAGGGTGAAAACATCGTCTGTAAAACAAGTGTACTTTACAGAAAAAAGGCAAAACCTGGGGTTGCTAGATGGTAAGCCATTTTAACACGTTTGCTGAAGGTAAAATAACACAGTGTATGACATGATACTATGAACACATAAATAAAAAGGCCCAAATGGACCATAGCAATGTTTTGATTTTTATATAGAAAATCCCCTGCAGTTAAGTTGGCAAACCTGCAGAGACTGCACTGCAGGTAAAGTGGATTAGAGCACAATCCTAACCATGTCTACTCAAAAGTAAGCCCCAGTGCATCGAATGGCTCGCACTCCCAGGAAATTGTGTTTAGGATTGCAACCATAGTTTGTCAAATGCTGCGGACTGTGGAAAGTCTTGAACTTGTTTGGGTGCCATTTGTTCAGGAGCCTCATTGCGGTTTTTGTACTATTCCATTTCAACTACCTGTTCCAAAGGTCTCTCTGCAGGCATTTTTCTTTTTCTTTTCAAAAGATTCACAGTCACAGAGAACAGGATGCAGCATTGTTAGATGATTTTAGCTAGGTCAGTTCCCGAGTGGGAAGCTGCCTGTGACTGCTGGTTTGAAGGTATCAGTGTAATTGATGCTGCTCATTTTACTGTGAGCTGCAGAAAAATGAGATCTACTTTCTTGGCAGTACCAGTGTCTAGTCTCATTTTGCATTCCTTCTTCAGAAGAACATGTCCGAATCCTGAATTCGATACACAAATATTTTTTAAAAACAACATACTGTAGGGCACTGATTCTCAAGTCAGGGTTGGGACCCATTAGGGGAATCATGACTTCATTTTAAGAGGGGTCACAAAAAAGCTGGGTGCTGCCATCTTGGAATGGGGCACTGCAATCCTTGCGTCCCTGGAAGTTAATCTCATTGAACAAAGTGGGACTTTTTCCGATCACGCATGGGCAAACTCTGGCATCACAGTGATTTCACTTCCTATTTGATTTCAGTTCTGGCCATGACATCACTTTTAGGTTGATGTTGATATCACTTCCCAGGGAGGGGGGTCCCGGACAGATTGTTGTTCTCAGAAGGGGGTCCCAGGCTGAAACACTCAAGCACCACTACTGTAGGAGCTCCTGAGAATATCTGTGGACAGCGATAAGTGAGGTCAGAGCTTTTAATCGTGGTGTAGAAGGGGAAAATTAGTGGTGTCAGCTTTTACTACACCTTCATGAAAACCTCCATGTGACAAAAGGCATCCCTTCTTCACAGCTGATAAAAAGCTGTGATGGACATTGAAGTCTACTCTTCTTCTCCCATTTCTGTGTTCCTCTTCTGCCATTTGAATTAAGGGAGCAGCAGAAGAAGATGACCAACCGACATAGGGTAAATCCAGTCCAATTTTCCAGAACTAGTGCAGCTGTGCAAATTGGACATGCATTGCATCCTGTGATGGAGAGACACTGACAGAGGTCTCCCTAACTCCTCAACAACAACTCTTCAAAGGGCCAGAAAACCTGGGAATTAATACACAGCAATAGATTAAAGCTGGCCAGAAAAATCATAGATCCTACTCACAGAAGTCTCTGTAAGGGCCAGATCCAGAGAGACCATATGTCCTCTTTTTCTAGGACATGTCCTGTTTTTTTAGTCTGGAAAAATTTTTCATTGTCCCCTGGACAATGGCTCAATACAAGGGATCTCCCCCCCCCCCAAGCCATTCCAGGATCAGGATGCTCTGAGTCATTCCAGGATACTTTCCCCTGGAATGGCTCAGAGGGGGAAGAGATCCCTTGTACTCTGCAGTGAGAATCCCTGCAAAACTTAGTGTTTTGTGATCACCACCACCCTGGCTACATCCCTGATCCCAGGGTGCAGTGGTGGGATTCAAATAAATTAACAACAGGTTCTACGTCCCATTAGTAATCAGTTCTCAGAACCAGGCGCTCATTAGCAAAGGGTTCTATAGAACCTGTGAGAACCCCCTGAAGCCCACCACTGCCAGGGTGTCATGTCAGATAGATATACATGAACCATCATGCTCAAATAGAACATTGAAATTCCCATTGCCGTTTCTGAATCTGGCTGATTTTGCTTCCTTCCTTTATCATACAATTCTTAATCTATGTCATAATATGATGAAACAATCAGCCCCATAACTGCTGTCCTCGTATTGAAACAGAAATGGTGATGTATAACTGAGAGAATAAATGTATTTCCATTTTCAACCATTACCCTCCAAAAGCTAATGTGGTCCCAGGTTCTTGGCAGAAAATTCACAGCCTGTGCTGTGTCAATTTCCATAGGTAATTCTGCAATCTTTTTTTCAGTGACCTACTTCATCTGTACCTAGCAGTGACCCTTCTGCCAATCCAGATGACACCTTCCAGTGTTCTGCAGACACCCTTGATCTAAGGAAAGTAAAACTGTTGGCAAATGACAAAATCAGGTGAGGTGGAAAAGTGGAAGGGAAAGTGAGACGTGTTAAGTGCTAAATTCTCACATAGTACTGGGGAAAGTGCATTACCGACAGAAAGAATTGCTCGTTCCCTTTATGTAACTGCTGGAATCGTATGCTTTTGACAGAATTATCTACACTGAGAACAGATTTGATATTCAGAGCTGTATTCCAGTCTTGCTTCTTCCACACTGCAGGCTTTTTATGGGACTTAGTTAACACCGTTCCACAGCTGCTTAAGTGCACTAAATGCAGATCCAAATGTTCCCAAACATCTGTTTGTCAGCAATCAGAGACACAACTAACATTGCCACCTGATTAAAAGATGCAATATTTAAATTAAATGTGCTACCTTAATTGTTCTCTTCATCTTGCCTCTTGTGTATGTGTGGAGGTCAGGCTTGTTTGTGTCTATACCGAGAAGAGAGTTGAATGTATTCGGTACATGACTAGCCAGAGATATTGAAAAATCAGTTTATGCCCATTACAGACCACACAGGTATGCCTGCTTACTGGCGCCACACCAGACAAGGTCAGCCCATGTATGAGGCCAACTGAGACAACTGCCTCAGGCAGTAGGTTGGCTATCAGTAGGATGGAGTCATCAACCTCCACTCCTCTGATAGCCTTTACAATTCCTTTTCCTCTGCTCCCTGGGTTCTTAAAGGAAGAGGGTAGCCAAAGGGATACGGAGGAGTGGAAGAGGAACCTCTTTAATTATTTTTCACATTTTTATACCACCCTTTCTCCAAGGTGATCAAGGCAGTGTTCCTGGGTCCTCCCCTCCTTTGGTCCTCACAACAACCCTGTGAGGTAGGAGAGGTTAAGAATCAGTGACTGGCACAAAGTCAACCAGAAAGCTTCATGGCTGAGCAGGGATTTGAACCTGGATCTTCTGGTTCTAACTCCCAAATCACTACACCATCTTGGCTTTCTGACATTTTTGTTGCAACAATTAAAGGAGAGAAACATTTTTACAATGCATTTTTAAAAATTGGCATTGTATTTACACTGCTTATATGTAATACTTAGCTCTTTTGAATAGCAACTAACAATATCCTTGACTGTTTCCTAATGCTGAATATACTGTGCAGTTCTAATCATGTCTACTCAAAAGTAAGTCCCATTATATTCAGTAGTACTTCCTCCCAGGAAAGTGTGGTTAGGATTGCAACCATATTCAAATACTCAGGGCTAAAACTCAAAGCTTACTTTGCTGTTTATCCCTTCAATCTGATTACACCTTTTGGAGAAGTTGTAAATGGCTGAGCCGGGGCCTTGAGCGGAAAATGAATGTTTTTATTCACCACTGTTAACAATTCATGAACGGCGAATCCATATCCACAACATAATCTTCAGTTCCCTGTCCCATCAATAACTGCTGTTGTGTCTTGGAGGGCATAGCACACTCCATCAATCAATTATTTCAGGGACTGGAGCATAGACATATAAATTGCAGTGTATGTTGACTTCAGGCAGTAGGACTATAAAAATTATCAAACTCATAACATTTTCTGTTGTTCTCCACAGTGTGAAAGCTTAAAGCAGCAATATTGCTATAAACCCAACCTAATAGGCAAAGGCACACATCGTTAGCAATCTGCGAGCTATATCATTTTCGGGAAGATTTTATTCCATGACCCACCTGAAACTGATAGAAGAAAGTATGTAACATTTGTGAAGTTGACCCGTCATTGCAGGAGTAAAATTTCAAGTATATTTGTGGGCACTAGCACAGGGCAGTGGGCACCAGCAGGTACTGGGCACTGAAAGGCAACAGACATTGGAAGGTACTGGGGGCAGTGGGAGCAGCAGTGGGCCCAGTCCCTACTAGGCACCCTTACTGGGTACTGGGCGCTATTGGGCAGTGGGCACCACTGGGTACAACCGTGCAGCAGGCAGTGAACATCAGCAGGAAGTGAGCACCACCTGAGAGCAGGCCCTGGACATTCGTACTGGGCACCAGGCACCATTAGGCAGCAGACATCACAGGGCACCATGGGGCACTAGGAGCCATCAGGCACTGGGCTTCCCTACTGGGCACTAGCAGGTAGCACTGGGCACCAGAAGACAGTGGGCACCACCAGGTACTGAGCACTAGTAGGCACCAACAGGCAGTAGGCATCAATGTAGACCTAATGTAGGCTTCAGAGGGTTCTCACAGGTTCTATAGAATCCTTTGCTAATGAGTGCCTGGTTCTGAGAACCGGTTACTAATGGGACATAGAACCTATTGTTAATTTCAGTTATTAGGACATAGAACCTGTTGTCAATTTTTTTGAATCCCACCACTGGCTACACCTGAAGTATTGTGTCCAAAAGATACAGAGGAGAGCATCCCTTAACTTATAAGGAAAAGCTATAGTGTTTGGGGCTCTTGTCTAGATAAAAGGTGCTTGAGAGGGGCATGATTGAGACATATAAAATCATGCAGAGGTGGATAGAGGCATTAAAAGATCCCTTTCAAATAACACCAGAAGTGGGAAGCATCCACTCAAATTGAGTTATTTTTCTTTACCAAGTATGTAATTGTAGTCTACAGAACTCCTCGCCATAGGATGTGGTGGAGGCATCTAGGCTAGATGCCTTCAAAAAGAGTTTGGACAAATTTCTGAAAGAAAAGATTACAAGCACAGATTACAAACTATGATGGTTGGGCTCAACCTCCAGATTTTAGAAGTAGGCTACCACAGCACATCAGATGCAAGTGAATGGCATCGGGTTGTAGGTCTCTTGTTATCTTGTGCAGTCTGAGGCAGTTGGTGGGTCATGGTGAGATAAAGGAAGGTGGACTAGATGGACCTTTGGCATGATCCAGCAGGTCTCCTCTTATGTTCTTTTGTTCATATTGCTGTTCATGTTTTTGTGCAAAATACAAGTCTATTCCAGGTACTGGTAGCTTCTGTCATGTACAAGGTAAGAGACTGAATGCTCAATCCAGAGCAGTCACGTTAGTAGATGCGCTGCCATCATTGGCATCCTTCAGTCTTGAAAGACTATGGTATTGTGCTCTGAGTGTCCTCTCCAGAGCACAAAGGCCTGGGTAGATTAATATGGAAGATAGACTGTTACCCAAGCAGCAAATCCCCCCTCTCCACGCCACTGAAATAGTCCAATGGAACGGCAGAGCCGATATGATAGGTTTCAGCTGCATTGCAGGAGTTACCAGAATGTGATTGTACACAGTCACGAACTGCTTCCAGGACTCCAGCTCTGGATTTGGCCTCGAGGTTGACTCCTGAAGCCTTTCCCATAGATGGGTATAGCCACAAGGCACTGCAGGTTTGACAACCTGCAGACAACAGGTGGACAACCTGCAGACAACAGGTGTTCTCCAGACAACCCATGTTCAGTGGGTTTTTTGACAAGTTTAGTCTGGCTCCTCAACAAAGGCCTGTCTGGCATGGGATTGCAATATGAATTCCGCATAGGTTTCTACTAGATGGCGCCGTAACTGCACTGACGTAAATACAAGATCCATCGACGGATCTATTAACGTGGCTGGTCTGGATTGCAGCTTGAGTTGTAGATCTGGATTGCCTCAGTTCAAATTTCACATCTACCAGTACTCCCTTGGTATCAGTTATGCACTGATCCTTTGCTAAGAATTTCTATATTATTGTAGCTGCAATCCTAAGAGCACTTTCCTGGGAGTAAACCCCATTGAACTCAATGGGATTTACTTCTGAGTAGACACAAATAGGATTGCACTGCATGACATGCTTTTCATTTTGGTGGCACTCAAATGGTTACGGTTCCAGCGTGATTATTTTAAATGTGTTGCTGTTATTTTTGGCCCATGTTTATATCTTCAGATCATATTCCCCATGAACAGTTTTTCAGAGCGATAAAAGTAAATGATTGGAATAAGATGCAGAAGAGTAAACAAACCTTTACCCTGCAATTGTTCTGGGCACTATGAAAGAACAAATAATTCTGACAGGTCGACAGGGAACAGGTCAAAGTGGTCTGATGAAAGTTTGCTTAAAAGCAGAATTTGATGACATACTGCCATTAAAAAAATACTCAGGGTGACCTGACAGCATTTACAGGTAGTAAGTTAAAGCAATCACTGACTTCATTTGCAGACATAATTTCTGGTTTCTCCCGAGGTGTCACTTTGCTGAAAGAAGTACTTTCCCTGCATTTTTGAGCAGGTGGACGGCAAATTGTAGCTGCTGAAACAGCCTCGTCAGCAAGCCATACAAGGTGGAGCCCACTCCCTGACTTTAATGAGCCAGTAATTCCCTGCAACTCTCCTTGTTGGTCCTGTAACTTCAATGGATTCTCCACCTAAAATGAAATTTCAGGCAAATTCAGATGTTTCTGAGGCTCCGTCTTGTGAGTTCTGTAAAGCAAGAGGATGGGATAAATAAATGAGCCTGTCAATGGATCTGGTTTGTACACAAAGACACAGACCCCTTTGCCGAGAAATGGTTTTCATTAGCCTTTCATAATGTGATAACGGCAATATAACGAGAAGAGGAAATAATCATTTCAAGTATTCTTAAAGTATCCCATTCAATCTTGATTGTGTTTCCACTCTTATACTTGTGTATCTGGCTAAAAGCCCAATCCTAAGCAACTGTCAGATGTCACAGCATCTGCTTGTGCCCTACTGCTGCAGTGTCCTGACATATGGCATCCTGATGTAGTATGGGAGTAACTCTGGTGTAACTTTGCAACGGATTATAAGGCTCTGCAGAGAATTAAAAATCTGTGCAGAACATCAGCAACTCCCAACTACCCTGTTTTCCCAAAAATAAGACCTACCTCGAAAATAAAACCTCACACTATTTTTAGGATTCCTATTGTATAAGATCTACCCCGTGCGACTCCCTGTCAACAATTAGATGCAGTGCATATCCAGTTGGCACAGCTGCACTGGTGCTGGAAAGTTGAGTAGGATTGGACCCTCAATCTCCATCCTCTAGTCTCTTTATATCTTGCGTCTCTTCCATCAAATTCTGAATTGAGTATCCCTATGAGAAAGAATATGTTTTTATAGCACCAGTGGTGTACCTAGATCATTTGGCATCTGGGATCCATAAATTTTTTCATCAAATCCATTCATCAAAATTATTTAATTATTTATTATCAGTATTAATTAATACAATTAATTAGATAATAATATTTTCATATTAAAAATCACTTTACCAATTAAGCCTCTGTTTTTTTTTCCGTTTTTGGAGGGGTTGGCCTGCTTGTTGAGCTCCACTTTCACTGGATCAGGACCATTCTGGTGGCCTTGCGTTCCTCTGTGCCTAACCAGAACACAAGCTGACACACCTTTGATTTCTCATGAGCTTAGGTCCACTTTCCATAGGGCACAATAAAATTATCAGGGATTTTTTCTTGTTTGATTTGTGGGGGCTACATTCATTGGATCAGGACCATTCTTGAGGTGATGGATTCCTCTCAGTCTGCACTTTTCATCGGACTAAGAGCACAATCCTAACCATGTCTACTCAAAAGTAAGCCCCATTGTGTTCAATGGGTCTTACTCCCAGGAAAGTGTCTTTAGGATTGTAGCCTAAGGCATGGTTGCCTACTTGTGAGTAGAGGAGTGATGTGGCTCCGTTTCATTTTCCATAGGCCTCCATGCATTTTTGTTTTTTGGCCATAACTTGATAGAAAGAAGATATTTCAAAACTGTTTATTTTTTTGCATTGGATTCTGAAGGAAAATATATATGCAATGGTTTATGACCTGATGGGATTATTCTAAACAATTCTAGAGTTTTTAGCAATTTAAAGATTTTGATCACCCCCAGTATGTCAACAAACTGTGGGTGGTACCCAGTGCTCCCCTACTGAAGTATAATTATGTTCCTAAAAATTATCTGCTCACAGTGCATTTCTTCCCACCACGGTTGGGAATGTCATTTTGGGTGCAGTCCTAACCTAGGCTGGCACAACTCATTTTTCCCCATTCCTGTGGTGACGTAGGGAGGCAAGTGCATGTTTTGCACTGACCTCCTGGGAGTGATGCAGAAAGTACCTAACAGCACTTTTGTGACCACCCCCAAGTAACAACAGGTTTTTCATTATACCAGGGATTAGGCTGGCCTAAATGTAGATTAGGATTGCAGCCTTCACACTGAGAAGGTCATAAGAAATTGGACTTCTTTCAAGAGAAAGAAAATTTGGGCGGTTCGGCATTGGAACGGATTGCCAAGGGAGGTGGTGGACTCTTCCTCACTGGGGATCTTCAAGCAGAGGCTCGACGAGCACCTGTCGGGGATGCTCTAGGGGGATTTCCTGCTGCAGGCAGGGGGTTAGACTAGATGACCTACTAGGTCCCTTCCAATTCTATGATTCTATGATTCTATGAAAATAGCAGTTGCAAAGGAGATTGCATCTCATTATGTAACAGTTCTAATCCAGACCATGCCTTCCTGTGACTCCTATTCATGTATGCACCATCTCTGCCTCTTGCCATATTTGAACGTAGAAGCCTTCAAAGTTGGTCAGAATGGGCTGTTGTTGGCCCAGAGGAGGTTTGTTTTCCTCCTCGGCTGGTGAGCAGGCTGTTCCAGCACGTCACCCTTTATTGACCCGTCATCTGGTGCAGACCGCATCAACTGCACTCCTTAGCAATGCTCTAGAAATTCATATGCCTAGTAACTGAATCATAGATTGCATTAAAAAAAATCAATGCTGATCAATTCCAAGAATTGTTTTCCAAAACATGCAAATACAAAATAGGTTTTGATGGAAGGTGCTTGTACAGTTCTGAACTTATTTTTAAGCAAAGGAAGGCTACCCATGGGATTTTTCTTTTTATAAGAGTCTTTTCCAGAATGCCCGTGTGTTTACTCTTGATTGAAACAGCTACTTTTCTCCTAACTCTCCTTTTCTTTTGATGCTCTGCCAGCTTAGTGACTCACAGGATTGGTGTGTATTTATAACACCTCCTTCATTTTAGCACTCCCTAAACACATTAAACGGTCCAAGCAATCAATGGAACTTAAAAACAACTTGTTTTGATGCAAACATACAACAAACAAGCTCTTGATTCCAATTTGACGGTGTTCTGACACATTTTCAAGGCAGAATCAGAAGGTGGCAAGAGGTTGCTATCCTATGCCCACATATTTTTTTTTTCTGAATAGGTGCTGAATAGTGTTTACTACTTGTTGAGTAGTATTTACTCCTCCCAGCCAAGCTCTGGAAAAGCCAAGCTGACAAATCTAATTACATGTGGCAAATACCCACCCAAACAGGCCCATTAATGATGCAGGGTGAAGCAGGTGCTTAAGGCCTTAGGGTGGAGGAGGTGCCCTATGTACCATATACTAAAGGAAGCTAACCACTTCCTTTGCATCATACCTTGCTCTGCTTTCTGGTGCCCAGCTGTTCACTGCTGTTTGGAGGCAGCAAATGCCATGCTCTGCCTGGTGCTGCAGTGTGCTGCCATACTCTGTTTTGTGGCTGGGCCAGGCTGGGCTTAGCCAAGAATGAGATCAAGTCAGAGGCCTGGCTGCAGCAACAAATGTCATCTCTGGGCTCAGTACTTGCTTCACTCTCTCCGAGAGGAGCCGTTTGACTTAGAGCACAATCCTAAAAGTAACTCAAAATTGCAATTACTCAAAAGTAAGCCCCATTGTATTCAATGGGTCTTACTCCCAGGAAACTGTCTTTAGGATTGCAGCCTTTTGGATTGCTGGTGGCCAGCTGTTTTTTGGGTTGGATTCAACTGGAATATACCCATCCAATGTAGGATTGCCATATGTCCTGAAATCAGGGACAATGGGGGATTGTGTTCACAGACTGGCAAATGGGACAGAGGGTGCTGTACCAATTTTGTGGAAGAAAATTATGGCAACCCTAATCAAGTGGTATATAACGTGGTGGGGTTACTGCAAAAGATTCTAGCAATTTTAGCTATTTTTGTTATGTTGTTCAACCCCCGTGTGTCACCCCCCCGTGTGTCACCCCCCCTGAGAGTGGTACCTAGGGCCCCCTAGACTCCCTGTTAATGCCACCGATCCTCTACCTCTGAGAGAGAGAGAGAGAGAGAGGAGGAGGAGGAGGAGGAGGAGGAGGAGGAGGAGGGACATTAGGAGCTGTGAGAGTTTATAGAGAGAGAAGAGGACAAGAAAGTGCACGCATTGCTTCAGGCACAGGGAAGGCCTGTGCACCCCAAGTCATAAAATTTATGCTGACCAGCATAAACACACAATTGAAAAACAGTTGTTTGCTTCTATATAGTGCCACCCTTAATTCTGGGCTGGTGTGTCAAACTGAATTAGACAATAATATCCAGATTAAACATGGAGAACCATCTCATCATGAAAAGCAAATATCTGAAAGAAAATGATTCTCATGATCTTCCAGATTCCTATAATTATTATGTATTTCTACTGTAGCCTGCCTTTTTTCTATTATGGAATTAATTGCAGTGTAAGCTGGTTGTTTGCAGGCTTAGAGCAGCTTAGCTTCATCAAGGTTCCCATGTCATGCTCTGAATCATATGACTATCTTCCTATCGAGTAAACAAGCGGAGCTACTCTTATCACCGATTCGTAAGGAATCGGTGACATTCCTTGCCTTTTTTAGTTTTAAAAAAGATATGATCCATATTGTGATTATTATTAGAGACGTTTTTGGAAAATTCCTCCATACCAGGGACATTTCTCTTTGTACAGATTGTTGTGAAGGTAAAATCCAGCAGGTGGCACTCAAATCATACAATATGACAACTCAAATGCCAAATAAAATGGAAGGGGGAGTGCATTTGCAAACAAAGACTCCTTCACTATGTATTTTTAAAAGTCTCCCTGTAACTATCTCAAACCTGCCCTGCTATTTGGAAGTAAGGAAATAACATAGCCAGGGAGAAGGTGTGTGGTGGGATGTGTTGAAGTAAGGGCACGTGTGTACTTTCTGAAAAGAGCTTTTTGTTATGTACTAATATAAAGAATCTGCATGAAACTAGGAATAAAAAAATGCATTTATTACTATCCTCAGGGCAGGGGTAGATCTCTTCCTGCTATTGGGGGTGGATGGGTTGGATTTATACTCACACTGTAACACCTATTACTGTTAATGGAAATTATGTGTGTGAGTCCCTAAGTCCCAGATCAGGAGGGTGTGAATACTCCTGTAATGTACTGAAATATGTATTTGAATTAAAACAAGCTGTTGGAAAACTCATAATGCTGTAGCTATTATGATTTTGTACTTTCTAGAGCTGTTCCACCTGAAACACAGCCAAAGGCATTTGATATTGCAGCAGTAATTTGGTTATACGTGATAATTGAGTTACAATAGTGGGACAGTGGGTGGGGAAGTGAGATTGTCAGTGGATTTTTCTTTTGGTGGCGAGGGGGGTAGATGGGAGTTTTATCCAGTCAGAAATAGCCTTGGAAGAGACTTAAGGGATTAATTCAAAATCCACAGTTTCCGCTTTAATAAGAATTCTTAATAGAATGTTGATTCTCACCGTGGATCTATTCATGTTCATGGAGAGGCTATGATGCAAACGTATGAAGGAAACATGTGCTATCTGGAAAAGTGATGGCAGTGCGGAAAAGGAGCCAAATTTAGTGCATGTTTTAACGTATCAGACTTTTGTGCACCCCAAATCTCACTGAAAGACCAGTGTTTCACCAGGATATAATTACAGTGGCGTCTCACATAACAAATTTAATTTGTTCCGGAGGCATGTTTGTCACATGAAATGTTCTTTACGTGAGGCAGATTTTCCCATAGGAAATAATGGAAACTCAGACAATTGGTTCCACAACCCCAAAAATATTCATATAAAAATATTAACCGGATGTAAAAATGATGACAAAACACTGGAATTGAATTCAAAACATGCACTCAGTGTGCATGATCCTATGAAGTCTACTTAGGCTGCATCCTAAAGACATTTTCCTGGGAGTAAGCCCCATTTAACACAATGGGGCTTATTTCTGGATAGGCATGGTTAGGAGGCTGCAAAGACACTTTCCTGGGAGGCTTACCTGGACTGCTGCTGGAGGTTCAAGGTGGCCGGTGGGGGCACTTGGGGACAGTTAGAGGCAGCAGCGCTGGCTGGCAGCCCTTTTAAATAGCCTCCGCGCGGCATATCAGGGCTGCATAGCACGCGTGCCCATAGCACATTTGCTTGTTAAGTGAAGCGGAACTTGTTATGTGAAGCAAGATTTCTTGGAAATTTATACTTGTTATGTGAAACACTTGTTATTTGACGCACATGTTATGAGAGGTACCACTGTAGGTGCTTTAGTTATGCCACTAGCCGAGCAAATGGGTGGTGAACTGTTGTGGAGGAGGAGGAGGAGGCAGGTTTTCCCCAATTTTCTTTTGAAAAATACCTGGGGATGACGTCACTTCCAGTTGTGATATCACTTCTAGGGCAACATTTTGAGCTTTGCACCATGCTATATGATCATTAGCTATGCCACTGGACACAACAGCTTTCCTATCCTTAAAAGGATGTATTTATGAACAAAT
This sequence comes from Cryptoblepharus egeriae, assembly GCA_030015325.1. Classification (NCBI taxonomy): domain Eukaryota; kingdom Metazoa; phylum Chordata; class Lepidosauria; order Squamata; family Scincidae; genus Cryptoblepharus; species Cryptoblepharus egeriae. The sequence continues at coordinate 121,208,310 of JAREYC010000003.1, read as the reverse complement.
ACTGCAAAGAATTAAGGACATATAGTCCTCCCAGCCCTTATCTGAAATCATGTCAAGCTGGCCCTTGCAAAAAGTCCCTTTCAAAATATGGTATATGGTCCTTGCAAAAAGTCCCTTTCAGAGCTTGACAACCCAAAAGTGTCGACAGCAACATAATTAAGAAATGATGTCATAATGATGTGATGATATCATTGTGTCACCACCAAACTTCCAGGTTGTCAAAACCAAAAGTCTTCCACGTTAAAAAAACCAAAAGTCTGCCTCTGGAGTGTATTTTCATCAGTAAAACCATGAAAAGACTGATCTGGATGGAGCAGGCCAAAGACATTCTGCTCATTGATGAAACATAGTTCAAGGCCATGCTTTTTTGCATTGAAAAATCTGCAGAAACTTGGCAACCAGGAAGTTTGAGAGTGGATGGGTGGCACTCCACAACCCACCAAAAATCAGTGTGAGAACCACTGTTCATAAAGGCTCAGAAAGGGCCACAGAAGGCTGAAGCTTTGTGAGCATCAACCACTTGCAAAGGTTTGAGTGGAACAGAACCTCAGTTTACTTGCAAATTTTCAAAAGTTTGCAGGCACATTTGCAGACATTGTTATTTGGTTTGCAAGCAGCCAGAATGTCTACAAAGAAATAATCTAAATGGTAATATAATATCTTTTAACATAGACAATGAAAAAATCTCAAAGAAGTGTGGAAGCTCTTGAGTTCGCCAAAAATATTTTTCTGGCTCTTTTAAACAAAAAGAAAAGAGAAATAAAGCGGGGAATGGGTTGGACAGAAAAAATATGCTCTTGATGCAGTTTGCAATCATTTAAGACCCAAGAAATTAATAAAGTAAGCACTTTAGTATTGCATACCTTTCCATTTAAATCCACTATTTTGCCTTGGAACAAGAACCAGATGCAACAAACTGCTTTCCAGAAGTCTTTCTGAAACTCTGAAATAGACCAGAATTAATTTTGTTTCTCATTAAGAACACAGGGCAAAGCTGTTGCAGCATCACTGTGTTCTTTGTAATGATTTGTTTCGCCAGGGGATCAAACAGGCTGTTGACAGTGGTTGGCTGAGACTGAATAGTCATTTAATTGCTTACAGATATATGATTATTTTCCTTCCATAAACTCATGCTAGAAATGGATGGTTCTTCTTTTACAGCCTTGTGGAAAATAAAATAGGATGCAAACTTGTGCCTTTTGATTGTAGATTTGCCCCATTCCTTTATTATTTTGTGATCTTCTTCTATTCAGACTTGCTCATATGGCTTTCTCTCCTTAAGCCCAGAATATCTGAAAATTCAAAAATCCAAAAAGATGCTATGGAGAAGTTACTGCAATAATTTCATATATTAAGGAAAATAACCAGAAAGCTTGATTCACATTCTAATTAGTTCCCAATACCTGGACCATAAATATTTGTACTAGTTTTCTGCCTGCAGCGCTGAATTTTCCCACATCACTCTGCCAGTGAAGCAGTGGTGGGCACTTACCGGTACGGGCCTACGCGCCAGTACCGGTTCTTCCCGTTTCCCTGCCGCTAGCGTACTGCCAGCGACAGGGAAATGCAAAACATAGCGGACTGGTACAGTCCGCCATGTTTTGCGCCCACCGCCGCCTGCCTAGAAGCGGGCAGGCTGCTTCTAGGCAGGCTCTGCACAAGCGCCGACATCGGCACTCGCGCAGACCCTGCCTAGAGGCGGCTTGCCCGCTTCTGGGCAGGCTCTTTGCGAGCGCCGACGTCGGCGCTCGCGCAGAGCCTGCCTAGAAGCGGCCTGCCAGGCCAGCCTGGCAGGCCGGCTTCTAAGCAGGCACTGCGCAGGCGCCAACGTCGCCTCGCCCCTCCCCAGTCTGCCCCTTGCCCCGCCCACACCCCCTGACCCCGGCTGGCCCCTCCCACTTCCGGCGTACCGGATCTTGGGATGGGGCCAGCCGATCTCTGCAGTGAAGTATCACTTTTATTGCAAGGTGACTGTATGTTTTCTTTTTTCCAGGATATGCCCTCTTTTTTTTCGTTTTGTCCTGCTTTTGAGCAAGGCTGCTGTTTCCCTGGCAATGCCAGGCAGGCTTAGCATATATTACAGTAGGTGCGCTGCTGTGTATAATATGTGATCCAGATAGGGTTGCCATATGTTCCCCGAAAACAGGGACAATCCTGATTTTTTAGGACTCTGTTCACATACTGGCAAATGGGGTCCTGTCCTGTACTGGCAGAGGGTCAATCCTGATTTTGTGGAAGAGAATTATGGCAACCCTGTATCCATAGCTTTTGGTAGGAGATGACAGATCAATTACTAGGTTAGCTTCAGTTTATCTGGATGTGCTGTTGTTTAGGGGGGAAGAGTATAGATTTCTCCTATAGTCTAATTTAAATGAACAGGATACTAAAAATGTTTGGCTGTACAGCCTTCAATCAGTCCTCCATGGTAGATTTTAAATAGGATGCAAATTGATAAAGAATTAACAAGTAGGCCAGATGATTGCTTTGCTTTATTTTATAAGCGACCAGCCAGCCGACCTATGTATCGCCCAATCTTCCCCTTTTACTCTCCATTCTCTCTTACGTGACCCACTGCTCACCATTTCCATTAGGTGTTGCATTCTTCAGAAGCAATTGTGACCTGAAGATAAAAGTCACTGGGAAAGCAGACAGTGTAAATTAGTTCATAAGATAGGGAGGCTGAGGCTGGAAAATTACCTCCAATTGATACGAGACAAATGAGAAAAGTGTCATCAGGAAGCAAAGAACTGTTGAACTCCTTTAAGCTATTGGCAAGACACGAGATGTACATTTCTCATAAGAATAGATTTTGCTAGGCCCAAAAAAGATTTTGCAAGCCCATATATGCAGCATGTAATTAAACAGTGGCACTGAACACTCTTTTGCTGTGTAATTCATATTTGAATTGACAGAGAGGTTCCTGTTTTTTGCAAGACAATAATCATACTGTACAGGCAAACTGGTTGTACAGGCAAACTGATTTTTTTTCTCTGGTAAAAAAATCCATCATTCTTTTTTTTTTTTTTTGCTGTTTAGAAGGCACACCTTGCTAATGGCAGAAGGTCTAAAATCCCCAATTCCTCATTCATAGGTTGTGAGTGGCACAAGTAGTTAAGACCAGAAGGCCAGGGTTTGAGATCTGGGTCCCCACAAGACAGGGTGAGCTCCTATCCTTAGCCCAACTCTGCGATGCAGCTGGAACCAATTGCATCGGCTCTGCCATTCCATTGGACTAATTCAGTGGCGTGGAGAGGGGGGATTTGCTGCTTGGGTAACAGCCTATCCTCCATATCAACCTACCCAGGCCTTTGTGTTTTGCATACAGTGTCAAACACAATACCATAGTTTGCCTAGACTGATGGATGCCAACACTAGATTCCATGGCACACCTAGAGACCATCAGCAGCATACCACTATGCCATAGCACAGTGGTTAAAAATGGCCAAATTCGAGGTTGTCTTCTATCAGTGCAAAGGTATTGCTATGCTTGGTTAATTTTTATCCCTGACTAGGGTAGAAATTTTGTCTATGAGGATCTTTATCCCTGACTAGGGTAGAAATATTGTCTATGAGGACTCAAGGATTCAATTACCCTGCAAAATATCTTTCAGTGAGTCATCATTTTCAAAGTGCAAACCCGGTGAAGGAAAATTTCTGTTCCATGGAATGTAATCCTCCATATGTAGCTGTTCTCTTGTACAGACCCCTTCTAGTTAGCTTTATCATCGACACTAATAGGACACTGCTCTCCAGAGACTTCTCCTTCTGTGGTTCCAGATGGCCATGAGAATTCCCAGAAGTTTTGCTGCTTTGATGAATGACAGATGTCGGACCTATAATTTGGGGTCCAATCATGTTCGTTGTGGTGAAGCTCTATAAACAAAATTGTGTGTTATCATGAGACAGTGGTAAAGAATTGCAAAACCATTTCTTTTAAAGTTGAATCAAGAAACCACAACAGAATGAAGAAAATCAAATGATCATTGCCTGTGACTGTCTTTGCTGCTGCTAAATGGCTTTGAACTTTTGGCGGCGAGATCTATAATAAACTGCCTTAAAACAAAGGAGGCGGAATAACGGCATCAACATCACCCAATCCTTTATACATTTATTTCGTTTTGATATCCCAATCCTATGCATGTCTTCTACTTGGATGTAAATATCATTGAGTCCAGCTTACTCCCAAGAAAGTGTGCATAGGATTACAGGATTTAAACCTATTCCCAATACGCATACTTCAGATTAAGAGCATAATCCTAACTGTGTCTACTTCAAAGTAAGCACCATTGTGTTCAATAGGTCTTACTCCCAGGAAAGTATGTTTAGGATTGCAGCCTAAGTCCCACTGAATTCAGTGGGACTTGATTTTATTATAACATGCATAGAATTGGACTTGCTCACTCATTCACTCCAGAAGTCAGATCAGGTGGCTATACAAAGCTTTAGGAGTGCAGTTTGAGGAAATGGGGACTGGAGCATATATGATCAACTGAATAAAAACAGTCGGCTGTGGGTGGCACAAGTGGTTAAGGCTGCAATCCAGAGCAAATTCAGCCTGCTCTGACCTAACTGCACTCTCCTAACTATTCTGTATCCAGAGCAGAAAGTTATGCTGAATCCGGAGAGTCAGGAAGCCTGGGCTGCCCTAACTGCTCCAGAGCATGCTAAGTAATTGACACAAGGGGAAGACTTGCTCCTGAGGAGACACCCCTCAAATCACACTGAACAAGGAACAGCTGTGGTGCCTACAGTGGTGACATGACTCTGCACATCACCTGGTGCAGAAGTCTGTGCGTCATCCCTGGGATGCGTGCCCCCCCTACCTGGACTGCGCAGTCACCAAAGTTGGCGCCTGCGCAGTTGTTTCTGAAGCCAACTGGCTTCAGAAATAGTACTGTGCAGGCACCATCTCTGACACCTGCGCAGTACTTTTCTGAAGCCTTTTGGCTTCGGGGGAGACTGTGCAGGCGTCAGAGTTGGTGCCTGTGCAGTACTCTTTCTGAAGCCATTCGGCTGCCACTCCGCCTCCTGAGTGAGGCCGAATGGCTGTGCAGAGGCGCGGACTTTCTCTGCTCTAAGGAAGTCTCCTCTGAAGCTGTTCGGCATGCTCAGTGTGTTTCTGCGCAGTGCATCTCAGCTGGCCGTTCAGGCCAGCTCCTCAGACAAGTGGCAGCTTCTGGCTGCTGCTCCGCCTTGGAGCAGGCCTGAATGGGGGTGCTGACGCCCGGGGCCTGCCAAAGGACAGTCAAACTCCTCCGGCACATCACCCCATACGGAGCGCATCCCCAATGCAGCCCACACCAGCCGCACCAGTCTGGTGACACCACTGGGTGCCTGCCTTATAAGGAGTCCCTGATGAGATGCCAGTACATACAAGGGGCTTCTTGGAGTGGCCTGCTGTATCCTGAGGTTTGTGGGCAGCCGTAGTTTGTTCCATATCCTGAGGTTGAGAGGCAGGGGTTGCAGCTAGGATGGCCAAGAACTCAGATTTTTGGTCAGCACTGCCATTCTTACTCGGGCCTTATCATGGACCCCTATGGGTCTACTCATTACTATACCTGCTCCTGAGGTGGTATAACTCTGAGGGCTGGAAGAGGGCATTTCTGCCTTGGAAACAGGCTTTGGATACAGAGTACCTGCTCTGCCCTAGGCAATGCTAAACATGTCCTCAACTTGCCTCTCCTGAACTGCTTAGGCTGCCCCAGTTAGGGCAGAGCAGGTCCACCTCTCTTAGGGCACCCTATCTTGCCTTGCTCTGCCCTAAGCCTCCTTCAGAGTAACTGGGCTGGAGCATCTTGCAGTTGCTCCAACCTAGTGTTAGATAGGGCAACCTAAGGGCTCTTATGTGGACAGATTAGTTGCTCTGGATTGGGCTGTAAGACACTGTTCAAGACTGGGTCCCCACAAGACAGGGTGAGCGCCTGTCCTTAGCCCAGCTCTGCGACACAGCTGGAACCAATCGTATCGGCTCTGCCGTTCCAGTGGACCATTTCAGTGGCGTGGAGAGGGGAGACTGTGCAGTCTGCTTGGGAGCCTATCCTCCATATCAATCTACCCAGGCCTTCGTGTTTCGCATGCAGCGTCGAGCATGATACCATAGTCTTTCAAGACTGATGGATGCCAAGCTAGCTTTGCAAGGATCAGTGTCTCCACAGAAACTTTGTCAGCATCCAGGATCACACTTTTCTCCTATTATTGCAAAACTTTTTTCATACAGTGTCTTCAAGTCTCTTGTGTACGATTCAGCAGCTTGTCATACCTTCATTCCTCTTAGTGTTGCATACAAATCATCTATTAAAAAGGTAGAATTTGTGATATCACTGGAAATTCTTTTAAGATTCGGTAGATGCTTTTTCAATTTTGCTAAGCTTCAGGGGAGATTTCCCTTTAAACTGCAATAATTTGATGCATCTCTCATTTTCCCAATAATTCATAAATCTGCTTCTTTCTGCATTAAATGCTTTCCCTTTTTCCATTGTCGCATCAAGAAATCCATGTATTTGTTGAGATCAGAAATGTCCTTCTTGTCATGATGCTAGTTTGAGTGGGCAGCAGGATTTAAAATGTGTATGATCTACTTCAGAGAGATCTTTCTATGGCAGTTTTTCCTGAAGATGGTATCTCCTCCATGCTGGGTCAATGGACTTTGCTGATCTTTTAGCTTTCTCTTCATTGATTCAATCACCCTCTGCTGCCTCCTCCTCCATCTGCCAGCCCCTTGTCCCTTCAGTCCTCCAACACTACCAGCCTTTTGGTTGAGTGACTCACCAGTTAGCAGAATGCAGCTCACTAGCACCCACACCATGTTCTTCCTCTCCTATCCATCATTCTTTCCCCACATTTTCCTCCATTTTCCAACAGAAACTAATAAACATGAGTAGTTCAGACGACCCTTAGTGAGCCCATTGTACCATCAGAAACTGGGGGTCAGGGTGTTATGTGAAAAGTAGCAAAGCAATCAAGCAAACCATAAACTGCTGTTGTGCTTTCTTGTTATGATTTACATTTATTATTTATCTTTGTTATCTATATATATAAAAGAGAAAAGTCACTGACTGATTCACTGACTGACTCACACACTCATAACCGCCCTGCCAAAACCGCTGGGCCTAGAAGTGTGAAATTTGGGGAGGGTGTTCCTTCTGTGACCGAGGGGTGCACTAAGAACTGGTTTTCGGAAATTCCAACCAGAAGGGAGTGAAAAGGGGCGCAACGCGTTTCCCTCCCTATACTTTGCATTGAGAATTGCTGACTCCTCAACATTCCTCCCCAACTGCTGGGCCTGAAGCATGGAATTCTGGGAGTTCCTTCTGTCACCTGAACTCCCACCAAGAACCATCTGGAGAAATTAACCCTTCAGGGGCTGAAAAGGGGGCAACGTGTTTTTGTCCTATACTTAACATGGGAGACTGAATAACATCCAGCCAATTTGGTGCTCAGTGCCTGGTGAACTGGGGGGATGTTTTTCGGAGGAAGAGGTTGCACTGGCGAGGATGCTGTGCATGGGGGGAAGTTGCGCATGGGGGAGATGCACAGGGGGATGATGCGCATGGGGGAATGTTGTGCATGGGGGATGATGCGCATGGGGGATGATGCGCATGGGGAAAGTTGCGCATGGGGGAAGTTGCGCACGAGGGGAAGGTGCGCATGGGAGGATGATAAGCATGGGAGGATGATAAGCATGGGGGATGATGCGCATGGGGGATGATGCGCATGGGAGGATGATGCGCATGGGGATGATGCGCATGGGGGAAAGTTGCGCATGGGAGGATGATGCGCATGGGGGGATGTCGTGCATGGGGGATGATGTGCATGGGGGAAGTTGTGCATGGGGATGATGCGCATGGGGATGATGCGCATGGAGAAAGTTGCGCATGGGGAAAGTTGCGCATGAGGGGAAGGTGTGCATGGGAGGATGATGAGCATGGGAGGATGATGTGCATGGGGGATGATGCGCACGGGAGGATGATGCACATGGGGATGATGTGCATGGGGGAAAATTGCGCATGGGAGGATGTCGCGCATGGGGGATGATGCGCATGGGGGAAGTTGCACATGGGGGATGATGCGCATGGGGGAAGTTGCGCATGTGGGGGAAGTTGCACATGTGGGAAAGTTGCACATGGGGATGATGCGCATGGGGGATGATGCGCATGTAGGAAAGTTGTGCATGGGAGATGATGCGCATGGGGGAAGTTGCACATGGGGGATGATTCGCATGGGGGAAGTTGCGCATGGGGGGAAGTTGCGCATGGGGGAAAGTTGCACATGGGGGAAAGTTGCGCATGGGGATGATGAGCATGGGGGATAATGTGCATGGGGATGATGTGCATGGCGGGGATGTTGTAAATGGCGGGGATGATGTGCATGGGGGAGTTGCGCATGGGGGAAGTTGCGCACGGGGGATGATGCGCACGAGGGGAAGGTGTGCATGGGGGATGTTGCACATGGGGGGATATTGCGCATGGGGGATGATGTGCATGGGGGAAGTTGCGCATGGGGGATGATGAGCATGGGGGGATGATGTGCATGGGGGATGATGTGCATGGGGGGGATGATGTGCATGGGGGGAGTTGCCCATGGGGGGAGGTGCCCATGGGAGGAAGTTGTGTATGGGGGGATGATGCACATGGGGGGATGATGCGCATGGGGATGATGCGGATATAGGATGATGCGCAGGGGGATCATGCGCATGGGGGAAGTTGCACATGGGGGATGATGCGCATGGGGGAAGTTGCACATGGGGGAAGTTGCGCCTGGGGGGAAGTTGTACATGGGGGGAAGTTGCGCATGGGGTGTTGATGCGCCGTGGGGGGATGTCGTATGGGGAAATGTCACTCCCGCAACGCGGGTACGCTTTTTGCTAGTTATTTATATAACTGTGTGTGCCACGTGAAAGTCTCTGTGTGCTTGTAGAAAGTCTCTGTGTGCTTGTAGTGGCACACATGGCACAGGTATAGTCTCTCTATAGATGGTCTGAGAAGATCCAGGATAAACTTTGCTCAGCCACTAAGGATCCTGGGTGACCTTGGACCAGTTGTTTAGACTCTACCTAACAAGGTTGTTGTGAGGAGAAAAGGAAGGGAGGAACTATATATACCACACTGAGCTCTTGAGGGTGATATAAAATATGAAATACAAGGTGGAACATGCCAAGTCAGTATGTGATTGATTAATGTTTTTTAAGGATTTGGCTTGTCAGGATTTAGCTTAAGGATATATGGTAGGTATCAGTCTTGAATCTCCTTCATGGACATAACAAATACTGTACCTCCCCTGGTATCGTCTCTCACATCATTATTATCATAAGGTGTATTAGCTATACTGGGATATCTAGGAAAACCTCCCTAAATGCAAGGTTGGAGAGTGAAGGAGGACAGCTCTTCTGACAATGCATTTCTTTAGGAATTTCAGATGTTTGAAAATAATAAGCTGGACAAAAATTACAAATAAAGGAACCTGCAGAGAAGAATCTCTTCAGTATTTAATTCAATAAATGAGAAATAAAAGAAACTATGAAATTCAGTACAACTGTCCCAAGAATTGCAGAGACAATAAAAAACAATGCTAAGGATGCACCATGCTTTCATGTTCCCCTTAGATGAGCATAATGAATGCAGCTTTCATCTACTTCTGATCATTACAAGTCATCTTTGGAGTCAACAGGGCTTTCTATTGAAAATTTGCTGGAGTGTATACAATAGAAAATTACAAAGAACATCATTTAATCTTTTGTGTGCTTTACAGTACTTGTGTGCAGAGGATAAGTATTTTCCTTTCACTGCTTTATGCGCTGTTCTCAGAGGAAGGGTGTAACATGCCTTTCACTTTGGTTGCAAGAATGCTACAAAATAAGCAGTGGTGGGCACCAGCAGGTTCGCACCTACTCTTTAGAACCGGTTGTTAACAAGAGATAGGACATATAAAGTTTAAAAATAGCCATTAAAAAGTGGCTGCCAGATGGGCAGAGAACCGGTTGTTAATTTCTTTGAATCCCATAACTGAAAATAGGGCATATTTTCAGTTAAGTCTAAACCCTGAAGCTATAAGCCATGGAAATGCAATCAAATTGCCTGGCCAAATTCCGGAGAGCTTTCCAGGTGGATTTCCAAGTAAGGATGACTTCATCCAACTTTTGACTTTGGGCAGTTACTGCACAGTGAACCTCTGGTGGATTCCTAGAACCAAACATCCTCCCCAACAATAACACATATTGTTATTGTTCCAACAATGCCTTGAGGGCCTTTGTCTTTTTAAAATGGGAATGGAGTGGAACTCTGTTGCATGCTGAAGCCAAAAGTACCATTTTCCATCAACTGTGTACCTACTCTGAATGCTGTACTGATTGTGATGGGGGCAAGCAATTTGTTTAAAGTACTGGTACATCTGTGAGCACATGCTCAGAGCCTATTTTTACAATCCTATTTTTGACACATTCCCACCCCAATATAATTGCAAAATTGATGGCATAATCCTATCCCCATCTAATCCATAGCATGAAGTTCTACAAATTGAGTGCAAATAGCTTGATCTGTTGGGGGTGGAGTATGATCAGATGGCCTAGGAAAGGGAAACAAAGCTATGAGTCTTACCCCTTTGTAGGCTGTGTTGAGACTGGTCTCCCTGATCAAAGTTTTTGTTCCCCAAAAGCTTCCAGCTTTTTTTCTAGTGGGTATTATTTAGTGGGTATTATTGTGAATCCTGGCTGGGGAAAGGGTGATAGGTTCTGATACACAAGCTGACATCAAATCTACCCCCTTCCATCTCCAAAACTCCCTGGTTCCTCTGCTGAACTGTCCCAATATTTCTCTTTCTGACTTTTACCACCACACCTTACCTGCTCTAGTGGGTTCTGGATTGGCATCTGGTGGGTTCCAGCCATTCCACCTGATCAGGAGTGAGCATGCAACTCATTAAGTATACTGCAAAAATCCAGAGCGGTTATGGGTCCACGCAGTTACGACACCCTCTAGTGTCATCTTATGGAAAGTCACCCTAAGTGCTCCATCACAAATTTGACTTTAGGATATGGGGGTTTGTTGAATTGAAAACCCTATTGCCTGTCCACTGATCCTCTTTGCCTTCTAAATCAGTTGACACAGTTGCAGTAACCCAAGCAATGGCGGCCTCTCACTGACCTACCCTTTTGCCTGCTGTGCTCTTGAAAACGAGTCCCATGTTGCAAGATGGGGTTTGAGACAAATTCCAGCTCTTGACAAGTTGAAAACCATCAGGTTATACAGCAGTACATACGAGGCTTGTATAGGCTTAATATTTCAATAGGGAGTCTATCTGCGGCTGGAGTTTTGCTTCCAAAACAAACATTTGCCAGCACGGGAAGTATGACTACATTACAGCATTCCATAGATTTGCAGATCGGTGCAAAGCATCCCAGAGACCTGCTCTTAATTCAGTGATGACTCTTTATTGCTTTGTGTGATTGCACTAGACGATGCGAATGCAAGTCAAGAAATATTGACAGGGTTTTAAATGGATTTGTAATGGCAAGGAGTATGCGATCCGTGTTTTCTGATGTTTTATTTCATACCTAAATAAAATATCAGTTATTAAAAAATATAGATTTGTAGCCTTTACCTATTAGTGTGATATTTTTGCTCGATAAAATTTATTTGAAATAGGCTTATGATGTAAGGGATGGATATAAAGGGACAGCACCATCACCTGTGAATTTTAGTGTAGTATCTGTCACTCTGTCACTTTCTTTATTCTTCAAATCCACTTAAGAGGGCTTACATCAGATGGACTGATGGAGGGTTCAATAGATTTATCCAGAGGGATCAAAATGGAGATAAACGATCAGCATATTTCAGCTCTGATTAGTTCCTGCCGTTAGATATTGATCTAACTTAACATGCTCACTAATGAGTTTGAAGTAAACAGCACATTAGTGAATTAAGAGGGCTCCCCACTGATCACCTCAAGGGATGGGTTGGATTATATGAAAGGAAGCAGCCCCTCAACCTGGTTCTGAGCCATAAAGGGCCTTATACTAGCATCTTGCAGCTTTATCTTTCCCTTTCTGACTGATGGTAGGGGAGCTCCACCAATGGCACTGATTAGAGCAAGGGTCTTCAAACCCTGGCCCAGGGCTTGTTAACACCCTTAACAAGCCTCCCTAGTGTTGTGCTGTGTCCACCTTAAAGCAAAATTTGGAGTACAGGATTTATTCAACATCTGCAGCCAGGTCCTTTTGGGACATTCAAGGTCGAAATCAGAAGAACAATGTTACAGGAACTGACACAGGGTAAAAAACATTTTAACAACATATGATTGGCTATACATTGAATATATCATTCAAAGCATACAAACTAAACTAGAAGTGGGCTGTAACTTCTGATTCCTGGGACTTCTCAGTTAGATTCTTATTTTCTGCAAAATTGAAAAGTTTTGTTTCATGTCCTACTGGGTAACTTTGCAATGTTTGCTTTGTGGTTAGTACAATGTGATCAGCTTTTAGAAACTTCAGCAGAATGGACATTTGCTCAATTAGCTTTTAACCTGCATTGACCTTATTAGCCTGCAAACAGTATAATTTTATACAGACTGAGTATAATATCATACAGACTGCGTCACTAGGAATTTTCAAGCAGACGCTTCACAACCACATGTCAGACATGCTCTAAGTTGATTTCCTGCTATAGGCTGGGATTGGATATGACCTATGAGGTCCCTTCCAATGCTATGACTATCACAAAAGGCATTCCAACAGCATGCATGTCAGTACACCTCTGGGAAGCTGGTAGGAAGGCTTACATCATCTTCCTGCCCAAACCATTGGGAGAGTCCTAGCTTACTATAACACAGTGATTCTCAAGCATTTGAGCCTGGCACCCCCTTCTGAGAATGACAATCTATCTAGGACCCCACACCCAGGAAGTGATGACCTTAACCTGGAGGTGATATCACGGTGGGAAGTGTGATCAAATAGAATGTGAAAACACAGTGATGCCAGAGCTCCACCTGGCCCCCGTTACCTTGGTTTACGAGAAGAATTTGTTCCAGAAGCGTGCCTGTAATCCAAAACACTTGTATATCAATGCAAATTTTCCCATAAGAAACAATGGAAACTCAGATGATTCCTTCTACAACCCAAAAATATTCATATAAAATGATTACAATCTATATATATAAAAGAGAAAAGTCACCGACTGAGTGACTCACTGACTCGCTCACTCACTCACTGACTCATCACCGCCCTGCCAAAACTGCTAGAAGTGTGAAATTTGGGGTGGGTGTTCCTTCCGTGACTGAGGGGTGCAATAAGAACCGATTTTCGGAAATTCCAACCGGAAGGGGGTGAAAAGGGGCACAACACGTTTTCCTCCCTATACTTTGCATTGAGAATTGCTGACTCAGAAACATTCTGCCCCAACTGTTGGGCCTGAAGCATGGAATTCTGGGAGTTCCTTCTGTCACCTGAACTCCCACCAAGAACCATCTGGAGACATTTAACCCTTCAGGGGCTGAAAAGGGATGAACATGTTTTTGTCCTATACTTAACAAGGAAGACTGAACAACATCCAGCCAGTTTGGTGCTCGGTGCCTTGTGCACTGGGGGGATGTTGTTTGGAAGAAAAGGTTGCACTGGGGAGGATGCTATGCATCAGGGGAAGTTGCACATGGGGGGATGATGCACATGGGGGGAAGTTGCACATGGTGGGAAGTTGCGCAGGGGAGAAGTTGCGCATTGGGGTTGATGCGCACAGGGGAAAGTTGCGCATGGGGGTTGATGCGTATGGGGAAGTTGCGCATGGGAGGACATTGTGCATGGAGGAAAGTTGTGCATGGGGAAAGTTGCGCATGGGGGAAAGTTGTGTATGGGGGAAGTTGCGCATGGGGGTTGATGCGCATGAGGGTTAATGCACATGGGGAATAGTTGCGCATGGGTGAAAGTTGCACATGGGGGAATTGTGCATGGGGAGAAGTTGCACATGAGGGGTGATGCATATGGGGAAGTTGCGCATTGGAGTTGATGCGCATGGGGGAAGTTACGCATGGGGAAGTTGCTCATGGGGGAAGTTGCGCATGGGGGACTGATGTGCATGGAGGGATGATGCACATGGGGGTTGATGCGCATGGGGAAGTTGTGCATGGGGGAAGTTGCGCATGGGGAACTTGTGCATGGGGGAAGTTGCGCATGGGGGTGTTGCACATGGGGGATGTTGCGCATGGGGGTAAGTTGCACATGGGGGGAAGTTGCACATGCAGGGAAGTTGCCCATGGCGTGTTGATGCACATGGGGTGTTAATGCACCGTGGGGGGATGGCGTATGGGGAAATGTTACTGCCGCAATGCGGGCACGTTTTTCGCTAGTAATGTAATATAATATAAAATAATAAAGTATGAAATATAAAGAAAAATAAAACAAATTAACCTGCATTTATTCTCCTAGGTCTCTCAGGCTGCAATCTGCTCCCCGCACATAAGAGTGAGCCCCACTGATTATTATAGGGGTTACATTAGAGTAGACATGCAAGGCTAGGTCTCTTGGGCTCCTTTCCATTGTCCCCCTTAAATAGGAATGAGCTCCATTGACTTTGATAGACTTACCCTACAATTCAGAGTAACTAGAGGAGCATGTAAGAGACATTACATGCACCTGTAGCTACAGCATCACCTAGTGAAAACCTATGGGAAATTAATATTGCAAACCAGAGTAAATTGTTCTTACACCGGAGCAAGGTCTCCCCGTAGTCACTTTGGATTGTGTCCTTACTTCAGAGTATATATGCATAGGCTGGTCTCTCAGGAGAGGTGGAACAGGTGTTGGCAGAGTGCCGAAACCAGCTGTACCATGGCCAGGACTGTTTTTCGCTTGTTTATCAAGACATTGGTTGTATATCAAGTCAAAATTTATTATGTTTGCTTATCTTGCAAAACACTCTCAATTCAAGTTAGTCTCAAAACTAAGATTTTACTGTATCTCCTTAGTCTTGCACTGGTGCAGGTCGAAGTAGACCCATTATAAGTTAGGAGCCAATCAATCAATCAATCAATCAATCAATCAATCAATCAATCAATCAATCAACAGTATTATGCAGGGGTAAGTGGAATTTAAATGCCTGTTGAAGCCTCTAGCCTGTTTACTCCTCTATGGTTGCAATGTTTACCAGTTTGGCATGGCAGGGTGACCATTTAGAATGGAGGACAGAGTGCCTATCGGGGGTCCCTGAAGCTCTTGGATCCTCCAACAGCCCTACATGTGTAGCAGCCCTATATAAGTGTATGCAATTCTGGATATCACATTGATGCCCTTGCCCTCCCCCTACAAATACCTATTTAAAGAGATAAATCTCCCTAAAAGTTTGTGAAAATTGGGTAAGGATCAATTCAGATCTGTGCCAGCTAAGTTGCTGGCACAAGTCCAAGAAGGCCCATTAAGGGATTTTCAGTCCTGGAATAGGGTTAGGATATAGCAGAGGCCTCCTCTGCTGCCTGACTCCTCCTGATCAGCCCCCATTCTACGCTTCCCCCACCCAGAAGTATCCCTTTTCTTCACCCTCCTTCCACTCGATGGAGAACTTACCTGCCCTTACCTACCTTACCTACTCTCCTCCACTTGATGGAGAACATATCAGATATTAACTTACCTGGAAGCTAAAGGTCTGGATTTGGTGCCAGTAGGATGGTGAAGACCTTTTTGCCAGTGTGTCTTTCTCTAAAGTTCTCAAAACTTTATTCTGCTTTTACAATTGCTAGTGACCATGAGAAAATATGAGCTTCAGTAGTTCTTCAGAGACTAGGGCTGAGATCCTAATCTTCAGTAGGGCCAGCCTAAGCCCTGGCATAAGTCCTGTGCTGACCTGGGGATGTCACCAAACTGGAGTAAGACACATCTGCCCCACTCCTGGGGGACGGTGAGTCCAGTGCACAGACTTGTGCTTGCCTTCCTACATCACCACAGGAATGGGATGACCAATGAGTTGCGCTGGCCTAGGTTAGGATAATACCTAAGTGTTCCACACCACCGTAGCTCTCACTGATGGCTTAGGAGTACCTGGTCCTCACACCACTTTGGTCTTCTTCAGTCAGTGGCGTCACCAGACTGGTGTGGCTGGTGTGGGCCACACCGGGTGATGCGCCTCTGGGGGGTGACGCGACAGAGGAGTTTGACACTCCTTCGGGCAGCACCGGGCATCAGTGCACCGATTTAGGCAGAGCAGAAGGAGAGGAGAGCCAGCCTTAGAGAGGAGGAAGTGTGCGCCTCTGTACAGCTATTCGGCCTTACTAGGAAGGCCGAATGGACATGCCTTTGGACATGCACAGTGCGTCTCTGAGCAGCCATTGGGCCTTGCTATGAAGGCAGAGCCAGCTGCTCCGCCTTGGAGCAAGGCTCAATGGCTGCGCAGACGCACTGCACATGTCCAAAGGCTTGGACATGTGCAGGGCGTGCCTCTGCACAGCCATTCAGCCTCGCTAGGGAGGCAGAGCAGCGGCCAAATGGCTGCACAGAGGTGCAGACTTCCTCCTCTGTAAGATGGAGCAGGCTGCTCCTCCTTAGAGCTGAGGAAGTCTCCTCTGAAGCCAGCCAGCTTCAGAGGAGACTGTGCAGGCACCAACTTTGGAGCCTGTGCCGTCCCAGAAGGGGGCACGCATGCGTCCTGGGGGGTGACGCACTTGTCCCCGCACTGGGTGATGTGCACACTGATATTGCCCCTGTCTTCAGTTTACACACAGTACATTATACACAAAAGTAGAAGGGAGTACACCCTTCTAGGAACAGCTAGAATTGTATCTCGCAAGGAAATTATGGTGGAACCTTATGGTGGATAAATTGTTTTGTATGTGGCAGATTAGGTGATATCTGCTAGAGAAAGTAACTAAATAAGATCAGCCTGGCTTATAGCCTTTCAGCAGGGAAATACAAAGGAAGCAGAATGTTGTGAACAACTTTATTATGCTGCATTTGACACTTTAGCCAAGGCTAAATGGAGTGTCAGTGTATTGAACATGTTACATTTTCACTTCTATTCATTTTGTTTATAAATAGCTTTTCCAGTCAGGCAGGCAGTGGCTATGCCTTGACTTACATAGATCTAATCGAAAAGTCTAGCAGTTGAAAAGCTGGTTAATATATTTTTTTCCTTCCCAGTTATATATTTTTGCAGGGGTACATAGTATTTCTGAATTTTGTATCTTGTATGCATTGTGTTGCCAAATATCAAAATATCACTTTAGATCACCAGGAGTGATCTGAAGACCATCCCGGACCACCTGTGTACCCTGATGCATTGGTGGTTGGGAATCCCCCTAACCCACCTTGCTGTGGAAATTCAGCTTCAAATCTGAGCCTAGTCAGATTTGAAGACTAGGAGTAGGGTTGCCATACGTTCCTGAAAACCAGGACACTCCCAGTTTTCAGGGACTGCATTGACATACTGGCAACATTGACATTAGGTCTTGTCCTGGTTTTGTGGAAGAGAATTATGGCAACCCTAACTAGGTGACAGGTTGATCAGAGGGTGTGTGTATGTGTGTCTGTGAGTACATATATAAAGACAAATCTAAAATGTAAACTATAGTAAACTATAGTACAAACTATATTTGTTGATGAACTCTGTTCTGTGCCACTGCTGCTTCCAGTAAAGGCAGTCAGGATCAAGGTCAGGATCTGTCCTAGTTGAGTGGACCCTGAAATGGGCATGGATCCATAACTAGGCTCCACCCCAGCTAACCCTTATGCCGCCCAGCCCTTGATTTAAACATGGAGATCCCGAACAATTTGCAACCTTCAATTTACAACCATTTAGTTGTTATTTTTTCTCTCTGAAAAGAAGCTTTTGGTCGTTTGAGCCCCCACCTGCAGGCTGAAGTGATACAGTTTACTACTTTCAAGAGACGTACGGCCTGAGTGTAATTTTGACAATGTTTGCTGTGGTGGAGGCACACACTTGCTTCTGCACAGCAGGCAGTGATTACAGGGGGTCTGTTTTACATCGCTCCACTTGCAGCTTGCGACTTCCAGTGTGCTGCTCCTGGTGAGCATAATTAACCCCTTGTCCCCTGCATGCGGCAGTAGTCTTTGAAATTTAGTTCCAAATACATGGGAGAACGGTGAAGGGGGAAAAATTTCTTAGAGAACAATTAAACTTTTCTTAACACAGACCTTTTTATAAAATCATTATTAGTCTCAGCAATACTGACTCATTCCCTTTTGAAAAAAGCCTACCGTCTTTGATAGATTTAATGGAAAGGTTTTGCTTTGTTCGGTAAGAAAACAGTTTCATACTTAAATCATAGCATTTTATGATTGTCTGTTATTTTTGTGGTCCTTTGCATTTTGTTTTCCACTGAACCCTCCTGCAGGGCTCGTGCACTTCTGAAAGACTTTTTTTAATCTGTAGATTTCAAAATTAGTTTTGACTCCTTCAAATCACTCTACTGATGATTAAATTGGACATGGGGACTTTTTGCTGGATACAAATGTGCTTGTTTTATACAGTCTGGCATGTATGTACAAAATTACCGTGTCGAGAAGGGTCTAGCCTTGCTTTATGCTGTCTGACGCTTGCTTTCTGCTGCTTCTAAATAAGCAAGGAATAAAATAAGAATTGGAGAGTCCTGTGTCAGGCTGGAAGGCTAGCTGAGCTTTGCCCATCCTGCCTCCCCCACCATGTCTCCTCTCTGCCCTCTCCCCATCGCCTCCCAGTATCCACTGCCCCAGAACACCTCCTCCTGCCTTTCTCCATGGGTGGGCTTGCACAGCTAGCTCTGGTACTGGGTTTGTAGTAAAGGCTTGCAAATGTGCCTTATGGTGTGTTTACAACAGTGCATGCAGGCAGTAAGCTGGTGCACAGGGTTCAGGACTGGGCCCTAAGTTTTCAAGATTCCAACAGGTTCCATTCTGGAGGTTTGTCCTGAAATAGTAAAATATGTATGTTCCTGGCTTTGGTTGGCCTAGCACTATTGCTCCCATATCACAATGGATAGATTGTGCCTTTGTGTCAGTAACCCAGACATCTGGAACCCAGACAGCTGCCTAGATATTTCAAGTGTCTTGAAATGTTTTTTTTCTAAATTGTAACATGAATGGAGAAGTGAAGGGTAACCTTTTCTGCTAGTTCTATCCTTTAATGGCCCCACTCAGGCTATTTTCCCCTAGTTAGGCCTAGGGATTATGGAGTCCTCTGGATTCCAAGACCAGAAGGGGTTTTCTGGTTTTAGAGCTCAACTCTAAAACTGGACTCTATTACCAGGGTCCAGTGTGGGTTGTTTGCTGGGAAGAATTAATGCCCAGAGTGTGGAGTAATCTCCCTCCAGCCAATTCTTTTCCACAAATGATCACCTGTTCCTGCAATTGCCTGCAGAGATTGGGACTTCTGATTGCCTTGGGATGTGAAGTTCTGTCATCACAGAAAATGACCAGAAAAATCCCTTAAGTCAGAATTGTGTGCATGTGCTTTTCAAAATTTGTGTCTGGCAAGAGACCTGTGGCTAGTCTGATGTACCCTCCATCTTTCTGAATGACAGGAAGGGGCTATTGTGTGCACTGAAACACAAGAGTAGGTGACCTAGGAATTTGCTGTCAATATCAGCACCCCAGGTCATGTGTGTGGTGCTGTTCAGGTGTTAATCTGAACTGAGAAAAAGAACACAAGGGTTCATGTCCTTTGCCATTAGCCATTAGATATTTCATTTTCTCTGCAAACTGCTTTGTGAACTTTGTGAAAAGTGGTATATAAATACTGTTGATTGACTGATTGATTGAGTGGCTGGTCCAGTAGCCTCTGCATTTGAAGGAGCCTGTGCAGGAAGGCATACAGTGCACACACAATTATATAGAAACCCTTCCTATTCAAGAGTTAGGCTGCAATCCTAAAGACACTTTCCTGGGAGTAAGACCCATTGGACACAATGGGGCTTACATCTGAGTAGACGTGGTTAGGATTGTACTCTTTGTAGAGTTCAATCCTGCTGCAAGAATTGGTAGTCTCTTGCAGGAATTATTCTGATCACATGTAGACATCTCGTACCATCCTACACCTCCTTAATATAGGAACAATGTTGCATATGTGCCAAGCCATCTTTAGAAAGTGACTGGAAGAAATCTTGATTGTCCTCATGCTTGAGAAGCACTGATTAAAAAGCATTTTAATTGAAAGAACTACACGCACACACTCCACTTTTTAATCTATTTGTGTTCAAAATGGGAGACTGTGTTGATAAAAGTAGAATCTGTTTATTAACACTCTAATAGCATTTACTCACTTTAAACAGCTATAAGCACAATTATTTTCATTACCAAGCCAGCAGGTAGGACATTAATAGCGAAGCCATTCACAAAAACAGCTCTGCCCCTTGGCTTCGTGCTCCCTCCTGAGCTGCGGCCGTTACTCCCAGGAAGCCCTGAACTCCTTCAGAAACCTTACTGGTTACACAATAAACCAGTCTGTCTTGTTCAGATATGCTGTTTGTACACAATATTGTGTGCCTGAGTGCACATTTAAGTACAATACCTATACTGGAGAGAAAGTAATTGATTTAAGAGAGATGGCAGCTCAGTAGCTCATTTCATACTTTCACAATATAGCAATTTCTCTAAAGCCTCTCGTTTTCTCCTTTCTTCCACGGTGCAGCTCATCTTAGCTTTCCATCAATTTACCTTAAGCATCCAAAACAGCAAGGGACATTTCTGAACAACCTGGAGTATTCATCCTGGATCTGAAGTGAAAAGATGAAACAAACGCATGCACTATTAACAGGTAAATATATGTATTTTAAGCATCTTTCGAAGAGTGCGGCTTATTCTGTTATAAGGATTTTACATAATTTGGACCTTGGAGAGGATTAGGGAAGATACTGAATGGGGGCTTGCAGAACGCCGACTTTCAGGCTCCAATCCAGAATGAGTTGACTGTCGTTAGTAAACCTCTTTAATTATTTCATAGGATTACTGCTGTTCAATCTGAAACGCCTTGCTTCTTAAACCCTAGATCTGTGAGACATAAATCAGATTTTGGCGTTGTAGGACATGATTGTGAATTATGTATGTGCATGAATTACTGCATTCACGCACGGCTGCAATGCTTAATAGTTTCTTGTAAGCATGGCCCATTGAAATGAATGAGAAGAGTTTAATATGGTTAGAACTGCTGTGTAAAGTTCTAGCCCAATGAAATTTTCCTCCTTTTTTCTTGTTATGCGCTTCTCAGATCTAGAACACATTCTACATCATGGGGACATTCTATACCATGGGGACACTCATATCATGGGGACATTATATTCCATGGGGGATGCTGCTTTTGTATGACTGACTTCTGTGTGGAGTATTACTGTACAAAACCAGTGTATTTGAATGGTTAGTCAAGTGTGTCAGACTAAGAAATTGGAAATCTGAGTTCAAATCCCTCTTAGGTATGAAGTTTACTTGATAACCTTGAGCCAGCCACTATAGTCCTCTTCAGACAGTTCAATGTGCAGGATGCTTTCTATTTAATGGGAAGAACAAGAATATGCTGGACCATCCTGCCACTGTGCCAATATACTTCTCATGTTCCATGTGGGAGTATTTATCTGAAATAACAAATCCTCACTACAGGATGTCTCTTTTTCTGGTGTGCTGCAGAGTTTAAGGATGTTGCAGTCCCAGCATGCGTTGATGCTGACATGATCTCTTCATACTGGTTACTCTCTAAAATCTCTTCTTGTTTTTAATAGGTAATTGTAGGGTTGCCATCATTCTCTTCCACAAAATTGGGACAGAGCACTCTGTCCCTTTTGCCAGAAAGTGATCATAAACCCCAACAATCAGGATTATCCCTGTTTTTTGGGACATATGGCAACCTTAGGTGATTGGAATAATATTTCTATCTTTCAGAAAGTGGCTATTTTAAATTAAATTAGTTGGTGGGGGAAGGGAAGGAAAAGAACTATCTATGCTGGTCATAGCAACTTGGTGAAAGGGAAGAAGAGAAGTCTAATTCATCATTATCATGATGGAAGCATGCAAGTGCTTCCATATCTTTTGATGGTGAATGTGTTAGGACTTTATCTGTATGAGGACAGAAGCTCTTAGGCCAAGTCCTCATACAGGACTTTCTCTGTATGAGGACAGAAGCTCTAACTGCCCAATTCTCAATTACCGGTAACTTTCATTTGCCTCATTTTTGTTTTTGTTTCCACTACAGAACACTTCATGGTAGGGTTGGGTATGGGCACCAAATCCAATCTTAGTTTGCCCTTGCCTCTCCCTGGACTTCTTTCCGACTTCTTTCACACAGTAGCAACTTAAGACATAAGGTGCTTGTCTTGCCAAAGAAAGTTTTTTGAAAAGCTTCCCATCCTTCTTCACTCTCTTCTTCCCATCTGCTCATTTTTCTGGGCATGATATGCCCTTATGTGAGAAATGTGGTTTTCATAATGTCAAAAATAATTTTTTAAGGGTGAGAAAAATAAACATGCTCTTTGATCTATAAATTGTGGCTTTGGTTTAGATGTATGTGTTATGTGGAGGGTCAAGCAGGAAGTTGCCTTATGAAGAATCAGTTCCACTGAGGTCAGTAACACTGACTACTTTGATTGGCAGAGGTTTTCTTGGGTGCTTTCCCTGCCATACCTACATGCAGATTTCAGGACTTGAACATTTTGCAGAGAGAGAGAGAGAGAGAGAGAGAGAGAGAGAGAGAGAGAGAGAGAGAGAGAGAGTCATTCTTGAAGTACAAATAACTACTTACTTTTCGTGACAAAACGCAAAGAAATATGAAGATGAACAGTCCTTGAAATGCATTGAAAACTGTAAAAAGATAGGCAGTGACTACTGATCCCTGGATAACATGGAGCACACCAAAGATCCAGGTGGCACCAAGGAGGAAGAGGAGAGAAAGGGCCCCTCGGGCACAAGACCTGTTCAGAAAGAAGACAGTGACCATCAGAGGGCTGTTTTCCTTTTCTCTCCAACTGCTTCACTAACCTACCTGAACATGTCTTTCTCAACTGCAAATAAAAAACAAATCCTAAAAACGGCATGGGAATTACATGGTTTCTCCTTTAGGGTGTGCTGCAGTGCTGTTCCCAGAAAGATATTCTCTTGCTAAAAGGAAAATAAAGGAACTCAAAACACCAAAGAAAGAGTAAAACTGGATGGCTTTTAAAACACTGGCAGTCTTAATCTTCAAATCTGTTTCCTCTGGTGTACTGCAGAGCCATATGATTTGATTTTAAATCTACTGTTAGTGTAATTCCCTAAGGTAAAAACATATGTCTGTTATGAAGTATACCCCCTAAGAAACCTTGGAAAAAATGTAGAGTATGCTCTTAGGTCAGCACATGTGCATGACATCAAAGGGATCTTTTGGCTCTTTCTCAGTTTCAGCCTTGGAGATAGTGCTGGCTGTAAAACCAGACTTTCTCTTTATATTAAAAGGATTTTTTTTCTTTTACAATGCAAGGGAACTTTAAATCGTTGTAAGGTCATAATACTGGTGCTCTAATAGCATACAAATCTACTTTCCTTTTTTTGCTATCAGACTGTAGTATATACTATATACGTATACACGGCCTATTCCATGGACTCTTGACAAATTACACCATGTTGTCTTGCAAATGAGCGTACTGATTAGTTTTTCTCTTTCATTTTCGGTCCAGCAATTGCTGGACCTCTTTTGCACAAGGGAGCTGCTTCCAGACCTCCCCCTCTTTCCGATGCTGTTTCCATGAAAATGATTGAAAATAATTTTTTACTTCATTAGAACCAGCTCACTGTGTGAAGCTGATAGGGTGAGGAGTAGGAGAAAAGTGATCAATCAAACCATTGCTAAATCCTAACTATAAATCTGGTGCAGTTGAGTTGAAGCCGCAGGAGTGTTTCCAAGCAACAAAAACAGTAAGTTGTTTTCAATGGTCCCTGTAGCACACTCCAGCTTTTCCAGTACAAATGATTTTCAAGGTCTCGATAAATCAGTTTTAAAGAGAATGAGTTGATGGAAAAATCATAGCAATGAAAAAAAACTGGGGAGGGAACATGAAAGAAACAGGACGAGTGCCATATTTCTGTCTACCCCTGAAATAAAGTAATGGCCCACTCCTTCAAATGCACTGTAGACTGTAAAAAGATAGGCAGTGACCTATCAGTTAACATGGAGCACAGGTAGCACCAATATGCTGGTGGACTTCACAATTTGCCAGTGTATCCTTCCAATGTATTCCATAATTGTCTGGTACAGCAGCAGCTCTGTAGGTCTTCTATCACCAGTGGTGGGCTCCAGCAGGTTCGCTCTATAGAACCGGTTGTTAACGAGAGATAGGACATATAAAGTTTAAAAATAGCCATTTGAAAGCGGCTGCCAGGTGGGCATAGAACTGGTTGTTAATTTCTTTGAATCCCATCACTGCCTACCACCACAAAATTTTGAGGCCTTGTGGATGTGCCAATAGCTTGAAGACAATCTGCCAACTAACCTGGCAAAAAGTAGGCTGTGGTTGGTAAGTTGGAGGATTGTGAATGGCTTGGGGCAGTGAGTCAGCTTGTCCGGGCAGGTTTAGCAGCAGTTGCTGAGAACCTGAGGTTCAAGAATGGACCAGATACACTGGTTTGGGTATACCAGATTTGTGTCAGAAAAAAAGGTGGCACAGATCCAAGGAGTCCCATTGGTGTTCAGCAACCAGTGCAGTAGGTAAGTAACAAATTTCTGTACTTACTTCTCCACAACTGCCTGACTCATGGGATGCAGTGGAATCTGTGTCAGTACTGCTGTACTGCACAGGTCAGCCAAGGATAAAATCAGGTTAAGACTGAGGTTGCTTTCTTAACCTCTAGTTAGGCTGACATAAGTCCTGGCATGTGTCCTGTGCTGACCTGGGGGTGTCACAAAAGTGCTGTAAGAGGTTAGGCCAGCGCATTGACATATACCGACCTCCACACACCACCACGGGAAGATATGCCAGGTGAGTTATTTGGTTATGATTGTGCCCTGAGGAAAAGATAAATATTGTGAAGCACTCTTGTTTTTACTGGGAATTGTTAGCTTCATTTGACTGAGATAAATGAGCCAGTGCAGGATTTGGAGGGAACTGGGACGAGAGTTGAATGGTGTGCTTGATGAGTGGATTGGGGGTGGAGAATTGGGTCAAGGAAAAGGGCATATTTGACTTTGAAGGAGGTGGTATTGGTGGAAGCAGTGCATGACAAATCTTTTAATCCATTTCCCAGATCTGATCCAACTTCCCAGGCAACTCTAGTCTGCGTTCCTCATAGCAACTGCTTGGGCTTACCCAGGGACAAGGTGTATAATGTTCCCTTATTCTGAGGAGACCTATAGCAGTCAAAACTCCCCTACAGGATGCGGTGGAAACAACACTGGTGTCTCCCCATGCATAGTTGGATAGGATTGGGCCATAAAGAGTACATCAGTCAAATTAAACTCCGTGTTTGGGGCATTTCTTACATGACTGCAATTATTTCAGCCCAATTTGAAGGAAAGTTCTTTCAGACCCAGTTTATCTAATCAAAATCTGCAGAATCAGTGTTACCTTCCCATTGAAGTGGTATCTATTAAACTACTTGACTTTGCATGCTTTTGAACTACTAGCTTGGCAGGGTATGGACAGGAGCTCACCCCGTCTTGTAGGATCTGGGTCTGAAACCCTCGCCTGCTGGTTAACAGCCACAGTGTCTTAACCACTTGTGCCACTACAGCCCTCATTTCCACTTAAATTGATGGTCTTAAATTGATAGCAAAACAAATGTCATATCTTCTTCTTAGCAAAACAAATGTCATAATATAATGAAACGAAACATTCTTCAGGAGGTGTTCTTATCATGGTGATGTGTCACTACTTTGAGAGCACAATCCTATGCATGTCTACTCAGAAGTAAGTCCCACTGTGTTAAATGGGGCTTACTCCTAGGAAAGTGTGTATAGGATTGCAGCTTGAAACATATTGATGTTTATAAAGTTAATGCCAATGTTTAAACTTACCTTATGTTTTCATAATTACTAACTTCAGGCTTCAGCAGTGCTGTTTGTCGAAATACTTTATAGATAATAACACCAAAGGCCATCAAATTAACCTGAGGAAATATTTATTTTTAGCACTGAAAGATACACAGTGGAACAATGGCAGTATTTTTACATTTAAAGCAAACCAATTAAATATCTTGTGTGCATTTAGTGGGGGAAGAAACCACTCTTACAGCCAAATCCCGAGTAACTACGGGAGCACGCAAGAGACATTATGTGTACCCATAGTTACTGCATCACCTAGTGAAAACCTATGGGAAATTCATATTGCAATCCAGAGCAAATTGTTCTTACACCGGAGTGCAAGGACTCCCCATAGTTACTCTGAATTTTGCCCTTATACACTCATATATTTTTTAAGTATACAGGAATCACCTAGGTCAAAAGAGACTGTAACTCTATATTTTTCCACTATATAATTGACAGGAGCCTGCAAATGTTTATTGAATTCATTAGTAAATCTCATTATGTTATATTTCCGGACAGATTATCCTCCAACGTCTATTATATGAAATGTATGTTCACCTCTATTTATTTCAGCCAAACCAACATGATACAGAAACTAAAAACTGTTCTGATCAAATGTATACTGCTTACTGTATAATAATAATAGTAACTCCTCAAGAGCTGAGATCTTTGGGCTTAAAAGGTACAAGAGAAAAGGTACCTTAAAAAGTACTAGTTTTTACAATGAGTTTTAAAAAGCAACTGTGGACAAAATGTGCCATACTTTGAACTAGATATTAAATATAACATTTGTTTCCGTTAGGAAAAAATTAGCAGTCAGAAAAAATACCGAACATGAGCACCAGAACAAATAACTACTAGAAGTTTTCCCCAAAGTACCTGACAACTTACTGTAAAGCTTCCCAAACCTTACACAGGTAGTTATGGGGGTGTTATGTAAGTAGTTATGGGGGTGGAGTAAATGGGCAGTAAGAGGATCTCCCTGGAGTCCCATCAGCAGATACTTGTCTGCTTAACCCTTCGTTTGACTCAACTGATGGGCGCAGTGCGCACAAAATTCCACTGTTGGAAAACTGTCATTAGCACCTAATTAACTCAATTGTAACACTCATAAAGTTTTAAGTGACATTCATTAGGATGAACAAAGAGACAATAATCAAAAATCCTCATTTATTAATCATACAGCTAGTAAAACCAAAATCACTGAAAATTAATACTCGCCTCCACATTGCCTTATGTTTTCATGAAAAGGAAAGACATATGAGCATTAATTATGAGCTGAACTGGAAATATAGGCACTGTAAAGTCACTCTGAGTCACTCTGAGTCGCTGTTGGGAAGTTCAGCAGTTCAGTTCTGTGACTGAAAGTCTTGTCCAGCAATAGCTTTGAGGGCCGCATTTGGCTTAGAAAACCCATAGATGCGGCCCTTGTTGGGCAAGCCAAACTTCTCTGCATGTGTTCTCTGTTCCTGTTGAAATCAACAGGAAAGCGAATAATAAAATTCAGGAGGTGCAGGTATCCCTGGAAGGTGAAACCAACACCTCACCGAAGTTGGGGGGAAAGAGCCTTGGAAAGGAGAAACATCCATATCATCAAGAGGGTCAGGAACCCCATGAACAATGGGAGAGTCCTACCTCAAGGCAAAGAGGACTTGTTCATTAGCATGTGCATAGATAGCAATCAAAGTGTGAAGACAACATGAGCAAATGGTCAGTAAAATGCAGGCTGAGATGGCTTTTTTCAAAGACAAGAGAAAAAGACAAGAGAAAAAGCAAACAGGAGTAGATGCTTGAACTGTATCTAATTGGCAACCCTAGGCAAAAATACATATTTATATACAAAATATGTACAATATTATGAACAAAATCATAATATCCACAATCTTTATAATTTCCATTCATAAAAAGAGCTAAATAAACAGTTATGATGAATATAAAAGGAAATAAGAAACTTCCAAAAGTCAGCTTAGGAGGGGCAACCGTGGCAAAAATTTGCCAGGGGCTCCCCAGAAAAGAAGCTGGAAAATTGACTGGGGGGGGGGGGTTTAAAACAACACCTAGAACTAGGAAGATACCAGGAGGGGCAGGCCTCTTGGCCATCAAGGTGCAGAGAGGGAGCAAAAACAAAATCACATGGAATTCAAATCCTAGCTACGCCTAATGTAAGATTTCCTATGAGGAAGAATCCGTCACCTCCTTTGGCAGGCTGTTCCTCCTCATATATTCTCCTTCCTTGTTCTATTTGTATAGCATATGAAGCTGTCTCCTTGTTTCTGTTTCCCACCACTCTCTTTGTATTTTGCTGGGACTCAACTACTTCTTTCTCTTTGGAAAACTGCTTTCATCTCTCTTCAAGATGCTGCTCAAGCTCCACTTCTGTCTTAATGATAGTGTTTCAGAGATTTGAAAATGAGGTTTTACTTCTCTTTTTTGCCTGCAGAGCACTATAGCACATTGATTTTCGTGCCTCACTATGTCCTTCCAATTATTGTTGAGGATGCTAGGGCATGTGATATACTATTCATCATTGGAGGGAAAAGGTCAAATGTTCCACTAGGTATGGAATTTACAGATGTCTTTGGGATATATGTGGCTAGTCTTTAGCTAACAGGCTTGAATAAGTGTTGGATAGTTTTACAGATGTCGATTTAGCCCCACTCCCTGTTTTTAGTTTGTGGTCTTAAGCTATCTGCTATAAGTGGGTGAGAAGTGGCAGCATACCAGAGGGAAAAATAATGTTGGAAAATTTCTTCCCCTTGTTTGAAACAGTGCTCGTAAAATCAAGATGCTGCTGGACAAGAGCCAAGTCTAATTCCTATTGTTTGACACCAAAAAAGCCTTGGATCTTCCATTATATTAAATAAACAAATACACAATATTAACCATGCTATTCCTGAACAAAAGAATGTGTCTATGATTACTGGCTGAATGTTATCTCCTACTTGTATAAGAGGTATTAGCTGACATCTGTCATGGGGTACATCATGAACAATTCTGTTTACGGTGTTCACATCTACTAATCAATGTCTGCAGCAATGACTTTACCAGAGATACAAGATAGGAGGCTTTTTAGATGAAGGAAATAGCTCTGGCTAATAGCCAGAGCTATTTCCTTCATAGTTTCACAAAATATTCTCCTACAGTTGCATCAACAATGCTATGATTGTCCACATTGGATACACTGCAACACAGGTCAGAAAAATTGACAATCATCAGGTCTGAAAAAGGTGAGGGGACAACAGCAGGTTTGTGACAATGTCATCTCCATAAAATGTGATGGAACAAAGGGTGGCAAATCTGAACTGGAAAGCTACTGTGGAAGCATTGCTAGTCTTGCCCAGAAATTCCTGGGGCCCAGTGAGAGTACCTGAGGGGGGCTTGCAGTATCAAACAGAGGCATGGCCACTAAATGTCAGCTTCCCACTCTGAGAAAATTCTCTGAATGTATTTCGGAAGGGAAGAGTTTCTAGGCTTTTGAGGGCTTTTGAGAAATAATCCATGAGTTCACAACAGGGATTTCTTTTTAGCTAATCCTGCCAGAGAAAAGAGGCAGAAAGAGAGCGAGCATCACTGACAACATTACGGTTGTGGTGAATGGAATGAGTCGGGACAATCAAATTATGAAAATGTGAATCTGGATCCTTTTCCTTTATGAGTGGTAGATTATCATTCTTGTGGCCTCCAGAGATAACCCAATCTGGAATGGGGTGTGCTTTGTTTATTAAACCTTTTCAAAGGAGTGGAGCCCAAAGGCGTTTATTTGCCATGGCATATTCCGCCGCAGCTTGCTTATGTTCTTTGGGATATTTGATTCTATGGCTTTCTGTGTAAACAATAAAAAGTAAAATATCTTTAAATGAAAAGCTATCAAATCCTACAACATACAAAGAAGTTCATCCCCATCCTAACGTGGTCTTGCCTGCTTGCAGATGGAAAGAACAGCAAGATTGAATTGTTGTAATTCTGAGTTCCTCTGGAGAGAATCACAAAACCATATGATTTCCTAGTGTGTTAGATTTTGCATTAGGATCCGTGACTGAGTTGTAAGACATCCAGACAGCTCTATATTGAGCATACATCTGAGGAATACAACTTATTTCATCTTTTGTTGGCAGTTTGCTTAAACAGCTGGGTTTGAGTGCTTTTCCTGCCTTATGTCGACATACAGAAAGAAGAGCTGCATTTGGATTTGCCCAGCCAGAGCCTTTGTTGTCGAATTATCCAAACAAAGGCCATGAGCCCTTAGTAGTTTTCTGAAGTAATTGACTACAGGTATTTATTTATATATTCAGGTTTAAAGGATAGGAATTTTTCCTACCAACTAAAAGGAAATAGTGGAAATAGTGGGATGGGAGAAGTGTGTTGGATTCTTTACCCTCAGGACATCATCTCTAAAAACTGCCCTTGCCTGATGTAATGTCAAGTCTGTCTTGTGATACAGGATGTTGGGTTACGGTGAAGATATAAAAAGAGTGATGTATCTCAGATACTGGCTGGCAAGGAAACACTATGTGTGTTTAGGGGGATCTATAAAGCAACCCATTTTATACAACACAGGAGAATACCACATGACAAAAGTTTGGATAAAGTGTAAGATAGCAGAAAACAAATCCCAAATTACAAAATATGTACCCCCATCTCTCAAGAGAAGCTCCTGCCAACCCAGTGGCTGAAACTGAACCTGTATCAGTTATAGCACTGGTATAAGTCTGTGTTGACTCATGAAGGTAGATCAGGCCTGGGAAGGGAGTTGGGATTTAGAAGGTACCACTGCTGCTGAACCTGTCCCCTTCATTGACACAAGCTGCCTTCCTTCCTCACCCTTTTCCTCCTTGTTCTGCACAGCCCCCTATCTCCCTCTTGGCTCCTGTGTGGTCTTACCTAAGGGAGCTTCAGCCCATGACTGTGTAGACCTAACTACTCACCACATTTGTGGCAGCTGGAAAGCATGTTATGCTGGCATAACATAACATGCTTCTCACTAGCACAACGTGAGTTTGGGATTGGGCCACCAGTTTGTCACATTAGGATTGTTGTTTTATGTTTAGTATCGATGTCAACCTTTGCCCATCTGCTGCATTTTATGTATCCAATGCAGTTGATCAGTTTTTGTCTCTTTACTGTTTACCTGCCTGGCATCAGTCTCTTGAGAGGCAGCCAGTTGCCATGTTTACCCAAGATCTGCTGCTATTGGGTGCTAGGGGAATTTGAAACCCCTTAGTAGCTTGGCAGGGATGCTTTCTGAAAAAGGGGTGACCTCTTGTCTGTGCTATTTTTAGGTGGTAGCAATAAAATCTCTCTTTTTCCCAGTCCGATCCCAATTTACCTAGAAGAAAGGATAAGCAGATTGTTGACTGTTTTTTCCTATTTTGTTCTTCGTGTTCCCTCAGAGCTAGCTTATAAAAGATTATGCATGTTGTAGCATCACATCTTTCCTAGAAGGTAGTAGTAGATGATGCTGCATGTAATGTAGGCAGTGCTGTCACCAAGGTGGTATGGCTGGTATGAGCCACACCAGGGGACACGCCACTGCGGGGTGATGCACTGGAGAAGTTTGACACTCCTCTGGCATGTTCGCACTTCATCGCGCCCATTCGGGCCTGCTGCAAGACAGACAGCGGCCAGGATCTGCTGCTGTGCCTCGGAGCAGGCTCGAATGGCTGGTCACATCTGCCTGGCCATTCAGCCTTGCTTTGGAGCCTTGCCTCCAAAACAAGCCCGGATGGCCGGGCAAAGGTGCGGACTGTGCATGTCCAGGCTTTTGGACATGCGCAGTCCATTTCTCTGCTCTAAGGAGGAGCAGGCTGCTCCTCCTTCGAGTGGAGGAAGTCTCCTCTGAAGCCAGACGGCGTCAGAATTGGTGTCTGTGCAGTACTCTTCTGAAGACAGTTGGCTTCAGAGGAGACCATACAAGTGCCTGTGCAGTCCTGGGAGGGGTGTGCATATCCCAGGGGTGATGTGCTCCCCCGCATCAGGTGATGCGCACTGTTGATTCCCTCCTAAGCATTTTTTTGTCATTCCTGGGCATTCTAGTGGTCACTACCAGCAGCTTGACACTGGCTCTTTATTGGAAATGCCCCTTAATACTGTAGCATCTCCCTGCAGGGCACTCAAGGGCACTCAGCAGGAACTTGCTGCTGGGAAGATTTTCAACTCTTTAAGTATTTCCAAGGATGCCACCATCACAACATGTGCCACTGACACCTTTACTGTTATTTTATGATGCTCCCTTCTTAACTCAATACTCTTTTCAGGCCCCACGTTTTACCTGTGTTGGTGGGAGAAACCTGTTCAGCATAGCCTCAACTCTAATTCAAGCCTTTTAACTTTTGTTAACAGTGCATTATGAGGCTGTTTTGTCCGCTCCTTCACCTTGTTGTTCTATTATTGTTTTCAAGCTTCATTGATTAATATACTGAGTTGGTTAACCGTCCTGAAAATACTAATATTGAAGAGTGGATTTAAGAAGATGCGAATGCTGTTTGAGCGCGTTGCCATATTTTCTCTGACTGTTAACAGCTTTGGGAAAGGGAATAACTGGTCAGAAGCAAAGGGTTAAACTCTGCAGTCCCAGTTCAAACCAGCTGCCTTCTGCATCACCACTTTATAAGTAAGAAAGCAAATTCTGAACACAGAGCTCCCACATCACATCTAGATGATACCTAAGTTTACTTTGCAAATGGTGTAATCAGATTGAAAGTACAGTACTGAGTACTCCATGCTAAATACCTCAAACTGCTTGAGGCCTGATTGCTGAGCAACTGTTAAGTGGCTACTGACATGTCATGCACAAACAGGTGTGCCTCAATGTTCTTTTTGATTTTTGTTTCTTTTTAGAGAACAACTTCAGAGGCAGTGATGGAGAGCAGAAAATTGGCAATGTAGATCAGGTGCTTAACCCTTTTTCCTGCAGGCTATTTTCTACTTCAAAGAGCTGTGGTCCTGTCTTTTTCTCCCATAGGATTGGACTCACAGGTTTGCAACATGCTTTTCAAACTTTTCTGGGGAATACCTGCTTGGGTACCGGGGGACGGGGTGATGACAGAGAGTGGATTTGGGGCAGAGAAATGCTCGGTAGGAAAAGAATTATAAGCACTTCCCATCACTTCCCTAACGATGTTTTCACATTTAATCACCTCCTCTGAATATTCAGAACATAATGTTGTACATTATGTTAAAAGTTGTATATAACATGTAGTGTGTGCCTAATTTAAATGGAAACTCTGTCCTTGGTCCCATGGTAGAAATGTAAGTAATTGAGACTATACGTAAACATTGTTTTAAGATGTTTTACAGAGTAGACAGATATCTGGTGTTGTCTGATGGAGTAAGTGTATGAGCACCTGATATTATGTAAAATAATTCGCGCTTTCACATAATCAACGATAATTTTTAATTGAGTGCTAAGGGTTTTAAAATACACACAACCTGTTTATACATATGCAATAGCTTCATGTTGACTTTGAGTTGCAGTCCCAATGGGATCCATCTAATCAATTAATCATAGGGTTGGCTCAGTGTGAGTCTGCAAAGTGCTTGCACTCTTAAGGTGCTCTTTACATTTAGCTACTTCTCCCAGTTATTTCTGTGATGCTTGCCTGAGCGGCATAATTTCAAATGGGAATATAAATATTTATTCACCAATTTATTCATTCACCAAGATTGTGAGCACACCTGTTGATTGTGAGCACAGACCCCTAGTACAATGTTAAATTACCTCTCAATTCTGCTTGATTCAGTGAATCATGTGTGAACCATCATTTGGATTTCAATATGATTACTTTGTGTGTACCAGAAAGCCATGTCATAATCCTTTCTGAGATGGGCATTACAACAGTCAATAGTTATGATACTCTGAGGCTGTAATCCTAAATACACTTTCCTGGCAGTAAGCTCCATTGAAAAGCAATGGGACTAACTTCTCAGTAAAAACTGTATGGGATTGCATTGTGAATGTTCTATCAATGCATGCTCTGCATACCTTAACGAGTGAAAAGTTTCACTTTTATTTTGCTCCCTTTTATTTTATTTTCACACCCACCTTTTTGTAAGGTATCACCCGATTCATTACAGCTGCCCACAGACCCGTGACATAAACCAATACGATGTAGCTTCCAAACTAGGAAGACCATTACAAAAATAATTCAGATCATGGTTACATTTTGGAGGAGCAGGATCTATATAAATAATCCTTTCAATTGGATCATAACTTAGGAATTAAAAACCAACAATATTTTTATGGATGGGGGAGGGAATATGTAGTTTATATAATTTATTTTTCTTCCAATACAAGAATAGCAAAAACTCTCTGTTATTGAAGTCTCTTAAGAATTAGACCCCTAGTGACTTTCTGTTGCTACAAAGGAAAACTAGTCCAGGAAAGAAAGAGCTAATTCTAGAGATTCTGACACACCTTCTGAGGCAGTTGAATGTTTCACATTCAAAACTTCAAAAATACAACTCTCCAATCATCCCTTTCTACTTTTTCATGTTCTAGCTTAATAATTGATGAAACCATCTATATGCTGATGTCAAACCTTAGAGAAACGAGGCTTGTACGGAGAGAGAAGATGACTACTGCTGTTCTTTTAGTCATAGACTTGATTTTTGTGTAAAAAAAAATCAGATTAGATATGGAGCCTTCAAAAATGTCTGATATTCAGGGTAGCAGAATATGCACCATTCTCCCCAGTCACCCTTATTATATACATTAGAATTAACAAGCATGCATTCTGGTATACAGTCTTGAACAAACGGAGACAGATTTCAGTTTTTTGGCTGACAGCTGAGTGAAAATGCTGCTTCAAATACTGCTTCCATGAGGATAGAGGAACGTTAAGCTGATAAAGGCTTAATGCAGGAAATACAAAAATCGATGCCATGTTAATTGCTTAAAATTGTATGCAAGCTGGCAGTCAAGAAATTAGAAGTATGTCTGCTGTCTGATTTGGCTCATTATCATCTCCCAGATGAGTACACCTGCCCAAATGCTTTTGTTATTTGTTCTAATTTGACACAGTACCAGAGAAATATTTAAGACAAGAAGTAAAATTAGAGAAAGAAAAAATATATTAGCATGAAAGAGGGTTTCTGAAATAGTATGGTTGTCTTATGGTCCAATCCTATTCCCCGCCATTTGCAAAAATATAGCTCTAGTGACTGGAAACACCCTCCAATGGTGGGTGATGATGAGACAACCTGCCAGGAGTAAGGAAAAATATTTCCTACTTTTGTCTGTGTATGCCTCCAGGTGGCCTATGCATCTCCTTGAACCTATGCCAGCTATATATCTGGTGTAAGTCTAAGGAGATGTCAGTGGGCCAGATATGAAAAGAGGGGATAGGATCTTGTCGCATACTGGTGCTGCCAGTTCCACCACCTACCTCCCATGAAGGAGGCTTCCTGGCCACCCCTCCCTGCTTTGAAGCCCCTCTCCCCATCAACATAATTGGGCTAACACAGCCTGAGGTCTACAATGGTGAAGTTACAGAGCTGCCACTACTTTGTGGTGGCAGCTCCAAGTAGCTCTGCTTGGGATTAATGTCCTCTTCCTTTATGGCATCTTCAGCAGCCTCTTTCAGCACCACTGGGAGTCAGAAAAGTCTTGATAAATCAGGCAAAAGCCTATCTAATCCAACATCCTGTTTGCTACAGTGACCCACCAGCTGTATCTAGGAAGATCACAAGCATGACAGAAAAACAGACTTCTCTCCCACAATTGTTGCCCTGTAATTTATATCTGGGGACAGTACTTTTATTGGATCTGAAGGCAGTACATTGTCATTGTAACCAGTAGCCTTTGACAGACCTGACTCCAATCAATCAATCAATCAATCAATCAATCAATCAATCAATCAATCAGTCAGTCAGTCAGTCAGTCAGTCAGTCCCCCTTTACAGCCAAAGCTATATAGGTTTTACAGTCTTCTTGTGCAGTTTGCAGGGACATAATTCCTTTGGTCTGTCTTAATCTTCCACCATATGTTACATTATAATATGTGAGAGGTGAAGAACTTCTTATTCCACTCTTTTGATACCATACATAATTGTACGTCTCAATCATGGCCCTCTTAATTGCCTTTTTGGTAAGCTAAAATGTCCCAAATGTTGCAATCTCTTCTCATAACTGAAGTGCTTTGGCCCTCTTAACATTTTGGTTGTCATCTTCTGCAACTTTTTCATTTTTACAATATCTTTTTTTCCCCTTGAGGTTTGCCAACAAGATTTGTGCACAGTATTCCAAATATACATAGATTAGTATAGGAACATGATAGTGTTAGCAGTCTTACAGTCCAGTCCTATGCTTGTTTACTCAGAAGGAAGTCCATTGTAGCCATCACTCCCAGCAAAGTGTGCATAGGATTGCTGCCTTATTTGTGATCCATTTCATAATGACCCCTGGTATGGAATTTGCCCTTTTCACAGCAGCTGCACATTGGATCGATGTTTTCATTGAGCCATCTACCATGACCCCAATCTTTCTTTCCTGGTTAATCACTGACAGTTCAGAACCCATCAGTATATATGTGAAATTGGAATTTTTTTGCTCCAATGTGCACCACTTTACATTGAACCTATTTGCCATTTGATTATAGATTTACCCAGGTTGGAGAGGTTGTTTTGGAGCACTTCAGAGTCTGTTTTGGTTTATACTACCCTGAATAGTTCACCTCATCTGCAAACTTGGCTATCTAATCATTTACCTCTACCCCAGAACATTTATGAACTAGTTAAAAATCACTAGTCCCAGAACAGGTTAAGGGATCCACTTCTTACTTTCCTCCATTGTGAAAATTGTGCATTTATTCCTCTTCTCTGTTTTCTGTTCATTAATCATATATCAGTCAATCAATCAAAGGATCAATCTTTAATCCCAGATTTCTAGGTTTATTCAAGAGACTTTGGAGAAAGATTCTGTCAATCACTTTTTGATATTTCAAGTATGCAGTGTCAACTGGATTAGCACTAACCATAGGCCTGTTGACACACAGTAAAATCAGTGCACAAGACTTTTAAGGAACATAAATATGAAATGTCTGCTCGTCTAACAAAAATATTTCAAAATTATCTTAGGAGATCCAAGTAGTAGAGGTTAGTCCATTTAACATCTATTTTGTCTTTGCAATAGCAAAGGCCTAGTGAAACACACACAGAGACTGGATCCAGTTCTGCATATGCATGGTCCACACATACGTGTGATCATATGCATACATGCATATTGTGTATGTCCAACATTATTTTATATCTTTCATAGCTTGCTCTTCTGGCTTGTGGACTCCAGAGCAACTCAAACCAAAGAAATTAAATCATGACACAGTTGGGTCCATGATACACAAAACAAAAGGTAACAGTAAAATAAAATGGTTGAACCACAAGGCAATCTATCAAAACCATAAAAACCACACAAAGATTAAAAAGTTGGACTTTGCCCTCCAAAAGGCTTATAACTTAAATCAAGGTATTTCAGTACTATACTGTAAATAGAGCATACTGACAAAATTCCATGCATACATGCATGGAATCTGATGTGCACACCTCTAAAAAATAAAAACCACATTTTAGTATCAAATAAATAATTGCCAATCATTACAGCTGAATTGCCTACTGAAGTTGCCTGTCATCCAGTGTGCTTTCTCTTCTGAGACTTTTTACTTGATCTCAATCAGTTTTTACATGTGTAACTTAGAAGTGCTTACAACATGCTCTTGATATCCCGAAGCCGTTTTTTAAAAATTTACCATGGGATGCCAAATGTTTCCAAAAGATCAAGCCTGAAGACATTTCATATGGGAATTTAAAAAGGCCCCTTTCCGAGCAAAAATAGACGGCTATCAGCTCTTGACTTGGCTGCCCATGTGAAATAGCGGGTTCTGGTCTCTGATGTCGCAATTTTGTGTAAAATAGCCTTGATGATGGCAGGGTACAGGAGAGTGATAACATCATAAAGATGACAGCCTAATCTTCAAAGATGACAGATCACAGATAAAAGATTAAGTAACTCAGCATTTGAAATAGCAGATTATCTGTCTCCTGGCATAGTGTCTGTGTACGACTCCTGCTGAGTTTTGCAGAGATATCACTGACATGTGAAAGATGCTGCAGACTTGCTATGAAGCTTTCTGCTCCCTCAAGCAATCAGGTTGAAAGAAATAGCCCCTCATCGGAAATATTAGTTAATCAAACATATGTCTTTGAAACAGGCAAAGTATTTAGGTGCGTAATATATAAATATCTTTCAGAGTGGCTATTTAAGAGCATCTAAAATAGTTAATTTTGCCATATAATTAGCACTTGCAGGTAGGCTGGCAATGGGTTAGTGATTATTAAACACCTTTTAGTATCAGTTTTACATACTCCAATAAAAAATAAAAAGCATACTTACAAGAATTATTAGACAAGCTGGTCCTATAAAGCTCCATATAAAGTTGTTCTTTGTGCTGAGCCAACATCTAAAAGGTAAATAACACAAAATGTCTTGAAATATGTTTAAAGAAGAGTACTCTGGGCCACAGCAGTATCCTGCATGAACTGGACAGCTGCAACCTTCTCCTAGGGGTCATTAGTCTCCCTTTTTTAATAATTTTTTTTTTACATTAGTCCCCCCCCCCCATGGGTAAGGGAGGCAGCCCCACAAAGGGACTAGTTGACTCTGTGGCTCTTGAGCTGACGCAGAATCATGGATTTCTGTGTTAGGCATTGACCGAACATGGAGCTCTGAATCTGATGGAGCTGAGTGCCACTGGTCCCACCTACTCCTGCCCTGCTCAATCCCTCCACCACACGTCTTCCTTATGGCACTTCACAACAGTGTTTTCCAGTGGTAAGTCGATGTGCTGGGCTCATGATTGGGCATTTAATTTCCCACCACTGACTGCTATAAACTTTCAGAACATTTTTCTGAAAGATACCTTCCTCTTCACACTACCAAGATATTGACCATTAGCTTTATAGGTGGGAAGACTTAACAGAAAATGCAGGAGTGGTGAGAAGAGTAACAGAACATGAATCATGAATCATTGTTCTACTCTTGGACTGGGTCCAATATAGGAACAGGAACTAGTGAGGGAGATGTAATGTGGGCAAAATAAGATGCAGATCTCCAAATGGGCAACATAATTATATAGCTGCAGGAGTGACTGTAGATTTGAAGCAGCGGGTTTTTTCAGCATTTTTCATTATAAACTTTGAAAATACTATTGATCATAAAATAAAGTTGATGTGTGGTGTCAGTGTGAAATTTGGCAAAGAATCTACCTACATAGTGGGATAATCCTGCCAGATTTCAGGAAATTTGAATAGCACCATTGTGTCAGCTAAAAAATGTCTCTGTCAGGTGTAAGTATGCTGTGGTTTCTATCACTTTTTAGCCAAAGCTGTAAAAGAGGCAGCGAGCAGAGAATTGCAATAATACATGTAAGAAAGAATAAGAGAACAGGAAACATGTAAAGAAAAAGAAGATGCCGATATCATAAATATATACAAAACTGTCACCTCTAACGAAATGAATGGAGGAGATCCTACAGAAGCAACAGTACAATTTGTTTATTTGAGTTATATAACCATAAGAAATCTCTCCATTAGGGTGTCTACGTTTGAACCTCGATCCCTAGGCACATGCCTAAAGACAATTTTGATATAGGTGGAGCCTCAATATCTGCAAGGGCTATGTTTTCAAATCCACCACATTCACCAGACACCAAGATAATGAAAACCACTGTTTTTGGCCCCCAGGAATGGGAAGTAGTGTCAGCTCTACAGGCCTTATTGAAGCCTGCAGAGGCTGTGGGCAGATGACCATGGCCTCTACAGGCTTCAAAAAGCCCTCTGAGAGAAACAAGAACACAGCAAGATTCAGGTAGCGTTAAGTCTAGCTCAATGTGGGGCCGGGGACTACAACTTGGGATGACAGATAAACAGATTCTATCTGTATAACCAAGTTGAGAAGGTTGTGTCTGTGCAAAAAATATTTTCCATACCCATAATCCTTGCTGGATGGCATTACAAAAAAAAGATCTACATGCACTGTGTCACAGATTAGATCTTTTCAGCCCTTATTCACAACTGCACACAGGTCATATGACCTAAAACTGAAGTGGTAACATTGTGTATCAGCACAAGTAGGGTTTCAGTCAATGTTAGCAGTACTAATCAGCATCTTGGAGCTAGAGACTAAAGATGCAGCATCTTTATTTCTTGGAACAGGAGAAAATTGGAGTCAATATTCAGGCCCACCGTACTGGATAAAAAGGTAAATAGGCAGTCAAATTTATTGCCTATCATTTCTTGAGTGGTTATCGCACACCAATACATGTGTGCAACAGTGCACAGGCAACCCCTTGTTATCTAAGAAATGTTGCATAACAGAAACATTTTCATGCTATCAAGTATCCCAATAGGGCGATGCACCAAAAATATTAGCACAATACTATCCACAGCTAAAAATGACACATAAAAAGTGACCTACACTTCAGGTCTTCCATAGTATTTGTATCC
This sequence comes from Cryptoblepharus egeriae, assembly GCA_030015325.1. Classification (NCBI taxonomy): domain Eukaryota; kingdom Metazoa; phylum Chordata; class Lepidosauria; order Squamata; family Scincidae; genus Cryptoblepharus; species Cryptoblepharus egeriae. The sequence goes on along the minus strand of JAREYC010000003.1, from coordinate 121,167,872 downwards.
CAGAATAGCAGAAATGCCAACCACCACTGCTGGGCTCACATAGCCAAAGACATAGAAGTTCTTGTGTAAAAATCCCTTATTGTAGATTACTCCAACGACTATAAGGTACAGGTGAATGCCTTCAATACACATCCATGCAAAGGCAGCTAAGAGGAAATAATGGAGCAATCCAGCGGTGATTGAACAGAATAGCTAGAAGGGCAAACAGAGAAAAGCGTAAGTGAAAAACATAAAAGGCTTCGTATATTGCAATGCAGCTTAAATACTATATCAAAATACAGATGAAACCGTGCTCCACTGAAAATTTGTTTCAGCACAAAAACACTCTAGCCTCTCATTACTTTTCTGTAAGTATATGGAAAATCACTAGACCTCTGCTTTTTTAAAAACCAGGCCATATGCTCATCTTGATTGCCTTGTAGAAATACGCTGATTTTGAATACACAGAAGGATTTTGCAGAAAATACAGAAGGTTTATGACTGATTCGTTATATCTCTCATCAATTAAAAAAAAGGATATTTGAATAGGGTGCAGTTCTGACTTTAGGCTGGAGAGAGTAAGTAGGCCATGTTCTATGCTGACACTTAGGCCAAATCCACAGGACAAGGAGAACTCTAAGGCTGGCTTAACTGCTGGGGTGCCTGCCAAATAAGGAACTCCAGGAGACCCTGGCAACCAGTAACAGCTGCAGCATGATACTTCACTACAGCAGTAGTATAGGGTTGGTGCAAGTGGGCTGTGGGTGTTGTGCCATGTCCTGAGGTTGAGAGGGGGGAGTGGTGCTTAGGCTGGCCTCAGAACTTTTGCTTCCATTTTTACTCTGGCTTATCATGGGACCCAATGGATCTACTCAGATTTACCCTTGCTTCTGAGGTGGCCTAAGTCAGAGGAGCTGTGAAGGGGGCATGTCTGCCATGGAAAGAGTCTCTGGATTCAGCCTAACTGCATTGTTCTAGGCAAAGTCCCACATGCCCCTGACGCTTCCCTGCTGAGCTGCCTAGGCTACCACTGCTAGTCAGGTGCAAGTCCATCTTCCTTGGGCCAGCCTAAGTGGACTTACACCAGCCCAGGCCTTTTCTGGTAAGCTAGGCTAGCCTATCTGGCATTAGGCTGGCTCAAGAGCCAGATAGACTGGCCGAAGTGCATTTCAGGATTGCAGCCTCTGTTCATGTTATCCATGAATACTGTGCTGATGTCGCATCAAATGGGTCTTGGTACTGGCTTGTGGAAAATCATTGGCTGCATTCATGTCCACTTCCCCTCTCCTGGAGGCGTAACAGTGGTATAGCAGGGGATGCTTTTTGCATGGGCTCTGAGTCTGCCCATGAAGAGGCGCCCAAAGCCAAAGGCATGTTTCCCCTGCCCACTCCTGCAGCGCACTTCAAAGGAGGCCAGCCTCCCACAGGCTCCCTCTTTGACTGCCATTCAAAGGGGAGTGGCTGCTATGCTGAGTTATCACACTTCCCTTCCCTTCCCTGCAGATTGCAATGAACAGCATCCCCGGAGAGAGCCTCATTTTCCCTCCTAAAGGATCCCAGATCCAAGTAAGACTAGCTACCTTAAACACAGCATTTCCAGCCATTCTTTCCTTTTATCACCCCAAAGGGCTTGAAAAGGGACAACAGCTCTTCAGCCTCACTTTGCATTTGCTCTCTACATGTTTCCAGCATCAAACTGCACAGCCTTCCACAGGTAGTCCCATTTTAGTCAACAGTTTTATTACCAGGTAAAGGTGAATAGGATTGGAGCATCACACTGCCCAGCCTTCCACAGCTCTACTCTCACGTAGTCCCATTATAGCAGGGTGACTTGATGTCATAACCCAAAATGTAGAAAGCACCCCCCACATGTAGAACATCCAATAAAAATATAGGATATGACAAAATAAAAGCTAAAAAATCATATACATTGCTTTTATGTGGTTAATTTAAACACTATATTACTTATTATTAAATTTGAAACTATTACATATAATTTATTACATGTACTTTATTAATTACGAGAAAGCTACATGCTGCACAGTCACAAGGAAAAGGGGAACAATGGAGATTTATTCCAGGACACAGGGCTAAAAAAGAAGACATGTCCTGGAAAAAGAGGACATATGGTCACCCTGATTGCAGCAGCTGGGGGTGCAGATGTCTGTGTAACTTCAGGTCTCCCCTGCCCCCCTTTCCAGGCTTGAAATGGTCTGATCCTGTGTGTGTCTGTGTCACTTCAGGTTAGCTTGAAGGTAGGGTCCAGCATGACCAGCATGGGACTTACTGGTTGTGGCCCTGGAAGGGTTGATATCTCCAAGTGGTGGAAAAGAAACTGCAGATAGTTTGTGCAAACTCACCAAAGTTTAATGAAAAGTTGAAAGGCTTTACTTGTAGTTTAATATTATTTGATATTCTAACAGTTTGATATTATTGACTTGTAACATTAGCTAAAAGGTGGGTTTCAGATGTTTTGATAGGGGTGAAATTTCAGTTCTTGTTACAGGCCTATGTACGCCTATGTATTTTGTCTATGTACGCCTCTGCCTCCCCCCCCCCCCCCCCATCATGGTCACTATCACAGAGATTCCAGCTGAACCTTCATAACTCTGGTGAGGATCAGAGGCTTATTTCTTTGGAAGGGTTATTTCTACCTGAGGGTTGCCCTGGGGTGTGGGGTTGGGTTAAGCCAAAGGAAAGTGTAAAGAGACACATGGAGGAAGAGAACGGGTGAAGAAACTCGTAAGGGCTCATTGTTGGGACAGCAACAAGTTGAGGGATACTCAGCATTGAAAAATTTCCATCACCACAACCTTTAGTGCATCAACCCTGAAGATTCAAGTTCAGAGGGTTCGTAGCGTATATGGTCAATAGAATGGCCTGGAACCTAAACCCATTTTTCCCATAGGCTTAGCAATTTTGTATCTGTTAATTTGATATCCACAAGGTTTTTCCAGGCACCTCCCCTGAGTGAATAACAAGAACTGACCTCATATCTTACAGTTAACAAAGGCACTATGGTGCTTAATTAGCCATTGGGTCTGGTAGGGTGAACATGATAGGAGGGGAAGCCAGATCATAGAATCATAGAATCATAGAACTGGAAGGGACCTAGTAGGTCATCTAGTCCAACCCCCTGCCTGCAGCAGGAAATCCTCCTAGAGCATCCCCGACAGGTGCTTGTCGAACCTCTGCTTGAAGATCCCCAGTGAGGGAAAGTCCACCACCTCCCTTGGAAATCTGTTCCACTGCTGAACCGCCCTCACCGTCAGGAATTTTTTCCGGATATCCAACCGGAATCTCCTCTCTTGTAGTTTGTACCCATTGGTTCTAGTCCTGCTTTCAGTAGCAGATATGAACAAATGAGCCCCTTCCACCCTATGACAGCCCTTCAGGTATCTGAAGAGGGCAATCATGTCTCCTCTCAGCCTCCTCTTCTCCAGGCTGAACATCCCAAGTTCCTCCAACCTTTCCTTGTAGGGCTTCCCTTCCATCCCACTGATCATTCTTGTCGCTCTCCTCTGGATTTGCTCCAGTTTGGCTGCATCTTTCTTAAAGTGAGGTGCCCAGAACTGAACACAGTACTCAAGGTGAGGTCTGACCAATGCTGAATAAAGAGGAACTAGAACTTTTCGCGACTTGGACGCTACAGTCCTCTTAATGCAGCCTAAAATGGCATTTGCTTTCTTTGCAGATGGAGGCAATAAAGTATCAGTAAGCAAGAGGTCTCTCTCTTTTTCCCTCTTTGCCTGAATAATGTTTCCCTGTGTATAGTTCAGACAATTGTGATATGTTGGTTGCTATCACCAGTTCTGGCAGTTCGAGGGTCGAGACCTGGTGTTTTCATAGGTCCTCTGAGCTGCCTGATCCCTAAAGCTTCTTCATGTAAGGAGATGCCTGTGAGGGCTGCAAGATGACCCCCCAGGAGGAGTTAGAGGAGGATTTGATGTGGCTGGACATCTCCCAGGAGGAAGGAGACCCGGAGTGCCACTGCGGGGCTGCCACGAGATACATCCCTCCACCAATCCCACCATGGGAGAAGGAGAGGAGGGAAAGAGAGGCCGAGGCCATCGTGGCCGACACCATGACTCCGGAGGAGTGGCAAGCCATGGTGGAAAGGGATGAAAGGATGGAGGAGCAGAGGAAGCTGATGGTCGCCGGATATTGGAGACGCAGGAAGGAGCAAGCGTACCGTCACCCCGGGGGGTTGACATCCAGCTGCAGCCTGCGTAGGCCGGGCATGGATCAAGGACCTGCTTGGTAGTGGAATCTGCCTCCCCCTCCCAGGACTGAGGGTTGGAAGCTCCCCAGGGGGCGTGGACCGTGGAGGGATACTTAAAGAAAGGCGGGAAGAACTGAGGGTTGTTGGGTGCTTGGTGCGACATGGACGCTTACCTGTTCCTGGGTGTATGACCGTAATATGCCTACCTGTTGTAAGTGAGCCTGGAACTAGGCTTGAAGTTTGCTTGTTATTACTTACCTGTTATATTTGCAACCATGAACTGCACCCCTCGCCAAGAGGAGAGTAAAAGTGTTATATTGGATATACCTCCTACCTCTCCGTGGAGTTATTTCGGGGAAGACGCAAGGCTGAACATGGGAGCCACCCCTTCTACCCACATTTCCTCCCCCAACCCGCATCACAATGCCCATGCCTCTGGCAGAAATAACTCTGCATTAAAAATATGAAAAGTATGGAATTGGCTTTTGTTTTGAGAGCCCAACTAGGACTGTACTGTGTGTGCCCATGGTGTGTGAATCAAAATCTTGAATCCTGGGCCTGGACGTGGGATGGGGACAAATGTTCGCCCTTACATCAAAAAGAATAGATCCCATTGAAACAATTTGACTTAATTCTTTCTGATGATGTAGGAAATTTGCAGATGTAAACAAAGAAATCTGCCTCCACTTTTTGCATCATTTGCATTTACGATGTATCATCTTCATTTAATCAAATCTCACTGATGGAAGACTCATCATTCTCTTCAGTGGGACCTGAAGTTTCTGAACTAGATTGTCTGGAGTCCTTAGAGGAAAATTCTGTATTCAGAGCTAGTCAAATAAGAACTCAAATGTCAACATTCATATTAAGACTAAGAAATGATACATGCACCTTTGAAAGTGGTACTTTAAACACACTTATTTGCTTTCATATTTAAAATGACAAAATGGTAAGGAAAGGCTACACACCTTATTATTGCTCATATTAATTCCAATAAGAAAAACAAGCTCAGCCAGGAAAAGGCTGCAACAGAGATTTTTGTGAATCGTTGTCCGTGTACTTTGAATTTCACTGAAGAACCAGAATGTAAAAATGCACATGGAGAGGCAAATCAACGAGATAATTATTCCGAGCTGAGTGATTCTTGTAAGAATATAATCCTTGACATCCTGGGGGAAAAATTATAATATACATTAAAGACAATGGCCCAATAGTCTCTTCTTTAAAACTTCATTTAATAATGCAATTGTCGCTTTATTCCCTATCTCTACATTCTTTTTCTTTTGCAATATGTTTTATCATGCCAGCTATTGGGAGTAATGCAGAAGTTTATAATGTCGGATTGGTTCCTATGCAAATAACTGGACCAGCCACTATTCAAATCTCATAGGGTTGTTGCAAGAAAAAAAAGGAGAGAAGGAACCATGTACACCACCATGAGCTCCTAAGAGGAAATGTGATATAAAAATTAAAAATACCAATACTCAAAAATCTGTACAAATATCTTGTTGCAGTTCCTTAGCAGAGTTCCTTGCATTTTCATTATGGTGATTAATAATGTTTTTATTACTATTTATGAAAATGAATTAATATTGTTATAATTTCAGTTTTTTGTTATGTTTTTCATTTCTGTGTACTTATGTTTGAAAACTGTACTTAAAATGCTTTTAGGCTTCCTTGCCATTTTGCAAAAGCACTCTTATCTTTTTGAGCCTGACACAAAATATCCACATACACATTCACGGATGCAACAAATTTCTCACCCCATTTCAAACATACTGATAACCTGTTCTGTGATTGGGAGGCAAGTAGTAAGGATTCAGAGCCTACTGCTATTGGGAAATATAACTAATAACCAGTTTAAGAAGTAGCTGGCACTATTAAATACAATCATACATATGTCTGCAGTAGATGTGGGTGCAGAGTGGAAACAAGAATGCATATATTTTATGGATATGGTTTTACATATTTTGTAATTTATTGGCATAACTCCAGTACTCCATTAGCATAACTTTCACGCTCTACTTTTGAAGATGTCATACTATATGGAAAATCCAGAGTGAGATTTCAATCTCTAGTTCTTCTGGTGTGCATATTCTCACAATGTTGAATGTGATGGGAAAAGAAGAATCATGGATGGGTTTTCGGTCTAGCACCTCTACATTGGAGAGGCAAACTACAGTCAAGTCCTATGCTTCCCCCTGCTGATACAAGTATACCAAAATATAGGCTTGTGCTCCATCCTCTTGGGGGGGGGGCAGTCCCAGAGGTCTCTGGATAACCCCTTGAGGTCTGAAGGGGTTTAATTGGACCTACACCTGTGAAATTGCTGTTGGCTATCCACATGGTCCCAGAGTTTGGGATTGGATATGCAAAAAGGTTTTGATTTTAGCAGTCCCTATAGCCAAAAAACACATGTCCTTCAATGGACCTGATTTACTCTTCCCTTGACTCCATCAAGGCTCCATTTCACCCTTCCTCTCTCCCATTCCATCCTTGTTTTTTGGCTCTGCTCTTCAGCAGACTGTTTTTGATGGCTGTAAACCACTCCACACCTTCAGAATATTATTTCCGGTGGCAAGGGATGAGGGTACGTCTGGGCTTGAAGGAACATCCCAGAGTAGAGGTAACATTGTATAAGAAAGGAGGAAGGCCTTTCCTGACAACTCTATTTCAAGTAAAGCCAAGCACTGAATGACGGCAAAATGTGCCTGATGAAGGGCAAAATCCAGAGCAGTTACGGGTCCATGCAGTTATGTCACCCTCTAGTGTTGTCTTACGGAAAGTCACCTTAACTGCTCCATCGCAAAGGGCTTAATTTGACTTTAGGATATGGGCTGAAGACACTATTCCTCCTCATTTTCCTACTTTCCTACCCTCATTCTGTCAGAGGTTTACTGTTATGAAACTTACCGAGCCTATGTGGGATATCTGGCTGTGAATATGCACCCTTGAACTAATGCAAGTCTCTTGTTCTGGCCCAGTAGTGTGCCATTAAGTACCTTCATACCACTTTTCACATAGTTTGGCACACAGATGTGGGCACCACAGACCCTGTGAAATCCATTGGGGCTGCTGCAGCCCTACCCCAGGAAAGGGATCAAACTTGCCCTTCCTTGTGGTAGTGCCGCAGCAACTCCAAAACATTAGAATCATAGAATCATAGAATCCTAAAGTTGAAAGGGACCTAGTAGGTCATCTAGTCCAACCCCCTGCCTGCAGCAAGAAATCCTCCTAGATTATCCCTGACAGGTGCTCGTCAAGCCTCTGCTTGAAGATCCCCAGTGAGGGAAAGTCCACCACCTCCCTTGGAAATCTGTTCCACTGCTGAACCGCCCTCACCGTCAGGAATTTTTTCTGGATATCCAACCGTAATCTCCTTTCTTTGAGTTTGTACCCACTGATTCTAGTTCTGCTTTCAGAAGCAGCTATGAGCAAATGAGCCCCTTCCTCCAAATGACAGCCCTTCTGGCATCTGAAGAGGGCAATCATGTCTCCTCTCAGCCTCCTCTTCTCCAGGCTGAACATCCCAAGTTCCCCCAACCTTTCCTCGTAGGGCTTCCCTTCCATCCCACTGATCATTCTTGTCGCTCTCCTCTGGACTTGCTCCAGGTTGGCTGCATTTCTTAAAGTGAGGTGCCCAGAACTGAACACAGTACTCAAGGTGAGGTCTGACCAATGCTGAATAAAGAGGAACTAGAACTTCTCGTGACTTGGAAGCTACAGTCCTCTTAATGCAGCCTAAGATGGTCTTTGCATGTGTCTTTGCAGACACATCACACTGGTGACTCATGTTCAGCTTGTGATCCACAGCTACTCCAAGATCCTGCTCACATGTTGTGCTGCCAAGCCAAGTATCCCCCATTTTATACCTGTGTTTTTGGTTTTTATTGCCTAAGTGCAGAACCTTGCACTTCTCCCTGTTCATTCTATTTGTTACAGCCCAGTATTCTAGTTTATCCAGATCCTCCTGGAGGTTTCTCCTGTCTTCTGTTGTGTTTGCTACTCCTCCCAGCTTGGCGTCATCTGCAAATTTGATCAGGTTCCCCCGTATCCCTTCCTCCAAGTCATTAATGAAAATGTTAAAGAGGACATTAGTTTGATATAGCACAGGTTAACCAGCCTGCCTGATCCAGCACAAGTCTGGATTGCACTGCCTGTTTTGCAGTTGTAAAGGACCACAGTTAGTTAGCATTCCAATCCTAACCATGATCCCCTTACCATGCAAATTAAACGTACTTCAAATAAAACAACATTTCTTTGCTTCATCTGTTGCACAGATGTCTAGTTCAGCCTACAATCCGGGTCTTATTAGCACGCTTACAATTCTTCGTGATACCGCTTGGTCAAGGGTATACGGTAGCTACAGTAACAGGCAGTGACATAGCTAATGATCATGTAGCCCAGTGCAAAGCTCAAAATGTTGTCCCAGAAGTTATGTCACACCCAGAAGTGATGTCATTCTCAGGTATTTTAAAAAAGAAAATTGGGGGAAAACCTGCCTCCTCCTATTCAGCAATTCACCACCTTTTTGCTCTGCTAGTGGCATAGCTAAAGCACCTCTTTGCTATTGCTATCTGGAGCTGATTAAGATTTCATGGGAAAGTTTGAGTTTTTGTTCCATAGCCTTTGTGTTTTTATTTTCTGGTTAATTGGCCATAACCTTTGATAGGATATAGATATACCAATATGGTTTGTTTCATTGCATTCTGTAGTGAATTACCTATCCAAGGATATATAACATGATGGTATTATCATTCATACATACCCCATTTTTCACAATTGTGGCCACTAGTGTCAAGCTTTGCTTATTGCCCCCTAAAGCTTGTAGCCCGGTACAACTGCACCCCTGCAACACCTAGCTATGCCACTGAACATGAGCTACTCTGTTAAGTGAAATGTAGATGGTAGTGTATATTTCTGGATTTTGCGGAAGCTTAGAGGAAAGTTTCTTTTTCAGATGATGGAAATAAACCATGTACAAACTGATTCAAACTATCTAGAACCTGGTTTTAAAGGTATAGGTGTCTGTCTGTCTGTCTGTCTGTCTGTCTGTCTGTCTGTCTGTCTGTCTATCTATCTATCTATCTATCTATCTATCTATCTATCTATCTATCTATCTATCTAATGGAACACATAAAAACTGAAAACTGTCAAAATATTTTATTGTAATGATTATGTGCATCTGTTTCTCATGAAGGAATATAGCTACACAGCCACAGCTATTTGGCATTCAACAAAAATAACTTCTGAGGTACAAGGCCATACATCATAGTAAAGGAGGATGCTGTTAGCCATAAAATGATCAGAGTATGGATTTTAAAAACTAGGCCAACTGTTTATTCTTAATCTTTATGTATGCACACGCATGCACGTGCACACAAAGATACACACACCACTACTTATCACAAACTACAAGAGTCTCACATGTCAACTGATAATGATTTAAAATTGTTTTGCAACTTAGAAGCAGAATCTATCAGATTTAAGTGTCCAGCCTCTCTCAGTATAATGGGATTGTATTTATATTCTCAAGTTGGCCAAATCTTGTATCCAAAAATCAAATTACCTTTTTCTCAGGATGTAATTAGAATGCTATACAGGCTGAACAGAGTCCTCAAATATATAAGCATGTGTTTCCAGGGGGTATTTGCAAGTTACTACTTATTTACTTAATAAGTTACTACTTATTTGCAAGTAGTTACACACTACTGCAAGTTAAATCAGTAAAGACTTGATCTTACATGTTGCCTGCTGTCACGTGGACCCCAGTTGGGTAGGGTGACCATATAGAATGGAGGACAGAGTGCCTGTATCTTTAACTATTGCATAGAAGAGGGAATTGAAGCAGGTACAGCTCATCATATAAGGATTTAAAAAGCAGCACCTGCCTCAGTTCCCTCTTCTATGCAATGGGTAACCCTTAGATTCCCCCGCGATTTGACCCACATTTTTAATTTATGCAAATTAGGCTATTTTTAGATGGGAATTGAAGGGTTTTAAAGGTACAGGTACTTTGTCCTCCATTCTATATGGTCACCCTGAACTTGGGCTGACTGTTCTAAAGCAGTTACTGCCATAAACCAGCCTATGCCTTCCTACCCAATCCAATGCTTCACACACTGCTCAACAGAAGACATAAGTCAGCATACTTGGCAGCAGGAATGTGGATGGTAGGACGGGACAGGAAGGGGAATAAAACAGGGCTGGGTAGGATGGTGAGGGACAGTGGACCCATCTCTGGTGTTGGGGGTGGTATTGGTGGTTCCCATGCTGTCAATATCCAGTCTTCCTTCCTAGGTCCAGTACCATTGTGCTGATCCATGTGGATTTGTGCCAGCCATTTAGGTGTGAGTAGATTCCCCCCACACTGCAGAGGCTTATCCCTGGGGAAATATCTATCTTACCTTGGGAAAATATCTGTAATTTTCCTCCCCCCACTGGGATTAATTGGTTGCTATTTTAGCTGCATTGATGGAGAGGGATAATGGATAGGATTGGGCTCCAAGAATCTCAAGAGTAAAAATAGAAAACAAGTAGGGCTTGAGTTTTTGCTTGTTGTTTGGTGATTCAATATTCTGGCTTTATTTTCCATTTATTCAGATGGCATCTTTTAGTGTGTACTTTTAAAATATTTCTTTAACATCTAATATTAATGGCTTGTTACTTCTACCATAATGTATTAAGGACCAGTGAAATGAATCGTCATTACTTGAAAAAGAGAAACAGAGGGCTAGCAAAATCCAGGAATATCTAAAGACTATAAAGAAACTATTAAAAGGGCCAATTCTGGTGAAGCAGTTATTTTTTATGGAGAGGGGGCTGGGAGAGATGGTTAACATAGGGATGCACATCTTGATGCTTCTCCCAGCCTATCCAGTTGATCCACTCTATCAGCAACTTCTCCTTTGCTTTCTCTTGCTCACTCCCTAAGATGAGTGATAAGCAGGGAATAAGCTTATATCTTCCTTCAGAATTGTTGCCAAACATAATAGGTAGGGGTGTGATAGTATTCTGTTCCCAGTACTGTTACCTCCTCCTCTCCTTGATCTCAATGCCTTCAAAACAGACTGGGCAAGTAGGTTCCTGGGACAGAAAGAGGAACCTTTTGCTCTCCAAGGATCGTCTCCACCTGGTCTATCCCAAGAGAAGAAATGGTTGGGAGATACACATGGTAGAGGATGTGAGCATGGATGGGCCTGGGCCACCCCAACAACTGGTTTGCTGGAAGTTGGGGGCGGGGCCGGGGTCAGGGGAGGAGCCGGGTGCGGGGTGAGGGCAGGCCCCAACCTGGGCGTACTGCACATGTGACAACCCCGGACGCATACGCAGTGCATCTCCTCCAGGAGGTTGGCACATGGAGGTTGGCGCCGAGGTTGGCACATGTGCAGTGTGTCTCCTCCAGGTGGAGGAGATGTTCTGCGCACATGCCGAGATCGGCGCATGCACAGAGCATCTCCTCCCGCCGGGTTTTCAGGTGATCCCGCAGCTACTGGTTTGGTAGCGTCGGGGTAATGGGAACAACCGGTTCAGGCGATCCGGCCCGAACCGGCTTGGGCCCATGCCTGGATGTGAGGAAGAAGAGGAGGTGGAAATGGAGGAAGCAAATGAAGAGGAAGCAGGTGGAAATGGATGATGTATATACCAAAAAGGGAGCAGCATTTGGGCACCACTTCAGGTGCCAATTTGGCTTGGCTTGGGCATGATTTAAAAAAATTCTCCATGACATGATAAAATCCAAGAGACTTCAGATTTTGAGCAAGAGCACAATCCTAAATAAAGCCCCATTGTGTTCAGTGTGTCTACTCCCAGGAATGTGTCTTTAGGATTGCAGCCCACGACTCTTTGTAACATTGCCACTTCCCATTAGTGTAGTCAACACAGAGAGAGACAAACCAACTCATGTCAATGGGAGCACATAGCAGGGAAGCTTCTTCTCTTTGCACATCTAATGTTATTAAATCCAGGAAAAATCTCATGATTTTTCATCGGGCCGACATTTTTGATTCATTGCTTATAGGACTGGGAATGGCCAGCCTATCTCAAAAATGAGGTCTTCTCTCATGTGGAAGATGAATAGACAGCTGTCTGTGTTTGGGCATGAGAGATTTTGTTTGTTTGTTTGGGCATGACAGATTATGCATATGCTATTGAACTTCTGGTTGACAGGAGCTCTCTCTCAGCCTCTGCTCTCAGTCTGTAAAATATAGGATCAGCCCTGACTTGTGTTACCTGGATGAATTATATTTGATAATAAAAGCACTTTGTTGATTCAAAAGTATTATATCACAGTTTGGTATCAATAAAAAAGTAGGTGAAAAGCTGAGTAGGTCCTGAGATATGAAGGCACAGTGTGTAATAGAGAAAATGTGCATCACATTATTCTGGTGGATTATTTTGAGTTTCTGGGAGTGGGAAGTTCAGGGACAACCTAACCATGAAGAATAGTTAATGCCGAGGAATTATTCCATCATGTATTTGCTTAGTGAGAAAAATGGGACAGAATCAAATGAGAGAGAAGGAAATAATGATGGAACTGCAGAGGGGGGAAAAGATGCCACACTTTAAATGAAAGCGTAAACCAGTAAATGACATTAATAAACACGATATTAAAAAACCACTTACCACTTCAGAGTTACTTGAAGACATCAAAATAGCAAAATGAGTAAGATGATTGCATGCGCATGAGGTATGAGTGCTATTGAAATGAGTTCGCTCACATCCTTCTGTAGCCCAGCTTCCTTCCATTGTGTCTTCTGAATAATTCCAAAATGCACACTTAATATCCTTTTTGCCTACGGTCTGGAACAGACACAAAATGTTTTCTAGATAGCAAAAAGCACAAAAATCACTCAATAGGAAATATATGTTTCATTTGCCAGAGCAATTCATTACTCAATTTCCTTCTAATGCACAAAGCAAATCTCAAACCTTAACTGATCATAATTCAGGTGAAGGAGAAGGACATGAATAAAAACAAAAGAAATCTACAGTTCAGGTAAAAGAATGCACCAAAGGGAAAGGAGTGGAAATTATACAACTGATTGCCCCTACTTCTCAAATATTGTCCCTGACAGTTATTAATAAACTATATGTACAATATGCTCTTAAAAATCTATGCAATTGCTATGTCTGCTTATTTACTTCTGGTAATCATGGTTTATCAGTGTTTGCTCATTCATTTTATCCTAGGGGATAGTTTTAAATTCAACATTGAGCCTCAGAACCCCATTAGTCTTTCACTGTGCAATGCTATCTTGTTCCTCTGCTGGAGCAGCAATCCCTGCCTCCAGTAGAAGGTGTTGCAAAAGCATCCCAAAGCAATCTCTGGTACCTCTCAAGTAAGCAATGCTGGTGGATGGCTTTGCTCTGGCAGAGTTGCCTGCATCGTCCCACTAATTTATCTACAGTATTTATCTACAGTATTTCTATACCGCTTTTCAACTTAAAAGTTCACAAAGCGGTTTACAAAGAAAATGGAAAAATAATAATAGCTAATTAAAAGCTAATGGGTCCCTGTCCCAAAAGGGCTCACAATCTAAAATGCAAAAAAGAACACCAGCAGAAGCCACTTGAACAGACATTGCTGGGGTCTGTAGGGCCAGTTACTCTCCCCCTGCTAAATAAAAGAGGAGCACCCACTTGAAAGAGTGCCTCTTGCTCAGTTAGCAGGGGTTAGCACTAATGTTGCATTGAGCCTGATAGCCACAGAATGGTGTAAGTTCTAGGAGACGGCAGTGGGAGAGAGAGTTTCTGAATTGATGAAGCCTCTTCCACCTTATCCTCTTCTTCCTCCCAGGCCAGCCAGCATTACAGCAAGCTGCTTGGATTTCTGCCAGTTTTATTTCATAATAGCCCGTGTATTTGGTTGGGGTTTTACTAGGGAAAAAATATCAAGATCTCCAGCTGCTTCTTAGGGCGCAGTCCAGAGTAACTACGGGGAGTCCTTGCTCCGGTGTAAGAACAATTTGCTCTGGATTGCAATGTGAATTTCCCATAGGTTTTCACTAGGTGGTGCAGTAACTACGAGTGCACGTAAAGTCTCTTACGTGCTCCCGTAGTTACTCTGGATTGTAGGGTCAATCTGCACTTGATACAGTTTAGGCCATGTAACCTGATTGTGCCAGTGTTAGGATTGGGCTGCCCTTCTTTTATTGGAGACTCTCCAATCTTGAGTGTTTTCTTTCACATGATCTTCCTGTAAATAATGCTTCCATGCCTACTCTCAACAATGAATCATGTCCATTCCTACTTCATGACTGGTTGACTGATTTCTCTTATATCCTGTCCTCTTACTCTGGAGCTCAGGCTGGCTTCCTCACAACAACCTGGATGGATGGGTGACCCAGAACCCCTGGTGAGCTTCATACATATGTGTGGAGAGGGGTCTCTCCAGTGCAGGCCAGATTTTCTACTTACTACAGTAAGAGATAGAAGACCTTCTGAGGCTTGGGGCAGTTCACCAAAAACTTGTGCAATACATGCTAAATGCCGCTCTCCCTTATTGGAAGAGCACATGCTACTGTATGTCCTATTCCTACCTAAATTTAATGGAAGATCCAAAAATGTGTTTCCTCTTCCCAACATTCCTTCTTCCTTTTTAAATGTAGAGTTAGGCTAACTTGCTAATCCACCTTCCAAAATGGTTAGGTTGTTCAGCTTCATGGATAGGCTGACTGTATACTACATTTCCATATGAGACACTCCATACATCTGTTATGAAGTGTGTCAGTAGCAGACAAAGCTGGTAGCTGGATGAACAACATGACATGCCCCCAGTTTTTCCTAGGCTCATGGGAGGAGGATGGGGGGATTGCAGTTTTCGTCACTGAAAGCAATGAGTTCTGCAACTTGGGGCCACTTTCCCTCCCCCAGCTCCAAACAGCTCACAAATGGCACCGTTCCAGAAGAGGCAACATATCCAGAATAATGACATGGAAGGGTTGATGATTCCACATCACTGCATTACATGGTTTTCGGATCCAGGAGGGTCCAGTACACTACTCTTGTGTGGTAGAGACGATGCAGTAGGAACCGCATGGTTTTCCCTCATTGAAACTGCTGTTAGAATCTCTCACTTTATCCACCATGTAAGCCATCTAGCTGTATCATTCACTTCAGGGACCCTACAAATTTTCACCTCACCAGGGAACACACCCCAAAGAAAAGAGAGGCACGTTTGGTTACTGTCTAAAGCTGAGAGGTGAGGAGGAGACTTAGATTACACTAACAAATTATTGACAAATGTGTAGTGGAACCAACATGAAGTGATTATTCTTGTCAATTCCTATCAGCGCTTTGCCTTGCTTAACATGCTCCCTTTCTCGTGCTTGCTGTGCTGAACTCAGGGTTGTAATTTCTCCTCTAATTATATTATACACATATCTGTAAATAACATAGCTGAGAGCAAACCCTTAAAAAAACACATACTAGCTATACATTAGAACAGAATTTCAAGGTTACTTTTAATCAGGTGATGATAAACAAAAGCTTACCTGTGTATGCTTTAAAGTGAATGTTATTTTCTCAATTGGGTAGAGCAGGGGTAGAGTGGAGCGCAATGTGACAGCTATAACTGATGAGCCTACTGTCTCTTCGTGCTCCGGATTTTCTTTCAATGAGAAGTTTTGGGATGATGAAAGCAGGGAGCCGATATTGCTGTACTGAAGAAAGACCACCGCAACAGTGCCTATCAATCAAACAGACTGTGCTTAGCGGCACGTGGATTGTTGATTTTCCTTTCCTTTTTTAAAAATGAAAACAACACTAAAAACATTAGAAAACAATAAACCATAGACGTGATTACTACCCTTTCTAAAATATGCAAAACTGTAGGAATCTTGGCAGAATACTTATTAAAAAGTTTTTCAAGACAGTGAAGAACGACTGCCTTTAAAACAATATTGCTCCCTTCTGAATTAAACATGGTTGTTCACAATGGAAATTAAGTGGGTGGAAGTACTGTTCTTTGTGGAGGTGTATCTTTTAGCTGAGCTGCGACAATGTCATTTACACAAAGGGAGTAGTTTTAGAGCACATGTGACATTCAGCATAAGCAATGATATTTACAGGTTGTCACTGGCGGCCTAGTCCTATCAGCTGTGTGTGCCACTGTTAAACATATAACATTGTATATGTTATGCATATACAATGGCAATGCATACCTTTACCTGTGATACTGGCAGCCATTTTAGAATTGCTGTTGCAAATGGAAATGGAAGTGGCATATTGCCACCGATGGTAACCTGGTCTGATGGAGATAAGTCAATACAGAAGGTGGGCAGTATGTGGAGGAGCACCTTGGGAACACCCTTACCACTGTGGGAATTGGATGGGCAGTGGATTGGGGAAAGGGACTGGCATGTATAGGTTTCTATCCCCATTCCTTCTCTTCTAGTTTCTTCAAATTTACAGCAACAAAATATCTGGTGTAAATCCAAAAAGGCCAATTTTCAGAAAATAACCACAATAAAATTCTCTTTGCAACCATGAGAAATCCTCTCAAGTATAAAAGTGGGTTTGTTTTTGTCTTCCTTTTTGGCAATTTAACTTCTCCAATTTAATATGTCCAATGGGGGCTTATAAACCATACTATCAATCTTGTATTTCCATGGAATATCAATTCTTCTTCCAACACTGAAGTCTGATTTTTAATGATGTATCT
Organism: Cryptoblepharus egeriae; assembly: GCA_030015325.1. Classification (NCBI taxonomy): domain Eukaryota; kingdom Metazoa; phylum Chordata; class Lepidosauria; order Squamata; family Scincidae; genus Cryptoblepharus; species Cryptoblepharus egeriae. The sequence continues at coordinate 121,151,007 of JAREYC010000003.1, read as the reverse complement.
TCTGAGATGGAAAGTGAATCATGGACAGATGCCAAAAAGTGCTGTTCTATATTGACTTAGGTCTGGTGTACACATGTGGCAGAATGAGGTGGTAAAACAGATCGCATTCCTTACTATGGATGATCACGTTTTGAATGTTTCTCTCCGTAAATGGAACTTTTTGATAGAGGGATATTAGAACTAGTATAAAGTGGGTTTTTTTCACCAAGTGCATATTTTTTTTCCTTCCATGGGCTATTTGTACAGTGAGTAGCATTCAAAAATGGCACTTATCCCCCACCTGCACTGCAAAGCGTTACTGACTGCCAGTTGTGGGCCTGAGGAGAAGAGGAGGGCAAATGCTGCAGGCAGCACACACATAGGCCTTGCAAGGTGGCACCAATGCTCCACTGTGGCAGTGCCACTGCTACTTCCACCCACCAAGCTGCCTCTGGCACTCCTCAAGAGTCATAGCGGGATCAAGAAAAGCCCCATTCTATAGAAGAACTGCTCAGAAAGCATCTGATATGGTCTCAAGCAGTACGTCTGCTTTTACACTGTGCAAGACTCTGTTGCACTAGACAAGTATCTGGGTGGATGATGGGGTGTTTTGGAGAGGCAGCATCATGGACGTGCACTTCAGGGCATCACAAGGAGCAGGTCTGTAATTGCTGACCTTGTTCTTCTGCATGTACAGACTAGGCCTAAGTGATGGAGAAAGGAGAGTCAACCTAATGCAGAACATAGTACCAGAGCAATATATTCAGGCTTAGTGTAAGACATAAAATATCACATGTTGGACTCCAAAGATATAAAACCTTAGTGGCAATGTCAGAGAGAAAACTTGGATAAAACCGACATTTTTTTTCTACTCAATCCCACTTCACTGGAAGGAAAAATAGTAGACTGCACCAGTAACTAGGCCCTCTAGCCAAAGGCTTATTTAAGCCAAAGGCTTAAATTGTCTATAAGACTGTTTTAGACAATTGACAGCGCAATCTCAACCTCTGGTTAGGATTACTGGAACCTCTGGTTAGCAGTATTGCAAATGAGCGGTAAAGCACCTCTGAATCACTACTGGGAGATGGGGAATAGTCCCACCTAGGAGGTGGGGTTAGTAGAAGGCCAGACTTCAACTTGCCTCCCTACAGGCAAAATCCATAGCAGTTACAGGTCCATGCAGTTATGTCACCCTCTAGTGTTATATTATGGAAAGTCATCTTAACTGCTCTGGAGCAAGGGGCTTAATTTCACTTTAGGATATAAGCCTACATCTCCAAGTGAATGGGAAGACCATTGAGTTGTGCTGGCCTAGGTTAGAACTGCATCCTCAGGGTGCAATCCTAACCAATTTAGGCTAGCATAACTCACCTGGCATATCTTCCTGTGGTGGTATAGGGAGATCAGTGTGGCAGAAGTGTCTTACGGCACTTTTGTGACACCCCTAGGTCAGCACAGGACTTAGGCATGTGTAACTGGAGGTTAGTGACTGCAGCCTTAGAGACTGAGGATTCTGTAGTTTCACAAAATATATTTATAAAAACCCCCCTGAAAAATGGTGCTTTAGACTAGGACTAGCCTGCCCATGCAGACTGTATTAAGTGCTGTCTAAACAGAGTAAAGTAGCAAATAAGTAAATAAGTAAACAAATAAACAAACAAACCAGTGTAACACCGTTTGCACAAAGTTGATGGAACATTGGTATTGATGGAGAGTTGCTGATGTATTTGAAATGGTACTGAAACAACTCCTGGTAGTTGTGGGGAAATTTATGAAGCACACTACAGTGAAAGGGGACGGGTGTGTGTGTGTGTGTGTGTGTATGCATGCGCACAGAAGTGTGTGTGTAAAGTGGAAATCTGGTAGCTCATAATAAATTTGTAGCATTAAAACGTGAAAAACAGCGTTGAACTTTGCCCCACTGTACATTGTTTGATGTCTTTTTAGTGCCTTTATAGCATTTTCACTTAGCTGCAGATGTCTCCACTTCTGTGGCTCCGGCAAAGGAAACTGCTGCCAGGCGAACCTCTTTGGCTCAGCTTCTGTGACTTTTGTCCATAAATGACTCGTCTTCCACACTAACCTTCAGACGTCGCTGTTGCCTTTTTCTTTGTAGTCACTTCTATTGTGTCTCCTCCCATGTGCACATGTTGGAGAATATGATCCACAAGTACCGTATTAAAGGAAAAAACCTTGAGAACTACAAAAGAAAAAAAAGGAGGGAGAACACTTGGAAATGACAGTTCCATTGCAGCCTAGCATAATTTACAGTTCTGTGGTTAAGGTTACAATTGGGTTCCACAATAGTTGCAATTTTAAAAGCATAGAGTTCTGCCTAATACTTCAAAGGGGGGTGCGTAAAGACTGAACTACTATGTATTTTCACGAAGTCCCTGGACTTTGGTATTCATAGTAGGCATACATTTTTTCTTTCCTTTTTTGTGTCGTTTCATTCTTTCCGCAGAAAAGGCAGCCCTTAATTTGCTTTGCATTAAATGAGGCTCTGGAAAGAATAATGGAAGCTACTTTTGAAAGGTCTACCGCTTTATTAAGAATGTATTTCTGAAAGGGAATACCAATTGAAGTTTTCTAAAAGCACAGGACAAGGTACCATTGAACAGTATTTATTCTACAATAGGGTTTTATTTTAGAACAGAGTATTTTATTGTTGCTGCACAGATATGCAATGTCCATTCTAGTGTATAATAATTACGTTTGTTGTCAAAACATACTAACAAACCAAATGTTCCCCACAATAGAACAATATAAATGCTGAAGGACATGGAGAACTTTTTGCTCATTTTTCCTGTTTGCTCATTGCAGTGTTTCAAACACCCATGAGGAGTAAGGAAAAGTCAATCAGACATTTTGCTCAAAGCAAACAAAAAACTTGACCAATGGGCTGGAATTACATACCCTACAATCAAGAGTAACTACAGGAAAACATAAGTGGCACGTACTCTGGATTGCTCTATGCGTTTCCCACAGGTTTCCCATGGGTGGCACTATAACTACATCAGTGTAAAAGGTCCCATAGTTACTCTGGATTGTAGCCTTACCCAGATTGTCAGTTGCCTATTGCACAGCATACAGAAAAACCAATGGAGGTTTCTATGTGTATAAGCTCTTATCAAATATTTTACAGAACATCAGAAATAATTTCTGCTAGATTGAATTGCTATAAGAATCTGTTATGAGCAGTGTGATCCTAATTTGCGCTAGAAAAGGCAGGTTGGTGTGCCTGGCTGTATCCAGAGCAAGTTTCAGACAACCAGCAACTCAAGACAAGGGGAAACTTTCCCCCTTACTCTGTGAGGTACCGCTAAAGTTCCAGTGGGTCTACTGAAATCTGCATCTCCTCAATAAGTGGTGCAAATCCAAGCAGCCCTTGGCTCCATAGGTACAGATTAGGATCTGGTACAAGTGCTGGATCCTGGCCTTATCTTCCGTTCCCTACCAAATGTCCTGTATGATGCCTGCCCTCTCCTCACCCCAGAACAACTCTCTCCCACCTAAAAAACTACATTTAAGAGAAGAAATACAAGAGATTAAGTTAGATCTCACATGGAATTGATAGAAGCAGCTGATACTGCTGGATCTCTTACTCACCCTTGATCCAGCCCACCCAAAACAAAAGCATACAAGTGATCCAGGAGCCACCACCTTCAGACAGGTGAGGAAGGTGAACAGTGGTAGGGCAGGGTGAGTGGTGGGCAGGTATGGAGTGTGCAGGGGGAATCCTGGCTCATGCATATCATCTCACCCTGGCTCATGCATGGGTGGGCCAAATTATGCAGGGGAAAGACAGAGTGAATAGAGGGGTGTTTTTTTCCTTCTCGCGCAGTAGAAGAACGAGGGAACATCCACTAGAACCGAGTGTATGAGTTCAAACAGACAAAAGAAAAAAATTCTTCACCCAGCATGTAATTAGTGTATGGGAACTCCTTGCCACAGGATGTGGTGATGGTGTTTGGCCTAAATGCCTTTAAAACCAAATGTTCTGGAGGATAAATTTCTGGAGAAAAAGTTATCAACCATGATGGGCATGTGGAGCCTACTGATTTTCAAACTGAGCTAATTCAGAATGTCAGAGGCAGGGGAAGGGCACTCAAATACAGGTTTCTGGTTTCTTGTGCGCTCCCTGATTCTGATGCATCAGGTGGCCAATGTGAAGAGGGTTGCCATATATCCTGGAAAACCAGGACATTCCTGGTTTTGGGGATTGCATTAACATACTGGCATGTTTGACAGGGGGTCCTGTCCTGGTTTTGTGGAAGAGAATTATGGCAACTCTAACTGTGAGATACAGGGAGCTGGACTAGATAGGCCTTTGGCCTCATCCAGTAGGACCCATGTTACGTATGAATCTACAACATTTGCAGTAATAACAGGAATAAACAAGAGCAAAGATAGGATTGTACCCCTCTAGGATATATCCTACAATGACAGGATTTCATAAAAGTCACCACAACCCAAACTCACCCAATGGGAGTCACACAGAATTCTATCTAATTTCAGCAGTCTGCCCTAGAAGAAGAAAGCAGCACATTTACAAAATTATTCATTTTGTTTTGCATACCTAGATCACTAGCATTAACCTTGACTTCTGCTGGCTTTTTGAAGTTCTGTGACACCATTGCTGCTGTTTGTTCTGCAGTGTGCATCAGTTTAGTGAGAGTCCTTCTTCTGTCGTCTGCTGGGATCGCTTCCCATACTGCATTTTTCTCCTTCTGAACAAAATGGTTCACTGTATTCACCCATTCCTGTTAGATTAATTAAAATGCATTTTATAAGGGTAACGGTTGACATACCATTCTTTAAAAATGAAAAGAAAATCAATTGCAAGGTCGAAGATACTCACATTAAGAGTTAAGTTGGGATTTGTTTTTGTGGCAGAAATGTTTGTGGCTGTAAGCAAGGGACCAGAAAAAGATAACGCTTCTACATAGGAAATCACCTGTACTGGTGAAATTTGTCCTACTGTGTTCTGATTGATTTCTTGTAATACAGCCAGGGGTTCTTTTATTTTTCTGATCTGAAAGTAAGTTGAAATCGTTACATGTGGCATTTCTAATATTACATCAAATGTCAATCCATACAAATTTATCAAATGTGCCCAAAAAATTCTATTCTAATTCTCTAATGTATGCACAAGTAGTTTTAAACTTTTATTGCACTTTAGAGCCTAATGTATTTGTAGGGCCATGGTGACCATATGACATAACCAGGAAAAAAAAGAGGATGAAGCCCCGAAAAACATAGGACACCCAAGAAAAATGTAGGACATGACAAAATAAAAGCTAAAATCATTGATATATCTGTATTTTGCTTTCATGGGGACACTATATTACTCTTTATTGAAACTATTACATATAATTTTTGCATATAATTTATTAATTACAAGAAGGCTGTATACTTCCTGCACACAAGGAAAAAGAGGACAATGAAAAAATTTTCCAGGACACAAGACGAATAAACAGGATATGTCCTTGGAAAAGAAGACAAATGGTCACCCTGTGTAGGGCAGACCTACCAATAGCAAGTGGTCATGAGCTCAAAGCCTAATTCAAACCCAGTGACTCTGACTTCAATATGACTCTGAGACTACAATCCTAAGAACACTTTCTTGGGAATAAGCCCTACTGAACCCAGTGATGCTTACTTCAGAGTAAACATACATAGGATTGCAGTCTGTATGGCCATTGCAGGACAACAATGGTGGACCCAAGCAATGGTGGAAGAAAATCATGCATTGGTCTTTTCTGTAGACTTTCCAAAGGCAGCTAATGGGCCACTGTAGGAAACAGGACGTTGGACTAGCTGGGCTTTTGGCCTGATCCAGCAGACAGTTTTATTAGTACTTATTTTCATATAGTCAATTGGTTTCAAAGCCAGGCCAGCAAGTAAATACAGGTCCAACCATGTTACAAGTTATGGTTAAGGAGCCACCATGCGGTAAGCCAAAAGTCCCAGCGTGATCATAAGACCAGAAATTTCTGGATTTGTCCTCTTTTTTAGCCTCATGTCCGGTTGTCCTCCAAAAGGGCTTTATTGTCCTCCATTTTGGCTTCATTTTGGAACTTTGCAATGGTGTGCAGTACCCCAGCATGTCATATGTCATTGGATTCGTATTGAACAGCAGAATCCCATGCAAAAGTTGGTTTTGAAATATCTCCTTTCTATCAAGAGTTATAGCCAAAAAACTAGAAATAAAAAATATGCAATAACATGCCCTATATTGTGGCTTTATTTATGAGTAGGCAAACGTCCCATTGTCTGTGGGAAAGGCCAGGCTGAGAGGATTCCAAGACCTCCTTTTGTCCTCATTTTGTGGTTTGGGCTTCTGTTCACCCTGGTCAAACATGGATTGTTTATATACAGATTTGAGCAAATCACACTTTAAACTGCTTTTCACCTGTTGTAGATAGGTAGTCATGCAAGCAATTATTCCATTTTCCAGTTTCAGAAACAAACACCTTCAGATACTGAGGCACAGCCTTATTCAGTTAGGAACAGTAGAGGAGCAAGAAACCTGGAACTGGGTCTTTAAACATATTTTTCCATTGTTTTCTTTACACACAGATTTTTTTAATCCATGGTAGTTTTGGAACAGAAACCTAGTGGATAGCAAGGGACAGATGTACACTGGTGCCCCACAACACTGTGTAGTGATGGATAAGTCATGATCAGTGATGGGCAGGCCTGGCCCTAACAACCAGTTCTCCGGAAGTGGGAGGGGCCAGGTCAGGTCAGGGGGCGGGGCTGAGGTCAGGGGGCGGGGCCAGCAAAAAATTTTAATTAAAATTTTTTTAAAAAAATTACTTACCTCTGAGTAGACCTGCATAGGATGGTGCTCTGAGGCTGCTGTCCTTTCCACACTGTCCTGGGAGTAAGCCCCATTGACTTGCATGAGGCTTACTTCTGTGTAGTCAGGTTTGGATCCAGGCTGCAGAGCCAGCCACTTTCCTGGGAGTAAGTCCCGTTGCCTTTCATGGGACTTACTTCTGAGTAGTAAGGTTTGGATCCAGGCTGCAGAGCCAGTCACTTTCCTGGGAGTAAGTCCCGTTGCCTATCATGGGACTTACTTCTGAGTAGTCAGGATTGGGCTCTATTGTGGGGGTTGGAGGGTGACTTGGGGGCAGTTGTGGGCAGGGGGGGCTGATTACATACGGTTCCAGGGGGGTGGAGGGGTCACACGAGGCTTCTTTGTGAAGTAGCGCCAGCCGCGGCTGAGCGCTACTGATAAATGGTTAAAAATCAGTGCGCATGCACGCCCAGCTTATTAGGCAGCGGGGAGACTTCCTAGAGAGGACCTGCGTAGGCGGGTCCTCAACTGAACTCTTCCGCACTTTCACTAGCCGCACTTTCACTTGGACTGCATTCAGTAAGAATAGACAAGACTGAGTTCAATTGATCAGAAGTCTGCTATTTCACACACTTGGGGCCAATCCTATGGTTGCCTTATGCTGCTGGAACTAATGTTCTGGCAACACAGGGTGATATAAAAGCTGAGCCATGCTTGCACATCACTGTTGCAAATGGAAAGAGACACAGTGCATTTGGTATTCACTTTGGGAGGCTCTACAGGTGCTAGTAAGTTGGTAGTACGGGCTGAGAGGATGTGTTCCTAGGCCAGGGTGACCATATAGAATGGAGGATAGAGAACCTGTACCTTTAACCATTGCATAGATGAGGGAATTTAGGCAGGTTTAGCTCAACATAGAAGGGTTTAAAAAGCAACAGCTCCCTAAATTCCCTCTTCTATGCAATAGTTACCGTAACTTGCATGGTCTTCAATTTATCAGTTGAAGGATTTATCAATGGAAGTGAGATATCCATTGTTGCGGCTGACTGGATGCGCTGGAAAACGTTCATTGCCCAGTGTGCCTAAGCTGCATGAAATTAAGGACCCAAAGAAGAAGAAGAAAAAGAAAAATGCAATAGTTAAAGGTAGAGGCATTCTGTCCTCCATTCTATAGGGTCACCCTGTCCTGGGCAGGGATGAGAGCAGGCCAGAAAGGAAGAATCTTGACCACAAATGATAATGCTAGATCCTATTTACCACTGCAGAATGTCACTACAGAATGCCAAGCTTTTGTGTGACAAAGAAATGGCGTTTAGCCAAGACTAAGGACCAGCACTGATGATGCAATTCAAACCTGGGCTGGCACAACTCACTGGTTTTCATATTCGCATGGTGATATAGGGAGGCAAGCACATGTCTGTGCATGCACTGGCTTAACCTTCCCCCAGGAATGGTGCAGAAATGTCTTATGGCACTTTTGTGACACCCCCAGGTCAGCATCAGACTTAGCCAGGACATAGGCTGGCCTAACTGGAGGTTGGGATTGCTGCCTAAATATATGGGCTTTTGCTTATTTTCAAACCTCATTCCAGTGGTACAATCTTGGTATTTTGCAAGAGATGAAGATAATAGGACTGCAACTGACATGTACCATGGGTGTCTGATTCTATACATCAATGCTCCTAAAATATGTTTAGGTCTCTAGGAGTAGAAAAATTACAAATAACATTCCAAGTGAAGGGAAAAATGAAAAGATTTAGCAGTCTATATAGTTGTGTTACTTACTTTATCTAGAGTTCTGTTAATATGTTCAGCAATGCAGTCATGCTTCAACTCACATCTGGCTATGGGGATTTCTATTGAAATGGAAAGGATTTCTGATTAAGGCTTTTTGACGTAAACATTGCATACGCACCCCTACAGTTTTGTGTATAGCAAACTATTTGCTCCCAGCATTATCCTATATGGATACTCCATTAGAATTTCCTTTCATTGTTTTAGAGAAATTTACAATAGCCAAAAGGGAATCAGAAAGTTAAAGTAGTGCAACATGCATACTCAGGTATGCATGCACGCGTGTGTACGTACACACACACACACACACACACACACGTACACACACACACAAAGAGCATGCTAGGGGCTAAACATCTTTGATTTCTAGGCAGATGAAGACAGATGAGAAATCTTTGCATATGAAAGTGTTGTGTATGAATATGTACACCACATTTTAGGCAACCATGATAATGACTGCAGTCCTTTCCACACTTACCTGTGAGTAAGTCCCATTGACTATAAAGGAACTTACTTCTGAGTAGACGTGCATAGGATTGGGCACAATGTGAATGATCTGACATTCACAAAAGCAGGATAAGCAATACCCAGCATGTTTTAGGGAACCTCTTTTCCCATATATTTCACTCTGGTTACCAGTATGCCTCTCTTTCTTTGAGTTTGACTGGAAGGTAAACCCTGGGTTGCCTTCAAAACAATTTTCCTATTTAATTTAGCTTAAATTTTGATTCCCTCAACTCATTTTGGAAGTTAAAATTAGGTGTTTTATTATTTCTGTCTCAGTTCACTAATGTTATTTTACTGCAGTGTGACCATATTTGAATTCTGTCAAATAACGCAGTGAAACAAGATTCCTTAATATATAAAGGAATTATATCTATTATGTATACTGGGATATGTTTACCTATGAAATCTACTGGTCTCTGAACAGTTAACGTACTTGGGTGAATACTGAAGAAGAAAGAATAAATTCTATATTTCATACTGTACAACAGGTTTCTTCCATTTCTCAGACAACACACCACCTATCAGTCCTATTTTTAAAAAAAATCTAGATGCTCATGTCTTGCCATTTTTTCATATCCAGCTGATTAATCTAACAGAAGATAAACAGTCACTGGTGGGCCTCTCAGAAGATATAGTTCTATAATAACACATAAACCCCTATAATATCATTTACCTTGGCAGGAAGTGCCATCATTTGGCTTAAACTGTAATTTTCCTGTGGATGGTTGATAACCTTCCTTACAGGAGCAGTTATATCCTCCATACAAATTTTCACATTTCGCGTGATCTCCACAGGCAATGGTTGGCGCTTCACTGCACTCATCTATATCTGAAAATATTGTTAGAAATTGAATTTTTTAAGAAAAGGTTTTTACATACTAACATCTTGATGCTTTGCGGATCATAGACCAACATCCTGCAAGCAATTTTATATAAAAATATTTATTTATATATAAGTGGGAGAGAGGGGAGACTGTACATTTTAAAAGAGAAGCTAATCTATTCATCATATGTAATGGAAATAAATACAACAATTTTATTGCTTGGGCATTTAAATGTAGCAAGAACAGAGTTTAAATATGTAAAACAGAAATAATGGTACAGTCGAATCCCCCATGTGCATCAACCACCCTATACATCTACCCCTGTGCATCTACCCCCCTGTGCATAGACCCCCTTGTGAATCGACCCCCCCTGCAAATCAATCAGTGATGGATTCAAAGAAATTAACAACTGGTTCTATGCCCATCTGGCAGCCATTTTTAAATGGCTATTTTTAAACTTTATATGTCCTATCTCTTGTTAACAACCAGTTCTATACAGTAGGTGCAAACTTGCTGGAGCCCACCACTGGTATCAAACCCGTCCCCCATGCATAAGTCCCCCCTGAGCATCAGTCCCCCCTGCGCATCAACCCCCTGCACATCAACCCCCTGCTCATCAGTCCCCCATGCGCATCAGTCCCCCATGCGCATCAGTCCCCCCTGCACATCAACCCCCCATGTGCAACATCCCTCCATGTGCATCAACCCCCATGTGCATCAACTCCCCATGTGCATCAACTCCCCGTGCACATCAACTCCCCATGCGCATCAACCCCCCATGCACATCAACCCCCCTGCGCATCACTTCTCCATGTGCAACTGCTCCCATGTGCAACGGCACCCAATGCACCCATGCACAGCATCTTCCCCAGTGCAACACCTCCCTCCGAACAACATCCCCCCACTGCACCGGGCACCAAGTACCAGATTGGCAGGATGTTGTTCAGTCTTTCATGTTAAGTATAGGACAAAAACACATTGCACCCTTTTTCAGTGCCTTAAGGGTTAAATTTCTCCACATCGTTTCTTAGTGGGTGTTCATGTGACAGAAGGAACATCCTCCCTGATTTTCATTCTTCTAGGTCCGGGGGTTGGGGCACAGCGTCCCTCAGTCACTGATTCTTCAATGCAAAGTATAGGGAGGAAAACGTGTTGTGCTCTGTTTCACCCCGCCCCCCTTCTGGTTGGAATTTCCGAAAACCAGTTCTTACTGCACCCCTTGGTCATGGAAGGAACACCCACCCCAAATTTCATGCTTCTATGCCCAGCAGTTTTGGCAGGGCGTTGATGAGTCAGTGAGTGAGTGAGTGACTTTTCATTTTTTTATATACAGTGATGCCTCACATAACAAGTTTAATTCGTTCTAGGAGCATGCTTGTTATGTGAAACGCTCTTTATGTGAAGCAGATTTTCCCATAGGAAATAAGAGAAACTCAGGTGACTGGTTCCACAACCCCAAAAATATTCATATAAAAATATTTACTGTATGTAAAAATGATGACAAAACACTGGAATTGAATTCAGAACATGCATTCAATGTGCATGATCCTATGAAGTCTACTTAGGCTGCAGTCCAAGACACTTTCCTGGAAGTAAGGCCCATTTAACACAATGGGGCTTACTTCTGTGTGTAGACATGGTTAGGAGGCTGCAATCTCCCCACTTTCTCCTTCTCTTCATCCTGAGCCTCCCTCTCCCCTGCTCCCTTCTGGCCAGCTGCTTCCCTCTTCTCCACTGCTGTTCTCTCCCTCTGCCCAGCGGATGCCCAGCCACAGGAGGAACAGCGTGGAAGTGTTGCTTTTGCTATGGGCAGGCACGCTAGGCAGCCCTGACACATTTTAAAAGGGCTGCCGACCATCGTGTCTGCCCCAACTGCCAATGATCGTGCTTGTTAAGTGAAGCATCACTTGTTATGTAAGGCAGAATCCTAGATAAATTTTTGCTTGTTGTGTGGATTCCTTGTTAAGCGAGGTACCACTGTATAGATAACCATTTCATGTTCATGGATGAACATGCCCTACTCCCCATCACAGTGTACTTATTTAGGAGTGTTTGATGCCCCCTGGAGGGGGTCTGTTCCTTAACACATCAAATGTGTTGAGGATGCCTGTAATATCAAAATGATAACATCTTCATAATAAGCTATGAGCAAAAAAATTCCTTACTTATACAAGTCAAATGTGGCATCCTTATTCTATTATTTGCTCTGTTTCTCTTTGTACCACATTCATTGTAGGCAAAGAAGAGTAGGGAGCAATAATCAGCAGAAAGACACACCTGCCAAAGATCCATGCCCATCACTCATCCTGTGGGTCCGAAACAAAGGGATTTGGTCCAGCCCAAATCCCCAAGAAACTTTTATTGATACTACAAGATGCACCTTGTCTACAAATCAGAGCATTCCTCAGATGCTCCAGTTTTATGGCCAAAAGAAGATCAATATCTTGGTCAAGAGACTTGAGCAAGCAGATCTTTCACTTGAAACCCACTAGGCTTCTGCCAAGTACACCATGCACAGACTCAGTCCAGGGCTTTTCCCAAGAGAAAAACTTTTCGGAAAAGGAAAGGTTTGTGCTTCTCAAACTTTTAGGAAGATTTACTCCCTAATAAGTCTTTGCAGGGAAGGGGCAAGTGATGTGAACTCCAGGAAAAATCCTGAAAACAGAAGTGTTTTGGAATGCTCATTTTTCCAAACATTACAATACTCAGGGAATGCTGTACAGGGCTCCTTGCACCTCCTGGAGCCTGCTGCAATGCTCCATAAATGAAAGTAACTGAAAGCATCCTTTTCTTCCGCCTTAGTAATGCAGTCCAACGATCGCATCACTGCCCTCACTTCTACCTTCCCCCTTAAAGGGACTGAGGGTCTATTACATGCATTGGTGGGTCATGATCCTCCAGTTGGAGTATCACTGCCTAAGGTATGCTGCACCAAGGTGTGAAGTTGAGGATGTTAATTTCTGTGCAAGGAGAGAAAATAAAAACATTTGGCTATCAGCTGTTATTACTACCCATATTTACCCATATTCCCCATATTTAAAGTATCTTTACATCACTTCTGCTTTTATGGATATGAAAGGATGCCTATAATATGTACCAAATGATTCCTAACTATATTCTAGGTGCCTTATGTTGAGGCTGTATGAGACATTTAACATGTCCAATGAAACTACTTAAAGGATAATCTAATTCATGATCCAATACATTGGCAAACGCAGTAAAATCTAATAATTCAGCAATGTTTACAACATCATTTAACTTGGCAGGGAGTGGTATCAATAAAGGAACCCTAATATTACTGATGACTTTTGTAAGGAGAACAAAATTGATTGAACTTGAAGCAGAGTCTGAGATGTAATTGAAAGAATGGAAGAGGTGGGGATAAATTTTGATGGATGATGAACTAGGACCAAAGGAATAATGCATTCATAAATTGAACAGATGGATGTGTGTGAGAAGTACTTATCTGAAAGAGGCAAGATAATTTGTGAACAGAGGGATAAAAAGGATCATACTCATAGAAGCGTGCCGTGCAAGAAGCAGGAAAGGTATCAGCAATGAATATTTAATGGTTAACCATGAAGGGGACTGGGTGAGGAAACAGCATTAACAACAATGAAATAGTAGCATGGAATCAAAATTGAATAGTGAATGTGGGACTTTTATTTGGAAGAGCAGACAATAAGGAGGAAGTCATGAAATTACAGGGACGGAAAGACTGTGATAAAGTCCTACTCTGTTTAGCCCTACTCCATACAAATGAAGCCTTGATATCCACAGATATCATCGCTGTCATCGCTGATCGCTGCAAGGGTTGGGGCAAGAGGGGGCCCAAATGTGAATAACCATCTTCCTGACCCCAATCAAGAGGATGTTTGCCAGCCTGCCTCTTAGCTGGACGAGCAACACATGCTTGGTCCTGGCCAGGGTGACCAGATGTCAAGAGGAGGACAAGGTCTTGGACTCCTCTCAGCCTGGCCTTTCCAGCAGACAATGGCATGTTTGCCTAATCATGAGTAAAGCTGTGATATTGGGCACTTTCACTTTTCCATAGAGCTCAATGCATATTTTTATCTTTTGTTTTTTGGCCATAACTTTTGACAGGAAGGAGATATTCCAAAACCGATTTGTGCATTGGGTTACGCTCTTCAATATGAATCCAAGAACATATGACATGATGTGGTACTGCACACCATTGCAAAGTTCCAAAATGGAGGACAATGAAGCCCTTTTGGAGGACACCCAGACAAGAGAATAAAAAAGAGGACAAATCTGGAAATTTTTGGCCATATGGTAACCCTGGGACTTCTGGTTCACCTCCTGGTCAGAGTGCCTCAGGATGGACACTGATGTTTTTTCTTGCCTACAACCTTCACAAATTCTGCCTAAAGTGAACAACATGAAAACACTATTAAATTCCTACTATTAAATTCCATAATCTTGCCATCCTGGCTGTTGTGGGTGAACAAACTGCAAGCCGTAAGTCCAATTTCAGCTGGCAGCAAAATTTCCTACTTGACTCCAACTATTTCAGAGAAATCAGGACGGACAGGCAGGATGGAGCTCAAAAGCACAAATGAGAGGGCCCAGTATGGTCCTCAAAGAGTCTCTCAGCAACTCTGCCTCCACTGGCCAAGCAGCCAAGGAAATGCCCCAATTTTTGCGCCTCTGCCTCATCCCATCCACCGGGTGATGTAAGGCAATCAATCAATCAATCAATCAATCAATCAATCAATCAATCAATCTATCTATCTATCTATCTATCTATCTATCTATCTATCTATCTATCTATCCTGTCTTTCTCAGCTGACGCTGACTCAAGACAGCTGACAACATGAATAAAACACATAGACAATAATATACATTTTAAAACATTTTTATAAACATTTCCCCAACCTAACAACTAAAAACATAACAACATAACAACCCCCAAACCTCCCTGTTAACTGAAAGCAACATGCTACAGTATATACCACAGCCTTTCTTCTCAGTGATCCTTGAATTTCTGCTTGCTAGTCTGTTAAATATTTCAAATTCATAACAGACGGAAAACCGAGCTTGATACTAAAATCAATTTCAAGATCATTGATTTGGAGTGGAATATCACCTAATCATGGGTGTTTTGATGTTTCCCCGACAGTTTGCAGAAGCATTGCCTGGTCTCCTGCTGTTCTAGACACAAAACATCTTAAGTCTTTGTTCAATTGGCCTGATCTTTATCATTCTTCTGCTTGGCAGATTCTGTTTTATGATTTAAAATGTCCAAATCATACCACTTCTCATCCTGCACAGAATACCACTATTTTAATTTTCCATTGGCAGCTATCACCTTTCCTCCTTTTCAGGGATGTTAATAGGGAGTTGCAGGGGGTGCGGCCTGCAGCAGGTAATACTCGTGTGTGTGTGTGTGTGTGTGTGTGTGTGTGTGACACGCACTAGGGGACCCCAAAAATGCAACTTTGCAATGGTGCAGAAACCTCCATCATGTCATATAGCGTTGAATTTGTGTTGAAGAGCAGAATCCAATGCAACAATCCATTTTGAAATAGCTCATTCATATCACAAGTTATGGCAAAAAATTTTTAAAAAATACATTGAACTCTATGTGAGTTCATAGAGTGAAAGAGATCCACATCGCGGCTTTACTCACAAGTAGGCAAATGGAAAGTGCAATAGTTTCCAGTGCCTTGTAACCTCTGAGTGGTAAGAAATAGTAAATGGCTCATTTGATAAGCAGGATATACACAGTACAAGAGGAGAACACAGATTCGCTTGTCAAAATGGGAAGTGACAAGCATGAGAAAACACCGACCAAAGCATCCATGTTCATAATGGCTATATAGATCATCCAGAGATCAACCTTATTATTAGAAGTGTTTTTCACTTCATGTCAGCTATGTAGAAGGATTTTGAGTCCTAAATACATCAAGCAAATAAATAGCTTTCTACTAAGGGACAAAGAGACTTGTAATAGCCTACAATGACCTTTTGGGTGAGCGATGACCTACTGCACCACCGTTGGTATAAAACAGAACATAAAAACCGAGTATTAAAAATTAATGCATAAATTAATACTACCAGCGCTTTTCCTCAAAATATGATAAACAGAGTGTAGAGATGGTGATACATAATTCAGCATTTTTCAAGCTTATCACTGCAAAGAAAGAGGTTAATTACTAGTATAAATCATTTATAAGTGTTCTCCAGCACATAACTGACATTTTAAACAAAATCAAGATGCCAATTCAAGGACAGTTCATGGTTCTGTAGTCCAGCTGAGGGCAAAGAGGTTACACTGGACTGGTTTAGAAAATATTACAGTACTCTGTTATGAGCTCTTTGAGAAATTCCATAATTTGGGCTTTTCATACAGCAGTTTGGTCCATATTTTCCTGCTCAGAATTTCACTTGAGGGTCCACCGAAATGATGAGACACAGCTCAGTGTATGAAGTGTTCATATTGAGGCAGATCATTGGTCTACTTAGGATGGTACTATCAACACTGTGGATCTTCAAGACTATATAGGGCACAATCCCATCCTTCAAGTGGGTCAGCGCAACTCCCATGTTCTTTCCTGGGAGTTTCACAAACAAAATGGAAAAATGCTGTACTGGTTGGGCAGCCTTTATTCAAAAGGACTTGGGGTCAAAAGCATTTTGGATATTGGAGGAAGAGTTGAGGTAAGTATAGAGATGGACATGGCACACCTCCCACCAATCTGAGGCTTGAGGTGACCATGGCCGTGTGGATGAATTGTCCCCAATTAGTGCATATAACAACACTTCTTAAAAATAATTCTCTATGTTCCTGGGTCCCACTGAATATCCCCCGTCTCTGATCCCTCTTTCAAATCCCCAGAACTTCCTTTTTTTCTGCATATTGAACATGATCCATCTGGTCAGATTCCATTCACTAGAAGTTGTAAGTACTGAAGGAGATTTTTTTTATGGAAGATATCTTCCAATTTATTCAAGTATCTGATGAAAAGAGCATTTGGATATCTCCCAAGACATTTGGATAAAGAGTTAACTGAAAAATAGATGACCATAAATTTGGATAAAGCTGAGTGCATGGAGCAACCGTTGAAATTGGCACTGAACAACTATAAAGGACATTTCTCCAATGAATCTAGATAGAAAGAGATGGAAATAATAAAAAATTCAGACATGAAGATTTTTTTATACTCTTGTCTTCCTGTTGATAAGTGGAGAAAATAATTGTCTAATTCTGATTATGTATCAGAATATCAATTGCAGTCTTTGTCCTGCTTTCACTTCATATATGTGAATTGCTCTTATCATTTTATGGCAGTCTTTTAAGACATATAAAATCCAATATAGAACACATGGTCTCAAATCCTAGTAATTGTTACAGGAAAGCAAGATTATAAAATGCAATCAAACTGAATGACTTTGTCAAAATGTTAACCAAATGCCTCCCTAAACTAAAATGAAGGCATTTCTTCTATACTGGGAATACTATGCGAAAAACAAATTATATTAGAACTGTGCTGTAAAGTATAAGACATGCATCTTGAACAAGATACAATCAACACAGGGATAATATACTTGCAAAAGAGGAAATTGATTTATTGATTGTTTCCCCAGTCCCTGAGTGGAAGCCCAGTAGCAAAAGAAAAATACCAGCAGAAAAAATGTAAAATAGTTCCATTTTCCCAAAGAAATCCTAGAGTTCATAAGAATGGAAAAAATGAAGTTTTTTTCTAGCAAGTCTTTAGTTCAGTATAAATTTTATATCAGATAACATATACAGTGATAGAAATATATTCTTTTGATGTTAGCCATTAATTTTTTCCATTGTTCCAGAGACTTTTTAATGAATTTTCACATATTATTCATGATGAGGACAAGCTCTCCTATTCACTGCAGGTTTAAGACTCAACACCATACCTGCAATGGATATGAGTGCAAAAATAACATGAGGAAGTCCATCACTGAAGTTTACCCACTTCTAGAACCATCTGGCACAGGGTGACTAGATGCCAAACCCAAAATTCCTGTCCTCCAAACCAAAATTCCTACCTGATTTAAAAAAAATGTAGGACACCCCCCCCAAAATGTACATGTTAAAATAAAGCATAAATACTTGTATTGCTTTCCTGTACTTAATTTCAACGCTTTTAAAATTGAAAACCTTTTAACATGCATGATTCTGACCCAGACATGTAAGACGCTCTCAAAGCAGTTTGCAGCAGCACAATATGTGCAAGTGACTTCAACATGCATGATTCTGACCCAGACATGTAAGATGCCTTCAAAGCCGTTTGAAGTAAAACAAGCCCCATGCAAGTGACTTCATCATACATGATTCTGACATGCATGTGTGTGTATACACACAAACACACCACACACTCACTCACATACACAAACACACACCATGCACTCTCTCTCTCTCTCTCTCTCTCTCTCTCTCTCACACACACACACACACACACACAAAGACACATTCATCTTGTTGAGGCTGCAGAGGAGAAGCTGTGAGGGGCACCATGGTGGCCAGGAAGTCACAGAAGTGGCAGGAGAGTCATGAGGGGTGCCCTGGCAGCCAGGAAGCCCCAGAGGCAGCCACTGGGGAGGCCTGCCAGCTGGCGAACTTACTAGCGCAACAATGCAGCTGCTGGGGGGCCGGCTGGCTGGCAAGGAATGAAAAGCGGTGCTGGAGAGTTGTGCTTGCCTAAGAGACAACAGAGGTGGCCTGTCAGCTGAAGGCAGAGCTGGCTGAGGGAAGCCCCAGTGTGGCACAGCTACAGCTGCACACACAAAACTAAATTTTTTTAAAGGGCCAGCGAAATGCCTTGGAAATTTTGGAGAGGGTGTTTTTCCCCTTTTTGGTTAGCCCCCCTTTTTTCCAGGGGGGTCCAGGCATTTCCAGTCAACTGCTCAGCCTGATCTTTACCAGACTTTTTTCCATGGAACTGAGCTGGAGTCATCCAAAGGTTGAGGACCCCTTTGTCTGTGGTGGACTGCAAAGACACCATGCTGCAATATGGTCAGTGGATCAGAATGGGGGAATGCTTCCTATAACGTTTCAAATCAACTGGATGGAAGGTAAAGAAGGATAAGAAATCAAATAAATTCATTGTACTTGACACTGTTATTGAGTTTATGATTCTGCTGGGTTAACAGTTTTGTGCTGAAGTTTTGTGTGACCTTTCATTGAAAAGTAGTATATAATTTATCAGAATGTCGTCTATTATTTAGAAATGGAAAATGCAATCCTAATCCCTGTTAGGCCGATATGAGTTCCATCACAAGTCCCTTACTGGTTTGGGGTGTCACAAAAGTGCCATAATGCATGTCAGCACCACTTCATGAGGTTAGGCTAGTGCACATTCTTGTGCTGGCCTCCCCACGCCACTGCAGGTACAGGGAAATGGGTAAGTTGCATTGGTCTAAATTGGAAGGCACGTTGAATGAACTGGGACATGGATGCTGAGTTTTGACTGAGAGACACATTTGCAATGAAACTGAAATCCAACATAATCCCTAAGTGCAAAGAGAGAGATAAGCAGAGAAACATATCAGAACTATATTGATAACTTACCTATACATGAAGTTCCATCATTGGTCACAAAAGTTTCATTGCCATTGCTAGATCGGAATCCAGGTGCACAGGTGCAGTAGTAACCCCCCACGGTGTTTGTGCAGTTTGCATTTTCTCCACACAATTGGGTGGCATTTGCACATTCATTGTCATCTGTAAAGGCATAATGTTAGATTAGTGGTATTTTCTGGACTTAAACCATCTGTCTTCCCAGGAAACATTAAGATTATATGGAGGTCCATAGAGACAAGAACTTTCTTGCTCATTTGTATTGAGTAGTATGAATCTGCATCAGGAAATGCATGTGCTTGAATAAAGCATTATAATGCATTGCCAAACAAAAAATTTGATACATATTTACATTTATTGAATCCCTCAATAAACATCCTTTTGTTTTTGAGCTCATGGTAAACACTAATTAGCTGTAATAAAGTATCATATTTTCATTACTGTTGCTCCATCATCAACAATGCGACAGCATAATGGCTAGATACTGTCTGCTCTTATTTCTTTTCCTTTTAATTAAAAACAAAGATTTACAAATTTTGCTTAGGTCTCTAGCTCTTAAACAGTAGGTGCATCATAGGTACATGCATGGTGACCCTAAGCTTCCAAAACACTCTCCTACCCCCGCCCCATGGAGCCCAGGGCAATTTCCCCTTTACCCTGTCTTAGCAGTAAGGTCACTTATTGAAAATAATGAATAAATAAAGGATGTATGCAATGAACAGGATGGTGCAAATGTGTATTATATAAAAGTAACTGGTGCAACCAGTTAAACTTTATGAAATACCAAGGATACAGTAAAAGGAAATATATACTTTATAGTTTCAAGCCACTGTTGATTTTGAACTAACGCTGGCACATTTCTTAAAGTTAGAATTAATTATTATTAATTAATTATTTAAAAAAATACAAGGTGATCATTATTGTTTTGCATGTGTCACCTTGGTCTGGAATGTCACGTGGACATTGTTACCCAAGGAACAGGTGACAGTGACCTTAAGAGGGAAAATTGGCTGTGCATATGAATACCCATGAGTACAAGTTTTTTCCTTATCTACTGTCATGTAAAACAGTGGGGCTGTTATCAGTGATGGGCTTCAAAAAAATTAAGAACCGGTTCTCTGCCCATCTGGCAGCCACTTTTAAATGGCTATTTTTAAACTTTATATGTCCTATCTCTTGTTAAGAACCGGTTCTATCGAGTAGGTGCGAACCTGCTGGAGCACACCACTGGCTGTTATGTGAACATGGGGCTGTTTTCAAGAGTGCACTATATGGTGAAGCATGTCCTTATTGTGAAAGCCACTTCAAACAATAAAAGAAACAATAACTGTTTCTTTTTTTGTATACAATTTTTTTTCTGAACATAATAGTAGAAAAGAATAAGAACAATTGACTTTTTGTTGTGAAAAACTCTTGGATGGAATTATTAACTGAATGAGCAAGAATGCTGACAATATGAGGCTTTATTTAACAACAAGAAGGAACAGCTGCTCACCAACCCTCCTTATTCATGTGAGATGTTTCTTTCTCTCTCTAAAATCCAAGCCAAGCATACTGTACATTTGTTTCCTTCAAGTTCAGTTATAAGTGGCACAATGTTGAGAACATGATTTCATAACAACCCTCAAGTGGCCCAAGGAACATGCTCAAGTAGTTTAAATTGTCTCATGCAGTGGTCACTATTAAAAACCTTTACAGTTTTGCCTAATTAACTTTATCGTGGTGTTGGCAGTCTTCCATATAGCTAGGTGCTTATAAAGATTTTAATGGAAACCCCTTTGCAGGAGAAAGTCTTGATCTCAATGCTTTTCTTTCACATAAGCACGGCTATTTTCCTCCATTTTCTAAAAGGAAACAAGCTTCTTTTATTGTTGTTTTATAAGCCCGGCTTGTGTTTAGTCACCCACCCTGACTTGCTCAATTCCTTTGGAATTAAGTTGCATTCACAGACACTCTCCAAGAATGACAAGGCTTAAATGGGCATGCTCTGTGAGCAAGTTTCTTATTTAACACTGAGAAGTAAAATAAAGTTGCACCAGCAGTAGAATTCTTGATTTATTTCAGTGTTAGCCTCAGGTCCTTCATAGACAATTTAGAAAAGGATTTGGGATACGGAGTATCTGGAAAAAGCTAAACAGCTCTCCTGACTGTTCTTCTCCAATCTCTTACTTGTAGCTTAATTTTCACCTAAGCACAAGAACACAAAGAATGAATTTATTCTGATATTTTTTCCCAAAATAGAAGACATAAATTGAATTTTTCTGATTTTATGGAAGATATTTTTCAATTATAAGGAGTGACAGCCAAGACCAAATATAGCCCCTTCTGAGTATGTCAACAAGCAGTGTTCAGGAGAGGCTGGCACATTCCAGACTTTGTAGGACCATTCTCCAGTTTGTCGTCCATACGTTCCTGGGGAAAGCAGGTGGTAGAGCTTGGTGATGCATGGTGGCCTTGGTGTATGGAGGCCTTGGTGGCATCCATGTCTGTAGAGGGTTGATGAATATAGATATGGTGAAAATACTGAGACCTGAAAATGGTATAAAATCTAGGAGGAAGACCCTGGTAGTTCCAGGAAGATCCAGGTTCAAATCCTTCCTTGGCCATGAAGGTTCCTGGGTTACCTTGGGCCACTCAGCCTCATCTACCTCACAGGGTTGTTGAGAGACCATCAGGGAGAGGGGGAAGTACCTTACACTCTGTATTCTGCATTGAGCATTTCCTTTGGTATGAGAAAGGGGAATGAATGAGTGAATGAATGAATGAATGAATGAATGAATGAATGGTTGTTATTATTATAAAATTAAGATACTAAATGGATATTTTATGTTTTCTCTCATGGCGCAATTAGTTTTGGACAGGGCAATTTAGCAACTTAACAGGGAAATGACAGGCTTTCTTACAAAGCTACTCCTTAACATAAGAATATAAAAAAGAGGCCTGCTGCATAAGTCCATAGGCCTATCTAGTCCAGCTTCGTGTATCTCACAGTGAGTACACAAGACAAGAAGAGACCTCCATCCTGGTGCCTTCCTCTGCATTTAGAACTATGTGATAATGCCAAATGCCTTCAATGCCTTCAATGTATTTGCCTTCTTCCCAGATACTTTCATATTCAGAAAAAAACCTATATATTTTTTATTATGGCTTTCCTAAATCTGTGTCTAAAGGTGTCCCCTGCAAGTTGCCTTGATTGTTGTGACCAGTTCTAAAGGCAGTGCTCATCCCCACTGCAAGGCAAAAGAGCCAGCGTTGTCTGAAGACATCCCTATGGTCATGTGGCCATCATAACTAAATGACTATGGCTGCAATCCTAAAAACACTTTCCTGGGAGTAAGACCCATTGAACACAATGAGGCTTACTTTTGAGTAGTAAGGCTTACTTTTGAGGCTTACTTTTGTTTAGGCTTGTGCTCAGGGGTACACAGAACACTGTTTCCCACTGAGGTGGTACCTTTTTATTTACTTGCATTTACCTGCTTTTGAACTGCTAGGTTGGAAGGAGCTGGGCTAGAGTCAGGAGCTCACTCTGTCTTTACTCTGGTCTCGAACCAACAAACTGCCTACCTTCGATTTAACAAGCATATCGTTTTTTCCCCAAAGAGAGGTTCTTCTGTATCATGAAGTTACAAATGGCAGAATCCTCTCGGAAGTAAAAACTAGTTTTTAGGACATAGTTCAAATATTAATATTACAATTACTAAAATTAGTAGCACAATTAGCAATGATCTTTCTAAGAGAAACCTACAAGAGGTTGTCGCAAAAGCAAGAATCATCAAGAATACAGAAATTCTGTCAGGATCCAGAATAGCTAAGCAAAGATATTTTTCTTGATTTCTTGCGAAGTGTACAGAATGTATTAATCAGCAACAGCACATTTATTTTAAATAAATCAAAAGCGATGAACCACAATAAACAAATCAATTCTGGAACCCAAGGGTTTAACTGTATTTTTCCATTTTTTATCATAATTTGCGATATTGAATGCTGCTTGGTTTGAGGGAAGAGCCAACTACAGGGTTTATAGATTGGAAATTTTATAACCTTCGTAAACAAGCATGTTTTTCACATCTTGGTCAGAACAGATACCATTGGAGGCAACCAGCCATGCACTCCATGGTTCCATTACTACCCAGCTTAATTATGCACAAACGAATCACCATAGGCAAGAACACTCTTCAAACATTGCAAACAACATCTTTCAGAAATGCACTTGAAATTTGTAAAAAGACATAATTGAAAGAAGAAATAGTTTTGTTTTTTAAGATTGGAAAAACAATTTAGTAACTTCTCTGGCCGAATGATATCTCTCAGCTTGCCAATCTGTTCTATACACTTTTGTCTGGGTCTGGAGTTCAACTTTGTGCTATTTCTTTTGAGTTTCCATTAATTGCTACAGAGGTAAGTCACCAGTCCCCATTTGAAAAGGAATGTACACAACAATTGACTACTTTCATTGAAAGGGATGGGAAAGTCATCCTTGCCAAGAGGTACCATTGTGATGCAGAGTTCAATAGGACTAATGGAATTTCAATGGACTTGCTACTGTGCGTAGCAAATACATTAGCATAATGGCTGAAACTCTTTCTTGGGTGGCCATTATGCATTGTTGGCATCCTGGCTGCTGCCATTAAATATCTAAATGGCAGGTTTCATGAATAATTCAAAACTTAGGTGGATGCCGATTTGCACACAGTTCTCTGTATGATGTCTGAAATGATTTATGTTATAGGCATTCGGGAGCTATGGTGGACAGAACTTTTTTGCCATTTCCATGTACTGCTTGGCAATGAGATCAAATAACTTCAATATATAATTATCATTTTCTTCTGAAATGCCAATGGGGTACACATTGGTCAAGTTAATCAAAAGGTAGACTAGCAGCCCAATCCTAAGTACAGTGGTACCTCGGTTAACAAGTGCCTCGCTTAACAATTGATCCACATAACAAGCAAAAATTTATCTAGGATTCTGCCCCACATAATAAGTGTTGCTTCACTTAACAAGCACATTCATTGACAGTTGGGGCAGATGTGCTAGCTGGCAGCCCTTTTAAAAAGTGTCAGGGCTGCCTAGCTTGCCTACCCATAGTGAAAGCA
The DNA here is from genome assembly GCA_030015325.1 of Cryptoblepharus egeriae. Classification (NCBI taxonomy): domain Eukaryota; kingdom Metazoa; phylum Chordata; class Lepidosauria; order Squamata; family Scincidae; genus Cryptoblepharus; species Cryptoblepharus egeriae. The sequence continues at coordinate 121,126,425 of JAREYC010000003.1, read as the reverse complement.
ACACTTCCGCACTGTTCCTCCTGTGGCTGGGCATCCGCTGGGCAGAGGGAGAGAATAGCAGTGGAGAAGAGGGAAGCAGCTCAGGGCTAGCCAGAAGGGAGCAGGGGGGAGAGAGGCTCAGGATGAAGAGGAGAAAGTGAGGAGACACTTTGAAATTGTCTTTGATTGCAGCCTCCTAAGCATGTCTATCCAGAAGTAAGCCCCATTGTGTTAAAAGGGGCTTACTCCCAGGAAAGTGTGTTTAGGATTGTAGCCTATGTAGATGTCATAGGATCATGCACATTGAATCCAAGTTTTGAAATAAATTCCAGTGTTTTGTCATCATTTTTACATATAGTTAATATTTTTATATGAATATTTTTGGGGTTGTGGAACCAATCGTCTGAGTTTCCATTATATCCTATGGGAAAATCCACATCACATAAAGAGTGTTTCACATAACAAGCATGCTTCCGGAACGAATTAAACTTCTTATGTGAGGCACCACTGTAAATCTAAAACACATTTAGTCCTTTGCTACAGGGTAAGGTCCTGCAAGCCCGGCAGATCTAATCAGACTTGTGATAGTGATATGGTTGGCACAAGTCTGCCTGGATCCATGAAGGTGGATCAAGACTGATAAGTTGTCTTGGATTTTGTGGCCACAGCTGTCACTGAACACATTCCTTCCCAATCCCTCCTTCTCACCTCAATCCTCCAATATCCAAGTTGTGACCTCTTGTGTGATCTTACTAGGGTCAGTAGTTCCCCACTGTGAGGAGCCCATTGTTTGCAACTTCCAAAGTCAAGCAAACCCACATGCTCTGGTGTGCATGTGGCATTTTTTACTACCAGAAAGTGCTGTGCACCATCAGAACACAAGTATAACCAGAACAAAAGTTCTTGTGGTGCTAGCCACTTTACAATTTGGTTATTTTTGTCAATGTTAGAAAAGCACTATATTATTATACTGTTTCACTAAAAGCATATGTTCAAACACAAATACTTGAAAAGCGTAAAGATCAAGTCACAACTGATAATGCCAAAGATAATGAGCGGGCTATGGATGAGACTGTGACCCCAATTCTATCCTCCACCATCAACAGCAAGGCAGCAGCACTGATGAAAACATACCACATACATTGCTGATCAGGAGACCTGCCAAAGCTAAGCAAAAACATTTGCAACTTATTTCTGTGTGAGCATCTCAGAGGCATATGGGTCTCTAAAGACCTACATCAGCTATATAGCTGGTATAAGACTAAAGAGAGAAAATAAGTGGTTTTTTTCAAAAATAAGCGATGGGTTCTGGCACAGGCTGGTTGTGCTGGAATACTCCCCATCCGAAATGAGTATTTAGCTATTCTAAAATAATTATTATGCTTACTTCCCTCAAAGCTCACAAATATGGTAAATCTGGCATAGTTTTTGATAGATGGTATGCAAACTTTCTATACTCAGTTTTCCCACACTTGCCACAAGAGAGATGGCACACAGGATGAAATTCAACTTGAGTCCTTCCAGAATAAACCTGGACATAGAGTCCCCAGTGACCAAAACCTGTCGGGGGTGAATTTGACAGCTTCAGGCTGGAGGCCACTGAAGGGCCATCACAGCATGAAACTGGACAGCCCTGGCAGGGCAGTGAGCATAGCCGAAGTGACTGGGGAATACATCGATTCATTGCATCCTGCTGGTCTCCTCTGACAGCAGCCCTCTGCTGGCATAACCTCTCTGGGAAGCTAGAGCTGCCTTTGCAAAGTGTAACCCCCAAAGGAAAGCAGTGGTCGAAGTGGCTCACTTAACCCCTCCAAAGCAAGGAAATGAAGGCTTGCTGTAAAACAAATCCCAGCGACATTCACCCTGCTGTTCACAGCTTGTGTAGAGGTCTCGGCACAGCTGGATGTCTGACATATATTACCCCTTGTGCAGTTGGGCTGTATCTCTGGTTATACAGAAGAGAAAACAAGTTCACAGAAGCAGTGTCCATAGTAAGCCCGACTGTTCCTTTCTTTCAGGCAACACCTTTGATAAAAGTTTTCACTGCACTTTTCAGTTGATGGGGTGTTCAAGAAAAGGGATGAATCAGAAGATGCTTAAATTTGGACTCAGATGTTGCAAGGTTGGGAAAATTGGATTTGGAAAAGTTATACCCAAATATCAGTAGCTTGCATGTTGTCTGGAACATGTCATGTCCTGAAACAAAACTTTAAAACTTTCACATGAAAATTTTCAAAAGGCTCAGAGATAAAATCCAGTCTAGGGCAAATTCAGCCAAGTATCAAATCACGTGTGACTAAGAAATAAAAACACATGGAAATAAAGCCCACAAAACATTGGTTTAGGGTGGGAAATTCAAGGGATTAGGGCATTTCCCTTCCATGGGCAATTCTTGTGTGGACCTTATTCCATGTGGATTTTTTTGTAGAGTCCAAATCACCAATTGGTTCTCATTTTCTTGTGGTTGCTGTTGACTTCTTGTGTTGAAGAAGTGGCTATTTTTGCAGGACATAAAAAGTGTGCAGATAATCTTACCAGCATAGAATATTCAGAATGTCCAAATCTCCTGCAAACTTAACCATGACAAGATTTTGTTGCTGGAATTTGTATAGCTGTGGGATTTGTAGGGATTGACACTGAATACTTTCTCTTCAACCTGATGACAATCCTATTTTGAGTATTATTTCTTGTTTGTCTTCAGAAAAAAGAAATGCTTGGCATTCTAATTTGAAAGACACAGAACTCCAAAAATAAAGTTTGTAAAATTAACTTGAAAAATCTGGCAATATAAAAGAAATACACATATAATAATTGAAACAAAAGTTACTGATGAGAAGAATAATTTCTTGAGCAGCTCACAATTCATCCTTGCTTAGAAAAATCATCTGAAGAAAATCTATAATTTGTAATCTTTCATTTGTAAAGTACAAAAGAGGAAAAATCACATTAAAATAACACTTGACTGGGAGCAAAACATTTATTCAGTCAGGTGCCAATAAAGGCTGAGGGAGAAAGAAGATTAGGGGCTGGTTTATTCAGGTCAGATAATGAGAAATTATTGGTATGGTTCTATGAGATGGGAGGGGAAATGCCAAAGTTTTCTATCTACATTTATTGTATTCTTCACATATTAAAAGGTAACTGTCATTATACTGCTGTCATATATACACATTATATCCATGTATTTCTGTGTATGAAATCTAATTTGTTGAGCATGTAGGACAAAGCCTTTAACTCCTGCAGCTTCTGCTTTAACTCCTACAGCTTCTGTAGACCCCTGCCTCAAAATGTAAGCCTCCATCACAGCTACCTGCCTCTCCAAGAAGGCATTTGTGCTGAATTCTCCCAACAGCCAAGCATGTGTCCCTTGGTTTGGCAACACACCAAGGAGTGAGTTAAGGAATGGAGAGAAGAGAAGCTGGCCTGAATTGGTTAGGATTTTGTCCTGAGCAAACTTCTGACAGGAGTAACTGGGATGGTTTGAACTCCTGGCCCACTGCGCATGCCCAGAGTTCCAGTAATGCACAGTGGGCACTGGCATGCACGCTGGCACCAGTGCTATCGATTGGCATGCAGTGCCAGAAAGGTTTGCCATCACTGGTATGGGGAGTCCCAGATGAAACCCCTGTTTTGGCTCTTGCTCACTTTCATTAAACTTTGGTGCAGCTTTACATTAATTCTAAGATCATCCTTTCAGGTCTCGGCACAATACAGGATGATTCAAAATGAATGGGACAAAAAGATGTAAGGTTGCTTGTTTTTTTGTCCCATTCATTTTGAATCACCCTGTATTTTTCCTCTTGTGTGAAAGTAACTTCTGTTTTAAAAACATAGCTGCTTGAAAGTTGCTAGTGGGATCCCACCCACAATTCACTGAGTTGATGATAAAGAGCATCCTTTTTGGTTAACTGTATTATGACCTATATATATGGAAATGAGAGCTGATTCATATTAACATCTAATTAGTTCCATACAGTATCAAATGTACATCTCATTAGCTTTCAGAGCAATCAGTATCATGGAAATGTTTGAGTTTTAAAAAATCTACTTTATGTTCCATAGGCTTTTGTTTTTTCATTTTCTGGTTAATCAGCCATAACGTCTGATAGAATATAGATATTCCAATGCAGTTTGTTTCATTGTTTTCTGTATTAAATTTCCTTTTCAATGATTTATAACATGATGGTATTCTCATTCACATATACCTTGTTTTTCACAGTTTTAGCCACTAGTGTCAAGCTCAGGTTGTAGCCTCCCTAAAGCTTGTAACCCGGTGCAACTGCACCCCCTGCACTCTCTTAGCTACGCCATTGCATATACCACACTTTACTGTAAGTGATTCTCTTTAGACTTGGAGCCATACTTTTTAAATGCAAAGTGAGTGTATTATGGAATTGAGACAGATTATCTTCTTGGGCTCCTCTATCCATGTCAGGCTGGGACTTAAAGTGCAGAAGAAAAAAACTAAAGGTACATTGCACAGTTCTGCTGCTGAAGCTTCTTTAAACTGATCTGGCTATGTGAGAGGCTGACATGGAAATCCTCCTGGGAACTATACAGAAGCTGCTCTAAGCTCCTTGGAGGTAAAAAAAGGGATGGGCAAAGTGAAATTAACTTGTATTTTTAGAAGTCTGCTGTATCTCCCTGCAGTATTGTCTTTGGGGTTTCCATTTCCTCCAACCTGTTCTGATGTGAATGTCTAATCCCTGAAGTCCAGTTCAGGATCTCCTTTCACCATCTGGAGAATGACTCACTCAAAGCAGATGTTTTTTTTTTTAAATATTAAAATACAAATTCTGGGAGATGGTAGAATTTGCCTTAGCACTCCATATGACTGATCTTTGCTATCTTCCATAAATAAAGCTGAAACTTTTAGACTACAATGACATGCACTAGTTGGGCTTGAGCAGATGTAGGGATACTTTAGCTGAACACATTTATTGTTGCTCTTTTTAAATTACCTGTATTGATTGACATAATTTTTAAATGTGAGGACACCAGTACTGAAACTACTTCTGTGAATTGCCCTGTTAACATAACATCTCCATACTGGCAGAGGTGGACTAATATCATGAGTCATCCTTTGAGATGCATAGGGGGTTTCTCACTATTATTAAGGAGCTCTCTCCCTGACCCAGAATACTAGATCAAACAGATGTGCGCTCTGGTGTGATATCTGAAATCTTATTTTCTACTCCAAGGAGAACAGAGCAATTCAAGGGTCAAAATTATGCTCAGTTGTAGGTCATCTTCAAACTACAAGATTATCATTCCTCTTCTTTTCTCCCACAAAGCTGTATATTTCCCCAGCCTGCCGGAACTGAACTCACAGTGTTCTTTCACATTGAAATCTGTTCCTCTGTGAAAGAGTACTGTGAGTATATTCCAGGTTTCTCATCTGTATTTCAGACACTACTAAGATCAAAGCGCTGAAAAGGTCAAGGCACAAACCTTAGAATTAAGTTGTTTACATTCCCACGTGTGACACATGCCAGCAACAAAGCAAGGACATTGGAGGCAGCAAAAGCAAATCAATGTTTTTCCTTTTAGCTCTAGGTAAAGTGTTCTTGTTTGTTCCTAATCATGGTGTTAGGAATATATATATTTTTTTTAGCCTGTAAATTCTTTTCAACTCTTTCATCCAAAAGATCCCATCTATCACAGCAAAAAAGTGATCCGTCATTGGATAATGGCAAGTTTTCATACCTACCAAGGGCACCCTCAGGTTCTCTGTTCCTTTCTCTCTGTAGTTGGCAGCCACAAAAGTTGTTGTCTCCTCATCAAATAAAAATCTGATTTTTGATTTGATTTTGATTTTTTTCCTGATCTAAGCTTCCCCATTATTAACCTGGAACACTCTTGCACGTATTAGTGGATGGATTCAGAAGCAGCTAATGTTGTTTAACAAAATTGTTCTTTGCAAAGCATCTTGCTAACAATGACAACTAGTACAACCATCACACTTTTATTTGAGAAAAGTGGCACATAGCTTATGCTGCCGCTTCTTCCTGTCAAGCCATAATTGTAGAGTCATCTTGTTTGTCTACATTCTTTCCTCGGAGGGGGGAAAAAGTAATATAGGCTGAGAAAGATTTCCTTCAGAGAAGAAATTTAATCGAGAAATGCAGGACACTTTCTTTTTGACAGCGTACACAATTATATACAGCCATTCATATAGTTAATAGATGTGAATAATAATTTCAGATGTAGGAAACATCTGCTTTATGTTCATTGTTCTTCAGAACAAGAAATATTTCACCTTCCTGAAGTGTGAGTCTTACTTCCACGTGCTTGGTTAGATCATGCAAACACTGGAAGCTAATAAAAAGATCAGTTATGTGGAATATGAAAACCCATTAAATTTTCTGTTGAAATTCTCTCCTGACACAGTGGACTTTTACTGAATTCCCAAACAGTCAATTTAGTACTGCACTATACTTAAGCTCCTACAATATCACCTTGGAAATAATTATAAGTTCAGCATACCTGTTTCTTTTTATTATTATTTTAGAAGCATACTATGCCTCCATTTACACAATCCTATTTTACACAATCCTATTTTCTGTCCTGGTGTCACAGAGGAAAAATACTTCAAACAAGGGTTGTGAATCAGTTTCTGTTGATGTGCAAAGGAGACTACCCCCCAATCCAGAGTAACTACGGGAGCACATAAGAGACTTTACATGCACCTGTAGTTACTGCACCACCTAGTGAAAACCTATGGGAAATTCATATTGGAATCCAGTGTAAGTTGTTCTTACACTAGAGCAAGGACTCCCCATGGTTACTCTGGATTTTGCCCTACAATAGATTCAGAGGATGTTCTGCAAAGCCATTCTAGAGGTGGGAGAGAAGAGAGCATGAGGCTGAGTTTGGATCTGACCCTTATGTTAATTCTAAATTGGCTTCCCAGGCAGCAGGAATCCACTTTCTTCTGCTCAGAAATAGACCAATTCCAAGGGTTGGCCTGAGTAGCTCTATTGGGGCTGCTATTGCCATTGGGGCTGCTAGACCTCTCCTTCCCTGCAGTAGCACAGTAGTAGTAGTAGTACAGTAGTAGTCCCTAAACATATGCTGATACAGGACAGGCATTCTAGCTTATCTCTTCCAGAGCAATTTAGGATTGTGCTGCCTGTGAGTTAAATTCTCTTTCAGAATCAACATAGAAAGCAGTGGTTGAGTGAAATACAGTACAGATGAAAGGAAGTCCATGTTTTTCATGTTCATACTGATGCAGGGTGACCAGATTATTCCTGAACCCCAGGGCCAAAATTCCTGGTCCGCAGGGTCAAAATTCCTAATCCCAGGCCAAAATTCCTACCCACTTAAAAAAAATGCCAAGAAGTGTATTTTTTTGTTTTTGTTTTTCAGTTTGTGACAATAACTTTTGATAGGAAAGAGATATCTCAAAACTGATTTTTGCATTGGATTCTGCTCTTCAATACGAATCCAACGACATATGTCATGATGGGGTACTGTGCACTATTGCGGAGATTCAAAACAAAGCTAAAATTTAGGATAATGAAGCCAAAATGTAGGACGCCCAGACAGGAGGCTAAAAATCTGGACAAATCCGGGTTTTTCCAGTCATATGGTCACCCTGTACTGATGTAGGGTTGCCCTATGGCCTGCAAACAGGAACAATCCCGATTTGTGTTCTCTTTTCCCACTTGTGTCTGTGTTTGTATGTGTGGTTTAATCCAAAGAAGCATCTGACAACAGCAGTGATTTTCAAACACTGTGCCATGACTCTTTGGTGTGCTGCAAATGGTCTGGAGGTGTATTATAGGAGTCTGAAGAAGGGTTATTTGTGTAAGGCCATGATGGTATGTGAGCCCCCCACAGGTATTGCAGCATGCCTTGTTAATCACCAAGAAGTTGTTGGTGTGCCTTTCCAACTTTACATTGTCAGTGTGCCATACGTGTAAAACAGGGGTTTAAGGGGGCCAGTTCACTATCCCTCAGATGCTGTCAGGGGCCGGACTATAGCTTTCTCCTGGGGAGCTACACCCCGCGCCTGTGACACATTCCTACACAGAAGTAAATCCCATGATAGTCAATAGGCTTACTCACAGGAAAGTGTGGCAGGATTGCAGCATCAGAGCCCCATCCTAAGCATTCCTACACAGAAGTAAATCCTATGATAGTCAATGGGCTTACTCCCAGGAAAGTGTGGCTAGCATTGCAGCATCAGAGCCCCATCCTAAGCATTTCTACACAGAAGTAAGTCCCATGATAGTCAATGGGCTTACTCCCAGGAGAGTGTGGCTAGCATTGCAGCATCAGAGCACCATCCTAAGCATCAGAGCCCCATCCATCCTAGGAAAGTGTGGCAGGATTGTAGCATCAGAGCCCCATCCTAAGCATTCCTACACAGAAGTAATGGGCTTACTCCTAGGAAAGTGTGGCAGGCTTGCAGCATCAGAGCCCCATCCTAAGCATCAGAGCCCCATCCATCATCCAGCCATCCCTATGCAGAAGTAATGGGCTTACTTCTAGGAAACTGTGGCAGGCTTGCAGCATCAGAGCCCTATCCTAAGAATCAGAGCCCCATCCATCCATCTATCCATCCATCCCTACACAGAAGTAATGGGCTTACTCCTAGGAAAGTGTGGCAGGCTTGAAGCATCAGAGCCCCATCCTAAGAATCAGTCACGCACAGCGACTGAGCGGGAAGCAGCAACTGAGTGGGAAGGGCACGCGTGCCGGCCAGGAAACCCCTGGCGCTGCGGAGAAGTGGCAACAGGTGTGCGTGCTTCCTGCTCAGTCTCTCCTGCGCTCATGTGCCTGGTGTCAAGACCCCTGGGGTTTTCCCCCAACCCCTGGTGGGGGCGGGGAGGGGTTCTGAAAGTGCCCGTGGGCCGGATTGAGGGACCTGGCAGGCTGTATCTGGCCCACGGGCCATAGTTTGATGACCCCTGGTGTAAAAGATTGAAAAACTTTGTACCAGAGGCTGGATATTTAAAACACAGAAAGAGAAAACAGAAACGAGAGGTGTGCTTCATTTCAATGAAGGACAAAGAAAAGAGAAGGAGGTCAGAAATCACACTGTTGAGAGAGAGAGATATGATATGGTTAGCAGGTGGTCTACTCAGGAGGATTTTAGAGTGAAAGACAGAGAAAATTAGGCATGAGGCACAATAACAAGAGTGTGGCCAAAGAGCAAAGACATGATAATGGCTCAATGTACTGTATATAAAGGATTAGAGAGTAGAGACAAACTGGAGGTTGTATATGTATGTTGAAGTAAAACAAGGGAAAAACACGAAAGGGGAGAAGAGGGGGTAAAGACCTTGCTGCACACAGAAAGGAGGGAAAGATTTTCCCAACTCCAGTCTGCTGAGATGCGTTCATATCTGGTCTGAGACGGCAATAAAGATGAATTGAATTGAATTGTTGATATCTGGAGAATTGAGTTGCATTGTTTAGGCATGTGGTGTCCTAACATTTTGGCATGAGGGCTACACCATATGTCTGGAATTGTGTCAAGGGCCAGAAAAAATATTTACATTTCAAATTTGAATAAATTTACATAAAGATTATATTAGAGATGGATGGAGGGATCTTGCCAAGGGCCACATTGAGGCTTGCTGAGGGCCACATTCAGCCCCAGGGGTTACCTCTGACTTAGGCTGAGACAGCCAAGTAAACTCAGGGTCAAAGACCAGGCATTTACCATTTGGGAGGCCAACCATTCCCTGTTTCTTTCCAGGCTAATTTGAAGGAGAGGAAGAGTGACATGGCAACAACATAAACTCTGTTTTGAAAGGCAAACCAAAAGGGCTGTTGTACATGCACATGTTGTACTGTTGTATATGTTTGAAAAGTGACATGTGAGCTGAGTTACCCAGTGGCTATAGACTGCAAGTGTGAAAACCTGAGGGACCGCCTTCTTCTGTACAATCTGACCGGTCACATAAGGTCATCTGAGGGGGCCCTACTGACTGTGCCGCCACTAAGAGACGTGAGAGGTGTGGCGGGCAGAGATAGGGTCCTCTCGGTGGTGGCACCCCGGCTGTGGAACTCCCTCCCCTTAGAACTGATGAAAGCTCCCTCAATACAGAGCTTCAGGCAGAGCCTAAAAACTTTTATTTTTTTAAAAAAGCTTTTAAATGGGGCAGGGGTTGGGGGGTAGTTTTATTGTGTTTTTATATATTATTGTTTTAACAAAGTTTTTAGTCTATTTTAATTGTTTCAATTTTAAATCTAATTGTATCTTAAGTGTATTTTAATTATGTTTTAATTTCTATTTATTATTATTTTAATGGTGTTTTATTCTTCTCTTATGTTAGCCGCCTTGGGCTCCTTCTTGTAGGGGAGGAAAGGCGGGGTATAAATTAGGAAATAAAAATAAATAAAAAATAATATTGACCTGCACCAGTAGGGAAGGCCAGTAGGGAATATTATTATAAAAAATAATATTAACCTGCACCGGTAGGGAAGGCCATTGCCCTTTGATCCAAGTTCCAATGCAGCCACCTCCTAATCTGCACTGGTGTCACAATCAGGACACCTTAGCAGACCTGTTCCAGCACAGATAAGATTGGACTGATTGCAGCGGTGGGATTCATATAAATTTACAACAGGTTCTATGTCCTAATAACCTAAATTAACAACAGGTTCTATGTCCATAGAACAACTGGTTCTGTGTCCCATTAGTAACCGGTTCTCAGAACCAGGCGCTCATTAGCAAAGGGTTCTATAGAACCTGTTAGAACCCCTTGAAGGCCACCAATGGCTGATTGATACTGTCCCCCACCATCTTATGCTCTGCAACTGCATTGCGCAAATAAGTAGAGCCAAGAAAACAGGGATAGTCTCCTGGTGTGTGGTATTGCCTCTGAGATCCACCTCTCCCATCCTTCGATCACCACGAGTCCTCCCCACTTCCACTTGAACTTATCCCATGAACCTTAACCTGTGAGTTAAATTCTAGGATTCTCATAGAGCTACTAGGCCTACAAAATTGTATATTAAATCAGTGACCCTTTACATCCAGTATCTAAGAGGGATATGAAGAAACAGGCAAGGTGAGTGACTGTATTTAGACAAAAAAGCAGGCCTCCGTCAGTCTTGAGAGACTATGGTATCGTGCTCGGCGCTGCATACGCTGCATGCGAAGCATGAAAGCCTGAGTTGGATTGTTATGGAGGATTGGATGTTACTCAAGCAGCAAATCCCCCCTCTCCACGCCACTGAATTAGTCCAATTAGTATTTACACAGCTGCTAAATGAAAAGGAAAGGCTCATTAGCTGAACATCTAGTACATCCTTTTATGTAAACAGGTAGTTGGCTCCTGTTTCCCTTGTGTTTATGACAGCTGATAAAAATCAACGTTGCGTCTTGATAGCATATGGACTTAACCCTATGTCAGGCATAGCTAGGATTTGAATTCCATGTGATTTTGTTTTTTGCTCCTTCTCTGCACCATGATGGCCAAGAGGCCTGCCCCTCCTGGTATCTTCCTAGTTCTAGGTGCTGTTTGAAACCCCCTCCCCCCCAGTCAATTTTCCAGTTTCTTTTCTGGGGAGCAGTAGTGACTCCCTTGGCAAATTTTTACCACCGTTACCCCTCCTAAACTGACTTTTGGAAGTTTCTTATTTCCTTTTATATTCATCATAACTGTTTATTTAGCTCTTTTTATGAATGGAAATTATAAAGATTGTGGATATTATTATTTTGTTCATAATATTGTACATATTTTTTTACATAAATATGTATTTTTGCCTAGGGTTGCCAATTAGATACAGTTCAAGCATCTACTCCTGTTTGCTTTTTCTCTTGTCTTTGAAAAAAGCCATTTCAGCCTGCATTTTACTGACCATTTGGTCATGTTGTCTTCACACCTTTGATTGCTATCTATGCACATGCTAATGAACAAGTCCTCTTTGCCTTGAGGTAGGACTCTCCCATTGTTCATGGGGTTACTGACCCTCTTGATGATATGGATGTTTCTCCTTTCCAAGGCTCTTTCCCCCCAACTTCGGTGAGGTGTTGGTTTCATCTTTCAGGGATAGCTGCATCTCCTGAATTTTATTGTTTGCTTTCCTGTTGATTTCAACAGGAACAGAGAACACACGCAGAGAAGTTTGGCTTGCCCAACAAGGGCCGCATCTCTGGGTTTTCTAAGCCAAATGCGGCCCTTGAGGCTCTTGTTGGACAAGAATTTCAGTCACAGAACTGAACTGCTGAACTTCCCAACAGCGACTCAGAGTGACTCAGAGTGACTCTACTGTGGTATGGTATGTACCTACTGTGCCTATATTTCTGGTTCAGTTCATAATTAATGCTCATATGTCTTTCTTTTTCATGAAAACATAAAGCAAGGTGGAGGCGAGTATTAATTTTCAGTGATTTTGGTTTCACTTGCTGTATGATTAATAAATGAGGATTTTTTATTATTGTCTCTTTGTTCATCCTAATGAATGTCACTTAACACTTTATGAGTGTTACAACTGAGTTAATTAGGTGCTTATGACAGTTGTCTAACAATGGAATTTTGTGTGGACTGCGCCCAACGGTTGAGGCAAACAGGCTGCGCCTGACAAAGGGTGCATGAAGTTTCTATGTCAGAATGCAGATTGTATTCTTAGTCCACTGATAAACAGACATTTTAATATACAGGTATCCCCTTCCCTTGCTTTCCGATGGCTCATTTTCTGCCAATTCATTCTTTCAACACCCTTCAGTTAAACCCAGAAGTCATTCATTCAATTTTTCAACCATTTCCACTTGTCAACACAGCTCCGGTCCCTAACCTATCAGATAAGCAGGGGATGCCTGTCTGTGAATCAGGTTTGTATAGACTTGTGGTGTCAGGTGCTTGAACCCTTCTCTTTGATAGTGCAGTCCTAGGGAATCAGCAAAACTTCTTAGGTTGCCACAGATGTCTCCATTTGGTGAGTCTTAGTTTGTGCATGCAATATATATCTGCCCATTTGAACCAACATTTTCTATTGCTACTTTCTACTTTCAGGGTCTTGTTATTTTTTCTAAGCAAAAGAACTTAATGAGAAAAGGAAGAATTCAAATGACTTGGCGTTGCTAATGGTAAAGCTCCCTCTGTCACAGGAGATTCAATAATTAAATAAGTACATAATATCCTTATTCAGGAGATTTAGGAAATCATATGGACATTAAATTATAGCAGTGCTTAACATCAGCAGAGGGAGAAGAAAAGCATTATAACTGGTTTTATTGGCTGTAATACCCATGAAGCTATTTTTTTTTCTTTTCAGCAGCAACATAGAGCTTGACACTAGTGACTAAAACTGTGAAAAATGTTAAATTGTGCATAGTATACATGCACAGGTGTATGCGTGTGTATGGGTGTATGGCTGAACAATTAAGATACTTTTTCCTCATTCATTCCCATTCATGGGTATCTGATATCCCATGGCTAAGGTCACTAGTGAGCATTGAACTCTATGATCCAATTGACACTATAGTGTCAATCATTACAGGGCACCCTGTAAAGGACACTACGAACCAATGGTTAAAGCAACAGAATATAATTTAAGAGGTATATATTGCATATCCTTTGGGCCATAAATTCACTATATGGTCCTTGTTGAATAGCACTCATTCTGCCCTGGTTATCACAGTGAAAATAATAATGTTCCACAGTACAGTGTGGCCATTGTGAGGTCACATTAGACATCAGCTTCAAAACACTTTGTAAATCATAAAATGTAAATGATTTAATGTAAAATGATTGGTGAGAATAGTGCCCTGGAATGAACTATAGCTGAAATATTGTTACTTTTTTTGTTTTAAATAAGTAACAATAAAGGGAATTTCTCTTTAGATTTCCTCTCTGAATAGTATTGTCTTTATCAGAGTTTTGTATTATTTCCACTGCTGTTCTGTGATATGTCAAGTGAAATATTCCTCTGTTCCTTCTTTCAATGTATTTTTTGAAATACATTTTAGAAGTATTTTTTTGCAGTGTGACCTTGATCTTTGGGAACGTCATTTGCTTTCCTAGTTTTAGTAAACCCTGTACATTTTCATACATTTTCTCTCTGAAGAAATCTAGACGCTTGTTATAAGCAACATATATTACATAAAGAAATATGTTTCTCAATGCCGAAGCTTAGGCCCACTCTTAAAATAACTTGTTTAGATGGCTGCCCATGTGAATAGCTTTCATTATGAGTAAAGCATCAAACTCCCTGCATATCCACCCAAGCAATTTTTCTAAATTGCAGCACCCATTACATGGCTGTCTCTAAAATAAACAAAGATTGGATTCAACTCTTTGGTAGAAAATAGCCATTTATTGTGGGGGACTTTCAGCAAGTTTCATTTTCCTTCTTGCAAAACAAGATCTTTGTGTCTAGGTAACAAATAGCCAACATTAAATCATAACAAAAAGAATGGAGTTCTCACTCATTTTGGCTGATAGAAAACTATTGTGTTCATGTAGGAGCTTGAGTTCATTCATTGTCAGCCCAGTCCTATATATGTTTACTCAGAAGTAAATTCCATGGGACTCACAGGAAATTGTATATAGATAACCTGGACCTTCAGGTAGTCTGGAAGCATCAGCTCCAATAACCACATGCTCCATATTTGACCACATATTCCATCCCTTCCATAGAAGATGATAATGCAGATGATCCTGGTATCATCAAAGTGTGTAAGTGGGCCAGAATCACCACAGCTCCCCATCAATGCTTTGATACAATGGCATAACTTTCTATCTCTATCTACAGTAATTATATACCGCTTTTCAACCAAAAAGTTCACAAAGCGGTTTACAAAGAAAGTGAAAAAATTAATAGCTAATTAACTGCTAATTGGTCCCTGTCTCAAAAGGGCTCACAATCTAAAATGTGAAAACAACACCCACTTGAAAGAGTGTCTCTTGCCCAGTTAGCAGGGACTAAGGTTTGTGTCATCAGGTAAGAGAGGCTAGTACGTCATCCCCACGATGGATCTTCTCCCATGCCGCAAGTGGGGCAATGCCGCATGCAGTGGGCATGGTGATATCCCATCACCCCACCCACATTAGTGTTTTTTGGTTATATCTTTTGATGGAATAGAGATATTTCAGTGTGGTTTGTTTACTTGCATTGTTGATGCAGTTCCATATTGATGGATATATAAGTGATGGTTTTATTTAAAAAACTTAAAAATTTTGTACATTAGCTTTGTTAACCCCCATGCGCTTTACCCATTACAGCCTATACCCCATAGTGATGCCACTGTTTTGACAGTATGTTGTGCACTGAAACTTTAACCATTATAAATTCAGCTAACAGCAAACATGCTGGAGTTAAAATAAAAATTGAACATGAATACATCAGGAGAGTCAGAAAAATCCCAACAACCAAATATTTAATGGTAGGAACACTATACAAGCCATAAACGCCTGGACTACACCCATATACTACACCCATGGATACAGGCACAGCTACATACATTAAACTATAAGAAAAAAATGATCATCAGCCATGCTTTGTGGTGGTATGGACAGACTAGGACACAATCCTAACCATGTCTACTCAAAGGTAAGCCCCATTGTGTTCAGTGGGTCTTAGTCCCAGGAAAGTGTCTTTAGGATTGTAGCATACATATCACTCACATTTCAGGTAGAACAGAAATGCTACAAGTCCACCAAACATTAGAAGACAAAAAAAGAAGATGGAAGAATATTTATTTAAGCTATTTTTCCCCCACCTTTCTCATTCCAAGGCAAATTTCCAAGGTGGTTTAAAAAGCACTTATCCTTTTGTCCTCACAACAACCCTTGAGGTTGGTGAGGCTCAGAGTGCATGACTGGCTCAAGGTCCCCCAGGAAGATTCATGCCACTGTAAGGGATTGAACCTGGATCTTCCAAGTCTCAGTCCAACTCAATGAGAAAATAAAAAACAAATAAAGAACTATTTTTAAAAGTTGGAGAATAACCCTGTGCTTGGACAATATACCCAAGAACCTACTAGAAAAGTAAACATCACCAAGACCTGTCAGTGGCTCAGGAAAGTAACTTGAAGAAAGAATCAGGCATTCTACTAATGTCTGCACAAGTACAAGCACTAAGAACAAATGTAATAAAAACAAAAGTAGAAAAATAATAACAAACAGCAAGTGCCTGCAAGGAAACAGATAAAACAGTGGACCGCCTAATAAGTTGCTGTAACAAAGATTGCAAAACAGACTGCAAACAAAGTTATGAGAAGGTAGCAACAATGATACACTGTACTGTAATATATATCTGCAACCAGAAACAATACAAGCATCTATCTCACAATACACCAGCTATAATTGCAACCGAGATGAAAAAGTAAAAGTCAAAACCTCCGTCAGTCTTGAAAGACTATGGTATTGTGCTCGGCGCTGCATACGCTGCATGCAAAGCACGAAAGCCTGGGTTAGATTGTTATGGAGGATAAGCTGTTACCCAAGCAGCAAATCCCCCCTCTCCATGCCACTGAACTAGGCTGTGGGTGGCGCAAGTGGTTAAGTCAAAACCATCAATATGACAACAGAAGGTAATAGCAGAGGGAAAAAAGAACTGGGAAAAATAAGGTTTACAAAGTAAGGTAAAACATAAGGCAAACAAAGGTTTACAAATAGAAATTGGAAGGCTGTGACAGAAGACCAAAGTGATCTTGCTAGTGATTGGTGCCTTCTTTGCTATTCTAAATCACCTTGAAAAGAACCTGAACAGCACTGGGACCACAGAAATGACCATCCACCAAGTAAAAAAAAGCAGCTTTATTGGAAACAGTCTACCTTCAACAATATTTATAATAGTAAAATAGATTAAGGATCAGGGACCCCTGGTCCTTGGGAACAGAATGCCTCTTCTTACAATGACTGTATAATAGAGGGAAATTGGGCAAGTGCAGTTATTTAAAACCTTCCATATATCAGTAGAACTGCAGTTGGTAAAATTTCTTCCTCTATACAATGGTTAAAGATATAGGCACCCTATCCTCCTTTGTTTCTGGTCACTCTGCTTGGGATAAATGTCTGGATAAAACAAACCAGTCAATGAGCACAATCCTATCCATGCCTACTCAAAAGTAAGCCCCATTGTGTTAAATGGGTCTTACTACCAGGAAAGTGTCTTTTGGACTTCAGCCAGTGTTCTCTACCTGACTGTGCAAAAATGTGGAAGATGTTCTGCATCCTGCATTTGGGACGTGCAATCCCAGAGGACTCCTCAAAGTACAAGAATCTTTACTTCCTTACCTTAGAGTTTCATTACCCTTGCCCCAGAGCTGGAAAATAGAATAAGATTGTGCCCTCATTATATTAACTAATAAGGTTTGGAAGACAGCCATGGAAGCTTACTCAGACCACCACTGGCCAAGAGAGGGATTTGAATAATGTATGTAGGCTGAGGAAACAAGAAGAGGGGAGCCAATGTGCGGAGCCAATATAAAGATTGAAATAATCACATAAGATCCTACTTGCTTAGACAATGAAGACACATTATTTAGTTTCCTTACACACCAGCAAAACAAAAACAGCAATTTCCTTCCCCCCTCGTAATTGCAATTGCTATTCACTAGAGTTCAAGGTGAAAGAACGATGTTGTTCCATTTATGGCTTCCTTTAACCTTTCCATAAATACAGTGCCAGATATTTCAGAATGCCAGGGTTGTAAAATCAGTTCCGCATTGATCAACACACCCATATGCTGTAGGCGGTGGCTGTTTTTGAGACAATTGGGTTGTATCCTAACAACCTGTTCCCTGAATGGGTAGGCAATTTTCACTAATCCTACTTTTTCCTCACAGCCTTATGGGTCTTCCCAATTATGCAGTTGAAAACAAATCCTATTGTTTCACCTGATTCTGACAGGTAACAGTGATACCACAGGCTGCCCTGCTAGTCATGACTGACTATAGGGTGCAGTGCTCATCCTGATTACAAGGCTAAGAGCCAGAGATGTCCAAAGATGCCTCCATGGTCATGTGGCCAGCATGACTAAACGTCAATGTGCACTGAATGGTGTTACTTTCCCAGCAAAGTGGTACCTATTTATCCACTTGCATTTACATGTGTTGAAAGTGGTATGTTGGCAGGAGTTGGACAAGCTCACTCCATTATGTGTGTGCACACGCATGTCCACGTGTGTGCACTTTAGCACATCTGGGAAAAAAATCTGAGAGGCAGCAAAATCAGGCTACTTTTGACTGCAATACAGATGGCTGTTGCTATCATAACTCAAAAATGAATGCTATATTTGTCAATTTATGGCCAAGGGAAGCCCTTGGATTGGGCCATAGGTTGGTGCAAGCTCCAGTGGGTCTGGAGCAGCAAGTAATTGCAATGCTGGGACTGTACCCCATCTATCTACAAACACACACACACACACACACACACACACACACACACACACACACACACACACAATAAATCCCTTTTCTTCATTTTACATGAGATATGTAGGTTAAGATACAGTTGTTTCTTGAAATAGGTCTTATTTTCAATGTTGACTATAATAGAAATAATTTATATTTTAGATAGGCACAAAAGAGATCAGACTTTTAGTAAATACCTTTTATGATTTTTTTAAGTCGATTCTCCCACATCCTCTGTAAACAAGATTTGATTCATTTAAGAACTAATGATTGCTTAATGTGCCAACCAAACCTTTAAAAAAAGTTTTTATTCTCTGATTGGCTTCAAATAGTGGAGCTCTTTTGTTTGTTTTTATCTGAATAAAAATTTCGCCTGAATAAGAGTTAGAGCACAATCCTAACCATGTCTACTCAGATGTAAGCCCCATTGTGTCCAATGGGTCTTACTCCCAGGAAAGTGTCTTTAGGATTGCAGCCTTAGACCTTAACAGGTTTGCTTTGTGTTATTTCTCTAATACCCCATCAATGTATCCAAAAAGCATTTTATTATGATAAGCAAGAAGTTGCATGTTAAAGTTAAGAGACAAGGAAGGTCTTTGTTAGGATCCCATACCTTCATATACACATTCCAATATTCCATCCTCGCCTGCCAATTCTTTTAAGATTCACATTAAACAAAACGTTTGGGTATGGCACTATTGTATTTTCATTATTTCCAGCATCCTGTCAACACTGAACAAGTTACCAGCAAGGAAATACTGGCATATGTTTCCATGTGCAGGATGTGCAATTTTATTTTTACAGTAACATAATTCCTAACCTAATACATGAGTTCAACCATCTGAAATGTTAAGATTGGATTGGATCTGTTTTGAATTTGGTTGTGTTGGTTTGTTTTTCAAAGTTGGTAAGATTTTTCCAGGTCAGTAAATCAGAGCCCAGTACTGTTCCCCAGGACATGCTCATCATGCAATGGGATGGCAACCAGATGGCTAATCTGGCCATTTGGTAAGTAAAACATTTTCTCACTTGCCTCCTATTAGACCACCAGACCTCCAATTTTGTTGGAGTATGTTGCTGTTTTTCCAGAGTGAGTATGAAAAGATTCAAGGGGGAAATTGGGATATGAAAAGGGTACCAGGATCTCAGCAAGCCTATGAACTCCTTCCCCTTCTCACTCATGCTTTGTCACTTCCCAGCTCCAAGCAATGATCATCCCCAATATCACTCAACATACTCCAGTAGGGCTCTTTGGACATATAGTCGAGGCTGAAGGGCCTCCAGCCATTTGCCTGAGCCACTCCAAAGTTCATGAAGATGGCATGACTTTCATGCTACCAGCCCAATGCTTAAGTTGGTGGATTGCCAGATCCTTCACTATAAGCCAGGGATAGGATTGGGCTGCCCATGTAGGAAATATAGGTTGCATTCCTAACCACAGTTTCCTGGATGTACATACTATTGAACACAATTGGACTTACTTCTGTATAGATAAGGTTAGAATTGCACTGATAATGTCAACAATAAGAGTTGCAGTGCTCACCAGGCTCTTACCAGTTACTTTTAAAAATGAAGTTATTATGATGGACAGGTCAGCTACAATAACTTCATTTTCATTTAAATATTCACCACAATAAGGTTAAGTACAAATCAGGGACTTGTTATCATTGACACATGGATGTATCACCTGACTCACCTGATAAAGTGTACTGGTCTAATGCAACTGAATAAATATTAGTTACAAGTTCACTTTTAAGCAGGTAGGCATTTCCATACTAGATCTCCTATCGCAATATTAAAAATTGCAATTTCCACTAAAAAGCATTATAGTGTATGAAGGAGAGCTTTGTCAGCTTTGAGATATTGTTTATTGGAATGGTGTTGCTTTAATCTGTAGAAATATGTTCCAGTCAAAACCTGAAATCCATTATTACTAGTTCTGATTAGTAAAAACTGGAAGATCAAGCTGGGCTGAACTTCATAAGTATTATGAAATACTAGAAAGTACAATTCCTGTTGGAAACTATCACTTCCAACTAAGGAGAAGTAGGAAATTTAGACACTTTTGAGATACTGAAAATAGGTTTCTCCTAATTGGAACTACAGTGGTGCCTCACATAACAAGTTTAATTCATTCTGGAAGCATGCTTGTTATGTGAAACGCTCTTTATGTGAAGCGGATTTTCCCATAGGAAATAATAGAAACTCAGACGATTGGTTCCAGAACCCAAAAAAATTCATATAAAAATATTAACTGTATGTAAAAATGATGACAAAACACTGGAATTGAATTCAAAACATGCATTCAATGTGCATGATCCTATGAAGTCTACTTAGGCTGCAATCCTAAAGACACTTTCCTGGGAGCAAGATACATTGAACACAATGGGGCTTACTTCTGGGTAGACATGGTTAGGAGGCTGCAATCAAAGACACTTTCTTCTGTAATCCAAGACATTTTCAAAATGTCTCCCCACTTTCTCCTTCTCTTCACCCTGTGCCTCTCTTCCTGCTCCCTTCTGGCTAGCCCTGAGCTGCTTCCCTCTTCTCTCCCTTTGCCCAGCTGACACCTGGCCACAGGAGGAACAGAGTGGAAGTGTTGCTTTCTCTATGGGTAGGCATGCTAGGCAGCCCTGACACTTTTTAAAAGGGCTGCCAGCCAGCACGTCTGCCCCAACTGCCAACCAGTGAGCTTGTTAAGTGAAGCAATGCTTGTTATATGAGGCAGAATCCTAGAGAAATTTTTGCTTGTTATGTGGATCGCTTGTTAAGTGAGGCACTTGTTAAGCGAGGTAGCACTATAGTTCTTTTTATCACTTTTTAGATTTTACTAGACCAGTATATTCCAAATTGAAGGGCAACTTTTTGCCAGCCTGGGAAGCCAGTGACATAGCACGCTGGGTGACTCTTCAACATCTGCCTTTTTGCAAGGAAGTTTTGGGAGAATCTAACAGAGAAATGTTGCCATCATGCTTTCTAAATGATATTTATTTAGGTATCTAGCCCTCGACAAGCTGGTGATCTTACAGGATCCGACTCAGATCCAGCAAAGCATTTCATCATGGGTGTAACTCCTAAGCTCCTAAGTCTTACTGAATTATGTCAGAAGCTTGCTATAAAACTAGGACATCTATTTTGTGTGGGAAAAGGAGCCCAAATGTATTATCGGAAAAATCATGAGTTCTTACCATGGACTCCTTGGAGGCTCCTTCATGGGCTCCTTCTTACCATGGGAGGAAGAAAAGAGGGTGATCTCAAGTGTATGGGTGGCACCCTTTACCCACGCAAGTAGGCAGGATGTAGATTTTATCCTTCCTTGGAGGGCACCCACAATTCCCCAGTCTGTCACCAAGCTGTGAGAAAGGTACCCTCCAATAATTGCCTCAGAAAACTCAGACTGGAACCATCCTGCGATCAATTCAGGATGATGCACTCCACCGGGCTTCTGCTGTCTCCATGCAATGCCCTATGAGCGAGGCTGGTGGCACTTCTCAGAAGGATGCATTGCACCAGGCCTCTGCTTATCCTACATCGCTCCCAATCTTCAGACTGACTGCTGGGGCAGCAGCACCATTATGCGTGCCAGGGACCCTCTGAAGAAGTTGGGGGGAGTGAAGAAATAAGGACGGAGAAGAACGGAGCAGAGAGCTCCAGAAACGTCCTGTGCTTGGTGAGACCAGACAAGACTGGGAAATTGTGGTTGCCCTCCCAGGAAGGAGAAACTCTACGTCCAGCCTACCAGCGTGGGGAAGGGGTACCACCCAAACAGTTGAGAGCACCCTCCATTCCTCCTACAGAGAACAGGTGTTCTAATTTGCTTACAAGGATCTTCTCAATTCTTTTCAGAAGCTCAGCAAATTCCTGGGGTGCCAGAACTCTTAATGGGAGTCAAACAGTGGTTGGGCAGAAGATTAGAGTGAGGTGCTTCACCAATCATTGGAACTCCTTTACAGTTCCATGTTGCAGAGCTTTGCCTCAGGCCAGCCTTTTCCAGAACGAGTTTGTAACCTCAGGCTAAGACAAAGCAAGTGAGGGTGGAAATATATAGAGCCCAAATGTTTCTCCTTGTAGAAAGGCCAGAATATCACAGAAACAGAAAATCAAGGGAAGCCATGGAGTGAATCGGTATCAGATCCATATTCAAGGCCTATGGTGCTTACTCTGGGTATACAGGCTCTCCTAGGAATTCAAGCATATAAATATATTTTATATTAAGCAACATATTTAAGTTGTAGTAAGGTTGTGATACATCCCAGAAAACCAGGACTGTCCTGGTTTTCTGGGATTGCATTCACGTACTGGCAAGTTTGACAGAGAGTCCTGTCACAGTTTGGAGAATTAGGGCAACCCTAAAGTCCTCTTGGCTTTTACACTTTCAGGATGCAAGCCTAATCAATTTAGCCCAGCACAACTCACCCATCTTCTTGTTGCCACAGTGGTGTGGGAATGCTGGCGCATATGCTGTGCAGAGGTCTAACCCCCCTAGGAGTGGTGCAGCAGTGCCTTACAGCACTTTTGCGACACCCCCAGGCCAACATGGGATTTGTGCCAGCCTAACCAGTGGTTAGGATTGTGCTGACAATGTATGACTTTTGTCACTGAACTTTGGCTATGTGCACAAAGAACTTGAGCCAGCGAAGGAAATTATTGGACATGCGCCAAAGGCCAAGGAACCTCAAAGGGTGGCATAGCTTATGCCCCAGGAAAGAGCATGGCTGGCCATCGCTAGTTCCCTTCCCACACTCTGAGCTCCTGTAAATCTTTGCAGGTTGGCAGACACAGATATCTTCCATTTTTCAGCGGGCCACTAACAGTGCAAACCAGCTGGGTTTTGACTCAAGCAATTGGCTTTTCACACAGATAGTTCCTGGAAACTTCCATGTAATCTCACACTGGCTGAGTTAGCAAGGTCAGTAAAGTATCCTTACCTGCACTGTGAAACCAAAGTGCATCAGAGAGTAGCTGCTACATGGTGCAAAAATTAATACACATAGATCTGGTCAGCAGAGATCCTGGTTTGACAGTCCCAATGCCTTATAATCATTAGTTAAGCATGCTTACAATATCGTAAATCTTGGTTGTGTTTTTGAAGATTAATTGTCACATCTTATGTACTTATTCAGTTCTCTTGCAAGGCAGCTGTGTTTCTGAGTTCAAGATTAAAAAACAAACATGGGCAGTACATTTAATCTGAAAACCTGACAGCTATAATTGTGTTGAGTTTGAGAAGAAGAAACCCAATGACTTATCAGAGTCCCAATTATTCCCATCATAACAATATTGGCCGCTACCCTCTGATGTACATCTTCCAGAGTGTAAATTGCAAGTGACTGACAAGGGAATCTTGTGGCTATTGTATCTCCGCTCTTTTCTCCTGTGCAGACCCAACAGCTCGGCTTCATTGTCCTGCCATATTTTAGAATTTTAAAGGTAAACACTGTGATCACACTGTTTACTTCAATATTTCACATTGTGCCAGCAAAACAACAAATTGGCAGTCAGCACTCTGGAGTCAGCCAGTGTTCAAACTACAGAACAGTATGGAAAAGCTAAAAGTATGTCATCCTATTTTTGTTTTTATCTGTAATGTGGGGAGGAAAATCTCCTAACGCTGCATTTCAAAAGGCATCTTTGTCACCTACTGTTATTCAGTAGCATTTGAATTGATTTTTTGGATGGAGAGTTGAAGTTCCATTTCTCTGTAATTTAGAAGTGGTTTATATTCATATCTAAAACTGTAATTGCAATTTAAAGAGGCAGTTCAGTCGTCCAAACTGCATCCCCAATCTGATTCCTTATCATACTGCTTCATATACAACATACACTCTTTCTCCTATCTCGATCATTTTCCTTTGCAACTTTGACCACATTCTCTTTTCACTTTTATTGTCCTTAGTTGAAAAGGTCACTCATATGTTCAGGTGCCTGAGTTTAATCCCTTACATGGAGACTATTAAAATAACCATGTGACAAGCATATCATGGAATAAGAGATAAAGGATATGTGAATTTCTCATGTATCATTCTTTTATTGTTCAGTGGAGAATAGCTGAAATTAACCTTTAGATAATTAGATAACAATTAACCAATAGATGTAGTGGCTTTGATTGACAATTTAAAAGTCAGCAAGTCACCAGATCCAGATACTAATCCCCCTCCCATACTTCAGGCCCTTCTTGCTTCTAGGGAAACATGCCACCTGAATGGGTGTTTCATGATACCACCAGACAAAGATTCTTGGGAAAGGACCACATTTCAAAAATAATAGCCTTCCCAGGAATTTTTCATGGGGTAGTTCCACTCCATTTTCTGCAAATGAGGAATGCCACCAGAATCTGCCATAATCATACTGAATAACCACCAATAGTGAACAACAATAATTCAACAATAGTGAAAAATTGATGTTCCTAATGTGTAATGCTACTATTATGTTTTCAGTGCAATATGGACATTGTTTTATTTTAATATATTTCATTTAAAATGTATATATTGGCACTGATTGAATGCATGGTGAAAGGATTGAGTGTTCAAAGGATTGAGTGTTGATGTGTGACTGAAGTATAAATTTTTATTTATTTATTCTGTGTATATTAAGTCCGTATCATGACAGTGCATCTGAATTTCTTTGTATAATTTTGTACAATGATAGTAAAATGTCTGTCTTCTATGTGCATGCTACACCACAGTTCTGTCATCTTTCCACCAGTGGTACAGTGCTCTTTTTAATCATCCTTTGGTCAGAGATGGCCCCATTGCTCTCAGCACTGAGACAAAAAATGCTTGGTTTTTGCCGGCTTTGATAACACCACTTCTGGTCACATCAGTGTGCTCAGAATCATGGGGTAATGTGTGAATTAGAATTAACTTAAATCCTTGCAAAAGAAGTGGCAACTGAGAATGACAAGAAAATGATAAAATTGTAATCTTTACAATAGGGCATGTTTACACAGGAGCTTCCTTTTCTCTTGGTGTTGCGTATTAGCGCACATCTTAGTATCTGGAAAAAAAATACCACATTGCATTGTGCTTTTATGTATTTTTTTCTGCTATATTAGTCTCCAACATGTTCTTTGATTACATGATTCCTTGGATATACAAACTTTTGGATGCACTGATGTACGTCTCTCTTGTATACATGCACAACTTACAAAGAGCACTATGCACATATATAAGCATTGCCACACAAGCACTAATCTCCCATTCCTACAAAATCAGGGAGTCACTTCTCAAGTTTCTGGAGGAGTTTTCAAGACAGCATTGTGAATTGCAGTGGATATGGGTCCCAGAATATGATCCGAAAGCATATGGTGTCAGATGCTCATGATGGCTGTATTCTACCTCCAGATTCAGAGGCTTCTGAATACTAATTCCAAGGGATCAATGTTGGGAGAAGGATATGCCTATTTCTCCTGCTTGTGTATTACAGGTGTAGCCTATTTATATGTAATGTATGTCTCAAAGCGAATGAGGTCAGCTCTTTAAATTGAAAGATAATCTTCACTTAAGGAGCAGTTAATGGCTTAAAGGTAGCCTGCTTACCATGGCAGACAATTAGGCTTGTCTTAGAAAAGTTCATTCTTACAGCACAATCCAGAGTAACTGTGGGACCTCTTACGTCAATGTAAGAGATATTTACATCGATGTAGTTACGGTGCCACCTATGGGAAACCTATGGGAATCCACAGTAAATTTTTCTTACATTGACGTAAGAGGTCCCACAGTTACTCTGGATTGTGCTGTTAGTTTCATTTCCGTTCAGCTGGAAGGCAAAGCGCCTCCCTTTCACCAAATTATTTCTCTGAGCTGAAACTGATTGCAAATTGCAGGAGCTCAGCTCCTTGCAGGGCAGTTAGCAGCCACTTTTAAAGGAACTTTATTCACTGCCTGCCTTGTAACCATGTTAACTAATTGCCTCTGTATAACATAAAAAATGTTAATTGTGGAGGTTCTTGGAACCCAATGTCTTGAATGGGGAGGTTCAACCTGTACTTGAAAGAGCTGGTGAGGCACTGTGAGAAACAGGATTAGAGGAGCCTTTGGCCTGATCTTACAGGACTCCTCTTATGATACTGCAATGCTCCTGATGTTAAGCAGGCCTAGGTCTGGTTAGACCCTGAATGGATGATCACCTTGAAATTTCATATACATTGCCTTGAGCTTCATAGTGGAAAAATTAAAGGAATAAATAAGAAAAGGACCTTCGAATAAAGGCAGTAGTTCTGCTTCTAGCTTTGTGGATCACATCCCAGACATCTCAGGTGGGATGTCTTTCACTAGCAATCTGGAGAAAAGAGATTGAGTATACCAGTCACTGCCTTTTTAAATACAAAAGGATTGGTTTCATATCAGTTTAATTCCATTACAAGGAATTAAACTGACAACAAGCATCTTTTGATATTCAAAGGCCTATATCCTAAAGTGAAATTGAGCCCCTTGCTCCAGAGCAGTTAAGATGACTTTCCATAAGATAACACTAGAGGGTAATGTAACTGCATGGACCCGTAACTGCTGTGGATTTAGCCCAAAGTGTGTTTTTTGGTGTGTTTTTTTTTTTGGTCTGAGAAAAAGATGCAGTTTTTTTTTTAAAGATCTGAAAAGCAACAGCTACTGTAGCATTTTTTTCCCAATTAGCTACACAAAACACCAAAGTTAAAGCCAAGAAAAGAAGGTATTTAATAACATCATTAAGGGTAACATCATTAAAAAACTAGCTATTACTGAACAGGTGCAAAATTGTTAAATTGATGTTAATGACAGCAACAGTGAGTGTTACCACCTATCTAACAGTGACATCCACACAACAGTATCACTGTGGCATGCCATTTGGGAAGCTGCCGCATGCATGCGTACATGAAAGAGACTCTGCACTGATGATAGTCAAAGCCAAAGTTTATAAATTGAAGAGCAGTGAGCATTTATCTCCATAACAGTTTAAGCCTCTTCTATGAAGGAGAAGGGGAGGGGGAAAATCTTTCACTAGATCTAACGTATCATTAAGCCACAGCATTGCTCTGTATCTTGTGGCTTCAAGCTAATTACTAACCTATCTTTTAATCCGTGTAAGATCCTTTCCAATCAAAACAGATGGTAAATATGCTCTTAGAAGAATACACAGAATGTTAACCGAGAACTGTGCAATGTGTTGCCTTCTATGTATGACTTTCTAAGAATATATCCTACTACTGAGTTTTCATTTATAACTTCCTGTTCTGTTGGATAGACCCATTTTTTAAAAAATGTGCTTTTTATTTACTTGAAGTATTTTTATCCTGAATTTCAATACAAAACTGTCAAGAGGGTTAACAGTGCGAATGATAATGTAAGTAAGTAAGTAAGTAAATACATACATACATACATACATACATACATACATACATACATACATACATAAAAACAATACTGTAACAACATTTTTTAAATCCAGGAAAAACTCACTGTTTTGGAAATAGCAGCAAAAGAATGGAGCAGTTGAACAGACAAGATTCTAAGGCTGCAATCATAAAGACACTTTCCTGGGAGTAAGACCCATTGAACACAATGGGGCTGACTTTTGAGCAGAAATTGTTAGGATTGCTCTATAAATATAATTAAAGTCCAATCCTATTGGGCTGCCACACTGGCAGAACTAGCATTTGGCCTTGTAGTATTTACAAAACATTTGCAAAATTCATCTCCAGCAGCATGTTCTCGTGCAGTGTTTCTTGGGCAGTTCAGCCCTAAATTGTCTGGGACCTCCAGTAAACATACCAGGATGTGCCATCTGCAGCAGTGGTAGACACTGAAACCTAGCCCCTTTCCCGAGCCCAATCCTATAATGAAGGTCCACATGGACTTGCACCAGAAGTTTTGCTTGCACAGGTCTGAGTAGATCTTCTCTTCATAGAAGTTTACTTCTGGATAAGAGGACAGGTGTTATCCAGAAAAGACCTGAACACTTGTCCCCAGCAGGATACACAGTAACCTTTTCAAAGCCAATCCTTTGGGAGGGGGGAGATAATAAATTTGGGCCCATTAAAAACACAGAAGAGTTACAACACATTGATTGCTGGTACTGAAAAGATAGCAGGGTAATCACCAACTGAGTAGCTCAGTTGAGAATGAAGCCAGAATAATCAGTAAAAAGCCCTATTGGGATCGTGTTAGGATTACTAGAACTATCTGCAGAGCTATAGCCACACTGGGATGGGGTGCTCATAGACTGGTTGACCCCAATCCTCTCACTACTAGTCCCATTGGCCGTATTTCATTTACAAGGAAACCTACAGAAAAATTCAGTGACTTAGAAGCATGAAGAATACCTCTGAGATGTAATTTGTTTACCACTTGTCAACTTGGCAACTGGAATCACACTGGTATTTTATTTAGGGAGGAAATATGTGTTGTAGAGGCTCAGTGGTTAAGACTCTGTGTCCATAAACCATCAGGCTGGGGTTCAAGATCCGGGTCTTACAAGGCAGGATGAACTCCTGTCCCTTGCCCAGCTCCTGCCAATCTAGCAGTTCAAAAGCATGCAAATGCAAGTAGATAAGCAGGTTCCACCTCAATGGGAAGGTAACAGTGTTCTGTGCACCTCAGCTTATTCTATAGACATGTTGGCCACATGACCATGGAGGCATCTCCAGCCAGAGCTGGCTCTTCAGCTTAGAACAGGGGAACACTGCACCATATAGTCATGATTAGCAGTACGAACTTTAAGGATAGTTTATATAACTCTCAAAAACTACTTTAAATTTTACTTTAGGTAAAACTTTGGTGACAACTCCAGAGTGAAGTTATTCTACAAAAGACATATCACACAGATTCAGAAAAAATTGAAGGGTAACCTTTCTTATTTGTATTATCATTCCATGCCTACATTTGGTATCTTCCATAGCATACATTGCTGGCAACAGTATCAAATTATCCAATGACCATCAGATAATTCAGACAAAGATATAAAATAACAATTATGATAGTTTGTAAGAAACAGTTGCCATACCATAACAACCAGATCTGCCCATCGCATTTATTCCAGGTCCAGTGAATCCTAAGCGACAGTAACAACCGGGAATTCCATTGCGAATTTCACATTTTGCTTCTTTATGGCATGGTTTTGTACAGTTCTGGATGGTATTGCTACAGTCCAACAGTGTGGACATAAACACTAAATAAAATGAAAACAAGTGTAAGTTTTCTGACATTTTTAATATTACAGTACTGTTCTTGCAAATACTTACATTTATATTTGCTGAACGCTAAGAGCAGTTCCATGCTAACATTGTGCTGGCACAGATAGTGTGATGGTGAGAGATCTTATTTACTGTACAGGTACTTAGAACAAGTCCTATTCAGTAAATATGATCTCTCAACATCATACTGCTGACTTCATAATAATGATTTCAGTTTCTGAGATGCCCATGAGTCTCTCTGTCCATAGTGAATAGTGAGAGGGTTCAAAAATAATAGGAAAACTAAAGTTTCAAAATACACCAGTAAAATGACCCAGGATCAGACTGTGATTTCCAATACTGATTTGTTTCAAAATCCCCTGGTTTTGAATCCTGATCTCACCAAAGTTTCCCCTATTTGTACACAATGAAGAAAAAGTGGCATAGGCTACAATCCAGAATAACTATGGGACCTTTTACATCAACATAGTGCAACTTTTACATCAACATAGTTATGGTGCCACCTATGGGAAATGCAAAGAGCAATCCAGAGTAAGTCCCCTTACACCTTCCCATAGTTACTCTGGATTTAGGGATAGCTAATGATCATGTAGTTTGGTGCAAAGCTCAAACTGTTGCCCCAGACATGATGTCACAAGTGGAATTCATGACTCATATTAACACCATATTAGTTCCATACAGTATCAGAATTATACTCATTAGCTCTCAAAACAATCAGTATCATGGGAACATTTTGAGTTAAGAAAATCCATGTTTTGTTCCATAGGCTTTTGTGTCTTCATTTTCTGGTTAATTGGCCATAACATTTGGTAGAATATAGATATTCTGATACAGTTTATTTAATTGCATTTTGCATTAAATTACTTTTTCAACAATATATAACATGATGGTATTACCTTTAATTCATACCCTGTTTTTCACAATTTTAGCCACTAGTGTCAAGCTGAGCTTGTTGCCCCCCTAAATCTTGTTGCTTGGTGCAACTGCACCCACTTAGCTACACCACTCGAGAACTGTGGCTTCCTTAAAAAAAGTGAATGCTTTCACTTTCCTTACATGTGCAACTAAGGAAGGTGGATAGAAGAACCCCAACCCCAACAGTTCTTTCAGACTTGTTATTGTAGCAGGAAATCCTGATTTCCTTGTTATCTGAAACTGCTGTTAAGTTTGAGGATGCACACTTCTTCATGGTCCACTCAGCTGACTCAAAATGGCATATACACAAAACCCCTATGATTTATATATAGTTTCAAGATGTCCATATGTTTTTATTTCTTTGCACTGATCAAACACAAAAAATTTTTAAATCCATAAAACTCACCAGAGAATTATCAGTTAGATTTCCCCTTGACAAGGATTTGTAAATTCTGTTCATCTAAATTATGTGACAATCTAGTCACATGGAATGGTATATTTTGCAGTAATGCATTATTTTTTTCTCCATTTGGTTTCCATTTCTCAAAACAAAGGACACAGTTCAGAGTTAGGGCAGTGAGAAGTGCCCTATCTGGGCTGCCCCAACTATTCTGAATCTAGAGCAGAAAGTTCTGCTCTATCCAGAGAGTCAGGAAGCCTGGGCTGCCCTAACTACCTCCAAAGGATGCTCAGTAGGCACCAAGTCAGTGACACCTGGGGAGGGCTTGCTCCCGAGGAGACCCCCCTCAGTTCACACTGACCAAAGTACAGCTGTGGTGCCTGCCTTATAAGGAGTCCCTGGTGAGATGCCAGTACAGTCGACAGTGAATACAGGGGGCTTCTTAGAGTGGCCTGCTGTATCCCCAGGTTAGTGGGCTGCCATAGATGTTCCATATCCTGAGGTTGAGAGGCAGGGGTTGTAGCTAGGCTGGCCAAGAACTCAAATTTTTGGTCAACATTGCCATTCTTACTCAGGCTTTAATATGGACCCCTATGGGTCAACTCATTACTATACCTGCTCCTGAGGTGGTATAACTCTGAGGAGCTGGAAGAGGGCATTTCTGCCCTGGAAAGAGGCTCTTGATACAGCATAACTGCTCTGCCCTAGGCAATGCTGAACATGCCCCCAACATGCCTTTCCTGAACTGCCTAGGCTGGCTCAGCTAGGGCAGCCCAGCTCCATCTGTCTTGTGGCAGCCTATGGGTGCAATCCTAACAGTATCTACTCAAAAGTAAGCCCCATTGTGTTCAATGGGTCTTACTCCCAGGAAAGTGTCTTTAGGATTGCAGCCTATGTCACCTTAGGCTGCCCCAAGCCTTCTCTAGCATAACTAGGCAGCCCCATCTTAGACTTGGGCCACCCCAGCAATAGATAGGGCAGCCCAAGTGCACTTCTGGATTGCAGCCTAAGACCAAGATCCAGTTGCTGAGGAATGGGTTTGTAGTTAAGCGACTGTATCACATATTGAAGAGCCCTCATTCAGTCTCAGGCCAGTGTAGGAAGGGTGAAGGGGTTAAAACCTGGGAGAGGTTTTACTTACTCCCTTACTTAAAACCTGGAGAGCCAGTAGTGAGAAGCTAGAGATGTACACATGATCTAAGACAGCTTCCCCAAAGCAGATCATGCATTTGATGTTGGGGAACCAAGACACAAACAGGCTTTTAATCTCTACTGAGACCTGACAATTGTGGACAAGAGATGAGTTACAAAAGGTTGCTTTACAAACCCATAGTTTAGTCTTTCTATAATAACAAAAGGGGGAAAATGCTAAAATTCAGAAAATGGACCATTCTGTCTACCTTGCTTATTGTGAGTAAAACTCAGGCTACTGCTTGTCATTTTTTTAGATCAGGGATGGCAAGTCTTTTAGGCTCAAGTGGTGAAAAATTCTGAAAATGCCTAACTTGACTATCACTTTCCCCTCAAGAAAAGTGAAATAATTCTTTACATATTCATTTTATTTAAGAAAATATTACATAATTGAGAGTAGAGCTAAAAATTTTATAAACAAACCAAATAATTACAAAAATGAAATATTAGTTTTAAAATGCAGTAGTTGTCAGGTATTGCTGAACACTGACACATCACCCAAATGTTGCAGACTTGTCACCTTGTCTAGGTTCACTATCACTGCTTTAGATCATAGTCCTCGTGTTACAACTCACAGATGAATGTCACATGGGAAACAGAAGCAGCTTTCCATGAATAATAATGACTAAAAATATTTTTTTAAGATTTTAAACAACTATGTAAATGTATAGTTCAGCAGATTTTTCTTTCCTATAGCATCCATTATGAGTTTCTATGCTCCAGAGAACTTCTTTAAGTTTTAAAAATGTAAATTTGGGTCATTTGTTGGATATGGTTTGACACATCAGAGCATCATGCCATATTTTGAGCATCACTGCCATATTTTGCCATGATTACAACATCCCTGTTTATTCAAGGAGTCTTCTGAATTCATTCAGACTAATGAGATTCTTGCCATTCATTTGAATGAGAATGGCTTGAATGTCCCATTTCCTCCAGCCACAGGAGTTTCTCTGCCTTGCCAAAACCAATAGTGACAATAACAGTTGTAGTGACTGCCATAACCAAACATTTTAAGACTTTAACTGTCAAAGCCTTCCAGAGTGTCCTTTTCCATCATGACATTTTTTTCTTCCTCCACTCCATCCTCTTCATCATTTATCCTGCACCCACCTCTTTATCCATTAAGGAAAGAGCATCACCTACCTAGGAGCAGAAGAACTTTCATGGGTGGTGCTTCTAGGACATGCACAGTGCTGAATCCTGTTGTACCCAAAAGTTCACGTTTGCTGTAAGATGGGTGAACATGTGCCAAATGTTTATCCATGCCCAGTAGGAGAGTAAATCCAGAAAAAATTTGTGGTTCTTATGCTGCCATTTCCCCTCAAGTCTACTTCTTCAAATAGATGAAGGGTGATAGTAAGAAGGTGCAAATAATAGATCAATTCAGAAGTGGGTGAAAAAAACAATCTGAAGAAGCTGATGAAACAAATAAAGGTGGGTAAGGACAGAGGTAGAGCACGGTTTGAGCCGCTAAAATGGGACCAAAGGAGAATGGGGATGGGTGTGAGAGGTGAAGCATTGGAGGAAAAGATTGAGAGTGGGACACTGGATGGAGATGCAAATTGTAATGAATTTACCAAGCATTGAAAAGCAGATTAGGAATAAATAGGAATAATAAATGGAGGCAAGGCAGCTCCCTGCATCCCATCACCCTTGCCTGAAGAAGCCAAGCAAATCAGAACTCTAGCATCCCCCAAAGTATTGGTGACTTCTGTGTTTTCTTGCTTCTCTTTTCATGGGTTTCTTTAGGTGTCCCAACGGCTGCCTGAAAGTCTGTTACTTTAAGAACAGCAACTTGAGAAGGAGTAACAGGAAATCCACTGAGATTTCTTTTGTGTGGAAAACAAAGATATAAAGCCAAAGGAGGAAGGAGGCAGGAAGCTGAATGTACAACATGGAATTTCAGGGCCAGCGGGGAAGCTTTTTAAGCAGGGAGGGACATGTTAAGGCCCTGAAGGATGACGTTATAATAATCGGAGGTGGAAAGACAAAGATCACATATAGGGTGGGAGGTAGATCAGGTTTTTGTGACACCAGTCAAAATATAGAAAGGAAATACAATATAGAATATACATTTAATGGTAATACAATATGAAGATACGCATACATAAATAACAGCTTTAGAGGGTAGATGTTATTTTAATCTTTGACCTTTATTGTCATTATTTTGGAAAGTTATTGAGATGCTATTCTATTCTAAATACCATACTGATACATACAAGAAAGACATAGTATACAAGAAAGAATAGTAGAAAATGTCTTCTATGTTAAGGATTCAGCTGTTACTTGTTGTCTTGTGTGCTCCGTAAGGCATCTGGGTGGTCACTGAAAGAAAACAGGAAGCTGGACTAGATGGCTTGATCTAACAGGGCTCTTTTTATTTTCTTTTTGTTCTTACTTATAGTATTATTTTTGGACACAACCCTAATCAATTTAGGTTGGCACAATTCACCTGCTCCTTGTTCCTGTAACGGTGTGGGGAGGCTGGCGCATATCTACCTTGCCTTTCCAGGAGTAGCGCAGATGTGACTCATAGAACTTTTGTGACATCCCCAGGCCAGTAAGGGACTTGTTCTGGTACTTATGCTGGCCTAACTGGGGACTAGGATTGTAGCCTCAGCCTATGGTATAATTACAACTCAGTTGCCAGCAATATTCCATGCTCAAACTATGAGAAGTCTAAGTACTGTTCCAACTTCCTTAAACTTCTCACTCTTGAGCATCTTTTCAAATGTTACTTTTTCTTTACAAGACAACCACCTACACATAGGGGGGAAAATGCAGAAAGTGTATAAAATAATTCAAAGAGACTTTCAAACATTGCTTTATGCTGCATCTGATCAATGTTTAAGATTTTAATCTCACACATCCAAAAGCTTTGGGATGGAATGTAAATTTAAGTACATAAAATAATTATATAAATGGTTTACATACACACAGAGAAACAAACACACACCCCACACAGATATCTTCCCAAAATTATAATCATATTATAATATATCATATTACAGTGGTACCTTGAGTAAAGAGTGACTTGAATAAAGAGCATTTTGGGTAAAGAGGGTAAAGTGTGTTACTGTATATTACAGTGTTTTGTACTGTGTTATGTTACAGTGTTTTGTAATCATTTTTATAAACAGTTAATATTGTTATATGAGTATTTTCTGGGTTGTGGAACCAATCGTCCGAGTTTCCATTATTTCCTATGGGAAAATCCACTTCATGTAAAGAGTGTTTCATGTAACAAGCATGCCTCCGGAATGAATTAAACTTGTTACGTGAGGCGCCACTGTATATTCTTTTAGTATATTATATTCTTCTATCATATTATAGGCATATTACTGGAATTGGTGGATTTTTTCAATGGCACAGGACTAGTTCACTGTGTATTTTCAGCAATCCTTCAACAGTACTTTTTGAGGACTGACAAATAGAAGGAACCACATGAGAATCTCATAGGTGAATGGGAGAAAAAGATCTTGATGAGGAGCTTAGATGAGCTGAGAAGGTAGGAATGAAAGGTGAAAAGCAGAGAGGAGCAGGAAAGGGGTCAGCTCATAAAACCATTAAGGATAATATGAGAAACTCACATCAGATGTAGCAGGCATGGGAGAGCCAGCAGAGATGACAATTTAGGAATGTCAGAGCACTATCTTAATGGAGGATTATTTTCACAACAGATTAGTGGCAAAACGGAAAGTTGAGGTATCAGCTGAGCCTGAAGAAAATGAGGTTCTGGTAATCAAGGATGAAGAGGATGATGGACTTGACAAGTTTTATATTTTTGTGGTGAGAATGAAGAGAAAATGGAAGATTTTAGAGACATTTGAGAGATAAAACCACCTGGATTTACTGATAATATCTACCAGTATATAGGGATAAAGGGTAGAGTGACACGTGTGAAGGAACCATAGACCATGTGAGGAAATCCTTTCAAAATCTGCAATATTACCAAGGCCGCCTTATGGGTCGGAAATCTTGGTAGCCACTGATGGGGAAAAAAAATCCTGAATGTAGTCAAAATCTGAAAACTTTATACTTGTATGTGTAAAATATAGATGGAAAAAGAAGAGGGCCATTGACAAGAGTCATGAAATTTAAAAAATAATGCATTAAAACTAATAGCATATTAAAACCGCAAAGCTGATTGTATTTTAGGTAGCACTTATAAATGCTGAAAATAAGAGAATGTGGCCAAAAAATGTCTGTGTTGGTCTCTTGCTCATGCTAGTATAAATTCATGTGAGTTCATGTATTTTTCTTGGAGCTATTACTTATGCATTATGAGTGTGGGAATATGAGCACAATCCTAACCATGTCCACTCAAAAGAAAGTCCCATTGTGTTCAATGGGTCTTCTTCTCAGGAAAGTGTGCTTAGGATTGCAGCATAAATGTAAAAGTGAATTGCTATTAACCTTACCTAGGCTGCAATCCTAAAGACACTTTCCTGGGAGTAAGACACATTGAACACAATGGGGCTTACTTTTGAGTAGACATAGTTAGGCTTGTGCAACTAATACCTTTACAGAGCAATCCTAAGCATATCTACTCATAAGTAAATCCCAAAGTGTTCAATAGTACTTACTCCCAGGAAAGTGTGGATAGGATTGTAGCCTTGGTTATTTAGGAATTCAGAAGGAATTTCACTTACCTTAGGTAACACCACAGCAGTTCCAATGGGGCTGCTCAGATTTGCACCAACTTGTCATGTGGTGCAGATCCTAGTAGCCCCATTGGAACTGCTATGGTTGGGGCTAAGATCCAGCATGAGTTCCATAGCCTGGCCCTGTCTCCCATTTCCCACATATCCATGGCCATGCTCATCTATGGTCCTTCTTGCTGCCTGCCTTCCCTCCTCCAAAACACCCTCTCCCTGCCTTCTCCAAACCCCAGGCCTTACATTGTTCCCATACCTTAAGGAGACATCCAGTTGCCTCAATTCCCCACTAGATCATGTAGCCCCACTACACCAGCCCCACTGGATCATGTGATAACTATGTGGATAAGTTTGGGCTGTCCATCACCTATCAAGATGAGAGTCTTTTTCTTGACTGTAGCTTTCCAAGTGCAGAGGACTTTTGATACAGGACATTTTTCAAAACGTTCCAATGATCATTTTAGAAATTGTTGACCTGTGATGTGTCAATCAAATGCCTTCCTGCCTGCCTGTTTGGATCATATCTTTAATTTACTTTTCTTGACGGAAATGCTTGTCTTTTGCTATTGTTTTTGAAGCTGTGAATTTGTACAGGGATAGTGTATTTTTGGTATTTTTCCTAATAGTCTGTCACAATCCGTTTGCCTTTCAGACCTCTGCAGCACCGAGTTGAATGTTTTTAGTGAACTATCCAAAACTCCTACCTGCTTAAATCTGATTAGTTTCCATTATGTTTTATTGCCCCCTACTCATCTAAAGTTCTTGAAAAATCTGTTGCTTTTTTGTCTTAAAGGCAACATTTACTTCATCACTCCTGGCTAGGTGAGAAGGTGCCAGTAATATTTACCTTTGCCCCTATTAACTGCATAGTTTTGACCTCTCAAAGAATGCAGCAATTACCCGTTTTCAGAGTATTCTGCCTGCCAGCATTTCCAGAAGAAACTCCAGGTTTCAGAGTTGTAAGATATCTCGATGTTCAACTAGAAGATCTGTTTTAAATTAAATCAGAATTTTTTGATGGACAAAAAGTTGATTTTCTGATAATTTATTTTTATAGTGGTTGCCCCAAAAGAGAACACAGAAAAATGTCAGACCTTTAGAACAAATAGATCTATAGAACAGACCTATAGAACACTATATTATAGAGTATAAATACTATGATATGCTAGTACACTAAATAAGGGGCCCAATTTTAGGCAATTATTGTAGGCGCTGGGTGTCACAAACTATGACACCCTGTTTAGAGTAACAGCTGGTGCTGGCCCAGTGCCAGCTGGATAGAGCCAGGAACTAAGTAAGAGCTCTGGGTGGTGGTGAGGGATTCAGGAGTGGGGAGAATTGTCAAGGGCAGGAGTACGGCAGAGGCAGCACTGATGGTGCTCTGATTTGCAAGATCCTGAATAGCAGAGTCTCTTAAGTTCCCACTGGCAAAATAGCTGGCAGAGAATTAAAAAGCCCTGTTGTGGCATTTGGGACTACCCTCAAGACCTCTTGTGGCCGCTGTTACAGGGTGACCATATAGAATGGAGGTCAGATTGCCTGTACCTTTAATCATTGCATAGAAGAGGGAATTTAGTCAGCAGCTGCTTTTTAAACTCTTCTTTGCTGAGCTAAACCTGCCTAAATCTCCTCTTTTATGCAATGTTTAAAGGTACAGACACTCTGACCTCCATTCTGTATGGTCATCTTGTGCTGTTGTGTGCCAGTATGCAGCAGAAACAACTTTGAACAAGTTGTTATACAGTGCAGTGTATCCTAAAGGCCAACTCACAGAGCAGCTTATCATTATATATTAATATTGGAGCTATTTGCTTACTTAAAACAAAATTTTTAAAAATCTAAAAATGAAAAACCCTTTTTAATAGTTTATTTCCACTATGCAATACATTTTCCAAAAATAAAAACCAGGTCCATATAATCAAGAAATACTGTCATGTTCAAAAAGTCTACACATTTCTGGCTTCACTTTTTGGATTTGTTTGCATCCGTGTGAATTTACTTATCAAAACGTTTATGTCACCATATTGGTAAACCTTATTCTAATTATGCTTTGTTACATTTCAAGCTTTTCTTCAAAGAAACGGGTCTCCAAACTTTCTTCTTCAGGGCTCCTGGACATTTAAAGGTCACTGACACTTGTGCATCAGACATGGGGGAAGGTTAAACCAGTGCACAGACTTGCACTTACCTCCCTACACCACCACAGGAATGGGAAAACTGATGAGTTAGGCTGGCCTAGGATATGACTGCACCCAATATGATATATGACAGTTAAAAACGGAATGATATTTTATTTTTTACTGATCACAACGCCAGCTTTTTTTAAACTTCTGAAAACAAGTCTATATAAACAAGTTAGGCATATGCATTTCTATTTACCTTGCATTTGGGAAGGTTGCAATTAATTTTTATTCCCTAGCAATACTTGGAGAATGACTGGAAAGGTTGATGGGTACGACGCTGGTCTAAATGATATGTCTTGTTTAGGCTATTTCCTCTTGGCCCATTACTATAGGATTTGAGTGGAACCATATGATTATAGTTGTAGGTTGTCATGCAAATAGGCTAATTTTGTTCCATTTCCCCTTCCCTTCACTGTCCTTGTCAATAGGATAGATAAATCTCACACCTTATTCTGTTTCTGATAGACTTGTAAGGCTGTCATCAGAGTGGATTAATCTTGTACCTATGTTATCACAGAATTCTTTCTCCTAACAATGACTTATCATTGAATTTAAAGCCCAATATACTTTATATGCAATCTGTAGCCTTAGTCCTGTGTAAAAAATTGTAATAAAAGCTAAAAATGGCACACAACTAATCCTTTCTTATCAGGATATTTAAATTGTAATTTCATGGTCTTCCACGAATGCCTTCTAATATTAAGGAAGAACAGGACAAAATAATGTAATAGAAACTTCAGTTCTAAAAGTCATTCTAAGGGGGCTGTTCAATCCCCTGAGCCATCCATATCTCCGTTCATGAATATCAGTGGGTGGTTTTGTAAGTTTCTCTGTCCTCCATCCTTAGCAGTTGCCCCAGAAGGGTGCACACCACTCAGTATCTGAAGTTGTAATCCTAAACAGCTTAGGTCAGCACAACTCACCCATCTCCTTTTCCCCCAGGGAGGCCAGCGCATGTCTGTGCACTGGCCTAATTCCCCTAAAGTGATGCAAGAGTGCCTAATGGCACTTTTGCGACACTCTGAGGCTAGCACCGGACTTGTGTTGGGACTTCTGCTGGCCTAACCAGGGGTTATGATGGCACTAGAAAGAAGGGTAACAAAGGGGCAATGTTTGCTGACCAAGCATCCAGGATTGCCCAACCAGGTCTCAGAGTCCAAATCCTGAGGAGAGAGGAACACAGGTTCATGTACTTGCTAAGCCAAATGCTGTCTCCTTCTCATTGTGCCAACAGTGAATGAGATGGCTGCTTACATGGAGCGTTGCGGTGCCTACAATATTTACCATTTTGCACCCCTCTGGCTACGCTACGGACTTCTGCCTACCCACAATCCACATGACACCTTCCTAAAGTGACGAAGGAAAACAACAATAGGTGATGATGAAACACAACCCAAACCCTAAGCTAATCTGGGGTAGGCAAAAATCGAAACCCACCAGCCAAACACCAAACAGGTGAACAGCAAAAAACCCTTAGCTGGTCCTTGAAAGAGCAGATGACTAATCTCAGACTGATCAAAGGGAAGGAAGGGAGGGACTTGAATAGGCCAGAACTGAGGAGCCAGGCAGGATTGACTTTCCCAACCCCATTCAGCCAGAGTCCACCCTAGGGGCCCATCATCAATGGGTAAGTCCCATTTTTCATGCCTCTGATTCACATGCAGCAGGGGGATGAGCAAAAGGATTAATCACATTATTGCACAGTACTGTTAATGTTCTGAGGTGTGCAAAGTCCCACTGTTCCCTGAATGCCTTTAATTATGATACTTGTCTTTCTCTCTAGCTGCCTGCCAGATATCATTACCTATGTCTCCTTCCTGTATATAAGAAATGTCAATGGGAGCTAAGGATTTCTGGAGTTTGTGGTTCTTACCTGGCTTGTAACATAGGCTTTCACACACTAAATTATGATTTTGTGCTAATGAAATAGCCTAATGCACAGTTTCACCAGTCAGTTACAGCTATTTTGAACTCATCAAGCCAAGTGGTTTCTATATTCTATGGTTGGTATATATACAATTTCAATATCATATGGTGCATAAGCTGTCCATTTAATAGACTGTGACCTTTATTGTTCAAAAGCCAAGTATTGTTGATATCAAGCCAATATGAAACTCAAATCTACACACTACAACAGTTCTGAGACATCAGGTTTCCTTTACTTCAGGCTGGCATGGGCCAGTGGTATACCTGATTCAAGGCACTGGCAAGGTCCCTATATTCCAGTCTCAGATCATCACCTATGAAATGGAAATTTTTCGTATCATGTTGAAGTGAAAGCACATTATATAAGGACTGTGCAGGATTACTTTACCAAACATTTGATATTCCATTTGACTAAGGGTGCAATCCAGAGTAACTACGTGGAGTCCTTGCTCCGGTGTAAGAACAAATTGCTCTGGATTGCAATATGAATTTCCCATAGGTTTTAACTAAGTAGTGCAGCAACTATGGGAACACATAAAGTCTCTTACGGGCTCCCGTAGTTACTCTGGATTGTAGGGTTAACACTAGAAAGTTAATTGAATGAAGATCATATAGTGCTTCTCAGAAAATGTGAGGTTTTCGCTATAAGTCATAAATACTTCATGCTGCAAACTTGTGTATTCTTAACTGCATTCAGTAAAGTGGGTCTTCCTTCTGAGTAAATATATCCAGAAGATCTGGATAGAATAACATAAAACATGTCCTTGAAATTCTTGCCTTCTCAGATGATTGAAACTGAGTCGTTCAAATGAGACCTGAGTCTAGATCATTTGGCACTTAACAGATTTCACCATGGATGACATCCACAAGTCATCACTTCAGACATTACACCAGAAGTCAATTGATGTTCTATATTTTATGCTTCTGATGAATATCTAAATTGGCTCTAAAGAATTTAATTGAAGAAAAACATTGTGGTTTGCTTTCAGAGAACTGAAAGTATCCTGATGGGTTTTTTTTTCAATTTTAGGATGCCAACATTTGTGCAAGTTTAACAAAAGTGACCCAAATGTCAAAAATCCTCAGGATTTCAAAAGAAGCCTGTAAGATGCCTGCTTCACTTAAGAAAATAAGGAAGTTCACCCTGACACATGAAAGAGCTCTAAAAAAAGTCAGAGAGATACTCAGACAGGAAAAAGAATACATTACCAATCAGTCTTTTCTGAAAACGAGCCTGGAAATCTCTACTTTAATGGATATTCAGTCAGTGCAAAAATGTTGGCCTTTGAATGGTGCTTTGAGGTTTAACAGACAAAGCATATTGGTTTCTAAGGAAGTAACTGGTAACTCTAAGAAATACTTGACTTGATGATAACTTTATTAATATATCTGTGGCACTTTGGTTTTAATGCTAATGCAGCATAAATGGACAATATTTAATTTTATATTACATGCAGGTCATAGGATGAGAGCATACTATATTTACTCAAATCGAATGCTCACCTTTTTCAGCCAAATCAGTCTCCAAAATCAGGGTGTGCATTAGATTTGATGGCTAATTAGATTTGAGTAAATACAGTATTTTGATTAAAAGTGTAGGGTGTGCATTAGATTTGATGGCACATTAGATTCGAGCAAATACAGTATTGATAGCTTGGCATGAGAGCAGCATAAATATAAGAGTTACATATTGGCTTAGATCCAGAGACCTCTTTGGACACAAGCCCAATAGAAGCTTGTACTTGTTTTTATATGTGGAAGGTCCTCATGCTCTATTACAAAACTGTTTTTTAAACTTTTCTCAACATCTAAAAAGCAATGTGTGATATTGCTCAGCAACCTATGACCTAAAAGGAAGAAATCAGAGTTTCCACTGTGCACGTCAAAGTCATAAGAGTGCCCACTTAGTTCTTGGGATCCAAGTCATTCTGGAACCCACATACATTTTCATATTGCTGTAAATAAAATTGGGCACGGACAGTTTTAAGTCAATGTGATTCACAGCATTTCTAACTGCAGCGTCTCTCCTAGGGCAAATAGAAATTTTTGTGGATAGATTTTTATTGGGATCATTGTGTAGGATTGTTACAGTCCAAATCTGAATTGCCACCATGGCAACTTATAATTTACTTTAAAAAAATAAAGATGTCTGAATCTGGTTCTAGACAGGATGGTACAGTTTGGCCTCCACTTTGCTTTCCCATCTAGAAAGGCTCCAAAGTGAAAGGGGCGCTTACACAGCATGTTGAGGCACCTGCAAACTGTGCCTCCCCCTGGGAATGTTACTTCAGCTGTGTGGAATCCTCCTACATGTAGAAAATAGCAATAGTTCCTCCGTTTTCTTTGAGATTTTACCTCACAAATTCATCTGTGCATAGATCACACACAAAAAAAATTCTCATGAAAGCTGGAGAAAGCAAACCCTTAGACCTTTTGGCTCCATACGGAGCAGAAAAAAATGGACATAACAATATTATCACATGGACAGCCTGTTTGCCATCTATTTTTCCAGTGTGCCTTTCACAGTGCAGGTGAACATGCATTTCATCTTCAGATGATAGGGATACCAAAATGTACAACCCTATCCAAGTACCAGCTCTGGGATTAGTAGTGTACAGGGCCCTTTTATACCTGGTTATTTTTGGATTGAGGCCTTTATCTACAGAATACAGAGATATGTTGGATTTGGATTTGCACTCAAAATTTATTTTTTCGTCAGGTTTTTACTGTTTCTATTATGTAACATTTATATTACACAACAAGTGTGTTAATCTGTCATATTTCAGGATGAATTTCAGCAAACAACCATTTCCCTTTCAAAGTTGTTATCTAACCCAGACATGAGGAAACCAAGAGCACAGGATAAGAAAGAAAGGCACACAGAGAAGTAAAATAAATGGAAATAAAAGATGGAAATAACTCAAGATGCCAATCACCTTCACTGTATTCATTTTTGCGTAAATGTTGTGCACAAATGTTTCTTGGATACAAATGTGCAGATGTTTCTTGGCACACTATAGGCAGAGATTTGAGTGGTTTCTGTTGAAAAAAATATGAAAAAGGTTAAATTTCACTTAAAGACTGAACGCCAGTTCCTACTGTTGGTATCATTTCCTCACAGCTAAATTTTGCAGTCACTTTCCTGTCACTTTGAATTCCAGTTAAAACAATTTTATGTGGAAAAAGCCAAAGAATTTTTTTAAGACACATTCCTAACAAATATGCATTAAAAATCACCATTAACATTTGAATTTTTCCTTCATCAGAAATCCTGAAGAGCAAAAAGTTACTTGAAATGTATGCATTTTTACCTGATAGCCAGACCTTTTTGGTTATACACGTGATACTTAGCAGTTTAACAGGAAACGACAGGGAACATAGATTTATGAACAGCAGGAGGGGGTTCTGACAAAATGTCTTAGCAGTCAATTTGAAGGCTCAGATCATGTCAGTAGATGCACAGACTATATACATTTTACCAATTAATTAGCTTGATATACTGTGATTCCCGTAGAAGGGGCTGATGCCACTGTCTATATTTCAACTACAAGGTATATTATGTATGGTAGAATGTAGTGGGCTTTATTGCAAATGTTACCTTAAATAAAGTCCCACCTGGCAGCAATACAGAGACCCCAAATAAATGATTATATCTGTTGTCAGAAATACAGCAAA
Organism: Cryptoblepharus egeriae; assembly: GCA_030015325.1. Taxonomy (NCBI): domain Eukaryota; kingdom Metazoa; phylum Chordata; class Lepidosauria; order Squamata; family Scincidae; genus Cryptoblepharus; species Cryptoblepharus egeriae. The sequence continues at coordinate 121,082,006 of JAREYC010000003.1, read as the reverse complement.
TAGCAGAGTTATGGCAGGTGTGACACCTGAGAGCTAAATTGAAATTTATAGAATGCATATGGCCGAATTTTATGTTTCTTTTTCATTTACTGATAAGACAACATGACAGACATTGTAAAATGAAAACAGATGAAACGAATTTCCACATGGAAATTCTGCCAAGTTTCATTTTCTCTCTGAGTTCCTAGAAAACCCAGAATCTATGCCTACATAAAGAGCTAGAATTTGCAAATTCTGCATTATAATTCCTCATTTTGCCATTGGACCATGAGCATAGCCCTAAACAATATAGAACTGTTAAAAATATATTTCTTTATTACTGTTATCAAAACCTTTCCAATGTACTCAGAGTCCAATTCTACACTTTTTAGTGCTGGCAGTTCAAGCATACTACTGGGTCTTTGCTGAGTGACACCCTTTGCTGAGTCAGCACCAGTGATGGTCCAACACCAGTTGGCACAGAGCTCAGCATCAACTTGGAGCTAGGTACAATCTGCGGGTGGCAGTGAGGGCTTTCAGGACTAGGGGGAGAGGTTTCCATGATGGGGGGAGGTTGAAGGAAGAATTGGGGAAGAGTGAGCTCTGCTGGAACCTGAACTCCAAGTCAGAAGGGATAATACAGAGCCAGCTCAGACGTGAGAAGCTGTACTATAGGGTTTGGGGCTTCCTCTGAGGAGACCTCCGGTAGCTGTCATGAAGCCACAGGATGTGATAGTAGGAGTGGTGGGATTCAAACAAATTATCAACAGGTTCTATCGCCTAATAACCTAAACAAACAACATGTTCTATGTCCCATTAGTAATCGGTTCTCAGAACCAGGCGCTCATTAGCAAAGGATTCTATAGAACCTGTGAGAACCCTCTGAAGCCCACCACTGAAAGTAGCCACTTTGGTGCCACTGTACATACACCTTTAGGACTGAGCTCTTATGCAATTCAGAAAGCTCTCAAAAACTATGCTCATTGCATTTGTCACTAATTAAACTTTGAAGAATAGTATGCTGCATGTACTGTAAAAACACCTGATTTGATTTGTTTAAAGGCAACTGAATCCAGAGTGAGATGAACTGAGTTAATCACAGGGCAACAGATCCTCCTCCATGTGCTGATAGAAAAGCAGACCTTCTGTGAAATAAATTTTCGAAGGACATGGAAAATTTATTTTTAATCAGTTTGGAAATGCTTCCCTAATAAGAATTCCCTGTGGCAGTTGTAGCCTGACTTGCATACTAGAAGAAAAGGACAGGGCAATCTGAAATGCAGCAGGAGAAAACATGAGAGAGGGGATGCTGGAGGCATTCCTTTCAACTAGGTCAGCTCTCCCCTTGTTGAGGATGTCAGCATCCTTTTTTCATCAGGAACTAGTGGGCAGGCTTCGTAAAGAAACTGTGTGTTTGTAACTTGCTGAAATCAATATATTCAAGATGAAAGGTAGTGTTTAAAGAGCTAATGTGCGAGACATTAAACACCATGCCATAGAAACCATACATAATACCCCATCGACCACAACTGAAACTGTGCCAAGCAGAACAAAGCTTATGGCAATCTTCCTTGGACATTTAACTTAATTGGAAGCCTTGGGATTGAGTCTCTCTGGTAGTGTCTGCATATGATATCTGGTTCTGTATATCTTCAGAGTGGTGTTGGTACTTCAGTGGCTTGATGTGAACATCAAATGATGCATAGGAAAAGCTGGCTCTCTTAAACATACTGAGATTATTTTCACAAGCGCCAATACCAAGTTGGTGCCTCTGGACAAAGCCCAGCCCTTAACCTGTCCACTCCCATGGTTGACATGGGCTTCTAAGGTTTTGGGGACATACTGATTGGACCTTTGATAAATGCAGGTTCCTCAAATGGCATGCCACAAAATATATGGGCCGCTATCTGCATTTGTACTCTCCATTTGTAAGGGCCACAAGATCATGACTAAAGCTCCCTCCATACCGTGAAGCAATTTCTTCCTATTGTTTTCCCCACACTGTCAGTGCATCTGTATCCATTTGGATCAGTTTGGGCATTTTCAGGGGTGACATTCATGCATTCCATGTCCTCCATAATACAATCCACCTACAATTTCTTGGATTTACTATGGGGTCTCTGACCATCAGTATCCAGATGAATGGCTGTTCTTGCCATGCCATGAAGCAACACAGCTGGCTAACTGTATGCTCACCCCCACTGGAGGGTGGATTGGTGTAGGCTGTGTGTGTGTTTTTATGCCAAAGAGAGACATTTCATTTAGGCAATGCTGCTGTCCAATACACATGTACCTAAGAGAAAGTGCCATTCACCATAATGGGCTTACTTTCAAGTAAATCTGCACTGCTTTCTCCACGTGTAATAACGTTCCTGTGCATCACCCCTCCTTTCTCCTCTTCCTCCCTGGTTCTGCAACCAGTGCTGGAAGCAGTGCTTGAAAATTAATTAAGATTGTGCCCTCATTTTTATATATAGCATATTAATTCCTTCTTTATATTGTTTGTTTTAGAATAATTTCCAGTCAAACATTACAAGTTCCCAACTGTGGATGATGCAAAATAATAGAAGTCATGTAAGAAGCACAAATAAATTTGCATAAAATATTTTTGAAGGCAAACTGAAAAAAGTCAGGCACTATTGGTCAATTGGTAATATTGGTCAGTTACTACTGATAATATAACTATTTGTAATATTGGTCAAGAACTGCAAAAAGCAAAAAAAAAAAAAAACCCACTAAAAAAGTTATCAATTCATGTTAGCAGTTGTAAAGTGAAGAAAGAAGAGTTTTCAAATATATAAAAGAAGGTAGGAAACTAGAAAACCCAAAGGATAAAATGCGATCTTGACATAATAATGTTGGAAGAAACAGCAAAGATTTTGAACATAGAAAACTCAAATAAAGACTTCTGATAGGTGTTTAATTGAAAGGAATAGAGTGTAGACACATATTGGGAGAAAAACTCAGGAAACCAAAGTTTAAAAATAGATATAGAACTAATTTGTAGTAAGGGAAGTGTCAGTAAATGTTTAAAGAAGTTAACAAAGAAGACGTATGGTTCAGAAAGTCTACAGCCAAGGGAGTCAAAAGAATTGGTTGATGAACTACCTTAACCATTAGCAATAATATTTGACATGTTTTGGAAGCCGGGGCTGCTGTGCCTAAGAGCCAGAGGACAAGAAAAGCTCATATAGGTTTAATTTTCTGAAGGAGCGAGAAAAAGAGAAAGAGAACATGATAGATAACCTGGACATCAGTCTGAGATATTACCTTTGGAGGGCTTACTTTCTTTTACTTAGGCCCTCGGTGTACCCTATTCTTTTTCAAACCAGTTACATTTTAGCTGTTTTAATTCAGAATTACTTCCATCAATGCCAGATATTAAACACTTGCCTTGATCCAACTCTGTGAAAAAGGGAGGTGCAGATGATTAGGAGCACTGATGTGCTTATGTATGCATTTCTGAATTAAGGTATTGTTACTGGAGTCATTACTGTATTAAGATGCAGACTACAATACAGGGAAGCCTGACTACCTAGCACACTGAATTGCAGCAGTACAATTTTATACAGCATACCTTGGCAACATGCATGAGATCTGTTCAATGCCTATACAAAACTGAATCTTGTACATGTGTAGTCTACATTTCCTTAATGCTTAACATCCCCTTTCACCGTACTGAAAAGTATTGCTGGACTGAATTGAAGAAGCAAGCTGATAACTCTATATACACTGTAGTCAATCATTTAGGTAATTATTAGTTTTGGTAATATTTCATTGCCCTGCACTTTGGTAGTGTACAGTGGCTTAATTTAGGACAAACTGGAAATATATTCAGTTTCATTGTGATAGTAGACAGCCAGGGTTTTGTGATTTCTCTGTGGACAAGGTGACCATATGACCTTTTTCCAGAACACATACTTGTGTCTTGGAAAAAAAAAAATCTCCCTTATCCTCCATTTCCTTGTGAACAGGCAGCATGTAACCTTCTTGTAATTCATAAATTATATGGAATAAATTACATATAATAGTTTAAAATTTACTGATAAATAAAATAGAGTTTTAATTAACCACATTAAATCAATATATATGAATGGTTTTAGCTTTAATATGTCATGTCCTACATTTTTCTTGGGTGTCCTACATTTTGAAGGAACCAGTCCTCTTTTTTTCTGGTTATGACATACGGTGACCAGACATGGGCCCAGCCTGTCGTAACAACCGGTTCTCCGGAAGTGGGCAGGGCCAGGCCAGGTCAGGGGGTGGGGCCGAGGTCAGGGGGTGGGGCCAGAGGGTGGGGCCAGGGAGAATTTTTTTTAATTTAAAAAATTCAAAAAAATTTAAGCATGAGGCTTACCTCTGAGTAGACCTGCACAGGATGGTGCTCTGAGGCTGCAGTCTTTTCCACACTGTCCTGGGAGTAAGTCCCATTGATTGTCATGGGACTTCTGAGTAGTCAGGTTGGGATCTTAGGCTGCAATCAGCCACACTTTCCTGGGAGTAAGTCCCATTGATTGTCATGGGACTTACTTCTGAGTAGTCAGGTTGGGATCTTAGGCTGCAATCAGCCACACTTTCCTGGGTGTAAGTCCCATTGATTGCAGCCTAAGATCCCAACCTGACTACTCAGAAGTAAATCCCATGACAATCAGCCACACTTTCCTGGGAGTAAGTCCCATTGATTGCAGCATAAGATCCCAACCTGTCTACTCAGAAGTAAGTCCCATGATAATCAATAGGACTTGCTCCATGACAATCAGCCACACATTCCACACTTTCCGGCCAGGGAAGCGATGGATGGGGCGCTGCAGCCATGCGACCCCCATCCAAGCCCCCTGGCCAGCCAGGGAAGCGTTGGATGGGGCGCTGCAGCCGTGTGACCCCCATCCAAGCCCCCTGGCCAGCCAGGGAAGCTTGGAGCTGCAGGGGCAGCCAGCCAGATTTTCAAATTTGCCACCTCTAGCGGCAGTGCAGTGAAGCGCCCCAGAAGCCTCAGCGGCCAGGGAAAGAAGACTGCTGAGGCTTCTGGGGCACTTCTCTGGACTGCTGCTAGAGGCGGCAAATTTAAAAATACAAAGATCCCTGGCCGGCTGCTGCTGCGCGCTGCGCAAGGGAACCGGTTTGGCTGGTTTTGGGGAACCCCCGCCGCTACTAGTTTGGTAGCGGCGGGGAATGGGAATTACCAGTTCCCAAGAACCGGACCGAACCGGCCTGGGCCCATCAGTGATGGTGACCGGATAGCATGTAAAACAGAGTAAGTGTATGCTTAACCATGGTGTATATGGGTTTTCGCAGAGCAGAGAAGAACCAAAGGAGTCATGGGGAGATGTGGGGAGGAGGTGCTCTGGGGGAGGAGGTGTGTGAGTGGGGAGAGACCAGTTTAAAATGGGCAAGGATACAGCAGAGAGGAAAAACTGGGGAAGAAGGGGAAGAACAGCATTGCTAGGTTACAGAAGGGGATGGATCTCTTTAGAGCTGGCACACATCCAAGGAGACCCATTATAGACCAGGAAGGGTAAGGGGAAATCTTATGTGTGTATTTATTACATTTACCTTTCTGAGTTTACCTACACATGTTGATATACTTATCTATTTAGAGGATTTTCATCCCACTTTCTCTGCAAATTTCCAATTACCCAGTTGGCTAACAATATAAGAAACAACAGGTCACTGCTTGAAATTATCACATTATGAACAGGTCACCACTTGAAACTGTATTACTGTTTGGTTGGTCCTAACAAGGCATTGTATAATTTTGAACTGTTTCCCCCTTCTTCTAATGGACCAACACAACCAACTATTATTCTGTAATAGTGGAGATAATTTCTTACCTTTATTATTACTTTAAAACAATTTTGATGATAATGTGCCAAAAGAATCAAAGTGTGGTTTTATATTGTTCAGATTGCACAAGTTGTCTGCTTCCCAATTCACTTTACAGCATAGACAGCCCTGCTGGTGCACATCCTCCTGCTTTAAATATACTTTCCCTCCAGGTATGCATGAAATGAAAATGAATAACAAGCTGTTTCTCTGTAGGTCTGTGCCATTCCTGACAACAAAAGAAAGCAGAAAATTAAAAGGCTTTATTATAGCAAATTGCCCACATGTCCAACATAAGTGGGAGATATGTCTCCAAAATGACATGAAAATAGTCCCTGATATATGTGGGGTTGCCAGGATTTGAAGATCTATTTTCTAAGTTGCAGTGTTATATTTCCTCATAATGCTACTGTTAAACACAAATATTCCATTTTCATGATTATATTTGTAGATAGGAACAGTACTAAGGCTACAATCCAGAGTAACTATGGGAGCATGTAAGAGATATTATGTGCACCCATAGTTACTGCACCACCTAGTGAAAACCTATGGGAAATTCATATTGCAATCCAGAGTAATTTTTCTTACTCCGGAGCAAGGACTCCCCATAGTCTCTCTGGATTGCTCCCTGAAATGGTACTATCCACTCATTAATTATTGTGATTTTTATGACTGTCGCTTTTTATAATTGAAAACCCCAGCTTGAGCCTAATATGTACTAGTATGGTGTGTAACACCATAAAGATTTATCTTTGATTATTGAAACCAAATGTACTGTTATTTGTTATATTTGCATTTTTACAGTATGACTCAAGGCCCAATCCTATCCAGCCTTCTTTGCACCAATGCAACCAAAGGGCCATTCATTGTATCCTGAAATGTGAGGAGTAGTCACATGGCTGCTTTAGACATTTAACAATTACGTAAGAGAGGGAATTTCAGCAGAAGTAGCTTGTGATCCATGAAAAGACAAACATCTGTGGGATGAGAAGCTGCACCTGCTGACATTCCCTCCCCTACACAACTGTTAAAAGTCCACGAACCCTAAAGTTGAACATTTGGACATCCCTGTTTTGATAAACGAATGCTGCAATCTTAAAGACACTTTCCTGGGAGTAAGACTCATTAAACACAATGGGGCTTACTCTGGAGTAGACATGGTTAGGATTGTGCTCTTAATCTATAGTTGAGAGCCTCCAAAAGTCCAAGAGGAGGTTTATGATTGAGGCAGGGTGACCATATGACCAGAAAAACCTGGATTTGTCCAAATTTTTAGCCTCCTGTCCGGGTGTCCTACATTTTGGCTTCATTGTCCTACATTTTGGCTTCATTTTGAAACTTCGCGATAGTGCACAGTACCCCATCATGCCATATGTTGTTGGAGTTGTATTGAAGAGCAGAATCCAATGCAAAAATCAGTTTGAAGATGTCTCCTTCCTATCAAAGGTTATGGTCAAAACACCGAAAAACAAACAAAAAAATACATTTTTGGCAATTTTTTTAAACAGGTAGGAATTTTGGCTCTGGGGTTCAGGAATTTTGGCCCTGGGTTTCAGGAATAATCTGGTCATCCTGGATTGAGGTTTCCTGAAGTCAATCAAGTTCACCAGATTTCCTGAAAGCAAATACTGACCAGAGACTGGTCATAGGCTGAGCTTCCTTCGCATCAAGGAAATTCAGGGAAACAGATATTTCTGCATTGATCGATTGAGAGAGAGAGAGAGAGAGAGAGAGAGAGATGTTAAAAATGGAAAGAGGAAAATGTAAAGATCAGAGGGGGAATAATAGTAGAGATATGCAAAGTATCTTTTAACAGCATAAGAAAAACTCTGCTGAATCAGGCTGAGGGTCTATCTAGTAGTCCAACTTACTGTATTTCATAGTTCTCCACCAAATGCTTCAGGAAACACTCAAGACATCTGTATTGTGCTGCCACTTCCTTGCATATTGAATTCAGAAAAAAGCACCAAAAAACAAAAACTACTTCTAAAACCCAGAGGTTACATGTAATCATAATAGCTTGTAACCTGTGATGGATTTTACCTCCAGATATCTGTCAATTCACTTTTAAAGGAATTTATAGGCATCTAAGTCAGGTGCCATCACAGCATCCCGTGTCGAGGACTTGTGAAATTAACCAGGTGTCCTCAAGCACCCTCTTCTGGAACCTCTTCTCCTTTGAGTGCAAATGTTGTGTCGTCCATATTCATCTTCAGTGTTGAACAGCGCACTGAACGCTGCTGAGATATCCATTAGATCAAGGATGGGCTGATGTTATAACCACAAACGAGGACAAGCCTCCAAAACGTAGGACACACCAAAATGTAGGACACTCAAGTAAAAAGTAGGACACAACAAAAATTAAAGCTAAAAACACTCATGTTTATTGCTTTCACATGATTAAGTTATATTAAGTTAACACTATATTACTTATTAAATTTAAAACTATTACATTCATTTATTTAATATAGTTTATTAATTACTACACATTGCCAGCTCACATGGGAAAGGAGGACAATGAAGATTTATTTCCAAGACATAAGGCTAAAAAGAGCACATGTCCTGCAGTGATGGGATTCAAAGAAATTAACAACCGGTTCTCTGCCCATCTGGCAGCCTCTTTTAAATGGCTATTTTTAAACTTTATATGTCCTATCTCTTGTTAACAACCGGTTCTATAGAGTAGGTGCAAACCTGCTGGAGCCCACCACTGATGTCCTGGAAAAAGAAAACATACCTATGGTCATCCTGATCAGACCATTTTTCAGAAGCATTTATAACCTTTTCACAAAGTCTAAGTTTGGTCAGCAGTGACTATTTGAAGTGGCCATTAATGCTGAATAATACAGTGTGTGCAGAGTCAAACCAGCTCCAGCTACTTGATTTGTCTGAATATAAGGAGATGTAATCTGGATCTGATGAGTCATGTGAAGCATGCCTAACATGTAGAAGAAATTCAACTTACAGCACAATCCTAACCATGTCTACTCAAAACCAAGCCCCAACAGGTCTTACTCCTAAGAAAGTATATTTAGGATTGCAGCCTCAGAAATTTGCCATAGACCATCATATTTCCCAAGGGCTGCCTGAAAGACAGGATGTAGCTCAGGTATCATTACAGAAGCAATTCTCTGCAAATCTGTCAGCGAGTAAGTCCTACTGAACACAGCCAAACTTTCTTCTAAATAAGCAGGTTATAAACTAGCACTATAAGCTCAAAATATCTGTTCTGTACCAGGATTAAGGCCTAATCCTAAAGAACTGAGCAATGCGCTGACACACACTAATGTAAATGTGCTGTAAAGCACATTTGGAGCAGTTAACACCAGCCCAGCATTGGTGCAAACCGGCCAACCGCTACGTGGTGCTCTTTGCCAAACTGGATGGCAGAGTGGCGCATGGGGAGCAATCGGTGAGACAGACGGAAGGTGAGGAAAGAGTGGGGCAGGGGGAAGGCGTGGGTAGAGAGGGGGTAAGGGATGTAAGGGGGTAAGGCACTTTCCTCTGCCCTGGTACATCCCTGCACCACATGGCAGATTCACAACCAAGAGCAACTGGTGCCTTTGACTGGTGTACAGGCCCAGTTCCTGCCTAAACTGGACCTTGTGCCAGTGCCTCCCTCCTCTTGGCCACCACAAAATGCCACAGATTCCATGACAGCATGTCTAAGACCAGTCCAGCTGAAGGACAGGAGTAAGCCATTAAAGTTTATTTTGTTGTTGTGGTTTAGTCTTAGTGGGATGTGGCAACTGGAATGGCTATGAAGTTGTCCCAATGAGCTCTTGCACTGCAACGTTTACTATCAGATCATTATATTTCCACATCCTAATAATGATGTCTTGTACAAAGCCTCCTCAGCAGTTTTATGGCACTAAGCAGTAGGAGAAGAGATAGCAAATTTGGCCTTCCTAATGTCTTTTCCATCATGCTAATTGATCTTTGTCATTTTCTATTTTGTAGACAATCAAACAGCAAGCAGGTTATACTTCCATCACTGTCTATGTAGCAACCAAACATTTATGTGCTTTTCATTACCTTATCCTTCATTGTGTAGGTCTCATTTTCAAGGGGTTGATCAAAATTAATATAGTCCCTCTACCCAGTGGCATTTATTTTGGTTATGAGATTAGAAATGTAAATTTGCAATAAAAGAAAAAGTAAGGAGCTATTTTAATGAATATTTTACACATGACTAATTAACACGATCCCCTACAGGAATTTGGAAGCAATAAGAAATTGACTGAAAAAATAAATTAAAAATTAATAAAGGGGTCTCCAAACAACTTTGTTTATGAGCATTAGCAATTACACTCTTACTTATGAATATTTCAAATGGTTTTGCTGTTCAAGATATATTTTTGTTGGAGGGTTCATCATTTTAAAGGTGATTAAAAAAAAGAGAGAGAAAGACAAAACATCCTGGAATTATAATGTCCATTTTGAGTACATACAAAATGCCCTGTTAGTGAATGTGTGGATGTGCTGAGTACAAAAACATGAACAGGGAAAAAGGAGGACTGTATCTGTTTGATAAAATCATGAATGTAGAAGGAAAGGTCCACTGTATTAAAAATAGCCAAAATCAGGAGAGAAAAATTATTTCATGGCTGTGCATGTTCACTGGGTGAATGCCAAGGACATGAAATGCTAATTGAGTACTGTGCCCATGAGGACCATGCAGTTAACTGCAAGGGACACACATTTGGGTCAAGCAACAAATTGCACATAATCAGTGGTGGGCTGAGACCAGTTTGCACAGGATCGGCCGAGCCGGTAGTTACCGAGAGGCCGCCGGTTGCGAACCGGTAGTTAGGGGGGCTAGCGATCCAGTTCGGCCCCCCTTTCTGGGGTTTTTTGGGGGGCAGTTCTGGGGGGTTGGAGGGTGACCTGGGGGCAGTTGTGGGCAGGGGGGGCTGTTTAGGGGCAGTTCTGGGGGTTGGGGGGGGTCACTGGGGGCTTCCTATACTCAGTAGTGGCAGCTGCGGCTGACCACTACTGAGAAATTAAAAAATCACTGCGCATGACAACGCAGCTAATTAGAAGGCAGGGAGAGTTCCTAGAGAGTTCCTAGAGAAGGCAGGGAGAGTTTCAGCAAGTGAAAGTCCGGAAGAGTTCACTTGAGGACCCACCTACGCAGGTCCTCTCTAGGAACTCTCCCTGCCTTCTAATTAGCTGTGTTGTCATGTGCAGTGATTTTTTAAGAATTTCTCAGTAGCGGTCAGCCATGGCTGTCGCTACTGAGTACAGGAAGCCCCCAGTGACCCCCCAACCCCCGGAACTGCCCCTAAACAGCCCCCCTGCCCACAACTGCCCCCAGGTCACCCCCCACCCCCTACAATGCCTGGCTCTGCAGCCTGGATCCCAACCTGACTACTCAGAAGTAAGTCCCATGACAGGCAATGGGCTTTACTACCAGGGCAGAGTGGAAAGGACAGCAGCCTCAGAGCATCATCATATGCAGGTTTACTCAGAGGTAAGCCACATGCTTAATTTAATTTAAAAAAATTTATTTAATTAATTCAAAAAATTTTAAAAATTCTTGTTGGCCTCACCCCTGGCCCCACCCCCTGACCTCAGCCCCATCCCCTGACATGGCCTGGCCCCGCCCACTTCTGGAGAACCAGTTGTTACGGCAGCCTGGGCCCATCCCTGCACATAATGCACACCCCCCTCTGTGACGTAGCAATCACAGGGTGAGAGTTATCTGCCCCTGTATTGTTATCTGCTAGGTATTGGAAGGGTGTCATAAAGTGTGAGTACACATGGTCAGAAAGGGACTAAAATGCATCCATATTTGTAGATGGGCTCCTTTTTTGTGATCCGTGAACTTGAAAATGAAGAGGCTTCCTCCTCAGGGAGAACCTGGAAGTGACATCATAATGTAGTGTGACATCACAACATTGCGTGACATCACAATGGCATTCCATGGGTAGGAGGGCCTCTGGTAATGAAACTGTTCCCACCACCCTTACCACATGTTTGTTTTGCCTCTGTTCCAGTTAGTCATTGCCAGACTCCATAGGCTATTACCTAAAATACTATTACCTGATACTTTTGTAACAACAGTGATACTATTACCTGAAAAGTGTGTAGATTTTAAAGTGATAACTATCTATTTTTTAAAGTGATATCCTATCTCGCATTTGCATGCTTTCAAACTCTGCTTTCACTTTGTCCTAGAGTTCTTAGATGGCAAACTGCTGATCTTCAGGTTGACAAACACAGCACCTTAGGAAAGTACATTTATCTATGGGGAAAAAAACCCATAGAAAGTGAAGAAATGAGGCATAAAAGATATGCATGTAACTTTAAAAGGAGAATTCTCTCTGGCAAAATACTGTTGACAGAAATTGCCTTTGTTGAAGAAAAAGAATACCTACCAATTTAAGAAGACAATAGAAGAAACATAGAGGAAGAGAGATATGCATGTTTAAAAGCTCAAACAGTATTCTCTCTTCTGCTCTCCCAAATGAGGGAACATAAAGCAAAGGCAGTGAAAAGAGGAAAAATACAATGTGTACAATTTATGTAAAATCACCAGGCATCATTGGTAACTCTCAAAGCAGAGTGACATCAAAGTACATGGCAGAGAGAGGGAGAAATCAGAGTAAAAATAAACCCATGACTGTGTCTAAACAGACTAAATAAATGTCTGAATAATGCCAAAGAGAAACTTATAATGGATAGTATTTAAATGGTGCGCTGTACAATTAGCTGAAGGTAAGGAAGGCTGCAATTCTAAGCTCAAGTTAGGCTGGCATAAGCTCCGGCATAAATCCTGTGCTGACCTGGGGATGTCAAACAATGCTGTAAGGCACTTCTGTCCCACTCCTGGGGGAGGGATGGTTAGGCCAGTGGACAGGCATGTACCAAGCTCACCACACTGCCATGGGAAGATATGCTAGGTGAGATGTGCCAGCTGGGATTGTTTAGGATTCTACTTGAAAATTAATTAAAGGCGAAATCCAGAGTAACTACGGGGAGTCCTTGCTTCGGTGTAAGAACAATTTCTCTATGAATTTCCCATAGGTTTTTCACTAGGTGATGCAGTAACTACGGGCGCACATAATATCTCTTAGGTGCTCACGTAGTTATTCTGGATTGTAGGGTAAGGGAGTTTACATAAGATTAGGTCAGGAGTAGCATCCCACTTTAGCAATTAGGACCTTTAGCAATTTAGGTAATTTAAAAATTATATAGAATCATAGAATCCTAGAGTTGAAAGGGACCTAGTAGGTCATCTAGTCCAACCCCGTGCCTGTAGCAGGAAATCCTCCTAGAGCATCTCTGACAGGTACTCGTCAAATCCCCAGTGAGGATCCCCAGTGAGGGAGAGTCCACCACCTCCCTTGGCAATCTGTTCCACTTCTGAACCGCCCTCACCGTCAGGAATTTTTTTCCTGATATCCAACCGGAATCTCCTTTCTTGCAGTTTGTACCCATTGGTTCTAGTTCTGCTTTCAGAAGGAGCTATGAACAAATGAGCCCCTTCCTCCCTATGACAGCCCTTCAGGTATCTGAAGAGGGCAATCATGTCTCCTCTCAGCCTCCTCTTCTCCAGGCTGAACATCCCAAGTTCCCCCAACCTTTCCTCGTAGGGCTTCCCTTCCATCCCACTGATCATTCTTGTTGCTCTCCTCTGGACTTGCTCCAGTTTGGCTACATCTTTCTTAAAGTGAGGTGCCCAGAACTGAACACAGTACTCAAGGTGAGGTCTGACCAATGCTGAATAAAGAGGAACTAGAACTTCTCGTGACTTGGAAGCTACAGTCCTCTTAATGCAGCCTAAAGAGGACTGTAATGGAATTGAATTTCAACAAGTGCAGTTTGTTATCTATCAGATGCATACACATATGCATGTGCATATGTGTGCATGCATACATCTATATGAATGTGCATGAATGTGTTTAACCATGTCAACCATGGCTAGGTGTTATTAGGCTAGATGTTAACCATAGTTAACAGGAAACCAGAAAAATGTCTTGTGCAGACACTGAAATAGGGATTTTGAAAGCTCTTTGATTCATTCTCAGGGAATTTTTCTCTGGTTTTGAAAGATGTCACAGAGTTGTCTGTGAGCACACAGAGACCACATACAAGCATTCTTCAATTTTTAAAAGCATGTCCCTTTCTGTTCTTTATTTGTATCATGACAAGACAAAAAAAAGTCCTCCTACTTTTTATCAAGTGATTTACAACTGCAATTTGTTCCTTGAAGGGAAAAAAATGTATATATCACTGCAATGATTCAAATTAGTATCACTAAGAGCTTTTAATTAAAACCTAAAATATGTATGCCAGTGTAAAAAAATTAACATTTCTATGGTTTTATTAATAAGGTTCTTTGTGAAAGGTTCCTGAAGCAATGGTGCTTTTGAAGATAAGCCCTAAAACAACATTAGTCTGGCACTTATATTAATTCTTTATAGCTCTGGAATCTTTTTGTCTTTACAATGGAAATTTTTCCTATCCTTTGTGTTGCAAATCACAACGGGAGTTTTTGCCTGGAAGGGTGTTCTTGCTTTGTGCAGGGGGAAAAATTACATAAAACAACAGAAAAGGGCTTCTGCTGAAATATGGAGAACTGCCACAAGAACATCATCAAAAGCTGGCAAGAAGATTTGACTGGAAGAATCAACACAGTTGTTCTAGTTTTGAATTAATGCATTTAACTGTAGAGGGAGAGGAAGAATGTGGTAGGAGCTCCACAGGGGTGCAGTGTAGCCATCAGTATTAATAGGAACTTTATGCTAGAAGGATCTGCAGGTAGTGAATGAACAGCTGGGGAACAGTTTGATTCACAGATGCTTCAGCTTTGCTCGAAAGGCCTGTGGTGAAATTCATGGATGTATTACAAATAAATCCATTGCTATTCCAGCTGTGAATCACAAATAACAGTCTGAGTGTCCTGTGCCAATTGCCCTCAGAACTGAAACATATTGGGTCGGATAACATAAGCACTTACCCTGTAATAGCTTCAGCTCAGTGCTTTAGAAAGCTGAAAAATGCCCGAATATCAGGAGCTAATCTTTTCAACAAGTGCTGAATCAGGTACTCCAAATTAATGACATGCGCCATGGCCCAGATTTTTGGGATTTAGGTAGTATCTGTCAACCCTACTATTTGGGAGAAGGTACAAAACTAAATGAAATATGAATAGAAAGAGAAGTGGTGGGATTGTGTCATCCATTGCTTGTTTACTCATGTATTCATCTCTTTACTCATGTAGTCTCAGATGTCAAGTTGTTGTTTCATAGGATGCGCTAAAATGCATGGAAAATGTTTGCCTGGGGCCAACTCAAATACTGTTGCACCCTAATAGTGATTTTGGAAAAAAGCTTCCCGATGTGCAACTGTAAGACTTGAAAATGATTCTCCATATGGACAATCTGGTCTTTATGACAGTACTCCACACTTCTGGCAGCTGCCAGTGTTAGCATGGCACGGAGTGGTGGCAAGTTGTCTCAAAATCCTCCCCCTTTTCCTGGGGGCAAGTGGTGCGAAGCAAGAATTCAGCCTATGCCAGGTCTCAACCTGCTTCCTGGAGCAGTGAGGAGAAGACTGATGCTTTTCATGTCTGATGAATTTGAGTCACCTCCGCAGGAGGTGCAGATCATGGGGAACTGGAAAAGGTTCCCTTTTCCTGCAATATCCCCAAACCTTGCATTGATAATGCGCAGGCTGAGCCAGCCTGCATGTTCTCACAGATGAGGATTGTGCGTGAGTCACTCCAAAGAATGCTTTGTGGCAGTTTCTTGGCAAGTAGATAGTAAGAATATATTGTGTGATATTTAAGCCAGTGATTTTCAACCAGTGTTCTGTGGCACATTGATGTGCCACGATAGTCCTCAGGTGTACTGTGGGAATTTGGGGAGGGACATTTATTAATAGGAAAACGGGGATTTCAATAGCATGGTATGCTTTGTCAATGGTAAAAACTAGCTGATGGTGTGCCCTGAGATGAAAAATGTTGAAAACCACTGATTTGAGCAATGCAAAATTAAATCTGAACTGGTACTTATCTAAAGATGTCCATGTATTTCCAAGACCGAAGATCAGATAAATTCAAGAAACTTCTGCTGTTCGCTAAGTCCCCTGAAGTACTACAGCTGTTTGGGAAGAGTGAAGGAGGTATATTTTTTTAAGACTCACACTCCTATGTACATTGTTAATCAAATATACTTGAGTAAAGCATCTATACTCAACAGAGCAAAGCATGCACAATGCAAATGATGCAGAGGGCCTGTGGACACTGCAGCTTTTTGAAATTGCTAGGAGAGAAAGAAACATTATTGGAGATGAAATGGTGCCGATGAACTGTCCTGCTTGTCTCAGTCAGACTTTCCCATAGGCTAACAAGGACAGGCCTTGATAACATATTCTGCTCAAGTCATGACACTGCTGAGCTTTTGTCTGCCGTACCCATGATCAAAATGTACAGATAGCTTGGATAATAGTTCCTTCTGAAGTGGGATTATATGCAAGCCTTTTTCCACATGACATAAGCATGGAATTATAGCTTGGACAGGACAGACAAAACAAAACTCCTTTACCATTTTATGTTTTATTTTTTTTGGGGGGGGGGGGGTGAAATGGTAGTAAAACAGGAGCCCGGCGTCTGTCTATAAAGGGAGGGATTATCAAAACCAGATTGGGAGTCTTGCTTAGTTGATATTTTCATGTCTCTCATATTCTCATTCTCAATTAAGAGTAAAATTTAATCAAAAATATTATTGGTATTATGCCATGTTAGATTTTCTTGGCTTTACATTTCATTTTATTAAAAGCAAGACTGTTACTGTGACTCTTTGAACCCAGCATCCTTAAATATTCTTAGTTTTCAACATATTTCACCTCACAACCTGGGGAAATTTTATGTTGGTGAGATGATTTATTTAAATCTATGGAATCCTAGAGGAGTCTTGATTCCCTGATATCATTCAAATTAGATATGTAAATATTAGTGCCTATTTCTCATCACTGGAAGAACTGGCAGTCCAATTTCTGAGACGCACACAAGTCTCTCAAGCTAAAACAAATCTCCCTTAATGAAATATGTGGGGAGTGATTATGTTCAGATTTCTAGATCTTTATATTTAAAAAGAGTAGTACAGATAGAGGGGAGAAAGCAGAAATGATGACAACATCTATAAAACAGGGATTTACTGCCCCTCAGCAGAATGGAAGTGGGGGGAGCAGAACAGTAAGAACTGCATGCACACAATGCACTGTGTTAAGTAACACTCTTACACAGAGGAGTGGTCCTTGCACAATGCTTTGTGGAGTGTGTCATACTTATCACTCTGCCCTTTCCAGCTCTGTTTCTGCCCTTCTCTTCTTGTTGTTGTAAAACTATATAGTAAAACTATAGTAAAACCGTTGTACCAAACACATCTCACAAATGTTAGTGGTGTTTAGGAAATGGGGGTACATAAATATTTGGCAGCTTGGTCCTGTACATTTTTTTTTTGGGTATGGCAAGGAAGGAGTGCCTTGCTATGTTACCTGATTAATTGTTGCTTTCTTGTGATAACTTTCAATCTATTTATTGTAAATCATGTAGCTGTAGCACTAATTTCCAAGTCACGTCTTTTTTTACCTTGTAAAAAAATTCCTTGCTAGGATTGGATGCCAAGTAAGTAAGGAAGGAAGGAAGGAAAGAAGGAAGGAAGGAAGGAAGGAAGGTTCAATCCTAACCTAGGCAGGCACAACTTATCACATGGTTGTGCCTGTGGTGATGTAGGGAGGGAGACACATGTTTGTGCACTGGCCTAAACCTCCCCCAGGAGTGGCATAGAAGTGTCTTACATCATTTAGGCAGGACTAACTGGAGATTAGGACTGGAATCTCAGTTTAATAAATAAGTTTAAGAAAAGTAAGTGTATTCAGTTAAATGAATAAATAAATACTTCCAGTTTTCCAGAAAAACTGTTTAATGGAGTTGTGGAACCTCAGAAGGCTTTCTGAGCACTCTGGGACAGCCCAGTGAAATGAGGGGGATGCCAGATTTGGGGGGAGGGGAAACGCCAACCTTGGGCAGTACACTCTACAGTCATGGCCCTAGGCATGATATTGCTCAGGATTGCCACTGACCAGGATTTCCTCCCCATCTTTAGATTCTGATCAAGCAAACTTAACGTCTGTGCTGATAAGTCCTTTAGATTCCATAGACAAAAGAGAAAAAGACTGAGGATAGTGTGGAATCCAGCCATAGTGTAATCTTTAAAGACAGTCCAAAATTTCAAACTATTATATTTGCATTGGCTTGAAGCATTTCACAGTGTTCCACAAAACTGGCATTTATAACATCCTCATAAAATAAAATGCATTAGTGGATTATTGGGTGTTTAAAATACTGGCTGTATTACAGTATCAAAATCTTTCACCATCTCAATTAAATCTCATTGCATGCTTAGTAGCACAAATTACCCCTCCTTTTTGTTCCCTGTGGTGGTTCACTCGCTATAGTGTCTCTGAAGTCAAAACATTCTTGGCATGTCATAGACCTTCATATCTGATACCCTTCTTGGTGAATTATGCAGAGGGATATTCCTGTGTCTTTTCCATCTACAGTACTTTCTGGTCTTTTACAACTTCTCTACCTTGAAAAGAGGCTGTTTTCTCTCAATTATAAAAAAAGAAGAGGAGATAAAAGATCTGGGTAGACAGATGGAAACTCTGAAGAATGAACTCTCCTTTGTTAGCAACAAAAAAATGTGGGCACCTAATGACAATAAATTGAGTCTCTTGTCTTTCATTTTCCTTCCTCCTTTTGTTCAACATGTCACTGGATTCCACGGCACATTCTCCTTCAAACATCCGTTATCTATACAGATTCCTCCCATGTCAGGAGGGTTCTTTTATGTTCCTCATGCTTCTAATGACACCCTACATTTCTTCAGGTCAGTGCTCAACTTTCTTCTTTGCCCTTCAACCTTGCAAATAAATGTCTCTCAAACAGCAGAAGCGGCAAATACATGAGGGACTTAAGAAAGCCAGAATTACATTAACTGTCTTGATTTCAGTCAGGTTCTTTGTTTATTTTTCATGCAACTGTGAAAAAGATAGCTAGAAAGACAGTAAATATTTTAATCCCATACATTACGTATGCTAAGCGCTTTAACTTAAATTGGATTTTTTCCCCACATCTAGGCATGTACTGTACAGTGACTTTAAATCAGAACATTTCTTATACATGCTGCAGAAAGAGAAAAATATGAGTTAGTGAATGTTAAGTGCAAAACCAGGAGTAGGTTCGAGAAATTATACCACGGATGAATGTTAGTGGCAGCCATGCTTAGGGACAATCTATCTACCTTTTCCTGGCTGAATGTTTCTTGAGGCTCCTGGGATGTATGCTAGCTAAATAACCTGCATAGGTCCAAGGAGACCCGTTGACAGCCTGGAGGCCTATAGAGAGGAATGTTAAAAGTATTTTTTACTTATCTCATTCAGGCTGTCCTGTCATCCTCAATTATAGGATGCAGTCTGCACTTTAACAGCAGATAAACTTTGGCTGCAATCCTAAAGACACTTACTCCTGGGAGTAAGACTCAATGGGGACCCATTGAACTCAACGAGTCTTACGTTTGAGTATGCATGGTTAGAATTGTGCCCTAAGTGTTCCTAAACATTACAAAGGGCCCAATCCTAGTGGAGCCTTAATGTTCCCTTATCTAATTTTTGTAGAGGTTTCTTGGTATTCCTGTTAAACATGAAGATCAATGCTGATTTCCCGGATCTGTTTCCTGTACATTCCCTGCATAAATATAACGCAGCTGAAACTTTTCAAGCCCTAACTTCACAGCCCTTCTGATGAGTTGCAAAGTTTCACTTCCCCTTTCTCCAGTTTGGGGGAGGGATGTGTGCGTTGTTTTTTTCCCCCTGTCCAATTTACCCCTGCATCATTGAGTCCAAATTAATTTCAAGAGTGGAGTTTAAACACAGACTTAACTCAATGGGACTTCTCATTGGGAAGTCAATGGGACTTCTAGCTACATAAATGCTTTGACCAGTGTGTGAGGGTGTCCACATCTTCTGGCCAACATTCTGTGTCAATCAAGCAGGCTGAGGAAACTGTCAATATTCCATCTGTCAATGTTCCAGCTACCACTGAAAATACGGGAAGATGAGATGCTGGAGAGCGGGATGGTTGTTTTTTTTAAACTGATGTGTTGTTCAATATATGTTCAATGTTGTTATGTTGTATCTCCGGACATGGCAGCTGTGGGCTGTTTCTAATCAAATAAATAGCATTGACATCAATTTCCATAGCATTTCTGCTCTGTGTCCAAACTGATGTTCCATACTTCCTTGTTTCATGGATATTTGGGGTTGTCTCATTAGAGTTGAGCATTCATGAATAAAGACAGTTATTCTCAAATCACTCTTGAAATGTCACTGCACTTTTGCTTTTATGAACTGCTTCTGCAAGATTGTCATCATCTTATTCACTGCGTCTCAGTCGTGGCCGAAAGAGAACCATCTTCAGCAGATCATTGCACCTGGGGGAGGGGGTGCAATTTTTATTTTATGTCTGATTTATTTTCATGTCTGATTTTTATTCTCGTGTCTGATTTTTCTGTGAGCAGACGGAGAGAAAATATCAATGACCAGTGATGGGATTCAAAGAAATTAACAACTGGTTCCATGCCCATCTGGCAGCCACTTTTAAATGACTATTTTTTAAACTTTATATGTCCTATCTCTCGTTAACAACCGGTTCTACAGAGTAGGTGCAAATCTGCTGGAGCCCACCACTGTCAATGACTGATTTGGGTCACAGGATGTTAAGAACTGCTATGAACAGGATATTTAGCTAAAAGGAATGGAGGTGAATATAGGATGACTCTATTCAAATATAACACAACAATGCTTCGTATAGTACATGTATAGTACTGTATAGTACCACTTCATGTAACTGTTTTCTTTGAACATGTGGGAAAGCAAGTAGATCAAGAGTCTCTTAACATATTTCTTGCAAATAAGGAACATGTAAATTGGCATGGTTGACAAAGGGAATTTCACATCACCTCCATCAAAGGTGTCTTTGATCTTGAGACACTGTGAACATCACCTAGGTCTTCTCAAAATACCCAGAATCATGGGCAGCGTATGCACAAGTCACTCATGTGTGGTCTATCTTAGTAATATGCAAAACAGGTCATAGGAAGAACTGGTGAGTGTCAAAATGAAGCTGAACAATGACACTGCTTTATCTTAATTATTTCCACTATGTTCAAAGACACCACATGAATGATTTTGTGGTCCTATTAATCTCTTTAGGGAGCATTGCCCTTATTCTGAACTGACTTCATTTTCCCTCACTGATCTCAGTGTGTAGCCAAGTCCGATCAGTCACATAGTATTTTGATAGCATTTCAATCTCTACAGTGGGTGTGTCAAACTGGTGACCTAAAGGCCGCATGCAGCACTTTTTAGGCACACCAGTGGCCCGTGAATGATCTCCCCACCCCAGAAGCAGCTCGGTGGTGGCAGCAGCACACCTGATTTTGAGCCGGAGAAAGAGCCTAGGAAGAAGGAGAGCTCATGTACAGCAGCAGCAGCTTCCCAGGGCGGGAGGAAGAGCCCAGGATAAAGGAGGGCGCTTCTGAGCAGATATGAAAAAAATTGGATTGCGGCCCTTGGGAGACAACATTAATGCTATTGCAGCTCTTGGGAGACACCATTAATGCTAATGTGGCCCTCTGTATGAAATGAGTTTGACATCCCTGCTCTACAGGGTTTCTTGTTTTATGGATTACTCAAGTAATTGATCCAGGAAGTACTGCCTTTGTTCTCAGTTACCTTTGTTAATTCAAGTGACATCAAGTTCTCATCGGCTTCATGGCACTGTGTTATCATCACCTTGTACAATTTTGATGACTTATTTTATAGCACAGTGGTGCCTTGTAAGATGAACATAATTTGTTTGGGAAGCATGTTTCTCTTACAAAGCATTCTTTATACAAAGAGAATTTTCCCATAGGAAATAATGGAAACTTACACGATTGGTTCCACAACCCAAAAATATTCATATAAAAATATTAACTATGTAAAAATGAAGACAAAACACTATAATCAAATTCAAAACACTAACGTAATACAGAACTTAATATTAATAAGTATTAATATGAATAATACAGTAATATTAATTGAAAAATACTAACCAGTATGTTTTAAATTTTTTTGCCTTGTAAAAAAGGCAAAAGAATTTTTACAGTAAAAAAGAAAAGAAAAACCTTCATGGCCACTTTTGCTTTAAGTTTTTGAGCAACTTTAACAAGGAACCTATCTAATGACACTTACCTTGTCTCCTTTTGAAGATTTCACGGGAATGTAACATTGCATGGTCATTCAACAGATTCATCGCTCACACTGCTACAGCCTAATTTGGGTGGTGCTTTTCGACAAAATTTTGCACAATTTTCCAATGTTTACAAATGTCCTTAATCTCATTTGATGGGAGGGATTCCTCCTCCTTATTCTTCTCTGTAGATGAGATCTCCTCCATAACCTCTTGCTGTTTCTCATCATACAGATCCATCAATTTGTTCATTTACAACAAATTTTTGTTGTAAAACTGTTCTGTCTAACAAGGCACTGTTTGTCTTACAAGGCAAATTTTTGTTTGTCTTACAAACCATTCTTCTTACAAGTTATTTGTCTTACAATTTACAACAATGAATTTCTTCACACAGCAATAACAGACAGGGAAAACAAAATAGATATGCATGGAATCAAGCGGTGTGTTTAGCATGATTGCATGCCACTACTGTGAGCTTCCATATTTTTGAATAAATACAGTGGTGTAGCAACAGAATGTGAGGGCTGTCGTCCCCAGCTATAAGATGGTGCAAAGGGGGCATTAATGGAGGATTGTTACTCCCATCCTGGCCATACCAGCCTCAGTCATGCCGGTAGGAAACTCAGTTTTTGCCAAAGTAGAATGGGCAGGAGAGCGAACAGGATTTACTACAGCTAGCATGCACCCACATGTGCTTGCCAAAGTCACTGTCTCCTCTCTCCAGGGTGACCATATCACCAGAAAAACCCGGATTTGTCCGGATTTTTAGCCTCCTGTCCGGGTGTCCTACATTTTGACTTCATTGTCCTGCATTCTGGCTTCATTTTGAAACTTTGCGATAGTGCACAATACCCCATCATGCCATCTGTTGTTGGATTCGTATTGAAGAGCAGAATCCAATGCAAAAATCAGTTTGGGGATATCTCCTTCCTATCAAAAGTTATGGTCAAAAAACAAAAAAACACAAAATAATACTGGTAGGAATTTTGGTCTGGGATTAGGAATTTTGGCCCTGGGGTTCAGGAATAATCTGGTCACCCTGCCTCTCTCTAGCAGTGAAAGCTCAGCTGATTCAGTACAATTTTTTCTATTTCAATACAACTTTTTTTTTCTTTGACCAGCAACTTTCTGAATGTTGTAGGTGTTTTAAAACACCTACTGACATGGCCTCAACTGACAAGCCAACAAAAGATAGAGTAAGAGATGAATCTGTTTGAAGCCATTGCAAATGTTTTACAGGCTCCTCAAAATGTTTTGATTCTGTTCCATATCTTCTCCTTGTACACAAGAGAAACTGAGGAGCGTCAGACATCAGGATGTTTCAGGATGTTTTGTGCATTCATGTTGTACAAACAGACAGAAATATTAATGTAAATAGTATCGTATTTCTCCCCAAGACAGTGCTGTAAATTAGAAGGTGGCATAAGACAGAGAATATTCAAATCAATAGCATCAACCTGCTGCTGAAATCACTATTTTGTATTGATCGCTGACACCATAAATTGTATCAAGTCAGGATAAAATGGAATGTGGTGGATGCTGAGTTTGTAGAACAAGTGAGAAAATATTCTGTGTTGGAGAAGTCAAAATGCTATTTGGTGAAGTCAGTTTTAAGACGTTGCAAAGAAAGGTCTACAAATAAAGGCTATCTGATACTACTCATGATTTCTTATTCTCTGTGGCATGTCCCTCCTATTTTTTGTCACTATTGTAGCTTTCTGAGTTGCTATTTGCTAACTCTTTCCCCCACCTTTATATTTATTTGTGCAATATGCCTTTTTTTGCTTCTTCTCTGATCGTTCCTATCTCCTTGCCATACTAATACAGCAGCCCCTCACGTAACAAGTGCCTCATGTAAAGTATGTTCCATGTAACAAGTCTAAATTTCCAAGGAATCCTGATTCACGTAACAAATCTGCTTCACGTTACAAGCAAACCCCTCTGGCGCCTACTGGGCATGCGCACTATGCAGCCCTGACGCTCCACATGGTGGCTGTTTAAAAGGGCTGCCGGCTAGTGCTGCTGCCTCTAACTGCTCCCAACTTGGGGGGCAGTTGCCTGGGTGTGCCAGACCCAGCTGCCCCTAACTGCCCGCAAGTGCCCCCACCGGCCACTTGGAACCTCCAACAGCAGCCCAGGTAAGCCTCCCAGGAAAGTGTCTTTGATTGCAGCCTCCTAACCATGTCTATACAGAAGTAAGCCCCATTGTGTTAAATGGGGCTTACTCCCAAGAAAGTGTCTTTAGGATTGCAGCCTAAGTAGACTTCAATTCTAGTGTTTTATCATCATTTTTACATACAGTTAATATTTTAAAAGAATATTTTTTTGGGTTGTGGAACCAATCATGATTTTCCATTATTCCCTATGGGAAAATCCACTTCACGTAAAGAGTGTTTCACATAACAAGCATGCTTCCAGAACAAATTAAACTTTACGTGAAGCGCCACTGTATGATTTTGATCCAATATTCAGATGCCTACCACAGTCATTTGGGATCATGGTATTGGTCTGTCAATGAATATGAGGCTGACATAGGTGGTTGCTTCAGGTTTGCACACAGGTAGGGTATGCCCATCAATATGCCTACTTTCACTGTCCAGTTCCTTTGATCTCTGGATTCAAAAGGAAATGGAGATAATATAGAAGAGGAGCTGCAAAACCGAGGAATGTGGTGGCCTATTCTTATAGTGATCCAGTGATGGTGCTGAGCCCTAGCGCCAGTGAGTCTTGAACCAACAAAAGTGCAAGGTATTGCAATAGTAGCTTGAATCTAAAGAAAGAGAAAATAACGTCTTGCTCTTCTATAAGTTCTTGTGCAAATGCTATCTTTCTCTCCATCCAGACCCACAGTAGCATTGCCTTCCAATCTGAGAAAAATAGTGTAGAAGAGAGTTACAGGCTCCAGCATACTGGAAAACACCTTTTGCGAAGAGCCTCGGCAAACTCTTGTGCAAGATCTTTTACAAGCAGAGGAATTCGGTGACACTTTATTTGGATTTATTCACTTTATTCAGACTTTATTCAAATTCACTCCGTCTGGGAGAAAATAGGCTTTCCAATTAGTGGTTGGCAGCGGGCACATTTGGATCCAAGCCAATGTTAATGCTCACTTAGTATTTCTATAGCAGTGGTTCTCAAGCATGTCAGCCCAGGACCCTCTTCTGAGAACGACAATCTGTTTGGGATCCCCTGGAAGTGATGTCATATCACTCTGGAAATGATATCGAACTGGAATTACATTACTGTGATGCCAGATCGCCACCATGTCTACTCAGAAGTAACTCCCATTTTGTTCAGTGAGACATGCTCCCAGGAAAGCAGCATTCCAAGAGGGTGGCACCCACTATCAGATTCCAAGATGACAACGCTCAGCTTTTTGTGACCCCCACTTTGAGAACCATTGTAGGAGTTTGAAAATCTCCTGATATTTCTTCTACTCAAAAGGAAGATGATTGTGAATAAGAAATGGGAAGAAGGCCGGGATAAAAATTACTTAAATAAATAAATAAATAAATAATCCTCTCTTATTCACTGAAAACTATTATAATTTTATTATAATAATTATAATAATTATAATTAAAATATATTTATATAATTATATAATTATAATTTTTCTTCCCTACCCTTTTAAGTAAATGGAGGAAGCAAGGTAACAGCCTCCCACACAGTCACAACATAACACTGAAATTACTTTTAATCACCTTTGAGCATGATAATGAGTTACAACGATTTATTTATTTATTTATTTATTTATTTATTTATTTATTTATCCTGCTTTTTTGCCAAGAGGGAAATTTCCCTACGAGGAAACAGCAAGAAGATCTTGAATTCAGGATAATGTGGGTAGAAACAATATTTGTGGATGGGAGAACAAACTGGGTTT
The DNA here is from genome assembly GCA_030015325.1 of Cryptoblepharus egeriae. Lineage (NCBI taxonomy): Eukaryota > Metazoa > Chordata > Lepidosauria > Squamata > Scincidae > Cryptoblepharus > Cryptoblepharus egeriae. The sequence goes on along the minus strand of JAREYC010000003.1, from coordinate 121,056,015 downwards.
TGACCAGGTGAACTTGGGTGTCAGAGCTCAGCAGCTGTTGCATATAGAGTTGATGCCAGACTGTTTTTTTCATGTCTTGAACTGAATCAGGAAATAGAGCATATGTGTTGGGTGCAAAAAACCCCTGGCTTGTGTAACGCAGCACTGTCTGATATGGCTGGTTGGCTCCTATTCTCCAAGTCCTCAGGCAATGAGAACATCAGCTAGCAGGTGTGGGAAAGATCCTTAACGCAGACATTGAAGGGTCACTCCCAGATAGCCAGAGCAAGTCACGATCATCCTATAGAGTGACTTAGCAGTATAGGGCAGTCTTATATGTAAAATAATGAGATCACGAACTGGAACAAATGCATTCTGTTTAATTCTACCATTTCTTCCTGAGGGCTAAAAAAGACATTCTGAAATTGAAATGCAAAATATCTATTTTTCAGATGGGGAAACAAGGATACTTTAATGAGGAATTTATGTAGAACTCCATTAGAGTAATTTAGTCCAAGGAAATTCTTTTCAGGAGGTGGATGTTTTATTTTTCAAATGCATATACCCACATTTTCTGTCTCAAAATTGAATGTTGTAAAACAATTCCAGTTTTAAGGAAATGAAGAGAAAGTGACTCAAGTTTTATTCATTCAGGATGAATTCTCAGGGACATCACTTTGGTTCAAGAAACTAATAAGAAACTCAGTGCAGCTGGGGCAGTGTAAAACTAACTAGCACATTGAAACACATCTTGAAACTAGCATGCTGAAACTAACTAGCACATGAAACACACAGGGTCCATTTCAAGTGATCCGGCAGGTTTTGTTTTAAAGTCTACAGGGCCAGAAAGGATGAACGGAGTTATACAAATCCTTGACAAATTATATATGAAGATCATCAAGAGAGTATCAAACTCTATGCTCAACCCTAACATATTATCTAGAAATTTCATTTCTCACAGGATTTCATAGCTGCCCAACCACTACCCATCCAATTATCTTGTTCAAAAAGGAAAATGATGGATAAGGCAGATTTGACACAGACCTGTTGTTATTTAAGTCAGATGTGTGTGTGTGTGTTTTAAAAAAAATTTCAGTATTATGCTTCTTCTACTAGTCTTCCTCACTGCAAAGCAAAATGTTCAAGGGTTGTAACATTGTCCTAAATAGCAGAATTAACTCATCTACTCTTACATTATGAGCTAATGGAACTAAAGTTACAGGCAGTTGTCAGGGCCTCAATTTCAGGTGCTACTTAGAAGATATTATCGTCCCTAGAACAATTTTCTCAAATAGTTCCAGTCGCGCGCATTGATGGATGAGAAAGTGTTGTCTTGCCTACTGATTAGCTATCTCACTTTTCTTTTAAGGCCTCCGCTTTCAAAACCTTGCCTGTCACTTTTGTGGGGTCTGAACAGGGAGGAAAAAATAAAACAAGTCCAAGGTACCTTTGCTGAAGGCTAAAGAGGCATTAAATTTCTGTGTGCATTTAAAGCATGATGCAAAGATGCTCTGAAGATGCTCCACTACTGGCAGATGGACAATAAAGGATGTTCATCTAAGAGCAGCAGTTTACTTTGTACTTTACTTAGGACACAATCCAGAGCAAATTCAACCTGCTCTGACCTAACTGCACTCTCCTAACTATTCTGTATCCAGAGCAGAAAGTTATGCTGAATCCAGAGAGTCAGGAAGCCTGGGCTGCCCTAACTGCTCCAGAGCATGCTAAGTAATTGACACAAGGGGAAGACTTGCTCCTGAGGAGACACCCCTCAGATCACACTGAACAAGGAACAGCTGTGGTGCCTACAGTGGTGACATGACTCTGCACATCACCTGGTGCGGAAGTCTGTGCGTCATCCCTGGGATGCGCGCCCCCCCCACCTGGACTGCACAGTCACCAAAGTTGGCGCCTGCGCAGTTGTTTCTGAATCCAACTGGCACCATCTCTGACACCTGCGCAGTACTTTTCTGAAGCCTTTTGGCTTCGGGGGAGACTGTGCAGGCGTCAGAGTTGGTGCCTGTGCAGTACTCTTTCTGAAGCCATTCGGCTGCCGCTCCGCCTCCTGAGTGAGGCCGAATGGCTGTGCAGAGGCGCGGACTTTCTCTGCTCTAAGGAAGTCTCCTCTGAAGCTGTTCGGTATGCTCAGTGTGTTTCTGCGCAGTGCACCTCAGATGACCGTTCAGGCCAGCTCCTCAGACAAGTGGCAGCTTCTGGCTGATTCTCCGCCTTGGAGCAGGCCTGAATGGGGGTGCTGACGCCCGGGGCCTGCTAAAGGACAGTCAAACTCCTCTGGCACATCACCCCATACGGAGCGCATCACCCAATGCAGCCCACACCAGCCGCACCAGTCTGGTGACGCCACTGGGTGCCTGCCTTATAAGGAGTCCCTGATGAGATGCCAGTACATTCTCCAGTGAATACAAGGGGCTTCTTGAGTGGCCTGCTGTATCCTGAGGTTTGTGGGCAGCCGTAGTTTGTTCCATATCCTGAGGTTGAGAGGAAGGGGTTGCATCTAGGATGGCCAAGAACTCAGATTTTTGGTCAACACTGCCATTCTTACTCAGGCCTTATCATGGACCCCTATGGGTCTACTCATTACTATACCTGCTCCTGAGGTGGTATAACTCTGAGGGCTGGAAGAGGGCATTTCTGCCTTGGAAACAGGCTCTGGATTCAGAGTAACTGCTCTGCCCTAGGCAATGCTAAACATGCCCTCAACTTGCCTCTCCTGAGCTGCTTAGGCTGCCCCAGTTAGGGCAGAGCAGGTCCACCTCTCTTAGGGCACCCTATCTTGCCTTGCTCTGCCCTAAGCCTCCTTCAGAGTAACTGGGCTGGAGCATCTTGCAGTTGCTCCAACCTAGTGTTAGATAGGGCAACCTAAGGGCTCTTATGTGGACAGATTAGTTGCTCTGGATTGTCCTGTAACTCTGTACTTTACTTGTACTTTATAGGATGCTTGTGTACTTTGTATTCATTTTAGGGTGCTTGTAAAAGGCAGATATTCCAACAATAGCACAGGACTACAATGTTCTGACTTCCATATAACATTGAAGATGCAATCTTAACCAATTTATGTCAGCACAACTCATGCATATCCCTATTCCTGTGGTGGGATGTGGAGGCTGGCATATGTCTGTGTACCAGCCCAACTCCATCCCCCACCAGGAGTGGCACAGAAGTTCTTTACAGCACTTTTGCTACACCCTCAGGTCGGCACAGGATTTGTGCTGACCTTACCAGGGATTAGGATTGTGCAGTTTGAGAACCCAATCTTAACCAGTGTTGGAACAGGTAGGGCCGTTGTAGACCATTCAAACTTATAGACTGTCAAAAGATGCAGAGATCTTTCAGAGATATGACATGTATAGGTTTTCTGAGGTCATACATAATTGGATGAGGGTTGAGATTTTCATCCAAGGGAGTTTTTCAAATAAGTCCCACATTCCTCACTGTAAATACTGACTGATCATAGCAACTGACTGTGAACCAGCCTTATGATACAGCCATACAAAGTAGAATGCTAGGTTATTAACTCAGCCCCTATACACTGACACTTTTCATTCGTGTTGTGAAATGATACACAATTTCAGAGTTTAATTAGAAAATTATAAATTTGAACTCAACAATGAAAGCAGGTATGAAAGGATGTGAGCAGTGAAAGTGAAACAGCTGCATTTTGAATAAAATCAGGAACAAGAAATGGTCAACAAAAACATCTCTGAATTAGGACAAAGCCTGAGAGGTTTTAACTACAATTCTATGCATAGCTGAGTATGAACATAAGTCTCACTGTGCACAGGGTCAGTAATGGACCTTGCCGCAACATTAAACCAGAGTTTCCCCTCCCGCATTACACCCTCCCAAGGGGATACTTGTCCAGGCCTAATAGAGCCTCATGCAACTATCCACAGCACTCAAAAAGCCTGCTAAAGTTTTTGGCACACAAGGGTTTTTTTTGTTTCCATCAAGAAACAGAGGTGTACCAAGTGTAATCCGTGCCTATGGCACACCATGATGTTATGACACCCTTTGGTGCCATTATGTCATGATGCACATGTGCCATGGAGACACGACTCCCTTTCACTGGCAATCTGTTGCTCTCAGCTGGGTGTGGACAGCACATGCGTGTCCCATCCAGGGATATGCACCCTCCACAGTTGGCCAGGAAGCAGAACTTGACCACCTTCAGATGACATCTTCCTCAGGTGGGAAGTCGCAGGTGCTGTTGGCACGCTGGCACCTCTTCTTGCTGTGGTGCCCATGGCTCCAGCCACAGCAGCCTGCAGTGACCATATGCCAGGGAATTTTTTCCTGATGTGTTCCTGATGTTCCTGATGACACTAGAAGCTTAGAAGGCTTCTTGAGCTCCTCAGAGCACTGCATAGGATTTCACATGCCGCGGACTGGTTCCTACGGGCAAGCAGGGTGGTGTGGAAGGTGAAGGTGGCAGCTGCAGGGACAGCAGTGGGTATGGCTTTTATTCTCCTTAGACCCCACTTCTGCAACTGCATAGGATTATGCTATTTATTTTCTATCAAATATTGACCAGTGTGGGTTGCTAACTTGTAAGCAAGTTTTATTTCCCGTAAAAGTAGCCTTCTTGATAAGTTGTGTCAATTCCATGAGAAAGAAGACCGTGCATTATCATATCTATTGTCTCACAACCTTCAGCTGTCTTGGCTTTGTTGGGTAAGAATCAGCCCACACCCGTTTGAGCGAACCTTGAAATCCTTTCAGCAACGCCACAATAGACATAATGTGTCCTCTTCAAATATATTCCATAAAGCATATGCATTAATGAAGCACAACCCATTTCAGAACTTTTAAGTGAAGAGACATATGTTTCTTGGAGCTGGGACCTACACATCAAGGCTGACAAGGTCTACTTCATTATGCCATAACGCACAAAATGGAATGCCACAAGGCCTAAAGCTGATTTTGAATAGAACAAGCCATAAACATTGAATTACCTAACACATTTTAAGCTTTGTTGGCTCTTTCTTAAGAAATAGTAAAGTGACAATGGAATATTTCTTACTTCTCAGAATAAAGGCATTGGAAGAAGATTATAAATCCAATCCTATCTAACTTTCCAGCACTGATACAGCCACATTGCTGCCCCCAAATAAGGAAACAAACATTCCCTTAGTTGAGGAAAACTCCTTGACTTGAGTTTGGGGTGACCAAATGTCCCTTTCCCCCAGGACATGTCCTGAATTTTAGCCTTGTTTCCTGAAAAACTTCAGTGTCCTCCTTTTTCTCATAAGCAGGAAGCAAGTGGCCTCCTTGTGATTAATAAATTACAACTGCAATCCTAATCAAACTTTCCTGGGAATAAGTATTATTGAGCACAGTGGAATTTACTACTAAGAAGACATGCTTAGGATTTCAATCTTTATGTAACAGTTTTAAGTTTAAGAATAAGAGCACAATCCTAACCATGTCTACGCAAAAGTAAATCCCATTGTGTTTTACTCTCAGGAAAGAGTCTTTGGAATTGCAGCCTTAGTAATATAGTTAAACACATGAAAGGAATATATATGAGTGTTTTTGGCTTTTATTTTGCCATGTCCTTGGGTATCCTACATTTGGGGGGACATTGTCCTCTTTTCTTGTTATGGCATATGTCACCCTGCCTTGACTCCTACTCTTCTGCCCCACAGCAGGATTTAGGGTGAAATCCAGAGTAACTACGGGGAGTCCTTGCTCTGGAGTAAGAAAAATTTACTCTGGATTGCAATATGAATTTTCCTTAGGTTTCCACGAGGAGGTAATGTCTCTTATAAGCTCATGTAGTTCCTCTGGATTTGGCTGTAAGATTCCGTTTCTTTTCCACATTGAGAAACCATTTAAGTTCAAATTTTATCTGCATTCTGGAGGAAGATTTCTGTTAAATTCTTTGTTTTTTGGGGGGGGGGGAGTTAAAAAATAAAAAAAATGTTTCTAAGCAAATATTGTCTGAAGAACAATTGAACAAAATGCACCTTACCTTAGAATTGTAGGAGTTCAAGTCATAATGAAAGCATAGGGTTAAGAAATTGGGACTTAGGCTCCAGGTCATGTACAACTGTGGCACCTGGGGGTCTATGGTGGCTTGTCAACCTATGGTGCTTGTCAGCTTGAAGACTGGCAGATCAGTTGTTTGAGACCCAGCTACTGTGCAATGGAGTGAGCTCCCATTACTTGCCTACCTCCTGTTAACCTAACGGTTTGAAAGCATGTAAATGCAAATAGATGAATAGGTACCACCTTGGTGGGAAGGTAACAGTGTTCTGTGCACCTCTGGCATTTAATAATGATGGCCACATGATCACAGTCTTTGGACGATCTTGGGTCTTCAGCCTTATAACGTGGATGAATTCTACTCCCTAGAATAGGTCATGACTAGCAGGACAACCTGTGGGGGACATTTTTACCATGAATGCCTACATAATTATTGGGCCTCTTGCGTTCTTTTGGGTTTATCACTATTGTAGAACACAAATACATATTCTTTTATTCTGTAAATCAATCTGTTTGTTGAATCTTGTCATGTCAGTTGCAACTTCTGGGAATTCATACACTTGAATTAAATATTTTACCTTTCTCTTTAATAATATATTGGTCCCTTCAAAAAACATGGGAAAGCTCTGACAAATTGTAAATTGTTATTATGTTGCTCAGACAGCTGAAAGATCTTCAACCAGCCCAGAGAGTGCAAAATGTCCCTTTATAAAGGTGTTGATGCGCTGGATACATGCTCAGCATGTGCTGGCTTGGAAAAATAAAACCACAGCTCCATTGTCAGGAGACCCAAGTTTACTGATGCATGTAATGACACGTTTGGACAGTATCATTAAACTTTGTGAGGTATCTGAAATGATGATCTCCTTTATTTTGGTCACATAAAAATAATATATGACAAATACTGTGTGTATCAATGAATATAACATGTGTGGTTAAAAATTCCTAATATGGATGTCCTCTGTGGGAATAAAAACAAGGCACTATCTCATTGTATACCAGCATTTTATATTCCATCAGCCCTTTCTTTTTATTTTAAAACATGGGAACTAGAGACATGTTTTAGAACCACTTCCCACTGTGAGTTTAGAAATATGAAATTTCTTAAGTCCAACAAGTCATTGAAGGGACATCGATTGCTGTGTTCTCAATGAATAGCGTTCACAAATCAACACTAGTGTTGTAGTAAAGGAATGAGATTGAAAAGCATAGATATTTGGAATGTAACCTCAACACCTCACATCATTTGGGCCAATTCCTAATGTAGCATTTTGTACTCATGTGATTACTCCTGAGACTGCCTATGCACATAGAAGATTTATGTTAAAATATGTAATCCAGTCTCTGGAAAGAGACATTTTAAAAGAGGTATCTAGCAATTCAAATCAGGGCTCCACATATCACATCCTGTCTGCATTCATTCCACAACCATTATGCACATATTCCAGAAGGTGACCATGTTAATGTGTTACAACTAACACCTCCAAAACAAAACATATTCTTGCAATTTAAAACTATCAAACTTTTGAAAACATCATCCTCATTCTCATCGTCATCGTCGTCATCATCATGCCAATGTTCTCAAATGTATGACAAAAAAATAAAACAAAAACAATAATGTATGACAAAATAATAAAACAACAATCCTATAGGCACATTATCATGTTGCCCAGATCCTACCTATTGATGATGTGGCAGCCAGGAAGACCTGTGTCACCAGCAAACCCACCAGATGGCAACAGAGAAGATTGGTTGAGGATTTGGTTGTGATTTGTTGTTGATCTCCACTGTCACTATGATAGACCAGTCTTATCCTCCCCCCATGTGCTGGTGCTTGTGCAGCAATGCTGGAAAGAAGTTATGATGGGGGAAACAGGATGTTTGGAATGGAAAAGAGGATTGCAAGTCCTATTGCACTTCTATAAGCCTCCTGCTCCACAATGGGCCTCCTCAGACCTGTGTCAATTATTTCACAAGTGTATTTCCAAAAGAAAAATAGGGTCAGATGGAGGGAAGAGGATCCAGTGTGTGTCATTGTTGTTGATATCCAACCTCCCTGCAGTTTCCTTGCTCTCCATTCCTCCCCTCTCCCTAGTTTCATCCCTTCCCGAAAGACAGAAGTTCTGCCCTACTTAAATGCTGTTCCTCCTTCCCTATCATCTTGCCTGCCTTAGCAGGCTTTTCTTGCTGGTGCTTTTAAAGCACACTACTCTGGATACTGCCAGAATGCCTTATACATCTCCTTTTCAGCAGTCACTGCCAGCGGAACATAAGATTGTGCCTAAGGGTCAATACTTAAATAGTTTCTATAAGTTTCTACTGGTAGCTTAACACAAATGTTTTCCTCATGGACCTATCTTCATGGGCTGCCTATGTGTCATCCTCACATTCTTACCTAGAACCAAATTTAAGAAATACAGTACTTAAATGATTTCAGGGTGCAATCCTAACCAATTTACCATGGCATAACATACCCACTTCCCATTCTGTTGGTGGTGTGCAGAGACTGATGCATGTCCGTACACTGGCCTAAGCCCCCATAAGTGACATCCCCAGGCCAGCATGGAACTTGTGCTGGCCTAACGGGATTAGGATTGCAGCCTCAGTCCATTCATTGTGAATGGGCATTAAAAGTTTACCCATTCCCCAGTATGGCATTGGCCAAGGTCAAAATGTAACATTTCCTACTGGGCATGTCCTATACTTCTGCAAGTGAAAGATGCAAAGGAACGCATCACACAGAAACCAGAATCAGAATCAAAATATGACACAACTAATGCAAGTAATAAGCCAAATGCCGTTTTCATGAGGATCAGTTTATGTCTTAACACGAACATGATTTTAGAAATTCTGTATGAGTGTGTGTGTTTGTGGAGGGAGGGAATGTGTGTGTGCGAGGGAGAAACAAATACTTAGTAGCTCCCTTTGGGACTGCTTGTACATCCTGCTTCGAATTAAATAGAGGGAAATCACATTGGTTTAAATTCTGATACAATTTTGGCCTGAAGCAATCCAAGCATTTTCCCCAACACAAATCAGCACCATTTAATTCCCTAGACAGCTGGCATGAACACAGTCTCTCCACAGGACCCCTGAATTACAAAATTAGCACATTCAGAACTCTAAATCACATTCCATTACATCAAGCCCTAAGGTCTAGCATTACATAGAGCAAAAATAAATTGCAGAGTTTTCTCTGGAATTAACCCTCTTAGTCCAATCTCAAACTACAATTACCATTTTCTCCTCTTTAAAAATACCTGGAAACTTAAAGAGTTTTATCAGTTCCTCCTCCTTGGTGTTTACTGCCTTCTTCCAGTGACTGTCAGATGGGATTGATTCTCCTGGGACAGAATCTAAGCACCCGTCATCAATTCACTTCAGCAAATGAGGCTACTGGATGCAAGGTTGAACATTTGGGGTTCTTGAGATAGCTGACTTGAGAGCATATTTATCTTTTCCAGAATGACATCAACCAAACACTTTCCAGGAGTTCTTAATTTGGCTTCGCAGTATACAGTAATGTTTTCATGCAGCTGAAAACATTCTTTTGCCATTCTTAGCAAAATTATGTATATATACTGACTGACTTTTCTGACATTAAAAGTTTTTCTTGTATATTTGAATAATGTGTGTTTTAACTAACTAAAATATGTTCTGGCAATTGTGTTAGTATTGCTACAATTACAAATGGCAAGTGTGTTAGTATGGCTACAGTTGTGTTAGTATGGCTACAAGTGCCACAGTAGTATGGCAATTGTGTTAGTAGGGCTACAATCAGAGTAACTACAGGAGCACATAAGAGACATTACATGCACCCATAGTTACTGCACCACCTAGTGAAAACCTATAGGAAATTCATATTGCAATCCAGAGTAAGTTGTTCTTACTCCAGAGCAAGGACTCCCCGTATTTACTCTGGATTCTGCCCTACGACTGATTGCAATGATGGTAGAGATTCATGCCTATTGTGTAATCTCTGTATTTTCTTTGTAACTATCTTTATATTTTTATTGAATGCCAAAATTTAAATATCTTTAATTTTTTTAAAGTGAGTTGTATCTGAGCTTTTTTGGGGAGTTATAATGAAAGAAGTTAGTTATAACAAAAACCCCACTGATTCAATAGGGATGAAAAATGATTATTAGGATTGCATGAGTATCCTGACACCCAGCCTTAAAGGACTTTTGATATTTGTACAAATTCTAAGTTATCACATACAAATCTCTGAGGCTTTGTCTGAATGATCAGTTCAATGCAAAATGCTAGAAAACACTTTGATCCTCACTGCCTCTGCTATGGCCTCCCTTCCCTCCCATCTCAAAGCACCCAGAGGATTATCTTGGGCAGGTAGAAAATTCCCTCCATCCCTTTAAGGGCCTGTCCTTGACCACTGTTCTCCATCCTCTTTCTTGCATCACTGGAACTCTAATTTTTGTACATACACCTCCAAGCAATCTATGTTTCTCTTTGTTCCCCAAAGGCAGCTGTCCCACAGGTGAAGACACCAGCAGACTAGTTGCCTGCACTGACTATTTTCAAGCCCTGCTGCTTTTGTTTAAAACGTACTTGTTTTAGTCAGGCCCCTGTGGCTTTGCAGACTCTAGCCTAGGCAAGCAGTGAACCAGTCGGTGCAGGTAACTACTACTTGGCTGGATATTAGACAACTTGTAAATCAGCCATGCTAGGCAAAGATGGTTGGAATCCAGAAGAATCTCTTGGAAGCTGTAAGTAAGATCACAACAGGTGAAAACCATAGAGAAGACCAAAGAAATCAGGATGTCGTTAGAAAAACTTTGAAAATTGTTGTTTAAATAATGTTTCAGTTGAGTCACTGAAGCACTTTAAGGTTTCATGACAAAATCTCTTTAGCTATCTGGTGCCCATGATTCAGCAAGGATTGTTTTTACATGACAGAGAATACTTTGGTATGAGTAGCTGTATAAAAGGAAATGTTAAAGACCTTGGATCTAGTGGTAAAAAAATAAAATGCTTGGGGGTCTAACAACAACTGATTAGTTCTAGAAGAGCATACAGCAGAGAGTAGTTGAGAAAGGGTGCATGAATTCAAAGGGCTTAATGGAAACTAATTATGAGCCAAAAGGGCAACTTGCAATAAGAGGAGCAAATTTAAAAAAGCAGCAAACTGAGTTCAATCTAATCTATGAAACCAAACTCTTAGCTGAGTACATGATAGTAATGGAAATAATTAAAATAACTGATGATATTGTTGATAACAAAGTAGCAATGAAAAATTCCATATTGAAAGATGGAAAAAAACAGATGTTTGGAAAAGTATCGTAAAAGTTATATGCGTTATAAGATGATATTGTGCTGATCTCTGAATAAAATGCCAGCAATCATCCAATTATTATAATGTTCAATTAATTTTCTTCTGGAACAAGCTGTCAATCAAAAGAATGTTTGTGTTCTGGGACCTAAAAAAATCAGGTTGTAAGGCCAGGTGGACCAAAAGTGGGGTAGTAGCCCAAGAAGATATGGGTCAACTTCCAGGGCAGCAAACAAGAATGAGGGGACCCAGAGGATTTATTTCATCTGGTGAAGGACTCCCAGTGAAGCATGGAGTGAGTGAGGCACTGCCCCACACAGTGGATGTGGTGAATCACTATGCCTCTGCCCCACTGGTTTTTTTGGCAATAATATTTGATCCAATATATTTAAATGCAGTTTTGTTCCACTAAATTCTGCATAAAATTACATGTTGAATGATATACAACACCATAGAATTGAAAACAATTTTGGGCAGCAGTGATGTCACCTCTTCCCCTGCCTGTTACCTTGGGCAGCTGCCTGGAACACCCTGCCTTCTTCTTGCCCTGGCAGGGATAAGTGCTTCCCTGGCTGGTGGGTCACAACCCACCACTTTGGGAACCAATGGCTTAGAAAGATGCAGCCAGTCACAATGTGGCAGCATGCAGAATAATTTCCATTGAGACTTGTTTTACACATATATACTTGTTTTACACTTGTTTTACACATATATGTTCGCTTGTTTTACACATACTTGTTTTACACACATAGTAGTGCTTTCTGGCAATAACATTTGTTGAATTTGAACCTGGGTCCTTGCAGGTCAGGAGGATACCAGACAAGCATGGAAACCACGGGGGAGAAGGAGGGAGAAGGTTTGGGGATTGGTTAGATCCCAGCACCTATAACAATGAATTTACCTCCTGGCTAACTGTGGACTAAGAAATAGGCTTCAATCCTAAAGCCTGGGAGTAAGACCCATTGAATACAATGGGGCTTACTTTTGAGTAGACATGGCTAGGGTTGTGCTCTATGAAATCAAACAAAATCTGCTGTATGCCAGCTCGATATGAACAGGTGTAACTACAAGTGACTTCTATAATGTCTGACCTTTTTTCACTGTCCAGCCAGAGTTTTGTTGGCCTTTTTCTTAACAAACAGTAGTCACGCATAACCAGAAAGAAGCTTCAGCCATAACTTATATAAGAACAGTACACCATTTCCTGAACAGAATACTTCATCAACCTGCAGCCTGTCATTGAGAAGGTGAGAACGCTTTGGAAAATGAAACATGGCAGATTAGGTTTTTGAAGGAAAATGTTCAATGTTTGAAGGTATTTTTATCATCTTTGAAAGGCATGTTGGAATTTCTCCAGAGGGTTCTCTCTGATCCCTTCATGATTCTTTGATCTCTTTTGGGCTGCTTCACTTTCTCCTTCATTGTCTTTTTGGGTGCTGGATTTATGCACCATCTCTTATTTGGATTGTGTTGACTTGAAATTCACCAATATCATTTATTTGGAAATTCCACTCAAGTATTCTAGTTAGCCTGACCTTTTCAATTACTGATCATTTAACTCAATACACCTGCTATTATATTAATTTTTCTATCCACAGTTATTGAATTTAAGTACTTGGACTAGATACGAGATATTGAAAGTCAAGCCCAAAAAATCTTGTTTTTATAGGTCACTTTTGCAAAAAAAAAAATTATATTATTATAATATAATAAATCCATCATTTTTCTTTTAGCATTAATGGAACGAAGAGTCACTTTATGCTAAAAAGCTTTTCTTCAGAGGACTAAAAGAAAAATGATAGTCCCTATACAGAGGTCATAATGACTTGTCTGTCCTGGTATTGTGGCTTTAAATGCATATTCACATCTGAACTTTATCTTAGATTAAGTGAGCATTAATGTGGAAGAGGAATTCAGTTTAATTCAAATGTGACCTTGGCAGCATGGTTCTCATAAAAACACAGAACTTTTGACTCGGAAACCATTGAAAAATCATTTTGAATCTGAGAAATAATTACCATATAAACTTGTGTAGAAGCCGACCCGCATATAAGCCAAGGCACCTAATTTTACCACAAATGCTGGGAAAACTTATTGACCTGAGTATAAGCCGAGGGTGGGAAATGCAGCAACAGCAGGAAAGTGTGGCTGGCCTTGTAGCATCAGGGCCCAATCCTGGGCATGTCTACTCAGAAGTAAGACCCACAAAGAAGTACCTGAGTCTGAGGAGGGGCTTGGCTGCAGTGGGCTCCATGTCTTGCTGCTGCGCACCTCCTCTGCAGCCCAGAGAGCCAGCACCAGCAGCTGGAGAGGCTGCAGAGCCTTTGAGGGCACGTGCTGGAGGTCACACCTGCCATTTTTCTTAATTTTTTTTCCTGACCTGCGTATAAGCCGAGGTGGGTTTTGGGGCTCATTTTTTGGGCCCAAAAAACTAGGCTTATACGTGAGTATATATGGTAACTACTGGCAATGGAAACAGCAAATCACTTTCTGTTCTCTCGCACAAGTCCTCCTAAAATGACTCCAAGATATGGCCTGCCGATGGAATGCCTGAGCTTTTTTTAAAAAAAATGAATTTTTTTTTAAAATATTAAGTTGGTGGTTTCTAAAACAGAATTTTCTTTTTAAGTGTCAAATCCTAATTTGAAGTGTTGAGGCCAAGGATGTCAAACTTGTTGTATAAGGGCTGAAGTAGGAATTAATGGTGCCTGCTGAGGGCCAGATGTGACATCATTAAGTAAAAGATGGTCATTAAGTAAAAGACATGAGCACTTACAGTTTAATCCAAATTTGTGCTGGAACAGGCAGGCTGGCAACCCCATCCTATCTCCAGCATAGGCATTGGGACTGCTGTCTCTATGAGGAAGGGGAGACACTGGGACTGCATCTACGCTACCATGGGAAGGGAACCTTTTCCCACGGTAAAGCTACAGCAGCCTTAATGGGTCTACTCAGGCTTACCCTACAATCCAGAGTAACTATGGGAGCACATAAGAGACATTACATGCAGCTGTAGTTACTGCACCACTTAGTGAAAACCTATGGGAAATTCATATTGCAATCCAGAGTAAATTGTTCTTATATCGGAGCAAAGACTCCCTATAGTTACTCTGGATTGCACCCTTAGGCTACCTTCAAAGGCCAGAAGCTGCCTCCGGCTGCCTGGGAGGTGAGGTTTGGTCCAAACCCTGCATTCTGCCCACCCACGGTCCCACCCTCTCCCCACCTCAGAATGGCTATATAGTCCTGTCCCCCACTAACAGCTATACAGTATTGCAGGGTATACAGTACAAATTCATGGGTGGTATCAGTTTTGATGCTTGGAGCAAACTGTAGCATTTGGGTGCCATCCTAAACATATCTACTCAGAAGTAAGTCCAATTAATCCCATTATGCTATGGGCCTTACTTTCAGGAAAGTATGTATGGGACTGCAGGATCTGTCTCTTTGCTGGAAGTTCCTGGAATAAATGATTCCAGACAGACATACAAGGTCAACAAATAATGCGACAGTTGTCTTTGAAAAGGGCCTTAGGATTCAGCTCATTCAGACATACTCATGAGCCAGCAGTGCTAGTACTGGTTAGCTTGTACTGGTCCTTTGGTGCTGCATCCAACACACTGGCTACTGTTAGAGGTATGTAAAGAACAGAATGGCTCAGGGGCTGGGAGAGGATGGTGGGAGGGCAGTATGGAGGTGGGTAGAGGAAGGGTGGTAGGATGGAAAAGGGAAGGGTGGTAGGGGGGAGGATAAGCAAAGAAAACCTCTGCCTACACTTACTCCTTCCTGAGCCTGCTAACTTTACATGAAGCTTTTCAGATTTGCACCAACAATACTCCTTGTGCATAAGCCCAAGTTTGGGCTTTAACAAGTGTAAGGAGAAAAATATCCCCTTATCCCAAGTAGATCCCCATACCTCCTCCTAACAGAACAGACCATGTGGATCAGGTGGGCATGGTAGGACTGGGCTACTCAATTGGGATATTTTTGTGTTCATTTGACAGAAGAGCAGGGTATAACTGAAACAAATGAAGAAGTGCAAGGAACCCGAATATGGATAAATAGAATTAAAAGAAGAGGACAATTTTTTTAAAAAAATATTAAGTTGGTGGTTTCTAATACAGAATTTTCTTTTTAAGTATCAAACGTTTATATTTTTTGTATACTTGTAACTTGGAACAGATTTGCTGTAAGGAGATGAAGCAGAAGCTTCCCCCCCCCCCCAGAATACCGTGATAGTTTGAAGTCTGTTGTGCTATGATAAGATAATTCTGAAAACTATTATGGTCAATCCTAACCTAGGCTGGCACAATTCATTGGTCTTCCCATTCCTGTTGTGATGTAGAGATGCAAGTACATGTCTGTGCACTGGCCTAACCCAGTGATGTAGAAGTGCAATCCTAAAGACACTTTCCTGGGGTATTTGAACACAATGGGGTTAGCTTTTGAGTAGACATGGTTAGGATTGTGCTCTCATACCATTTTTGTGACACCCCCAGGCCAGCACAGTACTTGTGCAAGGGCTTATGCCAGCCTGAGAATTAGGACTGAAGCCTAAATTAATGTCAATTACTGTTTATTACATGTACAGAAATTTAATCTCCTTGATTAAACTTACATTCCAGAAATCCAATGAGAATTCAATAAGACAAAGAAAATGTTTGTTATTCATAGGGGGCATTTTATGAAATGTTTTGGTGATGGGAATCAAAGGTTGTAGGGATTAAGTTAAGATGTGTCTTGAGTGTTGTCTCCCTTCCTGTAACAGTGCAGTATGGTTCCAATACACGATTATACCCTGGGCATTTAAATTATTCATGCCAGTTTTCATTAGCAAACCAAAAAGTCAATTGAAAAACTTAGTAAAAATTTCATGAAAGCTGGAGATCACAATAACTTTGACTTTGCATTCCAAGGTAACAACCTTGTGCCTGATTCTCCCCCGTTCTCAATAAAAGCAAATTTAAAAATTTGCATCTTTTCAAGGAGGCCTGTTTCTGCAAACAATACATAAGTATGCATAGCCCTCTTCCAGGTTGGGTGTCTGTCATTCACATTATTGTCATGCCTCAAGCAAGCCTGATACAATCAGGAAGGAAAATGGATTTAGTTAGATAGATTTATAGGATGATGTCTGCATGAGTGACAGATGTTTGTGCTCCGGCAACATTATGTGCATTCAATTTTTATTACAGAACTATTGCTTCTAATAGCTTTTTGTTTATGTTCAACATGTTGCAAATCCACCACCGTTTCCTCCATGAAAAATGAAGAGTGAAATTCTAAGCAATTCTATACATGCATATATATATTTTTTGCAACAATTGCAATTTTTTTTAATAAAAAGTCATTTGGGCAGCTGGTGGATTTTGAAGTTCACCGGTCTGTGCATTCTCAAACTGCTACATATTGTGTCTTCATGGTTCAAGGAAGATTTTGCATGGCACTCCAAAACTATTATCAATCATCAAGTGCACAATATCATCTGCTGTAAATTGGTAAGCTGATTAATAACAGAGACTATGGCACATTTCTGAAAAGGGGGGGGGGGTCTGTATTGATCAAGCAGGGCTGGCAAATTTCTTTGTTCATGAAGTTTGACATTCAATTTGTGCTGCTTCCACTTATTGATACAGTATATAACTCTTATAGCTCTCATGATTGTTTTTCACATTATACAAAGTCAATAGCCAAATGTCAGGTGAAGCAAGTAAGAGTTTTCATCATTTTTCTACAAGCCTTGCTTGATGACCTACATTTGATTTTCTCCTTTGCTGATCAGCAACCTGAGTGAACCTCGATCTCTGTTCATATCATTTTTGGATGTCTTGAAAATAAGCCCTAAATTGCTCCAACCTTGACAAGTCTATGGCTGTAATCTAGCAAAGAGCTTGGCATGCTTAAAACAAATGGTCTAACCCAAGCCCATTTCTTTTTATTACACTTAGCTTGTCTCAGAGAAATGGGAGCTTTATTCCTTCTTTCTGTCGATTATCAAATTTGTAATCCATCATAGATTTTAGTTATAGCCACAACAAATTGTCAAATGAACAACTGACAACAAGAAAGAAGAAAGTAAGTTTGACACAAACAGTGAATTTTAATTATTTCATATCCTAATATTGGTTTATTGGTAACTAGGAAAAGTTTTTTGTTCATTTGTAATTTTTTTGTGGATACCAACCAAGGTACATTACGTGAAAGGGAAACAACCATTAACGCTGTTCTGAAAATTCTTGAAGAAGAGTTCATGCAGAGCTGTATAGATTATCTATGATGATTCCTTTGCTTCTTTATATACTGTATTTAGTTGAATATAATATGCCATCGAATCTAAGGTGCACCCTGATTTTAAAAGGCTTAAGATTAAAAGTCTCTGGAGATAACTCCTCACAGGGTGTCTTAAATATGCTTTGTAGTTTGTTCACAAAACCGAGCACTAGGGCTAGGTTGGATTGCGTCCTAAGACATTAAAAATGTATTTGGATTATTCTGTCAAAGATTTAAAAAAAACTAATGGATGAAATGGAAAACCATGTGAATTTACATCCAAATATCCTCTACATCCATGGGAAATATAGCTTCCCCCATGGGTTCTTGCACATGTTCTGGGCCTAAGAGCACAATCCAAACCTTGTCTACTCAAAAGCAAGCCCCATTTTGTTCAATGGGTCTTGCTCCCAGGAAAGTGCCTTTAGGACTGAAGCAAAAAATTCCCATTTTCCTATTTACTATCTCTCCCTGGACTCCCATGCTTTTGAGGTCTCCAAAGTGGATATCTCTGGTAATGAGATACCCAATGCTACAGGATGTTGAACAAAGCAGTTTGAAGGTCAAGCTCAAGGTCTAATTATTTACTGTACGCCATGAAATCCAAGGTTCATAACTGTGGCCCTTTTTCCTCAGACAAAATGTGGTATACAAGTTCAGACAAGTTTTTTATTTATATCAAGAGAGAGATAAACTGGAAAAGAGAAGTTCTTAAAAACGTCAGTTGTTTCTGCCTTCCTATGCCTTTGGGGTTACATTGTCATTGCTGTAGGGAAATAACAGAAACAACTGGATGATTTGGAGACAGCTAACACTGGAACCCGTCCTGAGAGAACTGAGTGAAGTACCAGGGGCTCTAACAGAGTTTCTGTGAAGAATAACATGGAAACCTGCAAAATGAAGCTATGTTTTCACCTGAGACAAGACAAGGCTTCACTGGAGCACCTGTCCATTTTATTCAGGGTCTTTTACCTTTGGGTGACACTGAGGCACTTTCAAGTATAGTTTTTTAAAATGTCCACAGTTGTTTTTGCTGTGCTTAAAAATAACTAAACCAACCATTGATTTTCCAAAGCAACAACCCTCATACTTTTAAAATACATCTTAATGTACATTTTTATATCTGAGCTGAAACAATTCTATACTAAAACAAACATGACAATTTTTGCATTACAAGTGTTTGTAATGTTCAGTGAGGTGATATCTAACACTCTCCTGTAACCCACAACACATAATACAGACAGGAGTTCTTTTGGTAAAAATTGCATGACAGTATTCAACTTACCCTGAAATCCAGAGTAACTACGGAAGCACGTAAGAGACTTTACGTGCACCTGTAGTTACTGCACCACCTAGTGAAAACCTATGGGAAATTCACATTGGAATCCAGAGTAAGTTGTTCTTACACCAGAGCAAGGACTCCCTGTAGTTACTCTGGATTTTGCCCTTAATATTTTTCCCCCTCTAATCTTTCAAGTACAATTTATTTGCAGACTTTCTGTTTCCTCAATTTGATGACATACAGTGCAATCCTAAGAATGTCTACTCAGAAGTAAGTGCCATTCAATAGAACTTACTCCCAGGATAGTGTGGTAAGGATTGCAGCCTGAATGGACTCTCAGAAACTAGACTGGCAGTGCAGGCCTCTACTCAGAAGTAAGCCATATTGCATTCAATGAGACATGCAACCAATCCTAATGGGAATGTCCATAACACAATACAATGCTACAAAAATGGCCATTGCTGTATCCCATATTGAGATTTTATCTGCACTCAGGTTGAGGTTGTAGGTCACATTGAGGTTGTATCCGCAACTCAGGTTTTAGAAGTAGTTTTTCTCTGAATGCCAGTGCAAGGTAGTGACAACAGACAACTTGTTGTGCAAGGTAGTGATAACTTGTTGTTGTTTGTTTCCTAAGGAATCTAGTAAGCCGCTGTGACATGCAGGAAACTCGACTAGGAGGACTTTTGGCCTGATCCAATGGGGCTCTTTTTATCTATCTACATATAAGCCATAGGCCCATATCCTAAAGTCAAATTAAGCCCTTTGCTCCAAAGCAGTTAAGGTGACTTTCCATAAGATAACACTAGAGGGTGACATAACTGCATGGACCTGTAACTGCTCTGGATTTTGCCCTTAATGTGTGTTTGGGTGTCTGCATCTTCTCACCAACTTTCTGTGTCGATAAAGCAGGCTGAGGGGAGGAAACTGTCAACATTCCAACTGTCAATTCCTGCTACCATTTAAAATATGGAAAGGCGAAATGCTGGGAAGTTGGGTGGTTTTCCCTGATAATTCTTGTTATATTGTAACTCCATAAGCAATAGCTAGGGGCTGTTACTAGTGTTTATATACTTATGAAAGTTTAATAACATTCCAAACTAAGATCACATCAAGGGATTCTCCCTTCCATTCAACTTTATAATGAGATATTCTGGCCGTCAGATGCAGTCTTTTAAGTCTGATAATTTTTTATGTAGCATTATATTATTGGCAGGAGTGATATATTCAATTTTTACTAGTAACGGTTGTGATTTAGCGACTTCAGCGTTTGTAAGGCACACATACAAAATGATGCGCACATAGTAACAAGAGTCAGTCATTAGGATTCTTCCAGTCACTAACAGCAATTGGAAGAAATGTAACATATTTTAAAAGCCTGACCCAAGTTCCAGAAACATTTGGAATGCATATGCTGCATTGTGTGGGAAAGCTCTGTAAAATTTAATAGAAAAGAAACTCTCCATAAAATATTTAATCTACCAATATGATAGAATAATAAAGATACAATGTCATAAATCCGCCCCGCAGAACTCCGCATGATGGGTTATGGAATCTATACAAAGGAATTCATCCCTTATTAAATCTCCGACAAGAATTTCTTTGCAGCGTAATTGTTTTCATCCCTGTTAAACTTGACAAGATTTCATGTACGTTCCTTTGCAAGGCCATGTAAAACGGGCGCTCTGCTTCCCTTTCCTTTTACCAATTTCATCGCTCACAAGTCTTTCACAAATGTATAGATCTGCTGAGTAAACATATTCCTCCACACTTTCTCATTCTCTTTCCCTCCCTTTTGCTCTGATTTGTGCTACTTGCAGACATAAGTATTGCTGGGACAAAATCTTTCTTGTGCATGTAATTTAATAAGCTCCTTCTGGAAAATTTAGTATTTCTGGAGAGAATTCAGTAGAGCAGATGTACGCCCTCCCAAATGAAAAACATACATCTGCTTGTGAGAAAATCTAAACACCAACAGCAAAGCGATCAGACAAACAAGTTGGGATTTGTTTTCTTACAGATGGCTCTTGTTTAGTTACAAATGGAAAAAAAAACTTCCATAGTGTGAGTATATAAATCGGGTAATAAGGAACCTTTGTCGAAGAGTTTTTGCAGGTCTTTGTGGTGAAAAAAATTGACCAATTTTATTGCTAACAAAGCTTCCTTGTTTTGTTTTCTTAGTTCTACTGATTTATCATTCTTCAATTTTACAAACGCCTATTTTACATAAAGATGGTCTGTGTTAGTCCAATTGCCAGCCTTTCTGGGTACAATCCAGAAGATGGTCAATTAGTTGCATCTCCAAAACTCTCAAGCACCTGCTTTTTAAATCTCCAGAGTGACTCTGTTCTTTGTATAGTGACATCCCACCAAGTACCTCAGAAGAAATGCTACTCAAGAAGGTTACCTTGAGGGTCAATGTATCCTTTTCGACAACCGCGTAATATCTTAATGTAATTAAGCATTCGGCTTAACTCCTTAATCCGTGCAGTTGCTGGCACCCATTGGAGCGACGGATCTCTAATTAAATTTCCCTTTGGTCCCAACTCATGAAAACAATATCACAGAGATTTCTAGCCATAGCCAGCATGTGTGGATAACGGTGATAAGCTGGGGTAATTGCAGGATTAATAACTGGTCTTTGATTTTGCCTGAAAGCTATGTTACTATGTAGATGTGAAGCAAACGGCTTCCACTTATGCGGACTTTTTTCTGCTGTTCACTTTTTGTCTGGTGCATAGAAATGTAGACGCCGCTGGCTGACTTGAAGGAATGCTTCTCATAAGATGTTTTTTAACTCTAGTAGTAGTAGTAGTAGTAGTAGTAACCTTTATTGGCATTATAAAACATCCATAAATAAACGCAAAAAACAGTCAAAGCTCTACAAACTAAAGAAATAACAGGTCAATCAAGAGCGAGATAAGTTAGCTTTGATAATAGTATCTATGTGACGGGCCAGCTGTTTAATGAAGCTAACTTCTTGCATTTCGAAAAGCAGTTTGATGTTCCACTTGTC
Source organism: Cryptoblepharus egeriae (assembly GCA_030015325.1). Lineage (NCBI taxonomy): Eukaryota > Metazoa > Chordata > Lepidosauria > Squamata > Scincidae > Cryptoblepharus > Cryptoblepharus egeriae. The sequence continues at coordinate 121,034,172 of JAREYC010000003.1, read as the reverse complement.
AGCAAGGTGGGGATTCGAATTCAACAAAGGGGTTAGATAGCGCCGTCTACTCCCGGCATGGCAAGGACAGTGGAAAATGAAATGATCCAGGGATTCCACAACACCCTGGGCACATGGACATAGTCTTTCAGTGTAAACAGTCCCTTTAAAGCAGCCCCACAAGACTTCTGAAGCGACAGCATTACATCTAGCTAGAGACATTGCTCTGCGATTCCTAGGATCTTCTAGAAGGTACAGTTACTAGAAAGTAGTGACTGGGTATCTGACCCGGTTGCACACCGATATGATGGTGGAGTGGTGAACAGGTTTTATTTGCTTCGAATAATAGTTCTTGCTGGTGAATATCAAGAAGTCTGGTTTTGATAAGTCAAAATGCTTTTTTCTGAGTCGGAGCCCCAACGGTATCAGTCCAAATTCCTATACTCTTTAATTTTTTAAACCAGGCATTGGGTTTGCTGTGAGAATCTGTTAAGAGATGATGTAGTAGGCTATTTTTATCATAATTGAAATATAATTTCAGCCAGTAGCTGGAGGTTCTCAACCATGCCTGGGTCTCTACTTTGAAAAGGCCTGTCTCCAGGCATAACACAGCATATGGTACGCAATTAGGGAGACCGAGGATCTTCCTTAGGAAAAGGGCTTGGGGTTGTTCTATCGAACTCTTTGTAGCCTCCATCCACACAGGGCATCCATATAGGATTTGGGGTAGAACTTTGGCCTTGAATACCTTCAAGGCAGCCGGTATATGTCGGCCTCCATTTTTAGAGAAAAATCTGAGAATTGCGTGAGATGGTGTTCTGGCTGCATTCATGGCTGCTTTGCGGTGGATTGTCCAGGTAAGATTATAGGAGAAATGAATTCCCAGATATTTATATGTTCTCACTTGGTCTATCACACCTTCCACAAAAGTCCATCTATATGGCGACCAGATTTTTGCAAAGACCATGATTTTGGATTTTGTAAAGTTTAATTGAAGTTTATTGAGAGTGAAATAGGCAAGTGATTTGTTAATTAAGTTGGATAGACCTCTTCGGTTTGAGATAACAGAACAGCGTCATCTGCATAAAGTAGCAATGAAGTTCTCTTTGTGCCGAGTTTTGGGGGGTGGCCATAGGATAGATCAAGTGCTGGAGCCATATCATTTAGGAACAAATTGAACAGGGTTGGTGCTAATAAGCATCCCTGTTTAACGCCACTGTTGGTAGGGATTTCATCAGTAGTCTTTCCATCTTGGGTAAGCCTTATTTGACACGATGTATCCATGTATAGTCTTTCGATAAGGCACAATAGTTCCTTATCAATCCCCATATGTAGAAGTTTCTTCCATAAAAGATTTCTGTCCACACTATCAAATGAGGCTTTAAGATCTAGGAACGCCACAAATAATTTGGATTTGGGTAAGACCGAGTATTTGTGGGTGAGATGCAAAAGAACTATGGCATGGTCCATAGTGGATCTTCCATTTGTAAATCCAATTTGCTCCAGTCCCAGAATTCTGGGACTGTTGGTCGATCCATTGCTGAAGATGAAATAATAGGCATTTGGCATAAATCTTTCCAGGAAGGGAATGTAGGCTTATGGGCTTATAGTTCCCAGGAACCTTTGGGTCCCCCTTCTTGAATATGGGAACAATAATGGCTCTAGTAAGTTATTTACTCACAGCACAATCCTAACTTGTGTTGGATTCAGCAGGCTGGCTTGCAGTGAACTGAATCCAGTGCAATTATCAGAACTACTGCTGTACTACTGGAGGCTCGACCCTTTCCTCACTGGATGTGGCCTTGAGGTGCCTAAGTTGGAGGAAAAGGGAGTAGCCAGAGGCTGCACCCGGCCAGCGCTGGATTTAGGTTTGATGAGGCCCTAAGCTGTTGAAAGTAATGGGGTCCTTTATACCGTGTACCCAGCCGTCCTTTGTCAAAAATATATTGTTGCTTTTTTTTGTGTTGAATACGTGCTATATGGTAATTTATGGACCTAAAGCCATTTGCACATAACAAAATATGTATTTTATCAAATTAATTGATGAACTGAAATACAACTTAAAATTTTTGGGGGGGCACCAAGAGAGTGGGGCCCTACACTATAACTTGTTTAGCCTATACATAAATCCGGCACTGCTTCCGGCTATCTGAGAGGAGAGGTTTGGATCCTGAATAACTGCTGGCTCAGAGCCAGATCCTGCTCCATGCCTTCCCACTCTGGACCTGCCTTCCCCCATCACAGAACACCCTCCCCCTCCTCCTCCCCACCAACTTCCTCCCCTTCCCTGTTCTCCCCAGACCCTGCACTGGCCTGCAAAGGCCACCACAGGTCTCTCTCCATGCCATTGCCACAAAGTCATAGGACAATGCGACTAGGTCAGCGCACAGAAGTGGTTGTCCTAGAAGTGTCTCAGAGAGCACAATTCTAACCATGTCTACTCAGATGTAAGCCCCGTTGTGTCCAATGGGTCTTACTCCCAGGAAAGTGTCTAGGATTGCAGCCATAGTGTTTTTACGACACCCTTAAGTCAGCTCAAGGGATTTGTGGTGAACTAAGACAGCGCTAGTATTTGCTCTGTCAGTCTTTAACTCAAGTAAGTTATTTTCAACATGAGAAAATCCTCCACCTAGTCAGCAAAGCATATAGGGCTTCCTAAACGCATTAAAATGAACGTGTGCAGGAAAGGGAAGGATTTTTGTACCAGAGCAAAAGAAATGGTTTTATACTCCCACCTTCAGTACTCCCTGCATTGACTAACAGAAGCTCCTCAGGAATTTAGGCTTTCACAGCCCAGCCTGGAGATTCCACGCTTTGAAACTGAGACTGCAATCCTAATCTCCAGTTAGGCCAGTGCATCACAAAATGCCATGAGACACTTATGTGCCACTCCTGGGGGAGGGTAATCATTGATTCGATTCCAGCTTCATGTACTTTTGTAAGGCACAGTACTCATTTAGAGAATGCACTCTGCTCATCATCCATTTTTGTGCATGTGTAGTCATTCCATATGTAATCAGGGTTGTTCGCATAGCTAGGGTGCAACAGTCGTCTTGGAGGAACCTGACCGCAGCGTGCAAAGGTCCTCTCCCATTCAGAGCCATTCCAGTGTGGGGAGCGAAAATGAAAGGAAGGTGCTCCTTGGAGGGTGAAGGTTCCTCCTAGACTGACTGTTGCACCCCCTCTAACTATGCCACTAGTCATGGTCAATGTTTATGATGCCCCCAAAGCTTCTGCAGCTTAGTACATTCCAATTTCAGGAATAGTGTAGCATTTAAGCATTTACCCTGACACCCCCAATAAAACATGCAAGACAAAATCGTGGAGTTAACTGGGGCCATTTTATTTAAACAGAAGTTAACATATAAGCATCAGGGCCTGGTTTAATACCCAAGTTGTGCCAGAACTAAGGTGGGAAAGGCGATAGCTATGCTTTCCCCTGCCTACTCACGGGCATGCCATCTGCCTCAAAGCCAGGCCCATTCCATGTCAGAACCCACTTCTCCACGGCCAACCTAACATGGGGTCAAGCCTGCAAGCCTGCTGATTGAGGGGAGCTAAGAGAGGAGAGAATAAAGGTCCCCTCAGTCTAGGGTTGCCATAATTCTCTTCCACAAAATCAGGACAGGACCCTCTGTCCCATTTGCCAGTATGTGAATACAATCCCCCAACATTGGAATTGTCCCTATTTTTTGGAACATATGGCAACACTACATCAGTCAGCCCCGAACCATCCCCTCGAGAGGCCCAGCAGCCAATGGCCTACCAGCTTTTTCCCACCTTTGCGCATGGTTGGGGGGTAGGGGGTAGGGCAATGCACTGCGGCATGCTAGGCATTCCACAAAAATATATAAAACAACATTTGTTTTGTCTTTGTTCTCAGCAGACTTTTAAAAGCTCAAGGCATCTTGTTTTAAGCCTTCTTTTTCTCTCTCTCTCTCCCCTCCCCGCTTTGTTTGATATTAAGAACAAAACAAAAAAAAAATCCTTGTTAAATGTAGGTTTTCTGAGATCTGTCATTATGTCGTTATGCTAGGGCGGTGGTTTGTATGTTCAGAAGACGTTCACTTCATGCAAACTTTAGTTTTTCACATCAAGAAAGATCAAAAACATTCTGCCGCTTTAACAAATGGTTTCCGTATGTAAAATGGAAAATCATAAATGCCAGCTTGTTAGATGCTTTTGAGATGTGATTGCTGCGTGAACGAAACGGCCAAGCAGTGGAGTACTTTTGTTGCAGTGACATGCTGTAATTTGAAAGAGGAGCATTTAATATTTAGAAGACATAAAAGCTTTCTCTGTTCCCCCTCCTCTTCTTTCTGTTGTCTCTTAAACTGCAGCAAAATTGAAAACCTTTCCTTGGAGACATTAGAACATATTGATTACCTACATTTTTTTAAAGTTAAAATTGTTTACATTTTACTGTCCACATTATTGTTCTTTAGGATATCACAACGCAGAGACCTGATGCATTTATTCTGAAAATATGATTACACAGGGGCCTCCCCAACTTGCTAAATAAAATGGTTCCTTTTCTATCAGGAATATAAAACTGCTCATGAAGTCCTCTCCCTAAATGGCTGACAATTGCCCAAGCTATTCATACGCTGACTTTAAAAAAGAAAGTGTTACATTTATATGGAACATTTAAAAAATTGGTTGAAATTATTTGCTATTAGAGAAAACATCTGTTGTGCAAAAAGGATTTTTCCTTCTGCTAGATTTGTGGAATCTGTTATATGTTCAGTAATAGTAAAAAAAGCACAAAAACCAAGTAAAAAAAATAACACAAAAACCAAGAACAATCTTGCTGGCATATCCTATCTTGGCGGTCCAGTATGAGCTCTATGTAGGTTGGTGTGTTTGGTGGGTCCTGTTTTTAATTCATTTTGAAAATTACTGTATACAGTATTTGGTTTTTCACCAAACAGAACTGTAGTATTTGAATTGGTTTGCAAGTCACATAACAATATTAAGCTTAGAGGGTGATTTCTTTGGGTGTGTGTGTGACTGTGTCATCAGGTGCTTTGTGCTGTCTCTCTTTTTTTCTGAAAGTGCTTTGTCAAGCATGAAATTCTTGAGTAACATCCAAATGTACCCAAGGCTCTTTTTATTTGAAATGGTTTATCATATGGTCTGGGGGCGCGGGGAGAGAGCTAGTCAAAAAACCAACATTATAAGTCAAAGGTAATTGCTTACTGAAAAAGCAGTCCCAGAATGTGGTGCTGGAGGATGCCCTTTTGGAACCTTGTCCTCTGTCATGTGAGATGCCGTAGGTGCATATTTAATCCTCTATGCCAGTGATTCTCAAACCTTTTAGTACTGGGGCCCACTTTTTAGTATTGGGACCCACTGGAAGTGGTCATTAACTGGAAGTTATATCATGGATATATAATTTAATTTACCCCCAAATCCAGAGTAACTACGGGAGCACGTAAGAAAGAAACTTTACATGGACCCGTAGGTACTGCACCGCCTAGTGAAAACCTATGGGAAATTCATATTGCAATCCAGAGTAAGTTGTTATTACACCGGAGCAAGGACTCCCCGTAGTTACTCTGGATTTTGCCCTTAGTCTTTAAACTTAAGCCATGATCACCCAAAGATCCTATTACGTACTATGCTCATGCTGTTATTTCATATATCTGTGAAGTCTAAGGACACAATCCAGAGTAACTACTGGGAGTCCTTGCTCTGACATAAGAACAATTTATTCTGGATTGCAATATGAATTTCCCATATGTTTTCACTAGGTGGTGCAGTAACTACAGGTGCACATAATGTCCCTTATGTGCTCCCGTAATTGTAGGGTTTACAATCCAGAGTAAAATGTACTCTGGATTGTAGGCTAAGCAAAACACAGACTTGGAACCTTCTCCAAATCCCTCACCCTTTTCCAGAATCCCACCTATTCAGAACAAAGCATTGTTCCTCTCCCTCACCAGGAACCCAGCATTAGTTCTGTACTTTTTTAATGTTGGCTGAGCAAAATACTATGTGATCCATATAGTGGGTCCAAAACCACAATTTGAGAACTTCTGCCCTATGCTGTTTAACATCTTCATGAAACTTTGGAGTGGGGTTCCATCAGTATACCATCAGTTTTATTTATTTCATTTCCACCCAATACTGGGAAGGCTTTTGAGGTTGTATAGTGTTCTCTAGATGTGACAGGGATGTCCTCTTGATCTGGAAATACATGATGCAAATGCCAGACTATTGATTACTGGTAGTTCTGAATGGAATTGCATCCCCTCTGCAAGAATTAGTAGCTCCCTTAGTAATAGCTTCTAGCTGAGTTGGTAGCAGATGGGTGGTAGCAGCTCCTTCTTTCCCTCCATCAGTGAAGAAGAAAAACAAAATAATACAATAGAGAGAGTAAATAAAATAAGAACTGTGGCCAACATTTCCATGTAAATGAAAGTGGATCTTCATGTGGGCATCAGTCCAAACGTGCCCATCCATGATGGAGTATCTGAACCCCACTGATAAGTATTAAAATGCTCAAAGTTTAATGCCAATGTTGAAAACAAGCCAGCCTTTGTACGGACTTTTAATGCATTCTGCATTTTCATAACCACTGTGATTCAGGCACGTACTGTTAAGTTCTTACATAATTCACCCATGTCATAATTCAGAAACGATAGCTGGATGTCTTGTGTAAATAAATTTTACCAGCCAGACTTTTTATTGCAAGGGCAAGACATTTTTATTTATATGTATTTGATTGCCTTTCAAAAATATAAATAATGGTGTCATAAGTGTTTCATCCATATAAATACAGTATTGCTTCCTGCTGCACAGTGAAATTCCGTATTTAAAGTTTTTTAAAATATACAGTAAATGCTCTCTATAAATGCAAAATGGTATGTGCTGAGTACAAAATGTCTATGCCAACCAGTCAACTTGTGAAGCCTCTACAATGATCAGTATTATGATCATTGCCCAATCCTACCTAAATTCCTGCATGGCAATGCAGTGAGTCCCTGCAGCACACTATGGGGGAGTTTTGGCTGCTGGAGGTTTCCTCAAGGTGAAGGGACATTTTTCTCCTTGCCCCTGTTTAAGCCCCCTGTATAATGCTGTTTCATTTAAAATAGCCAGTGAGCTGCCCACAACACATAACTTCTCCCATATAGGAGGAAAGAAATGGAAAAACACTCCGTACACTGGACTCACAAGGACCAGCAGTCTACCCAGAAGTAGTTCCTATAGAGAAATAATCTTGAACCTGGACATTGTCACAGGGGATATACAGTCCAATCTTGTTATGTATGGATTTTTTATACACAGATTTGACACAGCATGAGTGGCAACTGCAAATTTTAAAAAGTTTTTCTACTTTGTAGAGAGGCAATCATGTAACCAATCATTCCATTCTTCAGCTGAACCAGGCAAAGGGTTCTTTAAATTTTTGCATTTGCAACAGTAAGAAAAGCTGTTTTAAACCACTGTAAAGGAATACACTTTTTCATTTTTATTTTTTAAACTGCTTTTAATTAACTCATTTTTGTATCAGCAGGAAGTCTCAGAATCAAGTATCTGCAGATGCTGAGGCACAACCTTATTCTTTTGGGAGCAATGGAGGAGCAAGAAACCTGAAAGTGAGTCTTTGAATCTATTTTTCCACTGCTTTTTTAACCCATGGATTGTGGAGTAACTTAGTTTTTTGGATTTTAACCCATGGATTGTGTGAGTAACAGGCAGCCCAATCCAGAGCAACTAATCTGTCCACATAAGAGCCCTTAGGTTGCCCTATCTAACACTAGGTTGGAGCAACTGCAAGATGCTCCAGCCCAGTTACTCTGAAGGAGGCTTAGGGCAGAGCAAGGCAAGATAGGGTGCCCTAAGAGAGGTGGACCTGCTCTGCCCTATCTGGGGCAGCCTAAGCAGCTCAGGAGAGGCAAGTTGAGGGCATGTTTAGCATTGCTTAGGGCAGAGCAGTTACTCTGTATCCAAAGCCTGTTTCCAAGGCAGAAATGCCCTCTTCCAGCCCTCAGAGTTATACCACCTCAGGAGCAGGTATAGTAATGAGTAGACCCATAGGAGTCCATGATAAGGCCCGAGTAAGAATGGCAGTGCTGACCAAAAATCTGAGTTCTTGGCCATCCTAGCTGCAACCCCTTCCTCTCAGCCTCAGGATATGGAACAAACTACGGCTGCCCACAAACCTCAGGATACAGCAGGCCACTCCAAGAAGCCCCTTGTATTCACTGTAGAATGTACTGGCATCTCATCAGGGACTCCTTATAAGGCAGGCACCCAGTGGCGTCACCAGACTGGTGCGGCTGGTGTGGGCTGCATTGGGGATGCGCTCTGTATGGGGTGATGTGCTGGAGGAGTTTGACTGTCCTTTGGCAGGCCCCGGGTGTCAGCACCCCCATTCAGGCCTGCTCCAAGGCGGAGAATCAGCCAGAAGCTGCCACTTGTCTGAGGAGCTGGCCTGAACGGCCATCTGAGGTGCACTGCGCAGAAACACACTGAGCATGCCGAACAGCTTCAGAGGAGACTTCCTTAGAGCAGAGAAAGTCTGCGCCTCTGCACAGCCATTCGGCCTCACTCAGGAGGCGGAGCGGCAGCCGAATGGCTTCAGAAAGAGTACTGCACAGGCACCAACTCTGACGCCTGCACAGTCTCCCCCGAAGCCAAAAGGCTTCAGAAAAGTACTGCGCAGGTGTCAGAGATGATGCCTGCGCAGTACTCTTTCTGAAGCCAGTTGGCTTCAGAAACAACTGCGCAGGCGCCAACTTTGGTGACTGCGCAGTCCAGGTAGGGGGGGCGCGCATCCCAGGGATGACGCACAGACTTCCGCACCAGGTGATGTGCAGAGTCATGTCACCACTGTAGGCACCACATCTGTTCCTTGTTCAGTGTGATCTGAGGGGTGTCTCCTCAGGAGCAAGTCTTCCCCTTGTGTCAATTACTTAGCATGCTCTGGAGCAGTTAGGGCAGCCCAGGCTTCCTGAGTCTCTGGATTCAGCATAACTTTCTGCTCTGGATACAGAATAGTTAGGAGAGTGCAGTTAGGTCAGAGCAGGCTGAATTTGCTCTGGATTGCAACCTTAGTGAGTAACTGCTTTCCAGGGAGTAAGACCCATTGAACACAATGGGGCTTACTTTTGAGTAGACATGGTTAGGATTGTGCTCCAACTCTAACTGACTGCAAAATAGAGAAGCCAAAACAAATGCAGTTCAAATGCATCATACATTTGACTTATAGAATAACCATGAAACAATTTGCTAAATGAAATATTTAAACACTGAAAATGGGATAGACTCTGATCTCACCTGTACCATGAATAAAATCATTGCATAACCAAGAGCTGAACCAATCTCATCACCACTACTTTAACCACCGTCACCACATTTCCTTGATATCACCCCTCCACATAACACACAAACGTTTGACTGTTTCATTGTTGGAGCACTTTCCAAAACAAATTGCCTTCAGTTCCTCATTTTCATGGTCAGGCTACAAGGGTGACGTTCCGGCTCCAGGCAGCTCTGGAAAATGGCCTATTGAAACACATCGGAAGCAAAGCAGTGCCGACTTCCTGGTAGACAACAAACAATTAAAGTCTCCCCTTGGAAGTATGATCTGTACTCACTAGTTTTTTTGTATTAACATGCTACGCTTTCAGACTGTGACAAATCAAGTCAGTGGGACTCCACCTTTGGCAAATGTTATTTTATAGAGCAGGGATGTTCAAACCCTGACCCGGTGGTCAGAAGCAGCCTGTGGCGAGCCTCAATGTGGTCTCCATATGGCCCTCAGGCAAGCCTCGTAATCCTCTGATATGCCTCTAATACACTCTTATATGTAAATTTATTCTAATTTGAAATGTAAATGATTTTTCCAGCCCCTAACATGTGACTGAGAGATTATGAGCACAATCCTAACCATGTCTACTCAAAAATAAGCCCCTTTGTGTTTAATGAGTCTTACTCACAGGAAAGTGTCTTTAGGATTGCAGCCTATGTGGCCCTCCTGCCATAAAGCTTGGACACCCCTGCTACAGCGCATGGGGCAGAGGACAGGTGCCATTTTAGGAAGACCAGAGAGTATTGCTTACTCATTTTTTCCTAACTCTGTGTCTTGCATTAGTAATCTGTCTTGCTCCCAAAAACTGATGTCTGTTTTAAAAGCAGTTTTAGGAAAGCCATTAACATTTATGGAGTGTCTATTACTCTCCAAAGTCTTTGGAAGCTGCAGCACCCAGCTCTGATACCCAATACTCATCAGATAAATAAAACTGGAAATCATGTGTCATAGATCTGGCACTTCACAATGTTGTGATTTCTGGGCATGTGAAATAAAAACCCTTCCCTTATACATTATTATAACAGGATAACACGGCCTTCCGTTTGAAGATGGTGCCAAATGCTTCTTCAATGGAATGCAGAAACTTTCCAATTCTGACAATTTTTTATCTCCTGCAGTTCAGTGCTGGTTCCATGTGAATTTTTCATCCTGAAACAGTGACACAGTTTTTATCCAAAGTCTCAACCTTTCTCTCCAACTTCTTATACCATTCAAACAAAGCCAAGCTCAGTATCTTCAAATAATTCAGATGGAACTGTGAGCAGATCTATTGATGAAGCAGGAAAGTTTAATTCTGGATATAATTTCTGGTTTAATTTCTAAAATGCAAAGGCTGTAAACCCCCAAATTGGACATGGCCTGCCCGACATGTCTCGGTTCCCAGCTTGACTTTAAAACAGACATTAGTCATCAAGCTCATTCAGTGCACAGGAAATTAGGGAGAGTAGATAAAGAATTGAGACAATTCCCTTGTCTGGGAACTGTTTTCAGCAACAGATTTTATTTGAAATAGTTGTCTTGTAAAAAAAATTGCTATAGTCCGGGGGACAAAGGTTGTAATCCTATACACCAGTGGTTCTCAATCTTCCTAACGCTGTGACCCCTTTATAAGTTCCTCATGTTGTGGGGACCCCCCAACCATAAAATTATTTTCGTTGCTACTTTATAACTATAATTTTGCTACTGTTAAGAATTTTAATGTAAATATCCAATATGCAGAATGTATTTTCATTATTACAAATGAAATGTGTGTTCTATGCACACATTGAACACAATGGGATTTATTTCAGAGGATTGGGCATAGGATTGGGCCCTGAGACTGCAATCCTATTCACATTTACATGGGAGTGAAGGCCTCCTGACTATAATGGGATTTATTTCAGAGTAGGCATGCATAGGATTGGGCCCTGAGGCTGTCAGTCAGCCCCAGTGCATGTGCAGCTCCAGCTGGAGGTCTGGCAAGCCTGACCTACCCCCCTGCACCAGGGGTCTTTAGGCGACCCCCAGGAAACCTCTAGGTGACCCCAAAAGGGGTCCCGACCCCAACTTTGAGAAACGCTGCTATACACCCCTTTGCTTGAGAGTATGCAACATGGAACTTCATCTAGTAACTTTCTGAGTAGAAATGTATAGGATTCTACTCAATGACTTGCTCAGTGTAAGAAGATCAACACATCAAGTATTTTCTTAGCCCTATTTGCAAGGGCATATCACTTCTTTACTGATAGTAACTGAGGTATGGGGTTTCAATTTCTTGAAGTGTTTTTATGGACTTAGGAAAAAATTGTATAAGGAACTGGGTAGAGGGCATCCTCTATCAGCTTGCTGCCTGACCCAGCCAGCCCACACCTTAATCTTATAACTGGACCCATCCTAAAGGGTATATGTGAGGTTGCTTCATTTTGCCTTCAAAAAGAAGGTGGCAAAAACTGGTGGCAAAACAGGCAGAACTACTCCTGGTGGACATTGTATCCCAGACTGTGACTAGACCATTGCATCCTGGCCAACCACGTTCCAGACAAATTCATCCAGGTAATAAATATTTGTGTCCCTTGTATACATAACATCTATGTATATTTATGTTAGATGAACTTTTTATTTTTTAATACAAAGGTTAGGGTTAGGTTTAGTGCTAGGATAAAAAAAAGCAGGCCTCCGTCAGTCTTGAAAGACTATGGTATCGTGCTTGGCGCTGCATACGCTGCATGCGAAGCACAAAAGCCTGGGTTGGATTGTTATGGAGGATAGGCTGTTACCCAAGCAGCAAATCCCCCCTCTCCACGCCACTGAATTAGTCCAATGGAAAGGCAGAGCCAATACGATTGGATCCAGCTGGCATCGCAGAGCTGGGCTAAGGACAGGAGCTCACCCTGTCTTGTGGGGCCAACCTGGGTCTTGAACCCTGGCCTGCTGGTTAATAGGCACAGTGCCTTTACCGCTTGCGACACCCACAGCCTGGTAGGATAAGAGCCTGAAGATATATAATATGGTTTTTTTTCTCCAGTTATAATTTTTTGTTGCCCAGATATAGGGGGATGTAAATAACCAAAATGCAAAAAAGAAAAAAGCTGTTTAGGGACTTGAATGACCAGGACACATTTGAGGATACAAATATCTTTGTACCATCTCAAATGCAATATCAAAATATGCTTATTTTGGTCATTCTACTTGATTATCCATAATAAAGTAATTACTATGAAAACTTTACACCTATCATCTTCGAGGAATTTAGCGTTGCTATGCATCTTTCACAAGTAAATGTGTGTGAGAGGTTAATTACTTGATGCTAATAAGAATTCCCACTTATTAGCAGCATACAGCCTTGAGGAGGGGAAAACCCATCCAAAGAAGAAAGATCTGAAGCCCAAACATTGGATTTATTAGTTCACAACTTGTTAAAAAAATCTGTACAAGACAAAAGGAAGATAAACACCTGGAGGCCTCTGGTAATTGCTACAAGAAGGCGAGGCACCTTTGCAAAGTTCAGAATGTATCTGGTAGTATTCTGATTATATGAGAGGGAAAATAGGAAAGATGTAATAAGAGTCTGCAAGACAGAGGGAATTATTTTTGCTGATTCCTCTAACTGTTCCTGCATAGTAGTATTTCGGTACTTCTTTTCTTGTGACTCTATTTTATAGGATAAAATAAACGATATACATACTTAATATATACTGCATTAATACATGTACAGGCTGACCAGATGACATGAATTTCCCTGACAGAACTGGAAATGAGGCCCTGGAACTAGAAGTCCAGTTAGAGGCCTCTCTATCAGGAATTTGGGGGCCTTTGGGGGCCTTTGCAGCCATATCCTGGGATTTTAGGCCTGTTTTTGGCCATTTTAGGCCTTTTAGGTCCACTGAGGCTGCTGGTTAAAGGAGGGGAAGGAGGGAAGAGAATTATAGCTTTTCCCCTCCTCCCCATGCTAAAGCCCCTTTCCAAGCCATCAATGGAAGAACTACATCTCAGCATGCATCGCGCCAGATTCCCATTTTGCAGCCTACTTCCCAGAGGCCCAAGTAGGTCTGTAAATGGGCCTCTAAGTAGCCATTCCCAAATGGCTGTGCCTGGCAGTGGCTCCCAGTCCCTTCAGAGAAGAAGATCTGGGGAGGAAACTGCTTGCTGTGCAAAGGAAGGAAGGAGGGAGCTCAGCTGAGGCTGCTGGAGAGGAGAGCAGGGGAAGGAGGCAGCCTGCAAGTGGAGCTGTTATTAAACCTTGCAGTGAGTTTGTCTTTGGAGAGAAAAGGGTAAAATAATTAATTTATTTAAGCAGGGTTGCCAACTGACCAGAGAAACCCCAGCCTCCCCTGCTCCTGTGCCTTTGTAGTTGGATCCACCAATATATACTTTGCACAAAAAAGCATGTAATTCACAACAAGGGCTTGAGTTGTTCAGGTTTTGAGCCTTTCATCCAGCTGTTGTCAAAGCAGAGGAGCAGGGCTGGGTGTAAAGTTGGCAACTTTCTCAGGGCAGGGATGGTGGGGATAACTCTTGGTTTCTTAAGTATTAAGCCTCCAAGCCCAGTTGTGTCCACTCAAAAACATTACAGCCAATGGAGCTTATATTTGTAAGGGGGCAAAGGAAAGGAGGCCAAAAGACCAAGCCTATGCATGCCTGCCTGAGACAGTCTGGCTGCTTGGATCACTTAAACATGTGCCTTTTTGGTTGGTGTCTGGTCTATTACAATGAGATTTTTGCAAAGAGTAAGAACAGGAATGCAATACAAGTGTTTTTAGCTTTATTTTCTTATCCTACATTTGACCTACTTTTTTTAACCAGGTAGGAATTTTGGCTTGGAGGACAGAAATTTTGGGAATCTTGGTGGGGAAATTTTGGGTTCGGCAACTGGTCACCCTGTATATATATGTAACATATGCATGTACATATGTAACATGCAAACAATATACTCTCAATGGAGTTTATGAATAAAGCCTGTAATAGGCTTCACGGTAGTCTGTTTAGGTTGAAATCCTATACACAATTACCTGGAAATAAGTCCCCCTGAACAGATGACACAGGTCAGTGAAACAGGAGGCAAAGAAACTATAGTTCCCATGGCTCTCATCTGTAATGGATGCTTCCAGATCCTACAAGGATTTGTATTATGAGGCCTCTGACATTGCAGCTTTCTTAGCTATGAGTTAGTTTCTCCCAGCTTTGCAATCCTAATATGGGATAAGAACTGTAGGGGAGAATAACTGGCAATCATTATAAGCTGGAATTCAACTTCAGGGATTGGTTTACAATGCACTCAGATATGGAAACTTTCAGTCTACCACTGCATGCCCTCTCTCTTCTCGGTTTAAGATACATCATAAAGAAGAATGGCCTTAGGCAGATGTATCAACTAGCTGCCATGCAATAGCTACTTGAACTCACTGGAACGTGTGTAACCAGTTGAGTTCTGGGTATGTAGTATCTAGCTACATAATAGGACAAATCTGACCACATACTGCAGCCAGTCAAAATTGTGGGGTAATGGAAGATGCAGGAACAGATGCTTCAGATTTTAAAATGTTCTTTTGATCAGTAAACAAATTGTGGTAATAAGGCAAGCAGACATCTCTGTGGTGTGCCACATTCCATATGCTGTAAATGTGCATCACTCCCATTCTATGCCAGTCATCTGTATGCTTCTAGGTCTTCATATATCTTTAGCTCACATTTTTCAGTGCACTACAAAACTACCTTTGAAAAAAAGCTTGCTTGTTTAACCAATTCCCTTTGTAGGCTCTTTTGGAGTTGTAATGATCGGTCCACATTTTTGTTGAACTCTTATAAATCAAAAAGTTAACGATTCTTGTGAAATTGCCTGGCACACTAAGATCATTTTATACTTTTGGTTTCCAAATAGTATCTAATTTTTTTAAAAAAAATTTTCAAGCACCGACAACGGTCCCCTCATAGGCAATATGGAAAGACTACATCATGGAAAGACTACTCTCCAAATTATTGTGGGCAAGAGTCTCCTAAGGAACAAGCTTATGTTACATTTTAGTACAGTACATTGTCTATGATAGCTCATTTTCAAAGTCACAGTGAAACACTACATTTCCAAATGGGATTTTGCTCCAAGATTGGACAACAGCCTATTGGTTACAATATATGCATCTACTTCCAGCAACCCAGAACTTTGTGTACATTCTAATTAACTTTCCACATTCTCCTGTTAAATGAATCTCAGTAATGGCTTCCAATGCAGAGTTTAATTACCATGCAAATGGAAACTTCATCCTTGTTAGCCACATACACAATGTGCAGCATAATTCTTTCCCAAAATGAATATCGTCATTCTCAGATGAATCAAGACAAAAAGAAGCGGGGATTGACCATACAAGAGAAGACCCAAAGTGCAGGCTGTGCAGAGAAACGTCAGAAACAATCCAACACATCGTGGCAGGGTGTTAGATGCAGGCAGGAACAGCATACATTGAACAGCACAACCAAGTAGCCGGCATCGTGTATAGGAACATCTGCTCAGCCTGTGGACTAACCCCTCCCAAGACTAGATGGGAGACCCCTCTGAAGGTTGTGGAGAATGACAGGGCTAAGGTCCTGTGGGACTTCCATATCCAGACAGACAAGAAGGTACTGGCTAAGCAGCCAGACATTGTGGTGGTAGAAAAGGCCCAGAAGACAGCCCTGGTGATAGACGTAGCGATAACAAACAACAGCAACATCAGGAAAAAGAGAGCATGAAAAGGTGGAAAAGTATCAGGGTTTGAAGGAGGAATTAGAAAGACTGTGGCAAATGAAGGTGAATGTGATTCCAATAGTGATTGGAGCACTAGGGGCTGTGACACCCAAGCTGGAAGAATGGCTCCAACAGATTCCAGGAGGGACAGCAGAACACTCGATCCAGAAAAGCGCATTGCTAGGAACAGCTAAGATACTGCGCAGAACCCTCAAACTCCCAGGCCTCTGGTAGAGGACCCGAGATTGAGGATAACATACATACACCACCCATGGAGGGTGAAAAAACTATGTGTGTGTGTGTGTGTGTATAAAGATATACAGTGGTGCCTCACATAACAAATTTAATTCGTTCCGGAGGCATGTTCTTTACATGAAACATTCTTTACGTGAAGCGGATTTTCCCATAGGAAATAATGGAAACTCAGGCAATTGGTTCCACAACCCCAAAAATAATCATATAAAAATATTAACTGGATGTAAAAATGATGACAGAACACTGGGATTGAATTCAAAACATGCATTCAATGTGCATGATCTTATGAAGTCTACTTAGGCTGCAGTCCTAAAGACATTTTCCTGGGAGTAAGCCCCATTTAACACAATGGGGCTTACTTCTGGGTAGACATGGTTAGGAGGCTGCAATCCAAGGCATCTTCAAAGTGTCTCCCCACTTTCTCCTTCTCTCCATCCTGAGCCTCTCTCTCCCCTGCTCCCTTCTGGCCAGCCCTGAGCTGCTTCCCTCTTCTCCACTGCTCTTCTCTCCCTCTGCCCAGCGGACACCCGGCCACAGGAGGAACAGCATGGAAGTGTTGCTTTCACTATGGGCAGGTGTGCTAGGCAGCCCTGAAGCTTTTTAAACAGGCTGCCGGCCAGTGCATCTGCCCCAACTGCCAACAAATGTGTTCTTTACGTGAAGCATTTTCTTTACGTGAAGCAGAATCCTAGAGAAATTTTTGTTTGATATGTGAAACATACTTCACGTGAGGTATTCTTTACATGAGGCATCACCGTATATAAAACAGATAGAACAGTGTTCTGAAATATACGGGCAGCCTTCATTACCAACAGATTCAGAACCCATAGATTTGATCATCCTGAAATCCACTGATTTAATCATCTGTGAATTTTAATATCCATGGGATTCTGGGAATTGCACCTCCATGGATACCAAGGGCCCATCTGTATATCTTGACTGTATTATCATAACACCATTTTTGGGGGGTAGCCCTGAAGTTATCAACATAAATGAAAGTTAAGGAAAGTAAAATAATTTATAAAAAGGAAAATCCTATTCATGTTGACTCCGAATTATATTCCATTAAAGTCATTAATGCATATTCCCAGATATGTATGGATAGGATTGGAGCATCAAGCTACTAACCTAAGTTTCTGAACCAGCAATACAGCTCATATTGGGTCAAAGAGATGAACAAGGAAGAGAACTTGATCAAACAAAATATTGACCGAAGGAGTGAATTGGGAGAACCAAAAACATTTATTTTTAAAGGCCCCTCCATACTGGCACAGTAAATACAGGAGAACATATTAAAACAAATCTGGAGTTTTCAACTTCTTCTGTCTTTGCTCCAAGGGTTTCATTTCTTTTTGCAATCTGAAGGTCTAATTTTGCTTTCATCTTTAATGCATTGTTAGAGTCCAACCTTCACACTTTTGTTGGCTTCCAAGCTGATGTTAATATAGAGCTGAAATTCCATACTGCTGTCCATTCTTTTATTGCTCTCAATTCCTTTTCTTTTCCGTTACTTTTGTTTTGACACTTGCAATTGTTCTTTCTTTCTTACTTCCTTACAGCTGCATTCTTGCAAGGCCTCCATCAGCGAGAAGGATGTTAGACAAGAAAATAGGTCAATGGTAATTGGGGAACTTCTATAAGCTGAACTATCTTCTGGAATACCAACAATATCTGGAGCTCTGTGGAGTTCTGAAAGTCTGAAATGTATGCTCTGACAGTGAGGGTCAAGTATATTGTAAGCACGAGTGGCATCAAAAATTAGGTAAGCCACTGGCTGAAGGCCCACACCCATTAGGATATCTACCCAGGGTTCCCATTTGACCGGAATCCCCCGGAGGCCTCCTGAAAACAAGCTCCGCCTCCAGGAGACTCCTGCCCCCCTCTGGAAGCGGAAAAACACTGGCCGCCACCGGCAAAAGAGGCTTGGTGGCGGCCGCCACTTTGAATCTGGCGCGCTGCACAGCAGCTGTGCTTATTCTGAGGGGTGGCTCCTCTCCCTCCCTGCCTCGCTGTTTCTGAGTGGCTGGGAGGCCAGAGATGGCGGGGAGGGGGAGAAGCCGCCCCCTCAGTAAAGCGCAGGAGCCATTGCAAGCGGCTGCCTGCCTACTTGCTCTGCCCAGCCCTTCTCCTCCGGGGCTCCCCGCTGGGCTCAGCATTGTCCCTGGCCAGGAGGGAGAGGAGAGGCTGCCAGGGTTGGGGCTGCAGGAGCCTCCAAACGCTCCCAGCTGCTGCCAGAGGGAGCCAGGTCTGAGGGGGATCTTCAGGATTGCAGCCTTAGAAAACACTCCTGACCATGTCTACTCAAAAGTAAGCCCCTCTGCTGTTAATGGGTCTTACTCCCAGAGAGGGATCTTCAGGATTGCAGCCCTAAAAAACACTCCTGACCATGTCTACTCAAAAGTAAGCCCCTCTGCAGTTAATGGGTCTTACTCCCAGAGAGGGATCTTCAGGATTGCAGCCCTAAAAAACACTCCTGACCATGTCTACTCAAAAGTAAGCCCCTCTGCAGTTAATGGGTCTTACTCCCAGAGAGGGATCTTCATACTGGCAGCCTTAGAAAACAATCCTGACCATTCCTACTCAAAAGAAAGCCCCCACCAGCCTCCCCTGCTGCCTGTAGCACCCACTATCCTGTAGCCACCCCCACGAACTCCCCTGGCCCTGCCTGTGCCCACTACCACAAAGAAAACCCCCACTAGCCCTGCATTCACCCCCTCCCCCCACAAACCTCCCACTTACCTACGTTCCCCACCCCAGAGAAACCCTCCACCAGCCACCCCTGAATGCACCCACTGCTCCTCCCCCCCCCGGGTGTGTGTGTCTGTTACCTTAAAAAGGTAATATAGTGTTGAAATTAAGTACAGGAAAGCAATACAAGTATTTTAAGCTTATTTTAACATGTCCTACATTTCGTCCTACATTTTTGGACAATTTTTTTAATTACAGGAATTTTCTCAGGAATTTTGGCTTGGACTGGGAGGAAATTTGGCCTTAAATCAGGAATTTTGGGGTTGCTGTGCAGGAATTTCCAGTTTGGCGTCTGGTAACCCTGTATCCACCATGTCAGACCAACTGCTGAACCCTCAGTATGGGTGGCAGTGGTAGGATTCATTATACCAAAAGGCTGGGCTGTGAGGGTTCAATGCAGGACATTCCCTAAGGGTTGGTGTCAGCTTGTTGGGTAAAACTGAATAACTAGGATGACTCATCAGGTTGTAATATTAGCACAAATGTTCATTACAGGCTGAGATCAAAATAAGTTAATAACAATGGGTATGTGTCGGATAATAAGTTTTCTTACATGCTCACTCTCACTTGCTGTCTGGAGGCTGCTGATAGAAATGTTCCATTCACAGTTTGCTTTCTACCAGCTTTGTAGAAAGAACAGCTTAAAAAATCATCCCAGAGCCTGTAATGGGATTGGTTTTAATTTACTTAACTGGAAACTACATAGTGGTGAAAGAATCTGACACTATACAAGCCTGTACATTCTGTGCAGCGGATGCAGTTATGTCATTTGTACTCAACTCAGCAGAGACACTCTGTTCTGTTCCAGAAAGTGTATCCTCCCATTGTTTCTGGTATTTTTGGACTTTGATTTATTTTGAAGATGGAGGAAGCTATTTAAAAAAAAACCCTAAACAGCTACATCTCTATATAGCTATACTGGATGTTGTCTGTTCTATTTTGCACATCTCGATACTTTCACTAATTTAGAGAAAAGTCTTTCTTGCCCTGTCTCTATTGTGGGACAATGCTTTGCATGTGCAGGGTGATCATATGATTTTTCTGGATTTCTCCTCTTTTTTAGTCTCCTGTCCGGGTGTCCTCCAAAAGGGCTTCATTGTCTTCCATTTTGGCTTCATTTTGGAACTTTGCAATGGTGTGCAGTAACCCATCATGTCATGTGTCACTGGATTCATATTGAAGAGCAGAATCCAATACAAAAATCAGTTTTGAAATATCTCCTTCCTATCAAATGTTTTTAGCCAAAAAATTAAAAATCAAAAATATTCGTTGAGCTCTATGGGAAAGTAAAAGTGCCCAATATCGTGGCTTTACTCTTGTGTAGGCGAACATGTCATTAACCACTAGAAATGCCAGGCTGAGAGGAATCCAAGACCTTATCCTCCTTTTGGGCATCTGGTTACTCTGTGCATGTGGTTGTATTGGATGACATTTCCCCATATGGGTTTGATATAGGAATACCCAGTCATTCCGAAAAGTCTGTGAAAGAGCCATTGTTTCCTGGGATTGCGCATCTAACAGATAGAATGTCCATTTCTAGTATTTCCAGGCTGCACTCTAAAGAAAGAGGCTCTGTAGCTCTTGTTTGCCCTGGTTCTATTAGCCTGAAAGGTCTGTAGGGAATGGAAATAGCTGCTGTTAAAATAGCTGCCAAGTCTATAACCGCAGTAACGATAAAGTTCTTTTTTTATATGTCGTATTACTAATACATTATGTAATAGGTTTTTTCCCCAAGTTTCTTTGACATGTTCCTTTTAACTCCTTACTCCTGTCGTCCAGTTCATTTATGATCTCTTCTCACTACTCTGTTCTTCTTCATCTTAGGAGTAGATATTTAATTCACCAGTTAATGTGAAGATACATGGGCAGCCCAGTCCTTACTCCCTCCTTGAGCTGTTTGCAGGCTTCATTGCATCAGCTGTGAGTGTCACAAATATGCTGTGAGGCTCAGCCAGGCTGGATTTTGACCCTGCAAAATTGGTACAGTTAGTAAGTGTGTGTCAAGCAGCATAGGGGTGGAAGATGGTGATGGGAAGGTGGTTTTTAGGTGGGGATGGTGGAACAGGGGAAGGATTGGGACTAGAAGTGGGCAGTATCAGTGGCAACCACACATGC
Organism: Cryptoblepharus egeriae; assembly: GCA_030015325.1. Taxonomy (NCBI): domain Eukaryota; kingdom Metazoa; phylum Chordata; class Lepidosauria; order Squamata; family Scincidae; genus Cryptoblepharus; species Cryptoblepharus egeriae. The sequence goes on along the minus strand of JAREYC010000003.1, from coordinate 121,013,056 downwards.
ATTATCCTAACCCTGCTTCTGGGGCAGACAACCCTCCATTGGCTTCTCAGAAGTGCAACAGTTAAATAGCTGGTGCAGATCCAATAAGTCCCAAAGGGCAGGTTACAGCATTATTTGGGGCAATGGAATAAATATAATCTTATTCTAAAGAGACCTATAGATGCTCTGAACCTGTATAGAATACAGAACAGGCCATGCAGCATATTTTACAGGAAAAACATGTGTTCTGTCACTGTGCTATGGTTCCATGGCTTGATTTTCAGTAGCTTGGGTTTCATTATCATAGTCTTACTATACTTGAGTGTAGTGATTTCTTATGGAAGCTCTTATAATGATATACATTTGCACAAATCAGTAGAGATGTCAGAGATATTGGGTGGAGTGATTTGAAAATAAACTGGTATTTGGACTGGCTTCAGAGAATATAACCAAATCTTTCATTCATAAAGATTTCTATACTACTTTTCTAAAAACTCAAAGAAATGTATAACAAAATATAAACAAATATACACACAAACACATCTGATTTTTTTAAAAAAACATTAAAACAATTTTTTAAATCACCATAAAACAGCAGAATAACATATAAAATAATAAACATAAAAATGTTTGGTCAGCATTAAACATAATTCCCTTAATCACTAGAAGACCTTATATGCCCTCAGAAATAGGCTTCTACACATACATGATTCTGTTTGGATGTGGAATGGCATGCACATTAGTGAAGTTAATGGAGATCAAAATAAATACATTTGTTAATATATGTAATTGAATTAAATTGTTTTCCTTGAATCTTGCTGCTGATGCTTTATGCCACTGAAGCAAAGCTCTAATTAGGTGTCCTTTGGCATGATCTGGAAATAGAACACATACCTGGAGAATGGCCTGCAATGTACAGGGTGGCCTTTTAACCCATTCTCCCCAAATGGTTTGTTTTCCTCTGTTATTACTCTATGTTAAAAGTGGAGCCTTGTTTCATGGTAAATGGCATTCAAGTGCTTCTCTAATTTCAGAAGCAGAATGTCTTGATTTTGAAGGTCTTAAAAAAAAACTGAAAAGCATGAATAAACTCTATTACCGGTTGAATAACTATGGTGCCACTGATCTGTTCTACGGAAAAATGTAAACTGCTCTTCAGTTGAGGGCCACCATCACTTCAATTAAAGAGTTTTAGGAAAATATACAATGTGATTTTGTTCCCAGATTATAGGAGAATGACCACAGATAAATATGCTTGGCTTTTGAAAACTGGCTTAGCAAATAAGTGGAGAGTCAATGAGTACTAGAAGCCTCTCTGTCATTGGCACCCTTCAATCTTGAAAGACTATGGTATAGTGCTATGATTGGAGGTCCTGTTGTGGCTCTGGTGTGGCTAAAAAGGCCACAAACAACATCTGGTGTGGCTAAAAAGGCCAATTCAAGAGTGGCAATCCCTTCCACACAGAGGATAGATAAAGTCTGTCCCCTGCCCAGCCCCTAGATTTTGCTGCTTCCGGGTCTGTCTCTTTGCTTCAGCCTGCCGAACAAGTGTCTCTTCATTTTGGAGAAGGCCATGCTGCATCTTTTGCCTCCAAGCTGAACGATCAGAGGCCAAGGTTTCCCAGCTGTTGATGTCCATTCCCAAGGCCTTTAGATCCCTCTTGCAGATGTCCTTATATCACAGCTGTGGTCTCAGTGAATACTAGAAGCCTTTCTATACTTCCAGAATTAAATGCATCAAAAACGTATTCCCCCTTGGTCCACAAAGAAACAAACAACTTTTGACAAAAGAAATGCCTTAAAATCCAGTGAGTGGTCCACAGGGTGATCATATGTCCTGTTTTTTCCCAGGACATGTCCTCTTTTTTGGCCTTGTGTCCTGGAAAAAAATTCATTGTCTTTCTTTCTCTTGTGAGAAGGCAGCACATAGAATTCTTATAATTAATTAGCTGTAGTAAATTATATGTAATAGTTTTAAATTGAGTAATAAATGATATAGTGTTAACCACATAAAAACAATATATACAAGTGTGTTTAGCTTTTATATTGTCGTGTCATACATTTTTCTTGGGTGTCGTACATTTTGGGGGATCTTTTCTCTTTTTGTGGTTATGACATATGGTCTCTCTGACCTAGACTCTCCTTTACTGAGTTCAGAGGATAAACTAGGAGAGCCTAGGATTATGCCAAAGAGATGCTGGAAGTTTAGTTTATCCTACTGTGGAACCAGAAGGCTCATGGAGTATACCATGGAGGGACAATGAAACATTTGCAGCTGGAATATGGTTTTGTCTGATGCATAGTGGACGCCAATGTGATGCATAGTGGATCCCATAGTGAACCCAAATGTGGATGCAATGTGGACCCCAAAGGCAACCATTGGAGAAGGTGGCCTTGTTCTTGGCGTAGCTGGGTTAGGGTTAGACAGAACAGAAGATGACTGAAACCATGGTTGCAAAGAAGAAGAAAGATACAATGCCATCACGGGGGCATGGGAAATTCCTATATCACCACTAATGGAGGAAGAAGAGGAAGACGTCACTCTGACACTCCAGCTTAGAAGTCGTAAACTTCTGTTCATTAAACTACATTCATTAAGCAACAACTATGTTAATTAAGACAAACAGCACAATCCTAACCATGTGTTCTCAAAAGTAAGCCCTATTAAGTTCTGTGGGTCTTACTCCCAGGGAAGTGTCTTTAGGATTGCAGTCTATGGCTGTAATCCCAAAGACAATTTCCTGGGAGTAAGACCTATGTTACGGGAAACAAACTTACTGTAAGTTACTTAATGGAAACAAACACCTCCACCTTTCAGTCATCACCTTGTCATTAATATGATCTTAATTAGTATTCCTTTGTGACTATTTGCATTGTATTTACACTGTAGAATACACTGTAGAATTAGATTATTATAAATCTATGGTCACACCTAAGCATGGATGGGTGATAGTGCAAGGAAAGTTGTGAAAGTTCAAGAGGTGCAGTGCAGTTAGGTCAATGTCAATAAACCTTACTCTTTCTGACATATACTGTGATATAACTCTCTTTCGCTATCCTTTGATACTGGGAAATCCAGAGTTTGGCTCTGGATCCCCAGAAGTAATCAGAAATAAGCTTTAAGGAAATTGGAAAGACTCATAAAATGCCACCCAGAATCCAAAGATCACCCCACTCTCTGGCATCCTTCTTGTAGGTGCAAGATAATTCCAGTGCAATTCCCAGGAGGGGTACTATGGTAAGTTTTGCAGGAGCTTCATTGTGGTGTGTTAGCACAGCAGCCTTCCTTCACATTGGACATGAGCCATTGGACAGCAAAGCAGAGGAGATGCCTCTGAGTTGCTCTGACTGCTCCGACTGCCGAGTTGCTCTGACTGCCGATATCTATAGACAAGGGGAGCTTACATAGCCCATTGAATCACCTGCAAGACTTACCATTTTGAACTATGCCATATGATCGTTCTTACTCATCCTCTCTCTTTTAAACATCCTATTAACTGACCTCTTTGCACTGGTTTCCTGTTTTGTATCTGAAAAATAACTAAGGCTGCAATCCTAAAGATAATTTCCTGGGAGTAAGATTCATTGAATAAAATGGGACTTACTTTTCTGTTAGGATTGTGCTCTATCAATCATAACATTTAACGGTAACTTAAAAAAATGAACAAGGTAGTACCAGACCAACCAACATAATCACAGGATATGGAAGGAAAGCAACTAATATCTTACGTGTATGTACAGCAGTGGATGGATATTATGTGTTTTTGTGCAGATCAAAGCCCACGTTTGAATTCAACTGGAATCTGCTGTGGTTTTCCTTTGCCTTGTAAGCAAAAGGTCTGAACCTAAACAAATTCATTACATAAAGAACTGTATCAGGTTCCCCACTCCCCCTTATAAGGAAGTCTGAAAAACAAGGTGCAGATTTTTCTCCATGTTTTCTGCTGAATGAATCTGTGAAGAATTAGAGCTGAGTGAATAATTAGCCCGCATTAGATTGTGAAATGTTTGCAGGCACAGGATGATTATTTTTTCAAACTGATTGATGACTTGAGTTTTAAGGTTTCTTCCCTGCCCCTAATCATGCCACAAACATATTACCAGGTGTTAGATTTTTTGATATCTCTTTGGTAAGGTCATGCAGTCATTTATATTTTATTTCAATCCAAGATTGTCAGAATACAACTTTGGTAATAAGGAAAAAAGTTTGATGTCTAGTAAAGAACAGCTGGTGAAGTAGTAATATTATAAATATATGAAAGTTAGACTGGGAGGGGCTCACAGATCTTGCTGAAAAGCCTTGTTTTATTCAAACAACTTGATGTAATATGTGCCGGTTAATATGTACTGGTTAAGTGGAGATTAAATTAGATTTTATTCTTTTTCATTACTGTCCCATAAAACATTTGAAAAATGTGCATTTATAGTCACAGTTACTTATCCATGTCTATTCTACTTTCCCTAAGGCAATGATGGTAGCAGTTTCTGGTACAGAGAGTAGACTAACAAGAAGCTTCCTACTACCAGGATAAATAATGCAAGACTGATGCCTTCGTTTTGTAAGATAAAAGCAAGATGCTCTATATATTGATTTCTTATTCCATAATTAATTACTAAATGCATGTAATCATAAAAGTGTCATATGGAAAGTCAATAACATAGAAGATTTTCTTTATTTACCTTTTCTGAAACAAGGATAGGCCTAGTCTGACTTCAATCTTGTCACAGGTGAAGAATCAACCTCGTTCCCGTCCAGGTGAGGAGTCAAGGTTCAGTTTGTGATGGATTAAAGCACATAGGGCAAAATCCAGAGTAACTACGGGGAGTCCTTGGTCTCCTGTAAGAACAATTTGCTTTGGATTGCAATATGAATTTCCCATAGGTTTTCACTAGGTGGTGCAGTAACTACGGGTGCACGTAATGTCTCTTATGTGTTCCCGTAGTTACTCTGGATTGTAGGGTTATTGTGTTATGTCCCATTATGAGTTTCTAAGTATTTTCAACCACATTGGGATAACAAAGTATAAACTTCTACAATGACAACAACAACATAAGAATTGCAATAAAATTGTTGTGCAGCTGCGCTGAGTTAATCAAGTGTTACATAGTTCCCATAGTTCCCATAGTACCTTAAGAGACAGATGCACAAGGGCCCAATTACACCAAGTGTATGCTTTAAAGAGGGATGAGGATAATAACACAAAAAGATGCAGTTTAAATATGAACTGCTTATGCATATTTACTGTGAACTTGAGTGTTCACAGCCAAGTATAAAACAAAGATAGGAAATGGCTCACAGAAGTGAGACAAAGAGTCCCTGAATATTTTAAATGCTTTCTAGTGGATGGTACAAGTACCATCCCCTAGAGGTGGAAACTATTCCATGCAAAATATCTTGAAATATAAATGTTGGGAGTTGTATTATAGAGCAGTTTCTGAAACTAAACTTACACATTCACAACAACTGATAGAAGCTTATATTACTACCACTACTACTACTATTACCACTACTAATACTACTATTAGTATTAATATCCATGCTAACACTAATATTTCCTGACACAGAAATATGGATTTTGACTGCTCCTCGTGATTGTATCTCAATCAGGGCAAGCATTTAGTGTGCTGATGTGACATCAGAAAGATGAGATGGTGGTGAGCAGATGGTATAATAGTTTCACCAAGGACTCACATCCACCACAGAACTCAATTAGACAGGGTGACACATCCACCTAAAGTAGGGGTGGCCAACATGCAACACACCTTGTGAAACATGCTATTATGAAACATGCTATTTGAATTAGTTACTCCACCTCAACATTCCTTTTGGCTAATAGCACAATAATCAGAATTTTTTGGCTAATAGCACAATAATCAGAATAGCACAATAATCAGGTTCAAGGGCAGAGTGGGTGACCATATAAAATGGAGGACCGGGTGTCTCTACCTTTAACCATTGCATAGAAGAGGGAATTGAGGCAGTGTAGCACAACATGGAAGGATTTAAATAGCACCTGCCTAAATTCTCTCTTCTATGCAATGGTTAAAGGTAGAGATACTCTGTCCTCCATTACATATGATCACCTTGAGGCAGTGTATCTTCAAGTCAGTGTATAGTCAAGGCAGAGCCTCCAGGTTCAAGGGCAGACCTTGAAGGTACAGAGCAAGAAACATGGGAGCACTGTCGCTTATTGGGGTTTTCTCAGAGATACCTGGATGATGGATAAGAAGGCCAGAATAACAACCTACAGTGGTGCCTCACATAACAAATTTCATTTGTTTCAGAGGCATGTTTGTTACATGAAACGTTCTTTACGTGAAGCGGATTTTCTCATAGGAAATAATGGAAACTCAGACAATTGGTTCCCAAAAAATACTCATATAAAAATATTAACTGGATGTAAAAATGATGACAAAACACTGGAATTGAATTCAAAACATGCATTCAATGTGCATGATCATATGAAGGCCAATTAGGCTGCAATCCTAAAGACACTTTCCTGGGAGTTAGCCCCATTTAACACAATGGGGCTTACTTCTGAGTAGACATGGTTCGGAGGCAGCAATCCAAGACACTTTCCAAGTGTCTCCCCACTTTCTCCTTCTCTTCATCCTGAGCCTCTCTCTCCCCTGTTCCCTTTTGGCTAGCCCTGAGCTGCTTCCCTTTTCTCCAATGCTGTTATCTCCCTCTGCCCAATGGATGCCAACCACAGGAGGAACAGAGGGCAAGTGTTGCTTTCAATAAGAGAAGGTGCACTAGGCAGCCTTGGCGCTTTTTAAAAGGGCTGCCAGCCAACGCGTCTGCTCCAACTGCCAACGAGTTTGTTTGTTTTGTGAAGCAGTTTGTTACGTGAAGCAGAATCCTAGAGAAATTTTTGTTTATTACATGAAACATACTTTACGTGAGGCATTTGTTGCATGAGGCACCACTTTATATTAATTTTAGTTCAGCCATGCATGATTGTCCAGCAGTATTCAAAGTGGGGGTTGGGACCTGCTTGATAGGTTGTGACTTCCTTTCAGGGGTGTCATGAAAACATGGATCATCTATCTTGAAATCTGGCACTGGGTACTTTTAATGTCACTTCCAGCCATGACATCACTTCTGGGGAGTCCCAGACAAATTGTCATTCTCAGAAGGGTGTCCAAGGCTGAAATGCTTGAATACCACTACTGAAGTCCATATAAAGTGCATTCATTGCCCTTCCAAACAGCCCTCCCCACTTGCCTACATTCTCCTCCTCAAAGATGAGCTAAGCTGGGATCTCCACTGGGCCAGGCTACCTGATCTTTACTGATAGACTGGCCATCTCTGGCTGCCCCGTTCAGCCCCTGCAGCATTCTACAGCCTGCCCCGTGCCTTCTTCGTCATGCTCTACTGGCTTTCTTGTCCATTATTCTTTTCCACCTTTATCCTTATTTTCCAAACATTTTTGGTTTGCATTAGAAAGCATTAGAAACCTGAAGCATTACAAACCTGAAGCATTACAAACCTGAAGGCATGCCATGTAGGGAGTAGCAAAGAAATCAAGCAAACTGTAAACCGCGGTGATGTTAATTAAGTTTTTTTTTTAAAATGGCAATTTTGCGCATGCCACTCTAAAATGCCACTAGTGGTATTAATGCTGCAGGTTGGCCACTCTGTCCCATACTCTCATTCAGGAGTGACAGAGAAGACACAGAGGCAGTGCCGTCTTCCACTGAGCTGTCACATGAGACAACCCACTTAGTTAGTCTCCAGTCTCAAATCAGGTGGTACCTGGTTTAATCCTTAAAACGCCCCTGTCAACACAGCACAACCATCCTGCCTTTATGTAGTAGTATATTAATTACTATTTAATTCATTAATAAAATTTATTAATTAACTATTATTAACGTCATTAATTTCAACACAATGCTGACTTTTGCAGTAGTATACAGAGGCTAAAATGCACTGCGGGATATATTTTTGACTCAAGTGGAAGGCCTTTGGATGCCTGAACAACAGTGCTAAGGAAACATTATTAACACAATCTTTACTAAGCTAACCACAGCTTTGAATTTTTTTCCCTTGCTGCACAAACAGTCCGATTCATTGAGCGGCTGAACATCATTACCTTGTCTTTGTTTCCTGGGAAAGTGGAAAATAAGATCCTTCCACCTGCAATGAAATCATTACTCTGCTTGTGGAAGGTAGCACAATCCATTCAGAGCGTGCTAGACAAACAAATAAAGAAATGGCTATAAATAAATAAAATAGTGGGATTAAAGCCATTAACTTCCATGTGGGATCAACCCTAATGAGTCTCTGTAGAAGTGGGTGAGAGAACCATTTGCATTAAATGATAATAATAATAATAATAACCCTTTTCACATGTACAGCAGCAGTGAAGGTGTGAGAATAATTCTTAATGAGTAATTTACCTTAGCAAATCCTTGTCTACATAAGCACAATTTCTCAAGATATATTTATATTTATTTGATTAGTTTTCAACTTTCTGGATATAGAGAAAATCATCTGTAATGAGGCTCAGAATTTGTGCAAAGATTTCAAAATTCTTAACACATGTTTATCTTGCTGTAATCATTATAATAACCATGAATGGTATTACAGTGGTACTTTGGTTTATGAGCATAATTCTTTCTGGAAGCATGCTTGTAATCCAAAACTTGTATATCAAAGCAAATTTTCCCATAAGAAATAATGGAAACTCAGTTCATTCCACAATATATATACTGAGAAGTCACTGACTGACTCACTGACTCACAAACTCAATGACTCATTCGCTAACTGACCCATCATGACTGACACCCAGCCAAATCCGCTAGACACAGAAGAGTGAAATTTGGGGAGGGTGTTCCTTCTGTAATGGAGTCACCCACTATGAACAAATTTTTGGAAATTCCAACCAGATGAGGGTGAACAGGGGTGCAACATGTTTTCTTCCCTATACTTTACATTGAAGAATTGCTGGCTGATCAACACCCCGTCCCAACCCCTGGACCTAGAAGCAAGAAATTTGGGGAACATATTCATTATGTGATGTGAGCACCCACCAAGGACTGATCTTTAGAAATTTAACTCCTAAGGCAGTGAAAAAGGATGCAAGATGTTTTGTCCTATACTTAATATTGAAGACTGATAAAACCCAGTCCCAAATGCTGCACCTGCCCAGTAGGGATGCATGGGGGAGATGGTGCATGTGGGGATGTTGCACAGGGTGGTGGAATTGCATGGGAGGTGAAGGGGGTTGCACAGGAGGGAGTATTGCACAGGGGAGTGTTGCACAGGGAGGAGGATGTTGCATAAGGGTGGCACAGAGATGGGGGTTGTGGCAAGGAGTGTGGGTTGTGGAATGGGGGTTGTTGCACAGATGGGGGTTGCATGGAGGGTTGTTGCATGGATGGGGGGTTGCAAGGGTGTGTAGGGTTGCACGGGTGATTGCACAGGGTTGCATGGGTGGCACAGGGGGGTTGTTGCACAGGCGGTTGTTGCATCTGGGGGGTTGCTGTATGGTGTGAGTTGCACAGGGGTGTTCCACAGGGGAATGTTCATGTGGGGTTAAGAGTGTGCCTTTAATATTCTTGAAATTTTAGTCCTGCAACACCGGTACATTTTACTATTAAAAAAATAAATAACAGGATTCATCCCTGCATCTAAATTTTGGTCCTGAAAATCTAGGCCCAGAATTCTGTTTTCTGAAAAATTTTCTATTTCAATAAACTAAAACCAAGTTTTTCACATGCCTGGCTATCTCACACCCAAACAACATGAAGCTAAATGAGAGAAACTTAGGCGCTGTTATTTTCTCACAGCAATATTCTTTTGTGCTGTATAAATACCATCTGCAGATCTCAAGCAATGTAGAGAAAATCTCATACTACTTTCAAAGGCTTGTTATAAGGAGCAACACTATCTCTCTATAAACAGCTGTTAAAAAGCAGCCCAAGTGTCAACAGCATGAAACAAAAACATAGTATTTGACGTCTTGGCTTATCAAAAGGAAGCATTCAGTCCTTCGTGTTTGAGTTATTTTAGTGTGTGCCGTCCTATTAACCAAATCTTACATTACACTAATAATATGTAGGATTCAATAGCCAGATATGAATATCTAGTGTTCCCAGAACATCAGGAGGGCTTGCAGATAAGACAAAAATCACATTTTGAAGCAAATTCTTTCCTGGCTGTTTGAAAAGAGTTTTTTTATTCATGTTTATTCTTTGTTAGAATCTAGGTTTTCATCAGCTATTCTTTGTTTGAAGGAGTAACACACCTGACATTTTCTTACCCCAAATTATTCTAGTAGCTCTTGCTACATTTCTAAACATATTGAATTAATTTGAAGTGCCTATCTCTCTTATAAATGTAGTAACTAAGTAGTGCCATGAAGGAAACTGAGGGGCAGCCCATTCCACAGAGTGTCTTCCAGTGCATGCACAGTATCTGCCGAAACATTTGCTGGCAATGAGGACCCCCATCTGGAAGTGACCATACGTTATAAAAAAAATTAAAGAGGACAAGGCCAAAATGTAGGACACACGAGAAAAATGTGGGATATAACAGAATAAAACCCAAAACACACTTACTTACTTACTTACTTACTTTCTTACTTACTTTCTTTCTTTCTTTCTTTCTTAACACTGTATTACTCATGATTAAATTTAAAGCCATTACATAATTTATTAATTCAAAGGAGGCTATATACTGCCTGCTCATAAGGAAAAGGAGGACTAGACTTTTTCCAGAACTAAAAAAGAGGACATGTAAAAAAAAAACAAAAGCCAAAAGAGCAATATGGTCACTCTGACTCAGAGCCAGTAGGGTGGCAGGGGCTTGGGCAGGAAAGAGTGAGGGTGAGCAGAATGGGGCAGGGATCAAAGCCTCAAAGTGGAATACTGTACAAGTATTGGGATTTCCACAGTGCCAATATGTAGCTAAATGAATCTGCGGATATGGATCTGCTGATGCTGTGCCCCCTGCCTGTATAGAAGACAGGCTGTGATGTTACTAATTGAGCCATTCCATAATTCAGGCCTGTAACTGGGTTAGTGACAAACGAACAGAGCAATCCTACTTCTACTTCCCATTAGAAGAAAGTCTACTAAAATCAGTGGAACGTAGACTGCAACCCTATAATACATTCTTGAAAGTAAGTCCCTTGCAATAAAATATAATTATTCTGAGTAGACATGTCTAGGATTGTGCTATAAGCAGCCATTCTAGGACATAGACAAAAGTGAAAGGGCAAAGAGTATACATAGCAGTCTATTAATGCAGCCTATTTAACTTCAGCATTAAATCCTGCCTTTGTTAAGGCCATTTTGCATTTTTCATCTTATGCTTAAGAGCTCTTGGCACACTGCGACATAGGCCAGGCTTCGTTTGCAATTGAAAAACGGTTTGGCTGCATTCATTTGCTTAATTGGTCTTTTCCAGGGATAAGAAGAGGAAGGGGAAAAAGGAAAGAAAGAAAAAAAAGGAAAAAAGAGGAGACTGCTAGTATTAGTATTCATTCCACCTATCTCTAGTTCACATAGATGATGACAACAATGATGTTGATACCACAATCACCACATAGTGGTACTCTGTATGCAAAATATTAATAAGAATAACATAAACTTGTGATAGTTTTACTGAATCAAATGTGATTCTTAGAACAGAATCCCATTGAAAGTTCCACTGAAACCAGCAATACTGATGTCAACATTTTCCATTACATTTGTTTGAATGGTTCAGTGCAATGAAAATAATTGTTAGACTTTGACCATGATTGTTTCCCCAAAAAAACAATGCCAATATATTCTGTGTATTTGGCAGAAAGAGGAGAAGATGGGCTTGTGCAATTGATTCAGTCAATCCAAACCCCTAAACCGCTTAAAAGTTCATCCACAACCAACTTTCCTTTCAAAGAGCATCTAAATGCATATAATCTATTGCAGTTCTCTGGGATACAGGAGCCATAATTTGATATTGTTGTAACGTGATGCATGGCCTGAATTTCCATGGTACAATTCAGTCGTGTGCTGTTATTCTTACATGTCAGAGTTTACTATTTTCTATCTGCAGATTTATAATTAAGACCATGTGGTGTAGCTTTTATTTTTGCACACACAAGGGAGCTACATGAGTCCTATAGTTCTGCCAATTGTAAACGCATCTATCTGGTCTCTAACTTGTGGCCCAACTGTGTGCAATAAGGAGACAATTCTAACAATGCTTTTTGGTTACATTTCAGTTGCTGTAAATTGCTGCTGACCTCAAATGGCTTTTAAAATATAAAATGAAACCAGTTATTTTGAAATAAACTAAAATGAAGAGTTTAATGCAGTGGAGATGTTATAATTAGTGTTTGAGGGACATATGGTAGTTAAATCACATCTATAATTCTTCAGAAAACATGGTAGGTCTGATCTTAGCTTCATGACATCTCCCCACCTATTTTCTGTAACAATATGATAGTTGAGTTTTCCCTCTGTAAGATATAAATGAATTAATGATGATGATAAGCACTTACTTTAAATGTGATGTGGCTGAATGAACATAGGCACCACAATCCAGAGCAACTAATCTGTCCACATAAGAGCCCTTGGGTTGCCCTATCTATCACTAGGGTGGAGCAACTGCAAGATCCTCCACCCCAGTTATTCTGGAAAAGGCTTAGGGCAGAGCAAGGCAAGATAGGGTGCCCTACGAGAGGTGGACCTGCTCTGCCCTAACTGAGGCAGCCTAGGCAGCTCAGGAGAGGCAAGTTGAGGGCATGTTTAGCATTGCCTAGGGCAGAGCAGTTACTCTGTATCCAGAGCCAGTTTCCAAGGCAGAAATGCCCTCTTCCAGCTCCTCAGGGATATACCACCTCAGGAGCAGGTATAGTAATGAGTAGACCCATAGGGGTCCATGATAAGGCCCGAGTAAGAATGGCAGTGTTGACCAAAAATTTGAGTTCTTGGCCAGCCTAGCTGCAACCCCTTCCTCTCAACCTCAGGATATGGAACAAACTACGGCTGCCCACAAACCTCAGGATACAGCAGGCCACTCAAGAAGCCCCTTATATTCACTGTAGAATGTACTTGCATCTCATCAGGGACTCCTTATAAGGCAGGCACCCAGTGGCGTCACCAGACTGGTGTGGCTGGTGTGGGCTGCATTGGGTGATGCGCTCCATATGGAGTGATGCGCTGGAGGAGTTTGATTGTCCTTTGGCAGGCCCTGGGTGTCAGCATCCCCATTCAGGCCTGCTCCAAGGCGGAGTAGCAGCCAGAAGCTGCTGCCCGTCCTCGGAGCTGGCCTGAATGGCCAATGGAGGTGCACTGCGCAGAAACACACTGAGCATGCCGAACAGCTTCAGAGGAGACTTCTGTAGAGCGGAGGAAGTCCGTGCCTCTGTACGGCCATTCGGCCTCACTCAGGAGGTGGAGCGGCAGCCAAATGGCTTCAGAAAGAGTACTGCACAGGCACAAACTCTGCCGCCTGCACAGTCTCCTCTGAAGCCGAAAGTCTTCAGAAAAGTACTGTGCAGGTGTCAGAGATGATGCCTGTGCAGTACTCTTTCTGAAGCCAGTTGGCTTCAGAAACAACTGCGCATGCGCAAACTTTGGCAACTGCGCAGTCCAGGTAGGGGGTGCACACATCCCAGGGGTGACGCACAGACTTCCGCACCAGGTGATGTGCAGAGTCATGTCACCACTGTAGGCACCACAGCTGTTCCTTGTTCAGTGTGATCTGAGGGGTGTCTCCTCAGGAGCAAGTCTTCCCCTTGTGTCAATTACTTAGCATGCTATGGAGCAGATAGGGCTTCCTGACTCTCTGGATGCAGCATAACTTTCTGCTCTGGATACAGAATAGTTAGGAGAGAGCAGTTAGGGCAGAGCAGGCTGAACTTGCTCTGGATTGTGACCATAGTTTACCCAGAAAAACATATTTCCATGTTGCCTTCTTAGGGGTTATTGATGAATTCCTGATCCACTGATCCAGTTTTTGTCCAGTCCAGTTTTTGTGGTACGATTTTGCAAACGGATTGCTTCAAAAAAGTCCTGATGGTTTTCTGATCACAAGAAAAAATCAGCCAATGAGTTTTCAAAAAGTTCAGCATACTTCAGTGCAGAAGGAGCTGTTGTTCATGAGCTACACAAGCAGGGCAGGGAAGGTTATACCTACAGCTCCTACACCTGTTTTCAACACCTTTTTTTAAAGCAGCCCAAAACAGCAGTGTATTGCCTATAACATAGCACTATAACATTGAGTGAAATCCGGATCAACTTTGGGGAGTCCTTGCTCCGGAGTAAGAACAAGTTACTCTGGATTGCAATATGAATTTCCCATAGGTTTTCACTAGGTGGTCCAGTAACTATGGGTGCATGTAATGTCTCTTACATGCTCCCGTAGTTACTCTGGATGGTGCCCATAGTGTGACTGCTGGGGTACACGGTATAACACATTGGTGACACACCATACCTTTGAGGAGGTGCTTTTACCTCTTCAAAGCCATCCAGCAGCAGCCTTCATCACCCCCACCTCAAATGTCTGAACCTCAGAGTTTGAAATTATACAACCTTTCTGGCTTTAGCGCTGTTGTCTAACTCTTTTATCTACAAGTAAGCCCTAAATGAGGGGTCAGGCTGGGCTAACTACCACCACACTAAAATTAAAAACTAAAAACTTTCTAAAAGTTTCTAAAAAGTATCCTCAAAGACTAAAAAGTTAAAAATAAGAACCTAGAAACAAAAACCAAATTGGAATTAATACTACAACTAAAATATTAAAAACAAAAATTAAAACTAAAATCTAGATACTGTATATAGATAAATATCTATATAAATACTGTAAATAGATAGATAAAATCTAAAACACTAAAATCGAAAAAAACTAAAACCAAAATTAAAAGCCTGATGTTTTGTTTGCAGCTATGATGAGTTTCCTTAGAGTCAGCAGTCTTCTCAGGCATATGAAAACAATATACAGTACATGAATGTTTTTCAGCTTTTATTTTGTTATGTCCCACATTGTCCTTGAATGTCCTACATTTTGAAGGGGGCTTGATCTCTTTTGCAGTTATGACATATGGTTGCCCTGATCAGACAACACCTCAGTGTTTTCAAAATCCTCTTTACATCTTGTTATCTCTGAGTGTTCTCAAAAGGTTGAAGAGCACCGCTCTAATCTCTGAGGTCCCGAAGCAGAAAATTCCCTGTAGAGGTTTCATTCCCACACACAGCATGTGGTCTCCAAGCTCTCACATCATTCCAGCCAGTGGTGTACCTAGGTCATTTGACACCTAGGGACATAAATTTTTTGAAACCCCCATAAAACAAAATTATGTAATTAATTATTATCTGTATTAATTAATACAATTAATAAAAATATTATTAATAAAAATATTATTATCATATTTTTATACCACCCTTCCTCTAAGTAGCATGGTGTGGTGTGCAAAGTTCCTACCCTGCTTTTGTCCTTACAACAACCCTGTGAGGCTGGGAGACAGTTATGATATGAAACAAATAATAATAATAATAATAATAATAATAATGCCCAGAAAAAACATGCAGTTAATATTTTCTCATAGGCATATTTCTCCCTGTTATCACTCCTGTGTATAGTACTCAGTGACATATTCCCTCACCATCAGGAGCTCATGTTTGCTTGTTTGGTTGGGGCGTTGTTTGGTTGGAATTTCTTTGGTTGGGGCGTTCTCCATCTCCTTGATTAGTGGGGGCTATGCTCATTTGGATTGGGACCATTCTGGTGGTGTTGCATTCCTCTCAGCCTGCCTTTTCCAAAGGTCTAAGACATGTTCATCTCTCCACAAGTAAAGGAGCAATACAGCTAAGTTTAGTTTTCCGTAGGGCTCCATGAATTTTTCTTTTCCAGTTTTGTAGCCATAATGTTTAATAGAAAGGAACTATTCCAAAAGGGATTTTTGCATTGAATTATGCTGTACAATATGCATCCAGTGGTGTATAACATGATTCTGATGATGGCATGATGACAATCATGATTTTGCTATTTTGGTCATCCCCCACTATATCACCTTGACAAGGGATGAACCCAGCGAGGACTTTCCCCTCTGCCCACTGATAGAAACACCACTTACTCCAGGAACTGGAAGGCGGTGGAAGGGGAGGCATGGCCAGGGAGCTACTGTAGTAATTTAACTAGTTGTCACATGAAAAATAGAGGACAAATTTATATAAAGCAAAAGCAAAAATATTTGCCTATTTAACATGGTATAGATACTCTACCATATTTACTTGAATATAATGCACCATCAAATATAATGTTCACCCTATACTTATAATCGAACTACTGTATTTGCTCAATTTCAATTAACATTGAATCTAATGCACACCCTAATTTTGGAGACCAAGGGCACAATCCAGAGTAACTACGGGAGCATGTAAGAGACATTATGTGCACCTGTAGTTACTACACCACCTAGTGAAAACCTATGGGAAATTCATATTGCAATCCAGAGTAAACTTGTTCTTACTCTGGAGCAAGGATTCCCCATAGTTACTCTGGATTTCACCCTTAATTTGGCTGAAAAAGATGAGCATTATATTTGATTAAATATAGTATTTCAACTATTGATGGCATAACTGTATTTTTACTATGTGAGTCATTGAAATGCTTTCAGCAGTAAGAGCCATGTGGAAGAGGAATACAAGCAGAGCCTTGCAAATATAGAAAAGTGGTATTGTCTTGATCTCTGGAACATTAGCAGGTGCATTAGGTAAATATACTATATAAAGTCTACTGGGATGGATAGATTGGATTCTATCAGGTGACTTGTAGTAGATTAGCCTGAGTAAAAAGTCAGCTTTAGATCTGCTCATACCTTTCATATTCAGTTGTACAATTTTCAGGACATCTCCTATGTACTTTGTTAGTTAGCTCTGAAAAGAGCTGTAGGGAGCAATCCAGAGTAACTATGGGGAGTCCTTGCTCTGATGTAAGCACAATTTACTCTGGATTGCAATATGAATTTCCCATAGGTTTTCACTAGGTGGTGCCGTAACTATGTTGACATAAATGTCTCTTACGTGCTCCTGTAGTTACCCTGGATTGTAGGGGTAGTTTCTGTTTCTAGTGTTCATGCAACTTTTCGTTGCTGGGAGATCCTTGTGAGGTCCAGCAGCCAAGATGTGTAGACTATTTGGCAGTAAAAAGTTGTAACAATTATTGTTCTGATCTTCCCAGGAACCTACCAGGAACCTAGTTCTGCAGAACCTACCTTCAAACCTTCCAGTGGGTCAGCATTTAGCCAGCAGAAATTAGCAAAGTCGTTTTAAAAACAGAATTTTTCAGATGTGGTGAAGTGGCTTGTCAGTAGTCTTGCCTAACTCCTAACAGGCTCTAAAATTGGTAAGGGTGCTATCCTAACCTAGCCTGGCACAACTCATTGTCTTCCCGTTTTCTTGGGGATGTAGGGAGGCAAGCACATGTCTGTGCACTGGCCTAATTCTCCCCCAGGAGTGGCATAGAAGTGCCTTACAGCATTTTGTGACACCCCCAGGCCAGCATGGGACTCATTCTGGGGCTTAGGCTGGCCTAACTGAAGATGCAGATTGCAGCCTATGGCTGCAATCTTCACCTCCATTTAGGCCAACCTAAGCACCTGCATAAGTCCTGGGCTGGCCTGGGGGCGTCACCAAAGTGCCATGTCCCCATTACTACTCCTGTAAATTGCACAAAAGAAATCCCCACCATCCCAATGAGACAAGGCATCATGTTTAAAAACATTCTTTCTTCTTGTCTTCTAGATACTCACCTCAGGATGGATTGCAGGTTCAGACCTGTGCTCAGCAGAGACCGGCGATATTGTTTTAAGGTTATTTATTTTAAAAGACGGCAAGGGAGAAATTCTGGGTCATTATACTCCAGGAACTTGAAGTGAGAATATCTGTGTCAAGGAAAAAGAGCTCTGTGAGATATGAAAGGGTTTGATAGGACTGATGAAGAGGCACATCAACAGGGTAGACAGGCCTATATCCTAAAGTGAAATTAAGCCCCTTGCTCCGGAGCAGTTAAGATGACTTTCCATAAGATAACATTAGAAGGTGACAACTGCATGGACCCGTAACTGCTATGGATTTTGTGTTGCAGCTAGAGACTTGTCACAGTACATTTTGGTGAGCTCAGGCTGCGGACCTGAAAGCCAGCATTTTCTGTAATGGCTTAAAAAGGTGAAAATATTCCAGCTTGAATGTCAAATCAAAATTCCTGGAAGGCAACTCTGGACTCATTCCACATGTTTCAGTGTGTGGCCTTAATGCAATTCATAAAACATCATCACTTGTTCTGCTTTTAGGAGAAAAGTACTTGACAGGGACAATGTGTGTTTCACTTGACATTATTTATGTTGTAGAATGTGTAAATTGTCAATTGTGTTTAAGCATGTGTGTTTTAAGAGATTAGGTGCTGCCTTCAGTGCCTGCCCTTTTCTCCTACAAATAAGCTTTTGAGAAAAAAAAATACTTTTAGAGTCAGGAGGATAAAGTTAGACTGTGGCATGACTTTCCTCTCCAATGATAACCCCCAGCCTTTTTCTTCCTGTTGTCTCTGAGACATGTTATCAACATAAGCTCTTGGATTTCACACTGAACCAAAGACAAAGTGTAGGAATGTTATTTACATTTCACTTTATCTTAACTTGGACGTACGTCCTTAGCTGTCCCAGTAGAAGCATTAGTTCCACTCAGGCAGAACCATGCACCTGGACAAAGCCTGAGAGACCATTTTTATGGCCTTGGAGATCAAATATATGGAGACTTGTGAAAGATCCAGCTGTAACTTTATTGCTCAGGATCAAGTCAACATGCTAGGGCAAATAATCTGGTAGATATCTAAGCTAGCTATCCATCTTGCAGCAAAGTCGCATTTTAGAGCCCAAATATCACACCTTGGGCAAAGATCCTTAAACACACCCATATCTCCACCGTTTTAACACAGGCATTCTTTGCCTCAATGGTGTGGTGGTTTGGAAGTTGGACTTGGACCTAGAAGATTCATAGCACAATCCAGAGTAACTAAGATGTAAGATTTACTAAGATTTACTCTGGATTGCTCTATGTGTTTCCCATACGTGGCATTGTAACTACCTCAGCATAAGAGATCCCGTGGTTACTCTGGATTGTGCCGTCAGTTTTTTAATGGTAAGTTTCTAGCCAAACATTGTACTTTAGTTCTGCACCCTCATCAGGAGGTTCCTTGCTTCTGCCTCACTTTCTGCTCTTAGAGTGGTATTGTCTGTTTTTGTGTGGTTATTGATATTTCTCCTAGCAACCTTAATTCCAGATCGTGATTCATCTCGCAGAGCCTTTTACTTAATGTGCTCTCCGTATAGATTAATTAAACAAGGTGACAATATACAGTCTTGTCACACTCCTTTTCCAATTTCAAATCACTCAGATGTTCCCTAAGTAGTTCTAACTGTTGCTTCTTGAATTGCATATAACGTAAATTTCCTTTCCCTTAATGATCTTTTGATTGCACCTGTTGGGAAAAAGATGCAATCCTTTTATATCTGAAAACCACAAGTCATGCTTTACAGCCACTACAACTGACAAAGTGGATCATGGTGGTAAAAATATTGTGAAGCTTAATGTATTTTGAGGAAGATGTGCGCTTACAGATGGGATTATGTCAATGTGGAGAGCCCAAATTTATATGACCTTAGATAGGATGAAACACAGATGCCCCACAATGCTCCAACCTGCTGATCAGTGGATCTTATTTAGTATGATCTTGATTGGAAGGCATAGCCATGCCTCATTCTTCCCAGGAAAAAGCCCCGATTGACCCTCAGGAATTTCTGCTAAGGAAGGAACTAAGATGGAGTAAGGAGAAATTGAATACATTTGGAAAGGGAGGAAAGTGGCAAAGCTGTCCAATGACCAATGTGCGAACCAACCCCAGCTTCCAGAGCATAGGAAGGGCTACTTCCCTTCATTTTTCCTATCTTCACTGTCTCTTCATTAAACCACAAACCAATCAAATGGGCAGGTTATGACATATTACAAAGTAGCCAAGCAATCTTTGGAAGAAAAACTGTTTTCAGCTAATAAAGAATGTGTGCCGAGACTCATTTCTTCAACATGAGAGGTGAGCATTTCATTTAATATCAGGTTTGGTGAGAGTTATTCCTCGGTGGCTACTGAGAAGCCATGTCATTGTACATCAAGTGATATTAATTCTGAGTTGGCATGAAGTAATGTGATTTCATAACAAATCTAATTTATCGTGCACTGCAGAAATTAATTATGTTAAAGATATTTAGGGCACATATTTGTCATGCTGTGACAAATTGACAGACCTTGTGTCGTGTTACATGAATGCATCTTTCATGCAGTCATTTTAAACAAATTATTTGTGAAATTTTGGTTTCTCCTACTCAAAGCATCGGAGAGGGGCAACTTAAATGTTACAAAATGAATAGAAAAGCTGGGAAGCTTCTCTATTAAGTTGCTAAGAAGAAAAAGTAAATTTGGAGAGACTATTCAGATGCTTTAAAACAGCTGATATCTTTTTTTAAAATCCAGGTATATAACAACAGAAAAAAGATAGAAAAGCATAATGTACATTAGTAACATTTTTATTTTCACTTGAATAACTTCAGCATTGAGTTTATACAATGGGAGCCAGCAGTTGAGACCTTAACTTTCTACTGTCATACGTTCAAGTATGCACCATGTGATAATCTACACTGGGCTGTTAGTCTTTTATAAATTCAAGAGGCTTTGGCACCAAAGAGCATATAGTTCCAACCTTGTTACATAAGAATTTTTTGAACATGTATTTGACTCAACACCTTTGTTCTAGAAGAGGTGCAAGGGATGCAGCTGTACTGAGCTACAAGCTTTAGGGAGAGCTACAAGCTGAGCTTGACCCTTGTGACTAAAATTATGAAAAATGGTTTACATATGAATGATAATACCATCATGTTATATATTGTTAGAAAGGTAATTTAATGCAGGATTCAATGAAACAAACTGCATTGGAATGTCTATATTCCATCAAATGTTATGGCCAATTAACCTGAAATTGAAAACACAAAATCCTATGGAACAAATGTGGATTTTCTTAACTCAAACTTTCCCATGTTACTGATGGCTCTGAGAAACATTGAGATGTAATTCTGATACTGCCTAGAACTAATAAGACGTTAATATGAATCCGCTCTCAATACATATATCATATACAGTACATATATTATAAACCATTACCCCATGCTAACTGGGTATACAGGCATTTTTAAGTGGTGCCCCTCTTCTATTTAGCAGGGAAAGAATAGCTATTCCTTTTTGCTCCAGTAGTTTCCCTAACCAATAAGGGACACAATTTTATTTTTTTATTTATATTAAATTTTATTTTGTTATTACATGATGGGGGGTGGACAAAATCAACTCTAGATAGCAAATTGGTGCTTTAGCTAAGCCACTAGAAGAGCAAATGGTGGTGAATTGCTGAGGAGGAGGAGGCAGGTGTTTCCCCAAATTTCTTTTTAAAAATACCTGGGGATGATGTCACTTCCAGTTATGACATAACTTCTGGAACAACATTTTGAGGTTTGCACCAACCTACATGATCATTAGTTACGCCACTGCTCAACACAACAGGCCACAGCAAATGAGAAGGAACAAGGGGAAAATTCATGAGGGAATATTTTTGGAAACAGATTGTATTATGCTCCTTTTACTGGTACTCCAACACACAGAAGAAAATGCACAAGAACCTGTGAGAAGAAAAGTTGGCAATGGCTCTAATTTGAAATATTAGTGACAACCTGGAAAGTTCATTTTTGCTTAAGAGAGCCAGGGATTTCAGGAAAGTAGGCATGGACACTGAATCCTATTGGAAAACAGGAGAAGAGTTCAGCTCTTGCATCAAACACTTAGCTATGTACATTTGGCATCCTGTTTGTTTCTTGAAAAAGCAGCTAAGCGAAACGATAAACATTTTAGCAATGGTGCAAAACCCACATGTGAATTCATTCTCGTTGTTGTTGAAGAAAATATGCATCCCACTGATGTTGCAGTCACCTGCATTTGAATATGTAGTACAATGGGAATTCTAAGGTTCAGTACAGTATACAGCTTTGGCCAGCTAGCAAAAGAGCTTTATTTTGTTCATCTGATCAATTCTCCCCCCATTTTAAATCAGTATAGTCAAGGAATATTTAAAATACCTTTCATAATCAGTAAGCAAAGATAATCATGTTTGGAAAAAAAATATGTGGAAGATGAACATGGCAACCCTTGTCCATTCTTAAATGGTCTGTTGTGAACTTATCAATGTGTGGAAACCAATTCATAATGATCTGTTGATCCAGAATTGGGTTGCGGTTTTATAGAGAAAATGGTGTTGAATACTTCTTCTTGCATGTGTATATTCATGCATCAATATGCACAGGTAGTAGGGCATGTCTCTGTTCCCCTGGTCTACAAAACTGTTTCCAAGTCCCACCATTTCCAAATAGGACTATTTTGACTATTAACAAATGTAGACAGACAATAATGAGCAGGGAGGTGAATCCATGCTCAGAATAATAAAGGGCCAGTAATCACACTTCTTTCACCCGTCCCTCAACAGCTGTTTATGTTTTATTTTAAATCTGCCGAAACACTTCCTCCTAATCTCTTGATCTGTACAATAATTTCCCTTTGTTCCAAAGATGTTAAAGGTGTCTTTGAACTACTCTAAAAGGGACTCTTCGTCTGTTCCTGTCAAGGCAGGGCCGCTTTCATCATAAAAAATGAACACCATAAAAAAAATGAACATGGAAATCAAAGCAAGAAAACAAAGGTGAGAGAACTGTGCCCTGCAATAGGATAAAAGTCAGGATGGCTGCAGAAAACTATCAGTCATTATTCCCTTAAATTGCTGTTGATTTGTAGAGGGGGGGAAAAGACCCCAATGCAATGCACTGAATCTCTTCCCAGAGTTATCTTTTGTGTTTATTTCCTCCACTCTGCCTTTCTGAAATTCTCTCATTGTTTGACGCAGCTGGGAGCAAGCCTGTTAAACCCCCATCTTGTTGATAAGTAGGTGTTGTTGCTTATGGATATCCTGTTGTGTTGGCCTCCCGTAGTCTTGAATTTTCCTGTTGTTCAGGCTACACTGATTTCAGGGCAGTACTTGTGATGGAATACAATGTCGCCTCGAAAGCTTGTCAATACGGGATCCCAAAATAGTCTCAGTATTAGCGACTGCAAATCACCTCCTATCTCTTGTGTATGCTTCCATATGACAAATGTAAAAAGCAGTTGAAAATCACCCTGAATAAAAATATTCAGGAGTCTTTTCAAATAAAAAGAAGGAGTTGAAATTGGCACTTGCCAGATAACTAAGTAAACAGAAAGCGAGGCCATCCATCTTTGAAGTAGAAGATGAACAAAGCAGAAAAAGATGTATTCAAATCCAGTGCAAATCACTGGAACTCTAAGTTTAGCTTATAATTCATAGACGTCTCATGCAAAGAAATAAATAAGAATAAGAACGAGAACGAAAAAAAAAACTTGTGGAACTTTGCAATAAAAGAGAAGACGCCCGGAAGGTAATTTTAATGGGCTGGTTGTTAAATTAAATTAAAGCATATTCAATTTTGCATCCTTTTGGTATTAAATGACCAATTTCTACTCATTTGTCTAGTCAAAACAACCATGTTGCATGATGCGTACCAATTTTATTTGGAACATAGATTTTTGCCTTGAGATCAAAATACAGTGCAAAACTTGTCAATTAAACAAAGCACTTTGGACCAGGATGGCCATGGCTGCAATCCTAACACCCCTGTTAGGATAGCCTAGCCCCAGCATAAGTCCTGTGCTGACCTGGGGTGTCACTTCTGTGCCACTCCTGGGGAAGAGTTAAGGCTGTGCAAATACATGCGCTTGCCTCCCTATGTCAACGTGAGAACGAGAAGACGAAATAGTTTTGTCTGCCTATTTTTGTCAGCACCCTCTATGTCATAACTGCAGAAAGAGGATAAGAGCCCCCCAAAATGTAGGACACTCAAGAAAAATGCAGGATATGACAATAAAGAAGCCAAACCACTCATATGTTTTGTTTTCATGTGGTTAATTTAAACACTATATTTTGCAGCAGCAGCAGCAGCAGCAGCAGTAGTAGTAGTAGTAGTAGTAGTAGTAATAGTAGTAGTAGTAGTAGAAGATGATTACTTATTAAAAATATTAAGATGTACCGGTAATTCATTACATATAATGTAGACATAAAAGCCCAAATAGCACATTTATTAACCCATAGCCAAAATATATAAATTACAATAAAATAAACAAAGGCATGTGTGGACAATGAATATCTTCTGTATTGAATGATGGTGATGTACTGAAGAAAGTCATAAGGGAATGCTAAAAACAGTTCAATCACCATGTCACACGCCATTTCACAAGCATGTCACATGCATTCGGATCTGGCCATGGTGACCCATGCCTTAGTGATATCTAGACTGGACTATTGTAATGTTCTATGTGGGGCTGTCTCTGAAGATGGTCCAGAAACTACAACTAGTACAGAATGCAGTGGCCCATGCGGTTGCTGGGTCTTGTCGGTTTGACTTGGTTGGGCCATTGCTTCAGCGGCTACACTGGCTGTCCATTCATTTCCAATCTTGACCTTTAAAGCCCTCTATGGTTTGGGTCCAGGGTATTTGAGGGACTGCCTGCATCCATACAATCCAACCCATCACTTAAGATCATCGGGGAGGAGGCTCTGCTTACCATGCTGCCAAGGGCACGGCATGGAGTCCAAGGGCAAAATCCAGAGCAGTTATGGATCCACACACTTATGTCACCCTCTAGTGTTATCTTATGAAAAGTCACCTTAACTGCTCCAGAGCAAAGGGCTTAATTTGACTTTAGGATAAGGGTCCAAATTGAGATCCTCCATGGATTCAAATATCGGGGGTCACTGGTGCGAAAAAAAGTGGCATCTAACACCAAAGTCCAGAGCACAAAGGCCATGAAGTTCTCCTTTTATGACTGCCACCATAAGGAGACAATATGGGAAAGGTGCAACCATCAACCCTCAATCGAAGAACTAATCCAAAAATGCAGACTGAGATAGTTTAGCCACATCTGCAGAATGGGCTGCTATATAAGCTCCTCTGATGAGAGTGACCAATACACTTGAGAGTTCAGTGCGCAACACTGAAAAAGTTGTGGCTCAAACTGGTTGAGCAAGACCTAAAGAACCAGTGACTGACCACTGACAAGGCTAAAAACATTACCATCAATCGCCAAGAGTGGGAGTGCATTGTGAATGATGCACCTATAGCAGCATATTGGTCGAGAGCAGTGGCATTGCTATGGGGTGCAGTTACACCAGGGTACAAGCTTTAGGGGGAGCTGAGCTTGAAACTAGCAAATAAAATTGTGAAAAATGGTATGAATGAATGGAAATACCATCATGTTATATATCATTGGAAAGGTATTTTTATGCAGAATGCAATGAAACAAACTGCATTGGAATATCTATGGTCTATCAAATGTTATGGCCAATTAACCAGAAAATGAAAACACAAAAGCCTATGGAACAAAAGTGGATTTTCTTAACTCAAACTTTCCCATGTTACTGATGGCTCTGAAAGCTAATGAGATGTAATTCTGCAACTATATGGAACTAATAAGGTGTTAATATAAATCAGCTGTTAGCATAAATATCATATACAGTACATATATCATAAAACATTTACCCATGCTATCTGTAAATCCAGGCACTTCTAAGTGGTGCTCCTCTTCTGTTTAGGAGGGAAAGAAGAACTATTCCTCTTTGCCCCAGCACAGTTTCCCTAACCAATAAGGGACACAATTTTCATTTTTTAACTTAATTAAATTTGATTTTGTTGTTGTGGGGAGCCACAAAATCTTTGACTCTAGATAGTAAATATGTGCTATAGCCATGTCACTAGTAGAGCAAATAGGTGGTGAACTGCTGAGGAGGAGGAGGCAGGTTTTCCCCAATTTTCTTTTTAAAAAATACCCGGGGATGACATCACTTCTGCTCATGATATCACTTCCGGGGCTACATTTTGTGCTTCGCACCAGGCAATATGATTATTAGCTATGCCACTGGTTGAGAGGATAATCCCCTCCCCAATTGTCATCTAATGACTAAAAAAGAAGAACAGACCTTAGGGAAGTCAGCTGATTTTCCATGTACACCTCCTTGTACATGTGATGCACCTTGTCCCTCTTAGCTTGCCCTGACCCTCTCTCAGTGACAAAGTTTCTACGAGGGAAGGTGACATGGGTCTCTTCATCATCGTCTATCTCTGACATTTTTGGATTCCAAGGAAGAAGTGTAAACAGGTAAGTAGAGAATACAAGCTTACTTTGCTTCAGGATGAGGCACGCAAGCATAACGGTTTCCTAAGGCTCTTCTTTGTTACAGGTACAGCGCAACTCAACCTGAGCACGCAGGCTCATCAAACAGGTAAGTCAAACAGCATCACAAAAGTCCAACTTTCCTTCCAAGGAAGGGGTAACAGTCTCTAACACTCTTTCTTCTCTCTTTCAGGTGTCTCTGAGACCAGCCCCAGCTCCTGCAGCTTCAGGATCCCTTTCTCCTCAGCAGCTCCGCTGGCTACTTCCTCCCTCTTCCACGGCAGTACCTCCAACTGTCCTTCCCGCGTCTCCTCCTCACTCAAATTTCCCACCTCGTCCACCCTCCCCCAATAGCCTTGCACTATCCACGGGAGAATCTTCATGCCTCCCTTCGCATACCAGCAAGGGGATGGACCCACTGTGATCCCCCTCCTTCGCCCAAAGTTCCCCCGTCCTCTGTTGTGCAGCTCTACAAAGTTCTTCAAGGACCACACCTCCACAGAGTCTGGGAAGAGGTCCATGTCAAGGAGGGGGGTAATCTGGGATGGCGGTTCACATAGGATGGCGGTTCACATAATCTGGGATGGCGGCTCTCCCCCATATAAATACCCATTGGCTCCATGTTATAGCACTCATACTCCTCCCAGGGAATTTCACCACAGTACATGGTCGTAACTACATAAACAAATGAATACATCAATGATAAGAGAGAGTGTCACTGAACCTGCTCATTGCTCCTGTTACAGCTTCTCAGTCCTTAGCCACATATCTTAAATTAAGTGTAATCTTTGGGAAAGGCAGTACAATGGACCCTCTGCACCCATGTGTCCTGTATCAATGGATTTAACAGTTCATCAATAAAGAAGGTCCACATGGATGTCTGTGGGTGCTCCCACCTGCAACTACTTACTTGATTTTTAGGGTCAACTTCTGGTCTGAAGTTGTTTTCAGAAGCTTCTGCAAACCATTCTGAGGCATTTGGAAGTCAACAGAGTGGGTTGACAGGCCAGTGCTGCTTTGGAGATTAAAAAAAGTGCATTGTACATATAATTTACAAAATCTTTCATGTGGCTCCATAAACAATCAATAGACACAAATGGTGATTTTCCAGTGGTATGAAAATTACAAAAGAATAGTTTGGATGAACCCCTCCCCCTTGCATTGTGTAAAAATACACGGAAAAAAATGCATGCTTAGGCACTTGTGTTTAAAGAACCCGTTCAAAGTTAATAACCAAATCAGCCCTTAAATTAACTAAAATTCATGAGGAATGGAAGTTAGGTCAGAATTCATTACATGCATAATGAGGGAATGGAATAATGAAATTTTGTCATCCTTAATTTTAAGTTCTATTTCAAGATCAAATGCCAAGTCTTTTATTTATTCATTTGCTTGTTTTAATGAAAAGAGTTATACAGAACCAGCTCAGTGAAGAACAGGAAACTGAAAGTCTCCTTTGCCTTCCTTTTAAAAAATAATTCATTTATTTCTGTCTTGGCTATGATATGCATACATTTTTTTCTGGAGGAGGAGTATGTAAAATTAAATTTAACCTAAGCAGTGAGAGCATAATTTAGCTAGATGGAGGAATTTCAAAGTTTCATTTATTTCAGGGTGAGATATTTAACCACATGCTGAACATTACCGAGCCAATCATCATGAAATTTAAAAATGCTTAACTCTGGCTGATTTCTGCCTCACTTAATAAATTTTAGGGTTTTAAAAAATAGATACATGCCACTTTAAAAAGCTGGAATCCAGGTATGTCAGACTCATTTCATACAGAGTTAGCACCAAAGTTAGCACAGGACCAAAGTTAGCATTCATGGTGCCTGCAGTGGGGTGAAAGTGACATCACTGAGTAGGAAGTGACATCTTTAAGCAGCTGATGGTCAGAAAAACAATCAGCTTTGTTCTCACCTAGGAATTCATTAACTGCAAACGACAGGAAATAAAATGTGAATATCTTGTTCATATTTTCAAATTATGAGAAAATCCAATTGTCAATTTCACAAAACCCCATTATAACTGTCTGGAAAAATTGCTTCCATTGGCCGCATTCGGTTTGCCTTATGTTAAAGAAAGAGAAGTATAGGGAGTGGAAGACTGGAAAGATCACCAGAGAGGAGTACAGGCAGGTAGCCCGGTCCTGTAGGGAGGGGGTCAGGGATGCTAAAGCTCAGTATGAGCTGAGGCTGGCCAGGGGAGTCAAAGATAACAAAAAGAGCTTCTTTAGATATGCCCAAAGGAACAGGAGGAGAGACGAGGGGCTGGGGCTGCTCTTGGACAAGGATGGACAACAGGTGTCTGGAAACCAGCAGAAGGCGGAGCTGCTCAACTCCTACTTTGCATCCGTCTATTCACAGAAGGAGGGCTGTGCAAATGGGGGTGCGGGATCATTGACTGATTCGGGGATGTGTTTACATCCCCTAAGAGGTAATGAAAACATGGATGGTGCAGAACAGCAGATTAAGATTGACAGAGAACTGGTTCGGAACCACTTAACTGGCCTAAATGAATTCAAGTCATTTGGACCGGATGAGCTGCATCCTCGAGTTCTTAAGGAACTTGCAGATGTCCTTGCAGAGCCTCTGTCGATCATCTTTGAGAAGTCCTTGAGGAGTGGAGAAGTGCCACTGGACTGGAAGAGGGCAAATGTAGTCCCAATTTTTAAGAAGTGGAAAAAAGAAGACCCGGGAAATTATAGACCAGTCAGTTTGACTTCAATCCCAGGCAAGATATTAGAGCAAATCATAAAACACACAATTTGTGCACATCTAGACAAGTACTTGGTGATCAAAAGAACCCAGCATGGATTTACCAAGAATAAATCTTGCCAGACAAATCTGATCTTTTTTGATCGGGTTACAAGCTTACTGGACAGTGGCAATGCTGTGGATGTCATTTATCTTGACTTCAGCAAAGCATTTGACAAAGTCCCACATGACATTTTAATTAGGAAGTTGGAAAAATATGGGCTAGACAGGGCAATTGTTAGGTGGATCTGCAGCTGGCTCGATGGCCGCACTCAAAGGGTTTTAGTAAATGGTTCTGTGTCAACCTGGAGGTCAGTTTCTAGTGGGGTCCCCCAAGGCTCTGTCTTGGGACCGGTTCTCTTTAACATTTTCATCAATGACTTGGAGGAAGGGATACGGGGGAGCCTGATCAAATTTGCACATGACACCAAACTGGGAGGAGTAGCAAACACATCAGAAGACAGGAGAAACCTCCAGAGGGATCTGGATGAACTGGAATCCTGGGCCGTAACAAACAGAATGAATTTCAACAGGGAGAAGTGCAAGGTTCTGCACTTAGGCAATAAAAACCAAAAACACATAAAATGGGTATAAAATGGGGGATACTTGGCTTGGCAGCACAACATGTGAGCGGGATCTTGGAGTCGCTGTAGATCACAAGCTGAATGTGAGTCAGCAGTGTGATGTGTCTGCAAAGAAAGCAAATGCCATTTTAGGCTGCATTAAGAGGACTGTAGCTTCCAAGTCACGAGAAGTTATAGTTCCTCTTTATTCTGCATTGGTGAGACCTCACCTTGAGTACTGTGTTCAGTTCTGGGCACCTCACTTTAAGAAAGATGCAGCCAAACTGGAGCAAGTCCAGAGGAGAGCGACAAGAATGATCAGTGGGATGGAAGGGAAGCCCTACGAGGAAAGGTTGGGGGAACTTGGGATGTTCAGCCTGGAGAAGAGGAGGCTGAGGGGAGACATGATTGCCCTCTTCAGATACCTGAAGGGCTGTCATATGGAGGAAGGGGCCAATTTGTTCTTAGCTGCTTCTGAAAGCAGAACTAGAACCAATGGGTACAAACTGCAAGAAAGGAGATTCCGGCTGGAAATCCAGAAAAAATTCCTGACGGTTCGGGTGGTTCAGCAGTGGAACAGATTGCCAAAGGAGGTGGTGGACTCTCCCTCACTGGGGATCTTCAAGCAGAGGCTCGATGAGCACCTGTTGGTGATGCTCTAGGGGGAATTCCTGCTGCAGGCAGGGGGTTGGACTAGATGACCTACTAGGTCCCTTCCAACTCTATGATTCTATGATTCTATGTTTGACATCCTTGATCTAGATGATGAAGAAATACCTGGAAAAGTAACTGTCAAAAGGAGAATCAACTCCACTCCAAATACTAGGAAATCTACACTACAATATTGGCTTACCAAAAGTTTGAAAATGCTTGGTGTGAACATACGGCACAGCTACACAAAAAGTATTATAGTTAAGCCCACTCTGGGGAAGAGCAGTTTTGAGTTGCTTTTCACATGATGGATGTGAATGATTTTCATGGGCAAAGCCACTGTCCTTTTTGTATTACATTCTGGCAATCTTGGGAGAAGGAAGTCGCTAAAGGCATCAATTTTGATACATATATCCCTTAAAAACTTTACATTGGACCCTGGCAGTGTAATATCCGACACCTGGTTAAGATTCACATTCTGTTCAGAGCTCTTGCTTCTGTAATTAGCCTCACGTCTCAGGTGGAGAATCCGATCAGAACAATACAATTAATCACCAGACCATGCACAATTTTGATAACACAAGAAATGCACGCAGTTATATTTGCAACCAAACCTCATATTTCATGCAAAGGAAAGAGATGGCGTTTCAGAGCAGAGGAAAAAAATAGCCTGTGCAGTAAAAAAGCTGACAGTCAGCAGGGCCATGTGAAGGTGAATGCATAAATCAAATGACTATACCATCTGTTACAAAAAAAAAATCTTAAGGGGAATTATGTGGCTGATATTTTCTAAAAATATCTTTCTTCACAGTGTGCAAAATGCAGCTTGAGAGTTATCTGAGGAAAACTTTGGCATTGGACTAATTAGCAACTTTGGGCTTGAAAATGCATCTGTATTAAGGCAAGTGATCCACAAGCAGAAGTTATTAATCATAATATTTGAATGCCAACTGGAGAGCATCTGAATAAGCATCACGGTTCTTTCTGAGACTTAGAAGCCCTTCATAAACAGTACATTCCATGTGCACTTCCCACAGGTGTAGAGATATGCAAATGAACAGAGTGGTAAGGAAATTAAGTTTGCATGTGCAGCAGCATGAGTTGGTAACAGACTGACAGCCCAATCCTATGCTGCCTGGCTGCCATGATAATCCCTGTGCACTGCAGGCATCCGCCTGCTGTTTACTTGGTGCAAGGAAACGCTGGTCTCTTACCCTCATGTAAAAGAGAAGAGCCATAATGTG
Organism: Cryptoblepharus egeriae; assembly: GCA_030015325.1. Lineage (NCBI taxonomy): Eukaryota > Metazoa > Chordata > Lepidosauria > Squamata > Scincidae > Cryptoblepharus > Cryptoblepharus egeriae. The sequence continues at coordinate 120,981,544 of JAREYC010000003.1, read as the reverse complement.
GCTACTCCTTCCTACTCCTCAAGAGCTGGTGCAGGAAAGGAGCCTCTGCATAAGGGTAAATTAGAGGCTTCACAGATTCTAGATTAGCTCTATGGATCTAGATTTGGATCTAGATTTGAAACTAGATGAGCTCTGCTCCTCTGGACCTGCTTCCCTCCCTCCCCATAGCTTGCCTCCTGCCTGCCCCTCCCCATTCTGGAACACCTCCTCCCCCTTCCCAAACATTCCCCCTCAGCTCTCTGCTGGTTTGTGGGCCATATGGATCACATGAACCATGTACCAGCAGAGAATGGATGCTCTGCCACTGGCAGACACCCACGGTAGGGCTCATGGATGTGCTTAATGACATATTTGCAACACCCTACCTAAGCTGCAAACCCATGAAAGGTTTATATAGGATTGGACTCTGAGCTGGTAAAACAGCTTAACATTACAGAATACCCTCCCCAAACTTTACACTTATAGGTCCAGTTATTTTGGCTGGGCGTTGATGAATGAGAGTCAGTCAGTGAGTCAGTCACTCAGTGACCCTTCAGATTTGTATTCAGTATATACAGATAGACTGGCAAAATGTACCCACTTTGCAGGATTAAAATACCCCCCCCCCTTAATGCTATCCCCCCATTGTGTATCAACCCGAACAGGTGCATCAGCCCTCCCTTTTCACCCCCTTCCCATTGGAAGTTCTGAAAACTGGTTCTTAGTGGATCCCTCCGGCATGGACAGAACACCCTTCCCAAATTTCATGCTTCTAGTCCTGGCTGTTTTGGCTGGGCATTGATGGGCAGTGAGTGAGTGAGTCAGTCACTTTTCAGTTTATATATATAAACCTACCTAGGCCTGCATATATATGCATATATATTCAGTTTATATCTTATGGAAAGTCACCTTAACTGCTCCAGAGCAAAGGGCTTAATTTGAATTTAGGATATGGGCCATATTGTTATTGATGATGATGACAATGATGATGATGTTTCAATGCTGCAAGCAGATTGGCTTTAAGCCCATTTGACCAATTGGGTCCCCACAGTAATCTACTTGAGTCTTACCAAATACACACAACAACATATTGCAAAAGACATTTTGAATTTCATTTCCTAAACAAGGAATAAAATTAATAGATTTATGAAATCATTTCATAAGTGGTTTTGTACCTATGGTATTTACTTTTCAAAAGAAATCTACACATTTTGTTTGTTGACTTCTAGACTTATAAGTATGCAATTTTAAAATGCACTTAGATCCATTTGGGCCATTAAATTGCACATACCTTTTAAGCACACATTTTGGTCGCTTTCCATTCTACCATTGAAATATAAAATCTATAATGAATTGAATTTATATTTCTACAATGCTATAGATCTTGGCTGTGAAACTGAGACCCCCAAAATTTGGACCATCCAGTTCCTATGGCCATCCACGGCTATGAAAAGTGCAATTTCTCTCACATGATTAGAAATTATGGAAATCACTGGGTTTCCTCAGTATTCTCCCACGGTGTTCCCCTGCATATGTGAACTGGGCCTCTTCCACATGGCACAGCCAGCAATGTCAAGATAAATTAAAGACAAGTATTCTGCTTGACAGTTTTGTTCTCTGATGGACCTTTTGAAGCAGAGACATGGAGAATGAACAGAGTAATACTTTAGTGTGTATCAACCACTTTGGTGTTTTGTGGGTATTTAGGAGAGGCTTTTTATTAGTAGGCCATAGATAAGAGCCCCTTACTGATAGTATGGTGCCCCTACTAATTGTCAAAAATATTGTGCCTTGACAATTTTAGCACCGTGTCAATATGCCATAGGCTGAAAATGAAGGTCAGAATTTCTGAGTTAGAGAATAGGATTGCATTGCTAAACTCCAGTTAGGTCTGTCTAAGCCCTGGCATCATTCCTGTGCTGACCTGTGCTGATCCACCTGAGTTGTGGTGGCTGTGTCACCAAAGACACTTCTGTACCATTCCTAGGGGAGGATTAGGCCAGTGCACAGACATGTGCTTACCACTCTACATTACCTTGAGAACATTAACACAAGACCTATGAGTTGCGCCAGCCTAGGTTAGGATTGCACAGACCCAGATTTTGTGGTTCAAATCCCTACTCAGCCATGAACCTCACTAGGTAACATTTGGCTGGGTGACCATATGTCATAACTGAAAAAGACAACAAGGCCTCCCAAAATGTAGGACACCCAATATAAATGTGAGACCTGACAAAACAAAAGCGAAAAACACTCAGACATATTGTGTTCATGTTGTTAATTTAACCATATGTCTTATTAAACTTATTGAAAACTATTACATATAATTCAGTGATGTGATTCAAATAAATTAACAACCGGTTCTATGCCCATCTGGTAGCCACTTTTAAATGGCTATTTTTAAACTTTATATGTCCTATCTCTTGTTAACAACCAGTTCTATAGGGTAGGTGCGAACCTGCTGGAGCCCACCACTGATATAATTTATTACATATAAGATGCAATCCTGACTTTAGGCCAGAAAGCAGGCCTAAGTAGGCCATATCTGGAGCTAACAGGGCAAATCCACAGTGCTAGGAGGCCTCTAGACTGGCTTAACTGATGCTGAAGAGGCAGCAGCACAAGGGCAGCATGCTCTCTGGGCTGTGGGAGTAAGTCATATCCTGAGATGGGCTGTTCTAGTTGTGTTGTATCCTGAGGTGCTTAGGAGTGGTGCTTAGGCTGGCCTGAGGCGTAGCTTCCATTTTTGCTTCCATTTTTTCTCTGGCTTATTAGGACCCATAAGGGTCTACTCAGACATATGCCTGCTCCTGAGGTGGCTTAAGTCAGAGGGGCTGGGAGAGGGCATGTCTGCCCTGGATACAGGCTCTGTTCTACACTGGATATAGGCTCTAACTACACTGTTCTAGACCAAGCTCAACATGCACTCAACATGCCTCTTCTGAGCTACCTAGGCCAGCACTGCTAGGCCAGTGCTGGTCAATCTGTCTTGGGCCAGCCTAAATGGACTTAACAGGCCCAAGTCATACTGCTGTTGCTAAACTTGCCTATCTTGGAATTAGGTCAGCCCAGTGGTAGGTAGGCCAGCATAAGCGTACTTCAGGATTGTAATGATAATGTAAGAATTCCAAGCAGGTTCTGTGCTGCCTGCTCACAAAGGGGGACAATGAAGAATTTTTTTCCAGGACAAAGGCTAAAAAGAGGACATGTCCTGGAAAAAGTGTACATATGGTCACCCTGACCTTTGGGCCAGTTTCCCACTTTCACTACATGCATGTGGGTTATTTGTGCTGTTTGTGCACTGCAAAAAGTCTTTATGAGCTTCATCACGGCTTTTAGTTTGGAAAGACAAAGCAACAATTGGGATAAAGATGATGAATTCTTCAGTTTGACAGCAGCTGTATGAATGAAATATTGCGATTCCTGTGACATTTATTATGGCCCCAATCCAGGACAGTGTTCGGTCTGCTAAGGCTCATAGATTTTAATGGGTCTAACATCCAACTTTGTTTTGGATTATAGCCAATGTCATTAAGAAGTGTCATGGTTAAGAGTTGCAATGAAAGGTTACATTCTTTTTTCTATCCTTTTTTCACAAAGGATCACAGGTTCATAAGAGAGGATACATAATTAAGAGGAACATTTTGCACCGTGAGCTTCTGAGTAGGTTTCAGAAATTTTCAGTTTTTCAGCCAACGTTTTGATGACTTTGTTCTTCATGGGATAAGAATAAAACTTACTAAAGAACATGTACATCGTAAAACAGAAATGTGAGTAAACCAATTCTTACATTGCATTCAATGTGATTTCACCTTGTTTCCAGAGGGAAATAAGTTAAATGCTCTTGTCTCTGGCTGCAATCCTGAAGTGCACTTCGGCTAGCCTATCAATCACTGGGCTGGCCCAATTCCAAGATTGGCCAGTCCAGTTACACCAGAAAAGCTTGGGCTGGTGTAAGTCAGGCTGGCCCAAGACAGGTGGACCTGGGCCAGCCTAGCTATGCCAGCCTGGCCAGTTCAGGAAAGGCATGCTGAGGACATGTTCTGCATGGCCTAAAACAGTGCAATATGCTATATCCAGAGCCTTTTCTATGTCCCTTGAGTTTTCCCAATAGCTTCCCTCAAGTGGGTATTCTCTGACTCGCCATATTAGAAGCACATAGGAAAGAAAGAGTTTCTGCAGGCCTGGTGACCTTTTCTTCAGGCACTCTGATTACCTAACTCCCTTGGATCCTGAAGCATCTCAGAACTGGAGGGAAAACCCTCCACAATGAACCACAATTGTCACATCACACTGACTTTTGGACACGAATACGGATCTGAATATAATACTTCCAAACCCATTCATTACCTTTTTTTAAGGGGAGGGGGGTTTCACACATAGTTTTCACACTAAAGGCAAACTGCCACCCCCAATGCGCATCAACCCCCGTACGCAGCGTCCCCCCATGCAGAGCGTTCCCCCATGTGCAACACCCCCATACAACATCCCCCTGCATACCATCTCCCCATGTGAATAAGGCACAGGCTGCAGTGTCCTCTGAGCTTCACCAGCAGCATGTCTGAGCCTGGAGCCTGCATGTCTCAGCTTCTTGCAGCCAGCCAGCCACCATTCAGGGAAGCCCCCTCCTGGACTCCCTCAATAGAAAACCCTTCCTCCCAAGAAACCCCCCCCCCCCAATAAAAACCCCTTCCCCCAAGGAAACACCCTCCCTGCCTGGACCTATATAGTTAATATTTTTATATGAATATTTTGGGTTATGGAACCAATCATTTATTTCCTGTGGGAAAATCCGCTTTGTAAGAATGCTTTGGAAGATAAACATGCTTCTGGAATGAGTCAAGTTTGTCTTACAAGGCACCACTGTATACAGATTTATGACAATTTGAAAAAAAGAGTATAAAGTGGTTAAAGAAAGGAGTCTGTCTGTCTGTCTGTCTGTCTGTCTGTCTCTCTCTCTCTCTCTCTCTCTCTCTGTTCACAGTGCTTTTGCAATGTGGAAATGCAAGGTGCCTCACCTACATTTATATTTATATAATTTATATCCTGCCTTTCTTCCCTAACGAAAGGGAGCTCAAGGCGGCTAACAGCAATTAAAAGAACAATAAAATAACATTAAAAATAGATTATAAATACAGATTAAAACACAATTAAAATACAGTTAAAATACAATTAGATTATACAAATTCTAAAAACAATTAAACATACAGGCTAAAAACACATGTTAAAAACAATAAAACAACAGCCCTCCCCCCAGCCTCTCCCCCATTAAAAAGCTTTTTTGAAATAAAAAGTTTTAAGGCTCCACATGAAGCTCTGTATTGAGGGAGCTTTTCTCAGTTCTAAGGGAAGGGAGTTCCAAAGCCGGGGTGCCATCACCAAGAAGGCCCTATCTCTGGCCGCCACACCTCTCACATCTCTTAGTGGCGGCATAGTCAGTAGGACCCCCTCAGATGACCTTAGGTGATGGGTTGGAGAAGAGCTCTGTACCAGCTCTTCTGGTATTCAGGGTGACCAGAAACAACAGAGGACATAACTGTAACCATTGTATAGAAGAGGGAATTATGGCAGGAGCAAATTATTAAACCCTTCCATGATGAGCTTCTTCTGTCAAAATTTCTTCTTCTATACAAGGGTTAAAGTTATAGGCAATCTGTCCTCCATTGTATCTGGTAATTGTCTGGAACTTCTTGCAGAATTTTCTCATAGGATCATGCTTTCCTACTAACACAGAACTTATAAACTAGTTTATTTCCCACCCTGTGGATTCTACTGAGGCAGTCCACCGAGTCATAAATTGGAAGATTGTCTTCACGATGCTGGTACACTCCAGGCAATCCTTGCATAATCACACTAACTTCCAGAAAGGTGTCACAGACAGCTGGAGGAGGTCAGGCACATATGCTCGGGAAGGTGTTCCCCACAGAAACGGTACTTAGAGAGATGTTCCAGTGATGACTCTACTATGGTTTACTGAAGGAACAGTGGGAAGTGCTCCCATCATGCCTTCATGGTCAGATACCCCCAGAGGTAGTTCTCAGCAGTCAATCTTTGTTTTCACAGCATTATTTCATCCTGTAAGACCCTGCACTATGCAAGCATCCTTGGGCTGCCTGTGTTAGAAAACAGCATGAACAGTTCAGGAATAAAAGAAATCATTTGTCATTGGAATATAATTTTGGAACTGATGTACTTACCAGAAGGTTCTGTGGTAGTGGGAAAGCTAGCTACTGTTTATTTAGCTCCTGCATGAAAAATTTTATGACAAATGAATCTTTGGTTTCCTACAGATAAAAATTCAATAGAATGTCCTATCATTTCTATAAAACCTCGTCTGCCACATGGTTTGTTTTATACACGCAGGAGAGAGAGAGAGAGTGAGAGAGAATATTCCATAGCACGGATATTCTTATGAATACATGCCCATTGAGCTTTCAGCGGTCTATCCTGGAATATACTGAACTCACACTTATATATACATTAAAAAAAAATAAACAAGTCTCTCATTTGCATGCTTGGATATGAAAACAAATCTGACATGAAAGGGGTTGGCCGTAATAGAAAGACTGAAATGGCTTTGAAATAATAATTTGAAACTCACGACAGATCCACTTCATTTTCCCTTTTGGCCAAGTATTTTTCTTTTTTAATAATGTATCTGAGCCTTTACCAGAGTATAGAAACATACCATAAGACTGCAACCTTCAGAGTTAACTGCGGGATAAGTGAAGTCTTCTAAATGAGTTCAACTCTTTCCTAATTGCAATTAGCTGATAGACACATCATGTAATCATCAATGTTGTTCAGAATGTGTAAGTAAATTGCAATTGTGGTGGGGGAAGAACCCCTGCTGGTCAATATCCAAGTTAATGTTTTACACTGTAAGGGGAATTGGAGTCTGTTTTTCAGGATATCTGCCACCTGACACAGTCCCCTTGCCCTGCTGTCTCTTAAGCAAAGCACTAAAAACACCAGAGTTATACAGTAGACATCAAGTCTGGCTTTGTGTAGAGGGAGGTTGCCAAGTTCTATATTAGGAGAGTTACTTCTGAGAAACATTCGACACTTCCATCAAGATAAGTCATCCTTATTGGCAGTGAGTAGGAAATAGCTGAACCCACAGTGCTAATGCTATAACATCTAAACATATTTCACCAAAAATCACATTAGGTCATACACCACACACATACACCCCTGTGTTACAGAATTTTCTATCTGCTGGTATGTATGCTTTGCTTTGTTTTTTTTCCAAAACCACATCTTGATTTGCGGGAATTTAAGACCCAATGTAGTCTTAAATGACTGGATCTTGGTTATTGTTATTACTCATTCTGTCCAAGAGAGAGCAGCAGAGAATTGTTGTTATCACATCCCAAATTTCTTTCACTGAAGAGCTCTGCCACTTACAAATTTTCAACTTTATAACCTTTCAACCTATTGACCATGAAAAATGCTCCAACATAACGTGACACATATAAATGTTTAAAGTCTAAAGAGTAATTATCTACGTTCATAGTTAAAACTTGATTTCACAATAGAAACCATCTGTTCCCTCAAAATGCTTTCAATAAGCTGAACAACGCCCAGATTAACCCTGAGTTAGTACACTGGTTAAAATAATAGCAGCATCTTCTTCTAATTCAGGAGTTCATTTATTATTTTGGATCAAGGGTCTCACAGTGAACTTTCAATATTTGAAAGCTTAGCTTGAAAAATAAACCAAAGGCAAGGGCAGAAATTCTACAGATGTTTAAATCAGTACTAGGATATTTGTGTCCTGGACAATTGTGACCTGGTCAAATGTGTCCCAGTTATTTACATCGCCTATAACTGGGCAACAAATGTACCTGGGCAACAAACCCCATGTTATATGTCCTAATCCTTTTATTCCAGCCCTAACCTCAAATGTACCTTTGTGTTTAAAAATAAAAAGTACCTCCAATATAAATATGCACCTATTGTTATGCAAATGTCCAGGACACAAAATGAACAGATGAACTGGTCAATGTGTGATGCATTTAACTGGGACGTAGTTATCCAAATGCAATGGTTCTGTCACCTTTTATTCTACATTCTACAGTACAGTGGTGCTTCACATAAAGAGCTTAATTGGTTCCGGAGGCATGCTCTTTAAGTGAAGCAGATTTTCCCATAGGAAACATTTTTGCTTGTTATGTGAAATGCTTGTTAAGTGAGGTGCTTGTTAAGTGAGGTACCATTGTATTTATATACTGCTTTCCAACTAAGAAGAAAAAGTTCACAAAACGTTCACAAAAGGTCACAAAAATAAGTAATGACTTATCACTAATAAAATAAGCAACGGCTAATTATTAGAATTAATGATGCAAATCCAATGATTTGCATCATTAATTCTACTGGATCATAGCTACAAGTATGCTACAAAGGCAAGGGTGCCGCTCCACATTGCCTGGTGTTTTATTAACAATGATTAAACAATAACTGCTTTGCAAAAATGTGTCTGTTTCTAAAGTGGTGGCATCGCTAAACAAATCCATGTGGCAGGACTGTTTGTGATATGAATTTCCACAACCCTTCATCCGATCAATCTGCTCTTGGCAATCAGTCTTGAAATGAAGCCATCAAATAATTCTTAATTGTTTCCTAGATGGCAAAACATAGTTTGTCACATGATGCTGCCTGATAGCTAAACATGGCTTTGGTTAAAAAGCAAACTGAATTTCACAGTGAAATCCTAACCCCTGTTTAGGCAGGCACAAGGCTGGCTGGGGGTGTCACCAAAGTGCCGTAAGTAACTCCACTTCTGGTTAGATCAGTGCACAGACATGCGCCAACCTCCCTACACCACAACCGGATCAAGGAGTGGTTGAGTTGCACCGTGTCAAAGGTGGACACCACACAACATTTAGGCCTGAACATGTCAGGACATACTTAATCAGCCAGAGTCGAAGCACCTTCAGATGGGCAGCAGATGAATTGCTGAATCATTCTCAGGTGACCCATGGCAAGGTGCCAAAGTAGTCATAAGACTATGAGTCATCCAATTGGTGATTGGTTGAAAAAACCTGACTGAACCATAAAAAGAAACAGGGTACAGTGTGCCAGGTGGGGGGCATCTCGTGTGTGTAGTGGGAGCTTATATCAGTCAATATTGTTTTTGACTATGTATATATGGATTACTTTTTCTGCTGCTGAACCTGTATATATTTTTGCTGCAACCTCAAAATATCTATCTACCTCGAACTCTTGAGCTGACTTGGCTCATTTATTTTTGCCTTCATTGGTCCTCTTGCTTTTGCTGACCAGTATCCCCACCTGGACTGAAGGTCACGCCAGTTAGGGGGGCCACGAGCTCTGCTCAACACACTGGCCTAAATTAGTTATGATTGTGCCTCTCATATTCCACAAGATTATTGTGAAGACAATATGAGGGGAAGAATAGGTATGCTACCATGAGCTCCTTGGAGCAAGGATGACACTAAAATGTAAAAAATAATCTTCAAATAGTGCTAAAGAATTAAGAATTGTTTATTTTGGAAGAGAGCACTTGTCAAAAACACAAGTTACTTTTTATCTAGGAAACCAGGGACTGGTGTACTCAAAATATTTTCAGCTAAAAATTGGAGTAGCTTTATAAGTGAATTATTGTTCATATTTTTTTTTCATTTTTGGAGATTTGTCTTTGTCCTCTGTCACAGTCTCTCCATCAGTTTGTCACAAACTGGCCACAATCCTATTGTCAGCACAAACTGTAGGTAGTATATATCATCATGATTTTGTGTGATTATCTTTGCTAACTATTGTTAGCTCTTAAATAAGACTGAAATCAGGATTCCTGCTTTCAGCTTTGGTTTTAAGAGTGAACTGTGTCTAGCAATACTCTCTTCTTGGGGGGTCTTGAAGCAAAGTCCAACACCGGAGCTCCCTATTTTGCCCCCCCCCCCCAATCACCAACCCATTGATGGTCTGCCAGCCCCTAGGGATCTACCACTCCCACTGAGGTTTCAGGGGTTGACTCTGGATAGTGCCTCATTGACCACAAACCTGACCACTGACCCCGAACCTCTGGTTACACTGAATCTGACATCTTGCTAAGCCAAACTAACTCGGCAAGTGAGTGGAGGAGGAGAAATTGCAGAAACTTCCAAACTGCAGTTAGTGACATCTGAACAGAGCCAATGACATGTTAATTTTATACTAGCACAATGCACAACAGAATGCAGTTTGGAACAGTTCTTGACAGTTTCCTTTTTATGAAAGCACCATGCATTTTTTAAAAATCATGGTTAGATGAAGAGAGTCCAGTAAGGCAAACACAAAAGCTTTTCACCTTCATAACACGATCAAGACATTTGGGCCACTGAAGGTATCTTCAATGGAACCTCATTTAAGTTTTCAAATAAGCACGCTATTTAGATATATACATCCTCTTATCATCTGCTTCTCAGTTAGATAGAAACAGATTATTTTGAACCTTGGAAACCACTGCAGCAGAAAATTGCAAACAGCAGACTAAATTGTATATTACAGGAATAATGAGAAGTCAAAGGAATGAGATGATGTTAAAGAAAAAAAAAATAAGCCGACATGAAAATGACTTTTTGGTGAGTGTCAAGTCTGTGCACATTAGTCTGGTAGGAAACCTTCCCCCTTTTTCTTCTGGCTTGTTATGTCATAGTTCTCCATCAAACAGCAGAAGAGAATACCTTCAGCTAGTACATGACATGCAGGATACTTCATTAAAAGAGGTGTTCATTGCCTACAAATGTGAATTGACAGTTTCCCTATGTACATTATAATGGCGAGCATAAGCAGCCTTGCAGAGCTAAGTAAACCTCCAGGATGCTTTCTGGAAAGTTGGCCCAGTTACAACGTCATTATTGCACACAAATACTGTTGACCTAATAATAAAAATAAAACTATGCAAAAAACCCAAGATTCATTGTCTGGATTTTATCAACTTGCACCTTTAGAACATGACAATGAGTTTGTTCAATTTTTTTCTGGCTCGGAAACACAATATAATATTTCTCAACTGGGAATGATTGCAGACACATGGTTTGTACGGGTGTGTGGATTCTACATATGTTTACTTGAAGGTAAATTTCAGTTCAATGCCCTTACTAGTGGTTTCCAAATTTAATGGGATCCTGGCATTATTCCTTTGCAGTGGTCTCATCTTCCTGGGCCTCACCCCATCTTGGATTGTGCAAAAACTCATGTGATTCTTATGAGAGTTCTCAAAAATCATGAGATTTTCAAGCTCCAAGACATCAAGAGAGCCAGGAATGGTGGAAGAAGAAGCCACTGAGATATCCCTTGGTACCCCTGTGAGTTTGCTGCAGCATCATCATGCGCCACTGTGCAATTTGATAACAACACCAAAAAAAAAAAAAAAACAACTGAAAAATTGTTAAAGATAAAGGTGTCCCCTTTAGGTTGCTCTGCTACTCATGACGGACTCAAGGGCAGTACTCATCTCTGTTACAAGGCCAGCATTGTTCAAAGATGTCTCCATGGTCATGTGGCCATCATGATTAAATAAATACTGTTACCTTCCCATCAAATTTCCCTACTTCTGAAATGTGAGTTTGGCAGGAACTGGGCAAGTAATGGAGCTCACTCCACCATGTGGTACTTGGGTCTCAAACCATCAACTTGCTGACCTCCATGTCAACAAGCACAGCGTCTTTAACCACTAAGCTGACTGCAAAGACTGCAATATACTGCTGGGCTGAAGGTTGTTAAAGGGCTGAATAACATGTTGAAGCTGTCATAGATATAACCATCCTGGAAATGATTTGCTCCAGCAGCCCTCATGAAACCAAAAGGCCAACCTACAGGAGGACCAAAGAACTGATTTTCATGCCTTGCACCAATAAGAGGTCTATGAATTACAGAGACTTCAGGATACTGAGTAAGTGGACTCATTATAATGGCTACTAATGGTTAAGGATGAAATCCTATAAATTTATCTGGGGGTATATCCCCCTGAAAATGAGTGTGGTTCACTTCAGAGTAGATGAATGCCTACAAATGCATTATAAGATTATCACAAGTTTCATTTGTTTCTGAGATGGATTTTGTGAATTTGCCATTGCCACCATTTATTTTTCATTTAATGTCCTGAGCTGAATGGATTCATTCCTGGTTCTGCCAAAGCTTTCTGGAGCAGAAGCACTCAATACCTGTCATCTCAACATTCCACTGAATAATAACAGCCCTGGTTATCAACAGCCTTTCTTCAGATTTTTCAATACTGCCAATTTTGTGCTTTTATATTTACGGATAAAAGAGATTCAGATTTCAGAGTCCAGCTGTTCCAGTGTTAATCATGCAACCAATTTTCAGATCCATCTATACGTAGAACTTTATTTACATGAACTATTCAAGCAAATTTGCTTTAAACGAACACAAGTGAATTTAATGTTTAGAGCTAAACTCCAGCCAAAAATGTTTAAAAAGTAAAAAGATGAAATAACAGAGGCCATATTATAATTTCAGAGCACTTATTGACAATGGCTAGGATCCAGAGCTTTGGGTGCATAGGTCTCTCATTATTTGTTATGGCAATTCCGTACTGCAGAAATATGGAAAATTTCCTCCACCACAGTAGTCAAAGAACAGGGGTAAATCACCCGAAATGGGGTAAAAATGAAATTCCTAGGGGTAATGGATGGGACAGTGGGGAGCAACTTAAGCCAGCCACAGCTTTGCGTGGCTAAGTCCGAGCACTGTAGGATCACATCCTACATTTTGCCCTATGTTTTTAAAATAAAAAGTCTTTATTTTTTTGAATAGATTCAATAAAATTTTGAATTCAAATTATTAATAACATATGATTTCCTTCCTTTCAAATCAAGGGGATAATCCCTACAATCCTGAGTAACTACGGGAGCACATAAGAGACATTACGTGCACCCGTAGTTACGGCACCACTTAGTGAAAACCTATGGGAAATTCATATTGCAATCCAGAGCAAATTATTCTTACACCGGAGCAAGGAGTCCCCGTAGTTACTCTGGATTGCACCCAATGTCAGTGTATCTAAATATATTTGGGGATAAAAGGTAAAACAGTTTCCTGACCCCTGCTCCACCAGAATGTATGGAAAGCCACCATGCCTCCAGAAAGGTCCAGAATAGGAAGAACTATGGGACATTCTGGAGCACCCCCCCCCAAAAAAAAGCAAATGGAAAGGGCCTGGTGTGTTTGCACTGAGGCCAATCAAATGGGTTTTTGACTCACAGCATATAGTATGAAAACTCACGACTCACTAGTAGTTTGAAAAATGCTGAAATAACTATTGACCAGTTGGAACAGTACTTTGTACTGAAACCAGCAGGTCTAACTTCGGATTAGATACTTTGAACATGATTTTGAAACTGCTTAACCAGGAAGTCGTGGGAAAAAAAGTGAATTGGGATTTTCAAAAGCATTTAACACACTTAAGAGCTGATAATGCATTGAAAGTTAATGGGACTTGCACATATAAACGACTTGGATGCCTTTAACATTCCACCTACCCTCTCTGTTCAGGAAAGCATATAAGAATGTGCTTAAAGCTAAGCACAAGCATAATTGCTTTTCATAAATAATGCTTCAGAAATAAACCTAGGAAAACTAACTTAGCAGAACCAACTTCTATCATCAGATACAGTAGAAAGATATGGTTTGAAGGAGCAGAGCAGTGTAGAAGACTTGAATTCAACAAAAATCACATAGCAAATAAAGATGTACATTTTTATCCCACCTCTATGCACAATGTTATTAGATTGCTCCATAGTTTTTGTCTTTATGCATTTCTTATACATTTTTATTAATATTTTTAGGTAAGAAAAAATTGTTTCCTGGTTCCTCAGAATCTATCCCCCCATTTCAATTTACAACATTCTCTCTTATTTCAGTGTTTCTATTAGGGAGAAAATATCAGGCTAGCTTGACTGTCTGTAGCATATTAGATTTTATGTATAGCAATTAAATTCCCCTCTGAGCCATCTGGTTTATTGGTTGTGTAGATTTAAATTTTCAGCTTGTCCTCCCAATTTACCTCTTCTAAAGCTAGCTTGTTTAGTTCCATTTCCTTTACAATTCACCCATATTTATCCTTTGCAACTAGAATAATAGTTCTGTCTGAGATGGTTAATAATCTCAGGGCTAAGTTTTCAAACATTAGTACAGTGGCGCCTCACGTAAAGAATGCGTCACATAAAGTATGTTTCACGTAACAAACAAAAATTTCTCTAGGATTCTGCTTCATGTACAGAATATGCTTCACGTAAAGAACACATTCGTTGGCAGTTGGGGCAGACACGCTGGCCGGCAGCCTGTTTAAAAAGCATCAGGGCTGCCTAGCGCACCTGCCCATAGTGAAAGCAACACTTCCATGCTGTTCCTCCTGTGGCTGGACGTCCGCTGGGCAGAGGGAGAGAAGAGCAGCAGAGAAGAGGGAAGCAGCTCAGGGCTGGCCAGATGGGAGCAGGGGAAAGAGAGCTCAGGGTGGAGAGAAGGAGAAAGTGGGGACACGCTTGGAAAGTGTCTTTGACTGCAGAAGAAAGTCTCTTGGATTGCAGCCTCCTAACCTTGTCTACCCAGAAGTAAGCCCCATTGTGTTAAATGGAGCTTACTCCCAGGAAAATGTCTTTAGGACTGCAACCTAAGTAGACTTCATAAGATCATGCACATTGAATGCATGTTTTGAATTCAATCCCAGTGTTCTGTCATCATTTTTACATCCAGTTAATATTTTTATATGAATATTTTTGGGGTTGTGGAACCAGTCGTCTGAGTTTCCATTATTTCCTATGGGAAAATCCGCTTCACATAAAGAATGTTTCACGTAAAAAACATGCCTCTAGAACGAATTAAATTTGTTATGGGAGGCACCATTGTACCTGCAAAAAAAAGGGGGGAAGGAAACATGTTCAGAGATTATCAAGAACAGTATTTTGTTTTCTCTGTTGAGGATAGAAATGGGTCATTATAAAAGCATACCGATACAAATGTTTCACTCCCCATATTATTTATTTATATTTTATTGGCATCCTTCAGTCTCGAAAGACTATGGTATCGTGCACTGATTGGAGGTCCTGAAACAGCATCTAGTGTGGCTAAAAAGGCCAACTCGAGAGTGTCCATCCCTTCCACACTGAGGACAAATAACTTCCGTCCCCTGCCCAAGCCCCAGGTTTCGCTGCTTTCGGGTCTGCCTCTTTGCTTCAGCCTGCCGAACAAGTGTCTCTTCCAGTTGGAGAAGGCCATGCTGGGTCTTTTGCCTCCACGCTGAACGATTGGAGGTCAAGGTTTCCCAGCTGTTGATGTCCATTCCCAAGGCCTTTAGATCCCTCCTGCAGATGTCCTTGTATCTTGGAACCTACAAAGTGAAGTCTTTCCTTAGGTCCATCTACCTCTCCCTCTCAGGGTGACCATATACCAGACTCAAAAATAGAGGACAAGTCACCCCAAAAATGTAGTCCATCCAAGAAAAACTGACAAAATAAAAGTTAAAAACACACGTATATATTATCACTTCCATGTTCTTAATTTTTAAAAAACAATATATTGCTATATTACAGACCATAAGTTTCAAGACACTTCCCCTTCCCAAAGTATCTATGGTCAGAGACTTTGTAAAAAGCCTGCCTGGGCTTGAGGATAAGAAAATGCAAAAAATTGAAGGCAGCATTTTGACATGATTTAAATAGTTCTTTCTCCAAATATGAAACTAGAGCAAGGGAAATCAAACAGCACAATCCAAAGTAACTATGGGAGCTCTTACGTCGTCATAAGAAAAATTTACTATGGATTGCTCTATGAATTTCCCACAGGTTTCCAATAGGTGGTGCCGTAACGACGTTGACGTAAATGTCTCTTAAACGCTCCTGTTGTTACTCTGGATTGTGCTGAAATTTTTTTCTTCCAGCACAGTTATATAAAGACATATTGTATGCTTAAAAATGCACTTGACTATCAGGAAGATTGTAGCAGTCACCATGAAAAACCTGATAGTCATTGTCATACTGAAGACTTTATCATTATTATATTGGGGAAAATGGTTAACTTACATGTGGCAGTGTTATTGCCCAACTATAGCAATAAATATATAGGAATCTGCAATATATAGGAATCTGCAATAAAGCTGCTGAATAGTTCTTTCTGTATAAATAAATTTGTATTAAATACAAACACTCTCTTTAAAAATTGAGATCCTTTAAAGGATATTTGCAGATATTTAAAACTCAAAATCCATCAAGAGATGAAGGGAGGTAGATGTGATGAAAATGTTTTTATCAGTTGAGGGGAGAGACACACTTGATGGTGTTGCCCATTTTGTTTGATCAGTCACTGGTTTTTGGGAAAGGGAATATGAACTATTATTTGGATTTGGCCTGTTATATGGTGTTTCAACAATAATCTTTATGTGTATAGCAGATTATTTCGGCCAGAGGTTTGAGCTTTATTATGTACTGGATTTATTTGTGTCTTCAAGTATTCTTATGGAGATGCCAATAAAGTTCTCATGACTTGACATGACAAACAAAATCATATAGTCAGTCATACAATCCAAATCCACAGAGAATTTAATCAATCTTAAAACAATAAAAAAACTGGCATGGTAAAATCAAGCAGCAAAAACCATCACTATAAAAAAGGAACTAAGCCTGTAAATGCCATTAAAAGTTGTTTTAAGAAGGCTGTGCAATCAGAAGTCTAGTCAAGAAAGACTCTTTTGGCTTGACTTACCCCAAAGTAAAAAGGGAACAAATGTTTCCTTATTCCAAGGAAATATCCTGAGGCCTTTTTGAGGCGGAAACTCCCATATGGGATGCAGTGGACACTGCGCTAGTTCCTATACATTACCACATGCGGAATTAGGTAGGATTGAACTGACAAAAGTATGGTGCCTTGATGTTTTAATAATGCCATTACTTTTTAATGTAATGGCATTCTGAACAACTTCAGAATTAATTTGGCAGACTGTATGCTTGTTGTACTTGGAGAATATCAATGAATTAGCTGAACAAAAACAGTACACATTTTTTGGTTTTGGATATTTTCAAAACTTGTCATTTTAAGCCATAGTTTCTTCAATCACTAAATCAACATGTCATATCCATTGTTTTCAGTTGTGGAAATTTAAAACCTTAATTTGGGACCCTGTTATTTAGTTGTCAGTTGATATTCTCTCAGTGGATCACTCTGATTTTTTTTTAAATGAAAAGTCTTGAAAATCCATTTCAAAAGGAAGATGCATACCGCATTCTCCTTGTCATTCACAATGGACATATAGATATCATATGACCATCATCTACTTGGCTTGTTTATTTTCCCTCATTTGTTCTCATGTGTGACATGCATACCTGTTAGCACAAAAATGCCATGTTATACGCTGTGTGTGACACTGGAACACCCGGAAAAAGTATGAGTCTCGAGATACAAACTGCGCAGTCTTACACATATTCACTCAAACATAAGTCCTGCTGTTTTCTATAGTCCCAGGAAAGTGTGCCTAGGATTACAGGGTTTAAAAAGCAGGCCACTATTCATTACATAAATACAGTGGTCCCTTGATCTATGGGCATAATTTGTCCCATAAATCACAGGAGTGAGCCCCACTGATTAAAATAGGGCTTACTTTGGAGTAGACCTAAAGCTAGCTAGGTCTCTCACACTTCTTTCCTTTATCCCCCTTATATAGGAGTGAGCCCCATTGACTGTAATAGGGCTTCCTTTTGAGTAGACACATTTCTGTGCTAAATATTTGACTGTTCTTGAAAGAGAAGAAGACATCTCAAGACAGAGGAGAAATATGAACCAATCACCAAGACAGCCCTGACCACCTCCCGCAAATCTGCTATTCTGTTTGTAAATACTATTATCCAAGCTATCCATAATGGTCCTGACATGGAAAATAAAACCCCAAGGAATTTGCATTAGCTAACACATTTGGATTGATTCATATATTATCTTTGACTCAAGTTACTCTTTATGATACAGTTCCTGCGCACTTGGAATATGGAGCATAATGAAAGTTATGTGAGATGGAAGAATTACTTGACGTTGTTGGACCTAAAAGTTGGATCTAAAAGAATCATCATCTGTGGATTCTCACAATATTTTCATTCCACAGCCAAATTGTAAAAGCGTTCGTCTTTTATTAACACAGATAATATCAGATCTGTTCTAGTTCACAGGCATGCAATGTTATTTAACACAAAGGCTTTGATCCAAACACAATGTGCATGAGGGCCAGTTATGACAGATGGAGCACCACACATTTTTAGAGTATTTTATTCTGCCAAAGATGGCAACAGGAAAGGTTGGCTTCTGTGCATTACTAGTCTCTGAGTAGCTGATCCATTTGCTTGGTTCTGTTTTAATAAATAGGCAACATAGGGAAGGATGACAGATTAAAGGGGGAGGGCTTGAAAACTATGTTGATAATAAATTGGTGCTAATGAATGCATTCAGTTGCAATATTCTAAACATACCATGAACTGTATATAAAACATGTATAAAAAAACGTAGTATGTTTTATATTATGAAAATCTCCATGTGAACCTCGGCATTAACAACAAGGTGCTATGACAATTTCTACAGATGGCTGTTTAATATGTAAATTAATCCGCCAAGGTGACCATATGACCAGAAATTTCCAAATTTCCTCTTTTTTTAGCCGCCTGTCTGGGTGTCCTCCGAAAGGGCTTCATTGTCCTCCACTTTGGCTTCATTTTGGAACTTGTGTGCAGGACCCCATCATGTCATAGGTCTTTGGATTTGTATTGAAGAGCAAAATTCAGTGCAAAAATATCTCCTTCCTATCAAAAGTTCTGGCCATAAAACTAAAAATCAAAATGTGCATTGCGCTCTATAGGAAAGTGGAAGTGCCCAATATCATGGCTTTACTTGTGAGTAGGCAAACGTGCCAAAGTCCACTGTAACGGCCAGGCTGACAGGAAAAGGCATTATCCTCCTTTAGAAGTTTGGGCTCCTGGTCACCCTGTCTGACTCAGTGAGTATCATGCTCTTCTGTGGTACATATAATTATAGATCAGCCAGAGATCTTGCTCTGCAAATTTGTCCAACTACAGTATACCATACATCCAAGGGGTTATTTAAGCACTTTAATTATTTACTGTGAGATCAGAGTCACGTGAAGCCTTCAACTTGTAGCAAGTGAAGAGAATGATAAGATCACTAGGGTACCAGTGTTAAATTAAAGGAAAAAAATCAAGTAAATTTAAAGCTATTCATCTGAAGGTATCAGAAAGACAAGTTTAAAGTAACATGCTTACTTCTTCTACCTTGTGTACTCCTCGATCATGAACAGACTTTATGGGTGGTCCAATATTTTCAGAATTCATTACTGCAGATACTCGAGTATAAACTGTGCCTAAGTTGGGGGTTAAACAAAGAGAGGTATCTGATTATAGTTTTGTCTGATTTTACCGAGGCCAGATCCTGAAAAATAGCCTTCCACTAATTGTTACTTAAGAATTCTCCAATTTATTAAAGAAGTCTCCAATTTATTAAAGGTAAAGGTGTCACCCGCAGGTTGCCCTGCTAGTCATGACCACCTCTTTCCCAACAATATATAACATGATGGTATGATTATTGCTACCCCATTTTTCAAAAATTTAGCCACTAGTGTAAAGCTCAGCTTGTAACCCCACTAAAGCTTGTAGCCCAGTACAACTGTACCCCTTGCATCCTCCTAGCTATGGCACTGTGTCCATAGCTGCTGTGCCAGCACTTGAAGGGTAGCAGCTCATGGAGACTACCCTGGAGAATAAGAAAAGATGGGCTGCTTGTCTTCAGGGCTGCTGCCAGCACTTGGAGGTGGAACAGTGGCTGGAGATACCTTTGGAGCAGCCCTGTGTGGGGAACCTAGTCATTCTGCTCTGGCAACTGCCTGGCCTCCCCACCACCATAGGTCCAGACAAGCCAGCCATGACACCGCCTCTTCTATCCTGAGGGAGCTGCTGCTGTCGCTGCTGCCTTGTTTCCCTCCTCCCAAGGAGACCATTTCTCTCTGGTAAGACTCTGCATTTCCCCTCTGAACTATCATGTGGGTAGAAGGAACTCTTGTCCATCATTACTGTATATACCCTAATCAAGGGGTCTCCAAACCCTGGCCCAGGAGCCAGATGTGGCCCTTGGCAAGTCTCAATGTGGCCCCTGGCAAGACCCCTTTACTGGCCCTTGGGCAAGCCTAGTAATTAACTCCAATACATTCTTAAATGTAAATTTATTCAAATTTGAAATGTAAATTAGTTTTCTGTCTCCCAGTGTCAGAGAGATGATGGGCGCAATCCAGAGTAACTATGTGGAGTCCTTGCTCCGGTGTAAGAAAAATTTGCTCTGGATTGCAATATGAATTTCCCATAGGTTTTCACTAGGTAGTGCAGTAACTACGGGTACACGTAATGTCTCTTACGTGCTCCCGTAGTGACCCTCCTGCCAAAACGTTTAATATATTCTAATGTGCAGGTCTTTTTCAGCCAGTTTTGTTCTCCAAAATCAGCCTGCTCATTAGTTTCAAGGGCACATTAGATTCAAGTAATTATGATAATAATAAGTGAATTGAATGATAACTGTAGTTTTTAAATGTTGAAATGCATTAAAAATAAGCAGATATGTCATTAAAGTATAAAGCATATTTTAACTTTATGAAAAAGTTAAAGTAGCAATGTTAAAAGAAAAAACAAAAAATAATAAAAAATTAATAAAATAATAGCTGGATAAAAATAATAAAGAAATAAAAATAATAGAGGTATAAAGGAAAATGAGCTTTAATCAGGTCTTTGCCCAGATTGTGGTCTAATCTATATTGTATTGTGCTTGCAGCATTGAAAGATCTTACTGATTGCATGGAATTTTCATAAACATTTAAAATGCTCATTCAAAGTGCTTATTACTTTATAATAAATGTCTCCTGATGCTCTGAGGAAGGGAATACTGTCTGGAGGTGCTCATGACAGTGATGGAAAATTGATGAGGTTTGCACTCTACCTGCTTTTAAACAAATCAACAACAGAGTGGAACAAACATGCATCCGTTGATCAAACATGGACATTGGGTAGTGGGCACAATAAAATGGAGAGGAAAATATAAATCACTTCTCTCTCTTCCATTAGGTATTATGAAGACTCGTCAAATGACTTTCTGATGTGAAGTAGTACCAAGAACGAGTATATATAATTAAGTGAGCTAAACAGCACTGAGATTATTATCAAGTACAGTTACTCATGCCTATGAAATGCTCAGCTTTGCTTTCGGTGTGAGTATGAAGAGATAATTATACAGTTACTCCATGTTTCACTTTCTCCATAATTTACATAAGAAGCACTACAACTAAAGCGATGCTAATAGCCTGAGAAAAAACCCTCCAACGTAATGAATCCTGGAGTATGGATTAAAGCTTTAATGCCTCACTAAAATGGGGGTCAGGAGGATAAACTGACACTGGCACTTGGCAGCAATTACGGTATCGAAGGTTCAGAGATGACCTTAGGACTTGCTGTTCTTTTGTGAAGGTGTGAGTGCTGTTTTTTAAATTTTTGCTTGATTTTACCCACCATATGACTTTTCTATTAGTATTTCATTTTTCTTTGTTTATATCCAGCAGCATAGTTGTTCAACATGACAAACCTGAACTACAGAACATTCAGACATTATATCTGAAATACAGAAATTCTATGTGATAGCTTAAAATTTAATAAGTGATATAGCGTTTGAATTAACCACATTAAAACAGTATATATGATTTTGTTTAGCTTTTATTTTGTCATGTCCTCCAAGTTTCTTGCATGTCCTAAATTTTTTTTTTTTGGGGGGGGGCGGCTTGTCCTCCTGATTATGATGTCTGGGTATAGGACTGACCCATCATGTCTTTGCACTAGGTCACATTTCTGTTTTGATTTTCACACAAAAAGATGAACTGTAGTGAGAAATAAAGTCTGTAGAGTATTGGCATCCATCAGTCTCAAAAGACTATGGTATCGTGCTTGGCGCTGTATGTGAAGCACGAAGGCCTGGGTAGATTGATATGGAGAAAAGGCTGTTACTCAAGCAGCAAATTCCCCCCTCTCCATGCCACTGCAATAGTCCAATGGAATGGCAGAGCTGATACAATTGGTCGCAGAGCTGGGCTAAGGACAGGAGCTCATCCTGTCTTGTGGGGACCCGGGTCACAAACTCTGGTCTACTGATTAAGAGGCACAGTGTCTTAACCACTTGAGCCTCCCACAGCCCTAATATCTGTATATTTTCTAGAAAAAAGGTAGCCAGTAACCTGTTTAATTAAAAGTAAGCTTAGAGTGAGGTTATCCTAAGTTGAACAACAGCAAACTGAGTTCTTCAGCTGCTGGGTGAATATGGTTTATATCTAAATTAACCTATGTGGTGGGAAGGTAAGATCATTCCGTGGACATGTGGACCATATATACACGATGGCATCTTCAGACAATGCTGCTTATATGGCTCTTGAAAAAGGGGACAAGCACCACACCCTAAAGTCAATCACTACTGTTGGGGACACCTTTACCTTTCTGTAAATGAAGTGAATGGTGACTTAATAATCAGTTTTCTCTCTATTCTTTTGGGAATTTTATCTTTGTATTATTCATACTGGGTTTTATTAAAAATATTTTATAATAACACAGCTCCCCCCAAATATGCACTGTTCATCAGTAAGCTTCTTACCAAAGCAAATTCACCAGTGTGAAGATTCATAATCAAAGAATAAGAATGTGAAAGGTATAGCACAATCATATGTACATATACTCGTACATATACTAACTACAAAATTAAATTCAGTTAGATGTACACCCTGGCCCAAAATACAGTACTGCAGAACAAAAGTACCCAGAGTGCCTTTTACTTGCTAAGAAAAGCATGTAGAGTATTAATTTCCCACAGAAGATGCTGAAACCTATATCACTGATTTTAAAAGTGGATTTTTATATTCACTTGTCTAACCCAGGGTTTGTATTGCTGACATTTTATTGTTTTAATGTGCAATCCTAAACTAGGCTGGCACAACTCATCAGTCTTTCAGTGCCCGTGGTGATGTAAGGAGGGAAGCACATATCTGTGCACTGGCCTAACTCTCCTCCAGGAGTGGTGCAGAAGTGTCTTCCACCACTTTTATGACACCCCCAGGTCAGTACTGGACTTATGCCAGAGTTTAGGCCAGCCTACTGTCACTGGAGATTAGGGCTGCAATCCTAAAGACACTTTCCTGGGAGTAAGACCCATTGAACACAACTGTGCTTACTTTTGAGTAGACATGGTTAGGATTGCACCCTAGGACTGCAGTTTATTCTAATCACTTTATGCAGGTTTTGTACAGGCTGGGTAGGTAGGAACTTATTACTTGGCATCCAGGATTTGGTTAGAGTGATCCTTACACCCAAGCCTCTGTCTCATGTGCTTTCTGATGGGTACAAAGGTAAATGCTTAATTGTTTTTACTCTAAAGATGGGGCATTCAGCCAGCACTGTGCACAAACAATGTCTATTTCACATTTTTAGGCTATTTTTTGGTTTTCTTTCATAGGTTAACCATAAGTAGAAAGATCCATTTGGAGGTAACTGCAAGGGCATTTTCAGATCAGCCCCACGGTTTCAATTTTCACTTTCTGATGCAGTGGTGGGACTATGTGTTTTTGAGCCACGGGCAAAAAACTGTGCATTTAGCTGAGGCTTCTCCATTCACCTTGCCCCAAGAAGGCTTGCTCCTGACAGTGCCCACGGCACAGCACTGACAGTGTCAATTTTTATTTCTCTCCCTCCTCATTTGATCAGTTTTAAAATTCCACTTAACGGGGTATTTTGGCCAGCCGGATGCAGTAGGACAGTTGACAAACACTGGATGAGATCTTCATTTCTGCTCTGTTGTTCTATGTTTTATAACTGGTGGTTTTTACTTTGTAATGGGCATTCACAGCAGGCTCACATTTCCTATTGGATGAATAGCTCAGTTTCCCACAGGGTCTCGAACCTCAAACTTTCATTGCCTGCAAATTGTGGCATGGCTGTTGCTTACCGATCACAGCCTTGAGCTCTTATCACCATATAACCAGTGTTCCTATCTCTTTAAAATAGCTGGGGTTCCATTTATTTTTTTTCTGCTTTGAAGAGCTGGAGAGTTGGGGAGTGGATCGCTCCTGAAATTGGGAGCAGAGAGATAATTGAGCATGTGTAGTGGGAAAAGCTACTTCCATATTATCCATTGGGATTGTCAAAAGATCACCCCACCAACTGCAGAGTTTCTCCAGCTTGGAGTTTGAATGAGCTATTGGAAACACGAACTGACCAAAGTATAGTAAAACCTTGGATTGAGAGTGTTTTGGATTGAGAGCATTTTGCAAGACAGTCAAACATTTCTAATAAATTACATCTTGCAATACAAGGAAAAAATTAGTCTCAGCTGGGATACAGCCAGTTTCGGTGCTCTGCCAGCTCCTGCTCAGCCTCTCCTGAGAGACCAGCCTATGCATGTCAACTCTTAAGCAAGCCTGTTACAGTCAATGGGCAGTGGTGGGCTCCAGCAGGTTCGCGCCTACTCTATAGAACCAGTTGCTAACGAGAGATAGGACATATAAAGTTTAAAAATAGCCATTTGAAAGTGGCTGCCAGATGGGCAGAGAACCGGTTGTTAATTTCTCTGAATCCCATCACTGTCAATGGGGCTCACTTGCAGCCTGAGAGAACTGAGATGCTAAAATCGCAATCCTAAACATGTCTATTCAGAAGTAAGTCCACTGTGTTCAATAATACTTACTCCCAGGAACGTGTGGTTAGGATTGCAGCCATAGTGCCGGTTAATTTGTTTTATTTTTCTTTATATTTTGTATTTTATATTGCAGTATTGAAATCATTTTTATATGAATATTTTTTGGGAGTTGTGAATCGAATTGTCCGAGTTACCTTTATTTCTTATGGGAAAATTCACTTTGATGTACAAGTGTTTTGGATTACAAGCATGCTTCTGGAATGAATTATGCTCATATACCAAGGCAACACTGTGAATTAGGACATCTATTTTAGAAATTGCTGGTATTCTTAATAGAAAACAGAGGGGCCGATGTGTTAAAAATACTATGGAAGTGAACATAATACAGGATCACTGTATTTCTCATTGTCGGCACAGTTGTGTTCTTTGTTTAGTATTCTGGATTGCATTTTATAAAAATGATGCTGGATCAGAAACGACTGAGTCAGTCCAATCAGGCAGCAGTCAGAAAATGGCAGGAGAGCAAAGCACTGCAGCTTGGAATTTGAATTGGACATTGCTAGATTGATCCAGGGCTATCTGCGAGAGAAGATTGTGTCCAGCTTGCAGCACAACCCTTGTAAATCCTACAGGAAGACATCACACACATAAGAATGCCAGGTGTTTTTAACAGACTCTATGTGTGAATGATAGGATGGGTGTGATTTGTTGAGTACCATAAGCTTTTCCAGAGTGTTGGTGTGTATATGCCAAAGCATTTGTATGGCACATGGCACATATAATTGCTTCTGCACAGTTACACATGCATGAAAGCATGTATGATAAATTGTGTCTTGGGCACTTGATAAACGGTAGTGTTAGAGGGATCTGGGACTGGGATGGAAATTAACCTTTATTGCCAGTCCACATCAGAAAACGTGAAAAGCTTGTGGGTCATTTTGGACACATTGGCAATCCTTTTATATTTTTTATTCCAAGCATGCACCAGAAGAGCATAAAGACACACAAAATCTGTGCAAAAGCAAACCTTTTGAAACAGAATTTTTAAGCCCATACCTATCTCTAGCAGACTTCTGGATATTTCCTAGGACAGCGTTTCTCAAAGTGGGGCTCGGGACCCCTTTGGGGGTCGCCTAGAGCTTTCCTGGGGGTCGCCTAAAGACCCCTGGTGCAGGGGGCCAGGGCAGGCTTGCCAGACATCCGGCTGTAGCTGCGCACACACTGGGGCTGACTGACAGCCTCAGGGCCCAATCCTACGCATGCCTACTCTGAAATAAATCCCATTATAGTCAGGGAGCTTTAGTCCCATATAAATGTGGATAGGATTGCACCCTCAGGGCCCAATCCTATGCACGCCTACTCTGAAATAAATCCCATTGTGTTCAATGTGTGCATACAACACACATTTCATTTGTAACAATGAAAATACATCCTGCATATCGGATATTTACATTACGATCCATAACAGCAGCAAAATTACAGTTATAAAGTAGCAACGAAAATAATTTTATGGATGGGGGTCCCCACAACATGAGGAACTTATAAAGGGGTCACGGTGTTAGGAAGCTTGAGAACCACAGTCCTAGGGGGAAGGGGATGTTTATCCCCTTCCTTTGTGGAAGGACTGAGGCTACTGGTATTACTGGTGTCGAATATTACTGTATTACTGGTGTCGAATAGAGAATCTTTTTGTTGGGCTCTGCAGCTTGTCTGGAGGAGCTCCTTCAGTCCCTTCCTACTCTATGGCTGGTCTCTCCATCTGCACTATATTCCCCCCTAAAACAAAAAAACCCCTCTACATTACCACCACTTACTTCAATTCTCTCACAGAGCAGTGGCATCACTAGGGGGTGCAGTTGCATTGGGCAACAAGCTTTAAGTGGGCAACAAGGTGAGCTAGAGGCTCGAAGTACTTACTCCCAAAATTGTGAAAAACAGGGTATGTTTGAATGATAATAACATCATGTGATATATCATTGGACGAGTAATTTAATGCAGAATGCAATGAAACACACTGCATTGGAATATATATATTCTATGAAACATTATGGCCAATTAACCAGAAAATGAAAACACAAAAGCTTATGGAACAACAAGCGGATTTTCTTAGACTTTTCCATGATACTGATGGCTCTGAGAGCCAATGAGATGTAATTCTTATACTGTCTGGAACTAATAAGGTGTTAATATGTATCAGATCACATTTCCGTACATTTATATTATATAATAATACGGTTACCCAAGCTAATTGGGTATACAGGCACTTCTAAGTAGTGTTCCACTTACATTTAGCAGGGAAAGAAGAAACATTCCTCTTTGACCCAATACAGTTTCCCTAATCAATAAGGGACACAATTTTCATTTTTTTAAAAAAAATTAAGTTTGATTTTGTGGTTGCACAGGTGGCAACCACAAAAATCTTCTTTGGCTCCAGATAGCGAGTAGGAGCATTAGCTATGCACTAGCAGAGCAAATGGGTGGTGAACTGCTGAGGAAGTGGCGGCAGGTTTTTCCCCAATTTTCTTTTTAAAAATACCTGGGGAATGACATCACTTCTGTTGTGACATCACTTTCAGGGCATCATTTTGAGCTTTGCACCAGGCTACATGATCATTAGCTACGCCACTGCCATAGAGTCACTCCTCTGACTGTTGCTGGTCCAGCACTGTTTGTGGCCATTCCTCCCTGGATGCCACAAACATGCTTTACTGCTTTTTTGAATCTTACATCTTCCAAAAGGCCCAAGTACAGGATTCTATGGCCATTCCTTTCCCACTACATATTTTGAATGTATAATAATCTATATTAACTTTGTAATCTCTTTTCATGTTCTACCATTTATTGTTGCCAGAGATGGGCTTCAGGGGGTTCTCACAGGTTCTATAGAACCCTTTGCTAATGAGCGCCTGGTTCTGAGAACCGGTTACTAATGGGACACAGAACCTGTTGTTAATTTAGGTTATTAGGACATAGAACCTGTTGTTAATTTCTTTGAATCCCACCACTGGTTGCCACGCTTTCATTTGTAGTAAGGCTGCTTGAAATTTGTCCCATCAGTTATCCACTGTCAGAGGAAAAAAACAACCTGTTGTTTCCTCATTGTAGTTGCCTAGAAAACTGGCATCTGTGGAGCTTCCTACAAAACGGACACTCAAGGCAAGGGCTCAATTTGTTGAAGGATGGAGTTGACCTCACAGCAGTTTTCAATAATGCTGTTGACACACAGCACAATAAGAAGGGTCTTTGCTACCAGTGGAATTGCAGCTCTTTTGAGAGTCCTGATTTTGTCAAGTTTTTTTTCACATAGAAAAATGTTTATAATCCAAATGGTTTATTTCGCCATTGACCAGGGGAATATCCTAACAAGGTGTTAGCAACTAGACCAAAATTTGTTGCACCAATCTAACCCCTTTGAACACAAAATGAGAGGACATCTTTAATGAACATTATGTGGTATGGTTATGGCGGTCCCGTTCTTAACTAAACAGTTCTGAGCATTTTCAACTGCCGGTCTGAATCACCGAGTTGGGCTGGATGTTTCCATTTTGACGCATTTTCCTTCGATTCAGCAAAGCTACAGTTTTCAGCTAACAGAACAAACTGATAACAAATAGATGCATGCCTGAGAATGAGAACCTCTGCCTTTGTGAATAAAATGCCTATTGTGTAGAAAGTAACAAATAAAGTTGATGCTAGAAAGTAGGCTTTGAAAATAGGTCAGACAAACCACCTAGTTTTAGATCAAACCAGTTTCAGTCCAGTTTGAAGAGTGTGTTGCTTAGTTAGAGGAGTTGGACATGTAGGTGGGACCTAAGAGTAAAATGTGTGGAAATGAATTGATTATACATGTGACCCTTGTTATCCACTAGGGTTCTGTTCCAAAAAAAATCAGTGTATGAAGAAAATAATGGAAAAATAGGTTTAAGCTGCAATCCTAACCACACTTTCCTGGGAATAAGTGCTATCTAACACAGTGGAAGTTACTTCTGCAGAGACATACATAGAATTGCAATGTTAAAGATCCAGGTTTCTTACTCTTCTGTTGTGCCTAATGGAATGAGGTAGTATCTAAATATCTGCAGGGGTTTGATTCTGGTACTGAAAAATCATAACTGCCTCTCCCAAGAAAAGCAGTTTTTAAAACTGATTTACAGTGGCCATTTCTGTTGAGTCAAATCCGCGTATAAAAATCTGTGTATAACAGGGTTGGACCTGTAAAAACCATATGTAATTTGCCTGGAGCTTTGAATATCCACTTTTCAATTTTGCATAGCAGGACCATTCCCTTCTGAAAGGATGCAATAAATTTTTCTTTCATTATTGTGGCACAATCCTAACCATGTCTACTAAAAAAAAACAAAAAACCCACTGTGTTCAACAGGTCTTACTCCCAGGAAAGTGTCTTTAGGATTGCAGCCATATTCTGCCTTCCACACAGCAAAACAAGGGGGTATTGTTTGATCACCCATCACAATTCTAAAATATACTTTTTGAGAAAATACAGAGAAGGAAGAAAGAGAGTTTGAAACTGTAATGTCAACTGTCTTCATTCAAGAAAGCTATCCTCGGCAGTTTCCTCTTGAGGGGATACCTGGACAGCAACAATAAGTGACAGGCAGATCACAGCAGGGGAATACAAAAATGTTTGGTTTCTCAATCCAAAAGGTAAAAATGGTATAGGAAAAAAATGTCCAATTTCATGGCATTATGAACAAATATTTTATTATGTGGACAAATATCTAATGGTTTGTAGGGCTTCAAAATGATCTGCATATTTCAACACCACTAAGTACTTTAGTGTATAATTATACATATTTCCCAGCTGGTAAGCTATTGCCACATTCTCTCTAGTTAGCTGGTAATTTAATGATGGAGAAAGAAATTAACAGCACAATCTTAACTTTGCACTGTATTAGGCAGACTGGTTTAGCTACTCTGAAACCAGTGCAAGTACTGGGACTGCTGCTACATTATGACGGGAAGGGGAGGCTTGTCATTTTCTCCATGGCAGGGCTACAGCAGCCCCAATAAATCTACCCAGACTTTGACCTGTGTTCTTTGGCCTGTGTACTGGCTTTAATATAACACGTTGCCCCAATTTACATGAGTCTATATTGGAGAAGGAGCAAGACCAATCAGGAGGTTGATCAGGAGTGCAAGTTAGCTATGAATTCTTAGGCAACATTTGATTTCTAAAGAGTTACACCTGTTATGGCTTTTGATTAAAGAAGAGACAAACCAAATGTCCAGTACAATGGGTGCTTCCATATTTCATTAGTAAATACTGGCAGAGATGGATGAGCTGTGTGATATTTTAAAGATTTAAATGACACACAAAGTTTAGATGCATTTCTTGGCTGAAGAAGAGAAATGGAACAGCAGTTCAATTCACATCATCGGTGGCTTGATAAAGATTTTTATAGCAAGCATCTGTCTTTCCTTCCCATCCAAACCAAGTGGACATAGTTTAAGATGTCAGGGGAAAAAGTATCTTAAGCATAAACTATCCCTTATTTCATCTTTTCTTCTCAAAAGCCCCATAATTCAAATAAAGTCTTAAAAGAGGCTGGGAGATTCATGGGATTTGGATCACCTATATCTGACATTGAAACGGTCGTTTGTGATGCTACTCTGACTTTTACAGTACAAAACTACCATTTACCGGTGCAACATAAATCCAGAATCTTTTTTAGAATGTCTGCAGGAGGATAGTGACGGAATTACTTTGCAGTGGGTATTTACACTTTTGCGAAATCATTGTAATTAATATCTATGAGCAGTGTGATCTTTAATTACTTGAAAACAAGACAATTTTCATGAGCAGCCAAGCTCAAATCAATGCTTGTAGGTTCCAGAGCAGCACTATAAAAAAACACTTCACCTTTCATGGTAATGGTAAATAGATCTTTCATTCAGGATTTTCCTTCTTTTCTAAACTAGCATCCCTGCTGGGTGGAGGAGATCTGGATAGTAACCATGGTGTGGCTCCATCTTTTGCCTCTTACCCTTCTTTTGTCTTCTTTTGATTATTACAGTATGATTACATCAGCTTTTCTTTTCAGAGATTTACAGTGCAATCCTAAGCATGTATACTCAAAAGTAAGCCCCATTGTGTTAAATGGATCTTACTCCCAGGAAAGTGTCTTTGATGGCAGCCTTAATATAGATGCTGTAACAAATGAATGTAATCTAAAAACTGCGGTAAACTGTGTATTCACCAACACTGATTTTTATAAAAAAATCTTTGCAAATGAAACTACAAATTAGGTAGAGTAGAATGTGAGACAAAACAATGACATGGAAAAATAATGTCGTTGGTGAGAATCTGCTTATAAAATATTTGGTCTTCTATGGATTCTTTGGAAAACAGGAAAAATCACATGGTGATGATGTCAAAACACTGTAGGTATTATGTGGGAATATCACCGAGAGCACAATCCTAACCAACTCATCTGTTGTGAGCCCAGGAAAGTGCTATAGAGGGATGCACCTTGCCTCAGTCACCTCCCAATCTGCCACTGCCCTCCTCTAATACCACACTATGGCCTGTCACTTAGGTTTAGGGGACCCCTGGACTCCCACTATATAACAATGATTGACAGTGAGCGATCATGCTTTCTGGATCAACATTGCCCTCATTCTAAGAGGGTGAAATTTTTCACCCACTTTTGAATCAATCCCTGTAATATTATGTAAAAAGCAAAGGAAATGTTTGACAGTGCAAAATACAATCCCTGAATTGGTTCAGGCCTTGTTAAGAAAATTGCATCAAGTCACAGAAGAAAAATAAAATAGTCTAATAAAAACCTACATTGAACATGATTGTAATTAATTTCCATGTGGAAGAATCTTTAACGTGATATAACCATA
Organism: Cryptoblepharus egeriae; assembly: GCA_030015325.1. Taxonomy (NCBI): domain Eukaryota; kingdom Metazoa; phylum Chordata; class Lepidosauria; order Squamata; family Scincidae; genus Cryptoblepharus; species Cryptoblepharus egeriae. Next base: position 120,949,978 of record JAREYC010000003.1, on the reverse strand, counting down.
GGAAAAGCATGCTTTGGCAGTAGAGCATTTCAGTTAGCATATCAGTTTTCTTTGGTAGGCTAAGACCCCTCAAAAAATTCAGGTTTCAGAAAACTTTAAAAAAAAATGGAGGTATTCTCGATCTGTTTTCAAAGACTTGAATATCATGTAACAATGAGATATGTCCAGGGTTGGCATGTTGTACTGAAATGTGTCCTGTTTCATTACTCCACATGACCTCAGTTTCTTAAAAAGAAATGAAAATTTATTTGGCTTTTGCAGTTTTGACACATTTTGAATAGAAATGATAATTTTCCTGAGCCAAGAAAAGGTGATCATTAATAGAATGTTACAATTACATGGAATCTCTTATATAATCGCACCCCACACAGAAGAGTTTTTAGAAATGATGAGTAGCAGTACTAAGTGATGTGATGTTTTATTTTATTTTATTGGTATTGTTTTGCTTCCTGATCTCAGGCTAGACAAAGATTCAGTGAATGTATTCTATCTCACACATTACATTTTTCTCACAGTGATATTAGTATGGAAAGGGCTGTCTAATTTCCACTCTCTTTACAGTTCATGCACAAAGGATATTATATGGGAACATAAGTAGGCTTTTGTGGGGCCATTCTATAATATATAGGTGGGGCTTCATTAACCACAGATCCAACCTTACCATGGATGCTGGACCATCAAGTTGCTCCCCTACAGACCTCCCAGAAGCAACCAGAATCTTGTTATAGCGGTGTCTTGGAGATTTTCTGAGAGCACAATCCTAACCATGTCTACTCAAAAGTAAGTCCCATTGCATTCAGTGGGTCTTACTCCTAGGAAAGTGTCTTTAGGATTGCAGCTTTCGTGAATCTTGGTCACACACAGCTCTCCAAGGGCTCTGAATGCAACCAAATGCAATCCAGTCACATTTGGAGTCCAGGTGGACCACCTTAAAGGTGGGATATAAATAAAGTAAAAAATCCCTCACAAACAAATGAATAATCTCTAACAGATTTTATTACAGGTATCCCCTGCTTTCCTGCGGTTCATTTTCTGATGATCCGTACTTTCAGCACTTTTTCAATTATACCCAGAACTCATTCATTCAGTGCATGTGAACTCTTTCCCTGCTGTCCTAAAAGCCAAAATTGCCCTCTTCCATGTTGTAGCTCCTGGTCTAATCCCATTCCCAATGGAGTTAATGAGAATCCGTTTACAGAAATCTTTGTGTGACAGCAGGAATTTGCAAGATAAAAAAGGCATTTGCAGTTTGTTAGCTAAAAAAAGCATTGGAAGCAACATGTATGAACTAAAAAGATTGGGTTCCACTTTTCAACAATTTTCACTTTTAATTCACGAACCCATCCAATAAGTGGGGATGCCTGTATCTGCAATCAATTTTTTATCAAAATAATGAATTAATAAAATAAACAATTATTAATACACTAGTGAAAAGGTACCCGTGTTGTGGGAGCAAAATACTCCCCGTTTGCCATCCCCCATTGCACATCAACACTCCCATGAACATCACCCCCCATGTGCATCATCCCCATGTGCAAAACTCCCATGCGCAACAACTCCCATGTGCAACAACTCCCAAGTGCAACAACCCCCAAGCATATCAACCCCCATATGCAACATTCCCCCATGCGCATCAACCCTCATGCACAACATTTCCCCCATGCGCAACATTCTACCCATGTGCATCAATCCCCCATGGCCATCAGCCCCACCATATGCAATATCCCCCATGCACAACATTTCCCTCATGCGCAACATTCCCCCATATGCATCAACCCCTCATGTGCAACATCAGGCCCATGTGCAACATCCCCCTGTGCATCAACCCCCCATGCGCATCAACCTCCTATGAACATCATGTTCCATGCATAAAAGCCCCCATGTGCATCAATCCCCCCATGTGCAACAATCCCCCCATGTGCAACATTCTCCCATGTGAATCATTTCTCCATGTGCATCACCCCCCATGCACGTCACCCTCCTATGTGCACCTTTCCCCATGTGCATCATCCCCCCTAGTGTGCCCTCCCTCCCAGTGATCAGGAACTGGGCACCAAATTGGCTGGATGGTAATCAGTCTTCAATGTTAAGCATAGGACAAAATCATATTGCACCCCTTTTCAGGCCGTTAAGGGGTTAAATTTCTCAACATTGGTTCTTGGTGGGTGTTGATGTCACATAAGGAACACCCTCCCAAAATTTCAGGCTTCTGGGTCCAGGGGTTAGGGCAGAGCAAACCTCAGTAAGATATTCTTCAATGGAAAGTATAGGGAGGAAAATGTATTTTGCCCCTTTTCATTCCCTTCCGGTTTGAATTTCAGAAAACCAGTTCAAAGTGGATCCCTCCATCATGGAAGGAATACCCTCCCCAAATTTCACACTTCTAGGCCTGGCAGTTTTGGTGGGGCATTGATGAGTCAGTCAGTGAGTGAATCAGTGAGTCAGTGAATCAGTCGGTGACTTTTCAATTTATATATATTTTAAGTATATATATATACTTTTCAATTTATATATATCGGTGACTTTTCAATTTATATATATTTTAAGGAAATATATATATTTTGTTAAAACACTGATTTTACTTGGTCACATGACACATTTGACCTGTATTTTATTTGGTCACATTGAGGCAACCTTGACTACTCAAGTTTGCCTCAATATGGACACCAAACACTGCTTTCATTCTGCTTTTTTCACTCTGGTGACAGATATTCATAGGATCTGAAACCATATGACTAAACTAAACGCAGCCAAAGGCACAGAGACATAGGGTTGAAATGTAACTGGCATCTGAAAAACTAAGAGATTGAAACATCTTCTGGTGCTTTAGCACACAAGCTGTTTGTAGTTAGATGATGATGTGAAAAACTTGGCCTCCGTTTCCAACATATTGTGAACAAAACCTTGCACTTATTCCTGCTTCACGTCCCATGATGTTCACGCTATTTGTTCATGCTCATTACTGGCAATATCCATTTTCATTCTGCCTTACACATATTCACATGCAACCCATTTCTCAAGGTTCATTACTTCCAAGCTAGCTATATTCCCCTATACTTTTCTCCCTAACAATACCAACCATGTCCCATTCAGTAGCAGACACTCACTTGAGCCGCATAAGCCATCTGTACTTTGTAAAACACCTTTAAGCTCTTGTTTTAAAGTTTTATACCTTTTAATGTTTTCCTATTTATTTCCTGCTGATATCAACACACACCCTGCCAAAAGCAATTTTTGGTGGGTACTAACATATTCATATTGAATATTTGATCCAGAAATTCAGCAGATAAGTGGAGTGAACATCTGTGCGATGAAGATAATTTTTAATATTTATGGATAGCTCATTTCCATGTTGTAATCCTTGAGATGGGATCAGGTTTGTGTGATTCAGTGCAATTGCCAAGCCATTCCTCTCGATTCCAGTCATGGTTAGGTAATGATAGAGGCCGAGGTTTTGAAGATGGAGCGAGAGGTTATGTGGCTAATTAGTATGAAATAATTATTCATCTGAAGCTCAATATTATGTAAAAAATCCCCTTAAAAAGACTGATTGTGCATAGTTTGAAATTAACACAGTCCACTGAGTTGGTTATGGAAAAAGTATATACTCTGGGGGTAATGCTGTAAGCAGAAAGAGGATTGAAATAGGGAGCCAAGAATCAGCATGTGTGACTTTGCAGTTTAACAGAAATATTGTGTTTACGATTGTATCATCATCGTACAATCATCATATAATGTTGACTCATTAGCAGAACACATTGGACATGTTAATTTGTCATGGCAATTTGTCACCTTTTCTTTATTCTCATGATGAACCCAAATAGATTTCCTTTAGCCTTACAATCACATTTGACTGGGATGTTTCCCATTTGGTATAAGTCATTCCCTGTGAGACAATTAACTTTCAAGGTTGATTTTAATCAGGACAGTGGCATGGGGTAATGGGTTCAGGTTTGGTCTCCTAGCATGATGGCTACAATCTAATTTGTATCTTACCCTTTTAGAAACATCATTTGCTGTTAGGAATTGTACTGATGAGTCAAGATATGAAATGGGGCATCCTACTTGAAATAACGTATTTACCTGAATCTAATGTGCCATCGAATCCAGTGTGCACCCTACACTTATAATCAAAATACTGTATTTGCTCAAATCTAATTAACCATCAAAGGCAACGCGCACCCTGATTTTGGAGACTGAATTCAGCTGAAAAAGGTGAGTGTTATATTTGAGTAAATACAGTTCATAGCTTTTTCCATGCTATACTCTCCAAGTCTTAACTCTGAAATAGAACATTTTTATATAGTATAGGACTGTGAAAAGAAATGTGTTTTGAAACATTTTCATCATGGCTTCACTTTGATTTTAATTAGAATTGTTTCCATGATAACTCAGCTCAGAGAGAGAGAGAGAGAGGGAGAGAGAGAGAGAGAGAGAGAGAGAGAGATTCTCTTTTTCAAAAGTTTCAGATACTGAACGGACTCTTTTAGAAATGCATTCATTCCCAAATCATTACTAAGAAACCAAGTGGTGCACAGTAGACACTGTAGTTTCATCTATTTAAACGATGACAATGAAACATGCAATTAACATTAAGCAAAGTGGCAACCAAACAGTTTGCACTGGAGGACAAAGCCCTTGTACACCCCTTGGCAAGCTCACAGTCAAGTGAAACACCCACTCATAAACCTAAATAACAGAGCTCGTAAAATACCATCTGTGGGACTGATTTAAACATATATACACAGACACATACAGATACACACACAGATGGATAAATGTAGAGGTATGCAAAAGGGGATGAGATGATCCTGAACCATTACAGGAGTCAACTGTGATAGTGCAAGAACCAGCAGCAACTTCAACAATTTTTTTAAAAGGTATTTAATGAGATACAGAAGTCAAACGCATTGAACAAACATGTTGCTAAATGTCAGGCTGTTTGGTTCCTATACAGTTTTTTTGTTTTGTTTTGTTCTGGAGTATTTCCTTTCCTTGATGGCAGAGGTTTTTCACCTCCTTAACACAATCATAGTTCTAGCCATGCTTACTCGGAAGGAAGTCAAATTATAGATACTGCCAAACTGTACTATTCTAATAATGATTTAATTCCAAATGAAACTTGAACATGAGCCCTGCTCTGGGACACCCCTACCATTATACAGAAAGGGGTACAACAGTGCTCTCTGCTTACTATCCTCCCCACAAAGTTGGGCTGGGATTTCAGCCTGGATCCTAAAAACTCTGTCACAGATAGCTCAGGATCCATTAACCTATATGTAAAATTAGGATTCTTTACCACAGTGAGCATAACCTTACATTTACTTACATTAAAAAAATCTGCCATTATCTTCCAGTATCTTCTGTATCTTGCAGTACAGAGAGATCCCTCTGGAGTTCTTCACAGTCTTTTTTAGACTCCACCACTTGGAATAGTTTGGTGTCATCTGCACTATACAGGATGCAAACTTCAAAAATATAGATTATGACATGATTGCTAAGAAGGGAAAATTTTTTTGACAGTTGTTTAGTGAACACCGATGGAAAGTGTCTTTTGAGCCAATACTTTTATAAAATGCTGTGTTGATAAATGCAATGCAAACGACTCAAAAAATTTGCATCAAGAAATGTACATATGAATAATATCTGACAAATCTGCAATAAACATAAGAATACCCTCATTTTCATATTCTAAAACAGTTCTGCATAACACTTTGGCAATACTTATTGTGATTTTAGAAGTTTGAACATTTGTTTCATATAGCCAGAGATCTCTGTGTCTGTTGGATGCTTCTGATCTAGATGTCCTGTTCTTCCCATGTAGATCACTAGCGAAAAGCGTACCCGCGTTGCGGGACTAACATTTCCCTATACACCATCCCCCCATAGCACATCAACACCCCATGCTCATCAGCACCCCATGCCATCAGTCCCCTAAGTGCATCAGTCCCCCATGTGCAACTTCCCCATGCACAACAATCCCCATGCGCAACTTCCTCCATGCGCAACATTCCCCATGTGCATCAGTCCCCCATGTGCAACTTCCCCCACGCGCAACTTCTCCCATGCGCAACTTCCCCACATGCAACTTCTCCCCATGCGCATCAGTCCCCCATGTGCAACATCTCTGCATGCGCATCAACACCCCATGCACAACATCTCCCATGCGCAGCATCCTTCCCAGTGCACCAGGCACCAACCCCTCCCTCCGAACAATATCCTCCCAGTGCACCAGGCACCAAGCACCAAATTGGCTGGAGGTTGGTCAGTCTTCCATGTTAAGTATAGGACAAAAACATGTTGCCCCCTTTTCAGCCCCTGAAGGGTTAAATTTCCAACATGGTTTCTTGTTGGGAGTTCAGGTGACAGAAGGATCCCTCCCAGAATTCCATGCTTCAGGCCCAGCAGTTGGGGCAGAATGTTGCTGAGTCATCAATTCTCCAATGCAAAGTATAGGGAGGAAAACGCGCTGCGCCCCTTTTCACCCCCTTCTGGTTGGAATTTCGGAAAACCGGTTCTTAGTGCACCCCTCCCTTGCGGAAGGAACACCCACCCCAAATTTCACACTTCTAGGCCCAGCGGTTTTGGCAGGGCGGTGATGAGTGAGTCAGTGAGTGAGTCAGTGAGTTTTCTCTTCAATATATATAAAAGAGGAAAGTCACTCACTGACTGACTGACTCAATCACTTTATACTTTTCGCTAGTTTATATATACATTGGTGCCTCACGTAAAGAAAGCCTCATGTAAAGTAAGTTTCACGTAACAAACAAAAATTTCTGCTTCACGTAAAGATTCTGCTTCACGTAAAGGATTCTGCTTTACGTAAAGAAAACATTCGTTGCCAGTTGGGGCAGATGAGCTGGCCGACAACCTGTTTAAAAAGTGTCAGGGCTGCCTAGCGCACCTGCCTATAGTGAAAGCAACACTTCCATGCTTCCAACACTTCCAAGCAACACTTCCAGAGGGAGAGAAGAGCAGTGGAGAAGAGGGAAGCAGCTCAGGGCTGGCCAGAAGGGAGCAGGGGAGAGAGAGGCTCAGGATGGAGAGAAGGAGAAAGTGGGGAGACACTTTGAAGGTGTCCTAACCTAACACTTTGCAGCCTCCTAACCATGTCTACCCGGAAGTAAGCCCCATTTTGTTAAATTATTTCTCTCAGGAAATTGTCTTTAGGACTGCAGCCTAAGTAGACTTGATAAGATCATGCACTTTGAATGCATGTTTTGAATTCAATCCCAGTGTTCTGTCATCATTTTTACATCCAGTTCATATTTTTATATGAATATTTTTTGGGGTTATGGAACCAATCATCTGCGTTTCCATTATTTCCTATGGGATAATCCACTTCACGTAAAGAAAGTTTCATGTAAAGAAACTGCCTCCGGAACGAATTAATTATGTTACGTGAGGCGCCACTGTACATAGATGAAATTACTGGAAAAAGTGCTGTGTTCCATTCCTATATTGGAGCCAGAACTGATTTTCAATTTGAGTTTGCAAAAAAACAAATTATAGAAGGTTGTAGCAAAAGACAATCTTCATCTCTGAAAAATATCTTTTCTGATGTTCTGACTATTAGGGCATTGGATGACGAAGGCAATGGCTGCAAACCTAAACCTAACCTAGGCTGGCACAACTCAATGGCTTCCCATTCCCATGGTGATGTAGGGACACAAGTGCATGTCTGCACACTCGCCTAACTCTCCCTCAGGAGTGGGGCAGAAGTGTTTTATAGCTCTTTTGTGACACAGGATTTATGCCGGAGCTTAGGCTGGCTTAAGTGGAGGTTAGGATTGCAGCCTAAATGAAATAAAAATATTTTGCTCCTGCTTTCAGATGCCAGTCCTCACCCCATATACCCAGGAGATGGGTTCTTGCTCCTGCCATGGTTATTGGAAACCACAGACAACAGCAAAATCTATTTAAAAAAAACAATTCACATATCCTCTCCTCCCGTTGTGGTAGGAACACAGAAAAATATTTAATCAAGCAGTTTGGATTTTAATTTAGTCAGGACAGAACCACAGCTATGAACCTAGCTCAGCTCAAATAGCTAAGCTGAAGAGGCAAACAAAAACTCCATATCACTTAAACTTTCAAATATAAGATGATGCCTTTGCCAAGTCAGAAGGAGCAAATGGAGAACAGAAGGATTTCACATTTAAGCTGTCCAAAACAATTTGGTTAACTGATTGGTCAAATATAGTCAGATAATAGTCAACTGCTTACTGTTGTTAATGATCTTGATTTCCAAACATTTAAAACCTTGCCATCTTGGTTCCTTAGCTGACTGGTTTGAGAGTCAGCCAAGATGTTGCCCTGATAAAGCATAATCAGGTTCATGCTAATGAAGGGCCACTTATTAGAAAAGAAAGTTGTAGCAATGCTGGCCATCTTTATGCCACTGTTCTCTAAGGGTGTTGTGTCGTATGGTGGAGTGGAAACAAGACAGTTCAGGATAAGTAAATAATATATTTTTAAAGTCCTATAAAAAAAATTGACTTTTCAAAGTCAAAACCTATCAAAAAATAAAAAGACCTACCAAAACAAAAGATGAATATGTCTATGTGGAATATTTTTGAAAACTTTTTTTTTACTTACCTCCCGGTAGGTCATCTGACCACCAATGGGTATCCTTGGACCGACACCAACTTTTTATGTGCTACTGCTAAGATCCACCCCTCTACTATAAATTCTTTTAGTTCATAAGAATTATTTGGTCTTATTCCTGCAACAAGCCAGATGGAGTCTAGAATGGTCCCAGACAGTGACATTTGTCACCACTGACTGCATGTGTTCCTGTTTTGGAAAGGCCTGCCGTTAATACAAATTACCAAATGTAGAAACTTGGCTACGTTGCTAGATTTGCTCCTGTGTGTTCAGATACTAGGAATCCAGCATCTCTCACTCCTGCTCACGTTTACAAATAATAGCGTGATGAATTACAGAAAGATAAAATCCAACCTTCACAGCAGCATCCCGGGCTTCATATTTTAATTTTGGTCGCTTGACCGGCATGCCAAATCCAAGCAGCACAAAAAGGAAAGCTAAGTTTCACGCTGGCACCAGTTAAAATTTCGTCTAGAAGTGTAAGCATCTCTGTGTGCTTTGATAAAAAACATGTCCTCAGGGGCAATGAATGCTAAAGGTCTTGTTACCAGACCTTTCTTTCCATTTTCTCTGCTGTAGTTTTGAAAATGCACCAGAGACCTTATTACTTGCAAAGTTGATTTTTTTACCAAAGTCAGGCAGTCTGGTGAATCCTTAATTTTGAACCCTGGGAAGTACAGCAGCCATGTACAGCTTTATGCAATAAATTGCAAATGCGTTAATTGAAATTTTAAAAAAAATTTAAATAAAGGACTGAAGACTGTTACTGCATGTTTGTTAGAGGTTTCAGATAGCCTTTTCCAAAGCCTCCTGCTTAATTTTGTTAGGCCCTTTTTAAATCATATGTTTCCTTCCTCTTCCTCACAGCATGGCCTTTTTAACCTCATTCAGCGTCATATTGTCCTATCCCAGAACCTGGTTGATTTCATGGATCTGCAGGAGATAATCTTTAATTGGTGCTACAACATTCCTAGTAGAAGGAAGCTTGCATTTTTAATCCAAATCCAATGCATTTTGGATGAAAACTGAGAGGCAGGTAATAGCTTTGGCAGTTCCTTTTCAACTGGGGCTCCTGCTTAGGCACCACTGAAAAGAAAATTAGGCACCATAGCCACAATTGGTACTTTGTGATCAAGTTCATTTTTCTTGCATTGAGGATGTTTCATTGCTTGACAATTTTCAATTAGATCCTCTATTCTTTGGTTGATAATGAATTCTTTTATGTGGGGTTCTCTCTAGACTTCCTTGCAGCACAGATTGCTGAACGCAATAAGGTGAATAGCCATTTGTAGCTCAATCAGCGATGTGGTATTTGACTGCCGAAAGCTTGGCCTCTTTTGTTCTAAATTTGTGTGTACCTGTAGGGGAAAATTGGGCTTAATTGTTTAGCATTAAGGATAGTGTTGAAAGAAGAATGATTGTGGTAGATAATTATTTTTCACCTACAGTATATCTTGCCGTAGATCATCCTCAGTATGAATGACTGCGCAGGTTTGCACAACACTTGATGAGACTCTGAATTATAGCCTCCACTTGATGTGAACAGGCTTATTCTCTGTAGAATGCTTCTGAAATGCTGATCTGCGTTTTTTGGAAATACATAAAATTTCCCCAATATTTTTCATGCACAGAGGAGTATCAAAGATGCCAGTTGATACAACCCTATGATACATGTATAGCTCTAATGCCAAGTTGTGATGGAAATGGGAGACTGTCATACTTGCAGCCGGTGTTCCGTTCAGTCCAGAAGAGAAGCCCAGAGCCAGCTCTGATGCCAGGTTAGTGTAAACCCTACTATCAATAATGATAGTTCATGGTGGGAATTCTTATAGGCTAGACACTGTGATCAGTGCCCAATCTGGCCACCCCTGATACCAATCCGGCTCTGAGCCTTGAATGAATGGAATAAAAGGGCCGAGCAGAGGTTCAGAGCCCAATCCTATCCAACTTTCTGATGCAGTTAGACCAATGGCTCAATCAGCATGCAGTGAATCTTGTGGTTGGTAGGCAGTCATGGAAGTCTCCTTAAGGTAAGCGAAAAACCTATATTTATTTGAATCTAATGCACCATCAAATCAAATGCTCATCCCTATATTTAAAAGTTTGAGATTTTAAAAATGTTTACTGGTGATTGTAATGTGCAGCTTAAAAGCAGGTGCAAAATTTAATTTTACTGCATACAACAATGAGTTTTCAGTGGTGGGCTTCATGGGGTTCTCACAGATTCTATAGAATCCTTTGTTAATGAGTGCCTGGTTCTGAGAACCGGTTACTAATGGGACATAGAACCTGTTGTTAATTTAGGTTATTAGGACATAAGACATTGTTAGGACATTAGGACATTGTTAATTTATTTGAATCCCACCACTGGTTATAGTAATAATATGACAATGTATTTATGTTATGACTTTTACCTAATTGAACTAATTTATACAAGTCTGTTACATTTTTTAATTACAGTATAGTAAACTGTTAAACTAAATACTGACCTATACTTACAATCAAAATACTGTATTTACTTACATCTAATGCACCATCACTAATCACCCAGGGCTGTGGGTGGCACAAGCGGTTAAGACACTGTGCCTGTTAACCAGCAGGCCAAGGTTCGAGACCTGGGTCAGCCCCACAATACAGGGTGAGTTCCTGTCCTTAGCCCAGCTCTGCGATGCCAGCTGGATCCAATCATATCGGCTCTACCTTTCCTTTGGACTAATTCAGTGGCGTGGAGGGGGGGATTTGCTGCTTGGGTAACAGCAAATCCTCCATAACTATCTAACCCAGGCTTTCGTGCTTCACATGCAGCGTATGCAGCGCTGAGCATGATACCATAGTCTTCCAAGACTGACAGAGGCCTGCTTTGCTTTATCTATGCATTTCTCACAGGTGGCACAGTAACTACGTCAGTGTAAAAGGTCCCATAGTTACTCTGGATTGTAGTCATACTGTTATAACATTGTTGTAATTTAAGTGTGTTTCTATTTCAGCTGGACCAAAACTATGAGTCATGACCCACCAGTGTGTCACAAAAGAATCTTAGGAGATCACAAGAACATGCCTGGGTGGTGTTGGTTGTGGTGCCTCAAGGCATTCTGGGATGCTCATGGTTGATGCGGCTGATGAAATGGACTGCAGTGCTAAAAGATATTGGGAAGCAGTGGGCTATCTGCCTCTGTTCTCTCAAAAGGGAGCTTTGATGATAGGAACTATTGTAACAGACCACTTGTGGCAGAAAGTGCACTGTATTAACAGCCTTTTGTCATAACATACATGGCAGGTTAGTTTCTTACCACCTATCTCATCAGAGTTCATATTGCAGGTACAGGTATCCTGCACTTTCCTGATGATTTGCTCTTTCAACACCTTTCAATTATACCCAGAAGACATTCATTCAATACTTGTTTTGTTCTTTCAAACTCTTTCTGTCATTTCAAAGGCTGAAATTGTCCTCCCCATGTTGATTTGTCTCTGACATGGTGATTCAGACATTATAACATTTGTAAACTCAAAAAAGACCAGGTTCCACTTTTTGCCACAGTTTTGGTCCCTAACACATCACATAAGTGGGGAATACCTGTTATTATCTCCTAAGGAGATAAGGTACTGTGCATCAAAACATTTACTTCAAAAAAAATAACTCCACTTATTATACTTAAGCATTTTTAAATTTATATGTCTTTCCTTGCTCAAGTTCCAGCAGGAATACAAATGTGTATGTGCAGTGTATACCTCTAAAGTCTATTTTCATTAAATTTCCAACTGAAAGCTTGAAAACATATATGAGACTATAGGTTTTGCTTTGCAGACAGGCACAACACAGCTTGGGTTCTTGTCCAAGCAAAACATTTTGCGTTTCAGAAAATGCTACTTTTCCAGGCACTTTATTACTGTGGAAAATGATGCAAAAGATTTGTACAGAGTTTTGGTAACTGCTGCCTTGACAAATACAACCAGAAGATCACACCCAAGAGAGTCTGCAACAGGCTTAAATCCAAAAGTTAAATTGCCCTAAGATTTTGGATAACCTGCTAAAATTGCTTGAAGTAAAGCCTTCGCATGTATCAGATTCTCCTTAGATTTGCTTCTCATTTTTAATGGCTCCTTGATGATAAATTCCAATTTTAAAGTTGGCTTTCCATGCATTCAGATTGTTTCAATTAGAAGACTACTAGAAAGCCTTGACAAGGGAGAACGTGAACAGAGATACCATTTTCTCACAGAAATAGGTAAACATTGAGGGCATAATCCAGCCAATCTAAAGGAATTAATGTAAAGGTATCTTAACTCCCATTTCCCTCAGCAAGAGTGAATTAATTCAGTCATTTTATATCAAGTTTAAATTGTGGGTTGACTGGTTTACATATAAGATGTTTTAAGCACATTATTGTTAACACCTCAGGCACTCTGTGACCAAAATGCAGTGTGTGTGTGCATAAATGCTGGCACACATGCACAGCACATTTTGCACACAAAATGCAGGGCTGTGGGTGGCACAAGTGGCTAAGACATTGTGCCTGTTAACCAGCAGGCCAGGCTTAGATTCCCGGGTTGGCCCCACAAGACAGGGTGAGCTCCTGTCCCCAGCCCAGCTCTGCGACGCCAGCTGGATCCAATCGTATTGGCTCTGCCTTTCCATTGGACTAATTTAGTGTGTGGAGAGGGGGGATTTGCTGCTTGGGTAACAGCCTATCCTCCAACAATCTAACCCAGGCTTTTGTGCTTCGCATGCAGCGCTGAGCACGATACCGTAGTCTTTCAAGACTGACGGAGGCCTGCTTTTTTTTTTATTCCTGGAATGGTTTAACCAGACAGTATGACCTCCAGTATATAAACCGGTTAACTCTACTATTGAAAGTATTTATCCTTGTAAGTTCTAACTTATGATGGACCATACTTTCATATTAAGAGCACAGCTTTCATGGCAGATTCAAACATGCACAAGACAAATTGACAGTAGAGGCATAACTTGGGAGGAGGCTAAGGGCATTACGTTATAATGTCAGGTGACATCATGACATCCCAATGCCATGTGACATTCTGATGTCACTGCCTTGGGCACCGGGGCAGTACATTATACCGCTGATGAGCAGCACCATAAGACTAGGAAATGAGAGGAAGGCAAAATAGAAAATGGATTGTAGTACACAGGATCTACAAAGCTACTTTGTGAAAGCTACTTTCTGAAACTAGTGTGGAGGTAGGTGGAGTAGTTGGAGGGGAGGCTTTGTGGACAAATTGCAGGTGCTTAACCCTTCTGGCTTAACCATTTCTTATCTGCAAATATATCTGCTGCTTCTCCAAATTGTGGATCAAGTCAAGAAGAATGTTTTCAAACAACCTGATGACTGTCCTCATCATAGGATTTAGCCACTATGGGCAAAATCTAGAGTAACTACGGGGAGTCCTTGCTCCAGTGTAAGAACAAGTTACTCTGGATTCCAATATGAATTTCCCATAGGTTTTCACTAGGTGGTGCATTAACTTATGTGCTCCCATAGTTACTCTGGATTTGGGGGTTAGTATGCACATAAAAGAGACATACCCTACAATCCAGAGTAACTACGGGAGCACGTAAGAGACATTACGTGTATCCGTAGATACTGCACCACCTAGTGACAACCTATGGGAAATTCATATTGCAATCCACAGCAAATTGTTCTTACACCGGAGCAAGGACTCCTCGTAGTTACTCTGGATTGTGCCCATGTCTGTACCCAATTGGTGCTCTCATGTCTCCATACATACTTTTTATTTCAATCACCATATTTTTGGAAAGGAAAAACATCATTCGCTTCCTCTGACTTGACCAGGTTTTTTTGTAGTTGCCTGTTTAATAGTATGGTTTCATTAAATCAAGCAAGAGACTTTTGTTAGTATGATAAGAGTCAAGTACCGTAGTTTAAATCCTGAATACCTCCTTTGCTATTGTCCCTGTTTGGGAAGAAGCTTCACCTTGGTTTCCCAGGATCACACTTTCAAGCCAGAACATAAGTGTATCTCTTTATGCTTTCTTGGTTCATAAAGCCCAGCTGTCACTTGTTCAGTTTCTAATGCACCCCAGCTGTGCGCTGTACCTATATGAAACTTGAAAGTCTTCTTCCCCCATCTCAATCCACTTAGGTCACATTTAAGTATCATATTTTAAAAAATCAGTAAGGCTATGTTTCCAAGCTGACATGTGGGATACTGATGTTTATTTGAGACAAACCAGCATGAGGGTGTCACAGATGGTTCTTTGAGGGATCAAAAATACTTTCTTTTTTCCAAGTCATGGATTTCAATTGTAGAATGCAGAATCAACATGATAGTCTAAAAAAGTGTTCAACAAAGAAAACGACAATAAAGTTGACATGGGATCACATATATATTGATCCATTCATTAAACCAGTGGTTCTCAAAAATTTAGAGGCCCTGGGACAGCCTTTATCAACCTGTTTCAGCCCATGGCACATTGACAAGGCACTAAAATTGCCAGGGCACACCAGTTTTTTTTCTTTTACATTAAATTAAATTATTATTAAGGCTACAATCCTATCCCACTTTTCTGGGAGTAAGCTTCATAGACTACATTGGGAGTTGAGTAGAAGTGCAAAGGACTGGGCTGTCAATACTACATGGCAGTTAAATATATTCTCAAGAAGCTTGGAGAAGGGAGTGTATGTGGTTTCTGGAATGAGGAAAAAATGTTTTAAAGTAGGGTGATCAAATTGTTATGAGACATGCTAGAAAGTGAAACAATCCTATGCACATTTCCCTGAGAATAAGCATCATTCAACACAATGGAACTTACTTCTGAGTAGATCTGCCTAGAATTGGGCTGTTAATCACTGAAGGAAAGAAAAAGCATTTGCTGTTTAAGTGCAAATATTCCTTTTCAAGTTGAGTTTTTCTATTTTTGCCATAATAATTGCAAGCTTAGAGGCTCTTTTTGTAGTGGAACCATATCAGTCTTTTATTATGTAGGTTCATTTGATTATTGCAGTTTCCCCTCCCCACCTCTGAAATTCCTACCTTCATTCATAGCTGCATAGAAAGTTCATATTCAAATTTTACTTTGTGTCACATCAATGTAAAACCACAGGCTTGAGCAACTATAGGGGAATTTTTTTATAATACCTTTGAGGACGGCAGATTAATACATAAAGAGTATTTTTCATGTGTAAGTGACACTATGAAGGGTCATGACTAAAACCAATTTTTCTCCATTTTCTGACAGCTTTAAAAGGTGCATGAGATGAAAAAAGTAACATCAGATCCTGCCTGTGCCTGGCAAAAAAAAGCAAAATTGTCTGTTAGTTTCCCATTGTGTTCTGGCACAATGAGAGATCCTTTGCTTTTCAAAAAGCAGTACAGTCCTATACAGATGTGTGGAAGCCAATTCACTGACGGGATGTCATAGTATCAGCTCCACATGCTGATAGTTCCTCTTCAGTTCCTCTTCCTCCGTCAATGGCAGTTCCACTTTTCTCATAGTTGTACATTGTTGTTGTGGTGGCACAATGATCATGAATCAAATATGGCACTCCAGAATACAACATGGCCAGCATGTTGCCACTTGTACCCTTGGATGAAGTTGATCTCTGTGGCATCATGTACTCCTGGATGTATTTTCAAAGCAGCACCATTAATTACTAATTCACCTTATTTTCCTCTTGCAGGACATGGCGAAGTGGTTCTGATACGTTTCCTTCACCTCTTTGAACTATGAACTACATGAAATCTTATCCCAACAGAAGGACATAACTAAAAAGGTTGTAACTTTTACAGGCATCTTTTCACAAAGGCTAAAAGGCCATCTCAGGTGTTGATTCCGCAGAAGAAATTAATGGGTATTTGGGAACCACCCTCCATTATACCACTGGAGAAAAAAAATCTTGCTTTTAACTGTTGGCTTTTTATTGTGGTATTTAAATCTGCTTTCAGAAAAGTATGGTTTTTGTTGTTTGTGGCTGAATAACAGAAAAACTGCGTTAGAGACAAGCCCCCTTCTTTCTTTTTCCTTTTTTAAAAAGAAAGCTTGAATCCAGCAACAATAAAAAAATCATCAACAACCTGCTGTGCTTATTTTCTATGACCTTTTCACACAGTCTTCGCACACAACCAGGGGAAGCAGCACAGCAGAGTAAATCTACTTGGTTGGTCTGTATACGGAACACCATTCACATCGTCTGCACTTATTGAGGATCCCGTAAATGCCCTTGACATTTGGGGGATGGAAGAAATAGCTGGATTTTTTATTTATATTTTTGTGTGATTTCAGTTCCTCGCTTCATTCTTTTCTGGTGGCATCATTAAAACTGAAAGCCATACAATTTTACCACTAAAAGACCTTTTCAGTACTTAAGGATATGCTTTCAAGCTGCAATGGTAGTCATAGATGTGGCCGCTTATTTCTTTTTTTTTAAAAAGGCAAAAAAAATTTCCACATTTTGTTTGTGGTGTTGTCAAAAACCTTGACAGCTAAAGAATTCATTATTGGAAGTGTGGATTCTTTTCCGCTGTCACTCCCGAGTGAGGAGAGAGGCCTTTCTTTCAAATGTTGGAGCCAATGCCACATTGATTATGCAAATAGTCTTTGTGAGTGCCTGAGGCATACATTACTTACCTTCTTATTTCAGCAGCTTAGAAAGCAGACCTGAACTGCAGATTGCTCTTACTTTAATAAATTGTATTCCACTAAGACATCCATTTTCTTTACCTCTTCCTCATCTCAGGAGCCAGTACCATTGCTAACTTTATTCCACTAAGCTGGAGTTGAATTTCATTTCTGGGATTATCTCTGGAATTTCATTCCTACCTATTTTCTCTGTGTCTGTGAAGTATACAGTCAATAGACTAACACAGTAATTTTCAACCAGTGTGCCGTGGCACAGTGGTGTGCCGTGACTAGTCTTCAGGTGTGCCATGGGAATTTGGAGATTGATAGTAATTAATAGGAAAATTGGGGGATTTGAACAGCCTGGTGTGCCTTGTCAACAATAAAAAAAACTGATGGTGTGCCTTGAAAATTTCAGTGCCTTGTTAGTGTGCAGTGAGATGAAAAAGTTTGAAATCTAACAGAATGAAGGATCTTTCTCTTCTTAGCTTGCTTTTTAATAAAAGTCACATGCATAGATTATTATCATTAGAACACTCCATTATTACAATTTTATTCTTTAATATTGTATGTTCCAGTCTTCTTTTTAGCCTTTAGTTGTGATTAAACCTTAGAACTGAAATCCAGAGATTTGTGTATGTTTGTTGTTCGTTTTTTTAAAAAGAGCAAGAAATGGATATGAAATATAGTGGAACCAAAGTATGGTGGAGGACTTTTGCCCTTTGCCAATTACATGCACATGTGTAGATGTGCGTGCTTACATGCACACGCACACACACACACACAAATGTATACCATTTTTGTGCCATAACTCCAATAAATATTTAAGGCTGCAATCCTAAAGAAACTTTCATGGATGTAAGACCCATTGAATAGAATGAGGCTTACTTTTGATTAGACATAGGAGTGCACAGAAAGTAAAATATGAGACGGGGGTTCACGGTCAGTTCCACTCTCTGGGACCACACCATCCACATAAAGTGCTCCCAGCACTGTTCATTGTAACCAAATTGGAAGGAACTTAAAAAGTTACCATAATGCCTGGTATTATTGAAAGCTATTTTAGCAAAGTTGATAAGACCCTATATAATAGTATTCTACCATATTGCTAAATTTTCTTTTTTGTTTGGACCTATTTGGCATATAAAAGTACAAATACAAAGCTTGTAGTCTGTTGCTGTCCATATACAATAAATTTCTGGATTAAAATTTTAAGGTGTTCAGCTCTAAGTGTCTAGTTAAATTCACAATCTCAATAAGAGAAGTTCTAAGGAAAACAAAAGACCTAATATTAAAGCTGATTAGCAATATTAACATTTACGTAGAAACATTGTTGTGTAACTTTTTGTTAAGAACCTGACATGTCACATTGGTTTAGATTGGCTTCTAGATTCATTTCTGAATTTGATCCAGAAAATCTTTTTCTATTGACCACAAGGGAAGTCAAAATGGACAATAGAGGCAACAGTCTGAGGAAGCAAAGCAGCAGGAGATTTTTAACAGCAAATTCAAAGAGTGGAAAAAAATAAGTCAAGAAACAACTGCTGGAGGAAGTTAAACAGTAGGAGACTTTTAACAGAAATCACAAATAGCAGTGAGACAAAAATAAGCCAGGAAAGCAACAGCCAGGGGAATCGAAGCAGCAGGAGCTTCAAAAGAAAAATAGAAATAAAGCAAGCATAAGCTAACAAGAGCTGGGAGAACTTAAACAGTGAAGGGACTTCAGAAGATGCAAATCAGAGCTAAATCAAGTAGGCCAGAAAAAGTGGGGAGGACCTAAATGCATCAGCAACATAGATAACAGGATCATGGTAGAAAAATAAACAGTAGGCTTTTCCTTGAAGGCAACAATTTTCCATGGTTTGGCCTAGAATAAAGATACTGTACATCTTCTCTGTCGGAATGCACCTGAGATGGAACTGGAAGATATGTGTAGGACTGGGCTACTTATTAAAAGCTTAGTGACAAGAGAAAATATCTTATTACTGCTAAGAAAAAAACATCAGTAGGACAGGATCTTGCAGGGGAACACTTTTCCAAAGTAAAACTTCCCATATTTTTAAAATGTAGATTCCTCTTTGATGTAAAGAAACATCAGTGCAGTTTTAGAAATCAAACAGTTCATTAATTCCAGAACAGGTGTAGAGTGTTATTTCATCACATCATTGAGAAATTTATTTTTCTGCATTGATTTCTGCAAACATAACATAGATTCTGATGTTGGAATATTAGCTGAACAGGACTGTCATGAATGAGTTGCTCCTCAAGTTATTCAGATAGAATATTCAGACTGTCCATGATTTGCCCACATGTAGTATATAAAGAATAGAATTTCAGCAATTGTATCGTGGAAGAGAAATGGGAAATTCACATTCTAAAATCTGGGTGAAGATTCTGATAAATATGCCTGCAGGTTATTTCTGTAACTGTAAAAGAATGTAAATACAGGTTATTACTGAGCCACTATGATATGCAAGAAGCCGGATGAGATGAGCCTTTGGCCTGATCCAGTGTGACTATTCTTGTGTTCATATCTTGTGACTATATCATGTAATCAAGTATAATTACATCTCTTAGGCTGCAATCCCAAACTCCACTTAGGCCAGCCTAAGCCCCAGGCATAAATTCTATGCTGACCTGGGAGTGTCACAAAAGTGCAGTAAGACACTTCTTCCCCACTCCTGGGGAGGGGGTTAGTCCAATGCACAGGAATACACCAACCTTCCCATACCATCACAGAAAGATAGGACAAGTGCCTTAGGCCGGCCTAAATTTCTTAGGATTGTACCCTTAGTTTTGAATTGCAAGTTGTGCATTCTTTTTAAAAGTTTATTTTTTTAATTGCTTTGCATTTTAAATGGCAACTTAAATTTTTGAAATCATCACCATGTTTCTGCCAGAATTATTCAGAGATAAGTTATCAAATGCAATGATTTTCTGAAGATGTGTTTCAGTTGTAATGACAACTGATGTTCTTTCATAGTTGACACCATTGTAGGCTGTGAGAGACACTGGACACCAAAGCATGTTGAACACATTTCAAAAGGAATTCTTTAAAAATAATCTTGCTCAGTTTTGTGTCATCCAAAACGTCATATGCCACTAAGAGTTTTGCTTTAGTGGTCCAAAAAAAAACATACATTCCTGTCTTTTGATCACAAAGAACATAAGAATTGCCTTCCTTGAACAGGTAAAAGATCAGCTTGTCTATTCTTTATTGCCAACAATGTTCATTTAAACTGCTACCTTAGAAGCTCAGAAACAGAGCAAAGTGCAGACAACCATTCTGTTATGTTGCTCTCAGCATCTGATATTATAATATCTTAATATTAAGGCATTAAAACGTTACAATTACAGATTAAAGCTTCAATTACCCTTATAAATACCTGTTGATCATCCCAGTGATCTAATTATCTGATTTATCAAACCAAAGCTAAAGCAAATTCCTAACCATATCTACTCAGAAATAAGCCCCATTGTGTTCAATGAGTCTTACTCCCAGGAAGGTGTCTTTAGAATTACAGTTTTACACAGTACTCATTACAACAGTAAAACATCTCATGACAATGCATTTTGTGAGTTACTTATGTGTTCAGCTGAGCAACAACTCCACAACCAGTTACATTGGTTGACAACCAGTTACACTGATTGACCAAGTTTTCAGTTTTAGAAAATACACATAATTTTATAAACCTTTATCACATCCCTTCTTAAGGTCAGAGGATGTGACAGCCAAGGCACCAAACCAAGGCAAAACCTCCTATCTTCACCAGTAGGAAGGTCTTCCCAGTATTCCCAGAAGCATTCGGGAAAAAGTCCCAGCAACTGACTCAACTTAAATGGTTATGATAAAACAACTGGCCTGGCCTCATTTGCCATGTAAGCACCAAGCCTCTCTCAGGAAATAGCAGAGGTGAAAAAGCAACCCAGGCCTAAGTAATAGGAATGGTTCTATAATTCACCCAAAATTTAGATTCACCCCTTTAGGGATTGATTAGGGTGAAATTCTGAATTATGTTTTTAAGCATTTTTTTTCCTGCAGTCTTTGTAAACAAAAACCAAGTTGACATATCATTTGGCCTAAGAGATCTTGAGGTGAAGATGCTATTCTTCATCATGGGTTATTCCCCTTTATCATGCATCCTGTTAACTGCAAACACACACACACACACACACCCAAAAATAACTGAAAGCACACAAGAGTTTACAAAAGGAATAACATTTCTAAACAGTCGAGATATCAGTACGCCCAAAATCGATAATAAGAATTTAAGAATTTAAGAAATAAGTGTTGGGTCTTCTGAGCTATATTGTCTGAATGCAATAAACTGTTGCATCTTGTGGGGCTTGCGGAAATGGGGCTCTCAAGATTATGATGACTGCCTTTTAGAAAACAACAAGCAAATATAGAATTGCTAATGGAGGGAATTTGCAATGTATCATTTTGTCCTAGCAAATACGAATGAATATATAGACTTTTCATATTTTAGTCATTTTTTTCCTATTAGGCTTTCTTAAATTTAACAAAATGGAATGCCTAGATAGCATGCATTCTTTTACATACATACTTTTCAGAATACAGTCCATGGTGACTCTGAATTAAAGAAAAGATCCATCTGATGGCAATGCCACTGGCCGTTGGAGATGAGAGATACATCTCATTAACTGTCAACAACAATCCTAAAGACACTTTCCAGGAAGTAAGACCCATTGAATATAATAGGGCTTACTTTTGAGTAGACATGGTTAGGATTGTGCTTCATGTATAGTTTCCTGTACTAAAGACGTATTTGCATTAAATTGAAGAGTAATTTGTTTCCCTGTTTCATTCTTATTCATAGCACGTCTATGTGCAGATATAAATATAAAAATAGGAATGTTTACTTTGGCAGCTCAGCCGAAAATGAGATTCACAGATCTCTGGTGAGAAAGGGCCCATGCGTTGCCAGTGCAGAGAAGCGTGACCTACAAACTCTTTCTTCCTCCATTTCTGATTTGCAGCAGAAGGAAAAGGAGACTGTTAGGAAAGATTTCCTTCCTACTGTTTCCCTCTTCCAAAATGAGGATTCCATTTTGAGCTTATTTTATAAGAAGCCAAAGGTTTGTCCTTATTCCAAAGGTTTGTCCCTGGATCACTTGTGCTTGGCAGTGAAGCACATCAATGCAGAAGGTTCCAGGTTCAATTCTTGGCATCTCCAAGCAGGGCTGGGAAAGACCTTTATCTGCTGCCAGTTACTCAATGCTAGGTTCCGGTAGTGCAAACCTTACATAGAAGTATGTCCCACTGTGTCCCACCTCACTACCTAGCAGGTGTTTAGTATTGCTGTGTAGATATTGCTGCATATATGCACATTAGAAAGTTACTCTGTATCCAAAGCCTGTTTCCAAGGCAGAAATGCCCTCTTCCAGTTCCTCAGAGATATACCACCTCAGGAGCAGGTATAGTAATGAATAGACCCATAGGGATCCATGATAAGGACCGAGTAAGAATGGCAGTGTTGACCCAAAATCTGAGTTCTTGGCCAGCCTAGCTGCAACCCCTGCCTCTCAACCTCAGGATATGGAACAAACTACGGCTGCCCACAAACCTCGGGATACAGCAGGCCACTCCAAGAAGCCCCTTGTATTCACTGTAGACTGTACTGGCATCTCATCAGGGACTCCTTATAAGGCAGGCACCCAGTGGAGTCACCAGACTGGTGTGGCTGGTGTCGGCTGCGCTCTGTATGGGGTGATGCACCAGAGGAGTTTGACTGTCCTTTGGCACGCCCCAGGCGTCAGCATGCCCATTCAGGCCTGCTCCAAGGCGGAGCAGCAGCTAGAAGCTGCCACTTGTCTTTGGAGCTGGCCTGAACGGCCAGCTGAGGTGCACTGCGCAGAAACACACTGAGCAGGCTGAACAGCTTCAGAAGAGACTTTCTTAGAGTGGAGAAAGTCCGCGCCTCTGCACAGCCATTCGGCCTCACTCAGGAGGCGGAGCGGCAGCCGAATGGCTTCAGAAAGAGTACTGCACAGGCACCAACTCTGACGCCTGCACAGTCTCATCTGAAGCTGAAAGGCTTCAGAAAATACTGTGCAGGCATCAGAGATGGTGCCTGTGCAGTTCTCTTTCTGAAGCCAGATGGCTTCAGAAACAACTATGCAGGTGCCAACTTTAGCAATTGCTCAGTCCAGGTAGGGGGGTGCATGCATCCTAGGGGTGACACACAGACTTCCGCACCAGGTGATGCACAGAGTCATGTCACCACTGTAGGCACAACAGCTGTTCCTTGTTCAGTGTGATCTGAGCGGTATCTCCTCAGGAGCAAGTCCTCCCCATATGTCAATTACTTAGCATGCTATGGAACAGTTAGGGCAGCCCAGGCTTCCTGACTCTCTGGATGCAGCATAACTTTCTGCTCTGGATTCAGAATAGTTAGGAGAGAGCAGTTAGGGCAGAGCAGGCTGAACTTGCTCTGGATTGTGCCCTTAGTTTTCTACCATGTGCATCAGTTGACGGCAGGTAATGAATTCATTTTTAGGAATGAACAATAATCTCTGAAGGTGGTTAATGCTTTGGCTAGTAAAAGGCTAATTTTATCGAGCAATTTATCTGAGAATTACATTTTATTAAATATAGACTGGAAATGTGTAAGTACAGTTTTATGATGTATACTTCAATGGATTGTATCATAATATGGAAATGATAGAGTTTCTATATGATGGGTTATTTTGGGAGTGTGTGTTGTGAACATTTCAAAAGCTCTTTAGAACCATCTACTGGAAAAAATATGAAATTTGATCACTTAATTGGCCCATTACTATACTATGCTACATTTTATTCTTTAACATGAAGAACAAATTTTCCTCATGGTGTGTGTTTGGATATATGTAGATAGATCTACCCAGGCATGGATATTCCAGGTATACCACCAGCCAGCTACATCAGGAAGAAAGTCAAGTAGCAAGACAAGAGATTCAAGTTTAGCAATTAGAATGGCAAAGGTCAAGATCATAAAAATGCAAGAGCACAGGGAAAGGTTTGCTGGATCAAACCAAAGACTCTCTGTTCCAGCTATCTATATTTCACAATGTCCTGTCAGATACCTTTGGGATCATACAGGACAAATACCTATATTTTGCCACTCCCTTGCATCTGGCTTTCAGTGATAGGTACATCTAAATGTTGCATATAGTTATCATGACATGTAATCTGTGGTGGATTTTACCTCCAGAAATCTGTCCAGTCCTTATTCAAAAGCATGTAGGCCATGTGTTTAGGATTAAACCTCAAGAATGCACATTTGGAAAATCAGACTGGCTTGTAAAAACTGCCAGTTTTTAAAGCAATCATATAAGTAATGAGTTGTTGTAGTCTAGGAATGCAGAGTTTGAGAACTATTCAGCATGCCAGCTGTAATAATGAGAAAATCATACAGAAGAGTTATGCTACACTACACATGGTGTAGTGTTTAATGCTACACATTAAGTGTATGTACCCAGATATTGACATCTATGTGAAGTACAGGACCTGGTTCAATTGCACAGACCAATCCAGGAACATTGTGCACAGATCATACTTGCTTTGAATGGAACATGTGAATAACTGTAACTATGTAGATGTAGACATATATATTAGGATTGAACCTGGAATTGTATCTGGGCATAGAGGTGTACATGGGTAATGCTGTTTTTTTCTAAAAGTGGTATGTAAGCATTTCTCCCATACACCATGATCCTGATCTGAATACCCCTTTGAAGCTTATAGTGACAAAAGGGGGGACAAACCAGGCATAATACAATTGTCTTTTGCTGCTATGAAGCTAATAGCTTTGGAGAAACTATTTGAATCATGGCTGTGTTACAATGGGAAAGATTAGATCCTGTTCATGCAGCACTGCCATTTTCATCCAAATTGCTTCTCTTGTAAAAATGTATTGAGTCCTTGGGAAAGTGAAACTGATCCACATGTGCATGTTTACTCACAAGGAGGTGATCGTGTCTTGAGACCAAAGGGCAGGTCAAGAAGAATGCAGTGTCAGATGAATGGTCATGATCTGATTGAATGCAGGCCCTAAAAATACTTGAGAAAGAAGTGATCCCTCCCCAGCTTGACAAAGAAAATGTATTGAGCCTTACAGAAAATGAACAGAGCCACATGGGGATGTTTACTCATGAGTAAGTGAATGTGTTCTGGTGGCCTATCAAAGGCCAGGTGAGAGGGAATGCAAGACCACCAAAATGGTCGCCCCATCCAATGGACCTGGAGTTCAACAAATACACCAGAAGGCAGTCCCCATTATAGTAAAAAGGATAAAAATAGAGGTTTGAGGCACTGTAAATCTTTTTAAAAGTCTTGTCAAGCTAGATAAGTCCAATTGTTATGCCATTAAAAAAGTGAGTCCCAGTGTTAACATATATGGGGACCATTACACTACTTTATCCAATTGCTTATGTTGTATTGCCATCAGCCTCTTTGAACTCACTCATCGTCATGAGTTCACCATGCGTTAACATATGCATCTTGGATGGGGGTGGGGGATACTGCTCTCAGTATTGAAAGAAGCCTGTTGCTATACAATTGCCTCTTTGAGACAAGTATGTCTCATGCCACATGGAGCAAAGAGATGAGTAACTCATGTACCCAGTCTCTCACAGCTTAAAAGCAATTTATTGTGGGCAATGCTATTAAAAAATGAATATACAAGCACAAAATATCTTATTATTTTTGGCAGTGTAATACATTAGCACTGCCCTTTGCAGAAAAAGAAAACATTAATGAAAGCCTCTGATACACGCTCCAGATCTGAAGTATGGGGGAATAAAAGCCTCTATATGCCTCCACCACGAGGACTTCAGTGCTAGTTAAGGATTTGAATAATACCTCATTTAACACTGAAACCATAGGAAATCAAAGCAAAACAGGTTTCTTGGCAATTTCGTTTATGAAGAGAATGTATTAAATATTTCATTTTTGTTAAGGTTTCTACTTTTTCGTTTTCATGGGAACACAGTGGGGGAAGAAGAAAAAAATCCTTGGTTTAAAAGTCCCTTTTGGAGTTTCTGCAGGAAATCTGCATTAACTGATTTCAACTGTGTTAGTCATTGGGGTACTAATTAGAACACGTTTTAAACCACGGCAGATATTTTTTCTGGTCTGTACTACAGACAGATTATGCCTCTGGCTACTCATAATTCACCCTCTTTTAATAATAATGAAGCTTACAGTCACATTATTTGTAGAAATCAACACAGAAGTGGTTTGGCAGAAGTGATGGACAAGAAGTACATCACATCCTAAGTATTTTTTTTTACCCTTGAGTTACTAATTGGCCAGTGCCATGTTCATTTCAATTATTGTATTTTGCCTTGGTCATACTAATATGTGCTGACAGAAGAGAAGAGTAATTTCCCCCAAGGGTTGTAAGGGCAGCATGAACGAGCAAGACTGCTGGCTGACATTAGTGAGCTGTCTTTATAGGAACAGAAAAACACTCATTTCTGTATTTTTGCATTTTGCACTAAAAAGCTGGAGCAAATTTTTCTACAACATGATGAAGGAGGGAGAAAAATAATTAAGTTTACCATCCATTTGATTGTATACAAGTCACAGAAGATGTGGTAGGGACATGTCTTGGGAGTTGTAAGATAGGACATGTACTCTGGGTACCACTGGAGAAAGGGCACCAGGTACAAATTTACCAGGCAGTGAGTAGTAGCTGTGGTACTACTATGGTACCCCATCTGGTCTGCTCCAGGCAACTTCTGGCCTCTCCATGGGGGTACCTGGCAGGTTTGTGTCCTCTTTTCTTCTCCTATGGAGACTCCTCAGATGCCCAATTTTTTCACTATCACCTGTGACCATTCGGACTTAGGGTGCAATCCTGAGTAGTTACGGGGACTCCTTGCTCCGGTGTAAGAACAATTTGCTCTGGATTGCAATATGAATTCCCCATAGGTATTCACTAGGTGGTGCAGTAACTATGGGTGCACGTAAAATCTCTTACGTGCTCCCGTAGTTGCTCTGGATTGTAGGGTCAGTGACTGAATACTATAGTTTGGCACATATAATGAATAAATGTTGTTTCAAGTTTCAGTATAACTTTATTTTTATTAGGAAGTGTTGTGAAATAATGAATTCTGATTCATTATTTGATGAATTAGATGGATGCCTTAGAGGCCCAATCTTTTTCACTATCACCTGTGACCATTCGGGCTCAGTGACCAATGTAATTTGATTGTAATTTTACCATTGGGAGTCCTCCCAAGCATCGATGGTATAACTTTATTTTACAGAAAAAATGAAAATTCAAAACATTCATGCGTTTGGATTTATAACTGTCTTCATCATTGGCATCCTTCAGTCTTAAGTAGCAGAAAAAAGTTACAAGATCTTGTCAAATAATAAACATAACTTCCATTAAAACACAAGACAAACTACCGATGTTTCAGATTTCAAATATGGATGGGCATCTAAGGGTTAATGGAGTGAACCTACTGGAGTTGTGAACCGACTGGAGTGAATGTTCTGCTCCTTCCTCCAGGAAGTATCCTGAAGTGACATCATGATGTAATGTCATAAATTCACAGCCCCACTGCTCATCACTGGCTGTGCCAATCACAGCCCCATCACTGGTTTGTAGTGGTCAGTGATGACAAAGGTATCTGTTTCTGGTGGGAGAAGGTGGAGGCATTGCAAGTCTAGATTTTTAGGATACGCATTATGAGTAAAGGCTGAAAAAATATCATTCAAAAGGCCAATGTCGGAGAACTAGCAGGTCATCTTACCTAGTTCCAGGAAGTAAAGGCAATAGAGATCACCTTTGAAAGGCAAGTCAGCAATGTGCTTAAGAGGCTGTCTGTGGAAGGAACATCATTCAGTAGATGCTTGAACAACAGTTGGTAATCATGCTTGGGAGAGGGTTTGGGAAGAAGGGACAAAGGATGGAAAAAGAAGGGAATGGTTTGTGATACCCTTCTTGGGTGTGGGAAGGGACAACATTTACTGGTTAGTAGATGTTGAAACATCAGCAGGTCACTGAACAATTCACAAGTGATGGGTGTCAGTAAGCAAGTGACAAGTGAACACAAAGACCCTGTGACCTTGCTTTTTATAACCATAATTACCATGGGGAAACATAGAGGCTACTGTGTGACAAGTTCATAATGAACCAGTTGGAAATGGGTGTCTTCTATTGTATTGCACCCTGAGGAGGGCAAAGGTGTTCTCAAGAGGCCTACCATATTTACTGAATTTACAATGAAGTTGGTAAGGGAAGGTTGAAGGCTCTTTTTGGGCGCAATCCAGAGTAACTACGGGGAGTCCTTGCTCCGGTGTAAGAACAATTTGCTCTGGATTGCAATATGAATTTCCCATAGGTGATGGGATGAATGTAACTAGGTGATGCAGTAACTACGGGTACACATAATGTCTCTTATGTGCTCCGGTAGTTACTCTGGATTGTAGGGTTAATCTTCACCAACCACTTTGTTTACTTCACAGTCAGGATTCTCCCAGAATGTGAGTGGTTTATAGGTCTAAGGGCAAAATCCAGAGTAACTATGGGAAGTCCTTGTTCTGGTGTAAGAACAACTAACTCTGGATTCCAATATGAATTTCCCATAGGTTTTCACTAGGTGGTGCAGTAACTACAGGTGCATGTAAAGGCTCTTACATGCTTCTGTAGTTACTCTGGATTTGGGGGTTAACCTGCTGACTACACCATGACATTTTCAAAAAGGCAAGGCTAGCCAGGCTGGCAATGTTGGTAAGGGTGGTGAGGCTGTCTGGCTTACCTCCAAATCCAGAGTAACTACGGGAGCACGTAAGAGACATTACATGCACCCACAGTTACTGCATCATGTAGTGAAAACCTATGGGAAATTCATATTGTAATCCAGAGTAAGTTGTTCTTACACCAGAGCAAGGACTTCCCATAGTTACTCTGGATTTTGCTATAAGCCGCCTTTTTATTTTTTTTATTATTTTTTTTGGGGGGGGGGTATCTGGATAATGGGGAAGGTTGCTCTGAAAATACAGATTTTTCAGGCTAATAAGCTAAAACTTGAACTGTCACAACACAAAAAGTGCTACTTTATGCAGAGTAGTTTTATTCAATTTTCTAGGAGTAACCAGTTAAATGTAACACCTCTTTCCTCTGACCTATAAGGAGGGAGGCCACAGTCTGAAAAGACTATGTTATCTTATACTTAAAATAAAAGTGGTTTGAGAAGTACAGAGTCTGATACTTAGGGGAGATTTTCTAATCAATCTGTGCAAGCAGTTAAGACGCTGTGCCTGTTAACCAGCAGGCCAGGGTTCGAGACCCGGGTTGGCCCCACAAGACAGGGTGAGCTCCTGTCCTTAGCCCAGCTCTGCAACGCCAGCTGGATCCAATCATATCAGCTCTGCCTTTCCATTGGACTAATTCAGTGGCGTGTTGAGGGGGGATTTGCTGGTTGGGTAACAGCCTATCCTCCATAACAATCCAACCCAGGCTTTTGTGCTTCGTATGCAGCGTATGCAGCACATGCAGCGCAGAGCACGATATCATAGTCTTCCAAGACTGATGGAGGCCTGCTGCTTTTAGCTATCTTAAAACACAGGCAACTAAAATCTTTCACACAATTTATGTGGTTTTTTACTCATTAATTTACTCTGTATTAAATATAGAGGACACTGTTTTTGAATAAAACATATGCTCTAGTGATTAATCAGATTCCTTTTCTGATGCGAGGAATAATCTGGCACCTGAAGGGTATGGAAGGACAGAACGAGAGCATTCAGTAAAGAAAGAGTTCCCAGGTTGATAACACCAAAAAAAGCACTTATTCAGCGGAAAGAGACTATCCAAGGGTTTTTCTTTTCTTATGAGCATCTAAATTAAGGTTACCTTGAGAGTGATAACATTCGTTATACGTGACTATTGTATTAATTTTTGGACAATGTACTTAATTTGTCATTTCAGCTGATTGAATGAAATAGTGAAAAATCCCAACCCTAATAAGGTAAAATGAAATTTTTTTCCACAGTTTTATGCTGTAGCTTAAACTGTCACTGCTTTATGGCATTTTTGTGATGG
The DNA here is from genome assembly GCA_030015325.1 of Cryptoblepharus egeriae. NCBI lineage: Eukaryota > Metazoa > Chordata > Lepidosauria > Squamata > Scincidae > Cryptoblepharus > Cryptoblepharus egeriae. The sequence goes on along the minus strand of JAREYC010000003.1, from coordinate 120,919,714 downwards.
CTAGCAGTGGTACAGCATGCATTTCACTGGTCCACCACTGTGGTTATGTACACATATGCATATATCATGTGGAGTTGTCAGAATGGTTGGGACAAATATGGCATATGTCTTGATTTGCATATGAAAGTCATTATAATAGTGACAGACCTGTGCGCCTTGTGCACGTTACAATGCTTTCAACAGTGGGAATGAAGCTCGGCAGAGACTTCATAGGCTACAGGATACTAAAAGGCAAGGCTGGAAGACTAGCAACTCAATCCAAAGGACACATTGTGCCGATGTAGTTCCTGCATAGTAGGTGCAGGTGAGTGTTGTGATTGGAGGCGTAGGGGTGGGAGAGAATGGCAGGAGGGCAATCTGGGAGGTGGGAAGTAGCATTTCTGGATGGGAGAAGGCAGAATGGGGGGAAGGATTAAGTCGGGGTTGGGATTTGTGGTGTCATTGCATGCTGCATCCTGACTCCCCACTCCCAGGATTCAGAGTGCTATATCAGCTACTTGGATTTGCACCCATTAAATTGCTGGCACAGATCTGAGTAGTCCTTTGGGCTGAATGGGGTGTTAAGGTGACCTACTGCCTTTTCCTACCCTGTATAGGATATAGCAGAGTCCATGTGACTTGGCTGTGTCCTTTCAGGTTAGGATTGCACCCAGAGACAATGTAAAGGTGCAGATTCTGATACAGGCTGCTTTGGATTGTCATAAAAATTAAACTTTGTTTCAGTCCAAGGGAAACATTAATACTCAAAGCGGTGCAAGCTGCAGTCCTTTGGTTCATTCACAGAATCTAATCAACAGTAGATAATACAGCCAGGCTTATAAACAGGGAAGAGCCAAAGTTCAGTGGTGGCAAGTAGAATAGTGGTACTCAAGGTGGGGATCAGAACCCCTTTGGGAGTCGCAACCTTGATTCAATGGGGTCTCAAGAGGGTGGGATCCACCCTCTTGAGATCTGGCACTGGGCTTTCCTGAGAGTAAGTGTCACTGAACACAATGGGACTTACTTCCAAGTAGACATAGAGGGGCTCTGGCATCACAGTGATGTCACATCCCAGTAAGTTTGACAGGACATCCCCGACAGATTTTAAGTTTGAAAGGGCATCTTGGGCTGAATGCCTGAGTACCACTGATGTAGAAGGTCTCATTTCCTGACATCGCTAGGTTAATGCTAGAACTCCATAGAGCAACAGCCACAGTACTGGAAAGACACACAATGACTGACTCAGCACACAAAGCATCACCTGTTGCATCAAGTTGTGTTGACCCAATGGTGCATCACAAATACAGGCAAAATGATGCAACACAAATGCATCAATTTGTGTTGGCCCAATGGTGCATCAGGATGGTATCCTTGGATGTTATCTTTTGTATTAACCAATTTGTTGATATTATTGTTCTGTTTATGCTTGAATTATTTTTGCTTTAAAATAAACAGTTAAAAATTACAGAGCTGGATTATTTTTTCTTGTTACTTACATTCTCAGTCTTTAAAATTAAATGCAAGTTTAATTGCTGACCTATGTGGCTAATGATTAGTATATCATTATCTGTGAGATGTAGGTTTTTGCCAGACATTTTCCAATCATACTGTCAGAGAGTGACAGATCTGTAGTATATTAGCTAATGACTAGACAATGAAAAGTGTCTTCCAGGAAACATAATGAAGACCTCAATTCAGCATAAACTTTACAATAGGTACATGTGATCAATAAGTACCAGGACTGGTGCCATAGTAAAGGAGCGAAAATACTCAGTGAAGCCACTTGGCACAGATTGACTTTGAACCCAACTGTGGATGCACACTAAGTTTTAACGTCCTTCCTCACTTCCTCTCTTTACAGCAGTGCTAGGAAGGAACTTGTTTATCGTGTTGGTCATCGCAACGACCATGGCAGAGAAAGTTGAGCAGAGAATCTGCATCAAATTTTGCCAAAAGCTTGGCGATACCTGCGCAGAGACCTATGCAAGGTTGCAGAAAGTGTATGGAAAGGAGTGTATGAACTACATATGAGCGTATGAGTGGTCCAGACATTTCCAAGTTGGCCAACAAAATGTTGACAGTGATGAACATTCTGGGAGACCCACAACCAGCAGAACTGAGAAAAACATTGCAGATGTTCATGCAGCTATGTGGGGAAATTGTTGAATCACCATCCATAAGTTATCAGAGGATGTGCAGATTAGTTATGGTTCAGTTCAGTCTGTTCTCGCTGAAGATTTGGGTATGCAAAATGTATCTGCCAAGTTTGTGCCAAAACTGCTTTCAGCTGACAAAAAAGAAACATGGGTTTCATTTGCACAAGTTCTCCTTGATTAACCCTACAATCCAGAGTAACTACGGGAGCACGTAAGAGACATTACGTGCACCCATAGTTACTGCACCACCCAGTGAAAACCTATGGGCAATTCTTATTGCAATCCAGAGCAAATTGCTCTTACACCGGAGCAAGGACTCCCCGTAGTTACTCTGGATTGCACCCTAAGTTAAGAATGATGAAAACTTTTTGAAAACGGTCATAACAGGTGATGACCCTGAAACTAAGGCTCCGTCTTCGCAGTGGAAGACACCACTCCAGGACCGAAGAAAGCACGAATGAATCAAAGCAATGTGAAAACACTGTTGACTGTTTTCTTTGACTACAAGGGGATTGTTCATCATGAATATGCTCCACATGGTCACACAGTACAAAAGGAATACTAGTGTGACATGTTGTGGCGTTTGCGGGATGCTGTTCATAAGAAAAGGCCAGAATTGCATTTGTCCAGTGAATGGCAATTGCACAATGACAATGCACCTGCCCATTCAGTGCAGCTTGTACAGCAGTTTTTGTCCAAGCACAACATCCTCCAGGTCAAACAGCCACTGTATTCCCCGGATCTCACCCCTTGCAACTTTTTCCTCTTTCCAAAAATCAAATCCCACTTGAAAGGACAAAGATTTCAGGATGTCAGGGACATCCAAGTGAATGCAAGGCAGCTGCAGATTATTCCAGAAAATGAGTTCCAGGAATCAGTGGTAACAGTGCTGGATTAAGTGTGTGGCTTCTGAAGGGGACTACTTTGAAGGAGATTCCTATGCCAAATTGTTATGTGTTGTAATTTTCTTTTTATAGCACCTGTCCTGATACTTATTGATCACAACTCATATATTTGAGAGATAGGAATGCCCTTGCATTAGAGCATATTATCAACTTGTCAGGTAATCATTATGCTTGCATACTTAAATCTTTACAAAGAAGTATCTTGCCTGTGTCTTAATAGTAGTCGCCTTCTGTCTCGCCACACACCATCACACTATTAGCAGTCGTATAACACTCCGTCAGGCCTTAAACATGCAATTTAAGTCAAAGATAATTTAAATTTAATTAAGGAGTTCCAAAGTGATTCACTGTGGGTTGTTCTTATTATAGATGAAATTATTATTGATAAGTTGAGTGACATAACAGAAGGGGGATATGCTCCACCACATACTTGCTTTGTATGTTATGTTATCTTGGTTTCCTTTACAAGGAACATATTTTATTTTATTTTTCAAATCATGTTTTTAAAAAAGTAAAATATATTGGGAGAATTTGACTTGAGAAGCAGTGGAGAAGGGATAGTTAAAATTTTCCAAATGACTTATCCCTGTATGACCCTCAAAGTGAAGGTCAACAGCTTGGGTCTTCTTTGCATGCCTTTATATAACTTGTATCTAGGTTTATTGTGCATAATATATGATTTGAAATGTATGACCTCCAAGAAAACATAAGCCTGTTTTCAGACCCAAAGTGGACACAGTGACTGTCTACATAAAGATTCTGACCCATTCACCCTGACCCCATTGAACAGATATGCAGGAACCACAGCAGTGCCTAAGACAGTCATGTACATTTGCCAGATTCCCAACAGCCTCTTCCCATGTGCCAGGCAAAAAGTTGTTCATACACAGGTAAACATGTTTAAGTGAAGAAGAGATGGAATGGAAGAAAGAGGACTTCCTTAGCCCAATGGGGAAATTGACAATTTGTGTGAGTTGCACCTGGAGCTTCTTCAGGTTAATCTGGATATGCCTCTTAATGTTCTTGGTCAGAACTGTAGAAAAGAGTGTTTCATAACTATGGGGTCCTAAAGGCCATAACAGAAAAAAGATCTTTACTTGATATGGATCTTCCAATGGTATGTTGATAGTTTTTTAAAAAAATTAAAAAGGGTGCATACATCCCCTTCCCACACCTGTTTGCTTTTATTGGAATGACTTTCCCCCAAATCCAGAGTAGTTACTGCACACGTAGTTACTGAACCACCTAGTGAAAACTTATGGGAAATTCATATTGCAATTCAGAATAAGATGTTCCTACGTCAGTGGATGGGCTCCCCATAGTTACTCTGGATTTTGCCCTTTGGGTGAAATTGTGTCAGGTAATGTTTTGAATTATTTTGCATAATTAAATTGCCAACCATAACAGATATAAACAGGAGAAACAGATATAAACTCACTCATAGGATGATCCTAGACCCTCGTAAAGCTAGCACAAGTCACAACCCAAGTCCCATGCTGATCTGGGGGTGTCACAAAAGTGCTGTAAGGCATTTCTGTGCCACTCCTGGAGGGGGTAGGCCAGTGCACAGACATGTTGGCCTCGCCATGCCATCGCAGGAATGGGAAGATGGGTGAGTTGTCATAAATTGGTTAGGATTATGCCCCCAAACTCCTAGGTGTGACAGCTGCAAGGATTTGTATCCCATTTTATTTCTGTTCCAAATATTTCAATTTAAAAGTATATGAATTGACAATGTTCACAGAAGGAATGGGGTAATGGGGACTACTCCCTTGATAGATAAGTGGTTAATGTTTATTCAATAAGTAGCAAAAATGTACCCGCATTGCGGAATTCCCCCGTACGGCATCTCTCCACTGCGCATTAACCCATCATGCACAACAACCCCCCATGCACAACAACCCCCCATGCACAACCCCCATGTGCATCAATTCCCCCATGCTCATCAATCCCCTCATGTGCATCAACCCCCATGCACATCAACCCCCAGCCACAACATCCCCCATGTGCAACATCCCCCATGTTGATCCACCCCATGCGCAACATCCCACATGTTCATCCACCCGATGAGCAATTTATGCAGTAATAAAATAAGCACTAATTTGTCAGGATCTTTTGCATCACATTTCTTTCAATACTGGGATATTACTTATGTGCCTTGATGTTGTTGCTGATGTTGACTGTCTGAGTCAGAATAATGGATGACGATGATGGGGATTGGGAAGAAGTTGCGTCAGATCGATCTCTTATTCTATGCTGAATACAGAACAGGCCAGCCTACCTGTCTGTTTCAGTGCAGAATATGATTGGGCTGCCCTTTTGTTTGTTTAAACTCAAAGAAGCAACAATAGGATGAAAAATAGAGAAATTTTTACAATATGGCACCTTTGTTTTTCTTCTTTATCATTGATCCCACAAGCTTATTTAACTCCCTGACTTTTAATATAAGCCATATGATACTTTACATCTAGTTATGAAAGGTCTACCACATACTTAGGATGATGATAATAACTTCCAGTAACATATATTTTTGTAGTTTTACTTCCACACCTTCATGAAATGTAAACGCATCAGCCATAATTCATAGTTTGGACAGAATACACTACTGGGTTGATGTTGGATTGCGCCCAACTAGCTTTTTTAAAACACTTGCTCACTTTGATTTATTTTCTAAACACCTGCACAGTTGTTTTCAGTCTTCCAAGAAGTACTTTGCTTTTTTTCAGTGTTGGGGCCAGTGGCTAAAATGTTACAGTTGCTCTTGTATAAAATGTATGTTTTCCCTGGGGATTACAAGAGGTATAATTTCATCATTTCAACTCATGATTCCCAGCAGTAAACTGCTTGAGTTTATGCCTACAATTTATGGCATTGCATGAACCCTGGAAGGAATTATAGTTTTATAATACCTATTTAGAGGCATTATTATTCTTACCATTATCCATGTTTATGTCGACAAAATGTTCTGTGACTGGCATTTGATGGAAAATCTGGATGAACTGTTGCCTCTTGAATGATTTTTAACAATTTAAGAGACAACAGCATCTTGACAAACATCCTTTTTTGCAGCATATTAGGCAAGGGAAGCATTTGTGAAGCTTGCAGAATTGTGATTCACTTAGAACTAGGATTTCTAGGAGGCAGCATTAGAATTTGCAAGCGTATATCCTCTAACCTAGTAGCAATAATTGCTAGAGAAAAATAGTTAAATCTGATTTTTAAAATATACTCTTAGCCCAAATAGCACAATTGCCGATAGACAATTTCAGAAGTGTTGTGACATTTTCTGTACAATGTGTTCTCATCCTGTTTTACAAAAATCTTTGCCTCGGAAGGGAAAGATGGATGACTTGATTGTGTGTGTATGTGTGTGTTTAAAAAAGAAACAATGGACCTTTCATACTTGCAGCTCATGAAGACAATCTGCTCAAAATATTTTGATATCTTTGGCTGATTAACCCTGCAATTGTGACATTCTTGTGATTTCATTTAGGAAATAATACACTGCCTGTTGAGGCATATATTCAATCTGTGCTCGCTTTCTTTGTTTGAAAAGAAACCTCATGGAAACTATCATGTACGCTCTTGTGAATCACATTCTTGGCAAGATGCAAGCAGTTACTATGAGACCCAAAGGTCTTGTAACTGACATCAGAATGCAACAGTGGCATAAAGGCCACGCAAAGCCCATAATCACAATTGGTGACTAAAAATATGGTCTTCTGAGATTTGTGTATCTTTGAAAGGTCCACATTACATAGATCTTATTTTGTCTGTCACCCTTCAACTGATATATACTTTATTTACTCGAATCGAATGCTCACCTATTCCAGCCAAATTAACCCCCAAATCCAGAGTAACTATGGGAGCACGTAAGAGACTTTACATGCACCTGTAGTTACTGCACCACCTAGTGAAAACCTATGGGAAATTCATATTGGAATCCACAGTAAGTTTTCCTTACACTGGAGCAAGGACCCCCCGTCGTTACTCTGGATTTTGCCCTTAGTCTCCAAAATAATGGTGTACATTTGATTCAGTGGTTAATTAGATTTGAGTAGATGTGGTGTTTTGATTATAAGTATATGAAGCACATTAGATTCAATGGTGCATTAGATTTGAGAAAATATGGTACTTAACCCCTCCCCCAGTGGCACTTTTGTGACATCCCCATCCCAGTAGAGCAGCTTTTCTCAAAGTGAAGGTCAGGACCCCTTTGGGGATCGCCTAGAGCTTTCCTGGGGGTCCCTGAAAGACCCCTGGTGCAGGGGGCCAGCTCAGGCTTGCCAGACCTCCGGCTGTAGCTGCGCACGCACTGGGGCTGACTGACAGCCTCAGGACCCAATCCTATGCATACCTATTCTGAAAAAAATCCCATTATAATCAGGGGCCCTTTACTCCCATGTAAATGTGGATAGGATTGCAGCCCCAGGGCCCAATCTTTTGCATGCCGACTCTGAAATAAATCCCATTATAGTCAGGGGGGCCTTTACTCCCATGTAAATATGGATAGGATTGCAGCCTCAGGGCCCAATCTTATGCATGCATACTCTGAAATAAATCCCATTGTGTTCAATCCCATTGTGTTCAACTCATTTCATTTGTAACAATGAAAATACATCCTGCATATCGGATATTTACATTATGATTCATAACAGTAGCAAAATTATAGTTATAAAGTAGCAACGAAAATAATTTTATGGTTGGGGTCCCCACAATATGAGGAACTTTAAAGGGCTCATGGCTTTAGGAAGATTGAGGACCACTGCAGTAGAGGATTTGTGTTGGAGCTTATGCCAGCCTAACTGGGGATTAGGATTGTAACCTTAATGTCTTCCTTGGCATCCATGGAGGGACATCCAATGGATGAGTCCCCAACACCACCGTCTCCAACCTGCTATTCCAACGGGCATTCTGATCCTCTTCCAGTTTGCAAGGGGCAGGTTAGAGAGCATGCCCACAATGCCACCCCCTCTTCATCCAACAGTGTTTCTTTTCCCTTATGGAGGGAAAAGGAAAATAGAAAGCAGCTCCCTAACCTCCAGATCACCTCTCCTTACTCACATGATATTTATGAAACACCTAGTAGATGGGGAGAGGCATTTTGGAGCCCATCCTTTCCCTCTACTTGTGCAGCATGTGGCCTCCTACACCCCTCCCATTTGCAATGAGTAGGGGGTTCCAGGATCACTTGCTTCTGTTCATTTCAAACAGAAGTTGCAGGAGCAAAGAGGGTGCATGTCATGCTCCTCGTGAGTGACAAGAAATGGAGCATACCCATTCATCCATGTGTGTGCACACTCATGGAGAAAGCTTTGGGGAAGATTCCAGTAGTGTGTGTGTGTTAGGGGGATAATATGCACCACCTGTGATGCTAAGTTCTGATTCAAGTTCCTTTGATCAAGATCCAATAGGATCAACTTGCATGCCACTCCAAGAATTTTTGCAAGGAGGAGACACATGGCTATTTCCTTTCCATGCCTGTACTACTCCTTTCAGCTGCTGGCACCACCATTATGAAAGTGATGATATAATCTGGCACCTCCCTATTCTTTATTAGGAGTAACACTTCCACATTTCACATGACACCAGAGATCTCATTTCACATGACACAAGACATTCTACAGCACCAAAGATCCACAGTTCACTGTTTCACCTACAGCGTTCAATAGCCAATACTGCATTCCCTTTCTGTATTTGGGTGTTGTTTAGTATTGTTTTTTCAAAGTGCTTTTCTTTCCTTTCCGGGTGGCAGAAAAAACTGAAGGAGGCATTGACTTGGGATTGTAGACAAGCCCACTTTGTTCGCATACATGGGCAGTAATTCACTGCCATGGCTTCTTCTGTTCATAAACTAACTGGCTCTTGTGGTTTTATGTCATCAGCCAAAAACCCAAAACTGAATTATAACCTTGCATTCAATCTTTCAGTTCTGTGAAGAAATTGCCAGTTTTTCAGAAAGCACAATTTAGAGACCTGGGAGCTGGAGACCTATAAAATGTATTTCTTCCCGTCAGTACCAAAGTCGAAGGCAGGAGTATTTTTTTTGAAAGCCTATGTGTGACAGAAAACCAGGCTAAAACATATCCACAGTGTCATAGACTGTGCCGTGTTTTCATAACAGTTTCCCAGGAACGAGCTAAACAGACTCAAGTTGTTAGAAAAGATAAACAGATGCGAGGTCTCACCCAAGGGAACAGAAGATACGAAGGAACCTTTCAGATCCTCATTCTCCACACAATCTGTGGTAGCAAAGTTACTGACAAATATTTTCTTGGTGTTACAAAAACTGCCAAAGTACAGCCATTAAGCTCAGAGGAATATTTTTTAAAAATAAATAAATTGGGTATACCTGTTCAAGCCTAAATCTGGTTCGAGTTGAATACGTTTTTAGCTTCAAAATTAGTGGTAGTCACTAGATGGCCCAAATGCTACATTTAGTGTTCCTTGATGTGCCTCCTTCAATGTTTCTTTTCTTCTTTTCTCATTTTTTTAATATGGTGAGAACACAGACGAAGATGTTTATGCTTCTGTCAGTATCTTTAGTAATCTTAAAATACGATCCAACCCTTTGGGGACCGATCCTATCTAATTTTCCAGTGTGGATGCCGCAGTGGAAATGAGGCATGTGCTGCTTCTTGTGGTGGAGGTAGTCATTGAGTCCTACACAGGGTAACGGAAAGTTTGATCCCTTACCTCAGGGCAGGGTTGCCATAATTCTCTTCCCCAAAACAAGGACAGGACTCCTTGTCAAATGTGCCAGGATGTGAACACAGTCCCCCCAAACTGGAACAGTCCTGTTTTTCCAGGACATAACCCTAGATAAAGGGTGAGTCCTATACAATTTTCCAGTGCTGATGCAACTGCAAGGCAGCACTGAGGTAAAGGAACAAATATTTCTTTGCCTTGATGAGGCCTCCATGATTGCCCCACCATCACAGGTGCAACACATGCCTCGTTCGTGTGGCCGCTGATCAGTGTTGGAAAATTGGATAAGACTGGGTCTAAAGAGCAAGGTCATGCCACCACCTTTTTATTAAGGTAAAAGTACTATATTCATTACAGGAATCATGTGAGGACCCAATCCTATCCAACTTTCCAGTGCTAATGCAGCTAAGCCAAAGAGTTATGTGCCACATAGTATTGGGCCCTAAATAAGCATGAGTTTTTTTGTTATACTTTTCCTTGGCAGCCAGTGGAAACTTTCCCCCTCTTAAAAATAAATCAGGACAGAAACTGAAATAGAGGCCAAAAGCTTCTTGCCCTGCAATCCAGAGTAACTACGGGACTAAGAGACATTTACATCAACTAAGAGACATTTACATCAACGTAGTTATGGCACCACCTAGTGAAAACCTATGGGAAATTCATATTGCAATCCAGAGTAAATTGTTCTTACATCAGAGCAAGAACTCCCAGTAGTTACTCTGGATTGCGTCTTTAACTCCCTTAGTTTCCTCCATTTCACCTCAGATGCCCTATAAAATTGGGGAGGGGGAGGAGAATCAGGCCAACAGCTCCTAGCCGAACAGGCCAAGCTCTTAAAACATGGAGTTAAGCCCTTAATTTTTATGTTGTTCCAGAACAAATACTTTTCTAACATGACTATCATTTTGTTGACATCCATCTATATAATATATAGCAACTATACACATAAAAAGTATATATAGTAGCTATATATAACAAGTATATATAGTAGCTATATATACTTGTTTTGAAACTATACACACACACACACACACACACAACAGTAGTTGTGGTTTTTGTTTTCAGGGTGAATTGCATAAAAGAAAGATTTTAGGCAGGTTTCGCTCAACATAGAAGAGACTAAAAAGAAGCACCTGCCTAAATTCTGTCATCTATGGCATAGGCACAACTATGGCACACATCTATGGCACAGGCACTAACATCATATTAAAGGCAGAGGCACTCTGTCCTCCATTCTATATGGTCACCTTGGCCATGGCTCCCTCAACCATGCATTTTGCTCATGCATTTTTGTGTGTCTTTATATGTCTTTGGTGTCGTTTCCTTTTTTCTGGCTCCACTGATGCTTGGATTGGGTTCTGTCTCTGTGCTGAGCTGGTGCTGGCTCTTTAATTAAAAGAAAGAAGAAATTCTATTTCCAAGCTTTTCAAGAAAAGAAATAGAATTGGAACTCTATAATTTTATTCGTAGAACTGATTTACAGCATACTCCTCTACAGGTTTAAGCAGAAAGAAATTCATAGTGTTCAATGGGATTTACTCTCAGGAAAATGTGCATAGGATTGCAGCCCTAGAGCATACTTTGCTCATCATTTGGCTTGCCACCATCAGTGGAACTCATCACATTTTTGGATTACTTGCAGCCTGGGAAGGTGTTTCCTGTGTTTTTGGATCCTTCATTTGGTGAAATTGTGGGCACATTTCCAAGAACAAATATCCAAGGACAAATATAAGTAGCAAGTGAATAATGCATTTTGCACTAATTCTTAATGGTAGGATGTTTTGTTACACAAGGGGCTGGAAGTGAAATAAAAAAGGCAACGCTGTAACATAAATTCTGACAAATAATCATTGTATGAAATTTTCTGTTCTGACTTGTTTTCTTTGTACACCTTTTTCTCCCTCCTCCAAATGGTCAAATTTACGTTGGCAGCAGCTGTAAAAAAAATCCACTTTACTAGTGTTCCTATGTATGTAAATTGCACCTTTTCAACATGTGTCAGTTTCTGGTAGAGGAAATATAGGCCCCAACTGAATTCAATAATGTAATTTATCTGAAGGTTCTTGCTGACAACGTGAACCCCAGGAGCGCAGTACTTTGCGACAGCAACAGGATGCCACAATTGTACAAAGTCCTGTGCATTTGGCTGGGGATCACAGCCTGTTATGTGGATGGCAGAGAGAGTAATTATTTACAATTTAACTTTGATGTGCAAGAGAAGTTTTATCGTGCATCAAATATCATGTGTGATGCTGGAGAGGAGTTTTTCACAGGTGACATGCAAGGGAGAGAGATTTACTTTGCCGTTCCAAACTAGTTACTATGTGACATGGAAAACCTCCTGAGGGAAGAAAACTGTGTCTAAAATTCTTCCATTGTCTTATATACTCTGAGTTAATAGAAAGGCTTTATATGATAGCTTTCCTGCAAGTAAGATGGAAAATTCCAGGCAGCAATAATTTTTGTGTATTAACTCATTTTAACAAGAGTTGTTTCAGCCAAAGCTTAAATAATATTTATGTATAACTCCATTTGTCCCCACCACAACTTTTTGGGGGATGACAGCAATGGGAACTAGGTACTCTTTAAATAATAGTGAATTTGAAGAGGGAAGAAAAATATCAGAGCACACAAATTAGTGTGAGGTACATCCGGTGCATCTCCTTCCCCCCACATGTCTCCAAAATAGATATCAGGGGATGTATATATTATTGGGCAACTTGGGTATTGGATATGGGTATTTGTGTGTGTTTATTTTTAATCTTTTAAAAGATATAGGCAAAATGCCAGATGCAAGGGAGTGTACCTGGATGAAGGCATCTGGTGGGCTGATGTGAGATATAGGAAGCTGGACTACTTGGGCCTTGACTTTCTCGAGCAGAGGCTCCTCTTATCTTCTTATGATCTTCATTTAGAAAGAGGAAAAAAGAAGATTTATTTAACTTGGAATGAAACCAGCAACAAAAAAATGAAGAAGGGGAAGCAATTCAAGCTACTTCACAAATTAAGGTGATTGTTAGAGGAACAAGACCCTTCGGATCTAATCGCATTTGGGCAGTCCCAAGCTGGGCTACAGCTTTTGGTTTCTTCTTTGTAACTATGGATGCTACAGTACCTGAGAGAAGAACGCTGCAATCCTAAACACACTTTCCTGGGAGAAAGTACTTTTGAACTTGAAAGGTAAGTGGGACTTACCTTTGGGTAGACATGTTTAGGATTGCACTGGAAGTGTCTTAAGATAACTCACAGCTCAATCCTAGTGGATAAAGTGTTCCTCCAGTGCTAACTGTACAGTAAAATAAACAGCCTGACAGCACGTGGAATCACATGCTGCTGCAGTATCAGTGGGAAATCGGGACTTTTTCTGTGCATACTAAATTCCTTGAATTTGCCAAGCCAGAAACATTTGTGGGGATGGGATGGTGTGCAAAATGGTGATGAGGGAAGGGTAGAATACTGTGGCAATGATGGCAGGGGAGGATAGATTTAGTCCCTATATTTGCCGGAAATCTCTTATGCTCCTCCTGTCTAATGAATTGTATTTTGTTATGGCGGGTTGGGTGAGTTGGCATGTGGTTCATGACAATTTCAGTATCATGGCCTCAGTGGTCCATGGCTTCCTAAAGATTGGGAATCACTTATTTAGTCTGTTGTATGCTATGTTGTCTAAATAAAGAGAATGTTTTTATCTTGCGTTTGCATCAAAAACTAACACATGTTGGAAAATGATAAATTCAGAGTGCAATCCTAAACATGTCTACACAGAAGAAAGCCCCATTATGTCAATGGGTCTTACTCCCAAGAAAGTGTGTTTAGGATTGCAGCCTCAAAGCAGATATTATGTTTCTCATAGTCCACTGAATGAAAACAGCTACCATGAAAGAAAGAACAATTGTGTTGCCTCTTTGAAATCCTCAACGTATTCAAGATAGAAAAACACCATGATTTAATGCAAGATTTGCCATAAGCTGGCCTCCGTCAGTCTTGAAAGACTATGGTATGCTCTGTGCTGCATACGCTGCATGCTAAGCATGAAAGCCTGGGTTGGATTGTTATGGAGGATAGGCTGTTACCCAAGCAGCAAATCCCCCCTCTCCATGCCACTGAATTAGTCCAATGGAAAGGCAGAGCCAATACGATTGGATCCAGCTGGTGTTGCAGAGCTGGGCTAAGGACAGGAGTTCACCCTGTCTTGTGGGGCTGATCTGGGTCTCAAACCCTGGCCTGCTGGTTAACAGGCACAGCGCCTTAACCACTTGCGCCACCCACAGCCATTTGCCATAAGACTAGTCAAAGTAATTAGGCATTGGTTTATACTGTGAGCTGTGGTGGCTTAGTGGTTAAAGATCCTGTGCTTGACAACTTGAAAGTCCCCTGCTTAGAGGTTCAAGGCCCAAGTACCACGCAATGGAGTGATCTCCCATTACTTGCCTGGCTCCTGCCAACCTAGCTGTTCGAAAGCAAGTAAATGCAAATACATAAATTGGTACAAATGTGGTGGGAATGTAATAGTGTTCCATATGCCTTTGGCTCTGGGTCATATTGGCTACATGACCATGGAGGCAACTTTGGACAATGCCTGATCTTTGGCTTTGTAAAGGGATGAGCACCTCCCTTAACGGTGGTCATGACTTGCAACCTGCATGGAACACCTTTACCAGGTTTGCACTAGAGCTTAAAAATAGGAGATTGGGGAGCAGGAGGAACACAGCATGAGAGCTACTTGGGTTTTTATCAGCTATGATTTTAATTAAATAGATTAAACAGGTTTAAAGAGAACTGTTTGCTTAATTTCTTTTTACTCGGCATCAACTTATTCCTCCTGATTAAAATCATTGTCCTTGCCTTGCTTTTCAGATTTTCGCTTTATTTTTGAGGTCTTGGGACTCAGCGATAAGGGGGAGTGGAATATGTTGTACAAGTAGAATCCTGTTTGAGCATGTTTATACAAGCCAAGTTATTTTAGATGAGGTCAATTGAAATGTTCTAAGAGCATTTACCCATTACCAGAGCTGTCGTGAGCTGTTTGTGAAAAATTTGGATTATAGGATGAAATAAAATTGGAACAGGTTTTGGACCCATAGAGGAAAGAATGGGAAGTGGGTTTACTTGAAAGTAAGGGTTCAGTACCAATTGATAAACTGTTCCGCACCTTATTAAAGTGGTGAGAACCAAATTACTAGGGGAATGGTCAACCTTTTTCATCTTACGGCACGCTAAGGAAGCGTTTAAATTGTCAAGCCACACCATCAGTTTCTCTACAACAGGCAAAGCACACTACATTGTTCATAGGTGGCTCATGTCCCCCAATGATTGTGATATATGGCCCTTCCTGAATGGCACAACTACAAGCAGTGAAACACCCTGTGTAAATGGCCCCTTCCTTCACCATCAGAACCATTACAGGTAGTGATGGCAGCACACAATGATTTGGAACTGTCCACCACAGAAGGTGGTGGGGGGTATATAGGGAGAGTAAAATTGGGCAAGGGAAATAGTGGAGTGATGGGTGGTGGAGGCAGGAACAGAGAGTTGGGTGGGTGGACCAGGTCTGGTAAGGCACTGTGTTTAAGTCCACCAAATCCTAACCCTTTTCCCAGACATGATCTGGCACAATGATTTTCAACCAGTGTGTTGTGGCACACTGGTGTGCTGCAGATAGTCTGCAAGAGTGCTGTGGGAATTTGGGGAGGGGCATTAATTAATAGGAAAATTGGGGATTTGAACAGCATGGTGTGCCTGATCAATGGTAAAAAAAACCGATGGTGTGCCTTGACAATTTCAGTGCCTTGTTAGTGTGCCATGAGATGAAAAAGATTGAAAATCACCGATTTGGCAGAATCCTTCTACTTTCCCAGACCTGATCTGGTAAATTCTGGTAGAATCCTTCTCCTTGAATTTAATGTTTGAAGAGAATGTGGGAAAGAGAGGTGTGCAAGAGATGTGGATGGATTCATGTGACTGGACGGATGGGTGGTCTCAAGTTGTTGACTACCCTCTTGTAGGTGTCACTGGATCCAAATTTCAAAAGTGATTGCTTGATTACTGTTTATGAACCATAGAATAACCTCCTCTGCAAATCAGAGACTGATTTGCCATAAGAGGCTGACTTGCCGTAAGAGGCAGTGAGAGCCTTGTGCATACATGGGGCTCTGGACAGTTGTTTGTAGTATCTAGTCATCAGTCTGATGTCTGAACAGAAGCTCTAATGTCTGCATGTATATTCCATTCATTTCAGTGACTGACAGTTCCAAGTGTCATCTTCTCCTTTGGGATATATGAGATAACGGCAGCATCTGTAGGAATTCCACATGGATTTCTTCTTCTGTCAGCAACTCACTAACTCCTATAGGATTCCATGCATTCAACTGTAGAATTGTGATCATGCTGAAGAGAATTGCAAGCAAAGGCTGAAATCCCAAAGACACTTTCCTGGGAGCAAGACCCATTGAAAACAATGGGGCTTACTTTTGAGTAGACATGGTTAGGATTGTGCTCATATTCTCTTTGTTATTCTTTTAATATTTTAAAATATTTTAAATTAGTTTTTTTAGAATTTTTTTTTAAAAAATTAGCCCGCCACCCAGTCCAGAGATAACATGTGTGAAAAAAATGCCAACAAGAGACAGCAAAGAAATTATGTATATATTGCTGAGAAAGAATACATTGACTCTGGTGCCACAATATTTCACACACCACCTTCTTATTCTGTTTCACACCATAACCATAACCCAGGAGCGCATTCGTCGGTTTCCTGAGAGAGAGCACTCTGCTCCTCCAAGGAGACTAGTAAGGCAAACGTCAAGCAGGTGCAGCCTTCTGGGTATTTAAGACCTTACACTCAATGTGCAGGCCCTCTTTTGCGCATGGGACTATTACTTACACTCAGCCTACCCTCCCTTTGAACAGTCTGGGCTGTCACTGGTTGCCTTTTGGGGCCGAGTAGGAATTTTTGGCTGTTTTCCTAATTGGCCACGAAGGACAGTTTTTTTTTTGTCTACTCCCATCTGTTATCCCTGGTCACTTTATCTTCAGGGGGAAGTGGGGAAGAAGATATGAACAGAGAGTTATGTGGTATGCTCTTAGGACATTTATGGCAGGGCTGACCTGTCGACTGCCCTCAGTGGACCTGACAGGACGAGGTGCTGGAAAGAGACAGACCCTTGCCAAGGCTGTGGTGCCTGCCTCAGTGGTTGTATGGTGTGAGGTATGGCCACTGGTCTAGCTGCATCAGGGCCCCATATGGGGCCAACTGTGACAGGATGAACCCAAAATAATAGGAGTAAGGCCTAGGGTCAGTGCACTCCCAGCCTCGCGGTCCAGGCTTGTCCCTGGAGCCTTGGTTCCACCTCTGCTCCACCTCTGCTCCACTATGCCTTGCTTTATGCAGCTGCTGGGTTTCAGCCTGTTCTCTGCTTATCAATAAAGTGGTCTATCTTTTCCATATACTGTTGTCCAGTGTGTTCTTTGATATGTGCACCAATCAATTAATGTTGTCATAATTAACAAAATCTGACTTCTGTTTGCTGAACCAAATTATTTTACAAGGTTTTGGCTGGAATCCAGACTTCCAGTTAGGTTGGTGTATGTCCTGGTATAAGCCCTGTGTTGACGTGGGATTGTCACAAAAGTGCTGTAAGATACTTCTTTGCCATTCCTGGGCGAGGGTTAGGCCAGTGCACAGACATGCACATACATAATCACGGGAAAGAGAAGACCAATGAGTTGGGCCCGCCTAGGATAGGATTGTACCTTTTAATTCCAGATCATATTTAATTTCAACAGATATGATATTCAGTGTGAGAAAAGTCACATAAGCCTTTGTTGACAGGAAAGGAATTCCGTTTACTTAGAATTTTCTCTTGCCTTTTGGGAGACATCACATTGATTCTTTTTTTCCCAGGACTTTTCACATCTGACGCTCAGGTTCCTCAAGGCATAGGCATGACGATGATTTCTGTGTAGTTAATGAAGCTTTCACTGTTTTGTATCCAGTTCATCCCTTGTGAGTTTGACAGTTCTCTAAGCGAAAGTCACAGAAACTTCTAAAAAGACCATGCTGTTCTTTGCCACTTTAAAAACCATCTCAGGAACTGCATGATTGTTCTGATCATTTTGCTGTGGGGAGATGGAACTGGACCGATGAGAATCAATCAAGACAGCAGAACCAATATCTGCCGAATGTTACGATAGCCCCCTAAATACTTGTTTACTAATTCCCATCTGCATGCGCCTCGGAATATCTCGGAAACTTTGTTTCCTGAAGCTGAAGAGATAAAACAGCACGCTGTTTGTGTATGCACGTCCCATAGCAGTATCAAGCATTATATGAGGAAAGAAGTTTTTACATTTGCCTTCAAGCATTTTCAAGTTGCAGAGGTCTGGTAATTATGGAAAACACATCGAGCAAGCAAACAAAAGTTTCCGCAGAAGAGAACTATAGAATGAGCCTGATACAGTCAATATGTTTGGATTATCTTTCTGGGGCTACTTGCCTGGCCTTGGAAGTAGCGACCCATTGGTTTGCTTTTAAAAAGCGTATTTTCTGATTTTATAATTCCTCCCTTGTTTGTTTTTGGGGTTTTTTGTTTTTACATTGTATATTTTGTTTAGCAATCATATTATTTTTAAAAAAATAAAGGTAATTTTTTAAAAAATTATCTATTAGAAAAGTTTTTAAAAGTCAGGTATAGGGGAGTGGCAGCAAAATGTAAGTAACTTTTGATCTTGTGTGCTTCCTAAGGCATCTTGTGGGCCCCTATAGACATTTGATGAGCCTTGAGCATAATCTAGAAGGGCTCTTATATTCTTATGTTACAACAGTAACCTTAACAGCCCAATCCTATTTTTTGCCATCAGCTCCAGAGCAGCCAAGCCAAAAAGCCATGTGCTGAGGGGGTTGCCTCAAGGACTCAAAACCAAGGCTTTGGTTTTGAGGAACTTGGGTTTCCTCAGACATACATCAACTATGTTGGTGGCATTTGTGAGGGCAGAAAAAGGGAAAGGCCCTGTTTTTCCTCCCAGTGGTGGGTCACATTTTGGGAACCACTGCTTCAGATCTTTATTCAGAAGTAAGTCTTACTGTGTTCTATGTGTTCTATGTTCTATGGGAAGTATTCATAAGTTTCCAACCTTAAATCTCATCAGCAGTTCTTTCAGGAGTGGGTTTATTCTGGCCTTGAATATGTATTTTTCATTCTATTGTACATTGCATTTATATTCTTTTCTCTCTCTTTTCCTGCATTGGCATCCATCAGACTCAAGACTATGGTATCATGCTTGACACTGTATGTGAAGCACAAAGGCTTGGGTAGATTAATATGTAGGATAGGCTGTTACCCACGCAGCAAATCCCCCCTCTCCATGCCACTGAAATAGTCCAATGGAAAGGCAGAACCAATAAGATTGGTTCCAGCTGTGTTGCAGAGCTGGGCTAAGGACAGAAGCTCACCCTGTCTTGTTGGGACCCAGGTCTTGAACCCTGGCCTACTGGTTAACAGGTCTTAACCATTTGCCACACACAGCCCACAGCCTCTCTTTTAACTTACCGTATTTATTTTTTAAAACATATTTTTTCTTGTTCTGGGAAGGGTGAAGCAGATCTGTAGTTTCCCTGATGTTTGGAGGAAATAAGCAAGTGGGGAGGCAGGAAATAAATAAATGAGTGTAGACTTTAAAATAGTCTGGTGCTCAGTATTTTGCTGACTGTGTGGTGTGTGCGCTTGATTTTCTTTCTGGTTCAAGCAAATCTAGGTCACCCTGCAAAAGTGCCTGGCTGTAATACCCAAGACTCAGCACACACTTGCTTTCCTTCTATATATACTTTGAAAGGTGAAATCAGAGTTCAATGTCATGTTAGTTCAGGGGGGAGAAGTCAAATATGCTCATAAATATGATACATCTACGTAGAGGAACTTCAAGAAGAGTAGATGGGAATACTTTGCATGGGAGCAAGGCGGCCTAGGGACATAACACATGGGAGCTGCCTTGTCTTCACAATAAGCTTTTCAGTTAACCTTCAGAGCATTACACTAATAGAGGGTCAAATGGTCAAATGCACAGACTTATTTTTTCCCTAGGTACATTTATTTGGAACAAAACTACTCTAAATTTTTCTGCTTCTCAGCACCGTTGTTTGTGTTTCACCTGATATTAAGGTTTTTACTAGGCGTTTCTTTGCAGCTAAGATTGCGGCTGCATTTTCCTGAGCCACTCAAAAGCAGAAATCTAGGGCCATGTTTGGAGTTCATTCTGACGGAGTCTGTGGTTGATAAGATGGGAGAAGTGGGAAGTAGTAAATTTTGCACTCCAGCTTGGGGAAGATCCTTGAGCACTGGACGTGAGAGGATATGTTTTAGCAAAGAATTGTGGATATGAGCACAAGGCCTGTGGGATGCCCCTTTTTACATGTGTGTGTGTGTGTGTGTATGCGCCTTTATGTACACCGAGCACCAAACTGGCTGGATGTTGGTCAGTCTTCCATGTTAAGTATAGGACAAAAACATGTTGCACCCCTTTTCAGCCCCGTAAGGGTTAAATTTCTCCATATCAGTTCTTGGTGGGTGTTCATGTGACAGAAGGAACACTTTCCCTGAATTTCATGCTTCTAGGTCTGGGGGTTGGGGCAGAGCATCCCCCAATGATTCTTCAATGCAATGAATAGGGAGGAAAAAATGTTGCACCTAGTTTCACCCCCTTCCAGTTGGAATTTCCAAAAACCGGCTCTTATTGCACCCCTCGATCATGGAAGGAACATCCACCCCAAATTTCACACCTCTAGGCCCAGCAGTTTTCGGCAGGGTATTGATGAGTGAGTGAGTGAGTGAGTCAGTGACTTTTCTCTTTTTTATAAATATAGAAGATGAGGGATGAGTTACACCAGTGGTTCTGGATAAAACAGCCTTACCAACTTCTGAGCTACTGCAAAGTCACCACCCAGGGTGACCATATAGAATGGAGGACAGAGTGCCTCTACCTTTAACCACTGTGTGGAAGAGGGAATAAAGGCAGGTTTAGCTCATCATAGAAGGCTTTAAAAAGCAGCACCTCCTTAAATTCTTTCTTCTGTGTAATGGTTAAAGTAGAGGCGCTCTGTTCTCCATTCTGTATGGTCACCCTGCCACAACCATGATCAGCAGATCTATAGCCTCATTCATGAGTGACACACATATGACATACAACTGCCAGGTCACCATTGCACCAAAACACAACTGTAGGAATGAACGTGAGAATCTGCTGCAAGTTGTTTTTGGTTCTGCTGGTCTGTTTCCTGTAGTTAAATAAAAAATAAAATGCAATGAAATGCACACTACATTGGGAACTTTTTGTGGTTGAAATGAACTTGTTTTTAGAGTAAGTTTTTGCTATTTTTAGTATTGTGACCCCCAAAGTCACAAATACCAAATTTATTTCCATACACAAATGTAGACTAGCTCAGTTATTGTCTACGGGTAGGCTTTCTTGCCAAAAAAGAATTTAGTCTGCTTAGTAAACATGTGTTTAGGGCTTTGAGAGGGTTGAGAGGTTTTAGCAAATGCTGTTCCTTTTCAATCCATGCTAACAGAAACAGAATTAATAGTGAGCTTTTATAAATGAGGATATTGTACCTCCCACCTGTTTTCAACTGAGAGCACTGAAAATAGTGATGTAAGTATTTTAAAGGGAAACAGTGGGGTTATAGCTTCTGTTAATGTACAAGGATAATTACAGAGAAGTCAGAACAGCTCAGGATATAGCCTTGTACTTCAATCACATACGGAAAAGAAGAAGTGGAGTTAAAATGGACAAAGGCAATTGTTGTTTCAGTTCTTTTTCACGTAAACAAACATATGGTTCTCCCTTGTCAGAAATGAAACTCTGATTAAGTTTAGTTTCTCTTTCAAGCATGTAAGCATTTCCAGTGGATTTTGTTTCATGAAATGGTTGAATGCTTCCTGCTATTTTTGTTATTCCCTCTCCTTGGCCACGTTGGTATAAGGATATACACAGGAGAAATAGAGTCTTCCATTTGGGCATTCTAGCAGAGATCTCAAAAAAAAAAGGCTTTGACATCACAAAAAGGAAAAAAAAAAAGATAATAACTGACAGAACAGAACCAAATTGAAGATGGGCACATTATCATTTACAGTTTAGCTCGCCGCATTCTGTTGACACTGGGGATAATATCATGCATTACTTTATGTTTATAATTTATAGATATCGATTTCATTTCCAAAGGGAACATTTGCACAAAAGGCTTGCCGCAAAGCTAAGCTGACTATTCTCAGAAATGTGGCAACATTTGTGCCTTGCCTCGTTCTAAATTTGCACGATTTCTGACGGATTTCTGGGGAATCTGTATCTTACCTCTTAAATCCATTGGTGGGCTACTTGAGATTATGTTGTCAGGAAAGTATGTAAGCAAATGCTTAAATTTCACTGTAGCATAAAAGCTTAATGTTATACTTGATAGTGAGTTGTGTAGTATAACATCCCCTTTCTGTCATTAGTGATGAAAAATCCTGCAATCTTAGCTTTTCTTTGGGTCACTACCTGTCTGAAGGGTGCAATCCTAATCTATTTCGGCCAGCAAAACTCAACTGTCTCCTGTTCCTGTGGCGCATGTCTGTGTAGTGGCCAAACCCCCCAGGAATGGTGCTATACAACACTTTTATGACATACCCAGACCAGCACAGAACTTGTGCCATGATTTATGCCAGCCTAACTGGGGATTAGGATTGCAACCTCAGATTTAAGGTTGCAATCCTATATGAGCTTTCTGAGAGTACATCCAATGGAACTCAATTCTTTTCAATAGATTACAGGGTAAGAAAAGTAACAAAGGATGCAATCCTAAAGACACTTTCCTGGGAGTAACACCCACTGAAAACAATGGGGATTACTTTTGAGTAGACATGGTTAGGATTGTATTAAAAGAGGTGCATCAGTATTGTTTGAGCTGTCCTAAAATAAAAGGGAACTTAGCCTGGTCATCCTTCATAGAACCCAGTCCTCTGGTCAATGCCACTGAAAACTGTCTCATTTTTATTAAGAGTAGCATTAGTAATACATATCCCTGAATGCTTATGGGTATTATACCAAAATATATTCAGGATATTTTATCCTGAGGATATAATATCGAGGATATAATAGCCTGATGACACCAAAATATCCTATCAAAATGGTAAAAAGCAGGCCTCCGTCAGTCTTGAAAGACTATGGTATCGTGCTCGGCGCTGCATACGCTGCATGCGAAGCACAAAAGCCTGGGTTGTATTGTTATGGAGGATAGGCTGTTACCCAAGCAGCAAATCCCCCCTCTCCACGCCACTGAATTAGTCCAATGGAAAGGCAGAGTCAATACGATTGGATCCAGCTGGCGTCGCAGAGCTGGGCTAAGGACAGGAGCTCACCCTGTCATGTGGAGCTGACCTGGGTCTCGAACCCTGGCCTGCTGGTTTACAGGCACAGTGTTTTAACCACTTGCGCCACCCACAGCCCACAAAATATCAGCCTATCAAAATATCCACCACAAAATTTGTAGTTTTTGGACCCCCAAGCCCTCTGTAATCAGAGTTGTGCACTGGTCAGGACTGGAAGTCCTTCTGAGGCCTTCAGAGTGCCAAAAAAGCAGTTTCCAGTTTTCAGCTGAAAACCTGAAATCTTGGTTTTTGACCCCCAGAAGAGCATCTGAATCTGAAAACACCATGGATCATATTTTGACCCACAAGTGGCTTATTTTGACCTATAAGTGGCTGAAAACTTGTAGGTATTCTAATCACAGAAATTGAACCCGTGATACCAAGGACAATCAATGTATGTGTGAAACATGAGTGCTGCCCTCAGCTTTCTGATAGAAGAGTTGTATAAATGAGAAATTTTTTTTTACTTTATTCCTATGGGGAACACCTGAGGCATAATAGTAAATGGTCCAATATATCACTGCTTTGGGGAAGGTCTGGAGGTTAGGCTGAAAACACATGCATTGTAAAGTTCTGAAATTTGATCCGTTGACCTTCCAGGTAGGCCAGGGAAAGGATCTGAGTCTGAATTTCTGGAGGGTTGTTGGCAGACAGTGTAGCCAATACCGACCTAGACGTCCCAATGGCCTACCATGGATCCAGCTCATTCATGTTAAGCCTTCTTGAAGCTCAGAAGATAATCTTCAATCCATAATTATTAATAATCTTCAATCCAAGTATTTCATCTTAACCAGGTGATGGTTTGAGCCGTAATTCATGAAAAAATTACAAAAATATTTATGGAAAAACTACCTGCTCTTCACACTCAGAATTATTAAGAAAGCTTTGCCAAAAGTAAAGATAATTAAAAATAAATTTAATGTTTTTTTAATCCTCTTACATTTAAAACCAGATGTTTATTTAGCATTTCCAAACCTCCTGTAGAGGAGATGATAGTTCCCTGCTCATGTGACACCAAGCAGCAGCTGGTGATCTGAATATACATTTGTAAACACGCTGCCTCATAGTTATCATGCAATAGAATGCACTGGTTCATTCTGAGTACTGTACCTCCCTTGGGAACACGAGTAATTACATGCTAATTCATTTTAATGCTACAACATTATCTACTGATAACGGTGCAATTAACTCAGGTCAGTACCAAGGAGTGTGAAGAGGTCAAGGGGAAAAAATTCAGAAGTTATTCCTGTAAGTAAAAAGATCTTTAAATCAATGGTGTATTTTAAGAAGAGCCAATGGAGAGATTTAAAGGGAGGCATAATACATTATGGACTAGACTAGACTCTAAATTAAGTAGAGGAAAATACTTCAGGGAGTTTGCAACAAAAAAATATATTGCAGCTCAACTGACAAGACACAAAGGTCAATTCTACTTAGCTTTTTACTAGCAAAGCAATGATCAAATAATGCTGATGTATGAAATGATGACAAAGCAGATTACTAATCTGCCACCTCTTTTAATGGGACACTTCCTGATGCTGAATCAGTATGTGTTTGACTCAACTGCAGTAGCTCTCTAGGAACTCAAGCAGTTGTACATGCAATCACTATGTATGTGTATGGAGTGTGGAGTCAGGCTTATATCCTGCACCATGCAGCATGCATTGCTTGTAACCTGTTCACAGCTGGATGCAGCAGGCAGCAACCTATGATGTGCTTAGGAAGCCCTGGGTCTCCTGCATGCAGCAGGGAGAATGCCTGGGCTGGCCAGGAGACAACTATGCATTGTGCTGTATGGAGAGAGGGAAGTCTCAGTGTTGCCTCTGCCACCCAGAGATGCTTGTTCCTCCCTCCCGGGTGCAACTGTTTTCAACCTGTCTACTTCTGGAAGAGGAGTAGGCAGTCAGGCTGCAATCCGTCCTTTCCCGGGAGTAAGTTCCATTGAACACAATGGCACTTTTTCTGAGTAGACACGGAGGAGTGGCTGCATCTGGGATCGCAGAAGGAAGTTGGGAGTGCAGCCAGCCACCTGACACTGAGGGGGGAATGGGTAGCGCAAGGAGGAGAAATGGGTAGTTGCTGGAGGAGAGTGTGAAGGAAGGAGGGCAGAGAGCTGCTGAGAAATGGGGGAGTGAGGCACCAGAGTATCTGCCTCTGGGAGGGAGGGAGGGCATACATCTCTCCAAAGTATGGGGTTGCCATAATTTAGGGGCCCCCAAATGCCAAATGACCCAGCAACACCACTATCTGGGCCCGTGTTTTGTCACAGTTTCTGGTATGTTGCAAGGGAGCCACAAATTATTGCCTCTGTGACCCTTGCCTCTCATGAATGAGCTGTTTCAAAGTACTATATTTTGATGTATCAATGAATGTGTGTGTCCAAGCTTTCTCATGTCAAGAGTAAAAGCCCAAGGTGGCTTACAATTTCAGACTAAAATATACAATATATGAATGAATGCATAACATAATATGAGCAGAACAACTAATTAGAAAAGTGCTGCTATTTATAATCAAAGCACTGCTATAGAGCCACAGAGGGTCCACACTTCTGAGCGCAAGATGGAACAAAGATATTGTGAGCCATTGAGAGGGGGGATCCCCAAGTAGAGAATTCCATAGCTGTGGCACCACTACAGAGAAGGTTTGCCCCGGTGTTGCCATCCTTCTAGCTTGTGGGAATTAAATTTCCATTCAGCGGAAGTGCATTTGTCTGTGGCAACCCTTTGCAGAATCTTGGAGTGTTACTTGTGTTATTTTCTACATAACTGAAACAATTCCATCCAGTGCTTCCCTACTTTTATTGTTTCGTCCAGGGGAACCATGCACCAGACTTTAGCAAAATGGTCTCTCTTGATCAGTGTTTCTCAAAGTGGGGGTCGGGACCCCTTTTGGGGTCGCCTAGAGCTTTCCTGGGGGTTGCCTAAAGACCCCTGGTGCAGGGGACCAGGTCAGGCTTGCCAGGCCTCTGGCTGTAGCTGTGCGTGCACTGGGGCTGACTGACAGTCTCAGGGCCCAATCCTAAGCATGCCTACTCTGAAATAAATCCCATTGTGTTCAGTGTGTGCATAGAACACACATTTCATTTGTAACAATGAAAATACATCCTGCATATCGGATATTTACATTACGATTCATAACAGTAGCAAAATTACAGTTATAAAGTAGCAATGAAAATAATTTTATGGTTGGGGGTCCCCACAACATGAGGAACTTATAAAGGGGTCACGGCGTTAGGAAGATTGAGAACCACTGCTCTAGATGAAGTAATTAAACTTGAATTATGGTGGAAAGCCAATTGCGGTATCTGTATTACTACCCAAGGAGTTCATGATGATTAATGTCGCTTAAAAGATACCAACGGAATTAATATTGATTAGGTGATTATTTTAACATGTGGCCATTTACCGTAATTTATACCAGCTTCCGTTTTACAATTATATCAGTGCTGGTCTTGACCCAGTGCCAGCTAGTCCAAGATCTACAGCTGCCCTGGGAAACTGACGTGACTTTTTCATCATCACTAGTTATAACTCATGCTGCTCTTGTTGAAGGGCCCTTGTCTTAATCAAAAGCCTGATAAGCAGCTGTCCTCCCAGTAGATGGCAAGTTTGCTTCATAATACAATTCTCGTTGGAGAAAGGAAGCAGCGTCCTCAGTTGCATTTCTTCCTAAACAGAATCTAGCCACATGATGTAGTTTCCCATACGCTGTTGAGTGATCTGTGGCTAATAAGGTTAACGCTAAATAATCCAGACAGTAAATACATCTTCAAGTTATCTGAATTAATTATAGTTACCACAGTAAGCGCAGTTTTCAATTAATTACAGTTATGTGCATTAAAATGGAAGACCATCATGTCATAACCGTAACTACATTTCAATGGGGAGGGGAATGCTGGCAGTCCTACACCTGTAAGTACTACATCTGTTTGAACATTGAACCCTGATTTGTCTTGCAAGAAATGGCTGTGAAGATCTGACAGAATCATAACATTTGAAGCCTGAAAGTACAGGTGGTTCAGCAGAGACACTTCATCCTTGCCCTTTTAGGGCCTTACATTTTTTTATTATGTTGAAGGACCATGAATTTTCATTAATTTTTTTTTAATTGCTAACTTTGTCATAGAAAATTTCATGTGAGTCTTTGAGAAGCAAACATGCTTTTTATTTGGATACCTCAAACAAAAATATCTGAGGAAAAATATTGTCCTGTCTTCCTGAGTGGAGTTTGACATCTAGTGATGTTCTGAGATGATATCATGGTTGATTTAGATGTTGTATTTCTCATATCTGTGGTGTGGATGCCTTTGGGATTCTGTGTACAACTTCTGTTGTACCACTGTAGAAAGAGAAAACAGCAACTGATTGCTCAATCCTTTTGAACTTTTTAGCAGCCGCAGGGTAGCCTTGGTTGCCACCCGCATGTCCCAAAAAACAGGGACAGTCCCAATTTGGGGGGATTGTGTTCACATACTGGCAAATGTGACAGCGGGTCCTGTCCCAATTTTGTGGAAGAGAATTATGGCAACCCTACCTTGAGGAAAATGACCAAACTTTCCATTACCTTCAGGAGGATTCAGAGATGCCTCCACCATAAAAAGCAGCACATGCCTCATTTCCACTGTGGCATCAGCATTGAAAGGTTGATAGGATTGGTCCCCAAAATTATCAAAGGCTTGGATCACCTTGTATTTTAATAAGATTACTGAAGACACTGACAGAAGCATAAATATTATGAATGGTAGCAGAGAGAAATGTTTTCTCAGTCATGACTCTGGAACTTAGGATTGCCTATAGATACAAATTGGTAGTAGATTCAGGCCAAATTAACAGATGGAATGTATTGCCACAAGATGTGGTGATGGACTAGACTAGCCAACTTTCAATGAAGAAAATAGCCAATGGTCTATTCCAGTGTTACTCAAACTTTGGAAGAGCTCTACTCCCCCTAAGTCTTTGAGGAGGAGAAGCTTTGAGGAGGAGAAGGAGGAGAAGCTTGAGGAGGACAATCCCTAGGATTGCTCCCCTGTGGAGTTTTGGGAGCTATTTTCATCCTTCCCACTGGGCCATTCTAAGGTCTGAGAGGTTCTGGGGAGCTCTGCACATCATTGACAGAGCTCCCTATGAGTGAAAGTTCCAGCTGTGACAAAAGTGGAAGTCTGATTTCCGCTTTAGTCATGGCTGAAACTTTCACTCTTTTCCAGCTTAGGGATTCCCAGGGCTTCCCAGAACCCACATCTGCTGACACACCCTTTGGAGAGGCTGAAAATAGCCCCACAATTCCCTTGCAGGGCTGCAGTCTTGATGATCATGCCGATGCATTCTAAAGGAGTGGGAAACCTTTACACGGACTGTGGGGTCTTGACATCTCAGTTTGAGTACCACTGGTCTGTTCATCAAATACAACATGAATGTTCCAAAGCAGAATATATTTGAGTTCAAGATGGTGGGATAAACAGTGGGTGAGCTCTATGAGCTTTGTGATCCATGTGTTGGTTCTTCAAGATTGTCCATACTCCTGTCAGGGGGCTGGATATGGCCTGTGGCGAGCCTCAGTGCAGCCGTGGCAAGACCCCTGCATCTGGCCCTTGGCCTAGCATTGTAATTTACTGGATGTGTCTCTAAAACACTTTTATATGTACTGTAAATTTATTCAAATTTGAAATGTAAATGATTTTTTTTCCAGCACCTGGCATGGAAGAGTGTCAAAGAGGGCCATCCTGCCGAAAAGTTTGGACACCATTGCTTCAGAGTTTGGCCACTGTTGGAAACTATCCCTCAATGCTAGAATGGAAGGATCATTATATTCTTACGACTAAAGAATCCAATAAAGCTCCACAGACTAGAATGTATCTGATTTTAAAGTCATGGTATTACAGTATACTAAAAGTACGTTTTCAGTAACGATCAGGGTGATGTATGTGAATCATGCGTTCAACTGTAACCACAAACGCAGGCTGTTAACATCTCATGTACCATTACACTTATGGAA
This sequence comes from Cryptoblepharus egeriae, assembly GCA_030015325.1. NCBI lineage: Eukaryota > Metazoa > Chordata > Lepidosauria > Squamata > Scincidae > Cryptoblepharus > Cryptoblepharus egeriae. The sequence continues at coordinate 120,890,575 of JAREYC010000003.1, read as the reverse complement.
AAAAATGGAACAATCCAATTACCACGTCAGAGGAAGTGCCCTCAAGTGCGTTCAGCACATATAAAAGCAATCGGAACCATCTTTTCATGTGGTGATAAAAATGCGAATCATGCCAGGACATCGTTAATGATATAGAACAATATGGACAAAAATGAGAGAGTTATTTAAAACAGGCACTGTGCATCCTTTGAAGCGCCAACTTATTGTAGCGAAAAATTGGCACCACTGGGTTTTGTTAGACCACTGAACGTATTTCATAGGAAGTGAAGGGACTGCCCTCAGGGGAAATTACTTTCTATGAAAGGGCCCTGAGCTTCCAGACTGGCTCCGCCAACACAACTTTCCGAGCACTGTCATAACTACATCAGTGTCTTCCTCAGGCGGGCAGCTGAAAGCTATCAAGCACAGTAGGAAGTGAGCAAGAAAAAATTTCAAAAGCACCGGCTTACCTGAGAGTTTGTGACAGGGGGGCAAAATGCGAGCAAATGAAACAGAGCTGCTTAGAAATCACTCTCAAGACAAAGACGGCTGAAGGGTCATCGGGGTCCAGCTGTGGCCGCATTAAGCTGCAATTTTACTCTCCAGCTTGCCAGGGTACTTTGGAGGCATTTTACAATAACCCTTCTGATCGAGGTTATTTTGGCCATCCTGCTATTTGAGAGGCCGACATTGCTCCTTGTTGGCTGCTCATTAACCTCTTTGATAACTCCCAGGATGCCATTCCAGGAAAATTGTCAAGCTATCACAGTTAACACATGGCTGACAAGATGAGCTGTTTCCAGGGGCAGCTTGACTGGGTGGTGTCTTGGGATCCAAGACGTTACAGGGGTCTTTCGCGTTATCGAAATAAGAGGGTAATTGTGCATTGGTGCAATGGGGGGGGGGGCAACCATGGTTGAAAAGCCCTTTAATAAAAGCATGTGCTACCTTTGCCTGTTTTGTAAAAACAGGGCTCAGAATGGGATTGTTGAATCAGACCATACAAGCTTTGATCTGGAGGCAAGAGATAATAGCATTTCGGATGTAATGCTAGAATTAAGACACTGAACCAACCCTGAGACCCTCTCCAAATTAGTGCCGAGAAGGTTCTTTTTGCCTCCCAGTTGAACCAGAGCTAAATTTGTTCTTGAGATATCTTGTTTGCTGTGTGCTGAGCCAAACACAAGTGGTAACTGGTTTAGAATAAATTCAGTACTATAATTGTGTTATTTTTATGGGTTTTTCTTTAACAAAATCATCATCTAAAATCTTTGTTTATAAATATGTTCAAAAAGGAATAGGTTTTTTATAAATACCAATATTGGTCGTTCAAAACAGAGACATGAATGAATGAGAGTCTCCTTCATGAGCATTTGTTGGGGACTACATACATTGGATCACAGTTAGATTTGCATCACAATTAGATTCACAATGGCAAATATAACTTTAATTCCCTGATTACAAACCCAGATATAAATTACAAATCCAGAGTAACTAGGGGAGCACATAAGAGACTTTACGTGCACCCGTAGTTACTGCACCACCTAGTGAAAACCTCTGGGAAATTCATATTGGAATCCAGAGTAAGTTGTTCTTACATCGAAGCAAGGACTCCCCATAGTTACTCTGGATTTTGCCCTATGTAATCAATCAATGCTGGAAGTGCATAGAAGTGGTTTCTGGGTTCTCACTGCTATGAACTCAGGTGATAATGTTCCACTATGTACTACACTGACTGGGGCACCACTGTTACATTCTGAAGTCAGCACATGGGCCTTCATGAGTCTTGATCCTGTAAAAAGTTGACCAGGTCTTATGAGATAGACTAAACTGGTCAGGGTGACCAGATGCCGAACCCAAAAAAGAGGACAAGTTCCCCCAAAATTCCTGATATCCAAGCAAAAATTCCTGACATGTTAAAAAAATGTAGAACACCCAAAAAAAGTAGGACAAATGTAGGACATGTTAAATTAAAGGGTAAAAATACTTAAGGCTTTCCTGTACTTAATTTCACAACTGCATTATTTCTTTTTAAACTGAAAACTGCAAACCTCTATGCAGGACGTTCCCACCAATAATACACATGTGAAGTGGCTGAAAGCAGACATGATCTCGTCCTAGAGACCCCAGCCACCCCAATAATTCTTTCAACAAATTCCAACAACTGAGAGAACGCTTTATGTCATCAAATTTTCCTCTCCACAGAGATTGCTGGGGGTTTCACAGGAAGCCCTAAAAAGCAAGTCTTCTAAGCCCCAGCCCTCCGAAGTTCTCAGGAAGGTGACATCCCTGGGTGTTCATTGCTGGGGCTGCCGAAGAGGTATGTGAACTATGCCGCTCCTTGACCAATAACACCGTGTGCTGCCCTCCACCCGTAACAGAGAGGATGGTGCAGTTCTCCAGTTGCTGGCCTGACATCCGGACGGGACTCCAGGCATCTTCTTTGTCCCCTGTGGCCAGCTGGAGGTTTGATCCCATTCCCCAGGCAAAGGCACAACCATCTTCCGTAACTGCATAGCCAATTCGTTCACCGCAAGCCACAGATAAAGCCTTTGGCAGCCCAGGAATGGCGGTGGGTGTGCGCTGCTCTTTGACTCCCTCTCCTAGTCCCAACATGCCATAATCTGCTCTGCCCAGGCTGTACACTTTCCCTTCTGAGTCCAGACAGATGGTGTGATGTTGCCCAGCAGAGAACTCTACCCAAGATCTTGTGGAGTTCTTGAATGCAGATAGAAGGGTAGGTGAATAGTAGGAGATGATACCTCTGGAACCTAACTGGTAATAATTAGAGAGGCCAAACCCAATGACATAGCCTTCTTGGGTGATGGCAATGGTTGAGTAAGATCCACAGAAGATGTCCCGAATTCGCGCTTTGGTCTTGGAACCTCTCAGTTTGATGACGACGGGTTGTGGGAGCAGGAGTCGTTCTAATCTTCTTCTTCCTCCTCCTCTGGCAATGAAGACGGGGGGTATGCGTCCTAGCTGGCCGTTGTCTCCACAGCCACAAGTATAAAGGTCACCTTTTGTGGACACCAGTGCTAAGTGATGACTCCCTGAGGCAATTTTGATGATTGGCACATCCAACTGTAGCTCCACTGGAACAGAGCTTCCTTTGTCTTGCACTAACTTCCGTCTGCCATTCATAGGAGCCAACAAGCCAATGACGCCATTTTGATCCCGAAAAGCACCCCAAATGTACACACGACCATCTTCGGTCAATGCTGCTGTGTGGCTGTCACCAGCAGAAACCTGGACCACCTTTTCCTTCAGGTCTACCAAGCCTGGCACGGAATCTGCCCCATCCTGTGAAGTGTCCCGACCCAAGGCACCTTCGTCATTGCAGCCAAAGGTGTAGATTTTTCCCGTCTCACTGAGGCACACCGTATGAACTCCTCCTGCTTCAGCCTGGATGATCTTTTCAGGCAGGTGCACCAAGGCAGGCCTCTTTCTTGCCAGCACATTAGGTCCAAGGCCCAACTGTCCCAGATCACCTTGCCCAAGGGTCAACACAATTCCTGGCTCTGTTCGGTGTGATGAGTGGCTCACTTTAGTCCGCTTCACAAATGGAGCAGGTTCTTTTTCCAGTGCCCGTTTCCTTGGCAAGTTTCTTGGCATGGTTCAGTCTGGGCTGCTACTTCCACTCAGGAATGTTATTCTTTCCCTGCTAAATAGAAGAGAAGCACCACTTAGAAGTGCCTGTACCCCAGCTGGCATGGGTAATTGTACTATGATATACTGTCTGTACAGTATAGGGAAATGAGAGCTGATTCATATTAACACCTTATTAGTTCCATACAATATCAGAATTACATATCTTTGGCTCTCAGAGCAATCAGTGTCATGGTAAAGTTTGAGTTAAGTATATCCACTTTTTGTACCATAGGCTTTGGTGTTTCATTTTCTGGTTAATTGGCCATAACTTGATAGAATATAGATATTCTAATACAGTTTGTTTCATTGCATTCAGCACCTTTCCAACGATATATAATGCGATGGTATTATCCTTCATACATACCCCATTTTCACAATTTTAGCCACTAGTGTCTAGCTCATGTTGTATCCCCACTAAAGCTTGTAACCTGGTGCAAATGCCCCCCCCCCCACTGAACCCTCCCAGCTATGCCACTGCCTGGTGATACCTGTTGGTGCCAACTGCCCAATGTTCCCTTGTGCCCGGTGGAGCTTGGTACCTGGTGGCACCCAATGCTACCATGTGCCTGGTTCCCAAGAAGGATACCTGGTGCCCAACTGTGCCTTCTGCCTCTCCAACATGCACAAACATATCCTCTATCTAATGTCACTACTTTTTTCTAAATGTCACTCTATCTAATGTCACTACTTTTTTCTAAATGATCAATAAGGCTGCAATCCTATGCAATCATACAAGAGAGTAAGGGCCCAATCCTATCCAACTTTCCAGTTCTGATGCAGCCATGCCAATGAGACCATCTGGTGGTAGGTAAACACATACAGGAAACTTCCAATGTGACCTGCAAACCATCTGGTGGTAGGTAAACACATACAGGAAACTTACCCTCAAGGAAAGGGGAACTATTTTTCCTTTACATTGGGTCTGCTTTGGCTCTGGTAAACCACTTTGTGAACTTTATGTTGAAAAGCGGTATAAATATTGTTGATTGCTGATTGGATAGTAGGATAGGATTGGACCAAGTAAGGTTCTCACCCAACTGACTTCTGAGTACACGTCATAGATTTGTGTTATTAATTCATAATGATTTAATGACTTAATGAATTGGATCCTGAAATGACAAACCTTATCCTGGAGTTAAAATCTAACCATCCTTTAAGCTACAAAAGGATGCCAAGCAGCCAAAGAGATGCAACAAGTTCTCCAGAATGCCTTCAGAACTGAGATGACACAGAAGGGGGAAGAGTCTTCTGGGTTGAAACCTGGACACTCTCAATTCCTGCTTCATCTAAGACCCACTCTGAGTAGCTGCTGTTTCTAAGTCCCATTGTGACTTTCTCATTGTGACTTTCTCATTTGTGGCTGCTATGATGCTGTTTTTCAGTCTCAGACTGCTGGGACTTTCTCATTTGTATTGTTTTATTACACAAATAAATGTATCAATGTATCAATTGATACACAAATAAACGTATCAATAAATGGCTTTCTTGATACCCTAGCAGAGTTTGCATACATCTAAGTTTGAGTTCAGTGATGAGCTCACTGCAAGCCGGAATCAAGCCATGTCTCTGAGTTTCATCTCACCCACTTCCCATGCAGAATGATAACACTGACTGGTTAATGTTATAAGGTTTACACAAGGATGCAAATTCAGACTTTGCTTCCTTCCGCATCCATGTGAAGGTGCCAGGGTTCAATATCTGACCATCACTGTGGGGAACACCATATTTGCCACAGGAAGTGGAGAAACTTCTAGGAGCACTGCTAGAACATTCAGAGTACCTCAAATATCAGCAGGACTTCAGTCTCCTCTTTGCTAATTCACTCAGTTATCATAAGTTAGGCCCAGGAAAAAGTATACAGTAGATGCAAATCACAAAAGAGTCCGCTGTGCACCTTGCAAGGCATCTCTCTGCCTCTCCAGTGCTGCAGCTGCTCCAGCAGGGGAAGATCAGCAGGCAGCCTTCCTCCCTCCCTCTGCAGGGCAGCAGAGGCATCTGTGGGCCAGGGCTCGGGGAGGGGGGTTTAGGGCCTAATTGAAGGGGAGATGGGGAAAAGTCAGGGGGCCACTCCGAGGTTTGCAGAGGGTCACATTTGGCCCCCAGGCCAGGGTTTGGAGACCCCTGTCTTAGACAAAAAATGTAAGTGGAATTTGGGTGGACAGCCAAATGGATCTCATTGCAGAGGCTGCCAAAAAGGTCCAGCAGCCCAAACTGAAGCTATAACTATAAAATCAAATCCCCAGGAGCAATCTGTCTTTGCACACAAAGGAGTCTGTACAGATCTTCTACCCACTGGGGATGAACAATCTTTCTAAATTTTGGTGTGTGCTTCTTTTGCACAGGTATTTCTCACTCCGTGTCTATGATACAACACAGAGGAAACAAAAGCTTTGACCCCTGGGCTCTGGTGGAGTGGTGGAAGGATTAAAAGTAGACTAATGCTCCAATACAAACCTCCAGTAAGCCAGTCTAAGCCCTGCCTGGCATGTCATGTGCATGTCATGTGTCACAAAAGTGCAGTGTCACAAAAGACAATTCTGTGCCACTCCTGGAGGAGAGATAGGCAAGTGCAAAGACATGTGCTTGCGTCCCTACATCACTACAGGAATGGGAACGTTAGGATCACACCCTTAAATCTCAGGCTTATAAAAAAGAAAAGCCAACATTTCAAGGCCACAAATCTCTATGCCTTGATACATTCAGAACCAGACTCAGCCAGTCTGGGCTAATTTGAGCTGGTTCCTCTGACAGTTTCTCTCTGCTAAGCTGTAGAGCTTTAATGGCCTTGGAAAAATTAAGATTTCTTAATCTAAGGAATTTGTTCACAAGAGAAAGCATATCTAAGCTGTTGTACACACTGATGTTCTCTTTTCCTGAGACTTTGTCATCCCTTGAGGAGACCTCTGAGGAGCCTCATTCACCAACCGTCTACCCCAAATCCCCTAGGGTTGCAGCCCATGATCTGCAGGTGTAAAGGTTTAGGATCTGGGTTTAAACCTGTCTGAGGCAGCTTCAGTCCCAGGAAAAGTCCTTGAAAGTCCTGAAGTCTCACCTTCACTGCCAGTGCAGAGACTCTCTGCTACCCAACCATACCCTGAAGCTGGTCCTATGTGTCATCTGAGATGCAAACCACTTTGCCACATTTGCTCACAATATGGCTCTGTCATTCACATCACAGCTATTGACTATTTGACATCCAATGATGCATCCATGGGTGACAACTGCATTTGCACACCATAGCCTCCAGGTGCCATATGACCTGTACATTTTGTATTCTAGTGTCACTTCTAAGCAGAAAAAAAGATCTCAAAAGGGTTTGAACGTGGGACTATAGTGTCATAAAGTTTCAGATGACAGACTCAAAAAAATCAGCAAAGACCTGCCCCCAAATAGTTGGAAAGTGCAATTTACACCCTCCTTTTTGGAGCAGGGAGGGGATGCTTGTCAGCACTGAATATTTAGACTTCACACTCATCTGCACATCTTTGAAGTTAAAAAATATATTACATGGCAGCTGGGTTATGTTATGCATCCAGAATTCATATAAGGTAATAGTTCCAGTCATAGATGATAAAGTGGGCCATAAAACACATTCGGTTGACAGCCATCTTCAAAAAGCGACATGGGCTCTTGGAATGGATGTAACTCATCCCTTCCCCGTCTCTGTAGAATACAAAGTAAAAGTTCAAGAAAGTTTTTCGCTCGATTTACAACATGGAACTTCCTTTGGTTGACCAGCACATTAATTCTTTCCAATGAACTACCAATATTTTCTAGGCATTTTTACTGGAACAGTGTCCTGAAGGATTTAGGAACTGTGGAAATGCTAAATGTGACTTATGTTCTCATACCTCTCTGTGTAGTATAGTTTTTATGCCTCTTTGCATAATTAAAATATCAATATTACTTGTGTTCTAAATACCTTTATATTGCTTATGATTGGATACCAAGAAAAAATTTTCTGACTATGAGGGCGGTTTGGCAGTGGAACAGATTGCCAAGGGAGGTGGTAGACTTTTCCTCGCTGAGGGTCTTCAAGCAGAGGCTCAACAAGCACCTGTCGGAGATGCTCTAGGAGGATTTCCTGCTGCAGGCAGGGGGTTGGACTAGATGATCTACTACCTCCAGTCCAACTCTAGGAGTCTATGATTCTATGACCACATCTATCTTTGCCTTCTTCCTTCCCTGCAATGTAACTCAGAAGCTAGTGGTGTAGACATAGTTGATAATACAGATTCAGCCTTGGTATCCACTTATTTGACATCCACTCATGTGACTCACCACTAACACCAGGGTCCACCCTTAAATACCTTAAATGTTAAAGATAAAATGAGAAAGAATACGGATTTGGCACTAAAATTCCATTTCTTCCCTTTGTGCTGTTAAATAATTATAATTTCATTCCATTAGTTTCCATTATTCACTTCATCTACTGGCTGTATGTGGTATAGCATCCTTGCCAATGCATTTTGCAGTGGCAATGGTGGAACAAGAAATCTGGAAGTTGGTCTTTAAACTTTTTTTCCACTGATTTGGTATCCACTGATTTTTTTTCCTAAATCCACTGGGGGTTGCAGAACAGATAATGCACTGTACATTGCAATTGGAGCTAGCTGGTGAACAACCAATTCAAAAATGACAAGCTCTGCATATGCCATTCCTTGCCTGATCATCATCATCACTGGCGTACTTCAATCTTGAAAGATTATGGTATCATGCTCTGAAATGGAAATTCTAAAACATCCTCTACTATGGCTAAAAAGGCCAATTCGAGAGTGGCAATCCCTTACACACTGAGTGAAGATACAGTCTGACCAAAGAACAGCATATTGAATCACAGGCCATATCTATAAAGCATATCAAAAACAGAATCATAGCACCTCACTTTTGGAATTCCCTGTTTCTGATCACTTGTCAGTTTTCCTCTCTGCTGCTTTCTAGAAGAAAATTGAAAGTACAGTGGTATCTCTCATTACCAGCACCTCACATAAAGTATGTTCCACATAACAAGTCTAAATTTCCAAGGAATCCTGCTTCACATAACAAATTTGCTTCATGTAACAAATCCCTCTGGCACCTAATGGGAATGCGCACAATGCAGCCCTGATGCTCCATGCGGAGACAGTTTAAAAGGGCTGCCGGCCAGCGCTGCTGCCTCTTACTGCTCCCAACTTGGGGGCAGTTGCCTGGGGGTGCCAGAGGCAGCTGCCCCTAACTGCCCCCCCCCCCCAAGTGCTCCCACCGGCCACCTGGAACCTCCAGCAGCAGCCCAAGTAAGCCTCCCAGGAAATTGTCTTTGATTACACCCTCCTAACCAAGTCTACCCAGAAGTAAGCCCCATTGTGTTCAATGGGGCTTACTCCCAGGAAAGTGTCTTTGATTGCAGCCTCTTTACCATGTCTACCCAGTAGTAAGTTCCATTGAGTTAAATGGTCCTACTCCCAGGAAAGTGTCTTTAGGATTGCAGCCTAAGTAGACTTCAATTACAGTGTTTTGTCATCATTTTACATCCAGTTAATATTTTTATATGAGGGTTATATTTTTATATGAGGGTTTTATATAAGGGTTGATATATATATTGTCTTCGCCGATGACGCTGCTGTTACTGCTCACTCTGCCGAAGACCTTCAACGACTTATGGACCGTTTTAGCAAAGCCTGCCAAGACTTTGGACTAACAATCAGCCTGAAGAAAACACAAGTCATGGGTCAGGGTGTGGATCCACCTCCCTGTATCACAATCTCTGAACATGAACTGGAGATTGTCCATGACTTTGTGTACCTTGGCTCAACTATCTCTGACACACTCTCCCTAGACTCTGAGCTGAATAAATGCATTGGTAAAGCGGCTACTACATTCTCCAGGCTTACAAAGAGAGTATGGCTTAATAAGAAGCTGACGGAACATACAAAGATCCAGGTCTATAGAGCTTGCATCCTGAGCACACTCTTGTACTGCAGTGAGTCTTGGACCCTTTATGCATGGCAGGAGAGGAAGTTGAACACCTTCCATATGCGCTGTCCCCAACATATTCTTGGCATCACCTGGCGTGACAAAGTCTCAAATGATGCAGTATTGGAATGTGCTGGAATCTCTAGCATGTTCACACTTCTGAAACAGCGGCGTCTACGCTGGCTTGGGCATGTCGTGAGAATGGCTGATGGTCGGATCCCAAAAGATCTCCTATATGGAGAATTAGTGCAGGGAAAGCGCCCAAGAAGGAGACCACAGCTGCGATACAAGGACATCTGCAAGAGGGATCTAAAGGCCTTGGGAATGGACATCAACAGCTGGGAAACCCTGACCTCTGACCGTTCAGCATGGAGGCAAAAGACCCAGCATGGCCTTCTCCAACTGGAAGAGACACTTGTTCGGCAGGCTGAAGCAAAGAGGCAGACCCGAAAGCAGCGAAACCTGGAGCCTGGGCAGGGGACAGAATTTATTTGTCCTCATGGGAAAATTTGCTTCACATAACAAGCATGCTTCCGGAATTAATTAAACTTGTTATGTGAGGCACCACTGTACATAGATTTTTGACTGGTAAGAAGAAGTTCTGTTTGACAAGATGGTATTGTCACATATGTTGCATAACAGAGAACTTAATGTGTGTAACCTTGTGTACCCCTCCCTTATTTTGTGTATCCTTTTTCCCTTTACCTGTATGTGAAATCAATAAAAATCTTTATAAAAATTGAAAAAAGTGAAGGGTTGCATTTCTTCTCAAATTTAACACCCAAGGAAGGGTCCTCCTTTTTGATCGAAAATATGATTTATCATTTATCTCTTTTATACTCATTTATTTCTCTCACTCCCTCAGAACGAAACTACTTTTCTCAAAATTATCTTCAAGTGATACTTCTTTCCAATTCCCCAAAATAGTCTTGCTTAATCTCAGCAGAGTAAATCGGAAAAAAGGAGCTCAGGACCCAATCCTATCAAATTTTCCAGTTCCAATGAAGTCACAGTACTACTTCAAGGTCAGGAACCAATTGTTCTCATATCTAAGGAGGGCTCTGTGATCCCCCCCCCCCACTAGAGAAAGCACATGTCCTTTTAGCATGGCAGAATTATCAGTGGAAAGTTTGATCGGATTGAGCGCTTGATTTGCAAGGAGTCCTACAATCCAGAGTAGCTACGGGAGCATGTAAAAGACATTACATGCACCCATAGTTATGGCACCACCTAGTGAAAATTCTATGGGAAATTCATGTTGCAATCCAGAGTAAATTGTTCTTACACCGGAGCAAGGAATCCCCATAGTGACTCTGGATTGCACCCTAAGTGAACTTAGAATTTGTTTTGCTTGCTTTATCCTTTTTATATAGACACTGTTCAGCCAAATGACCCTCTAGTTGCAGGCTGTAGACTACCGCATGATCTATGTAAATGTTTCTTATTCTTGAATGTTATCAAAAGCTTTTCCTGTTCCTAAGATATAAGATTTTAAAAATTATTGCTCAATTAAGAGAACGATCCTATTCATCGCCTCAACCTTAGCTTGGCACAAATTTTGCTTGAGAAATCAATAACTCCTAGAGAAATTGCGTGCGAAAGTACATCATAAGACCGTAAGCCTTTTCCACTCAATTAGTTAAGAATTTTTAAATTTCAAGTGTATCTAGAAATGATTTTGTCAATAACCTCTCACAGTTCAGGTCACTGTTGTAGACAATAGAGTTGAGGAAATTTAATAAGAAAACGTAATACAAGTCAGGCAAACAGGTATCCTTTCCTTCTATGAAATCATTAACAATGAAACCTCCTTTCCTATGAAATCTCTGATTTGTTTCAAAAGAATATCATCACAGTTTCACAGTCTAAGGCTGCAATCCTAAAGACACTCTCCTGGGAGTAAGACCCATTGGACATAATGGGGCTTACATCTGAGTAGATATGGTTAGGATTCTGCTCTTAATCTAATTCCCCTTTTTCCATTTTCTCCACACTTTCCACATTTTCCATTTGCACACATAGCTGTGGGCAAAGCTAGCAGTACTAGAGGTGAGAAATACTTGATAACTACTAGTAGCAATTAATAATTGCTAATTCTAGAAGGTGGTCATGGCTGCGATCCTAAAGACAACTATTAGTGAGTAACATACAGTGAACATACAGTGGGACTCACATCTGACTATTTTTTCTGTTCAGATACTTATGTCCTGCCTTTTAGTTGCTCCCAATGCAACATAGGGAAAAACATTGGCATCCATCCGTCTCGAAAGACTATGGTATTGTGCTCGATGCTGTATGCAAAGCACAAAGTCCTGGGTAGATTAATATGAAGGTAGATAATATGGTAGATTAATATGCTGTTACCCAAGCAGCAAATCCCCCTCTCCATGCCACTGAAATAGTCCAATGGAACGGCAGAGCCAATACGATTGGATCCAGTTGGCGTCGGAGAGCTGGGCTAAGGACAGGAGCTCACCCTGTCTTGTGGGGCTGACCTAGGTCTCGAACCCTGGCCTTCTGGTTAACAGGCACAGTGTCTTAACCACTTGAGCACCCACAGCCCACCAACATAGGAAAGTTGCATAGGAATGTTTTCAGAACTCCTAGCACAGCAGCCATTACTTCAGTAATATAATTGAAACCAGATATTAAACTGATAAGAACAGATACTACCAGTGGTGTTAGGGTGCTGGAGATTCAAACCCAAATTAGGGTGGTGTATAGGGTGGGATGGGCCAAGGGAGGGTGGAATGGGATGGCAGTGTGGCAAGGAGGAGGATAACTTGGGACAAGAGAGGTGGATACCAAATTCAACCCCTTCTTGGACTGTTTGATTTTCCTCTGTCTGATGTTCAAGATCCTTCTCCAGTAGAGAATGTCTTGTTTTCCATCCATTTTGATGGGCTGGAAACTTCCCCCAGTTAGTTATTTTCTCACTGGGAAAATAACCCTTCTGGGCCCCAACTTCCTCCTAGCCAACACTCATGGAGTACAGTGAACATGCTGCATCAGGCCAAAGGCCCATCTAGTCTAGCTTCCTATATCTCAGAATGGGATGCCAGGAGCACACAAATCAATAAGTTGCCTGTAACAAGTTGCCATTTCCTTATACCTGGCATTCAGCGGTACAGTGGTGCCTCACATAAAGAGCTTAATTCATTCCAGAGGCATGCTCTTTAAGTGAAACGCTCTTTAAGTGAAGCAGATTTTTCCATAGGAAATAATGGAAACTCAGACAATTTGTTCCACAACCCCCAAAATATTCATATAAAAATATTATGATGTAAAATGATAACAAAACACTGTAAATGAACGCAAAACATGCATTCAATGTGCATGATCCTATGATGTCTACTTAGGCTGCAATCCTAAAGACACTTCCCTGGGAGTGTCTATTTCTGAGTAGACATAGTTAGGAGACTGCAATCAAAGAAACTTTCCTGGGAGGCTTACCGGGGCTACTGCTGGAGGTTCAAGGTGGTTGGTGAGGAAGTTGGGGGCAGTCAGGGGCAGCTTTCTCTGGCACCTCCAGGCAACTGTCCCCAAATTGGCAGTTGGAGGCAATTAGAGGCAGCAGCACTGGCCAGCAGGACTTTTAAAGAGCCTCCATGCGGAGCGTCAGGGCTGCATAGCACTCGTGCCGATAGTGTGCTTGCTTGTTAAATGTGCTTGCTTGGTTATGTGAACCAAGATTTTTTGGAAATTTTTGCTTGTTATGTGAAATGCTTGTTAAGCAAGGCGCTTGTTAAGTGAGGCTCTTGTTAAGCAAGGTACCACTGTAATCTACTTTTAAAACCTGAAGATTCTATACAGTCATCAAGGTTTGTAAAACTTCCAAAAATCTGTGCAATCACCTTTTAAAGACTTCATCACACCCCTACGGCAGGGAGTTCCACAAATTATCTATATGCTGGGACTTCTTTTTGTATGTTATAACTGTCTTGTAAATTTTAGTGGATCTCCCCAGTTTCTGGCATTGTAAGAGAAAGATAAGAACTTACATTTAGGGTGCAATCCAGAGTAACTACGGGGAGTCTTTGCTGCAATGTAAGAACAATTTACTCTGGACTGCAACATAAATTTCCCATATGTATTCACTCGATGGTGCTGTAACTACATCGACATAAATGTCTCTTAAGTGCTGCCGTAGTTACTCTGGATTGTAGCTATATGCAGTGGTGACCTGTGACAGTTATTGATCTTAGATCCCATAATGTCATGATACGTCATGGCTCCCAATGAAAAGAAACTTCATGCTTAACTGAAATGTCAGAGAAAAAAAAACTGGAGGGGAAAACACAAAGTCACTGAGACAAAAAATTTTGGGATCTATAAGCATTTTTTTGTTGGAAGGTATGAATGGATATTGGAGGTCAAAGCTAAGTGTAGCTACTTAACCACATCTAGACAAGTACTCGGTGATCAAAACAACCCAGCATGGATTTACCAAGAATAAATCTTGCCAGACAAATCTGATCTCCTTTTTTGATCAGGTTACGAGCTTACTGGACAGTGGCAATGCTGTGGATGTCATTTATCTTGACTTCAGCAAAGCATTTGACAAAGTCCCACATGACATTTTAATTAGGAAGTTGGAAAAATATGGGCTAGACAAGGCAATTGTTAGGTGGATCTGCAACTGGCTCGATGGCCGCACTCAAAGGGTTTTAGTAAATGGTTCTGTGTCAACCTGGAGGTCAGTTTCTAGTGGGGTACCCCAAGGCTCTGTCTTGGGACCGGTTCTCTTTAACATTTTCATCAATGACTTGGAGGAAGGGGTACGGGGGAGCCTGATCAAATTTGCGGATGACACCAAGCTGGGAGGAGTAGCAAACACATCAGAAGATAGGAGAAACCTCCAGGAGGATCTGGATAAACTGGAATCCTGGGCTGTAACAAACAGAATGAATTTCAACAGGGAGAAGTGCAAGGTTCTGCACTTAGGCAATAAAAACCAAAAACATAGGTATAAAATGGGGGATACTTGGCTTGGCAGCACAACATGTGAGCGGGATCTTGGAGTCGCCGTGGATCACAAGCTGAACATGAGTCAGCAGTGTGATGTGTCTGCAAAGAAGGCAAATGCCATTTTAGGCTGCATTCAGAGGACTGTAGCTTCCAAGTCACGAGAAGTTCTAGTTCCTCTTTATTCTGCATTGGTCAGACCTCACCTTGAGGACTGTGTTCAGTTCTGGACACCTCACTTTAAGAAGGATGCAGCCAAACTGGAGCAAGTCCAGAGGAGAGCGACAAGAATGATCAGTGGGATGGAAGGGAAGCCCTACGAGGAAAGGTTGGGGGAACTTGGGATGTTCAGCCTGGAGAAGAGGAGGCTGAGGGGAGACATGATTGCCCTCTTCAGATACCTGAGGGGCTGTCATAGGGAGGAAGGGGCCAATTTGTTCATAGCTGCTTCTGAAAGCAGAACTAGAACCAATGGGTACAAACTGCAAGAAAGGAGATTCCGGCTGGAAATCCAGAAAAAATTCCTGACGGTGAGGGTGGTTCGGCAGTGGAACAGATTGCCAAGGGAGGTGGTGGACTCTCCCTCACTGGGGATCTTCAAGCAGAGGCTCGATGAGCACCTGTTGGTGATGCTCTAGGGGGAATTCCTGCTGCAGGCAGGGGGTTGGACTAGATGACCTACTAGGTCCCTTCCAACTCTATGATTCTATGATTCTATGATTCTACTTTGCATCCAAACAATATTAAAAGTATTTCCAGAATAATTTCTACTGACAAATGAGAAATTATCATATCTTAATGCCACTGAATAACCTTTATCTCAACATAAGCCTTGCATTTTTGAAACAAAACCTTATACCTTTTTCCCATTTAATTTCAGGTCACTGTGACCATCCTTTCTGCTCTATTTCCTCTGTACCATAATTTTTTTCCTGTAATAGCTTCAACAATTATGTTTTTTCCTACTAATTCCCAGGTAGTCTTGATCTCCTGTATCCCTTGACAACAGTATTTTAACACATTATTGAACTTTAAAAGAAATCCTAGGTAAGCACTTTCATTTATTCCGTACATTTTATGTTCACGCTTAATATTGATATTAATACTACCATTGTCACTGTTACATTTGAATAAATATGTTCCTTGCTTAGAGATTTTTTTACGTTTACATTTACTTCCTCCACAAGGCAGATCCAACTGAATAATCTAATTTTAAAATCCTGACCAATGTTTTCATGTTGTGAAATTGTTTCTCTTTCTTTGCAAAAGAAAAGAATTAATAATACCACCTTCTTTTTTGAAGTTATTGGAATGAGGATTTAATAAAATAAAAATATACTCAGATAATATTGATTGATCATTGGCTTTGATTTCTGAAATTTTAGAAATCAAAGCCCTGTAGCTTGTGGGTTGATCCACTTGATCATATTGTTCCCTGAGAGTAGGAGTTTCTTGTACCAGTTACGGATCTGTGTTGGGTGCTTTACAGTTCTCAGGAACTAGCTTTAACATATATATATATATATATATATATATATATATATATATATATATATATATATATATATATATATATATATATATATATATATATGGGGATTTGTTTTGAGCAAAATTGAGGCAGGGTCTGCAGTTTTCTCCAATGCCAAGAACATACAAAGGATAACATCCCTTTGTCAGGAAAAATAACCTCGTCTTTTGCAGGCCCCTACTTAATACATATAATTTATTATGAAGTTATATGTAGTTACAAGAAGGCTACATGCTGCCTTTGTACAAGGAAAAGGAGGACACAAAAGCTTTTTCCAGGACACAAGCTTTTGTGTCCTCCTTTTCCTTGTACAAAGGCAGCATGTAGCCTTCTTGTAACTACATATAACTTCATAATAAATTATATGTATTAAGTAGGGGCCTGCAAAAGATGAGGTTATTTTTCCTGACAAAGGGATGTTATCCTCTGTCAGGAAAAATAACCTCACCTTTTGCAGGTCCCTTGTAATATGTTATATGTAATAGTAAGTTAATAGTAAGTAATGGAGGGTGCAATCATAGCCTAGGCTGGCACTTCCCATTCACATGGTGATGTAGGGTGGCAAGTGCATGTCTGTGCACTGTCCTAACCCTCCCCCAGGAGGGGAGTAGAAGTTTCTTATGTCACTTTTGCAACACTCCACATCAGCCCATGCCAGGGTTTAGGCTGGCCTAACAGGAGATTAGGATTGCAGCCACAGTGTTTTAATTAACCACACGAAAGCAATATATATATGAATGGTTTTTTAGCATTATTTTGTTATGTCTTACATTTTGGGGGATCTTGTCCTCTTTTTTTGGTTATGATGGTTATGATTGATCACCCTCAGAACATAAGAGAAGCAAGCTGTATTTGCACTAAGTCTGGCAAACTTAGTGGGATTGAGAGAGAATTTCCAAAGGGAACAATAAAAAGCTGTCACCTCTCCTCTAAATGACAAATGTGAATTTAAAAGAATTTAATAGCAGTCTACCTACTTTTTATTATAAAACCTATTCTGGGGTATATTTGGGATGCTGAATCAAAAAATGGCATAGTTTTGCCCAGTTGGCACATATTTTAGGGGTAAGGCATAGCTACCTTATATGCTGACTTAGGGCAAAATCCAGAGTAACTCTGGGGAGTCCTTGCACCGGTGTAAGAAAAACTTACTCTGGATTCCAATATGAGTTTCCCATAGGTATTCACTAGGTGGTGCAGTAACTACAGGTGCATGTAAAGTTTCTTACGTGCTCCCATAGTTACTCTGGATTTGGGGGTTGGAGAGCTTCCTTGCGTGAGGAATCTGCTTGAATCAGCATATAAAGTGGC
Source organism: Cryptoblepharus egeriae (assembly GCA_030015325.1). Taxonomy (NCBI): domain Eukaryota; kingdom Metazoa; phylum Chordata; class Lepidosauria; order Squamata; family Scincidae; genus Cryptoblepharus; species Cryptoblepharus egeriae. The sequence continues at coordinate 120,873,186 of JAREYC010000003.1, read as the reverse complement.
TATGGTATACTCTAACCCTAAAACATGAGCCAATTGGGCAAAACCAATGCCATTTTTTGATTTAGCTGTCTCCCCTCAGAATGTGTGTGTGTGTGTGTGTGTGTGTGTGTGTGTGTGTGTGTGTGAGAGAGAGAGAGAGAGAGAGAGAGAGAGAGAGAGAGAGTCCTAAGAACACCATGAGGTTGTTTTTGTGCAGACATACACAGGATAGCACAGTAAGTAAAGATTGAGCTGAGGTTGAGTTTAGTCATGACACAATAATGAAGTACTGCTTTCTCTTGTAAAGACCAAAGAACAGTTGCTGCACTACAACTTTCTACATTGGCTTACAACTTCTGAAAACTTTTAAGAACTTCTGAAAACCAATCAAATGTTAAAATATACACTAAACTGACAAAACAAGGCATTGTTAGCATGACATTGCATTTCCAACTCTCTCAATCTTAAAGAGGATGATTTTCTTTCCTGAGCAAATATTCATCCCTTCATTTTTAAATTTGCATCTGCAAGTCCACTTGATGGCAAACTTGTTCCTTCTGCAGCATCACACCCTGACTGAAGCATTGCCTTACACCTTAAATTTATTTCATCTGAAAATATGATACATCACCTTTTGAAAAAGAAATTAATCTCGTACTACAAAGAACAGTCACCTTAGCTCCAGATATAGTGCATTAAATCAGGTACGTTATTCATGGAGGTCGAATATATCATGTGCTAATTACAGCTTCACACTTCTATCAAAGTCCATGTCAAGTACATCACCTTTTAACTCTTTATCAATATTGAATAAAACAAACTGCATCCTAAATTGATACTGTGCAAAAGTAGAACGCACCCCTCCGCCCAAATGTGGACAGATCTGTCATTCTCTCCATTGCACAGGAAAAACATGTCTGTATAGAAGAAAGCAGGGCCATTTACACAAAGCTTTCCTGGTACCCATGTAGAAACCCATGGATCCTGACAACACAATTCCAGCATGAACTAGACAACATAATTACCTCTTATCAATAATGGAAGTTATCACTGTACTTTTATGAATTTACTTTCACCCAAGAACAAAGGACATATCATTCCATGACCTGTTTGTTCACAGGTCTGGGCCATCTCTGTACACGCTCAGGTAGGGAGCCATTGTACCCTAAGTGTTTCTCAAAGTGGGGGTCAGTTGTGAAAAGCTGGGTGCCACCATCTTGGAATTTTGCACTGAGCGCCACCATGTTGGAATGGGGTGCTCAGGCTGCTTTCCTGGGAGTAAGACCTATATCCTAAAGTGAAATTAAGCCCCTTGCTCCAGAGCAGTTAAGATGACTTTCCATAAGATAGTGTGATGTAACTGTGTGGACCCGTAACTGCTATGGATTTTGCCCTATGTCTCATTGAACACAATGAGACTTGCTGCTGAGTAGACATGGAAAAGCTTTAGTACCATATTAACGTAACTTCAATTTGATGTCACTTCCAGCCATGCCATCACATCCAGGGGGGTTCGACCCAGATTGCCATTCTCAGAAGGGGGTCTTGGTCTGAAATGCTCGAGAACCACTGCCTTACTCAGTACTTCTCCTGATCCAACCTAAATCTGTGCACCACACTGCACTTGCACCAGCATAGGGAATGCATCACCTTTCAGCAGAGTTTGCATGCTGGAGGTCTTCTCATGGAAAGGAGATATTTGTTCTATATACAGATGCCCAAGATGTCTTATGAAGTTTTGATCCTTTTGTTATTGTGAGGTTGAATGAGGCTGAAAGTGAATGAGTGATCTAAGGTCAGCCAGGAAGCTCCAGGGCTATGGGAGGATTTGAACCTGGATCTTCCAGATCTCAGTTCAGCTCCCTAACCACCAATACCATCTTGGCTCCCTTTAGGTAGAAATTCTATGGGAATTGTATGAGTTTTGTTAACAGATAGAAGCAAGGAGTTCCATGAGAGAATCCTTTTCCACTTGAACTCAAACTGAGGAAGCTTCTGAAGGGTTTTCTAGCTAAGTTCATAGGCTACATTTTTATTTCAAATTCCAATGACTGCCAGAACACCAGTCCAATCAATAAAGTTCTATTTTTATCTGAGTCTCTTGTGCCACAGAGAGTATTTTCATTCATTGTGAACATATATAATGAAATGTTAGTAAAATTCATAGAAACAGGGAGGTACTGAACATACTATGCCTCGTGATAGAATAGGGTGACCTTTCCAACACCCATATAGCTAAACCTACACCCTAAGCATTTCATCCCAGGACCCCCCTTCTGAGAATGGCAAACTTTCCAAGACTTGTAATGGCAACATTACAAGAAGTAATGTCACAGTTGGAAAAGGAAGTGCCAACACTGTGATGCCAGAGCTCCTCCATGTCTACTCGGAAGTAAGTCCCATTGTATTCAATGAAACTCACTCCCACGAAAGCTGCCTGAATGCCCCATTCCAAGATGGTAGTGCCCAGTGTCAAATTCCAAGATGGCAGCACCCAACTTTTTGCAACTCCCCTGAATGAAGTTGTGACCCAACCGCAGGTGGGACCCCCATTTTGAAAAACACTGACTGACATTTACTGGATGACAGAGCCATTGGCATTGTTAGTCATCTGTTGAGTTCCATTTTTGCTACTCTTGAGTCAGTATGGCTTTCCCTACCCCTTCTTCTGAAACAGTGTTAATGGTTCAGAGCTAATGTCCAAGAATTCAGAAGCTGCATATGTAAATGATGCGTGGAGTTGAAGGAAGTCAGGAAAAAGAGTTGGGTTACTTGGCATTTCCCTGGTCTCAGCTCTGAATAGTATATGGCTTTGCTTCACAGCAGCATCGTTAGTGGTGTTTGGTGAAAATGGTCACAAGAGACCATTGAAGATTATCAAGGCTCTTGAGATAACAAGTTTATGAAGTAAGCTATGGCTCCACCAGGCCAATGAAGATATGGCTTTCCTCAGCCATGTGCTTCAAAGCATGCCTGCAGTTGGGAGATTCTTGGGGTTTCCTAGACCGGTTCAGTACATCTTCAGAACAACACCCATTAAACTTAATTACAAAGAGAAACCTATTTCAGTTATACAAATAATATCCCCATGTAGCCTAATTTAAAATAATTGCCTACATCTCTTTTGTTCCAAAGGGAAAACACAGACTAAGAGAACTGCTGACTTATTTAAAATGTCTTTAATTATATTATTATGTTATCCTTTGCTTTGAGCCTTTTTTGTTCTCTGGGTTACATTTTAAATTGGATGAAAAGTGGAAACTTGGAGAGAAAATGATTCCTATACAAGTACGTTTAAAACTCCCTTTTCCCCCATCCCATAAAGTTGAGTAGTTATTAATTTACAAAAATACCAGTCTTCCCATCCTGTCCATTTTCATGTCTTTTGGTAGTAAATGAAATCATCATCATTATTAGTAGTATTAGTATTAATATTTTCTATCAGGGAAGGAATCTGTCCCATCTCTGATTCCTTGCTGTTTGCAACTTGGCATGAGAGGCCATCGAGGCATCTGACACAATAGGAAAGATACATTTGACACAAAGGAGTTATTATGGTGACATGGAGTCATACAACAAACAGACAGAGATAAAGTTATTGTATTATTTGTGACAGCTTGTATTGAAACAAGTGGGTACCCATGGCTAACCTTATTTCAATGGTGTTCTACTCTGTCAGAAATAATCCAATAATGTTCATCAGTCGGTTCTATGTCCAACAGGCTCTTTGGCTTAAATTCCTCCCAGAAACATGGGCAGTGCACTCTTTGGTACATCATTACTCACATCAAAACATTTTATGGAGTAATGTCATTGCAAAGACATTAGAGCTCCTGCTGCAATGCTGGTTTGGATACAGACAATATGAGAAAGAGAAAGAAGGATGACATTAGCAAGTCCAGTTGTTCAACAAGTCCACTGAAGTTAAATAAACAAATGTCCCCTCTCAAGGAGACCTCCAGAGGCCAAAAATCTCCCACAGGATAGATACAATGGAAGTCATGATGGCACAGCAGCATGTGGATTTATGTAGGATTAGGCTGTATCTTAAGTTAGACATGGCTATGCTGCATTGGAATCGACGTGTCAGTTTAGTAAAGATGGACTTAATTTCTATTAATTTCAGTGGGACTTTCGATTCAGTGGGATTTGCTAAGAAAACAATCAAACAAAAGAATAGTAGTTATTTTTTGTCTCTGACTTAAAGATACCAACCAAAACGTCCTTAATATTCTGTGGCTACAATCCTAAACCCCAGTTAGGCCAGCGCAACTCCTGGTACTAGTCCCATGCTGGCCTGGGGGTGTTGCAAAAGTGTCGTAAGGCACTTCTTTACCATTGCTGGGGAGGTTAGGCCAATGCACAGACATGTGCCAGCCTCCCTATCTCACCATAGGAACAGGGACATGGCTGAATTATGCTGTCCTAAATTGGTTGGGAATGAGCCCTAAATTCCACAAAATGCTGACTTCTGGGGTATTTATTTCCTGCTGCACTCTTAGGGCAAAATCCAGACTAACTATGGGGAGTCCTTGCGCCAGTGTAAGAACAACTTACTCTGGATTTCAATATGAATTTCCCATTGGTTTTCGCTAGGTGGTGCAGTAACTACGGTGCACATAAAGTCTCTTACGTGCTCATGTAGTTACTCTGGATTTTGGGGTTAGAAGAGGAGTGTTTTTGTTACCACAGATATTCCCAAAAGTGTGAAAACTTCCTCTTCTGTGGAACCTCTGCTTTGCGAAACCTCTTCACAAAGTAGCAATTTTGACAGTTTGGTGCAAAATTACAGAATTGTACAGGCTCTGCTCAGCAATGGCTTGGATTGTGCTAGAGCCCTGTCCTTCCTTTCGTCATGGCAGATCTGTCAAAACATGTCAAGGAGTCGTGTTGAGAAACAATGTTTGGCCTTATATGAACAATGCAATCTGGACAGGAAACAGTGACTGGTTCAGAACCCTCTGGAGCATGAAGTGTCTATAACCAGCTACATACATACAGCATTCTATCAAACTGCTGAGAATGGGAGAATCTGCTTTACACATGAAAAAGCAAGTGAGTTTGGGACACTCTCAGCTGGTGTTTAAAGTTTAATGTTTAATATTTAGAGTTTGGGTGCAATCCAGAGTAACTACAGGGAGTCCTTGCTCTGGTATAAGAACAATTTACTCTGGATTGCAATATTAATTTCCCATAGCTTTTCACCAGATGGTGCCATAATTAAGGGTGCACATAATATCTTTTACATGCTCTCATAGTTACTCTGGATTGTAGGGTATGCCTTTCAAGGGTCTGGGAAAGAAAATAGCCTGGAACAAAATATATTGAAGTTATTTATGTCTTTTGCTTTAAGATTAAATAACATGTTTCCAAAAATGATGATAATTTCTGAACCAGTTAGGAATTGGTACATGCTTGTTTATATCCCATCAGAGCAAAGACATAAAAATGCCCTCTCAGTTTGGCTACACTGATGTGGGAAAGGGTTTAGTATTCATTCTGGAAACATTGGCTTCGTAATCCAAGTCAGAATGAAGTGCAGCTATCAAATAATGGGCTTAAGCACTTCGAACCTGTCTTGATTGTCTTTTTCCTCAAGAGTGTTGGCTGTAGAAACACTTGAGTATAAATTCTTGGCAGTTTAGCAAGACTGGATTAAATAAGATTGCAACGACGGATTTCCTCCCAACGTGAAACTTGTTATCAAAACTCTCCTCCGTTCTAAAAGCACGTCAGAGAAATGTTTTTGCTTTTCACTTTCCATACAGCAGTTGTTATTAGAAAACTGTGAATCTTGCTAAAAGACAAGGAAATTTTAACCTGTTAGTTTGGCAGTTTTTTTGGAAACAGCGAGCTCTGATATCTGTCAAGCTACTCACTTGTATTATTTTAGGATCTGTTTTGCATGTTTCTCGCAATGTGACAATTTTGCAGTGACAATAACAGTAATAAAGTTTATTTTGTGGAATATTTTATTGGAGAAACATTCAGGAGGAGACAGCTTTGGAGCAGGTTATAAAACATCTCTTGCATAGATGCTTTGTTGTTCTACCAGGGCTGTCCAAACATTTGGCAAGAGGGCCACATCATCTCTCAGACACTGTGTCAGCAACCAGGGGAAAAAAGTAATTTACATTTTAAATGTACGTGAATGATTAGAGACAAATATATATAAATGAATGACCAAATTAACGAATGAATTCAAGTTAAGTTCATAAACAATATCTAACACACAGGAGTGTCAAACTCATTTCATACAAAGGGCCGAAGTGAGCATTAATGGTGTTTCCTGTGGGCCAGAGTCCAACCTTATGCATATCTACTGAGCAGTAAATCCCATTATAGTCAATGTGGCTTACTCCCAGAAAAGTGTGGAGGAAAACCTTTAAGGGGCCACATGAAATGGCGAGGTGGGCCATATTTGGCCTGCAGGTCTTGTTTTTGACACCTGTGACTTAGGGCAAATCCATAGCCGTTACGGGTCCATGCAATTACATCACCCTCTGGTGTTATCTTATGGAAAGTCATCTTAACTGCTCCGGAGCAAGGGGCTTAATTTCATCTTAGGATATAGGCCATAGTGATCTTAAAACCAGTACATAAATATTTACACACACACACATGCACACAGAGGAGGTGCAAACAGGGTCGTCAGCACTCAAAATATGCTTTGTAACTGAGGGGAGCAGTTTGCCTCCAGAGGATTATAGGTGTCACCTGTGGGCCAAATGGGAGACTTGCCATGGGCCACATGGAGGCTTGCTGCAGGCTGCTTCTGGCCACTGGGTTGGGATTTGAACACCCCGATTCTAGATAGGTAACTTATCTCAAACAAATGCTCTTCCACACATGACACTTTTCCACTTCACAACTAATGAGCACACAGGTTAATCTTGGAGAAGCTGAAACATGTCAGGGAGGGCTGGAGGGAGCAATCAGCTTGCTTGTGTTAACATGGGTATCTGCTTGAAACAAATTTCTTGGGGCACATTGTTATGAAGATATGAAATAAATTTGATATGGGATTTGAAAGTAATGTGTTAAACAAGCAGTGTATATTTACTTTAGGATTCCACAAAATTTGGGTTTGAGGAAGAATTTCAGAAGTTTGAAGAACCCACTTCAAAGGAGAGTTGAATTCTTCAATGCTCATGCTGCCAGTAATGATAAAAAGTAATGATAGGTCCCAACAATACCTCAGATAACTCTTCAGTCCTGGAATACTAAAGGAATGAGTGCTGGGACAAATGGGGTGGGAATGATAAATCCTTCCTGATCACTTTGTCCTTGTTGAAAGGATTTTGGGTCCATTGCTTCAGTACAGTAGGGAAATGAAAATAGGATGTCATACTCTCTGCAGTTCCTTGGTGAGAGGATAGTGAAGGGGTTCTGGGGCTGCATAGCATGGTGCAGTAGGGATCAGCTCAGAAGACAAGGGAAGTAAGTTCAATGGTAAGTATTCTTTACCTGGTTTCTTCCAGGTAAGTACAGTATTTCAGTTGTAATAACAATAACAGGTAAGTATGAACATTGTTTCCTCAACAGAGAATTACTGGTTCTCTGGTTACTGGTTACCAGTGAACCCCTACAGGCTGGGGCTAGGGCCACTTTTTCCCAGCCACGTGGTACAGACTTAAGGCTTCTGGCTAGGGCAGGGCTTCGATTGCCCAGCTCCCAGAGTATCCCAACGATTCCCCCTTTTATACTTGCCTATTCCTATCTCCCCCACTTCCAGAGAAGGTGGAAGGTTGGGTACCTCCTCAGATAGATATCTGGATCAGGCCTGTACAAGGGTTATCCCCTGGATGGCCTGATTCTTCTGTGGGTGGTCCCTTGGTCTGGTTCCTTCTCTTCTCCGTTAGCATCCTCCTCCTGGCCAGCTCCTCCAGAAGCTAGGGCCCTCTCCTTCTCCTCATCTATCAAGTCCTCCCACCTCCCCAGTATAAAGTATGGAAAGCATGTTCATCCTTTATCACCCTCATCTGAAAAAGGTAAGTCCTTCTGTACTTCCTCCACTGGGGTCAGTTTGTCTGCCTTACACTCTGCCACCCTGGTGAGACAAGGGCCAGGCACATGGTATTCCAAGTGGTTTCTTCATTCTGCTGGGAGAGGAAGTCTACATAAGTATGGGTACTTTTCTTGCAATGTTCAGTGGTGAATGTAATTGGGCATTGGCATCCTTCATTCTATGCAGCCACAGTAACATGATCAGTTACTAATTTGAAGAGAGCCTCTAGGAGGTAATACTTTCCCAAAGGGGGTTAGATCCAGCATGGGTCCAGGTTAGATCCTGGACCTCATGGACATCTCTGCCACTGAGATCTGGCCAGACCTTCCTCCAGCTCAGCTTTATCCAGCCTTCAGCCACCTGACTCGATCCAGTCTGCTGTCTGCTTCGTCTTACTCATTCCAACACTTGTCAGCAAGCTACACACTCTTAAAGCAACTGAAGCAAATGCAGACCATGTGATGTGCTGGCAGATCACCAAGACAGTCCAATCCTAGCTGTGTCTACTCGGAAGTAAGCCCCTTGAAGTTCAATGGAACTTATCCCCAAGGAATCATGTATGGAATTGTGGTCATAATCAAATAGGAAAGAAAACTAATTGGAAGTCCTATTTTGCAATTTATAATATAATTACTAAACCCATTCAACTCATAAATACCTCCATTTGCTTCTTTTGCCTGGGTGACACTACTTGTGCATTCTCTAGATTTGTAGCTATATTTCTACTCTACTGATAGTAATAATCACAAAAGGGGCATATTCAAATATTCTAATAGCTTAGGGAATCCCCAAAGGACAATCTAAAACCAATAATAATGGCTTTAATGAGTATGCTGGGGATTGTTTCAAAGCAGCCCTAGAAAAAAAGCTGACAGTGCAGACTATCAGAGAGGAGCAAAATACTAGAAATATTAATAGAAAATTGAGGTGGAATTCTCAGGTTAAGTGGCCTCTTGCATCAGGTCTTACATTACTGTTGTTGTTGGAAGAGGAGGAATGGCCTTGGAAGCAGCATAATCTTAACTTTATGATATCCCATTCAGCTCAACAATGGGGTCATTCTTCACACTCAGGCACTGTTGATACCAGTCTTGTTATTAGCTTGACCAGTCACAGCTGGACAGAGGTACTACTAGCCAAGGCTATCACCTGTCTTTCTAATAGCAGGCTTTGGTCAACACTCCCAAGTTGCACACCTGATGGCAAAACCCATCATGAACAGCAATGTTGGTGCCCAGCATAAACAACTACAGTTTATAAATACCAATATCATTTCAATCCCAAACCTGGATTAGAAGATAGATTAACAAAGATGAAGACACACAATTCTATTTTTGAAAGCTGATCATCAAAAGATAGGGTAGGAGCTAGAAGTGGGTTTCAACTTAACCACATGTGGGTCACAGCGTTTTATGTTGAGGCTTAGGGCCCAATCCTATCAAACTTTCCAGTCCCAATGCAGCCACAGTTCAGCCCTGGGGTATGGGAACAAATGTTGCTGGCTAAACTCTGCCTCTCCTTTTCTTTTGATTAACTGGAAGGAGAGAAGGGGCAGAATGGTGTAGTAGCACTTCACAGTAATTATCTATCACCAGTGGAAAGGGTAAGAACAATGACTGCTTACTCACCTTCTGGATCCCTTAAGGTAGATCACATGCTGCCAATTAGTTTCTGATGAATGTTTTAGCTCTTGGTGGAAAAAAGGAAGCTGCTGAAATAAAAGATGCTGATTTGGTGACTTCTCCTCCCAGTATGTTTGTAGTCAATTGGTGCCCATTCCAACTTTTGGAAAAACCTGCATTATGATGCCCTTTAAAATGTGTAAGGGAGGGGAAAGGAGCTTTCAGAATATGGTGACTTCTGTGTACAGTAGGATCTACAAGACTTGTGATCTTACCATGCAGGGAGCCATTTTGCACAAAAATATTCATGTGTGTGAATGTAAATGGATGGATTCCTGTGAACCAGTCCTAAGATCTTGAAAGACAAAGCCTGCTGCTTAATTATAGAATAACATATCTGATGCGAAAGATTTTATATTAAACTTCCAGTTGCAAACTAAACTTTAGCTATAATTCCATGCACAGTCAGACTGATGAAATCCCTTTGAGGTCAATAGGGTTTAAGCAGATTAATGGTGTGCTGGACTGCAGCCTTTGTTCTTTAACTCAGCATGCTTTGCCATGTCCTGTTAACTTTCCAAAATAAGTTTCTTATGTGTTACATATTTACTTAGGCCAATTTCTAGTTTAGGAAAAAAGCATGTATCCATACTCATCTCTGTGTGTGTGTGTGTGTGTGTGTGTGTGTGTGAGAGAGAGAGAGAGAGAGAGAGAGAGAGAGAGAGAGAGAGTGAGTGGTTTTGATAAGAGCATTTAATATATATTCCACTAATAGTGAGACTACTTCCAATAGCACCATTTACGAAATTGAGATGACCAGACATGTCATTTCCCCCTAGGATATGAAAATGTCCCTTTCATTATTACATAGGAAGCCACTCCTCAACTTAACTCCACTTTCAGATGGATGTTGAAATTGTGCCCTCCAACCATTTCAGATTTGGTTCCTGCTGAAACTTCACTTTGCTTATCAGAAGGAAATCCAAAAGAACATTTTCAAAATGAAGTAACCTTGCCAAGTTCCTGAGCATATCTAATTTTAAATTTCTAGGCATGAGATAGGAATTATTGGATGTCCCAGTGAGAGTCAGTACAGCATTAAAATAATATGACACAGGATATCCCCATTCACAAAACAAGCTGCTTCTCCATGATAAACCCTTGAAATGGTGATTGGTGATCAGCATAAGTACAAGTTGAATAAAAACACCACGCTTGATTTTTTTGTTTGTTTTTTGGCAAAATGATGTTCCTCAGGAAGGAACTGAAACCAGAAAACTTGTTGTTTCAAAGAATATTATACTTTATACATGTTTTTTGTTAGGTGATGAACAAATGTAATTGGTGGAAGTCCTTGCCATATTCTCCAAGGGTGACCACATGCACTCTTTTTTCCAGAACATGTTCTGATTTTTAACAATGTCCTAGAAAAGAACTTAAATAACTTCCCTTTTCATATGAGCAGGCAGCACATAGCCTTCTTGAAATTAGTAAATTAATGTAATTAATTATATGTAACCTTTTTTAAAAAATCATTCTTCCCTAAGAAGTTATTTTCTTCACAAGTCTGAACTGCTTAAGTCAGGTAAACTGGTAAAAGGGTTTGGACTGTGTGTGCGCGTGTGTATGTATCTGTGTATTTTATCAGAAGCCAAGCTAGTAACATCACAACTTCCTTTTTTTCTGCTCGGAAAGCTTGACTGGATTACAGGATTCGGTGAATGATCAAGGTCTTGGAAAGCTCATTACACTCTGCAGGCTTTGCCTCCCTCCCTTTTTCTGTTTTTCAAATCATAAAAAGTCAGGCTCGGGATGTTGCTTTGGGATCAGGCTTATGACTGTGAGGCTGACAGGAAAGAGGCAGCTTATAATTAGGTGTGAGTTTGCCTAGATGATTTTTAGTTATTTATACTGGTCCTGTGCTCTTCTTTCAAGGAGCTGAGATCTGTTCGGGATCTGGCCTTCACAGGCACAACTTCCACATCATCTCAAACTCTGTTCACACATTTTTGCTATTGCAGGCATGCACTGTTCAAGAATGGTCTGAGCCCTGCTTGGATGTTATTGAGACCTTGGGCCAAAATCGGTCTCAAAAGTATATGCTTTTCTCAGCATCAAAGAGACTCTATCCCTTTCAAAGAGACATCAATCTTTTATTCCAGAAAAGTTTTTTTTTGCAGGGCATGGTCAGGTTGTGGCATCTTTTTGCTTCGGCCCCAGGAAGGGATATTGGTTCTCCCCTGGAAGAAAAACAAAACCAAGTCACCTCCATGAACTTTTCTTTGATATTGCTGCAACCCAGATGGCATGAAACTTTCCAGTAATAGTAGCGTACAACACATGAAACAAAGAAATTGCTAACTTTGTTATTTTAAACAAAGGAGAGAAAAAAGTTTTGTGATTGCACAAGATGGGAAAGATAACCAAGAAGAAGAAACCCTGAAGAAACCCTCCCTGGACCCTAAAGACTTAAACTATTGGCCAGTCTCAAACATCACATTTCGGGGCAAAGTGGTCGAGCGGGTGGTGGTGTCCCAGCTTCAGAGGGTCCTGGATGAAGCTGATTATCTGATCCCTTCCAATCTGGTTTCAGGCTAGGTTCTGGGACAGAGACTGCCTTGGAGGTTGACCTATGCCAGGGAATGGACAGGGGGACCTGTTGGTCCTGCTGGACCTCTCAGCGGCCTTCGACACTATCGGCCATGGTGTCCTTCTGGGTTGGTTGGCCGGGTTTGGGGATTGGAGGCACTGTTTTGCAGTGGTTCTGCTCCTTCCTGGCTGACAGGGCCCAGAAGGTGGTGCTGGGGGATGCTTGCTAGGCACCCTGGCCTCTTTGGTGCGGGGTGCCACAAGGTTCCATTCTATTCCCCATGCTATTCAACATCTACATGAAAGCCACTGGGAGAGGTCATCCGGAGGTTTGGAGTGAGGTGTCACCAGTATGCTGATGACACCCAGCTCTATCTTCCTTTCCTCCTGAGTCCAAGGAGGCGGTTGAAGTCCTGAATCGTTGTCTGGAAGCAGTGGGGGACTGGATGAGAGTGAACAAGCTGAGATTAAATCATGATAAGACAGAGGTTCTCCTGGTCCAGAAGTCCTCGACTTGGGTATTGGATTATTATCATGTTCTGGATGGGGTTGCACTCCCTCTGAAGGAGCAAGTTCACAGCGTGGTGGTTCTCCTGGATTCGCAGCTGCTCCTGGAGTCCCAGGTGGCGGCTGTGGCCAGGGGAGCCTTTGCTCAGCTTTGGCTGATCCGCCAGCTGAAACCATATCTGAGTCGTTCAGATCTGGCCACGGTGACCCATGCCCTCGTGAGACTGGATTACTGTAACATGCTCTACGTGGGGCTGCCTCTGAAGACAGTCTGGAAGCTTCAACTAGTCCAGAATGCAGCAGCCCGTGTGGTTGCTGGGGCTCGTTGGTTCGACTCTATCAGGCCACTGCTTCAGTGACTACACTGGCTGCCCATTCATTTCTGGGCTGAATTCAAAGTGCTGGTCCTGACCTTTAAAGCCCTAAACGGCTTGGGTCCAGGGTACCTGAGGGACCGCCTTCTTCTGTACAATCCGACCCGTCACCTAAGGTCATCTGAGGGGGCCCTACTGACAGTGCCACCACTAAGAGATATGAGAGGTGTGGTGGCTAGAGACAGGGCCTTCTCGGTGGTGGCACCCCGGCTTTGGAACTCCCTCCCCTTAGAACTGAGAAAAGCTCCCTCAATACAGAGCTTCAGGCAGAGCCTTAAAACCTTTTATTTTAAAAAAGCTTTTTAAATTGGGCAGAGATGGGGGGGACAGCAGCAATTCCCCCCCCCCTCTCCACACCACTGAAATAGTCCAGTGGAAAGGCAGAGCCAATACGATTGGTTCCAGCTGCATCGCAGAGCTGGGCTAAGGACAGGAGCTCAACCTTGTGAGGACCTGGGTCTCAAAACCTGGTCTACTGGTTAACAGGCACAGTGTCTTATCCACTTACTCCACCCACAGCCCATACATGGGAACTTAACAAAAGTTCTACTTTCTTGTCTGCCATGATTAACATATGGTCCTTATGTTGTTCAGCTGAGCCACAGTAAGGGCAGCTCAACTAGGGTGGCTTAACTGGACAATTAGGCGAGCAGTACTAACTGCCCCACAATGTCAGTAGTGACACTGTGGGGATATAATTGTGGGACTATAATTATATCCTGGCCTTGTGTCATGCTGGTTCAGGACCACAGCCCCTCATTGGCATAGCTAGGAGGAGTTCAGGGGGTGCAATGGCATCAGGCTACAATCTTTAGGGGGGCTACAAGCTGAGCTTGACACTAGTGGCCAAAATTGTGAAAAACAGGCTACATATGAATTATAATACCATCATGTTATAGATTGTTGAAAAGGTAATTTAATGCAGAATGTAATGAAACAAACTTCATTAGAATATCTATATTCTATCAAAAATTATGGCTAGTTAACTAGGAAATGAAAACACAAAAGCCAATGGAACAAAAGGTGAATTTTCTTAACTTTCTCATGATACTGATTGCTCTGGCAGCTAATGAGATGTAATTCTGATACTGTATGGAACAAATAAGGTGTTAATACAAATCAGCTCTCATTTCCATATACATATATAATAATACAGTTTAACCCATGCTAACTGGGTAATACAGTAAACCCATGTTAACGGGGTATACAGGCACTTCAGAGTGGTGCTCCTCTTATGTTTAGCAGGGAAACAATAACCAGCATAGTTGCCCTAACCAATAAGGGGCACAATTTTCATATTTTTTAATTAATTGATTTTGTTGTTATAGGGGAAAATTTAAAAATTTTTAAAGAAACCAGGACATGATTTAAAAATTTAAAAAAACTTCTCAATGTGACATCAATTCCAGGGCAACATTTTGAGCTTTGCACCAGGCTACGTGATCATTAGCTATGCCACTGCAGGCCCTCATGTTCCACTTTCAAACTTGCAACTCCAAGTTTGCCACACTGATCAAATGGAACTTTTTCACTTCCTTCATGTTCACCTTCCACAGAGTTTAGCTGATTTTTTTTTTCTGAAGGTTTGGTTGTCATTTCTTTTTCCGAGTTGCAAAAACGATGGCAAAATGGAGGTTGTGAGTAGATAAGTGACTCACTCGAAAGGCACCCAGTAGGAAATGATTCCAGTCAGCCTACTTGCCATTCCCTTACTTGAAGCATTATAGCACTGTACTCTGTTCCATTAGAAGACACGATTAGATGACAGAGAAGAACAACAAGTGAACAGGCTCTCCGCCTATTCACGTGCAGGGCATACTAAGTCAAAAGACTCCATTCGCTCCTTCCTCAGGGGGTCCATCATCTTTCACCTCCTGTTTGGCAGTCCCTACACTAAGTAATGTTGCACAGTTGGAGAAAGAAACAGGGAAGCCAGCAAAGGGGAAAAAACTGCTAAAGAAAGGAGCACCATCCCTTCTGCACCTTTCATTTGGGAAGAATTTTTCCTCACATTTTAATTCTCTATCCGCCACAATGAAGCAGAAACGGTGAGGGAGAAGTGTTTGCTCCTCATGTTATGAGGCATACATTTTTGAGGTGTGTGTGGTGATTTCTGTCTGCCCCATGATATAGAATATTACACACTTACACACATTTATTCCAAAAAATGGATTTTTTAAAACCTAAGCCTTGAATCTGTAATTGTCATCAGGAATTCCACTGACCTCAATGATGTTTCTTAAAGGAAAGATGTTCACTGCAGGTTGCCCTGCGAGTCATGACCAACTCTAGGGAGTGGTGCTTATCCCCTTTACAAGGTTGAAGAGCCAGCGTTGCCCAAAGACGCCTCTGTGGTTATGTGGCTGGTATGACTTGAGCACCAAAGAACACAGAACGCTGTTACCTTCCACCATACTGGCACTTGTGTCTATTTATCTACTTGCATTTGCATGCTTTCTAACTGCTAAATTAGTAGGAGCTGGGAAACAAGTAATGGGAAATCACTCTATCTGTCAATACTTTGGTATCAAACCACCAACCTACTGATGTACAGTTCACCAAGTTTTAACCACTGAGGCACTGCAGCTCTTGTTTCCATGTAAGTATCTTTCAGGTTATAGCCTTTGACGTCTTCCCTTGCTCAAATTCAAAGTCCGTAGGACTTGACTGGATAAAGTCCACAAGTTCCTCCTCCCTTCTCAAAATAGCAGTGGTATTGCTGGCCACTAGCAAAAGAAGCAGCTGCATTTATCCGGTTAGTGCTTATGACAAATTCCCTTTAAGGTTTTTAGTAAGGGGTCTCATGATTTGTAAGGGATATCAAGGCAATGCTGTTTCACTATGTAGTGAAAGTGTTGTTCCTAGATACCAGGAACTTGAATGAAATCAGTTTAGAAAGGCTCATAAAATCATAAAGTTGGAATGGACCTACAAACCTAGCCTAGCCCCTGCCTATAGCAGGAAATCTTCCTTGCATATCTGATAGAGCATCTTCTGCTTGAAGATCTCCAAAGAAGGAGAATCCACAGGTTCCTTGGCAATCTTTTCTATTGCGCTGGGGGACCCCATGTCTTGTTGAAGGAAAATCCCTTTGGCTTACAACTACTATTTGTCTTATTGAAGAAACACTTGTGGCTACCTAGAGCTATAAATGGAGTGCTTACCTTTTCCATATAATGAGATCATATAAGTGTATTGTCCCTTTGGAACACCAAAAGAATGAAGGGTATGGTGACCACAACTTATAATAAACCACAGGTGACCCCTTCTTCCGCATATGCTATTATATTGCAATAGGACAGCAGACAAATCTTTGCATAATACAGTTTTTAATGCCCTCGTTACATCCACCAGCAAATCCTCGATCTGCTAATATTTAAGAGTTTCACTTCTCTGTTAGTACAACATTTTACATGTGTTTTTTTTTTAAGTGTACAAAACCTAAGCTCCTTAGCAGTCGATTGTAATTCCGAACATGTTTAAGAAAGGCAAAAGACAAAATTATTAGCAAAAGAACGGGGCTTCCCCAAGGCTGGCTTCCTGGTGTGGAGGGAATTATATTAATAAGTGTGAGAAAGAGGTTTAAAAAGAAAGCTCGCCCACTGGGACAAAACGGAGCACTGAGCTCAGTGTGAATTAAAGTTCTAAAATAAACTAAGCAAGATAGGCTTTTACACCATTTAGTGGGCCAGCTTGTACGTTATGTTACACAAGCTTCCGGGATGAAAAAGACCTCTCTTTAGGGATTTATTATGTATGCAATATTCAAATAATAACCAGATTTCATTATGGCCTATTTTGTTTTGTTGCCCCTTCCTTCCTCTAGCTTATAACCTAAGTTTGCCCTAAAGGTTACCAAACTTAATATGAAGGGCAAATCCTTGGAGATTTTGTTTTGCAATAATGTGTAAGGATAATTTGCCTGAGAATATTCTGAGTCAGAGGTCATTTTAATATTGCCATGATTTTGTGGATTTATTTATTTTTTTTTTCTCATCTTGCCCCAGTATCTAAAATAACTGAACCAAAGTGCTTATATAGTGCTTTGAACAAAGTTCTGTGTTCAAATTTGGGTCAGTGATGAAGCTCAGCAGGTGATTTTGGGTCAGTCCCTGTATTTCATTCATATTTTCCTTGCAAGACAGGAGGATCAATAGGAATAAGAGTTATCACTATTTTTCTGAGATCAGGAAGCTTACTGATGGGGTTCTGAAATCAGGGAGTCTTCAAGTTCAATCTCTGGGAAAACACAGAAAATAATCTTTCTCAAAGTACAGTGAGCCATGACCAGTCACTGGCGTTATCCTTTTCCCTACCATAGCATACAGCCACTCCAAAACAGAAAGTGTTGCACGCTTCTTTCTGTGTGTTTATGGGTGCAATCCAGAGTCCTTGCTCCGTGTAAGAACAATTTACTCTGGATTGCAATATGAATTTCCCATAGGTTTTCAATAGGTGGTGCAGTAAACGGATTGAAGTGGGGCCATGGGGTGCCACAAGAAGGACTTTCGCGAGGACCTTTCTACTGTTATCTTTAGTAACACCTTTGTAAGAAGTTTTGTGGGAAGGAAGCCCTACAGAATGGCTCTGAGCCAAGGGAGGCGAAGAGTATCCATTTCTCTCTGAGTCTTGGTATCTTCTTGGTCTTCCTCCGAGGGTGCAGGGTGAAATGGCAGGTTAGGCAATATGTTGGAGTATCTACTGGTGGGAATAGAACGTGGGGCACCCCCACAATGCACTTTCTCCCCTAGCCCACCTCTTAAAATAGCTGCTAAACCTCAATGCATGGCTGAACCATGCTGGCAAACCCATACTTTTCTTAGAGAAAGACTTAGGAAATTCGTTTACTGGTGCTGAGCAATGAGAGTGTCCCATGGTATATTCTGTGTTGCCTCATGATAACATAAAACATTTAAAATGCCAGTCCAATGCCATTTTCTCTCTGATATTGCACATGCAAAAGACCACAATGAATTAATCATTTTTGACCCTATTCTCATTACACTGGGGCTTTTGGCCATGAGCATTTTAATGGCATTCTCATCGAACATAGCTAAGACTATTGTGCTATAGTGTGTGGATTGGCCCACATAGACTTACTTCACAACTGCCCAAACATCCTTTTTTGCCACATTGTACATGACGATGATCTTGCCTGTATTAAAACCACTGACAAAACTTCTCCTGTGACCTTCTTAATTCCTTCCCTTCTTCAATATCCTTGTTCCCTTTGTACATTATCTAGCACCACTGTGCTAACTGGATTCTTTTGCCCCCCCCTCACTATATCTCTGTACAAAGTAACGTGTCCAATGTTTGCTGTCTGACCTTCAGTCCTTGTTTCCTACTGGCAGGCAACATGCTGGATTCCACAACTTCATTTCCACCCTTCTGCTGTAATTGCTTTCCCTTGTTCACAAGCTAGTAAATAATATATGTTCACATTAGAGTGTTTGTCCCACTGGGAGGAACTTCCATTCACCTCACTCTCTTTCTCTCCAAACATGCCACTGTGTGTGACACTATGAGATAAAGAGAGTAAACAAGCAGATTTCAGCTTGAGCGATCATCAATGCTCAGAGCCACAAAGTATGTGTACCCTCAGTTTATGGAAAACGAGATGATCTCCATCTGTACCACTTGATAATGATAATAGCACTTTATACTCTCTCACTGATGGAACATAAAAACACATTGCCAAAGATACTTACACACGTTATACAGTTTGGGGCATTGAAGTCCAGCATGGTGGCTGGAAGCCTGTTTGTGCAATCCATTGTATTGAAATCATGATCTGCTATTTCTAAATAAGCTGTGTTAAGAGTGCAATCCTAACCAATTTTCCAGCTGTGGGGTCAGGGCAATTCAGTTCTGAGGTGAGGGAATAAACATTGTTTTACCCTGAGGAGGCCTCAGTGATTCCTCCACCCCAAATGTTGGATGCAACACATGCTCGACTGGGCACAGCTATGCCAGTGTTGAAAAGTTGGTTGGGTTTGCATCCTGAGGCTGCAAGCCGAAACTCCAGTTAGGCTGGCCTAAGTTATGTGTGACACAAAAAGTCCTTTGCTGACGTGGGAATGTCACAAAAGTACTGTAAGACACTTCTGTGCAACTCCTTGTGGAGGGTTAGGCCAGTGCATAGACATGTGCTTGTCTCCATACATCACCACGGGAACAGGAAGACCAATGAGTTGTGCTGGATTGCACCGTTAGGATTAGGATTAGGTTAGGATTGCACCCATACCCCCAAATCCAGAGTAACTAGGGGAGCACGTAAGAGACTTTATGGGCACCCGTAGTTACTGCACCACCTAGTGAAAACCTATGGGAAATTCATATTGCAATCCAGAGTAAGTTGTTCTTACACCGGAGGAAGGACTCACCATAGTTACTCTGGATTGTGCCCTAGTCTATTACTTCTATTATTCTACTCTCAGAACTGAAGCGAGTTCTGAGTTAAATTAGTTGGTAGCTTGGGCACACTTCTATCCCCGAAAGAGCTATTATATAACTGACAGGCAGACGCCAATTTCTACAGAAGTTATGGCATGTAGAGAAACAGTGTGACTTGCAAATTTCATGGGCAGACCAATTGTTAGCTTTTCCAGTGCTTGGGAATAATACCCCACCAGTGCTAATGGCACAGATCCAAAGAGACACATTGCAGAGCAGGAAATAAGGAGGGGGTAAGGGGATTTAAAGATCCTTTCCCCTCTCAAGCCTGCTGATCCACACATCCTTCCCTTGCAGGGTACAGTGCAACAGTTTCTGGCATAGCTGCATCTGTGGAGGGAGAGAAAGATGAAACTGGGCTCAAGGTGCCATAAAAATGTCTTCTGTTATAATTTTATATAATTCATTTTAGACTAGACTGCATAGGCAAAAAAAAAAAAATAAGACAAACCATGATCAGTAACATTTATAACAATGCAGCAAACCAGGATAAACGGTCTGATTTCCTCCCTGAAAAGTAACATTTAGCCCTACTATTCGAGGCAATAAGACGAGGGACAAAAAAGGCCACTTGGTAATCTTCTCCTGCAGTGTCTGCACAATATTTCTTGCACTGTAGTACCTTTCAAAGCTATACATGCCACATGCTGCTCGCTGGGCAAGAAAACCAGCTACTACTCACTGAAGGAGATGGTGATGGAAAAAAAGAAATGCACTGACCTGATAACAGGCAAGCGGCATAGGGCTTCTCCAGGCAACAAGTCCATATTTAAGAGATCAACAGCAACTTTTCCAAACCTGACACTCTTTTAAACTCTATTGATTTGGTCATTCCTTGCCCAGGAGAATGATGTTCTTCTTGATATGTCTTCCCTGTAAATCTTGACAAGCAGCTCTTTGGACCATCAGTCCAAGCTAGCCTTTCTGCCACCTGTTCATAGAAACAGCACATTTATTTTAAACTGCACACATATTAGTCCTGTACTACTACTGGATACTACTGAATAGTATCCTATGCCACTGGGAAGGACATCATATTTAGAAAATACTAGCCACCATCTGGTGGGCAGTAAAATTAACAGCAACAACCATCAGTATTCAAAAAATAAAAAAAGTACATAATGCAGTTTACACAGCAAATGGAACAAGTAACGTTTCCCAAAGGGACTCATTTATTAAAAAGAAACATCAGAGGACCAGAAACAGCCACTGGATATACCAGTATGTGTCACTTAATGACCTCTCACTTTATGACGGACTGCATATACAACAGTGGTTTAAGTGCAACAAAGAGGATCTTAATGAAGTAGTCAGGTCTTCCAGAGCCTGCACCACTATGTTTGTTTACACAACAAAGAGGCTGTTAATGCAAAGTAGAAGCAATCATTCTCTAGCAGCCTGAACAGTTACCACATGTGTGACAGGGACCGTCTGCTTATATAAAAAGCGCACATGAATGGGCTGAATGCTCACTAAGGCTGCAATTCTAAAGACACTTTCCTTGGAGTAAGACCCATTGAACACAATGTAGACAAGATCAGGATTGTGCTATTTATGATGTACAGTACAATCTTATCCATTATAGTCAATGGGGTTTACTTGCAGGCAGTGCGTTTTTATAAAAATAAAGGTGGGGGTATTCACCATGCAGATGTTATATAGAGGTGCTGGTACTCAGTACTGGTAAGTACTCCCTCCAAAAGACCCCTGATTCTAGGTAAGAGTGGAAAGGATTGCAACCATAATCACATAACTATGGGGATTTGAGAATGTATCCCCATTAATTGACACACACCTGAACTCTCAGAAGCAGTTGCCCTCCCCCCGTTTGGTATGAATGAGTCACCACTTTAAGAGTGGCATCTTTGCCCTGTTACTAGGAAGCATACAACATTTGTAGGATACAACAAATGACAGGAATACTTAGGGCACAATCCAGAGTAACTACAGGGAGTCCTTGCTCCGGATTAAGAACAAGTTACACTGGACTGCAGTATGAATTTCCCATAGATTTTCACTAGGTGATGCAGTAACTACAAGTGCACGTAATGCCTCTTACGCACTCCTGTAGTTATTCTGGATTGTAGCCTAAGTAACAATGTAATGGTTATTATATAATGGGGAAATGGCAGGCATAATCTTCTAATAGGGACATTGATGTTTTTCTTTAAGAAAAAGAAATAAAAAGGACATTTGGCCATTGTTTTATGTGGCTTTCAGTGCAATTGCTTCTTTCAGAAGTTCCCAGCTTTTCATACAGTCACAAGAAAATATTAATTGAATTACATGGAGCCAAGGACAAAGGGTGCTGATTTAAAAAGGAAAAAAACCCAAACAAAAACACCAGAGTATGTTTTCGAGGGCAGTGTTTTGTGGCACATACAGGAGAAAGAACCACTGAACATTTTTGCAACAAATGATGGCATTATCTTGATCTGCTCATTTCTGTTTGTGTCGAAGAAAGGAACATTACTTGTTAAGTAACATGGAGGTTTTGTGAATCTTTTTGGAGAATCATTTGCATAATTTCAATTGTTTCATTTGCAGTTTGAGTAACGCTTTGGTTCTGATGAGACCTCTGGAGGTGGTTTTGACATTTAAAAAGTGAAGGGGAGAGATTCAAATTGATTAAAGCTGTCAAATGGCATTCTAATTGTATAAATGCAATCACTGCTGCCTCTTGCAATGAGATATGTACATGCTGCAAATCACTTCTGCTTACCCTACAATCCAGAGTAACTACAGGAGCACATAAGAGACATTACCTGCACCCATAGTTACAGCACCACCTAGTGAAAACCTTTGGGAAATTCATATTGCAATCCAGAGTAAATTTTTCTTACACTGGAGCAAGGACTCACCGTAATTATTCTGGTTTGTGTCCCAAGATGTATTTTTTTAAAAATTATAATGTGTTAGATTGACAGAAATCTTGGTAAAATCACCATTGAAACTAGTTTATGGGCACAATCCTGAGTAACTACAGGGAGTCCTTGCTTCGACATTAGAACAATTTACTTTGGAGTGCAATACAAATTTCCCATAGGTTTTTACTAAATGGTGCCGTAACTACGTCAATGTAAATATCTCTAACATGCTCTCATAGTTAATCTGGATTGTAGGGTAAGTCTTTATCACAAAACAATCATGCTTCAAAACATGCAAGCACAGTCAGTGGGGCACACTGAATTTTTCAAATGTAAATAGCAGCTGTAATGGGCCTCAATATAATGTCACCACAATTGCCTTATAAGTCCTTAGAAGTCCAGAAAGCCTTATGGCAGGGGCCCTCAAACTATTGCCTGCAGGCTGGATACGGCCCCCAGGGCCCTCAATCTGGCCCGTGGGCATTTTCAGACCCCCCCCCCCAAGCACTCCCCACACCGAGTGTTGGGGGAAACCCCAGGGGCTTCGACGTCAGGCACACAGCACATGAGGGACTGAGCAGGAAGCATGCACGCCGGCCAGGGAACCCCTGGCACTGTGGAGAAGCAGCCACAGGCGTGCACGCTTCCTGCTCAGTCCCTTGTGCGCCCTTACTGCTCAGTCGCTGGCTTGGGGCTCTGATGCTTAGGATGGGGCTCTGATGCTGCAAGCCTGCCACACTTTCCTAAGAGTAAGTCCATTACTTCTGTGTAGGGACGGATGGATGGGGCTCTGATGCTGCAAGCCTGCCACACTTTCCTAGGAGTAAGCCCATTACTTCTGTGTAGGGATGGATGGATGGGGCTCTGATGCTTAGGATGGGGCTCTGACGCTACAAGCCTGCCACACTTTCCTAGGAATAAGCCCATTACTTCTGTGTAGGAATGCTTAGGATGGGGCTCTGAGGCTGCAATGCTAGCCTCACTTTTGTGGGTCTTTTGTGGCATAATTCATAAAATGATGAACTGATGAACACTTGCATCACTTGCTACAACTAGCAGTGACAAATATGGAACCTAACATGTCTGTGCACTGCCCTAACCCATCCCCAGGAGTGACACAGGAGTGTCCTATGTCAGGTCAGTACAGGACTTATGCCACTGCTTATGCCAGCCTAACTTGGTTAGGATTGCACCTTAAAAAAGGTATTTTCCAGTTTACTTAAGGGAAAAAACTCTCCAGCCCTGAATCACTTCAAAAGGCTATGCACGTTCAGTGTTTTCTCCAAAACATAACCACTTTTCTAAGGTATTTTCCCCTATAATGAGGAAATTTGTCTATCTGCACAATCTGAGTATCTGTGGGAACTCATAAGAGACATTTAAGTTGACGTAGTTATGGCGCCACCTAGTGGAAACTTATGGGAAATTCATAGAAAAATCCAGAGTAAAATTTTCTTATGTTGACGTAAGAGCTCCCGTAGTTACTCTGGATTGTGCAGTAATGATGAAATCCAAAGTAACTATGGGAAGTCCTTGCTCTGGAGTAAGAACAATTTGGTCTGGATTGCAATATGAATTTCCCAAAGGTTTTCACTAGGTGGTGCAGTAGCTACGGGTGCACATAATGTCTCTTACATGCTCCCATAGTTACTCTGGATTATAGGGTAAGTCTATGTAGATCAAGTGTGGTCAGAGCAGAAGGGGTTTCGGACGTGTGTGGGGTTGTGTTGTGGAGTTGGGTTGTGTGTAGGGGTTGGGCTAGATTTTGTGTGAGTGAAAGAGTGGGTTAGTTGTGTGTCTGTGTGTGTGTGTGGAGTGTGAGGTTGGGCTGCATGTAGGGGTCAATTTTGGGATCATCCCAGTTCCAAAAAGTTATAATATGTCTATGTGGATGCAAGTGTGGATGGAGCTAGAGGGGTTTAGGATGTGTGTGGAGTTATGCTGTGTGTGTGGAGTGTGGGGTTGGGTTATGTGTGGAGGTCAATCCCAGAATCATCCCAATTCCAAAAAGGTATAATATGTCAATGTAGAGCAGGTGTGGGCAGAGTTAGAGTGCTATAGGATGGACGGACTGACAAGAGGGACAGACAGAATTTGTCTTTTTAAATTTTTAATTAATTGATTAATTAATTTAAAAGAATATTTTTTATTTAATTTTTATTTAATTTTATTTAATTAATTATTTTTATTTAATTTTTATTTTATTTTTAATAATAAAAGAACTGCTACCTCTTAGCTCTGTTGACATGCTTAAAAATACAGGTGTCCTGTTCCAGACTCTCCAGTGGATTGAAAAACAGCAGAAAAATAAAGACCCACTTCCAAGTTTCTTGCTCCTCCATGACACCCAAGGAAGAAAGGTTGTGCCTCAGTATCTGCAGGGGTTTGGTTCAGGAACTCCCTTCTAATAACAAAATAAGTGTTCAATAAAAGCAGTTTAAATTTTTTTGTAATTGTGTCAGTTTATGACTGTTTTAAAAAAACAGCTTTTATTCCTGTTGTAGAGAAGCAGCCGTCAATTTGTCAGCTGAAGAATAGAATGCTTCCTCTCTACAGCAGTAGAAAAGCAGTTTTTAAAAAACTGTGTTTTGCAGTGGCCATTCGTATCAAGTCAAATTTGTGTATAAAAAATCTGTATATAACAAGGTTGGACCTATGAAATAAATCTTGATTGTCACATTCAGCTGCTTTGTTTACCATAAGCCATCTAGATGATGCCATTTCTGGCTTACTTGTTTCTGATGAAGCAGTGCTGTGAGGTTGACTAAGAACAGTGCAATTAGAAGTCAGGATGCTAATTGGTTTGGTAGCAAATTATTCTATTGCTTCATTGTTGTCAGTGATTCATTACATGGTCTATTCCAGTGTCACACTGTGTGCTAAGGAACCTGTCTATGTCACAAATAACTTCGCAACAATGCTGTCAACAAGGTTAAGAATTAATTATAATACTTCACACTGACGGTTCAGTCACAGACAACAAGCTTGAATAGCTTTATTACACGACTGGGGTTAGTAGCAACAGTGAATAACATACAGTGGTACCTCTCATAATTAGCGCCTCACATAACAAGCGTTTCAAATAACATGTATAGATTTCCAAGAAAACTTGCTTCACATAACAAGTTCCGCTTCACTTAACAAGCAAGCACGCTATGGACACGTGTGCTATGCAGCCCTGATGCTCCACACGGAGGCTCTTTAAAAGGGCTGCGAACCAGCACTGCTGCCTCTAACTGCCCCCAACTTGGGGACAGTTGCCTGGGGGTGCCAGAGGCAGCTGCCCCTAACTGCCTCAAGTGCCCCCACTGACCACCTGTACTGTATCTTTGAAAGTGTTCATGGCTGGTGTGATGGAGACGAAAGAGAGGAGGATGACTTTCACTTTCACTGACAGAGTCACTGCTATCCATTGGCTCAATTGAACCTCTGTCTTTTTGTGTTAACATTTCCATGCTGCTGATGGGGAGCAGCATTGGAGCATTGATAAGGCACAGCTTCCACACTACCAAGAGATCTCACATACACACCTGACTCAGGTTTCTCCCCCCATACCCCCTGTGAGTTCCCTGGCCATGGAAGTCTGTTCCAAACTTCCGCAGAAGTGCCCTTCTTCCAAGACAGTCATCTTAAACCAAGTCAAAATTTCTGAGAAAATTATCCTCTAAATCCAAAACACTCTTAATCCAAGTCACTCTTAAACCAAGGTATCCCTGTGTTTGCAGCTTCACTTATTAGCCCTTAGACACCCAACATGGTCTATTGGACCTTTTCAGAAGTTATTTTTGTGTTTTTTTAATGGAATCTAAAATTATTATTTGACAACAACCTATGACATTTTTTTTTGCTGTAGACAGTTATAAATCCAGAAGCATGAATGTTTTGAATTTACAGTTTTTCTGTATTTTTTCTGTAAATTCAAATTGAACCTCCTAATCCGACATGATCCATTGGACTTTTCATTGGTTTTTCCATAGAAAGGTCCATTGGACCTTGGTGGTCTTAGGTGAGGAAAAAAAACCGGGATTCAATATTCAATATTTTGCTAGCTAAAATTATAATCAAAGTTCATAATTTCACAATGTTTATTCATTACACAAAAT
The DNA here is from genome assembly GCA_030015325.1 of Cryptoblepharus egeriae. NCBI lineage: Eukaryota > Metazoa > Chordata > Lepidosauria > Squamata > Scincidae > Cryptoblepharus > Cryptoblepharus egeriae. Next base: position 120,846,681 of record JAREYC010000003.1, on the reverse strand, counting down.
TTATTCGTTATATATGTACCAAACTATAGTCCAGGGTCATACAGGGTCCATTTATTGGCCTCATGGTCCATTGGACCTTTGTGGTCTTAGGTGATAAACAAGAAAGCTGGGTGTCTAAGGGATATTTAGGCCTCTAGTAATCAGATTTATTTTTCACAATTTTATACCACTCTTCCTCCAAAGAGATTAGGATTTTATTTATTTTATTTATTTATTTCCTAATATATACCCCGCCTTTCCTCCCCTAAAAGAGGCGGTTTACATAAAATAAGAATAAAACACCATTAAAATAATAATAAATAGAAGTTAAAACATAATTAAAATACACTTAAAATACAATTAGATTTAAAACAGACTAAAAACTTTGTTAAAACAATAATATATAAAAACACAATAAAAATACCCCCCAACCCCTGCCCCATTTAAAAGCTTTTTTTAAAATAAAAGGTTTTTAGGCTCCGCCTGAAGCTCTGAATTGAGTGAGCTTTCCTCAGTTCTAAGGGGAGGGAGTTCCAAAGCCGGGGTGCCACCACCGAGAAGGCCCTATCTCTGGCCGCCACACCTCTCACATCTCTTAGTGGTGGCACTGTCAGTAGGGCCCCTTCAGATGATCTTAGGTGATGGGTCGGATTGTACAGAAGAAGGTGGTCCCTCAGATACCCTGGACCCGAGTCGTTTAGGGCTTTAAAGGTCAGGACCAGCACTTTGAATTCAGCCCGGAAACGAATGGGCAGCCAGTGTAGTCACTGAAGCAGTGGCCTGACAGAGTCGAACTGACGAGCCCCAGCAACCACACGGGCCGCCGCATTCTGGACTAGTTGAAGCTTCCGGACCGTCTTCAGAGGCAGCCCCACGTAGAGCGCTTTGCAATAATCTAGTCTCGATGTCAGTAGGGCATGGGTCACCGTGGCCAGATCTGAACGACTCAGGTATGGTTGCAGCTGGAGGATCAGCCGAAGCTGAGCAAAGGCTCCCCTGGCCACAGCCGCCATCTCGGGCTCCAGGAGCAGCTGCGACTCCAGGAGAACTCCCAAGCTGTGAACCTGCTCCTTCAGAGGGAGTGCAACCCCATCCAGAACAGGATGATATTTCAATCATCAGGATGATTCCTGATGATATTCCAGTCATCTCAAACAGGATGAGGTACATGGTTCCTCACCTCTTTTCATTTTCACTTCAACCCTGCAAAGTAGGTTAGGCTGAGAGATAGTAACTAGCACATGGTCACCTTGGTTGCTACATTGGCCAAATGGGAATTTGAACCTCAATATTCCAGGCTGAAATCCAAGTCCAGAAATCACTACAGCAAGAACTTCCAAATTGTGGCCTGGGGTGGGGGATTCACAGTTTGGAGTAACCCTGTGGCCACAGTTTATAGTTCTGCTGTGTCACCACCCATTTCCATATGATTTATAGAGATTTGGGCACATGGATGCTTTAGACAGTTGTGTCTTCCCAAGCATCCTGTTGTACAGCCTCCTGGGACACTGAACAGCGACTTCACTCTTTTTGGAAACCTGTTTTCTGCTAGTATGTACCATTTGCTTGTTACTCACTGCTTGGGATCCCCTATCAGTCCAGTCAAGACATAGGTCTGGGTCAAGTAAGCTGCTCCACTCATAGGCATGTATATAGGGAACATCTGGACTAGTTTCTGCAAATCTGTTGATATCTTTGACTATCTGTTACCGCCATGGTGGTAGTTTGCAGAAAGATTGCCCTCCCAATTATAGTTTCTCACTCCCAACTAAGGGCACAGTCCAGAGTAACTACAGGAGCATGTAAAAGACATTACGTGCACCCGTAGTTACTGCACCGCCTAGTGAAAACCTATGAGAAATTCATATTGCAATCCAGAGTAACCTGTTCTTACTCCAGAGCAAGGATTCCCTGTAGTTACTCTGGATTTCACCCATAGTTTCACTTATTTGCCCTGCCCCTTTCACTTATCCTGATTCTTTTCAGCTTGTGTTTTTGGACTCATTCCTATGAAATACTGTATTGTAACAGAAGAGATAAGAAAAACTGCTTATAGCCAAGTATGTGTTCCATTTACTCAATGATAATAATTGATGTTATCTTTGCTAAGCTATTGACAGACTAATATGTTTATTTAGGAGGATTTACTGGATGCTGAGCGTCTTAACTGCATGGAGTAGTTAAAGCAATGTTCTTGGGGGGAAAAAACACACCACTAAATTAAAATGATTTTAATGCAAAAGAGCAAGGGTTAGTTATATGAAGGTAGCTGAGTCCCTTTGTTAGATTTTTCTCATCAATAAGTGTTACAACATTCCAACATTTCATGGTAATTTATTTTCATAATTGCAATTGAATAGAGAATTTAAGAATCAATTGAAATGTCTTATCTTAATTATTCTGTCATCAATATGCGGATTCTAAGATGTGGACAGCCTTTCTGTGACCTATAAAAGAAAGATAATTGTGTCAGACGGTAGGTGGTCCAATCCTACCTTTGGAATTTGCTAAAAAGATTTGGGGATTATTCACATTTGAAGGGAGATGATGTAAAATACTTTTCTAGGGCTTAGAGTTTATATGCTGTCAAAAACGTGATGATATTTGATGAAGTTTTCTGTGAAATATCATGTGATCCCAATGGTTTCTGCCATATTGAGTTGTTGTTGTGTGTGTGTGCGTGCATGCACATTTGTGTATTTTAATTTTTTGTATTGCAAATTCTTACAGCAGTTGAATTTTAGTTTTGTGTATTGTATTGAATTTTCGATTTTTGTTTTGTGAAACAGCAGTTTTTGTTTTTTGGATTGTGAATTCTTACAGCAGTTGAATAGTAGGGAAGAGTTTTCCTGGAGCAAAACTATTCACGATGCCCAGAATGTGAACAGCAGATGGATGTGAGTTTTTCTCATGCCCCAACCACGGTGGTAACAGTGAAGGAGGACCCTCACCTATCCACTGCAGAGTTCTCACTTCATTTTCCTTTTCCATGACGGTGCCCACCCATAAGAGCCAAATGTAAGTTAAAAGGAAAGTGCCTGTACCTTTAGCCAGGAGGGAATTGAGGCAGTTGCTGCTTTTTAAACCCTTCTATGTTGAGCTAAATCTGCCTAAATTCCCTCTTCTATGCAATGATTAAAATACAAGCATTCTGTTCTCCATTCTATATACTTATATGGTCACCTTGCTTTTGTGACATCCCCACGTCAGCACAGGACTTATTCTGGGGCTTAGAGAGGTGTCACTGGAGGTCAGGAGGTCAGGAAAGCAGCCTAAGAAACATTCACAATACATGGGCAGCCCAATCCAGAGTAGTAGTCTGGAAAAGACTTGGGGCAGAGCAAGGCATCATAGGCTGCCCCAAGAAAGGTGGCCCTGCTCTGCACTAGCTGGGGCAACCTAGGTAGCTCAGGAGAGGCATGTTGAGGGCATGTTTAGCATTGCCGAGGGCAGAGCAGTTACTCTGTATCCAGAGCCTGTTTCCAAAGCAGAAATACCTTCTTCCAGCTCCTCAGAGTTTCACCACATCAGGAGCAGGTATGGTCATGAGTAGACACATAGGGGTCCATAATAAGGCCGAAGTAAGAATAGCAGTGTTGACCAAAAATCTGAGTTCTTGGTCAGCATACCTGCAACCTCTGGCTCTCAACCTCAGAATATGGAACAACTATGGCAGCCCATTCACTTGGGGATACAGCAGGCCATTGGAAGTGTCCATCCTCCACTAGAGGAACTGCAGCTGCAACTGGTTGTCAGGAACTGCTGGACTTCCTTATAATGCAGGCACCACAGCTATCCTTGTTCAGTGTGATCTGAAGGGGTCTCCTCGGGAGCAAGCCCTCCCCAGGTGTCACTGACGGTGCCTACTGAGCATGCTCTGGAGCAGTTGGGGCAGCCCAGGCTTCCTGACTCTCTGGATGCAGCATAACTTTCTGCTCTGGATACGGAATAGTTGGGGCAGCCCATCTAGGGCACTCGTCAGTGCCCTTACTCTGGATTGTGCCCCATCAACTAAGGCTGCAATCCTAAAGACACTTTCCTGGGAGTAAGACCCATTGAACACAATGGGGCTTACTTTTGAGTAGACATGATTAGTGCTCTCAGAAAAGTTACACTTGCATTATTCCATAGTTTCAACATCCATGTCCGTTTTGATTTCTACATCATTACTTTTGAATGCATTTTAAAGAGGGATTGTCAAAGCAGGGAGTAATTGATAATCAAAACAAATGTCAATGTATTCTCCCTTTACATTTTGCACCTCAGCAACTCCTTCTAGTGTTTAGAAATGAATTCTATATTGTGAACTGAAGAAAGGGGAGAAATCATTTTTTGATAAGCGTCATATTTCCAAATCCCTTCCCTTGTGGTTCTTATTAAAAGGTCAGCAGTATTTTTGTTTTCAATGCTTGGAGATACTGCTGTTGTTGGCTATTTAGAACATTCATGGCAGGCTAGTGGTTTTGCTTGCATCAAAGCACCACAACATTTCTTTTTGATATAAGAACAAGTTCACATTATGAGCACTGCTATGGGATGCTTTCTAAAAAAAGATGTTGGTATATGCATATGAGAAATGCATTATTTATATAAATAAGAAGGTAAATTTTGGAAACCGGTCTGCATTATGTACACCTTTATCTGCTCCAATAATAAAATGCTTATACAGGGAGACTCCCATATTTGCAGATTCCTTATCTGTTATCTGAGTTGACTGCGGATTAGATCTGTGGCCCCCATATGTCCCCTATGGAGACTTTTCAGGGCTCCATAGAGGATGTTCGTGTCTGCTCACAACCTTTGATGGGCTCAGAATGGCCATTTTGGAAGTTTTTATTTTATATAGTTTTTATTTTTATTGCTGGAATGTGACTATTACACTATTCTTTTAGATTGGCACCCACTATGGAAAAAAAACTGAGATGACAGGCTTATGCTTTGTTGCGTATAGTGACAGGGTTCAAATTAGAAGACCTTAAAATGGTAAATTTTGAAAACCTTTAATTAATGTCAGTTATATGAGAGATATAACTGTGAGAGCAATTCTCAATCATAATTTACAATTTTTTCTTTTCTTTTGTAATAGAGTTTTGCAATGTTTCCTTTACATTTTCTTTTTCATCCAACGCATCTGAACTTTATTGCACATGAAATCTATTGCTTGGCAAGTAGCAAATCAATGCATTTGCCCCATCTAATAAAGACCACTTTTTCCAAAGGCATTTTGAATTAAACAAGAACAGCACTTGAAAAATGAACTCATTGCTGTCTTCCTTCCATTTACTGCAAGGAGAAATATTTTCACTTCTTGAAAATGTACCTTCCAGTTCAGAAATGTGCACCCAGGAAGAAAATAATATTTTCCTCATAGTAAGGAAGAGGATGACTTCTGCTGTACAAGTTGTACATGAGTTCTGCTGTACCCAGGTTGCTGGGCCTGTGGGGCATAGACTTGGACAGGTACCAGTACTTACTGTTAAATAGTGTGCTCAAAAAGGTGGATCATCTGATAGCCATGGGCCTTTGGCCCACAGACTTGGCCTCTCTGGCCTCTCTGAATTCTGTGATCAACTATAACGTGTACATGGGTGATGGTACTAAGGTATTTGCATTCTGGGTAATTAGGTCCCAGTCAAGTGTGTTCCGGTCACTTTCATCAATGGACATTTGTCTCTCAGTATTTCTTATCCCAGTCATTTTTATCCCACTATAACTGGGTAGCAAACAAACTATAACTGGGCAACAAAACCCAGTGTTATATATACTAATCCTAACCCCTAACCATAACCCAAGCTTTACATTTTAAAAATAAAAATGTACATTAAATATAAATATGCATATGCTTGTTGTTCTTCAGTTTCCATTAGGGTTCCATTCTAGAACCACTGTGGATTTTTAAAAAGTGTAAAAATAGATTTAAAGACCTGATTCCAGGTCCTTCACCTCTTTACCTCTTCCAGGTCTTTCACCTATTCTATTGCACCTATTGGAATAAGATTGTGCCTCAATTGTGTTTGATTCTGGGACTCACTGATGGTACCAAAAAAATGTGTTAAATAAAAACAATAAAAATGTGTTAAATAAAAGCAATAATAAAAAAGTGTGTCTCTTTACAATTGTTTTAAAACAGTGTTTCTTCCCACTCTAGAGAAACAGTCAGCAATAAGAAATGCAAGGACCTTTTCAAGGGTCAGCTGAAAATTGGAATGAACACAATAATTGCATGACTGCCTCTCTACAACAGGAAGAAAAGCAGTTTTTTTCTCTGCTTTGGCTACTTCCTTCAGCTCAAGCTTAGGTCATCTCAAGATGTGCTTAAATCTGAGTAAACCCATAAGGGCTGCCACTGCATATTGTGGAGAAGGGGACTAGCTTCCCCTTCTCAGCAGTTGTTGTCCCTAACAGCATAGGTGTTTCGGCCTATCTCTTCCAGTGCAGATTAGGATTGCGCTGCCCATCTCCTTGGTGAGTTTTAAGTTTAGAAAATCCAGTTTTAGTTACATAATGCAATTGTATTTTTATTGTCTGGTTATATGACTATAACATTTGATAGATCAGAGATATTTTGATGAGGTTTGTTTCACTGCATTCTGCATTAAATTCAGAGTCAAATGGTACATAATGTGATGGTATTATTTGAAAATATTAGAGTTTTGGCCACTATTATCCAGTTCAGTTTTGTCCACTAGTGTCAAGCACAGCTTGTTGCCTCCCTAAAGCTTGTCACTCAATGTAATTGCTACCTCCTACACCCCTACCTATGTATGCCGCTTCATCCAAGGTAGGAAGTCTGAAGAGGACTGAAGGCTTAGAATAACGCCTGCTGCAGAATTTATATGTTTGAAATAAATTGTGTCCCATTTAAGCCCATAACTCCTTGTGTCTTATGTGGGGTAAAATCTAGTTAACAGTGAGGAAAGGTGCAGTTAATGGTGTAACCGCACTGTTCCGAAAATATAAAAATGTTTTTTAAAAAGTAGGAAAAGGCAGCATAGGAGTTCAATGCATTACTGTTTTCTTAAGAAGTGATCCACTCCTCAGGAACAACAATCTGAACATTGCCAAACAATATGGTGATCCATGCACATTTTCTTCTACCATATAGCCACCAAATAGATTTGTCCTGCATCATGGTAGCAAGTACAAAATAGTCCAAAGGCAACCTATCGATAAAGCTAGCAGGTCCATACACATAGTTGGCAATCGCCACTATTCAAATCCCATTTTATTTGTTCCTTTGTCTTTGCATACAGTAGTCCTTTGTCATAATTAGAGAGCTGATACCCTCATCATGAGCTGGGAAAGCATCCTGACCACATCATGGTTTTGTCAATGGGATTCTCAGACAGGCCTGCATTATTTCATTGTGGAGATGCAAGATCTCAAACGAGGAGTCAGTAGCTATCTGTAAATACACATCTAAGTACAAGTGAGTTTTTAAAATAGGAAAGAATTACAGAACTCAATGGGAGATGTGCATCACTGCGGGATACGTGTAAGTGCCCAGGCATGGCTCAAAACAGTCAGAAGAAATCCAAAAATAAGCAGTCATCTGTCTAGCTGTTGTCTGAGACATTGCTTGGAGGCATTTGTGGATAAGGAACTTTGTAGAGAAATATCTCATTAGGGGTCTCTCTCTCTCTCTCTCTCTCTCTCTCTCTATATATATATATATAAAGTGAAAAAGGTTTGCCAGACAAATATTGTAGGCATATATATGTAACCACATGTGCATGTGTACACACACAAACACATACCTGCACCCATGGGTAGAATATGCTGGCATGACTTACCGGTACTTTCCGGAAGAAAAGTCCACCCTGCTGTCTGAATAATTTGTTTACTTGAGCTTGTATTTTCTAATCATTATGCTTCTGTTATATAATTTGAAAATAGGCAAGTCGCACTGTAATCAAGATTTTATTAATCCACTGTGTTGCCAGAGATGACAGAATAAACAGAGTTTTATAAAATTATTTAATCTCACTAATTCTGGCATCTGGTTAGCTGTCTCGGAGAACAAAACTAATGCAGATGAGGTCACTTAAATCTTTACTCCCTGGATTTGCAAAAAATAATAATAATTTTAAAAATCCCCAAATCAGCATGTGTGGCTGCTTCTGTTTAAATGTGGCTCCCCCTCAATGTTCATCTGAATAATTCCATGCCTTGTTCTATACCAGGAGAATAAGGATCTCTATTCTCTGCTATACTCCAATGATGTGACATTGTTTGCTGAAGACTAGTTGCATCTAGGCAAGCCTAAGGGTGGCTTCCTTTAAAAAACCCTTATTGCGTTCTTGCTTCCGGGAAGCATAGGGAGGCTTTTACGATTGCTGGAATCCATGAATACCAAAACTGTGGATGCCAAGGGCCCACTGTATCTTCTGAGGGGGGAACTTCAAAGTATTCATCAAAGTAAGCTGACTCCTTTGATCCAAAAGACAAGTATTGAACACCCTTGAAAGGTTCCATCTGGGTCTGGATACAGGCTGATCATGACATGTTGTAAGGTAGCCATTAGATTGAAAAACTGGCATTTTGGTATATGAGGGAGCAATCCTATGACAGCATATATAAATGCAGCCTCCATTTCAACCTGCTTTCAGTTTTGTATGAATTGGACCTGTGTTGAGAATCAGTTGCTCAGATTTGACTGTATATTACAGTTTCTGTTATGGATAGCTAAGCACAACCAGCTTGCTTATGTGGTCATGTTTAAAGTGATTATTTCACCATGCCTTGTTGTGAACCCTTGGGTAGAGTTGATGGATCAAGACACATGGGTTCCATTTCACAGATTACAGCACAACTGGGAAAAGGCAGAACTATGAATTATGTTACTTTTCCCCTATAAACGAAACTGTGAACTGGCACTGAAGTTATATGTCTGGGGAGTAAGCTATAGGATTAGTCAATGTCACTTGACACTGCATCAGCATGAAGATTAGAAACGTACACCACAGTAATAACTCCTAAACAAGGGGAAATATTCCATGTTCAATTTGATACAAAAAGGAGAGATCTCAAGTAGACTTAAATTAGTGAGATTTTAACAAATGAACCACCAGGAATTTCATCTGTCCTCTCAACCCAGGGGTAGGTTTACGTCATAAGGACTTATGGAGACACTGTCTCATAAATCAGTTGTGTCTAGTAGACTTCTGCAATCCATTCTCCACTACACTTTCTCAACCCCGTCTCCTTGCCTGGTCCCTTCCCTTAATCCTCTTTCTTTATTCAGACCATCTGCATGCTCTTCCTCCATCTTCAGTCAGCCACTGAAGATCCACCAGAGACATAATGGTTGTTCCTGGAGGTGTTATAGGTCCAGGGAAGATCCATAGAGAGGGCTGCAGGCTTTCCCTGTTCTCAGAACACCTCGTTGGCATGTTTGGAAATCCCTGCTGCTAACCAAAAGAACCTTCTGATTATGTCCAGAAGACCTTCTGAGGTTTGGGTCCTACTCCCTGGACCTTCCTTGGCCTCACTACCTGCCAGATTTGTCTGGGAAGCATCTGTGGACGCTTAACTCCACAGATGCCAAGCTTGTAGATAAGGAATACGCAATGTACTTAATTATGTAACCAATTTTTAGCCCTGTTTGGAACATCACCCTTGCTTTGTCAGGGAGACTTTTGGTCTGAAGCCAAACCTAGAGCACTTCAGTGATAGCTCTAATTCTAGCACAAACTCCTCTTCTCTGTCCTCCATCTGCCTATCATTTTAAAACACAAAGCTCAACAACACTTTGTCTTTCGGCCTCATTCTTGCTCTTCCTCTGATTGCTATCCATATCCCATTGATCACTTAATAGCTAGATGTGCCTGCAGGGCAGGCAGGTGTATGTGTGCCTCACCCTAATACATTTTTGATTGATTGAATGAACTCGTTTTTATTCTGAGTATTGCTTTAGACTTAAAATGAACTCACAATTGGGGGGAGAGATAAACTTGTACACAGTCTTTTCCAGGAGGTTGTAGATTCCTGGTTTTCTTTCTTTCCAATGTTGTGAAGGGTGACATTTCTGAATACCCTTTGGAGTGCCCTTCAAAATGAAAGGAAGAGTAAAAAAATCAAATAAATAAGAAATCATTATAATAATGGCAAGTCGTATATGGTCCTAATCCTATCTTCACCCCCACTGGTGTAGACATTTTAAAAATTGCTACGTTGTATCCAGCTGGATGTGGGGCAGATCTGGAGGCTTCAGTAAGGAAAGGGGATTTAAACTCCCTTATCCAGTGGTGGGCTTCAGGGGTTCTCACAGGTTCTATAGGGCCCATTGCTAATGAGAGCCTGGTTCTAAGAACCGGTTACTAATGGGACAAAGAACCTGTTGTTAATTTAGGATATTAGGAGATAGAACCTCTTGTTAATTTATTTGACTCCCACCACTGCCCTCATCCCATCTTAAGCCTCATGACCCACAGTGGGTCTCCTCAGACCTGCATTAGCAATTTGCTGGCTTACATCCAAGGAAAGAAAGGGTGGCTAATGCTGGAATGGATAGGATTTGGTGTGTACCTTTAGTGTGAGATCCACCATTTCCCACAGTCTTCCCATCCCCACCTCCTCGTTCCCCTCTATCTCTTCCACACCTGACTTTGCCACCCCCACCACTGCCTTACTTGCAGGTAAGGACCATTTCTGGTGATGGTCCTGGAGTACTGCTCTCCTTGTATGGCAACACTCCTAACATGGCCACCAACAACGTTTTGTGCATTGTATGCCAGCTCAAAGCATCAGCCCAATCCTCAATATGATAAGGTTGCACGCCTGACATGAATGAACCTTACAGTACATGATGACTTTAAGCACACACTTATAGACAGTGAGGAATCTATCTTGAATCAATCCAGGGTCAAGACAGAAAGGCTTGAGAGGACAGAAATGAAGAATGTAAGGTGCGTATTTCAATTGCATTCCACTTCAGAAGTACTCACTAATTAACCACCATCCTAATAGCCCTTTTAGGTGGGCTGAGCATAGTTTTATTCCACTTTAGAAAGCATCAAAATTGGAGAGGATGAAGAGCGCCATTAAGAGCTGTCTGAAATCTCAGTAGCATCCCCCGAAATTATTAATTATTGTTTTAATTGTGGTTTTTAAAAAAGCTTTTGACATCCAAAGGAACTTGGGAAACGTATTATGTGGCTCATTAGCACCACGTTGTTGACTTTGGTTGCATGAATTTCTTCCCACCCTGCACCCAAGGAAAACCAGGTAGTGATTATTGGTTATGTTAGTTCAGTGGAGAGACAAAGAGCAGCAAACTGTACACTTCTCTTTCTTTGCTGTCCTGTCACATTATTGTTTTTGGTGGAGGGAGGAGATGGGGTAGTTTTTCCATTATTTTTAACACCCAACTCACAACATTACTGAGCTTTCAACACCATCTTCAAAACCATTTAAGTTTCCTGCAGACCACATACCTACCACTTTAGAACAGAAACTCATTACCATAGAAAAATGGATTCAAGCATGATTGGAAAGTTTCCACAATATTTGAAAGGATGCACAAAACTTCTGCCATTCTCCCACAAAGTGCTGTAGCAGTTGGCATTAATGCCATTTCTGTTACCATATTTGTGCTTTATACTATCCCTGGCTTTCTATGAACTAAACAATGCCTCTGTTCTGGAGACTGATAGTGTGATGCAGAAATGTGTGTCATGTACTGCAGAGCTCTGCCTAATCACAGCATTGGTGTATCTAGGGGAGTAAAGGGAGGTGGCAACTGCCCTCGCGTGCTATGCCTTCAGGAGTGGCACCCTCTTTCTCACCTCCTCAATCTCTTCCTCACTTTCCTTTTTCTTACCTTCCTCAAACCCCATATGAAGGCCTTCAGATGAAAATCAGAAGTGATGTTTTAGGCCCTGAGAAGACCTTCTGAGGAGGCTCTCCTAGCCTTCAAGAAACCTTCTAAGAGCTTACAATGTCATTTCCATTCTCTTTTTCTGAAAACCAGAACTGAGGATTAACCTGGCACCTCTCTGATGTCCATTTGAACCCCAATGGCTGAACAGGCTGAACATGTCAACACAGGTGGACTCCGTCCTCAGACCAAATGAAGGGAATCCACCATGTGCAATCCATCCTCCTTCCACATATTTTGTTGAACACATAGGGTTGTAGAATGTGTCAAAAGGATGAATGCTATTCACTCGTTCAGTGGATTCAATTCAATGCCTCTTTGTGTCTCTGTTCTTAAAAATGCCAGTACTCCAGTAAAGTGGAGCGGGCTGGCTTTATGCAACAAAACAAAGTTATCAAGAATATTTTTGGACAAACTCAAGAAATCTGATCAGCACCAAAGGGACCAAGCTGAGTGAAGAAACCAATATAGTCAGGCTAGTTCATAGCATAAATAAATGTGTTAGCATAACAAAATAATATCTTAAAAATGGCCGTCTATGTTTATCTGTGGAGTTATCTGGGGCTCCTGCCTCTAGAGATGTTACCCTTAATTCTCCCACTGGAGCATGGAAGGTTCATGTTAATAATCAGATAATGTAAAATCAGCTTGTAAAATCTAATAACAGCACCTATTAGTGATGAAAATGCTGAAAGGTGTGAAAAAACCAGAATATTATAAGCACCGCTTCCAGGAAGATGAAATTTGGTTCCCTATCGCAATTGCATTAAAATATCCTGTTATAATGTGCATTAGGTGACTAAATGACAAGCCAATTTCAATTTCACCTTCCCTTTAGAAAATAGCTTTAACTCCACGTATTATAACTTTATCTCCCCACAAATTATATTGAAGTTTTCTTCAAAACCAACTCAGAGAAGCCTGTCTCTTGTGAATATCTTGGCAGGTTGAAGTACAACCCAGTTCAGGTGTGTGGGTCTTAAACAGAACAAGGAAAAAGAAATCACACTGCATTATTTATTTGGGAATCCAAATTTGTTTTCCTTCTGTTTGCAAGGCTTCTGTGAAGACAAAGTGCATCTTGATACCCTACAGGGTTTAGATTTGTTGTGTAGCAGAAAGGAGACAGAAAGCACCATCCTAACTATTATTGAATCATAGAATCATAGAGTTGGAAGGGACCTAGTAGGTCATCTAGTCCAACCCCCTGCCTGCAGCAGGAATTCCCCCTAGAGCATCTCCAACAGGTGCTCATCGAGCCTCTGCTTGAAGATCCCCAGTGAGGGAGAGTCCACCACCTCCCTTGACAATCTGTTCCACTTACGAACCGCCTGAACTGTCAGAAATTTTTTCCGGATATCCAACCGGAATCTCCTCTCTTGCAGTTTGTACCCACTGGTTCTAGTTCTGCTTTCAGAAGCAGCTAAGAACAAATGAGCCCCTTCCTCCCTATGACAAGAGTATCTGAAGAGGGCAATCATGTCTCCTCTCAGCCTCCTCTTCTCCAGGCTGAACATCCCAAGTTCCCCCAACCTTTCCTCGTAGGGCTTCCCTTCCATCCCACTGATCATTCTTGTTGCTCTCCTCTGGACTTGCTCCAGTTTGGCTGCATCTTTCTTAAAGTGAGGTGCCCAGAACTGAACACAGTACTCAAGGTGAGGTCTAACCAATGCAGAATAAAGAGGAACTAGAACTTCTTGCGACTTGGAAGCTACAGTCCTCTTAATGCAGCCTAAAACGGCATTTGCCTTTTTTGCAGACACATCACACTGCTAACTCATGTTCAGCTTGTGATCCACGGCGACTCCAAGATCCCATTCACATGTTGTGCTGCCAAGCCAAGTATTCTCTATGTCTACTCAGAAGTAAGCCCCATTGTGTTCAATGGGTCTTACTCCTAGGAAAGTGTGTTCAGGATAGCAGCCAGACTGTGTTTATAAAACTGGTCTGGAGCCTAGGCCAGAAAGGCAGGAAGATTATTTTTTGTGATGTTCTGGATTCAGAAATTGCAACAGTATTAAGGTGTTCAATCTGAATGGGCATGCAGTTAGATTGTAGGCACTGAGCAAGTTGACTCTAGACCAGTGGTTCCCAACCTTTTTTGATCATGCCACACCTAAGTACCTCTAAAATCCGGATCCCCACCTCCCGTGGCATATAATTCTTATTATTCAAAAAGTGAACACCTTTTTATGTGGAGGAAGACTAAAAGTCCATTAACTTGGTTTAATCTAGCTTCCAAAGAACATGGCATCCATGAACAACAAAAATGAAAGAACAAAAGGACAGTTGAAGTAGTGAGGACGAAATCACTAAGAAATTGTTAAAAAATAATAATATGAAGTGATATGAAAAAATAGCTAATAAGGTTTCAAAATATGTAACAGAGAACCAAAATGCAAAAATATAAAATAATGTTAATGGAAACTTTTTCAGTAATACTTTGATCATTTTAATTACTATACAATAAAATACAGTAGTACCTTGCAAGACGAGTGCCCTGTAGGATGAATGCTCTGAATAATGAATTAAAATTCCCCTGGGATTCTGCTTTGTTGAACAAATGTGCTTTGAATAATGAATACCCATTGGCTGGGCTCCCTCTCCTCCTGCCTGCATTGGCTGGGCTGGGTGGCTGTGGTGGGACTTCTCCTGCCTGCAGGACCAGTGAACAGGCCAGAATAGGGAGCACAGGCACAGCATCTCCCCAGCTCCCTCTGAGCCTGGGCCTGGATTTCTGTGCTTCCCCACCAAGTCTCCTACAGGTGGAAGGGAAAACTCCTAAAAGGATGTGAGGGTGGTCTGGCTGCGATATCTGTCACCCCATTGATCACCAGGGATGATTCGGCTGATCTGGCTGACTAGGTGTGTGTCCCCTTCCTCCCTCACCGCTCCATGTGCGTCCCTCCCGAAGCTGTGCGCTTGGTGGAAGAGGATGATCATCCCAGATAGAAGGAGTGTACCATTCTTCGGTCAAGGTTATACAGAAACCCCCTAAAAAGAAACCCCTTGCCCCCAAGGAAACCTCCTCCCTGCCTGGACTCTCTCCACTCTCCTGTGAGTCCACCTCACTTTTGCATCCACACTTTCCTATGAGTAAGCCCCACTGGATACAATAGGAATTGATTCCCAGTAGACAGCATAGGATCTTGCCTGTTTTCATCAAGGCAGAAGTTTTTGCTGCTGCACACTGGTTTGCATAGATAGATCTCACAGAGAGAGAGAGAGAGAGAGAGAGAGAGAGAGAGAGAGAGAGAGAGAGAGAGAGTTTCCTTGTAAAAGTTGCTCCAAGAGACACCAGCGACTCTTTTAGTGAAAATTAGACATCCTTGGCCATAAAGGGTTTTCTTTTCTGTTTTACTGTACAGAATATTACAGTGTTCTATTACAGTAATTGTGTTCTGTATTATACTAAAGTGTTTTGAATTTGATTACAGTGTTTTGTCATCATTTTTACAAACAGTTAATATTTTTATATGAATATTTTTGGGTTGTGGAACCAATTGTCTGAGTTTCCCATTATTTCCTATGGGAAAATCCGCTTTGTAAGAAGTATGCTTTGTAAGACAAATTTGCTTCTGGAACAAAATAAATTTGTCTTACAAGACACCACTGTGAATCCAAAATACAATTTGAGACAAAAGTTAATGAGATCCTCATGCTTCATGCCTGCTGCTAAGAGATTTTATATTAGGCACCGGTTAAGTCACCTTCAGTATAAAGTTTCCATTATAAAAGTAATGTTCAGTGCTATCCAGTTCAGTGCTATCCAGTGGATTTCTTTGCCTCTCCAGAGAGACAAAAAATTCACTAATAACTCATTCTTGAATTGCTCCCCTTAAAAATCAGATTGACCCCCTCCCAAGTGGGGAATGTGCCCCACATTGGGAACTGTGGCTCTCTAGACAAATTTTAACATTGTGTTTTGTCACCTGGTTTGAAATGCATGCATCTCTATGGTATGCCTCCTTAAATTAAATTAAACAACATCCATAGTGAGTGCTGCTGAGGAGGGATGCCACAATGACCAGATCTAATATAAAATCTATCTTTAAGCTTTATTCTGTTGCATCTGAATGACTTTGATCTGCTGTGTTTTGTAATGACAGCTGGTTTTATTCTGCTAAGGCACTGCCCACCAATTTCTTGTACAGCATTTGAGTCCTTTAGTAAAATTCCTTTAGGAAATGCATTTGAGGGTAAAGGCGGGTAATCATGCTGTCATTCATTATTTGCATGCATGGCTTTTTTAAAAAAGCTGTTGGATCTGACATTTGTGACCACCTGCTGAAGAGTTCTGAAAAGCCATATAGGGTACTTGGCATGCCTTGAGGCCAGAAAAAGCAGGAAGAGCTGTGGACCAGTCTTATTATCCTAGGAATCCAAAATGACTGATTTCATGTCTGCTTGCAGCCAAATTGGCTAGTTCATGGGGTTCAGTAAGGGTTTTCTTGGGGTCTTCCTTTCCTGGAATTTTCTTCCCAGGTTTGGTGATGGTGAGTTTTGGGCGAGCACAACAAGATGGTGTTGTTTTGGTGTGACAGCAAAACGAGAAAGTTGGGATGAACCCCCTAGACTGGAGAAAGTCACTTGCGCCAGCCTCCAAGTATCACAAAAGTATCATGGCACAAAAGTTTGGCTTTTACAAAAGTAACAGCTTTGGATTGTTGCTATCACAGAAACATCCTGGTGGGAAACTAGAAGTGTGAAATAGGAAGATATCATATCTTGATGGGTTTCACAGCCTCCCAGCCTAGGGCTGCTGATTTACCTAAATCACCAGCCTGGACCTCATGATCAGGGTCTCTGAGGTTTTGAAAAAAAGGTCCAAGGACTTAAGGATTGTGTGTGTGTGGGGGGGGGGGGGGGGAGGATGGAGTTCACCTGTCTAAACTGGGGGTTCATAGGCAACATTACAACTTGGGGGTATATTTGTTTCATGAGAAATAAAGGGCCAGAGGCACAAAGAAGAGAGGATGTTACACCAAGTATAACTAACAGTGCAATCCAAAGTATGTCTACTCAGAAGTAAGTCCCATTGTGTTAAATAGTACTTATTTCCAGGAAATTGTGGTTAGGATTGCAGTCTAAATCAAAGTCAGAATCAGCGATAATTGGATGGAATTGGATGGCTTTGAAGAGAATAAAGCAGAGGTGGGTTGTATCTGGTTTGCAAGGTAAATCTTCACCCCCTGGAAAAAGTAGCTTGGCTAGGCCTCTTGCACACTAGTCTTTATTGTTACATCATTATTATTGTAGTTCCAAAAATTTGTGACCTTTTATCTCCTGATTTCTGTGTTCTGTCTCTAGTTCTCTGCAATACATCCTTTTCATGCTATATTCCAAATTCTTCATGAATAATTACCTACTCAAGCAGTTCTGATGCCTTTGATGGTTCATGAGAAGATCATTGTGAAGTAACATGGTTAAGGAAATCAGCTTTTTATTATAGCACATCTAGGTCGTTCAAACTGTTCTCATTTGTCATTTGAGGCATTTGTTATGCGCTGGCAAAATGCTAACTGTCATCTCCTAAATGACGGTCGGCACAAAAGTTACAGTATAATAAAGTTGAGCCTTTTGTCGTGTCCCATACCCTGTCCATATCCTCTCAGGCAGGCTGAAATTAAATTGTGGAATTTTTATTCAATAGGTGATCCAGCCTTCTTATTTGACAAGCTTTCATGAAAACCTCCTTTCTTGCAAAATAACCACAACAAACACTTTCATCAGGAGGCGGTTGAATAATTTCTTGGCAAGGAGTTTCTTTTTGAATCAGTATGTGGTTCAGCTCCGCTGAGGATCCAGACAATGTTTAATAACAATACTAAGCATCTGAATGAGCGCTCAAAACACTTTGCATGGATTATTTCTGTATAGCCATTATATCCCTGCAAGTTAAGTGTTGTTATCCCTATACTGCAACTGCACAGTGGAGACTGAAAGGCTTACCTCAGGCCACATAGCAAGTATCTGTGACAGAGCAGAGATTTCAATATTGCCTTGTTTTGCAATGGGTAACCCAATCCAAACCTAGAACTGAACCATCGCAGGACTCCTTCAACTAGCATTGAGTGTTTAATCATGCCATAAGGTACATTTGTGCAGATCTGAGAACCAGCTGGGCCAGCACTGAAACCCATGCAGGCTCAGCCACAGTGGATCCCAACTCTACACCAGCTGGAGCAGGTAAGTGTGCACCAGGCAGCAAATACCTTCCCCATACAAAATAAGACTTGCTTGCATTTACTTTTTTAAGATTCCTATTGTTAAGCACAGGTTTTCAAGTGGTATGAATTGGTATAAATGTGTTTTATGTTTAGTACCTTTTCCTAATTGTATAAAAACATAAAAAGAGCCTCCTCTGGATCAGGCCAAAAGACAGATGTAAGAACAATATCTGCATGATTCTTTCACCCATCTGTCTCAGGAAGTAAACAACAGAAAGATGCAGAGCACAGTTCAGCCCAAAGTAAGCATTTTATGATCTTATTGATTTCAACAGAAGTGACTGTTAAGCGCATGCTGAAATCTTTCCCACTGAAATCAGTGGGATGTCAACATATAAGTTTTGTACCTTTTAAAAATGCATTTTAAGTGGAAGCAGAAAATTCAGGGAATGGCTGTAATACACTTGAATGAGCGTGGTAGGTCTCGGCAACCTGCCTGTGATAATGGTCCTGAGATCAATCTAGCACTATTGGAATAATTTCTCTTTGATTGATGGATTTATTGATACACCACTTTATCAAAACACTTATGCCTATACAGTTTCATTTAAAAATGCTCAAGGCATTTTTAAATATCCAGTCTGGTCTGTTTCTTACAACCACATTGCCTACAATGGACTATTTATTATTTGGCAGGAAAGTGTGATGATTTCAATGTGAACTGTGATCCAGGAATAGATGAGTATCGCGTTGTTCAAGTGGAATTGAATCAAGCTTTTGGTTCATATCTTGTGTATCTGCCAAAGCTTGCACATTTGTGAACTATTGCTTACATCTCCTGTAAAGGGTTGGATGTGCCTGAAAAAGGTGATGCATGAACTCTTCTCTCTCTTCCTCCCCCCTGTGTACTGTTGATTCTCATGTAAAGCTGAACCTTTTGCCAGTATGTCAATGCTGGTCTTTTTTGTGCTTTCAGACATTCAGGTTGGGAAGTTTCATTGCTTTGGATTCCCCTGGTAAAATCCTTGCAACAAGTCTACTCAGATAATGACTGGGAATGATACTAAGATCATGCCAGGGTATGAGAAATGCAGGCAGATAGCAAGAATTTACTCACATAACGAAGCTCAGATATTTTTTAATTAAAGCCGATTTCAAGATATTTGAGGATGATATTTATTCAGCATTCCGGATTAGTTGTTTAGCACCTACGTACTGTTCCTTAATCAAATGAGACTAAACAGGTGTTATTAAAAGTAGATTAGCACGCACCAGTATCAGGAGAGAGGCTTAACAGAAGACGAATACACCCTTAAAGTACAAAGCCATTACTGCTTTACTACACGGCACGAAGTTGTTTGACAAATTTGAGTGCCCTGTTGAAACATTTCCAGCACTGAAGGCTTAGATTAGGGAATGGTTTTCCTATAAAGGTGATTGCAAAAACCTCCTTCAGATGCTGCGATTAGGATGGAACCACTGGCATCGCTTTTTATCTCCATGAAGCAGATAAAAAGGCCTTGCCCCTTTTTACTAGTATTTATTTGCTGTGCTGGTAGCTAATAATCAGGGATGTCCCTTAATGAATGCATAGAAATTCAGATAATAGGATGATGCCACACTAACCTCACTTTTCTGTAAGCAGGGAAATGTTTAGGTTTTTTTAAACCCAGCAACTCTAGATTAGCTAGGAAACCTATTTAAAAATACTTCAGGATGTGGTAGTAGCCATGGCATGCTAATAACAGGCCAATCTAATCAGATGCTACGTTGATGGAGTTGTCTGTGAAGGTCATGTGCCTATTGGACTCTTACTGTACAATCCTAACCTAAGCCAGCTCAAATCATTGGTCTCCCTGATTGCATGGTGACATAGGGAGGCAAGCACATGTCTGTGCACTCGCCTGACTCAGGGTGACCATATGCTATATCTCCAAATGTAGGACAAGGGTTCTCAAAAGTCCAGATTTCCAGTTGAAAATCCAGACTTTGGGAGGATCTTGTCCTACATTTTTTAAAATGTAGGACAAAATGTACGACATTTTGTAGAAGAACGCAGCGGGCAGGGATAGAGAGGCTGTGCACATGCACACAGCTTCTCTTTCCCAAGCTGACTGCTCAGATGGCCGCTGTAGACATGCGCCAGTCCAAGCAGCTTTTTAAGTGGTCGCAAAGCAAACAGAAGCCCCCCATCCCGAGACAAGCCCACCCCATGGCCAGACAGGCCAGACAGGAAGCCAAATTCCAGGCCTGTCCGGGGGTTTCTGGGCATCTGGACGCCCTGGCCTGACCCCCAGAAGGGCACAAAAGTGTTTTACAGCATTTTTACAGCCCCAGGCCAGTGCAGGATATGTGTTGGGGCTTAGGCTGGCCTAACTGGGGATTAGGATTGCAGTCCTATTAATGGCATGCAGTTGTGTTCAGTGTCGAGACTGGATCCCCTCTCCCACTTTTATATATCAATGTCATTTAAGAGAGCTAGTGTGGCACTAAGTGAGGACAGCAACTGGTCAAAACCTTGGTTTGAATTGTGTCAAAATTTTCACTTTTTTAAAGCCTGTGTGTGTGTGTGGGGGGGGGGGGGGGGTTCTGCCAAGCAATCTATATGCCAGGGCTTCCCAGACCCTTTGACCCTTGCATAGGTTGGCAGTACCCCAGGGGAAGCAGAAAATTGCCCCCATTCCCATGCAGCAGAGCAATCTTGACAACCACTGCTGCTTTTTGTCCTTTCTCTGCCCCTTAAAAGGACAGACAGACCTTTATATAAACAAGGGGATCACAACCCCTCTGTTTAAGTAGCACTGCTCTGATAGACGGGCTACTGACCAATATGGATGATGACAGATGTGACTCAGGGCTATAGGAGCTTGGAATATTCCATTGACTGCTGAAAAAAGTGTTGATTGCTGTTATTTTTTATCATCTTATACTATTGTGTATTTTAATCCTAATCCAAGTGGCTGTCGCTGCCACTCCCTTTGCTTCATCAGTTTTCAGAAACAAAAATATTATAGGGAGGGAGGAGAAGGAGAAGAGAACCGTTTGCTAACCCCCAGAAATAAGACGTCCATGGAAAATTATAACATCAAACTGAATGACAGGTTATTTATTTATCCTCCTGCATGATTTACTGTGGCATTTCCTTCCATTTAGTGAAATTAGTCTGAAAGAAGGATATCTTCCTTTAACTGAAGTATCCTGGTTCAGAAATGAATTATTAAAACACGCACAACGAGACAGTAAGGCCTAATGTAATTTCTGACAACATTTACTGTAACCTTAACTGTAATTATATCAAATATATTGATTTAAATTCCATAATCAAATTGCACAGGTAACAATCCATATCTTTGGTAAGTGAGTTCTGTGCACAAATGTAATTACGGTAATGGTATAAAATTTGATGATACCATCTAGATTAGATTGAACTTTGGGTGTACTTTTTTAAAAAAATTGCTGTGATTCACCAAATACAATAGCCCAACTCTCTCTCTCTCTCTCTCTCTCTCTCTCTCTCTCTGAGGACCTACATAGTCCAAAGTCAGAATTAAGATATATTCAATATTACTTGTTTGAATAATATATATCATCATATACAGGAGCTGGAGTTGGATCTAGAAGTCATGACACATCCAAGCCTTCATCCCCAGTAAGCCAGAAGTTCCTGTCTACTCAGATCTCCAGAGATGGCCTACATCTGAGTACACCTCCTGGGGCTGCGCTTGCTTAGGGCTATAGGAGCTTGGGATGGGAAAAGGGAAAGGGATGGGAAAAACCAAGGAAAGGGAAAAACTTCTCCTTCCCTGCACAAGACAGGATTGTGCTCTTATACAGTAGTACAATCCTAACCAATTTAGGCCAGCATAACTCACATGGCATCAGCCGCATCACGAGACTGGTGCAACTGGTGCAGGCTGCACTGGGTGACGTGCTCTGTAGGAGTGAAATACCGGAGGAGCAGGATGCTCTTCCTTAGAGAGGCTTCAGAGGAGACCACGCAGGCGTCAGTTGGCTGTGGTGGACTTCAAGTGTCACTGGATTCACTGAAGTGCATTAGGGGCTTACAGCTCAGGAAGATGACAAATTTGGATGGTAGCAACAAGTTTTGCCTTCAGACTAACACTATTCCTCAGGGGTCTTCTTCACAACCTAGTTCCTTCATGTATAGCAGCCACACATGTGGACCAGTTCATATAGGGTGATGGTATGCAACTATCTTAACTCTGCTGATACCCTTCATGTGACTAAATATGCATGATTTGCAGTCAGGCTGATTGACAAAAGCTGGCAAGAACTAGTGACAGCGTAGTCTCACTGGATTCAGTAGAGAGATATGCTATGCACATGTGCAGAGATCTGCAGCTGGGATTAGGCATGATAGCATGCACCATTTGGTTGCAATCTGCCTACAAAGCTAAACAGATTGTCTTTAACAGAAAACAGTTGTTTCTTTTTCAAAGAAAGATTACAAAAAAAGGAGAGATGAAGGCATGAAATGAGGGTGACAGAACTTGCCAGGGTGATAGATCCATGAAGATTGGCTAGAATAAAACAGTGTTTTTAAAAAATAGGAAATATAGCATTTCACTTACCAGATCAGTCGCATTCATTTTCACTAATATAATGCAACTGTGGCTCATAAATTAAAGTCAATGACACACAGTTTAGCAGTGTAATGCAGCATATCTATTCAATTACAAATAAGGACATGCTTTATTTCTTCCAGTTAGAACTTACTTTTAGCAGGAGGTTAGTGTCTAGGACCTTTCACGGTGATTCATGGGCTCACATAATGGGTTCTTTTCAAATCTGAAGCTTGAACCCTGCATGGAAGTGTGATTATGGCTAATTTCACATTTAAGTGTGTGGATTTAATTAGTTCCAACCAGGAAAAGAAGGAATTTGGAACCCCTGGGCTACTAATCCCCTGCTGCAACGAGGAATTGGCACAGACAATTGACAACCCCAGAAGTTATCTTTTGGACATTTATCCCTAGGGCTGTGTCATGATGTTTTGCCAGCCTACATGGCAACAAAGCAGTGGAAGGAAACAAATCTAGGCCGTAAATATCCTGTCTGATACACAGGCAAGCAGAGAGCGTAAAGGAACCCACAGCTTCTGCATTCAAGATTTATTTCCAGGTGACAATATGATCCTTATTGTACTTTCCGCTGAAGATGGTCATAACCCTTTGAAATTGAGATAAGAAAAAAAACAGACACCAAGAAGCCATGAAACAGATCTGGAATAGTCACTTTTGGGCAATTTTTAAATACCCAAAGTGCTATATGGTAGAAGAAGGGGTTTCTTTTGTGAAGAGCAGGTAACCAAGATATGTTATCTACTGTCCCAGAGGGCAGGGCTAGCTGAAACATCATTGGTGTCCTTCAGTCTTGAAAGACTTTGGTATCGTGCTGTGATAGGAGGTCCTAAAACAGCATCTGGTGTGGCTAAAAAGGCCAATTCAAGAGTGGCAATCCCTTCCACACTGAGGACAGATAAAGTCCGTCCCTGCCCAGCCCCAAGATTTCACTGCTTCTGGGTCTATCTCTTTGCTTCAGCCTGCCGAACAAGTGTCTCTTTGTATTGGAGAAGGCCATGCTGCATCTTTTGCCTCCAAGCTGAATGAGCAGAGGTCAGGGTATCCCAGCTGTTGATATCCATTCCCAAGGCCTTTACATCCCTCTTGCAGATGTCCTTATATTGCAGCTGTGGTCTCCCTTTAGGGGACTTTCCCTGCACTAATTCTCCATACAGGAGATCTTTTGGAATCTGACCACCAGCCATTCTCACAACATGCCCAAGCCAGCGTAGATATCACTGTTTCAGAAGTGTGTACATGCTAGAGATTCCAGCACGTTCTAAGACTGCATCATTTGAGACTTTGTCATGCCAGGTGATGTCAAGAATATGTTGGAGACAGCGCATAACATACTTAAACATATTTAAGCTGAAACATACTTAAGTGAGAACAGAGTCATCGCTAAGATTTGTGTAACCCAGAGTGCAATCCTAACCAATTTAGCCCAGCACAACTCGCCTGTCTCCCTTTTTGTGATAGTGTGGGGAGGCTGGCACATATTTATATACCCTGCCAGCTGTGGTATGGAAGTGTTTATGGCACCTTTGCAACACCCCCAAGCCACCATGAGACTTGTGCCTTATGGGGGGCAGGGGGAAGTGAGGATTGTAGCCCCAGTGTGAGATCTTATTGCATCTCTCCAATGATGAGCCTCCTCTCAACCCTGACAATACAGAATATATTACAATATCATGTGCACAGCCTATACACAATGGCATCACTAGGAGTTGTGTAATCACAATTGATTTTCATGGTGGGTGACCTATACTGTTTGTGTGTGTGTGGGGGAGAGCAGCACAAGAACAGGCACTAAGTACCAGTTCCATAGAAGCAGGGATTTACCACACAAGAGAAGACCCAAAGTGCAGGCTGTGCAGAGAAATGTCAGAAACAATCCAACACATCGTGGCAGGGTGTAAGATGCAGGCAGGAACAGCATACGTTGAACGGCACAACCAAGTAGCCGGCATCGTGTATAGGAACATCTGCTCAGGCTATGGACTAACCCTTCCCAAGACCAGATGGGAGACCCCTCTGAAGGTTGTGGAGAATGACAGGGCTAAGGTCCTGTGGGACTTCCATATCCAGACAGACAAGAAGGTACTGGCTAAGCAGCCAGACATTGTGGTGGTAGATAAGGCCCAGAAGACAGCCCTGGCAATAGATGCAGCAATACCAAATGACAGCAACATCAGGAAAAAAGAGCATGAAAAGGTGGAAAAGTATCAGGGTTTGAAGGAGGAATTAGAAAGGTTGTGGCAAGTGAAGGTGAATGTGATCCCAATAGTGATTGGAGCACTAGGGGCTGTGACACCCATGCTTGAAGAATGGCTCCAACAGATTCTAGGAAGTACATCAGAACACTCGATCCAGAAAAGCGCATTGCTAGGAACAGCTAAGATACTGCGCAGAACCCTCAAACTCCCAGGCCTCTGGTAGAGGACCTGAGATTGAGGATAACATACATACACCACCCATGGAGGGTGAGAAAACAATTTATATATATAAATTTATATATATACATATATAGATCATCCACCAAATCAGTAACCAACAAAAAATGAATGATCAACTTAATTTACATTCATATAATTCATACGAACATTTTATTGGTTCTTAGCTGTGTCGTAACAATACTATAGGTTGTTATGGTGTTATAACAGCAACAAAGGGGAGGTGCTGCAGCCAAGGATCTCACACCAAAGGAAACAGGTTTGATCCATTCCCCACCCAAGGCTGTCTGGAAGTCAACCCACTCATAACTTATCTGTTTCATTGTGGCATCTGAAAACTGCTGTTTGCAAGTTCTGCTGCTGTAAGCCCCGGATAGAGTTGGGAGTCTTACTTAATGTGATCTGAATAACTACAGCATTCACCATTGTATGATTTCTTCTTCTACAAGTAGCTTCTTGCTATTTCATGAAGCAGATGTACCCCCAAGCAGAATATTGCTGATTGAGACTTGTAGGCTACCAATTTTAAAAAGAGAGAAAGAAACAAGAACATTTTTTTAAAATCCTTCATTTATTTACAGGCAAAAAGGACATTTAAATGTAAATTGCTATGAGAAATATTTATCTACCTTTTTTAGTGAAATGCATCTTATTATGACTGATGAAATTGAGCAATCCGAAGTGGAATTTTCTATAGCTAATCCTTGAGAGCAAAACTTTCATTAGGAGTAAAATTATAGCCCTTAATTTTCTTCATCCAAAAGCTTCCTGAATGAAATTGAAGATCAGCTTTTACATTGAAACTTTTCTATAATCTCGCTGTTCACAGCAACGTTGTGCTGTCTAATTGCCAAGTGGACAAAAGAATGTTTCACATGTTCAAAAAACCAAACAAAACCAAACTTATCTCTCCGTTATTGCTGATGGCTGAATTTCATGAGCCATGCCACTGGAAGCTAAAATAGAAACTGTGAATGCTACCCTTTCGTTTCTGAAATTTATCTTTGACTTCTTTAGTGTAAAGCTTTTATTGCTCATTCAGTAAAAATAATGTGCAGCTTTGCACATCTTGGATGCCTAAAGCATTTGATGATGTTGGACTTAACTATTCTGCAGAAATGCAGAAATGAGCCATGAGATCAGATTTATGGGATATGCAAGTCTCACTTGTGGACCATGCTTTAAAATATCCATACTGGTGGCAATTAAGTTAAGCAAATGCTTTCCTTGTTTCCTTGTGTTACTGTTATGATCAGCTGAAACAAGAATGGGTAGTACATATGTTTTATATTGGTTTGGCCACCACAATAAGCTACAAGTTCAGTAGTGTCACTAGGATGTGCATCACCCAGTATTGAACACCTGCATGTCACCCTATGATGGATTTTGCAGTGGGAATGACAACACCCTGAAGTTTGTGTGATGTTGTACCATTGCCCCAATTCACTGGATTTTTGACAACTTTTCACACAATAGAGATTTTTCAATGCAATCTGTTTCATTGCATTCAGCATGATATTACACATAAACTGATTTATAACATGATGTTATTCTTTAAAAATATAAAGATTTTAAATTTTGGTGAGAAGTGGTGTCATCCCTCCTGTGCATCTCACCTGGTATGGTGACATGTCCCATACTCCCCTAGTGATGCCACTGTGCAAGTCACCAGGTCTGAACCAACTATAGAACTGATACAAGTACGAGTAAATGCTAGGAGTCAGTGCAAACATATCACAGAGGAAGGGAATAAATGTTCCCTTACCTTGAGAAAGCTGGAGGTTGAAAGTGCCCTTTGGAATTAAGTGGGTGCCATGCAGGACGCTAACTCAGTTGTGCCTTTCTTTAACAAGGTTAATTGGGAAATATGTATAAAATATAAATAATTATTTATGCATTCAATTTACATACTCTAGGCCCTCCTTATCTGCAGGCTTGGTATCCAAACATTTG
The DNA here is from genome assembly GCA_030015325.1 of Cryptoblepharus egeriae. Lineage (NCBI taxonomy): Eukaryota > Metazoa > Chordata > Lepidosauria > Squamata > Scincidae > Cryptoblepharus > Cryptoblepharus egeriae. Next base: position 120,819,665 of record JAREYC010000003.1, on the reverse strand, counting down.
AGCGTCCACAAAAGCTAAGCCTGTGCCATGGTGTACCTCCCAGATGTAACTGGAAGCCATTTCTGGTTCATGTCAGTGACGTCTGGTCTGGAAGGTGTTCGGAGGCACAAGGGGGTTGGGCCCAGTTTACCTGTACCTCAGAACAATTTTCCAGATGTGACCAGACATTAGTGGCATGAACTGGAAGGAACTTTCAGTCATATCTGGGAAGGCTTCTGAGGAATCGAAGAGGCTGGCATGACTCCTGGAGGACCTGGGAGAGGTTCCACATACATTTTTGCAGCACTGGTGTCCCAAGCCCGTGATGATTTCTGTATCCATGGATTTTGGTATATGCTAGGGGTGCTGTAATAGACCCCAAGGATAATGTATTATTTCTTTGAAAATCATTATTGATAAGAACATAAGAAGAGTCTCCACTGGATCAGGCTGAAGGCCTGTCTAGTCCAGCTTCCTGTATCACATAGCTGCCCACCAGATGCCTCAGGGAGATATACTGGCTTCCTGAACATTGGCGTGATGAACTATGTTATCCACTCCTATTTTGTTTGTTATTTTTGTTCCCCAATTTTATAATTTTTATAACAAGAACAAGCAATAGCAAGAGATGAGTGATAACAGGAGGAAACATGAAGAAAAGATAATTGATGTTTCTATGTTTTTATAATGAAAGAAAAGTGATATACAGAACCATTTGATTGGATTAATTTAAGCTTACGTAGCATATGGACCCAAGGATGCTGACCAAAGGGTTATAACCACCCTTTTGCTGGTTCCATTGAAATAAATATACTGAAAAGAAACTGTATCTCAGAGACAATATTGACAATATGACAGTACATGAAAGCAAAATTTCAGGCCATGTCAGATGCTATTAAAGGTGTTCAAGCGTCAGTCAAGGAATTAGCCAGAGATGAGATGGTCAAGCTGGATCATCACTCGTGGTGCAGAACTCACATAAGCTTTAGTAGGATTATCCATGTGAGGGCAAGCAAGATCTGAAAGCAAATTCAGGATCTGAAACGGGGCCGAAAGTGAAGGTCAAACCCAAAGTGCAGAAGAGTCATAGGGAGATAACAGAAGCAAAGGAAAACAAAGGCATAAGCTTCACCTAAAGCTTGCTACCTGGTGCAACTGCTATCCCCTGCACCCCCTAACTAAGACATTGATCCTGGGTGTCACTTTGCTGCCATAGTCCTTCCCTGTGTTTTTTTTTCCTGGGAAAAGGTGCCCATATGAATAATTATTAATTAGCTGCAAGTCATCCCCATATGACTAATTATTAATTAGCTCCTGGGGGTGCTGATACCGAGTACTGGTGAGTACCCCCAGAAAAAAGCCCTGGTCCTTACAATTATTGTGCAGATAGGAATTGTATTGTGCACAATACAGTTATTGTGCAGATAGGAAGCTGGGTGGGCTCACCCTTTCTTGATGTCATCCACATAATAGGAATTTCAGCCATTTGGACCTTATATATACATTACCATTGAGTCTGGCCTTACCAGTTGCCCAGTTTTATAGAAATCTAAGACCTTTTTAAACTTTGGGCTCAGCTGCAGTGCTCCTTAGTACTTCACTGTTTAGATATATTGAAATGAAAATATTTCTCTCCACATTGGAATATGACAAGGGTTATAAGGTTATAGTTGTAAAGCATACATGGCATACAAATGGATGACTTTTAAGCATAGGATGACTTTTAAGTGCACTTTCTACAGAATGAGCCGCACTGAACATAATTTACAACTGAGTCAAGATCCCAAGGATTGCATGTCAACATACGTCAGATTAAGGTCCACTTCATAGAATAATCTTTTTGTATTTAAGGTACCAAAGCACAAAGTCATCACTTTAGTTGTGAAATTTACTAGATTTTTTTCCTTGCTCCTTTCCCATTTCAAATAACATCAAAGTCGATTGATGCATTTCTAATTGCTGCTTATGTAAATCTTAACAAAACAAGTAGTATGCCTCACATCAACTTCACAGTGAATGTACTTAATGTAAGACTTTATACTTAATGTAAGCACTTTATTTGCTTCAATTTATTTTGCTGTTCTGCAAAGCCCTTCAAAATGGTATGCAACATATTGCATAATAAATGCCAATGTTCATACTATGAAGAATCCAATGATAATGCACTAAAACAGCATAAAAGCAATTCAAATAGAAGAAAAAAAAATATACATTTGATGCGAATACAAAGATTTTTTTAAACTAATAGCCCAATCCTGATAAGAAAGTGCACAAATTGGAGTGTCATATTTAGCATTAGCTGTAAGCAGAGATTGGCAAATCTAGTATGGCTTGACTCAAGACGTGAGTCTTCACCTCTTTTAACTCAACTGAAAAACAAGTCCTAACAGGTAGACTTTCCAAGTTGCAAAGGACACTTTGATGACTTGAATTGAATTTTGGGTCTTTTCCATAAAATAGTCAACTGCTGCTCCCTCCCTCTGTGTGTATGTTTGTGGAAGTCTCTCATGTAAAGACTCCCCTGAGTCTTTAAACAAGGTGGGAGTCTTTAGCTATGAGATATTTTATTTTCTCTGTTTTGTGAACTTTTTGGAAAAGGGGTATATCAGTAGTGTTGATTGATTGATTGATTGATTGATTGATTGATCGTGCAGGATGAACTTGCTGAGAGCAGACAGAAAAACTTCTTCAGAAAAAAACAATATACCAAAATGTAGTACCTGTTGCCAACAAACTAAAAGAAGCATTAATCTCTACAGAGGAGAGGGAATGATTTTAAATCTATAGTTCACATACCAAATTTCTGAAGAAATTCCTTGTTTCAGAATAACACTGTGCTCATTCTTGGTTCTCTAGAAATGTTAAAAAGCACTAGTTGTACTTTTTTGGTGAAGACCAAAGAGTGATTTTCCGTAAAAAAAACACACCTTCTAACAAGATCTGAAAGAACTTTTAAAAGACTGATTATAATAGAATGAAAAAGTGGGAGAAATAATACCCAATTTTAGGACTCTTGATGTAATTTTCTTTCATAAAATGCTCATTAAATACAATAGGAATAAAATTTGTCTCTTTTCCAATCTCGTCATTTTAGCTTTCTTAGCAAAGACTTGAATTGAAAAAGAAAGGTGTGATTCAATTTTAAAGTAAAAGATGTAATTTATTCACTGCAATACCTTTTCCATAATGAGTAGTTATATCTTGAGAGAGTTATGGTATTTTTTTTTCTTTTTCTTTTGCAAATTATAAAGCTAAACATGTATTCTTATTTTGAACAATGATTTTAGCCGCTTTTCTACAAAATACAAAAAAGGCATGTTAGAAGGCACGTTTCGCTGGTCTGCAAAAGGGAAAACTGCAGAGACATTACTGAGGTTGGTGTACTAAATGCTATAATGCCGGTTTTTAGGACTGTTATCAAATTATTTGACTAGGCAGGTCTGGCTGAAGTGTTTGGTGTTCGTTGATTGCTTCAAGTGGAGACAGACTGGTGGAGGTGATGATAGTTATCCATGGATAGGATAGGTGTCCCCTACCTCCCAGCCAGCACTGTAGTACAGACCCCTTACAGAGAATAATGTCAGCATTTGACCATTACAATGCATTACAATGCGTTTGACCAAACAATTCAGCTAATACTGATCCCTGTAGCATAGCTATTCTAGTATTTTAAGATAAGCACAACCATCCTAAACCACAATCCAGTTAAGCTGGTATTGATAATTAAATCATGTTGTAATCCTAACCAATTTAGGCCAGCACAACTCACCCATCTTCCCATTCCCACAATGTGTGGGGAGGTCACCGCATGTATATGTACTGGCCTAACTCCCCCAGGACTGGTGCAGGGACTTCTGCCTGCCTAATCAGGGGTTAGGATTGCACTGCCAGACTGTCCCACTGGATTTCATTCGTTAGTTTGGATACTAGACTAAAAACTGCACAACATTCAACCACATCCTATTCAGGACTGATGCTTACAAATCATGTAATCCATCAGCATATATATATAGCAGACCAGTGGTGAAAAAGCCATTTCACTATTTAGTGGACCATTTAGGGAAAATGGACAGAAACCATTTGCAGATGTCAGCAGTCTATTGAATCTCATACGTCTCCTAACCGTATTAGTAAGTCATTAGTCAGGGGTGGATTAGGGAAGGATTGGAGTAAGTTTGGGGCAGGGAGCAGGTTAGTTCATACATGCCAGGATCCTATGCCTCCATCCATGTGAATAGTTTGCTTCCAACAAAGTGCAATGTACAACTGGCTGGGGAGTGCTGCCAATAAGGACAATGGTATCTGGAGTGAAATGAGTGAAAACATTCTTCTCCTTTCTCCTAAGGGAGAAAAATTTGGTGAGCCTCAAAGAAGAAGACTTGATGAATCTCAAAAAATAGACCAGTGTAGTAATCAACCATCGAGAAACACATACACATTTTCGGTACAGGTTAAACAGGCTGTCCAGACATCCAGCTTTCCCCGGACTTCTCTGGGTTTTATTACATTGTCTGGGGGAGTAGGAAAACCCAAGAGTGCCTCAAGAATTTACAAGCCATGCACAGCAACTCAGTTTCCCCAGCCCTATACCTCCAGCTCTTAACCCTTTCAGTGCCCTTTAAACTGTTGCTAACCATGCAGTTTCCCAAGCCCTATAAACCTCCAGCTCTTAACACTTTCAGTGCCTCAATTTGGGCAGAAATTCCAAGGGAGGAGCAGCAGCTCTGCCTGCCTCAGCCAACAATTCAGGCTCTGCTCCACTTCCAGACCTTCAAGGTTAATCCTGCCTGGGGATCCTGATTTTATTCTGCTTCCTCCCTCTCAGTCCTTAACATCCTTATCCTTCTGGCTCCCTATAGTCTGCTTTTGCACTCTGCACACCCTCAAGGGCATTGCTGATTTCTCTTGGTGGTTCCAGATCCCACCTCCCTGATGCAGAGATGTCCTCCTTTCTATCCCTGCTTGATATCTTGCTTGTGTATGTGTATGAGTGTGTGCTTGTGTTTGTGTTTGAGTCTGAACCACATGCGTTGGAGTCACTGGCTTGTGTTATGGTTCTATAAACAGTCTCTTTAATGTCTGGGTCTGGATCATGCATTTTACAAGGTTTTCAATTTTAAAGTGTTGAACTTAAGTAAATTAAAGCAATAGGAATATTTGTGCTTAAACATGTCCTACATGTGTCCTACATTTTTTGGGGTGTCCTACAATTTTTTAAGCATGTAGGAATTTTGCCTTCAGGGAGGTAGGAAACCTGGCCTTGGGGGGTAGGAAAACTGACTTTGGGGTTCAGGGATTTTGCGTTTGCCATCTGGTCACCCTGTACAGGTTCATAAAACAGATGAGATATTTAAATACACTTTCCAAGCCACATTTCTCTTCTCGTTCCAAATAATTGATAGCCTCACAGAAATGATGATGACGACGATGACAACGACAATGATGACTTGTCTACTATTTCACTAATGCAAATAATCAGCTTTCTGTTTGGGGAAAAATTATGTTTGCTACAGCTGGTTCTGGACTGGTCAGAACAAATTCAGATGTAAAATAAATTCTTTAAAGCAACTCATTTAATATGTATTAAATAATGTAGCCTCACAGGAGTGATTTAATTTAATTCAAGGGGGAAAAGGAAGAAAAGCCTTCAGTAAGAACATCAAAACGTTGCCACAACTTGTAAATCTCTTGATACATATTTGAGCATCATCCATTGTGGGAACATAATGAAGTAGACCTTTTTTCCCTCCAGAGTGTATTACAAGACTCTCACACTAAGACTGCAATCCTAACTTCCACTTAGGCCTGCCTAAGCCCTGGTGTAAGTCCTGTGCTGACTTGTGGTGTCACAAAAGTGCAGTAAAATACTTCTGCCCCATTCCTGAGGGTGTTAGGCCAATACACGGGCATATGCCAATCTCCCCACACCATAATGGAAAGATAGGCCAGGTGAGTTAGGCTGGTCTAAATTTCGTAGGATTGTGCTCTTAATTTGGAATAGTTATATTTCTCAGAATTGTGCAGGATGCAGACTTTGAGAAGAACAGATGCAAATGAAGATAGATGTCATAGTGCCATGGCATAAATACCTTCCTTTTTGATATATACATGCAGAAAACGTATTACTCCAGCACAAGTGCATTTAGGATAACAGCCAAGGCCTTTAATCATCCTCCAATAATCTTTGCCAGGTAATTGAAATCTGTTTTAATTACTGCAAAGCAACAAGCTTGTCTCATTTATTGTGTTCGTCGCCATTCTCAACTGTCGCCACAGAATGAAGAGGGAAATGCCAGCAGAGGTAATGAGGCCCCACAGAAATGCTCTTTTCCTGATTTAATGCTTCTGATCCAAATAATGGTGCCAAACATGAAAGCAACTCACCCAGCAAATGAGTCCTGCCTGAACGGTCAATATTTTTTTTAGATATGGACTGTTCCTGCTACACAGTTCTGCACCAGGGTGACCAGGTCCTAAATTCAAAATGTAGGACCTGGTCACTTTAAAGATTGGATTTTCACATGAAAATCTTGACTTTAAAAAAACCAATGTAGGACAACATGTAGGATGTCCTACATGTTGTCCTACATTCTTTAAATTTTTAAAGTTACCTGGGGTCTGGAGAGGGCTTTGGGGGGTGGGAGGGTGATTGGGGGTACCGGGGGCTCGTTAGGAGCAGCAGCGACTAGATGCGGTTAGCCGCTGCTGAAATATTTTTTAAAATACATGCGCATGCGCACGAAGCTAATTTTCCTCCGACAGAGGTCCTAGAGAGTCTCTGCATGGGGGAGGTCCAGAAGGTCTTTGTCTCTGGGAGTCTCAATTGACCTCTGCTGGCATGCGCCAAGAGAAAGTCCTGGCAGAGATCAATTGCGATCTTCACCCATGCAGAGACTCTTTAGGACCTCAGTCGGACAAAAATTAGCTTTGCAGGCTTGCGCATTTATTTTTAAAAAATATTTAACAGCGGCTAGCCACGCCTGCGCCTAACAAGCCCCCAGTCCTCCCCAGTGCCCCCAATCACCCTCCCACCTACCCCAGAAGGCAGGACACAACTGAGGTCTCCCTATCCTCCCAGACCTCCGCTGTTTTCTGGGCACATGCGGCCAAGGCTCGATGTGTGGTCACACTGTTCTGCACCCTTTAAAAATGTGATGTATTTTCAAAATATGAAAGGTGCAGATTCTGAAACAAGGGCAGCCTGCTAGGAAGCAGGCTGATGAAGCTTGTGTCAGTGGAGTATGAAAGGGGGTGAAGGGGTAGAAGGTTCATAGTGCCTTTCATTCTGTGGCAGTTGTTGCCTCCCTGCAGCCCTCCATGGATGTGAGCTGCATTGATCTGCCTTGCTCACTAATATCAAGTGGGATCTGATCACCTGTTTCCCTCTGTCCATCCACAGGTTTAAAGGCAACATGTTGCTTTAAACCATGGGTGTCCAAATGCCAGCCCAAGGGCCAGATGTGGCCCTCAATGTAGCCCATGGCAAGATCCCTCCATCCGGCTTTCAGGCAAGCATTATAATCCTCCATCTCTGTCATATATGTAAATTTATTTAAATTTAAAATGAAAATCCTTTTCTGGCCCCTGACACAGCTGTCAGAGATATGATGTGGTCCTCCTGCCAAAAAGTTTGGATACCCTAGCTTTAAACATTAAGCCCCACATGAGGAACGAGCACTTTGCAGACCCTCCCTTGCTCCAGCCTCATGTGGCATTTAAAGTTTTAAGGTATGTATGTGTTGCCTTAAACTTTAAACTCAGAGCAAGTAGCGAAGGTAGCAAAACATTCTGTATTCAGATGGCATTTAACATTTATATGTACGTTTAAACTTTAAACCCTGAGTGAGGCCCAAGTGTAGTAAGGAGGTAAGGAGCTTATTTTTCTGGAAGAGTGAGAGGAGCAACATCAGGTAAAAACTTGGTTGCGCCATCCCTGGTCTGAGTGGATGACCTCCTTGGGTGGATCTGAAATACAAACATATTAAAGATATAAGATTGAAGATCTCTCAGCTTTCCTGTGTAACACCTTTGCAGTATTTTTTGCCTTTGACAATTCCACCAAAAAAAAGTGGCGAAACTTCTTTAAAAGGCTTTAAAAATCAATTTATTCAATGGCTAGAAAACCTGGGGAAAAAATACACAACTGTAGATATGAAAGATATTCTCTAATTACAATTCATGTTTTCATTATTTAAGGTAGAAAAGCAGAAGAACTTTGAATTTCCGATTTGATTTAATAATGTTAACACTCTGATTTTCAGATCCAGAGTTCCACATCATTAATTGGGATTTGGGTCTTTAAAAACTCTAGCTTTGTCAGTAGTTTACGTGTGTTCCAGTGACAAGTCAGATAGGAACATAACTTGAAGAAGGAGCGAGCTGGTTGTTGCCTGGGAATATCCACATGAATATTTTATATGTGTCAGTGCAACTGTATGTTAAATCTTAGCTGAACTGTAGTCATCAGTTCACAGTGGAATGCACATCTACAGGATCTCCCAACTGATGGGAATTTCAAAGCTACCAGAGCAATAAATGTGACATCAGATAAGAGTTAAAGATCTAATTGAAAGAAGTATGTGAGATCATAGGCATCAAACAGAGTACAGTTTCAGTGGCTCTATGTGTCCTTGGCTAAGCACACAATGAATGTCTTCTTTGTTTGTTCCTCCAACATTTCACCTTACAAATCTGGATGGAACTGAGAATGAAACAAATACTTAGCATCTGTGGTGGAACTTCACTCTTCTGGATCATAGATATTTTTCTTAAATATTTGGGATTTGATTCCTTGTAGACTGCATGTCCACAAGCCCTATTGCTGGGTGTCTGCTGATCTACGGTCCATCCAGTGGTTGAGAGACGGTGCAGGAAGGAATTTCAGTGCTGCTCTTTAATGAAGGGCAAGGGCCCGTTTCTGTCAGAGGACCTATCTGACTGAGCTGACTCTTGAATTCACCACAGCATTGGGTCCCCAGAAGACAGGGTGAGCTCCTGTCCTTAGCCCAGCTCTGTAATGCTGCTGGAACCAATTGTATTGGCTCTGTTGTTCCATTGGACTATTTCAGTGGTGTAAAGAGAGGGGATTTGCTACTTGGGTAACAGCCTATCCTCCATATTAATCTACCCAGGCCTTCATGCTTCGCATGCAGCGTCGAGCACAATACAGTAGTCTTTTGAGACTGATGGATGCCAAGTTTTTTTTATTGGTAGCACCCAATAAACCATTGGAATATAAAGAGTCAACCACAGACTTTTGCCCCAGGAACGTCCCACAAATCTTTGCCTTCTTCCCTACCTCTGTGTTTAATGACAACTTCTAAAGAGGACTATGGCCACATACCAGTGTGGCACAACTTGAGAAGGCAAGTGTGGGGATAATTTTGAAAGACGTCTAAAGTTAAGACAATACACACTGTCGTTTTGAAAAGTTTCAAGGAAACAACTTTTCCCTTAGCAATGTTGAGGAAAAACAATGATCTAAAGCAGGGGTGTCAAAACTTTTTGGCAGGAGGGCCACATCCTCTCTCTGACATTGTGTCAGGGGCCAAGAAAACTATTTTACATTTCAAATTTGAATAAATTCACATATAAGAATGTATTGGTGTGTATTACAGGGCTTACCCAGGTGTTGGAGAAAGGGATCTTGAGGCTTGCCGAGGGCTGCATCTGGCCCCAGGACCGGGATTTGGAGACCCCTGAATAATGGCAAGTTCTCCAGAGAATAAGATAATAAGTAGAACTTACACCAGTTCTGAAGTAAAATGCTGCTAGCATTTACGGTATTTAATTTTCTTTTTAGTCTACTCACTGCTTCAAAAAGTTATTTCAGATATTTCAACTACATATTGTTGCCCAATGTCATTTTTTTTGGTTCAAGATTATCAATACAGTACCCACCATGAGTCCTAGGTGTTTGCAAAACAATATGAAGAAAAGTTTATGACAACCTGAAATCTTGTTTGCCTGCATTTTGGCCTGAAGTGTTTCTTTTTCTATTATTATTATTGCTGAGTTATAAACAACCCCAAAATAGGAACTTATATATATATATATATATATATATGTTAAGAATGCTGACAGCACCTTATGTACTCTCTAGAGTTGTAAACAGCAGTGCTATAATGAGTCGGGTGCGTGATGCCTTGCACAGGTAGGGATTCATTTTTAGAAACACTAGGCTGCTGATGGCCTACATTTGCACTGCACAGAGTCCTTCACAGAGTTTTGCGGCATTATTTTTCATTTGAAAGGAAGAGAAGAAATATCATTTTAATTTAATTAGTTCTCCTTTTTGCCTAGAGGCTTTCGGAGTTGCAAAATATGTACTCTTGCTCCTACAAATGGCTTGTGAAAGTAACTCTATTGTGTTTCTTTGTCAAAATAGCACCAACCATTTTTTGTTTTTCTAATGAGTTGTTTCAGGGAGTAGGCTCTCTTTAGTTTGTGGAAGGCACCCTGTTGTCTGCATTATTCATTACCAAACCGGTGGCATCTCTTGATTTGAATCAAAGTACAAGCCAGTTCTCAGGCATAACCCTCAGTCTTCTATCACAATCATGAATTATGTAATGTGCGACACTTTTCATGATAACATTTACCCTCCCCTTTCTTCAAGTTAAAGCCACACAGATATTTTCACTAAATAGCTTTATTTACTAAGTTTCCTTATTTTTATTTCCCAAATTAATGTCTATTATCCATATAGTTTATTATGACATTGAAATATACAGTAGCTTTTTTGCCTTTCCAGTTAAAACTATTTTGAGAGCTAACCACACACCTAAATTTTATTAGACAATTTGTTATGCATGGAGTGTCAAGATATAGACTAAACTTAACAGACAAGCACTCATTGATGGCATCATATGTAAGATTTAAATATGCCTCAGTGAATCAATTAGACTTTTTCTGTAGCAGGTACTTGACATACTGCAGAAAAGTCAGCAAAGCACCCAGGTACTGAAATAGCAGTAACAAATATCTCTATTTTTAGACCCTGCTTATTTTAGACCTAGATTTAAGTGTAATGAAATTTTAGAAATAAGCTGCTTGTGAGATAGTATTCTTTTCCAACTTAATTTCAACTCTTTCCTTGTATTGCATATAACTCCCCTGGAGGTAAAGAATAAACCCACTGTAATCATTTGGAGGTAATACTGTGCACTGGTAGAAAAGGAAAATACAGATCAATTCATGCAGTAAGGAGCAAAGATAAACTGGTTAGTGCATCCACTATGTTAACTAATTCTGTTCCAGAATCACAGCACAATATATGTATCTGCAGCTGAGTGTGACGTGCACCACTCTGAAAATAAGAACAAACCAAGAGTGATTAGTCAGTAATAAAGTAACAACAATATTTTGAGTAATTTACTGTTTACTTAGTTCAAGTCTTGCCATTGATTAAGCACAGTGGATTTCAGTATCCATAGGTTGTTCAAATCCTCCCCCTGCTGGATACCAAAAACCCCAGTGAACTGAATTCACAGGTGAGATCAACCAGAGGACCTCCAGATGCGACTGGATGCTTTTTCTTGTCAAATCCACCAGGAGGCCAGGTGAGGACCTTCCAAGTGGGTCTGTGAAGTCAAATCTGTGGGTGTTGAATCTGTGGATAAAGATGTTCCATGTGTGCAAGAGTTATCAAAAACATAGATAAAACTTTGGGCAAACTATAAGGAATGCAAGTAAGGAGCTCATGCCACACCTGCTCAAATATATGTGCTGGGAACTAAGTCAGGTATGAGTAGATGGGCTCGCAGACGTAACACACGTGTTTATCATTATCTAATGGTATGCCCATAGGAACTCAATGGTAGAATAAATGGTTTGCATGCAGAGGGTTTCAAGTTCAATCCCTTTTTTAAAGAAAACCAGGATAGCAGCTGATAGTCATTATTTGACTCTAATTACCTTGATGGGCCTCACTTCTTATCATGGCACAATTCCTAGACATTTCTTCTGTTACTCAGGCCTCTCCAGTGATGTGATTCAAAGAAATTAACAACCAGTTCTATACCCATCTGGCAGCCACTTTTAAAAGGCTATTTTTAAACTTTATATGTCCTATCATAGAATCATAGAATCATAGAGTTGGAAGGGACCTAGTAGGTCATCTAGTCCAACCCCCTGCCTGCAGCAGGAAATCCCCCTAGAGCATCCCCAACAGGTGCTTGTTGAGCCTCTGCTTGAAGATCCCCAGTGAGGGAGAGTCCACCACCTCCCTTGGAAATCTGTTCCACTGCCGAACCGCCCGAACTGTCAGGAATTTTTTCCGGATATCCAACCGGAATCTCCTCTCTTGCAGTTTGTACCCATTGGTTCTAGTTCTGCTTTCAGAAGCAGCTAAGAACAAATGAGCCCCTTCCTCCCTATGACAGCCCTTCAGGTATCTGAAGAGGGCAATCATGTCTCCTCTTAGCCTTCTCTTCTCCAGGCTGAATATCCCAAGTTCCCCCAACCTTTCCTCGTAGGGCTTCCCTTCCATCCCACTGATCATTCTTGTTGCTCTCCTCTGGACTTGCTCCAGGTTGGCTGCATGTTTCTTAAAGTGAGGTGCCCAGAACTGAACACAGTACTCAAGGTGAGGTCTAACCAATGCAGAATAAAGAGGAACTAGAACTTCTTGCGACTTGGAAGCTACAGTCAAGAACAACCGGTTCTATAGAGTAGGTGTGAATTTGGAGTCCACCACTGGGCCTGTCCCATTTCTCACCATTCCTCATCAACTCCATCGCGCTTGACTTCTCAATACCACAGCACTTGTGCCTGGTACACAAGGCACAATTTATTATAAAAATTTATTATAAAATCTGAGATCGCATCAAAAGCACCGATTTTCCGAACCCTTGAACCAGTTGGGAAAATATTATGATAGTCATGAACAAGAATTTAGCCACCCTGCACATCACAAAATAAAGGACAAAAATCAAATGGGGTTGGACTGAGGTCAGAGATTTTTCTAGAAGCTAATGGCACAGCTATACTCCCTCGCACTGAGCCAGGGGCATAGACAGCTATAATTACCAGCAAGGTTCTTATGCATCCACAATGACATGTCTGCGCTTCTACCAACTCACAGTTAAGCTTTAGGGAAATCCTAAATTAGCTCTTCCCCCTGGAGACCTTTAGAAACTGAAAATATTTGGTTGATGAATGAAAAATCCAGAGCAGAGAAATAGAGAGCAGGGCAGTTGTTACAATCCCAGTCTGGTGATCCATGAGTCAAATTAAACCTGGGGGTGTCATTTGTGAATTGTTCAACATGAGGACTATATTTTGTGACTACATTTTATTAACATCCATTATCATGAATTATTACAAAAATACAGCAATGCCATAAATGAGTAGTCCAGCTCTAATGGTTTAAATTAATCCAAACAAGAATTATTGTTAATACTCTGTTAATGCACAAAATCTTATTCAATAAATGTTGGATCAGTCTTGATTCGTCCCCATTTATGAATAATGATGGGGTTTCATTATTATTGTTGCTGTAGTTACTGTTTTCTACAAGGGCAGTGGTTCTCAAACTGTGCGTCAGAACCCATTGGTAGGTTGCAACTTTGTTTTAGGTGTGTTGCCAAAGGGTGATGGAAAGATCAGATAATTAATTGCCTCAAGCCCTGAGGCTATGCAAAAATCAGATACTGTAGTTGCTAATTAACATGTAAAGGACTCGGCTCCTGCAGTTTGCAAGCAGAGAAAAGAGAGAGAGAGAGAGAGAGAGACTTGAGGGTCTTTTCCTGGTTATTGTTACTTACAAACAAACAGAAATTCTTTCTATATATCCTTTTAAAAAAGTCTGGTACCTAAGTGGGTCCTGATAGTGTGTCATTTTAAAACGTGTGCCATTTAAAAAAATGAATCCTACTACTAAAATGTTTGGGAACCACTGTTGTAGTCAATATAGAGGAAGAATAATGGAAATCTCTCATTTCTCTTCACATTTTAACTATTTTGCTTCTGTTTTGAAACTTTCAAGATGATCCTGAAACTTTCAGGATGCTTTCCTCAGCATCCTGAAGAAGCTGTAGTCATTTGAAGGCAGTCATTATGTGTGCTCTATCATATTGCTTATTGTTTGAGCATCCTTTTCTCCCACCACTGATAAAGGATCCTGCGTTGAGTCAGGACATTGGACCATGGAGCCTTTAGCATCTCTGCTAACCTCTGCCCCTCTATTCTGTTTCTTTTCATATGGTCACCTGTGCTTTGTTTGACCCTGGAAATTCCCTTTTTTGGTACTGGCATAGTATATCAGCTTTTAAATAAAACCTATTGCCTTTATATGATTTCAGCTGCCTGATCTTGGGAGGGAGAAGGTTGCGATGTATCTCATACTGTCACATTTCATTACTGTTTCATTTTAAGAAGGTTCCCCAAATCAGATGTGGAGAGAAGCTCTCCAATGCGACATCTTGGAAGAAGTAGGACTGCTTTAAAAAAAAAAAACAAATAAAACATCACACATGATAATTGGGCTCTTCCATTACCTCTCTCTGTGTCTCTCTCTCTGTCTCTGTCTGTCTGTCTGTCTGTCTCTGTCTCTCTCTCTCGCCATTCCTTGCCTTCAAAGTCTGCCTTCCTTCTCTCTCACTCACTCACAAAGTCTCAGTAGATATGGTGCTGCTGAAAAGGGGGTGCTAGGTTAGCACAATTACTTGTGGGTCAAATAAACAGCATCCATGGGCCATTTCAGCCTGCGGGCCTAATGTTCTGAAATCAGAATTTCAGAAATTGTGATTTACCCAAAACGTTCCCAGTAAAACAGCAAGAAAAGAAAATAAGGAATGGGGAGACCAAACACACACACACACACACACAATTTTCTGAAAGGACTTGCCATTACAGGATAAGAATTCAGACTGAGATTAAAAGGAAAATCCTCTGTGATACATTTATCAGTGAGTGACCCTGATCAGCCATGATTCATCACAGGCTGACAGTGGCAAAATAAGTCAGAATTACACAATAAACAGGTTAAAATGGTTTAAAGATTATTGACACTTAAATTTTATTTAGAGATGAGGATAAAAAGAGATCATAAAAACAGAAAGGTGAAGTTTTCTAAAACTTTATAGATTGTATCTGAACATCTTACCTCTGTTTAAATGGCTTCTTCTGAAAGCGAGCATACTGAATCACAAGTAGGTGTGCATAGTTACTTTACAGTGCAATCCTAACTAGGTATACTCAGAAGTAAACCTTACTGTATTCAATAGGGCTTTCTCCCAGGAAAGTGTGTACAGGATGGGAAATTAGCACTGTTAGTCCCAGATAAGTATGCACAGGATTGCTTTTTGAGACATAGCCCATGCACTTCCCAATAAAAAATGAGACAAGATCATACTGGAATATAAATTGGGCCAGTTTTATTGAAAATCAATCATATACTTGTGCAATTCTGCAGTGAGGGTGACCAGATGTCAAAAACTCCAAAAAAAAATACAAGCATCCCCAAAATGCAGAACACCCAAAAAATGAAGGACACTTATGTGTACTGCTTTAATTGGATTAATTTAAACACTATATATCTTATTTATAAACACTATATATCTTATATCTTATTAATTTAAACACTATATATCTAATTTAAACACTATATATCTTAAATTTAAAATTTATTACAGAGTCATGGAATTGACCTGTAATTGTGGAGTAAAATTTCAAGAATATTTGTGGGCCCTGGGCTCCACTGGAACAAAAATATAGGGACCAAAACATGTTGCACCTCTTTTCACCCCCTTAGTGGTTAAATTTCTAAAAATCAGTTCTTGGTAGGTGCTCACATCATGAAAAGAATACACTCCCCAAATTTCATGCTTCTAGTTCTAGGGGTTTGGGCTTGGCATTGATGAGTATTATGTATATGTATATACATATGAGTATTATGATTATGTATATATAGAGTATTAATTACAAGAAGGCCACATGCTGCCTACTCACAAGGAAAAGGAGGACACTGAAGTTTTTTTCAAGGCACAAAGCTAAAAAAGGAGGATTTGTCTTGGAAAAATAAAACATATGGTCACCCTGGTCCAGCTTTACAACTTCCTCACCTTTAATTCAAACATGCAACCTAGCCAAGTTCACATCTGTTCCCCTTTGGGGTACTCCCACTCTAACTGTAAGCTGCAGCCCATTAACTGCCTGCCAGAACCATTCTGTGCCACTCAATGGGTAAAGGCAGCTGGACTGCTCTGGAAACCAGTTGAGGTCAAATTTGCAATCCAGGCAGGAAGGCTCACCTCCCAGCTTCCCTGAGCCCAACACCTCTATGGCTCCAATCCTAACCTCTAGTTGGGCTGACATAAGCCCTGGCATATGTTCCCCGCTTGTAGAGTGCACAGGCATATGCCAACCTCCCACCACCACCATGGGAAGATATGTCAGGTGAGGTAGGCCAGCTAAATTGGTTAGGATTGTGCCCTATGAATTGGTAGTGGCTCACCTACTGACTTCTGTTTACATCTGGGTGGACACCAAATTTCTATTCCTCCGTATTGGAAAAGTGGGTTCTGCAGTTTTAAGCAAGCAGAATATTCAGAGGAAGAACCCTGTTACTATGATCCAGTTAGCTTGCTTCAATCAAAAAATACATACAGAAGCAGAGGATATTAAAGTTTCAAAAGATTTCAGACTCTCAGTTGTATACATCTTCTGGAACAAGAAAGCTCCTACTGTGTACAGTATGGAACAGTGAACTCTATAGCTGTTCCCTTTCAGTGCAATCCTAACCCTGTCTTAGGCCAGCACAAGTCCTGATACAAGTCCATAGAGAGCAAGTGAAGAGACTCAGGTGCTTGGACAATATGCTTTCCTCCAACTGGGGAGGCCATGCAATAGCCCATGTGTGCCATATGCCAAACCACAATTTGTGAGCTAGTTGCATTTCTTAAATTCAACTATGGAAAACTTGGTTTCTACAATCAGAAAAGAAAACCACAAATTATATGGGGTTTCTTATCATGTCAAAGCTGCATCTGTGTACTTTCAGTCATTGCTGTGAAACCAGGAGAGCTAGAAATGTATGGCTGATATAAAAATGAAAGGGTGGTTTGCCCAGATTCGTAGAAAAGACCTCCTTCTACAGAAAAACCAAGGAACCTCAAGCCATATGCTTCCCAT
Organism: Cryptoblepharus egeriae; assembly: GCA_030015325.1. NCBI lineage: Eukaryota > Metazoa > Chordata > Lepidosauria > Squamata > Scincidae > Cryptoblepharus > Cryptoblepharus egeriae. The sequence continues at coordinate 120,802,553 of JAREYC010000003.1, read as the reverse complement.
TCAAAAGGAAAACAATTCTATCTTGCCCAGCTGTAAAAGATTTTAAAAAGAGATCAGATGCAAAGCACAACAGAAAAAATGCATGTTTTAATAAGGAATTTTATCTCTCAGTACATTTTATGGTCCAAGAAGCATGATTTTCCCACTCTGTTGAGAGCTTTCCCATTTGATAGCACCAAGTGGAATGGTTAATGAGCTTTCCCATATGATAGCGAGAAAATGCTCACCTACCTTTGTGTGGGGACCTGCAGGTTTTTCAGCAGGAGCCCAGTGCGCACGTTCTAGCTAAATATAACCATATGGCATGGTAGGGAATCTTGTAATTTCATACCTTGTGTTTTTAAGTAACAGTGAAGACAAACATTAGCAGTGAAGTATTCATTAATTGTCTTTGCATCTGCTATCCCCGCAGAGCCAAAGCAATTGAGACTTTTTGTTTAGGGCATCCAAAAAGAAAACATTCAAGCTCCATCAAATGTATTTTCAGCCCCAAAGTCACCTGGTTTTTTTCAGATGACCAGGCTGTGTAAGAGCTGAAAGAGAAGAGGGGAAGTGTGGATGAAGGAAAGATGGCAGAGTATCCTTATGTCCTCCTCACTGCTAATCACTTACATTGTGTCTGTCAGTGGGATTTAGTTCAACGGGATGGTACAGGTGGTACTGGTACATCTTATTCCCTGGGTGCTGCAATCATGCTTTACAGCAAGTTTGCAACATCCAGCATTGGACTGGGATTGTGTCCTCTACTGGGGGTGGTACTTGGACAAAACATGCACTCCTTATAGTCACATGTGACTACCACAGGCAAACTTATTCCTTTTTATAAACATAAAAATACATATGCATTATCCCCACAGGAGGATGATTCACACTAAGAACACAATCCTAACCATGTCTACTCCGAAGTAAGCCCCATTGTGTTCAATGGGTCATACTCGCAGGAAAGTGTCTTTCAAGTTGCAGCCTAAGTGTCTGATTTTCCCACACTATTAACCACATAGTAAACAAGAGATGTAGTGGATCAGTAGTTAAGACACCGTGCCCATCAATCAGCAGGCTGGGGTTCAATACTTGGGTGCTACAAGTGGAGTGAGGTCCTGTCCCTTGCCCAACTCATGCCAACCTAGCAGTTCCAAAACATGTGATCGCAAGTAGATAAACAGTAGATCCTCAGTAGGAATGTAACTGCGTTCCTTGAGCCTTGTTGTAGAGTCATGCCCGCCACATGACCTTGGAAGCATCTTTGGACAATGCTGACTCTTCAGCTTAGAAATGGGGTGAGCACTGCACCCTAAATTCGGTCACAGCTAGCAGTACAACCTGCAGGGTTTACCTTTACCTTTAAACAAATTCAAAGAGGCCCCCATTATCCATGGATCCTGTGTGCTGCATCCTATATGCTGCATGGATCCTGTAGGCTGCATGGATCCTGCACCCTCAGAGGCTTCTCTGGGCCTTATAAGGCATAACAATCACTTCTGTTTTAATGTAAAACTGAAAATCACTTTTTTTGGTCTTTTTTCAGTCTGAGGCCCATATATGTATATTGACTTACATGGAACTGGGAAGAGGAAGGTGGATTATTTTCTAAAGGAGCAGTGTGGGCTAAATATGATATGGTTCTGATATAAATCAGGTGTTGACAGATATTGTAATTTTTCCCCAAACTTGAACTTCAAATCTATCATTTTGAAAAACAAGGCTTCCATTCTCGGGATGCTTTGCAGGGAGCAAGCCTCACTGAACGAGGAGGGACTTACCCTACAATCCAGAGTAACTACGGGAGCACGTAAGAGACTTTACGTGCACCTGTAGTTACTACATCACCTAGTGAAAACCTATGGGAAATTCATTTTGCAATCCAGAACAAATTGTTCTTACACCGGAGCAAGGACTCCCCGTAGTTACTCTGGATTGCACCCTTACTCTTGTGTGGATGTGCATGGGACTAAATACTAATTGCTTCATATCAACACCTACTGCCAAAACACAAATAATATCAGAAGTGTGCTCTCTCTTAGGTTCCTGTCCATTATTGTAGCTCTATGCCTCAGTTCCCTGTGTGTAAAACTACAATGATAGCAAAGTGTTCAAGAAGAGCTTTCTATTACCAATGGAAAGCCTATAATAAAGACCACCATTCTCTTCGCCACACTAACAGGTCCATCAGAAGAGAGGGTTGATTGACAAGCAGCCATCGAAGATACTTTGCAATAAGAAATCTCTCTCTGCAGTACATGATTTACTGAACGAATATGGGAACACAGCAGTGTTGATGAATCCATCCACCCAAAACAGGCTGCCTAGTGGAGCTGGTCTATAATGAAAGCCTTGGTTCAGACAGCAGACTTATTTTCTTCTCCAGCATCTTGCTAATCTGTAATGTCAGCGTTTGCACAAACTGTGGTTTTCTCAGTAGCCTGGGAGCTGCTGCTGTTCCGACTACCACCGGGGCTTGCTTTTGACATCTCATCATTGATAATCATGGCAGGAAATGGGTTTGGATGAGAGTTAGAGCACATGGCTTGGCCAAAGGGTGCCTCCGATGTAAGCCGTGGGCCAGATCCCTTGTGTGCCTTCTGCTGCTTTTGTAATGATAGGCATCGCTTGACAAGATGATGCCACAGCTGCTGCCGGAGAATGGATTTGGGACCGTCCTGGCTGCCACCACTGCTGCTGTGTTTTTCCTGTGTTATTAGAGGGAGCCAATGAGATGCCCAAGGCCAGGCACAGACAGGGTGCCCCTGCGTGGCTTGTGTGATCATGCCTGTTGCCTCAGGTATTGCAGCTGCAAATATCGACACTGTCAAGGAGGCCTTAATATCTCACAGGAAGCCTGCAGATGTGCCTTGCCCTTTCATTTGTGTCCCTGCCATTGCCAGATCTCATGCCTTGAGGCTCCATTCATGTTGACTCTCTCTGTAGCTAAGCTTGAGAGCCTTTGTTTTGCTTATTAACATTTTTATTTTCTTTGCTTCTATATAAATGGCAGCTATTTTTCATAAGGCAGCTTTCTACCAATTTTATGACAGACTGTTCACCAGAAGAGAACCCTTGTTTTAGAGAAACATGCATGCTTTATTTATGTACCATACATATATTTATTTGGCTACCTGTGCTGTGTTTGGGAGGAGAAGGAGGCTTAGACAAAAGCAAAAGTATTAACATAAAACAATAAATAAAATAGTGTGTTCCGTGCCCAGCTTATTTTATTGGTAATTTATCTGTTCCCCTAAAATCTCTCCATAGCCATTCCTCCATCATGATGACATTTTTAAAAGTCATCTGCCTGGTCACAATTTTACTCCTCCAGTTAAGTATATTGTCATCATATGCTCCAAAGTTTGCAGCACTTTTTGACCAATCCCACCTATTGCACCTTGCTGTTTTCTAACATTGAAACTTCTTGCCTACTTACCAGATTTATCTTTGCAGCAAACTGCAGTGGCTTCAGAAAGTGACAAATTGATAATGCACAAATGTAGAGGCTGGATCTTGCCTCTACAGGCTGGCACATAGAGGTGCACCAGCACAGCATACTCTCAGGAACGTATAACAGATAATTTGTGACACTCCCAGGCTGGTGCAAACTGGTCCAAGGTACACTCAAGACTGCATCCTCACTTGCATCAATATGTCTGGCTCAGAGACATAGGGTGCAATCCTAATCTCCAGTTAGGCTGGCATAAACCCCAGCATAAATTCTAAATTGACCTGGGGATGTCACAAAAGTGCCATAAAGCACTTCTGCCTCACTTCTGAGGAATTAGGCCAGTGCAGAGGCATGTACAGATGCCCCCACACCACCATGTGAAGTTATGCCAGGTGAGTTATGCCAGCCTAAATTGGTTAAGATTGAGTCCATAAACCCGCATCCTTTGGGCAGATGTGAAAGATGCCCCTTGCATGTTCCATCAGAAGCCTGTAAAAGAGACATATATCTTATTTTCAGTGTGATTAAATGCCAGGGACTTCCCATGAACTATCCCCTCCCCAATGAACTATCATAGCTACGAAGACTTATTGTGGTGCCATCTGTGCATCCCATTAGGGTAGCAAGTGCCTGCATCGTCAGAACTGTCTCACAATGACAGGGCATTCTTCCATATATGAAAAGAATGCCAGGGGCTTAGCATGTCTGGAAGCAGCGCAGTACATTTATATTAGTTACATTTGTATTTTGCTCCTGGGGATTAGTAAAGCTGGTGGAAGGGACAGCTTTTAGCTTCTGTTATAACAGAATATTCTGTAGGATGCCATTTTTTTATTCCTTAATTATTTGTATTTGTTTTTATCTCTACTTTGACTTACACTGAGGCTTTGGGGCAAGATGTCAAGAAATGAAAGTAGATTAAGAAATGTCTGCAAAAACATTAATTAGTAGTGAAAGCCTCTCTGTGTGTACACTTTACACCACCGTCTCCAGTGTTGCTGTACTTTAGATCTTGTCAGACTGTTTTTCCAGTTCCAAAGAGAAGCGGGCTGAGAAAGAAGTGATTTTTGACAAATACTGAAGGACTCTGCAATAAATTCTACATAATCCACCCTCGAGCTACCTTTGAGAGCTGCTTCCTTAGCAAGGCCTCTGGAAACAGCAAAATGGCTGCCAGTGGGATAAATCTTATATCTTTCTTTCCTCTGAACTGGATTTTTTTTGCATTTTTCTTATCCTTTGTAGACAAATAAATTGATTATCGTAGGACTATTATTTCAAACAGGTTTTTATGCTGTGTCATGTGGTTGAGATTGTTGTTCTTTGACTTTTATTGCTTTGTTATTTTGTATGTGGTTTTGCATCGATGTTGTTATAAGTCATCTTGGCTGCATAGGGAAATGTCTTCTGAATGTTAGAAATAAAAAAATAAAGAAAAGACAGCAGTACTGTGAAATCATTCCTCTCCCTCTCAAAGTGCAATAAAGAGAAGAAAAAGAAAAATTTTAGAGCAAGGATTTAAGAGATATGAGAGTTCCCCAAAACCTTTGCTGCCCCAAAACCATTGCTAACTGGGCAAAGAGGCACTGTTCAAAGTGGTGTCTTCTGGTGGCGTAGCTAACGATCATGTAGTTGGGTGCTAAGCTCAAAATATGATGTCCCAACCAGAAGTGATGTCATGCATGAGCTGTTAGAGAAAGGAAATTAAGGGAAAATACACCTCCTCCCCACCACCAGATTGCCACACATTTGTACTTCTCCATCCCCAAGCTAGGGGCATAGCTAAAACATCTATTTGCTATCTGGGATTGAAGATGATATTGTATTGCCCACCCAACAAAATCAAATTTAATTAAGTAAATAAAAAGTGATTACAGATTCTGTGCTGGGGCAAATAGGGATGGTTATTATATCCCTGTTAAATATAAGAGCACCACTTACAAGTGACTCTTTGCCCAATTAAAAGAGACCACTGTATTATAATATATAGAAATGGAAACTGATTCATCTTAGGTGCAGTCCTAACCTACGCTGGCACATCGGTCTTCCTGTTCCCTTGATGATGCAGAGAGGCAAGCGCATGCCTGTGCCCAGGGCTAACCTTCCCCCAGGAGTTACACAGAAGTCTTGTATGGCACTTTTGTTACATCCCTAGGTCAGCATATGATTTATGCCGGGGCTTAGGCCAGAATAACTGGAGGTTAGGATTGCAGCCAAAACCACCTTAGTAGTTCCGTACAATATTCGTGATTACATTTCTTTGGTTCTCACAGCAATCAAACTTGTAGGTCAGTTTTGAGTTAAGAAAATCCAGTTTTTGTGGATTGATGTTTTCATTTTCTGGTTAATTGGCCATAACGTTTGATGTTTCAGTGAAGTTTGTTTCATTGCATTCTGCATTAAATTATCTTTCTAATGATATATAACATGATGGACTCAGTGGTGGGCTCCAGCAGGTTCGCACCTACTCTATAGAACTGGTTGATAACGAGAGATAGGACATATAAAGTTTAAAAATAGCCATTTAAAAGTGGCTGCCAGATGGGCATAGAACCTGTTGTTTATTTCTTTGAATCCCATCACTGATGATGGTAATATTATTCAAACATATCCCATTATTCACAATTTTGGCCACTACGGTGAAGTTCAGCTTGTTACTCCCCTAAAGCTTATTGTCCAGTGCAACTGCAACTGCAACATCCTACACCCATCAGCTGTGTCACTGGTGTCTTCTTATATTTAGCAGGAGGAGAGCAATTCTCCCTCTTCTTCTTTTCCAGTGGTTGTTTCTGATTTCTCCTTTTTACCTTTTAGATGATAAACTCTTTGGAGATAAGGAATTATTTGTCTATTTATTTTTCTATATAAACCGCTTTGTGAACTACTCCTACTGAAAAGTGGTATATAAACATTTTCAAGGCCCAGTCCTATACTCTGCTGGTCCCTTACAGTGCAGTGGTGTCAAAATGGCCATTGCTGTATCCTATTAAGCCAGAGCAGCATCTGGAGGTCTGCTCTTGGTAAGGGAACAGTGGTAGCCTTACCTTATGTAGAATCCTAGCAGTCCCAAAAGGTAACCTTTGAGTTGCACCAGCTATTTATCTGGTGCAGGAAACCTTGGACAGGCTCTGAGACTTGGGAGGTGGATGGGATTTGGTGATAGTTTCTTCCCCCACTACTCCCCTTAGGCATGAACCACCCCTGAGCATCTTTCCCCAAGCTGGTTCTGCCCCACCACCACTTATCCCTGCCTTCCTCCCACTCTGAAGTGCCTTCCTGCTGCTTGGCAGAATACATTGGCTGTTGCTTCAGACTGTCATCCCACCACCACAGCGTTGACTGGTACTGGCCTCTCCATCAGTGTCCCTGTTCTTTGCATCCCCTGGCACATTTGCGCTGATCATTGTAGGGGAGTCTGCAGGCCATTTATGCTGCCCCAGCATAGGTTCAGGCTGTTAATAATAATAATAATAATAATAATAATAATAATAATAATAATAATAATAATAATAATAATAATAATCCACGTACATCCACATATTGATGTTGACAGGCTGTACCTGCCTAGAAGTTCAGGGGGCAGAGGACTTTTGCAAGTGTAGCAGTCGGTGGAAGAAGAAAAACATGCCCTAGCAGATGATGTGCGAGAGAGCCAGGAATCTGCTCTTATTGAAGTCAGCAGGAGAAAGTTGTTGAAAGTGCAGCAGACCAACTATGAATATTGCAATAGTGCAATTCAGGCTTGGACTGCCAGTTGGCAGACTAAAGTATTGCATGGCCAGTTCCTTGCCAAGATCGAAGGAAAGGTTGATCAGGATAAGACCTGGTTGTGGCTGATGAGTGGAACACTGAAGAAGGAGACGGAAGGCCTGATACTTGCTGCCCAAGAACAGGCAATCAGGACAAATGCCATCAAGGTCAGAATTGAAAAATCAGCCCATGACCCCAAATGCCGGCTCTGCAAAGAAGCAGATGAGACCATTAACCACATTCTAAGTGGCTGCAAGAAGATTGCGCAGACTGACTACAAGCTGAGGCACAACTCTGTTGCCCAGATGATCCACTGGAATCTATGCCAAAAGTATCATCTGCCAGTGGCAAAAACTGGTGGGACCACAAGCCTGAAAAAGTGGTTGCAAATGAGCAGGTCAAGCTTCTGTGGGACTTCAGGATACAGACGGACAAGGTCTTGGAACACAACACTCCAGATATCACCATCATAGAAAGCAGTCAGGTGTGGCTTGTTGACATCGCCATACCAGGTGACAGCAGAATTGAGGAGAAACAGCTGGAAAAGATCTTCCGCTACCAAGACCTAAGAATCGAATTATAGTGGATCTGGTGTAAGCCAGTGCAGGTGGTTCCAGTGGTAATTGGCACACTGGGTGCAGTGCCCAAAGACCTTGGCAGGCACCTGAAAACTCTTGGCATTGACAAAATATCACTCTGCCAACTGCAGAAAGCTGCTCTTCTGGGATCAGCACGAATTATACGCCGCTACAACACACAGTCCTAGACTCTTGGGAAGGGTCCGACTGGAGAAGTGAATGAAACCAGCACGAAATTGTTTGCTGTGCATTTATGTTTGATTTTCAATAATAATAGTAATAATAATAATCACTTTGATAATAATAATCAGTTTAAGTCTGAAAGAGAGATTTCATCTTCTCAAAGACAACCCACTGCAGTTTTATTATAGTCTTATAAAAAGTTGATAAGAGTCCAGGATGTTACAACCCTGGAGAATGAGTTAATATTTGTGAATTATCTTAATGACCATATTGTTACAATTTCACAAATAGAACATAATTTAGTAATAAGCCATCCAAATGGCATTAAAGTCATAATAACGTGGCTGAAATGAACTTGCATTTTATTAATGCGGTCATAGACTAATTTCATGACTTACAACGATTAGCATAATGTTGATGGTTTCTCTCTGTAATTACATTTGACACCAATACATTTTCGTTCACCCAATTCATGGTTCCAAAACGAAAGTACGGGAGAATAACTCTCTCTCTCTCTCTCTCTCTCTCTCTCACACACACACACACACACACACACACACACACACTCACTCACTCACATAAAACTCTGAAGAGATTCTCTATTCTTTTTGCAAGTTTGGTCATTCTCTTAGCCACAGCTCTAATTAACGGAAAGAAGGGGAAAAAAGTAGCTTCAGTACAAAATAGCCAAGACAGGAACCTATGGTAAGTTCCGGCTACAATGTAATTGGATGCCGCAATTAAGGAATAAACTAATTGAAATATTCCCTAGTTTACAGAAGTATTTCATTGACACAGGAATCAGTGGACCTTTCATAGTCACTAGAAATAAATTATTATACCCTTACTGTCAAAACAATTTCAGATTTCATGTTTATTCTCTCCTAAGCCTTCCAGGTTAGTTCAGTTTTTAAATCACATAACAGAAGAGCTTCAGGGGCTGGCATCTCTGTGATTTATAACACAAAGGAACAATTATTTCCACATGTAAAACTGTCCTTTTAAAAAAAAAAAGGTACGATAAACAGCTGTGACGAGCATCTTTAGGAAATCAGAGAGACCTGCTTAAATGTATTACCAACAGCAATAATCCAAAGGAGGGAGCAGAGAGGAATACAGCCATTAAGCTTCCCAAGCACTCTGTGCATATTTGTGGAACTACATGAAGTATTCAAGTATCCATGCAAAAAACCAGAAATGAAAAGCCAAAACCTTTTGTCTTAATCCTCTAAGGAGCAACTAAGCAATATACAGGAATGGGGCGTGACATGTCATTTATCAAGCTGTGGTGCTCCTATTGTGGAGAAGAAAAAAACAACCCTAAAAAGGTGAAACAATTAATGAAGCATATAAGCTCTGCCTTGAGAGATGGGATTTGCCTTTGTCTTTAGAGATGTAGCAGGTCTTTCCGGCTAATTCTCAAACCAGGCTGCTGGTGTGAGTCAAAGAGACCCAGGGATACAGCATCCAACTTAAAATGGAAGCAACAGGTGGTACGAAGCTATTATTTTCAAGAAAACTGTTTAAAAATAATAAAGTTTTCTGCGGTGACCTGACATTTTCTTTGGGGAAAGTTTGATAAGCATTAATTTGGTCTCATTTACATGCATCAGAAAAAAATAGCCTGTAGCTGTGCAGAATGTGAGAATGCTCTCTGCACTATGCAAACTACATTCGAAACACCTTGAGATGGCACTGCATAGGAACGAGTGAGAGGAGAGACAAGAGGAGCGCTGGCTTCAAAAGTTGATTTTGCTTATTCCATATTAAGTATCAGCGGATGCTGTTCACTGATTTATTAAACAAATGAGCAAAGCAACATTAAAAATAAATCGGTTCCCAGAGTTCTATATTCCCCTCAGTTAAAAGAAATATCCTGCCAGCTAAGTGTAGCATGGGTATTACTTCAGGTGTCAGGTGTCAGTGGTGACAGTGGTTAACCTCAGTTAACCACTAGGATGCGTGTCACCCAATGCAGGAGGCCAGTGCGTCACCCCCATACATTGGGCAGGGCAACAATATGAATGGTGGGCATGGTTATTTGCCATTGCCCCGACTCCACTGGTTTTTTTAGCCATACATTTTAATAAAGTGATTTGTTTCACTGCATTCTGCTGTAAATTGCACATTCAAAGGTGTGTAACATGATGGGATTATTTCTACAAATTTTAGCCATTTAGTTCATGTGCTGCCACCCCCTTCAAGGGTGCCTCCTTTCTAGCGCCCTAGTAACATCCCTGATCAGGACCATTTTGGAAGTCTTGTACTCCCTTGGACTGACGTTCCACTCTAGCAAAGGAATTCTTGATTACTCACCAGTAAACACAGCTGTGCAGTTCACATCCATTTTCAATGAATTTCAATGCAATCATCAGGGACCTATTTCAGGGGTGATTTGTGGGGCTGTGTTCATTAGATCAGAACAATTCTGGTGCCCTTAGATTCCTCTCAGCCTGCCCTTTCTAATGAACTTTTGCACATTTGCCTGCTCACGAGTATAGCCATGATATGGGTCACTTTCACTTCCATAGAGTTCAATGCATATTTTTAATTTTTTGTTTTTTGGCCATAACATTTGATAAGGAGATATTTCAAAATTGATTTTTGCATTGGATTCTCTTCTTCAATACGAATCCAACAGTATATGACCTGATGAGGTTGGATGCACCATAACAAAGTTATGTGCACTTTTAGGTTTTAAGTCCCCCAGTGCGCGTCACCCGCCCGGGCGCGTCACCCGGTGGGAACCACATCACCCGCACCACTCTGGTGATTCCACTGCATCTGACAACCCCTGACTGGAAAGGGTGTCAAAGTAGTTGAATTGCTGTGCCCATCCTGATACTGACAGCCTTGGTGATGGACTTTGCAATTCAAGCTTAAGGGGACCACAACCTTGCGTTTCTGAGCCCACCATCTCTTACAATTATTTCTGCGTCTTCTACTTGTTATAATAAGATGCCTACTGAATCCCTAATCCTCCTGTCTATCCCAATTAAACCATTGAATAATGGCCTCCCAGGCTGAAACACTGTACCTCAATTTGTCACCTTTGCCACATGCCATAGCATTTACCACATGCTCCCATTTTGACAAGCAGCAAATATTCCTACAAGGGTGACCAGCTAATCTCTAATCTCTAATCTGTCTTTTGGGTGAGTGGACTGGGTCCCAAGATTACCAGAATCGGAATGTGAGGATGCATCCTGCACACTAAAAGTGCTCCTTTGGTTTCCCTTCTGGGGTGACTCACCATCTCATCCAGCAACTTTTTCCTTCTTATTGCCTCATCTACAGTGCGAAAAAGAGAATCCAGCCTCAGTCCAAACTGTGGAGGGCTGAGATTTGTATAATAGTTGTGAAAGATGCTTGTTATCCACTTCCAAAAAGTGTTAGTGACACTGTGACAAGAAAGATTTCACTGATGAAGATCCCTATCACAGTAGTCTGTCCCCCGTCCACTCCCCCTGGTTAATCCTTAAGTGATGAAGCAACCTTATTTGTTAATTTTTCAGGCTAATTAAAAAAAGTTCTGGTTTTTGCTTCCATTTGCCCTTTCAGGGCAACATCGTACTTAGATTTTTCCCATTATAAAAAGAAAGTTGGTTCTGGCTGTGACCTTTGTGAAAGGCTTTTGTAATGTACCTCTTTTTCCACCCCTCTTTTTGTTTCAAATGTCCTGGTTGTGGCGACACACACCATCAGCCTGAGGAAGAAAGAAGTGGTCTCCAAGGCCTGCAACCCTCTCTTAAGAGTACATAATTAGAAATCTTTCCAATTTATTATTTTGCACCAAACCCTGGCCTTTGACAGCTGCCATTCAAGAATTCTTTTCTCCGAGCAGGAGGAATGCATAGCATCCGGAACAATACACACTTTATTGTGTGGGTTTAATTATCCTCTAGTGGGAAATCACAGTGCTAGCCTGTCTTCATTTTTATGTATTCAAGTTTAAGGATTTCAATGACATACACAATTTTAACTTTATTTTTCAAAAAGTTCCTGCTTGATCCCAGTGTTCACAGCCTCAGGGTAAACACAGCAGTTCTCCGATATTAATTTAGACAGTCACAACTTCCTGCCTAAATAATTTGCTGGCATGCGGCCAGTCTTCATAATAAACTTACATACAAAATAAATAATTAAGCTTTTCCCATGTTCAATCAATACTATTGATTCATGCTGCACCTGAAATCAAATTGTACATTAGTGTTTTTCTTCTTACGGCAGATTCGACAGCAGGGACAGGTAATGCTCAGGTTTTTATTTGTTTTTTTATCAGATCTTGAATTTCGCATCATTTCAGTGGTTAGTTTTCTTTTGGGTGAAACAAATCTATACCACATATAGACATTTGGAGCAGCCATGCTTGTATAGCTCTTTCCTAGCATACAATTGGGAAAATATTGGATTGAGGAAGACATGACAACTATAGCACAATCCTATGCACTAACAACACAATCCTATGCACGTTTACTTAGAAGTCAGTCCCATTGTGTTCAGTGGGGTTACTCCCAGGAAAACATTCACGGGAGTCATGATGAGAGCATAATGCCGCTGGTGTGTTTTAACTTTGCAAAGGAAATAGTAGCTGCAGGACTATTGTGGCTAACAAATTAGCTTCGCTACTCCCCTGTTCCCATTTCAACTGTGGACAACATCTTGGCTCCTGTTTTTTAAATCAGGAAATGACATTTAATTGTAGGCTACGGTTACCTTAACTAAATCTGATACCTTTGGCAACTCTGATTGCATGAATGCATCCTTTTTATGGCTACATATTGAATGACAACAGGATTCCATTTATTAGGGTGGAGATGGAAGCTTTGGTATAATTAAAGCACCATTTATATTCCAGAAAGATCAGACAGCATTATCTGGTGATAGGAAAAGATTCGTATTCCAAGAGGAATTCCCACTTAAGAAGCTTATTTTTCTTGCCGAAATGGTGGTAGCTGATCAGTTGTGCGTGCAGAGCAAAAGACATCTCTGAAGCCAACTGACCTTCATTGCAAACTATAGCTTTCTCTGGCGAATCAATGGAGATTCTCAAGCACCTAAGCTTCAAGAGGTACAGATCCTCACTTTAGTAATCTAAATTGCAGTGACTTCATGCTTTAGAAAAGTTGTTAGTGACAGTGCATAATTCTTTCATAGAATGATTTATTTTTAGCCATTTAATATGCTTATAACACTGTACAAATTATACAGTCAGTATAAAAGGTAAAGGTGTCCCCTGCAAGTTACCCTGTTAGTTGTGACCAGCTCTATAGAACTGTGCTCACCCTCATTACAAGGCCAACATTGTCTGAAGACACTTCCATGGTCACGTGGCCAATATGACTAAACACCAAAGCGGACCACAGTTACCTTCCCACCTGATACCTTTTTATTTACTTGTACTGACACGCTTCCAAATTGCAGATGAGCAAGTGATGGAGGCTTACCTAGGAGTAAGTCCCATTGAACTCAATGACTTAATTGAACTTACTTCTGCGCAGACATGCTTAGGATTGTGCTGATAATTTATTACACATAAGTTATTAATTGCAAGAAGGCTACGCACTGCCTGCTCGCAAGTAAAAGAAAGTCAATGAAGATTTTTTTTTCCAGGATGCAAGGCTAAAAAAGAGAGCATGTCCTGGAAAAAGAGGACATACGATTACCCTGCCTGCCTCTCGATGCCAAAGTTTAGCACTTTACTGTGGTTGAAGACTAATGGGAACATGGCAATAGTTTCTTTTTTTAACCTCATTTTTTACCTCAGCATTTACATATTTTACCTCAGCATTTGCAAGTGGTGTTCACTCACCGATGTTTTTGAGGCCATGTTTGTGCTTGTCTCAGTTCTGCTCACATACATTTGGCACATGAGAGCTTGATATGTAAAGCTCTCTTAATGAAATATGACATCTTGAGATGAATGGGGTTAGCAGGGACTACGAGGAAGCTTAGAGGGAGTGCAAATGTTTTCCATTTTCTAAATGCTTTTGTATCTCATTTACTGAGCCCAGAGTGTGATAATAAAACTTTATGATAGATTAATATCTGTGGCTTAAGTATAATGAGTTCTGCCTTGGAGCAAGCGGGGAGGTGGGGAAAAAACCCAACCCTTTAATGTCTCCTCCTTCAAGCTTGAACTTCTAAGATTCTGTGACTCTGTGAAACTGTCTTTATTATCTATGTGGGTAGGACTGGAAATCAACTTAATCCTGTTCAAATCCTGTATTCTTCATTTTTAGCTCTAAAAAGTCTAAGCTCCACAATGACACAAATTTACAGAAAATAATCTGTATGGAAAAATCATCCTCACAGCATAAAATGCGACTTTATCCCTTTGAATACTGAGATTGGGATTTATAAAAATAAATTAAGTGGCTCCATTATAGAATAAATCCTAAATTAAATGTTTGTGACAAATATTTTAACAAATAGCTGGAGCTTGGAGATATGAGGCTTTTTTCCCCCTTCTAGTATATCAGTCAGAATGTATTTATTCCAGTTACATTGGCCTCATTATTCCCCAATTTAAACGCTATTGTAAAACTTTTCATTGGGCTTGCTTGTGCTTTGCATTTCTAAACTTATTTTCCTAGGGTTATTAAGAAGCTTCTATTCTGTCTGTGTGACAGGGCAGGGTGTAAGAGGAAGAAAGAGTCAGCCCAGAAAAGTGACTGAAAACTAAGAGCCTAATAGCATAATAATATCCTAATATTATATCGTAATATATCAGCATAATAATATCGTAATATCTAGGAGCCTAACAGCATCAACAGCATTACTCCATAAGATAGGGTGACCATATGTCATAACCAAAAAAGAGGACAAGCACCCCAAAAATGTAGGTCACCCAGGAAAAATGTGGGAGATGACAAAATAAAAGATAAAATCACTCATACATATTGCTTTTGTGTGGCTAGTTTAAACACTATATTAATTATTATTAAATTTAAATGTATTAAATATAATTTATTACATAAAAAATTATCAATTACAAGTCCTCGTGTGAGCATTGTCCTATTGGTATGTACCCCACAAGGCTGGCTGGGGCAGAAAGATAAACAGCATGGTAGCATCCGTACATAGGTTTTATGACACATTGCTTAAAAAGCTAGGGAACACTATTCCTTTTTGGTAGCAGTGTAATTTTTTTTCCTTTTGCCTTCTTTTATGATAAAGAAGAGATTGCTATCCAAAATGGAAGCCTCTCATCAAGTTCCATCATTTCCCGTCATAATAATATCTTCCCGTGATAGAAGCTCATGCTTCTTTTAAATTGCTTCTCATGTGGCAGAACCCGGCACTTATTGTAAATGAATCTGGGTTCTGGTTCTAATTAAACCTTAATACCGTTGTATCCTATTTCCATTAAACACACACACACACAAACTGGCTTAAATCAAGTGCTGTGCAATGATTAGAGGAACACACATAAGGCATTTTACCATTATGTGGTAAAGCCAGGGCAGCACAATTTTACCTTTAGAACAACCCTGAGTGAAACACTAGGTTAAGAGTTATATATATATAACCCCTGGCCGTTAGGGGAAATAGCAGGAAATAAACAAAGTAGACAAGAGGATGAAATTCCATTCCATTGATGTTAATGCTTTATTCCACATTTGATTAAATATGAGTAGATGAGTTAGATCTGATAGAACTGTGATTTTCAGTCTTTTTCATCTCATGGCACACTGACCATGCACTAAATTTTTAACAGCACATCATTTTTTTTTACCTTTGATAAGGCTCACCATACTCCTGGTAGGGGATCCATTCATTCATTCATTCATTCATTCGTTCGTTCGTTCGTTCATTCATTTTGTTTGTTTATTTATTTAGTGTATGGCAAATACATAGACTCTTGATAAAATTCCACCCGTTAACTCTTTATAATAAATAATTATCCCCAAACACCCACAGCAAACCTACAGACCATCCACAACCAATGGCACCAGTGTTCCACAACACAGTGGTTGAAAATTGCTTATCTAAACTCCTGATCTCTTGACAGGGTGATGATAAAAAACATGCACCTGCACTCATAATGACAGTAACGGATCAGTATGGATCCTGATAATTACTTATTACCTTGTGCTAAGTGCTGAATTAATTATTACCTTGTGTGAAGTGTGCTTTATTTTTTTTTTTTCTATTATAGATTCCATGCTATTTAAAAAAAAATAGATGAGTCTTTTTTTTAACAGAATCCTTTTCTTTGCGTGTCTTGTTTGTATGTGTGTGCATATGAGCATGTGTGTTTTGATTTAAGGAATATATACACAAAAATACAATAAAGCTCTATATTTTAAATGCACATAGTGAAAATTCATTCAGAGATCCCCAATCTGATTGCTTATTTTTCTTTCTTCTGCTATTCCACTCGGCTGCCTTTATTTGGTGTATCTCTTTACTGCAGACAAACTTCATGTCCCTAGAGTCTGTAAATACAGACCAAAAGAAGCATTTATTTCCAAGGTTATCAGTGCCATACAGATACTCTACTATGAGTAATACATTAAAATTCCCTTTATAACCCATTAAATTTAAGGATAAGGGTGCTATCTCAGCACTCTCACTTTATAATATTGGAAGGCATGGGGTCAGCAGAGATCAACTTTATTGAGGCTAAGAACAGGAAACAAGACAGAGTGTTGTTCACTGAGCACCTTCAGGTGATGGAATAGATCTTTGGGTCAATGCTTATCATCAGTAAAGGTACCATTATTCTCTCCCATTAAACACAAACGCTTGTATCCATTGCAGGATAGTGCAATCCAGTCTGCTATTTCACTGCATGAATTTACTCGGCAATCACACAAAAAACTATTTTCAAAGCACAAAATCAGTCCTGAGCCTATAAGACTAGAAATAATCCATATGACTTCAAATGCATTCTTCAAAGGAATTATAAAACCTTAAAAAAAGAAAATAACAAATATCTTTTAAATCCCCAAGAAGCAAACTTTTGCTCATCTTCTCACATGTATATAGCTGGAAGCAAACTAGCTAAAGCTCAAAGAGTTGCAGGAGAAGAAGCTCATCATGAAACATGAACATTTAGTCTGGTGGTGACATTACAAGTAATATAAAAAACCTGCATTAATATAAATCTGCATGGTTGCAGACTGTTTTATTCCCCTGACAAATGCTTGTGTCAGGATTTTGAAGTCACCTATATAAGATATCTGTCACAGATCTCCTAATTTGAAAGAGGTGAATGTGAGTTCTCTTTCATTGCTTCTGACCTTCTTCCTTCCTCATAAAATAAGTTACTGCAGAACTTTGATTCTAGAATATCTTGACGCGTCTGCTTCATTATATGCTTTCTGATGTGTTGCCAGAACTTCTTAGGAAAGCCTTTGGATACACTTATTTATACTTTGGCTCTATTGCCTCAACTAGTGCTCTGATGGCAGAACATGCTTTACGGCATCATACATGATGTTATATAAGAATGTGGAGCTGCATGTTTGGGGCCTCAGATACTAAGGAGCACCCCACATGTTTTGGTACAAGGAGACACCCACCAGTATCAGTAACTTGGAGAGGATGGATTGGAGTAGTGATGGTCAGACTGGATGTGGGAAGGAGTGTATCCTTGCAGATGCAAATTGTCCTGGGATGCTTCCCCTCTGGAGCCTCCTGACACTTTTTCTTTGCCTTCTTGGACTTATGCCAGCAACTAGCGAAAAGCGTACCCACGTTGCAGGAGTAAAATTCCCCCATATGTCCATGTGCATCAACCTCCCATGCTCATCAACCCCCATGCGCAACATCCTCCCATGTGCAACATCCTCCCAAACATAACATCCTCCCATGCTCATCAACCCCCACATGCAACTTCCCTTCATGCACATCAACCCCCATGCGCAACATCCCCCATGCACATCATCCCCCATGCGCATCATCCCCCATGCGTATCAACCAGTGTGCGCATCAGTTGCCCATGCACATAAGTTCCCTGTGCGCATCAGTTCCCCATGCACATCATCCCCCCAGGTGCATCAACCCACATGCGCAACATCCTCCCATGCACATCCCCCCATCCGCATCATCCCCCATGCGCAACATCGCCCCACATGCAACATCGTCCCACGAACATAATTCCCCCATGCGCAATGTCTCCCCATGCGCATCATCCCCCCAGGCACATCACCCCCTGTGTGCATAAACTACCATGCACACCAGTTTCCTGTGTGCATCAGTTCCCCATGTGCAACATCCCCTCATGCGCATCATCCCTCCATGCGCATCATCCTTCCATGCGCATCAACCCCCCATGCGAACATCCCCCACGCACAACATCCCCATGTGCAACATTGCCCTGTGCACATAATTCCCCCATGCGCAACATCCCCCATGCACATCGCCCCATGCGCATCAACCCACATGTGCAACATCCCCCCATGTGCATCAACCCCATGCACAACTACCCAATACTCAACATCCCCCATGCGCATCAACCCCATGCGCAACATCCCCTATCCCCAACATCGCCCCATGTGCAACATTCCCCATGCGCAATATCCCCCCACGAACATCAACCCCCAGGCACAACATCCCCCCATGCACAACATCCCCCATGCGCATCATCCCCCATGCGCATCAACCCCCATGCTCATCAGTCCCCATGTGCAACATCCCCAATGCGCAACATCCCCGATGCGCATAATTCCCTCATGCGCATCAGTCCCCCATGCGCATCAGTCCCCCATGCACACCAACCCCCCATGCGCACCAACCCCCCTGCGCATTTTCCCATGCGCCTCCCATGCACAGCATCCTCCCAAGCACAACCTCTTCCTCCGAACAACGTCCCCCCAAGCACCAATTTGGCTGGATGTTGGTCAGTCTCCCATGTTAAGTATAGGACAGAAACACGTTGCCCCCTTTTCAGCCCCTGAAGGGTTAATTTCTCCAGATGGTTCTTGGTGGGAGTTCAGGTGACAGAAGGAACTCCCAGAATTCCATGCTTCAGGCCCAGCAGTTGGGGAGGAATGTTGAGGAGTCAGCAATTCTCCAATGCAAAGTATAGGGTGGAAAATGAGTTGTACCCCTTTTCACCCCCTTCTGTTTGGAATTTCGGAAAACCGGTTCTTAGTGCACCCCTCCATCATGGAAGGAACAGCCACCCCAAATTTCACGCTTCTAGGCCCAGAGGTTTTGGCAGGGCATCAGTGACTCAGTGAGTGAGTCAGTAACTTTTCTCTTTTATATATATAGATATAGTTAGTGCAGATCCAAGGAGTCCTGTTGAGGACCTTTTAGGGCTTTTAGACAGAAACCTCTAAAAGACCCAAAAGCCTACCTATCCTATGCCTCCTGATCCCTACCACCACAGCATGCAACTCGGCCTGCATCAGTGCAGCTGCATGTTATAGTGAAACTAGGGGAAGTCTGGACTGATAAAAAGGCCTCTACTACTGTTCTCATGGTTGTTGTGCCTTAAGTGTTTTCCTATGGAAGGGAAAGGTATAAACACTTAAAGAACAATTAAGGTACTAAACAATTTTAGTAGTGGGGTCTGTGCAGTTGATCCTGGACCCTGACAACTGCCCTTTATCTAAGTACCTCATCCTCTGCTTTCCTTGCATCACGATCTTTTCTAAAGGCCTCCTTGAGGGTTTAGAAAGGCACTTCTTGTTTCACTGGTGGAGGATGAGTTTAGGATTGTGCCATCAGACAATTGAATAGGACCACTATTATGCTACAAAATTGAAAAAGTAAAAGATTGTTAAATAAAAAGATTTTAAGAAAAAAGAAAAGTAAAAGATTGTTCACAATTTAAAATATTTGTATTTTTCAAACTATAAAAAGTACTGTTTAATATCCTGTCTGAATATAGTCTATTTCATTCAAAATAGGGCACTATTATGGACAACAAGAAGGAAGTTTGATTTTCATGTCACACTGACTGAAATACCATGTTTAAAAATTGCTATTCAGATGATAACCTTTATTAACGTGGGAGTTAATATAACATCACTCTTGTACATTGCAAACAAATGATGTATATTTTTACAAAGTCGAGTAATATTTATCAAGGACTACTGCCCTAGTCAGACTTTTGACAGAAGATGTAATAATTTCGCTTGCCCAGTAAAAACACAGATGATATTGACTACCAGACGTCAGCCCCAACATGCAAAACTGCATAAAACGGAGGTATTTTATGGGATGCAAAACCCACATTTTTTCCACTCTAGATTCTTCTCATTCATTTCCAGATAAGTAGACAAGATATTGAAAATGCACTGGAGACATTGCACATACCCTCTCTTTCTCTTTCTTTTCAGAAACCCCCTGATAAATGTCACTTGTCTTAGAGCAGGGGTTTCAAAATTTTTCAGCCAGAGATCCACATTAAATATCTGGAATAGTGTTGAGGATCAGAAAAAAAATGTATTATAAAATTTAAATAAATGCATTCGAGATGAAACTCCTGATAAAGGAATAAATGAATGAATGGGGTCAAATTTCAAGGATTTCTCCAATATATACCACAGAAATAAAGCACAAACACAGATGGACCCCCCATTCTCCCACATCCTTGCAGCTTACTTAAATAATACAGGGGTAAATATTGTACCTCAGAACCAGTATATCACAAACAAAAATAGCATAATCTGAGGGCAAAGGAGGCTTAGAAATCTTTCAAAGCCAGAGTAATTACGGGAGCATGTAAGAGACTTTACGTGCACCCATAGCTACTGTACCACCTAGTGAAAACTTATGGGAAATTCATATTTGACTCCAGAGTATATTCTTACATCGGAGCAAGGACTACCCATCGTTACTCTGGATTTTGCCCTAAGGCTGCAGTCCTAAAGAGTAAGACCCACCTACTTTTAAGTAGACATGGTTAGGATTGTGCTCTAAGGCATTCAGAGAGCACAAAGTTTCTTCTGGTTTTTCAGGGAAAAACCGAAAATGATATATTTAGGCTCTCAGAACAGTCTCCAGACATGACTGGAGCACAGTTCAAGCTCTGTTTGGTAGAGTGGACCAGAAGTTCTCAGGGGACCAGATGCTGGCCTTGGGCAGGATAGAAGCTCACTGCAGGCCACATCGGGCTCCTGGGCATGGGTTTGGAGACAAACAAATTTGACTTTGTATTTTGCCTTGGGAGATGTCCTGACATTGCCTGCAAATTTCAGTTTCTGAAAAATTTGGATGCCAATGCTCAGGGTAAAGATAACCATTCCCTCACCCCAGGAAATATCATTTGGCTTATAGAATCGAATACAAGTTAACTTTAAAACTCTCAGATGTTTCTCCTTGGGAGATAACATAAAATTCATTTTGCTAGTCACATTTATGATACTTCAGTGTATAAACAAAATTCAGGGCAGCACAATCCCCACTTGAACACCCAGCCTAGCTTGTCCACTAAGCTGTATCCAGCACAAGTTTAGGGATGCTCATGACCTACCCCAGGGCAAGGGGGAAATTTTGGTGGTACATATCTGGTCAGACTGGGAGAGTGCAAACTGCCTGCAAATGGGTCTTGGATTTGACAGCCCTGCTTCCTGCTTTCCAGGAGTTATGCACCCATGGAGCTTGTTATGAGTCAGGAAAGTGGGGCGAGCTGGGGCGTCACTAGGAGTTGTGTCACCAAGTGTGGGAGGCCAGTGCATCACCCCCATACATTAGGCGGGGCAATAATATGAACGGTGGCCATGGTTATGTGCCATTGCTCCACCTCCACTGCTTTTTTAGCCATACATTTTAATAAAGATATTTCAAAGTGGTTTGTTTCACTACATTCTGTTGTAAATTACACATTCAAAGGTATATAACATGATGGGATTATTTCTATAAACCGTGACTTTAGCTATTCAGGTCACAAGGGCAGTCACCCCCTTTAAGGGTGCCCCCTTTCTAATGTCCTGCTAACATTCCTAATCGGGACTATTTTGGAAGTCTTGTACTCTCCTGGACTGACCTTCCACTCCAGCCAAGGCATGCCTACTTACTCACCAGTAAACACAACTGTACAGTTCACATCCATTTTCGAATGAGTTTCAATGTGATCACCAGGAACCTGCTTCTGGGGTGATTTGTGGGAGCTGCATTCTCTGGATCAGGACAGATTCATCTCAGCCTGCCCTTTCAAATGAATTATGGCACATTTGCCTACTCACAAGTAAAGCCATGACATGGATCTCATTCACATTCCATAGAGATCAATGCATATTTTAGTTTTTTGTTTTAGGGTTTTTTTGGCCATAACGTTTGATAGGAAGGTGCTATTTCAAAACAGATTTTTGCATTGGATTCTGCTCTTCAATACGAATCCAGCGGTGTTTGACATGATGAGGCTTTGGTGCTCCATCATGAAGTTGCAATTTTTAGGTCCCCCAGTGCATGTCACCTTCCTTGGGTACGTCACCCTAGTGATGCCACTAGGAGTGAGCATGCATATATCACACACACACACACACACACACACACACACACAGAGAGACCATTAATGTGAAGCATCTGCACAGCCCCAAACAACAGATATTGTGAAAAACCATCTGTCAACACAATACTGATTGTACAGAAGCTGACAGTTTTTACTGAATGGAAATGTTAAACCCAGTTACTTTCCCTGCTGCAGATCTGCTAATTCTGTTTTGTTTCTCTGCTCTCCTGGATCACATTCTTCTCTCTTACACATGTGGATAACTCTTGACTTCTTATGTGAGCAAGTGCAGAATTTGCCAGTTGGTGCTTAATTCTTTTTCCTGGCGTTCTGTCCTTTGGCTGTTCCCAGGTTTCTAATTCTATTCCCAATTATCTCTTTTTTGCACACATTTTCTCTGTGCCTTCAGGCCTCTCTCCCTTCTACTGCATGCCCCCTCCTCCAAATTCCATTTTCTAATCCCTATCTCCACCCCCCCCCAAAAAAAAAAATAAAAAAATCCATCAGTATCAGACTGGATGGGGATGCTTTTGGTGCAAAGGCAGACCGAAAATGCAAACCATTGAGAAATGTAATTACTGATGCTCTCAACATCTTGAGTCATGTTTTGGCAGAACAGATGAAACAGTTAACCCTCGTGCCACACAATTTAAATGTGAGATCACAGAAGAAAACCTTCCAAATTACTGATTTGCATAATTAAATTGCAAGCCCATAATATTCTAGTGGACATGCAATGTATTCAAAGATGCTTCCCATTCCTAATAAGACCTCAAAAAAGATGGGCTGTAATTTAACTTGTGAAGTAGGCAGGTGGGACTCATCAAGGCTAAGATGCCTGACCAGTTTCAGCAAAGATATCTGAAATGAATTGGTATGAAGTGTTTATTGACATTCAAATTTGTTCCTCTCTTCACAGCAAAGTGCGATGTGTTGTTTCTTCCTGTTTGCTAGGCAGAGCTTTTTGTCATTTGTATTTATTTAAAGATAAATAAAGTATTTATTTATTCTCTTGGTTAGTTTTAGCTGTGGAAGAGGAAAAGATTGTTTGTGACAAGGGAGAAAAACTTGGTCAGCAGAACCTTGGAATTATGGATCAGTGCCAGGCATTGAGCGACAAGGAAATAAGAGAGGTGTATGTAATGGTAAGAAGTACAGTATAATGCTACTTCTAAATTTCACAGATTGATTTGACCCAAACAGACCCTGTAGCAGTGATGGGATTCAAAGAAATTAACAACCGGTTCTATGCCCATCTGGTAGCCTCTTTTAAAAGGCTATTTTTAAACTTTATATGTCCTATCTCTCATTAACAACCAGTTCTACAGAGTAGGTGCGAACCTGCTGGAGCCCACCACTGCCCTGTAGACATAATTAAGAGCAAACAAGGAGGCCTGATCGTTGTTGTGTGATCACACAGACAGACAGACATGCACACTGCACTCCAGTTATAGAACAACCTACTGTCAAAGGGTGCAATCCAGAGTAACTACAGGGAGTCCTTGCTCCAACGTACGAACAATTTACTCTGGATTGCAATATAAATTTCCCATAGGTTTTCACTACGTGGTGCTGCAACTACATCAATGTTAATGTCTCTTATGTGCTCCCATTGTTACTCTGGATTGTAGTGTCAATCAGCAATTTTCGATCTTTTATTAACTCATAGCACACTGACAAAGGTTGCAATCCTAACCAAACTGTCCTGGGAGTAAACACTATTGAATACAGTGGGACTTACTTTTGAGTAGACATGCTTAGGATTGCACTAAAATTGTCAAGTTGCACCATCAGTTTCTTGACTACTAACAAGAAACTTCACAGTGAGATTTGCATGCTCTGGCAGCCTTCCTAATAAATGGCCAGTGTCGTAAAAAGTCACATAGGACAGCATTTAAGTGTCACCAGCCCCCCCCCCCCAAGTTGAAAAAATGGGGGCACTTTTCAAGCACACAAGTTACCCCACAAATTAAAACCGCTCAAGTTGAGAATCTTCCTTAAAAAGTCCACCTCAATCTCGATCAACCTAGCCTCTCCCAATCTTTCCAAGCAGATGGTGGAATGTTAATATTGTTATTGCTGTTGTTCATGCTGTTGTTTGTAAAGGTCTTCTGCACACAGTTCCAGCTCTGGAACTGATGAAAGACACTGGGTGCCCAGAACACGATTGCTCAGGTGTTTCTTATAGTTCATGGCATTTAGAATTACCTGGTTTTGTACAACTGGGGATCTGTTTAGCTGTGATGGAAATCCACCATTCATATGATTAACCAATTGTTTATAGGTCTGACTAATCTCCCCAAAATCCTAATTCTTTTTGTTAAAAAAATCAGACATTATAATTTAAAAAGCAATGGAGCCTTTTATATCCTTAAAATACAAAAAATAAATTTTTAAATAAAGATAGTATATAATGTATTGCAATGTGCAGTAAGGTGAAACACTATGATAATTAAAAACTTGAATGACTGGGTTGAGAAATCCATTGGTACAGCGCATTGTTATCTGTGGCACATAAGATGCTGTTTATGCATCTCTCCTGCTCAGTTTTATGGCTTCATGAATGCACAATTGGATCTGTAATAACCAATTATTATCAAATGAATATCAAAGGAATGGATTTTTTTATATTTATTGCAATTTTCAAGCCAAATGGGCTATACATGTTTAATGAGAGCATTGTTTACAAGCATGATATTCACAATCATTATGATCATTTTGATTTCTTTGTCATGCTTTACATTTGCAAAAAGAAATTTACTTGGTTCTTGGACAATAAATTTAATAAAACATGGTGTGAATATGCATATTATTTCAATGCTGGCAGAGTTTCACAGAAGTAGAAGCTAATCTTCTTTATATAACTGGGTGCTGAGTAGGCTTAAACGCCCTCTGTCTGCAGAATGCAATGTAATTATAAGACATGATTACAACTGATTATAATCAATCAGCATAGTCTTAAGTGTAATTTATACTGCTGCAGCTGCGGGTAGATTAAATCATCATGTAAAATACAATTTCAACTAGATATGCAAAATTATTTGAACAACCCAAATACAGTAAACTCATAATGCTATAAATATAGAGTAAATTGTGCCAATTACATAATAGTATAGGGTTCTGTTTACCACTAAAGTTTTTGTCCTGCAAAGCCAAATCCCAAGTTAAAAAACTATAGTACCATTTTGCAGTAGTAGTAGAAAGTGATATGCGGGTTTGACGTACTGGGGGCCCGGTGGACCCAGTGGCACTTTCAAAAGTGCTAAAAATAATTTTGAGTCAACTTAAGAGAAGGGAGGCCAGTGCACAGAAATATGCCAGTAAGCCCACATCAGCCAAGTCAGCACAGCTGAGTCATGCTGATATGAGGCTCTGGGTTGGGTAGGCAGGCAGAGAGCAGAATGGATGGTGGGCAGTGGATGGGCCTCTAAGCAAGTGGCAGGAGAGCAGGGTGTTGGGCCAGGACCTGGCATTTTTATTGGATGCTAACATCATTCCTGAGCAGCCCAGAACAGCACAAGGCTTTTTCAGATCTCTGCTATTTCTTTAGGTGGCGTAGATCTGAGATGCTCCTTTGTGGGTGCTGCAGCTTTACCCAGAGTAAGGAAAAGTGATTCCCCCCTGCCCTGAGCTGAGTTGTTTTAAACCTCAACCCTACTCTTGAGCCACTTTTGGCCCCAATACCACCTTTGATGCCACTCAGTTGGCATGCCTGCTCTAGGGCAAGTTAGGTTTGGGTTATATGTTCTCTGGATTATTCCACTGAGAATAATTGGAGGCAAGAGATATCTATCTGCTGGGTGACCATATAGAATGGAGGAAAGATTGCCTGTATCTTTAACCGCTGCATGGAAGAGGGAATTTAGCCAGGTTTAGTTCAACATAGAAAGGGTTTTAAAAGCAGCACCTACCTAAATTCCCTCTTCTACACAATGTCTGTCCTCCATTACCCCACACTGCAAGAATGAAGTAGCAGAGACAGACTTGGATTAAAGGCCACTTTATTAACTAGCTCAAATGTGTCAGGCTCTCACTTCCAGAGTATCATCACTTGAAAGCAGTAAAGACAGCCGGAATCCAGAGGGGTCTTCAGAAGTGACAATGGCTGATGAGTCTTGGAGGAAGAGGGGGTTGTCGGATGGTACTGCTTCTGAGGACCAGGTGAGGACCTAGCTGAAGAAATGAATGAGCTCTACAGCAGTGTTTCTCAAAGTGGGGGTCAGGACCCCTTTGGGGGTCACCTAGAGGTTTCCTGGGGGTCACCTAAAGACACCTGGTGCAGGAGGCCAGGTCTGGCTTGCCAGACCTCTGGCTGTAGCTGCGTGCACACTGGGGCTGACTGACAGCCTCATGGCCCAATCCTATGCATGCCTACTCTGAAATAAAAACTCATTATAGTCAGGGGGCCTTTACTCCCATGTAAATGTGGATAGGATTGCAGCCTCAGGGCCCAATCCTATGCATGCCTACTCTGAAATAAATCCCATTGTGTTCAATGTGTGCATTTGTAACAATGAAAATACATCCTGCATATCGGATATTTACATTACGAGTCATAACAGTAGTAAAGTTACAGTTATAAAGTAGCAATGAAAATAATTTTATGGTTGGGGGTCCCCACAACATGAGGAACTTATAAAGGGGTCACGGCGTTAGGAAGATTGAGAACCACTGCTCTACAGGGTATGAAACAACAGGAATGGTGCTTCTCCACCTGCTAAACTATTTTCTTCTAGGCCGCCATGGTGGCACCGTGGTTGAGGTGGGATGAGTCCATGGGATGAGTCCGAAGGGCCCTGGTATGGTTCAGGTAGGACCTCATGGTCGCGGGCTCATAGTACGAAATCTGATGGGCTGCTGACCCTCCAAGTAATCCCCTTGCATCCACCCTCCATTAGAGGTATTGCTGTACTGGAGTCTCATGTTACAGCTGTTACTGGTTGTCAGGAACTTCTGGGCTGCCCTATAAGTCTCTCCAGACTTTTCAACCCTTTGGGGACGGTGTAGCTTTGGGCTGAGATAGGAGATAAGATCTTAGTGAGCCCGGCTACTAAGAAGATCTTCACCTCCAACCCCTCTCTGGCCACTTCCTACCCAACCTAATGACCTACCAGCATAGGATTTGGCCACTGATAAATACTGATCTAATGGGGTTAATAATATTCACTTGGCAATAGCTCAGAAGCAGTGAAGATGAACTGATATCTTTCACATGGGCCCTTGGGTTTTTATTAACTCAATTTACTGGGGAAAAAACTTTTTCTCTTCAGAAGTTTCAATGTATGGAGAGTGGTCTATTCTCATATGATTGTTGTGTACATGTGCCCTCTTAACTTCTTTGACTAGCAAAAAAATGCATGCATGCAAATTCACAAAAATTGCTTACTTATCAAGAAGTTGAAGTTATTAGATATTTAGCTGAGCACTCCAATTCACATTATATATGCCAAGACAAACAGCAAGCAAAAATGAGTAAATATTTATTAGCCTTTGATACATTGCATCTCACGATAACATATTACATTTATCTCCTTGTTTTGCATAAAATTTTTTCAATTGAGTTTGATGGGGATGGGCTCAGAACCCATGAATCTGTCCTTTGAGTTTTAGATATAGGGCTATGCTTAGATTTTTTTTTTACTTTGGAGTACTGTGTATGCTACATTTACATTTGTTGCTGTACAAATTTAGGTTTGATGAGGGCCAGATTTAGGTTTGATGAGGCCCTAAGCTATTGAGGCCCTAAGCATATAAGCCCTTTATAAGTCCAGCTGTCCTTTGTCAACAACAAATTGTCGCTGTTTTTTGTGTTGAATATATGCAGTATGGTAATTTATGGACCTACACAACACAAAACACTGTTGCTGTATGTAGGTTTTATTTTATTTGTTTTTTATCTTATATTTTGAAAATGTACATCCAGTTTTTTTCCTTTAAATTTTTTTTTGGGGGGGGGGGCACGAGAGCAGGGCACTAAGCTATAGCTTGTTTGGCGTATATGTCAATCTGGCACTGTTTGCTACCTCTGCAAAGTCTGTTAACTGCTTTTATTCTTCTAATGCAGTGATTTTCAGCCATGGTGCTTTGGCACACTGGTGTGACACTAATGGTCTGCAGGTGTATCATGGGACTTTGAGGAAGGTCATTTATCAGTAGGGCAATTGGGAAATTTAGCCCCCTAGCAGCAGCCTTGTCAATGGTAAAAAAAAACTGATGGTTTTTAACAATTTGTCCTTGAAAATTATAGTTCTTTGTCAGTGTGTCGTGAGATTTAAAATAATGAAAATCGCTTTTCTAATGTGTAATCAGCAGTGGTGTTGCTGATAGAAGTAATACTATCATGTTTTATATATTTATTGGGGGTGTCCAGACCCTGATAGGGGCCTAATGTAGTCTGCAGCAAGCCTCATTCCCTACAATCCAGAGTAACTACGGGAGCACGTAAGAGACATTACATGCACCTGTAGTTACTGCACCACCTAGTGAAAACCTATGGGAAATTCATATTGCAATCCAGAGTAAATTGTTCTTACACTGGAGCAAGGACTCCCCGTAGTTACTCTGGATTGCACCCTATGAAGCTCAAAGCAAGACCCCTCCATCTGGCCCACAGACAAGCTTTGTAATGTATCTAATACACTTTTATATTTAAATTTATGTAATTTACTCATCAGAGGCCTGGGAGTTTGAGGGTTCTGCGCAGTATCTTAGCTGTTCCTAGCAATGCGCTTTTCTGGATCGAGTGTTCTGATGTCCTTCCTGGAATTTGCTGGAGCCATTCTTCCAGCTTGGGTGTCACAGTCCCTTGTGCTCCAATCACTATTGGGATCACATTCACCTTCACTTTCCACCTACTTTCTAATTCCTCCTTCAAACCCTGATACTTTTCTACCTTTTCATGCTCTTTTTTCCTGATGTTGCTGTCATTCGGTATATCTACCACCAGGGCTGTAATATATATCACGGAATATATATTTTGGAACACAACCATAGTGGATATACTAGCAAAATTTACCTACAATTATAGGAGCAAAATACCCCCAGTGCACCATTCCCCCCTGTGCAACATCCCCCTTCATGCAACATCCCCCCTGTGCTCCACCAAGCCAGGGAATAGTGGCCTCTGAGAATCAAGTCGGAGGAAACTAATGTGAGGGTGCGTTGAACGGCAGAAAAGGACAGATATCTGGGCAGGGTTTGGTTCCAATATCCTATCCCCCCTTCCTGCTATTGATCCACTTATCTGGGTCCAAAATCACTGGCACATGTGAAAGTAGACCCACCAGGGCAGCATTGGCTTATCCTGTCAAGGGAGCAAATTTTTCTTTTTACCCAAAGGAGACCTCTGAGACTGTTTCCTTCAGAGAATGCAGCACCTCAATGCAGTACTCCAGTTGTTTAGTAGGACTGGCAAGGAGGATCTTGAGTCAATTTTTAAAAGAATTATGTCTTGCCTTTCCCATGCCAACAAAAATGCCCAAGTCTTCTGTTCCTCCCCTCCTACTGTCCTCAGAACTCTGTGAGGTAGGCAAGACTTAGGGTGAGTGACCCAAGGTCACCCAGGAAAGTTCATGGCCAAGGAGTGTTTTGAACCTGGATTTTCCAAGTCTTGGTCCAACTCCCTAACCACTACACCAACCAGTCCTATTTACCCAGCCCAGAGCAACACTGCCAACAAAGCTCACATTGCATTTTATGGTGGTAGGTGACCAGATGATCCAGCAGAGGTAAGTAAAACCTTTCAGCTACTATTTATTATGTTCATGTCAGACCAGGAAAAGAGGGATGGGATCTTGGTGTGTACACTTTTGCTACATAAATCCTCCTTCCTTATCCCTTAACCAGCCCTTGTTTGGCACCATCTCTGCTTGATCCTCTGCTATAGTACTTTCCACCATTACCTTATTGGCATATGGGATTCATTGACAGCCACAAGGCTTCTATCATTTGTGCCAGTGGCTCTGAAGCAAAGTGGCTTTCAAGATGTCAGAAAGGGACTTAGGGTGCAATCCAGAGTAACTATGGGGAGTCCTTGCTCTGGTATAAGAACAATTTGTTCTGGATTGCAATATGAATTTCCCATAGGTTTTCACTAGGTGGTGCAATAACTACAGGTGCATGTAATGTCTCTTATGTGCTCCTGTAGTTACTCTGGATTATATGGTTATGCTGGTGAATCATGAGACTCAGCAGCATAAACCCAGCATTAGACTAGATGACATTTTAAATTATTTTTATTCATTACAGAATTTATATATTATACTAGCTAAAAGTGTACCCAGGTTGCGGGAGTAACATTTCCCCATACGCCATCCCCCCATGGTGCATCAACACCCCATGGGCAACTTCCCCCATGCGCAACATCCCCCCGTGCACAACATCCCCCCGTGCACAACTTTCTTCTGTGTGCAACTTCCCCCGTGCGCAACTTTCCCCCATGCGCAACATTCCCCCATGCGCAACATCCCCCCATGAGCAACTTTCCCCCATGCGCATCATCCCCATGAGCATCATCCCCCATGCACAACTTCCCCCATGCTCAACTTCCCCCCATGCGCATCAATCCCCATGTGCAACATTTCCCCATGTGCAACTTTTCCCCATGCGCACCTTTTCCCCATGCACAACTTCCCTCAAGCGCATCATCCCCCATGCGCAATTTCCCCCATGCACAATTTTCCCCATGTGCAATTTTTCCCCATGCGCATCATCCCCCATGCACAACTTTCCCCCATGTGCAACTTCCCCCATGCGCAACTTCCTCCATGTGCATCATTCCCCCATGCACAATTTTCCCCCATGCACAAGGGACTTTTCTCTTTTATGTATATAGATTACTCATAGATTCATGGTGGTTTGCATCAGCAGGCGAGCCTCAAACTCCATTATTATATTTTTTCAAATGGAGTTTTTACAAGTATCACTCTCTGAGGAAACTCATAGGATCCTTCATTTCTCCATATGTTTCCTTTTCCACAGTGCAGTCATCTTACCTGGCTTCATAGCTCTTATGCCTTCCGAGCTTCCACAAGTAGTGGCTACAAATGAGTCCCAGGCAGGCTGAAAATTCTTTACTCATCCTATAGAAACTTGCTTTATGTTCTCCATGGGTTCATATATTCATACTGAATTTCATTATGTATGAAATTTTGTACCACTTCTAGATAATGCTCAATCAATATCCCAAAAGCTCATCATTGCTGGTTTCTGCTGGATGTTTTTTCCTTGTCATTTTATAGTGATAAGCTTGTTTTGTTCTTTTCTCGCTTTTAAGAGTTGATGGTTGGTTTTATTGCTAGTTTTAGTGTATTTTTCATTCTTTCTTTTATACTGCTCCTTAAATAAATGGAATAAAAAGCTATACAAAGCAAAACAAAATTTCAGACTTCAGTGGTATGTTGCTGTGCAATTTGTCGTACACAGTGGATGGGTTCAGATAAAATGCAAGACCATATTTTTTTGTTACATCTGAACCTTTCCATAAACCATAATTCACTTGGGTCTAACAAATCAAGATTTGAATTTCAAGCATGTGAACTGTGGTTTCATATTTTGTCTAGATTCATAAACCAATGATAAATCACAGCTAAGAGGTGGCTATACCACAGCCACAGGAACAAACTTGCCACCTAATGAAGCTAAATCCTGAGTAAATGGAAAATGCAAGGAGAGAAGCAGCAATACTTTGTCAATATGTGCTTTGTGTCTTTTTGATCTGGAAGGTCAGACCACAGTTTGGGTTCTTAATCAGGGTTAGTAGAAACCATATTTTTGTGCTATGCCTGAAGAAAGCCAGTGACTTTCAAGTGGAAATTATAATAGTTATCAATTATTCCAATTCATATTTCTAAATCAGGGACTCTAATGATATTCTTGTTTTCCCTCCTAAAATTTGTACCTAAATATTGGTAAAGCTGCCACGGGGGACTTCAAATGCCTAAATATATTTATTTTTAATTTAATAAACCAGATATGGGATAACGTTAGCTTTCAAAGTTGCAAGTTCTTCAGTTTTCCAGTTATAACATGTTTCTTTTTTCTTGTTTCAGTAATGAGCTTGTATTCTAGCCAAACAGCTGCATTTGTGGGCTGCCAGAGTTACTCTTCACACAGTTTGCCATTAGCAGAGTTTAAATTACTTGAGGTTCATAAAAATCTATTTCGACTACTTTATAAAGGGAGGTCAGCATGGTGTCAGCCAGCATGCAGTAGCCTTATTATGAGTTATAACTAACAAGTCTTTTGTTATTTCTGTGTCAAAAAAGCCATTTGCTTTTTGTATATATGCTTTGATAAAGAATGTCGTTGTGTGCACAACCACAGTCCTAAATATGTCTGATTGCATTGCTGATATAATGTCTTTCCAAAACCAATGCTTAAGGACATGGGTTTTGATGTATTTAGCATACCCACACAAAATGGATACTTCCTATTGCAACAAATCATAGGGTGCAATCCAGAGTAACTATGGGGAGTCCTTGCTCTGGTGTAAGAACAATTTACTTTGGATTGCAATATGAATTTTCCATAGGTTTTCACTAGGTGGTGCAGTAACTACAGGTGCATGTAATGTCTCTTACGTGCTCCTGTAGTTACTCTGGATTGTAGGGTTAATGTCAATGGGACAGAGTTGTTGCAAAGTCTTAATGTTCTTAAGAAAAGCATAAGTGGGTTTTACATGGGTTCCCAAGACTGCATTTCTCGAGGCAGAGTAAATGGTGCTGCTGGGCCCAGTTGCGTTTCTGGCCCTTCTATTGATTTTATCCCAGAAGGGATAGAGGAGATGTGATTATGTCATTGCAATGACTTTAGGACACATTGCTCAGAATGCTTTGTTTTGCCCTATTTTCAAAGCACACAAAGCAAAAACAAGCAAACAAACAAACAAACAAAAAAACATCAGGCTCCACCACCCAGCATGGAACACCTCTGTGTAACTGTAACAGAGGCAGGTTCTTGCATGCCACCAGAGAACACTTCATGTATGCTAGTGGCTTAGCTAGCCACATTTATGTATGCCAGTGGCTTAGCTTTTCTCATGCTCTCTGGTTGTACGCTGGATATACAGTGGTGCTGTGATTTACGAGCATAATTCATTCCAGAAGCATGCTTGTTATCCAAAATGCTTGTATATCAAAGCAAATTTTCCCATAAGAAATAATGGAAACTTAGACGATTCGTTGCACAACTCCAAAATATTCACATGAAAATGGTTACAATCTATATATATAAAAGAGAAAAGTCACTCACTCACTCACTGGCTCACTCACTGACTGACTCATCACCGCCTTGCCAAAACTGCCCGCCCTAGAAGCGTGAAATTTGGGGTGGGTGTTCCTTCCGTGACTGAGGGGTGCACTAAGAACCGGTTTTCCGAAATTCCAACGGGAAGGGGGTGAAAAGGGGTGCAACGCGTTTTCCTCCCTATACTTTGCATTGGAGAACTGATGACTCATCAACATTCCGCCCCAACTGCTGGGCCTGAAGCATGGAATTCTGGGAGTTTCTTCTGTCACCTGAACTCCCACCAAGAACCATCTGGAGAAATTAACCCTTCAGGGGCTGAAAAGGGAGCAACGTGTTTCTCTCCTATACTTAACATGGGGGACTGAACAACATCCAGCCAATTTGGTGCTCAGACCCTGGTGCACTGGGGGATGTTTTTGGAGGAAGAGGTTGCGCTGGCGAGGATGCTGCACATGGAGGGAAGTTGCGCATGGCGGGATGATGCGCATGGGGGGATGATGCACATGGTGGAAGTTGCACATGGGGGAAATTGTGCATGGGGAAAGTTGCGCATGGGGGATGATGCGCATGGGGGATGATGCACATGGGGGGATGATGCACATGTAGGGAAGTTGCGCATGGGGAAAGTTGCGCATGTAGGAAAGTTGTGCATGTAGGAAAGTTGCGCATGGGAGATGATGCGCATGGAGGGACGATGTGCATGGGGGAAGTTGCTCATGGGGGGAAGTTGCGCATGGGGGAAGTTACGCATGGGGGAAGTTGCGCATGGAGAAGTTGCACATGGGGAAAGTTGCGGATGGGGGAAGTTGCACATGGGGGATGGTGCGCATGGAGGGAAGTTGCGCATGGGGAAAGTTGCGCATGGGGAAAGTTGTGCATGGCGGTATGATGTGCATGGTGGGATGATGTGCATGGGGGAAAGTTGCGCATGTAGGAAAGTTGTGCATGTAGGAAAGTTGCGCATGGGAGATGATGCACATGGGGGAAGTTGGGCATGGGGGAAGTTGCGCATGGAGGGAAGTTGTGCATGCGGGGAAGTTGTGCATGCGGGGAAGTTGCGCATGGGGAGAAGTTGCGCATGGGGGGAAGTTGCGCATGGGAGATGATGCGCATGGCGGGATGATGCGCATGGTGGGATGATGCACAGGGGGGAAGTTGCGCAGGGGGGAAGTTACGCATGGGGGAAGTTGCGCATGGGGGAAGTTGTGCATGGGGGGAAGTTGCACATGGGGGGAAGTTGCGCATGGGGGATGATGCGCATGGGGGATGGTGCGCATGGAGGGAAGTTGCGCATGGGGGAAAGTTGTGCATGGCGGTATGATGCACATGGTGGGTTTATGCGCATGGGGGATGATGCGCATGGGGGATGGTGCGCATGGGGGAAGTTGCGCAAGCAGGGAAGTTGCGCATGTAGGAAAGTTGTGCATGGGGGGAAGTTGCGCATGGAGGGAAGTTGCGCATGGGGGAAGTTGCGCATGGGGGAAAGTTGCACATTGGGGGGAGTTGCGCACGGGGGAAGTTGCGCACGGGGGGAAGTTGCACGTAGGGATGATGCGCGTGGGGATGATGCGCACAGGGGAATGTTGTACATGGGGTAGATTGCGCATGGGTTGTTGATGCGCCATGGAGGATGTTGTATGGGGAAGTTACTCCTGCAACGCGGGTACGCCTTTCGCTAGTACTGTAATATAATACAAAATAATAAAGAAAGTCAAAATATAAAGAAAATAAAACAAATTAACCTGTATTAGACTCTCAGGTCTTTTAGGCTACAGTCTGTCCCCGTACACAGGAGAGAGCCCCACCGATTATAGTAGGGCTTATTTTAGAGTAGACATGGAAGACTAAGGGCACAATCCTAACCATGTCTACTCAAAAGTAAGCCCCACTGTATTCAATAATTCTTACTCCCAGGAAAGTGTCTTTAGAATTGCAGTCTTAGGGCACAATCCAGAGCAAGTTCAGCCTGCTCTCTCCTAACTATTCTGTATCCAGAGCAGAAAGTTATGCTGCATCCAGAGAGACAGGAAGCCTGGGCTGCCCTAACTGCTCCATAGCATGCTAAGTAATTGACACATGGGGAGGACTTGCTCCTGAGGAGACACCCCTCAGATCACACTGAACAAGGAACAGCTGTGGTGCCAACAGTGGTGACACAACTCTGCGCATCACCCGGTGCGGAAGTCTATGCGTCACCCCTGGGATGCGTGCACCCCCCTACCTGGACTGCACAGTTGCCAAAGTTGGTGCCTGCGCAGTACTCTTTCTGAAGCCAGTTGGCTTCAGGAAGAGTACCGCGCAGGCACCATCTCTGACACCTGTGCAGTACTTTTCTGAAGTCTTTCGGCTTCAGAGGAGGCTGTGCAGGCGTCAGAGTTGGTGCCTGTGCAGTACTTTTTCTGAAGCCATTTGGCTGCCGCTCTGCCTCCTGAGTGAGGCCGAATGGCCGTGCAGAGGCGCAGACTTCTTCCGCTCTAAGGAAGTCTCCTCTGAAGCTGTTTGGCATGCTCAGTGTGTTTTTGCGCAGTGCACCTCAGCTGGCTATTCAGACCAGCTCTGAGGACAAGTGGCAGCTTCTGGCTTCTGCTCTGCCTTGGCCATGCTGACGCCTGGGGCCTGCCAAAGGACAGTCAAACTCCTCCGGCACACCATCCCATACAGAGCGCATCACCCAATGCGGCCCACACCAGTCTGGTGACGCCACTGGGTGCCTGCCTTATAAGGAATGCCTGATGTGATGCCAGTACATTCTACAGTGAATACAAGGAGCTTCTTGGAGTCGCCTTCTGTATCCAGAGGTTTGTGGGCAGCCGTAGTTTGTTCCATATCCTGAGGTTGAGAGGCAGGGGTTGCAGGTAGGCTGGCCAAGAACTCAGATTTTTGGTCAATATTGCCATACTTACTCGGGCCTTATCATGGACCCCTATGGGTCTACTCATTACTATACCTGTTCCTGAGGTGGTATATCTCTGAGGAACTGGAAGAGGGCATTTCTGCCTTGAAACAGGCTTTGGATACAGAGTAACTGGTCTGCCCTAGGCAATGCTAAACTTGCCCTCAACTTGCCTCTCCTGAGCTGCTTAGGCTGCCCCAGTTAGGGCTCTTATGTGGACAGATTAGTTGCTCTGGATTGTGCTGCCTGTCTCTTGGGCTCCTTTCCATTGCCCCCCCTACAGAGGAGTCAGCTCCACTGATTATAGTTGGGCTTACTTTAGAGTAGACATGCATAGGCTGGTTTCTCAGGCTCCCTTCCATTGCTCCCCTTACATTGGACTGAGCCCCACTGATTTATTAGGCTTACTTCAGAGTAGACATGCATAGGCTGGTCTCTCAGGCGAGACTGAGGAGGTGCTGACTGTGCCAAAACTGGCTGTATCCAGGCCAGGACTATTCTTTTGCTTATATTGCAAGACATTGCTTGTATGGCAAGAAAGAATGTATTAGAAATGTTTGCTTGTCTTGCAAAATGCTCTCCATTCAAGTTTTACTGTACTAGCTCCAAGGCACTATTTTTTCATGTGCTTTCACCTGGATAACTATATTACTTAAATCTGACGGCTTAAATACCACTCCTTCACATCTTTGATTCCTGGAAAATGCACCACCCCATTATTTTTTATACCTTCAGCCATAGCTGAACTCACTAATCAAAATTAATCTTTTTGAGGGGGGATCATGTTTCTCTGTTTATCATTTTTTCCACCAAAGATTTGAAACATATGCCCCCCTACCACTGATTTTCCTCTGCATAAAGCAGTGGCCCCTACTTATATTAGAAAAGAAACATAGCATTTGAAATGTGTGAGCCTGTGAGGTTCTGGTCTTAAAATCATGTGGATTCAAACAAAGTCAAAGTTGTGTATTTTAACAGTGCACTATTATATAGGGAGGTTAAATCATGTGCTTAATTATTTCTTATTAAAATAAACATGACTTAACGTGCTTAACCTTAGTTTAACAGTGCTTAACATTAGCTGAATTATCATCACTGATTCCTATGGCAGAAAGCGGTGTGCTTACAATTTTCCCACTGAAATCAATGTCATTTTCCTGTCAAATGTTTGTATTTACTTGAAAATAAAATTCATTGTTTTTAAATTAGGCAGAACTAAGAGCCAAATCCTAACTAGCACTGGGGCAGCAAGGCTGCAAAGCCCCATGATGTGCTAAAAAGGAGTCTCCTCAAGGGAAGGGACATTCACCCATGAAGGGAGATAGGATTTGGCATGCACTAGTGCTGCTGATCCTGCCATCTCCTGGTACTGATCCTCCTCCATGCCCCATTACACTCCCTCCCCAGCCTCCGCCAAGCCCTGGTGGCAGCTTTTATCAGGAGGAGCAGTGATCCTATCAGCCCAGCTCTCTCTGAGGTGGTGCTGGTGGTGTTGGTGGCCAGGATCCTGATGCTGTAACCAAACTCTGCAGGTGAGTTAGGCATCTGGCCAGATCCTGGACATGTTTATAATTTTGGTTATTGATTTATATTGTAAATTTGATGACTTTATGGAGCTTTGTGAACCGCTTTGGACTCATGCATCAACATGGAAAAAGAATGACATACAACTTTCAAACAAACAAACAAATAAATATACTGTACACTGTAGATTAGGAGGTTTGGATTGAGGTGTCATCAGTACGCTGATGACCCCCCAGCTCTATCTCTCCTTTCCTCCTGAGTCCAAGGAGGCGGTTGAAGTCCCGAATCGTTGTCTGGAGGCACTGGGGGACTGGATGAGGGTGAACAAGCTGAGGTTAAATCCTGACAAGATAGAGGTTCTCCTGGTCCAGAAGTCCTCGACTCGGGTATTGGAATATCATCCTGTTCTGGATGAGGTTGCACTCCCTCTGAAGGAACAGGTCCGCAGCTTGGGGGTTCTCCTGGATTTGCAGCTGCTCCTGGAGTCCCAGGTGGCAGCTGTGGCCAGGGGAGCCTTTGCTCCCCTTTGATCCACCAGCTGCAATCATACCTGAGTCGCTCGGATCTGGCCGCGGTGACCCATGCCCTAGCGACATCGAGACTAGATTATTGTAACGCGCTCTACGTGGGGCTGCCTCTGAAGACGGTTCGGAAGCTTCAACTAGTCCAGAATGTGGCGGCCCATGTGGTCACTGGGGCTCGTCGGTTCGACTCTGTCAGGCCACTGCTTCAGCGACTACACTGGCTGCCCATTCGTTTCCAGGCTGAATTCAATGTGCTGGTCCTGACCTTTAAAGCCCTAAACGGCTCAGTTCCAGGGTATCTGAGGGACCGCCTTCTTCTGTACAATCCGACTCGTCACCTAAGGTGATCTGAGAGGACCCTACTGACTGTGCCGCCACTAAGAGATGTGAGAGGTGTGGCGGCCAGAGATAGGGCCTTCTTGGTGGTGGCACCCCGGCTATGGAACTCCCTCCCCTTAGAACTGAGGAAAGCTCCCTCAATATAGAGCTTCAGGCGGAGCCTTAAAACCTTTTATTTTAAAAGAAGCTTTTTAAATGGGGCAGGGGTAGGGGGGACAGTTGTTTTATTGTTTTACTGTTTTTTATTCAATTTAATTGTATTTTAATTATATTTTAATGGTGTTTTAATCTTTATTTATTATCTATTTTAATGATGTTTTACTCCCTGATGTTAGCCACCTTGAGCTTCCTCTTGCAAGGGAGGAAAGGCGGGATACAAATTAAATAAATAAATAAATAAATAAATAAATAAATAAATAAAAGATTAGGGGTGTCAAACTCATTTTATACAGAGGGCCGCAATAGCATTAATGGTATCTCCCGAGGGCTGCAATTCAATTTTTTGCATGTCTACTCAGAAGTGCCCTCCTTCCTTCTGGGCTCTTTCTCTGGCTCAAAATCAAGTGTGCTGCCACCACTACTGAGCTGCTTCTGGGGATGGGGAGATCACTCGAGGGCCGCACGTGTGCCTGCAAAGGGCTGCATGTGGTCCTCGGGCCATCAGTTTGACATGCCTGCTGTAGATAATTACGTTGGTCTATTATAAAGATCAACCACAGAAGGATGCCCTGCTAACTGGGCAAGAGGCACTCTTTCAAATGGACGTTCCTCTTTTTATTTAGCAGGGGGAGAGTAACTGCCCTGCACACCCCAGCAATGACTGCTCTAGTGGCTTCTGCTGGTGTTCTTTTGCATTTTAGATTGTTAGCCCTTTTGGGACAGGGACCCAGTAGTTATTAATTAGCTATTAATTTTTCCATTTCTTTTGTAAACAGCTTTGTGAACTTTGTAGTTGAAAAGCGGTATATAAATATGATATATAAAAGTGGTATATAAATAGATGGATAATACCTGGTGAAAATAGTCATTGATTGGTCTACCACAGATGCACTCTATGCAAGCTAACTCTATTGTGCACATAGCAGAAACCAATCTCTTTTATTCTGAATAAAATTCCTTCCTTCTATTTCCAGACTGCAACAAACTACAATGTTTGGGCCCTTAAATCTGACTTTGTCTACTCCACCTCTTGCTGAATGTTGAGCCTGATAAGGTGCTATGGAGAACTTGAAAGCTCATTCTCTACCTCCTGTCACTACAGTTAGTCCTAATAAATGTATTATTCAACTTTAGCTAGTAAATTTTTCTCCTTCTACAA
Source organism: Cryptoblepharus egeriae (assembly GCA_030015325.1). Lineage (NCBI taxonomy): Eukaryota > Metazoa > Chordata > Lepidosauria > Squamata > Scincidae > Cryptoblepharus > Cryptoblepharus egeriae. Next base: position 120,762,351 of record JAREYC010000003.1, on the reverse strand, counting down.
GTATTACAGAAGCAGCTGTAATGCTTTTCTGCCATTTCCCCCCTGCCTTGGTTTATTATTCAAGTTTCTTAAACTGTTCTGAATAATGTCATGTAAAGAGGTCAAATTATCCTTAAAATATGGCATCTTTACAGTCGAATATTTAACGTAACACAGGTTAGTAGATTCTATATTAGTCTAAAGAAATATTGATATTATTTTTCCCCACAACCCTCAGCTAATATATTTATTCTGAATAATATAGCGGTCTTCCTGAGAACATCATGAATCATGGAACAGATCCGAAATCTTGACTTCCATTTCCTTGGAATTAGGCTTCCATCTGCCATCGGCACCATGGCAGTCCAGAGATTGCCTTATTTGCAGAGCAAATAGCTCTAAATCCTTGAACCACATGATTGAATGAAAACAGAATTAAAATGTGGTTGTGGGAGATATTGCATATCCTAAGGAAATAATGCACACACACGCACTCGCACACATCTATATAATGCCATATATATATATATATAGAGAGAGAGAGAGAGAGAGAGAGAGCATTATTTTTTTCTGTAACTTGCCTGGTAACAACAGAAGAGTTCTTTTTTCTCCTTTAAACACTAATGGAAAACTGGTAGGACCTGCTAATTAAACTTGAGAAATATTTCCCTTCCCCTTTGACTGTCTCTATAGAGTTTGGCACATCATGTCAATAATACTTGCAGGCCTCAACTGTTTGAAGAAATAGCCATTAAAAAGTGTAATGGAAGATGAGGACAGTTTTGATATTTGATTATTCCTGATTATTAATCTCTTTCCTTTCCAGAGATCTTGGGGTAGGTTAAAACATCAATGCAAATTAAAATTGACTAATATAAAGGGTGTTAGCTAAGACAGTTCTCCTCTATTTATAATCATATCCTCCAACTATTTTATTGGCATCCTTCAGTCTTGAAAGATTATGGTATCATGCTCTGATTGGAGGTCCTGAAACAACATCTAGTGTGACTAAAGAGGCCAATTTGAGAGTGTCCATCCCTTCCACACTGAGGACAAATAAATTCCGTCCCCTGCCCAGGTCCCAGGTTTCACTGCTTTCGGGTCTGTCTCTTTGCTTCAGCCTGCCGAACAAGTGTCTCTTCCAGTTGGAGAAGGCCATGCTGGGTCTTTTGCCTCCACGCTGAATGGTCAGAGGTCAAGGTTTCCCAGCTGTTGATGTCCATTCCCAAGGCCTTTAGATCCCTCTTGCAGATGTCCTTGTATCGCAGCTGTGGTCTCCTTCTTGGGCGCTTTCCCTGCACTAATTCTCCATATAAGAGATCTTTTGGAATCCGACCATCAGCCATTCTCACGACATGCCCAAGCCAGCGTAGACGCCGCTGTTTCAGAAGTGTGAACATGCTAGAGATTCCAGCACGTTCCAATACTGTGTCATTTGAGACTTTGTCATGCCAGGTGATTCCAAGAATACGTCGGAGACAGCGCATATGGAAGGTGTTCAGCTTCCTCTCCTGCCATGCATACAGGGTCCAAGATTCGCTGCAGTACAAGAGTGTGTTCAGGACGCAAGCTCTATAGACCTGGATCTTTGTATGTTCCGTCAGCTTCTTATTAAGCCATACTCTCTTTGTAAGCCTGGAGAATGTAGTAGCTGCTTTACCAATGCGTTTATTCAGCTCAGAGTCTGAGGAGAGAGTGTCAGAGATAGTTGAGCCAAGGTACACAAAGTCATGGACAACCTCCAGTTCATGTTCAGAGATTGTGATACAGGGAGGTGGATCCACACCCTGACCCATGACTTGTGTTTTCTTCAGGCTGATTGTTAGTCCAAAGTCTTGGCAGGCTTTGCTAAAACGGTCCATAAGTCGTTGAAGGTCTTCGGCAGAGTGAGCAGTAACAGCAGCGTCATCGGCGAAGAGGAACTCACGCAAGCATTTCAGCTGGACTTTGGACTTTGCTCTTAGTCTGGAAGGATTGTAGAGTTTTCTGTCTGATCTGGTCCGGAGATAGATTCCCTCTGTTGCGTTTCCAAAAGCATGCTTCAGCATGACTGCAAAAAAGATCCCAAATAAAGTTGGTGCGAGGACTCAGCCCTGCTTCACTCCACTTTGGATGTGAAAGGAGTCTGATGTTAAGCCATCAAAAACTACAGTGCCCTTCATGTCCTCGTGAAAAGACCTGATGATGTTGAGGAGCTGAGGTGGGCATCCAATCTTGGGGAGGATTTTAAAAAGGCCATCCCTACTAACCAAATCAAAAGCCTTTGTAAGGTCTATGAAGGCTACAAAGAGTGGCTGTCTTTGTTCCCTACATTTCTCTTGCAACTGTCGAAGGGAAAATACCATATCAGTGGATCCTCCAACTAGTCACACACCAAAGCACTAGTGTCATGATCCCAAAGCTTTTACTTTTGTTTTGGCATTCCTACTCCAAAATTTACAATTATTGTATTCAACAAGAGGGGTCTGCTTTCAGATATCTTTTTTAAGATTTTGTATTTAGTAGTTATGACAATGGGTGCCTAATCATATTATTTTAATCAATATATTCTAAACACATGATCATGTAGAGCAGCATGCAGGGATAGTCCATGGACTGTCGCACATTATCATCACATAGGGGACCAGCTGGCCCGGGTACCAGGAATGGAAGGTGCAAAGCTGACCCTCATCACTCCAGTTGCAATGTGCACAGCTTTGGTGGAGCAAAATAAAGTCACCAAATTTGCCACTTTTTTGTTGGCTACTTATTTGTTGGATGCCCTATACTAGTATATATTAAAAAAATAAAAAGTGAATGAGGTTATATCAACCCTAGTGTTTCCACTGCTTTTACACTGTGCATACAATATGCAGGCCTCCGTCAGTCTTGAAAGACTATGGTATCGTGCTCAGCGATGCATACGCTGCATGCGAAGCACGAAAGCCTGGGTTAGATTGTTATGGAGGATAGGCTGATACCCAAGCAGCAAATACTCCCTCTCCATGCCACTGAATTAGTCCAATGGAAAGGCAGAGCCAATATGATTGGATCCAGCTGGCGTCGCAGAGCTGGTCTAAGGACAGGAGCTCACCCTGTCTTGTGGGGCTGACCTGGGTCTCGAACCCTGGCCTGATGGATTAAGAAACTGTGCCTGTTAACCAGCATACGATATATTGTAATGTATTTTGCATAATCTAGTACTGGATGTTCATTTTGGGGGTGACGCATAAACACTTGTATTGGGTGAAGCAAACCCTAGTGATTCCTCTGCTCTCAAGAGTGACTTTTACATGTGTAGGAATTACAGCAAAGTGGAGGATCCAAGAAAAGCCCTTTCTGAAACAGAATTTTATTCACAGCTAAGAGACCAAATTGTTGTCAAATACCTGTACTTTTTTGAAAAGGGTGCCCACTTATGATCACCTATCCATTACACCCTTCTGTTTAAACCCACTTTCTTGGTTAAAGGAAAAAAAACCTTCCCTGTGAAAGTCAGAGTAGCAAATCTCATGATACACCTCAGCCAGGATATTTTTGCATGAGAAGGGCAAACCCGCAGGGAAAAACTCTCATAGTTTTTAGGTAAGCAATGATGTTAGGACACCAGCAGGCAAATGAAGCTGGCCAAAGGATGATTGACAGCGATGGAGGATGACCATCTTTGACCACAAATACCTAGATTGGAATGGCTGCCAATTCCACAAGCATGGGTGCATTTTTTTTCTGTGAAATACCGGTAACTACATGTCAGGAATAACTGCATGTGGAATAACTACATGACATGACATGCGTGCATGTCAGGAGTGAGGGGTCTAAGGTTCACTGGCATTGAGATGCCAGCTCCAGTCACATGTATATTCACTGAATGTACTGAGTAATGTCTGAAGAGGACTAAAACCAATACAAATTATTGGTAACATATAATACAATACAGTTGGAGCTAATCTCCTACCTATGCTTATTAACTTTTGTAGCAAGTTCAAACTCAGACAGGATGTTTGTGAAAAGGGGGAAAAGGTCATTTTCAAACCTAGATTCCCCCTTACGGACATTTAGCAAAGTGATTTTAATGTTTGACTTCAGTTATGCACGCAGACACATACACACAGAGAGGGGGGTGTTAGAAATAGCACCATTTTATCTGAAAGCCAGTATTAATTGCTAGAGAAGGAGTACTGTACCCCCTAAAGTGCTACAAACTTTATTATTGCTGATTTCCAAATGCAACTCACAGAAAATAATACGAAAAGCTAATGTATTCCTCCCTCATTGCGTCTTCTCTTTTGTTACTATGGTTAACAGTTTAATAACCTGTTTATCAGAGCCTTGCCTTCTATAAAATCCTGCATTTTCAACTTCCTATTACACAGTCACACATTGAAAACAAATTGTTCTTTTCAAGTTTTCTGTTTTAATGTTTTAACAGGCATCTTTTACAGCCATTCTGATTTTTTTCTTCCTTTGAGCTAAGCAGATCCCCCAGTGAATAACTTAATGAGTGGAGATGTGAAGAATAGGCCACTGGGCAGCTAGAAATACATCAGTAAATTTTATGTGGTTTCCTTCCGATAGGATAACCATATGAATGGTCTCTGTCTCTATGTCTCCTGAATATTCAAATGTTAACTAAAAGTTCCTATGAATCCAACCACAAGTAAGGTAGTGGGTTGACTCTCTCCATGAGTCACAGATCTGGCTCTTCTCCTTCCCAAACAGCTTCTGACTGGCTTATTAACTGTTCAGGCCAAGGCATGTCTACTCAGAAGTAAGCCCCATGAAGTTTAATGGAACTTATGCCCAGAAAAGTCTACCTGCTTTCATATGCACCCTTTCATTGATGCAAGCCCTAATTAACATACCCTACAATCCAGTGTAACTACGGGAAGACGTAAGAGGCACTTAGGTCTATATCCTAAAGTGAAATTAACCCTACAATCCAGAGTAACTACGGGAGCACGTAAGAGACTTTATGTGCACCCGTAGTTACTACACCACCTAGTGAAAACCTATGGGAAATTCATATTGCAATCCAGAACAAATTGTTCTTACACCGGAGCAAGGACTCCCCATAGTTACTCTGGATTGCACCCATAGTCCCTTGCTCCAGAGCAGTTAAGATGACTTTCCATAAGGTAACACAAGAGGATGTCCTAACTGCTAGTGGACCCATAACTGCTATGGATTTTGCCCTTACTCTGGATTGCTCTATGCATTTCCCATAACTACATTGGTGTAAAAGGTCCCGTAGTTACTCTGGATTGTAGCCAGAATGGAATAGTCTTCTGAATACATATATACAGGCTTGTGTTACAATATCAGAGACAAAGTGCAGGTGTGCCCCACTTATCTGATTGGTTAGGGACTGGAGCTGTAGTGAAAAATGGAAATGGTTGAAGAGTGGAACACATCTTTTTTTGTTGACAAATGTTGCTTCGAATGCTTCTTCACCTAGCAAATTGAAAATACCCTTTTTAATCTTGCAAATTCCTGCTGTCATGCAAAGATTTCTTCAAATGGATTCTCATTAACTCCTTTGAGAATGGGAATAGACCAGGAGCTAACCTGATCATGTATGTCACATGAACACATTCCTAAATCGTCTGAATCACCATGTCATAGGTAAATCAACATGGGGAATGACAATTTTAGCCTTTAGAATAGCAGACAGTTGTTGAAAGAGTGGAACATGTGTTGGATGAATGATTTCTGGGTATAATTGAAAGCTGTTGAAAGAGCAGATTGACAAAAAGTGGGGAATACCTGCATCATTGCCCTCAGCATGGTGGTGGTACTCAGTACCATGATGGTGGTACTGGGCTTGCGTCTTCCCAGTCTGGAAACATAAACATAGCCAGGCTGTCAGAGAAATGCAGCAGAGGAGTTTTATAACTGATCCATAGCAATATGTCACATTAATATTCTTCTGCGTGCCTCCTTCACAGATGCCACACTTTGGATCAACATTTTCACTGAGCACACACAGAAAAATGCAATAAAAACAATTTAAACCATTCAAAATAAATAAAAAGGCCAAAACAGCCAAGTGCTGGGAGGAGAAGAGAGGGAGGTATTCTGGGGCAGAGGGAGGATGGACAGCAGATGTTTCTGGAGGTGGTAAGGTGGGCAGTAAGAAGTAGGGCTGGGCCCTTGTGATGGATGCATTGCTAACCTTCTTCCAGGAAGCCTGGAACAGCCTTAGGCTGCTTGGATTTGTGCCACTGGCTGTAATTTCTGCAAAGTAATAATTTAAATAATTTTTAATATTTAACTTATTTTCACAACAGTATAAAAATGTCTATAGGCTTTGTTATAGGAAGACTAGTATATACCCTCCCCGTTCCATAATGACATTCCTAAATTTTTTAGATATTATTTTTTGCAATTTCAACTAATATTTTCTACACTGAATTTGCATCCTGACTGTGCACCCAAATTTTGTTGTATATTTTTACAATGACAATAAAAATATCTTATCTTAAGTTGTTAGAACAAATATTATGTACATCTTTCCATTTCCCCCCTTCTATGAAATTACTTTTCATTTGTTAATTAAGGCTGCAAATCTATACTCATTTCCTGGGTGTAAACAGTATTGAACACAGTGGGACTTATGCCTGAGCAGACATGCATAGGATTGTGCTGCAATGGAAACAAAGTGGAAAAATAAATGGTCTTTATTCATGTTCTTATTTGTATACTGACAGAGCAAAGATTTTTTCCCTCCAAAGGTCATTCCTTAGTACAATGATCCAGTAATTCCAGCAATGTTCTACATACCTAAATGATTACAAAAAAATGGGAAAAAAATGAAATTCTTAAGGTATTGCATTTCCTAAAGCTTTGATAGTATCTGAAGGTTTTTCAAGATGAAAACAGAGACCACCTTGTTTTTCTTCGGTACCCTTTACCCATTATACCTGTTTGAATCACACTAGTGTTTTCCTGAAACCATCACTTTGTTTCTTTCATCCACAAATATTTTCAATGGCATTTCCTGGTGAGTTTCCTATTTTTTCATTCCTTCCCCACTACACAAATCAAGAATTAACTCAAACGTGCTTTGAATATAGAATAATAATTGACTCTTTCAGATTTCATAATTAGAAATCATTGGCAGCAGTATTTAACCCATTGAGTCCCCAGGTATAGCAGTTCAACGAGTAATATTGGAGAGGTGCAATCCAGCAAAACATATTTTGAGGACCTTCTGAAGCATGACTTTCAATCAGTGTGTTGCAGCACACTGATGTGCCATGATTCATGAATGGTCCACAGGTGTGCCACAGGAGTTTAGAAAAGGTTCATTTATCGGGGAATGTGAGCTTCCACCAGCAATGCAGCGTGCCTATTAATGGCATGCTTGACTCTTTTAATGCCTTGTCAGTGTACTGAGATGGCTGCTCTGAACCTTACGTGCATGGAGTAGTCAAAGAGCTGAACCCAACTAGCTGACACACAAATCTTATGTTGGTCAACTTTGTGAATGTTTTGGTCTGCCCTGTATCAGAAACAAGCAGAACAATTTTCATAAGCAATTGCCGTATATATTAAATGTTTATATATATATATATATACACACACACATACACACACACAAACATATATATATACACACACACACATATATACATATATATATTTTTTAATTTTATATAAACATATGTGTATGTGTGTGTGTGTGTGTATATATATATATATATATATATATATATATATATATATATATATATATATATATATGAATATGAACACAGCTTCAAATGTTCATAAAAAGTAGTGTTTGAGTTGCTGATCTATGGTTGCAAGACACTTGAGATAATGGAATGGAGTCACTTCCTGAGATTTGGGCTGCCCTCCAAGTCTATGTCTGAATCATGCGTTTCGGTTGAACACCACAAATCTTGGCATCATTGACTCCTTTCTCAGTTCCAAATCTTGATGCAGTTGGCTGAGCTGATGTCCAGCCTTGTATCCATAGAATGATATTTTTAAAAGTTGAAGCATAAATATTTTGATAAGACCATTTCAATACTTATTCATCACGTTAGGGATGAAACATACCCTTGCCTAGTGGAAATGAGGCTAGGATAAGATAAGACAAACCGCACTATTTAGGTTTTCGAAGCATAACGTTGGATCCAGTGAAAGAGTTTCATTGATCACAGGAGAATAAAAAAATATACAAGGAATGCAGTGAGTATATTCTAAATGAGCATACATTTATTTTCGTCCCCTGACAATGTATTAAATTTCAGAGATTAAATGACTGTTGGGAACAACATACTGAAATTTTCACCATGGAGATATTGTAGCAAATTTGGTTCTTAATGTAATCATGTCTGGCAATCATCTTGTTTCCTCAGCTGCCAAACGAAAACTACTGTATGTTTCAGAGCTATGTGGGATTGACCTGTGTGAGGTTGGTGAGCGTAAAGACAAAATGTCTTCTGTTTGGAAACCGAACAGCACTGAAATAAACGAATTAGATTCTATCTGCTGTCCAAATGGCAGGTATATATTAGTACAAGGAAAAAGAGAACAACCACCACCCACAATGCTGTCCCTGAAGCAATAACAAATACCAGAAACAACAACAAAAACCACAGGTGCTGTCGGATACGTATTGGAAAATTAAACGTACCATATGCCATCAAGCTGAGGCTTTACATTGCAGACAGGATTTATATGGGATTGCTTATTTCAGACAAGATGTGCCTTCCAACACAGATCAGAATACATTAGGCACTTAATTCCCTTGTTAGTAACTGACAGAACCTTAGATTGAGGAAAGAATTTGTTCACTTTTCTTTTCCTGCTGACTTATGATAGAACCTCAGGTGACCAAATTAAGTAATTGTCTAGTCTCCATTCATAAAATGAAATGTGTTTGGTAGCCACATTTAATTGTATTTTTTCTAGTTTAAATGAATACAGTGGAGCATTACAAGAAGAACATAATTTATTCCAGAAGCATGCTTGTCTTACAAAGCGTTCTTCTTACAAAGCAGATTTTCCCATAGGAAATAATGGAAACTCAGACGATTGGTTCCACAACCCAAAAATATTCATATAAAAATACTGACTGTATGTAAAAATGATGACAAAATACTGTAATCAAATTCAAAACACTATAATATAATAAAGAACACAATTACTCCAACTGAACACTATAATACACTGTACAGTAACACAGAAAAGAAAAACATTTATGGCCAAGAGTGACTAATTTTTACTGGTGTCTTTTTGAGTAACTTTAACAAGGAATCTAGTTTGTGTGTGTGTGTGTGTGTGTGTGTGTGTGTGTGTGTGTGTGTGTGTGTGTGTGTGTTTCCAAGTTTGCAGGAATCTAGTTTGTGTGTGTGTGTGTTTCCAAGTTTGCAGCAGGAGCAGCACCAAAGATTTCTGCCCAATATAAAGGGGGCAAGATCATCCCTCTGCTGGCCACTGCAGGAAGGAGAGGTCCCACCTCAGCCATTCAATGGGAGGCCAGGCAATGGGCACTCGTCTTACAAGGCACTTTCGTCTTACAAGGCAGAATCCCATAAAAATTTTAGTTCGTCTTTCAAAGCATTTGTCTTACAGGGCATTCGTCTTACAAGGTACTACTGTATTACATTTTGGCTGCAATCCTGAAATGCAGTTAGGCTCATCTATCTTCATTGGGTTAGCCTAATTCCAAGATAGCCATCCTGCCTACACCAAAGAAGGCTTGGACTGGTGTAAGTCTACTTAAGCTGGCCCAAGGCAGATGGACTTTAGATGGATCTTGTACAGTACATGCTGGTGGTATCACTTTTCCTCACAAACAAGGGATATGCATCCCATCCAGTGAGTATGTCCTTTTGATACTTGTCAAATACTTGTCCAGGGGCTATGGATTTCCCAAATATGAGGAGCAATTTATCCTAATTTGGTTTCTTGGCCTGTTTGATTTTCTGTGGCCTGCCTCATTTCAGTCACTTGAGAATTAGGTAAATATTGGCTCCTCGCAGCAGTGAAATACTGAAATGGCCAATCTTTTACCAAAAACAGGATAGCAACATATGGCAAAATTCTGCTTTTCTTGATATTCTAAAGTCCAGCTGAAAAAACAATTACTTCCTTTCAATTTTACAGATATCCTTCAATAATATTTTTTAAGTCAACAAAGCCATTTCCCTTTCTGAATGTAAAAGTAATTTTGTGTGAGGAAATTTTGAATTCCCTTTTCCAAGCCATACATTCTGTAAGTGTTTGGTCACAAAAAATACCTGTTCTTTAGCCTTCAACCAAATTTATCAAATATATAAATACTAGTTATATAAGGTGAAGGAAGCACAAATCTGAAAGCCTTCCCAGATTCAAGATTTTTTTCAGTAAGCAATGTGTCTATACTTGCGGAAGGGGCGTGTTATTTTAGAGAGGGTTTGGGTTTGTTGTTTTATTATTCTGTGAAATAGAATAATAAAGACTATTAAATAAGAAATTATGCTGCATTTAAATTTTATGCATTACCTTTATATTTAATATCTTGGACGTTTTTGCTATTTTTTCCAATTGTTTTCTCCTACTGTTTAGGAGGCAAAAGAGCGAGTGCAATAATCTGGACACCATGCTATTTTATAGCTAGGATCCTCTCAGTCACTAAGCCTGCCTGCCATCTTTGGGACTGTGTCTCAGCACAAATTATAGTCAAGAGTATGAGGATGCAAGATTAATCTCAGGTTAGGTCAGCCTAAGTCCCGGCATACGTCCTGTGCTGACCTGGGCCAAAGTGCCATAAGACACTTCTACACCAGTCCTGGGGGAGGGTTAGGCCAGAGCACAGACAGGCACTTGCCTCCCTACATCACTATGGGAATAGGAATACAAATGAGTTGTGCTAGCCTAAGTTAGGATTGCGCCTATATTGACTTATCTGGCATAGGATGCCAGCTTCATATCAGGCACTTGTCTGAGAGACTGACAGGAAGCAAAAGTAATGTATTTTTCTTACTTCTCATTATACTTGGGGTATGTTCCATGGGCATGACTGTATGATGTAGTGTGGTGTGGAATAGAACTGAGCAGGTATGGAAACAAGGATGCCATGGGTCAACAAGCAGCAAAGATGGCCAATGTATTGTCGAGGGTATTGCTCATTTTTGTGTATTGATTTTGATGAAATCAGTGTAAGAGTCCATTTTTGTAGGTCTCCAGCAAAGATGAACTGTAAAAACAGGCTTTCCTAACAGAGCCACCACTTTCTGGTGCCTGTGGTGATACACCAAATGCCATGGCCTTGCTTAGTACATTGATTGCTACCTCCACACTCCTTTTGTTCTATCACTCTTCTTTTTTAATTCAAAAAGCCAGAAGGAGTGGAAGGGGCCAGTTTAATAAACAGCAGTAACGGGTGGACACACTCTACTAAACTGCATTTCTTTATTTGGTATCATGGCAAGCTGGCCCTGCTATGTCCTGAAGAATCATAATTTATTCAGAGATACCGTGTTACAGATTGGGTAGCAGAGAAGCTGGATGGTAAATAGGCACCAGAGGCAGTATGCATAAAATGGAAATGGCATAGCTATTTCAATAAGTTTGCCTGCCTGTCCAATGTGTCCATCTTATGCTATCCCTTTACATTTTGCTAGCAATTACCAAAATATAGCAGTTAGTATGCTTATTAAAACCAAGATGCAACATATTTGAGAAAGCTGGCACTAATGAGGTGGGTAAAGTACAGAAAAGAAATACTGAAGCCCAATATAGACAAAAACATTAACTACTTGAGGAAAAAGTTTCGGCCTAATGAACTACCTTCTAATTTTCTTGTAACTCAAGACTGGAAAGTTGTTTTGCCACCCTTGGAATTACTGTTGTGTAAAAAAAACAAAAACACCCTTTTCTATGTCTTGCTGCATTATTTTATTTCTTATTATTTTCAACAAAATGAAGGTTCACTAAGGCTGAAAGAGCTTGTTCTATTTATTGGCCCCTCTCTGTATACTTAACAGGTGAGCTGAATCAAGGCCTCGCCTTGATGTGGACACAATATAGAGATGGGAGGCTATAGTCCAAGGGTGTCCAAACTCCAGGTCTGGTGCAAGATGTGACCCACAGTGACCTTCCATGCAGCCCTCGGTGAGCTTCCTCCGTGTGGCTCTCAGGCAAGTCCTGTATTTCTCTGGGAGTTCCAGTGATGGGATTCAAAGAAATTAACAACCGGTTCTCTGCCCATCTGGCAGCCACTTTTAAATGGCTATTTTTAAACTTTATATGTCCAATCTTTTGTTAACAACTGGTTCTATAGAGTAGGTGCGAACCTGCTGGAGCACACCACTGGGGAGCTCATAAATATTTATGAACTGATTTGAATTCATTTGTTCATAAGTCTGTCTTTACTACATTCATTTATGTTAATTTATGTGAATTTATTCAAATTTGATATGTAAATCAATTTACATGAGAGAGAGAGAGAGAGAGAGAGAGAGAGAGAGAGAGAGAGAGCGATGATGTGGTCCTCCTGCCAAAAGGTTTGGACACCTCTGCTTTAGACTGATGTTATCTGACAGCCCAATCCTAACCTGGCTTTATGAAAGAGTAAATGATTATATGGTGATGTGTGCCATCAGCACATTTTCTGGAACTGCTGACCCAAACTGTGATGGTATCGGGGCTTGCTGCCACAGCGAGCTACCAATGGGAGCTCAGGTAATTCAATGGAATGGGCAGGTGGTGAGAGAAAAGGGGGAGACAGGGAGAAACAGGAGTATCTACGTAGGGAAAGGATGTACAGAGGCATATCGGGGAAGGGAGGGTGGATCCAATGACATCAATATGCACCAGGATTCTTCCCCCCTTTCCTCACTTTTATTTTCCTTTGATGTGTGCCAGCAAAATGGCTGGGGCATATCTGAGGAGATACGCTGGCGTTGCAAAGTTTTGCCCTGGGATAAAGGAACTACTCACTTCCTCGAAGATGCAGTCAGTGTCTTTTCGACAAGGCTGCATCAGGCCAAGGGGGTTAGTTATGAATAGGGCTGTGATCTGGACCTTCCTGGATATCACCTGATACCTGCTATTTCTAAAACGGGTGTCCAAATCCTGGGCTGGGGGCCAGATGCAGCTGGTGGCAAGCCTCCATGCGGCCCAACCCAAGACCCCTCCATCCAGCCACAGGTAAGACTTGTAATCCTCCATATTATCTCAAATTCACTCTTTATTCAAATTTGAAATGTAAATAATTTTTCCAGCCCCTGATGCAATGTCAGAGAGGTAATGTGGCTTTCCTGCCAAAAAGTTTGGATACCCCTACTCTAGGAGAATGTCTACCATTCATTCATGTTGTGACAGATAAAGCTTGGTAATCCCTCTTTGGCTGCAATCCTAAACTGCAATTAGGCCTGCCTAAACTTGTGTTGCATAAGCATAAGTCTTGTGCTGACCTGGGGGTGTCACTCATGTGCCATAAGTCACTTCTGTGCCATTCCTGGGGAAAGGTCAGGCCAGTGCACAGTCTTTTGCTTGTGCCCCTACATCATTATGGGAATGGGAGGACAGATGAGTTGTGCCAGCCTAGGTTAGGGTTGGTTCTATCTATAAGCAGCAATAACCATATTCTCAAACCTGTAGCCTTAACAAACTCATCAGAAGGTCTCTCACCACTCCATTCACCTTCAGCAATAAAAATGAAAAAGGCCATGGGAATAAGATTTTGTTTGAAGAATGAGCATAGCAGAGCCTGAGGTTTATTCTTACCTTGTAACAGAATATTGATGCCTCTAGCTATTTTGCATACCGGCTGGTGGCCAAGTTTATTTTGGACCACAGGAAATTTTGAGTGCCTGGAGTGCTGATTTATAATAAACAGGCAATGCTATATAAGCCCTCAATAAGGACTCAGGAAGTTTGGTGGACACATGTCAACCATGAAGTGGTTGTACTACACAATATGAAGCCAGCTTGAAATACTTCATAAAGTGCAGCATTAATTTCCCATATTTACCAATCCCACAATAATCTGTCCTTTGACATTTCCTTGGAACTAATGTAGAATTTGAGCCTTAATGGAAGTCTTAGAGGCAAAACGTCACCTCTTGGTACTTTGGTTTAGGGCAGAAATACGCGTAAGCAGAAGATATTTTATTAGACTGGAGTAGAATAATGTGTCAGTTAATACTTTCTCAAATAGCACACATGATAGCATCCCATGGAGAAAGAGCTCTCCTTCCCTTTGACTTAAACTATTTTAGCATACAGATGTTCATGGTATATATGAGCTATCTAATGAAGTCCAGGTGTTCTCCCAGCAGGAGTGAAGGGATTGTATTGTCACACTGACTCTCTTGCTGGTAGTTTTCAGATTGCAGGTTGCCTGTCTTAAAAAGAAAACAAAATTCCTGGAGAAGTTTGGAAAGCACAGTTGTTCAGAGGTAGCTTAATTTGGCTTTTCACTAGCATGACAAAAGAAACTTCCTATTTATTTTCTGGCAGCGGCACTTCGTGGGATTTCATCAGAGGACTATTTCAGTACAGCCTAAAGACTAAATATCACTTACTAAGCGGTTTTGTGTGAGCGGGCAAATCAATACACAATATCCATAATGGGGAGAAATTGGAGATGCTTGGGCTTTCCAAATGCGTTCCAAGTGGGTGAGAGAGCAAAAGAGTGAAGAGGTCCCAAAGGAAGCACAAGTGTAGAAGATGGATACTTAGCTGCAGCCAAGATTATTCAGCAGTATCCTGGGCTGGACAGATAAATTATTAAAAAGCTGGACTGGCAATCACCAATCATATTTCATGAAGTCTCGGAGGAGTAAGCTAGAGTGATTAGGCCATAAAAGAGAGAAGAATTGAAGAAGAGTCTTGCTGGAGGAGGCCAGGTGCCGATTTAGTTTAGCCAGAGGCATATATAGACACATGTACATAGAACGCATGACCTGGGTGGCACATGAGGGGGAGACTGGATCAGGGAGTCACCTCTGATAGTGCCTCCTTCTAGGAAACACAACCCAGAAATAACATATTATATTACAGTGTTGTGACATCATTGCCCTTGATGCCATTACCTCCCATGCAGTGGTGGGTTCCAGCAGGTTCGCACCTACTCTGTAGAACCGGTTGTTAATGAGAGATAGGACATATAAAGTTTAAAAATAACCATTTAAAAGTGGCTGCCAGATGGACAGAGAACCGGTTGTTAATTTCTTTGAATCCCATCACTGCTCCCATGACACCTTTGCCCACAGCATCCTGTTTTCAACAGTGGTCCATCAGCTGCCTATGGGAAGTTCTTAAGCAAGAGTCAAAGGGAGAGGTACTCAAACTGGAGTGTCACAATGCCCCAGCCTGAGAGCCCTGGCATCATTTGCCGGGATGTAGAGGGGAGAATGGAGAGATGTGATCCTCACATTATCATTCTGACACAGGTGTATGAACACACATAATGCATCAGGGAGTTCTGCATGAGCCTCTGTAGGGTTTCTCAAAACATGCAGACAATTAAGATAATGATGGTGTCCCACTTCCAGTTTCATGATCACAAACTAGAAGTGGGTTGCAATTGTTATACTGTATTCATTGTGTCTGCATGTTGAGGAGTCTTGTAGAGGCTTGCAACCCTGGAGCCTATTCTGTAGGTGACAGCAAGGCCCTGCATCCCTCAAAAGCAGTGCAATCCTGGGGTTCACGTCGCTCCATTCACCACTCCCTAACAACAACTTAAAGTAATGCTCAAAGAGAGCAAACTCTGAGAGAGTTTGAGAGCCTCTGAGCAAAGGAACAGAATCAAAAATAGTCTCAATAATGAAGTCACAATATGAGAGGACAGCCAACAAAATAAAGTCTTGGTGGTATCACTCCTGTCAAATAGTAAACATGGTGATAGGGCTAATCCTGGTAAATAATTATGCAACTTTGAGTGCAATCCTAATAATTACGCAACTTCAAGTGCAATCCTATTCAATAATACTTACTACCAGGAAAGTGTGGTTAGGATTGCAACCTTCATCATATAGGGTGCCCTTTGGGGAGAATGGTGGAGAACAAATCCAATAAACAAAGAAACAAAAGGCAAGAACCTAGCTGAACTATTATGAGTTTGACACTGGATTGAGACACACAGGGTACAGAATTGGTTGATCACACAGGTTAATCACAATAAAACAAGACAATGACCTCCAAAGTTTGTGCCAGTTTCACCAATATGAAACACACCTGATTTGATCACCCTGCTTGATCTCAGTTGCGTGTGGGAAACTTGTAGGAAATAAGCAATCCAGTTTAAAAATCTAGGCCCCCAAGGACCTTGGTCTTGTCTACTTTCTTGTTCAACTTAAAAATTCTAGTAATCTCTGCCAATTTAATAAGAGGCTCAATTTAAAAGTGAATGTCCACCCAGACCTCAATGTTGCCGAATATCATATGCAATTTAAAAATCCTAGTGATCTTTGCCAATTTAATAAAAAGCCTTGATTTTTTTAAAAGAAAGCAAAGCTCACAGGCTGCAGTCTTGGCAAATAGTGTACATATATATAATGTCAAAATTCTAATAAATTTAACCAATAATGTAAGGAAAACATTATTCAAAAAAGAACATGAAAGACAAGCTCTGGTCACACCATATACCGGTATGTTGCAATAAAAGAAGGAATCATCTAGAACTTCTTTTATGCTCCCCCTCCCCTCTTTAGTCTTGTAGAATAAGTATAAAGATTACTTTCTTTAACCCTAAGTACAGAGTTGATCATTTTTGAAAGATTTCAGTTGCAAAAATGTCTTCTCATTTAAAAAAATGTTTGGAATTTTATGCATAGAAAAAAAAACCTGGAGTTGGAAGGGACCTAGTAGGTCATCTAGTCCAACCCCCTGCCTGCAGCAGGAAATCCTCCTAGAGCGTCTCCGACAGGTGCTTGTCAAGCCTCTGCTTGAAGATCCCCAGTGAGGGAGAGTCCACCACCTCCCTTGGCAATCTGTTCCACTGCCGAACCACCCTCACTGTCAGGAATTTTTTCTAGATATCAAAGCAAAATCTCCTTTCTTGTAGTTTGTACCCATTGGTTCTAGTTCTGCATTCAGAAGCAGCTATGAACAAATGAGCCCCTTCCTCCATATGACAGCCCTTCAGGTATCTGAAGAGGGCAATCATGTCGCCCCTCAGCCTCCTCTTCTTCAGGCTGAACACCCCAAGTTCCCCCAACCTTTCCTCGTAGGGCTTCCCTTCCATTCCACTAATCATTCTTGTCGCTCTCCTCTGGACTTGCTCCAGTTTGGCTGCATCTTTTTTAAAGTGAGGTGCCCAGAACGAAACACAGTACTCAAGGTGAGATCTGACCAATGCAGAATAAAGAGGAACTAGAACTTCCCATGACTTGGAAGCTTCAGTCTTCTTAATGCGGCCTAAAATGGCATTTGCCTTTTTTGCAGACATATCACACTGCTGACTCATATTCAGCTTGTGATCCACAGCGACTCCAAGATACTGCTCACATGTTGTGCTCAGTGGCAGGCTCCAGCAGGTTTGCACCTACTCTGTAGAACCGGTTGTTAATGAGAGATAGGACATATAAAGTTTAAAAATAGCCATTTAAAAGTGGCTGCCAGATGGGCATAGAACCGGTTGTTAATTTCTTTGAATCCCATCACTGGTTGTGCTGCCAAGCCAAGTATCTCCAATTTTATCCCATTTTATCCCATAATTACAGAACCTTGCATTTCCCCCTGTTGAAATTCATTTTATTTGTTACAGCCCAGTATTCTGTTTTGTCCAGATCCTCCTGGAGGTTTTTCCTGTCATCTATTGTGTTTGTTACTCCTCCCAGCTTGGTTCATCCACAAATTTAATCAGGCTCCCCTGTATCCCTTCATCCAAGTTGTTGATGAAGATATTAAAGAAAACTGGGCCCAAGACAGAGTCCTGGAATCCAAGACATCAACGTTACCCATATCTTTTGTGAATTATATAGCAAGTTTAACAATTTTTTTAATCTTTAATGAGATGTATGCAGGTGACAAGCATTTAAACACTTGTTTAAGAACTTGGAGCTTGGTACCTAATTAGAGATCAAGGATTAAACCAGTTATGTGTCCGTTTACAGGAATGATAGCAAGAGGTCCCAGATCCAGAGGCCAAAAAGGCCTTTGAACCATCTCACCATCAAGCCATCAGTCTGTCTCTTTTTTCATATCTCTCTTACTGCTGCCTAGTCTATTTGGCACCGTGTTTTCCTAACCCATCATCTAATTCTACCTGAATTAAAGGGTTTACATAGTAGCACTATCCTTATATGCACCTTAACCTGTACATAGCCATACAAGGTGGGAGAAATGGAGCTGGCAGATATTTTCATGGGAAGACTAGACGTAGAGGAGATATGGAACCATGGTGACTATATGACCAGAAATTTCTAGATTTGCCCTCGTTTTTAGCCTCCTATCTGAATGTTTTCCAAAAGGGCTTCATTGTCCTCCATTTTGACTTCATTTTTGAACTTTGCAATGCTATGCAGTACCCCATCATATCATATGTTGTTGGATTTGTATTGAAGAGCAGAATCCAATGTAAAAATCAGTTTTAAAATATCTCCTTCCTATCAAACATTATGGCCAAAAAACTAAAAATAAAAAATGCATTAAGTTCTATGGGAAAGTGAAAGTGCCCAATATCGCAGCTTTACTCATGAGTAGGCAAATGTGCCATTGTCTGCTGGAAAGGCCAGGCTGAGAGGAATCCAAGACTTTGTCCTCTTTTTGAGGTTTGGACATCTGGTCACCCTGTGTGGAACAAGCCATTGCAAATCTCAAAAAGGTATACCTTAAGATGATCTTAAGTGTGCAGTCCTAATAAACTTTATAGCACCAGGTTAAGGGCAATGCAGTAGTGAGGCAAGGGATCAACCATACCCTTACCTTTAGGAGGCCTCCAAGACTACTACCCAACTACTACACAGCCTTGCCCCACTCGCACAGCTGTGATAGTGCTCAAATGTTGCACACAATGCAAGGCGACCAATGTTCCCTTCTCTTGAGGAGACCTCTGTGACTGCCTCCTTACCCTAGGATGCAGTGCATTCTGCATTGGCATGGCTTCAATGGTGATGGAAAGTTGGATAGGGCTGGATCCATTTTTAGTACAATTTTTGGAGAAGGAACATCCTGCTTACTGCTTGTGCATCACTCTGAGAAACAAGCCCTTTTCACAACAAACCCTTCCTAGGGCTGAGCAAATTAAAAGTGATGAGAGATATCCGTGAATGGAACGTATACAAAATATAATGACTTTTTAATCTGGCATTTCCAGTGTCTCCCGTTAGAGAGAAAAAATCCTGTTTCTAGTTCTCCTGTACCAGGTCCTCTGCAGTTTGAATCCTAGAAAAAAGTGCAACTAATTTAATAGTCATGCTTAATTTTCTCAGGTCTGGTATTACGCATTTTTTGATATGCTAGGTAAACCACTTCTAATTAGCAGTTTTAGAAGTTCCTGATTCTAAATCAGAGCATCCTTCCCAAATTAATGAGCTAAATACTTCCAGCTGATAACCTTCTACACTTTCATCTCATATTTTTAAAGCTTATCACAATGGACTACATGTGAACTCTTATGTTAGCCCTTGTTCAATAAGGTGAGCACGATGTCAGTGAACAATGCGTTTCTGGCTTGAACACATTATGGGTTAGTTGTTCATAAGCATGGATGTTAAAAGGTTTTTTAGAGTCTGTATTGGGCCTTGAACCAGGCCATTAAAATACGTAAACCAAACTGCCTCTGATTTTTTCACTATTAAATGCAAACAGTTAATACAAATCAAAGCCTAAGAGCACAATCCTAACCATGTCTACTCAGATGTAAGCCCCATTGTGACTAATGGGTCTTACTCCCAGGAAAGTGTCTTTAGGATTGTAGCCATATTCTAAAGTGGCTACCACTGGCTGGACTAGTGCTTGCACTGTGGAAAATGTGCTGTAAGGCTTGGTGCACCAGTGTGAAGGATTGTCATTCTGGTGGTAAGGCCACTGCAGGCTTGCTGCTGCCAGTAGGAGACCTGAAACAAATAGGGATTCCATTGACAAGAGGGGAAACAGAGATGGGGAAAGCATTACAGGGCAGGAGGAGAACTGGGAGGGTAGATTGAGCTCAAAAGGAGACCTCCAGAAGCCACTCGTCCTGTGTTGTAAGCTATAAGCAGCAGAGGTTGCATTGGCTTTTGGCACTATTGTTAGGGATTGGGATGCAAGAAAATATCATGTCCCACTTGTGTATTTTGTGCATGTATGTGGAGTGGGTTGAGGAAATGTGATTTGCATACGTGCACCACTATGTTCTGAAATCTCAGATTATTTCTATGGACTTTGTAGACATTTACCCTATCCAGCCAGAGGGACTATACATAGAATCATAGAGTTGGAAGGGACCTAGTAGGTCATCTAGTCCAACCCCCTGCCTGCAGCAGGAAATCCCCGTAGAGCATCCCCGACAGGTGCTCGTCGAGCCTCTGCTTGAAGATCCCTAGTGAGGGAGAGTCTACCACCTCCCTTGGCAATCTGTTCCACTGCCGAACCGCCCTCACTGTCAGGAATTTTTTTCCGGATATCCAACCGGAATCTCCTCTCTTGCAGTTTGTACCCTTTGGTTCTAGAGAATCATTTGAGAATCACTTTCTCTTTCAAAGGAAAAAAGAAACCTGTGCCTTGTCTGACATAGGCCTATATCCTAAAGTGAAATTAAGCCCCTTGCTCCAGAGCAGTTATGCTGACTTTCCATAAGATAACACTAGAGGGTGATGTAACTGCGTGGACCAGTAACTGCTATGGATTTTGCCCATACTTAGGCTGCAAACCTAAAGACACTTTCCTGGGAGCACAACCCATTGAATACAATGGGACTTACTTCTGAGTAGACATGGTGAGGATTGTGCTCTAAGTAATCCTAGAGCTAGAAAAAGCTATTAAGTAATTCTGTTGTTTCTTTTGTTAAGAGCAAAGTTATGACAGCCTTTTACAATCCATCCTTACTTTTTATCTCATTCTCCGTTGGGAAGTAGGAAGTAGACATAGAGCACAATCCTAAGCATGTCTACTCAAAAGTAAGCCCCATGGTGTTCAATGGGTCTTACTCCCAGGAAAGTGTCTTTAGGATTGCAGCCATAGTCTCTGGCAGCATAATCCAGAGCAACTAATCTGTCCACATAAGAGCCCTTGGGTTGCCCTATCTATCACTAGGGTGGAGCAACTGCAAGATGCTCCAGCCCAGTTACTCTGGAAGAGGCTTAGGGCAGAGCAAGGCAACACAGGGTGCCCTAAGAGAGGTGGACCTGCTCTGCCCTAACTGGGGCAGCCTAAGCAGCTCAGGAGAGGCCTGTTGAGGGCATGTTTAGCATTGCCTAGGGCAGAGCAGTTACTCTGTATCCAAAGCCTGTTTCCAAGGCAGAAATGTCCTCTTCCAGTTCCTCAGAGATATACCACCTAAGGAGCAGGTATAGTAATGAGTAGACCTATAGGGGTCCATGATAAGGCCCGTGTAAGAATGGCAGTGTTGACCAAAAATCTGAGTTCTTGGCCAGCCTAGCTGCAACCCCTGCCTCTCAACCTCAGGATATGGAACATACTACAGCTGCCCACAAACCTCAGGATACAGCAGGCCACTCCAAGAAGCCCCTTGTATTCACTGTAGAATGTACTGGCATCTCATCAGGGACTCCTTATAAGGCAGGCATCCAGTGGAGTCACCAGACTGGTGCAGCTGGTGTGGGCTGCATTGGGTGATGCGCTCCGTATGGGGTGATGTGCCGGAGGAGTTTGACTGTATTTTGGCAGGCCCCAGGAGTCAGCATGCCCATTCAGGCCTACTCCAAGGCGGAGCAGCAGCCAGAATTTGCCACTTGTCCGCAGAGCTGGCCCAAACGGCCAGCTGAGGTGCATTGCACAGAAACACACTGAGCATGCCGAACAGCTTCAGAGGAGACTTCCTTAGAGCGGAAGAAGTCCGTGCCTCTGCACGGCCATTTGGCCTCACTCAGGAGATGGAGCGGCAGCCAACTGGCTTCAGAAAGAGTACTGCACAGGCACCAACTCTGATACCTGCACAGTCTTCTCTGAAGCCAAAAGGCTTCAGAAATGTACTGTGCAGGCGTCAGAGATGGTGCCTGCGCAGTACTCTTTCTGAAGCCAGTTGGCTTCAGAAACAACTGCACAGGCGGCAACTTTGGTGACTGCACAGTCCAGGTAGGGGGGTGCACGCATCTCAGGGGTGACACACAGACTTCCGCACATGGGTAATGTGCAGAGTCACAGCTGTTCTTTGTTCAGTGTGATCTGAGGGGTGTCTCCTCAGGAGCAAGTCCTCCCCATGTGTCAATTATTTAGCATGCTCTGGAGCAGTTAGGGCAGCCCAGGCTTCCTGAGTCTCTGGATGCAGCATAACTTTCTGCTCTGGATACAGAATAGTTAGGAGAGAGCAGTTAGGGCAGAGCAGGCTGAACTTGCTCTGGATTGTGCCCTTAGTTGACTCCCCAAATCTTAGTCCTCTTTCTGCAGGAAAAAAAGCACCTGTCCTACTCTGATTCAACCTGAAGACACAGACTTTTGTTTCTGATTAATTTCTATGCCCCTCTTCTGCAAGTATAAGTTGTTCTTCAAATGGAATTCCAATATATAGCAGAACCAGAATGACATCACCAAAGGCTAATGACTCCATTCTCAAACACTGACTACTAAACAAGTCTCTAAATTAAGAGATACCAACAAAATGTGCAACCACCTGTACAATTGTTAATGAAAATTGGTCATTCCTTTCTGTTACAGTGAAAGTTTTTGGAAAATTTTCCAGCAGCAACATAGACCAGAGATTACTTCTGTGATTAACTAGTGATGATAAAAAGGCAATAAGCAGCCCGAAACTGCATGGATTTGGACTGCATGTATCCAACACCAGTTAGGAAGAAGCTGGAAATCAACTTGGGGTGAGAGGACATTTTCCCTTTGCCATGTATAAAGTTCCAATCTGCCTATTGCGGGGTGACCATATACTGTAGAATGGAGGAAAGAATGCCTCTACCTTTAAGTATTGCATAGGAGAGGGAATTTAGGTATGTTTAGTTCAATATAGAAGGCTTTAAAAAGCAGCAACTGCCTAAATTCCCTCTTCTATTCAGTGGTTAAAGGTCCAGGCACTCTGTCCTCCATTCTATATGGTCACCCTGGCTAATGGAGCAACTCTGATCTGTACCAGCTACACTGCCGGCACAAATCCAAGCTGCGACAACTATAAACCATGAGGCTCAGGAATGAGGTTAGGATATGGTGGAGTTCTCATGTGTAGTTCAACTGTAGTCTCTCCCAATATGGTAACAGGCATGTGATTGTTATTATTCAGGGAGAGACTAGACCTGCAGCAGTGAGGATTCAATGTGATTGCACATGACCACTCTGAAGTCTTATTTCACTGCATAACACCAGCAAGGACTCAGTGATGAAATATACAGAAAGATATGTTGAAGCCCTGATAAAATAGGATTCTCCATGGATAGACTGCGGTGAAGTCACACGTAGAAAAGAAATCACAAACAGTGCTTCAATGGGACTTGGATCTAATAGTAAATTCTTTTTTCCCTCTTCTCTGTGCAAAAATTCATTTACTTCACCACAGTATTGAGGACAACATGATGTTGGTTTATATGTGCTGTTTTATTCTGCACAAGTGCTCACAAAGATGGTTGCTGTTGTCACATGTGAAATGATGTGCTTCAGGAGGTGTGCTTATGTTTCTTTGTATTCTTCCTTGTTTTCTTTGTATTCTGCCTTGTTTTCTTTAATCCAACAGATAGCACACTGGGACTCTGTGTGTGTGTGTGCGCGTGTGTGTGTGTGTGTGTGTTGAACAGACAAAAGAGTTTTATGTAATTTCAGCCTTTCACACTATTATTGATGCCACCAACTACACTCTTTTCTAGCTATTAAAACATGCCTAAAATTGCTGAGCATCACAGAAAAAAGCAACAGTAGCATCAGTGCACTGCATTCAGGATGCGAGGGCATTTTTCTATGTGTAGCACCTAAATTCTTCAGATCAATATATGATTTGTGATCCTTCAAATACTCAATTATCTCAGTTTTGAAGAGGTGACCTGCAGATGTCAGCCACAGTATTGATTGGTCCTTAATACTTTTTTTTCCCCCAAGCACCACTTCAAAAAAAAAAAAAAATCCCTAAGTTTTGAATGTCATGTTTTCCTGTAATTATTTTGATCAAATAAGTATGGTATTTTATCATTGTGGGCATGGGTAATTTTTGCCAGTTTTCACAGAAACTATTGCAGGACGCTTGAAGACAACACTCTTGTTTATTTAATCTTTTCCTATTCCCCTTCAAACAGATTGAAGGAGTGGGACATTCATATATTTTTTTTCTTCCATCTGAATTTTGGAGAGAGAAAGTAGAGATACCATCATATTTGGTGTGACCTTGAACAGTCAGCACAAATATTCTGCACGGATATAATCTAGCACGGATTAGTGCAATGCATACATAGTTGGAAGTATATCTCACAAAAATATAGTTTATGTTCTGATGGACTATATATTTTGCTGAAATAAAGATATTTTAGAATGTGCATTTGCATCCATTTTTAGATGCTTGTTCAGGAAAAGCTGAATCTGCAGGAAGAAGCATCAAGGTAGATTCTCAGTCCTTTTCTTGTGTGTAGCCATTTTAATATCCCACTTCAGCCTTTGTATGTACATTGTCTGGTATTGAATGTGTATAGATTGGGTTGAAGACATCCACTGTAATGCATCCACTCCATGGACATTCATGGTGAAAATGGCTCAAATCCCGTTCTATTCCTCCAGCATTTCTTAAAACTGTGGATTGTAACCCACTGGTGGGTTGTGACCTGTTGCTCACTGTCATGCCACAAAACATTACTGGAGCCACCATCTGCCGCTTCTGGGTCACACCAGGCCTCTATGGTCTCAGAATGCCTTGTGGAAACAACTGAAAGCAACATCCATTTGTGCCCATGACTTCAGGTTTGCTTCTACAAAGCATTGTGAGGTCTGAAAAAACCAAATGAGTAGGATGTGGGCCTGTCGTGAACTGGATGCAGCCTCCTTTGAGAACTCAGCATGGTAACACAATGGGTTGTGGTGGCACAAAATTTGTGAACAGTTGCATTAGCCTATGGGCAAAATCCAGAGTAACTACGGGAAGTCCTTGCTCTGGTGTAAGAACAATTTAGTCTGGATTACAATATGAATTTCCCATAAGTTTTCACTAGGTGGTGCAGTAACTATAGGTGCATGTAAAGTCTCTTTCATGCTCCCGAAGTTACTCTGGATTTGGGGGTATGACATTTTGCCACCTGAACTGTTGTACCAAATGGAGCGTCCCTGTTTTCTTTTTAGATAATACATCTCAATTCCTTTGTTTTTCCATTTTCAAATCTCTTTTCCTTCTTTCCTTTTCTATTCAGATGCAGAGAGGAACGCAAAAGTGGTGCCATTTTGTTTTCTGCCCTCTGCAAGAAGGTCTGGTCTAGAGGGTTGAGCCTCTGTTAATTGCCTGAAGATAACATCTGAAGGTTACCAGCTTGAAAACACCAGAAGCTATGCAAGGAAAGACCTTAAAGCTGAGCTATGTGAGCATATGTGAAGAAAAGAAAGCCAGACACAGCTGAGTCTGCTCCATGAGACAAAACAGAAGCAAGAAAAGTGAGATCAGATGTTAATGGATCCACCTGAGAGTGTTGGAGTTCTTGAAAGACAGAACCTCTGTGAATGGTAAAACCCCTTCACTGAGGTTAGGAAGCTTGACCATGTAAACCACCTTGAATTAACCCCCAAATCCAGAGTAGGAGCACCTAAGAGACTTTATGTGCACCCATAGTTACTGCACCAGCTAGTGAAAACCTATGGGAAATTCATATTGGAATCCAGAGTAAGTTGTTCTTACACCAGAGCAAGGACTCCCCATAGTCACTCTGGATTTTGCCCTATGTCAGAGGAGAAATCTAATGACCAGAAAGGTGGTATATAAATACCAGTGGTTTTTTGTTTGTTTGCAAGCCATTCATCGTGGGCTGCTACTTCTTGAGACTGGCTCACTACAATTTGTCTCAATCACAATACTCTATGGTGGGGCTGGCTTTGCCATTGCTTCTATTAAGCTTAATCACATTTTCCTCTATTTCTCTTCTTTTCCATAGTGTTGGAAAAAAATTAAACTAATGTGCATATTTACACAACCTAAAACCCCCAAATGATTAAGTTAGATGTAATTACAGTAAAACTTAGATTTTAAAACAGAAACAGATGACAGGTTTTCGGGGGGGGGGGGGGCTGACTAATATGCTTGTGTGTCGTTTTTCTGGTCATAGTGTAACCTGAAATTTCATGGGTGTTTAATATTAAAGCTAACTTATAAAACCTGTGCATAAATACATAATTTTACTGGGCACCTGTACTAATAGGGAAAATGAAATTATCATCCACTTTGGGGGAAACTGTCATCAAAAAGAAAACCTGGAGCATACTAAAAACACCAGACCATATGCTGGTTGATGAATAATAGCATATACGCACAATATTGCTCAGAGAGCCTTCAGACTGAGATTTTACTTCTGGTTCCAAGCGCTACTGTTTTTATGGTAGAAAGGAGCATATTATTTGGATTCTGGATATTGGGAAATGAAAGACACAATTTTGAATTGGAGTTGAAAAATAGTTGGGAAATGAGATATAGCAGACCAGATAAGAAACTTGAGTATATTATCCAAAATAGAGTCCAGCGCAGGACTTCTGAAAGATAAAGAACAAGTGCTCAGAGATCTAGGAAGAGGACACAGAGAAGTAGCTGGTATGTACAGTGATTAATCGGTGGCTAAGGATTTAAGCAGAAGCAGTGTCAAGGTAATGATGAATCCTTACAATGTTTTGTTGGCACAGATCAGCAGATTTATAGCCAAAGTAGCAAATAAAGAAGGTTGGAGCCAAAGGATACATAGGTAATTCCAAAAGAGGAAGAGAAGGAAAGAGCAGAATTAGGTTAATAAATCAAAGGGGACATGCCCAATATTTCAGGAGATAAATAAGATGCAGAGGGGTCAGCAGCACAATTGTGCAGATAGAACAGTAATAGGCACAATTACGAGATTCTAATTGAAATAACATTGAACCCGGGGGCTTATCTACTTTTTCAATCCAGAGAAACTCTCTGGGCAATCTAGTATCTTCAAATACTAGATGCTGTCCATATCGATGACACATTCCTGGATGCTTTTTTCATATCACACAGAATTACTGAGTAAAGAGGCATGTGTTATCAGAGACAAGAAAGTAAAATGTCAAAGCTAGTACATACGAGCTCGTAAATACTATAGAACTGAACCATGGATCTTATCTGCTTTTTATCTATGGACTGTCCAAAATCTCCAAATGTTGGATTCTCTTCGTATTCAGAGTAAGGAACAAGGCAACATAAGGATCTGCATAAGGATACAATAGGCAACATAAAGATGGTATTTATAGTGACATATTTATTTACTTGTATCAGAGTAGAATCTTTAAAAAAGTCATACTTTCTGACGGTAAGTTCAGCATATAGAGAAAATTGTAATTTCAAAGGAACTAACATGGATTTCATATGTTGTCAGGTCATGAATCAAAACAAATTCAGAGTTGTATCATTATGGCCACAGCTTAGATGTAGAATATTGTTACTGGCTTGTTGCATTATTCTTGTTCTTGATATTAATTCACTCAGGTCATTCCTACATCTACAACCTGTAATCCACTGCAGAAATTCAAATTACCAGTCTGGTAATATTAAGGTCTGAATGGTTCTCAAACTAAGCCCAGTTCTAAGCCTTTCCTCAGAGTTTTATCCATATGCACTATGGTATCGTGCTCGGCGCTGCATACGCTGCATGCAAAGCATGAAAGCCTGGGTTAGATAGTTATGGAGAATAGGCTGTTACCCAAGCAGCAAATCCCCCCTCTCCACGCCACTGAATTAGTCCAATGGAAAGACAGAGCCGATACGATTGGATCCAGCTGGTGTCGCAGAGCTGGGCTAAGGACAGGAGCTCACCCTGTCTTGTGGGGCCAACCCGGGTCTCGAACCCTGGCCTGCTGGTTAGGCACAGCGTCGTAACTGCTTGCACCACCCACAGCCCTTAGAGGCTGTTTCCTTAGAGGCCCTTGAAAATACAAGTGGGAAGAAGAAGTGACTGTATAGAATGGAGGACAGAGTGCCTCTACCTTTGCATTCCATAAAAAGAGGGAACTGAGGCAGGTTTAGCTCATAATAGAAGGGTTTAAAAAGCAGTACCTGCCTAAATTCCCTCTTCTATGCATTGCTTAAAGGTATAGGCACTCTGTCCTTCTTTCTACATGGTCACCCTCCTATCATCCTAAATGCCAATTGAAGTTAATGGAACTTGTTAATGGAACAATCCACTGTGAGGGCAGTAAGGATTGCCGTAGCTGAGCTGTCTCAAATATTCTGACTCCAGAGCAGAAAGTTATGCTACATTTAGAGATTCAGGAAGCCTGGGTTGCCCTCATTGCTCCTGAGCATGCACAGTAGGCACCACGTGAGTGACACCTGGGGAGGCCTAGCTGGAAAAGGGCATTTCTGCCCTTGAAAAAGGCTCTGGATACAGAGCAAATGCTCTGCCCTAGGCAATACTAAACATGCCCTCAACATGCCTCTCCTGAACTGCCTAGGCTGGCCTAGCTAGAGCATCCCAGATCCACCTGTCTTGGGGCAGCCTATGTTGCCTTAGGCTGCTCCAAGCCTTTTCCAGAGTAACTAGGGTGGAGCATCTTGCAGTTGGGTCAGCCCAGTGATAGATAGGTTCACCCAAGTGCACTTCTGGACTGTGACCTTAGTCACATTAAGGCTGCAATCCTAATCATGTCTACTCAGAAGCAAGCCCCATTGTGCTCAATGGGTCTTACTCCCAGGAAAGTGTCTTTAGGTTTACAGCCTTAGACTGGCAGTGCAATCCAGAGTTAAGGCAGTGAGGTGCCACCCCAGCAAGAGATAGGGCAGCCCAAGTGCTCTTCTGGATTGCATCCTAAGGCTGCAGACCACTTTTCAGTTACCTGGGAGTAAGCTCCATGAACAACAATGGAACTTATTTCTGAGTAGACAGATATAGGATTGAGCTCTTGCATAAATACATGAGTGAATCAGCCTCACATATAAATTGTTCCCATAGGGTGACTTTTATTACAGGTTATTACAGGACTCAGAATGTTGAACTCAAAATGTTGCAAAATTGGTTGATTTATTTGTTCAAAAAAGCTAAGTTAGAAGTAAGAGCGAAGTTCAAAATCCAGTGAAGCTGTATTCAAAAACACACTCACTATGCACAATAATAATTTGTATCCAAGGGTACAAATGTATCAAACAGTATAATTACCAGTCTTCATGTGAAGAAAAGTCCAGAGAAAAAGAACACTGCAGAGAACTAGTGAAATATGTAGAACAGCTATAATGTTCTCCTTTGCTTTTCTTTTAAAAGTAATACTTAAGGAAAAATACAAAATTACTACCTTATGCCTTTTTACATTCAGATCAGCAAGCACAGGAGCATTTCAACATGACATATTATGCTAAAAGTTGTATCTGTTTGGGGAAGAAGGCAACACCATAGAGCAGAGATTTTCCATTTTTATCATCTCATGGCACACTAACAAGGCACTAAAATAATCAAGAACACCATCAGCTTTTTGATGACTGAAAAGGCACACCATGCTGCTGGCATAGGGCTCCAATTCCCCCAAAGTCCTGCAGCAGACCTGCAAACCATCCACGGCACAACAGTGTGCCATAGCTCAAGTGTTGAAAATCACAGGGAGATCAATAAAACATAAGGGATTACTGACCATAGAGCTACTATGGCTATCAGTGTGTTAACTCCTAAGGGTCTGTTAATTAAACCCCTAAGTGTCTGAAAAAGTGTGCTTTTTCAATCTATACTTAATATTGAAGACTGACTGATCAACATCCAGCTGATTCATTGGGAGGGAAGGTGCACAGAGGACAATGGTATGCATGGAGGTGTGCATGGGGGGTCATGCACATGGGGGTTGGTGCACATGGGGGTTGCTGTGCATGTTGGTGTTGCTCATGGGGGATGTTGTGCATGGGAGTGACACACATGGGGTATTTGCGCATGGGGATGGTGCACATGGGGGTGTTGCACATGAGGTGGCGCACATGGGGGATGATGTGCATGAGGGATGATGCATGTGGGGGTAATGCAGATCCGGGGTTGATGTGCATGGGGTATGTTGTGTATGGGATTATGATTCATATGGGGGATGATGTGCATGGTGGCATGGTGCGCATGGGTAGGTTGGTGAACATGGGGCATTAGTGCGCATGGGGTTTGATACACAGTTGGGGTTTCGGTGCACATGGGGGATGGTGCACATGGGGAATGGTGTACATGGGGAAAGGTGTGCATGGGGTATTGTTACGCATGGAGGTTGATACACAGTGGGGGGTGTTGATGTGCATGGGGATGGTGCACATGGGGGATGGGGCGCGTGGGGTTTGATGCACATGGGGGGATGCTGTACATAGGGAGGGTATTGCACATGTATAGGGGATTGATGTGCATGGGGATGATACACAGCGGGGGTGTTGATGCTCATGGGGGATGGTGTGTATAGGGAGTTGGTATGCATGGGGGTTGATGTGCATGGGGTTGGTGTGCAAGGGAGGGTGATACGCATGGGAGGGTGATGCGCATAGGAGGGTGATGCGCATAGGAGGGTGGTGCACATGGGGGTTGATGTGTATGGGAGGGTATGAAGCATGGGTGGTTGATGCGCATGTGGGGTTGATACACATGTTGATGTGTTGATGCGCATGAGGTGTTGATGCGAATGGGGTTGTTGCACATGGGGTTGTTGCACCAAGGGAGGGGAATGGCATATTTGGGGAATTTTACTTCTGCAGCGCGGGTACCTTTTCACTAGAACAACATATAAATCAATAAGTTTCTGAACGATCTATACTTTCCTGTTTGTGACATTTGTGCTTCAGGTGGGAGATCCTTGTATCTTAGCATGACCATATAGAATGGAGGAAATGGAAGAAACCTGCCTAAATTCCTTCTTCTATGTAATGCTTAAAGGTAGAAGCACTCTGTCCTCCATTCTGTATGGTCACCCTGTTGTATCTTCATTTTACAATTTTAAGGCAGCAATCCTTAACATACTTACCAAGCCATAAATCATTGAGCTTACTTCTGAGGAAATAGGCATAACTGATATAAGATCAAAGACAGAATTCTCTTGTATGTGTGTTTTACCGTCTTCACCCATCTAACAAAAGCATGGGCTCGCTTTTAAATGACAATGTAATTATTGTTAAATAACAATGTAATTACACGATATTTACTTTTATATTTTTTTCCAGTTTCTGCCTCTGATTCAGGAAATGTTTGGCCTGCTGTCATGTATTTTGGTTTCAGCACAACACACAAACAGATGCTTAACTTTAAGCAAATTCTTAAGCGATGCTATTACGGTATAGAGTTAATAAAGTATTTTAAAAAATAAAAAGCATACTACATAGAGCTTCTCCTGGCTCTTCACACCACACAGGTGCACTGAGAAAGAGAGAGAGAGAGAGAGAGAGAGAGAGATTGTCCTAAAAAAGCTGCAATTACCTGCACCTGAGGAAAACTGGTTATCAGATACAGATTTTCGTAATGACTCTGCAGTCAACACACAGCTTAATGAGGTAAATAGGAAAAGCCGCTGGGAGCGTCTGCTTATTTTACATCAACAATTAGCTTCCATGGGGCTTGATTTGTGGGGAAAGGCAGAATTTTATGGACTTAAATGCTATCCTTATCTTCCAGTAATGACAAAAATCTAATGGATGCTGTTAGGTTATTTGCACATTGAACCAAGGTTACATAAGCAAGCAGATCTCTCCCATCTGCCTCTCCTTCACATAGACCCCAAACTATGTGTTAGGTTCAAATTGTGTTATATATTTCTCATTGCTTTGCAATGAACGGAATATATATAGCACATTTCTTCTGATGTAAGTCCCACTTAATGGAGCTGTGCATGGTGCAAGTGGTTAAGACACTGTGCCTGTTAACCATAAGGCCAGGGTTCAAGACCCGGGTCCCAACAAGACAGGGTGAGCCCCTGTCCTTAGCCCAGTTCTGCGACGCAGCTGGAACCAATCATATCAGCTCTGCTGTTCCATTGGACTATTTCAGTGGCATGGAAAGGGGGGATTGGCTGCTTTGGTAACATTTTATGCTCCATATCAATCTACTCAGGCCTTCGTGCTTCACATGCAGTGTCGAGCATGATACCATAGTCTTTCAAAACTGATGAATGCCAAAGTCCCACTTACTTCAACGGGACTTACTCCTAGGTAAGTCTGTATAGCAGAAATTCTCAAACTGAGGCATCATGATGCTGCAATATGAGGAGCTCTGTTTTTGGCCCATTTAGGAGCCTACAGAGGGTGCAGCAACACAATTCCCAGGATCACCCCATGTCAGGGTAAACGGGCTTCATTTAAATCAGTGGCAGCAACCATACAGTACAGGTATGAAGGGTACAAAGAACTCTGTAGAAGCCCCTGCGTGGTTCCCTGAATCTCAGTAAATCTAAAAATAATAATCTTGACTCACCTCTGGTTTTGTGATCAAAAACCAGAAGTTGGTCACAATATTTTAGACTTTCCAAGGCTTGGGGAGCCTTTCCATATTGTTTCTTGTACCCCAAGGAGGCTGTCGCTGGTGAGTAAAATGAACCCCCTCTTATCCTTAGCAGTGGCACATCACTACATCCCTCGTTCTTCACAAAGTCTTGCAAATGGCCATAGAGTTTAGAAATTGCTGGCATATAGGGTGGCAGCCTGAGATTGATGTTCTGCATACAAACTGTTCTGAAGAAAACCTAATGGCACATGGCAGGGCTTATTTTTGAGTAAATGTTCACAAAATTGGGCTGTGTGATTTATTTTTGGAGAGAATATGTTCTAGGGTTGTGGTGAAACTTAAGATATTTTATTAGGAATATTTTTGAGACTGCTAAAAACTTCCTCTGGAACAGTTTATTATTCCTGTTTGTCAGAATGGACACTTCACTATGGACACTGTACAAGCATGTCTTCAGTTGACATTGATTGCCATTATCATGCAGTATTCCAAGTATGCTGTCTTATAGTTAACACTTATGACAGCGTTTCTCAAAGTGGGGGTCGGGACCCCTTTGGGGGTCGCCTAGAGTTTTCCTGGTCGCCTAAAGACTCCTGGTGCAGGAGGCCAGGTGGGAAGACCTGGCAGAAATGCTGGAGCCACTGCGGCTGGAAGAAGCTGCTGAGAAGCAGCTCAGAAGGAACCTCTGAGCAACTGTGAGACGATGTGGAGCCTTGGGGTGGGGAGGATTGCAGCCTTAGGGCCCAGTTCTATGCATGGCTACTCAGAAGTCAGTTCCATGATAGTGAATGGGACTTACTCCCAGGAAACAGTGGCTGGCTCTGCTGCCTGAGATCCCAATCCTGTGGAGGTCTCCTCTCACCCAGGTACTTACCTCCCCATCCCTCCCTCCCTCCCTCTTTCTTTCTTTCTTTCTTTCTTTCTTTCTTTCTTTCTTTCTTTCTTTCTTTCTTTCTTTCTTTCCAGTCACCCCTTCTTAGCTATGCCACATCTATCTATCTATCTATCTATCTATCTATCTATCTATCTATCTATCTATCTATCTATCTATCTATCTATCTATCACTCCCTCCCTCCCTCCCTCCCTCCCTCTTTTTCTTTTGTTCTTTCTTTCCCAATCACTCCCTCTTATCTATATCTATCTACCATCACATATTGTTTTTATGATTAATCACTATGCTTTAATTACGTTCAATTTGTAACAATGAAAATACATCCTGCATATCAGATATTTGCATTACTATTCACAACAGTAGCAAAATTACAGTTATGAAGTAGCAACAAAAATAATTTTATAGTTGGGGGTCCCCACAACATGAGGAACTGTATTAAGGGGTCATGGCATTAGGAAGTTTGAGAACCACTGACTTATGACCTATAGCTAGTCCATCATTATAGCCGATAACAAATTCCATGAGTTAAGGATGAAATTGTGTGAAAATGCAACTTTATTCTGTATGGGTGCAATCCAGAGTAACTATGGGGAGTCCTTGCTCTAGTGTAAGAACAATTTACTCTGGATTGCAATATGAATTTCCCATAGGTTTTCACTAGGTGGTGCAGTAACTACGGGTGCACGTAATGTCTCTTACGTGCACCCATAGTTACTCTGGATTGTAGGGTATGTCTGGAAACATTATCATAATTGGTGTCATCATCATCTTCTTCACCATTATGATTATGAGTACAATGATTATTTTCTATCTCACTGTGGCTTGCAAGAACTGTATCTTTGATACAGTTAGTTCCAAGATGCCAATGCAAAGGTATTGTACAATTTGGATTTAGGATTCAGAGTACTTTATTGGAAAGTGGAAACTTATTCATCCAAAACCCTAAAACAAATGTAACTTTTACAATTTAAAAAGCAATGGTTGTAATGAGGCCATAATACCAAACTTACCTCCGTTGGTCCCAATGACTACATTTCAGTGTATTTCCGTGTGGTCAAGGATAGCCTATAAAATTTCATACTGGAAAAAGTGGCAAAGGAGGAGATGTATTGAACAGATTCTTATTCTTTTTTAGCTATTCCATGTGGTACTTTAAAGAAGATAAATGGATACTTTACTAATACAGTTAAATCAAATGCCATTTCCAGGCAGAGACCTTATGTAAAAGTCAGCTCTTTTGCAAAGAGAGCATTTTATGGCTCAGTTATAAACCTTTGACAAATGTAGATTTTTAAATAAAATATGGGCATTGGCAGAAAGAAAATTTTGAAACATAAACACAAGCTGGGTGACTACTATTCAAAACAATGGGAGCTGCTGATTTTTCTGGTAGCGTTCCTGTCCTTGTAATAGCTGCATGATGAGCAGGAATTGAGCATGTGAGGCTTCTTCCATCACTGCATGTCTCGGTGCTAGGAAAAGCATCTGTAAATTTTTTAAAAAGTAAAAAAATATCAAATAAAAAATATATCCCAAAAGAAGTGGTTTGGATCCAAGTGAGCCCCAATTTTAAAATTTGATTCATATAATCTTGCAGCAGGCTACAAACCCTTCTGATATCCCATAACCTCTTTGTTCAAGTTCCTTTCTTATAAGAGAAAGATCAAGTTCCTTTCTTATAAGAGAATCCAGCCATCCTCTATTCTCCCTTTTCAAGCATTCCTGCTTAGTCTCAAAGCTGTAGATAATAGTCCAAGTATATCATTGGCAACCCAAGTGTATCAGTGCCAGGCATGTTGCGAGGGTGTGTGTAACCAATGTGGAGGGTGAGCGCATCATCCGCTGGACTGAGCATGACTGACCATCATGTGTGCGCATTGGGCTTGCCCAGCCTAGCACCAAGTTGGCTTACCTGGCCCTAGATTGGGCAAGCCAGTACGCATGCATGATGGTTGCACATGCATACTGGGCTTGCCCAACTCAGGGCCGGGCATGTCAGGAGGGAATGAAGCACTGGAGGGAGTGACATGCTAGAGCCTCCCCCCTCTGGTGTCTCACCCAGTGTGGACCGCACCAACCGCACCACCCTCTTGATGCCACTGATCAGTGCCATTCTCTGTACAGCTTTGAGGAGGATCTGGATATACTGCTCCACTTTGAGATTAAGTTTGCAATCCTTGCTCAATGGGTCAGCATCCCCATATCAAGATTGGTTTTGGATTGGTTTTTGTGCCTCCCCCATCCACTTCCTCATGGCATACATGCTCCCATTTTACTGTACATACATTTTACTATATATTATGCATACACTATACATTGTATTATACACTGTACTATACTGCACTATACATTCCAGATGTGGCCCAGCTGGCAAAAGTATCAAAACATTTTCAAAGTCAGTAGTGTGGGAGAAACCCTCTCTGAGCCAATACATCAAAAAGCAAATATTCCTGCCTGCCCCTTATTGGCAACACTCTAGGCTCAGATATTTTTCCTGGTGTGTGGCTGGCTAGGGCCACTTTCCAGACAAACACACAATGAGAACTAATCTGAAGCTGTAATCCCAGTAACTAGTCTAACTCCATGTCATTCTTTGCTCCCACTAATGTTGTCGCACCTTTCTGTCACTCTGCCAAAATGTTGCCCCATATATAAATTCCTTATGGAATGGGCAACACTTCTTACAACTTCAGGTTCCATTGCGTCATTTGTTTTTATTTTCAGCATACATTCAAAGCACTGCTGCCTCCTTATCCCTGGCTTAGTGTCCCCCATTCGCTGATTTCAGATGATGAAGACACCCAGAGAAGGGACCAATGAATGTCACTGATAGGCATATATAGAAGGTAATACTTTAGTTTCCCAGTTTTCAAGTCATTTAGAGCACTGTAGGGAAGCACCATCACTACTAATTAAGCCTAAACATCTATTAAAGAATGGCACAGAGTTAGACTAGCTATTTATTTAAAGCATTTTTACTCCATCTTTCTTCCCAGACCAGGCTCTCTGGGTGACAAATAAAATCTAACAATGGAAAATCATTATATTAGGAAAAAAATATTTGTGTGGCTGAGGAGAGGCAGCAAGATTTGCCTTGCTTGCTTGAAATGGACCACAAGTGTAATTGTTTATGAACTGTGGAAATATGTCCAGTACAACTGGTCATAGTTATTAGCTTAAAACATGCAACCACTGTCAAAAAAAGAAGTGCCTATTTGAACCAAAGCTTAAACCGTTCTGTCTCCATGCTGACTGTCTTCCAAGAAGACCTGGATATCCTGACAATATGAGGAGTTGTGTCTATGGCCTGGCATATTTATTCAAATCTAACTCTCACCTTTTTCTGCCAAATTTAGTCTCAAAAATTGGGTTGTGCATTAGATTCAATGGTTAATTAGATTTGGGTAGATTTGGTGTTTTGATTATAGGGTGTGCATTAGATTCGATGGTGCATTATATTCGAGTAAATACAGTATTTGTGCTAAAAGGACATTATGGACTTTATCAATAAGATGTCATGTAAGATGCAACTGCCCCAAACATCTCAATACCCAGATTTACCTGGAATATGAGCAGTGCAGGGGTAGAAAATTAAGTTCCACTCACGGAGTGCTTTCCCCAAACCCCAGATCCAGCCCCCAGGTAGTGATATGGAGGAACCTGCCTTTGCTGCAACACTCTGCACTAACTGAAGCTTCTGAGAAATCTTCAAACAACAACATGTTTAAATGCGTGCAATTAAAGGTGTGTTTGTGTTGCATGTGAGTGCCTTTGCAGGACATGAAATGAATGCAAGAAACACTTGTTAGCCAATACAGTAATTTTACTGAAGACGCTGTGCCTGTTAACCAGCAGGCCAGGTTGGCCCCACAAGACAGGGTGAGTGCCTGTCCTTAGCCCAGCTCTGCGATGCAGCTGGATCCAATCGTATTAGCTCTGCCTTTCCATTGGACTAATTCAGTGGCGTGGAGAGGGGGGATTTGCTGCTTGGGTAACAGCCTATCCTCCGTAACAATCCAACCCAGGCTTTCGTGCTTTGCATGCAGCGTACGCAGCGCCGAGCACGATACCATAGTCTTTCAAGACTGACGGAGGCCTGCTTTTTTTTTTTGCATACTTTGGGTATAATGAATCAGTAATATGATTGAGGCCATCCACTATGACATGAATGATACTAGTTAAAGTTTCTGGGTTAACCATTTCCAATTTGAAATCTCTGACACATCCTCCTCCTTCTTCCTTACATGCATGAATACACACAATTCTTGCTTGTCATCCTGCCTCTTTGGTTCCCACACCCAAGATGCTCTTCCTGTTCTTGTAAGCTATCATAAAAGCATTTAACTCCCAAGCCTTGTGGCTACACGTCTGTAAACTAAATGTCATCTGTTGGCTTATTATAATACACTTGCCAAGCATAATCTCTTGGCTGTTGAATACATCAGGCCTTACAAGCCTGGATTATATTTCCCCTCATGGTGGCTAAAGGAACATTATGGATTTTATCACTGACATGTGGAAAAGCAATCAGACACTACATTAATCAGCTGTCACTGCCCATTTGCCTTCTTACTCTCCACTTATAAAGAGAGGCTTCTTATGAGGTTCCACAGACACTGATGCTGCTATGCAGGACTGTCAATTCATATGACAAATAGTAAAATGTAAGTTTTATTTTTTCCTCTTGGAGATGTACACCTTCTCTGCGTAAAGGGTACATACAAGCCACCAGTATAGTATAAATTTAACTTTTATGGTTGTTGATAGGTTTTGCATAGTATGGATGACTCACCCTTTGAGATTTAATTGATTCTTTGGTCATTTAGGATTATCAGTCTCCTGATGAAATGCATAAAAGTTTAGCAAAAAAGAAGAATATGTGGTAGCACATATGAAAGGAATGTTTCCTTAAGCAGAGAATTTATTTTATTTATTTATTTAAGTAATTTTTATCCCGCCTTTCTTCCCCCACAGGGGGGAACTCAAGGCGGCCAAACAATTAAAAAACAATAAAACACCACTAAAATTACATATGGTAATAAATAGAGATAAAAACACATTAAAATGTAATTAAAATACAATTAGATTAAAGCTAAAAGCGTAGACTAAAAACGATAAAACAGAAAAGATAAAAAAGATAAAAGCCCCCCAACCTCTGCCCCCATTTAAAAAGCTTTTTTAAAATAAAAGGTTTTAAGGCTCCGCCTGAAGCTCTGTAGTGAGGGAGCTTTCCTCAGTTCTAAAGGGAGGGAGTTCCAAAGCCGGGGTGCCACCACCGAGAAGGCCCTATCTCTGGCCGCCACACCTCTCACGTCTCTTAGTGGCGGCACAGTCAGAAGGGCCCCCTCAGATGATCTTAGGTGACGGGTCGGATTGTACGGAAGAAGGCGGTCCCTCAGATACCCTGGACCCAAACCGTTTAGGGCTTTAAAGGTCAGGACCAGCACTTTGAATTCAGCCCGGAAACGAATGGGCAGCCAGTGTAGTCGCTGAAGCAGTGGTCCGACAGAGTCGAACCGACGAGCCCCAGCAACCACACAGGCCGCCGCATTCTGGACTAGTTGAAGTTTCCGGACCATCTTCAGAGGCAGCCCCATGTAGAGCACGTTGCAGTAATCTAGTCTCGATGTCACTAGGGCATGGGTCACCGTGGCCAGATCCAAGCGACTCAGATATGGTTGCAGCTGGCGGATCAGCCGAAGCTGAGCAAAGGCTCCCCTGGCCACAGCCGCCACCTGGAACTCCAGGAGCAGCTGCAAATCCAGGAGAACCCCCAAGCTGCGAACCTGCTCCTTCAGAGGGAGTGCAACCCCTTCCAGAACAGGATGATATTCCAATACCCGAGTCGAGGACTTCCGGACCAGGAGAACCTCTGTCTTATCAGGATTTAATTTCAGCTTGTTCACCCTCATCCAGTCCCCCACTGCCTCCAGACAACGATTCAGGACTTCAACCGCCTCCTTGGACTCAGGAGGAAAGGAGAGATAGAGCTGGGTGTCATCAGCATACTGGTGACACCTCACTCCAAACCTCCGGATGACCTCTCCCAGCGGCTTCATGTAGATGTTAAATAGCATGGGGGATAGAATGGAACCTTGTGGCACCCCGCACCGAAGAGGCCAGGGAGCCGAACAAGCATCCCCCAGCACCACCTTCTGGGACCGGTCAGCCAGGAAGGAGCGGAACCACTGCAAAACAGTGCCTCCAATCCCCAACCCACATTGCCACATTGTCTGTTCACATTCAGGTCAGTTCCTCTGTGCACACACTCTTGTATAAAATGGACACTACAATCCTAACCTCCACTTAGGCCAGCCTAAGCACTGGCATAAGCCCTGTGCCAACCAGGCAGTGTCACAAAAATGCTGTAAAGCACTTCTGGGGTATTAGGCCAGTGTACAGGCATATGTCAACTGCCCCACACCACCATAGGAAGATATGCCAGATGCGTTAGGCCAGGCTAAATTTGTTAAGTTTGTGCCCAAAGTAAAAGATCTACTACTAGAGGTAGTATCTTATTCTTTCCATTGAGTAAGATAGTATTACAGCCCAGGTCTTCCTGATTACTTCAGAGTAAAATAAATAACATTTTCAAAAACCTTCGTCTATTACATGTTTCATTCCAGGATATTGACATCTTCACCTTATTGGTAGTATGCCAGGATTCTGTCAAGGGGCATTGAGTAAGCCCATTGCTTTGGAGGGCAATTCCCAAAATGCTCAGTATTCATTCTAAACATATAAGATATGCTCAAGGAACTCTATGGCAGGTTTTACAAGAAACATCTGTGTATATTCTGAAAATATAAATGATCCCACCAAATACTGTTTTTTAATTGAACAAGCTAAAACTACACTGCAATAAACCCTCAATTTAATGGACTTCATTTTATCAAGACATCAGAAACAACAGACATATTCGGTGTCATTAAAAACGAGCAATATACATTTTGCGCTGGAAGTTTAATGGACTTCCAGCATTAACCGACACTCCTTTCTCCCCATTAGACTGTTAAATTGAGGATTCACTGTGTTCATCGTTTTCCCTCAGGTGTGAAGCTATACAATTGACTTTCTGGTGTTTTATAATTACATGAATGTGTATATAATAGTGTTTTTAAAATGTGAAACAATAATGAGCAAGGTTAAGTGTACCAAACTGATACAGATGTACAATGGAAAGCTTTAAATTCTACTAGACTTACTAGAACGCCCCCCATGCCCCAAAATTTGAATGTCTGGAGCACCCAGGGCAGTGTGGCACTTGGCTGACTTTAATAGGAACAGACCAGCAAAAATCAGCAAATTCACAGGCTTCTAGCATCATATTCAGTGGTGGGCACTTACCGGTACAGGCCTATGTGCCCGTACCGCTTCTTCCAGTTTCCCTGCCGCTAGCGAACCGCCAGCAACAGGGAAATGGAAAAACATAGCGGACCGGTACGGTCCGCCATGTTTTGGAGCCCACCACGGGCTTGCCCGCTCCAGAGCAGGCACAGCGCAAGGGTCGTCCTCGGCGCTTGCGCTGTGCCTGCTTTGAAGCAGGCAGCGCTTGCCCACTCCAGGGCAGACACAGTGCAAGCGTCGTCCTCGGCGCTTGCACTGTGCCTGCTTTGAAGCAGGCAGCGCTTGCCCACTCCAGGGTAGGCACTGCGCATGCGCAGATGTCGCCCCGCCCCTTGCCCCGCCCACACCCCACCCAAGCCCCCTGACCCCGGCTGGCACCTCCCACTTCCGGCGTACCGGATCTTGGGATGGGGCCAGCCCATCTCTGATCATATTGCTATAAATTATGTTGCAACATGCATCAATGTATCATATTGTATAGATGAATGACACAAAAGGCTACGAAAGCGAAGGAGCAATTTTAAAAATGAGGTTGGAGGAAAATACAAAGCAGATGGGTGAGCACTGTTTGTGGGTAGTAGGACAGACAGGCAGCACACCAAGAATACATAGTTGCTGGGCAGGAAGGATGAAGCCAACCTAGTGGAAAGAGAAGGTAGATGAATTTCATACGTTGATGTGAATTAACCAGTTAAGCCTTTGGCTGTAGCTAACTGATACTTATGATCTAATAGTAGTGTCTGTTTTTAAAGATGATTAGAGAAAATCCCATCAACTACAAAGTATCTCTTGGTGAGTATGACTGGCAGGAAGTTCACCAACTGACCTTTCCCAAAGCACTTTCCCCCCCACCATTGATAGTGTCAGATGTGATGGGATAAGTCATAATGATTTAGTTTTGTGCTCAGAAATGAGCAAAGATCCCTTTCCATAGAGATAAGCACTTAGTTTTCTCTGCTACTGACAAGCAACCCCCAAAGCGAGATGCTGCCCTGGAGATTGAAAAAGGAGACAGTACTATTTGATCCTACCCTTCTCCTTGTCTTTTCTTCCTGACCCTTAACCACTGAGAAGCTTTGCCTGTAAAACAGAGAGAAGTCTGGCAATACAGTATATGCTGCAGAAGAGCCATTATGGTTATTGTAATGTTTTGCAATCTTGATCTAATATACCATAAGTTTTTTTTTCTGAACTCTTTGCAAGGTTAGAAAAAAAATTATAGCAGTTCCTTTAAAAAAAATCAGGAACCTGTATTTAACTTATTTATTAAAGAAATTATATCTCCACTTGTGGGAGAAAGCCTGGCAAGTAGATAGCATTTCTCAAGTGTGTGTGTGTGTGTGTGAGTCCTTTAACAATATATGATCTTCATGCTATATAGCAAAGGCCCTTTTTCTATTATTTATTTTTCACATTTCTTCCTCCAAAGAACTCAGGATGGTATGTACAGTTCCTTCCCTCCGTCTGACCAAACAACAACTCTGTGTGGTAAGTGAGGCTGAGAGACAGTCCAATGTCTTCCAGGATGCTTTGTAACTTTGATCAGAGTTTGAACCTGTATCCTCCAGGTTTAAGTCAAAATCTTGAACTTCTCATCCATCCTGGCTGTATTAGACCCTCTCTTAATCAGATATGGGACACACCCAGGAATGGAGACAGAGACAGATCCTGGTTGTCCAACATCCCTGTAGGGATTCTGGTTATGCCCGGCTTCATCTTAAGGATTGACCAAATTTTACCACTGCTCCCCCTATAAGCTGGTAAGCATAACTAATTCACAACAACAGAGATGGAGGCACAGCCAAAAGGCTGTGGGGCGCCATTTAAAATTCCAAGATGCTCTGTCCTCAACAATGGGATTGGGATCTCAGCCATCTATGAATCTTAGAATGGTATCTAGGAAGAAGAAGGATGGTTCACTGTGGCGGCAGCTCCCATCAATGCTTGTTCGGCACCATGGTCTCTTCGGTGTGGGGAGCCTCAAGGCTCCATTCTATCCCCCATGCTGTTTAACATCTACATGAAGCTGCTGAGAGAGGTCACCCAGAAGTTTTGGAGCTGATGAAACCCAGTTCCGAGGAGGCAGTTGAGGTCCCGAATAACTGTCTAGAGGCAGTGGGGAGCTGGATGTGGGTGAAAAAGCTGAAGTTGAATCCTAATGTCAGAGGTTCTCCTGGTCTGGAAATTCCTGAGTAAGGTAATGAACAATCGTCCTGCTCTGAAATGGGTTGCACTCCTTCTGAAGGAGCAGGTGTGCAGCTTGGGGGTTCTCCTGGATCCGCAGTTGCTCCTGGAGCCCCAGGTGTCAGCTGTGGCCAGGGTAGCCTCTGCTCAGCTTCAGCTGATTTGAGAGCTGCAGCTATTTGTTCAGATCTGGCCAAGGTGACCCATGCCCTAGAGCAGTGGTATTCAAAGTGGGGGTTGGGAACCCCTTGAGGCACTTGGGTCCTTGACCTTGGGTCAGGGTGACCTTGGGTCAGGGTGTTGCGAGAAGGTAGGTGCCACCATCTTGGAATATGGCACTGGGCTTTCCTGGGAGTCTCATCCCAGTCAGTTTGACAGGAGGTCCTGGACAGATTTTTAAGTTTGAAAGGGGGCTGAAATGTCTGAATACCACTGCCCCAGAGACATCAAGACTGGACTATTATAATGCACTTTATGGAGGGCTGCCTCTGATGATGGTCCGGAAACTTCAACTAGTGCAGAATGCAGCTGCTCATGTGGTTGCTGAGTCTTTTGATTCGATTCTGTTGGGCCACTGCTTCAGCGGCTACACTGGCTGCCAATTTGCTTTCTGGCTGAATTCAAAGTGCTGGTTCTGACTTTTAAAGCCCTGTGTGCCTCAGGTCCAGTGTATCTGAGGAACTGCCTTCATCCATACAATCCAACTCGTCACTGGAGATGCCCTGCTGAGCATGCTGCAGCGCTGCTACCAAGATAGGTGAGGGTTGTGGCAGCCTGGAGCAGGTCCTTTTTGGCCCTTCCCTTCCCATTGAACCAAGAACTGCTCCCTCTCTTCAAAGCTTTTGGTGGGGCCTGAAAACGCTTTCATTTACAAAAGCCTATAATTAATGCTAGGCTCATGTGTCACATTGACTTTATGTTGTTTTTATGTAATTTAGGCTGCAGCACTTTTAAAAAAAAATTTAAATTTTTATCTGTCTGTCTGTCTGTCTGTCTGTCTGTCTGTCTGTCTACCTACCTACCTACCTACCTACCTACCTACCTACCTACCTACCTACAGTATTTATACTACATTTTTCAAGTATGTTTTTATTTTAATTAGTTTCTGTTGTCATACTAATTCTAATGCAGTTTTAATTTGTATGTATTAACATTGTTCTTAGCCACCTGGAGTCCTGCTTAAGGGAGAACAGCACAGTATGAATATCTTAAATAAATAAATAAATAAATAAATAAATAAATAAATAGTAAGCTGAGGGGCAGCAGCAGACCAGTGAAAGCTGGTCTTCCCAAACACAGCAGCAGACCAGTGAAAGCTGTCCTTTGTGCTGTTGCACACTCATGGTGAGAGCAGACGTGGTCGGTGTGAGTGTGTGCATATTGACATCCATAAGTTTGCTCTACCCTCTTCTCTGTATACAGTGGGTGGCTATGTGGCTTCACAGTCACAAATGACGGCATACAGTCATTCAGCAAATGAATGCCAACTCATGAGTTAAAGAAAAATTGCCATCAGTCAGCTTTACCTATGCTATTTAGTCCATTGGCGGGCATGACTTGGGAGGCTTGCTCAGTCGCTAATCATCATCTGAATAATTGTCATCTGTAATTATGTAGGAGAGCACGAAGAGAAGGCAACA
Source organism: Cryptoblepharus egeriae (assembly GCA_030015325.1). Classification (NCBI taxonomy): domain Eukaryota; kingdom Metazoa; phylum Chordata; class Lepidosauria; order Squamata; family Scincidae; genus Cryptoblepharus; species Cryptoblepharus egeriae. The sequence goes on along the minus strand of JAREYC010000003.1, from coordinate 120,717,660 downwards.
TCAACCTAACTGGCATGGTGACCAGATTCGGTAGCCCGTTGATAAAAAGGAAGTCTTTCATCAGTAGACATTACCCCATCAATCAGTTAGCGTTCAGGAGAAAAATTGACTTTGTCATGATATGGTTCTTAAAGTAAAAGTAATAAATTCTATACAATCGGCGAGCCTGCAGTGTGCCTAATTTATTCATTACCCACCCTGAAAAATAATTAAGTCATGCTTTCTTTCCTGGTGCTTCATTACAGTTTAGCCTTTTTTTCTGCAGCAGTCAGTGACTGAATGCTTATTAAAATAAATTAGCTGCAAAACTTTTAACTCTGTCTTAAAGAAAAACTAATCCACTTTTCTAGTGGAAGCAACATTGATTAAATAAACCTGGCTTCATGCAGAGCAGACTAATTCCTTTAGCCACAGTTTCCAGTCTTAAATCATGTTGTATCTGTATTAGTCTGAGCAGGATATAATGAGCTGTGAGTTTATAATTGCTATTAACCTCTTTCGGCAAGCATTTTTATTGGCAGGACGGGTGATTTGATAGCCATATACACTCATTCAGACACACCCATATTTCTGTTCTAATGGAGCTGCTTTAGATGTGTTCACTTGATATGTGGTTACTGCTAGAGATAGGTGGTTATTGCTGATTGCCGGGACTCTGTGACCTGTAAAAGACCCAGATCCAGAGAGATACAATGTGCTGCCACGATTCCTGCTTTATGATCCATACAGAACAAGGATAATGAGGCATTAGAGGACTCTGACCTGGCCTGGTCTTGCACTGAAAATATCCTTCAAATAGGCACAGGTAAGTTCTGGTCCTCGGTTGCTGGGTACCTTAATGTAAATTCCCATTACCACTTACCAATGGTGTCAGGTTTGCATGACCTGGTGGGAGAGGCCAGTTTGTCAACCCATAATGGACCACATTCCATGTAGATTGCATTCCATGTATTCCATGCACATTTCCCTGCTCGCCATTGCTTTTTTTGGCTATAACTTTTGATAGAATAGGGATATTTCAACATAGCTTGTTTCATAGCATTCTGCATGAAATTACTATATAACATGATGATCTTATTCAAAATTAACAGGGTTTAAAAACGCTTGGCCAATGGTGATGTCATAAACACCCCTCATGTCACCCAGTGTGGACTGCAACGCCTGTTACACCACTGACTGCTCATTGGCAATCCATTGTGCATGATCACTGATACCAATAATGAGGGTTATGAGTCATGCTTGGTCAGTCCTGATTATTATGCTTTCCAGGAGGGATAAAACTTGAGAACAAGGCCCTAAAGCAAATATTTCAACTGTTTTCATCTTTTTCATTTGATGGCACATAGCAGGCCTCCATCAGTCTTGGAAGACTATGGTATCGTGCTCGGCGCTGCATACGCTGCATGCGAAGCACGAAAGCCTTGGTTGGACTGTTATGGAGGATAGGCTGTTACCCAAGCAGCAAATCCCCCTCTCCACACCACTGAATTAGTCCAATGGAAAGGCAGAGCCAATACGATTGGATCCAGCTGTGTCGCAGAGCTGGGCTAAGGACAGGAGCTCACCCTGTCTTGTGGGGCCGACCCGGGTCTCGAACCCTGGCCTGCTGCTTAACAAGCACAGTGTCTTAGCCACTTGCACCACCCACAGCCCATGATGGCACATGAAGATCCTAAAATTGTCAAGGCACACCATCCATTTTCAACTCTTGACAAGGCACAGTTGACACACATCCCTCAGTTGTGCAACTAATCTTTGACTTTCCCCAAACTCCTGCAGCACATTTGCAAACAGTTGGTGACACACCAATGTGCTGTGACATAATAGGTTGGAAATTGCTGCCCTAAGCCAAGGCAATTCCAGCTAGGGATGTCAGATATCAGACAACCACCCTTCAATCTCTATGCTAATATACCCAGGGTAGGACCGCCATATGTCCCAAAAAACAGGGACAATCCTGATTTGATGAAATTGTGTTCCCATACTGGCAAATGGGGCAGATTGTCCTGTCCTGATTTTGTGGAAGATAATTATGGCAACCCTACCCAGGGTACAGGAAATAACATAACATATGGTTCCCTGTCTCAGAACATGTTGGGGCAGAGACTGAAAGGTCCTCATCATTGGTGGCTGACTGATGTGCACCACTGCAAGGATCACAAGTCATAAGTAGTGATGGAATTCAAAGAAATTAAGAACCGGTTCTCTGCCCATCTAGCAGCCATTCTTAAATGGCTATTTTTAAACTTTATATGTCCTATCTCTCGTTAACAACAGTTCTATAGAGTAGGTGCGAACCTGCTGGAGCCCACCACCGGTCATAAGTCTTCATTACTTAGTTCCCTGGCAAACTACAGTTCCCAGAAATTTTTGTTTGAAATGTTTTGGGTAAGTTTTTAAGGCCTAAAGCAGAGGGTCCCAATGCATTTGCCATTGCTGCACAGTCAGAGGGATGTCATTTGATCCACCTCTATCTGTTCCATCTGGGTGCCACCATCATAAATCTCAAGAGATTTGGGTGCCACCATCTTGGACCTTACAAGACCCAAACTGGAAGGAAGTCATGGGGAATCAATGTATGATTAGGAACCACTGGCATAAAAATAAGTACTGGGGCAAACACTAGGGAAGACACTTCTGAGTTTTGGAAGCCTTGCTGTTTACTGCTTTTATACATCACAATATTGTCACATTCAAAAATTTGACCTATCACAGTCGTTACAGCTTGTAGTATTTGAACCTACTTTTGTCAACATCTCTAGAGGCCATCTGGATGGTTCTTTTTCTAGCTGCATTTGGAAAACACAGATAAGCTGCTATTTGAATGTTAAAATGCTCCCTTAATTAAGAAACACTCCATACATATGTATTCTTTTTTGTAAACCAATGTGCAATTTGTAACAAATGAAATCTATCAGATATAAATTATATTTCAGTGATCTAAACCCAATTAACCTTCAGGAAATCTAGGTAGATACAGCCTGTGAATGATGTTAATTATGGCTGAGGGAGCGAGGCAATTATTGACCAAGTTTGGCAGACGTTTTATGTTACCTACTGATACCACATACTGCTAGTTGCCTTGATACATAAGGGAGGAATATTAATTCAAATGAGGTCACTTGGAGAATCATGAATTGAATATCTTTTGACCATTTGAAATGGCACTTTAAGCTTTTTAAAGCAATAGCTGCCCCTTAACACACCCTCTATGTCAGAAGAAAATAAGTTACAGCGATTATTGCTTAGGTATGCATTTAGAAATGAAAATGGATACGTCGTAGACTACATATTAAGCAATGCCATGAGCTGTTTCTAATTTTGAAAATGTTTGCTACTAATCTCTTGAGACTACTTAAAATTCTTTCGCCACATGGAGCCTGAAGCTTTCTAGAAGCAAGTCAAGACTAAGCGACCATTTTTTTCCAAAAAAGAGCAACAGAAGTATTTGTGTGTCAGGCCGATAGCACGACAAATATGGGCTTGTTCTCATAGCCACCTCTGATCTGTGCCTGTCATTAGTTTTCACCATGACTGCCTTAGGACAGTATCTGTGTCAGGAATACCATGCCAAGAATTGTCATTAGAATGGGTTCTCAGTCCTTATAGCATAGACTTGAAGGTGCAGGTGGGATTCTGAATATTAAAATAATCATATAAGGGGAATGAACAAAAGTGTTCCTGGATGAGTGTGTGGAGGGGTGGTGGCCTGCATTGGACAGCGCATGCAGGGGGGTGACACACGGGGGTGAGTGACTCCACTAGTGACCAAAAGGATAAAAATCACTGAGGCTATAATCCCAAACCCCCAGCTAGGCTGGCATAAGCCCCAGTACAAGTCTTATTCTGGCCTGGCAGTGTCACACAAGTGCCATAAGTACTTCTGCACCATTCCTGGGGAGTTAGGCCACTGCACAGATATGCATCGGCCTCCACAGGAACAGGGACACAAACCACCACAGGAACAGGGAGTGGGTGAGTTATGCTGGGCTAAATTGGTTAGGATTGGGCCTTAAAATTGTTAAAATCCAACAAATTCACTAAGTTCCTACAAAAATTACTTGTAGGAATAATACCATCATGTTATACACCATCCAATATGTAATTTATACAGAGTGCAGTAGAAACTGAAATGAAATATCTCAATTCTATCAAAAGTTTCTCAGTTCTCAATTCTATCAAAATATCTTGATTTGATTAAAAAATATAGAAAATAAAAATGCGACTGTCCTGTGTAACTCAAAAGTACATTTCCTGAACTCAAAATGGATCAATGACACAGACTTTTCAAAGAATGAATGAGATGTTATTATGGCATAGCATGGAACCAGTAAGGTACTAGTAAAATGTTACCATTGGGGGTGGTGGTGACACAAGTAGTGACCAAAATCGCTAAGATCATGGCTTGTAGGAATAATGCATCATGCTTTGAAATATCTCTATTCTAGCAAAAGGTATGGCCAAAAAACCAATGGGGGCAGCACAATGGTACATGAGCGCATTCACCACTTGGTCACTGACTTGCACACTGCATAGGAAGAGATCCATTAGGTAGGTGACATGGAGGTGACATATCAGGTGACAAATCCTAGTTACCTCACAAGCCTACTGCTGTGCTGCTGCCCCCTACGTGACACTAACCTTGGAGGCACTAGGTACACAGACTAGCCTGGAGACACTGATTAGGCCTAATGTTACAATTAAATCTACCCTTTAATCCGATATACCTATATGAGTCCTCTCTCTGAGACTACACAGATACTAGTTTACCAGCCTCAATCTGAACAACATGGAAACATTTCAATTATTAAATTCTTTCTTGGAGAACTTTTCATAGGAAGCATGAGATGGAAGATTTTTTTCGGTGCTCATCATATTAAGCTAATAACAAACAGATGTCCTACCTGAACTGTGGGAGGAAATGGAAGCATGTAAAGAACAAATGCCAACAAATGAAACATTTACCATTAAGAATCCATTTGTGGCTCTGGCAATTGTTGCTTTGCTAGTAATGGTTCAGTGTGTTTCATTTATTACAAAATAAATGCACATCTCTTTTACCTGCTAGGTTACATAGGCTATCATTATATAATTTCCCCACCCCAGCCCCCATGGTCAGTATATTTCCATGCTAAGAAAGCATTCCTGTTTGAGTTATGCACCAGGCTGATCATGTTCTTTTTTCCAGTACATTTTTTTAGCTTTGGTAATGGGAAAAAATAATCTTCACTTTCTTCACTTCACTGTCCTCCTTTCCCTTGTGAGTAGGCAGAATGTAGCCTGCTTGACATTAATAAATTATATGCAAGAAATTACATATAATCGTATTACACTTAGGTGCACTTGGGCTGCCCTATCTATCACAGGGGTTGCCCAAGTCCAAGATCGGGCAGCCCAGTTATGCTGGAGAAGGCTTGGGGCAGCCTAAGGCAACATAGGCTGCCCCCAAGACAGGTGGATCTGGGCTGCCCTAGCTGGGGTGGCCTAGGCAGTTCAGGAGAGGCATGTTGAGGGCATGTTTAGCACTGCCTAGAGCAGAGCAGTTACTCTGTACCCAGAGCCTGTTTCTTAGGCTGAAAATCCCTCTTCCAGCTCCGCAGAGTTATACCACCTCAGGAACAGGTATAGTAATGAGTAGACCCATAGGGGTCTATGATAAGGCAGGGTAAGAATGGCAGTGTTGACAAAAAAAAAATCTGTTCTTGGCCGGCCTAGCTGCAACCCCTGCCTCTCAACTTCAGGATATGGCACAACTATGGCAGTCACTAACCTGGGAATACCGCAGGTTACTCCAAGAAGCCCCTTGTATTCAGTGGAGACTATACTGGCATCTCATCAGGGACTCCTTATAAGGCAGGCACCACAGCTGTTCCTTGTTCAGTGTGTTCTAAGGGGGGTCTCCTTGGGAGAAAGCCCTCCTTAGTTGTCAGTGACTTGGTGCCTCCTGAGTATGCTCTGGAGCAGCTAGGGCAGCCCAGGCTTCCTGACTCTCTGGATCCAGCATAACTTCCTGGATTCAGAATATTTGGGGCAGCCCAGCTAGGGCACTCTTCACTGCCCTAACTCTGGATTATGCCCTTAATAAATAAAATAGCATTTAAATTAACCACATGAAAACAAAATAAATGTATGTTTTAGCTTTTATTTTGTCATGTCCTATATTTTATATGCTTGTCCTAAATCTTATGTGTCTTACATTTGTGTCCTCTTCTGCAGTTATGTCATATGATCACCCTGCGCATACCATAAAGAAAGTCCTACTGGATCTTACCAAATAGCCATCATCTTTCCCACAGATCCCCATGCTTCAAAAAAGCCCAAAAGAAGGACCCATAGACCTCATATGACATCATTAACATCAAGGACCTATGGACCCATGTGACATCATTGTCTGCTGATTCCAAGCTCCTCTCCCAGATTTGACTAGTGTCAATGCTGACTTTTATGGAAAACCCAGACAGCTTCTTTAAGATGTCTTATAATTTTCATGTCAGTGCTATTATCCGTTCCTGAATCACTAAAGAAAGAAAGACTGGGCAAGAAGTTAGGAATAACAAATGTTTAGAATATATGTCTTCAATAGTTGCAAAAGCAGTACTACAAAGCAGAAGAAAATTATTTTGCTGATTTTCTGGGGAAGTACCATTCTGAACAAAATCCACCATGTTGTATGCAGTGGCATCACTTAAGGTGTGGGGTATGCAGACTGCACCAGGTGACACCAGGTGTGCGTGTGTTTTACCACTGGTGCATTTTTGCACCACTGGTCAGGAATAGGGTCTCAAAAACCCAAAAATTTCTGATTTTTTTTCTTATGTGGATAGTAGAGAGCATTTTCATTTTTCATATATATTCATCCCATTTAATACACAAAAGAACAAAATCATTGTTTAGGGCCAATGTACCACTGGAATTCTTTGCTTTCACTCCCTCCTTTCTTGGATTTAAAAATGAAATTTGGCATATTCCTGATAGTAAGGAACTAGACTTTGTTATCAACTTACATCGATGCCTTTCAGTTACAGGTAAATATTGGTAATCAGCTATAAAATATGTTGGTGCACAAACCTACCTAATTGATATGGAGGAGTGAAACTCAGCCATATTCAATTATATTTATCACTTTGCATAATTTTCATTGTTTTGTTCTCAGGGGTTCAGCGTCGTGGAATGACGCTCCCCCCATCTACAATACAATAACTGTCCCCATGGCTGAGGTTGTGTCCCTCCTCCTCCCCTAACCTGAGGAGGCTTTTTAGAGCCCAGACTTACCACACTTTTTGATGCAGAACACCAGTTCTATCCCAGTAGAGTAGTTCTTCTGTGTGTGCTTAGGAACAAGGTTCATGAGGGTGATACCATGACTTACCATGATATTTTGATAGTCCATGATGTCCATGAGGGTGATAACATGATCCCGTGACTTATTAGAGTTGAGTGACATCAGCTCTAGTGACACCACTAATTGAACGTATAAGCAAATTTGTACAAAACAAACTTATTTTTTTCCGTACAGAAAAGATAAAATGAAAAGGAGAGTGCTGTGCACTAAACTCTGTTAAATGTGTCTATACGATTGATGAATTTTTACTTCTTGAGGCCTCTGCAACTAACCTTTGCTGGGTGTTGGTAAACTGTAAAGGAACTTGGCAGGTGATTATTTTAAAGGAGAGGAAAACAACTTCCCTGTTAAAAAAATAAAATATTAATTCTAGCCCTGATGCATGGGGTACAAAGTTTTATTCTTCCGAGGGATTTAATGATTAAACTTGCCTTTAAAAGGATGAACAATGGATGACTGCTGTAACTAATATAATTATAATAAATCTGTATTTTGAAGGCACAATCAACCTCCCATTGTAATGTATGGCAAAACTTGCATTGATTTTAATGAAGTTGGATTAGACCTTTAAAATTATATATAGATTCACTGACAGATTTATATTTATACACTTCTAAATTATACATAAATACCCATTATTCATTCCACAGTAGCCACCAGAGGGCATTGATCAAGCATCCTAGAGTCAATCTGCTAGACACACTTTTTAAATTTCATTGTGGCTTTGTCAAGATAAATCTGCCAGCAATGTTGTGCTAATAGGTGTCCCTTATGGTTTAATTTTTGAATCTGACAGATCAGATAACATTTTACTCTGGTGCAAAAGGGAAAAAAGAGGCAAGCAGAGTGTAATAAAATAACCTTGAAGAGACAACTTAATTAGTATTTAAGTGATTCTGATTTACAGTGTAATTCGTATGGAAATATGGGTGCCCACCTGCATAACAAGTGCATTCTCCACATTTGTGACTTTTTTTTTAAACACTAAACAGCATTCAAGTGCTTCATTCAAAAGTAAAGTAATTGTTTGAGAGACTTACCTTCCTAGGGGCGATTTATGCAATGCACTGATTTTCATGAAGCTAAATAGGGACCCTAAGTACTGTAATATATGCCGAGTTGCCAAAGTCACCTTTAGACTAGTTACTTCAACCTTGAAGTGGTTCAGTGAGACCAGCTGGAAAATGGTATAAGGAGCAGAGAAGATAACTGATAAACAGAGGCTATATTTTCTTAAGTAGGTAAATGATACACACAAAATTTTAATGTAACTTTTTGCAGTCAATATAATGAAGGCCCTTTGCCTTGACAGAAATTTTGATTTCAGGAAGAAATTATGTCTCATTTTAGTGTCGTGTTTCAACTTTGTTCCTATGATTATATAATGAGTGTAATTCAGTAGATGCCTCTGTATTTCTTCATATACCTTGAGAAGGATACAGTGTTAAAGTACTTTCTTACTTCTTATGCACTGGTGTAACCTAGTGGAGGTAACCTTAGGATACATATGCGAATCACACTGAATGCATAGTGCTTCCTTAAAATGAGCCCAGAGTAAATTGAGCATAGCACTGAGTTTAGCATGCTTGCACTGAGTCACACTGCCTGACCTTTTATTTATACATAGGCTGCAATCCAGAGCAAATTCAGCCTGCTCTGACCTAACTGCACTCTCCTAACTATTCTGTATCCAGAGCAGAAAGTTATGCTGAATCCAGAGAGTCTGGAAGCCTGGGCTGCCCTAACTGCTCCAGAGCATGCTAAGTAATTGACACAAGGGGAAGACTTGCTCCTGAGGAGACACCCATCAGATCAGACTGAACAAGGAACAGCTGTGGTGCCTACAGTGGTGACATGACTCTGCACATCACCTGGTGCGGAAGTCTGTGCATCATCCCTGGGATGCGCCCCCCCCCCCCCCTGGACTGCACAGTCACCAAAGTTGGCGCCTGCGCAGTTGTTTCTGAAGCCAACTGGCTTCAGAAAGAGTACTGCGCAGGCACCATCTCTGACACCTGTGCAGTACTTTTCTGAAGCCTTTTGGCTTCGGGGGAGACTGTGCAGGCGTCAGAGTTGGTGCCTGCGCAGTACTCTTTCTGAAGCCATTCGGCTGCCGCTCTGTCTCCTGAGTGAGGCCGAATGGCTGTGCAGAGGCATGGACTTTCTCTGCTCTAAGGAAGTCTCCTCTGAAGCTGTTCGGCATGCTCAGTGTGTTTCTGCGCAGCGCACCTCAGATGGCCGTTCAGGCCAGCTCCTCAGACAAGTGTCAGCTTCTGGCTGATTCTCCGCCTTGGAGCAGGCCTGAATGGGGGTGCTGACGCCCAGGGCCTGCCAAAGGACAGTCAAACTCCTCCGGCACCTCACCCCATACGGAGCGCATCCCCAATGCAGCCCACACCAGCCGCACCAGTCTGGTGACGCCACTGGGTGCCTGCCTTATAAGGAGTCCCTGATGAGATGCCAGTACATTCTACAGTGAATACAAGGGGCTTCTTGGAGTGGCCTGCTGTATCCTGAGGTTTGTGGGCAGCCGTAGTTTGTTCCATATCCTGAGGTTGAGAGGAAGGGGTTGCAGCCACGCTGGCCAAGAACTCAGATTTTTGGTCAGCACTGCCATTCTTACTCGGGCCTTATCATGGACCCCTATGGGTCTACTCATTACTGTACCTGCTCCTGAGGTGGTATAACTCTGAGGGCTGGAAGAGGGCATTTCTGCCTTGGAAACAGGCTTTGGATACAGAGTAACTGCTCTGCCCTAGGCAATGCTCAACATGCCCTCAACATGCCTTAAACATGCCCTCAACGTGCCTCTCCTGAGCTGCTTAGGCTGCCCCAGTTAGGGCAGAGCAGGTCCACCTCTCTTAGGGCACCCTATCTTGCCTTGCTCTGCCCTAAGCCTCCTTCAGAGTAACTGGGCTGGAGCATCTTGCAGTTGCTCCAACCTAGTGTTAGATAGGGCAACCTAAGGGCTCTTACGTGGACAGATTAGTTGCTCTGGATTGTCCTGATAGTAACACTGAGAACATGCTAAGAGCTAGTGTTGGGGTTGGGACCCAAATGGAATCATGAAGTCTCAGTTGTGGCAACTTTCTGCTGTTACCTAGTGGAGGTACCCTTAGGATACATATGTGCATCACACTCAGTACATAGTGCTTCCTTGATATGCATATAACATAATGTGTGGAAGGTGCCCCTTCCACACGTTATGTTACATGCATATTAAAGACTTGCCACTGCAGGAATGAGGAGACTGGTGAGTTGTGCTGGCCTAAATTAGTTAGGATTGCACCTTCAGTTTTGCTACATACACAGGAGTTACGCCTATGTAGGGTCCTGCAGAAATGCAACACGGAATTTGCCATGCAATTATCATGCATGTCTGCCTGAACATGAGATCTGTGCAATTACTCTCAAAGAACTCAAGTCCTTGTTGTGCGATGTGGCCCTCAGTGTCAGCCCAAGGTTGACAAGCAGACTGGCATAACCACAATGCTGGTGACATTTCTTAAAGCGCTGTTAGTTGAAACTCTGCTACCCAAGGGACTGGTGTTTCCTTTGCCTGTTTTTTTTTTGTAAGGTATCTCAATGACTAGAGTTCAGTGAACTCTGAAGAACAAGCGACAAGCAGAAAAAGAAAAACAAACTGGCAGAGAAACAAAACCCAAATCATTTTTCTTTTTAGGGTGCTGTTGAAGGGCTTTTTGCCGCTGAGGTGAGGGAGTTCTCTTTCTCTCACACACATCCTGTGCCTTTCTCTGTGTAGGCACTTCAGTGAGGACCGCAGACTGCAGTGAATCCTAATGTGGCTGGCTAGGACAGGCAGCACTACGCCGAAAATCAAAACATGTACTTAAAGATAAAACCCGACACGGTCAAACTTGTGGCACCATTTGAAGCCATTTTGTTTCCCCTTGGGAAAGCAAGAGATTTTAAAAAGCCTTGAACAATAATAGGCAGAAGTGAAGAGCAGGTTGGGGCTTGCAAAAGTTTAGCAAAACAAAATAACTTTCCTGGCTTGTGCAGGTACTGAAGATGAAGTAAAACTTGAAGTCATTGTAGATTCTGCTAAGAATGCCAAGACTGAGTAATTATTTGGGGGTAAAAGCTGAAAAGAAAAAGAAAAAGGAGAGAGAATATGATATGGTACCACATACATAAACCTTCTTGTCTTGCCTTTTGGGGATTGTAGTTCCCATCAGTGAAAATGCAGCTGTCCTACATTGGCGAGGTGAGGTTGTTTCCAATAAATGTACCTGGGAATGAGGAGTTTTATTGGGTTGGTGGGGACAAAAAACATCTGTGAGAAACAGCCCAGAGATCTGAGACAAAGAGAGAAGATGCTGTCCAAAAAAGGGTTGCTTCACCAGGTGGTCTGATCACAACAATCTGTGAGTGTTCCAGGGAGAGTAAAGGATTGAAGGAAATTACTTTTGTAAATGTTTGGCATGCAGCAATCAGCGCAAGTTACAGCAAGAGGAGAAACTTTAACAGCCAAGAATTATGTGTGTCTCTCTGTGTTTGTGCAAGCATGCAACTTTTCTTCAAGTATACTTAATTTTCGTAGGGTGATCTCTAATGTCATGGCATAGGTATTATTTTCATGTGTCCTGATTATAGCAAATATGAAGGGGCTGGAAATTGAACTGGGGGGTCTATCTTGTTCACTCTTAAGCAGCTGAACTGGAAGGAGCTTGTGACTTTGGGGAATGGGTGATCAGTGTGTAAAAGGTCAGCATCAGGTTCTGCATTTGGTTCATAGGGCCAGGGGCAACCCGAGTGCATGGGTCATGCTGTGTGGGGGCATAGTGTGTCACCCCCAGGAATGCTTGCACTGCCTGGGACATGCGCATGCCCTCTTCCAGGACTGTGCAGGTGCCAAAGTTGGCACCTGCGCAATCTCTTCTGAAGCCGACTGGCTTCAGAAGGGTACTGAGCAGGTGCCAACCCCGACAACTATGCAGTCTCCTCTGAAGCTGGCTGCGCAGTCTCCTTCTGGCTGGCTTCAGAAGAGACTTCCTCCTCTCTATGGAGGAGCAACCTGCTCCTCCTTAGAGAGGAGGATGTCCGCGCCTTTGCACAGCCATTCAGCCTTGCTCGGGAGGTGGAGCAGCAGCCAGAAGCTGATGCTCTGCCTCCTTAGCAAGGCTGAATGGCCATGCAAAGGCACGCACTGCACATGTCCAGGCCTTGGAGCTGGCCTGAATGGGCTTGCTGACACCTGTTGCCGGCCAGAGGAGAGTCAAACTCCTCCAGCACATCCCTCCCAGTGGCACATCTTACGGTGCAGCCTGCACCAGCCACACCAGTCTGGTGACACCACTGCATAGGGCACAAAGTAATTTGTGCCATGGGCATGTACGACCACTGGGCACAAGTGCACCCATCTATCCCCTTCCCCACCTTTCCCCTACCCTTTACAGGCAGCCAAGGATGCCCTCACTAGCTGCCTGCAGGCTGCAAGGTGGAACTTCAGTGGAGCCATGCTAGTGCCCTTTGCAGGCAGCCAGGTCAGCCTTCCCTAGCTTCCTGCGAATGATGCAGGCACAGTATATAATGAGTTTTATGGGAGTGTAGCACAAAGGGAAACCCTGGAAACAGTGATGGGCTTCAAAGAAATTAAGAACTGGTTCTCTGTCCATCTGGCAGCCACTTTTAAATGGCTATTTTTAAACTTTCTATGTCCTATCTCTTGTTAAGAACCGGTTCTATAGAGTAGGTGCGAACCTGCTGGAGTCCACCACTGCCTGGAAACCATTAGAACTTTATTATAGGCAGTGGTGGGCTCCAGCAGGTTTGCACCTACTCTATAGAACTGGTTGTTAACAAGAGACAGGACATATAAAGTTTTAAAACAGCCATTTAAAAGTGGCTGCCAGATGGGCAGAGAACCGGTTGTTAATTTCTTTGAATCCCATCACTGATTATAGATACCCAAGGGCTATGGTGGCACAAGCAGTTAGGACACTGTGCCTGTTAACCAGCAGGCCAGGTTTTGAGACCTGGGTTCTGCAAGATGGGGTGAGCTCCCATCCTTAGCCCAGCTTCTGCCAACCTATCAGTTCGAAAGCATACAAATGCATGTAGATAAATTGGTACCACATATTTATCTAGTAACAGTGTTAATTATTTATTAAATAATTTCTTTATTAAAGTAAAAGTGTTCCGTGCCCATGCAAGCAACATGTTGGACAATGCTGACTCTATAAACAGGGATGAGCAGCGCATCCTACACAACTAGCAGTATAACCTGTGGGGCACACCTTTACCTTTAGAGGTACCCAAATTTGCTTAACATAACAGTGACATATATTAAATGTCTGTTGTTTGAGATTACCAAGAGAGATGTTTGAGAGCTGCAATATTTAACATATAAATTAAGATTTATTCATCATGCATGTTAATCTTACGTTTTCATCCAGTAAACTCTGTTTATACCCAGTAAATGGCTTGAAACATTCTTATTTACCTTTTATATGAATTCTGATGCTAAAAAGGAGCTCAGTTAACATAGTTCTGAACACTACACTTTAATGTGCCAAAGACTTGTTTGTGCCTCCTGTGCTGCAGTTTGACCCCTTCTCCTCTATATCACATATATCTTCAAAATACAGATAATCCCTTGGTTCATTTTAATCACACAGTTCATTAATATCTATATTTATTACTGATCTTTCTTCTTTAAGAATGTCTTCAGATGGCTAATTTTCACACCAGTTGTGGCATATGAAGAGGCACATCTGAGTGGGAATCCACTGTCAGGAATATTGGACTGAGAGCCACTTCAGAGTGTGATTTTATGTGATTATTAAATGCCACAACTATAACTTTTTCGTAGCTTAGCACAGTGAAAAGCCACCGCAACTGTGTACTTATGACCTTGCTTGAGGAAGTAGTTACTTAAATTCATGTCTCTGCCCACACTATTACCTTAGATGTGTGATTGTGTCAGAGTTTGCGCGTTTTGTTTTGAAGATCACAATCTATCTGGTTTCCTTGATAAAATTTTATTACTTCAAAGAGGCCTCAAACTTGCCCAGGAGTTTTACTGCAAGTTCATTACATCTGAGTCAAAAGGTTTACGAGTAGGAGTGCAGATACATTGGATTGTGGCAGACATTTCTTGCTAGAACATGCCATGTGCTACTGTACCTTTAATAACTTTTAGAACATGTAGTTAAAAAAGCTGCATTGTTCGAGCCATCGTTCTTCAGTGGACAGAAATTTCTGAGCCCCTTTTTATTACTTCCTCTCATTTTTTTCAATAACTACAAAGGTAGCGTTCAAATGCTTTCCTCTGTGTTAGTGCCACTGAAGCCAATCTTACAACTGATTACAAAATAACCTAAAGATTGTGGGTGAACCTATGCAGAAGGATTTTACTTCTCTAGGGGTTTCTTATTTAGAATAAAATGTCGGTATAGACTACAGTTTTAACTTTAAAATTCCCATTTAATAGTTTTCAAATAGTTTTCTTTACGTTTACAAGCAGTGTGAATGTTTATCTTGAAGAGTGAGTAGCAGCTATATTTTTATATCGGCAGAGGAGATTGATTGATTGGATTGGACTGGTTTTGTATCCTGCCTTTCTTCCTAACAAAATGAAACCAAAGGCGGCCAACAACATTTAAAACAACACCATTAAAACTAGATAACAATAAATACAATTAAAATACCGTTAAGTTATACAAAAACAGTAAAAACAATTACTGCACATATGAACTTTGGAGGGTGGGAAATCCTGCTCGTCATTCTTGGGTCTGAATTTGCTGAATTTTCCTTTTTATTATTTCTGCTATTTCTGTCATTATTTTCTAAACAAGGGGCAGAACATTGTTAGATTGAAATGCTTTGCTTTCAGACTCACCCTTTATTTTCGGGGTGGGAAAGAGTCATTGTCCAAACTCTTCATAATAGTCTAGAGGATACGCTTCAGAAAGTACGATGGGTGAAGAGACATGTCTACAATTCTCTAGTCACTGGTGTATAGCTAAGTAGTCCAAAGATGGTCACTTGTTTCAATTTGGCCTTTGGAAACATCTGAACAACAGGCACATCCGGTACCGTCTGGAATACTCAAAGGGACCCTTTTCCCATGTTTTAACTAACAATGGCAGATAAGGACTGTCATCTTAATGTCATGCCAGTTCAGAGGAATCTATTGTTCCTCCTTCAGACGAGACTGGCCAGGCAGTCAGTGGAGCTGCTTAATCTTAGGAAGGTACAGCTTTCTCATCCTTTCCATTTTAAGATAAACACATTAACATGTGCAGCTGGTGATGACTGTCAGCAAGGAGCTGCCAGTATTCTGTTGGAGCACAAATGTTCCTTAGGATAAAACAGTATGCGTGTGTACGTACATACATAGGGATAATAAGCAATTGCTTTAAACATGTTGCATAGAGAATTAAATACCAACGATACCAAATTGAAATACACAGAAGTTACAGAGAAATATATAAAGATTTGAAAATATAGATGGCTTGAATCTAGATTGAAACAAAAATGATGGTACAGTCCTATTCGAGCCATTCTCAGCATGTGACAAGTGTGATATAAGACATGTTACAATATAAGACATGTTATGACAAGTGTGATATAAGGCATAAGATATAAGACTCAAGAGCTGCCTTCAGGAATGGAGGTCCATCCTGACTCAGCAGTGCTGGATTCAATCACAAGCCAATAAAACTAATATATAAGTGTTTTCAGCTTTTATTTTGTCACATCCTACATTTGTCTTAGATATCTTACATTTTGGGCGGCCTTGTCCTCTTTTTCAGTTATGAAATATGGTCATCCTGTCAAAAACAGAAGCATAGGGAAGTTGGGACTGTCTGGGTACATGAACCTTCTTTTCATATCTTTTACGATGATATAAACCAGAGATGGCTGGCTGCCTTCCTGAATATTTCTATGAGATTTGAAAGAGTTTCAAGTGATATAAGGAAGGGTACCCAGTGAATGAATTTATGGTTTTCGGGAGAAAAGTAAGCAAACCTGGCTTGTTCTGGCCAACTTTTCATTGAGGACAGTTTCAAGCCCCATCAGAACAAAGCTTAGATGGACAAGTTTGCAGAACTGTAAAAGAAATCATAATACAGCCTACAGGATGAGAACACTTCAGCAAAATAATAAATAAAATAAAATGTGCCACAGAAGAACACACAGGGCTGAAATAGCCAGGCTGTGCACAGCTCTAATTATAATCATTGCACTGCAGGCTAATGATTATTTTAGCAGAACTGATCATATGAAATATGCAGAAATACTGCATATACAAGTGCCCGATACCTAATAAAAAAAAATATATGCTCCAGGAACAATACCAATGAATTCATATCCTACTAGAACGGGTGGGATATGTTGAAAATGACAAAATTGAAAAGGGGGGAAGGAGAAATATATTCCTGAAAAAAGGTGTTTTTTTTCTTCGTACCAAATCTCATTTTCAACATCAGAAGAAAAATTTTGATGTTGTTATAGCTAGCAGACTCCAATTAAAGTCAATGGGTACAAATAGTATGATTGGTTTTAGCGTCATACACCAAAAAGGCTATGGATAAGAAACTTGGAATCTCACCTATAAGACAGATTTCAGCAACCAAAATGCTTCATCCATTACTGTTGAATGCATAGGATTTTTTAAAAAAGTAAAGTGAAAACTTTAATGGAAAGCCTGTGGACAGTCATTCCACCCACTCCCTTTGCACTATGGCAGAATCTACTGCTTGCTTTAGAAGCCATCCTCCTCTTTCATGCAGTGCCTTGAAATTTGGCTTGTGACTGGCAAACATTAGAGCTTCAGTAGGATGCTTGACTCCATACCATTAGTTAAATGACGATGTGCATTGCAATTAGAAAAGCCTGATTCCGGAAGTCTGCAGTGCAAAACATTAACTTTTTTCTCCTCATTCCTCTCTGTGCAAAGACAATTGGAGAACAACATTAATTATAATATTCTAAGTATATTCATATATCATTTTCAGCAATAGCCAAAAATTCTTGGAGTGGTTTACATAGAAAATCAATGGGGGGAAATGGGTTTCCTGTTCTAAAGAAGGTCTAAAATGGAAAAAAGCTACTGCAAAAAAAACACCAGCAAATAGCTACTGGAAAGAAGATGTTACTAACCATCTTGGGGAGGTACGCTGGGGCCTCTGGCCAGGAATATAAAGCACACCTCAAATGCCTGTCCAGAGGGGTTGGCAGTGCAATCCAGCTTCCCCAATGCTCTTTCAAGGCACTGTCCTTGAGAGGCTGTTTGTGGCACTGATAATATATGATTACAGTATTACATACAGTATTACATACAATAACAGTATTACACTCATTTTATATGAATATTTTTGGGTTGTTGAACAAATCATCTGAGTTTCCATGATTACTTATCTTGATTACTACCATGATTACTTCCATGATATACAGTACCTCGATTAACAAGCGTTTCACATAACAAGAAAAATTTCCACGAAATCTTGCTTCACATAACAGGTTTTGCTTCACTTAACAAGCAAGCGCGCTATTGGCATGTGTGCTATGCAGACCTGACGCTCCACATGGAGGCTCTTTAAAACGGCTGCAAGCCAGCGCTGCTGCCTCTAACTGCCCCCAATTTGGGGGCAGTTGCCTGGAGGTGCAAGAGGCAGCTGCCTCTAACTGCCCCCAAGTGCCCCCATCGAGCACCTTGAACCTCCAGCAGCAGCTCAGGTAAGCCTCCGAGGAAAGTGTCTTTGATTGCAGCCTCTTAACCATGTCTACCCAGAAGTAAGCCCCATTGTGTTCAATGGGGCTTACTCCCAGGAAAGTGTCTTTAGGATTGCAACCTAAGTAGACTTCATAGGATCATGCACATTGAATGCATGTTTTGAATTCAATTCCAGTGTTTTGTCATCATTTTTACATCCAGTTAATATTTTTATATGAATATTTTGGGGGCTGTGGAACCAATCGACTGAGTTTCCATTATTTCCTATGGAAAAATCTGCTTCAATTAAAGAGCATTTCTCCAGAACAAATTAAGCTCTTTATGTGAGGCACCACTGTACAAGCATTTTGGATTACAAGCATGCTTCTGGAATGTATTGTGCTTTTACATCAAGGTATCACTATATACATGTATCCTCCATAACCTCCGGAGGTAGATTCCAGCTATGACTGCAGAGTCTAGAATCCACGTATAGTAGTGAACCCCTCAATCAGGCAGCCTACTAGGGATTAGTAAGTAACAAAAACTAGTAAATAGTCACAAAGAACTAGTAAATAATAAAGAATCTTTTACAGTACCACACAAAACGCATCAGACCCAAGTACTTCTGCCAGGATCCTGATACTTTTTTGGATCAGATGGTCTATAGGGCTTTTTTTGATAGGATTGGGTTAAGAGTCTTATCCTGGAGTAACAGAAACTTGGGGCAAAATCCAGAGAAACTATGGAGAATCCTTGCTCTGGTGTAAGAACAACTTACTCTATATTCCTACATTTTGACATACAGTGGCGCCTCACGTAACATGTGCCTCACGTAAAGCATGTTCCACGTAACAAACAAAAATTTCTCTAGAATTCTGCTTCACATAAAAAAATGTGCTTCACGTAACAAACACAGTTGTTGGCAGTTGGGGCAGACATGTTGGCCGGCAGCCTTTTAAAAAAGCATCAGGGCTGCCTAGTGCACCTGCCCATAATGAAAGCAACATTTCCACGCTGTTCCTCCTGTGGCCGGGCGTCTGCTGGGCAGAGGGAGAGAAGAGCAGTGGAGAAGAGGGAAGCAGCTCAGGGCTAGCCGGAAGGGAGCAGGGGAGAGAGAGGCTCAGGATGGAGAGAAGGAGAAAGTGAGGAGACACTTTGAAGGTGTCTTGGATTGCAGCCTCCTAACCATGACTACCCAGAGGTAAGCCCCACTGTGTTCAATGGTGATTACTCCCAGGAAAGTGTCTTTAGGATTGCAGCCTAAGTAGACTTCATAGGATCATGCACATTGAAAGCATGTTTTGAATTCAATTCCAGTGTATTGTCATCATTTTTACATCCAGTTAATATTTTTATATGAATATTTTTAGGGTTGTGGAACCAATCGTCTGAGTTTCCATTATTTCCTATGGGAAAATCCGCTTCATGTAAAGAACGTTTCACATAACAAACGTGCCTCCAGAACGAATTAAATTTTTTACATGAGGCGCCACTGTATCTCAATACTGTGTACTCCTTGATACTTGTTCTTTTAGAAGGAATAGAGATTGAATGACTATGAATCTGGTACCTACACATATGCACCATGACTCCATATAGAATCCTGCAATAACATTCCCTTTTTCAATGGTTCTGCCTCTTATTTAAAAGCTCGACAATAGCCTTGTCGTCTCTGAAAAAGCATCTATTATTTTAATTTACCAGGAATTCAAAAGAAAGCAACCATATATGGATCTTTTAATGGGAAAGAAACTGGTGGCTATTTTTTCCTAGGATTGATTGAATGGGATCATTAAATATCTTTTGTTGGCTTTAATAGAGAATGATTGAAAAATCAATTGATACATACTTCAGATCACAGAAACGATGACATGTCAAAATGTCACCAGAGATGAAGAGGTAATGACAGAGCAAAGAAGAAAACGGATAAAGTCTCCCTTTGACTACAGTACTTGCTGAGCTGAGAACCCAAAAGTTGTTCACTGAGCAGCCTTTTTCTTTTTGAAAGCCTTCAACAATTATTATGACTTAATGTACGTCTTTCTCTTTTTCTTACCTGAAAAAAAATATCCCCAAAGAAATCCCAGGAATGATTTTTCTTTGCCACTCTGAAAAAATGACATCTCATCGGCTGCTCTAAATGTCTTCCAAGTTACTGATAAAAGTGCATATGAGAGTCTCCTCTAATAAATTGAGTGATGAAAAGGAAAAACAAAACAAAAAATGATAGCGGATGTTTAATGTCCCCATTCTCATAATGCCTTCTTGCTGGTGGCAGCTCCACACTTTATAAAGCAAGGTGAATGGTGGTAATTTGCAATATAGGTTTTCTTTTTTTCCCCAAATTGATATAAGAAAATACTGTGGTTTTTTATTTGACTATGTTGAAGCAAGCCATGGATAGATAACTATGCTTGAGATTCTGGGTATTCAAACTCAGAAGTAATAGACCTCAGTGGTGTCATACACACATTCTTTAGTTGAACTAGCCAAGATGTCTATGTGGATCGGTTTTAAAGACTAGCAGCCCAATCCTATGCATAATTATTCAGATATGCATATCTATGCATATCCAATGCCTTGAAGAAGGGTTTGGATAAATTATTGGAGGGAAGGACCATCACAGGTTACCAGCCATAAGATGTGTTCCCTCCTATACCTTAATTTTTCAGCAATAGGGGCTAGTGCATGAGCATGCACAAGATGCCCTTCTTTGCCCTATTGGCCACAAGGGCCTCAGGTGCAGAACAATGTACATATGACCAGCTCAGCTAGTCCTACACCTGAGGCCCATGTGGCCAATAGGGCAAAGGAGGGCATCTTGTGCAAGCTCATGTGCTTGCTTTTCTACTGCCGAAAAGTTAAGGTACAGGAGGGAATAAATACTTGTTCTAATTAATGCTTCATATTTTATTTTATTTTCTGTTCTAAGACATCAAGCACAATCCTAACCATGTCTTCTCAAAAATAAGCCCCATTGTGTTTAGTGGGACTTACTTCCAGGAAAGTGTCTTTAGGATTGCAGTCATCATGACCTAACCAGAGCTTCTGAAATGCTTACAGTTTTAAATAAATACATAACAATAAAATGAATATATATGCATGAGTTGAGATCAAATCAAAATCTTCATATAATATCCCTTGGCATCTATGGAAATATAGGTGAATGAATATAGCTGATTGAAGGAATGAATTTAAAAACAAATAAAGAAATACTATATGAAATTCTTCTTCAGGTGAAATCCCAGCTTGGAATACTGAGGCAAAATTTTGACTCTTGATGCTAAGGACTGGGTGATCAGATCTAATGGAGGCTAGTGTGCTTATACTTTTACTCATCATATAGCAGAGAAAATTTTGGCAGGTGCAGCTCAACATGGAAGCATTTAAAAAGTGGCACATGTCAAAATTCTTCTTCTATATAGTGGTAAAATGTATAGGTACTCTGTTCTCCATTGTATCTGGTTATCCTTACTAGACAGAATGTGGGTATCAGATATGAAGTACAAGTCTGTCCAGGAACTGCTTTTAATATTTTTTTCTCGTAATGGAAAAAAACCATAACATGCCCTTTTTTTAAAAGAATCATAGAATCATAGAGTTGGAAGGGACCTAGTAGGTCATCTAGTCCACTCCCCTGCCTGCAGCAGGAATTCCCCCTAGAGCATCCCCGACAGGTGCTCGTCGAGCCTCTGCTTGAAAGAAGTGGATGATCCCACTTCTGAAGGTTTTCTGGGCAACAATCAAAAAATACGCTGTAACAAGACCTGTATGTATGTGTGTGTGTGTGTGTGTGTGTGTGTGTGTGTGTGTATACAAGTCTGTCCTCATGTCTAAACATGTTCAACTTATTGCTTGCTCTCCACTTAATTCCATATCTTCACAGAAACTTCAAGGGCTCCATTATGTCCCACAAACACCCTTGTAATCCATGGCCTTGCATTGGTTGTGGGTGGTGACAATTTTTTTTTAAATGGTATATTTGTATATGTAGAGAAGCTCAGTTCAGGGATGGGTTGCTCAACTGCAGATGCCAGAATGCTGATGCAAGTCATATACTGATCATTATAATATTGGGTCACTTAAAAATATTTAAGGGTGGTTTTTATGGTGCTTAAAAGTCAGGCTGTCAAAAGTGAATTTGTTTAACTGCAAGCTTCCTTTTGGGCAACAAGCTACACAAGCTGCAGGTTTCTGGAGAAGGCAGTGCTCAAAACGGCCAGCATCTAATTCATACTGCTGTGTGCAGCCCTAAGGTCACAATTATTTCTGAATTCCACAACAAATGGAGGCCTGATACGATGGCTGAAGCAAAATAGTTGGAGATATTTTTTTTTCCCTTGCTACAGCCTGGAGAAGTCCTCATAGCTGAAAACAATATGTCACCTCTAATCTTATTTCCTACTCCTAGCCTGTATTTTCATTAACCCACTTTTATATTTTGTAGCCGGCAATCTGACACAGGACTCGCTTTGTTTCCAGAATAATTGTGAGTGACTTTACAAGGGTCTAAATTGAGGGAATGGATTATATGGCCAGTCTGCAGAAGATTTTTTTTTTATAAAAGAAAGGAAACTGGGTTTTTTTCCCCCCAAAAAACTTCATTTTGGAAGAGGGAGAAAATGAATTTTATATTAATACACATAATTTCCCTTCAAAATAAATCTAGCACCCTGTGGAAAATGCTACCCATGAGAAAAGGTAGAAAGAAAGATTCCAATTAATATTTGTCTGTTATTTGGTACGAGGTAAATCTTAAATAAAAATAAACATGAAACATGATAGATGCAATCCTAAACTCCAGTTAAGCCAGCCTAACAGCCCAATGCAGAGCAACTAATCTGTCCACATAAGAGCCCTTAGGTTGCCCTATCTAACACTAGGTTGGAGCAACTGCAAGATGCTCCAGCCCAGTTACTCTGAAGGAGGCTTAGGGCAGAGCAAGGCAAGATAGGGTGCCCTAAGAGAGGTGGACCTGCTCTGCCCTAACTGGGGCAGCCTAAGCAGCTCAGGAGAGGCAAGTTGAGGGCATGTTGAGCATTGCCTAGGGCAGAGCAGTTACTCTGTATCCAAAGCCTGTTTCCAAGGCAGAAATGCCCTCTTCCAGCCCTCAGAGTTATACCACCTCAGGAGCCGGTATAGTAATGAGGAGACCCATAGGGGTCCATGATAAGGCCCGAGTAAGAATGGCAGTGCTGACCAAAAATCTGAGTTCTTGGCCAGCCTAGCTGCAACCCCTTCCTCTCAACCTCAGGATATGGAACAAACTACGGCTGCCCACAAACCTCAGGATACAGCAGGCCACTCCAAGAAGCCCCTTGTATTCAGTGTAGAATGTACTGGCATCTCATCAGGGACTCCTTATAAGGCAGGCACCCAGTGGCGTCACCAGACTGGTGCGGCTAGTGTGGGCTGCATTGGGGATGTGCTCCGTATGGGGTGATGTGCCGGAGGAGTTTGACTGTCCTTTGGCAGGCCCCGGGCGTCAGCACCCCCATTCAGGCCTGCTCCAAGGCGGAGAATCAGCCAGAAGCTGACACTTGTCTGAGGATCTGGCCTGAACGGCCATCTGAGATGCACTGCGCAGAAACACACTGAGCATGCCGAACAGCTTCAGAGGAGACTTCCTTAGAGCAGAGAAAGTCCGCGCCTCTGCACAGCCATTCGGCCTCACT
Source organism: Cryptoblepharus egeriae (assembly GCA_030015325.1). NCBI lineage: Eukaryota > Metazoa > Chordata > Lepidosauria > Squamata > Scincidae > Cryptoblepharus > Cryptoblepharus egeriae. The sequence goes on along the minus strand of JAREYC010000003.1, from coordinate 120,693,956 downwards.
CAGGAGGCGGAGCGGCAGCCGAATGGCTTCAGAAAGAGTACTGCACAGGCACCAACTCTGACGCCTGCACAGTCTCCCCCGAAGCCAAAAGGCTTCAGAAAAGTACTGCGCAGGTGTCAGAGATGGTGCCTGCGCAGTACTCTTTCTGAAGCCAGTTGGCTTCAGAAACAACTGCGCAGGCGCCAACTTTGGTGACTGTGCAGTCCAGGTGGGGGGGGCGCATCCCAGGGATGACGCACAGACTTCCGCACCAGGTGATGTGCAGAGTCATGTCACCACTGTAGGTACCACAGCTGTTCCTTGTTCAGTGTGATCTGAGGGGTGTCTCCTCAGGAGCAAGTCTTCCCTTTGTGTCAATTACTTAGCATGCTCTGGAGCAGTTAGGGCAGCCCAGGCTTCCTGAGTCTCTGGATGCAGCATAACTTTCTGCTCTGGATACAGAATAGTTAGGAGAGTGCAATTAGGTCAGAGCAGGCTGAATTTGCTCTGGATTGTGTCCTAAGCCCCGTATAAGTCCTGTGCTAACATATATAAGTCCTGGGGGTGTCACAAAAGTGCCGTAAGAAACTGCTGTATCACTCCGGGAGGATGGTCAGGCCAGTGTACAGACATGTGCTTTCCTCCCTACATTACCAAGGGAACAGGAAGACCAATGAGTTGTGACAGCCTAGGTGAGAATTATACCCAAGGTTTGCTAATGTCATGCCTATTGAGAACAATACAGCTGGTAAAAAACAAAGTTACAGAAGTGTTTTTTAACCAGAGGTATGGGTACTATCAGTGGTACTTGAGTTGATGTCTGCTGGTATTCATGGGATCTCTGGACACCTTCTGCCTAGCAGCAAGGCCAGAACATAACACAACAAACAGTGCTAGGAAGTTCCAAAGCATCCTCATCTAAGCTCATAAAAGCCCTTCCATTCACCTTGAATTGCTTGGAGATGTTTGTTCCTTCACATCTGACCTTGTAATCCAAAAGACGCTGGCAATGATGTCCTCACTAGTTACTTCTAGTTGTACTTCAAATAGGTGGATCATGTGAAGTGGTATAGCAGAGGATAAATGTTGAGAAACACTGTGGGAGTTCTGCGGTGGAGCCAAAATACATGGTATAAATGTCTTGCCCTACTTACTTCCTTTCCAGACCAATGCTTGCCATCTATCTTGGAACGCAATGGTAAGCCTTCTCTCTTTCCATAATATCACTAGGTCATGCTTATCTTTTTTTTTCATTGGCTCTGTCTAGCCTAGGGAAAATTAGCTATCATGGTCCTTTGGGTTTGCCATATATAACAAAAGGCCCAAACCCCATTTTATTTATACATATACAAAGGAGAGAGAGAGAGAGAGAGAGAGAGAGAATAATATTCCTTTTTTCCCTGTAATGGAGAAGAAAAAGCATTCATTTGCTACACAAGAGAAGTCATTCTAGCAGTTACTATGGACATTGAACATGAAGGATTTTTACTATGAAATTTGCAGGGTTCAGTTTAAAATATTTGAGACTATTATAGTTCTAATAAAGGGATTGCCTAGAAATAAACCATTTAATGTTTATGGGAAACCCTCAGGACTCACACTGCATGTGAACATTAAATTAATGAGGCTTGTATCAGCAGAACAGTTGGAGAATCTTAACTATAGCACAATCCTAATTCCAGTGAATCAATTGGAAGTTCCTCATTGACTTTAATGAGGTAGGAACGCACCCTCAGCTCTCCTGATACATCTCTTCCTTGCCAGCAGTGTCCTGTCACCTGCTAAAATGAATACAGGCAGGAATTTTCTATAGTATGGAACCCTCAAGCAATGATTATGCTCACTATACAATAACAATGCATGTCTGCTTGTCATATAGGAGTGAAAAAATAATGCTAAATAGGTCTCAGTTGAAAGCAAAGAGTTTTGGGGAATATTTTAAACAGTATCATAATGTGCCCACATCTTGCCAATTTTTGAAAGCTGTTCTTTAGGAAATATTGCCCAGAATTGGGTTCATTTTTCCTTTATCATCACAATCAATATAAAATATAAAATATAATATAATATAAAATATAATATAATACTGAAGCGGTTAGGATCCCCTATGCCATATGGCCTGGATGTGTTCCCTTCACTCAAAATTGTCTTGGTCCAAGAAGCATTAATTTTACTTGAATTTGCCTTCATTTCTCTACTGTGACATTAGTTCACAAAGGCGGCAATCCTAAGCTGCAGTTAGGCTAGCCTAAGACCTGGCACAAGTCCTGTGCTGACTTGGGAGTGTCACTAAAATGCTGTAAGGCACTCCTATGCTACTTCTGGGGTTGGGTTAGGCCAGTGCACAAGTATGCATTTGCCTCCCTACATCACCACTGGAACAGGAAGACCAATGAGTTGTGTTGGCCTAGGTTAGGATTCCACCCAAAGTCTAATTGTCCTCCACTATACCACTTCACATATTCCATCTAGTTGAAGTATCACTGGAATTAATTGGTGAAGACATCATTGCAAATTACTTATGAGTTTAGAGACTCAATGCAATGTAAGAAACACTAAAAAAATGCTCAGGGTGGACAGGAGGACTTTTTGAGTGCAGAAAGTATAGTTTTCACCTACCACAGTTTGTTGTGTTCCTGGTCTGGCTGCTGGGCTACAGGAGTTCAGAGATTCCCATGAGTATAACTAGATGCCACAACAAATACCACTGGTGGAATCCATACCATTGGTTGGGAAACACACTGCACTACATAGCCTATGTTACCATAAAAATTGCCCTGAAATGAATATCCAGTTAAAAACGGCATATTACTGACTGCTGAAATGGATATCAAAATTGCCCTGAAATGGATATCTAGTTTTTAAAAATGGAATATTAGTGAATGCTAGCAGGGGTTCAACCCTTGCTGCTCCAGTGGTGGCATCTTCTATATATATAGAAGAGAAAAGTCACTCACCCACTCATTGACTCATCAACACCCTACCAAAACCGCTGGGCCTAGAAGCATGAAATTTGGGGAGGGAGTTCCTTCTGTCACATGAACACCCACTAAGAACTGGTGTGGAGAAATTTAACCCTTAAGAGGCTGAAAAGGGGTACAACATGTTTTTGTCCTATACTTAACATGGAAGACTGATCAACCTCCAGCCAATTTGGTGCTCAGTCCCTGGTGCACAGAGGGGGGGATGTTGTTCGGATGAAGAGGTTGCAGTGGGGAGGATGCTGTCCGGGGGGGGGGGTTACGCATGACAAGATGCTCATGGTTGCTTGATGCACATGGGGGTTGATGCGCATGGGGGTTGATGTGCATGGGGGATGTTGGGATTGGGGGTGTTGCGCTTGGGGGTTGATGCACATGGAGGAATGATGCACATGGGCATTGTTGCACATGGGGGTTGATGCTCATGGGGGTTGATGCACATTGGGCATGTCGCACATGGGGCATGTTGCGCATAAGAGGTTGATGCGCATGGGGGAAGTTGCGCATGGGGGATGATGCACATGGGTGTTTGATGCACATGGGGGATGTTGCACATGGGGGACTGATGCGCATGGGCAATGTTGCGCATGGGGGTTTGGTGTGCATGGGGATTTGGTGTGCATGGTGGATGTTGCACATGGAGGATGTTGCACATGGGGAGATAATGCGCATCGGGGACTGATGTGCATGGGTGATGTTGCACCTGGGGGGTTGATGCGCATGGGGGATAATGCGCATGGGGGTTGATGTGCATGGGGGATGTTGAGCATGGGGTTGATGAGCATGGGGAGATGTTGCGCTTGGGGAATTGATGTGCATGGGGGAAGGTGCGCATGGGGGGTTGATGCGCATGGGCAATATTGTGCATGGGGGGTTGATGAGCATGTGGGGTTGATGAGCATGTGGGGTTGATGAACATGAGGGATGTTGCCCAAGGGGGTGGATGCCCATGGGGGGTTGTTGGGCATGGAGAATTGATGCTCAGTGCGGGGGATGCCGTACGAGGGATTTTTACTCCCACAACGCGGGTTTGCTTTTAGCTAGTTATATATAATTGCGTAGTGAGTCTTTGGGCAAAATCACATTTGTTTATTTTTTCCAGATTACCTTGCAATTAGTCTACATAGCTAGTAAAATCCCGACTTTCCTTTGACATTACTCCAGCCATTGACCTTGCTTGATATGTCTATATTTTTGAAATAAAACATTTTCATAAAATGCTCAGGTTACCATGAGTCAGCTCGCCGGTTTCTATTGCAAAGTCTAATATGGTTGGTTGCCTGGTTGCTAAATAAATCATGACATCATCAACTTTTCACAAATTCCACCTTTCCTTGATGTGGAATTTGTGGAGCACATTATTCCAAATGACTCAAGGAAGCAAAGAAGTTGACAGAAAGTGTATCTGCCCCCTTTCTAACCACAAATTCACACTGGGAGGGCAGATCCATTTGCAACCTGCACCTTGTCTGCTGCAATCATTTGTCTAGATCCCTGGATGCAAAACTGAAATTAATTGAGGGCTGTTAATCCTGACTGGCATAATCACTGCCTAATCTTGAATGGAAGATGCATAATATTTGAGAAATAATGTTAATGGTAATAAACAACTCTATTTTGGAAAGCAAATGTCTTTAGATATACCCACTTCAGTGACAGTATTAAGTTGAGAATAGATACTTGACTACCATTGTATTACAAAATTGATGTCAGAGTGCAGACAGATTCAGAAGCATGAACATAACGCCATCTCTTTATTGCCACTGTTATAATAATGTCTGTAATAATAATGTCAGTATCTCCAGTTTAATAATTTTTTTCAAGACAGAGGAAATTAACCATTTTACCACTATGTACACAGCTCATAGCTATCCCCCGCCCTCGAAAACACTGTATCCGCCACTCTAAGGGAGCCAGCCAGGTACCCATCACGTGCAGATGGAATTTATACTAAAAGGTGAGATTCTGTTTGTGCCATATTCCAAAGGATATTTATTTTGGCAGGGTGTCGGGTGGGATCCCATTGATCAAGGATTGCAGTCAGCCCCAACGTGGGACAGGCTCGACAGTTTGCAGTCTCCTCAAATCCATTATCAATTAAGGGTGGGTGGGATGGGTAGATGATAAGACGCTGGAGATATTTAGTTGGAGATCTTTGGCATTGAGTCTAAATGGCAATGTTCACTGGGGTAAATTGACATCTAGTGTCTCCCCCAGTTTTGGAAATCACAACATTTGGGAATGGAGTTGAATTTAGGAAATTCCATTGAAGACATGCATGCTAACAGTATGCCTGTTAATGCATGGTGGTCCATTTTACCCATTCCACCTTATCTTTGTTTAACTGGAGGTCTGCAGGCAAAGAAAATGCTTCCAATTAATTCTTTTTTTTTTCTCCATTTCGACATTTTAACATTTTCACTCTATTTTGTGGACTGAACATGGTTCTCTAGTCAGGGCAGGTTTCTATTTTGGCAGGCTCATAGTTGCAGCTTGATAGTATAATCATGAACATAATGACCATACAATGGTGTGATTACTAACTCTTCAGACCTCCTTTTATAAAGTGCCACCATTGTTTAAAGGAAACCAAAAAGCTATTTCTCCAAGTCAAAACCAGCATGTCAATGTTCTCCTTTCAATGTGGTCCAAAAAAAAAAAAATGAAATTCTCAGCTGGCTTCCATCATAATTTCCTCCACATTCCAGTGAACATGACAAATAGTGGCTAAACAAACAACCAAGCAATTGAGCAATTCCAGGAAGATGTCTACTAGTCAGTGTTCATTGCCTAACAAAAGAATTCCTGATAACACTTGTGAGTGAACATTATTTACTGCTAGGTTACAATAGAGTTCCTGTGGTATCACATATTATATTCACATTAAAACCAAATGAGCTCATCGTGATTAATGTTACCACAATGAATGCTGGAGGAATTACAAATGATTACCCACTCATTGTAAAGGGTTGCTGATAATTAGTGCTATTACACAAAAAGGTACATTTTAAGCAATCATCATAATTAATTCATTCACCATTGTATTATGTGGTGCTGATAACAGTGAGTTCTCCTGGTTCTCCTGCGGCGCTCACGTGTAGATCCATCAATTCTCCTTTGTAATGCCTCTCACTAGATTAGTGTCAAGACACAAACATGTGAATGAAGGGCTACCTGTGGCGAACAAATACCATAATTTTTTTCTCTTTAATGTTCTACAGAAACAGTGTGTGAAATGTATTAAAAAATTCCCCGTAAGACAACAGGTCTATATTAACAGAATAATATAGATTTGAGTCACTTGGGCAAATGAGTTGAGAGATTGATCACCCAAATCAAATAACTGAATGGTTGCTTGAAATTTAATTGCTAAGTGATAGTACTGCCCTAGATGGTGCTCTGAAATATGCCCGATATGCCCATTCCTGTTGATGAGGAATGTGGGCACAGCCATGTACTCATTACTTCTTAAGAAAAAGCATGATGTACCCTTACACCAGGAGACCTCTGGATGTTAATCAATTCAAATAGCATAGTTTCTCAGACAATTTCTTTTCCAAGCAGATCTGCTGTAAAGTATGCAAAGCCTATTCTGATTTTACAAACTCTGGAAGGTATCCTTCATCAACTTAAAATCAATTAGGTGACAACCGAATTGAAATATTCCCACAGTCTCACAGAGGTATATATTGTGATATTATGCCATGCTGTGTGATATCATCCCTCCATGCCTTCCCAGGAAATTAATTAATAGCAAGAAAAAGAAATCAGGAACTCTCAAGAAGGTCAAATCTAAATTTAGATGTTTTTTCTAAGTGTTAAAAAGAAATCAAAATGTCATATGGAAAATACAATGGTATTATGTTAGATAAGGGGGTTGCAACCCCCCAGTTAGTGTAAAGGTCCCTTCCTTCTGACCCTCTAAAGGTAAAGGACAAAGGAAGTGATATAATCCCCAAGATCAAATTAGTAAGGGAGGAGTGCTGCCATTTTGAATCTTGTGACATTTTTGCAAGACCCAAGATAACTTAAGCTAGGTAAATGCTGCTGGGATCCTGTGACCCAAGTAAATCGGGAAACTCCTCGGTTAAGGTAATGTGGAAAGCCTAGACCATTCAAAGGAATCCTACATGGAATCTCTTATGTACACCAGTGAGAAGTTAAATATGCTGGAATAATTTTGCCATGGGGAGAAGCTGCTCATGGATCCCTCCCATATAGTCCTGAGCTCTTCATATTTTCCAATGGAGTGGAAAGGAATAGTAAGTAGTGTTGCTGAAGACTCCCGCTCCACACAAGTAATGAAAGAACCCACATTTAAGTAGCCTTACTCAGAACATCTTAAATTCAGAAATATATTTTTTTTCCTAGTGAATACAAAATTTGCCCTTTAGGTAGGTCTTCTTTGTTACTTAGTAGGTCGGTACAAATCCCTATTACAAATGCCCTTTCCTTGAACAACTGTCATACATTCCCCTACTTCCTTTGTGCTTCCTGACAGTTCCAACTTGCATAAAACACCTGAAAGTCATGTTTTCAACAAATGTATTCACCTGTGGATGATAAAATGAAAGACGCGGCGGCTGATAGCGCTGAATTATAGGGTGGTGTTTAAAAGCTAAAGAAAGATAAGTCTGGAGGTCTGCTGAGTTCAACATCCATTACAATGTCTATTTTCAGTAAAGCTCCGCAGAAAGTGCAATTCAGCCATTCCATTTGAGTTGTGTCCAGGACGGCATTGACAAGGCAACTCCTCACTGGCATTCACGACATTGCAATTCTTTTCCCTTGAATAACTTTGCATATTCCAACATGATAGTTCCGTAGGAAAGTGCCGTGACCTTCATTGCATCAATTTACATGCTTTTAATATGCTTTAAATAGTGAAGACCGTGTTTCCGAATGTGACAGACACTGATGGAAGTCCTCTTTCACTTCCCCTGCCCGAAGACACTGTTTTTATCTCCCAGGAAAAAAGAAGCTGGCTAACCTTGGGCTCCACTTTCTTATAAACCTTCTGTGACTATAAAATGAGGAAATAAGGAGGAGAACAAGAAACACTTCATATTTTTAAGTGGTGACAACTCATGTGTCATTCAGGACGACATGATGCTTAGTATGTTGTGAAGTATAGGACTATGCATTTTTAATGCAATGCAAAATGATGTTTTAACATACCTTTCCATGCATTTTTAAATAGCTTTAAGAAAAAAGATCAAGAATGGCGGACACTGATTAATGATGGGACACAGCTGGACACTGATGAATGATAGGATACTGACATGTCTATTAGGCAGGCTGGTTGATCCCTTGAATCTCCCAGTGCTAGACAGAGAACCTCATCTACAAATGGGAGCATCCCCCCCAGGATCCTGTATCAGTGTGGTGCTTCTCAAGGACGACCACTTTGGTAATGGGAAGAAAGATCAACTTGCTGCCTGTGATAAGCATGATGTGGGGGAGGGTAGAGTACCGGCTCCTAAATCAGAGAATCCAAATATTTATCAGATCCTATGTTCAAACACCATATTTGCGTGATCAGTCATATCCGGCACACTGGATATTATGTAGAGGCACAAAAGAATTCCCTTTGGGGCCTGTTCCAATTTCATTTACATTTCCTCCAGGGACTTATGGTATTAGTTACTGGCATCATTATCATCATAGTCATCATCAGCATCACCACCACCACCACCCTTATTATAGGTTTTCATACAGTCAGGTAGAAGTTATTGCTTAGTTTGTTTTATCCAGATACAGAATCCTATAGAATTCTTCTGAAGGACCTAGAATGCCTAGTTTTTAATCTTATTTTGATGTTATAATGATCATTGCAAGATATAATCTCTTCCCAGTAAAGCTACTTTTTGTAGAAGCAGAACAGACTGAGCAGTATAGACGTTATATTTTTTTGCACCAGGCTAAAAATGGTTTGGGTTACATTCGGTCTGATTTCACAGCAGAGGCCTGTCTGTTTTGGGTTTTCCTGTCTAGCATTGGCCCCTTCCTCACTGAAGCACATATGCACCATCATCTCTACAAAGTAGTGTCCTATTAGAGTTTATTATTATTGATAATAATTGAACATTTTAATAATAATAATTGGGTATTATTAATAAATATAAACAATTAAAATAATAACAGGGGTATTATATTATTCCACTCAAATACATGACACTTTACATAAAATAAAGCTACCGGTTTTCCACCAGAAGGATAATGCTCTTCCACTTAGGGCAGCTTTCTGTTACACCACTCAGTACACAAGGTTTAGAGGCTGGGGGAAGGCCATCTCTGTGCATACAGCAGTGATGTGCAGAATGGTTCTGCTTGTGTAAATGGCTGGTAGCTCTGCCTATGCACCACTGGAGAAGGCCTGAGGAGAACCATTGCGAGGTCGGAGTCTTACAAATGGGAAAGGAGTTTTGAATTCCCTTTCGCATCAGAAACCTTCCAATCTACCTCCCCCCTTGATACATCATGTACCTTTTCAGTCTTGCTTCACCAACAGGAGGGTGTGGGATAGAACTGGGGCAAAAGACTTGCACAGAGGGCAAAGAGTAATAGTGAATTATTTTATTCTTATGACTCAGAATTCGTTTCTCATACCCAAGTTTGATTGTGCAGATGAGCCCAGAAAATAAAATGATTAGAAGAGCCATTAGATTCAAAAAGTGCCAGAAGCTGATCCTCCAAATCTGTAAGTATTATCATTTGGGCAAAGCGAGGGCACATGCATCAAAGAGAACGCAGAGACTATAAGAGTTGATAGGATGACACTGTACCAGTTGCACTGCTGATTTTTAAAATCATTAGACATGGGTGCCTTCATCGGGGTACTTGTCATGTCCTCATCATCAATCAGTGGCAAATTTCTCATGAATCCTTAATCTAGGTCTCCCAGGTTGATTCTAATAATTTTGCAAGGAGCTGCCAAAAATTACTTATTGTTCTGTTAATCATTACTAATAGGAAGAGAGGATGTTTTGAGATGCCCCATGAAAATCATACTAATTAGAAATGTCTGAATTCATACAACTCCTCAGAGATTAATTTATTCATCATAATCAGTTAATCACTTTTTCCCTTACATAATTAGACAGTGCCTGGTGGAAAAGAAAGATCCTTTTGTTCTCCTGGAAAGAAGACAACTACTCTGAGCTGACAGTTGTAGAATGGGAGGCAGAGATTTGAGGTTTGCTTATCAATATGCATTCGAGGCCTGTGCACCCTGATTAGAGCAGGTGCAATTGGTGTCCATTCTCTACAAACTGTGTTTACGGATCTGAAATTCCCTTTTTTCTGAATAAAAGCCATAGTCTTCTAGCTTGAAAAAGAGATATTCAGCCACGCTTATTTTGAGGCAATGTCAACCGTCTCTTCTAGTGATGGAAACTACATAGCTGCCCATGCAAGGAGTTCTCACATATTAAACATGCTTTTCACTCACTATCTCAGTTTTGACGCACTAGACTGAATATTGATTTCAGGTGAAAGGTGGGAGGCAGTGATTTCAAAACTGAATTTATTCCAGATAATGTATCACAGGCGTGGGAGAAACAGAGACAGAACCACGTATTAGCATGTATGATTATTATCAAAGGAGATAGGAGTTTATTCTTTTCAGAATCTACTAAAATCATTATCTTTTTATTTTACTTCAGCTGCAATCCTATGCATGTCTACTCTGAATTAAATGCCTCTGAGTTAAATGGGGCTTACTCTTAGGAAAAAGTTCTTAGGATTGCAGCCTTTATTTGTCTTTAATGCATTTGTTAGGATTAAGGCCCAAGTCTGATTTCTGTGCAGAGGCCTGTTTGGTTTTTCTTGTCCAGCATAGTCATCAGCATGCAAACCCTACCACCTGTACACGATAGTCTTATATGCTGGAATTTCATTCATTCATTTCATTTACCTTTACATTTCATTCCTTAATAAACTTCTCTTTCTTTCTTTAGTTGACCCATATATATATATATATATATATATATATATATATATATATATATATATATATATATATATATATATATATATATATATATATATATATATATAAAAGTCAGGCCAGTGCTGAAATATATATATATATATTTTAATATATATATATATATTTTAATTATGGAATATCAATATTATTTTAAAAGTTGGATGATGGCATACATTATGAGTTTCCACTTCATAAACATTGCCAGATTTTAGGCATTTATAGTGGAATGGGTGGGTGGTCCAATAAGGAAGGTGTAATGCACTATATGTATCCATTTAAACCTGTGTGTCATTATGAAGACATTTCCCATTCACTAAAGCTGTTGAAAATTATAAAAAGTCAGGCCAGTGCTGAAAAACACCTGTTAATTTCCTGAAATTCCAATATTTTTATGAGTCATGCTAGTTATTATGCTGACTGTTCCAAGCAAAGATATGCTATGTTGGGAAGTAGGGACAGAATTGAAACACATGTAACTAAAAGTTTGTTCTGGTTAAGTGAGATACCAGAAAGGTTTTCCTTGGGTATAAAATGAGAATTTGGCTACAATCCTGAAGACACTTTCCTGGGAGTAAGACCCATTGAAAACAATGGGCTTACGTTTGAGTAGACATGGTTAGGATTGTGCTCTTTGTTGGTCAAAAATATTCCCCAGCTAAGGGACTGCAAAATTATCTTCCCCAGCTGAGTTTGACATATACTTTCAGAATATTACATCAATATAATTTGATGTCCATAATGATAATGTTATAACCAAGTGATTCCAACTCATTACACATACAGTGGACCTTCTATATCTGTAGGTTCTGTATCCGTGGCTTGCAGATAACGAGGGTCCACAGGTTTCCTCAGGTTTCTGCTGCTCCATAGGTTCCTCTGGACATCTTCCACAATTATTTACCTGGCTGGAACCCACAGAGGCCTCTTGAAGTCTCACCAGATTGCCAACCCACTCTCTTGGTCTCTATGAGACTCATAATGACCCAAGGAAGCCTCCAGAAACTACTTATTTTGGAGAACACTTCCTATTTATGATTTCTTGCTATTTGGCCAAAATGCTTCATTCTCTCAGAGAAGCACATACATTGTATATGCTCATATGCCTGCTTAAATGATTATCATCTGAAACACTCTGAGTTTGTTTTAACGGATACGTGATTCATTTGATGTATATTGTGCATTGCTATAATGAGTCTATAAATAGAAAATCAAAGGGTCACTGATGTAGTCATCAATGCCCAACCAAAAACGTCAGATCTAGAGACAAGAAATTTGGGGAGTATATTCCTTCTGTGATGTAAGGACCCACAAAGAACAGATTTGGTGGCTGATGTTCCTCACTGGTGCTCAGTGTTGCCCGGTGGTGCCAGGTGACTGCTGCCACCCTGTGATATCTGATGTTCCCCAGTGTGTGAGGTCTAGCAGGGATGCCTGGTGCTGCCTGGTGGTGTACAGTGGCTGGTAGTGCACAGTACCTGGTGGTGCCTGCTGCCTTGTATTGTCTGGTGGTGCCTACTGGGGGCTGCTGCCTGCTGGTGTCTGGTAGGGAGGTCTAGTGTCCAGTGGTGCCCAGTGCTTGGTGCTGACTGCTGCCCACTCTGTGGTGGTACCAGGTTGTGCCCAGTAGGGGTGCCTGGTAGGGGTGCCTGGTTGCGCCCACTGCCTGCTGGTGTCTGCTGCATGGTGGTCCTTGTTGCCCGCTGGTGCCCAATAGTGGTGCTCATTGCCCACTTGTGTTTGCTGCCTACTGGAGCCTGGTGGTGTCCACTGCCCAGTGTGAACACTGCCTGATGCTGACTGCTAGTGTCTGGTAGGGATGCCCAGTTCCCACTAATGCCCAGTGATGTCTCTGTCCCCTGGTCCCTGGTGGTACTTGCTACCTGGTGGTGTCTGCTGTCAGATGGTGCCCAGTGCCCAATAATGATGCCCAGTGTCCAGAGGTGCCCACTGCTTGCTGGTGCCTACTGATGTATCTGGGGCCTACCACCCACTGGGGCCTACCATCCTGCTGGTTCCCAGAGCCCAACAGTGTCCACCAGTGTCCTGGAGTGCTGGCTGGTGCCCAGTCTTTCTGGGGCCCACAAATATTCTTGAAATTTTACTCCTGCAATGACGGATACATTCAGCTAGTATATAATGAAACTGATCATTCTTTCTAAAATGTCATGCTTTTTGCTGTTTCCCACTATTTATTTAAAAGTTGCCTTTACCTCAAAATCTTGTTCCTCCCTGATGAAATATTACCCCACACATCTGAAGACTGCAGTTGCTGCCCATGCTTTATGTGCATCTTTTCCCAATTTTCAGGCACAAAGATGTGCTGAAATACTGTCTGTTCATGTCCATTTCTTCTTGTCCAAATATTTTTATTTGAATTCTCCAGAGGTCTACATAATCCAGATAAGAGACAGATAAGTAGCCTGATAACCTGGGACTCATCCAAATGAAACACTCAAGCATGGGAGTTTTATGGGCTGGAGTCTTTCATGACCTGAAACCAGAGCTTTGTGTTTCGGGTAAGCAGATTTTTTAAAAACATTTCAGCTCATACTTTTTTGGATGCATAAGAAATGTGGGATTCTTCTTTTTATTTCAGACTTATAATCCCTTACTTATGTATAAGCCCATAGTGCTGCGGTATAACTTTCTTGTATAGATACTGTCTATATAAATTACTTTCCTCCTTTCCAGTGAATATCAGTCACAAAGCAGGGGAATGATCTACTCCATTCCCATTACACTAAAGTCAAAATCCAGAGTAACTACAGGGAGTCCTTGCTCCAGTGTAAAAACAACCTACTCTGGATTTCAATATACATTTCCCATAGGTTTTCACTAGGTGGTGCAGTAACTACGGGTGCATGTAAAGTCTCTTATGTGCTACTGTAGTTACTTTGGATTTGGGGGTAAGTCTTTACAATTATGTCATAATTATTAAAAGTTAAAAAAATTGTACAACTTGTATTCTTTCAATAAAATGCTGCGTAACCCAATCCTAACCTGGCCTGGACCAGGCAGGCCTGCCCCACATCCAGAGCAGGAAGAAATCTCCCCTTGTCCTGGTTAGTTTTTTTATTTTGAAAAAGAAAGTTCAAGGAGGGTATGAATCAGAAACAAATCAGGGTCTGCTAGGGGTGGGTTATTTTTCAACTGCTCAGCAGCATTCAAAAGATATTAGCCTCATGGAGCACTTCAGATATTCCCCCTCCTCTTCTGATTACAGGGAAGAACCTTGCAAATCTGCTTTGCACTTGTTTTGTGTGATGGTAAAGAAGTGACAATTCCTTGTATGGTAAATTGCATGGGATTTGAAGGTGATAAACTATGATATATTGTGCAAGAATTATGATTTTTGGATCCCATCCTTTGTTTCTAGCCTAATGTCCTTGGAATGCCTTTGGCATGAACTCATGTTCTTTCCTTCTATTTGCAAGAGAGTTTCCAAATAGAAGTCTATTTCCAAGGAAGTCGTCACCAGTTAAAATCTGGTTGCTCTGGAGCAGCATTCTATAACTTTAAGTGATTTCCAAGAAAGTACTGTACAGAATCTGGGTACACATCCAACAAATAATCACATCCCATCTTCCTAAACAGTGCACTTGGTATCCCAGGGTTAACATGTGCGATTCCTAAATCTCCCTTGACTATAACCTGTCAGAGAGGCTAAGCAACTGAAATATATATAGTTGGGGTGTGCTGACAGATTGAATCATGTCTTCTGTGAATTGATCTGACTACAAAGACAGTTTTGCTTCAGACTTCATTTGAGTTTAACCCTATTCTCATGGGGGAAACCTGGTATGATCACCCCCTAAACCATCTGACTCTTTATGGACATAATTACATTTACAGGAAGGCTTCTGTGTTTCCTTTTAAATGTGATTTACATGCTGCCTGTTCACATCGCTGCACAGATTTTCCAGTGAGTTCTTGTCTTGTGAGGTAATGATTGTATGCATCCTAAAATCAGAAAACATCTCCATTCTGATTTTTTTTTAAAAAAATCAAATGATGAAATGGGATTAAATCTGAGAAGAGATACAAACTCCCTGCACATCATCCACAGGGCAAAAAGCACAAGAGGTATCTAGAGGAAAGGAGGGTAGTGCTGAATTTTCACATTTATATTTCTAATGACAGCCTCTGTTTTGAGACACACTTCAGCGAGCCAGCAGATTTACACAGGATTAAAATGCAAGAGACAGGGAATAGGTAGCATGCCATTTTCCAGAAGTAGGGGATACAAGTTGAAATGTTGCATCAGTTGCCCCCAACCCTGAAATTACATTCCCTCTCTAAATAAGATTTGACAACTGCCGCTGTAGTTGCATATCACAGAAGACTATTGTATCTCAAGGAGTATGCAGTATCCACATGCCTCTTCTAACATTTTCAGCCCTTTAAGGGTTAAAAGCCTGTGGTAGCAGTGTGTTTGGATACACAGCTAATGTTGTTGAGGGGAAAAAATTATTGGATGCATATTTGCATATTCTCTACGGAGAAATATATCGGATGGGGTGAGGGTGGGTTCGGTGCCTTCGGCAACAAATGGGGTGGGCA
The DNA here is from genome assembly GCA_030015325.1 of Cryptoblepharus egeriae. Taxonomy (NCBI): domain Eukaryota; kingdom Metazoa; phylum Chordata; class Lepidosauria; order Squamata; family Scincidae; genus Cryptoblepharus; species Cryptoblepharus egeriae. The sequence continues at coordinate 120,678,446 of JAREYC010000003.1, read as the reverse complement.
TGGACAAGAAGAAAAAGAGAACTGATGATGAAGAACAGTGCAACAGCAGCAAAAGCAAATTCAGGTCTCCTGCCCTCCCTTGTGTCTACTTGGACATGAAATGCATCCATTTTGGACATGCTGGTATGTAGTGGAGTGGCAATGGGAGCTGTCACGCAGAGGTCACATATCTGTGTCACTCTTCACCTAGGGCGCAATCCAGAGTAACTACGGGGAGTCCTTGCTCCGGTGTAAGAACAATTTGCTCTGGATTGCAATATGAATTTCCCATAGGTTTTCACTAGGTGATGCAGTAACTACGGGTACACGTAATGTCTCTTACGTGCTCCTGTAGTTACTCTGGACTGTAGGGCTAGTGTCATTAAGCCCTTTTTTGCCATAGGTTCTCTCCAAATCAGTGTGAGGTTTCTCCAGTCCAGAACAATTATGTCACATTTATGCCAGTGTTTCATATTAGAATTGTTTGGGGTCTTATTATTTATTCAGAAGTTTGGTAGTGTTTTTGTGGCCAATCATATGCCGTAGGAAAATATGGCAACTGTTGTTTATGTGTATCAGTTAGCTTGTTGTAAAACTGGTTTCAATTTTTCATGCCACTGAGATAGTAATCCTAGCTCTTTCTTAGGTTGACACAAAGTGGGATGGAGTCATGTCATGGCAGGAGGGATGGGTGGAGAGGGGGGAGGGGAAGTGGCCTCTGTCTGTGGAGACCTATTGGGGCTGCTGTAGTCATACTTTGGGGAAGGGGATGAGTCTTCCATTCCCCTTGGTAGCACAGAATCAGTCCCAATACAGTAGTACCTCTCATAACAAGCACCTCACATAACAAGTGTTTCACATAACAAGTGATTCCATAACAAGGAATCCTGCTTCACATAACAAGTTCCACTTCACTTAACAAGCAAGTGCACTATGCAGCACTGACACTCTGCATGGAGGCCAGCGCTGCTGCCTCTAACTGCCCCCAACTTGGGGGTAGTTGCCTGGGGGTGCCAGTGGCAGCTGCCCCTAACTGCCCCCAAGTGTCCCCACTGGCCACCTTGAACCTCCAACAGCAGCCCAGATAAGCCTCCCAGGAAAGTGTCTTTGATTGCAGCCTCCTAACCATGTCTACTCAGAAGAAAGCCCCATTGTGTTAAATGGGGCTTACTCCCAGGAAAGTGTCTTTAGGATTGCAACCTAAGTAGACTTCATAGGATCATGCACAATGAATGCATGTTTTGAATTCAATTACAGTGTTTTGTCATCATTCTAACATACAGTTAATATTTTCATATGAATATTTTGGGGGTTGTGGAACCAATCATCTGAGTTTCCATTATTTCCTATGGGAAAATCTGCTTCACTTAAAGAGCGTTTCACTTAAAGAGCATGCCTCTGGAACAAATTAAGCTCTTTATGTGAGGCACCATTGTACTTGCATTAGATACAGGTGCAGACAAGGATAACTTCCCTTTTCAAATGCAAGTTAGGATCGTGCTATGATTTGTTCACCTTTGAAAAAGACTTGGCATTTTGACCATTTTTTCAATAATCTGCTCTTTAACACAATCCAGTTATATCCTGAACTCATTCAACATATGTTCCAGTCTTTCAACCTCTCTGCTGTTCTAAAGGCTAAAATTGCTACTCTCCCATGTTGATTTGAATATCGCATGGTTATTCAGTTTTTGGGGGATGTGTGTATGTGTGCGTGACAGTGAGAGCATGTGTCAACTTTAGCTCCAGGTCATTGATAAGGGTCCGTTTGCAGAAATCTTTGTGTGGCAGCAGGAATTTGCAAGGCATTTGCATTTTACTAGCTAAAAAAGTATTGGAAGCAACATTTATAAACTAAAAGACTTTACAACTTTTACAACTTAAAGTTTACAACTCAGTTTTTCAACTGTTTCCACTTTTTCAACATTGCTCTGCTCCCTACCCTGTCAAATGAACCGAGTACGGCTATATCTTCAGTTGAACAGCCCAGTTTCCTGAATATTTCCCCTTCCCAACATAATTTTACTCACTTGCTAATTAATGGTAATATAAAGGATTGCACTGTGTCTAATCTTTGAAGGAGAAAGGAGCCTATACGTTTCTGTTCTAGGAATTCTGCTTAAAAGACAATGGAGGTCATTCATTTCCCAGTGGGAAAGAATACCAAGTCATAAACTATTTTTAGTTCAAGTTTCACAATGTTAATTGAAATCCAAAGGAGCAATAAGATAACTGGAATTTGAAAAACTGAGGACAAAGGTAAGATGTGGTGCAAGCGCAGAAAGCTACGAGTGGCTTTAAATGTGCAAAGACAGAAAGTGACAAGAGTATAATTATGATTCTCAAGTTGAAGGAAAAAAAACAGGTCCAAAGTTTCATTTCAGGCATACTAATTTTAGAATAGTGAACAAGGAAATCTTCTAATGTCAGACTAGTTGAAAAGCCTGCTAATTGTGGATACAGTCCAGCTGCATTGAAATCAGTTCATGTTTTGCTGCTGAAATGAATGGGAAGTGTACTGAACACAATCATTGTTTTATTCTGATACCTGATCTGCACCTGTGTTTATTTACAGCTCAATATGATTACACTTCCCATTCTCCGTTACGGTTGTTAAAATTGCATTTTTGTTGTCCAGCGTTGGTTTTCTAGTATGTACTTCTATTGTTTAAACAGAATTACCTGGGGCAGTCAAATTCCAATCAAGACTCAATGTTTCAGTGTCTGTATTTAGACTGTATAAGTAAATAGGAAGTGTGTGTGTGTGTTTAAAAGTCAAATTTTAAAAAAAAAACTGCATTTGTTTACTCATTTAATTGTATGATTGCTTTACCTTTGGTATCTATTGCTTGCTTTGGAACAAAAGGTTCATTTTCCCCCATGAGGATTCCAGAGTTCAGTGTAATTTTTGTTCTTTCTGGCGGAAAACAGCATATATAGAACAGTAAAATACTATACTGCTGGGATGGGTAGACTTGAGTCCTCCAAGCTTTTATTTTATTTTGCCAGAGCCTCGGGAATTACCAGAGCAAAGCGATAACTTGGCAAATTACAGCCTACTTCTAAATGGCAGCTTGAAAAGGCAAAGTAGAAATGCTTGGAGACCCAAAAACACACAAAACGCACATACAAGACAAAAAGTTTGGATTACAAATGGGAACAATTTTATTAAACTATGGGCAAAATCCAGAGTAACTACGGGAGTCCTTGCTCTGGTGTAAGAACAATTTACTCTGGATACCAATATGAATTTCTCATAGGTTTTCACTGGGTGGTGCAGTAACTACGGGTGCACGTAAAGTCTTTTATGTGCTCCCATAGTTAATCAAATCTTATTGGGGCTATCTGCAGGAGAGCATCCATCCACACTGTCTAATAATTTTTTAATAACTAATTCAGCACCCATTTAACCACACTGACTTACAGCCCAATCCTAACCTTCCCTGGAGCAGAATGTGTTGCAGGAATGTGTTGCATCCACAGCTGGGCTGGGCCAGGTTGCAGCACATCTTCTTACTCCCAAGTTTAATTCAACCTGGCCTAGTCCAGCTTCATTCAATGCTAACCTTACCCCATCTCATGCAGCAACTGCTCCAAGGGACTACTTGGATCTGCACCACCTAAACTGGTGGCCTGTGCTGGTTGGTGCAGAGTCGGGATCCGGCTCTCCTGATCTGGTGCATGACTTTGCACTGGTTCAGCCAATTCTTGAGTCATAGCAAAAGTGCTATGTATTTGCAACGCTCTGAGCTACATACAGGGAGGCCTGCACTTGCTCAGTTTGGACTGAGTTGTTAATTAATAAAATGGCGGTCCATTATTTCTCAGTTCTGTGAGCACAAGTATTACGGTACATTTTGGAGCAGTTGCATACTAATTTCCATACCATACTGTATTTTATTTAACCCATAAAGATTTTAGGTATTAGTGTTTGAAAGATTTAAGAGAAGCATATATGGAAGTTTAATCTTTTTGTATAAAAATATCTTGGAAGGAGAGCAAGGAAAAGAGTGAAAAATGTTAAGGCTCTTTACAGTTGGGCTTTTATGATTCTGAAAGGCCAGGATAGTGTCTAATTTTATTACAGCTGTCTGAAAAGTGAGAAAAGGTTAAAGGTTTACTGTAGCAACATGTTTGAGTTGGTTTAATAAAAATTTAAATTGAGACTGATGACTTAAAAGTGCTTTAAGCAGAAAAAGAAGTTGAATTTTTTTAAAAAAATCTCAGTCTGAATAATTTGGGGGGATAATTTTTCTTTGCAATGATGTGTGCAATGTTAAAATCTTAAGAAAGAGACAGAAATGATCCAGCGTTTTGAGAGGTCTCTCCTGGTTCTTGCTTGGCTACTGTTTTTAGAAGTTGATGTTTTGGATAAAATGAAGGAGAGTCAAACACTTGCACTTCATTGAGGGCTCCTCACCTTTGTCATCATTTGAATGTTATATATTGAGGACCATCATCAATTGCATACTTTGGACCAGCAATTCTCAAAGTGGGGATTGGGAACATTGGGTCCCTTAAATTACATGTGCAGTGTGCATGTGCTCCAAGATAGGCAGTCAGTTTGTATATGAAAGTCCCATAGGATTTTGGCCTGTTCATACTTATTACATTAGTTAAATTTGGAGTATATAAAATATGGAATAGCTTCATTTCACTCAGGTATATGTCCAGATTAGGTATGCAAACTCTTTAGTATAAAGAGTTCACTAGAGCATATTGAAATGTATAAGATATTTTAAAATTCTTCTGACCAAAGTGCTTTGTAATCTGCAGTTCAAAGAATACATCTTCATTAAGAGAATGATCCAATGGCACAGTGAAGCATTGTTAAGTTCCATTGATTTTACATGCTTAATTCTCTTCCATCAATAGGACATCCAATCTTTTCGTATGTATTTGTACTCAGAAATAAGTTCCAGAGCATTCAGGGAGACTTGTTCAGGAAATGTGCTTAGAATTGTCATCATATGGCTTTGTCTCTACATATTGTAGAGAATACACATCTAGCATATGTGAATGAGCTCAGGCTTATTTTTAGTATAATCCAATGTATCAGTGAAGGCTATTGTTAGGAAACACAAGATATTTGCCCTTTTGTGGTTATTTTAAGTTTGTTCCTCTGTAGAAAATGATGCTGTCTCCTATACCAAATTTGACTGAATAATTTCTTCAACAGTTGGAAACTAAGAACCTAAAGAAATTTGAACCCCCATGCCCTGCAATATATGTCATCATCACAGTACATTGAGCATGTATTTTTTTGAACAAATCAGCTCCGGTAGCCACATGAGAAACCTGGACTGCAAATCCAGTCCACACACTATTAAACAAGCCATCATCTGATATGTAATTGACATGACAGAAGATATAGTCCAATAAAATTTTAAGGGGCAAAGATAGACTCACGGCTTCGTCGGAACAAGGAGAGATGCCGGTTTTCTTATTCTTACATTCCCACCCAAAAGTCGAGAGTAGAGCTCATCTGTGAAATGAGTTTTGTTTGGAGCAGACTTTATAAGTGCGAACGAGATTTACTAAGCGTTACTTGTTAAGATACAGCTGCTCCCCGGATTGTATTGCTTGCCGAAGGAATGCATGGTGCACACATGGCGTTGAAAGGAAAGAAAGTGAAGTATAAAATAAAACTGCTGGGGTAGATATCGAATGATTGACGGCGTGTGTTTTCTGCTGAGTGCAATCTGTTGGAAGGTACAAGAGAGATAAGAATGTGGCATGTAATATGTAAAAGGCTGTTCTCTCTCTTTTATTCAATCACTCAGTATTAGTTTAAATAACCTATCACTTCCTTCTCCTGCCACGAACCAGTTTCTTTTTTCTCTCTCTCTCTCTCTTTCTGAGAAACTACAAAAACATTAGGAGGCACGGAAAACCCTGCTTCACAAAAATCCAGGTTTTCTAGTATAAAAAAGATTGGGTCTCTGTCCCTGGCACAGTATTTCAGTTGCTAAGGTATAATTACGTTTTAACATTTTTATAGTGCTGCTTGACTGCTTGATAACATCCACATATGTTATTTTGATGTAGCAACAAACCTATAAGGTATATGGTATTACTCCCATGCTGTAAAAAAGGGATGGGCAAGCTGGGCCACTTTAGCGATCCTGAACCTTTAATAATTATATAGAAAAGAGAATTTCAGCTGTTGCTGCTTGACAACTCATAGATCTTAGCAGATGAGGTTTTTCATCTCATATATCCTCCTTCTGGGGCCAGGAGTGCATAGCTGGGGCCATAGCTGGGGGGGGGGGGCAGTATTGGTGTTGGCTCCCTCTGAGCCAGCAACTTGCCCCTACCAACATTTTTCACAGACCTGTCCTTGTTTTTTCAGCCTCTTATCCTTCTAATGGATGCCCTCTTCCCTACAGGCATTCTGGTCCAGTCAGGTCAGGTCAGGTCAAGGCCAAGGGACCATCAGCAATCCCCTTTTGCATTACAAGGGGGATAACTAAGCCTGTTGACTGCTCAGTCTTTCCAAGGAGGGACAAGGAATATAATGTCCAGCCCACTGCAGGGCTTTAGGGCCACTGCTTATCATCTCTGGTCTTCTGGCATCAGTTGGAATGAGTGGGAAAATATTCTAGATCATGCAAATAAATTATGACAAAGCTATTGATGTTGGGGGTAGGGTGGGGTGCAGATAAATGTTTCTCTTTGGAGAAACCCTGGAAATGTTTCTCCTTTCAGATATATTTGTGTAATGCTTGCTTGGAGCAGCACGGTAATCCTTATCTGTTTTGGGTCCACATGGCACCGTCTTGGGCCTTTTCTTGGCTTTTAGATTCATTGAATGCAGGACTTTTATACTGCTGGTGGTGGAGAGGGATCCATACATATAGGGGACAACATGGGATATGGGGCCTTTTCTTGGCTTTTGTACTTTTCAAGAGATGCAGGCCTACATGTTGTGTTGGTGTGCAAAATGAACACAGGATTTGGGGCTTTTTAAAGCTTCTGTACTTTTCTAGGGATGCAGGCCTATGTATTGTGTTGGTGCGAAAAATGAAAAATGAACAGATAAACGATAATAAAAATTCAAAGATAAGTTGCATGTTATTTTGATGTAAAAAAATACTATCAGTGGTGTAGCTAGGAGGAGTGCATTTGCACCAGGGGGTGCAATTACACCAGGCAACAAGCTTGAGGGGGACTATAAGCTTATTAAATTGTGAAAACGGGGTATGTATGAAAGATAACTGCAATGTGTTATATATCTTTGGAAAGGTATTTTAATGCAGAATGCAATGCAACAAACTGCAGCAGAATATCTATATTCTATCAAACGCTATTGCTAATTAACCAGATAATGAAAACTTAACTTTCCCATGATATTGATGGCTCTGAGAGCCAGTGATATGTTATTCTGATACTGTATGGAACTAATAAGGTGTAAATAATGTGAATCAGCTCTCATATCCGTATACATATATCATAATACAATTACCCATGCTAACTGGGTATATAGGCACTTCTAAGTGGTGCTCTTCTCATATATACAGCAGGGAAAGAATAACCATTTCTCTTTGCTGCAGCACAGTTTCCCTAACCAATAAGGGAAACAATTTTTAAAACTTTTTTTTACTTAATTAAATTTGATTTTGTTGTTACAGGTGGGGGCAACGAAGTCTTTTTCGACTCCAGATAGCAAATAGGTGCTTTAGCTAGCAGAGCAAATGGGTGATGAATTGCTGAACAGGCGGCAGCAGGTTTTTCCCCTATTTTTAGTTTAAAAATACCCAGGGATGACATAACTTCTGGTCGTAACATCACTTATGGGGCAATATTTTGAGCTGTGCACCGGACTACATGATCATTAGCTATTCCACTGCATACTAAGTACAGAGATGCATTTATTCTATTTAAATGATTGTTATATTGTATAGATATACACCAGTATAGATACTTGGCATAATTGCTCCCCTGAAAGAATTGTGGCCCCGACTATTCTTCAATCCTGGCTATGGAACTGGGAGAACAGGGAGTGGGAGGGATGGCTTGGATCCAGTAGTTATGCCATATCAAAATCTCAGGGACTAAGGCTGCAATCCTAACCTGCAGATAGGCTGGCATATGCCCCAGTACAAGTCCCGTACTGACATTTCTGCACCACTTCTGGGAAGAGGATTAGGCCAGTGCACAGACATGTGCTTGCCTCCCACATCCCCACAGGAATAGGGAGATCAGTGAGTTTTTCTGGCCTAGGTTAGGAATGCACCCTAAGGGCTAAATCCATAGCAGCTACAGGTCCATGCAGTTATGTCACCCTCTAGTGTTATCTTATGGAAAGTCATCTTAACTGCTCCGGAGCAAGGGGCTTAATTTCACATTAGGATATAGGCCTAAGTCTGAATAGACCTATTGGAGATGCTGTTGCTTACTGTGAATAATGGGACGTGTTTCTCCTTCCCCACAGTAGTGCAGCAGCAGCCCCAATAATTGATACAGCACAGGCAAGCCAGCCCGCCTGTTCTAGTGCAAATTAGGATCATCCTGCCCATCCTTTAGTCAACCTAGTACAGCAACTCTGTTGGTCTAAAAGAGTGTTATTTTTTGAATGTATTATACTTCAAATGTCAGAAAATGCCATTGTGTTGATTTCCCTTTCAGGAGTGAGGATGGACTGCAAAAATTTCTTTTTTTCCCATATGAGGAAATATCTGAGGGCAATTGAAAATGCTGGTTTATCATTTGAGGAAAGTCAAATCTGAAGTCTGTGCTTTCATTTCTGTTTTGATTTCATTTCTGTAATAAAGGAACAGTTTATCCCTTTTTGGTGGAACTGCTCCAGAGTACACGAGGATGGCTAGGATAAATAATCAAGGGAGAAAGAGCTGGGTGGTGCAGGAGTGGTGTTGAACTCCAGGCACATTGTCTCCACAGCCAAATGAAGGAAAATTGTATTTTATGTTCCGGATGTTCTGCTTATCTCCAAAGCTGTAAAAGCCAGGCTCAGATTCTGCAAAAAACAATAAAACAATAAACAGTCTTGCAGACTTGTGCCTTACTCTCATCAAATGTCTTGAACTCCTATAATGTTAATTACTCTATTAGTCCAGGCCTGAAACAACCCTTTTTGGGGATCAATGTGCTGGTGAAAAGATTGAACATGGCTTAATAGGAGTAGATAAAGAAACTTGTCAACCTAAAGGGTCGGCAGTTCAATGGTTCGACACCCAAGTACTGCAAAATGGAGTGAGTTCCTGTTCCTTGTCTAGCTCCTGCCAAACATGCAGTTTGAAAGCATGTAAATGTGAATACATAAATTGATAACACTTTGGTAGAAAGATAAGAGTGTTCCATGCGCCATGATGTTTAGTCATGCTCTCCGCATGACCACAGAGGTGTCTTTGCACACTCTTCAGGACTCTTCAGCTTTGTAAAAGGGATGCGCACCTCTCCCTAGAGCCAGTTACAACTAGCAGGGTAATCTGTGAGAACAATTATACCTTATATTTTCCACAGTGCCATTTGCACTTTCTAGCAGAGGAATCTTAGGATTCCTCTGACAACATGGGACAAACTGCTTTGTGAAAGACAGTCATACAGTACACCATTATTATCCCATCTAACAACTCTTTTTATCTTCAGGACTTCCATGATCCTCAAGCTAACATTTCCAAATGTTCCAGCCTCTGGACATCAATGGAGAAACAACTGCAAATGGTTTTCCTGTTAGTCTTTGGTTTGAATAGTGATGTTTAACAATAAGCACATTTGGCCACATACATTCATAGGACTTTTTCTTAATGTCAGAGAACTACAATACAGCAATCACACTGTGGAATGGTAAAGCTGCCTAGAACTGCAAGGTGGATGATGAAGCTGACTCAGAAGCTGTGCATTTCATTGTGCCAGTAAAAGCCAAGGCAACAGGTTTTATTTTAATATAATAAAACCTTGAAGGTTGTACTGGGAAGATCTGGCTCTGGCTATATGGCAGACTGCCTGGAAGAAAACTTTTGATGGGTGTCCTCCCTTTCTCTTTATTAGCATCACAATTTTCCCTCACTTAGCATAAAAATATTATTTCTCCAGCAGTTTGTGCAAGAGTGGCAGGTCTTTTCCATTGCATCCGTACAGTATTCAAAGAGAAGGAAATACAAACATCAGTGCAAATCTTTTCACAAGGTAAACAACTAGTTGCACATATTAGGTCCTTAATACAGTGTTTACCTTTTAAGCTGTTGATTAGATGGTGGAATAATATGGTTACCACTTGACTACATACATCAGTAAAGGACCTGTTCCTGTACTATCTCATGCCACCTACTCGGCATCATGCCACGCTTGCCCCCTACATCACACCAAATACTCATCACAGTTTGGGGATACTCACCAAAGCATGTGTAGTCTTGCACAAATCTCTGACAGATGCCTTCTGAGGCTCGTCATGTAACTTTAAAGATTGTACTAAATGCCTTTAAAGACTTTTCATGTACTTTGGAGCATCACACTGGGCTTCACTTGCACATGGAATACTTCTGACTGGCAAGCTGGGCAGTGGTAGCAGAGGTATAGTGTGTGTTGCCCCTGGGCTTTTACCCACTCTGCCCCCAGGCTTACCACTGACACACACACAGCAGCTCATAGGCAGAATTGAAGTATGGTACTATATGTGAGGAGTATTCTGTGTGACTTTTTTTATTTTGAAAGGCAAACTAAGCAGGGAGAGTGCTGGTGTTTTCTCAGGCTCTCTGTGGAATATTTGCAATTCATTTGCTTGCAGGTTTAATCTAAGCTGGGTGATCATATGACCAGATTTTTCTGGATATGACCTCTTTATTAGCCTTCTGTCTGGGTCTCCTCCAAAAGGGCTTGATTGTCCTCCATTTTGGCTTCATTTTGAAACTTTGCAATGGCATGCAGTACTCCATCATGTTATATGTATATGGATTCGTATTGAATAGCAGAATCCATTGCAAAAATCAGTTTTGAAATATCTCCTTCCTATCAAAAGTTATGGCCAAAAAACTAAAAATCAAAAATATGCATTGAGCTCTATGAGAAAGTGAGAGTGCCCAATATCATGGCTTTACTCTTAAATAGGCAAATGTGCCATTGTCCACCAGAAAGGCCAGGCTGAGAGGAATCTAAGACCTTGTCCTTCTTCTGAGGTTCGGGCATCTGGGTCACCCTGACCCTAAGCCTGTATGTGCTCCTTCACCCTACTAATGGTGGTGTACTTGCAGGTAGCCAGATATTCTAGATGTCAATTAATCCTGCAGTCAACTCATCCCAATACACATATCTGCAATCATGAAAAATAACTTGACCTCTTTTCTTCCCTCCTCCTTGCTTCAGTTCACCAAAATGGTGAAGTTAATAATAATTAACAATCAATACTAATCTGAAAGAAAGAGCGAAAAAAGGCCTAAATTGAGCCATTGTGTGGCATTATCTCTCTGACATGGTGATGCATGCTGTATTGAACCATGTAATGGTTTGCGACCAATGTAATAGGATGACACTGACAAAATTGTATAGGGAACAGACTTATTGTAATTAAATTGCAGCTTTCAGCGCGAATATCATCCATCTAATACACGGCGCACAAAGTGAATGGAAGCGTGCAAACATGATTGTAGTGTTTACAACAAACTAATCAAGACTTCAGGCTCCCTGTTAGCAGCAATATATCTCATTGTACAAGTCATCAGCAGCTTCCTGCAGCATTCTGTGTTCTGACTGCAGATGTACGAGAGCCCAGGATAAACCTGTATAACTGACCACAAGTAATTTCAAAGGCAATGGAAATGCATTAGTATTCTTTTAACAATAATCATGCACTTCAAAAAGCAAGATTTTATCATTACTTCTGCTCTCCTTTTTTCTCTTTCTGTGGGCACAATCCAGAGTAACTATGGGAAGTCCTTGCTCCAACATAAGAACAATTTACTCTGGATTGCAATATGAATTTCCCATAGGTTTTCACTAGGTGGTGCCATAACTACATCGACGTAAATGTCTCTTACATGCTTCCATAGTTACCCCGGATTGTAGGGTCTGTGTGTTTGTGTATGTCTCCATATAAGAATTGCATGATTCTATTCTTCATTTCTTCCCTCCCCTAATAAAATAAGAATAATCACAAGCAATGCCAGGGACTGGCCAGTTAGCCAAAGGCTGAGGGTCCATTTCATTTGGATGGTTAGATGGGTCCACAGTCATCAGTGGCAGTGCTGACCCCTAAACCTTTCACGGTCGATGACAACACAGAATGCACCTTAAGGACAAGCAGCCACAGGAAGCCCAGTGCAAGGGTTTCCAACCTAGCACAGGCATTGACATCATATTGTGTTAGTGTCCCGTGAAGCAGAATGAGTTGTATGGGCAACATCAGCCATACATCAGTGGAGAGCTGATTCATAAAAGAATGTACACTGTTGAGGCTGGAATCCTAACCTCCAGATAGGCTGACATAAGCCCCAGCATATGTGCTGATCTGAGGCTGCCACAAAAGTGCTGTAAGGCACTTCCATGCAACTCCTGGGGGATTTAGGCCATATGCTGACCTCCCCACACCACCACAGGAAGATATAGCAGGTGAGTTGTGCCAGGTTAAATTAGTTAGGATTGTGCCCTCAGCTATTCCATTTATTATTTACTTGTTGAAGTGACCCTGTCCTTTGCCTGGCCATGCCCCCAGCACAGAATGTCACAAATTAGCAGGAAATTCAAGAACCTAAATAAATCATAATCTGCTACTATATATAACTCTCAAAAGATATAATTCTCAATTATGTGCTAGGATATATATTGCACTTCTCTTTTCACCTCAACTAGGCATCTTCACCAGGGTTTACCATACAGTCTACTATTCAGATTAAAAAGGATTTTTAATCCTTTAATAAGGATTACCAACAAGAGGCTACCAGATCTATGAGGGGGTACCCACAAGATTTACTTTAAAAGGCACATATATGTGCACAACAAGTGCATCGGGCAAAACTACTAAAAAACCGCCATAGAAACATGCAAAACAAATTGACGTGGGCATCCTTATCTCCATGATTTCACATCCTTATCTCAATCCATAAAAAGATAATCCAACATCATTGGCATATAGTATTCAAAGTATAGTATTCACCATTGGCATATAGATACCTACCTGGGTATCAAAACATACCTTTTATAGGTATACATAGAACAAAAAACATTAAAAATATCTTAGGGCTGATTAACACCAGATAATAAACTTACAGGACATCATGCTTGTGGTTGATGTGCCTCTTGCCTTATTACCTGATAAGAAATTCTTTAAAGTTTTTTAACAATTTCACAAACTGCTCCACCAAATTCCTGGAATGTAGTATATCTCCTGGAATGCCCTTGTGGCTATAAATATGTGGGTTCCTCCTGGAGGGCCATAAAAATATGAAATTGGGCATGAAATTGGGGCAAAGAGGGATGGCCCAAAACCTGGTTGGATGGCTCACAACATGTTTCAACGCCTCCTTAGGGTGCAATCCTAACCATGTCTACTCAAATATAAGCCCCATTGTGTTCAATGGGTCTTACTCCCAGGAAAGTGTCTTTAGGATTGCAGCCTTAATCTTCCAAGTGCACCTGGTTCCTACCCATTCTCACTAGTCTGAAACCAGTTGGGCACCCTATTGGGGGATTAGATACAGTGTGGCCAGATAAAATGGAGGACAGAGTGCCTTCACCTTTTACCACTGTATAGAAGAGGGCCTTTTGGTAAGTGCCTCTCAACATAGAAGGTTTTAAAAAGCTTCACTTGCCGAAATGCCCTTTTCTGTACAATATTTAACAGTATAGGTACTCCATTGTATCTTGTCACTCTGAATAGTAAGGAATTTATTTCCTGCCACCCTAACTGGTTTCTTGGCTGACAGGATTTTTGCCTACCCCAAACTCGCCTGGATGGCAGGTTAAAGGGTTGGGGGTCAGATTTTCATTTGTTGTTTTCTCTTGGTTACTTTAAGCAAGTTGTGTATGAGTTGTGTGTGGAATTATTTATTCCACACAATTTGAGGTTGGCAAGGTAAAGGGATGAGCAAGGACCACTCAAATAACTGCTGTCCAGGTTGACGAGGCTAGAGCAGCACCACTGTGCACCTTTGGGAGAGTGAAAGTGGAGGTACACGCAGCTCGATCCCAGGAGTGATGCTCTGCCTCTCCCTGGATCTTGCCTTAAGGAAGCGCTGTTTCCTCTTTAGAGCTGTGCGTGCCTGTGTAGCCTTCACTATTCAAACAAGTGGCTGCCCAGTCAGCCATTACTAAGCCTTGCAGACTGGGGCATCCCCTAACCCCCCCCCAGGCACACCCAGGCAAGCCCAACCCCAGCCAGGTCTACTCAGAAGTAAGTCCATTATGTCAGTGGAGCTTACTCCTGAGCCAGGGAAGGGGTCCTTTCTTATGCAGCCCAACCCCAGCCAGATTAACTCAGAAGTAAGTCCATTAAGCCAATAGAGCTTACTCCTGAGCCAGGGGGGATCCTTCCCTATACAGCCCAGTCCTTCTCTACTTACCTCTCCCACCTCCCTTTCCCCTCACTTGCATGGCTTATGTTGCTGCAAACTGCTTTGAGGGCATCTTACATGTATGTGTCAGGATCATGCATGTTGAATTTACTTTGTCCTACATTTTGGGGTGTCCTACATTTTTTAACCAGGTAGGAATTTTGGCTTGGGGGGCAGGAAGTTTGGGGGACTTGGCAGGGAATTTTGGGTTTGGCATCTGTTCGCCCTGTGCTACAGCAAACAAGTCCTATGGGATATGTGGGTCCTATTAGAAGCTAGCAACACTGCAGTTGTTAATGCAATTAACACCTCATGCTGTCGCCTTACATTCAAAATGGCAGTAAAATGGCGGTAATTACAGTTTTATTTAGCTCAACAAATCTTCACACATTAATAGATAACAAAGGAATAGCCAATAGAAGTTTATTTGTTGGAGATACATTTTAGCTAATAGGTTTTCCCACCTTCTCTGCCAACACAAATTTACTAGGAAATGCACAGCTCCTGAGAAGGTGACACCGATATAAGGCCAGACATTAGATTGATAATTAGAAATGATCTTTGCCTTTCATGATCTGTACATTCATCCTTCCTCCAGTGAAGGACCTTCCAACATCATGAGCCCAGGAACAGTCAATAATGGGCAAAATCCAGAGTAACTACGGGGAGTCCTTGCTCCAGTGTAAGAACAACTTACTCTGGATTCCAATAAGAATTTCCCATAAGTTTTTACTAGATGGTGCAGTAACTATGGGTGCACATAAAATCTCTTATGTGCTCCTGTAGTTACTCTGGATTTGGGGGAATGAGGCTGATAAGGGTTATGGGTTAGCTTCCTTTTTAAGGAAACCACACCAATTCAAGAAGATGTCCTTTGTTAAGGAATTTTATAGGAATAGCAATAAAGAGACAGTTGCCTTCAGCTGTTACTGGAAACATTAAAAGTCTGCCTCACCATTTCTACGACAATAATCATGTGGAGAATCACCATACCAGAAAGGATTTCAGGAGTCTGCAGCAATGGTGTGAAGACTTTCTGCACTCTCGTGGGGCGCTCTGACTGTAGCAGACTTTCCAGCATGTTAGCCCATATGGCAGTTAAAATATTTGAGTTGGCCTTCAGCCTGTAATCCTAAACATAAAGAATGAAATCCGGCTGAACTCAACAGCCTGGTGAGCAGATGGGACCTAGCAAAATGTAGGGGAAGGCTTGTTTGTTTGTTCTTCAAACAATGGAGGCCAACATAGAGAAACTGTGAAAGGTCTGCACATAGTAGACGGAGGGCCAGTAATATCCCATCCTTCTTCCTTCTATTTAAAGAATTTCTTAGAGATGGACTTTATTTTCTTTAGTGGCATCACAAGCAATTTCATGAATGTTTATTAATGCCATAACGGTTCTGCCATAAGGGTGACAGCACCAATATACGAAGGAAACATGTCGTTGTTGTCATTGTTGCGTCGTCAAAATCATCATCACCTGACTCACATGATTTCTTTTCAGTTGTGCTAGTGGGGCACTGTGGGATGAAACCACATGACAGTAGCAGCCATACTTTGTAATTCAAGCATGGGTCAATAGTCTGAATTGCTACCATGATGATAGCAATGCTAATATAGCAAAGCTTGCAACGGGATAAACAGCTGGCAGGTTAAAAGGCAAGAAGATGAGCTGTCTGCGAGTTTTATTTGTGGCATACCACAGAAAACATAATCACATCAAAATGTCACCGATCCATATCTGAAGACATAATATTAGAACGACCAAAGTACTTGACCTCCCAATCCATGAGGAGCACATTCCAGCCCAAGCTGGAGCTGACCCCCCCTTGAACAATCACCACTATCATTGTTTTTTGCCCTTTTTGCTTTACAACTGCCAAATCCTACTGGATTTAATACATTTGATTTATTGAAAACAAACATATTGATTTTGCATTTCTCTTCTCACAGCTGCAGATTTCTACTTTCCATCTATTTTTTCTTGTTTTAGTTCAAAAGAATATTTTATATTCATATCCCATATCTCAGGGTGCTCTTCAAAGTTATAGTCTATATGTCAGATTCTTTAAGCCTCCCTTTCCAGCCTGGGACAAGACTTATATTCTTCTGCTGATGTCAACAACAGTTTTTTTTTTGTTTGTCTGTTTGGGGTGTTTTTGTTTATCAGGGAGATAAATAGGGTCAATGGGAGTTGGGGAAAAAAAGCTAGAGAAACCAGCAAAGATTTTTTTTAAGAGCTACTTGGTCAGAAATAAAATCCCTGATGAACACTCAAGGCAGCTCGGTTGATGAGTCATTCCACAGAATAGCTGTCTTGACTGAAACAGGTCATGTCATGCATTGCAAACAAAATGATTCTAACTAATAATAATGAGGAGGAGGAAGGGGAAAAATTACTGCCAGGTTACTGTGACATGGGGAAAAAACCCCTATAAGAGATAAAGTTTGAAGATAGAAAATGCAGTTTAGATTAACTTGTACTGCAAAATAGGCTAGAACTGTGCATGTAATATTCAAAGGAATGTCATCTGTCTGGTTTCTGAGACCATTTTAATAGGCTGCCATTTACCAGGATCTTCTGTGTATCATGGAATTTGCAGAGAGCTGAAGAATTGCAGAATTATAGAAACAGGAGGAGCTTTTAAAGTGACAGTCTCCTATACAGTCAATGGATTGATAACATGTACAAATGGAAAGAAGGTGCACTATTAAGGGCAAAGTGGGGTGAAAATGCCAGTGTGCAGAATGATTACTTGGGCTGTGATTCATCTCTCTCTCTCTCTCTCTCTCTCTCTCTCTTCCATCCTCAAAAACCCCCTTCCCGGTGTTGAAGACAGAGTGCAAAAAACAACATCCTAAAAATTTGACTGGTTGAAGCATGCCTATTCTCTCCTTCTGCCACTGCAGACTTTGGATAGGACTGGACTGTAAGAATAATACAATGCACAATAATTTGTACTGTTTTATAGCTGAACGTCTACTGTTTTCTAATCATTTAAACTGAGATCTCTATTGGGATTTTGTTCGTTTATTTCACAAACAAAATTATGGTCACAAAATTGTTAGCTTGATAATAAAGAAAAAAACTTATGAAGTCATCCGAGTTTATGAAGGAAAATAATATCTTCAGAAAGTGGAAATAAGATCTTGGTTGACAACAAACCAAACCCGATTTCCTATTTTGGAAATGAGATGCTGACAAAGCCAAACTGAGGGCAGCAATAATCATTCCCCTCTACCTGAAAACAAAGCAAGCTTCTAAAAATGTACATGAAGTAGAGATGTGGCTGAAGGTCATCATTCTTGCCTTGAAAGATAAACTCAACTCTCTTCAATATGAACAGAATGACTCACTTTGAAATCTTTGCAGGCTTCAGTTTAATCCACGGAGGAACTCCTCGATCCTCCATTTTGAAGTCTACCTACAACCTGCAAGAAAAATAGCTTATGCTGCTATAACATGGGACCTGCTTTCCCAAGTACCTGTAATGCTGGTGTAACACCTTATAGCCTGATCCTATTCATGGCACTGCCAATGCGGTCACGCTCTGCACCCTCAGGTTTCTACCATTCCCTGTCAGAAACACCCCTGTTGCTTGCACCCCTTTCCATCCTTCTCACCAGACTCTTTCCCAATCCTATCCAGACTTTCCTGGGTATAAGTCCCATTGACCATAATGGGACTTACTTTTGAGTAGACATGCATAGGATTGGGTGCTGTGTTGGCACCAGAGAATGATGTCTTCATTGCTTTATGAACAGACACTCCTTGGTTGGTGCAAGGGATTTGTGCCAGTCAAGTAGCAGGTAAGGATTACACTCTGCTGAGTTGCACCACATATTACAAACAAATAAAGATTGATTTTTCCAAGTAAGATTGTCATGACATTGTGGCATCTACCAATACAAAAGCTGTGCACAGGAGGCATTTATTAGCACACCAAACTAGAATTTTTTCATCCATAGGAAGGAGGGGTAGAAATAGAAAGGAGGAACATTCATTTGTTAGAACCATAACATGACTGTGTCAACATCCAAGAGGTTGAACCCAGTACAAAAAAGGTGTTTCATTAAGTAAGAGCTGCAGCAGAGGTCACCTTTCATTTTGTGCTTCCTTCAATGAACATTTCAAAGAGCTGATGATTGAGAAAAAATATGAAGAACACATTTCACAACTGTAAACAATACACGGGACAGTGGAATATGACTTTTAAAAAGTTGCTTTATTGTCACTCTTCCAGAACTTAAAACAATGCTTTCCTAGGCACTGGTCATGAACAAGAGCCTAAATAAAAGATATTTTTCAAGAATGTGATCTTTACAAAAAGAGACAGGAGAGTGTAGTGGTTAGGTAGTTGGACTGAGACCTCAAACAGCCAGGTTCAAATGACGTTGGGCCATTTACACACACTTATCCTCACATACAGGGCTGTAGGGAGGACAAAGGGATAAAAGCTTTGAAAGCCACATTGGGCATTTGCTTTTGCATGGGAAAAGCAAAGTATAAATCCCATAAATAAATAAAATTAATAAATATAGGAAGGTACATTAATAGACTCAACACAAATTTCAGCCAAATATCTAGGGAAATAATTAAATCTGCAGAGATGATACTGAGAGGCAGTGTACTTCAGCCAGTAGACTAGAGCAGGAATAACCAAACTTTTTGGCATGAGGGTCACATCAAGTTTCTGATATTGTTGGTGTAAATATAAGAGTGTATTAAATAACTTACAAGACTGGTCTGTGAGCCAGATGGAGGAGTCTTGCTGCGGGCTGCATTGAGGCTAGCTGCGGGCTGCATCTGGCCCCTGGGCCAAGGTTTGGATACCCCAAGGTTTGGACAAGAACTTCCAAACTAGGACCCACCAGTAGAGGACCCATCAGTAGATCATGACTGAATTTTTGTTGGGTTGCAAAACTGACAGGGCAGATTAGGCTATGTGTATCAAGGATTAAATAGGTTTCTAGTAATTCAGAATTTAACTTGATTAATATAATTTGCAGTGTGAAAATAGTGTCAATTTGTGCAATGACCTTTGCTAACTGGGCAAGAGACACTCTTTCAAGTGGGTGTTCCTCTTTTATTTAGCAGGGGGAGAGTAACTGGCCCTGCACAGTGTCTGTTCTAGTGGCTTCTGCTGGTGTTCTTTTGCATTTAGATTGTGAGCCCTTTTGGGACAGGGATCCATTAGCTATTCATTAGCTATTAATGTTTTTCATTTTCTTGTAAACCTCTTTGTGAACTTTTCAGTTGAAAAGTGGTATATAAATACTATATATAGATTTGTGCATTGCTGTCAACAAATTATTGCGAAAGGTGTGTGTGTTTTCATATGTATTTGTGTGTGTGTGTGTGTGTGTGTGTGTGTGTGTGAGAGAGAGAGAGAGAGAGAGAGAGAGAGAGATTATAATATATGTTCTAATTTCTGTTGGATGAACAGAATCCAACAACTTTTTCTCCTTTCAGAGCGAAACCAAAATCTTATATTTTACGATTACAGTAGCATAGGTAGATGATAAGAAAAATACAAAATCCTGTTTCCATAGGAAACTTCCAAATAAATAAATAAACAAGCTGAACAAAACTGCAATGAGGAAAACAACGTATTTGACTTTGGACTTGCTATACTTTGTAGAAGTTATACTTTTTTGCGCTCTGTAACAAGAACTCCGTATACGATCTCAAATTCTGTTTTTATATTCTCGTGAAGACTTAGAGCACAATCCTAACCATGTCTACTCAAACGTAAGCCCCCTTGTGTTCAATGGGTCTTACTCCCAGGAAAGCGACTTTAGAATTGCAGCCAAAATCTCACTAATCATCACACTTTTTTGGTCTCTTCTCTCAGAAATTTGTACGTCACTAGAGGGCAGCCATCATCTGTTAGAGAGCTGGGCGAGGTCTACATGAAACGGAGGCCTCACTTCAATAAAGAGGGTGTGATTCTGGGTCACTAGATTGTGTCTCAGCTGTTCTAATTTTCAACAGAAATGATTATTAACGTTTCAAGTTTCTGCCTAGGGATCATTGATATAACTGGATTTAAAAACAAAAAACAAAAAAACTGGAAGAGTATTGGGGGAGGGAAATGAAAACTGCTTGTGCAAACTGACCTAAAACATTAGAAGTCAAATGTCCATATGCATAGATCTTCCTAATTAATGTATCTTATCATCTTCATCTTTCAAGTGTTGCTTGTGTCATTTTGGTTTGAAAGACAAAATTAGATAGATAGATAGATAGATAGATAGATAGATAGATAGATAGATAGATAGATAGATAGATAGATAGATGGAAAGAACGAAAGAAGGAAAGAAGGAAAGAACGAACAGGATGTCATCTGGGCTTCATTTGCCAGTTGTGATACAATTCAAGGGTAGCTCTTCAGCATAGCAATTGTGTTTATCTTGCTGTTCTTCTCTGGAATGTAAAAAGGTTGGTTCCTGTAACAACCCACACACAAAAAATCATTGGGTTTCTTTTCTGTAGTTAAAAAAAAACATTCAAAACATATTTAACTAGGACGGCTGAATTTTAGATTATTTCCAGGTCAGGTCAGATAGGAATGAATGGTACATTTGATGTACATTTAGAACAAAGTTTCAAGACCAGCTTTAAACCAGTTGGAGCAATTGCTCCCAGTTGGAACCCATGCCTAAGAGGGCTAGGATAAACGAAAAAAGAAAATGAATATTTGTACTAAATCATTCCACAGTCACTAAAAAAAGTGGCTTAGGCTGCAACCCTAACTTCACTTACATGGGAGCAAGACCCATTGAATACAGTGGGGCTTACTTTTGAGTAGACATGTTTAGGATTGTGGTCTTTGTTAACTGTTTACTTTTCAAAATTAATCTACACATTTTGTTTGTTTACCTGTAGACTTACGTGCATGCAATTTTATATTAAAATGTCCTTAAATCCATTAACTCACATGTATTTTTTAAGTTCAAATTTTGAATGCTTTCCATTCGACAATAAAGATCTAAAAGTCTACAATACTTTTTTTTATATGTCGGGCAGTCCAGTCCGATGGAATGCTTCTGCTATAGGTACTGTGGAACCCAAATGGCCATTGCTATATCTCACAGAGCCAGAGCACCTTCTGGAGCCACCCCATGTAAAGGAACATCAGTTCCCTTACCCCATGTCGAATTCCACTGGCCTCCATGGGTGACCTCAGATATGTGCCATCTGCTGAGCTAGTGAAGAACCAAAGAGGCCTGTGACAATTTCCACAGAACCCAAGGCTGCAAAGGACTTGGTGGCAGCTTTTATCACTGTCTCTGCTGGTCCTGATTGACCTGATGGCCCATCCTCCCCCTTTTAGTTCTACCCTGTTCTTGTCTCCCCCCACTTTCCCCTGCCCCCAAACCCTCCCACTCTGATACATATAGCCATCAGCTCTTCACTGGTATTTTTCCAGGACTGAGGCATCCTCTGGTTGTATCCCGCCAGCAGGAAGTGTCTTATGGAACTTTTACGACACCTGCACCCAATGGGATTGGGGCCTTAAACACTACAGACCTTGGCTGTGAACATATTGCTTCACATAAATGTTCCCGGTTGGGCCCCACATCTCTCAAAGCTAGTACTGCAGAAGTATGGGTCTTTCTCTGTGTGTGCATCTGTGTGCACATGCACAATAAACCAAAAAGTGTGATTTGCCTATCAGACATACGTGGGCAAACAGAATATAATCTGTCATAGGTCCCTGATTTCCTTTATAGTGGTCTTGTTGGACTCACTGCAATAATGTAGTGAGGCAGTTGCTGGATAATTACCTCAGATTATTCATCCACCATTGACTCCAACTTAATTTAGCTTTTCAACCTGGCTTGCCAGAGATTTCAGTGTGGTTTTTATTTAAAATCAAACTGTGGTGTATCTACAGAAGAAAAAAAATCCCAAAAACAAATCTTGAACGAAAGCTTGTACTTTGCACAGTTTGTCATTGATTCTGTACTTAGCAAGCCCTTGGCAAGACACACAACAGTTTTCCAACTTGATACTGTTCCAACTCAGAGAGCTCCTCTGCCCATATCAGGTACATAGCATATGACATGTGCTTTAGATACCATGGGGCATATCAATATGGTAATAAGGCCCATTAAAAACATAGAAATTAATCTCACTCAAATTGGAGATCGCTTTACTTGGCAGAAATAAAAAACTTCAGCAATTATTTATCTTCTGAGGACCCAACGAATGCATCTCTTCTTATTGCCACTAACAAGCAAAGTTCCAGATTTGAAACATTTTTGATATTCAGAAAGCCTACTTAAAATCAACAAGCATGTTGAAAATTAGTATAGTGTCTAAAATAAAGCCTCACAAGGGCCTCTTCTAGTCTTTATCTGGGCAAAGCTCCCAATGCTATAGGCTGGGAGGAAATATGAATTTTTTGGATGAGGAACTGGAGTTGAGCTGTATATAACATGAAGGAAATCTCTGCATGTAGAATTTGCATCAGTTTGTCTTGTGTGATGTTTCCAAAATAATGATCTCTCCTTCAAAACTGTTGGTAAAGGATGATGTTGGATCTTTGTTTTTGTAGTCCAAAAGAAGAAAAAAGGAACTTTTATGCAGCTGACACACACCAGGTCACTGGTTTATATTGCAGAAGGAATTGCCTGATGATGATAGATAGTAATATAAGGTACGTCCAGTGATACAGTCCCAGTTTTCTAGAGGCCTAGATGCCAGCCATTTTTCCTTATCATCTTCACTCATGATGGATACCACTGAAAACTGTGAAGATCAATATTAAGTCTCCTCACAGTTTTCAGTGGTATCTACCATGAATGAGGACAAGGAAAAATGGGTAGCATCTAAACCTCTAGAAGGCAGTGAGATATCATTGGACATTCCTTGTATTAATGGAAAGTGTTCCATTTGCTTAAGTACTCCTTTGGGTCACAGATGCCATAAGGACTTCTTTTGGTCACACTAAAATCCATATGATCTGGATGCTATCAAGTATGCCCTAATAGGCCTTATTAAAACTAGGGATAATCTAATGGAAGGGTTGCCAAACTCATTTCAGACGGTTAGCTAAATATTCATGTTATATTCAGATTTCACATAATTTAGGCACTGACAGACATCCTCCCCCATTAATTCATAGGCAGCTCTATCTTATTCAGCCTGCATTGGTACCACTGCTGCAGCACTAAAATGGCTACTGCGGTATCTTGGACACAACAAGCTACCACTGACAGTTTTTGGGGGGAAGGGGATTTGTCCTCTTTCTCCAAGAAAGGGAAGTAGAGCACAATCCTTTCCCTTTCTACTCTGACATAGGGTGCAGTCCTGAGTAACTACAGGAAGTCCTTGCTCCGGCGTAAGAACACTTTATTCTGGATTGCAATATGAATTTCCCATAGGTTTTCACTAAGTGGAGCAGCAACTATAGGTGCACATAATGTCTCTTACATGCTCCCGTAGTTACTCTGGATTGTAGGGATAAGCCACATTTTAGTCAATGGGGCTTACTCCCAAGTAAGTGAGGTTAGGATTGCAGTGGTTACTCAAAGCTGGCACTGTGGTAGCTCTGGTGCTGGGGCCTGCTAACATATCTTACAGCATGTTTGCAACACTCAGAGCTGGTGGTGGCCTGAGGTAGGACCATTGGATGGGCCCCTAAATCAAGGGTTCACGGTAGCTTATTTTGCAGCTGAAAAGTGGGGCATCAGAGTCGCTAATTTGGGAAAAAAACAACTCATTCCCATAATAAAAAATTGATTCCTATTTAGAGATTACAGCCCTAAACAGACTAGTGCATGTGGTGACAAATATTGTTTCATGGTGTCTTGGGGGGTTATCAATAATGATAAGTAGACCTCTTCCCATGCTTGGGGTTGGTTGTGTTTTAGGCAGTAACCATAAAATTGAGGTTATTCCACTAGTGAGAACAGTCATTTATAATGTGGCTTGTGGGTATTGCATCTAAGGAATTGATTCCTGCCCTGGAAAACACAGCAATGAACTGAGGAAAAGATAGTTGCCTCCATAAAAAACCCTAGAAATAGTTTTAATCATTGAATGATTTATTTTACTGAGAAGAATGAATGCAAATGAACAATATACCATGTCCTTTTCTCTTATGTTAAGGAGTCAAGCTTTCACACATCTCCAATTCAGCAATAATCAAAACATTTTCCTCTTCTGAAATTTAAAGTAGGAAGGTGGCCTAGGGAATTAGACCAGAATCTTCAAATCTGTTGTTTCTTACCCAGGAAAATTGGACTGACCTTATTAAACTATTTGGTGTACAGACAAAAGGTTTTGCTAACTTTTTCTTGCCCTGCTAAAAGTGTGATGTGATTGTGTGCCCAACTTAGCACTTTTAACATCACATTTATTTCAATGAGAAAATTAGCACATGCTTAAGTTTCTCTCGTGGAAATCAGTGCTTCTTAAAATGTTTGACTTTGGCTGGACCAATCTCTGAATAATCTCTCTGTCACTTATGATTTACTACAACACTATGTGGAAAATTGGACAGCTTTCATTTTCTCTCTTCCTATTTTTCCCGTAACCAGAGTGCATATTTTAGCTAGTAATCCTATGCACAGTTCCTTGGAATGAAACCCTTTTCCCAAGCAAACGCTCAAGTAAATATGCAATGTATATTTAGTGTCCCAATAATATGGCACTTGAATTCCGCCAGTCCAAAACCCGGGATACTGGTGCAGCACTGAGGGTGATGATGTACAGGCCAGGGCCACCAGTTTGAATAATGGGCAGTTTGAATAATGGGCAAGTACAAACAAAATGCCCAGCATGCACCAGAGCAGGTATGTCAATAGGGTGTTCTGGATTTGGGGAGAATGGGGAAAATGAGGCTGGTTTGAAGAGTGTCAGAGTGTCAGGGGTGGACTGGGAGAAGATGTCATTGGGAGCTGGGACCTACTGCTTTTTATGCCAGCCAAACACTAGGTATAGATCTGAAGAGGCCCGTTGGGGACCATGATAAACAAAGGGCACAATCCAGAGTAACTATGGGAAGTTCTTGCTCCGGTGTATGAACAATTTGTTCTGGATTGCAATATGAATTTCCCATAGGTTTTCACTAGGTGGTGCAGTAATTACGGGTACACATAATGCCTCTTATGTGCTCCCGTAGTTACTCTGGATTGTAGGGAAAGGCAAGTGGTTATCATAGTACCAAGACAACAATGAATCAAGTTCCATTTGAAGTGGCTACTAACAGCTTACTGCTGAGCTCTTGCAAGCTGCTCAACTCTTGCAAAAATCTTGCAAACAGTTTCAGTTCAGAGCAATTCACTTGGGTTTGCAAAGAGAGAAACAGAAGGAAAGTAAAAGGTTACAAACTTTTAAGATAGCCTGAATTGCCTGCCATGTTGCATTCACTGCTCTAAGGAGGAAAGCCAACCTCAATCGCTTTGAGACAAAGGCTGCAGTCGTAAACTTTCCTGGGAGTTAGACCCATTCAGCACAATGGGGCTTACTTTTGAGTAGAAAAAGGATTGTGTTCAAAATCGCATATAAATAATTCACATATAATTATGCTACACCTATGTAGGCTTGGCCAGTCAGGGTAGAACTGGGCTGTAAAAAGACTTATTTGAATATCATTATCTTGCTCTTCCACTAAATTTGGAAAGGAGAAATAATTTGTGGAGCACCATACAAATGGGTGAATTCTCTTTTCAGAACATCTACATAGACCTTAAGCTCTACAGGTCCAACCTTGTTTATACACTGATTTTTTTATATATGGATTTGGCTCAGCACCAACAGCCATTGCAAATCACATTTTGAAAAAGGGCTTTTCTACCTTTGTAGATTTAAGTAGTCATGCAAGCTCATTTTTTAGTCCAGAATTGAACACAGAACTGAACACAGTACTCAAGATGCCACACGGCATGGGGAACATGCCCTTGGTGCACCTCTGTGGTAAACCCTAGTGTTTAGACATTTGAGTTACAGTGGGAAGGCATTAGTTCAAGACCCTTTGTCATAGTGTACAGACCCAGGTTGGCCCCACAAGACAGGATGAGCTCCTGTCATTTGCCCAGCTCTGCGACGCCAACTGGATCCAATCATATTGGCTCTGCCTTTCCATTGGACTAATTCAGTGGTGTGGAGAGGGGGGATTTGCTGCTTGGGTAACAGCCTATCCTCCATAACAATCCAACCCAGGCTTTCGTGCTTTGCATGCAGTGTATGCAGCACTGAGCATGATACCATAGTCTTTCAGGCCTGACAGAGGCCTGCTTTTTTATGTATGTCATATTGTACAGTACAGTATGTACTACAGCAACATCAGCATAGATGGAGGCATTTCCAGGATGACAATAGGTCCTCTTTTTCCAGGACATGCCCTGGATTTCTGCTTGTGTCCTGGGGGGAAAAACCTTCAGTGTCCAACTTTTCTTGTAAGAGGGCAGCATTAAAAAAATTCTATGTACTAAATTATAAGCAAAAAGTTTTAAATGCAATAATAATATAGTGTTTAAATGAAGCACATGAAAGCAATTTATGATTGTTTTTAACTTTTAATTTGTGATGACCTACATTTTTCTTCTGCTTCGGGGGGGGGGGCTTGCCCCCTTTTCTTCGTTATGGCACATCCAGGGACTGCAGGAGATGGTAGGAGGAAGAGGTGGCCAAGCACAAGAGGCCTGAGAGGTTCATTATCAACTAACGGTGGCAACACCCAGAGTGTGGATGTGGTAATGCACCATTGTCCCACCATGTTGGGTTTTTGGCTATAACGTTTGATAAAATACAGATAATTCAACATGTAATGAATGTTTCATTGCATTCTGCTTGCAATTATACATTTAATGATATATAACATGATAGTATTCAAAAAGTATCATGATTTTCCAAATTTAGGCCTGTAATGGTGTCACACACCCCCCCCCCCTCAAATCTGAGGCTTCATGATGATGTGCTCCCAGGCTGACAATACCTCTCACGTCATGGGCCTCACTCTGGCCAACCCCCACTGCCACCTCTTTTCTCTTGTAACCTCATAGGCACCACAGTACACCTATTCTGATATATTTTCTTTGGTCTTTGATTTATCCATAAGTGTGAGGTAGAATCATTGTTAAAGGGATGTTTCCTGTAATTTACTGAATTACTTGGCATGATCACATGGACGTCCTCCCTGTTTTTAAAACTGGTAAGCGTTTGGGTGGTAACCTTAATAGCGATTACAGATCTAAACAGACATTCTGCGTCCATAACTGATTGAGAAAATCAATAATGTTAAGATCAAATACCAACACCAGAGTGTGTTTTTTTCTTTAATCATCGTCTTTTTGTTTTATACCCCTGCCTACAGCAAGATCCTGTTTTCTGCATGTAGACATAGCATCCTGCTGTGTGCTGTCGAAAGAATGAGAAGATAAGATGGAGAATCAATTTGAGGAAAAAAGCATTCGTTGACAAAGCTTTACTGTAGATCAATGGAATCCTGCTAGTTAAAATATCTGCAGAAGCAAAGTTTTTGTGTGTGATCTTATACTTGGATATAATCGGTTCAGGGTTTTTCCCTTCAACCATTCATATAGCAATCTGCAGCTTCTCCTAGCTTTCTTTTGCATACAAAAATGCCTTTGTTATCACACAAATTGAGTATATTTTCACAAATTGAGAATATTTTGCTTTTGCAATGTGATACAGGACAAAACTGATAATGCTTCAATAATGCAGGGAATCTGTCTCTTTTCATTTATTTATTTGTTTGGCAATTCCTATTGTAGAGAGATCATTGTAGAGAGTCCATTGTGAGCCAATATGTGATCCTACAGATAATATGCATAGACTACTATGCCCAGGGTGCACCACGAGAAAGTTAGTTCTACGCAGGGTCACCAGATGCCCAAACCTCAAAAGAAGAACAAGGTCTTGGATTCCTCTCTGCCTGGTCTTTCTGGCGGACAATGGCATATTTGCCTACTTAAGAGTAAAGCTGCGATATTGGGCACTTTCACTTTCCCATAAAGCTCAATGCATTTTTTTTATTTTTAGTTTTTTGGCCATAACTTTTGATAGGAAGGAGATATTTCAAAATCATTTTGAATTGGATTAAAAAAATTTTTGCATTGGATTCTGCTCTTAAATTAGAATCCAACGACATATGACATGAAGGGGTACTGCATACCATTGCAAAATTCCAAAATGAAGCCAAAACGGAGATCAATGAAGCCCTTTTGGAGGACACCTGGACAGAAGGCTAAAAAAAGGGGACAAATCCATATTGTCACCCTAGTTATGGGCAGCTCATAGAACTCTTCTGGATGGAATCCTTTTTATTGCATGGTCATCAGATATCTGGCATCAGTAAATGCCTTCCAACCTACCACCAGGAGTAGTTTCCATGTAGGCCAAGTTGTAAAACAGCAATAATTCTGGCTCTATTTTCCCATGACGGCTTTACCAGCTTCCAGTCTCTCATCCAAGCATTACCAAAGTCTGTTCCTGCTTAGTTTTCTTCTGCCCTTTGCTCAACCACCGCACCGTGCCTGCTGCCTCTTTAACAAGTTTCATTTAACAGGGTGATAATTCATTTAACTCTCTTTAGCAGGTTTGAAATACTATCACATTCATTTAAGAGTTTGTCCTTTAGCAAAGTGCATTGATCAAAGCTTATTTACCCATTGGGAAAAATATAACTGCTACACATCCCCACTTGGAACTTGGGTGATATTTTTGTTTGACTCATTGTGTCTTTATCGCTTACTTGTTTGAACAGGTTGCATGACAAGTATGGAATGTGTACAGACAGCTGCAAAAATACATGTATTTGTTTAATGGCTTTATCCAGATATCTGATATTTATTTAATTGGGTTTCACTACATTTGCATTCCTGCGATAATTAGTTGTTGACAATTCTTAATAGCATCAAGTGAAAAAGTACTACTGGTTGCTTCCTTTCTTTTTAAAAAAAATATTCATCTAAGTTTTTATTTATGAAAAGTCCACTAATAAAAATTCTGGTACTGTTCATAATCATAATGAAAATAATAAATCAGTGCAAGTTCCTCAACATGAAATTTGTGAGTGACGGATTTAGAAATTTACCTCTGCCTGCAGCTAGTTTAGAACAGCAAATGAATAATCAGATCCACATTGCCAAGTGAACTTTGACCTAATGGTCCTGCAAGTTTTAAGACCATAGCTTTGAAACCTTCTTTAATTGCCTAGACATCTTTTTTTCTGCATCAGAATGCTGCATTTTGATTTTATCTTCTCTGATGTATGGAGATTCTAAACATACTGAGTTTAATGGTTAAAAACAATCCTGTTAGGAAAAATAAAATAATGAAAAACAGGTTTGGTTTGGTACCAGTATGACTTGCAAAAATTGATTTGGACATTTGTTCCTTTTGGTCATCGTAGGGCGCTATGCACCACTGAGGAAGATGATGCTCGCTGAAGCTGTGTGGTTTTCAACTATCATGCTGAGATCAATTTCTGCAGAACTCAGTCACAGCTATTAACACAGCTATGGTGGTTTACTTTTTGCCAGGTATTAAGGGACCAATCCAGAGCTCACCTAAGAGATGCAAAAGTGCCATACAACACTTAGCCCAGTGCACAGTTGCGTGCTGTCCTCCCTGCTTAGATTTAGCTTGGGGTGGCACAGATCTTAGTAGACCCATTGGGACTGCTGCAGGGTTATCAGGGGAAAGGGAAAAAATTTCCCCTTTCCCAGAATGCCTAGTAGCATCCCCAAACTATGCTGGAGCAGCCTTCCTGTTCCAGTGCAAGTTAGGATTGTGCTGTTAGTTATATATAGTCTGTTATTATTTAAGGACAGTGTAGAACTTTGTTAAAGAGCATGCTAAAATGAATCATTAATTCAGGTAAGGAACTCCAGTTTCAAAATAGCAAGGATCTTTAGGGATGATTGCAAAAGACACTTTCCTAGGAATAAGACCCATTGTACACAATGGTGCTGACTTTTGAGTAGACATGGTAAGGATTGTGCTCTTCATCATCTAACTAAAAATGTCTGAAGTTTGGGCAAGAGTTGAACCAGCAACATGTCAATTATTGTATGGACTAAACTTGCACAGGCTCCAGAAACCTCAATCTCTTTGTTGAATGTTTTGAGATCTTAGCTTGTTTTTTAGGATTTGGGAGATGTGCCATTTGTTTGGTGTTTGACCCCATTTGTTTAGTTATGTTCCATATGTCTGGGCATGAATGTCTACGCAGCAGAGATGTGGTCTAGATATCCAGAAAGTCTTGGTGTCTGTTGATAACTCATGTCCAACGAAAGAATGAAGTGGTTATTTCGTCTAAACATGCGGCAGTTGTGAAACTGGAATTTGGGTCTGTGACACTTTCTCAGTAGGAAAGAGGCTACTTTTCTGAAATTAAGAGTTTAGCCTCTTTAGATCTCTCTTTGTTTCATCTTACATTTCTGGTAATCTATACAAATGAAATATTGTATATAAAAATATAAATATAAAAGAATATGTATATTTTCCAGTGGCATTATGTATTTATTTACCCAGAATTATAGCTGCATTTTTATTACTATAAGCATGCTGCACTATGTTGGTACAGACAGTAGCTAGTTATGATACGAAAACATCCCAAATAGGGACAAATATACACCAGTTTTCCATCCATTTTGGTCATCCATTTCCATCCATTTTGGCTATGGTCAGACTTGCAAATTTGACAATGAATTTCTACAAAAGCCTCTCAAATGCTTCCCTATTGGAAGAAAACAAAGAGCAACCTTATCCATTCCCTCCACACTAGGGTTGCCATAATTCTCTTCCACAAAATAAGGACAGGATCCTCTGTCCCATTTGCTAGTATGTGAACATAATCCCCCTAAAAGGGGATTGTCCCTGTTTTTTGGGACATATGTCAAACCTATTCCCCACGCGTGTGCACACGCGCACAACACACACAGACAAACACACACCAATGGATACAAAATGGTAGCTGCTGCATCCTTTTGCCCTTAACCTCCCCATTTTGCCCCCTCTCCTACCCTTCTTCCACCTCAGCTCTCAGCATTATCTCATAGGTGAGCTAGAGATAAAGTCAAAATACATCAACGGAATAGGTTGAAAAACAAATAGAAGCAAATATTAAAGACTTTGGAGAGAGAGAGAGAGAGAGAGAGAGAGAGAGAGAGAGAGAGAGAGAGAGAGGAAAATGTCCCGCTACTTGAGGATACGAGCAACCAGAGATGAGCTTCATGTGCTTGTTGCCAGGAACAAAAACAAAAATGAGACGGGAGGAATGCGTTGGCAGCATATGAAGTGATGAAGTTCATAGTGCTCTAAGGCACTTTCTTATAGGTTTTTCCAAAAGCACAGCATGAGGTTCACTCCTCTCATATGATTCTTCTTTAAGCGGGCACACAGCATCACACCCTCTCTGTATGCCCTTGTTGACACTCTTTTTATTGATAGTGCTTTCATCCACTATCGCTACTGTTTTAAAATTGGTATCGTGTCCTAATATCCATTTTGGAGAATTTTTATAAGAATTTTTCCTTTCTTTTCACATGGAAAATTGATCCACAATCCACATTTTAAAAGATGGATGGTACCAGTGGAGAACCAAGGATTCAGCCATGAAACCAGTTAAAACCCTTAGATGCCCATCTAAAAATAGCCCAATTTGCATAAATTTGCATTTCTGGACTCTGGATCCGGATGGGCATCTAAGGGTTACAGTACTGACTTTACATGATAGAATTTAAGTAATGGGATGGGAGTGGTGGTATACTGGCGATTTTGGAATTTGGCACCATTTCAGGAAAATGGACTATTCCATATAGATTATTCTACTTAGATTGAAACTGGACCACTTCCATTCAAAATCCAGCTGAGAATATTCTTTCTTGGCCTAATCAGATATTAGCACTGGCAAACATAGTACCAGAGTCTAATACCAAATAGTTCTGATGCTCTGAAAAAAAGCTCCTTCATTTTACACACTACTGTATATTAAAAAGTACTTTTTTAAAAAGTTAGCTTTTTATTTGCCTTCCAATTTGTGAGTTAATTGGTGTATACATCTAACTGGTATTAGTCTTCTGAAGACATAACAGCTAGAAAGTTATTCTCTTTAATTAAGGAAAAAACAGATTTCATCCACAAAATGTGTTTTCTTCAGTTGGACAATTATTGCAAAAGATTATTTTGCTTTTCATTGTTATTAGGAACCAGAAACTGGGTCACAATGAAGTGGATTTCCAGTTTGTTAAGAAGCCACTGAGGTTATGCAATGGGCTACATGAAAAATAACATCATTCTTTATTCAAAACTAATTATAACAACCTATGAAAGTTTGGTATAGTTTGGGTTATAATGTGACACAGATACTGGAAATCATACTTGTTCAACTCTTGTCTCAAAAATCATACGTTCTTTGTGAGTGTTATAGGTTAAAAAAATTACTGCCCCCTGTGTAAAGAACAGACAGAAATGCCAAGTTTTGGATGTTTTTGATTGACAGCTACCCTGTAGATGTACAGTTGTGTGACTTTGATTGAAAGCTTCAGCACATGGGATTTAAATGTACTTGGAGCAGGCCTGAGTAGCAGACACAGCAACAGCTTGACACGGCATAGAGATGGGAGTCCATAACTGAAACTTGAAAGCAGAACTGTCTGGAGTTCGAGAGGGATGTAGAAACAACTTGGAGTGCTCTGATATTGCTCTCACCACTTTGCGTCATTGTTAAAGACACCTCAATAATTTCCATAAAAGTGGGTGATACTTTATTCATACATTCCTTCACTCCATCTTGATTCCGTGACTCCAACACATCTCCTTTATTTTAAAACCTATTCGATTCTGCAGTTTATTAAATTCTAGCGAAAATGTACCCATGTTGCAGGAATAAAATTTCCCCCGTACGTCATTCCCCCACTGCACAACAACCCCCATGTGTATCATCTCCCCACGCACAACATCCTCTGTAACCACCACCGCATAAGTCTACCCGGACTTATGGTCCCAGGGCCTCATTTCCGGTTCTGTCAGGGAAATTCCTGTCATTTGGCAACCCTGACCATTTCCCCATATGTAACAACCACCCATGCACATCATCACCCCATGCGCAACACCCCCTGTACAACATCCCCCTTGAGCACCACCATCCCTATGCGCAACAACCCCCCATGCGCATCAACCCCCATGTGCATCAACTCCCTATTCAAAACACTCCCCCTTGCACAACACTTCCCCATGCGCATCAGTATCCCATGCGTAACACCTCCATGTGCATCAACCCCCCATGAGCAACATCCCCCTATGTGCCTCAACCCCCCATGCACAACATATTCCATACACATCAACCCTCCTATGCGCAACATCCCCCATGCGCATCAACCTGCCTTGCACAACATCCCTCATACGCAACATCCCTCATGCTCATCATTCCCCCATGTGCATTGTCCTCTCATGTGCAACATCCTGCCATGTGCATCAACACCCATGCACTACATCCCCCATGCACATCAAACCCCCATGTGCACCTTCCCCCCCCCAGTGTACCCTCCTTCCCTGGGCATCAGGCACTGGGCACCAAATTACTGGATCGATCGTCAATGTTATGTATAGGACAAAAACACATTGCACCCCTTTTTAGCCCCTTTAAGGATAAAGTTTCTCAACATCGGTTCTTGGTGGGTGTTCAAGTCACAGAAGGAACACCCTTCCCAAATTTCATGCTTCTAGGCCCAGCGGTTTTGACTGGGTGATGATAAGTCAGTGAGTGAGTCAGTCAGTGACTTTTCAGTTTTATATGTATAGATTATAAAAAATATATAAAATATTATAAAAATTACCCGCTTGACCACCAGCGGGTCATCTCATACTGAGGCCAGATATTAAGGTGGTGAAAACCTGAGGAGACTGGAGGCATACAAGCCTGTGAAAAGGTGGGTAGATCCTAGCATGTGCTAGTGCACAGATCCACCGCATTATGCCCTTGAACCACCTCTGTCCATCAGTATCTCCTGTCTCCTCCCCAAAACTGCCACAAACCACCCATGAACCTCCTCCCCACCATGTTACCTGGTCTGGCCAGGCTTTTGCATGCTTCTGCCATGTGCACTGTCATGCTCTAAAACCAGACCTATGATGGAGTTTCATGAGATTCCTTGGACTGAGTCCTTGGTAGGATTTGACTATTTCAGACACCTCCTCTCAATCCTCAAAGAGTTCTTGCAAGGACAAGATGGAATAATTCCAAAATCCTTCAGGGAAAGAGAAGCTGCAGATCTGAAAAATTAATATTAATAATAATGATTAATAATTATAGTAATTAACGAAGTCTAAGATGGATTACTATTGAAGAGCAGATTCCCCAAAATAGCTATTATTAGGGGAAACATTTAGAAGCCATTTTTTATAAGTTTCAGGATTGAGGCAACTGCATCTTCCATTGATGTCACACAACAGAAAAAAACTGGTTTTTGACAAATATATTCAGTAAATACATTTATTCTGTAGCATTTATGAGTAAGCACAACGAGATATGCTCAAAAACTGCTTGAGAACCACTTTAATATCTCTAATCCTGTACGTGGAAATAAATATATTCTTGTCCTTGAGAACTTCATTTTAATTTTTTTTTAATGCATTAAAAAAATAGCAATACTGGTAATTGCAACATTGTTTAGAGTAGCAGGGCTCCATTTTTTTAAAAAAGCTTCTCTGCTGGTAGCTTTCAAATGACTGGCATTTTCCTCCAGACACATGTTCATGCACATGTTCATTCACAGAATGGTGCAGCATACTGCCAACCAGTCTGCCTGTACCCTGCTGTAGAGAGCTTCCTCTCGAACTGGTAAGAGAGTTCCCCTTGTCCTTCCATAAACAGATTGCCACTTCCACTTCCAGAGGGACTCCTTGATAGTGGATGCACTGATGGGATGTTGCATAAATTCAAACAAGTGGTGCATAAACTCAAACAACAATATGAAGTCTATGAAAACAAAGCTGCTGTGCTCAGCTTTCCTGGGAGTATGTCTCACTTAATTTAGTGGTACAGCATTGTGCTGTAAATGTTACATTTTGAATTAATGATCTTCAAAAATGGTTGCTCAACCAATGGCATTACTCTAACTTATCACAGATTGTAGTGCTACTAACCAAGCCTTTCATTTTGTCCTCTTTGATCAGCGATTTTCAACCTTTTTCACCTCATGGAAAACCATCAGTTGTTTTTACCATTGACAAGGCACTCCATGCCATTCAAATCCCCAAGTTTTCCTATTAATAAATGTTCCTTCCCAAATTTCTGTGGCACACCTGAGGACTATCCATGGCACATCAGTGTACCATGAAACACTGGTTAAAAATCACTGTGTTAGACTGCTTGATAAACTCGCTTTTGCAGTCCCCCATGGGTCACCACAGTGGACAGTATTTGTTGTGACGACTTTAGGTCTGCTACACAGATGGAAGACATGCAGATGTTTCAGACCTTTTTAACACATGCACACACATATGTGCACACATGTGTTCATGTACAAAAATATATAATTATACACCTTTCTGAGTTCTTCTTTGGGAAGAGCTGAATAATATAACTGCATGGGCAAATTCAACTGCAAGGGTCTTTCTTTCCTATACATTTGATGAGCTCACTCCCCCACAAACTTCTCATCAGCATGGGATTGCAGCAAATAAAAGTATTTCACATACCACTGGCCTGGAATAGACAAATACAAATTTATTTTTTCTTGTGTATATGCTAGTCTTCCTTCAAAGAGCTCTAGTCTAGAGCAGTGTTACTCAAAGTGGGGGTCGGGACCCCTTTGGGGGTCGCCTGGAGCTTTTCTGGGGGTTGCCTAAAGACTCCTGATGCAGGAGACCAGGTGGGAAGACCTGGCAGAAATGCTGGAGCCACTGCGGCTGGAAGAAGCTGCTGAGAAGCAGCTCAGAAGGAGCCTCTGAGCAACTGTAAGATGATGTGGAGCCTTGGGGGCGGGAGGATTGCAACCTTAGGGCCCAGTTCTATGCATGTCTACTCAGAAGTCAGTTCTATGATAGTGAATGGGACTTACTCCCACGAAACAGTGGCTGGGTCTGCTGCCTGAGATCCTAATCCTATGGAGGTCTCCTCTCACCCAGGTACTTACCTTCCCATCCCTCCCTCCCTCCCTCCCCCTTTCTTTCTTTCTTTCTTTCTTTCTTTCTTTCTTTCTTTCTTTCTTTCTTTCTTTCTTTCAGTCACCCCCTCTTAGCTATGCCACATCTATCTATCTATCTATCTATCTATCTATCTATCTATCTATCTATCTATCTATCTATCTATCTATCTATCTGCCTGCTCCCTATCTATCTTACCCCCCTTAACTATGCCACTCAGCTACTTACCTTCTCCTCCCAGTTCACCACCTCTCCTCCCCCTCACCCAGGTCCCCACCTTTCCCCTTAACCACCCAGCTACTTATCTATCTATCTATCTATCTATCTATCTATCTATCTATCTATCTATCTATCTATCTATCTATCTATCTATTCCTCTCTCACTTACTCCCTCTTTTTCTTTTGTTCTTTCTTTCCCAATCACCCCCTCTTATCTATATCTATCTATCATCACATATTGTTTTTATGATTAATCACTATGCTTTAATTATGTTCAATTTGTAACAATGAAAATACATCCTGCATATCAGATATTTGCATTACTATTCACAACAGTAGCAAAATTACAGTTATGAAGTAGCAACAAAAATAATTTTATGGTTGGGGGTCCCCACAACATTAGGAACTGTATTAAGGGGTCACGGCATTAGGAAGTTTGAAAAGCACTGGTCTAGAGGATGCACATGTCTCCTGCTGTTGTTGTTGTTGTTGTTTTGTAAAAACCCTGTGACATTGGATTGCCCCATCAGATTGTACAAGCAATGATAGCTTACCCTTGTCACTTTAGTGATCACCACAAGTTATTATCATGTGCCCTAGACATTTCAAACTGAGGGAATTCTAGGCTATGTCTTGCTGAGAAAACATAACAAGAATAAACATTTTTTCCCCTGGAATAATTCCTGTGCTCCCAATTTGTGCATTGCGGTGCTGAACTGGGTTCATTGAAGGTTGTCATGTGTACATGCTTTTAGTGAAGGTTTTTGTTCAGTTTGCTTGTCATTATTGAAAAGCCTGACCCTACCACCAAGGCATGATAAATTGTCTATCTTAGAACAGGCTTTTGCAAAACTTTCATGTAAAACACTTTGCAAGGTATAAATCTGTTGCTGCTGTTTTGGATATCTGCTGGAGGATGTACACATTAAGATAAATGGATTGTCATCATTCTAGAACTGTTTAGTTTTGCATTTAGGAGACCATCTGTTCCCTGATGGATGTCCTTGCATATATTGGTAAGAGTGCAGTACTGGGTTTTAAAAGCATTTTAATAAATGCCATAACTAATTAGAAAATAAAGAGAGTGGAAAAAATAACTTCCAGCAAAACAGATTCTGATGGATCAAAGCTGAATGTATTTAATATTAGAAACTTGTTTTTGGACAACTGTCATTTTTTAAAAAAATTCACAAAGTAAGATTTTTAGCTACTACCAACATTTTGTAGGGGAAGATATTACAAAGCCTTATTATTGGGTTGGGGGTTCAAGTTGGATTTAGTCACATGCGAGAGGAGCTCTGTGACTATTCCTATAGCAAGAGCAAGGATATTATTATCAGTTGCTGTTTTTAAAATAGGTGGATTTTTTGTTGTTCTTGTATAAATATAGTGTGAGGGAGTTATGGAGTGATGATGAATCCCTGAACAATATTTGCCATTGCTAATCACCTGCTTGGCCACCGTTGGAAACATGATATTTGAAAAGATGGACAATGGCTGGTTCTATTCAGCAGGTATGTTCTTGTGGGTCAAATAGGACTGGCACCTCGGATCTTGGTTTTTGGACTTGCAGGACCTTGAATGGACCATATCGAAGTCTCTGTGCCTGCTTTGTCCCAAAAGCCACAGGGACTTCTAGATGGTACCTCTCAGGTCCTGCCATCTTCTCTATCCAGTATTTGTTGGCAGATCAGACATTTAGAAGTTCATGTTCAAGGAGATTTCAGGTTCGAAGGAGACAATCCCAGCAGATCTTATTTTATTTTATTATTTGTATCCTACCTTTTTCCCCAAGAGGGAACACAAGGCAGATGGTAGTAAGTATCAGTACCAAGAGTGAATAGAATGGATCCCGTATTTCACTTGAACATTGCCAGAAATCTTTGTTGTTCTGGAGTATTTTGACGACAGGAAACCAATAATAATATAGTGGATACCAAAATATTTTGGGAAAATATGTATGCGCCTTGGTTTCACATTTTCTGTTTTTATCATGGTGTGTCTCATTATAATTGCCAGAAGCCAGTGCGGCTCTACTCATTGGTATGCACCATTTCATTACAAAAGGGGCTTGCAGAAATGGTAAATGTTTAACAATTATTCAAAATACTTAACATCTGGCACATATGCCCAGGGATGAACTATGTTTATATGGTGCTTCATCAATCATGATAATAAAGAGCTTACTGTATCGTTTCATAACCTCAAGTGGGGCACGTTTTACTCCAGATTCTAGTTTAAAACCAAAAGGGCAATAAGTGATTTGGCAAGTGAAACAATCTGAAAGGGATACAAATTCTACAGATAAGGAAAACATACCCCCAAATCCAGAGTAACTACAGGAGCATGTAAGAGACATTACATGCACCTGTAGTTACTGCATCACCCAGTGAAAACCTATGGGAAATTCATATTGGTATCCAGAGTAAATTGTTATTACACTGGAGCAACGACTCCCCGTAGTTACTCTGGATTTTGCCCATTGTTGGGAAATGTGTATGTTTCTGTGCCAGAGATCATGTGTAGTGCTCTCCCATTCTATCCATGGCTTCAAATTAATTTTTCATCTTTCAAATGAAAACACCTTCCTTACTTTCCTTCTAAGCTGAAGGGAGAAAAGATACAGAAAAATGGGATACATCTCTGGGATAGAGGTAGCAGAAAAGGGGTTGAACATTATTTCAAGCTGCCAACCATATCCAATTCTAGAGTCCAATTCTATTAAAATTTTCTAATATATAGTTAGCATATTAAGAGAAGTAGAGAATTCTCTAACATAGGGAATTAGAGTCCAATTCTATCAATATTTTATCAGCACTAAATCCCACTAATTTCAGTAGACGTAATTTTTCGAAAAGTGTCCACATCCATAGACTTAGCTTGGGAAATTGACATCTAGAGTAAGAGTACTCATTCACACACCAGATCACAATCTCTATTTTTCCTGCTCTACCAGCAGTTATGTGAACAGTTATGTGAATGAGCCACATTTATGATAACAACATACAAACCACATACTTGTTTGGCACACGTGAAGGTATGGTAAGTCTCTTTATTTCAAGCTTAATTCAGACCAAGGCATAAATTGTAACTTTGCCATGTACTTGCCCACTGTCTGATTTTGTCTGAATATTTTAATGATTTGGATATTAAATGTAATCAACAGAAAATCCTTCTGTTCAGTGAATAGCTAAAACTTAAAGCTGAAGGAAATGAAATGCTAAATATGAAGACAGCAAACTTGCGCAATCTCTGCCCACAGTAGTTGAATTGGCAGGTTTACTTTTGTCCTGTAACAAAAAGGCATTAAGAAAATGGAGCAACACATACAAAAGTGTATATAGGTATTCCATAGGTTGTAGTGGCCAACATTGTACTCAAGTGGATGCCAAACCCCATGGGCCAGATCCTCCCCTTGTTCTGCCTTCCTCACCTTAAAAAGTTCCTCTTCCCTCTCCTGTACTCATTACTACCTGTGCTCGCCAGCACTGGGACAAGATGAATGAATGAATGAATGAATGAATGAATGAATGAATGAATGAATGAATGCTACCTTGATATAGCAATTTTAAGCAATATGCTCCATCAATATATAATCCTTTCAAAAACATGTATTAATGTGACTGGATAGGTCATATATCAGCAGCGATGTAGAAGGGCCATTTGAACCAGCATCTATATGAGTAAGCCTCACCATGCTGATAACGTGGATGGAGGGAGGTGAGCTCATGGACTCAGGCAAAAAGCATAAAGAGACAAATGGACAAGGTTTTCTCCAAAGCAGCCCAGAGTGATGATGGATGGCAGAGGTAAAAAAAATAAGTAAAAATCTATATGCAGCTGAACCATGACCACTTACATTGTCATAGCTAAACCAGCAGAAGGAACTAGTGATGGGTGAATCCCTTCTTGTTATATTTGGAAGTGGGCTTGAGAAATACAAACTCTTCACTTAGAAAATTGCTTCCCTTTTTTCAAATCCCATGCAGTGGCTTGTTCAAGTTGTTATCTCAGTTATGTCTATAGAAGCACAATAGGGTCCAATTCATTTCACAACCACTCAAAGCACAACACCTCTCTTCTGCATTTGTTTGCTTGCTTGCTTTCCCTCTCTAGACCCTTCTCCTGGTTATCCCAGCAGGAAAAAGAATGGATATTTCTCTTCCCTCTCTTCTTTACCACTTACCCTACTTCTGCGATTGCATGTCAGACATATGGACCATTAATTGTAGTTAATGGCCTAAAGCCCTGTATTATAGGTAATTGTGTACCACTCAATGAACACTCAAGAAAACAGATATAGGAGAATGAGCCACTTTATTAACAACATTCAGGAAAGTGAGATAGAGATACTGAGACCTGCTGCTCACATGGTAATGAAGCATCTGTAGTGTAGAGGCTGGATCAATGACCTGTTTGTTGAAAAGAGGTATATAAATGTTGTTTGATTGATTGATTGATTGATTGATTGATTGATTGATTGAGAGGCACTAATATCTGCCCCTCGGCTGAGTGTGCACCAACCTGACTGAACGTCCTGCCCCCATTCAGGCAGCACAGCTTATTCTTTCAACCAACAAGGGGCTGGGATTTTCTGGAGTAGGTCCCTATAGAGCTCACCCTGCTCTAGTTTCTGCACCCAACTCCCCCACAGCTGGATGAGGGAGGCTTAAGTGTTCCTTGGCAGGCCAGACAAACTCCGATGTTGGGTTTGGCAGCTCATAATCAGCATTATTTTGGATTCTCAGAATTCCTCTATCTGGTCATACTCGGATCATGTCTGGCAGCATCAGTAGTGACAGGATTGCAACTTGATAAACTGAGCTGTGTATCAGGATTTTCCTGCTTCACACCTTACCTTTGCCATGCATGCATTCACTGGGTGACCAAGGCAAGCTGCATTACAGTTTCATGTGCAAAAATAATAATTTCTTATACAGAGTTGTTGCAAAGAACCTATCAAGATAATCTACTGTATATGAACTTCTGGGCACACTCAAAAAGCACATTTCAATGTCAGAGCCCAATCTGATAATTTCCTCTGGCATAGTATGTCTTTGTGCGAAGAGATGCTGCATTATGTACTATAATAGAGACGGGGGAGACTGGGAGGCTTGGAGGATAAAGGGAAAATATTTTCCATAAGCCTCCTGATTGCCAATGGTTCTAGTCAGATTTGTGCCAGCTCTTTAGCTGGGGTGTCAGTGATAGAGACATGCCAGTGGATGTGTCAGCTGCTCCTAATGGGTGTAACCAGTGGTGGGCTCCAGCAGGTTCGCACCTACTCTATAGAACCGGTTGTTAACAAGAGATAGTACATATAAAGTTTAAAAATAGCCATTTAAAAGTGGCTGCCAGATGGACAGAGAACCGGTTCTTAATTTCTTTGATGCCCATCACTGGGTGTAACAGATCATCCACATGTACACCACTACTTCCTTCTTCTGACACATCTCCTACCATTCCCATTCCATGCCATTCTGACCTCTTCTTGCCAACGTACCTTCATTAGTGGATTTCCTCTCCCATCCCTGAGCACACAGAGCTGCTCGGACCTCTCTGGAATGGTCTAGGAGCATGCAACTTCATGCACTTCCAAAATGCCATTTGTGATGATTGTGAAGCATCTACTGGGCTGTAAAGCATTTTTGTAAGGCATCCATGTGAACTGTTTGACCAAGAGTCAGTCATAGTCAAAGTGCTTCATAGAGAGGTATGTGAGTATGTATAACAGAGCTGTGTGCTCTTGCACACATCCAGGAGCAAGATGGAGGGGAAATCAGTCCAAAAATATCCCCAGGCAGTCCTTTCCATTTCAAAAGGTTAGTTGGTTCCCTTTGATGAGCTGTAAAGAAAAGTTTCAAACTGGCTGCCTGGAATGATTTCTGAAGTTTCAAATGGACCTTTTTAAAAATATATAGTGAGTTACGTAATACTGATTTGACTTTTTTGTGTCACCCATCATGAAGTTATTTTCAAGTTGGATAAAAGGACAACTGGTCAGCTGACACGTCTTTCTCTTTACACTCAGTGGCATAGTAACTATCAATAGATTCACTTGTTTTCCCTCACAGTTTGCATTTTCTTCTCATTATGCAAGAGGCCTCAACTGCATGAATTTGAAATATATAAAAATGGTTGAAGCTTGGCACCTGCAAGCATTCTGTTCCAGGATCCTCCATGGATTCTGATCTTCACATTAAACAAAACCAATTAATCATCATCATCATCAGCCATTTAAAGGTAGCCTTCTTGCCGTCGTAAAGTGGCAGACAATCAGTTAACCTCTCTCTCCTCCAGGGCTTAGAAGAGCTCTCAGATTCTACATTAGAAGAGCTTTGTTGCAGCTTTGCAGCAGGTCCCCCCTTCCCCTGGAGAATGCATAAAATGCAAAGCTATTGGGAGAGGATTATCACTTTTTATTATTTTGCATTCACTCCTGCAGGGGGAAGGGATGAGTCTGCACCCAGCTGAAACAAAGTTCTTCGAAGGCCTGGAAGTGAGAGGGAGGTTGACAGATTGCCTGCTTGCCATATTAACCATGGCAAGCAGGTTTTGTGCCGCAGAGGACATTTATCTTTTAATTTAAATGGCCATCCACATTCATGCTAGGATAAAATTGGGAGTGAAAAATGCGCTGATAATTAGATTATACCAGTAAATCAAAGTGTTAACTTTTGTAAGTGAGTTGCAGCTGAGTAGCAACATATTGAGTTGCCAAGTGTGTATTTTTTTCTAGTGCATACTTTCATATGCAGAAAAAAAGTTTATGCTGTATGCCTTCTGTTTTTGAACTCTTCAGTGTTATGGATTTTCACAGACCCTTTAGGGCTCTTGTCTAACAAATGTTATGATAATGAAAAGGCTATGTACCATTCGTTCACAGAAATCAACAATGTTATTACAAAACAGCTGGTTGAACGACAGGATAGAGCTACAAAATTGGCCTCAGGTATGTGGCTACTGAGAAAGGAGCAGCTAAACAAGGAACTGTGCTGAGGGAAAAACACAGTGGCAGCTGCACTGGTGAGAAGGGCCCTAGGGTATAATGATAGAAGACTAAACAAAACCGTTTTCTTAAAATAAAACTACACTGAGAAGCTCACAAAGCTATCAGGAGACTGAGAGGACATGCCAATGAAAATGAACATAGGAGACTCCCCAGAAAGTGACAGGTATCTGCAGGCCTAAAGGTCAGCATAATAAGATTATAGAAATACTCATAACAGTCCACAGTTGTCACTCGCAGAGGTCCAATATAACAGCGTTCATCGGTAAAAAAAATCATCCCTCTCTCTAGCATCTCATCTTCCCTTATTTTCAGTGGATAGCTGCAATGTTGACAATTGGAATGTTCACAGTTCCTTCTCCTCAGCCTGCTTGACTGACACTGAATGTTTCCAGGAGATGCAGACACCTCCAGGTGAAGGCATTTATGTCGAGAGAAGATGTAAACCAGCCAGCCATGGACAGGATTTTCAGGTTTCATTCTGAAAATGAGTGCATATTCCATTAAGCAATTGCATCCACTTTCAGTTCCTTCTTTATCCTCTCCCCTTTAAGACATGTCAATAAATAGAAGCATACATTGGAATGCTTTTGTGCACTTCAATCTTTCTTCAACATTTGTGATTATGCCCTATCCACAGAGAATTTTGTGATTTTACACCAGAAAAAAGCAATGGCAAAAGCAATGCTAGTTGCTGGCAACGTGGAAGTACTTGAGACCTTAATATTGTGCCAAACAACATTATAAAATATAGAAGCGTTTGCAACC
This sequence comes from Cryptoblepharus egeriae, assembly GCA_030015325.1. Lineage (NCBI taxonomy): Eukaryota > Metazoa > Chordata > Lepidosauria > Squamata > Scincidae > Cryptoblepharus > Cryptoblepharus egeriae. Next base: position 120,633,838 of record JAREYC010000003.1, on the reverse strand, counting down.
AAGAGTACTTGTTCTACAGCCAGTGCCTTCAGGAAGAGGAAAGGCAGTGCTTGTAATTAATTCATTTCCTATGACCCTTACTCTGTAAAACTGCACCTTGACTCCACTCTAGTTCTTGGTCAAAACAAAACAAAAGACAGAATAACACCCCCCCCCCCAGTATTCAATTTGAAAAATGTATTATTTTTCATTGGTTGATTCCAGTGATGGAAAAATTCAGTGGGGCTTGATTCAAGACAAGTCTAGAGTCACCACCTCCTGCAACTCAACTTGATTACAGAAATACTATAACAGTCATAACAATTTTGATTCTGGAGTTACTGAGCCTGCAATCCTAATCTCCAGTTAGGCCAGCAAAAGCCCTGGCATAAGTCCTGTGCTGACCAGAAAAGTGCCATACAACACTTCTGCGCCACTCCTTGTGGAGGTTAGGCTGGTGCCCAGGCATACAGTGACCTCCCCACACCACCATGGGAAGACATGCCAGGTGAGTTATGCCAGCCTGTATTGTTTAGGATTGCACTTTTAGCAACTCTAAAAGACTTAAGGTGAGTTACCCTCCCTGTGGCTCTTTGTGTCTTTTTTCTTTTTTGGGGAGGGGAAAAAGGCATGACTGTTGCATTCCATGTGTCTCAGAGTCTTGAAATACCCCCTCCTGCTATGCCCATATGGAAACATGGCAGGAGTGGTGGGAAGGACTGTGAGACAGCAGAACAGAAGTGGCAAGTGGGAGGAGGAGGACTACACACAGGACGACCCAATAATTGGCAACTCTACTCAGAAGTAGTTCCATTCAATGAGGGTTCCTGTGCCATGTCACAACAGAGATTACAGAACCATTGGAGGAAGTGTGACTGCTACGAACCTCCCCTGCCTTTCCCCTCCTGTTTTTTCCTTGCTTATGAAGCCACTCATAAAACAAGAACACCCTTGGCTCCTTCTCCTTCCCTCCTTTAGCTGAAATAAACATCAAACACTCATCCTGCAATCTTAAACTATCAGAAGATCTATAGAGATTTTAAGAGAAAAAAATATTATTTCTTACCTCTCCCAGGCCTCCTAATAGTCCCTGTCCCACGATTAGAGGATTGTGTCCTTGGAACAGCTACATCATTGTCAGTGATGGAGGCTAGTGTTGAGCTCTAAATGTGTAGGAAGAGGCCCTAACATAAAGACCAGTTTTCTCTGAAACTAGCAGAAAGAACCCACCATTGCAGGAGTGAAATTTCCATAATATTTGTGGGCTTGGGGCACTGGTGGGTACCACTGGGCAATGGCACCGGGTGGCAGGTGGCAGACAGGCACTGACAGGGTACCAGAGGACAATGGCAGACAACAGCAGGAACTGGCAGGGGACCAGGCATTCCTACTGAATTATTTGGCAGAGGGCAGCAGTGGGGAGCGAGCACCAGTGGGCAGTTGACACTGGGCATCCTTATTGGGCACCACTGGGCACAACCACACAATAGGCAGTGAGCACCACAGTGCAGGTGCTCTGTGGATGCACAGGGCATCCTTAGTAGACACCAGGCACCATTGGGGAGCGGCACCACTGTGGAGTGGGCACTACCTGCGCCCAGCGGACACCATTGCGCAACAGGCACGAGTGGGCACCACCAGGTTTCAGAGGCCAGTGAGCACCAGACATCCCTACTGAGTACCAGGCTTCTTTATCAGTTACCATAGGGCATTGGGCATCACCAGCCACCATCATTTAGTGAGTAGAAGGCACCACTGGGCAAACTTATTGGGCACCACCGTGCTGAAGGCAGGAGTGAGCAGTGGGCACCACAGAGCACCACCTGGCAAACTTACTGAGCTCCAGACATCCCTGCCAAGCAACAGGCACTGAGCACTACTGGGCATCCTCCGCAGTAGGTGACAATGATCACTGGGCACCACCTGGGACCAAATCAGTTCTTACTGAGTTCTTACATCACAGAAGGAATATGTTCCCCAAATTTCATGCATCTAGGTTGCAGGGCTTGGAGCTGGGTTAAATATAGGTGCAAAAAAAAAATATAGTGCCTTTTCACCCCTTAGAGGTTAAATGTCCAAACATTGTTTATTAGTGGGTGATCACATCATGGAAGAAATACTGTTCCTGAATTTCATGCGTCTAGATCCAGGGGTTGGGGCAGGGTGTTGATCAGTCAGTGATTCTTAAATGTAAAGTATAGGGACAAAAATGTGTTGTGCTCTTTTTCACCCCATTCTGGTTTGAATTTCCAAAAAATGGTTCTTATTGGGTGCCTCCTTTAGTGTGTAAGTCAGACAGTCAGTCAGTGACTCTTGAATTTTATATATATCGATTTGTGGTTTGGAACCCATTTGGTGGATCATGATATCATTTTTGGCAGGCCCCGCAGGGTGTTCAATAAAAACTAAGGTGATGGAAAGATCAGATAATTAATCGCACCAAGTCCAGAAGCTGTTTAAAAAACCAGAAACTGTAATTGTAACTGCCCTGCAAAGAAATGAGCTCCTGCAGTTTGCAAACTTGTGTAAATGTAGGTAGATAAACATTTGAGCATCTTTTTTCTATTTCCCCCCCCCCCCCATCAAGACCATCAAAGTCCATCAAAGACAAGCATTAGTGATGGATGGTCACATAACTAAATTTCTCAAGCTTTGATTGGATTGAAAGGTTTGGTTTACTAGTTTTTTGCTTTTTTTTGCAAACAGACAAATATTATTTGTAAATAAATGAAACATTTTTTTACAGATCACCTTTTTCATAATGTATTGCAAAACTATGTGTGTCCCAATAGTATGTCATTAAAAAAGCTTTTAAAGTTTGGAGAACATCTGCTTGCCACTTCACCTTGTTATTCCTGACATCCTGTGGATCAGGGTCATTAATATGCTCAATTCTTTTCAAAAGCACAAAGGTGGTTTTCCATAACCTGAAGGATTTTCAAGTTGTTTTGCCTTTTAATCTGCGGGTGTCCTATGCAAACATACTCTTGAGTAATGTCTGGAGGTTCAGCAAAATAATAGTGTGGTATCTTTGCTTCTATGGTGAAATCCTTTGTTTGTGAGCACCATTTATTGACTAAAGAATTCATGCTCACTGACTTTCTTTGGGCACCTAACAAGAAGGTTACAGATGGTATCCACTTCATGTGACGAATGGCTTGTTACCTGGTGGCATTCGAGAAGGGAAAAGAAATGTTTTCATCAGAACACTTCCCTGCTTAACAGCTACTCAATCAAACAGAGAAAATATACCTGAGAGTCCTAAAGAAATAGATGAGTGAGACCACAATCAAGTCAAGAATTATTCATTACAGTATCACAATGTTTCCTAGACTAACATAGGTAATAGCTGCATCTTTGTGTTGAAATGTAGACAGTGAGGGATAAGGGGAAACTCTGTTCACAGGAGATAGATGAGTTTTGTTTGTTCCCTCTATCTATCTAGTAATCTGTTTAAGTTTTGCCACTTCTTGGAGTATAGAGATAAATTATCTGCTGGAAAACAGCAGAAAGGTTACAGGATCTAACATGATGAAAACACCTGCTTGTGAGTCGAATCAAATCCAGCTATATTCACATTTACTCATAAACTTATATATTACTTTCAGCTAGAATTTCTCGAGCTGCATTTTGAAAAAAAACAATTCCGTTTCAGTGGAGGAGATAGGAAGAGAATTTAGACGATTTGAATCCAAACAGAAGGAGGGTTGTGGATGTTTTTAAAACTGTGAAATGAGCTCCAGGTTTTGAGGATTGGTCAAGTTTGGCACTATGACCACACACAAAAGTGTTAGCCCACTGTGTCACCTTCACTAAGAATGGGAAGGAATGTGTCTCGTTTCTGATTCAGCCATGCTTATTCATTTTATTTTATTTTTATTCATATCCTGCCATTCTTCCTTAAAACAGGAAACTTATTCAACTTTGAATCACTACCTGATTCAACTGGTAGTGATAGTTAGTAGGCGCAATGAAATCCTGGGACCTCAACACTCCAGCCAACCCACTGTTTCCTCCACACATAGGAAGTGGGGTGGTAGGGGAGGGGAGGTGAGATAGCCTGGTAGATGATGGCTATGCCACCCTGCCAAGCAGGGTCCCATACTGTGAACAAGTCATCAGCCCCTGTAGAGGCTTGGAACAACTGCCAATGGCAACCCTGAAGGCAATTCAGCAGTGTGTAAAATGATGCAGTGATATTATTGTGCCACCATAGAACACTTCTGGATGCCACATGTTGCTTCCAGTGATGGATGACATGCTGTATGAGATGGTGACATTTGCTCTGGTGACACTTGCACACTGGAAAATGCTGCTGCTTCCACACTTTCTGTTGTGCTTTGTTCCTCTCTTCCTTTTCAAATCCAGATAGTGGAAATAGGAATGGTAAAGATGATAGATAGCACACAACCGGATAAAACGGTACAGTGGAACGTGGCATGACACCTCAAGTGCCGGAGTGTCTTAGGCTGGAATTCTCAGTGCATTAGGTTTCGGTCACAACTTAAAAATTACTCATAGTATCACCATTCAGCAATACTTGTCCTGTATAAATCATTCATGTTTTTTTCCCTATGAAATAAAACAATATCTTTGATGTCTGACAATATATGCTCCTGAATAATATGAAATCAAGATGGAAGTGTTATTCATGGGCATTTATATATTAATGGCTTATTTGGGGGGATGGACGAGTCTTCTATTAACTACGACACATTTTCTAGGCAAGATACCACTGAACAAATTATTCTATAGGAGTCCTCAAACTGCAGTACAACAACCCATCATAACTTCTTAGTGGGTTGTGACACTTTTGGTGATGCTGGAGGTCTCCCCCGGCATGCTGACCCACTCTACAGACTTCTGCAGGCTTCAGAATGGCTCTCAGTAGCCTCTATAAGGCGCTCTGAATTTTCAGAAGCAAATAAGAAATTGCTTCTGAAAGTAAGAAGAAGCTTACAAAGACTTATCAGGTCTTTCTAAGGTCTGTAGTTGATCACTGGGCTGAGAGAGGCCTTATTAATTAATGGGACTTCTGGAACTGCTGCTATTTAGAGCCATACCAGGACAAGGATGGAAGGTCCATACTGTGACTCGGGGCACAATCCTAATTAATTTAGGCAGGCATAACTCCCTGTTCTCATGGTGGTGTGGGAAGGATGGCGCATGTCTGTGCACTGAACTCACCCCAAGAATGGTGCAGAAGTGCCTTACAACACTTTTGAGACACCCCAAGCCAGCACAGATCTCGTGACAGACTAATTCGGGGTTAGGATTGCAGCCTCACTGTGTATGGGCTCTCAACGCACAATCCGGTCACAACCCATAGTTTAAGAAGTTCTGTTCAACTATAAGGAATGTATAAAAGATAGGATAATTAAATAGAAACTTGCAGATAATGCAGAGTATCCAGTAGACATGGGTTTTGAGGTTTCAGTAAGAAGCTCAACGTGGGCTTCAAGTGGGTGCTGCTTGCCTTGGGACAAACTGAAGCTACTGTATAGCATTTTCCTTCATGTTCCATAAATACTATTAGAGATGTCTTCAAAACACCTGGAAATTTGAGAGAGAGCCAATCCTTTTCAAGTTTACTGAAAGTAATTTGAGAGAGACATCACCACACTGGCACTTCTTTGTCCCAATGTTCCTTATGGTCAACTGTCTTTTAAAACATCTGCAAACCCTGTTTACCAAAGGGGATTGAGATGAATAAATGGATGATAAGCAGCTATTTCTCTTTTAAACCAATTATATGAAAAAAAAACACCAACATCTCTCTCCAGCCTAAGTCTCAAGTGTTCTGGAGTTTTCAATAGAACTGGGTGCTAGAGGTGTTGGAAGAGATAGCTAATTCCCTCACACACCAGTAAAGAGAACCTTTCAGGTCCTGTGCATTACACCATCACTAGGTCCAGTCCAAAAATAATATGATATCATGGTTAATAATATGATATGATATCAAAAATAATATGATATCATTTGCCAAACATACAGTAGTTAAGAACCAAAACTATGGTTGAGTTCCAGGCATAAGACTGACAAACCATGGTTTATGGGCAGTTTTGGTTCAGACATAAACAAGTTTATGATTTTGATAAACAATCATAAACCATTTTTGGCTAGTGTAAGTATGGTAGATTCAAATGGGTATGTTTGACCTGAACCAAGGACTCTAGGTCTGCTGCCTCTGGGATTCACACTCTGTCCCTGAGCCAATCCTGGTCCCAACTAACCCAGTGTAGCCCAGGTTCAGCATGCCACTCTTGCCCTTGCACAACCTCCTGGGTTTGCCACCTGTGGGCATGCCACCTATGCCCTTGCACAACCTCCTGGCCCACAGGATACAATGATGGATTGTAAGTTCTGCCAGCATATCCCGCTCATAATATTGGGCCATTAATTTTGTAGGATATCAGATCAATAGACTACTCAGTTGCTTTTGAAGTGGCTACCAGATCTCCATGGCCCTCCTCTGTCTTGGTACATAAACTAAAAATACATAGTAGGAAGAAAGTCCTGCCATACATTATTTTGGCTGAATTAATTGCAAAATGTATCTACACATGTAATAGGTTCTCGCTGGGTATGCATTTCTTACAGCTTTCCTTAGAGGGATGGAATTGCTCAGAAGAAGGGGTATCTAGATGTTTGGACCCAGAGGGTAGATGGTGGAGCTCTACAAAAGATCAATGGGAATCCCCTCTGCCGGTGACAGGGAAGATGGTTTTCAAAGGGCAGTTTAACAAGTGAGTCTGAGGTCACCTTTGGAACTTTCCTCAGTTTTACTAGTTAAAAACCTTGTTGACTTCATTTTTCACAGCCTGAATATTATCTGGGGATGGGAAAAACATATTTTTTTCAGACTTTGTAGGCTGATGGGAATTGTGCAGAGGTAGGCGTACTCCCTGGGGATGTGTTGATGCTTCAAGCAGATGGGGTACACAGGAATGAGTGAGTAGAAGCATATGAGAGGGGGTAAGAAGGACCAGAGATAAAACAGATGGGAATAGGAGGTGGGAATACACTAGAATTAATTCCTGTTAGAGATAAAAAGAGACAAGATCAAAATACCATTTATAATTGTCTGCTTAGAAATTAACCAGCCAAAGTAGTGTATGCTGAGTTTCATGCTGATTTAATCCACTGGAGAAAAATTGGCCAAAGAGAACAGGGATGGACAGATCATGCTCTGGCTCCAGATCAGGGTGATAGTGTACATCTGATTGCCTGTCACTGATTCAAGGGTTCTAGATCCTGGGAATACAGTATGAATAGAACAAGATGAATAATTAATAGAGACATTAATAGAGAAAATATTAATAGAGAAAAAATCAATAGAGAAAAATGGTGGGAACAGGTAGGGCTTTCATTCTCCACCACATTCACTGCCTAGTTGGTATAGGTGAGATGGATTTTGATGGCCCTAGATTAATTTATGGACCTTAGCACTGGAGTTTATTAGAGAGAAAAGGAAATTCTAAATTAGGCTATCTTCTGTTCGTGGCAGATGCAGTGTAGATTAGATCAGGGGTATCCAAGCATTTTGGCAGGAGGGCCACATCATCTCTCCGACACTGTGTTGAGGGCTAGAAAACTAATTTACATTTCAAATTTGAATAAATTTACAAAACTTTACATATAAAATGGAGTGGATTACAAGGCTTGCCCGAGGTCCAGATAGAGGGGTCATGCTGGGGGTGCACATTGAAGCTCTCCGAGGGCCTGGCTCTCAGGGCCAGGGTTTGAAGACCCCTGGATTAGATTAATAAAAGGAACCAATTTTGATGTGCACCCTTAAACAAGATCATTGGGTCCCAAATGAAGTCCTAGAAGGCTCAAAGAAGCTGCAGTGAGTTTGGGTATTACTCACCTTTACTCACCTTTAAGTACAGGTTACATCATCAGCCTTAAGGTCTCATCAGCTTTTGACTCATGAAGCGCCTTTTGCCCTCTTAAAGCTACTTCTGCCCAACATTGATATACTCAACAGGGATAAAATCTGTACACCTATAGGCTGGAAAGAGAATTATATTCAGTTATATTCATATAACTGTATAGAATACATACATACATATATGTATGTTATATTTTAGTGAACTGGAGATCACTTTGAATGATTTGCATCCTGGAGCGTGGGTACATTTGGGCTGTATGTGAACCAGTATAAAATCAGTGTTCCCTTGAAGGGATCTGCGCCACTGTGCAGTGGTGCAGATTCTTCTCCTGATGCTCAGTAATGATCCCATACACCATCACCAGATTTCACCAACAAGCAGGGACATATAGGTGTTAGAAATAGGTATAAGATATGCAGAAAAAAAATACGGTAGCAGAAGCTTTTCCAGCATATAAAAGCTCTTGTTTTGAAAATGCTAAAGTGTGGATATTTAGGATGACATTAACTGTGAACAAAGATAGAGTATTTGATTACTTTTTGATGTTTCTGGTTTTTGGTCTTCCCAAGAGTTAATTGATGCAGCTCTTTTTCATTTTCATACAAGCACCAAATCTATTCTTAAAGCTACACTGACTTGCAGAAATGTCAGTGTGAACCAGCGACAACACAGATACAGCCAGAAGTGGATAGCAGATGTTCCTGTGATTGCAGTATAAAAACTCTTAACAATCATAGAAATTATTGCTGGCAGTTTCCACTAGCAACCAGGTTAAGGTGACATTTCTCCATGTGGTGGTGGACATATTTATGGATCATATTTATGGATCAACCTGCTCATCTATGGATTTTTTTTTTAAAAAGTCCTGCATTAGCCATGCTTAGATCTACCGCCATTTCGAACAGGGGTTGGACACTGATGACACAAACCAACTTCCAAGTTGCTGTGTTGCTGGAAGCTGTGTAGAACTCAACTCTGAAGGTAAAAGCCTTCAACCCAACGTGCTCTTCCTATCCAGTGCATGGCAAATTGCACAGGAGGCATTGCCTTCCAAGCAGGGCTGTAGCCAGGATTGTAGAAGTGTGGACAATTGTTTTAGGGGTGGGGGAATTATGCCAAGTGTCTATACTGTTGTATATCTATACAATATAACAATAATTTGCATAGAATAAATGCATCTCTGTATATAGTATGTATTTATCTTCTCATTTTGCACACCAACACAATACATAGGCCTGAATCCCTATAAAAATAAAAATACAAAAGCCAAGAAAGGCCCCATATTCCATGTAATGATCCCTCTCCACCACTCCTCCCCCAGCATAGAAATCCTGCATTCAATAAACTCTAAAAGCCAAGAAAAGGCCCAGATCCAGGCTGACCATATGTCTTCTTTTTCCAGGACATCATCTGGGATTTTACCCTGGTATCCTGGAAAAGAACTTCAATGTAAATGAGCAGCATGTAGTCTTCTTGTAATTCATAAATTATGTGTAATAAATTATAGAAAAACATTGGATTCAGAGCGTTTTGGATTGAGAGCTTTTAGAAAACAAGCAAATATCTCAGCAAGAAGAACACGATGGTAGTGGTCTGTTTTTCATCACATTTGTTATTTAAAGACTCTTATGGAAGTGGGCAGTACAATACAATCAGGGTAACCATATGTCATAACCATAAAAGAGGACAAACCCTCTGAAAATATAGGACACAAAAGAAAAATGTAGGACAGCAAAACAAGCTAAAAACACTCATATAATGTATATTTTTCTATATGATTAATTTAAACACTATATTACTTACTAGCAAAAATGTACCTGCGTTGTGGGAGTAAAATTCCCCCCATACACCATCTCCCACTGCGCATCAACCTCTCACTGCATCAATCCCACTGCACATCAACCCTCCATGCACATCAACCCCCATGTGAATCATCACCCCATGCACATCAACATCCCATGCGCATCAACACTCCCCCATTTTGTATCATCCCCCATGTGCATCAACCCCCACATGCACATCAACCCTCCCATGCATATCAACCCCCCATGAGCACCAATCACCCATGCGCACCACCCCCACATGCACACTATTCCCCAATGTGCACCAACCCCCTTGCACACCAACCCCCTTGCACACCATCATCCATGCACACCAATCCCATGCGCACCAAACTCTCATGCACACCAACCCCCATGTGTACCATCCCCCATGTACATCAACACCCCATGCGCATCAACACTCCCCCACTGTGCATCATCCCCCATATCCATCAACCTCCCATACACAATACCCTGCCATGCACAATACCCTCCCATGTGCAATAATCTCCCATGCACACCAACCCCCACGCACACCGCCCTCCCATGCGCACCAACCCCCCATGTGCACCAACCCCCCATGCACACCAACCCCCTATGCACATGACCTCCCCATGCACAAGACCCCCATACACACCCCCAGGTACACCATCATCTTCTGTGCACCCTCCCTCCCAGTGAATCAGCTGGATGTTGATCAGTCAGACTTCAGTGTTGATTATAGGCCGAAAATGTGTTGCACCCTTTTTCAGACCCTTAGGGGCTAAATTTCTGAATTATGGTGGGTGTTCCCGTCAGAGAAGCAATACCCTCCCCAAATTTCATGATTTGGTCCAAGAGTTGGGGCAGAGTGTCCATCAGCTAGGGATTCTTCAATGGAAAGTATAGGGAGGAAAACACATTGCTCCCATTTTCACCACCTTCCAGTGGGAATTTCCAAAAACCAGTTTAATTCATTACATAAAATTTATGAATTACAAGAAGGCTACATGCTGCCTGCTCACAAAGAAGAGGGGGACCATAAAGATTTTGTTCCAGGACAGAGGCTAAAAAAGAGGATGTCCTAGAAAAAGAGGACATATGGTCACCCTGAATCCAACACAAATTTGCCCTTTTCGATGTAGCAGCACCAGTGTGCTTATCCTGCATACCATAGAGTGTCCTCAAGGTAAGGGGACAGTTTTGGATCACATAACCAGTGTCATCAAACAATAACAATGGTTTTGTTCCTACATGATCCCTTTTCATTTTGAAATCTCAAGCAAGAATCTACCTCCTGCAAATTCCCAGATCTCTGCTAAAGTAACAACCAGCAAAAGCTTGTCGAGAGTCTTGTCTATGCAGAATCAGATGAGTAAGTCTTGTGTGACTTCTTCAGATGCTCCTGGAAAATGACAGTATTTGCTCTTTTATCCTTTTGAGATTTATGGCACAAGAATACAAGACAAGTTGAAATTGCACAAGACAAAGACTTCAGGGTACCACTCGGAGAGGAGAGGGCAGCACAGATTGAGCATTAAATCACTATAAACAACACTTTAGAAAGTTTGAATGATATAGCCAGAGCTGATCTGTAGAGCTATTCTTTTGCTTTTTCCATTACTGGAGGCATCAATAAAATGCTGTAGCAAGAGGGAAAAAATGAATTCAACTATAAAATGTTATTTACCATCCAAGGCTGGACAACAAATGTTTCAATGCTGTTTTTTTTCTTAACACTTTTAAATATGTACTCACTGAATCACTACCTTAAATTAGGGCCCAATCCAGAGTTAGGGCAGTGAAGCTGCCCAAACTATTCTGAATCCAGAGCAGAATGTTATACTGCATCCAGAGAGTCAGGAAGCCTGGGCTGCCCTAGCTGCTCCAGGGAATGATCAGTAGGCACCAAGTGACACCAGGGGAAGGCTTACTCCCGAGGAGACCCTCTTCAGATGACTTAACAAGGAACAGCGGTGGAGTCTGCCTTATAAGGAAGCTCAGAAGATCCTGACAACCAGTAACAGCTGCAGCACGATACTCCAGTAAACCTATACCTGTAGTGGAGGGTGGATGAAAGGAAACTGCTTGGAGTGCCTGCTGTATCCTTAGATTAGAGAGTTGACTAAAACTGAGATGAAGTTAGAATGCAGTGGATAAGTAGAGAGAGAAAAAAAGTCCAAATAGCACTTGGAGGTGTAGAGCTACTTTCTGGAAAACTGGTGATGTGGGTAAGGAGGGCTCTCCTAACTACCCTATTTGATGCTCAACCTGTATACAGTGGTACCTTGCTTAACAAGTGCCTCGCTTAACAAGTGATCCACATAAGAAGCAAAAATTTCTCTAGGATTCTGCCTCACTTAACAAGCACACTGGTTGGCAGATGGGGCAGACGCACTGGCCGGCAGCCCTTTTAAAAAGTGTCAGGGCTGCCAAGTGCACCTGCCCATAGGGAAAGCAATATTTCTGCGCTGTTCCTCCTGTGGCCGGGCATCCGCTGGGCAGAGGGAGAGAAGAGCAGTGGAGAAGAGGGAAGCAGCTCAGGGCTAGCCAGTAGGGAGCAGGGGAGAGAGAGGCTCAGGATGGAGAGAAGGAGAAAGTGGGGAGACACTTGGAAAGGGTCTTGGATTAAAGAAGAAAGTGTCTTTGATTGGAGCTTCATAACCATGTCTAGCTAAAAGTAAGCCATTGTGTTAAATGGGGCTTACTCCCAGGAAAGTGTCTTTAGGATTGCAGCCTAAGTAGGCTTCATAGGATCGTGCACATTGAATGCATGTTTTGAATTCAATTCCAGTGTTTTGTCATCATTTTTACATCCAGTTAATGTTTTTATATGAATATTTTTTGGGTTCTGGAACCAATCGTCTGAATTTCCTATGGGAAAATCTGATTCACATAAAGAGCATTTCACATAACAAACATGCTTCCGAAACAAATTAAACTTGTTATGTGAGGCATCACTGTAGTTGTAAATAATGCAAATATTACAGAGATGGCTTAAATCATAATTCTTCTGAGCTCCAACTCTCCTCTGAAGGAAGAGAATCCAGGTAGCTCAGCATCCCCAGAATTTCTCATTGTTGAAGAGAGTGAGTAGCAAAATAACAAAATCTCATTCCTGGAGTAAAAACTCAGCACTAGTATTTGAGAAACGATTAAGAATTATAAGTGATATATCAAGATTTTAATTTGTATTCTGCTGTAATACAAAATGGGAGTGCGAGAGGATTGCCCTCAGTGTGTATTTTGCACAAGGTCAAAGCATCATTTTTTGCTGTGGTCTTCATTAAAGACCCACAAAGCTTTAGAAAGTTATTCAGAACACTTCCTTCTCTTTGGTCCCTCTATGTTCATGTATATGTGATGTATACATCTCACTATGAAAACATTTCAGAAGCAGAATATTTGACTGGAAAAGGATATTCAGATCATCAATTAAACAACCGTCCTTTTTGATCATTTACTTGAGAGGAGTACATTTACATTTTCAAATGTGATCATTTATTAAAATAGTTTGTGTAAAGACACTGCAAAAGGATCTGCCTTCCCTGCCACAGCTCATGCTAGCAATTACAGCTGCTCATGCTGTCTCATGAATGAATCCTAGCATTTGTTTTTGTTTCTGTCACTACTGCTCTTTTAATTTTTATTTTCCATTTTTAAAAAAATTTTGGCAAAATTTTAATTACAGGAAACTGTTTTTGATAATCGTCCCTGAGGTGAACAGCAAGTTCACATCCATATGTAAGAATTTTTAGCGTAATCCTATCCACCCGTTAGTACATGGTGGGGAACAGATTTTATTTTAGCTTTTTGGCCTTTGTTATCAGATTGCAATGAATTCTTTTAGTCTCCTCTGTTCTCTGTACTTTATCTTTTCCTTAATTAATGCCTTCAGAGAAAAACAGTTGTGTTGATCTATATTCTTCCCATGTGTGTATAAATCCCTATATTTGGGGAGAGAAAAAACAACAACGGATTCCAGTTCTGCAGATTAATACTGATGGATCTGGACCTTTGTTATGTTCATAAGAACCACTCCACTACTTTTTTCTCCTTATAAGTAAGGAAACGGTAGAGAAATGCAAGTGATTGCCAGAGTTTTTTTTGTGCAAATCAAAAAGCTGAATATTCTGACTTTTAAATGGATGTTCTCAAAGTAGTTGAGATATTGATCTAAATGCCACCAGTTTCAATGGTTTTGATAGTTTTCATATACAGATCACACCTCATTATCTACTGATTTTGGACCAACTGATTTGACACACCACTAATACTAGGGCCCACTTTTAAATGCATTGAAACTAGTGGTTAAATGTCGTTTAGCATATATATACCAGTGCATTTTGGGCTCATCAGGAGGACAATGGAGGCGCAAGAAATCTGGAAATGGGTCTTTAAAGCATTTTTCCCACTGATTTAGTATCCACTGATTTTTTTTATCAACTGAGGGTTCCAGAACAGAATCCGAATGGATTATGATGCACAACCAGGGTGACCAGATGCCAAACCTAAAATTCATGATCCCCCCAAGGCCAAAATTGCTACCACCCAGGCCAAAATTCCTCCCCCCAAGCCAAAATTCCTACCCACTTAAAAATTGTAGGACACATGTAGGACATGTTAAAATAAAGCAAAAATACTTGTATCGTTTCCTGTACTTAATTTCAACACTTTCAAAATTGAAAACCTTGTAACATGCATGATTCAGTCCCAAACATATAAAACACCTTCAGAGCAGTTTAAAGCAACAGAAGTGACTTCAATATATGTGATTCAGACCTTGACATGTAAGACGCCCTCAAAGCACTCATATATACATACACACACAAGCACGCACACATACATACACACACAAGCACACACTCACTCACTCACTCATACATACATGCACACATACATACATATACACAAGCACACACTCATACATACATGCACACACAAGCACACACACACTCACCTTCAGGCGGTAAGAGGGGACTTGGAGTGGCAGTTTGGAGAGGAGGCGACTGCGCAGCCCTCTCACTGGAAGGGATGGCTGGCAAGCGCAGGCAGCTCTGGGGCCTCAGCAGCCGGCCCCAGCCTCCCATGGCCACCCCGCAGCCTGTCTGGGAAGGGATTTGGAGTAGAGCCTTGGTCAGAAGCAGGCAGGTGGAGCTCCCGCCCCCCTCTTTATGCTCTGGGAGATCTCCAGAGCAGCGTGCAAAGCCAAAAATTGCTGACGGGGCTAGGCCTGAATCCCAGAGAGGCCTAGGGGTTTTGCAACCCCCAGGGTGGTTAGGGAAATCCAAGACCACTCCAGGGAATCCTGGACAGATGGTCACCCTGTGCACAACCTGCAATTATATTTAGTTTTGGATACTGTTTAATAAAGCACATAGATGTATTGGGGATTGTCCAGTGAAAGGGACAGTAATCATTAAAGTTGCAACAGTCAGGAATAAGCTGCATTCATTCCATGAGTGAGATGAACATGGGGCATAGCCAGTGGGACATGCACTGCATCCTGGGGTGAACTGGCCGTCACGGAGGCCTCCTGAAAGTAAGGGAATATTTGTTCCTTTACCTTGGAGCTGCATTGTGGCTGCTTTGGTGCTGTATGTTTAGATCAGAAATTGTGATAAGGTTTATAGCCCTATACTAGCAGAACAGATTTGTCTGTACGTATATGGTACCCCCGTCTCCCTGTGGTATTAAACTGAATGCACACACTTGTGCACGTCATCAAACAAATTGTGACACTCTTTGTACGTATGAATGAGCATGAAATATTTTGCCAGAACTTAACCCAAAGACTTTGACAAGCTAAAGGATTTACCCTTGGGATTTATGTTAAATAATTTAACACATTAATGATATTTTAGATTTGGGTTGTTGAACACAAGCAAGGAGATTATTTAAATGAATATTTCATTTTTATTCACCTTGCCAGAAGAAAGAACGAGTTTTTAATTGCCAGATAATATAAAAGGTTGGGTAAAAAAATGATGGGGAAGAAAGTAATTTAAAGCATTTTGTTAGGAAGAGAAATGTGTTGTTCATATCTTTGCATTCTCAGACAGGGTAGATAACTTAATACGCAATCATTATATGCAAACCAAGTGTAGGAAAGCATGGACTGAAAGACATTAAAGCATTGCTTTTCTGAAGCACTAGCAACATGGTTAAAGTAATAATGTGTTTTCAAAGCATGGACTTCGTTTTTGAAAGAACTTGTTATCTATCAGGATGTTCATCAGGATGACAATAACAATATGCAGCTTATGCTCTTGTGCCAGATTCTAATTCGATTCCCAGGCTGTTCAGTTTTGTGCCACCAATTGAGGTGCAGGTCAGAGAAGCCCCATTGGGACTGTAATGCATCACCCCAGGAAACCTGGCCTATTTTCCTGGTGACTGAGAAATATAGGCAACCATTAGCGTATGGACCAGGTTTGGCCACTTAGAAATATTCCACTGACCTTGGTTTCAGTTCTATTGACCTTGATTTTTCTCCTTAATATCTGTCCCACAGAAACATTTTTTTTAATTCACCCAGTTTGCTTGTAGGTGCAGAACTGCATATTTATTATTCTGTTCCTGATTTGTGGGAAGGACCTTCAGCATATCCAATTTCATCTTCTGATACAAGTCTGCTGATACAAGAAGTTGTTGACCACAGATAGTACTGCCCACTCTGTTAAAAACCTATTTATTTGTAAAAATTGCATTCATTTTGTAATTTATATAGGCTGTTCACATTATTCCATTTATTTTCATTAATGGAAACATATGCTATGTAGACACCAGTAGTGGACTTTTTTTGTTTTTTAAAAGTTTTTTATTTATTTTAAAAAGTGCTCAAAGAGCTTCTCTTCCAGCAGCCACTGTTTTGCTTTTTTCTACAATAACCCAAGGCAGCATCATTCCATGGGACTATGACTGTGAGCACAATCCTAACTATGTCAATGCAAAAGTAAGCCCCATTGTGTTCAACGGGTCTTACTCCCAAGAAAGTGTCTTTAGAATTGCAGTCTGTGTTAGGAAAACATGGTGATTATGACAAAAATAGAGCAGCTCCAAAAGTTTTTCCTTCAGGACAATGGCAAGAAGAATCTGGGGCATTATGGGGAAAAAAACAAATAGTAGCCACCAGAAGATGAGCACTTCCACTGTTAAAAAGAGGCTAAAATACACAAGTGAGCCTGCTACTGCTGGCGCACTATAAAGTGAGCTTCCTATTTAACAAAAGCAAATGGAATTCTGAAAGAGCCAAATCACTCATAACTCTGATGACATTCGTTTTGGAAAGGAATTGGAATTGCAATTATGTTCATTTTTCCCCATTTCTTCTGAAATGAATGCATCAT
Organism: Cryptoblepharus egeriae; assembly: GCA_030015325.1. Taxonomy (NCBI): domain Eukaryota; kingdom Metazoa; phylum Chordata; class Lepidosauria; order Squamata; family Scincidae; genus Cryptoblepharus; species Cryptoblepharus egeriae. Next base: position 120,616,816 of record JAREYC010000003.1, on the reverse strand, counting down.
TAAATGGGTGAAATTAAATGGGTGAATGCATCACTGAATGGGTGAAACAGCCAGCCTGATCAAACCCAACAAACATGAATCGATTCACCTGATGTCGCAAGCAGAGTGCTTTGCCAGGTGAGGACGTTCTAGTGAGCAAGCCAATGGTGGAGGAACAGGATGTAGTGATGGCATACAGACTCAATGCATTCAAGATGGGATTGGAAAAATTCCTAGAGGAAAGGACCAACACAGGTTACATTTTCTTTAGGGTGTAGGGTGTGTATTGTTTAGACAGACAGACAGACAGACAGACAGACAGACAATAGATAGAGAGAGAGAGAGAGAGAGAGAGAGACAGACAGACAGACAGACAGATATGCCAGATGCATCAAAATGCCAGATGCAGGGGAAGACCTGGATGCAGGTGTCTTGTGTGCTCTCTGAGACATCTGGTGGGTTGTTGCAAGATACAGGAGGGTGGACAAGGTAGGCTTTTGGCCAGATCCAGAGGAGGTTCGTCTTATGTTCTTAAGTAACTTCATTGAGGGTGTATGATTAACTTGTACACAGAAATCAGTGGTTCAGCTGGGGCTGAGATTGGTGCTAGATCTGATATAAATTACAGAAGGAGTCCTACATATAAGGAATGAACAAGAATAATTTTTTTTAAAATACCATGAATGAAAACTGGTAACATTTTAATAACTTTAATGAAACCAATAAGGATAAAATTTGGCAACAGTACTTGAAACTATTAATCACAGAAAATCTTTAAATATTCATTGAGCTTTAATTCCTTGCTTACCGTAAGTGACTTTCCAAAAATGCAGAGGTCCAATACCTTCCTCTTTCCACTCCTCTTAGGGAATTATCAGAAATTCATGTTTTTTCAGGTGATCTTAACATTTTGACCACTTAAAATCAATGCCAAGGAATTTTTACCACACAGAGAAACTATAGACCTACAGAGAACCCAGTGTATATAGTAGGTATAAAACAATCGGAGCCTTAAAGATATTTTATGAGCTCAGCTGATCTTTATCTCAATGGCAACATTGTAACTATTTAAACTTTTCATGTCTGGCGCATCAGTTTAAAAGGGCTTTCATATGTCAGATCAAATGCTGAAGATTTTGTTCAGGGTTATTTACAGTTATTTATTTTACTGTCTGCACTACAGATGTGCCTCAACCTCTGCCCAAGACACAATGAACAATTTTAAGAGGCACTTTCCTTCTGGAGGAAATATTTAAATCCGTCATTAAACCAGCTTAAAAAATGTCTCCTTTACATTACAGGATGGTAAGTTGGTCTTGGTTTTATGCCACTGTACAACACAGTGTCCCACCTTGGCCACAGTGGGTGGTCCAATATGGGCATGTATAGACAATGAATTAAGGATGGGCATAGCAATCAGGAAGAGAGCACCAAAGGCAAAAAGTTTGGCTAAGGATGGACCATGAACAGGTACCTCATGATACCGATCAAACGTCAAAATCAGAAGATACAGTCCGGGGCAAGCTGGTGGTTGCGTACTTGAAAAGTCAAGGTGAAGCAAGGTAGAGTGAGGGTGAGTCAGTGAACTTCATTAGGATGCAATCCTATTCTCCACTTAGACCTAAGCCCCAGCACTAGTCCTGTACTGGCCTGGGAATGTCACAGAAATGTTGTAAGACACTTCTAGGGGAGGGTTAGGCCAGTGCACAGACATGCACTTGCTTCCCAATTTCACCATGGCAATGGGAAGATGGATGAGTTGTACTGGCCTAGGTTAGGATTGCACCCCTAGAGACTCTAGCACCAGTTGGCCACATTCCTATCACAAGATGAGTTTTCTTGCCCAGTCCATCGATTTGAAGGTCTACTGGGACTGCTGCCAAAATGATTCCTAAACTAGAGGAGACACTTGGTAATGAATGCTTAGTACAAGATTCCAAGTGACTCCTCCAGAGATGGTAAAGCTCACTAATATAAAGATCAAGTACTATTTTGTAATTTCTATTTAGTTAACTACTACGATTCAATTAATCAAGTCTGCACATGTTTGTAAAAACGTTCTTTTAATTTCCAGATTTTTTCTTTCTAGATTTTCTGTTGCTCTGGATCTTCACTCTACTTCTTTGTACAGTCCATTGACTTATCAGCATCATCTCTTTTAATGGAGACTCCTGGGGCATAGACCAGGAAGGAGGATGGGAATATCATGGTACACACATAAATCTTCCCTTTCCCTCCTATCCTGGACTTCTAATTGATCCACAGTCTTCCCTGAATCCTCACCTGTGATAGTGGGGGACAGTGATAGTGGGGGACAGAGGCAGTTCAGAGGGCTGCTGGTACCATATGCACTAGTTCTTCCATGGTACTGGCCCAGGACTTATGGTGGCTGACTGCAAGATCTGCCACCCTAAACTCAGCATAGGATTGGACTGTCTGGCTGCATCTTAACTCCAGTTAGGCTGGCATAAGTCCTGACACAAGTTCTGTGCTAGAACTGGGGGTGTCACAACAGTGCCATAAGGCACTACTGTGCCGCTCCTGGGGGATTAAGCAAGTGCACAGCCTCACTTTGGAAACAGGGAGAAGGTGAGTTATGCCAGCCTAAATTGGGTAGGATTCCGTCCTCAGTAACCTAACTGTGGGTGGCGCAAGTGGTTGAGATGCTCTGCCTGTTAACCAGCAGGCCAGGGTTCGAGACCCGGGTCGGTCCCACAAGACAGGGTGAGCTCCTTTCCTTAGCCCAGCTCTGCGACACCAGCTGGATCCAATCATATTGGCTCTGCCTTTCCATTGGACTAATTCAGTGGCGTGGAGAGGGGGGATTTGCTGCTTGGGTAACAGCCTGTCCTCCATAACAATCTAACCCAGGCTTTCATGCTTTGCATGCAGCGTATGCAGCGCCGAGCATGATGCCATAGTCTTCCAAGACTGATGGAGGCCTGCTTTAACCTAAGTTGATATATTGCATACCAATACACTAGCTCAATAGTTAATGGTAGAAAGCTTTTATGATGCTAGGTACCCTAACATTTGCCCAGCCACCTGGACATAAGACATAGCTATGTATCCTATCCAGTGATATCTGTATTTATTTTATTTACTGGAGAATTTATTGATATTATGTCAGACTCAGACCTTGAAAATCATGATTTGGTGTCCACTCACCCATTTGGTGTCCACTCACCCTGGAGCTGATAAGCAATACCCTACCTAAAGTTCTTTAACCATAATATAAAGTCTGAACAAAGTCATTTACATCATACAACTATATAGAAATATTGGTTCCCAAACTTTTTAGAACTGAAACCTACTTTTTAAAATGATATTCTATCAGGACGCACCTAGGTTTTTGAGACCAAATATTTAGAAAAAAAAATACTGCTACATATTAATAACCAGAAAAAAGATGCTTGAACATTTTATTTCCTATATTAATACAAGCTTGCAAACTGCAGGAGCTGAGATCTTTGCAGGGCAATTTAAAGCTATCTGATTTTTGAACAGCTTCAGTATTTCAGGCAATTATCTGATCTTTTCATCATCAGTACTTTCATTGAGGCTCTGTTTTGGGCTTCACAACCCACCAAAATCAAATCGCATCCCTCCTAGTGGGTCCTGACCCACAGTTTGGGAACCACTGGTGTAGAAGAATGAAATAAAAATTATAATGTTGCCATTCATAAAATTTCTAATACATATTAAATATTGGTTGGTACCTATCTATTTTCCCAGTGCAACCTCATTTTCTCCACAGTACTGGTTGCATCACTGCTGATGGGCTAGACAGGAGAAATGGTTTGTATGTTCCCAGCAAAGCAAAACTCATCATATAATCATATCATGGGATCAAGAACCTCATACAAAATTTCCCCAAAGGGGCAGACAGGAGGAAATCTGGTATCAGCCATGCCTGAATTCCTTCAGTTTAAGTCCCAGTGCAGGTTATCTAGTGGTTCCATTCAATACTTCTCATGAGTGTTTTCCCATTGGCTTTTCTTTTGAGCATTGTGTCCATTTTTCAGATCTGAACTATTATTTAGCCAAATGCAAGATACACATAGTAAAGTCATGTATTGCTTTATGGGATAAGGAATCTGAATTCATATCCCCATTTTATGCCATCATTTCTGGATTTCTTAACACTTGACAGTCTGTGTGCATGTGTGTTCTCAAACAGTATGGGGCCCTGAGTACCATTAGGGCACTGAATCAGGAAAAATCCTAGTAAATGTCCTGGTTTTAGGATCTTACTGTCTGAAGCCACACTAAAATACAAATATGATTTAGCACAGGAAATACTGTAAAATATTTATTTGATAGTTCATGTCTCAGTTTCGAAGTACTGCCTTTTCACCTATCAGATGAAACATTTGCAAGGAAATGCAACATTGGGTTGATAAAATGACTTCTTACTTATTTATTAACTCTTATTATGGAGCCACCTTTTCAATCAAGGCAGGTAGTGGTTACAAAGTCAATTCTATAATGTTGGAAGACATGATAAATTACTGTTTTTTCAGGCAGTTCTCCTATTTAACTCCTGGTTAGCATTAAGAGAACTTTACAGTAAACAATAAATCACTTTAAAAATGAATTAATGGAGTTGTATCCAAAGTCAACAGGCAGTTTTTTTCCTCATCCAGCAAGGCTTCCCTACCCCATCTCTTTTGTCCTCCTTCCCCCAGGCCTTGCCAAATATGCTCATGAACTTTGGGGGACTCTATGGTACTATGTGTGGGTCTGGAAGTTAAGGAAATGAAGTAAAGAAAGTCATAATTAGGGAGGCTGACTTGTGCAAGCAGAAACACCTTTCTTCTTGATCCATGGACAAGTGGCACAAAAATAAGTTATAAGCATTGATCTGGAGACTTAGGCTAAATTCTCCCAAAAGAACTGCAAGCAGTTAACTGCTTTGCCTTTGTAAGGTCTTTGCCTAAATACATCTTTAGGACTAGGTTTACTGTCTACTCTACTAGATCTATCCCTCCTTCGAAATTCTGCAGCAGAAAGTCAAATGATAGGTCCTCAGTGTAGAAAATGCTGCTGAAGCATAAAATAGCGTGAACATGGCAAACATTATTATCTGGCAAAGATTGCCCACGGGCACCACGTTTATCCCTCTTATTCCATTATGTGCTTTGCAGTGCACTTTTCCTGCTTCCTATTTTTTTCTTAGCCAAGTACAGTGATCTGTAATAAAATATGAACAATACTTTAAACTCATATATTCAGCAATATATCAGGCTCGCTATGCCTGTAAATACTTTTCATGATCCTGACATTTGAAAAATATGCCACCATAGGGACTTTGGACTCCCTAGGAGAAAGGAAAATTGTCCAAGATTGCAGGAGGCTGATGTTGTATGTGGTCAGTGCTGCATGCTAAATATCGTGGGCTAAAGACACAGAAAAGCAAACCGAAATCCAGAGCAGATGTGTTTATTATGAGGGGTAACCTGAAAGACATGCAAAGTGCTTGTCATAGTTGTTGAATCAGTTGTTGGCTATTATGAAGCAGATTACAACAGTGTTTCATTGCCGGTGGTGTTTGTACCAATGATGGTACTTGAGGTGGTGTTCTGTGGTACTCAAGTTGGTGGTACTTGAGGTGGTGTCCGGTGGTCCTCAAGAAAAGGGGCTAAGCAATTTTTTTGAAAGATGTTCCGAATCCGGATGCCACCATCTAAAAGTCCCTGCGTCACATGCCCACCATCACACCTCTGTCAAAGAAAGTATCTCTCGTTGGACTGGTTTAGCTGACAAGCAGGATCATAATAATAAAGATACAATTGGTCCAAATAACTTGGTACCAAAATATGCAGAAATTTAAATTCTGCACTTTTGTATCTTTGTGAATGGAGGATCGAAAAAATGGTCAGCTATATTTTATAAGGCTGCTGTGGATATATTACTTTCAGGAAAGTCTGAACGTTTTGCTGGGTCTTCCAAGTGCATCCTTTACCTTCAGATGTGTTCTTATGAAGTCACAATTCAATGGAACTAGAAAAAAAACATAAGGGATGAAAGGTATTAAGCTCTAAATGGTATTTCCCTCACCTGTTGTTTACTGAATTACAAAGAGTTGCCTTCTTAACACCTTAGATAATGGAGAAGGCCTGGTTATTTTACATCATCCAAGATGTTCATTGTTTGAACTAAACTGAGAAAGACAAAAGGTGGAGTGAGACTGAGAAGCAAGGATTACAATTCACAAATCCCTTTGAAGAGCTTCAGGCTTAGGAAAAAAAATCTTCTTTTAACAGCAGACATCACCATGTCGGCAACATCCAGGAGCACTTAAATAAATAAAAATCTCAGTACTTTTCTTTCAAAAGAATCTCAAAGTATTGCTAAGGGTCTTCTGCTTCCTGCTGATTTTGTTTTCCCCAAAATGTGTATTGATTTCTTCCACCTCAGAGAATCATAAATGTTATTAAAAATAAATGGCAGGCCTGATTTAAATTAAATGCCAGGTGGCTTGTGGGTTTCACACTGCTTTAACAAAAACAAATCAAGAAAGTGTTGGTGTCTAATGTATTCGGAGGATGCAAAATGGAGGTTATCAGAACTATAGAGATTCAGCAAAGCAAAGTCCGTGCTTGACTTCAGTGCATTCCCATGGGGAATCCATAGGGAATCCAAAGATCCATAGGGTTACAGTGTGCACAGGTCATTCTTGTACAGGAATGCACAGTGTGCACAGGAAGCCTTGTACATTTCATGCTATAAGGAATATCTGTACTAACATGGGGATGCATGGTTAAGGGCATAAGAAGAGCCCTGCTGGATTAGGTCAAAAGCACAACTAGTCTAGCTTTTTGTGTCTCACAGTGGTCCACCAGATGCCTCAGGAAGCACACAAGGAAACTGGAGACCTGCACGCTGTTGACACTGCCTTGCATTTGGCCATCTGAAGTAGTCTACTTTTAAAATTAGAAGGTTGCACACCTTATGTTCTTGGATGGAAATGCTGTGCGATTACCTGCACTTCAGTTACTTGCCTCATAAGTTAAACTCTACATTTACTTGTCCATTGGGATGTGGTACATGGTTACATAGAGCAGAGCTGTGGTGGCACCATCTTTTTAGAGTGAAGGGTAGAAGAGTAAAGAGTGGGTAAAAGAGTAAAGAGTGAAGGAAAGAGTATGTATAGGGTCCAGACATTTTAGAAACCGGATATTCAATCAATCAATCAATCAATCAATCAATCAATCAATCAATCTCACCAGCAATGATAATCAAGGGTCAAAGAGGCACATGGATGACATTACATTACCAAGAACCCCAGTCACATCCCCAGACTACATCATTTGTAAAAAATACATTACAACTGGACAAGCAGATGCACATCAGTAGAAATTATCCCAACAGAAGCCAAGCTATGGTGGATATGATGGATTTGATCTTGGCGTTTAGATATTGCCAGCTACCAAGAAGTCTCAACGGGTCTAATTGTTAAAGTGCTGCACCACCCAGAACAGCTCCAGATGACAGTCTGTGGACACTGTAGCAGCAAGTACAACTTCTCCACTTGCCAACATTGCTAAGGATTAATCCCTAAAATGGTCCATGGCAAATGTCCAATGGATGTGCAGCATTTCACCATTGCTCATGACATCTGCCCAGATGCTTCCTTGCCAACAATTCCTCCAGCACCTGACTTGGCACTTTGGTAAGGCAGAAGAAATTTAGATCTCTTAAGTATCCCTATATATCTCAGTGTTCCCAGATATACATTCCCTCTACCACCATTGTGAAGATAGTGACCTCTTTGCCCTGTCTCTCCACAGCTTGTGGCAGAGTGAGAAAACTGTGGTAGCAGAGTGTGTGTTGCTGTGGTTGAAAGTGCTGGCAGGATCAGCAGGCAGACTTACCCTCTTTGGGCTCTGTTCTTGCTCTCCAACAAGAACACTTGATGGGGAGAGGAGGCTGGAGCAGATGTTCAGCAAGTCCATGTCTTGATGCTTGTGTTCTTTCTAATACAAAAGATGTGGATATATCCATAATATATGGATATATAGATTCAGCTGAGAGTTCTCTGACACTTATAAAGCTACATATGGTGAGATCTGGTGAGTGTTTTTCAGTATGAGAGACCTATAAATGATCCTGACTGATCACACATGATGAAACAAACCTTTTTTTTCTAAATTTCTTGCAGTTTGTGAATTTTGGGAGGTGACTATGAAGATACATCTGCCTCACAGAAGGAAATTTTCCATGAAAATGAGCATGAGTTGGTATTCAATAAGTGTGGAGCTGCTGCGGCAATAGTAGGTGGCAACTGGGGCTGCTGGCACTTAAAGATGGACACCAAGATCTTCCAGGGTGCTCCAAAGGCTAGTGGCAGGGCATGTTGAAATGAGGGCAGAATAGGGAGTAATTTATCTTAGGCTGCAATCCTAAGCTTCAGTTAGGCTGGCATAAACCCCGTCATAAATTTTGTGCTGATCTGGGGGTGTCACAAAAGTGAAGCAAGGCACTTCTGCCCCCACTCATGGGCGGGTTAGCCCACTGCATAGGTTTAATGCTCACACCATGATGGAAAGATTTTCCAGGTGCGTTAGGCCGGCCTAAATTTGTTAGGATTGTGCCCTTATTTAATTTTCTCTTGTAAATCGCTTTGTGAACTTTTTGTTGAAAAGCAGTATATAAATACTGTTGATCAATTGATCTGCAGGAGAAAATGGCACAAGTCTCAGTAAACTGGACCATAGAAGTTTGCAAAATTGCTTTTTTTTATTTATGCTATTGTCTTTCTGAGGAGTTTTCTCTGTTGAGCTGAAGCCTTTTGGATTCCACAGGCATGTGAACGCCCCACCACTTAACTGTTCAATATATTGTATTGTACCGATGTCATTTGAAAAGCTAAGCAAATGGAGTGGAAATTGCTTATGAATATAATGCAAGCTGGAGCTGCTTTGGCCAATATTTGCTGAGCTGGTTTTCTCCAAAGAACTGCAAATTCTCATTTATTGCGAACATTCCACCTGCAGTCAAGTTTTGTCATTGACGTTTGCATTGCAAATACATGCTCACCCGCATGTGCACACACATAGACACACAGAAGGTAGGAGTGCTTTTTTTCCAAATTAAAGTGTAAGCTTCTTTTCATAAAACAAGCATAATAACTCATTAATTTGAGGACTAAATGCGTGTCCAAAAAAGCATGTCACAAATTGACATCGTTTTAAAGGGATATTCACTAGGTATTTCAGGTAAGGGTGATTTGGAAAATAAAACTGGACTCCAAAGAATTATTCTTGATACTTTTTTTTTGCTTGAACTATGAGATATCGTATCCTTTGTAGTTTTAAAAGGTGGCTATTATTACTATTTTCACATATATTTAAAATATAATTAGACATTAGATACCCCAAACAATATACAGTAGATTTATAGATCTTAAATGATCTATAGGGTCAATTAATTATTGAAGAGATATTATATAGCCTTTATCAGGGTGAACAGATGCTGAACCCAAATTCCCCACCAAGCTTCCCAAAATTCCTATCCCCCATGCCAAAATTTCTACCTTGTTAAAAAAATGGTGGGACACCCCAAAAAATGTAGGACATGTAGGACTAGAAACACTCAAATTGCTTTCCTGTACTTAATTTCAACACTACATTATTTCAAGAAAGATCTCTGCAAAGGACTAGACATACTAGATAGACTTTTGTATCCATCTTTTCAAAGGACCAGACACAAAGTTTTACACCAAACATAGAAGCATAGAGTTGGAAGGTTATCTAGTCCAACCCCTGCCTGTAGCAGGAAATGTTTTTGCAAAGCATCAGACTTTTGGACTAATTTTTTCATTCAAAGGACCAGACAGACAGACAGTTGGAAGGGACCCCAGCCGATAATCTAAACCAGGATTCTCCAACATGAGGCTTGAGGGCCGCAAGTCTGGCCAGCGAGACTCTGGAGGCAGTGCGGAAGTCACAGGAGAGCCAGTGCTGACCAGTGAGGCACTGCAAAGGGCACTGCAGGGGCTGCGGAGCCCCAGGATAAGCCGCGGCCTAGGAGAAGTGGCAGGGGTGGTGGTGGTTGCATGGAGGATGCGCTGCAGGATGCAGGATGTTCTGCCCCCACCTGATTTTTCACCTCTCAGGCACTCCAGGAAAGCACAGCTGCCTCAGAACTGTGCACCAAACCATGGCAAGCAGCCCAGTAGGCTGCTAATTCCAGGCAGGGAGCAATTCCGGAGAATGTCTGGTAAAGAAGTCATTTTTCCTGAGACATCCGGGGGTTCCAGGACATCTGGTCAGCCTGGCCTTTATATAATCAATCTGGCCCAAACTCTTGTACCCAGGCAAATAATCCTATTAAAAAGAATTACTTCTTTCCATCAGAGTTAGCAGGTCAGCAAGTCAGAGTTAGCAGGCAAAGGATTGTATGCACCTGCTACACATGATCTTAAAAATCTCTCTAGGCTATAGAACTCTCTGACTTTCTTTTATATGTTTATCATTTTATACCTGATTTAACTAATTAGTTAATAGCCTTCATGCAACCATGTTCCTAGCCTTTGGTTCAGCATGTTGAGTGCTGTCAGAATATATTATCTTCTTTTCTGACTGAACAGCTACCTCATTTTGCTGTATTTGAGAGAATCTTGAATACTAATGAATGAACAAACAATAGTCTTTATTGAAGCAGATATTTCAGGATATGTCTCCTCTCTTGTGCTCCTTGGAGATATGCATAAAGATATGCATATGGAATTGACCCCCCTTTCTGTAATGCAAAGGGTAACTTTGGACCAGTCACTAAAACACAGTCTGACCCACCTTGCAAGGATGTTGTGAGGATAAAAGGAGAATTGCATTATCCTTACTCCAGAGCTGGAAAATTGATTAGGATTGTCCTAACATTTGTTTTAACAAGTGTATTTATTGCTAGATGCCTCCCTGGGGCTTAAAGTTATCTTATGAATTCCAATAGGACTTTAGCATGGTTACATTTCTCTGGATTGAAGCCTTTCTTTTCCCCATGGCTGGTGTATTCCTTATTTCACAGCTTTTATGGCGAGATAGAAAATAATGAACTTACATGCTTTGTATCATTAAAGTAATGTTCTAGATTTTTTTTACTAGAAATGAGGACTGATTTTATTTTTGATGAGACCATTAGCATTCATTACATATGAATGGAGTTATATTTCTTGAACGTCGCTTCTACATACATCTGTGATAAGAGCATGCTTTTACAAAGAGATCTTGAAATTAGGAACTTGAAGGACATTATTTTTAAAAAATGCAATAAAGTAGTGAAACTAGGCACATTGGGTTTGATTATATTTTAGCCCCCAAAAAGACATTTTCCTTTGTAGTAACCAAGCAAGTTAATCTTGGTTTCACAGCAGACAGAATCTGTGAAATACATGTTCTTAAATCAAGTCTGGGCCAGATCAGCAGATCACAAAGCAATCTGTTTGAGATCACTCCAAAAGTCCCCAAACTGTCACATCACTGCATTTGCAATTCATTTAAATTCTACTTTTGAGAGAGAGAGAGAGAGAGAGAGAGAGAGAGAGAGAGAGAGATGCATTGACCACAGCTTAAGTCTGAAAACAGGATTTGCATTTAGAATGTTATAAAAATAGGATACTCCTTTAGGTGTACTTATGAAGGATACTGCAGATCCACTCATACAAGTCAAGATAAGAATACTAAATGCAAAGCAATTTGGCTGGGGAGTAATTTTGAAATCTCACAATGCTGGGGACTAACAGCCACCAGGAACCTAAGTCCACCTTACTGAATGGCACCATCCAGAGTGGAAAATTAAAATGACAGGTTTAAGAGATAAAGACAATCTTGTTCTTATTCTGCTTTAGGGCCCCCGCTAGTTTATCTCTGTTATGAGGTGTAACATACTATTGCATATACAGCCACTCTAAACATGGAACTCTTTATAGATATGTCAAAAGGATACCATTTGTTAAGAAATAAAATGAATTACAATCTCATAAAAGTTCTCTAATTTACTCTCTCATGGGCATATACAAACCCTTTACCCTGGAAATCATAGGGAGAATAGTAGTAGGGTGAGGGAGAGAATGTCTTTAAATATTACCTTATGTATAATCAAAGCAATAAACCACAGCTTTCAATTAAGTGAGATAAAAAGGTTGCCCATAGCTAAGCTAATAAACAGTGTCATTAAAGCTTATGCAATTTTAATTAATGAATGTCTAAAGTTTTAAAAGCTTTACATTGAAGGTTCTGCCCACTCCCAGCTCCTCTGTTTTTTGAGTTTATTTTTTTCTCTCTGTAGGTCTAATAGGTTATATTTATGCTTGCAAAAAGGGTTTTGATCACTAAGCACTTCTTGGACGCCATCAACTTTTAATGATTATTGAAAATTCACTTCACAACACACACACACACACACACACACACAAAGGTCCACAGAGTTCCTGTGACTTTTCAGCCTTAAAATAATACTTTTTACCACCACTTTTTCAGTCTTAAAACAATACTTTTTACCACCACTTTCTGGCAATGGTAACAAGAAATTTTTCAATAGACAATGTTGACAGTAGCCTCATTGCTCCATTCTCTACCAAGTTTTACAGCTTTTCTATAGCCTGTGCAGCCTATGTACACTCATACTCATTCTGAACATATTTTATTTTGGCGATATGTCTTTCAGTATGCCCTCTTATAATTAGGAATTAGGCCCCTAAGGGCCCAATTAGCCAACACGTGAATGTAATTATAACTCTTGGAAAGCTTCTCCCTCTTCTTTGCTATGTGTCTCTGTTATAGTTGTTTGACCAGGCATGCTATAACCCTACTCTCAAGGAAGATTCCATTCCTAATCATTCATGTAATGAGTTCCGTGCACTTAGGCCATAACTCATAAGACTGGCAACAAATGCAAAATGCTGCAAGAAGCACTGAATCAACCCAACCACATTCTAGATTGTGGAAATCTATTCAAGCATTATTTATTTATTTATTCATTCATTCATTTCCTTCCTTCTTTATTTACTTAAATCCCATGATTCCCATGCCGGTGCAAATGCCCAAGACAGATTACAAAGCTTTAGTTCCTCCCCTCCTACTGTCTTCATAACAATCATGTGGGCAGTGGTGGGATTCAAATAAAATAACAAGAGGTTCTATATCCTAATAATCTAAATTAACAACAGGTTCTATATCCCATTAGTAACCGGTTCTCAGAACCAGGCGCTCATTAGCAAAGGGTTCTATAGAACCTGTGAGAACCCCATGAAGCCCACCACTGCCTGTGCGGTAGGTGAGGCTGAGAGTGAGTGTCTGACCCAAGGTCACTCAGGAAGCTTCATGGCAAAGGATTTGAAACAGGATTTTCTGGGTCTCAGTCCAACTCTTTCACCACTATACCATCCTGGCTCTCTGATATTGAAATGGGTCACATTTGTATAGTATTGCCTATAATATGTGGTAGTAGATTTTTAGAAATTGTGGCTAAGATTTGTGTCATCTTCCCTACCCAACAGTCATTTAATAATATATATCATCAACTGAAACTGGAAGTCTCTGCATGCTCAAACACTAACTACATGCTCAAACACTGCGGTTTGGCCTCCACAGTTGAGCAACATGGACTTCTGCTCAGCAATCATATAGATGGAACAATGATGTAGGATGCAATATTAACCCTCCGTTAGTCTGGTATATGTCCTGTGCTGGTCTGAGGGTGTCACAAGACACAGTTCTGCACCACCCCTGGGGGAGGCCAGTGCACATCCATGCTCTGGCCTCCATATGTCACCATGGAAAGACCAATGGGAAGATCAATGGGAATGGGAAGACCAATGAGTTGAGCCAGCTTAGGTTAGGATTGTACCTTTAATGAATAGGATGGACAATGAACAGCCACTAGTCTGTGTGATACTTCCAGCCAACTGTGCTATGACGGGTCAAACACTTTGAAAAATTTGGAAAAAAGTTTTCCAGAGGAGAACTGTACCATGAGCAGCCCTCTCGTCATTCAATCTCCCTTTTATTCTCACTCCACCCAAATGATCACACAAAATAAAGTTCCACTGGTTAATCTATTTATACACTGGTTAATCTTTTTATTTATAAAATTATAACAAGATCAATGATCTCAACTCCCCAGACATGTGTGGTTCTCTGCCTGGGGGAAAGGGGCTACCTGTCTACCTTCCACCATTGAGAAACATGGACATACCACTTGATTCCAGGCTGTGCCAGGTCAGAGACCTAATGTGCCCACCACCATCAATCCCAGAGAGGTTGTAAAAGCTGTATTACACCAGCCAACCAACCCTCTTACCTTCTGCAATCTGCTGTGAATGCTACCTGCATTGCCTTTTCTAATGGGGGGTTTCCCCCCACCCTGGCATGAGCTACCTAATTGTTTTCAGAGCACATAGCTGCCTTTTGAAGATTTCCTTGAGGACTGTGGCTGTTATATCATACGGAACAGGCAAGCTTTTTAAGACCAAAAACCGATATGGTTTAACAACCACTAGCAGTTGTAGTTGATGTGATGACAGATATTTTCATATGGCATATCACATGTGAAGCAATTATTTATTGGAACCCAGTTCTAAATGGCTTCTGGGCACAAGTATAAATTAGAACACATAACATGTATTTAAATTAAGATAATCAAATTAATGAACACCTCTTGTCCTTGTAAGCCAGCTTTGAAAGATGTTAGCACATGCACCGTTGGAGAGTCAAAGCAAAACTGTGCAAGCAGGGAATGTTAAGATATAGACTATTTTCCATAGATAATACATTATGACCAGTAACCCTGCTTTGGTGAATTAATTGACAAGATGGTCCTTCATCGAGTATTTACCTGTCAGTACATTCCATCACTTCCTCTCTTAGGAAATTTGCTCATGAACTTATGAACAAGGCTAGAAATATGCATGGTTTAAATTGTCTCCTCTGAGATATAACAAACCAGCAGTATGGAAGAGCTTTGCCGTTATCAGAGTCAGTTATGGCTGGCACCTTCCATTTTCATTAAAAATGAAGCACTACAGCAGATGGGCTTCAAAGATATTTTTTAAGATTTAAGTGCTGACCCGCGGGAGGGCTACAGTGCAAAAAGAGCCTTTAAAGAGCTTCAGTACATGCTGGATTGGAGGAGGGGATTTTGGGACAGCCTATTAATCTCACACTTAGATCTTTTCATTAATTTGCTGTTCTAACATTTTGTTCACCCCATGTAGTACGAGTGGTCTTACTGGGTGAATTTCCTTTTCCTATCTGATTTCTCCTCCCACACCAAAAAGGGAAAGGGATATAAATGTAAACAGACTACATTCACAAATGATGGTTATGTTGCAGCAGCATTCCCGGGGGGGGGGGGGTGTTATCTTTTTGCACATCAATGCACCCTATAAACTGCTTCTTCCCCTTGTCATCAGATCCATTCCAAGCAGTGAGAGCAATGCAGAGCCATCTCCTCCATGTTGCTGTCACCCAGTATGACCGGATGTCATAACCGGAAAAGAAAACAAGGCTTCTCCCCAAATACATGGCACCCAAGAAAAATCTAGGACATGACAAAATAAAAGCTAAAAACACTCATATATATGGCATTCATGTGGTTAATTAAAACACTATATTGCTTGTTAAATTTAAAACTATTACATTTAATGATTATTATATAAATTATCATGTAAAGTTTATAAATTACAAGATGGCTACATTCTCCCTGCTCATGAGGAAAGGGAGAACAATGAGGATATTTTTCCAGGACAAAATGCTAAAAAAAGAGATGTTCTGGAAAAATATGGTCACCCAGTTCTCGCCACTCAAACTGGCTCAAATATTCTCTTCTCAGAGTGGCTCCAAAGGGCAGGGGCAATTTACAGGTCCTTCCATCCCCCACCCCGAACATGACTATTACATTTGATTTCCTATATCTCTGATTCAGCAGAATACACGTGAACACGCACACACTTTTTTTAAAAGGTACTTTTTTTTAAAGGCACTTTTTTTAAAAGGTATTTTTAAAAACTTCTTTCCCACGTGAACAAGTGATGCATGCCAGGGTGAAAACTCTACGGTGAATGAATGGTGTGCTTGTTCCTGTTCCTTGTGGACACCACAGTCAATTATGTCCACACCAAGAAAAGTTGTGACCTTGTATTTTTATCTGTACTTTCTTGTTTTTATGGAGGAAAAACCTCCATGGAGGAAGGGGACAAGGAGGGTGCGTTGCCATGCAGAGCAGCAACAAAGGCAGTTTAATAGGTTTAGCTGGGACTGATAACATCTGAAACCTTCCAGCAAAAATATATAGTCCAAAGTACAAAGATACATGATGTCCACCACAGGGTTCATCAGGTACCAGGACTGCAACACAATTGAATTCCCTTCTGACAGTACACTAATATTAAAGTAATTTCCTCAGATTTCTTGGGTAGTAGACTTTACAAACCATAGTAGAAGAAAATACAGAACTAACAGACAAATCATTATATATTTTCCTCCTGGAAATTCACTTTGTACTAAGTAAATTCTTTTCTTTCCAAGATGGTAAAAAAAAATGCAGTCACTTCATTCCTTCTTCAACTGCTGTCAAGAGGCAAAGATAGAATAAAGATGGCATGAATTTTGTCCTTAATGCTTACAAATAATCTCTTAATATAAAACACATATTTCAACATAGTAGACAACCATTTATAATTCAATTTATTAGACAAATTTCTCTATTCTTCAAAAATCAAATTTTGGGAACCACCAAATGGTGCAGCGTGTCTCCACACCTGACAACAGTTATTTGCCAGAATCCCTCCTCTCCATGAGCAGTGCTTACCATTCCTCTGCTCTGTCACTTTGGGTGCAATCCTAACCACACTTTCCCGGGGGTAAGTACCATTGAACACAATAACTCAGACTTAATTCTGAGTAGATATGCATAGGATTGCACTGTTTATCTCCTATCTATCGCTCCTATGTAGGGATGCTCTGTGCTGTCATGTTCATAACGCATGTCCCAATAAACTTTGCATCAGGATGTCCAGGCCATAGGCACAAATGACCTACAGCAGTGATCCTCAGTGATCAGTGTTTATAAAATGTTTATAAAATGATTTATAAATGGCAAGGGGAGATTGATGATTTGCCCTCTCCAATTAGCAGCTTGATCCACATAGTCTAATCTGCCCTGTCAGTTTCATGAACCACCAACACTGAATACAACCTACCGGACCAAAAGTCTGAGAACTGTTGCTAGACACAGTAGTTCTCAAGCATTTCAGCCCTGGACCTCCTTTCTAAGAATAACAATTTGTCTGCAAACCTTTCAAAGTGATGTCATCAACCTGAAAGTGATGTCATGGCCATCACTGTAATGCCAGATCTCATTCATGCCTTCTCAGAAAGAAATCCCATTGTGTTCAATGAGACTAACTTCAAAGAAGTATGGATTGTTATCTGAGTGCTCCATTCAAAGGTGATGGTGCCCAATGTTAGTTTCTAAGATTGTGGCACCCAGCTTTTTGTGACCCCCTGAAATGAAGTCACAATCCCTCAAAGAGGATCTGAACCCCCACCTTGAAAACTACTATTCTAAAGGATATTGTGGGGCTGCATCCCTGCACCTCATCCATTTATAGTGACAAGGGAGATGATAGTACTTCTGAACAGGATGAAAAGGGAAAAGGAGCCGTGAAAGATGGATTGTAAACATTTTACTATGGAAGTGGAAAAAAATGTTTCCACAGAGTTTTTCAAAACCCAGATCTGTAATGTTCTAGGATATGGATCATGTCAGGGGCCTACCTGAGAAGCTAGGACAAAGAGCAGTATTACACAAAAGTAGCTTGTCATGATGGTTACAATATGTCTTGATTGGTCCACTTTATCTCTATTCTCTCTCCTTTCTTTTTCAAATTCACATTTAGTCTTCTATACCATCTTTATTGCCTTAGTTGTTGGACAACACATCTGTCAATGTACCTTCCCCAGTGATGTGCAGTGATCTACATAATGGCTGTCCAATGATAGACAGATTATTATGGTTGACTTGCCTGTCATTGAACAATCAATGCTGTCAGTCCATCATCCTCTGAAGTCTATTATCTAGTAAGAAAATAGTTCTCAGTACTTCAATGGAACAATTATTTGAATTCAGATTGTGGTCAAATTTAAGAATTTAAGGTTTTTGACAACCATGGACAGGCAATAGAGCCTGAAAATGACCAGAGCTGTTCTGCTCTACCCTTTACTTCTAATCAAAAAGTATTACTTTCTGCAGCAAGAGGGTTACTTGAATATTTGCAAGTTGCTGGATGTAAAGAAATGTCTCCAGCTTTCCTATTCACATTTTTCTCCTGTGACTGAAGCACCAGATCAGTTTAATTGCTTAGGAAGCCAGCCATCGTCATAATAAATTTATTCCATCAATAATTATTTGGTGCATTTTTACAGTTAATGAGTACTTCATTTAGTTGAAATGAAATGAAATCCCATTTTCATGTATAGAATAATCAATTGGTACTGTTGTAAGGAATCTGGCCATATATCAAAACATGCAGACTTTTTTTTCTCCCTTTACAATATTAGTTTCTCATATTAGTTTCTCATGGTTGTCATCGTGAATTTAATGATCATCAGCAATTTTGTTTCCTGTTTGCAAAATTACCAGTTTCTTCTCTTGGCTGCAAGAATCCTGTTTCTCTCTCCATGGATTCTCTTCATGTTGTTTATATGGACCAGCGGCAATAGCTATAGCAACCAATTGTCTATCAGAAACACCAGAATCAGCAGAAATAGCAAGAACAGAGGCTAGAGAGTCATCATTATCATTATCATTAGTCAAGACATGGGATTCATAGTGGAACTTATAACATTTTTCTTTCATTTCAGGATAGATAAGATCATGGTTGTATTTTTTTTTCTGTTTTTCTTATACGCCTAATCATGTACCCAAAAGGAAGCTCAAATGTCAGTTGCTAACGAGAGCACTCCCATCCCTGCTAATGTAAATTATAAATATTCTGACTGTTCCAGCCATCATCTAATGAAATTGTCTGATTCCACATGGGATATACAGTGCACATAGGTAGAGGCTTCATTACGGTTTTGTTTTTAGTTCTTCCTCAGCTATAAATATGGCTAAAGTGATAGACTGTAATTTAAACTTATTTTAAACAGGTGCTGTCCCTACTAAGTGTTGGAAGAGGACAGTTTTAAAAAGTGCCGCTTTACCCAGTTAGAGGGAGTGGAACAGTTTCTGTTGCATAAATTGAAAATTGGTTTCAGTTTGACTTGTACTTGAAAAAAAAATATAAGCAGAATCATAAATACAGGTGGCAAAAAATAGAAGACGACAATGCAGTCCTAACCCCCTGTTAAGCTTGCACAAGTCCTGGCACAAATCCCACTTCTGTGCTGCTCTTGGGGATGTGTGTGTGTGTCTGTGTCTGTGTGTGTCTGTGTCTGTGTGTGCGTGCACATGTGTGTGGTTTGGCCTGCACACATGTGTGTGGTTTTGCCTGCACGCAGACATGCACCAGTCTTCACATACCATGACAGAAACAGGGGGACAGGTGAGATTTGCCTAAATTGGTTAGGATTGCCACCTTAGAATCCCATTTCCATTAATGATATCATATGTGATTCACAACAATGGTGATGACATGCAACAATGTACTTATCACTTATGACATTGTTAAAAACACAGACAGCTCGACCATGTCTCCTGCTTGTGCTGGTAAAATGCTGCCTATGCTGGCCCAGAATAATGGAAATGTGCTGTAAGGCATGCTTGTGGCTACTCTAGAGCCAACAATTTTGGCTTTAATTATGGCCAAACTGGACTGAGCTGGACTGTACTGTACTGGACGGAGCGTGGACTGTGGACTGTACTACTGCTTTACTAGGACAGGCTTGGCATTTAGCCCTTATTGTGCTTCCATCAGTGTCCCAGTATCATAACCAAAGTGGGCTTAGGATATGATGGGCATCACATCGGTATTCATGAGCCATTGTTGTAGAATTTGAATAGAATGGGCCAATAAGTTACTCCTTTCACATAAGGAGTAACTTTAGCTATATGGCATACCTATCTCCAAAATCTTGTCAAACAGGCCTTAAGGTTATTATTTTTAATGTATAACAAACTCAGACCAAATTCATTTACAGGGCTTTTTTTTGGAACGTGTATAAATGATGTATGTGAGCTACTTAGGCGGTGACTCACCCTATTACAAAGGCTGATAAATTATTTCAACAGCAGTACATCTTAGGAAAATGATGTGATTTATTGCAATGAATTCTATTCCTGGGAAACAGTATTTTAAAAATAGATCAGTATAACCTTTTCTTTGAAGCAGTTTGTCATTTGCTTCTGATGCATTTCTGTGAAACAATGGCGCATTATGACCCTATTGACACATGACATACATCTTGTAAAATGTTGCCATTGTTTGACAGGAGAAAGAGAAACATGATGATTCTCACCTATGAGGAGCTTGTTCATCAAGCCCCTTTAGTCATGCCATTGGGACTTTAACTGATGTATCAGAACCCTCAAAAATGTGAACATCCTTTAATGAATATTCATAGATTATAAATATTCATCATTAA
Organism: Cryptoblepharus egeriae; assembly: GCA_030015325.1. NCBI lineage: Eukaryota > Metazoa > Chordata > Lepidosauria > Squamata > Scincidae > Cryptoblepharus > Cryptoblepharus egeriae. The sequence goes on along the minus strand of JAREYC010000003.1, from coordinate 120,596,252 downwards.
TTAAAATGTTAACACTAATGATATAACAAATTCAAATAATTATATTGCAGATGTGGACGTGTATCTTGGGATGCATGAATTATAGGAATCATGATAAGGTGCCAGAACAGGCAAAATTTGGACCCTTGAGGATGAGTAATTTATCTTAGGATAATGGACCAATCCTATACACACTGCCCAGAAGTATGTCCCACTGCGTTTACTGAGGCTTTCTCACTTGGAATTGTACTACACATAGGATTCCAGCCAGGGATATTCAAAGGAGATAAACTTACTGACCACATAATGATCTGATACAAAAGCAATTCAACAAGCATATTAAATGTATGTTTAAAAGTGATCTGTTGGTAAACCAGGTCATTCATTTCAAGTGATTCAAGTTGCAATTAAATAATATTGAAAACTTCAGTTTCCTGTAGAACTTTAAATTGTTCAGTATTTTGGATGCATTGATCCAGTATAAATCAATGTAAATGGACATGACATTTTTAGATCAATAGTGCCCCTTTCACTAATATAAATCTATACTGTATGAATCTGTACAAATCTATAAATGTTCACTCAGATTTAAAAGCCCAGTCTTAAGGTTTTGGGCACCCAGAGGGATATCAATCCCCAGGTCAGCAAAGAACTCTGATCAACATCCAGCCAATGTAGTACCCGGTGTCTGATGCATTGGGAGGGACGGTGCACTGGGGGAGGGTGTTACACATGGGGGGTTGATGTGCAGTGGGGATGTTGCGCATGGGGGATAGTGCGCATGGGGAATAGTGCCCATGGGGGGTGGACATGGGGTTCATTGTGCATTGGGGTTGGGTGCACATGTGGGTTTGGTGCGCATGGGAGGATGGTGTGCATGGGGGGATGCTGCACATGGGAAGATGATGCACATGGGAAGGTGGTGCACATGGTCTCGGAGGAATGGTGCTCATGGGGGCTGTTGGGCATGGGGGTGGATGTGCATGGGGGATGTTGGGCATGGGGGACAATTTGCAGTGGGGGATGGGACACAGGGTGAACTGTGCACAGGCGGGTTTTTATTCCCACAATGCAGCACATTTCACTAGTATATATGGAAGTATATTTTTTACAAATACTGTATACTTCTGCAGCATTTATCTTGTAAAAAAGTTCAATTTTGACATCTAGTAAAGATTGCAATTCAACTGTAACATAAAGGGGATGGACACTGTTGGTGTCTTGAAGTATATCATCCTAAAAAGTCATATGTATTTTATTCATATTTTGAGAGAAACAGCTGTATGGTTGATATTTGTTCTCCTATTTTCCCTTTTGTCCTGCTACAACACAACTGCAATGTTATAATGTAAGCCCTAAGTCTGGCAGCCAATGATGGTAGGCTAATTCTCATTCTCCACCTCGTGAGGTGTCCTCCAAGGATATACCATTATGCCGCCGTACTTAGTACTCCATGTTGGACAGAGTTTAATTATTAATGTTTCCCTCAGAGAATGACTCGATCCTGTCACAACTCTAGACAAATATGGCTAATGCAAAATCATAAAATATTCACTTGAATACTGCTGAACTGACAGGAAATTAATTCTAGCAACACTTTTGATATCATGAGAAAATTAGTTTCAAATGCATACAACTAAAATAAATGTGTTCAGAATTTGCTCAAGGGTAGTGCTCATCTAGCAATCAGTTGGTGTCTTTTTCATAAATGCTACAAGTATTTCAACATTGTGTTATGCTAAAGAGAACAGCTAATGTAATGTATTATTTGTAGACAGCATTTTAGTTGTAAACAGCAGGGAGTGAAGAATTGCTTTCACAGAAGTATTTAAACTGCAAACCGTATTCAACAATTGATCATTACACCATCCTTCAGAAGTGCCTATTTCTAAAGCATCCACTCCAAGCAGGTGAAAAGGGTGCTGGATTGCTATAATACAATGTACCAGCCTTTCATATCTAGATCTCTCATTAGCATAATGTTTTTCATTAATTTGAAAATGTTTGTGCCTGAGATGCGTTGCTTGAACAAAGCATAGGCCATCTCTGTAAAGGAATGCAGGCGGAAGTACAGCAGTCCATTGGCGAGGCTACCAAAGTTCAAAAATAATGAGTTTTAAATAAAAATGTACCCAGTAAATACACACCAGAAGTCAAGGCAACTTCTGTATCTTCATAAATTATTTTTTTTTTAAAAAAAATTAGTGTTTTCACCTCCGCCTGCATAGTTTTCATGCTTCAAAAGTTGGCGCTGCAGAATGGAGTTCTTGCATTGCCATGTTACTATTGATTACAGAAATTGATTTGCTTGTTATTTCTGAAAATGGATCAATAATTCAGTATCCAGTCCTGATAAGCAGGGGCAGAGCAGTTTTGCATTGCATCCACTGTATCCAAGACTCTTCAGGAGCAGGCTGGAAGTTTCCTTGGGGATATTTTTAACCTGAGTAACTCATTAACATGAGTAATATTCCATCATTATTTCATGACGGAAGTCTAAGCAGCCCTGTAAAAAGTTGCCAAGCCCAGGAGGAAGAATAGGATATGGAAAAGGAAGCCAAAGTAAATCCACCCATTTCTGTGCCTGACCCACCCCCAGTTTCAACCCAAAATGCTGAACCACTCTCCAACAGACTTCCCTGCTTGCAGCCATTCCCTGAATGCCAGCACTATGTGGCTGAATTCCTAGTTGCAGCATCAGTGGGTGTCATAGGCCCCCCACTGATGCTGTTTACTCACTGAGGCTGAAATCAAAAACTGGGCACAAGTCCCATGCTGTCCTGGGCCTGTTACAAAAGTGCCCTATGTCACTTCTGCATCACTCCTGGGAGGATTAGACCAATGCACAGATATGTACTAGACTCCCCACACCTCCACCAGGGAGGAACAGGGAACCGGTAAGTTGTGCTGGCCTAAATTGTTTAGGATTGTATTCTTGGTGTGCAAATATGCCTTCTGAAATATTACTCAAGCAATTTGGTAACAATTTTCAACACTGATCTCTCTTTTTCAATTCAATTTCCTACCTTCAAGCTGTTAAATAATTATCATTTCATTTCATTGTCTTATTCACCCCATTTTGCAGCTGAATGCTGTATAGTTTATATACCAATGCATTCTGGGGTGACAACAGAGGACCAATAAACCTGAGTCTATTTTTAACCTATTTTTCCAATTGATTTGGTATTCTCTGACTTTTTTTTAATCCACTGAGGGTTCTGGAACAAAACCCTGGTGGATAATAAAGCACAACCTGTATATAGAATACAACCTGATTCCATCTATTATTTGAAGCAAACTGGCCTAGATCCTCCACAGCCAGTATTGGGAAGAGAATTGATGCTACGATTCTCAAGATGTGTATTAAACCAAAGACTATCAAACTAGATGAGCAGAAATCAGTGCTGTGTATAACACACAATGACCCTTCAGTTTACTATTATCTTGTTGCAGCTTCTGTGGCTTGAAAGTGGTAAAAATTATCCAGAACATTATTTCTGATCAACATTCACAGCTATGAGATAAATATAGTTATCAGCAGGGGTCTTTTTGAGGGGGTATGCACCCATATGTAGTACCGGCACATCTGTGTGAGTATAGGCACCTGTGTGGGTGAGTACCAACACACACACACATACACAGAAACACACACACACAGAGGTGAGTACCTGTGAGTACCAGCAGGTGACTGCCTGCACATATTTTTTCCAGAAAAATAGCACTGCTTATCAGAGTCTGCAGTTTTGAATCTTATACAGTTTTGATATACATACTTATCAGCATCTGATGAACCCCAGCTTATATATACACATACATACACACAGTATAGGAAATGAGAGCATTCATTATGCTGTAATGTTGCTTCCCATCTTGATAGATTGAACTGGTCCTCAGATTGAAGATCTCATCGTAATCAGAAAAGTACTGTGCTGAGAGAGTATTTGCTCTACATGGGAAGTAAAAGCTACCAGATTACATCATAATAAAGAGGGCAGATGAGAGGCAATCATGATCTACAGCTGTAATTTGTTTTACTAGGTGCCTCCAATGTTGCTGTCAGAAATGTACATATAAAAACCAAGGAGGCACATGAAAAATGTGAAGTTTATCCCAGACAGAATCTCACCAGGCAATTGTTAATCAGACTCTTTCCCACCCTCACGGCCTCCCTCTCCTCTCCTCTCTTTTTAACAAGGAAAGACATTTTCATCCCTTAAATGTAGCCCAGCAACTTACAAAGTCTGCTGTATTAACAACAACTCCAGAACACAAAAAATGAGAAACAGCTGGAACACTGCTGGACTTGTACATTGTAGAGACAATAAAGTATTAAAAATTGGTCAGTTTGGGGATGTCAGCAAGACAGTCTGGTTACATACAATGCAATCCTAAGGATGTCTGCTCAGAAGTCAGCCCCATTGTGATCAAAGGTACTTACTCGCTGGTAAATGTGGTTAGGATTGCAGCCACAGTATCATTGCTTGTAATCGTTCCCTCTTCTAAATGGCTATGAAAAATGTTCACACACACAAGCACCCCAAATGTTTTCCCTTCATTTATTCTGGTTCCATTTTCCAACACTGTTTATTTTGTGAAAAAAGTGCCAAGCACATTCCATGACAAATCTGCAACACAAAGAAATCAAGAGTGGCGCCTCATGTAACGAACGCCTCACGTAAAGTATGTTTCACGTAACAAACAAAAATTTCTCTAGGATTCTGCTTCATGTAACAAACTGTGCTTCACGTAACAAACACACTCGGCAGTTGGGGCAGACATGCAGGCCGGCAGCCCTTTTAAAAAGCATCAGGGCTGCCTAGCACACCCGTCCATAGCGAAAGCAACACTTCCGCGCTGTTCCTCCTGTGGCCAGGGATCCGCTGGGCAGAGGGAGAGAAGAGCAGTGGAGAAGAGGGAAGCAGCTCAGGGCTAGTCAGAAGAAAGCAGGGGAGAGAGAGGCTCAGGAAGGAGAGAAGGAGAAAGTGGGGAGACACTTTGAAGGTGTCTTGGATTGCAGCCTCTTAACCATGTCTACCCAGAAGTAAGCCCCATTGTCTTAAATGGGGCTTACTCCCAGGAAAGTGTCTTTAGGATTGCAGCCTAAAAAGACTTCATAGGATCATGCACATTCAATGCATGTTTTGAATTCAGTTCCAGTGTTTTGTTGTCATGTTTACATCCAGTTAATACTTTTATATGAATATATTTTGGGTTGTGGAACCAATCATCTGAGTTTCCATTATTTCCTATGGGAAATTCCGCTTCACATAAAGAACGTTTCACATAACAAACATACCTATAGAATGAATTTGTTACATGTGGTGCCACTGTATAACCATTGCACATATAACTTGAAAGAGAAAGATCTAATGGATTAACCTTAATAAGTGATACATAAACTTAACCAATACAAGCTTCTTCAGGAGAAAATCCCATGGGGTTTAACTGAGGCTTCCCTACTTACTTATGAACTAACTTATTTAATATACTCAGAAACTGTTTTTTTTCCTTGAAAGGCTCAAAACAGTTTGTAAAAGATGCCCCCTCTATCAAGGGGAGTTTTGGGCCCTGAGCTGTGGTTTGGAGAGCCCTGACTTAGACCTATGAAGGTGGATGAGGATGAAAACCAGATTCTGAAACCTAACCTGCATCTGTGATACAGCCGTACCAATAGGACATGCAATGCATCCTGCAGCAGTGATTGGGCAGTCAAGATGGCCTCCTTAAGTTAAGGTAATGTGTGTGCCCTTACCTCATGGCTGCATTACAACTGCATCGGCACTGGAAATCTGGATAGGTTTCAGCCCCAAACAACTCTTCTGCTCCCACTCAATTTGCAAGTCACATTCTGAGTTTCATCCCAAATTTCACACTAGCTGAGGCGTCTCTCATACAGGTTAAGTGTTCTACAGTGGCAAACCTTAAAAAGTTGAGAAGCACTGCTGGATTGTGAAACTGTTTCTATGTGAACCCCTTAAGGACATGAAGGATGCATTTGGGATGAAAAAATGGTTGTAGGTTTCACTTTCAGCTTTTTTCTTTGCTCAGTTGCTTGGCCAGAAAGCATCAGTCCCACAGAGTCGTGGACCTCTGCAGACATGTATCTTGTGTCTTGTGATAATTATAAACTCTGCAGGATTAAAGATCTGCAGGACCAAATTTCTCCCCCTGCAGAGATTAGAAGTGTCATATGAGCAGAACCCCTCTGCATCTTATAGGAGGGTGTTCACTAGAGTCAGACAAACAGACTTTGAAGTTCGTGTAAAAGCCAGCTATCCTTATTATTCAAATCCCAGTTATCTTTTCAATTGTTCTCCAAAACCTTTGACTTGGTAAGGGGTTGATACATTGAATACTGATTATTGTGAGTACCAGACAGCAGCAGTACCATCTCATGAATTTTGGAGGACAGTGGCTCTGTTGGATATTCTTTAGAAATATATTTATGGAACTTTTCCAAAGAGTTCTTTCTCTTTCTTTTTTCTCTCTCTTTACACTGATGTATATCCATTTCAAATCTACAAACTTTAATTTTAAATGTGACACAAATTAAGTGTTACTATATAAAATAGTAACATCTTCTGGGCCATTTATTTGCAGAACCTCCGCAATTGAAAGGGGAACAGGGGTTCAGATTGTCATAAACCTGGCATGAATGACACATGCACACATTTCCCATGGAATACATGCATGTTAAGAAGCAATAGTCATATGGATTTCCTTGTACTTGTGGGTTTTGTGCCCTGGAATATCCAAGTTTGTTAAATCTATTTCTTGATTAGTGAGTTTGCAAATATCCACATGGGTTTTAAACAGGAAAACTCCATCTACAAAGTTCAACCTTGTTATAGATTTTTTTATTCATGTATTTCATAGAATTATAGAGCTGGAAGGAACCCAATGGATCATCTAGTCCAACCCCCTGACTGTAGCAGGAAATCCACATCTTGCGAGGACCCGAGTCTCGAACCCTGGCCTGCTAGTTAACAGGCACAGTGTCTTAACCACTTGAACCACCAGAGGACATATCTGTCTCAACATGAATGACACTGCAAATCAGTTTTAAAAACTGCTTTTCTACTGCTGTAGATCAGCAGTCATGTAAGAAACAATTCCATTTTCAGCACTAGAATTAATCTCAAAGGCTCAGTTCTTCCTAATTCTCTGGTGGGTTGGTGTTGCTGAACTACCGTCATCATAGATGACCTGAACTACCGTCATCATAGATGACCCATATATCAGGCATAATATATTTCTTAAGAGGAATTGAGTGCTACTGTTGTTTTCCCCAAGAGGGTGGAGTAGTAGTATAATTAGTCCAGGGCCGGATTTAGGTTTGATGGGGCCCTAAGCTATTGAAGGTAATGGGGCCCTTTACATGTCCAGCTGTCCTTTGTCAACAACAAATTGTCACTTTTTGTGTTGAATATATGCTATATTGTAATTTATGGACCTAATAGGTATATAAAGCCATTTACACATAACAATATATATATATTATCAAAGTAATTGTTGAATTGAAATACAATTTAAATTTTTGGGGGGCCCCAAGAGAGTGCCCTAAGCTATATCTTGTTTGGCTTACCCCCAAATCCAGAGTAACTATGGGAGCATGTAAGAGACTTTCAGCCCAATCCAGAGCAACTAATCTGTCTGCATAAGAGCCCTTGGGTTGCTCTGTCTATCACTAGAGTGGAGCAACTGCAAGATGCTCCAGCCCAGTTACTCTGAAGGAGGCTTAGGGCAGAGCAAGGCAAGATAGGGTGCCCCAAGAGAGGTGGACCTGCTCTGCCCTAACTGGGGCAGCCTAAGCAGCTCAGGAGAGGCAAGTTGAGGGCAAGTTTAGCATTGCCTAGGGCAGAGCAGTTACTCTGTATCCTAAGACTGTTTCAAGGCAGAAATGCCCTCTTCCAGTTCCTCAGAGATATACCACCTCAGGAGCAGGTATAGTAATGAGTAGACCCATAGGGGTCCATGATAAGGCCTGAGTAAGAATGATAGTGTTGACCAAAAATCTGAGTTCTTGGCCAGCCTAGCTGCAATCCCTGCCTCTCAACTTCAGGATATGGCACAACTATGGCAGCCCACTAACCTCAGGATACAGCAGGCCACTCCAAGCATCCATCTTGCACTAGAAGAACTGCAGCTGTAACTGGTTGGCAGGAACTGCTGGGCTTCCTTATAATGTAGGCACCACAGCTGTTCCTTCTTCAGTGTGATCTGAGGGGGGTCTACTCAGGAGCAAGCCCTCCCTAGCTGACTTAGCATGCTCTGGAGCAGTTAGGGCAGCCCAGGCTTCCTGACTCTCTGGATGCAGCATGACTTTCTGCTCTGGATACAGAATAGTTAGGAGAGAGCAGTTAGGGCAGAGCAGGTTGAACTTGCTCTGGATTGCGCCCTTTACATGCATCCACAGTTACTTCATCACCTAGTGAAAACCTATGGGAAATTCATATTGGAATCCAGAGTAAGTTGTTCTTACACCGGAGCAAGGACTCCCCATAGTTGCTCTGGATTTTGCCCATATACATATATCCAGCACTGAGTTTGTTGGGTATATGTATTGGGTATATATTTGGTATATGTATTGCATGTATAGGGCATATCTATATATATAAAAGAGAAAAGTCACTGACTGACTGACTGACTGACTGACTGACTCATCACCGCCCTGCCAAAACTGGTGGGCCTAGAAGCGTGAAATTTGGGGTGGGTGTTCCTTCCGTGAGGGAGGGGTGCACTAAGAACCGGTTTTCGGAAATTCCAACCGGAAGGGGGTGAAAAGAGGCGCAACGCGTTTTCCTCCCTATACTTTGCATTGAGAATTGCTGACTCATCAACATTCCTCCCCAACTGCTGGGCCTGAAGCATGGAATTCTGGGAGTTCCTTCTGTCACCTGAACTCCCACCAAGAACCATCTGGAGAAATTTAACCCTTCAGGGGCTGAAAAGGGGGCAAAGTGTTTCTGTCCTATGCTTAACATGGGAGACTGAACAACATCCAGCCAATATGGTGCTCAATGCCTGGTGCACTGGGGGATGTTGTTCGGAGGAAGAGGTTGTGCTGGCGAGGATGCTGCGCATGAGGGGAAATTGCACACGAGGGGAAGTTGCGCATGGGAAGAAGTTGCGCATGGAGGAAAGTTGCGCATGGAGGAAACTTGCGCGTGGGGGAACTTGCGCATGGGAGGAAAGTTGCGCATGGGGGAAGTTGCGCATGGGGGAAGTTGTGCATGGGAGGAAGTTGCGCATGGAGGAAAGTTGCGCCTGGGGAAAATTGTGTATGGGGAAAGTTGCGCATGGGAGGAAGTTGCACATAGGGGGAAGTTGCGCATGGAGGGTCGATGCACATGGGGGGTCGATGCGCATGGAGGGTCGATGCACGTTAGGGAAAGTTGCGCATGGGGGAAATTGAGCATGGGGAAGTTGCGCAGGGGGGAAGTTGCGCATGGGGAAAGTTGCACAAGGGGTGTGATGCATATGGGAAAAGTTGCGCATGGGAGGTTGATGCGCATGGGGGAAGTTGCACATGGGGGGAAGTTGCGCATGGGGTAACTTGTGCATGCGGGGTTGGTGCGCATGGGTGAAGTTGCGCATGGGGGGTTGATGTGTATGGGGGAAGTTGCACATGGGGGTTGTTATGCCTGGGGGAAAGTTATCCATGGGGGGTTGATGCATATGGGGGGATGGCATACGGGGGAATTTTACTCCCGCAACGCGGGTACGCCTTTCACTAGTATTTTCATAAAACTGGGGCTTTTAAAAATCCAAAACCTGCTTGTCTCAGGCTTTGTGTCCACACATGCGTGTGCACATGCGCGCATGTATGGAAAGGCAAACATTGAACCAACCTTAACAATAATAGGAGGTTTTCACTGCTTCAGTGTTCTGTTAGGGTGCAATCCAGAGTAACTACAGGGAGTCCTTGCTCTGGTGTAAGAACAATTTGCTCTGGATTGCAATATGAATTTCCCATAGGTTTTCACTAGGTGGTGCAGTAACTACAGGTACACGTAATGTCTCTTACGTGCTCCCGTAGTTACTCTGGATTGTAGGGTTAGTCTCAGCCCTCTGTCAACAATGCATTGGTGATAACATTGAGCAAACTACTGTGTGGTTGTAAGGAAAGGATTATTGGATCTATGCATTTGAAGTGATTTGAAAGTTTAAAAGTAAAAAGTGCCTGTCATTATTGTATATAAAAGCATATATTGTATATAAAAGCTTATTGTATATAAAAGCTTATTGTTTTGTATTGTTTTCGATATGGCTGGCTTTTATGAGCTGCATAGGAAAAAAGTGCCATTAACAATATCCAAATGGATGCTTTTACTGAAGTTGATCAGAGTAAAGTGGGAATACTGGGAAAATGAAAAACAAAAAGAATGGAAAGAGACAATGGATATCAGATGCAGGAAACATTACTTCCTTTACTTGAGATGGGATAGAAACAGGCTCTGTTTTTCAATTTTGATGTATAGATAGCTGTGCATAGATAAATCTTTATGAAATTTCATAGGCCGGAAAAGTACTAGCCTCACCTAAATATTCAGCCCAACAGTGAAAAAGAAGAGATATTTCTTCTCAGGTCCACTCCTATATGCTAGGCTGACCAGTCCAAGAAATCGCATGAGCAGTGAGTAACATCAACACCTTGTGACTTTCCCCCCTCATTTTTCTTCTCCCAGGGACAATGAAGTTACCCATGACATGAGGAACATATCATAGTGGGCTGGCTGCCCTGTGTGACATTAATTGGCAGAATCCTACTTCTTGAGCTAGTGTAGCCATCCCTGTACTGGCTGACACTGCAATCCTAACTCTCAGTTAGGTCAGCTCAAGTCCTGGGCTGGCCTGTGGGTGTCACAAAAGTGCCATAAGTGTCACAAGTGGTATCCCTAGGGAGGTGCAGGATGGTGATGCAGACTGCACCAGGTGACACACCCGGGGGAACGTGCACTGGGTGACCCAAGAAATGCAACTTTGCAGTGGTGCAGAAAATCCCATCATGTCATACACTGTTAGAATCACAATGAAGAGCAGAATCCAATGCAAAAATCCTATCAAACGCTATGGCTAAAAACAAAAAAAATAAGCATTGAACTCTATGAAAAGTGAAAGTGACCCATATCGCTGCTTGATTCACAAGTAGGCAAACATACCATAGTCCTTTAGCAAGGACACACTGAGTGGAATCCAAGGATATCAGATTGTCCTGATCCAATGAAGGCAACCCTTACAAATCACCCCAGAAGGAGGTCCCTGAACTGGGAATTATATTATCAAGCTTCAGCATTGGGCTTGATTAAAGAGTGGATAACCACAGAAGACTTTAGATTAGTAAATTTAGAAATGTGTGATTTACCATATGGTTGGCAAGCTTTTTAAATATATGATAAAGTAAAATACTTTAATAAATTTAAGCAGCATTTATTAAGAAGAGCACTCTTTAGAGTATGGGAACAACTTAGATATAAGATGTATATGAAAATCCCAAGATGGATAAGACCATTACAAGTCTCATCAAAAAGAGATTGGATAGATGAAAAACAAAATAGATCATATGATGAACTGTTGACAAATAGCATGAAAGTAAAGTCAGCAGATGAATTAAAACAAGATCAAATAAAGTTACATTCGTGGTCTGAAACACAAATTAAGGCGAGATGGAAAGAAGATACAAAAATTGGAATTTATCCAAGCCTGACTGAATTTGATAACTTGTTAATGAATGATGAGGGTCAATATATAAGTAAACTTTATAAGTATCTGATAAAGGTAGAAACGCAAGATGAGATTGTTAAGGAATCAATGGTTAATTGGTCAAAAAAATTTGGACAAAGTATCATGCTGGATGACTGGCAACAAATATGGAATATAAATATCAAAGTGATGAAATTGGTACCTTTAAAAGAAAATTGTTATAAGATGTTTTATAGGAGGTATTTAACCCCACAAAAAATTGCAAAAATGTATCCAGGCTCTAATAATCGCTGTTGGAAATGTAAACAAAGTGTTGGGACATTCTCTGGTGGACGTGTACTAAAAGAAGAGGTTATTGGCAATCAGTGAATAAGATGGTACAACAGGTTTTGAAATGCAATATTCCACTTGATCCAAAAATATTTTTATTAACTTTATTGCCTGTAAAAACTATGAAAGAAAGGAGATATGTAATTGTGCATATAATAACTACAGCGAGAATTGTATTTGCCCAAATGTGGAAAAATGAGGATACTCCAACAATAGCGAGGTTGACTGAAAAATTATTTGAAATAATACAAATGGATGTACTAACGGGACAACTTAGAGGGGAAGGGGTAATAAAAGCAATGGAAATATGGAGTAGTTTTTATGAATGGATTGGTGAATTCTAAGGACAGGATAAGATTATTAATAGTGAGGATGAGAAAAGGAAGAAACAATGAGAATGACTGTCAAAGACGGATCTATTTTATACTTTTGTTTTTAATGTCGTGTTATTTTCTTTTATTCTTTTTTTTGTTTGTTTTTTCACATGTCATTTAATTGTCTTTTTGAATTTATTTTCTGTATGTATTATTCTTGTTTTTTCTTTTAAATTAATAAAGAATTGAATTCGGAAAAAAAGGAGGTCCCTGAAGATTGCATTGAAATTCATTGAAAATGAGTGTGAACTGCACACCTGTGTTTCCTAGTGAGTAAGCAAGCTTGTCTTGGCTGGTATGGAAAGTCAGTCCAGAGGAGTGCAAGGCTTCCAAAATGGTCCCAATGTTCTTGCGGTGGCTCTGTTGCTATACCTGTAATTTCTCTATGGGAATGATTGCAGTCACATTATGAGAATTGCACATTACCCTTGATACCTGGTGCAAAATTCTGTCATTCCAGTATGTGTCATTTGATACAGCAGCTTTCAGATTTATGATACTTGTTATTATGCTTTGTAACATTCAAGCAAAAGGAAACATAAAACAAAAACATCCAATACTGTTTAGGGTGGTATTTTAAAACTAATTTTTTTTTTTAAAAAATTACTCTTTGGCCTTGATTGCAATCTATTATTGTTACTATAAAACAGAATAGAAACTTTGTACTTTAATAGGCCTAATTGTAAGCATGCCAAGCTAGAGCTAATAAACGTGCAATGGGACAGCAGGAAACTTCCTCCACCACCTTTACCACCATGAGTTGGTTCTAATGTGTAAGTGAAGCATATACATGGACACAGATGAAACTCAGAGGGGTTTGGCTTGGATTATTATAGCTCAGGGATTTCTTAATAGGAGAGTTTGTATTCCAGGCTTTACGTGAGAAATTAATTGCAATCCCTAATAAGAATTTCAGTCATGGAGACTTAATTTTTCCATTTCTGAAGCCAGGATAGTATCGTGGTTTGGGAGTTTGAGACACAGAGGACACAGGTTATAATTATTATGATTATTTTCATTATTAATAATAGTATTTATACTGTATACCACTTTTCAATGATAGTCCACTAAGTGGTTTACAGATGAAATCAAATAACCAATGGCTCCCTGTCCAAAAAGGACTCATCTAAAAAAGATGCAAAAAATACATTTATTCCAACTGTCAGCAACTTTTCAGAGCTTCATAAAGAGGTTCTTTCCCTGTTGTTTTACTTGATAACCATATAACAGGATATACACCATTAAACATTCTTAGCACAAGGACCCACTTTTTAGAATGACAATTTGTTGTGACCCACTGAAAGTGATGCTTTTAACCTGAAAGTGATGATATGGCTGGTGATGACATCATCAAACCTGAAAAAGTTTAGGACCCCTCCCCTGCAATGCAGCAAAATTAAATTAAGTAAATTAAAAATTTACATTAAGTACATGCAGGGGGTACTCACTGGTACTCAGTTCTGACACCTTTGTCCACCTGTCTCCCACCCAACAGCTAATTATAATTAGTCATATGATTATGACTAGCTACGCCACTGTGGTGAGTACCAGCAGCTTTTTCTCCCCCCCCCCCCAAAAAAAAAGCACCGAGTATAAGTTCAAATAATTATAAGTATATGAAATAAGTATAATTGAAGGCAGGTGACATGAATTAACTGGGAACTTTAGGATTTGCTTTAAAATCCACCAATCTTCAAGGCCTGCTTTAAGCGAATAGGACCAATTGCTTCCAATTGGGCCCCATGGTTAATGGGGCCTTGTGCTGGGTTAATCAAGACTTGTAGGGAATTTTCTTGTATGAAATTTATTTTCTCAAATGGAATCAAGAAAAAATTGAATTGTATGGAATCTTATATGGAGTTTATTAAAATATGCTTACATGGTCCATTAACTCACATGCACCTTTTAAACACACATTTTGTTTCTCAATCTACCATAGAGATATAAAGTCTATAATAAAATTTTGTTTATAACTCTTAGATTCTATAGACCTTGGATGCAACCCCACAAAATATATTCCATTTGGGTCTCAAAACTCCTAAGGCCAGTCCTCCTTCTAATGACTTATATGTTCATGGACATAGGCTGCAATTCTAATGCTGGCCAGTTAGGCCAGTGTAAGCCCCAGTGCTCTAAGACACTTGTGCGCCACTTCTGGTAGTAGGGTTAAGCCAATGCACAGATATGCACTTGCCTCTCTACATCACCACCGGATTGGGAAGATCAATGAGTTGTGCCAGCCTAGGTTAGGATTGCACCCTAAGAAAGACAGAAGGTCTGAAAACCACATTGAGAATGCTTAATTAAGGTTTACAAGTGGTGTTCTGAATCATCAGACCTGCCTTACTGTCTAAAAAATATAAAGATGCCATCCATAAGAAAAATATATTAATAAGAAAGCCTCAAAGTGACATTAATGGCTAGATTTGGGGAACCCCTTTGTCTTTCCATATGATTTCCTATCTCCATTATTGCTTAAAACATGTAGCAGTTTAGCAGCACACTGGGAGCACCTGCTAGCAAAGCTGTTTAACTAGGAGTTTCCCTATTGTGCAATTCAACTAACAAGCTGTTTTAAATGGCCTCCTAACGTCTGTGTATCGAGAATGATTTTTTTCCCCTGACCACTCTTGGGGCACATTGCGCAGAGCTATTCATCAGTTATTAGGCGGTTGTTTCCTGCCCTACTGAGAAACCAAACTATAGTTGAAGAATTTTAACAGTGGGGGAGGAGGGGTAGTGAGCTCTCCTTTCGAGTACTGCCAAGCTAAGAAATGTTTATACCTATGAAGAACAAGCTGATAGCTTAGACATCATAAATCTCAATTTTAATATATATATATATGTGTGCGCGTGTCAATTTCCACTCCTAATGGTTTCTGATGCTAGGCCTTAGCTTTCAGCCACTGGAATGGTAGCTTGGTTCATACTGCAAAATAGGTTTTACCAAGAAAACGAAAAAACAATAACGAGAGCAGAAGTAAAATAAGTATATAGCCACTGTGCGTCATTTTCCAATCTAACTGTTACAAGTCATTTAACTTTCTAATAGTTTTTCTCCCCTGCCCACCCACCCCTCCTTTTTTTTCAACAACAACATAGTCATCAAGTCGAAAATGTGAAAATACAGACAGGATTTTCAAATGTGTTTTGTTTCCCAAGGAATCCCACAAGGTAAATGACATTTGCTAGCATGAAAGTCTCTTAAAATGACACCACTTTAGGCATGCAGAAGGATGATTCATCTTTTGAAATGGCTGGCTTCAAACCTGGCTACGAACCATCCCCGTTTCATTCATTCAAAATGCAGTATCCATGCGGTTTTCAAGATCAGGCATAGCCATAAATCAATGTTATTGGACTATATTTTCAAACAAAATATTTTACAGACTTCAGCATCCCATTTTCCATACAGATCATGAAAGGCATGCATGAAGGTCAGATAAAGTCATTGGCAACTTATGACTCCCATTTACAGAGAGAAAGAGGGAAAGAAATCATCATTTACCCATGTTACTTCTCGGCAAGTATATTAATAGCTGCTTAACTTTGTTCCAGATTCCTGTGTAAATTCATTATGGTCTTGAGAGCTCTGCAAGAGCTGGAAAACAAACAGCATTAAGGGATGTGTAAGTACTTGAGAATGTCTCCTTTGATGAAACTTAAAAGAAGCAATGTTGGCTTAAATAGGTGCCTTAGAAAACCACACAAACATCTGAATAGGGTCAGTTTACTCAAGAGTCCACTATGAGTCATTTATTAACATAGGGTTTGTTGGTGTCCATTTGCTACTTTCAGGGAAACCTTTACCAGAGAGGGGCAAATTTATTAGCGCTTGCCTTACAACTTGACAATAATCAAGTTAAGACCCTAAAATGGAGGTAAATTTGGATAATATGATGAGCCGATCCAATGCTATGTGAAGAACCAAATCCAGAAACATTTTTCTACATCCTTCTTATTGCTGATTCATTGTGGATCAGCACACCACATAAAAGTGGGTTGGACTTTGGGATTTGAAACCTTAGCAAGGACTCCTCATTTCTTGGTAGGATTATTGCTATCTTAACAAGTGATTACAAGCAAAAGATGACAAATTATAATAGAGATAATTATCTCTAGGTGTAAAGGTTATCAGCATTTCTCTTTTCACATTCTAAATGTTGGCTTTGACACCTGAAGTTCAATCTGTGGAGATGAAATCAGGATGAAGAGTTTCTATAGAACAATGGGAAGAATCAGCATTACTGGAGCCAAATTCATTTAAGGAATGGGAAAATGCAATAGTTGATGGTCTGCAAGGCATTATGTAAGACAACACACACATGTGCGTGCATACGGGCACACACACACAAATAGTAAAAAGACCCAATTCTCCTGTAAAATGGAAAAGTTCTGCTACCTAATGAAATGCATAAACTGAGTAATTTAATGAATGTTCTGACAACCGCAATAGATTATTTTTGTAAGGAAAATTGCTGCACATTGCAAGTAAAGAAATTCGTCAAGTGGTGAAACTCATATGTGGCGATGAAATCCATCTGTTACATGCTTACTTACAGCACATAATGTAGTGAGAGAGCCCATCATCAATCACACATTACTGTAATCCCACTTCAAATTTCCACTACTTCTGGGTTGTTCAGGAGTGGTGGTAGTAATGATCAGACCACACTAATTACAGAGCAAAGTATTTTACTGAGTGTCAGTAGGCATAATGATGTTTACTTTTCCTTTCTTTAAGATAAATTTGGGACAATCAAAACATTAACATATGACACCCTGTCTGTGAACAAAAATGGTTGCACTCAGACCCCGTAATTATCCAGATGCTAAACTTGTTCTGTAATAAATTGCTTTTAGTGTATTGATACAAAACAGAGCAAGACATCATAGGGAAATTAAACTGCCATGTTACAAAGAAACAATGGACCTGATTCTTAATTCAGTTACAAAGGCGTAACCCACAGCCAAGTTCCGAAAAGTTGCTTGAATACATGCAAGAGCCCTGTATCGTTCAGTAGATGGTGCTTTTTCCCACTTTCTTTCAAACAGTATAATCCACTGAAGAGCAGTTTGCTGGAGCTTGGCTGAATCAGGTTTACTCAAATAGCTCTGTCAGGTGGTGAACAGAGGGATGGTCTATAACTTCTGCACATGCTGCCTACTTTCATCTCCTTTGGCAGTCAGGTCCCTTACATGGATTCATCTGACAGTTGCTGACCTCCCAATCAGGTTCATTCACACCCAGCGTAGCCAGGTTCTCCTTGGTGTTGGTATCACAGGATTCAACTGACATGCCAGGCCAACCTCAGTTTTTAGATGGAGTTGGCTGAAGTGGGTTGTAGAGATATGGTCTCATTGGACCCTACCTGCATCTCCCTCCCCCCGGAGCAGGAGGTAGAGCTGGCCAACTCCGAAGTAGCCTGGTTAGTATAGGGCTGGTGGGCAGAACAGTATCACTGTTGAACACATTGAATCCTCCAGCAGAGGCTTATAGGAGGCAATCAGGCTGGGGCATTGTGTTCAATGGGTATTACTCCCAGGAAAGTGTCTTTCAGATTGCAGTCCAAGAGTGGTATGATAGCTGACTCCCAATGCAGCCCTAGACTCAGAAGCCCAGGTCATCAGGATGGATCCCACCATGGGCTTAAAGGAATGGTTCCACTCTGTCTTCTTTCTTCTTCCTTCTCAAATTGGCTTTGCTTAATCCTATATCTGATTAGCTGTCATTCCACCCCCCTCCTCCACACACACTCCTGGCCATGTAGCCTTATGATGCATAGTCTTTCTCCTACTACTTTTGAGTTTTAATTGCTGCTTTTAAAAAATTATTGTATTGTTTTGAATCTTATACATTGCAATTTGCCCTGAGTGTCAGGTAGAAGTTCAGGATATAATTCTTGACATAAATAAATGATAGAAAAATGGCGGCCATTCGGTTTGTTTCTGTTTCAGTGGGTCAGAGATATGCATTATTTAATTAGCTTTCAAATATATCTTCCCAACACAATGTGGAATAACATTGATCTGCGAGTGTGAGTTCTTAGGGAAGAAAAGAAGCTTATGTAGTTCTTGTTGTATGGCTCAGTTTCTTTTTAAGTTCTAAAGTGTAAGATGATATAAAGTGAAGAAGATGATATCAGAGCAGGATAAAAAGTTGGAGTGTCTTATGGTAAGCTCTCAGATATATATTTCCTATGGGATTTTCTTTATTATTCCACACCTCCTCTAGCAAACTGTTTTTGTATTTCCTCCTAACGTTTATCAATAAACATTTTGAATTTATATCACTAAATCCTATAAAAACCACAAAGATCCTTGTGCCAGGAGTTGTTCCTTTGCCAATATGGCAAATTCACAAGTGTGCTATATGATGTTCCAGCTCTCCAAGGCATGGCCATCTTGAATTGTGTTCAGTCTTCTGAGATCTCACATAATTCAAAATGGCAGCCCTTGGGAGAGCTGGGCAATAGCACAACCAGTCTGCCATGACTGCAGTAAGTATGTGTACCATTGCTATTGACTAAGCTGGACTGGATGGGCCTTTGGCCTAGAATCAGAGAATCCTAGAGTTGGAAGGGACCCAGTAGGTCATCCAGTCCAACCCCCTGCCTGTAGCAGAAAATCCTCCTAGAGCATCTCCGACAGGTGCTCGTCAAGCCTCTGCTTGAAGATTCCCAGTGAGGGAGATTCCACCACCCCCCTTGGCAATCTGTTTCACTGCCGAACTGCGCTCACCATCAGGAATTTTTCCTGATTTGCATGTCTGATTCCGTGGGGCTCTTCTTATGTTCTCACAAGCTGCTTCTGCATGTGCCATGCTGCTGATCATTTGTGGCAGCAGCCCAGACACTCACAACAGTCCCCTGGCTTTAGCACCGCTGTAGAAGGGTTTATGCTGCTGGAATGCTAGTTATGGCAGCACAACACTCCAACAGGACTGTGGGGCCACAATGTCATGTAGAAATGTGACATTGTCTGCTGTGATGGCACAACACAGACTGAGGCTCCAGGTGTCTGCAAAATGGGTTGTGAATCTCTGAAGTACATGCTTAACTTTGAATGCACTTTTAGCTCTCACCCAACTGTAACCGCTCTGAGAATACTCTTAGCACTGCTTCTAGACTATCATCTCTGATTTCATTCAGACCTTAAGAAATGCAGAAACATGCTGTGTTTTTAGGTTACCAGAATATTTTATAATCCGGACGATGGTTCAACACAAGTTCATTTCTAAAAATAGTGAAATGCTCAGAAGAGGTTCAGTGATCTGAATGGTTCTTCATTTCTCTCTAGGCAGCAAGATTTAGTTTGTACTTAAACCATATCTCCCCAGGAGGAATGTACAGTTGTGCCAGTCAATATATTTTTTTAAAATCTGACTTTATTGGATGAACCTCCATCATGTTTAAAGCAGAATGAACCCAAATTATCAGCCAGAACCCTACAGGATTCAGTAGTGCTTTTTATATGGAATCGGACAGCGGGATTTAGATGTGTAGTCAAATCCAGTGGCGGGCTTCAGGGGGTTCTCACAGGTTCTATAGAACCCTTTGCTAATGAGCACCGGGTTCTTAGAACCGGTTACTAATGGGACATAGAACCTCTTGTTAATTTATGTGAATCCCATCACTGGTCAAATCCATTCTTCTATGTTGTCACTTCTGATATTCTCTCTGTTATATTTGTCCTTATGATGTTTATTGGTTGTTAACTTGGGCCACTTCAGACATTAAACAATTGCCTCTCATGGAGCAGGCCAAGCAGCTCATGGGTTGTTCAGGATGATTCAGAAAGAACAATTGATTAACATCCAAAGTGGCCCAGTGGAAGAAAATCTCCCAAGAGTCCTATCTCCTAATGCAACCCAAAACACCTTCCCTGCATACCAAGTTCTTTCTTATCAGTGTAACCAAAGCATAGGGTGGTAAATGGAGATGGTAACTGTCTGAGACGCTCACACCAGAAGGAAAGGTTAAAGTACACAAACAAATCAGTCCATTTCAACCAGAAACGTTCTTTTTCTGTACTTAGGTGAAGATGGTCTCAGTAGGTATTTGAATAAAGAAGCAAAGATGCATTCAAGCACACCATTTGAGCTCTGAAATATATAACTTGTCTAGTTATCAAAACCACCCCTTGAAGTCTAAACAAAGTTAAGGATTTTTATGACAATTTTTCTACCACAAAGCAGACTTCAAGCAACATTTGAAATGATGGTAGCAGTTGCACACTCCTGCAGATACAGATTATTTATTTATTGGATTTGCAGGCAAGTGTGCACTGCTCAGCCCTGTCCCACATGCTCCTCCTTTCCCCTTTGCATAATCAGATTGTCACTGCACATAACCATTGATCATAAGGAAGGAAGACATGGGAGTTTGTGGGGCCATCACTGTGGTAAAGAACATGCTTTCACTTCACATAGGTGGCCACAAAAGGTTTAACAACTGAAGATGGTTGTTTTGAACATGAAACCTGGTTTGATTTCATGTGTGAACAGCCTATTGTTGAGCACCATGCAGAATACAAACTGGGAGATTCCTGCACAATCCATGTCTACTACTATTGTATTCAGGGAGGCTTAATGACAGGAAGTTTTTATAGGATTGTTGCCTGTCGTGTGCTTCCATTGAGCCTCAAGAGTATGAAAGAAGGCAAATTATTAAATTGCTTGTAGATGGAAGAAGCCAAGAGCAGATGGTATTGATGGTTCAAAAGTGTGAGGAATATTAAGATGTGTAAGTACTCAGCAATAATCTATGGCCAAACTTGACCTTAATCACAGCACTTGCTCCAACACCTTTCCTTTTCTGACAGCATGCAGAGGTGGATTGGATTGAGGCAGGAGAGACTTTGATGGCATGATCCTGTGCTGGGGCTCAGTGGTTATAGGCCCTGTGCCTGTTGATTTGAAGAGTGGCACGTCAGCGGTTTTAGATTTGGGTGCTGCATGGTGGAGTGAGCTCCCATCACTTGTCCCAGCTCCTGCCAACATAGCAGTTAGAAAGCATGCAAATGCAAGTAGATAAAAAGGTAGCACTTTGGTGGGAAAAGCAACATCCCGGCTACAGGTCTCTGGGACCAGGTTTCCCCAACTTGTGACAATCGTCTAAGCAGACCCACCTTGCAGCAGGAACAACGTAAAGAAAATGATTCTGTGCTGGGACAGGATCAGTTATCTCCATACTTAACTAATGATGACTGTTTCAAATGTGCCATAAGGCACGTTGCAATGCTTGTAGGGAAGAGGCTCTGGTAGAAAAGCCAGAGCCAGTGGGATGACTGGTGACAGCATGGAGACAGCAGGGAGGTATTCATGAGCAGGGGGAGAGGAGAAGATAGGGAAGGATGAAACTGGATGGGAAGAATGGCAGCCTGCAAAACTGCAGATATGATAGGGATGGCTGCAGAGGCTGCTGCCAGATATATCCCCTCCCCATTCCTGAAAGTCCTCCACAGTACACAGGCTGCTAAGGTCTGCACCAGATCTGAGTAGACTCATAGGAGCTGTGAAGATGGCACCCTGAGAAGACCTCTAGCAGATTTTTCTGCACTACAGAATACAGTGGCAGCTGTTTCAATTCTAGTTTGATTATTCTTTCTTTTATATTCAACAAACCCAATCCAAGAAACATTCCCACTTTTTCACTTCTTTTGGTTCATTCTGAGGATCTCTTCGATTTTAACATTGATATTTCCCATGAGGAAATGATGTAAAATACACACTGGTTTAGATATCATATGTGTACAATCTGCCTACCAGCTTTTATCTATTCTGCCAAGTAGAAAATTATCATTGCCAAGACAATTCTGTAAGGTAATGAATTTGCTTCTATACTGCACTGGTTGGTGTAGCTTAGTTTATATCTAAAAATCTATTTCAGGAGCTCCCTTGTTACATGAAAAATGTACAGTTCAATTTTCATTTTGCTTCCTAATGTCAGAGATGCTGTGCTAAAAGCAGAAAAGCAAACACAAAATTTTTTAAAAGAATGTTGAACCACTATGTTTATCATAGTAATATGCTGTTTTCTACAAAGAACCTTAGAGCTGCCTTTGTTTTGCCTGTACACTTCAGTCAATACATTTCTGGGCCTATAAAATAGATGCACATTTATTGACACAATAACCAACACCAAGCCAAAGTTTTCTTTTAAAGATGAACTTCTGAAATATTTTTCACTGAGATAACATTTGGAGCTAAGACAACAACAACGACAGACAGAAAGTAGTAGTATATGCGCTGCCGAAGTGAGCACTAGACAGACAGACAGTATATGCCAGAATGAAAGACATATATGAAAGACATTTTGCTGGAAAACGAACATCACAAAGTCTTGGTAGTGGTTCAAAAATGGCAACTTGAAGGGACTAATAATGGCTGCACAAGAACAAGGATTGAGATGAAATGCAAGAAATAGTAAATAGAAAAGATAATAACAAACAGCAAGTGCAATCTTCAAATTTGAAGATGAAATGGTGGACCAATGGCTGTAAAAACATCGCTCAGACTTCAAACAATATTATTATTTTTAATATTTTTTTTATAATACCATCATGTTATATATCATTTGACGTGTAATTTCATAAGTACAATGAAACAAACTGTCTTAAAATATCTCCAGTCTGTCAAAAGTTATAGCCAAAAAAAACAAACAAACAAAAAAACAAAACAAAACAAAACCAACAACAGTGGGTTAGGACAGTGGTACATCACCATGCCCACTGTCTGGAGTGTTGCCCCACTGACTACGTGGGAGGTAGGAGGTCTATCATAGGGACGAAATGCTGATCTCCCATACCATACCAATACTCTGTTGCTGCCACTGGCTGCTACAACTGCCCTTCAGAATAGACAACATGGATAAGAAGGACCAGAGGTCTAACACAGTAACAAAATAGACAATAATGGGTAAGCTGGACCAGTGGACTTACACACTATAAGGTCACATCATGTCTTTCAGGACTAATGCGCAGGCACATCAGGTCGAAGCTTCAGCTTTCTCCATTGTGTACCTGAATTGAGTACAAACCCAAAACTGAAAGAGCAGCATGCACTGATTCACCAAAGCACTGAGGATGCAATCCTAATCTCCAGAATAATCTCCAATGCAATCCAGAGTAACTACGTGGAGTCCTTGCTCCGGTGTAAGAACAATTTGCTCTGGATTGCAATATGAATTTCCCATAGGTTTTTACTAGGTAGTGCAGCAATTATAGGTGCACATAAAGTTTCTTACGTGCTCCCGTAGTTACTCTGGATTGTAGGGAATGTCTGTCTTAAGCCTTGGCATAAGTCTTGTGCTGACCTGGGGGTGTCACAAAAGTTCTATAAGACACTTCTGCTTCAGTCCTGGGAGGCTTAGGCTAGTGCAGAGGTATATGCCGACCTCCCCACACTTCCATGGGAAAATATGCCAGTTGTGTCATGCCAGCCTAAGTTGTTAGGATTGCGCCTTCAGTGTGCCACAAACTACAGTCCGTTTATAGCAAGGCTATCAAACCGAAATGCATTGCCGTATTTAACAAGTGACAACGAATATGTGAATTCATCCACAACCCTAAATCTTGCATGGTATTTTACTCGTTTAGACATTCATGTACCAATGTATAATGCATTTTAATTATGGAGACATTAGGGACAAGCATTAGCAGCTTGCTTTGTATCATTCTGTGTTGTGGTGTATTCCCATATGACACATTATTTGGTTAGCTTGCCTGATATTTAATTACCTCCTACAGTGTGCAGTAAAGCTGTAGACTACCTCTTGTTTTTAGGCAATGCTTTTTTATTTTTCCCTTTTCAGCATCTTGCACTTGCATTCATTGCTCACAGTTTTAAGTCCCAATATGAATTAGTGCCAAATCCCCAGCTGGTATCATAATGTAATGCTGTCATATCATCCACTGGGGTAAGATGGTTCAGGGATTCTATATTTTTAATGATCTTATAAAAAGTTGGCTCTCTACAAAATTGCTTAGAAGTAATTCTTCCTTTCTTCTTAATTGAATTTCCATTTATATGTAAGAATGTGGGTTTCTGAGACTGTAAAATTAACACTACTAGCGATCAATTTGGTACAACAGCTTAAGAACTCAAGCCTATGCATGGGCAGAAAGTCTTCTTGGATTTAATAGGACATTAAAAAGGCAGGATCTGGCCCAAATGACTCTCCCCTTTGTTAAGGCAAAGAGAGATTTCACTTCTAAGAGATTTTTGTTTGCACTGCTTTAAAAATTCTGAACATATGGTCTAAACAGAAGCAGTAAAGTGTTTTAAAAAATTTTGTCAGATCTTATCACCATATGCAATGTTACACTGCACAACATTGTCTACAGAACGTTTTAATACCACCCTTTATATACCATACAACTGAACACAAAGGCAAACTGTATGAATCAACTACACCATTGGTTACCAGCTAGTTACAAGATTGACCTGAATCATGAATTCCTTTTTCAGAGTTCCAGGAAGTAGATACTGAGGTGATTCATTGACCAGATCTAGAGTCACACCATTTAGTCCTTCAATTACTCATTGTAATATAGGTTTTTGGATTGGATCATGTGTACACTGTAGCTAATGAACATAAAATATTCAGGAAGGGGGTCTATGCATGGGACAAATTGCCTCTGGAGTGCATAGCTCTGCTACCTGGGTCATGCTTGGATTATGCAGGGTGACCAGAGCCAAACCCAAAATTCCTCCCCCAAGTTC
Source organism: Cryptoblepharus egeriae (assembly GCA_030015325.1). Classification (NCBI taxonomy): domain Eukaryota; kingdom Metazoa; phylum Chordata; class Lepidosauria; order Squamata; family Scincidae; genus Cryptoblepharus; species Cryptoblepharus egeriae. The sequence goes on along the minus strand of JAREYC010000003.1, from coordinate 120,571,142 downwards.
CCCAAAATTCCTGTCCTCCTAGCCAAAATTCCTACCCGGTGGAAAAATGTAGGGCACCCCAAAAATGTAGGACAAATGTAGGACATTAAAATAAAGCTAAAAACACTCATATTGCATTCCTCTACTCAATTTTTGCACAAATCTCATTGCAATAGACCAGACACCAACCAAAAAGGCAGATTTTCAAGCAGCCAGGCTTTCTCAGGCAGGCATGCAGAGGCTTGGTCTTTCAGCCTCCTTTCCTTTGTCTTCTTACACAGTATAAGCTCCATTGACTGTAATACTTTTGAGTGGACACAACTGGGCTTGGAGGCTTAAAACTTAAGAAGCCCCACCGTCCCTGAAAAGGTTGCCAACCCAGCCCTGCTTCTCTGCAATAACAACAGCTGGATGAAAGGCCCCAAACCTGAACAACTCAAGCCCTTGTTGTGAATTACATGCTTTTTTATGCAAAGTATATACTGGTGGATCCATCTACAGAGGCATAGGAGTAGAAGAGGTTGGGGTTTCTCTGGTCAGTTGGCAACCCTGTTTTAAAAATAATTAATTCTTCCCCCTCCTTTCCCTCTAAGCCAAACATTGCAAAGTTTCAAAGCAGCTCCACTTGCAAGGCTCCCTCCTTCCCCTGCTCTCCTCTTCAGCAGCCATAGCTGAGCTCCCTCCTTTCCTCCTTTGCAGCAAACAGCAAGCAGAGTTTCCTCCCCCCAGATCTTTTTCTCTGCAGGGACTGGGATCCACTGCCAGGCACAGCTGTTTCCCCAACCATTTGGGATTGGCTACTTAGAGGCCCATTTAGAGACCTACTAAGGCCTCTCTGGGAAGCAGGCTGCAAAATGGGAATCTAGCACGATGCATGCTGAGATGTAGTTCTTCCATTAATTGCTTGGAAAGGGACTTTAGCATGGGGAGGAGGGGAAAAACTATAATTCCCTTCCCTCCCTTCCTTTAACCAGCAGCCTCAGGGGGCCTAAAAGGCCTAACATGACCAAAAACAGACCTAAAGTCCTAGGAAATGGCTGGAAAGGCTCCCAAATTCCTGACAGAGAGACAGGTACCCAGACTTCCAGTTCCAGAGCCTCATTATAGTCTATTCACTGGATTCAAAAAGTTGTTGCATCTTCATTTTGGAATTATCTCCCTATGGTCACTGAAGGGAGAAGTTTGGTCAGGCAATATCATGCCTTACATTAGAAAAGAAAAAAAAATTATTTATTCACCTAAACCTTCATAATGTTGCATTAAAAAGACAGCTTTTTCATCCATCCAGTGTTCTTTTATTTGTATCTTTCCATGACCTGTTACTATCAAGCAGTGCAAATAAGAGTATCTTGATTTATTTTAACTGCTCTAGAAGGCTATTAATATTAAAGTCAGACATCTTCTAAATAAATGTCATAAATAAATGTTGTGCCTAAAAAATGAATCTTGCAGCCCCTTGGGTTTTCACATACTTTATGAAAGCTCTACAGATGTAGGGCATACTGGTTCAAACAGTAGGGGATATAACTTTTTATAACTTCATGTTTCATGTAAAAATTATAAAAAAATATATTTTCATATAAATCTTAAATTACTTTCAAGCTATGTGTATAAAGGGTACATAAAGCACAAATTAGTTTTGTATTTAGTCTTGGGCCCCATCCCCAAGATCTCTCATGAGGTATATGCAAGTATTCCAAAATACATAAAATCTAAAACACATCTGGTCCCAAGCATTTCGGATAAGGGATTCACAATCTATATGAACAATGACGCAGAGTTGGAATATACATTTTCCTCCCCGGTTTGTTATAGTCTCAAATACACACTTTGTAGGTCATAGTTTCCATTTGATTCTCGGTTCACTAAGAAATTTATTTCCAAGTATATTATTTATAACCTTATTTTTTATTGTTCCTCACAGACTTTGGCCAGACCTAGTCCTTGATCAAGTCATGGCTGCTCTATGCGAGGTGGCGGCAAACTTTTTTGTGGCTTGAGCATCAAGAATATATCATTTGTAGGCTTTGTTTGGGGATGACAGGCCTAAGAAGGCTGAAGCTAATTCCCATGTTCTAAGTGAATGATTCTCAAGATATGAAGCAAGTTCCCTGAGAGTGAAACATGTATCCTGCCAGTGCGGGTTTCAAGGCCAATTTAAAAAGACCATTCTAAATCAGCTTTCCCCTTTCATTTTTCATTTGGTTCATTTATGGAAAACATATATATTTTGAATGGCCACTCAAGAACCTTAGAGTAGCTAGCAGCTAAAATGTAACTTATGTCTAAACCATTTCAACAATTATTGTCTAAACAAATAAAATGACCACAAAGAGATCATAGCTAAGTACTTTTAGCAATGTGCCAGAATTGTTATCCAAATGTGCTCCTAAAAGGAAAGGGCTGTTCCTTACTAAATGTTTAAGAGTCACCAGAAGACCTGTCAGTCAAATTCATAGGGTGGACATAGGAACAGTGGGTCCCAATTAGACACTCTAGATAATCCCCCAGACTCGCAGATAATCTGTAAAATCTTGGAAATAAACAAAGGCTGCAATCCTGAAGTGCGCTTAGGACAACCTATCTGGGACTTGGGCTGGTCTTAAGCCAGAAAGGCCAGCCCAGCTGCACCAGAAAAGTGCCTCTTAGGCTGGCACGGGACAGATGGACTGCACTGGACTAACAATGCTAGCCTAGGTAGCAAAGCAGGGGCATGTTCAGCATGGCCTAGAACAGTGCAATTAGGCTGCATCCAGAGCCTCTTTCCAGGGCAGACATCATAGAATCATAGAGTTGGAAGGGATCTAGTAGGTCATCTAGTCCAACCCTCAAAGCTCTACTGACTTAGGCCACCTCAGGAGCAGGCATAAATGTGAGTAGACCCATAGGGTTCCATGATAAGCCAGAGTTAAAATGTAAGTAAAAGGTACTTGAGATGAGTTATGCTGGAGTAAATTGGTTAGGATTGCACAACACCCACACACACACCTGTCATAACCGCTGTGTTTAACAACAATGTATCAAGGAACAGAGCCAGCCTAGAGGCCTCCTAACACTATGGATTTGGCCTGTCAGCTCAGGATATGGCCCATCTTAGTAGTGGTGCTTAGGCTGGCCTAAGACTCAGAACTTTTATTTTACTAAGCACAGGAGAGTAAACTAGTCTTGTATGTTAGGCAATTTGGACCAAATGGTCCAGTTAGATTAAAGCATCCCTGTCTGCAACAGTGGTGACACTGATGCATTGGCTCTCTTCCTTGATACCATGGTGCAGCAATATACACCAAATATAATATAAAGTAGACTTTTTCCACGCCAGCATAATCCTAACTCCTGGCCAGACTGGTACAAGTCCCATGCTGTCCTGGAGTATCACAAAAGTGTTGTAAGTAACTTCTGCACTACTTCTGGGGGAGTTGGTTGAGGAATGGGGAGATGAGTTATGCTGGAGTAAATTGGTTAGGATTGCACTCCCCCCCCCCCGACACACACTCACACACACCTGTCATAACCACCCTGCTTAACAATAATGCCTCCATACACAGTCTCGGGTAAGTGACAAAGCCCATTTATACAATGAGTAAATGGTTTCTACCTGACTCCTAAAAACCAGCTTGTTTCAGATTCCTACAATGCAGGAATGGGAAAGGTCTGCAGCAGAACCAATGCAGAATGGCCAGCACAGCAATAATGACCCCAAAGACTTTGTCCACAATTAATCTGTCAGCCAATTAAGCTGCCTTCTCTTTCCTATTTCACCTTATGTGAAAGGGAATGAAGCAAAACCATTCCTATCACACAGTGGATGAATGCTACTTACTAGCACATGATGGCACATTCACTCACACACTGCAGCTCTTGAGTCATCAGGTGGTTAACATACATATCTGTACCAGTGTTGCTCATCTCTAACCAAATGGAGAAATATCTTTCCTACACCCTTTTAACATTAAAACATAAATTATCTTGGTTAAGAATAATTAGGAAGAATTGAAAACAAGTGAAAATTTCGCTTTAGGAGCAGCTTATTGAAAAGCATTACAGAAAACTAATTAAAAATCTTCTGTTTATATGTTGTTTAAAGGCCTTTAACAGACAGCCTCTTGAAAAGCACCCTTTTGATCAAGACTGCCTCTTATTAAGTGCTACATCATAGTGTCACTTTGGCTGCAATTCTAAAGACACTTTCCTAGGAGTAAGACCTACTGAACACAATGGGGCTTACTTTTGAGTAGACATGGTTAGGATTGCACCAACTGTTACAGAATTCCTGAATGAAGTAGAAATGCATTTTTGACTAAAATCTTTCAAAAATCTAGATTTTATAGTTAGGGTTGCCATAATTCTCTTCCACAAATCGTTTCAAGACCCCTGGCCAAACTCAGCATGCAATTCCCAAAAACCTTGACTGTCCTGGTTTTCCAGGACATATGGCAACCCTAGTTACAATTATCAATCCGGCAGTTTTTATCACAAAGGAGGAAAGAAAAGTAATATGAAATATGTACATTTATCTTCAGAGGAATAAAGAACAGACTTATTTGAAAATTTAAATAATTAATGGACAAAAACCCCACAACTGTTCCTAACTGATTTTTTTCAAATGATATACAGTACATAGTGCATGTTTAAAAATAAAATGGTTTCCTGAAAATACATCTTTTTGAAGCACAGAAATAATATGAACACATTACAACCTATGACATTATACTATCTCAGATTGGGTAGTTGCTAGTGGTAGTGTTTATGCCAGCAGAGCTGGGTTCCACTATCATAAAATGGCTGCCAGTGGCCATTTTGTGAGCACCATCACAAAACATTGTGGTACTGCAAAAAACTCAAATTTTCCCATGATTCTGATGGCTCTGAGAGCCAAGGAGATGTAATTCTGATACCATATGGAACTAATAAGGTGTTAATATGAATCAGCAATATATACATATATCAATACACTACACGAATCTTAAAACAGTTCCCGCATGCTAACTTGGTATACAGGCACTTCTAAGTGGTGATGCTCTTCTATTTAGCAGGGAAAGAATAACCATTCCTCTCTTCCCTAGCACAGTTTCCCTAACCAAAAAGGGACACAAATTTCATTTTATTACTTAATTAAATTTGATTTTGTTGTTTCATGGATGGAGGGGGGGGGGGGAACGAAAACTTCTTTGACTCCAGATAGCACATGGCTGCCTTAGCTATGGCATTAGCAGAGCAAATGGTGGTGAATTGCTGAGGAGGAGGAGAAAAGTTTTTCCCCAATTTTCTTTTTAAAAATAATCAGGGATGACATCACTTCCAGGGCTACATTTTGAGCTTTGCACAGGACTACATGATCATTAGCTACGCCACTGCCTGGCAGCAAGATGAAGTGGAAGTTTATAGGCCATGTTGAAGCATCTTATAAAACATAGCACTTTGTCCTCCTCTAGGTTCAAGATGGATGCAGTGATCCTACAAGCTTTTCAGAAAAAGTCTATGCAATGAAACATTCAAAGCCATTCAAAGGACTGAGCTTATTTATTCAAACATCAGACAAAGGAAATACGCTGATAGGAAATATTCATGTGTGTGCCATTAACTAGACATCAATGTCTTTCAGGTATGCAGAAAGTGTTTTTCTACCAGGCCTGATATTCACATTCACACACACAAACTTCTAGTCTTGGACTTGTACATCATTCACATGTTTACCAAAATGACAAAAAAAAATTCACATGTTTACCAGGCTCCTCAAAAATGACTGAGAAAGAAAGGGTACTGAAGGCACTTCCACGATGAGCTTGGCATGTTTTTCTTTGCCATTTCCTTCCAAAGAATTATGTGGGTTTTAGAAGTGTCATATTGATAAGTCAAACTAACCCAGTTTTGAAGAGTGCTTGCAAATATGTAATGCTTTCAATGATCTCATTGCTGACAGTACTTCTGTTTGCACAGTATTATAAATACGGTGGATTCATAATTTATTTAGCGTTTACAAGACAGCACAGGCAAAAGGTGGGGGCAAGAATAACGCTGAGATCTGGAACATTTTCTGTGACACTGAGATTGTTTTGCTTGCAAAATGTAAGAAATTCATGTGTTTGTTTCGAGCAAAAAGTGCTCTTTTGTTTCATCCACTTCCTCTGCCCAGGCCTGAATGTAACTGCAAGCTCTCTGAATCCATGCTGTGGAGCTTCTGTACAGTAGTGTAGATTTCAGCCACAAAATGTGTTGCCTGTGGAGCTGTCACTTACATTCAGTGCCAGAAAAGATTAAAAAATTGTTAAGGCTCTCTTGGAAACTCTAAAAGAAACTAAGGCTGCAATCCAGAGCAAATTCAGCCTGCTCTGACCTAACTGCACTCTCCTAACTATTCTGTATCCAGAGCAGAAAGTTATGCTGAATCCAGAGAGTCAGGAAGCCTGGGCTGCCCTAACTGCTCCAGAGCATGCTAAGTAATTGACACAAGGGGAAGACTTGCTCCTGAGGAGACACCCCTCAGATCACACTGAACAAGGAACAGCTGTGGTGCCTACAGTGGTGACATGACTCTGCACATCACCTGGTGCGGAAGTCTGTGCGTCATCCCTGGGATGCGCCCCCCCCCCCCACCTGGACTGCACAGTCACCAAAGTTGGCGCCTGCGCAGTTGTTTCTGAAGCCAACTGGCTTCAGAAAGAGTACTGCGCAGGCACCATCTCTGACACCTGCGCAGTACTTTTCTGAAGCCTTTTGGCTTCGGGGGAGACTGTGCAGGCGTCAGAGTTGGTGCCTGTGCAGTACTCTTTCTGAAGCCATTCGGCTGCCGCTCCGCCTCCTGAGTGAGGCCGAATGGCTGTGCAGAGGTGCGGACTCTCTCTGCTCTAAGGAAGTCTCCTCTGAAGCTGTTCGGCATGCTCAGTGTGTTTCTGCACAGTGCATCTCAGATGGCCGTTCAAGCCAGCTCCTCAGACAAGTGGCAGCTTCTGGCTGATTCTCTGCCTTGGAGCAGGCCTGAATGGGGGTGCTGACGCCCGGGGCCTGCCAAAGGACAGTCAAACTCCTCCGGCACATCACCCTATACGGAGCGCATCCCCAATGCAGCCCACACCAGCCGCACCAGTCTGGTGACGCCACTGGGTGCCTGCCTTATAAGGAGTCCCTGATGAGATGCCAGTACATTCTACAGTGAATACAAGGGGCTTCTTGGAGTGGCCTGCTGTATCCTGAGGTTTGTGGGCAGCCGTAGTTTGTTCCCTATCCTGAGGTTGAGAGGAAGGGGTTGCAGCTAGGATGGCCAAGAAGTCAGAGTTTTGGTCAGCACTGCCATTCTTACTCGGGCCTTATCATGGATCCCTATGGGTCTACTCATTACTATACCTGCTCCTGAGGTGGTATAACTCTGAGGGCTGGAAGAGGGCATTTCTGCCTTGGAAACAGGCTCTGGATTCAGAATAACTGCTCTGCCCTAGGCAATGCTAAACATGCCCTCAACTTGCCTCTTCTGAGCTGCTTAGGCTGCCCCAGTTAGGGCAGAGCAGGTCCACCTCTCTTAGGGCACCCTATGTTGCCTTGCTCTGCCCTAAGCCTCTTCCAGAGTAACTGGGCTGGAGCATCTTGCAGTTGCTCCAACCTAGTGATAGATAGGGCAACCTAAGGGCTCTTATGTGGACAGATTAGTTGCTCTGGATTGGGCTGTAAGTTGCAACCTCTGTTTTTGTGCCCTGTACACGGAAATTTTCATGGATTCATATGCACACCTAAGAACAAAAGAAAAGAATCCCAAAGAGGCTTTTCTTAAACTTCATTCCAACACCCTATGTTTCTATGGAAGCTTTCAAACAATCATTTGACATGCTCACCACTTAAAAAAAAATATCCAACAAATGTATCTAAAAAACAGGCCTCCATCAGTCTTGAAAGACTATAGTATCATGCTCGGCACTGCATACACTGCATGCAAAGCACGAAAGCCTGGGTTAGATTGTTATGGAGGAAATGCTGTTACCCAAGCAGCAAATCCCCCCTCTCCACGCCACTGAATTAGTCCAATGGAAAGGCAGAACCAATACGATTGGATCCAGCTGGCGTCGCAGAGCTGGGCTAAGGACAGGAGCTCACCCTGTCTTGTGGGACCATACCGGGTCTCGAACCCTGGCCTGCTGGTTAACAGGCACAGCGTCTTAACCGCTTGCGCCACCCAAGTTAGTATATTAAAAGGACAGGCATTACTTTCCAAATGTGTATATCCTATACTGGACCTAAAGGGTTTCTAGATGGAGGCATGGAAATATCTGACATGTTTGAGGCATTGCCTGGATATATCACAAGGTAGACCTTGATGGTATTCTCACTGGTACTAGGTTCTCTTTGTGTGCTGGGCAATTGTGTCCTGGTGATGATGTGAGCCAAGGGATTGAACATTTCACAGTCTAAACCTAGCTTATGTTCAAACACATAGGCTGACTGTCCTGCACTGTATCCACCCCAGGGTCGGAGGTGGATAGACTACAACTTCAAGTAAGAGAATGTATCTCCCCTTACTCTGGGTAATGATCCAGCTAGGCAATGTTCCAGCCATGCAATGTTTGTGCTACAAACATTGGGTATTCGGAAATTGGGTATTCAGATCTGTGCCAGGAAAATAGCTGGTGCAGATCAGAGAAACCAGTACTTTGCTGCCTATGGGCGATTAGGATCCATCTTATGAGCCTGAGGTCAGTCCCATCGCCCTTCCAGCTCTACCTGTGCAGATGCAACTGCCCAGAACATACCTGTCCTCCAAAAAAGTAGGACATCACAAACCTTCCAAAAGATCCAGTCAGTGGGCAGATCAATACACGTAAACACTGCATCCAGTCACTGGGCCACAGTTTTGTGACACTTGCTGTGAAACAGCCAGTGAAAGCACCACGAAGGATGTACTGTAAAGGCTGCAAGTGTTGACACAACCATCTGTAACTCAGAGATTCATAACTCAGGGAGCCAGCGTAAGTACAGTTCAATGGGTTTTGAAAATTGGTTCACTATAACTCTGAAAAAGCAACCAAAATACTTATTGAACTATGTAGCTTGAGAAATTCACTTTCATGAGATTCAGCTAGAACTCAGTTTATTTTTCTTTTTTTAAACAGTATTCCCTTCTTTATCCTATTTTAGCAAATCTTCCATAATATTTTGGAACAGCTTAAGAAAATCTATTTGTATCACTTGTCTGGGTTCATTTCCTTGCAGTGACCACATGATATTATCAACTAGTCAGATTTACATTATAGTTTGTTTCCTTTGGCCATTTTATTTGCTTAATTTGGCTGTTGAAATTTGATGGAGAGCCAACAAATGAGCAACGAAACATTGGTTGTATCTCCAAAATCCTAAGAAATTATTCTTTGGCAGCCATACTATGCATTTGTACGAGGATGTAGAGCCTACTGATCGCCATGAGATTCACTTCAGAGTAAACATTCTTAGAACTACGCTGTTTATTTCGGAATAAATGTTACACAGTATAGGAAAAAATATATTACTGTCTTATATTGTCTGATTTCTAAGTGTTGTAACCTCAATGTTACAACACTGTAACATTGTGGGCTGTGTGTGGCGCAAGTGGCTAAGACACTGTGCCTGTTAACCAGCAGGCCAGGGTTCGAGACCCGGTATGGTCCCACAAGACAGGGTGAGCTCCTGTCCTTAGCCCAGCTCTGCGACGCCAGCTGGATCCAATCATATTGGCTCTGCCTTTCCATTGGACTAATTCAGTGGTGTGGAGAGGGGGGATTTGCTGCTTGGGTAACAGCCTATCCTCCATAACAATCCAACCCAGGCTTTCGTGCTTCGCATGCAGCATATGCAGTGCCGAGCACGATACCATAGTCTTTCAAGACTGACGGAAGCCTGCTTTTATTTTTTAACCTCAATGTTAATCATAGTGCAGCATTGGAATGAATTGAATTAAATCAGATATCTTGGTTAAAGCCCAGCATTTAATCAATGTCTTGTTTTTCCTACAATTATTTGAGCCAATGAGTTGAACATTTCATTTGACAGACAGCCTATTCTTATGCATGTGTTTAGCAGTGACACCTAACTGGAATTATGTGTGAAGATGGCCAGGAGCAGAAGTCTATATGGATCAGTTCTATGTACAGTGGTTTTGGTGGAACATGTTGTGTAGTGGCAGCAGCATATTGAACATGTATGATCATGTGAAGTTGCCTTCTCTGGAGTCAGATCATGGGTCCATTTAGTTCTGCATTGTTGATACAGGCTGTCCTCAGCTCTTATGAGTTTCATCATCATTACACTACAGCCCCACCTCCATCCCAGTACCCAAGGATCCATGTATGTCACTGGCTGACAAACATCTACCTCTGCAGAATGCCAATGAGTGGAAGTGAGTATAAGCAGTGGCTACCATGCTATTGATGATGCTGCTTCCCATGATTGAGAACCACACAGGTTGCACTTCCAGTGGCATTCCCAGAATTCCCACCTTATAGGGAATCACCTAGGGCAAGTGTGGCCATTCAGAGCCTGGGAGGCAGGAGGACAAAACGTCATTTGGCACAGTCCTGGCCTCTACCCAGTGGGATCTCAGGTTGCATGCCTATCACCTTCCAGGGTATATCACCCAGAATGGACAACACCTTTTCTGCTTGCATGTACCTTCTCATGGTGATAAAAGTGTCTTTGCTTACTTGCTTGTTTAGATAATGGACTTCTACTCTGGTTTCCTGCAGATGTAGCACAAATGTGGCACATTTTAACTTCTCCCATAAATCCATTTGTAGACATCTTTGGATAAATGCAATGGTTCAAGAAATGGAGTGTTTGGCATGCTGACAGGAACTGACAAAGACAGGTCAAAGGATTTTCTAGTAATTTCATAGTTATTACAGTCTACTGTCTTTAAGCTTTAAACATCTGGAATCAGTGAATCCAAGGTTAAGATAATAGCAGGACCCCTTTACAATTTAATTCGAAAATATTTCTGAATAATGCATGTTATTTAATAAATATTAACATGAGTTAGAAATAGGACAGTTGCAGAGTGAAATTGCTGTTCAGGAATATTTGATGGGTGGTCTTGTCATAGTTATTCAGTATTCTCTATTATACTTGCAATATAAGCTTGCAGAATAAGAACGACAGTGCCAGCTATTGTGTAATGAATGTATTACACAATCATTACACAATACATTACACAATGTACAGCAAACATTTTCAGAACACTTACTTGTTCTGGCATATTTTTAGGGTGACCATATAGAATGACGGACAGAGTGACTACACCTTTAACCATTGCATAGAAGAGGGAATTTAGGCAGGTTTAGGTCAACGTAGACGGGTTAAAAAGCAGCACCTGCCAAAATTCCCTCTCCTATGCAATGGTTAAAACTACAGGTACTCTCTCCTCCATTCTATATGGTCACCCTACATATTCTGTGACACTGGAGTTGGTCAGTTTGGGCAGTCACTGGTCAACACTGGTGGAGCTAGGTTGCAGGAGGCCCAGGGACACCTACGTTCTGATTATGCTTTTGCTCCATTGTTGCCGCTGGTACTGCAGATTCAAGAGTTGGCCTGGCCAATTGGTTGACCTCTAATGCCAGTCCTGCTGACAAAGAATCCCAAACCATCAGAAGGGTATCTAATTCAGCCTCCTTTATCACTTTAAGAAACTTACTTTAATGTAATTCAACTATATCTAGTAATTCAACCACTAGGAGTACTGCAACAGTAGCAAATAGGAGCATCCTACGGAGACCTCTCCATCTTTAGTCATTTACAATGGGACCCTGCCATATTTGAAGAGTGCCACAGATTGAAAACTGTGAGAATCATAGATTCATAGAATCCTAGTGTTGGAAGGGATCTAGTAGGTCATCTAATCCAACCTCCTGCCTGTACCAGGAAATCCTCCTAGAGCATCCCCCAACAGGTGCTCATCAAGCCTCTGCTTGAAGATCCCCAGTGAGGGAGAGTCCACCACCTCCCTTGGAAATCTGTTCCACTGCCGAACTGCCCGAACCGTTAGGAATTTTTTCCTGATATCCAACCGGAATCTCCTTTCTTGTAGTTTGTACCCATTGGTTGTAGTTCTGCTTTCAGAGGCAGCTATGAACAAATGAGCCCATTCCTCCATATGACAGCACTTCAGGTATCTGAAGAGGGCGATCATGTCTCCTCTCAGCCTTCTCTTCTCCAGGCTGAAGTTCCCCCAACCTTTCCTCGTAGGGCTTCCCTTCCATCCCACTGATCATTCTTGTTGCTCCCCTCTGGATTTGCTCCAGTTTGGCTGCATCTTTCTTAAAGTGAGGTGCCCAGAACTGAACACAGTACTCAAGGTGAGGTCTAACCAGTGCAGAACAAAGAGGAACAAGAACTTCTTGCGACTTGGAAGCTTCAGTCCTCTTAATGCAGCCTAAAATGGCATTTGCCTTCTTTGCAGACACATCACACTGCTGACTCATGTTCAGCTTGTGATCCATGGCGACTCCAAGATCCCGCTCACATGTTGTGCTGCCAAGCCAAGTATCCCCCATTTTATACCTGTGTTTTTGGTTTTTATTGCCTAAGTGCAGAACCTTGCACTTCTCCCTGTTGAAATTCATTCTGTTTGTTACAGCCCAGGATTCCAGTTTGTCCAGATCCTCCTGGCGGTTTCTCCTATCATCTGAAATCCGCAAGGATTTCATGTTTATCTGTTATCATTGTATCCTTGCATGACTTGGGAAAAGGCCACACTGGAAAATGAGAACTGTTCATAAGAGGTTGTAGCCAATAAGGGGGGATTAAGAATGGCTGCTCCAGAGCATTATCCTATTGGCCAGAGAAATCAGGGGAAAAAGGAATTATTGCATAAATCTCTTGACATATGAGCTTCTCTTCTCTACTGGCCAATACACTTTCATTTAACACATCTTTGGGATAGCAGTACAGGGCTTTGCTTGAGGGCCTCTGGCAAACTGGTGCATGCAAGTGTGAGGTCAAGATAATTCCATTTCCAGATTGTTTCACAGAACATAATATTCAAATGCAACATCTGGCAGTCTTTAACTATGATAATGAGAAATACTGCATGTTATGTATCCAATTGTAGTTCCACTTTTCAATGTTTGAAGACTGTCTCAAACCTTTATTTGAGTTCCATGGAATCAAGATTTTCATCCTCAGTGAACAACTTTCTATTCAAACACATTAACTAGAAATAAATTGCAAAACAAAACACAAAACTTGGATAAATCTGAATTGTAAATAGTGCTATCTTGTCACATAGAAAACAAAGTGTGAGTGAATTATTCACTGTGAATTATTTGTCCAGATGTACTCATTATACATTATTTGTATGATTATATGTAAACAAATTCTGCTTTTTTGATTTCTTACGTGTCAATATCCAGGCAAAGTACAAAGGTAAATTTAGATGATATCATTGCCCTTGAGAGATTTTGAAAAGGGTGCATGTATTTTCTTGCAAAATTTATTTAAAACCTTGCATATAGCTGTGCAAGAGAAATGTTCCAGTAACTAGTTTTGAACATACTCCTTTTAAGTGTATGGGCCTGATTCCCTGCAAGATCTATTTTTGCTACAAATGACTTGCAGAAACTGATGGCCCCTACCATGAATTGGCACTTCATGTGTCACTTTCAAGGCTGGTTACTGGTTTGAGGGGCCCTTGGCAAAGCATTCTGGATATTTTTTATTGAGTAGGGAGATCCCAAAAATTTCTGAAGTGATCCTTGGTATTTTAAAGGGGGTCCGCCATATGGTCCCCATATTCCAAAAGGAGCTCCTTTCCAAGGTCCCTCTGCCTCAACTAAATTCTACCCTGTGTTTGCTGAAAAACCATCTCCAGTGCCCCAATCCTATCTGCAGAATACGCTGGGGGATCATAAAGTTCACTAGCATACTGCCAAGTCAATGGCATGGATGCCACTCATTCTGTAGAGAGCAACCAACAACTGGCAGTGCAGGGAGATCGGAATGAGGATTGGGCTGAACCAGGGCAGATTGGGGAGGGAGAGGATGGATCTTAGGAGCAGGAATATATGCCAGAATGGTAACCATTGCCCACCCTTGAAACCCAGTCCTGGGCTATGGAAACGTTATCAGAAAGGAAAATAGCTGCCATCGATCTGAGCAGGCCCATAGAGTCCAAGCAGCAGCAGCACAAGAGATAAGTAAAACTTTACTTTCCTCTCCCAATTGTGTAGTCCCCTGATGGTACATGGTTTATAGTGGAGGATGTTCTGGCAGTTCTATGTCCTGCGCTTCAGTGGAGAATAAGATAGGGCTGCAGCTCACATTATGACCACCTTTGGGTTGATCATTCACATGTGTGCTTCTATTGATTATAATGAGCTTTTCTGCTGCCAAGGTTTTCTCTGCTGGCTTTAGGAAGAAGCAAACCTGCCAAAAACATAAGCCTACTCCACCCCTTCACATTTTCAGCTTTTAATTCCTAATCAGAGAACAATCAGGCAGACACAGGTATCTTGCTCATAACTAACTTATAGTACAATGATGAATTCACATTCTTTAATAAAACGATCAAAATTAAATGAGATCTTTTAAAAAAATATTATATACAGTATCAGATATTCTCCCTGATAAAGGTCTCACAGAAAGCTGCTGTCAGCAACCCAACAATTCCACGTTTTATTTCCAACTTGGCATCAATCCCAAAGTTAATAAAATGATACGATTCTCCCTTCAGTAATTAAAGAAAAGGTGATCCTTCTGCAATAATAATGATTTCAAGCAAATACAAGCCAAGATACTGAAGGGATAATTCTGCTCTCAGCAATGTAATATGTCGGTCAATAAAGAACAGATTGCTTTGAATTGATGAACTGGTAGGGCTGGTTCTTTGAGACCAAGTAATCAAACTCCTTTTGAACAACAAATTATTGTTTGTTTTGTAGCGCTGAAGAAAATAAGCAGGTGAGATATTTAATTTTTAGGAATTTTGAAGAGATTGGTTCTGTCAACTTAATGATTCTAAGGTGTAGCATCCATGACAAGATATAATTAGTGGTTTTCTTTTTTTTCTTCCCTCTTTTGCTTTAGATGCTTACATTGAGAAATACTGAGAAATCTTGAGAAACCAGAGAAAAATCAATTCATGCTGTCAGAAATATAGCACCCTGCTCCAAAATTAATTCATGAAGATGATTAATTTTGTCTCATTTCTCATGGCATCAGTACAGGTTTGAGTACATTTTATCTGAATACATGGCTTTCTTTTTTCTTGAGGTTTCAATTGAGTCTTTATCTTGGAAATTCAAAACCATATAGTGGGGAAAAGGAGAAATTGCACACATTACTAACATTGGGGGATCCTCCTCTCTTGACTACTCACTTATTTGCTTTGGGCGCAATCCTATGCATGTCTACTCATAAGTAAATCCATTTTGTTCAGTGGGTCTTATTCTCAGGAAAACGTTTTTAGGATTGCAGATATAGGGTGAAATCCAGAGTTACTATGGGGAGTCCTTGCTCTGGAGGAAGAACAAGTTACTCTGGATTGCAATATGAATTTCCCATAGGTTTTCTCTAGGTGGTGCAGTAACTATGGGTTTACGTAATGTTTCTTACGTGCTCCCATAGTTACTCTGGATTGTGCCCATAGTTGCCATATCATGTAATCCTTCTTTGCCTACACATAGAAATTCATATCAATACCTATCTAGAAAAACAGGTAGGTTCAGGTTTCCTTCTTGAAAGAACCACAACACTTATAAAGAACTTAAATGTTGCTTTTATTGTAATAATATTCAGTTGTGTTCAATATTCCTGGAGAGATGAGTTCTAGTTTGAGAAGTTCATGAGTTGGTCTTTTGTATTCAGAAAACAATGCAAATCCTCCTTGACTATTCATTGTAAGCAGTGTCTCTATCTGATAGTCGAGGGTATGTGTTTTGAATATGGAAATGGTCATGCTGTATCTCAATAGGACTTATTTAATCTGGGATCTGATAGTATTAGTGCTGACAGGTTTTAACTGAGCAGCTGTAGAGATAAACAGAGTTTTGATGTATTTCCTCAAAGAATTTGTTCTGTCAAGAAAAGTTTCCAAATATGTCGGGGCACATAAATCCTTCTCATGAGGACTGCTTCATAATGTGGTATAATCATGAGATTACAAGTTTTGTACACTTCTGAATTGAATCAATTGAATCCTTAACCATCAGTCGTCTGTCCTCATCAGACTTAATTCAGGAGTACGGAAAAGTCAATGCTTTGAGCAAGAAAGTGGGGCAACTTAGATGACAAGCCTCTGAGGAAACAGTGAAAAGTAAATCAATGTTTGATATGGAATCTGCATAGAATACCTTGGCAACATTTATTTATTTGCCAGCCAGTTATTTTTGACTAATTTATTCCTTGATCTAGGCAGGTATTTTACAACAGCTGTTCTCAACTATACACGTCACATGTCCACCACTGGAAATCATTGGCAATGATGTCATGACCAGTTACTTCCAGATTGGGAAGCCAGATGCAGCATGACAAATACTGGTAAGAGACTCACAGTAGACAGGGGGACTGTCTTGAGTGTGGTGGATACCAGAGCTCTGCCTATCATGCCAAGCATCCCACTGTTGCTTGTTGTATTGCATTGCTGGTCTCACTGATAGGTGGCAGGGGTCTTGGGGGTTTCTTTGAGGATTACTTGCACCACCTTACTGTACCAACATCCTTGCATTCGGCTTTTTTGATTAGGAGGATGTGAAGGTGATCTGGCTGCGATATCTGTCACTTCATTGATTGCCTGGGTTGATTTGGCTGATCTTTTTGGCTAGGTGAGTGCCTCCTCCCTCCCTCACCAATCCATGTACATCCATCCCAAACCTGCACAGTTGATGGAAGAGGATGATAGAAAGAGTGTACTGTTCTTCGGTCAAGGGTATATTATTAGAAGGAATAAAACTGAACCATAAGCCTATTACTCGCATCAGAATAGGATAGGTGAAAAAGGTCAATTATAAGCCAAGCTGGTTCACAGCAAAAAATTCCAACCCAGGCCTCCAAAACTGTCCTACGAATCTCAGCCTAAAGACGGGTGGCAGAGTTTGCAAGCCAAGACTCAACTGAAGAGACGGGCTTATGGTTTGGGTTTTTTTCACTGTTGTGTGAAGGTAGTGTGTGAGTCAGGTAGGAAGGTGTGTATGTTTTGGTGTCCATTTGAAACAGCACAAAAAGGGGACCAATCTGGGCCACTCATATATTGCTAAATCAGCTCTGTAAGGCTTGCGAGCTGCTCCCTCAATGGATCCAGCAGATTGCTTTGGGTGTAGCCTAGAGTAGGGGTCTCCAAACTTTTTATAGGAGGGTCATATTATCTCTCTGATACTGGGTCAAGAGCCAGAAAACTAATTTACATTTCAAATTTGAATAAATTCACATAAATTTACATATAAGAATGTATTGGAGTGGACTACAAGGCTTGCCCAAGGGCCAAATAGAGGGATCTTGTCAGGGGTCGCATTTAAGCTTGCCAAGAGCTACATCTGGCCCCTCGTCCAGGCTTTGGAGACCCCTGGCCAAAAGGAGTTGGCATGGCCGTACAGCCTTGATCCTCGGTTATGATACGCCAGGCAAGAAGACTAAGTTGAGCCTGAAATCATATGGTACACCTTTTCCAGAACGTCCAGGAAAGGCAAATGCTATTTTCCCCAAATTAGGACCCAAACATCCATGGGTTGCCATGTTGCAAGTACAGTATTGTCAAAGTATAACAAAGTGATCATTATATCCAAAGTCTTGTTTAGAATACTTTTTTGGGGGGAAAGGGATCTTAGATAATTATTAACATTATTTGTTATTAACTATATATTATTACAAAGACCATTAGGCTGAAGTGAAAACTGACATTTACTCAAAAGGACATTAGAGCGCAATCCTAACCAACTTTCCAGCACTTCCATGGCATGTGATGTTTCCTGCAGTTGGAGGGGAGGGGAGTCATGAAGGCCTCCTCAAGGTGAAGGTATGTTTCTTTCCTTAGCTTGGAGTTGCACTGTCCTTATCCTAGAGCTGGAAAATTAACAAGGATTGCACCCTTATTCTCCCTCTGCTAAATATAAGAGGATCACCACTTGAAAAAGTGCCCTTGCCCAGTCAGTAGGGTTTATAGGGATAATTTGGGCATTCTGGTAAGCCATAAAGGAGACTGTGCCAACATATGATACTACTCTAGATGCACCAGGAAACCTGTCTCAGAAGAGCAGCCTGGGGATGCCTGTGGGAAGCATATGTATGAATTGGAAGGAGCATATGCATTAAGTGAATTTTATTACAGAACAGATGTCAGGTATGTTGAACTGTGATATGATGTAGATCATTTTATTGGCTTCTTTGTAAGAGCATTTTTATAAAGAATACTGACTAATCTCTTTTACTTTCTTGTACATCAGCTAGGGAGGTAGATAAGTCAGCCATGAACTTCTTCAAAGATTGGAGAGTTCCTTCGAGATGGGGAAAAAGGCCACTTTACTTCAGGCAAGGTAACTGAAGGTGAGGGGGCAACTCGTTCGGAGTTTGGGGGATGTTTTTTAAGTGCTTCATAAAGGGGCCCCTTGATACATACTGCTTTCCTAGTCCCATCTTTCCCGTAGCCGTCCCCACTGGAGGAAGATAACATGAAAAGACTCCTAGGAAATGTAAGTGATCTTTATTGACCTGTGACTTTTGTGTTACTATGGCCTGTGGCATGTAGCTGCAATGTGCATTTCTTGTCAAAATAGGTAAGGGAATTGTGCGCTGCCTTGAAGGGATGGCTTGTGGTGGGGGTGCATGCGTGCACAGAAATGCTAAAAGGCAACAGACTAAAATAATCTTGGAAGTGAGGTGAGGAGAAAAAAGGATTAAAAACAATATGACATACATTCATTTTCTATTCCTAACAGTGTTACTTGCCCTCACTCAGCACTTAAGCATCCAGTTCCAAATACTGCACGATTGTTGCATCTGCAGTGAATACAGTATGAAAGCAGGCACATCAATTTTTCATCAAGTAAAAATTTATATTTTAAAATATATATACATACTTAATGGTGAAAAACCGTCTATTAGAAAGAAAATGCCTACCTTTATGAGGAGCAACTAGAATACCACAAAATAGTAAGCAGGTTTTCCATCTCTTGTCATCAGGCTGGATGGTAAGGAAGCATTTTAACTTCCTTTTTTCACTTGTTGAGTTTCTTAACACCCAGCTTGGATGAGAGTTTTGAGAGGCATGAAATCTTGTTTGTTCATTAGCAGTCCTAATAAAGTACTATCTGTCCGCAGCATTTGATTAGAAGTCTCCAATGCCATTTTAAATGGCAAAGAGTTTGTACAATGAGCATCCCGGTCCTAACCCATGCTGGAATGCCTACCCATATCCAGTGCAGGTTTGGGGCTACCTGTGGCCCATAAATTTGGGACAGGATCCTCTGTCCCATTTGCCAGTATGTGAACAGAATCCCCCCAAATTGGGATTGTCCCTGTTTTGGGGGACATAAGGCAACCCTACCTGTGGCTCAACCTGGGGCAAATGAAATCTATTCCCCTGACCCCATATAATGTGGCAGCAGTCCCGATGGGGCTACTCAGATATCTGCCACTTAAAGCGGTGCAGCAGATCTGATCAGCCCAGTTCTGAGCTGTTGCCTAAGAATGGTATTAGGATGAATCCAAGTGTTGGGTCCTGTCCCCACTTTCTTCTCAGCCCCAGGCCTACCAGCTGGCCACCCACAATGTCTCTGTTCTGCTCTCCTCAGATTCCCATGCTGGCCCAAAATGGCCACCATGTGCTCACCTTTCCTCCGGCTTTCAAGTGCAATAGCCAGCCTCCCATCTCTGATGTGGGGCAAAAGTGCCTTATAGTGCCTTTATGACATGTCAAGGTTGGCACAAGGGACTTGTGCCTGTCCAAGGACCATTTAGAATTGGAACCTTAGGATATTATTCCATTTCTTATAAAATAAATTCAATTTACTTTCTTTTTCATGTTCATATTGTGAAATGAAATATCTTACAGGAAAAAGGTAAGAAAGGGAGGAGTTTTCTTTGTTATGGAAGTAAATTGTACCTGAAGCTCCAGAGTCATAAAAGCAATATAAAAGGTCTTCATGGTCAACACTTGACCTTTTTGACAAGTTTTTATGTGTGTGAATGTCAGAGTTTATCCAGAATATTTACAGGCTCCCATGGGTTTACAACAAAGGGGAAATATTTCCTACATCAACAAGTATATAGAAAAAGAAATACTATCCAGGGAGATGATACAACAAAGGTAATCAACAACTTATTAAAACAATCAAAATCTTTACTGTCACAAACAAAACACACTTCGTAGACTCCAAAGGCTACTGCCATTCAGTGATCCATATAAATATCAACAGACATCACTTAGAGAATGCTTGTGTATTACCCAAAGGGGCAATTCTTTTGGAGTACAAATGATAAAGCTGGAAGAAACTTATGAGGTCATCAAGTCAAACCACCTTTCTGGGTATGCTGTCCACAGAACTAATGGCAAATGACGCAAAAATATAAATTTGTGTCAGACATATTTCAACTCTATTACTGGCTTGAAACATACTGACCCACTAATCCCTTCCAGTGGTTGTGCAGTGGAGCTGCAAGACTAGGGTGACCACATCAAATGGAGGACAGTCCTGTACAGAGTGACTCTACCTTCAAGCATTGCATAGAAGATGGAATTGAGGCAGATGATGCTTTTTAAACCCTTCTTGGATGAGCTAAACTTGCCTCAATTCCATCTTCTATGCAATGGTTTAAGACAGAGGCTCTCTGTCATCCATTCTATAAAGTCACCCTGGAATGTGGTTACAATACCACCTTACCTTGAGAAGTCCTTCACAACCACCCTCCCACTGCAGAATGCAGCATAAAATCTGTTGGCTCCTCTGGAGCAATTTGAAAATTGGATAGGATTTCGGCCATTAAAACTGACTGCAGAGCTGGGCCCTTCTATTTTGTATAACCAATGGAAGGTGTTAACTTTCCCATATGGTCATAATTTCTATGAGGCTGTAATCCTAATCCCTGGTTAGGCTGGCACAAGTCCCACGATGGCCTGGGATGTTGCAAAAGCGCCTCAAGGCAATCTAACATCCCCTGGGCATAGCTGGGGTGCAACCCAGGGAAAATATTCTCTTACTCCATCTTGAATTCCATTAAGCAAGCCTGCACTAGATACAGTAAAGCAAGGCCACAAGATTTGCCTGTTCCAGGGCAAGTCCAGGGCACTCAGTGGCGCTTTACATAACAAATGCCTCACGTAATGTATGTTTTACATAACAAACAAAAATTTCTCTAGGATTCTGCTTCACGTAACCAATTGTGCTTCACGTAACAAACACTCTTGTTGGCAGTTGGGACAGACGCGCTGACCGGTAGCCCTTTTAAAAAGTGTCAGGGCTGCCTACTGCACCTGCCGATAGCGAAAACAACACTTCCACACTGTTCCTCCTGTGGCCGGATGTCTGCTGGGCAGAGGGAGAGGAGCAGTGGAGAAGAGGGAAGCAGTTCAGGGCTAGCCAGAAGGGAGCAGGGGAGAGAGAGGCTCAGGATGGAGAGAAGGAGAAAGTGGGGAGACACTTGGAAAGTGTCTTGGACGACAGAAGAAAGTGTATTTGATTGCTGCCTCCTAACCCTGTCTACTCAGAAGTAAGCCCCATTGTGTTAAATGGGACTTACTCCCAGGAAAGTGTCTTAAGGACTTCATAGGATCCTGCATATTGAATGCATGTTTTGAATTCAATTCCAGTGTTATGTCATCATTTTTACATGCAGTTAATATTTTTATATAATATTTTTTTGGTTGTGGAACCAATTGTCTGAGTTTCCATTATTTCCTATGGGAAAATCTGCTTCACGTAAAGAATGTTTCACGTAATAAACATGCCTCTGGAACGAATTAAATATGTTACATGAGGCGCAACTGTATCTCCTACCTGGATCTGTTTTGTTTTGTTTTATATTTGCAGCCTCTGACAAGTGGAAAGATGAAGTGTGAATGTGGCCTGTACTGTAGAATCGGACTTTTCCTCCCCATCTCTCTGTGTGCCTGTCTTACTTTTTTGGAACATTTCACAGAGCAAAAACACTTTCTCCTTCCACTTCAAGCCGAGTCCTGCGCTTGCACATCAGCTTTTGCCTAACTGTTTCATCCCGGGTGCCCTGGGATCAGACCTGAACGCTCATGTCATCCACAACAGTCTCTCTGCCAGATGCGCCTGAGGGGCAGACAACAAGGTGTTTTTGCAAGCTTAGAGGGGGCTTGCTTTGCGCCACTCAAAAGCAAACTCTCAAAGAGTTGACAGGAGCTCTGAACAGCAAGGAGAAAAAAAAAGGAAAACCTATGAAACAGCCTGAAACTATAAAACATCCCATAAAGTGTCCGGCACTGTTGTCATTATCCATCACCTTGGTTTCTGAAGTCTGATCTTGAATATTCTCTTACTCATGATTGCAGGCCATTCTCCTCAGTTACAGAATGCAATTAATTCCAATTCTCCAACTTTACTTTTTAAGTTGTGTGTTGGTCACAGCATGTTATCACATAAGAGAAACAACAGAATTGTTGGGGAAGAGGCTAAAGTGGGTCAATTGTCCTAGGAATAGTGCCTGTGGGGGCATCAGTAAGGTGCCTTTCAGAGTCCTTCTGAAGTCCAGAGAGGTGATGTGCAGCCTTTCCAAGACTCAGAAGGCTTCCTGGAGCATCTTTTTCTGGTTTTTATTGTTTGTAAATACTGTCATAGGTATTGTTTCTTTCCAGGGATGCAGTCATAATCACATGGTGATGCAGGAAGCACATACGTTTGCACTGGCCTAACCCTCCCCCAGGAGTGGCACAGGAGTATCTTATGGCACTTCTGTGACTCAGTTTGGCACAGGACTTATGCTAGGGCTTAGGTTGGCCTACCTGGAGGTTAGGATCGCAGACTAGATCTCTTAAAATCTAATAAGCTTACTTGGGTCCCAGTAGGTGAAACTCAGTACTAAAATGTTTGGATACTACTTATCTACATCTCTTTTTAATAAAACACACTTGGCAGTAATTTTATTAGCTTGCTATTATTTGGTTTTCTATTTCTAAATGCTGTTAACCCTGAGCCTGTCATAAAAGGTGTATTTATATATTAGAAAGCAATCAAACAGAGAATGGGAGACAACAGTGCAAAATGGAAGCCCGGTTTAAGTATACTTGTCACAACAATGAGGGGCAATTGTGGGCAATGTCTCTATCTAAGCAATTACATTCCTCCAAATATGGGCACTTAGACTCTTACCACGTTGGGTCAGAGTGGTCCTGTGGAAACTGACAAGCACTCACTCCTCAAAGCAAACAGTTATTGTAAACTATCATGGCATGCGGTGACGATGGTGATTGCTACATTGAAGACAGACACTCTTTCGACCTCCTAAAAGCTCCAGTGTCTGATCCAGTCACTGTGGTCCGTACACAATCTTCAGTGTTTATTTAACCCTGAGAACCTGAAAGGATGAACCAATGGGCAATCAGGTAAGGAAAAAAACCCCAAAAGTGAATGAGGGGGGAAAACATACCTTAAAACCCTTCCACATCTGTTAAAAGCAGATAATATTTCCTAGCATTAGTTCTAGTGCTTCATTTTTGGAAGGCAAAAGGTCACAGAACAGCAAAGTGCACATCCTGACTTCATTACCACGGCTGAGATTATTACAACAATACAAAATATCACAGTATAAATCCCCTCTCTTGACATTTGCAGATAATAATCTTATAGTCTAGCAAAATGCCAGCACTGGGCTGCACATCTGCACCAAACCAGATGTGCATTGCTTGG
Organism: Cryptoblepharus egeriae; assembly: GCA_030015325.1. NCBI lineage: Eukaryota > Metazoa > Chordata > Lepidosauria > Squamata > Scincidae > Cryptoblepharus > Cryptoblepharus egeriae. Next base: position 120,547,353 of record JAREYC010000003.1, on the reverse strand, counting down.
CTGTGCCAGTCGGAGAATTACTGAGTAGCTTTCCGCATGGTACATGGATTTGAATATACTATCACATGTCTCCACGAGTCCAGATTGCTACTGGCTGATACAGAGTATTTGACCACGAGGTAGTACAAGGTAGTTGCAGTGCTTGGTTTCCAGGCGTCTTTGTAAATGCAGCAGAGCTTGAAATAGACTGCCGAGGATGGAATGTGCAGATGGTAAACTTAGCACACCTCCTCAACAGAGCAGAGTTGTGATGTGCATTGGAAATGCTTCCTCCACAGGTGAGGCTCCCCAGGAAATCCCATTGCCAACAGCAACACAGCTTGTTTCCTCAGTGCAGGAAGAAGTAAAAAATTACACCAGACTGAGGACTAACAGTCCTCCCTGGACCTTCCGGACTGAGAGTCCAATCCTCAACTGTGCTGGAACAGACAGGCCCCGTGCATGTTAGGAGTGGCTGGAGTGCAGTGGGAAAAGGGTATATTAATCCTTACCCTGCATTGCACACCACCCACCCCATACAACAACTCACATCTATGCCAGTAAAATTTCTGGTGCAAATCCAAGCAGACCCGTGTTAACACCAGGCTGGCTGGAATGAGGGTTTGGATGAGGCGTGAGATGTCAAGGCCAGTCCCACTCCCTCCCAGGCCTGGTCCACCAATTGTCCTTCTCTCCCCTGCCCAAAATATTCATAGAGTTGGAAGGGACCTAATAGGTCATCTAGTCCAATCCTCTGCATTCCAGCCACCTTCTACCACCCTAACTGTTCACCCTCAGCCACTACTTACCTACCCTTTTCGCTGCCGGGTCTGGTGCTGACAGCCCAGTTTGCATCCCCGTACTGGTCTAGCTGGCTAACACATCATCACAAATGTGCTTTACAACACTTTTGTGACACGTATATGCCAGTGCAGGGGAATTCTGCTGATCCCAAACATCAGTAGACAAAGATTTGTAAACAAGAATTCATCTGGGAGCCTAGATTTGTTTGAAAGCCTGGGCATAATCCTAACCAAGTGTCCAACACTGCATAAGGGAAATGCAACTCCAGTACTGTACCAGTGTTGGAAAGTAAGGATTGCATTCTCAGGGTGCAATCTTAATAAATTTAGCCCAGCACAGTATACCCATCTCCCCATTTGGGCAGTAGCATGGGGCGGTTGGCACATGTCTGTGCATTGGCCTAACACACCTAGGAGTGGTGCAGGAGTGTCTTATGGAACTTTTTCAACACCCCAGGCCAGCATGGAACTTGTGCCAGCCTAACCACGGGATAGAGTTACACTCTCAGTCATTCAATGCTACTAAAGTATTGGAAAAGAACCTTCCAACTGGTCTAATTGGAAGAAACATTCTAATTGGAAGAAACATTAGCAAGGGGCACCAAACTGCCTTGGGAAGCAGTCCAGCCAATGCCCCCTTGTGGGATTTGATGCCAGCACACCAGTAGGAGAAAGCACCTATTTGATTGCAAGAGTGCAAGAATACAAGGATATTGTATTGATACAATAAAGTTATAGATCAGTTCAGACAGATTTTGTGCACAATCCTGAGTTAGGGTGGTGAGGAGTGTCCTAGCTGGGCTGCCCCAACTATTCTGAATCCAGAGCAGAAAGTTATGCTTTATCCAGAGAGACAGGAAGCCTGGGCTGCCCTAATTGATCCAAAACATGCTCAGTAGGCACCAAGTCAGTGACACCTAGGAAGGTCTTGCTCCTGAAGAGACTCTCCTCAGATCACAGTGAACAAGGAACAGCTGTGGTGTCTGCCTTATAAGGAGTCCCTGTGAGACTGCCAGGACAGTCTACAGTGAATACAAGGGGCTTGTTGGAGTGGCCTGCTGTATCCCCAGATTAGTGGGCTGCCATAGTTGTGCCATATCCTGAGGCTGAGAGGCAGGGGTTGCAGCTAGGCTGGCCAAGAACTCAGATTTTTGGTCAACACTGCCATTCTTACCCTGCCTTAACATGGACTTCTATGGGTCTACTCCAGTGGTGGGCCCAGACCAGTTCTGTCCAGTTCCTAGGAACTGGATGTTCCTATTCCCCCACTGCTGGCCATCCGGTAGCGGCGGGGGGGGGGGGCGCGATAACCGGGCGGACCAGTTTGCACTCTGCACTGTAGGCTGCAGCTGGGCTGGCCCCTGGAGCAGTTAAACAGGGCACCCCGGCTGGCACTTTTAAATTTGCCGCTCCTAGCGGCAGCCCGCCGAGGCACCCCACAAGCCCCAGCGCTGGAACATCCTTTCCCCAGCCACTGGGGCTTGTGGGGCGCCTCAGCGGGCTGCCGCTTAGAGCAGCAAATTTAAAACTGCCAGCTGGGGTGCCCTGTTTAACTGCGCTCCAGCGGCTAGCCCAGCTGAGAGCCCGTTCCTATGCATGACTACTCAGAAGTAAGTCCCATGACAGTCAGTGGGACTTACTCCCAGGAAAGTGAGGCTGGCACTGCAGCCTGAGAGCCCAACCTGACTACTCAGTAGTAAGTCCCATGACAGTCAATGGGACTTGCTCCCAGGAAAGTGGCTGGAACTGCAGCCTGAGAGCCCAACCTGACTACTCAGAGGTAAGTCCCATGACAGCCAATTTTAATTTTTAATTTTTTAAAAAAATATTTTTTAAAATTTTTTTAAATTTAATTTTTCCCCGCCCTCTGACCCCTGCCCCACCCCCTGACCCAGCCTCACCCCGCCCACTTCTGGGGAACTGGTTGTTGGGCCAGGCTGGGTCCATCACTGGTCTACTTATGACTATACCTGCTCCTGAGGTGGTATAATTCTGAGGAGCTGGAAGAGGGCGGCATTTCTGCCCTGGAAACAGGCTCTGGATACAGAGTAACTGCTCTGCTCTAGGCAATATTAAACATGTCCTCAACATGCATCTCCTGAACTGTCTAGGCTGCCCCAGTTAGTGCAGCCCAGCTTCACCTGTCTTGGGGAAGGCAATGTTGCCTTAGGTTGCCCCATGCCTTTTCTAGAGTAACTAGGGTGGCCCATTTTGCAGTTGGTTCAGCCCAGTGATAGATTCTGGATTGTGCCCATAGTCTTTTATACCTTTGCCTCAGTCACATTTGTTTTGTTCTGAAATATTTATGTTTTATTTAATGTGGGAGTTATATAAGACTTGAAATTTTGAATATATATATATTTGCAAGGGAATTTCAGGGTTCCTTCCACAGATAACCATCTTAGAATTGTCAGGGAAATCAATTCAGTTCTAATAACTCAAGCCTTGGGGGTGGGATTCTATAAGTCCCTATCATTCCAAAATCTAGAAAAATAATACGAATGAATGCAAAAACTAAATTGGTTCTTGGTTGTTGTGCTAGCAGTCTGAGAGTCTTCTTTTGGATATGGCTATTTGCCAGCAGGCACTTGTCACCTACAGTGCCTTAAAACAACCAGGTTCTCCTTAATAGTTCTCAGTAAACTGCAGCAGCTCTGACAGTAATTAATCAGTTTCAAAAAGAGAACAGAACAAAATATACACAGTGCCAGGTAATGCCTCACAGCAAAATAAATATTCCAAGACTGTTTTGTTTTGATACCTCATCACCGGCACTGTCTTGTTAAGTCTGATCAACATTTCCTTTTAAATACATAAACAGAAATAGGCTTGTTATTTTCTTAATATGACATTTTCGACAAGCCAATGCTGTGCATTTCCTCAATGAATATTATCAGGAATTTCTAGCCAATCTAGATACTCTTCAGTTATTGTTTTCATCAGGAGAGTTAAGCATCTGGGCTGAAAAACAACGGGTTACACAGGATTTTATGGTAAATATAATTAGATTGCAGTGTGTATTTATATGCATTTATAAGGGAGTAAGCGCTATCAAATTCAGTGATTTATATTCTATCTACAGTATTTATATACCGCTTTTCAACTGAGAAGTTCACAAGTTCACATATTTAGATGTCCTACGTATAGGATTGAGTTTTAGCTTCTTAGGCTACAGTCCAGAGTAACTATGGGACCTTTTACACCAATGTAGTTATGGTGCAACACAGTGGTGGGATTCAAATAAATTAACAACAGGTTCTATGCCCTAATAACCTAAATTAACATGTTTTATGTCCTATTAATAACCCATTAGTAGTCCCATTAGTAATTCTCAGAACCAGGTGCTCATTAGCAAAGGGTTCTATAGAAACTGTGAGAACCCCTTGAAGCCCACCACTGGTGCCACCTATGGGAAACCTATGGGAAATGCATAGAGCAATCCAGAGTAAGTGCCTCTTACGTCTTCCCATAGTTACTCTGGATTGTAGGGTAAGTCTACTTCAGTTCAGCCTTCAGATTAGTTCAGGGGTTGCCAAACTAGGGTGTCATGATACCCCAGCCAGAGGAAAATATTGTTACCCCTTATTGTCACAATGGTGATGATGGCACTTCTGAGATCATGCCGCCACTGTGAAAAAGTTGTATGCACATTTGTGGCTACTTGGAAGAAAGCTCAGTCAGCTCAAGGATGTGTACACCTGAGGGCTGAGCAGAATTAACCTTCCTTTCTTCCAAGGGTCTTTCAGTTGTTTATGCAGTTCTTCTCCTGCCTATTTTATCTGCCATGTGAGACAATGTTTGGCTCCACAGAGCTCCATGGATGAGGGAGGAAACTGTGAATTTCCTGGTCCTGGTATTGGAAGCTTGACTATAATTGTCCCATTTGATGGAAATGAACTGCTTGGGCTCAAATTCTGTCTTCTATATGAAGATAAATTCTAGATTTAGTCTACAAGTTAATAGGAGGAAGTATTTTTAAATTGTGTTCTGTCAAATGGAATCTAAGCAGATGTTAACCCAGCTGGATATTCAGCTCAGCATGGTTCTCTGAGAGATTGTTACATATTAATATATTTAGCAGTGGACACAGTTTTGGGGTTTCCTTAATTTTTAATGGAATCATATGAGCAACTGAAATATTTGTGCTATTTTCTTAGTATAATCTATGAGAAATGGAAACATCTTCCTAACCATAGATAAACCATCACCTGTGAAAATATCCATTAAGTAAGCATGAAATTTTATTTTTTATCTACTGCAACTCCATGTGGAATCTAACTCAGGGGTCTTCAAACCTTGGCCCCCAGGGCAGGGGCAGCCCTCTGTGAGCCTTTATCCGGCCCTCGGCAAGCCATCCAATCTTCCAGCAAGTCTTGTAATTCTCCAGAGGTGAGGGGAGCAGCTCCCCACACCTCCGGGGGATATTTTGAGGGCTGGGGAGGGTGCACATAACCTGTCTCTGTGTATGAAAGTGCTTATGAACTGGTTTGAAGATCACCCTCTCTCTGTGTGTTGGAAAGTGTTTAAAAACTGGTTTGAACTGATTGCTTGATTGATTACTTCATTCATTCATAAGTTCTGTAACTAACCCTACAATCCAGAGTAACTACGCGAGCACATAAGAGACATTATGTGCACTCATAGTTACTGCACCACCGAGTGAAAACCTATGGGAAATTCATATTGCAATCCAGAGTAAATTGTTCCTACACCAGAGCAAGGATTCCCCGTAGTTACTCTGGATTGTGTCCTAATATATTCATTTATGGAAATTTATTCAAGTTTGAAATGTAAATCAATTCCTTTTTACTTCTAGCCCTTAACATAGTATTAAAAAAATAATGTGGCCCTCCTACCAAAAGGTTTAGAGACCCCCCGCTCTATCTCAAAGGGTTCATAAAGATCTGCTTGAATAATCATTACCAATTCTGAATTGTTAACATTGGCAGCCCTTTGATTAGGGCCAAATGTATCCTACAGCCTTGATGCTATTTTATTGCCCTGTATGCAGAGGCGGCATATTCATTCATTACTCCTTTGACATAATTAACAATGATAGGAAATCATTGCATTGATGTTTATAATTGCCTGAACAACTCAGAATGCAACTTAACAAAGGGAAAGGATGTTATGTTGTGTTTTTAAAAAACATAATTCTCACAAGAGCCATCCAAAGAATATGGATGTACCTTGGTGTAATTTGGAAATCAGTAGTTGCCATGGTATTACTCGGAAATACAGATAGTGGGAAGAAGTATAGAAAAACCTGGATGAGTCAACCAGTGATCCATCAACATTTACAAGCAAGCTGGTACGTTGCTTACAACTAATTTCTTCAATTTGAATGCAAAAACTGAAAAGGTTCAGGGAGTTAGTATTGCCATGGATTTTAAAAAAAAAGTTATCCACAATAGTCCTTAAAAGGGGGGAAGATGGCGTGGAGGTCAGAAGGCTTTACAAACCTAAGCAACAATATGAAAGTCAGAGAAAGACAAAGAATAAGTGTGTTAATACTTGACTGTAGCTGTCTGAGAGAACAAAATGTTCTGCATTGCCATCAAAATTTTGGGAGACAAAAACATAGCCATGGAGATAGAGAATGGCGCCTTCCTGAAGGGAATGTGGGGATCAGAACTGACAGTGTTCTGAAGCAACACAGTCCAAGAAGTGATCCACAGAGAGAAGACAGACTAGGAAGAGCAGAGGTCACGTCAAAAAATAACCAAACTGATTTCCTTCTCCCCCTCTTTTTTTCAAGTAACCAGGCAAACATACACAGCAGATTGTCCTTTCTTTGATGGTTAGGTAGAATTTAGCTCCAATTCTAACATTAAAAAAGATAGGGGAAAATTCTATTCACTCTTATGTTGATGGAACTGAGGACTATTTCATATTTAAGGAGTTTAAGGCATCAGAGTATATCTGATCAATATAGGATCTTAACGGCAGACAAGAACAACTCGACATGGACATTGACTGGACATCAACGTTTTCTGTGGATATTATTTTTCCATGATTAGACTCCTTATTTAAGTTCTTCATTTTAATCAACATATTCTAACTTGGGTTGGAATCTTCTGTTTTAGTTGCTCCTCTCATTAAAAATGTAGACAGAGAAGTGCTGAATAGAGGATTAAACAGATACTAGTTGGGGAGAGCATAGTAGATTCAGTGTTAACCATAAGAGCCATAAGAGGACTAAGAGCACAATCCTAACCGTGTCTATTCAAAAGTAAGCCCCATTATGTTCAATGGGTCTTACTCCCAGAAAAGCGTCTTTAGGATTGCAGCCTTAACCTCTTATTCTTCTTATTGTGTTTTTTTCAGGAGACTGTATCAAATGCTTTCTGAAACTCCCGATACAATATATATAATATCAGAGGGTTCTGTGACACCTACATACCTGTTGACCTGTTGACCTCCAGGCATGTATCCTTGACAATACAGTGTCCTGCGACTATATATTATATCTACTTTATATCTACTTATACATTGTTTCTACTTTCCAACATTTTGTATAACTTATTAGGGGAAGCTGATAGTTCCCAGATTTTATCCTAAAAAGGTAAAGGTGTTGCCCTGCTAGTCCTGACTCTAGAGAGCAGAGCTCATCCCCATTACAAGGCTGAAGAGCCAGCATTGGCCAAAGATATCTCTATGTTAAAGTGGCGGGCATGACAAAATGCCAAAGTGCATATGGAACATGTTACCTTCTCATTGTGGTGGTACCTATTTATCCACTTGTGTTTACCTACTTTACATGTGCTAGGTTGGTAGGAGATGGGCAAACGGCAGGTGCTCACTCTGACTTGCAGTACTTGGGTCTTGAAACAATGATCTGCCAATCATCAGGTAGAAAAGCACAGCATCTTTAACCACTGAGCCACTGCAGCCCTATGTTTTAACCTAGGCTTCCTTAAAAATAAACCTGTTTATCTTGCCAGTGTAAGATTTATCTTTTAATAAGTCAACACAAAATTCAAAGTAAAAAAAAACACCAATTTTTTGACATTTCAAATGTGTGGCAACAGCATGTTCCAAGAACATTATATATTTTCCAACATGAGTCAGTGTCATTTTCTTAGCCAGGTTATAATGACCCTGCTATGAAGACTTTTGGTAGCTAACAACAATTTTGCATGTATTTGAAGAATACATTTGGAAAAAAAATTATTTATGAAAGAGTATACTGTATTTTTTGCCTTCCTTGTAAGAGCATTTAGATGTGACACTTTGTAGGCCAATATACTGATTAATGATAGTATCCACTACAACTATAATTCAGGTTCTGTGCTTAGAAGAACATTTAGGAAAAAAATGTTGATGATGATGATTGTTGATTATGGTGAAGCAATAAATGAAAGTGAATGATTGTACACTGTCCAGCTTCACTTTCCAGTGAATCTGTCTTTTAGTCAGGTTTTTCTATATTCTTTCCTTTTCCAAGATCCCCTGCATCAAGAATCAAGAAATCTTCGTAAATCATTCCCTCAATAATTATCAGCATAATCATAAATGCTATATTTACTCAAACTAATGCTCACCTTTTTTTCGGCTGAACTTAGTCTCCAAAATCAGGGTGCATGGTTAATAAGATGTGGTTTTTTGATTACAAGTATAAGGGTGCATTAGATTTGATGGCACATTACATTCGAGTAAATACGGGTAAAATTATTACTGTATTTACTTGAATCCAGCACATCTTTTTCAGCCAAATTTAGTCTCCAAAATCAGGGTGATGCTTAATTAGACTAAAGTAAATAGGGTAATTTGATAATAGGTATAGGGTGCACAATGCATTCGATGGTGCATTTGATTCGATACAATATTTTTATTACATTATCTCGGGGTAAATAGAATGAAATGATTTCCAAAATCTTTATGGGCACTTAATATGGAATACTTCCAAAGTTCTCTCGATTCACATTATTTTTCTGGAATTTGAAATTCTAAATGAAATGGTCTGGTTTTCAAAGTGGAACTGATACTGTATGAATCACATATGTTCAAATTTTCTTATTAATATGCAAAACAAAATCTTGTGGAGGCTAGGATTGCATAGGAGCTAATTTCCTGAACATCCCAAGGATGCATTGGGCCTCCAAGCCGTGGAGCAACACATCCCCTTTCACAGAGCGCAATAAGGCAAAGGGGTGTAGCCATTTATGGACAATCTAGTCATGAATTAATTTCTGCCAGCTTACAGAGGAATCAGCATCTTGAGAATCACCCCAACTAGGCACATGGGTAGAGACAGTTTCTGCATAAGTTGACAATTCCAACAATTCAAGACCATGTTTGAGCAGAGGAAACTGAGTCTAGACTCATGTTTACCTCCTGGTGCACTGACACCAGTATGGAAAAAGTGGTTCAGTGTGACGATGGTCTGATGATCTGAAGAAAGATCCAGTAAGACTCACCCTGTACTAGATTGTTAAGAAATCATGCACCTCACTCCTGCTAAGTATCTATCTATCTATCTATCTATCTATCTATCTATCTATCTATCTATCTATCTATCTATCTATCTATCTATCTGTCTGTCTGTCTGTCTGTCTGTCTGTCTGTCTGAGGAAAGCAACTCACATGGTTGATCCAACCATATTGCAATCAAATCTACATGGGTTTTGTGTACAGACATGTACTTTGGTAACATAAAAGAAAAAAATGAACGGAAATAGAGAAATGAAAACTGAAGCAAACTGCACATATTCACATTCAGGAATGAATTATAGGAGTACTCATTAAGCCAGATTTTTTTAAAAATTAGTATACAGGACAAAGAAGTATAAAAAACTGAATGGCTGAAACCATTCTCTTCTTGAACATGGGACACTCTGGGATTCCTACTGTATGTAGCAAATCTGATTGTGCAAGCAGGTGACAAAGACTGCTAGCTTTATTCCCAACAAAAGTTCACTCACCAACTCCTTGCAAACTTCTATATCTTGTTGAATTTACGCTCTTGGGTTGTCTCTCTGCCAGAAGGCTTTATTTCCCCAGGTGTGTGACAATCCAGTGCCCCATGTAACCGAGTCTTTTTATTTTAAAAAAATTATTTGTAGAGGTCTCCCTCTTTTTAAACTTTCTACTTCCTTCATCCTACGGGATAGTATTATTAATTCCAGACACTGAGATTATTTGAACTGCCACAGTCCAAAAGACACTATGCGGTACTTCCTCTTGAAGATTGCATCACACGCCAATCAAATTTAAATCCTGACATTTTCAAAGAGCCTGCCAGAGCCCTTCTCAGAAACATGGAATGCGCATGGACAGCAGAGTTTTCTACAGTGGCTGTGCTGAACTTTCAGATCCTTCTGCCAAACCTGCGGATTTCAAACGTTGCGGTACGACCTGGGAAGTTTTTCATTGAAAAAACTGCTTACATTTTCTGCTGCAGTTGACTTAAAGGTTAAGTGACCTCTTAGAAGAATGCAAACTTCAGAATTAGGGAGTAATGCTGCTCTCAGGTGGCATTTATTCACCACAAGAAATAGCTGCTAATGAGCTCCCTAGCTAGTGAAAGCTAGATGTAAAATATGTAAAACTCGGAATGTCGACTGTTTCATGAATATATATATATATATATATATATATATATATATATATATATATATATATATATATATATATATATATGAAACAGTCGACATTATATATATCACGTGTGAGCAGGTCTCATTAGATAAATCATAATAGATCAAAATGAAAGGAAAGGGCAAAGCAAGGTGTCAAAACCTGGAGTGTCCAATCAGAGTATTTTCTGCAGGCTTTTCAGAGTCTAACCTTACACCAGTTATTTAGCTGAGATGATTTGCAAATAGAAGGTTACTTCATCTCACAAATGTACTACATTAATATTGCTTTAAAAGCAAGCCTGCTGAGAGGGCTCAATATGCTACTGTATATATGCTCATTATGTTGAATTTCTGGGATTCAGGAAATGAATTCCAAGTTCTTTCTCAGTTGGCTGCAGCAAAGTTAAACAGCGTCTAGAATGCCGACTGTCACGTGAGTTTTACAAGGAAGAACCTGCAATTGCTCAGGGGTGTGACGAAAATGGAAGGACAACAGACAAGGGACTCTATGTATTGGGAGTTGTGTCACAAAATTGCAGGCAGCTACAAATGTGTCTATGAGAAATACATTGTGGGCACTGAAGGTACTGCTGCAGTAGTTGTAAACCCAGATCATAATCCGAATATCTCTTTTAGCAAACTGATTGTACATGTGAAAAATGTACATGTATATCCAGTGGATTTAAGCATGTGCTTAAAATTAATTCCACATCTAAATGTCCAACTGAATCATGGACTAGTCAGTGAATCAATAGGACTAGTTTATTGCCTTCTTCTTCACATTATTTCTGGTTTCCAGCAGGTATCCAACTTGAATGCAGAAATATGGTGTAGGTGTAACAGCACAATGAACCTTCTGGCTTTGCTGCATAGCTTTGGACAGCAAAAAAACAGAGTGGTTTCCAGTTGCACTTGTACAAGTGTGTTGGTGTACATCATTTTCCCTGCCTTCTTTCTAATTCACTCCTCAAAGCATATGAAAGGCCTTTCTTAAGAGTTGGGGAATGTGGGATGGGGAATACCCAAAGCCACCGGCTGAGTAGGGCTATTTCCAGGTTTAATTCTTCCTTCCTCAACAACCTTCATTGCAACTCACATCATTACTGAAGGCCTTGCACTTCTAAAGCAAGTGTTGAGCAGGGTGCCCAGAACCTCTGGGGTTCCCCGGAGGTCTCTGGAAATTTGGCTCCTACTCCATGAGTTAGGAAAGGGGCCCTCCTCCTCCAGAAAATGGAGGAGTGGGAGTGTGCTCAAGGGGTGGGGGACTTTGGGGCTGACTAGCAAGGCTTGGTAATGGCCATCCAGGCAGCTGATGACTTCCATAGCTTGGCTGTGCAGCCGTGCACAGCTCTAATCAGGAAGCAGTGCTTCCTGGAAGGGTGACCCAGGCATGGGTGTAGCATCCATCCCCAGGCTGCGCTCGGGCTCCGTGTGCCTCTGGGGAGAGGAAAGCAATTTGAGTATTTTTACTTTATTTTAACATATCCTATATTTTTCCTACCTTTTTTGGGGGGGGGGGGGGGCTTGGCAAGGAATTTGTGTTTGGCATCTGGTCACCCTGCTGTTGAGGGAATCACAATTGCAGTTGACTCTTAGAACAATGCTCACTAAACCACAGCCTGTGGGCCATATATAGGAGGGAGCATTGCATCCCTCCTTCATGTGAGTAGCAATTACCGTTTACCTGACTGCTCTCATGAAGCCCACCTAAGAACTGCAACACAATACTCTAGGCAGTCACATCTAGAGTATCTAGTCACATCTAGTCACATTTACAGGCACATAGCTGGGAAAATGGGCTACCTACGCAACTGCCTAGAGTGCTGCACTGTAGTACTCAGATATACTTTGTGTTAACAGTGAGGTGGAAAGATAGGAGCAGGTCAGGATGAGGATTGCTTTTACCATGCACAGAAGTCACGAGTTTGGAGACTGCTACCTTCAAAGGATGAAAATTTTTTCCCCGGTTGGGAATTTCATAATCTGTGGTGCCAGAGAAATCATGCCCTTATTACTGCCATCCCTTTAATTCAAGAGAGAAGTGGCACTTGTAGGAAAGCTTTCTCAGTTCATCTAAGATGGTTGGCTGGAATTTTTTTTTTAATCACAGGTACTGGATCCCTTTTGACCCTGGGCCCCTTGAGATTTTTTAGATAAAATAAGTTTGTCAGGAAATTCATTTTTGCCTAACAGGAAGAGTTACAAGAATTGAGGCTGCAATCCTAATCTCCACTTAGTCCAGTATAAGCCCCAATATAAATCCCATACTGGGCTGGAGGTTTCACAAAGGTGCTGTAAGGCACTTCTGCTCCACTCCTGGAGAAGTCAGGCCTCTGCACATGCCTCCCTGCACCACCACTGGAAGATATGCCAGGTGAGGCCAGCCTAGAAATACAAACAGCGCTGTGGTTAAGATGTCATGCCAGGGTTCGAGACCTGGGTCCTCCAAGATAGGGTGAGCTCTCGTCCTTAGACCAGCTCCTGCCAACCTAGCAGTTTGAAAGCATGCAAATGTAAGTAGATAAATAGATACTACTTTAGAGGGAAGGAAAAAAAAGGATTCCATGTGCCTTGGCGTATCGTTATGCCAGCCTGCTGAACACTGAAGCTGAACACAGAAGCATCTTCAGAAAGGCGTAGAAACAGGTCTGAGCAGTGCACTCTATAGTTGGTCACGCCTAGCAGTACAGCCTTTACCTTTAGAAATACTACAATCTTAAAGCACACACTGTAGGTGGTCTAACTGATGATAAAGCATTTCTGGCTTTCGTTTCTGAGGTGCTCAAAATATCACCTCATAGCAGTATCAGTAGTGCCTCACATAAAGAGCTTAGTTCGTTCCAGAGCCATACTTTTTAAGTGAAACGCTCTTTAAGTGAAGCAGATTTTTCCATAGGAAATACTGGAAACTCAGACATTTGGTTCCACAACCCCAAAAATATTCATATAAAAATATTAACTGGATGTAAAAATGATGACAAAACACTGTAATTGAATTCAAAACATGCATTCAATGTTCATGATCCTGCGAAGTCTACTTAGGCTGCAATACTAAAGACACTTTCCTGGGAGCAAGCCCCACTGAACACAGTGGGGCTTCCTTCTGGGTAGACATGGTTAAGAGGCTGCAGTCAAAGACACTTTCCTGGGAGTAAGCCCCATTTAACACAATGGGGCTTACTTCTGAGTAGACATAGTTAGGAGACTGCAATCAAAGACACTTTCCTGGGAAGCTTACTTGGGCTGCTGCTGGAGGTTCAAAGTGGTCGGTGGGGGCACTTGGGGGCAGTTAGGGGCAGCTGCCTTTGGCACCTCCAGGCAACTGCCCCCCAATTGGGTCAGTTAGAGGCAGCAGCCCTTTTAAAGAGTCCCCATGTGGAGTATCAGGGCTGCAAAGCACATGTGCCCAGAGCGTGTTTGCTTGTTAAGTGAAGTGGAACTTGTTATGTGAAGCAAGATTTCTTGGAAATTTTTGCTTGTTATGTGAAACACTTCTTAAGCAAGGTACCACTGTATTACAAAATCTCCCAACTCTGTATGTGAGGGTTACTTCTTTTCATTGTTACTCAGTTTAATACAAATGTCATTTTATAAATAAACATTTTTTTGTCTGTTTACTGACAGAGAAATCCTGATTGCCATGTGCAATGAGTGTGGCCTGAGGCCATAAAATATGCCACCTGGATAAGGCCCCCAAAGGCTTTTAAACCTTTGGTCTGGCAAGTGCGGCCACAGGCATTTGCCATTCAAAACCAGCCAAACAGCTACCACCGAGGGCTTCCTGCAGTTTCTTTCCTGTATGCCACACTAAATTGATGGTGAGGTTTAGGTGAGTCATTTGCCATTGCAGTATATTGATATTTCAATAAAGTTGCAAACACCTTGTCTTGTGTTATGTTTGAACATGATTTATCTTTGGCCTCTCCATGTTTATTTTAGATGCAGTATCTAACAGTGCCTAAGCACATGCAAATTTTGCACATTTAGGCTACATCCATATAGCTGTCCCTTCCTATTTATTTGGGGGTGGCCTGATCCAGCAAGGCTCATCTAATGCTTAATGGTTCTCATTTGTACAACCAATATAGGTACAGCTGGTACCATGAGTAGGATTTTTCAGATAAAATGCTAGAAGTACACCAAGTATGAACCTGTGTGATCCTGATCTGCCTTTTATATACATTTGCAACATTGGAACTGTGCTTTTGAATACTGGATGATGGGGAAACTGTGGTTGGCAGGCTAACTGACTGAGCCTTAGAAAAGTCCTTTGTGTCCTCTATACTTTTCTCAAACCATACAACTCGAACATTTTTACTTTCCTTTTTCATGAGGAAGTTGTCTAGTTAATGGGTGGCTTAATCATTGCGTAGCAGATGAATGCGCCTTTGAATATTCCACATTCTCTTAAATAAAGAGCTGTTGTGCTTTTTATGTACTCAGTAAACTGTCATCATCTGTGTATGAAGTATTCACAGATGCTTATATTTAAGAAGAACCATATTTTTACACCAAAAATGTAGTTTATGAGAACCATCCTCTTCTTCTGTCTTGAACTGCATAGTGTTGTATACATTGCATTCATTATCCAGGGCTGGCAGTAGAAAAAGGTAGGGCAATAAAAAATGAATAGAACAAAAATGCAACAGTCAAACATGGGGTTCAGGCCAGGAGTTATTCACTTGATTCCTGCTCTCAGTTAGTACCAGCTGCACTTTAATTATGCTCAGCACTTGCCAAGTGTTCACAACAGAAAATCCAGTGTACAGTTTCTGGCTATCAGGTAAGGTGCGCTTCTTTGTAGTGTCCCTTCTTGTCATCTAGGAGCCACACACAGCTGGAAATTCAGAGGCCAATCCTATTCTTCCTCAGGCTATAGCAACCATGCTAAAAAAGGTACAGGCTGCATGCTATGTTGAGGAGGATCAATGAACTACTGTAGAAAACAAATGGGAGCTAAGATAAATAAAACTGTACTTCCATGTAAGCCTGTAGTTTGTTTCTGGATCTCCTCAGCCATATACCATCCTTGCTGTGAAGAGAAAAAGGGATCAGGAGGTATTGGAAATCTAACCATGGATGAATGCTGCCAGATCTACCTTTGCCTCCTCTGCCCCACATCCAGTTACTTTCCAAGAACCAGGTTGGCATAGTAGTTGGGCTGAGACATGGAAGATCCAGATTCAAATCCTTCCATAGCAGTGAAGATTCCTGGGTGACCTGGGGCCAATCACTCACTCTCAGCCTCACCTACCTCACAGGGCTGTTGTGAGGAGAGAAGGAAATGAAAGTGATGTAAGCTGCCATAGGCATTTGTGTTCGGATGGAAGTGGAGTGGTATAAATAAATAAATTAAAATAAAATAAAATAAATAACCTTCTCCACAGTTTAAATGCCAGATGCAACAATGGGCTGTTGAAGCTGCCATCGCTTTGCTGTAGCAGCTCTAATATATCCAGTGGCAGCACATTCCACATATCACCAGAATCTTCCTTATGACAGCTTGGCAGAGATTGAGCAAGCTGTGAAGAAAAAGATCAGTCTGTGATAGAGGAATCCCAAGAAATGAAATATTTTGCCTTTGGAGTTAGAGCCCTTGGGCCCTGAGACCCTGAGGCATGACGTTTTGTCAATGGCACTAATCAATTTGCACTAATCATGTTTAAAAATTCAAGCCATATACAGTGGTACATTGGTTTACAAGCATAATTTGTTCTGGAAGCATGCTTGTCATCCAATAGTGTATATCAAAGTGCATTTTCCTATAAGAAATAATGGAAACTGAGACAATTCGTTCTACAAGCCTAAAAATTCATAAAAATTATTACAATACTGTAATATAATACAAAATAAAGAAAAGACAAAATATAAAGAAAAAATAAAATACAAAATATAAAGAAAAATGAAAACATCTCTCAGGTCTCTCAGGCTCCTTTCCATTGCCCTCCTTACATAGAAGTGAGTCCCACTGACTGCAATAGGCTTATTTCTGTAGTCATGCATAAGCTGGTCTCTAGAAGAGGCTGAGCAAGTGCTGGCAGAGTGGTGAAACCAGCCGTATCCTGGCTGGGACTATTTTTCACTTGTATTGCAAGACATAGCTTGTATAAGTTTTAATACAAGACAAAATTTATTAGAAATGTTTGCTTGTCTTGCAAAATGCTCTCAATCTAAATTACTCCCAACTCACGGTTTTACTGTCTTGCATGAGAAAAAGTGATTTTGCATTGCTAACAGTCTGTAGCTACAAAATGCTCAAAATACATATTGAGCAAATATTGCCGTAGAGTATCTCAGTAACAGTGTCTGGATTTATTTTTGCAGAAGGCCGATAAGATCAGCAGAAGTAAACAGCATACTGGCATCTTGAGAAATGGGAGAACTTCAGAAGGACAAATGACAGATGGCAGGAAGAGTGGGCAAGCAAGGACTCATACATAGACATAAAACTTGCAGGCTGCCAAAAAAACCACCACTTCTTTTTTCAAAGTTCAGTAGTTTTAAGTTTTATGTCCTTTCATATGACATAGTACAAGTGCATGTCTGTTCAAGGGGCTGCATGCATATTTGGGGAGCCAGAATAACTGGGGAGACAACATAACAATATAAATAAAACACATAATATATATTTAATATACTCTCTCTCTCTCTCTCTCCCTCTCTCTCTGTGTGTGTGTGTGTGTGTGTGTGTTTCTAATTTTTAGAAAAATTAAAAATCATGTAGAAAATTAGGCAGACGCTTGGGGCCCAATCTTAACTAAATGCTCCCTTCACATCTCCACTGCATCCTTCTTGGAAGTTAAATGTCGTACAAGGGCAAGGAATACTTTTCTGCTAAATGTCTGCATAGACTCCAGTGGGGTTGAGGTCAAGACTTGTGGTCAGGATATCAGCGAAGAAGGATCTGCTGGTATGATCCTCCTAGGCCCCAATATAGCCCTCGTAGGCACCAGTCACCACCCTGATCCACTTCTGTCCTCACCTGGTTCCACATCCTACTGACTCCAGTAGACATAGTGAGCTCCAGCAGCATGGTCTTCTTGATGAAAGAGAATCTGTGTTCTTTTATTTTGCAGTGAGCCCCCCTCCTCCATCCTGATGCCCTATGGCTCCTCTCAGACTTATACCAGCTCTATAGCTGGTGTAAGTCATAGGAGAGTAAGCAGGCAAACTGACTAGATTAAGTGTGCACCTTTGCAACCAAGGTCCATACATTCTGGCCCTCCCTCTCCTCCATTCTGCCCAGTAACTCTCTCTGCCCTTCCCTCCTTATCCATAACATCCCATCCAAAATAACCTGGTTTAACAGCCATAGAAGCACTATGCCACTTTATGCACTTGCCACTTTATGGCTGCAACTCAGAATAGCCCACCAATAGCCCACTATACAAGGCCTTGCATTTATGATCTGCAAAGCCTGGTCATGGTGTCCAGAGTCACAATATGTCATAACCAAAAAAGAGGACAAGGCACTCCCAAAATGTAAGACACCCAAGAAAAATGTAGGACATGACAAAAGAAAAGCAAAAACAAACATATATATTACTTTCAAGTTGTTAAACATTATATTGCTTATTATTAAAACCCTCTGTAGGTCAAAGCTGATCTGACAGGTGCTTCAAAGCTGTTCTCGCCCCCCTCCATGCCAAGGTGGCCAAGAGGCCTGTCCCTCCTAGTACCTTCCTATCTCTAGGTGCTGTTCAAAACCCCCCTAGTCAGTTTTCCCACTGCTTGCATGGGGTGCAGTAGTGATTGTCCTGATCTCTCAGATCAGTTTCACCTGAACTTGATAGGTGGCCATAGGCAGCCACAGGTGATATCTCAGATCAGTTTCAAATGATTGCGTCTGACAAATTTCAGTATTTTTTGTTTTACTTGTTTAAGGTTAATAAATGAGGTTTTTGAATCAAATTTTGAATATTATCTCTTTGTACATCCTAATGAAGGTCACTTATTACTTTAAGAGCACCAGAATTGAGTTAATTAGGTGCTAATGACAGTTTTCTAACAGGTGCCTGTCAGGTGCACTTTGACTGAACACACACAAAAAGTTTCAACATACAGAGGGTTAAATTTAATACTATTACATATAATTTATTGTGTATTATTTTTTAATTACATGCAGGCTACATGCTGCCTGCTCTCAAGGAAAAGGAGGACAATGATGATTTTTCCCCCAGAACATAAAGCAGAAAAGAGGACATGTCCTGGAAAACAGGACAGATGGTCGCCCTGGGTCATAAATGATTTCAGGAACCAATGCTTTGTTCCACTAACATAGGGCAGTTCAGAGGATTGTTATCACAGATAAATGATAGGTGATGCAAGCCTAGGCATGTCTACTCATAAGTAGGCTCCACTGAGTTTAGGGGAAACTGCTTTCAGGTAATTGTTTATGGGATGGCAGCCTGTGAAAATTTTGGGGTAGATAACATTACATGACTTTGAAAACATGCAGCATTTGTTTCCCATCTCCCTGTACTATGATGAATGGAATTTTCCAGGGCTTTCAAAAGGCTTCATTCTTGCAATGTTTTAATTTCAAATTACATGCCTTGGTGGAGTTCATTGAATCTCCTCGCTTCTGTCCTTGTACATTAGTGAAACCCTGTTCCCCACAGCACAGTCTTGTGATGATTAATCCCCTTCTCCCTGCTCTGTAAGCCCTCTCTTCTCTATAGACAGATCCCATTGCTTTGTTCAGGAATGCAGGGTGGCATTTTGACACACTGCAGCAACGCTTCACAATAATAAGGGTGGGGAAGGCTATAAGAATTAACGGCAGACCGTCCATGGCGAGGGTATTTGCATGAATCCTGACTTGGCAAGTTCTGTGATTCCCAGAATACCTACACTTGACAGATGCTGCATTTAGCAACCTTTAACCTTACATTTACCATTCCTTTTGGGGTGATGACAGGGGGACACATTCAATTTAACAGGCCTATGATAAGCAGGTAGAAGAATAAAACAAAAAAAGCAGCTTTAAGCTAGGAAAGGTGCTTCTGATCCATTTTACTGACCATAAGGCCTATCCAGACTTATTAACTTCAAATACTGTGACATGGATTAATAATTCAGCAGGAGATCTACTTTATACTTATGGCTTGGAAGAGAAACAGAAGCTCTTCTTTATTACCATGTGTTTAATATGCTGAGCACATGAAGAAAAATGCTTTCAAATGTAGTGATTCTGAGTCGTTCTTGTGACTGCGACAACACAACCAGAGGGTACTAGTCATTCTGGATTAATTTATCTAAAACAAAGCTAAATTTTAAGCATCATCATTGGATATTGGACCAATTAAAAAAATACTTGTCCAAGTGTCTCTGACAATATTATGAAGTAACGATTCAATATTTCAAGTATTAATTAGTAGAACTGTGACAAGAGAGAAAAGCATGCTAATTAAAAAAAGAAAAACACACACAAGTTAGTTAACTCTAATTACGGAACACAGAAATAAGAAGAGGTTAATTGACCGGGCAATTGACAACATTTGACTGGTCAATTGAATGGTGTTTCAACCCTTGCAATGCTTCCAAAATGTTAAAAAGATGAGTACACAAGTGGTACATTCAGATGCTAAGAGGAGAGACATTTTAATGCACTCCATTAAGGAGTTGGTGATACCTGACAACCACCAATCCTTGGTACTGTTCAATCATTAAAATTAGTTTATTGCACTCTAATGAGGTAGCCCAAAGAAGTATTATATAAATATACATGTACCCATAGAGATTTATAAGTAGGTCAGAATGCTGCTTTTAAATTTGCTACTAATTAATTAGGTGGAAATGGGGAGGGTTAAATCCCTTCACTGACACAATCTAGCGTATTGTAAATGCCACATTTGCACTGGCAGTTTTTGCTGTATTTAATGTTTAAGGAATTCCTGAAATACATTAATAAGTACAACATTACCACACAGTATGTGTCCACTTTTTATTTCTAAGTGCTCTTTCTATAGTATCCAGGCAGGGTCAAATGTTCCATTAATGATTGTGGCAGCCATAGCTCAACATCATTAGTCTATCACAAATTTAATAAAACAGCTCATTTGCCAAGTTATCATATTAGATTTAATTTGATGATGAAGCACTAGTATGGAAAAGAAAAGAAAATTGAGAAGAGCCATTTTCATAAGGCTCCCTCAACACCAGAGCAAGTGACTGATGGTATTTCCAAATATTCTGATGCGGATGCATATTTTTTTCCTTAACTGATACTATAAGAATATGCTAACATCTACAAAGTTTACTTTCCATTTGAAAGATTAGAATTATCTGTTTTATAAGAAGCCCAGTCCAGTAGGCAAAGTCTGGTGGGTGAGCAAAGGGCTGCCAGAAGACTGCTGAACAGAAATGGCCTAGATTGAATTTTGGATGGGAGACTAAAATGCTGATAAAGCTGTCAAGAGGCAACAGAACCAGAAGGACTCACAATTTACCCATCCAAAACGGCTCCTGTGGAGGGTTGGAAAGCACCTGATGCCAGAAGTCATAACCTCATTACTAAGGATTCCATCTGGAAGCGAAGAGTTCTATGAGCTACCCATAGAACAATGACCTACCTCCCAGGGTTGTTGTGAGGACTAAAAGGGTAAAAAGCTATGTGAGTATAAATCAGGTAGGTAGGTAAGTAGATGATAGATAGATAGATAGATAGATAGATAGATAGATAGATAGATAGATAGATAGATAGATAGATAGATAGGCTCTTTTAGTTGTTAATATGGTTCAGAGACACTATCTGTGCTACTTTATTGCTGCTTGCCCAACTGGTTGGTTCAATTGGTTGGTTCAACCAATTCAAAGTCCTCCTTTTTCTTGTGAAAAGACAGCATGTAGCCTTCTTGTAATTAACAAATTATCCCTACAATCCAGAGTAACTACAGGAGCACATAAGAGACATTTACATAGACATAGTTATGGCACCACCTAGTGTAAACCTATGGGAAATTCATATTGCAATCCAGAGTAAATTTTTCTTACATCAGAGCAAGGACTCCCCGTAGTTACTCTGGATTGCTCCCTAAGACAGCAGTCCTAACCTCCAGTTAGGCTAGCCTAAGCTCTGGCATAAGTCCTGCACTGGCCTGGGGGGTCTCACAAAATGCACTTCTGCACCACTCCTGGGGGAGGGTTAGGCCAATGCACAGACATGCACTTGCCTCCCTACATCACCATAGGAATACTGATGTGTTGTGCTGGCCTAGGTTAGGATTCCTCAGTTTTCAAAGCTACATATTCATCATCAACCAGCTCCAAATCCTGCTGGGACTTTAGAATTTGGTGCCATATGACCCAAGTTTATCTGGTTTATCAGAATCAACCAAGCATTTCCTACTTCCAACGGTGTTCGCCAACCCTCCATGATTGAATTCAAGGAAGAAAGCATGTTAACAAGAATGTCCACACCCTTAACTAGGTGAGAAAAACAAAGGCAGACACTGGCAGGAGTCCTCAGCAAGCAAATGTGGACCTCTGTTATTTGATCCAAAAGGATTCTATTGGGCAAAATACAACAAAAATCCAGAGCTTTATATTTTTGTTCCATTACTTTTAACTGCTCTTTCCTGTGAACTGCATTGCTGTCCAAGGACAATGATGCCAATGGTACATTGTTGTGTTCACTTTTCTAACTGCCCCCATGTGCGGATACAGCGCATGCTGTGTTGGCATAACTGGACCATGATATGTTTGTGTGTGTGTGTGTGTGTGTGTGTGTGTGTGTGTTTGTATGTGCGATGCCCAGGTAGATGATGTAATGTAGATTTCTCTGAGTCTTCATATTCCTTGGCCTTTGAATGTATTGTTCCCCCAAGTTATATTAGTGCTATACTCATTCACTACTCCTCCTTTAAGTTATAAATCCAATGAAACTGTTGATTTCTGAAGACACAAAAAAATGTCAAAAAACTGACAGTGCAATCCTGACTTGGCTGGAAAAGGCAGGTTGATATGCCTGCGCTGTATCCTGCACAAGTTTAGAGGCTGCTGCTAGGAGGGGGGAAGATCATCCCTTTCCCAGGGGTAAGCTACAGCAGCTTCTATGGGTCTACTCAGATCTGTGCCACCTGTGCCTATTTGGATATGACATAACTATCAGATCCTCGCCCCACCTCCCTCTCCCCTCTTTTCTGCCCTAGGTGTGTGGACATTAAGGTTGACATATGGGAACACTTTGAATTGGTTCATATGGGGTATAAGTGGGAGATGGAGCTTTGTTAACTTGTTGGAGGGCAAAAATACTCTGAATCATGAAAATAAGTTGACAGGGCCTTTGGGTACCTGGAAAGCTTAAAACACCCACATCAGCTTTTGTCCTGTACATAATTCAAGGTTCTTATATGACAGTGTATACATTTTGAGTGGTTAAGATGGAATGCAAAGAAGAACCATTATCTATATATTTGCTGAAAGACATTGCATTTTTTCCCCACAAAACTAGGAAGACCAACCATGCAACGCACTGAACTCTGTAAAAATAAATACTAAATATTTTAAATTGCTTGTAGCTACAATTATAATTGAATCTGAGCACAGTATTCCTTGAATTCTGCCCTTGCGAGTTGGATTTGGCTCGATCCATAATGGGCAGAAAAGGCTTTTGCATCTCCTTGTAAGTTTAATGTCAGCAATTCTGAGGTTTTGATTGTCCAATGAAAATGCAATGCAGGCTAATTAAGCCATAATGTACTGTGCTGAGCACATTTTAAAAGGATAAAGTCATGACTGAATATGAGCAGAGTCGAGGGATTTAAGGCAAAAGGGGAGAGCAGTTTTTCAACTAATTTGCATTAAAAGGAGTTTGCTAAAATGCCAAATAAATGAAGTGAATAAAACAAACAAAAATGCAGTTTTTAAATAACTTCATTTAAAGTTTAAATAAACAGTGTGAATTCAGTGCATTGTATTTTGTAATTTTTATAACAATACATTAGTCTCTGTACAGCATAGCCAAATGTAGATGTTTGGACCTACCTTTGATTTCAAAGTATTTTCAGTAATCTGGATGTGGTGTGGCTCCCTAATGTATGTGTTCTCACTACCTTTCATTAATTTGTTCCTCTTTCTTTTTTGATCATATATATTTAATTCTTTTACTGCATTCAGTTGAATCGGGAAGTCCCGTATCACATAAAAGTTGTAGAAACTGATTTTAGTTAACATTTTGTGCTGGACATTAATTGAACGCCCACGGCTATCCAACTTTCCAGTGCTATGCATCTATGCCAGTGGTTGTGTGCCCTGTCTTGGAGACAGAACTCACAAATGTTGTGTCCTTAAGATGTGGTTCCATAGCAGCCACGCTGGCTCTGGATGGGCCTTGCGTCATGTAAAAAATATCATAAAATGATATTTTATCAAAATGATATCAAGATCTTATTTTATCACTTAGTACCATAAAAGCATAAGAAGATCCCTGCAGGATCAGACCAATTATTTGTCCACACCAATAGTCTATTGATCACAGCAGCCAATCTGATATCTCTGGGATGCTCAGAAACTGAAGATGAAGTGATAGTCTGGCCTGGTGAGAAAAAAGAGAGCAGTTGCAGGAGGGTAGGCATAATACAGTGCTACTCAAACAGGGGTGTTGCAGTCCCTCTGTTCATGTAAAGATCCCCATTTAAGAGATGAGAGAAGAGGGAAAGAGATGAGAGAAGAGGGAAAATTGTGCTTCTGCAGGGGAATGGGAGTGATTTTCCATCTCTCCAGGGGTCCTGCCAGGTCATGCTACTGTCTGGGGAGCCATGGGGAGTCCTACAGATCACTGGCAAAGCTCCCCATGATTGGAAATAAACAAAAGTATTCAGAAACAATTTAGAGCGATTATATATAAACTGGGCCTCTCCATTTTAAACCTTCACCAGTTCTTTTGCTGGCATAATTTAGAGGAAACGTCTGGGGATGTATCAAGGCCAGGAAATTGGGTTTGGAGCACAGCAGTCACTCCTGCATCTGGGGATCTTCCCCTCTTGCTCCTAAATCAACCCATTTGGCCCACTTCCTGTTTGCCACACACTGTCCCGACCACCACCTTACCAGCGGGGCATGGCCATAGGTGCACATATGGGGTGTACGCAGTGGTGGGCTTCGGGGGGTTCTATGGAACCCTTTGCTAATGAGCACCTCGTTCTGAGAACCGGTTACTAATAGGACATAGAACCTGTTGTTAATTTAGGTTATTAGGATATAAAACCTGTTGTTAATTCATTTGAATCCCACCACTGGGTGTATGGCCACTTGCACCAGAATCTTTGCACCCCCATAAGGATGGTGCACCTTTTGTGATGCTATATATTTATATATATTTACAGCAGCACTTTATAAGATCCACTGCCATTGGCTCTCCAGTGTATTAGGCCACTACAATGGTAAATACATTTGGATTGCTGTCTATTTGTTCTCTTAATTTGGAAGCGAGAATTGTTTTTTGTTGAATGTTTTGCAACTCTTTGAACATTTTCCTGATTATAATAAACAATATGCATCATTAGTGTACAAGATCTACTTTCAACGACAGTCATTTATGCATTTGTAACTTTATGTTTTGTTTGCTGTGACAGTTGTTAATTTTAAAAAAAATTAACCAAGAGATGACAGAAAAAAACTAGCAAGCGGAATTCCATAGATAAAAACCATGGAGGACTGTCTGCAGTTTGCTCATTCAAATTAACTATGTGATCCATCATCCTGTCCTATCGTTACTAGAATAATGTCTTGTGTGATGACTTATTGCCTGTTTGAAAACTGAAGTGAACGGTACAGAAAATGTAATTTACTTTTCTGTTCTGCATTGAATTTATTGTTTACTAATTGGCATGTTATCCGCCATGAATTATGCAACAAAAGAAGAAAAAGATAGTAGAATTGCTGGCACTGAAAGATGAACAAAACCATTTTGATCATTGGTTCAAGTTCAAATAATTTTAATTGGGCTAAGCTTCCATATTTGACTATGACAGGCAATTATTTGTAAAATAATCAATGATAATCCGTATTGAAATGGTTTTCTTAATGCCACATCAGCTTGCCGTCTCCAAGCAAGGCAGCATGTGTTCATTCACATAACTGTCAACATGTGACATTTTCTCTTTTATTTTTATGTAGCCATTGTTTCATCATTATGGTCTGAAACATTACTAGCTTAGCTGAACATATCTTTTTCCTAAGTCTTAAGATGCTATTTTGAAATTTGCATCAAAGGAAATGTTTGTTGACTTGTACTTTCTCCTCCAAGAACTGAAATAATCATAGCTGGAACTGAATGGGAAACATATGACAATCAGCCCAATCCTGCCCCTTTTTCCAACCATACCAGGCAGGTGCACCAAATCAGGCTGCACTTTCTGTTATGGTTGTGGGGGCAATCAGGTAGCTTGGAAAACTTCGATTTTATATCTCTGATCTTAGAAAGGGCAATATTTTCCCATACTCCCCCAAGCATCAAGAATCAATAGTTCTGCTTGGATCTGTGCCAGCAATTTTACTGGTGTAAATCTAAAGAGAAAAAGCAGTATACTCGCTGACTTTGGAGGAGAGAACAGTGTTGTTGGACTTACAAGATGGCTGCTCTCTCTCTCTCTCTCTCTCTCTCTCTCTCTCTCTCTCTCTCTCTGTGTGTGTGTGTGTGTGTATGTATATATATACTTTTCCACCTTTTCATGCTCTTTTTTCCTGATGTTGCTGTCGTTTGGTATCGCTAAGTCTATCACAAGGGCTGTCTTCTGGGCCTTATCTACCACCACGATGTCTGGCTGGTTTTTCAGTATCTTCTTGTCTGTCTGGATATGGAAGTCCCACGGGACCTTAGCCCTGTCATTCTCCACAACCTTCTGAGGGGTCTCCCATCTGGTCTTGGGAGGGATTAGTCCATAGGCTGAGCAGATGTTCCTATACACAATGCCGCCTACCTGGTTGTGCCGTTCAATGTATGCTGTTCCTGCCTGCATCTTACACCCTGCCATGATGTGTTGGATTGTTTCTGACGTTTCTCTGCACAGCCTGCACTTTGGGTCTTCTCTTGTATGGTCAATCCCTGCTTCTGTGGATCTGGTACTTAGTGCCTGTTCTTGTGCTGCCATGATGAGGGCTTCAGTGCTATCTTTGAAGCCAGCTTTTTCTAGCCAGTGATAGGATTTCTCAATGTTAGCAACTTCGGTTATCTGGCAATGGTACATCCCGTGCAAGGTCTTATCTTGCCAGGACACTTCCTTAGTTTGATCTTCCTTCTGTTTTGCTGTTGCTGTTGTTGCTGGAGACATTCTCTCATCAGCCCATCTTTGGGTGCCATCTTACTGATGTATTCCTGGATATTCTGGATTTCATCCAGGATAGTAATTTTGATGCTCATCAGACCCTGGCCGCCCTCTTTCCGACTAGTGTATAGTCTCTGGATGTTAGACTTGGGGTGGAAACCCCCATGCATTGTGAGGAGCTTTCGGGTCTTCACATTGGCTGCCTCCATTTCTTTCTGTGGCCAGCTTACTATGCCAGCAGTGTATCTGATGACTGGCAGCTCATATGTATTGATGGCATGTATCTTATTTTCCCCATTGAGCTGACTTTTCAGGATCTGTCGTATTCCTTGATGGTACTTGGATATTGCTGTCTTCCTTGCCTCCTCCTCATGATTTCCATGGGATTGTGGGATACCTAGGTACTTATAGTTGGTCTCTGCATCTGTTATGTACCCTGTTGGTAGTTCTACCCCACTGGTCTTAACCACTTTTCCTCTCTTTATGATCATTCGGCTGCACTTATCCAGGCCGAATGATATCCCAATATCCTCACTGTAGATCCTTGTCAGGTGTATCAATGAGTCGATGTCTCGTTCATTCTTTGCATACAACTTGATGTCATCCATATAGAGGAGATGGCTGATGGTAGTTCCACTCTTGAACTTGTACCCATATCCGGTCTTTGCAATTATTTGGCTTAGGGGATTCAGGTCTATGCAGAACTGCAGGGGAGACAGTGCATCTCCTTGATATATGCCACGCTTGATCGATACTTGTGCTAATTCTTTTGAGTTGATTTCCAGTGTTGTTTTCCATTGCCCCATGGAGTTCTTAAGGAAGGTCATTAAGGTCTTATTTACTTTATATAATGCCAGACATTCACAGATCCACATATGTGGCATTCCTGTAGTCAATCCAAGCTGTGCACAGATTAGTCTGTCTGGTTCTTGAGTCTTGGGCTACAGTACTGTCTATGAGCAGTTGATGTTTTGGGCCCCTGGTATCCTTCCCAATGCCCTTTTGAGCTGTGCTCATGTATTGGCTCACATGCTTTTGCAGGTCTTTCTGAATCAGTACTGTCCTCCCTTGTGTGAGCCAGCCTGGGTGGGAGCTTGCTGCTAGCAGTTGGTTCATTTGCTCTGCTCGTCGCTCATGCAGTGCTGTGAACCTCTCTAGCCAGTAAGTTTGGATCATGTCTGGCCCTGGTGCTGTCCAGCTCTTCATATTCCTGATTCGTTGCTGGACATCTTCAGTTGTGATGGTGACTGGCTGTTGTTCTGGGAGATTGCTATGGCTTGTTTTCAGTTCCTTTAGCCATTTTACGTTGGTGTTATGTGTTATTTTGTTTTCCCATATGTTCTTCCAGTACTGTTCAGTTTCTGCTACTACTACTGGGGGTTCTGTTCTTACATTGTTGTTACACTGAAGTTGAGAGTATCTATCTACCTATCTACAGTATTTATATACCGCTTTTCAACTGAAAAGTTCACAAAGTGATTTAAAAGAAAATGAAAAAATTAATAGCTAATTAATAGCTAATGGGGTGCCTGTCCCAAAAGGGCTCACAATCTAAAATGCAAAAAGAACAGCAGCAGAAGCCACTAGAGCAGACATTGCTGGGGTGTGTAGGGCCAGTTACTCTTCCCCTGCTAAATAAAAGAGGAACACCCACTTGAAAGAGTGTCTCTTGCCCAGTTAGCAGGTTAGCATCCAAGTATACCTTGGATGGTTCTTTGGAGAACAGGGTGTTTATCCTTCTCGCTTCTGCTTCTCTGGTATATCTCTTTAGTCTGGCAGCCAAGGCTGTGAGCCTTTCTTTTGCAGTCTCGAGGGCCTCAGGTATGTTTGTTTGTTTATTTATTTGTTTATTTGTTTATTTGTTTATTTGTTTATTTGTTTATTTGTTTATTTGTTTATTTATTTATTTATACTGTGATCTTCTCAAAGATATTGGATGTGTATGTTTGTGCAAGTGGGATATGTGCACAAGATTCCTAGCTGCTATTATAGGTTTCTAGCAGCAATTTGCTTCGGGCTGCAATCCTAAACACAATTTTCTGGGAGTAAGACCAGTGGTGGGATTCAGATAAATTAACAACAGGTTCTTTGTCCTAATAACCTAAATTAACAACAGGTTCTATATCCCATTAGTAACCGATTCTCAGAACCAGGTGCTCGTTAGCAAAGGGTTCTATAGAACCTATGAGAAACCCCTGAAGCCCACCACTGAGTAAGACCCACTGGGCAGAAAGTATGGTGTACTCTAGAGGGTTGAACCGCTGTAAATTGCCTAAAGATAAGATCTGAAGGTCACACCGGAAGCTATGCATGAATAGATGTTGATATGGGACTGTGGGAGTGTGTGTAAAGAAAGAAATGCAGTTTCAGTGGAGTCCATCCAAAGGCATAACAGTGAGCAAGTGAATGTAAGACTGGACATAAAAGGAAACATCTAGAATGTAGGAGTTCTTGAAACAGAGAACCTTTCTTTGAATTGTAAAACCCTTCTAGGGTTAGTAAGCCTGCCTGTGAAAACCATCTTGAGAATAAAGTCAAAAGAGAAAACTGATGACCTGAAAATGCGGTATATAAATACCTATGTTTGTTTCTTTTTGTTTGTTTGATTACAGTGGGGCTTACTTCTAAGTAGACATGGTTAGGATTGTGCTCGTGGTCCCTTTTCATCTGACAATGGTGTTGCTGCTCCTAAAAAGGATGGGGGTACTGAGCCATCCTTGGGAGATGCCATAGGTGTGTGATGTCCTTAGGGCAGCTCAGCAGAAGAGTACAAAATGGACCCATGCAGCACATGGGTTTGTGTGTGGACATATATGCTGCTGCCACTGTACAGGAATCCCAAGACAGAAAACCTAACAGTGCGGAGTTATTCTGCTATCAAATCAATAAAATCAGATTGCATTTTGCCTCCAGCTAATAGAGCTGCGCTGAACAGATATACGATTACAGGGCTGATAATGTTTCACACTTGATTTTCACACCCAACCTGTTAATGTTGACGTCTGATAGTTAAAAAGATACATCAAAGTCAAATTATAGAGGAAAAATAGACAAGGAGGAGCAATAGATTCAACGAGACGATCCCGGAGGGAGTCGGAATCAAATGCTACCCAGAGAGGACGGAAAGGTCAATGTGGAACCATCTCAGCAGTGCTATTGAAGTCTGCTTAATTTATGGGGGATAAGGTAACTCATATTTTTATTATCAGCTGCATTACGTTGATTGCTAAAAAACATAAGAAACAACAGCACTACATAACAATAACTCATGGTACTATTTACAGAGATATTCTTGAGCACGCTCAGAATATCTTACATGCTTTTAAGGGTTGAAAGTTTTTTAAAAAAACAAACCCCTAGTTCTTGAATATTTTTTTTTTTCTCAGGCAAATAGTTGATTGAAGTAAAACTGTTCTCAGGCCACTGATGGATACTGTTCTTTTCTGCCAGACAACTGCATGGCCTCACCTCTTAATTTGACAGTGTTGTTACATCTCCAAGGTCCACCTCAGAAATATGAGGAAAGCATTCAACTTGTCGTGCCTACATATGTTTTCACTGTCTCCCTTACAATGGCCCTATGAACAATGACTTGTTTCTATGTGCATTATTATCCCCATTTCTCATTAAGATATGAACAAGGCACAACTGCAGTGTGCATGCAGCCTACATTCACAATTTACAAGCCTTTGGATCATTGGTATGAAGGCAACTACGAAAACTCTTGTATAAACTAAGACCATCCAAAAATTCCTTCTGAAGTTTGTCATTTGCTAACTACAACCACAAAGGCACATTGTGAAGTACTCGAAGATAGTGCGCAATCAAATGTAATGCGCGCCCCATTTTGAAAGGTTTGAGATTGAAAAACCAGTTTTTTGGTGATTATAATGCACAGCCTTTTAAAATGGGATGTGCATTATATTGATGGTGGTGTTCTTGAAGTGGGGGGAAGGTGCTGTCCCTGATGGGAGGAGAGCTGTCCCTGGGGCACTCTTCCCCAACCCCCTCAGGGGCACTGGGTCACACATATATTAATATATTATTTAAATATGTGCAACTCTTAAAGTGCCCCTGTCCATTTTCTGCAAATCCCTCTGGAAGGGTCAGGGCTCCCTCTTTCTCAGCCTGGATAGGGACAGAGGGAGCCAGGAAGAGCCTGGCCAGATGCAGGGTGCTTGGAGAGGGACTATCTGGTCCTTGTGCCTCTCTGCTTATGTGCCCAGTGAACAGAGCTTCTGCAGGGCACCACATCGGGGAGCTTCCACAGGGCATCATCGGAGTTGGAGTGAGACTGCTGGCTGGATAGAGGTAAGGCTGGGGAGGCTGTGCAGGTTTAGGGGCAGAGCCCTACAGGGAGCAGTGGCCCTGGAAGGGGTTGGGGAAGAGCCTTCCAGGCAGTGATGGGATTCAAAGAAATTAACAACCGGTTCTATGCCCATCTGACAGCCACTTTTAAATGGCTATTTTTAAACTTTATATGTCCTATCTCTTGTTAACAACCGATTCTATATAGTAGGTGTGAACCTGCTGGAGCCCACCACTGCGTCCAGGCCAACCGGTGCCAGCAGCATCACCCCCCCCCCCCAAGCCTGGCTGGAGGAGGAGGAGAAGCAGCAGGAGGAGGAGTGGGGGGGGGCAGAGGGCAGCAGCGGTGACACCTTTTCCCCCCACTTTAAGGATGGCCCATTATATTTGCCTATGTCTGTGAATATAATGCACCATCAAATATAGTGCGCACCCCATTTTTTAGCCTGGAATTTGGCTGAAAAAGCTGTTCATAATATTCGAGAAAATACAGTATTTTATGTGACTCATCTGCTATGGAAAATCTTTGTCTGAAGTTTCACCACAGCATGAACCAGATGGTCTTTCAGATATCATGGAAGACATTTTTTAATTCTTTTTTGCCACCTGTGGATGATCAAGGATAAGATGGTGTAGTGGAGCTTTAATACAAGCATCCATCCAGATCATGAACAGATTAGAATAACAATCTATATATATAAAAGAGAAAAGTCACTCACTGACTCACTCACTGACTGACTGACTCATCACCGCCCTGCCAAAACCGTTTGGCCTAGAAGTGTGAAATTTGGGGTGGGTGTTCCTTCTGTGACGGACGGGTGCAGTAAGAACCGGTTTTCAGAAATTCCAACCGGAAGGGGGTGAAAAGGAGCGCAACGCGTTTTCCTCCTTATACTTTGCATTGAGAATTGCTGACTCAGCAACATTCCGCCCCAACTGCTGGGCCTGAAGCATGGAATTCTGGGAGTTCCTTCTGTCACCTGAACTCCCACCAAGAACCATCTGGAGAAATTAACCCTTCAGGGGCTGAAAAGGGGGCAACGTGTTTCTCTCCTATACTTAACATGGGGGACTGAACAACATCCAGCCAATTTGGTCCTCTCTGCCTGGTGCACTGGGGGATGTTGTTTGGAGGAGGAGGTTGCACAAGGAAGGATGCTGCGCATGGGGGAAGTTGTGCATTGTATTGGAAGTTGAGCATTGTATACTATTGGGGGAAGTTGCGCATGCGGGGAAGTTGCGCATGGGGGAAGTTGCGCATTGGGAGAAGTTGCGCATGGAGGAAATTTGCACATGGAGGAAATTTGCACATGGGGAAGTTGCGCATGGGGGAAGTTGCGGATTGGAGGAAGTTGCGCATGGAGGAAGTTGCGCTTGGGGGATGATGCGCATGGGGGGATGATGCGCAGGGGGGATGATGCACAGGGGGGATGATGTGCATGGGGGAAGTTGCGCATGGGGGAAGTTGCGCATGGGGAGAAGTTGCACATGGGGGAAGTTGCACATGGGGAAGTTGCGCATAGAGGAAATTTGCACATGGAGGAAATTTGCACATGGAGGAAAGTTGCACATGGGGGAAGTTGCGCATGGGGGGATGATGCACATGGGGGAAGTTGCACGTGGAGGAAGTTGCACATGGGGGACTGATGCAGATGGGTGATGTTGCATATGAGTTCATGCACATGGGGGCTGATGCACATGGGTGAAGTTGCGCATGGGGGACTGATGCGCATGGGGAGGATGCACATGGGAGGAAGTTGCTCATGGGAGGAAGTTGCTCATGGAGGGAACTTGCACATGGGGAATATTGCACATGGGGATGTTGCGCGTGGGGGGAAGTTGTGCATGGGGTGTTGATGCTCATGGCGTGTTGATGTACCATGGGGGGAATGTCTTATGGGGAAATGTTACTCCTGCAACGCCGGTACGCTTTTTGCTAGTGGTTAATAAAAGCATCAGACCCCCATAAATATAAACATATTTGTGAAGGAGACTTATGGGGAATAACTTTTGGAAAAAAGTGACTAGTGACAGGTTCTGACTAGAATAATCGCTCTCAGAAGGTGCTACTGACCCTTTGAAATGGGTCTGGGCCTAGCTGTTGGTTCCTTTGGAGATACTTGCAAGTTGTTTATGTTACTTAGATTAAATTAACTTTCTCAATACAGCATGGAATGGGTGTTTAATTTGATTATCCAATGCTTCCCAAATAGCTTTCTGCATTGCAATAATTATTAGAGAATTTTTTATCAGTAAAGTTTGCCTGTGTGAAGTCACTATAGTTTTAATAGCTATTAATAACAATTAAATGCATCCAATATCAGTTGTCAGACACTTGATATTTTCAAGGTTATTACTTTCGATATGGATGAATTTATTGATAACCACACTAATGCCCCGAGCTGTTCTGAAAAATGCTGTAGTTGTTTTTAATGTAATTACTCTGACACATTACTACAAGAGGAGTGAAAAACAGCAAATTAAGCACTTTAAAACAATTAGATTGCTTTAGCACTGACTAACAGCATAAGAGAAAACCCCAAAGTTGCAAATTGCCTTTGTCAAAGAAATCCGTCTTCACTTCTTAGACTTTTTAAACAAACCAGTTAAACAATAATTATGGCTTTCTTTATTATTTAGGCTGTCTTAATGGGATAGGAAATCAAAGGCCAGCAGGCTATAATCTAACTTTGCATCTTAGCCAAGAGCATTTGGTATGTTAGTTTCCTTTATTCATAGACTATTGCTTTGCCAATTGTATTATTTTTCCCTAGTGAGACATAGTACCAAATAGGGTATAAGTTACCAAATTTTGTTCTGCCTACTGAGACATCAACATTGTACTGTGCTGAGACTGTATTATCTCTTTCTAGGATTACAAAGCAGTAACGATGAATACCTCGCACCTTATTCGGCTTTGGTATTGAACCTATGACAATCTTCTTTGGGCCAAAAATCACAGTCTTTGAACACTGAATTTGGAAAAGGTGGCCAAAAGATTCTCCTTCTTAGCAAGCGGTGCTCAAGATTTTTTATTCAAAATTATTGAACATGATAGAAATAGCAACTCTCTCTCACTCTCTCTCACACACAGAGAGAGAGAGAGAGAGAGCGAGAGAGAGAGCGCATCAAAAACACACGAAGAGTCAACCACCCTTTTTCAGTATTCTAAGGACAAAACTACACAGCAGGTGAAGGAGTTTTCTAAAGAAATAGCAAACCATTGAATATGGGATGCAAGAGAACTGTGCCTAAGTCAAAGAACATTTTATTAGGCTGCCAAATTTAACTCTGCAGGTCAAATTGATCGCTCTAGAAAGTGAGATCAAAGCATGAGATGTTTGGAAAACTATTTTTTTTAACAATGACTTCAATCCATTGATACCAATCAGATGAAGCATGTGTCACTGTGCACAGGATAGTTCCTTACCCTGATAGGAACATTAGTGGCAGGATAAGGGCTTTTCAGCCTAATCTATCCCTTTTCCCCAAGGAAAACCCCATGCACCACAGTTGGGTTTCTCTAGTCTGTGTTGGCTATTTTGTTTGCTTATTTTTTCATCTCTGCCAATCATCAGTAAGAAAGGTGGGGTAGGGGAGTGTGGGAATGTGTAACAGGGACAGAAGGGGAAAAATTGGGAGAAGAGTAGAAGTGTGTGGTGGTAGACAGATTGGACTCGGTAAGGGACAGGATTGGCCACACTTTTGCTGTTGATAACCTAACCCCTTACTTGGGTCAAATCCTGCATTACCCAGAGGCATCCTCTGTAACCAATCCCCTCCATAGGTTGCAGCAGTCACCACTTTGGTGTCACTGTATCAATGAATCCTGGATACCTGCCAATTCCTGGAGCAGCAAATGAGACATTGCTAGACAGACTGATCCTGAATCCTCAAGTAGCCAAAGCCCCCTTATACCATAATGAAGGAGGTGGAGAATCTGTTTTCAGATTCTTTTTGGGAACAGAAGAGGATAGGAATAGATTGTGATTTGAAAGATATGATTTTGCTATACTGAGATTCTCAGTATCTCAGTATTCATCCATATACTACATTGGATTGTACTATTTCTCTGCCTTCTTATGGGTATGTGAAATCGTCTCACTCATTTCTGTTTAGGTGTTTACTGCACTAAAAATAGTCAGGATGCTTATCCGAAAAATATGGTATGCAGTTTGCATGAGAATATTATTCCAGCGCACATAATGCTAGACGATTGCTCATCACTGTCACCCATTCAAATAGCTGATATACCTGAGATTGGATTCTGTGCAGAGCTATTTGACATCATCATTCTCCTTTCAAATAAGTGAATATTTTTGCTATTTAACACCAATATTTAACATCCTTCTGATTCGGTGTAATTCCCCTAATTGCACAGCTTGTGAAACAAGCCATCATTTTCCTTTCTTGTTGCTATATTCAGAGCAGTTGTTGTTAACTAGAAATAAGATTTTCACTACCTCAATAAAAATGGCTAGTTCTCCCATCTGCAGGGGTTAGAATTACCCTCACCCCATCCAAAATGGATAACCCAATTTTAGATACATACAGCAGAAAGAGGGGGGGAAAGAATTTAACAAAATACAATATAATCTTTCTAAAGGTTGCCAAGTAGCTCATAATATTCATAGTATTATGTGCCATATTGCCTGGGCAGACTGCAAACTAGGTGGGTCATGAAGATGGGAAGTTTGAGAACCGCTAGTCATAACATGTTCAAGATAAATACATTCTTTTATCTTGTGCACAATATTCAGCTTCGAGAAGAACAGAACACAGCGATTGTAGCAACACTTGAACAGGCCAGTTCAGTTCTTGAAACTCCTTAATAATTTTACTTCTTGAAGAGTATTTGCAGCTGGTAATTGAACATCCAGCTGGTCTTTCTTTTCCACAGATAGTTAGAAATAAGCTAGAAATAAAAACAAAATGAAAATGTCAATAACTTTTTAAAAATAGCAATGTAGAGGTACACTGGGCAAGGTAAACAGAGAACAAAGGCTGTGCATGCATTTTTATAGGGCATTTTAGGTAGAGGAGGGGTACAAATGGCAAGGAGGAGGGGTCCAAATGGCAAGGAGAGGGGTACAAATGACTGAGAGCAAAGCTTGGACCCCGGTTTGCTAGTTTTTGCGCAAGACTGGGATTCTGGTGATGATGACAAGCAGCGGATGGGCAGTCCAGAAGGCAAACATACAAAGTGTCCTCAACTCTTTTGAGACTGTTCACTGTCAGGGCTACTTGAGGTTATTGCTTAGTTGCATAAAACACGTATTGTATCTTTGCTACATCCCGCCTTTATCATTTTGGTCTGAATGTTTGTGACTGACCTTCTATTGTTTTTTTTCCCAGCTTATTAGCCACTACCATAGCTAGCCACTACCATAGCTAGAGTTATTAGCCACTACCATAGCTAGCCTTGCTATGGGGACCTGGTTAGGCTAAGGGGAATTGGGCCTGGGTCTTTTGGACCAAACAAGATATTAAAACAAGCTGTCTATAACAGGCAAACAATTAACTACAGTTAACTACAGTTACTGGTTACAAGGCACAAATATCTTTAGGAAACAGTTTGAACAAGGCATTTCTTCATAACAGGAACTGTTTTGGTACACCAAGAATAACTAATGTTCTTGGCTTTGCAGCTTTGGTCAATGCCAGAGGATGGAGGGAGCAGGAAAGTGTGAACTTAGACACAAGGCCTGGTTATTTGGTTACAGTGAGCTACAAAAATTAGGGGTGTCAGGAGATAATCCTGTGCTCCATATAGTTAGAAATTATATTGAATGTGCTTGGAATGCTTCAGGTTCAGTTTCGTTAAAGAAATTTTTTTTTTTTTTAAGAAATGAATCCCTATTGATCCACATGGATGATGCTTGATGCTTAATTTAATAAATTATGGAATCATAAAAATATCAACAGTTTAAAAAGAAAAGCATCAGTATAAAAGGATAAAAGGTGAGGTATTTACTCCCAAAGCATTTAGAAATACTTGAATAAGCCATTCACATTAAAAAAAAACTTCCCAAAATACAGAATGTCTGCAGTTCACAACATCTAGGGCACTAGGAGTCCAATTATACATGTGCTTAATTGAGCAAAGTGCTTAATTGAGCAACTTAGATTTAATTATAAATATCAAGGGGGGAGCATGGAATCGCTTGAATTTGCAGCAGGAGAGTAGGACTTGAGTTTCTTTGCTCCCCACAGAGGTTTTGATCTTGATCGCATGCTGACCCATGCTTGAGTGGAATAAAAAGATCATGGACTTTCAAAAGAAAGTTTTTTTAACCTAAAAATGGTATGTGGGGCTAAAACTGAATTAAAAACCTCAGCCTAACCCTAAACTCCTCCATATCCGTTACAAACATGCCTTTTACTCACTATTTATATTTAAGCCTAAATCTTAGTTGAGGTAAGCTGATCAGCCCATTACATCAGTGGCATTTGGCAGAAGTATATCGATTCCAATATCATGACGCTTCTTTGCAGGGATCCCATTCATAAAAACAGAATGTTCACATGACAATTGTGAAGAGAAACCATGTGTTTGGGGGGTCAAGAGGCTCATGTATTCTGACACAACCTCCTAACTTTGATTCTACTATTGGAACAAATAAGTTCTATACACATGGAATACATATCCCTGAAATATGTTGTGGCTTTCACAACGTAGCAAGCAGCTACATGCATAAGCCTTGTACATGATTGGCTCCAACATTAGAAGCAACAGAAGAACAACAATAAGGTACTAGGACTGGACTACTGCAATGGTTCCCAAACTGTGAGCCCTTGCTCTTTGGGGAATCATGGAAACCAGTCAGGAAAGCTGCAGAGTCATCACAAAAACCTGTAGCTATGCACAAAAATCCTACTGGGAATCTGTGACCAATGGTCCAGTAGGTCAAGGGCACCCTTGGCTAATACTGTTTGACAACACGTGGGCTACTGAACAGCTTATCACCTCCGCATGTTGATTCTATGTAGGACTGTTGGGTGAAAAATGAAAGATTCAATGTTTTAACACTTATATGGATGTGAAATAAAGAGTCTAGCGGAAAGATGGTTCCCAAGTATTTTTTATTTGTCCAGTCAATTGGCAGCTCCCCTGTGGGATTCCTTTCTATATGCATAACAATTGTTTGAATGCAGATACAACTGATTTGGGATTAATCATTGCAATTAACATTTTGCTTTGTTATTCCTTCTCATTGAAACCTATGATTATAGTTTTATATCTGTAATAACAGAGAAGTTTTTAGCTATATCTCGGTCACTGGTTTTAAGCTTCTCAATAACCCTAATAAGGATTTTAAAGTAAAAAGTCTGCTTAAACACAATTTATTATAATGTTTACATGGATTATAGCAGGGGAGTATGCTTTGTATGTTAATTTTCTTGTGAATAGGTTGCGTGTAGTAATCAGAAGGAAGATGATCAAACAAGCAGAGAATGTGGAAAAGTATTATAATCCATTTGTCAATAAATCATTTTTTCGCATTGACTGACTTTTCCCCTCTTTATTTCTCTCTACATGATCTCGGACTCTGTCAAGGATGGAAACAGTAATGACCATTGCTGGGAAGGTTAATTCCTCTGTGCTTGGAAGTGGACAGAATGTGGCATTTTAATTGCCGAACTCTGGCTTTCCAAGAAAAAGGTTTTCCTGACTTTATAAAGACTGAGGTCAAAAGTGTATTGACATTTAATATTTCATTGCCGCAAAAATTGGACAAAGTTTTTGTCCAGTGCCTTGACAAATACACAA
The DNA here is from genome assembly GCA_030015325.1 of Cryptoblepharus egeriae. NCBI lineage: Eukaryota > Metazoa > Chordata > Lepidosauria > Squamata > Scincidae > Cryptoblepharus > Cryptoblepharus egeriae. The sequence goes on along the minus strand of JAREYC010000003.1, from coordinate 120,508,643 downwards.
GCCTTAAACCTTTTGAATCTACTTACAATTTGGCTCTTGGTCAGGGGGTTCATTCCTGGACATTCCTCCACAGACACAGTGGAAAATGGAATCACAAGTAACCTGTGGAAAATGGTCCCATCAGAGGACCTCCCATGTAACTGGACATACCTTCCAGTTGTGTCATATGCAGGTCTCATAAAGCCTCCCAGAGATTTTGTGGTCTTCAGTGACTTCCTAACAACTCCAGATGTGTAATTGGTGCCAGAGGTGTCAGGTAGAGCCTCTCTGGATCTCCAAAAGCCTCCCAGTTGCACCTAGTAGTGCTACCTGTTGAATCCAGGGGGTCTGGCACCTACACCAAATCAAATTCGTGTGTGTAAAACTCATTGATAAGGAGGTCACTTTGCCCTTAGAGCTGGTCCAAGCTCTTCCCGTGTGCTGCTACCGCAAGCAATAGTTTATATATCTGCACTCTCTTCCCACCTTCATTAGCGCAATGGCTGTGTTCTCTTCCCAGCCACTTCATCACCAGTTGAAAAAGGCAAAAGGATGCTGAAGAATGAGTAGTGAAGTGGTGGCCTAGAAGGTTGAAGAGGAAATCCAAAGTGTTTTATGCCACCATTCTGGGCTCTTGTATTACATTTCACCACTTACAGTATATCTTTCCACATACACTTTCTGCCTTTTTATGATTAGCGTCACAAGATGAGAGGAGGAAGAGAAAATCTTCTATTACACACCCAAACCAGGCAGTGATGAGTAATGGAGGAAGAAGATAATGAAGGCTGCCAACTTGCTGCTTGAAGATTCTGCTTTCTCTTCCACTGAGCTGCATCTGCAGACAAACCCTTGCTTGCCATTGAGTTATTAGCCACTACCAGAAAAAAAGTGTCCAACCAAAGTGTTCATTTGCCCATTGCCTTCACCTCCGTTTATTCTTATTCTATGTAGACCAATTACAATTTTGTCTTTCCCATGGGTGAAATGGTTATCCACACCCTTGCTTGCTCCAGTAGAAAGAAAGGGTACAATCCTAACCAATTTAAGCTGGCCTAACTCACCTAGTATATCTTCTTGTGTTGGTGTGGTGTGGTTGGCACATTGATGTGGTGTGGTTGGCACAGAGCACAGAGGTTGCCTGTGCTCTGGCCTAACCCCCCAGGAATAGGGCAGAAGTGCCTTAAGGCATTTTTGTGACACTCCCTGGTCAGTACAGAAGTTGTGCCAAGGCCTATGCCAGTCTAACTAGAGGTTAGGATTGCAACTAAAGAGTGCAAACCTAATCTAGGCTGACACAACTTATTGGTCTTCCCATTACCCCAGACAGCCACAAATAAAGAGCCGGACAACAGTGCTGGATTAAGGGCCACTTTATTAACTATTTAACATTAAAAGTCAAGGTAAAAAACAGGGACAGCTCTAAACTAGCCGTGCGGTCTAAGGGGATGCGGCTCTCCGCATAGCTCCCCATGCAGTTGTTTAAGGGCGTTTCCAGCCTGGCTCAGGGCATTCCCTGAACAGTGTTCAAGGATGCCCGTCTTTGCCAACCTGAAGGTCAAGGTAGCTGGACGCGCAGATGCCGGCTGTCCGACCATACCTGCGCCTAGGTTTCCCATCCAGGTAATGGGGGTCGTCCGACCGTCCCCCGGAGCCGGTAGAGCATCACAGGGAGGCTTTCGCACCCCCAAACCCTGCTACCTAAGGCTGCACACCGTTGGCCTATCCTACCTATTCTGCATGACTCCTGCCACCCGGTGAGCCAGCCTAGCGCTTGGCTCCACCGCCCCACTACAAGAACTGGAGCAGTCCTTGCTGTAAGTCAACTAAGAAAATATCAGCAGCCATAGGAGACAAATGCACTCCATCTGCTCTGTATAACTCAGGTCGCCTCCAGTCAATTTGGGGGTGCCAGATGACTGCACCACCCACACTAGCGAGGAAACGAGTCACGTAAGCGTTAATTCGCATACGCGACACGTCCACTCTCCGGACACTTCTAGTGCCGGACCACGCCCGTCTGGGCAGCATCTCAGACCAGATAACGCGCATTCCTGGGCAATAGGGAGAATTCCCTAACAATCTGCACCCTCAAGGACACTGAGGTCCTCTGAGTGAGATCATTCTCATCTAAATGCACCAGGAGCACCTGTGGAGGCAAGTTCCTCTCCAGGAACTCCAATAAAGAGGGCAGAAATTGCCCCCAACACATTCCCCTTTTAGCTACCCAAGAGATGGAGGCCCGAGATCCCAGCCCGAGCTGGGTGCCAAATCCGCTGCATTCGGCCCTCTTCTTGGCCCAGAAGAGGATGGAGTGGCCGATGAGCAGGATCCGAGTCCGGGTTCCTCCTACGAGTAAAAGAAGAACATAAACATATTAGAATGCAACAACAGCACTCCAAGCTAAACATCAACACAATACTCGACCAAGCCCTATCGGTCAGTCAATGGGCCGGGGGCGCCGACCCGAGCTCCTACTCTAAACGCGGCCCGAAGGCCTAACACATATGGGCTATGCCCAACCAGTTGCATCCTATACAGGGTGCAACAACAGCAGACCCGCGCCGGCGCCAGCTGGGGTGCTTAGAACATATAGGATAGGCACATGCCCATATAACGAGCCAAGCTGACACCAGCAAGGCATGCCAAATGCAACAGCGAACTTGGGCACGCGCCCAACATTAGGCCAACCCGTATGGGAAAAGGCCCTTAGACAAAGCCCCGTGTAGGTGATGCCAATCTCTCTGGGATAACAGGCAACCGGAAACTTGGGCACGCGCCCAAACATAAGGCCAACCCATCCGGGAAAGGCCCACTGACAAAGCCACGTGTAGGCAATGCCGATCTCACTGGGATTACAGGCCCCTGGAAACTTGGGCACACGCCCAAACATGATCTCTTTGGGATAACAGGCAACCGGAAACTTGGGCACGCGCCCAAATATTAGGCCAATCCGTCCGGGAAGGCCCATTGACAATGCCACAGGTAAGCAATGCCAAGCGCTCTGGGATAACACAGGTAAAACCAACCGCTGGCAATACCAATCTGCCTGAGATAACGCCCAACAAGTTAACGGGGAGCCTAGACTCATACTACTGTGAAGTGACATTCACTTCCTAACATAAAGCTTATAGGTATCTGAGCGCCACCGACCAATCCTACGGATGGCATCTGTGGGCATACCCAACATACTAGCCAAAGTGGCTGCCCCAATACGAAGTGAATGCAAACCATAAACCACTGTGGGATAGCCCAGACTGTGCAGGGCGGCCTTAAAGGCCACCCTAAATTGATAGACGGTAAGAGGAGAACCATCTAAATGCTGAAAAAGAGGGCCAGACCGTCCCATCAGTCCCATCTGCAATTCCTCCAATGCTCCAACTGGACATAGAACATTACCCAAGAGTCTCCCTAGCCGCACAGTAAATCCCTTGGCTCTCTGGTCATTCTTAGCCTTACGTAACCTAATAGTACATCGAGCCATGTCGATGGTCAGATCGGACCACCCTACTAGCCACGTTGTGTCACTACTGCATGTAGCAGCCAGAAGTTCCCCAGGGCGAAAGGCCCCAAAAAACATTAACAAAAGGGCAGCTCTAAACAACTGTACCTCATGGACAGATGCAAGGGATGAGCCAAGCTGAAGGCGAATACCCTCGAGCATCCGTAAGGTAACCGGAAGCCGTTTGTCTGGCAGAGAGGGCTGAGCCCGTCTCATACCTTCCATCATTTTTCTAATCCTAAAATGCCCCATGTTGTCCTGCACACCCAAAAACCCAGACCAAAACTTGAAGGCAGCCAGGTAAACAGCAATGGACCTGGGGGCCAAGCCCGCATCATGAAGATGCAGCATGAAATGTAGGATAATTTCCACCTTAGGGGGGCAAGAATTCTCGACCCCTTGCTTAACACAAAAGGCAGAGAACTCCCAGAGCTTGCCCATATAACTTGACCGTGAAGCAGGTGCCAATGAGTTGAGAATGAAGTTGTCGACTCTCACGGCCCGAGGATCCACAGCCAAAGGGGAAAAGGGTCCGGGGTACTCCGGGCTGAAGGTGCCAGTTGCCAAAAACGATCTTCCTGAAAACGAGAAAGAGTGTCGGCAACCCCGTTTTGTAGCCCTGGGACGTGCCGCACCAAGAAAAGAGCGTTGATGCGCAGGCATTGTAACACAAAAACCCTCACCAACCGCATGACCCTGGCCGACCTGGAAGTCTGGCAATTGACCACCTGCACGGCCACTTGATTGTCACACCAAAAGTGGATCGTCGAATTACAAAAATGGTCAGCCCAAATGTGGACCGCAACCACCAGTGGAAACAACTCCAGGAAGGTAAGGTCAGCTGTGACAGAACTGTCTACCCAGGACCGAGGCCAATGTTCTGCGCACCAACGCCCCCTAAAATATACACCAAACCCCAGGCTGCCAGCAGCGTCCGAGTGGACCTCCAACTTAGCCTCTAGTAGCTGCACCTCCCTCCAAAAGGAGACCCCATTGAAATCCTGAACAAACTGCAGCCAAACATCCAAGTCCTCCTTCATAGACTGAGAGACTCTCAACCGATGAGAGACCAGCCATCGCATCGCAGAGATGTCTCAGGAAAGCTCTACCTGGTGCCACCACCCAGCAAGCAAAATTTAAATGCCCTACTAGTACCTGCAACTCCTTCAAAGTAGGCTTCCTAGCCGCCTTAGTGCGTACAAGAAGTTGCTTTAAAGTGAGGAGCTTGACCTGCGGTAGGCGTGAACACTGCTGAACAGTGTCCAGCTCAATACCGAGAAAAACCAATTTATTAATTGGTCCCTCAGTTTTGGCAGCAGATAAAGGAACCCCAAGCTCCTCGCACAATGCCTGGAACCCCTGAAGGAGCTGCTCACATTGGGGAGTATCTACCTTGCCCATAAATAAAAAAAATCATCTAAATAGTGAGCTGTAGTAGACAGCCCAACTGTGTCCCGCACAGCCCATTCTAAAAACGTGCTAAATTGCTCAAAGGCCGAACAGGAAATAGAACAGCCCATGGGCAAAGCATGATCTACATAATACCCCACCCTAAACCACATGCCTAAGTGGCAGAAATCATCTGGATGAACTGGCAAAAGCCGGAAGGCGGACTCAATGTCAGCCTTTGCCATCAATGCCCCTCTTCCACAAGACCGAAGGGTACGGATAGCTTCATCCAGCGATGTATACCTCACCGAGCATAAATGAGCTGGGATACCATCATTCACCGAATCCCCTTTCGGATACGATAAATGATGGATGAGGCGATATTCCCCGGGTGCCTTCTTGGGCACCACCCCAAGGGGGGAAACTCTTAGGTTATGTAAAGGAGGGCCCAGAACCCGACCTGCTTTCACTTCTTTTTCTAACTTCTTCATAACTATATCCTCCATGCCGACCACTGACTTCAGGTTCTCTGCCCAGGAGCCAGTGGCCGGCGGAGGAGCTGGAATCCTAAACCCAACTGTAAACCCTTGCAACAAATAAACGGCAGCCTCTTTACAGTTATAACGCTGCAACAAGGAGGCAAGAAGAGACAACCTAATTGGGGAGGGCCCTTTCTCAAGCCTAAGACTGAGACTGCAACTGGTCTCCACCAGCCTTCTTGGGGCCCCCACCTGCCTTTTTCTTGAATGCCCCGACCCTGGAACAGGCCTGCAAGGAATGTGTGCCGCCGCAAAATGAACACCGGTGGAGGAACCTACACCCTGCCTTACCACACTGTCCAGCGGCATTAAACTCAAAGCAGGTTCGCCGCGCTTGAACCCCCTGGGCGCCGACTGGCGCCCTGGGGAAGGTAGCAGCGTTCCTTGCAATGAGATGCCCGCTGTCCAAACGATCACCCGCATTTGGCCGAGCAGTGGACATAATCTGCATCCAAAGCTCAAATTGCGGCACCTTCCAAGAAAGGGGTCATGCGCCACCCTCACCCTAAAATTCTCGTCATACTGGAGCCACGCAGGCCCCGAAAAGTCCCTCAAAGCCCTGTGAATAACATCCATATATTTAACCAGGGCTTCTGCCTTTTGGGGGAAAAGCCGAACCACTACCAACATGTAAATGGAATAACCGTAAAGCCAGTTAGTCCAATTCTTATCGATCTTTCTCTTACGGGTAGTTTCCTGATCCCGTACTGGCTCACCCACTTTGGGGACAGGCTCAGGCTCAGTATGCAAGAGACTGAACATGTCAATATACTCACCACGCCAAATTTTTTCTTTTACTGAAAAGGCGAGGTGACCCCCCAAAGGTAGGGAAAGATCCCCGTAAGGCCTCCTAGGGTAGCTATCATCCCCTTCCACGTACAATGGACCAAACATGGGATTCACATCGTCATGGCAACGCCTCTCCCAGCGATCGGCTGGGTCTGGCCACTGCCATGAGGATCTAGGGGATTGCAAAAAATCAAAGCTTCCTATCCGCCCCTATGGCCAGCCCCAAACCGGGCCTGATCCCAACGTGGATCGCAAGGGTAACCACCAGAATCATACTGAACCCTGCATCTAAGCTTACTAGGTGTGGGGAGACAGTCCCTTTCATCCCAAGCTCCCCAAACCTCTTCAATGTTGTCAGTGGGGTCCTCACCTGACCCATCACTGGAACCCACATATGACATCGTCACCAGACTCTAGCTACCACTGGTTGCTTTCTCCATGCTCTTAGGAGGGCCCCTGGAGCTAAGGGGTGCACGATCAGGCTGAGGTGATGCGTCACGAAAGCTGTTGGTATCCCTGCCTTTTCTGGTAGACCTGCGAGGCAAAGCGGGGGCATTAGATGTAGAGCCACCATCCCCTTGGCCTGCAGCCCGCTTCGCCAGCTCTTTCTCCAGCGCCTCCACCCTGACCATCAGACCCCGAACTTCATCATCATCCGACTCCTCATCAGAGGCCGGCCTCTGTACTGGCCGAGGAGGTGGGGGATGCCTAGGTGCCCTCCCACCTTTCTTCTGTGTACTCTTACCCATAGTAAAGTGTAACCACCCACTGGGCCAGAAACCACCCCACACCCTGTGTGTAGTGTTGGTTTAACCAAAGGATACAGCAGGCAGATGTCCAACTGATGTCCAGCAGCAGGCAGATGTTCCACTGATGAAGAGAGAGGGGGCTGCACAGTGTGAAAAGCCAAATTGAACTAAGATTGTCTACCCTATACCCCTCAATGTGGGGATAGGTAACAGGGGGGAGTGTCCAGCCCCAGATGCCGAATGGAAAAGAGGGGGGTGCAATCACCAGCCCCAGCAAGTGCAGCCCGCACCTCCCTGGCCTCTCCTGTGGGGTGGGGAATACCCCCAGCTGCAGCCCTTAAGGGGCTCTGCTGCCTCCGCGGTTCCGCAGGTGCCCAAGGGGAGAGGGGTGATCGCTCCAAGCCTGCCTACGCAGGGAGAGCGAAAAACCCGGGCTTCAAAGCCCTCCTAAACCCTCCGCAGCTTGCCTGAAGCGAGGGGGGGGGCATAACCGGGCAAGCGCTATCAAGTGCTAGGCAAGCGGGGAGAGGAGCCTTTAGCGTCCATCTCCGACACTTACCAAAAGCCCGACTGAAGATCCCCGGGCAAACACGCCCGGGAATAGTCGGGCCACGCCCCCTCCAGCCCTGCTGCAGCCAATCGCTGCAGAGCACTCCTGCCCGGGCTCTGCACGGTGTCTGCGGAGGGGCAAGGAAGCCCGCACTGGAGGCGCGCAGGCTGCATTCTCATGGTGATAAAGGGAAGCAAACGCGTGGATGTGTACTGGCCTAACACTCCCCCAAGAATGGTTCAGAAGTGTCTCAGCACCACTTTTGTGACATCCCCTGGTCACCACAGGACTTGTGGCAGGGCTTAGGCAGGCCTATGTGGAGGTTAGCATTACAGGGAAAGTCTCTTACAATGGGCTTTTTCTCCACAGTTGACATTTTAGTGAGGCATGTGTTCACCACAGAAACAGAAATAACTTCCTAGTAACTAGGAAGTCCCTAAGATGACCCTCTGGGTCCTTCTCATGCATCCTGGATTCTGAATGACAGTAGTAGTATTATATCAATAATTGGAAAACAGCTCTTCTCTCAATTTAAAAAGCAGGAAGCAGAATTATTTCCAAATCATGTGACGTGATGGTGGCCTCTTTTTTAATGTCCTTCCAGACACTCAGGGAGCTGCTTATCCATGAGGACTTCCTTAGTAATTGGGATTGTTTTTCAATACACATAGAGAATTCATAGGCTTTTCCAAAAGATAAGAAATGGTACACTCCTAATTTAAGACCTAATTCTTGTCACTTATACAGTCAACCATTACTCATAAGCTTGTTTTACAGCTTCAGATTACCTTTGCTCCCAGGTTCTCAGGGTGAAATATATGGAAGGGTTATATCCATATATTGTTTTATCCTAATTCCTCAGATAATGAGGTATATTAGGTTGAGAAAAAAATAACTCCTCAAATTTTTCCAATGGCCCAAGCAGAAATTTGAACCTGGGTATCTTTTGAGCAGGTCCAGTGGTCTAGCTGTTGCATTGCACCAGTTCTTAATTAAATGCATAATATGGAAACTGCTTATGAACCAGTGGCTTCCACATAATAAGGATTTCATCTAAGTGGAGCTCATGTTGTGGGGCCTCATACCACATTAGGTGAAGGCAATATGCCATTTATTTATGCACTAATATCAAGCGGAAACTGATTTCTGGACTTCTGTACCTTTAGCATCAACACTTATTTGAAGGATTTTAAAAAAAATAAACAGCAGATTCATTTTTCGTCTCCGCAGAAATGTTTCAATTGAAAAATTTAACAAGAACCCTTAATCTAGGGTTGCTCTTATCTTCACATCTGTCTGCATTTTTCTCTGTCTTTCAATACCGATATCCTATTGCAGCATTCATGATTGCTCAAATTCCTACTTTGGAGGCAAGGAGTCCACAAGGTCATTCATCTTCACCATTACTTCTGAGAACACGGTGCATGGGTTGCATACAGAAGAGGCTGTTGTTCCTCGCACACTTGTTTGCTTGCTTGTTATGGCTCTGCATAGCTCCCCTCTACAGTTAAACCAAAACCCAATGGCAGTTTCCTTCCTGTCTTTAGTCATACTCCCTGACTGGGTTTTGTGTGATTGATCAAAGGGCTGCTTTTGGTATTTCTCAGCTACATGACTTCAAAACACCACAAGAAATAGCCGATGGCCACTTGCCTCAGAACACACCTGAGGCATGTTTTAATGGAGCGATAAAATATGGCCTACCATGACTCAATACTATAGTTCCCATTCCATTTGAATTACATTTTCCCCAAAATTTGCCATGGGCTATCAGATATTTCATCTTTATATTTGATTTGAGACTTTCTTTCTATCCTTTCAAATGGTTAACCAGCAGATGTACTTTTTCATGTTCATTAATGCTCATCTCTAGCTTTGGCATTTATATTATCTCATGGATCTGAGATTCTTCTTTCAAATATTCTTTGGTCCCATACAATCCTCCTTCTGATGTCCACTGATACTTATCTAAACACTTCTCAGATCGTTAGGGCAATCGGCACATTTTACAAACATTAAGGAATTTGCCTTAAAGACATCCACTTTTTTAACAGTATAAATCTAAGCTCCCCTTTCTCTTTTTAATTCATTGGTGTTAAATGCATATATGTATGTATGCATGAATGGTTGGACATGGAATCGATTTAATGGCTAAGCAAGATTGGGAAATAATGTTCACAAAATTGAAACAGAAGGCTGAAGCAGGAACATTGCTAGTTTCTCCAAGTTGTGTTTAATGTTGGACCAGGAAGATCCGGACCTGAAATTGTAAGTATGCAATCTGTGTACCCATGTAAGAATTAACATGTGTGCATGAGAAGGAGCAGTGCTGACAACTCGACTACTTCAGAATGTAAACAATGGCATTATGGAGCTAGAACACTGAATGTTCACTGAAGGACCACGGATGGACGATGGGCGCAATCCAGAGTAACTACTGGGAGTCCTTGCTCTGGTTTAAGAACAATTTACTCTGGATTGCAATATGAATTTCCCATAGGTTTTCAATAGATGGTGCAGCAACTATGGGTACACATACTGTCTCTTTCATGCACCCATAGTTACTCTGGACTGTAGGGTATGTGAGCAAGAACCTTGTTTTCTAGCCCAGAGCTCAGCAGTCTTGTTCTGTTGTAGGGGGAGTTTTCCCCTTCCCTTCAAATCCTCATTGGTCCCCACCTTGTATATAGATATGAAAGTTCACTTCTTATTCATGTGTGATTTTATTCTTTAAAGCACTGCTACTCCAAAGATCAGGTAGTCATAATTTTCAGAATATTGAACTAACCTATAAATGTGTTAAGATCCACTGCACCAGTTGAGAGGGACAGGATCAACACATCAAATTCATGGAAGTTATTAAATAAATCATCTCCTAATAAATTATATTTAACAGGGTACTCCAAAGTGCTTGGGCTATTTTTCAATCCTGTTTACACAATAGCCTGTCACACATAAATAATATGGTGTGACTACTGAATATTTACTCCTCAAACATCCCCAAGAGGGTAAATGTAAAGATTATTGAAAAGGCACAAAAGATCATATGATTTAAGGTAACTAGTGATTTATAGCATTGTTACCCCCCATCACTGTGCAAATGATCCTTGAAACTGACTAATGCATCTCTTCATTTTGTTTGTCAGAAACATTCATAACTTTACCAGTTAAGTTACCAGACAACCTCTCTCCATGATATTCTAAAATTATTCCTCAAATATTACTTTCTATTAAACGCATTAACAGGACTTTGATGGATTGGATTGAAGTCCCATCTAATCCAACATCTTTCTTGTTCATGCCCTCCAAGTATCTCTAGAAGACTAGAAGCAGGACATGTAAGTGAATAGTTCTCCCATGTTGATGTTAACAGCACGTAAAGGTAGCATTAATAGACTTTTTCTCCATGAATTTTTCTAATCCCATTTTAAAGTAATCTAAACTATTGGCCATCACAACTACCTGCAGCACTGAAGTCCATACGTTTATTACAAAGTCCTTTGGATGTCCTAAATCTCCTCTCAAGAAGTTTCACAATAATATTTGACCAACCCTCTAATTTTAGGAATGTTTTAGTTATATACTTAAACTCTAATTTGTTTTCATGTTGCTTGCTAACATTGATTTTCACAAACAGTGGATGAAATCCTAACCACTTTAAACCGGCACAACTCACCCCCTCCCCTCCCTGTGGTGGTGTGGGGAGGAGGATGCATATCTGTGCACTGGCCTAATCGCACACAACCTGTACAGGAGTGGTACAGCAGTGCCTTAAGGCTATCATCCTAATCCCCAGTTAGACCAGCATATGTCCTGACACAAGTCCGTGCTGCCCTGCGGGAGTCGCAAAAGTGCCATAAGGCCGTTCTGTGACACAGGTTAAGCCAGTGTACAGACATGTCCTCACACCACTATGGGAGCATAGAGTGGATGAAATGTGCTGGCCTAAAATGGTTAGGATTGCACCCTGAGAAAACAATTCAAGGTTACCAGTAGAATCTTATCCAGGTTTTACCCAGAGGTAAGTTTTATTGTGGTTAGAGATGCTTACACCCCAAAAGTGCATACAGGATTTCAGCCTATGTTGAAGGAAAACATGTGTGCCATTCACATATAATAAAAAATAAAATGTGGGAGCAAAAATGATTAAACACAGTGTCAATGTCTTCAAAAGAGTTCAAGTCTTACATTTCTCTTTGTAATTAAGCTGTTGTAAGTAGCACTGCTGTTAAGCCACAGAGCAATTTAAACCAAACCTTAAACTAACATGCTGTACAGTATGAAAATGATCAGCAACATTTAATATAAAAATTCACAAAAGTAATATGTGAACATTGTCAAGAAATTCTGTAGAGAGCAATTGAACGAAAGGGTAAAGATAAATTGTGAAAAAATCCAAAGATAGAAACAGCTCAGTTAGTTCTCTTTAAAAGAATGAATAGTCGTCACATGTGTTTTTAAACACAACACATGGCAGAGTAGATATTATTATTAACAGTATTTCTGTATCGCTTTTCAAAAAAAAGTTCCCAAAGATATGTACACATCAAGGGCTGACCGCTGGATTTATTCAGATGTTTCTGGTATCCATATAAGAAACACAACCCAGTCAGTATCAAGAAGGGCACCTACATTTGGTACAAGTTTGCAGACCCATTGGTGGGTCAACAAAATGCCATAATTTATCACCAAGGGTTCAACAGACATCTGACCCAGAACTTTAATGTTCAGGATCTAAGTCAAACTTTGTTTTAGATTGCCATGGTACCTTGATACACTATGTAAATATCTTCTTGTGCCTTTCTTGAGACCTTTCAGAAATGCAGATCATTTGATGGTCCTCAAACATGAATTGTAGAGCTGCTTATACAAAGAAGGTAAGAAATGGACAGGGAATACCCTGCTTGGTCCCCAACTTGTATATATTTGTCTGCTTGGGTGGTCAAAGACTGAAAATGTACATCATTTTTTGAGTATTTAAACTTTTCCTGTAGATAGTATGGATCTTAATGAACTCACTTGTTGGTTTACCTATAAACCCTGAGGGTCCTAAGTAGGGATCAACTTCTTCACAAACAGAATGGAGCAGGGCTGTAAATCAAGAGTTCACTTTCCAGTGTTTTAAATGAACTCCACATTCATTTGTATTGATAAAATGAATGTGTCCAAGTATATTATGGATAAATATTTTGAACACATATCTTGAAACCATGCAACTCCTGCTCTCGCTCAGGCAGTACTTACAGACAAAGGCAATTCTGGTTGATGTATGAGCAACTATGGTGTGGGTTTTTTCTTTTGTTATGATAAAACACCATCATTTGTTTATGTGTTAATCCTAAAAGTTTCCTCTAATAAGAAGGATCACAGGCTTGGAAACCAATTTAGCTCTTGATGTTTAATAATGTTACTATGTATATATCAGCACTCACTCACCTACTGATTTCTTTGCACTGAGCCTGTTTTACTTTGCACTGAAACGGCTATAGAGATCTTTTATATACATAAAGGAAAGCCACATTCAACTTTCTCTCTTGGCCCAATGCAGAATAAGACAATAGTCATGAATTAGGATGGGACATAAAGGCCATAAATGAGGATGGGCCATAAAGATTTAGTATGAATAGTATTCCCATTGCATACATTTAGAAATTATCTTGGTGCTGATGGATGATGTGAGATTGCCACAATCTATCTTATCAAGGTTTTGCATTTTTATGATAGAAAGTATTGGGGAAGTAGACACCTATGTAGGCGGCAGGGATCAGACCAGGAAAAAGCAAGCCAACTCAGCATCTAGTGGGTATTGCTTATGTACCCTACCTACTTCTCACTTTCACTTTTTGCTGGGTGAGTAGGGAAACATGAAATTTTCTATCCACCAACTGTGAATACAGAAGCTGGGCATTTGGATAGTCAGAGAAGCAGAGAACATTTCTTTCCCAGCTCTCAAAACATCTCTGGGCAAATGTTTCTGGGTGGTAAAGGGAATGGGTTCTGTGGAGGGGCATGGTGCTGCCCCCAGCCTGAAATTCTCAGTACATGTGTCCCACTTACCACCCTAGGTAAACCACTGAGAGATAACAGAGACAGTCAATTTCATGAAACCACTGAGTGCCCATAGCTTGAAAGACTTTCAAACTACAAGATCTAGTTCTTCTATAGTGGTTTCCTGTGTTGAAGAGACAAACCATTGAGAAGTGCAGACGGCGGCTTGTTTCTTGACTATGGAAAATACTGTAGCAGGATGTGAACTCAAGAATAGAGATGTGAACTCAAGAATACTACATTTGAATGTTAGGATGGAGGATGAAGTGACAATGGCAAGGAAACCTTGTGAGAAATAAAATGTGGGGATGGGATCAGCAGGTTAGAGATGAGGCTATATGACAAATACAATAAACCTTGTTGCCTATGTGTACTGGATAATTATAGTGCCCTTTATTGTGGATTGGTATGGATTGCAGGTGAGGGTCTTTTTATTAGAAAGGACCATGGGGGAAAGGATGCAAAGCTCTCAATTGGTTGTGCAGTTAACCCTGTCAATTGTTAAAAGAGATGACAATATTTGGACCTTGTCAGTGTGCTGTGAGTTGGAAGGAAGAAAGAAGAAAATTGCTAAGCTAGCTTAAGGCCCAGGCATTTGGCATGGTGACCCATAGAACCTCTGCTATTGCTGGTAAGTCAGAGGGTGGATAAAGCAGATCATGGCACAGAGCAGGCAAGGCCTGCCATGGGCACTTCAGAGGAGAGAGGGGGTGGATCAGGGGCATTCATACATGCAGGATCTTACCCCCCCTTCTAAGCCTGGACCCACCCCAGAATCTTGTACTAGCAAAACATCTTTACTTTGTTTCCTGGTCTGTTTGGGTCACAGCTTGACCATAGCATGCAACACAGGCTGTGATGGCAGCATTGCTTTCTCTGGGCCCACTGGGAATAAAATTGGGCTGCAAATTACTTAGAATCCCTGCCACTTTTGCACAGTAAATGACTCTGTTCAGAAGTTGAAAAGGTATACTGAAGTCATGCAGCAATAGATCATATTCGTATAGAGAGTTTTTTGGGTTCAAAAAGGTTTTGTCTAAACTAGGCCAAGAGTGAAGCATTAAAGGATTTCAACAATAACAGAAGAATAACATACATTACGAACGGCAAAGTACTCAATATCTGTGATTTTTACGTTCCAATCACAAGGACAAGGAACTGTTGCTGAGTATCAGAATATCACTGTCAAAGGTTGAAAGGCATTTTTCTTTCGCAATCGTGATTTGCTAGATGTATTATTGAACAGAAGTGTTGCGGTGGATGTTGGAAAAAGTTAAGGTTTTTCTGGTTTCCAGGTTTAGAAATGGTTTCCATCCAGTTCTCTTGGTTTAGAATGGAGAATTGCAGTAAATTGGTTATGCAATGGTTTTGAAAATTTGTCAGAAGCTGAATGTATGTTTCTCATTGGCATGCATTTTAAAACAACTTTTGAGTTTGGTTACAAATGGCAAGTTATAAAATGACAGTCTCCCTCCCCACTTTCCCCACTCCCAACCTCACCCAAATACTTCTATACTTTATGAAAATTTATACATAGAACTCTGCTATGCCCCCATACACTTAATTCAGACAGATTTTGACCCATCCCCAATCCCTTTGAGGCTACCTGTTCAGTAGTACAAGAGATAGTACAGTATAATTTAGTTACATCATTGGCATCACTAATGAGTTTGGTTTGTCCAAATGCTGACCGTCTAATTCAGAGTGAGAGAGAGAGAGAGAGAGAGAGAGAGAGAGAGAGAGAGAGAGAGAGAGAGAGCTACTATTAAAGACAGGTATAAAAAGCTTCATGATAATGGCTCTGCTAATTAACAGTGATTCCAACCCAATGTTCTACAGAAGTGCTTATCACAGCTACATTAATATCAAATGACTCAATCAGAATTAATGTCCTTGCAATAAATACCAGTAGAGTTAAGGAATGATGTTATTATAAAATATGATGTGTAGTGGGAAACGGATGGAAAATCATAGAATCCTAGAGTTGGAAGGGACCTAGTAGGTCATCTAGTCCAACACCCTGCCTGCAAATCTTTGCAGAAAAAAAGGAGAGGAGAAAACCTAAAGAAACAGGAGTGACCTAAGTCTCATACCTTGTTGGTACTCAGTCTACAGGGAAAACAACTGATTATTCTAACTGTTCATCATCACTATCACCATTCATTCATTCATTCATTCATTCATTCATTCATTCATTCATTCATTCATTCATTTCAGCTACCATGTTCATATTGCTTTACACAGAGTAAAAAGGTGATTTCCTGCTCCGTGGAGTCTTGCAAGGGTCATAAGGGAGACAGCAGAGGCAGGGGAGGGTGATGGAGACGGAGGAGAACAAACAATTGAAAA
Source organism: Cryptoblepharus egeriae (assembly GCA_030015325.1). Classification (NCBI taxonomy): domain Eukaryota; kingdom Metazoa; phylum Chordata; class Lepidosauria; order Squamata; family Scincidae; genus Cryptoblepharus; species Cryptoblepharus egeriae. The sequence continues at coordinate 120,492,749 of JAREYC010000003.1, read as the reverse complement.
GAAGCAGTATCAGGGTGACCAGATGACCGGAAAACCTAGATTTGTCCCGATTTTTAGCCTCCTGTCCGGGTGTCCTACATTTTGGCTTCATTGTCCTACATTTTGGGCTCATTTTGAAACTGTGATAGTGCACAGTACCCCATCATGCTATAAGTTGTTGGATTCGTATTGAAGAGCAGATTCCAATGCAAAAATCAGTTTGGAGATATCTCCTTCCTATCAAAAGTTATGGTCAAAAAAACCGAAAAACAAAAACAAAAAATACATTTTTTGGCAATTTTTTTCAGCGGGTAGGAATTTTGGCCTTGGGGTTCAAGAATTTTGGGTTTGGCATCTGGTCACCCTGAGCAGTATCAAAATAAAAACTTCCAAAGTTCACAGTGCTGTACTGCATTGTCAGCTGACCTCCTGTATCCTGAATTTCTTATCCTGTTTGCAATGGTTTCTGATGGTTCATTTTCTGATGATCTGCTCTTTCAGCACCTTTCAATTATACCCAGAACTCATTCATTCAATGCATGTTCCACACTTTCAACCCCTTTCTACTGTTCTAAAGGCCAAAGTTACCCTCCTTCATGTTGTAGCGCCTGGTCTAATCCCATTTCTGAAGGAGTTAATGAGAATTCATTTGCAGAAATCTTTGTGTGGCAGCAGGAATTTGCAAGATAAAAGGGGCATTTGCAATTTGCTAGCTAAAAAAGCATCAGAAGAAATATTTATAAACTAAAAAAGACTGGGTTACACTTTTCAACCATTTTCACTTTTGGATGATGCTCCAATCCCTAACCTGTCAAATAAAAAGCCATTTTAAAAAATAAGTATTGATGTTTATTTTGCACAGTTGGCATTGATCATAGCCCATGACTTGGGAACACCTCCAGCTGAAACTTTGCAAAGGTCCTTCCAACCAGTGTACACAAAATCAATAATTGTCTAACTTGTTCTATGGCAGATTGTTATTTAAAAGATATGGAAAAGATGGTGAAAGGAGCCAGCAGTGATGCCAAAAACCAAACTTCCAAATAACCATACACTGTATCTTGAGTCTGTATTTCACTGTAAACAATAAAGGAAGATGGGATCAAGATGCTTCTGTTCCAAAAATGGTTGGAGGAGGGGAGGAGAGATGAGTACATCTTGCTTCAAACACAGTAAGGTTTGAGGCACTGGTGAGGACATCTGATAACTCATTGAATGTAATCAATGTCACCTCCAACAACAGATTATGGTCACGCTGTTTCTTATAAAATGCAAAGATGACCCACATATTCAGGGCAAAAACATTCATGCTGACTATATAAATATGAACATTGACTTTAATGTAGCCCCTTGATGCATGGGTCACTTGTGACTGCATGATGCATATACAAGTATACAGGTACCTGGAATCTGCTGGGATAAAAAAATTAGATGCAAATTTTCTTTCAGAAGAAAGCTTCTAAGAAAGTTAAAACTGCATGAAAATGTTGAGCATCATACAATTTTGTTCTGGTTGGAAGATTTACTTATTTATTTGTAGTCCACCTTTCTTCCTAAGAGGATACTCAAGGTAGGTAGGTAGGTAGGTAGGTAGGTGTGTGTTTGTTTATAGTCCACCTTTCTTCTTAAGAGGATACCCAAGATAGCTATGATTGGATCAAGGAAGATTCAGAGAGAGAGAGGGAGAGAGAATTTTTGTAGGAGAAAGCAGCTTCTCAGCAAAATCCCTACTCTTGTCTCCCTGGCTATAAAACACGTGCTACCTTTTGTGGCTAAACTAGCACTTAATTTCCCCTGCCCTCAGAATGGTGGCCAGTAGTTAGCTAAACTCCTGCCCTCTCACTAAGGCTGCAATCCTAAACTTCATTTAAACCAGCCTAAGCCCCCTGGCATAAGTTTTGTGCTGACCTGAGGGTGGCACAAAAATCCCATAAGATACTTTTGTGCCACTCATGGGCAGGGTTACGTGCACTTGCCTCCCTACATCACCACGGGAATGGGAAGACTGACAATTGTGACTGCTTAGGTTAGGACTGCATCCTCTATAGTCACCAATCTGGTCTTTGAATATGGACCAGTGCCTTAACTATGGTCCAGAGACCAGTTCAGAGACAGGTCCTTAAAGAGTATAACACCAGTCTTGAAATGTATACCAATGCAATCACATAGTGAAGGAGGGATACAAGCAAGTTTGGGCTATACATGACTCTCAGGTGCCACCACAATTGTGATTAACGTGTAAGAAATTGCTATTTCCCTTTCAGAAATCTAAGTAGCAGGCCCTGTTTGGTCCTCAAAATGTACGTTGCCTTTCTTTGCCTCTCAAGGTGTGTTTTCTGGTGCTCCATTACAGCCTTGGGAATAAAGAAGCTCTACACTCTTCCTACTCTGGTCTGAACAAGCATCTTTTTATGCACACATTTCAAGAAACGTAGTGGTTATTGCTCCTAGCTTGCAAAATTTCCACTCTCATGCCCTCATAGCATTCCTTTTACTTTCCCCATCTATCCTTTCTCTTTACCCATGCAGTAAATGCACTGCATCCTAGCAATAGATCCTTCCATCTTCTTCAACCCACCCCAACCCCCAGCACTGTCAAGACTAATGATTTTCCAATGGATGTGGGGGTAAAATACATTAAACTCTCTTGCTCCGTATTTGGCTCAAGAGGTAGCCTTGATAAATCCTTCAGTATCTTTTGGATCTCTAAGAAGGGGCCAAATCTGCAATCAAATTCTGTTAACAAAACTTTCAGGAAAAGAGCTTTCTCTTCCGTGCCACCCTTTTACCTATTCAAGGTGTCAGGACAGGTCTTCGTTTATCTTTTCCATCACATACAATGCAGGAACCCATCCGCATGATGCTTCATTCCTTTCAGAGCAATGGCATGATTGTTTTTATATGCCCCATCCAAGCAGGTTGTACTTTACAGGATGAATTATTAACTCTCTTTGCATCAAGCTGCCCTAAATTATATTGCACTCAGGCTGGATTTTGGTCAGTGTCAGTTAGAATACACTTTATGCAATTTTAAACCTAAGGTTACATGTTACGAGCGACAATAAAAGAGAATGCTGCAGGCATTGATTTCTTATGAAATACTTTATCCTCCATGAACATATGGTAAAAAGGTAATCTGTGGTATTTCTCACATAGACAAAACGGCTGTAACCTTGATTCCTGTTCACCCCAACCCCCAGTAGGTATATGGCCCAATAAAGCTTCAACCAAAATACAAAAATAATACAACAATAAACCAAGAGTACGGTGATGTTTGCAAACACAGCAAAGCAAGCTGGTCATACGACCATATGGATAGCAACCAGCTACAACTCCAGAGTGGAAGTTTACCCAATAATTTCTGGTGTTATTCAGTGGATGAAGAAGTCACCAAAAGCTTCCTTTGGTGCAAGAGTGGACAGACCCTTGCCTGGGGACCTGATGTGGCCCAGAATGAGCCTCCATGGGTCCATGGCAGGCATGTTCCACTGGTTCAGGGGCACACCTTGTAATCATCTAGAGGTGAAGGAAGCTTTGCTTCCCTCTCTTCTGGAGGATGTCCTGAGGCGAAGGAGGCTGCATGCACCTCCTATCTGTGTATGAAAGCTTCTTAAAAATTGGTTTGAAATCACCCTGTCTCTGTGTTAGAAAGTGTTTATGAATTGATCTGAATTCATTGGGTCCAGGAAGACAGTTAGGAGTGTTGTTATTTTTTAGGCTCCCTGAAGCATCTGGTGGGTCACTGTGAGATGCGCAAAGCTGGACTACATGGGCCTTTGGTCTGATACAACCGGTCTTTTATTATATTCATTCATTCAAAGTTCCATCTCTAATACATTCATTTTTCGTTCAAGTGAATTCATTTTAATTTGAAATGTAAATCAATTATTTTTAATGGATTCTGACATAATGTAAGAGCGATGATGGGGCTGTCCTGACAAAAGAGTAGATTATAGTCATTCTAAGTATTATGGCACATTGTGTGTAGAGGTGGACAACCTCAAAATGCCAAATACAGGGAGGGGCACCTGGATGCAGGTGTCATATGTGCTCCTCATGGCATCTGTGGGCTGCTATGTGATACAGGAAGCTGGACTAGCTGGGCCTTTGGCCAGAGCCAGTGGAAGCTATTATGCTCCACTGTTATGCTATGTTATTATGCTCTTATGTTAAGTTTGGATAACTCTGCTTTCGTATTTAGGATTTGTGCATTCTTATTCCACACCAAGAATACCAACAGAGTCATCCTGCAATTATACTGTTCCATTAGATGGAAAAATGTGGATGGTTGGTATGATTGCTTTTAATGAGATCACTGATGGTCATAATTCATGGGTGTAGAATATGAATGCAATCAGTTCATAAGTTAAATAATCTGTGATTCTAAGTATCTGAGATACTAATACTACCTTCCTGTATAAGTCCTTTCTATATCTGGACTTATTTCTGAGAATTCATTCATAGGGTTGGGCTGATTATCTTCTGCAACCAAAATTCAATGGTGTCACTAGGGAGGTGTGGGTGACTTGTACTGGAGGGGCACACCACTACTTGCCCAAATTGAGCTCTGGAGGGTTGGCTATTTGCTTTATTTACAATACGAACATGATCCTCCTTCTAGCCTTCCAACAAAGACATCTGAACACATATCAATAGATTTCTTTGTAATTTCCACTAACAAAGTTGCTTCTCCCTCCACTGCTCAAGTAGTAGGTGTTGAAAAATCTGAATTGGAATTTGAAAGCTCAAGGCTCCCAAACCAGCAGGAGCCAAGGCTTAATTGCTTGGAAATACATTTTCACAGCTGATACCGAAGAACAGAAAAAGTCTGCATGTCAAGAGGCTCTAAACTAATCATTTAACCATAACATATACCACCCCACACCTAGGGATAGAGTAACTGTTAACAGCTTGAAGCTGTTAAAAATATACCAATGGGGTGATTTCCTCCTTCACTCCCCTACCAATCCATGTCTACAGTCTGAATACATTAATACAAGGAAAATGGCTTGTTTTCAATTCTGCCAGCATAAATGACAACAATTATTTGTGTGTGTGGGTGCACCTATGGTTCAACTTCGGAAAGCATTATATCCAGCTACTGTTCATTACAGTGACAATTTCGGAAAGATGCAGAGATATTAATCCATTGCCTGCACAAACCTAGAAGTGTGTGATCTGGTTACACTCCAGAGACAGGAGTCTGATTTCTAGCACTCAAGAGCTGGCCAAGAATTGTATTAACAATTAGCCATTAGTCACTAGATCTCAATCTACCACAACAGAAGGCCATTTTTGGTATCCCTTGGGAAGGGCAAGAGTGACATTTCTGGAAGAGGGGAAACTGTTGATCTTTTGGTAATCAGAACCTGCTGAGACAGAGCTTGGTTGCTGTCTTGTTAAAAACTTATTTGAATAGAAAGACCTGAAAAACACTAAGAAAACTCCATTCCTTCAATATCCAAAATCCCGATATTTTATTGATGCTATAACAGCACAATCCTATTTGGGCCTGGAAACACTTATCACAGCAGTTTAAGGCCCATTACAGCTGTCACAAAAAAATCAAGTCATTCAGCATGGCAAGCCATCACTGCAAACCATGTCTGCAATGCCCAGTGCATTGCTATATTTGTGTAGGGGGTTAAAGGGAAGATGGAACAGGAAGAGAGGAAGACAAATGGGCAGGAGATGTGATATGGAGTAGGGTGGATCAGGGCTGAAGAGACAGTTTCAGAAGCAGTGCACATATCAATATCCTAACCTCCCTCCCTGGAGTTGAACCTCAAACGTGTGTCCCCCAGATTTGCCCCAGATACTATAGAGATGGCACAAGTCAGAGTAGGACCAGTGGGCCAGTTTAGGTTTACCTAGGAGCAAGGGAATAAATATTCCCTTAATCCTGAGGATGTCTACAGGACAAGATTCAGATATGGGAGTTAGTTTGGACCGGTCTGCAATCTATTGATTGTTGCTCTGCAGAAAGAGAATGCAGAAATGTTGCTGCACCTCTTAATATATCTGTTAATATAGAGCAGGGGTCTATAATGTTGCAGCAGGCCCAATGTAGCTATGCAAATCTGCACCACCTAAAGAGGTGGCACAGATTCGTGCAGCCAGGAGCTGGCCAAGGCTGCCTGGGAAAATGAATAGGATCTGGTATACATGCTAGATCCTGGCCCTGCCCCCTGCTTACCCATACCTGTCTATTGACCCACTCACTGCCTGTCCTCGCCTCATCCTAAAATGCCTCTTTCCTGCCCCCTGACCATTGTGCTGGCTGAGCTAGGTTGGTACGAACTTATCTTCATCCTCCTTGATCTAAAGTGGGCTTGAAAGTGCTTTATGGCACATGTGCCACCAGTGGCATAGCTAGGAGAGTGAAGGGGTGCAGTTGCACCGGGCTATAAGTTTAGGAGGGGCTACAAGCTCAGCTTGACACTAGGGACTAAAATTGTGAAAAAGGGGGTATGTATGAACAATACCTTCCTGTTAAATCGTTGGAAAGGTAATTTTATGCAGAATGCATTGAAACAAACTGCATTGGAATACCTATATTCTATCAAACGTTATGGCCAATTAACCAGAAAATGAAAACACAAAAGCCTATGGAACAAATGTGGATTTTCTTAATGCAAACTTTCCCATGTTATTGATGGTTCTGAGAGCAAATTAGATGTACCATATATACTCGAGTATAAGCTGAGTCCCAAAAAATGGGCCCAAAAAGTCCCCTCGGCTTATACTCGGGTGAACTGAAAAGTGGCAGGATCAAACCCCATCATGTCATATACCATTGGATTTGTATTGAAGAGCAGAATCCAATGCAAAAATCAGTTTTGAGATATCTCCTTCCTATCAAAAGTTATGGCCAAAAACAAAAAACAAAAACTATAAAAATAAAAATACATTTTTTGGCAATTTTTTTTAAGAGGGTAGGAATTTTGGCCTTGGGGTTCAGGAATTTTGAGTTTGGCATCTGGTCACCCTGTCCTATGCATGTCTACTCTGAAGTAAGTCCCACTAAGTTCAATGAGGCTTACTCCCAGGAAAGTGTGCTTAGGATTGCAGCCTATGAGTTCCAAGAAGGCTACAAGGAAAAGGACCAGTACCAGTACCTGCTGCATTTCCCACCCTAGGCTTATACTGGAGTCAATAAGTTTTCCCAGTTTTTTGTGGTGAAATTAGGTGCCTCGGCTTATACTTGGGTCGACTTATACTCGAGTATATACAGTAATTCTGATACTGTATGGAACTAATGAGTTATGGAACTTATATGAATTCTAATACTGTATGGAACTTATAGTATATGAATCAGTTCTCATCAAATATATCATATACAGTACTTATCTCATCATTCAGTTGCCCATGCTTTTCTGGATATACAGGCAGTTCTAAGTGGTGCTCCTTTTATATTTAGCAGGGAAAGAATAACCATTTCTCTTTGGTCCAGCACAGTTCCCTAAATAAGTTCCCTAAATAAGGAACACAGTGTTCATTTTTTTACTTAATTAAATTTGATTTTGTTGTTGCAGGGCAGGGGGGCAACAAAAACTTCTTCAACTCCAGATAGCAAATATGTGCTTTAGCTATGCCTTTAGTAGAGCAAATGGTGAACTGTTGATGAGGAGGTTTTCCCCCAATTTTCTTTTTAAAGTTACCCAGGGATGACATCACTTCCGATTATGACATCACTTCTGGGGCAACTGTTTGAGCTTTGCACCAGTTTACATGATCGTTAGCTATGCCACTGATTGCGACAGTGATGGTCCAACACAAGGGAACTGCACCAACCTAGGATGCCTTCAGGATTCAACCCTTTGTGAGTTAACTTTCTCATATTCTAGCCAAGGATTCAAATATTGTGTGGATACAAATATTACTCAACACCAACTTCTGATGTCCTTTTATCCTGGGGAATAATGCATCCTTGCTCAGATTGGCTTATTTTATACTTAAGTGACTCACAAATTATCCTTCTTCCAAGCGGATGAGTTTATTTGAACCAATGGCCAGCAGATAACGGACTTGAGCAGGGGATGATGGGAGAAGGTTCTGCAAAGTAATTTCCCAAAATCACAGCCAGATTTGTTGATTTTATTACACATCCCAGGTAAAGGATAGCATAGTCAGAAAGGTGAAGGTGAAAGCTAATGCAACATACCCTACAATCCAGAGTAACTACAGGAACACGTAAGAGACATTACGTGTACCCGTAGTTACTGCACCATCTAATGAAAACCTATGGGAAATTTATACTGCAATCCACAGCAAATTGTTCTTACACCGGAGCAAGGACTCCCTGTAGTTACTCTGGATTATGCCCTAAGTCAGCATCAGAATATATATTGATAAGTGTTTGCCATTTTGAAGAAAAATACCTGCCCACAATGTAAATGTAAATATAGTGTTAACTGATCATGTTTTCTGTATGTTTGTTTGAAAAGAATATTGACCCAAGATGATCAAAATGAATACCAGTCAGCAATAAATAAAACAATTCCAAGGACTGACTCAATAAATTGCAATAATCTAAGAAGCACCATAACATTTCTTTAGAGAAGGCAAAAAAGATTACCATTTCATAAAATGAATTGAAGGTGTATTTCGCAGGAAATCAACTGCTTCGCTGTGAACTCATCAAAGTCTTAGGTGGAAAAGGAATGGTGTGATTTGACGTTGTTAAGGACTCTAATCTATAATGAAGAAAGTGGGAAGACATGTCAGCGGAGACAGTAGATTACATTTCAGATCAGTCCATCACTTTCTAATGGACTTTAGCAGCTCCTGATGAGATTATAAAGGAAGCTTCAAAAGTCTGAGGATCAATATCCCAAGGTAGTCTTCCTTGGAAACAAGAGGAGGCATGAAGAGAGGGGAGCAGGTTGGCCATTGATCTATCTAACCATCAATTGACAAATAAGTTGAATGTACAGAGGTCAGAGATTGGCTCTTCAGAGTATATGCAACAGAATTGTTTAAGGAGGAAAAAATGGCATACTTGATGTTATTATAGCCATGATCAGTCTGTCAGAACCTGTTAGCACTAGCCTTTCACTCAAACAAGCTTATTTTTTGATACAAGTTTAAATAACCAATTTGCAATCATCATTTTATGGACATGATATGTAATTCTTTTTTTTCTTATTTATGTGATCAAAAATATTTCAGCAATTTGCTCTTTTACTTACATATCTCTTCAGTTAGTTCCTTTCAACATGCATCCAAGCTCCTGATAGCCTCCAAATGAAATGATAAAGATAAAGAAATCAAGTACAAATAACTTTTGGGATTTTTAAACTACCTAAAAGCCCAGGGGCAGCCCAATCCTACCTCATATTTTGTGTAATGATAACAGCAGTGCAAGCATAGCTATCACTGTATCCACTGGCCAGCACTCCTCCGCTGGACACAAGAAGGTTCTGGACACCACAGGTGTGCAGCACATGGTGCCAGAGTATGCTTTAAAGATGCTTTGTAGGAGGCAGTGCAGGCAGAATGGAACTCCAGTGCAATGAGCCTATAGGGATGAATTTGCAAGGGATGAATTTCTAATACATGTATGTGCATGCACATGTGTCTACGTGAGTGTTTGTGTGAGAGAGGGAGATTTTTAGTCCACAGATCTGGCTCTCCCAGTCCTGTGTGAACCCTCCAAAGGTGATTGGAACTGCAGTTTAGTCACGTCTGGGGGGCTTTCTGATGTCCACAGAGGCTGTGTGCATGTACCTGTGGCCTTTTGGGGCTTCAGAATATCTCCTAAAGGAGTGAATTTCAACTAGTGTGCTATGGCAAATTGTTGTGTCACAAGTGATCCACAAGTGTGCTGTGGGAATTTGCAAAAATGTATTTATTAAATAAACATCATTTAGTAATAGGGTCACTGAGGATGTGAATCTTCACCAGTAGCATGGTCTGCCTTATCAAATGTTAGCACCAGGTCAATGTGCCATCAGATCAAAAATATCAAAAATTACTATCCTTCCTATTAATACTATACTAATAAAATACTTCCTATTTTTAAAGGAGATTTTTTTAAGGAGCACAAAACCACAGACTGGCTTATCTATGATTTTTTTTTTTTTTTGTATTGGGGTGGTGGGGAAATAAAGAACTGATCTCTGTAGATTCTGAGGCCCACTTGCATATGCATTTTTTTTCCCCTCAGTGGCACTGCAGCATTCAACAGCACCATTATAGCAAAAATATTGAGGTGATATCAGAATATCAAAAACATTTTCTAATTTAATAGAGGAAATAGACTGTTTAAAATCAATAGGAAGCAATGACATGCAATGGAGAAAAAAACGGTTATTTGCTTAAAGAGCACCATTCAACATGGCAAGTGTGCATGTAGCCATTTAAAAGATTGCAGACTCTTGTTCACATTGTCAGTGTGCCTACAGAAGACATGATATACATAAAGAATTCCACATAAGTTGAGATGGGCCCATTTCCCTAAGTGTAAAAAAAAGATTGCACAAGCCAACGAAGCTTGCATATATTCTTGTTTGAGACGAGAATGAAATGAAGAAGCCCATCTGTTTGCAAGTCATTGTGAACACCAAAGTACTACAGAACTCTGAAAACAATCCTTCAGTCAGTGTTTCCCAATCTGTGGGTTGGGACACAATTGAGTCAAGATCTGATTTTTGCTGGGCGACAAGGAAAATGTATAAAGCTCTATGTACACCAAAAGGCACGTGTGTGCCTTTACTCATGAGTGGGTAAATTTGCCTCAGTCCACTTTGAAGAGCAGGCTGAGGGGAATGCACTGCAACCAAAATGGTCCTGATCCAATGAACGCTGAGCTCAACCAATTGTCCAGATTGCCCCACCCCATCATAAAAACAGCTTGAATGTTTGGTAAAGTGAAACTTTTTAAAAAAGTACCCTAAAGAGTGTACATCCAGAGAGAGTGTCATTTGAAAAAGTGGTTCCCAGTGGAAACTGTGGGATCACCGCTTTATGGTTTTGAAAGAAAACAAAATAAATCTGAATGGTCTTAAGGCAAACACACATATAGGAATATGTATCCTTTTCACATTTAAATACCTTGCAAGTGGTTTGATCCCGCTTCCTCCCATAAGTATCTATCTATCTAACCTACACACACACACACACACACACACACACACACACACACACACACACACACACACACACGGAGTCTGAACCTCAGCATAAAAAGGAGTTATCAAATTCTGCCCTTTAATATTATTGCTTCAATTTCAAAAATTCTTCTTAAAATGACCTTGAAAAAATACAGAATATGCTTTGTTTTTTGATGGAATCCTCATTAGCAACCCTATGTCCAAGGAATACTAATGCTACCCAGATAAAACATCTCTGGAATAGTATTTTCTTGAGGAAATTTGAAGGTTGCAACTTAAATGAAAGGAGTTTTCATTAATCTGTGCTCCTGAGATCCTTAGGGACTGTATTGCAAAGAATAAAAACAAATTTAAGGGGGTGTGGGGAAAAAACCTGCATTGAGTTCAAAGCCGTTCGCCAAATGCTCAGTCCAAATCAAGTAAGATGCTGGAACATGCAGCTTTAAATCCCATTTCTTGAAAGCTTCAAAACATGCACCCTGTTATGTGTTCCCATCCCTGGTGTCAACTTTTTAAAAGAAGGTTGAAAAATAGGGAGAATGCTTTGATGTTTCAGTGTTCGTTTTTTTAAAAAAATCAAACCTGGGTATCCCAAAGCATAACAAGTCTTGACTGTCTCCCCCCAGACTACATCTGTATCTTCTGAAGATCTTTCAGTCCATCTGGCTCATTTGATGGGCAGCTGCATGTCATGCAATTCCTGACAAGAAACTGGTGAGACTGTGTCGGCCAGCTTCGCTTGGAGTTGTCAGCGGCAGATCTCAGGGGCCTCTTTCACCTGGCTGTGCATCAGAGCAAAATAAGATGGTATTGTTCATCAGAATTAATAATTCATCCAAAGACACCAAAATGAAAACACACAGACGCACACACACTCAGGGATCCAGATAAAAATCTTATTAGGTCCCTGGATAAAGCCGTCCCTGCACTTTATGCGTGTGAGAATTTTTTTCCCTGGCATGTCTTATATCATCCAATATTGGAACAGGCTGAAAAAAAACCGTAATATAAAATTTTGATAAATTGCTTTTTGACTGTAAATGAGAAAACAGACTTGTAAAATGTGAAATGAACCATTCTGGCAAAGCAGAATTTGAGCGTGCAGTGTAAACACTGGAGTTAATGGCTGGGGTATCTCCCAGTCTCAGACGCTGTGGTACACAGGGAGGGTGAAACTGAGGTTATGGAGGCTCTTCAATATTTTACATTGAACATCCTTCCAGGCCGTAATTAGACAGATTACCTGTTATGCATGGTGTAGTGTGCAGAATAGTTTTAAACTGGCTTGTCCTCAAGGCAAATGGAACTCAAAGTCAAAAAGAATTACACTTGACACAAATAACACGGGCCGGTTCTATTAAGGGCTCGGGTAAAAATGAAACCTTCCCAGCCAATGCTGTGTTTAATTTTTAACTCAATTGACGACAAAAGAGTTTGTTAAATATTTACTGGTCGTTTGAATTTATGTACCTAGCCTGTCCCACTTCCCCCACCCCTTGCATTATTTTTTCTTATGGTGACAGCATTATAAATTATCAGAACAAGCCAGGACAGAGCCTTATGCTGCAATTGCATGAACTCAGATGTGAACTCCAGCGTTCTCTTCTGTTATTCTTTGCATCTGAAAATATCAGACCAATTGGCTCAATCCAGAGATTTATGTGCACTCAGGTATACACACACAGATGGTCTTGTGCATGCTGTGGTTCCTACTCACTTGGAAGGGAGGGGGAGGAGGGAACGCTGCTCTCTGAACACAAAGGAATGAACGCACGCTGTCGGGGAACGTTATGTCCATCTTGATGGTCCACAGTCTGGAATGCTGCACTGGAAACATACCTCTCTATTTGGACTGATCATGCATCGGATTAAATCACATTAAATTAAATCAAATCCTCTATATAAAGCATTAAATCACAATTTCCTATTGTTTTAAAAAATATTGCAAAATTCAGGTTAAAATTTTTAAAATGTTTAATTTTAACCATGACAGTATAGTGGATTGGAAGTTGGAAAATCCAGATTTAGATCCCATCTTAGCCATGGTGATTTGTAGGTGATTTTGGGCCAGTTACTGTCTTTCAGGCGCATCATGAAAGTGTTGTTGTGAGGATAAAAGGAGGGAAGAATCCATGTACACCGCCCAGAGCTCCTAGAAGTAAAAGAAGAATTAATATGTGAAAAATAAATAAATAAAATTACAGCTTACCTCTATAATACCCATCATTCCAAAATGCTTTCTCTCCATTTTTCTATATTTCCATTTTTGTGCAATGGGCACTACAATTTCTCCATTGTGCTACTAATTTTTTTCTTATGCGCCACCATCTCTTTTGGCCATGATTGGAATTATGGATCAGGGGTGGTGTCAGAGGTCAACCAGAGAGTCCATATATCCAGATCAAACCTTGAATCTTCAGTACCAGTGCAGCAATAGATTCCAACGTGCCATATGATTTATGTGGGGTGGAATTGCCATGGCAGACCAGTACAGGATCCTGTATAGATCCTCCAGGAATCTGCTGACACTGCTCTGGCTGGCTTTAATTGCAGGTGTAGGATCACTACAGTAATTCACAAAAGATTTTCTATAGATTTGAGTTATAGTTTCTTTACTCAATTGTTTTCTCTATAGCAATTACAAAATAGATTTGATTCTCAAATCAAGTCATAAAACAACTGGTCATAGTTATCTGCTATTCTATTCTGCTATTTGATCAGATTTTAATAAAATTTGATCCCACCCATTGTGTTTACAGTTATGGGATTGCTGTAAACAACCTGCATATACCTTTTGATTCAGCTCATGAAGAAAAAATGATTATACAGATATTCATTGATTTGCCAACAATGTTTAATCAACAGAAGCTGTTAGTTTAATTAAATCGCCCTGAAGCATCAATCATTTTTGTTTAAATTGATTGATTAATAAGAAACTAATTAAAAGTAGAACAGTTGTAGGATTAAACAAAAATTTACATAAGTTACATTTCTTAATTATTTGATAACTGCATTAACATTATTGTCCTTCTATCTACTGGATTAAGTGAAAGTTGAACAATGCAATCCTAAGTATGTCTACTCAAAAGTAAGACCCATTGTGTTTGATAATACTTATTCCCAGGAAAGTGTGGTTAGGATTGCAGCTGAAGTCTTCCAATGACTCAATAACTAGCATTATCCACTTTCTAATGATACTGATATTGCAGCTTGTCTTAATTTGACTGCATTTGTACTTTCAAAAGTCATTTGAGTATTTTCCAAATCAAAGTACAAAGATAAGGTTGCTGGGTTTTTTGTTTGTTTGTTTTAATGTGGCTAGCTGTATATATCACAAAACGTAATGGTTCCTTAAAAAAGCTTTCCTAATAGCTACAGGATAGATGTATTAACTTGCTGTATTTATACCGTACTAAATTCCTGAATCTATTTAATCGGTTTATTCATTCAACCACCTACTGAGAAGGGTCATTGTGTCAAGCAATCCTGAATAGTATTTTGTGCGAACTAGGAACAGAGCTTTTAAGGGGCCAGAAGTTTAGGAACATAAACCAGATGTGTTCATTTGAAATAGTCCACTTATATTTTAAAAAACAGGCTCATGCACTTAGATCTTTTTTAAAATGTGACAAGCATAGTCCATCAAACTAAGCTTTTTACAGGCTGGAGTATTATGAATTTTGCAGATTTTCATAATAAAATATGAATTCTGATCAATGATTTTAAATATTTCTTCTGTCTGAAGCTTGATATTAACCTCAGGCTTTCACTAATTTTCTGTCCATTCCTAAAGTCTTATGCCAGCACTCTGCAGCCAATGTATGTTGCAAATGTGCAAAAGTATGTTTGAGGTCCCCGGGGTCAGTCTAGGACTGGTGGTGCAGATTCTGAATGTACATGTGGTGCATTCTGGTGCTACATGGACATCCTTGATTCTGTGTCAGCTCTAGAACTTCTGCAAAATCAAGTCGCACAAATAAAGTGGGGCTACTCCACTTACTCAGGGGGAAGGGACAAAATTCCTCTCCCTTTACAGCCCAATCCAGAGCAACTAATCTGTCCACATAAGAGCCCTTAGGTTGCCCTATCTAACACTAGGTTGGAGCAACTGCAAGATGCTCCAGCCCAGTTACTCTGAAGGAGGCTTAGGGCAGAGCAAGGCAAGATAGGGTGCCCTAAGAGAGGTGGACCTGCTCTGCCCTAACTGGGGCAGCCTAAGCAGCTCAGGAGAGGCAAGTTGAGAGCATGTTTAGCATTGCCTAGGGCAGAGCAGTTACTCTGTATCCAGAGCCTGTTTCCAAGGCAGAAATGCCCTCTTCCAGCCCTCAGAGTTATACCACCTCAGGAGCAGGTATAGTAATGAGTAGACCCATAGGGGTCCATGATAAGGCCCGAGTAAGAATGGCAGTGCTGACCAAAAATCTGAGTTCTTGGCCAGCCTAGCTGCAACCCCTGCCTCTCAACCTCAGGATATGGAACAAACTACGGCTGCCCACAAACCTCAGGATACAGCAGGCCACTCCAAGAAGCCCCTTGTATTCACTGTAGAATGTACTGGCATCTCATCAGGGACTCCTTATAAGGCAGGCACCCAGTGGCGTCACCAGACTGGTGCGGCTGGTGTGGGCTGCATTGGGGATGCGCTCCGTATGGGGTGATGTGCCGGAGGAGTTTGACTGTCCTTTGGCAGGCCCCGGGCGTCAGCACCCCCCATTCAGGCCTGCTCCAAGGCGGAGAATCAGCCAGAAGCTGACACTTGTCTGAGGAGCTGGCCTGAACGGCCATCTGAGGTGCACTGCGCAGAAACACACTGAGCATGCCGAACAGCTTCAGAGGAGACTTCCTTAGAGCAGAGAAAGTCCACGCCTCTGCACAGCCATTCGGCCTCACTCAGGAGGCGGAGCGGCAGCCGAATGGCTTCAGAAAGAGTACTGCACAGGCACCAACTCTGACGCCTGCACAGTCTCCCCCGAAGTCAAAAGGCTTCAGAAAAGTACTGTGCAGGTGTCAGAGATGGTGCCTGCGCAGTACTCTTTCTGAAGCCAGTTGGCTTCAGAAACAACTGCGCAGGCACCAACTTTGGTGACTGCGCAGTCCAGGGGGGGGGGGGGGCGTGCATCCCAGGGATGACGCACAGACTTCCGCACCAGGTGATGTGCAGAGTCATGTCACCACTGTAGGCACCACAGCTGTTCCTTGTTCAGTGTGATCTGAGGGGTGTCTCCTCAGGAGCAAGTCTTCCCCTTGTGTCAATTACTTAGCATGCTCTGGAGCAGTTAGGGCAGCCCAGGCTTCCTGACTCTCTGGATTCAGCATAACTTTCTGCTCTGGATACAGAATAGTTAGGAGAGTGCAGTTAGGTCAGAGCAGGCTGAATTTGCTCTGGATTGCAGCCTTAGTAGCTGTTGACAGTAGCCTGTGATGCTCACAATACTGCAGAAGCCGTTCTGGCACTGCAAGTACCTTAGAATTGGGCTGCTTGGCTGCAATTTTATATATGCTTATCTGGGAATAAGTCCCACTACAATCAATGGGATTTCTGAGGATGGGCTTGATCTGTGAGGACCCAATTCTGTCACCATATGCTCTCCTTGGACACATTACTATATGTCTTGAGAATAATATTGTTGATCAGGCAGCCTATTGGGAGCTACGTACAAACTATTTATATTGTGTATGTCTGTGTATGTGTGTGGTGCATGCAGTGGCATATTGAGCAGTGTGCAGAGGGTGCAGTTGCACCAGGCTACAAGCTTTAGAGGGGTTACCAGCTGAGTTTGACACTAGTGATTAAATTGTGAAAAACGGGGTATGTACGAGTGGTAATACCATCACATCATATATCATTTAAAAGGAAATTTTATGCAGAATTGTGTAAAACAAACTTCACTAGAATATCTATATTCTATCAAATGTTATGACCAAATAACCAGAAAATGAAAACACAAAAGCCTATGGAACAAAAGTGGTTTTTTTAAAACTCAGATTTTCCCATGTTATTGTATGGAACGAATAAGGTGTTAATATGAATCAGCTCTCAGTACATCAGTACATATATCACAAAACAGTTACCCCATGCTAACTGGGTATACAGGCACTTCTAACCCTACAATCCAGAGTAACTACGGGAGCACATAAGAGACTTTACGTGTACCAGTAGTTACTGCATGACCTAGTGAAAACCTATGGGAAATTCATATTGCAATCCAGAGCAAATTGTTCTTACACAGGTGCAAGGACTCCCCATAGTTACTCTGGATTGCACCCTAAGTGGTGCTCCTATTTAGCAGGGAAAGATTAACCATACCACTTTGCCCCACCTCAGTTTCCCTAACCAATGTGGAATACAATTTCCATTTTTTTACATAATTAAATTTGATTTTGTTAATTTGAGGAGAGGAATCAAATCTTTTTTGATTCCAGATAGTAAATAAGTGATTTAGCTATACCACTAGCAGACCAAATGGTGGTGAACTGCTGAGGAGGAGGAGACAGGTTTTACCCTGATTTTCTTTTTAAAAATCCCTGGGCGTGATGTTGCTTCCAGTTGTGACATCACTTTCAGGGCTACATTTTGAGCTTTGCACTGGGCTACATGATCTTTAGCTACGCTACTGGGTGCATGCTATAATCTGGCAATATATTAAGATTGGACAGTTAATTAGATCAAACTAAGCATACTTGCACCTATTTTAATGTTCAAATTTTGAACTAAAAACACTGGAAATAATATCTGCTTCTAGGCATGTCTACTCAGAAGTAAGTCCAGCAAAGCTGGGTAGATAGGTCTGCATAGCACCTCAGCCTTTTCCATGTATAAATAAGTAGATATTTTTTCTTTCTCTCATTCCAACAATTTGTGTGGGATAAATCTAGGTCATACCGTTGCTGTCAGACAGAAGGATTTTTTAAAAATCCACTTCTCGAAAAGTTGATGTCTTGTCAGTCTCTAGTGGTCATATTATACATAATGTAATGCCATTAGTCTGCCTTCAAAATGTATATGGAATATGCTAACATGAATGAATCACCTGATAGGAGCTAGCTTACTTTTTGCGTCAGGACATATGAGATGGAAAGACAAATTCCAACACTTGCCAGAAACATATATTGTTAGGGAGACACTGCTATTTTGTTACTTTAAATGCTTTCTCAGTAAGAATTTCCTGCTTAATCAATATATGATGATATTGAAATCCTGATACCAGTCCTAGGTTTGGTTATGTTTTGTCCCTGAAGTTTGCTGAAGTCTGCAAGAATCACAAAATCCCATCCCCCTGCTCTCCTTTATACTGCTTTAAACATACTGGAGTATTTCTCTAACTACACGATTGACAATAAAAAGGAGAATGAGATAGAAGGGTAGGTCCACTTCTTCTGTCTCTGCATTTCTACCTTTCCTCACTATACACATCTATAAGAATACTCATATATTATGTTGTACACACATATAGCTGTCTATATTTGCTATTGTATTTTCAGAAAAAAGACAAAAAACTCCACCTCAGCTGATCTATATACAAACTGATCTACTGTATATATAAGATATTGGGTTGATATCTAGGGCCAGACACTACCTAATATAGTTTAGCTTGTTAATGGTGGCATCACAGGTGGGGTGTGGGCCTCATTGAGTGATGTTCATGAGGCAGCCACTACTGGCCAAATTTTTAAAATTTTGATTAATATCATCATGTTATAATTAATTCACATTTACCTTAGAAACCACTGTTCTAATACCAAATAGAAAGTTTTCACCAGAAATAATATCCTGAATAAAATAACAGACACAGGGTGAGGAGCTCAACTGCATATACAAAGACCATCTGCTTATATTAACCTCTGCATGTACTAAGAACCTCTGCTTTAGCTTTATGCCACTCATCTGGACAATATGCCAGCTCTATTTGGCATTAAACATGCAAAACAGGTAGATATGGCCTTAAATGAAACAGCAAGACTAGTCATGGGATCTTTAAAACTGACACCAATAACAAAGGAGTACTATCTAGCTGGTCTCCCACTCCTAAATTCCATCAGGAAAATGAAGCGCAGAAAGAGTGCGTTAAAGCAATGTCACTACAAACCCACCCACTATACAGCCACTATATGGCCCACCCACTATATGGACATCAACTTCCACAGTCAAGATTAAGATCACGGAATAGCTTTTTTAGAACAGTGGCCCCTCCTAACTGTTGGTTGCCATTGTTGGTAACTTTCCATTGACCTATGGAAAGAGTGGGAGATGCTGAGTGTATGGGTCCAATCGTATGCAAGCCTGCTGCCTGGCCAAGAAAAACCATGGCCTATATGGAAATCCTTAAATAGACTGCATACTAGCCTAGGAAGATCTAAGGACAACCTGAGGAAATGTGGATACGCCCTGAAAGATGAGTTGTGTGAATGTGGAGAAGAACAAACCATCCCACATATGATGGAATCCATATAGTGTCCTTCTACATGCACAGAGGAAAATCTTAGGTTGGCAAGGGAAAATGCTGACAAAGTGGTTCAGTTTGGGGCACATGACATCTAATTAAATTTTAAAGTTCTTTGTACATTTTTGCCCATATATGTGCTTCTGAAGAATCACCATGTGCTTCTATATAAGTGCTTCTACCAAAACCACCATTTTGAGAACTCCATCATGTGAGGTGATACACTGACCTCCCACTCCATGTGACACAAACTTTAGTGATGGTTAATTTTTCTGAATTAAAAATTAATCTTCACGCACTTCTTACTATATCAGTGCCAACATATCTTTCCAGATATGACAAATTCAGTTCAGATCATACTTGTAGCCACTTTGGATTTCCTTGCATAAAATTAAAATTAACCTCAAATTATGCAGTGGCTTGTGGAGGTTAGTTAGAATTGTGCTCCTTCTGCTGATGATGATACGAGGGGGACAAAAATCAAACTAATCTGGAATTATTAAAGTCTTGAAGTCACTAGACAGCCATTTACTTAGTACATTGTTAACAAGGGCCTATTTGGTTCGGCAATCAAGAACAAGATAATTCACTGCTGAAGGAAGAGATGTCCTATAGAAGACAGAAGATACCAGATTAAGAAATTGGCATATGGCCTACAACAGCACATAAAACTCAAAGTTAATAGAATACCTCTACTTCATAGCTCTCTAAAGAAAGGATTGGAGGGTCTAATGCTGGGGTCAGCTACAGCTATATTGGAAAGAAGAATCATTGGGGGATCTGTAATGAAGAAACACAAAATTAAATGATAGCAGAAATAACTGAGTAACTGACCTGGGCTATCTTTAGGATGCTGATGAATGTTTAGCCTGTAAAGAATTTACAGTTGATCATTGTAAATCTTTTTTATTGATAAAAGTAGGACTCAGAAGTAAATTATGCCCAATCTGGGCTTAAGTGTGTATCAAGGCTCTAACATGATGCATGGCATCCTTCTGATAAAATCTACATAGCTACTCCCACTGCAACTATGCATAAGCATGTATAGAATTGATATCTTAAGCACATATGACTTGGTGTAACAATTCTGCGCCTTGTACTGAATTAAAATAGTGTGTTAGGCCCTTGTTATTGTATGTGTACTTCATGCATTTAAATCCATTTCATGAATTGCTGATTCCTTTGATCAATATTCCTCTTTCACTTCTTGCTCCCAGCACTTTATTTTAGTACTAGTAGTGTTAGCAGCAGCAGTAACAGTGTAACACCTTAAAGTGAATTAGGTTGACAAAGAATAGAATAGTTAAGTTCCAGTCCAAAATAACTAACTGGAAAAAAGGAATAAGAATAAAAAGGTGTGGAAACATATGTTCAGAATGAATTTACACAACACCTACTAGTCCTAAAATATTACATAATTATTTCATGAAATATTAACCCATGAATGCCAATGAGCAATAAAAAGCAAACGTTTGGAAGAAAGGTAAAAGTACTTTGGGCATAGAAAGAATCACAGAGTTGGAAGATACCTAATAGGTCATCTAGTCCAACCCCCTGACCGTAGCAGGAATCCTCCTAGACTAGAGCATCACCAACAGGTGCTTGTCAAGGCTCTGCTTGAAGACCCCCAGAGGGGGAGAGTCCACCACATCCCTTGGCAATCTATTCCACTGTCAAACTTCCCTGTCTGTTAGGAATTTTTTTCTGATATTAAATCAAAATCTCTTTTCTTACAGTTTGTACCCTTTGGTTCTAGTTCTCCT
This sequence comes from Cryptoblepharus egeriae, assembly GCA_030015325.1. Taxonomy (NCBI): domain Eukaryota; kingdom Metazoa; phylum Chordata; class Lepidosauria; order Squamata; family Scincidae; genus Cryptoblepharus; species Cryptoblepharus egeriae. Next base: position 120,471,452 of record JAREYC010000003.1, on the reverse strand, counting down.
TTCAGAGGCAGTTGAGAACAAATATGTCCCGACTTCCATAGGATGGATGGATGGAAAGATAGGAAGAGTAGACTTGAAGTAAAATTTTAAATAAGAAAATGTTCATGAAAAATACTTCATTTCTAGAAACTGATTCCACTGTGGGTCATATGGTCAAGTTGTCCTTGCAGATTGTGTTGGACCCAACATGATGTCATCACATCACCCAGAAGTGTGTCAAGGCAGAGGGACTGCACCACAGAGCAATGATGTCATGGTATATGGCCTCTCGATGTGCCTCATAATGTTAAGGGTCTGTTCCTTGGAAAAGAGGATGGGATATGTTCCAGAAGACTGTTCCAAGGAAAAGAAAAAGTAAACCAGGAAATTTAGAACTTACAGAGGAAACAGTGTCAAATGATTGAAGAGCCAAGGCTGTAGCATAACAGGAAATCAAAGGGAGTGAATATGAAGGAATTATAAAGTGAAAGCCAACAGTTTGAACTGAAGAGGAGATGAATAGCCAGTGAACAGAACAATAGAAAGGAGTTAACATAAGAAAAAGAAAAATAATGTGGGCAGATGAATTCTGGACAGAAAGCTGAAATTGAGGGTGAGAAAGGGGAACAACAAAAATCAGAACATTACATTAATCAAGACGAGAGGTGATTAAACACTGAGCAAGCATTTTTGTACTTGAAAACAGATGGAAAGTGATTAATTTTAGCAGCATTGAAAAGTAGAGAAACAGCAAGATTTGGCAACAGAATCCATCTGAATGGGGAATAAAGACAAGTGAAAGATAAGACCAAGACGATGGACACAACAGAGCAATGCATAACAGAACCTCATCAGTAATAGTAAGAGAAACAGAGAAAGATGATTTATAATGCCCAAAGATAGACAGGATCCTTGATGCAAACTGTAGGATTTGATCAAATGCATTGAAGCAAAATATCAGAAATAAGCACATTAGAAGCACATTTCCATTTTTCACCAGAAGGAAATACATGAATAGAACCAGGTAGTAGACCTATGCTCTGCATTCAGTAAATCGGACATACTTCCTTCTGACACCATTCACTAATTTACCTTTGGAACACATCACCATAATTCTGAAGAGGTCATTACCATGATCTGTATCCAAAAATATTTATTGGTATAGCCTACATTGTCCATATATGTCAATTTTATATAACAGGAGCAAAATGGAATTTGCAAAGGGCACTTCTCTCTTGTTCCTATGGCAGTTTTTAAATAATGAGGGTTATTAGGAAACCATTTGGTTTATTTTTTAGCTCTATTTTTAAGGAAACTCTGACATTTAAAAACAGAGAAAGAAACCCTTTTTGTGCCCACAAATAAAGGGCACTCAAACTTAGGTTTTGTAAATGATAAATTACCTGATTTATCATTAAATCATTAAATGCCCTTTATTCATAACCAATTTACCCTGCAATCCAGAGTAACTACGGGAGCACTTAAGAGACATTACGTGCACTGTAGTTACTGCACTACCTAGTGAAAACCTATGGGAAATTCATATTGCAATCCAGACTAAATTGTTCTTACATCGGAGCATGGACTCCCCATAGTTACTCTGGATTGTGCTCTGTCTTCAGAGAGCTCAAGTTTACTGCTGCAATGCAATCTAGACAGCTCACATCCTGAGAGGCCAGAAAGGAAAAATGCATAGCAGACAAAGGCCTCTTGGGACCAAAAGGAAATCCTAAGGACAATAGGCATTGTTGTCTGTCTAGTTTTTCTGGCAAGATGTTTCACTGGAAACTTTGTGGTACTATCATCTTTGGCATTGTTTTAGGCATTACTTATCCTGACAAGGGCATAGACTGACATGGGCAGTCAGTCTGACATGGGCATAGAGTATTGCAGTGGCATAGCTAAGCGGGGTGCAAATGGTACAGTTGCACTGGCTACAAGCTTTAGGGGGCTGAGCTTGACACTACAAGCTGAGCTTGACACTAGTGGATAAAATCTTGAAAATGGGATATGTATGAATGATAATATCATCATGTTATATGCCATTGGAAAGGTAACTGTATTCAGAATGCCATTTAACAAACCTCATTTTGAATATCTATATTGTATCAAAAGTTATTGCCAATTAACCAGAAAATGAAAACACAAAAGCCTTTGGAACAAAAAGTGGATATTCTTAACTCAAACTTTCGCATGAAACTGATTGCTCTGAGAGCCACTGAGATACAATTATGATACTGTTTGGAGCTAATAAGTGTTAATATGAATCAGCTCTCATTTCCATAAATTTATATCGGAATATGGTTACCCCCGCTAAATGGGTAAAGAGGCACTTCTCAGTGGTTCTCCTATTTAGCAGGGAAAGACTAACCATTCCTCTTTGCCCCAGCGCAGTTTTCTTAACTAATAAGGGACATATTTTTTTTTTGCTTAATTAAATTTGATTATGCTGTCACGTGTGTGTGTGTATGGAGGGGGGGGGGGGGTCAACAAAATTATTTCAGATAGCAAACAGGTGCTTTAGCTATGCCACCAGTAGAGCAAATGGGTGATGATGATGTTGAGGAGGAGGAGGCAGGTCTTTACCCAATTTTCCTTTTAAAAATACCTAGGGATGACATCACTTCTGGTTATGACATCACTTTCAGGGCAGCATTTTCAGCTTTGCTCTGGGCTACATGATCATTAGCTATGCCACTGCACTACTGTACAGCTTGTGTACATCTGCATAAATGGCAAAATACATAAATGGCATAAAGTGCATAAATGTCAAAGAGGATATATCAGTACCTTCAGCTCACTTCACTGGGAAGCATGCACACTTCCGGTTGCATACTGGAAGTATGGAAGCCAAAGGTGTGGCTTGTGCTTCCTCAACCACAAGTACAGTGGTACCTTTGTTTACAAGCATAATTCATTCTGGAAGCATGCTTCTTTCCAAAACACTTGTATATCAAAGCAAATTTTACCATAACAAATAATGGAAACTCAGATGATTCGTTCCACAACCCAAAAATATTCTTGTAAAATTGATTACAATACAATAATGTGATACAAAATAATAAAGAAAATACAAAATAGAAAGAAAAATAAAACAAATTAACCTACACTTTGTCACTCAGGACTTTCAGGCTGCAATCTGCCCCCTTAGGCTGCAATCCAGAGCAAATTCAGCCTGCTCTGACCTAACTGCACTCTCCTAACTATTCTGTATCCAGAGCAGAAAGTTATGCTGAATCCAGAGAGTCAGGAAGCCTGGGCTGCCCTAACTGCTCCAGAGCATGCTAAGTAATTGACACAAGGGGAAGACTTGCTCCTGAGGAGACACCCCTCAGATCACACTGAACAAGGAACAGCTGTGGTGCCTACAGTGGTGACATGACTCTGCACATCACCTGGTGCGGAAGTCTGTACGTCATCCCTGGGATGCGCGCCCCCCCCCCCCACCTGGACTGCACAGTCACCAAAGTTGGCGCCTGCGCAGTTGTTTCTGAAGCCAACTGGCTTCAGAAAGAGTACTGTGCAGGCACCATCTCTGACACCTGCGCAGTACTTTTCTGAAGCCTTTTGGCTTCGGGGGAGACTGTGCAGGCGTCAGAGTTGGTGCCTGTGCAGTACTCTTTCTGAAGCCATTCGGCTGCCGCTCCGCCTCCTGAGTGAGGCCGAATGGCTGTGCAGAGGCGTGGACTTTCTCTGCTCTAAGGAAGTCTCCTCTGAAGCTGTTCGGCATGCCCAGTGTGTTTCTGCGCAGTGCACCTCAGATGGCCGTTCAGGCCAGCTCCTCAGACAAGTGGCAGCTTCTGGCTGCTGCTCCGCCTTGGAGCAGGCCTGAATGGGGGTGCTGACGCCCAGGGCCTGCCAAAGGACAGTCAAACTCCTCCGGCACATCACCCCATACGGAGCGCATCCCCAATGCAGCCCACACCAGCCGCACCAGTCTGGTGACGCCACTGGGTGCCTGCCTTCTAAGGAGTCCCTGATGAGATGCCAGTACATTCTACAGTGAATACAAGGGGCTTCTTGGAGTGGCCTGCTGTATCCTGAGGTTTGTGGGCAGCCGTAGTTTGTTCCATATCCTGAGGTTGAGAGGCAGGGGTTGCAGCTAGGCTGGCCAAGAACTCAAATTTTTAGTCAGCACTGCCACTCTTACTTGGGCCTTATCATGGACCCCTATGGGTCTACTCATTACTATACCTGCTCCTGAGGTGGTATAACTCTGAGGGCTGGAAGAGGGCATTTCTGCCTTGGAAACAAGCTCTGGATACAGAGTAACTGCTCTGCCCTAGGCAATGCTAAACATGCCCTCAACTTGCCTCTCCTGAGCTGCTTAGGCTGCCCCAGTTAGGGCAGAGCAGGTCCACCTCTCTTAGGGCACCCTATCTTGCCTTGCTCTGCCCTAAGCCTCCTTCAGAGTAACTGGGCTGGAGCATCTTGCAGTTGCTCCAACCTAGTGTTAGATAGGGCAACCTAAGGCCTCTTATGTGGACAGATTAGTTGCTCTGGATTGGGCTGTTACACTGGAGTGAGTCACACTGATTATAATAGGGCTTACTTTAGAGTAGATATGCAATGCTGAGTCTCTCAGGAACGGCTGAGCAGGTGCTGGCAGAATGCCAAAACTGAACTTATCCTGGTCAGGACTATTTTTGGCTTGCTTATCAAGACTTTATTTTAACTTGTATTGCAAGTTAAAATTTATGAGAAATGCTTGCTTGTCTCTCAATCCAAGTTATTCTGAATCCAAGGTTTTACTGTACCGTAAATCTAGAGGAGGAATGCTGTTGGGAAGGAGTCTACCACCTCCTTACCTCCTCCCAATTTAAAATAGAAGATGGACCTCTTCTGCTCCCAACCTCCTCCCCAACTAAGCACTTTTGAAGAAGTTTTCAATGGTGAGGGCATATAAAAAATGCAATGCACGCAAAATTTCAAAGGGCAGAGGAATCTGGAACCACTTCAGGCCCCAATCCAGCCCTGACTAGAAGTATCATTCACATTGTTGCTCAGTCTCAAGTGCAAGCTACCGGATTGGTCTGCAGGGTTAGCTCAGTGCTCAGTGGCAGGTTATGTTACATCCAAAGAGACAGAGCTCTTGACAAACACAGTTCAGCCTGCAAGGATTATGACAGAAACATGACCCAAGTAGATCAGAGGGGAAGTACCAGAGTCTGCTTCTCAAAGTTCCTGTTCAGGGTCACCTACACACAAATATATATCCTCTTTTTTCCAGGCCACAAACAGATCTGCTTGAAACTCTACCCTCCAGCTGGATTTAAGACAGGGTGACCATATAGAAAGGTGGACAGACTGCCTGTACCTTTAATCATTGCATAGAAGAGAGAATTTAGGCAGGTGCTGCTTTTTAAACCCTTCTATGATGAGCTAAACCTATTCTATATGGTCACTCTGGATTTAAGATAGCTCACCTCTTTCAAACTTGTACTGCGCATTTATAGAGAATATAGCCAGGTGAATTTGCAGTTACTTTTAGATGAACCCAGACCTTTACCTATCTTCATTCAGAAATCTAGGCATGCCATTTGAGTGCAACACAACTCTGCAGCACACCAACACATTCTCCCATTATCCGTATTTCCTTTTTTATATGGCTTCCAGGGACGTAGCTGATCATTCTACGAGCAGATCCAATATTGGTACGCTCATTCCTCATTCCTTATTCAACTCAAACTCCTTTCTGAGTGCAGTTTGTCCTGCCTGCTGGGAGTACCAAGTACTGAATCTCAGAAGAACATGCTTCAAGTAAGGCGCTTCGAAATGGGCACATGCTCTCCTCAAGATGATGATGCGCTACACCATAAGGATGACCAAAAAAAAAAAGATAAAACTTTCAAAGATGTTTCTATATTATTAGTACTTTGCACATTGTGGGCTCTCATACATTACATTCCAAATGTCAATTTGTTAAATGAGGACCCTGGAGTATAGGAAATTCAATTTGAGCAATTTGAAAATGCTGCAATGTGTAAACAGAGCTGCTCTATTGGGTTGACTAGAAATACTCAAACACTTTTGAGTTTCCTAGTACACTGATCCTAATATTATTAAGAACTGACACATTTTAAAGATTGAAAATATAGTCTGACACTGAAGCTCAGATGAACCAATAATTTACTATAAAATGGGACTCCGAGACCACTGGGGAAGTGAACTATTGTAATGCATGTTTATGCCAGCAAAAATAAACTCTGTTTGGTAACGTAACACTAGTAATTGGGAAATAAGCATTTTTTTTCTTTGTTCTGAGTCTTATTTGGGCTACAGTAACACTGTAGGGGGAAAAGTGAAAATCTCATGCATGTGTATGTGTGTGCTTGTTCAGTTTAACTTCTGCTTCTCAAGGGCATCCCAGACATTCATAATATTCTTAAACAGCAGGTTATTTGCACAGAATTACGAACTTTCAACTAGCGAAATGTGGCCATGTTGCAGGAGTAAAATACCACTGAACTTGTTCCTGGAGCATTCTGCTGTTCCATACGCTATGGCGTTCGAGAAAATCAATAGTTGTTTTTTATTCTTTTTCATTTTTTTAAACAACCGATCTCTTCAAGTAATCACTGACAGCTTTTGCTAGATGCAAAAGAATTATTTTGGGGGAGAAAAAACTCTATTGTTACTCTTCTTCCAAACTCAGGTTGAAAAAGCTGAATTCCCTTAGCCTGCAGGCAATAAGGGAGAAATGATATTAGAAAGAAACCCATCTTATTAGGCAGGCAAGAACTTTTCTCATTCTTGCCCAAATGCTTAAGCTGAAAAGACACAGGAGGCGCAAACCTGACTTGTGCTGTAATACACAGGCTGATGTGCTTGTGTTATATCCCGTGCAAGTTCAGAGGTTGCTTTTGCTGGGAATGGGAGGCTGATCCCCTTCCCAGAGGTACGTCTGCAGCAGACTCTATGGAATTACTCAGACTTGTGTCAACTCTGGAGATAATGCAAGTCTGAACAGATAGGAGCGGCCACGAGCTGCTCGCATCTGCTCAGGAAGCAGAGTCAGGATCTGACATAAACATAGGATCCTGCCTCCATCTCCCACTGTCCTCTCTCCTTCCCTGAAACTTTCCAACTTGGGCAGCACAGAGCAACTCAACACTATTCTGATCTGCTCACCTCTGCGCCAAGTGGTGCAGATCCGAATAGATCCATTGGAGCTACTGCTTGGTTACTCAGGGTAAGGGGAAACGTTTCCCTTTGCTCTATGGTAGTATAACAGCAGCCCCATACCTATGCTGGCCTATCAGTTCCAGTGCAAGTTAGTACTACCTGAAACACAAGTCCAAATCACTTTTGATGCAGCATCCTTGAAGCTTCAGAGCAGGGGTCCACAAACCCTGGTCCATGGCCCAGTGCCTGTCCACGGCACTATGCCCACCAGGCTGCGTCGGCATTGGGTCCCGGACCAGAGGCTGGAGCCCTGGTCCATGTTCAGCCCTGACCCAGGAGGTGTTCAGCACTGGCCCAGCCCTATCACCCCACAGCTGGGTGAACTGTGCAAGCACAGTCCAGTAGCCAAGCTGCGCCTGCGCAGTTCTCCCTGGCTGTGAGGCAAGCCAGGCTGTGCCCAACTCACCTCAAAGCCGGGGAGAACTGCGCAAACTCAGTCCAGCTGCTGGGCCGCACCTGTGCAGTTTGTCCTGGCCATAGGAAGAACTGCACAGGCACAACTCAGTACTGGGTTGTGCCTGCATACTTCATCCTGCGGTCAGGGTGAACTGTGCAGGTACAGCTCAGCATAGGGCTGCACCTATGCACTTCATCCTGGAGCCTAGAGGAACTGCATCTGTGCATACTGCATGGGACACGGGGAAATTTTTCCCCGCTATGCCTTGGTCTTCACAATGTTGAGGACAGTTGGACAGAGGACAGCTTTAGAGGCAGAGCAACATCTCACAGTATGCCTGGTTTTGTTTCATTTGACATGAGCAATCATATTATGGTACCAATGCAAGACTAATTCAAATCTACACAGCTGGATAGGATCAGGCTAAGCTGGTACATGCAAGGACAGAGGATGTACAGTATTTCCTGCCTTAAAATTCTTGTTTTGATATCGGGCCTCTACCAAGCATGGTTTTGACAGCACATTCATTATTATTGTGATGACAAGTACAGTGTGAGAAATCTAGATCTATGTATCTCATGGGGCTGCCATGAATGATATAGTGGCAAAGACAATGGCCTTAAAATTATAAAGGGACTGAATGGCAGAGTGCCAGAACCTGCTAACTGAGGACGAGGTTACACATTGACTGTGTTTCTGTTCGAAAGCAAAGCAGGTCTCTTTTAGCAACTGTACTTTCTTTTCACAATTAAAGTGCCTGCTGGGCTGCTGGTGGAGGTCAAGTTGGCAACAATACCAAGCCTACCTTTTTTCGGAAATGTGACTTTTTGTTTCATCACCACTAAGATCAAGATAGTGTTCTAATTGTAGACGCTGAAAGAAACAGACAGGAAGCCGGTGGCAGGATGTGGTGTTTTTATCCACTTTCTCATTGTCCAATTCATACCTGAATTTTTATCTGAGAATGAGTTCTGCATTTAGAAACATTGTTGAAACATCGCAGAAAATGAGACAATATCCATTCATGGTTGAAGAAGGGTGAAATGGCCTTTGCTCTCTACAGAGGAAAAATACTACTTTGTGAATACAACGTCTTTGTGAATTACATATGCACAGATCTTGAAAATCGTCGTTCTGCTGCTCATCTAGTTGTTTCCCTCATGTGTATAGAGTTGACCTGTATCTTACATGTGACCCCGGCTGCAATCCTAACCCCCACTTTGGCTGATCTAAGCCCTGGCATAAGTCCTGTGCTGACCTGGGGTTATCATCAGTGCTGCTTTTACGTATAAGCTAAACAATCTATAGTTCAGGGCCCACTCTCTTGGGGCCCTAAAAAAATTTAAAGGAAAAAAATTGGATATACATTTCCAAAATATAAGACAAAAACAAATAAAATAAAACCTACATACAGCAACAGTGTTTTGTGTTGTATATGCTGCTATGATTTAAGTAATGGGCCCCACCTGTAGTCTGTTCCCTAAACTATCACTGGTTTGTTCATAAAAGGCCACATAAAAGGCTGGTTTGTTCATAAAGGGCCACATTACCTTCAGTAGCTTAAGGCCTCATCAAACCAAAATCTGTCCCTGGGTATCACAAAGGTGCCATAAAATACTTCTGCACCACTCCTGGGGGAGGGTTGGGCCAATGCACAGACATGTGCTTGCCTCCCTACATTGGCAAGCATATTATGGGAAGACTAATGAGTCATGCTGGCTTAAGTTAGAAATGCACTCTAATTTGCCCACATTCATTTATTTTCTTAGTTTCTATCTCATTTTTCTCTGCAGAGGGCACCCAAGGTGGCTAGTATAATATACAAGTATACAGATGCCCCCTAAATATAATTACAACAATAGTTGAATTAGAGCAGGTTGACAATAGTTGAATTACACCTACCATTCCACTTTTAATTTTACCCCAGAGAAAGAACGTGGGAGAATAAAGCTGATGTTCTTTCAGTCATCACATTTGCTGTGCTCCTTTCTTACCATAGTTATTGTTTATATGTATTTGGTGGCTTTATGGGAATTTCAACTACACAGGTGTTTCCTAATTAAATGCAATTTATTTATATGCAATTTTCTCTTAAAGCGAATTAGGTTGACTCTTTAAATAATGTATCTTAGTAAGACTCTGGTGATGGAAGTGGTTAAGACACTGTGCCTGTTAACCAGCAGACCAGGGTTCAAAACCTGGGTCCCCACAAAATGAGGATTTCCTGCTACAGGCAGGGGTTTGTGCCAGGTTTTCATATAACCTGGAATTAGATTTTAGGGAATAAGTTGTTAACAATCACATTCCAGAGCCTTAACAAGGTGCACCTGGACTGGAGTGAAACTACCCTACATGTGAAACTGCAGTAGGCTGTTAAGCTCTTAACTCGCTGCAGCTGAATTTGGGTGTAACTCAGACTCAGAGGGGTACATAAGAAGGGGCATTCTGGAGCCTCAGTGTGGGTTAGAGAAGGAGCATTGGAGAAATTATGGATTGATTGATACGGAAATAGCAGAGGCTCAACGAGCACCTGTCGGAGATGCTCTAGGGGGAATTCCTGCTGCAGGCAGGGGATTGGACTAGATGACCTACTAGGTCCCTTCCAACTCTATGATTCTATGATTCTATGACTATATTAGACTGACTTGACACTGTTTGACTTCTGTATGTATGATCCTGGACTGAACTTTGACTATGTGTATTGCCTAATCCTCTGAATACAGTTGCTAGATCTCAAGTACTTTGTTGTCTGTTTTCTTTACTGATTACATTGTTCAGGACTTGATCAGTATAACTTCCGCTGTGCCAGGGACAAATCTACCCTTCCTACCCAACCTGCTCTGGCAGGTTGGACTAGATGATCCACTGGGTCCCTTCCAACTCTATGATTCTAAGTAGCTATCAGTGGCTTAGAAATAGTCTTCTTGTTATGGCAACCAGGCAGGCAATTAATCTTCAATTCTGAGTCTAGTAAGGATCAGGTTTCAAGCATAGAGACAGACCCCTCCCTTCCAAAGGATTCAGTCAGACTGATAATCTGCTCCTATTTGCAACTGAATAAAGAAGAGAAGAGCCTGAAATGGAGTTGTTTCAAGCCAGGGGACAGGAAACTGATTCATCGCCACCATGACTAATGAATTATAACTTATTGATTCCAAAGTCATGAAGGTATATAATTGCTTTTGTATAACAGAAAAATAGTTATGCACAAAGATTCCAGGAGCCAAACTTGTACACAGTTTTGGCTTTACTCAACCACATCAATAGAGAACCTTCACATAAAATGTGGGCCACCTGTTGCTGTGCACATTCTTAAGGTTACCATAAATCCAACCAATTAAGGCTGCAATCCTAACCTGCAATTAGGCTGGCCTAAGCCCCCAAGCTTTGTGCTGACCTGGGAGTGTCACAAAAGTGCTATAAAGCACTCTAAATGTATATTCCCAAATTTCTTTATGGGACTTGGAACATTAGTCAAATGTCAAATGCGAAATCTGCCTACCAGTGCCCATGAAGAGAAAAAGAACGAATGGTTGAGGTGCAAAAGGAGGGGCAAACAGAGAACTAGTATCTGGAGCAAGAAGTGCTGAAAAGGGGCTGAGTGAAAGTTTGTAGACAGTGTTGAACAAGTTATTTATAGGAGTGTTTTAAAATTATTTTATTATTTTCACAGATCTCATTTTCTGAAATGCATAAAAACTGGTATGTGTTTTCATTCCAAGTTGATATTATACGTTCTCACAGTGCAATTCTAACCCCTGGTTAGCCTGGCATGAGTCTCATGTTGACCTGGAGATGTCACAAAAGTATAATATGACATTTCGGCAAGACTCCTGAGGGGTTAGCCCAATACAGAGATATGTGCTGACCTTCCCATGCCAACACAGCAAGATGGATAATTTAGCACTAGCTAAATTGTTTAGCTAAATTCTTATTAACTTTAGACACTTTAAAAATTTTCTAGGCAGGTGACATAGTGTCAGTCAATGTAGCCATAGTATTACTCGTATTTCTACCTAGAAAAAGTATTCTATTTTAGTTTCTGGAAAACATTTTAAATCAAAATGAATTGTTTTGTGATTTTATGTGTTTTAACTCATAAAAAACCCTCTAGTTAATAATAATGTATACTTTATAAAAATATTCTCTTGTGTAAGAATTTAGTTTTTAAGAGCTCAGTACTTGATCTCTTTCCTCATCTCACTTGATAATCATTCCTTAGCCCAAAGTTTTCAGATTCTTCACCAAGTTTGACTGAGTACATTTTCCCACACTCTTCATATACCAAGTGTCTCTGGTTCTTTCCATCTGATTACTGCTATGTAGTTGCATTCGTATCAGTGCAGTCAAGGGAGAGATGGATTAATATGTCAGCTAAAATTGACAATAGGATGAGTAGTACCCCTGGCTTGAAAGAATCCCTTCTGAGTTTCAAGCTTTCGGAGTGAATCCTTATAGACAGGCAAAGCTTTTTCATTGTTGTTGTTTAAGTACAATTGTGTAATTGCTGCGGCGGTTTGTGTCCTGACATTGGAAATGAAATGATTTTCTGTGGAATGATATTAGTCTTTAATGGAATTGCTACACTGTTTTTAATGAGATGTCGGAATTCTCACATAATACAGTTCTATGTGCGTTCCCACTGTCTTAACATTTTGCAAGCTGCCGAGGGTGAAAAGGACAGACACAGTGAAATATTCGTGAAAGAATCAAAAGATAACTTCTCCTTTTCATATAAGATGGAGGAAGGGTAATGGACAAGCTCGCAACCGATAAGCGTACATTATAGAATTTCCCTATTCTATAGAGAATTCCCCATAGAATATAATCTATATATTTCTATAGAGAATAGGAATTCCTATTCCTCTTCCCCATCTTGTTTGACCCAGAGTTAATACCAGGTGAGAATGAAGCCCTGCCAGGATTAACAGGAAATCTTTTCTCCTTCTTCACTTACACCCTATATTCCCTCTATGAAAAGATGCACTGAGGATACAACTCTAAACAATTTTCAAGCTCCAAATTTTCCAAATTTTTCCCAAATTCCAGGATAAGGGCAATGTAACTCTGAGGTAGGGAAACAATGATTCCCTTACCTTGAGTAGGCCTTTGGGACTCCCCCCACAACTGCCTGCCCCACACTTGTCACTAGCACAGCCATGCCGGTGCTCAAATTTATTTCGGATGTCACCAGTGGTGGGCTTCAGCAGGTTCGCACCTACTCTATTGAACCGATTGTTAACAAGAGATAGGACATATAAAGTTTTTAAATAGCCATTTAAAAGTGGCTGCCAGATGCGCATAGAACCATCACTGGATTGCACCCTGAGGGTGCCGCTGATGCTGAAAGTTCAAGCTAAAAAGATATTTTGAGCACAAATGCACAAATTTTGTGACATCCTGCCCTGAAAAGCACAATACAACTCTTTGGACAACAAATAACCAGGCAACAGAAGACCTAGTATTGATCCTGGTCCTGATCCTGGGCTTGAACAAGTTAATGCTTAACAGCCACTTTGTGCAATAAAGATTATCAGGGATCTAATCTGGAGAAGTCCACTGCAACTCTTGTTTCACCCTAATGCTCACTTGAGTAGCAAGTTTACACTTCAACAATTTTAATACACCTCAGTCTACAATGATATTAAAATGGCTATGCCAAAACCAACACTTCTGCATATCCATAATCTTTGAATATTCCACTCTGAGGGCTGTTCTGTGCAGTGGCATAATTAATGATCATGTAGCCCAGTGGTTCTCAATCTTCCTAATGCTGTGACCCCTTTATAAGTTCCTCACGTTGTGGGGACCCCCAACCATAAAATTATTTTCGTTGCTACTTTATAACTGTAATTTTGCTACTGTTATGAATCGTGATGTAAATATCCGACATGCAGGATGTATTTTCATTGTTACAAATGAAATGTGTATTCTATGCACACATTGAACACAATGGGATTTATTTCAGAGTAGGCATGAATAGGATTGGGCCCTGAGGCTGCAATCCTATCCACATTTACATGGGAGTAAAGGCCCCCCTGACTATAATGGGATTTATTTCCGAGTAGGCATCCATAGAATTGGGCCCTGAGTCTGTCAGTCAGCCCCAGTGCACAAGCAGCTACAGCCAGAATCCTGGCAAGCCTGACCTGATCCCCTGCACCAGGAGTCTTTAGGCGACCCCCAGGAAATCTCTAGGCAACCCCCAAGGGGGTCCCAACCCCCACTTTGAGAAACGCTGATGTAACCCAATGTAAAGCTCAAAATGTTGCCCTGGGAGTGATGTCACAACTGGAAGTGATATCCCAGATTTTAAAAAAAGAAAATTGGAGGAAAACTCGCCTCTCCAGCAGCTCACCCCCCCCCCCCCCATCTGCTCTGCTGCCTCTCCCCAGCTAGTGGCATAGCTAAGGCAACTCTCTGCTATCTGGAGTCAAAGAAGATTTTGTAGCATTTCTCCAAAATCATAAAATCAATTTTAATTATGCAAATAAATTAAAAGTGAGCCCCATATTGGTTATATAAACTATGCTTGGGCAAAGAGCGTTCTATGTGCATGCAGGACACATGGATACATCTTCAGACAGTGCTGGGGATGATCACCGCACCCTAGAGTCACAACCAGCAAGGCAACCTGAGGGGGTCACCTTTACCTTTACTCCCTTCTCTACACTGTAAGCAGTAGTTTTTTGCCTTTTTTCTATCCTTTTCCATATCTTTTTCTATCTGAGTTGGTGTCAGTTCAATAACCAATAACTAATAATCTTTTCCCAATAATCAATTGGCTGTTTCATACATGGTAGCCTTTTCTCTTTCTTCCTCAGTGAGGTCACAGAATCCTCTGTGTCTCTCCTTTGCCTTCATCACTCTTCCTCTTCATAAGAATGTCTCTCTCTCTCTCTCTCTCTCTCTCTCTCTCTCTCTCTCTCTCTCTCTGAGCTACCCGGTAGCCAAAACAAGGATTTCTATACAACCTCTGCCTGTTTCATTGAAAACATATTGAGTTCTGTTATTTCTATTTGATTTTATTGCTTTTCCCCACCTCTAGTAATATACTCAGCCCACCAAATAAACCTTGTTTCAGTTATTGACTTCTGCTGCTTCTTTTAACCCCTTCTGTGGCAATGTGCATTGTGTGTCTTTTATTAGCCAAAGGGCTGTGGTGGCTCAGTGGTTAAAGATGCTATCATGAAAGTCAACAGGTTGTTAGTTTGAGACTTGAATACTGAATGACGGAGTGAGCTCCTTTTACCTGCCCAGCTCCTGCCAATTTGGCATTTTGAAAGCATGAAAATACAAGTCAGTCAGGGATGTCAAAAGCATTTCATATGGTTTGCATTAATGGTGTTTTCTGAGGGCTGGAGTCCAATCATACACCTGTCTACTCAGAAGTAAGTTCCATTATAGTCAGTGGGGCTTACTCCCAGGAACGTGTAGCCTGAGAATCCAAACCTATGCATGTCTACTCAGAAGCAAGTCCCGTTACAGTCAGTGTGGCTAGGATAGCAGCCTGAGATCCCAATCCTAGGCACATCTGCTGAAAAAAA
This sequence comes from Cryptoblepharus egeriae, assembly GCA_030015325.1. Lineage (NCBI taxonomy): Eukaryota > Metazoa > Chordata > Lepidosauria > Squamata > Scincidae > Cryptoblepharus > Cryptoblepharus egeriae. The sequence goes on along the minus strand of JAREYC010000003.1, from coordinate 120,456,344 downwards.
AAGTCCCATTAGAGTCAATGATTTGACAGGCTGCCATTGGACTGAGGATGGCAGGCTGGCTGGCTGGAGGAGGAAGAGGTGGAAGAAGGCTGATGGAAGAGGAGGAGGAGGAGGAGGAAGTTCTTGCAGGCAGAATAAAATGGGCTGGATGTGAAAGAGATAAATAGCTATGGTGGGCCCTAGGGGGTTCGCTCTGGTTCTGGGGGACCTGATCTTCCAATACCAATACTGCTGCCGGCAGCAGCAGGGGGCCCCCAGAACCATGCAGACCAGTTCGGAGCTTTCCCAGCCTCCCAGCTAGGGAGGCTGAGAAGCATCCGCGTGGCACCACTGTGCTCTCCCAACCTCTCCTGGCTGGCCAGGGAGGCTGAGAGGGATCCACGCAGCACCACTATGCTCTCCCAGCCTCTCCTGGCCGGCCAGGGAGGCTGAGAGGGATCCGTGTGGAGAGGACTGCAGCCTCAGAGCCCCATCCTATGCAGGTCTACTCAGAAGTAAGTCTCAGTATAGTCAATGGGACTTACTCCCAGGCCAGTGTGGAGAGGAATGCAGCCTCAGAGCCCCATCCTAGGCAGGTCTATTCTGAAGTAATTCCCAGTATAGTCAATGGGTCTTACTCCCAGGAAAGTGTGGAGAGGACTGCAGCCTCAGAGCCCCATCCTATGCAAGTCTGCTCTGTAGTATGTAATTTTATTTTTTTAATTTTTTAATTTTTAAATTAAAAATCTTCTCGGCCCCGCCCCCTGACCCTGGCCCTGCCCCTGGCCCCACCCACTTCTGGAGAACCGGTACTTGGGCCAGGCTGGGCCCACCACTGATAAATAGGTACAGTAACAGTAAGTAACTGGGGAAGTAACAGTATTCTGTGAACTTTGGAGTTTAGTTGTGCTGGCACATGACCACAGATATGTCTTTGGACAATGTTGGCTCTTTGGCCTAGTAATGGGGATGAGCAACACCTATAGAATTAGTCACGTCTAGCAGGATAACCTTTATAAGCCAAAGGGAAAAATCCCTTAAGTGGGTGGGTGTGAAGGCAAGGGGCTCTGAAGGCAAGGGGAAGGTCACTTCTGCCAACTCTGTAGCAGACGTAAAGAAAAGAAGGGGGATAGGATCCAGTGTGTATCATCACCACAAGATCCATCCCTTCCATGGCTTCAAGGGCTCAGTGTGACATTTTGTGTGCACAAGTTGACAATGAAAATTGTTTGACATTTTACTAGCTTTTGATATTTTAATTGATTATATTGATGTATACATGTATCTTTACTATAGACATATTCACCTCATAGGAAATTTTAAAAAATTAAGGAAAGTAGTTAGAGTCCACCACAGGAGATGAAGAGCCATATAATTATTTTTTCCAATATTCTCTGCTTTCTGTTTTCATGACAAAGTAGTTATGAGTTTATTCAAGACATGTTGCTAATTGAATTTAGCTGAAGTGACTGATTTAGTGAAGTGACTTCTACGTAGGAAATACATCTAACGTTATTCTTAGTGTAACAGTTTTTGTAAGCATTTTGGCATTGAAAACTGCTAAATCACATTACTTTCCTTCTATCTTAAATAAAGGATATATAATACAAGTTCTTATGCAAATACATAATAAGCTATACGTCTGAGAAGTTTATGGGGAGCCTTTTCTTAGGAGTTAATGGTGATCACATCAATCTGAGTCTACAGACATTAAGCTTCTGCAGATGCTTTCAAATTAATGCAAAATTTCATGGAGATATATCCTGTTCATATTTTTAAGAAGCATTGTAAATGGCTTAATTCCTTATTACATTATGGAAAACTCCTTTTTCCAGAAGAATTCTTCATAGGGATTTCAGGATAGTATTAAAATTCACATATCTTTGTGATGTATTTTAATATTTTAATACTTTCTTGCAGATTGTCTCAGTAAAAGGGAGCCAGTGGTGAAATAAAACAATATCGTTCAGGACTGACATCCTTGTTCTTGTTTAAACCATTAAACTTCAATTCTTAACATAAAATTCAGAACAAGGGTAGTGTCTGCCGAATAATTTATTCATCTAAAACTCTATGCATATCTCCTGAACAAAATCTGGGGCTGCAATCTGATGCTCATTTTCCTAGGAGTAAATGGGACTTACAGTAGTGCCTCATATAAAGAGCTTAATTCGTTCCAGAGGCATGCTCTTTAAGTGAAATGCTCTTTAAGTGAAGCAGATTTTTTCATAGGAAATGATGGAAACTCAGACGACTGGATCCACAACCCCCAAATTATTAATATAAAAATATTAACTGGATGTAAAAATGATGACAAAACACTGGAATTGAATTCATTGATTTGAATTGATCCTATAAAGTCTACTTAGGCTGCAATCCTAAACACACTTTCCTGGGAGTAAGCCCTATTCAACACAATGGGGCTTACTTCTGGGTAGTCATGGTTAGGAGGCTGCAATCCAAGACATTTTCCTGGGAGGCTTACCTGGGCTGCTGCTGGAGGTTCAAGGTGGTTGGTGGGGGCACTTGTGGGCAGTTAGAGGCAGCAGTGCTGGCCTGCAGCCCTTAAAAAGAGCCTCAGGGATGCATACCACGCATGCCCATAGCGTGCTTGCTTGTTAAGTGAAGCGGAGCCTGTGATGTGAAGCAAGATTTCTTGGAAATTTTTGCTTGTTATGTGAAACGCTTGTTAAGCAAAGTGCTTGTTAAGCGAAGCACCAGTGTATATTTGAGTAGACAGGCATAGATTTGGGCTATCACTGATCCTGAACTGAAAGTGAAATCAGACAGAAATTACCATGGAACAGCAGAGAGGAAGCACAGGCATACACATAGTCAAAATGATTAGAAATTAAGTTCAAAGCTTTTGCTATTGAAATTGAGTTTTGCTTGTTCTTTCTGAAACCATCAAAACAACCACTAATTAATAAGCTGTCTTTCTTGATGTAAACTGCTTTGTGAAGTTTGTTGTTGTTGTTGAAAAGCACTATATAAATGCAGTTGACTAATTAATATTAATATTATAAGGATGGGGATCATATTAGTTCTGGAGATCATCTAAAGAAGTGATTACTCAACTTTTTAGCACTGAGACACACTTTTTAAAAAAAAATGATGCCCTTTTGAGACCCACCTAGGGTTACCTGACCTCTTTCTATGAAAAAGGAGTTCTAAAAGAAATAAAATTTTATTTACTTAATAAGCAGTGCTTTTTTCAGGGCGAAAAAGGTGCTGGTACTCCAGGATGACCATATGACCAGAAATTTCTGGATTTGTCCTCTAAAGCCAGACACTGGATTTATCCAGACAGTGTTTAGCACCCTGTCCAGGTGTCGTCTAAAAGGGTTTCATTGTTCTCCATTTTTGCTTCATTTTGGAACTTTGCAGTGGTTTGTAGTACCCCATTATGTCATATGTCACTGGAATTGTACAGAACAGCAAAATCCAATGCAAAAATTGGTTTTGAAATATCTCCTTCCTATCAAACGTTATGGCCAAAAAACTAAAAATAAAAAATATGCATTGAGCTCCATGGGAAAATGAAAGTGCCCAGTATCATGGCTTTACACATAAGTAGGCAAATGTGCCATTGTCTGCCGGAAAGGCCAGACTGAGAGGATCAAGAACTTGTTTTCTTTTAGAGGTTTAGGCATCTGGTCACCCTGTGGTACTCGGGTCATCCCCAAAAGTCTAATTATTAATTAGCTGTTGGGGTGGGGCAGATGGACAAAGGTGCCAGTACTGAGTAGCAGTGAGTACCCCCAGAAAAAAGGCCTGATTATAAGTAATAATAACCAGAAAAGACACTCATTTATCTGCCTATATTTACCAAAGCTTGCAAACTAGAGTGCTTTTGGCAAGGCAATTGGTAACTACAGTATCTGATTTTTTAATAGTATTGGGGTTTGAGGTAATTGATTATCTTTCAATCAGCCTTAAAAATCACCCAATAAAATCAGTTTGTGACCCACCAGTGGGTCCTAATCCACAGTTTGGAAACCATTGATCTAAAGTGAAATTTATTGTACAGACCTTTTTATTTTTATTTTTTTTAAGGAGATGACTCTTCAAACAATCTGACAAATTTCCAGGATAGCTACAGACTTTCAATAGTAACATAATTCTCAGAGGGGGTTTTCAGCCCTTAGTTTAAGTGATTGCTCCAGCCTGGCCTATCACACCACATTCCAAATGAGAGGTCAGTTGTTAACGTCTCCAGAAGCCAAAGAAAATGAAAATAACTTCTGAATAGCCAGGAGGAAAAGTTGTACATCTTGTTGATGAGCGCCTTATACACTCAAGCACTAACATAAATGTCATGAACAAAATGGCACGTCTGGCATATCCTGTCCAGGCTGAAATATGTGCTCACCTTCCTGTTTTAGTCTTCAAATGCAATTCCACTGTGGGCTATGTTGTGATGTTGACTTTAAACTTGAATTTCTCTTTGCATCCCCTGGAGAAACCAATACCTGACACTGTCATGACAGTACTTCCTGAATTTCCTGAGTCTATGCTGCAAGAGCCTTCTCTACCTGGATTTCAGTATCTTATCTTCCTTCAGTTGGGTCAAGGGGAGTGAGGTGCTGACATGATAAACGAGGACATATTTAATCCAGATGGTTTACTGACAAAAGCCAGTGAGTGGGACCTTCCTTTGTCATTGAAATTAGAGACGGGAATGCGGGCTAAGTTTGTTAAAAAGTATGTTCTTTCGCCAGCACGGAATTATTCCTAATCCCCTCAAGTGTAATTTGGGGCTTTGTCTAGTCTCCTTCTGAAAAGTTCAAGTGGTGAGACTTCCATCACATCTTAAAAGGGATTATTTTATAGTTTAACAGAGCGCAACATTCGAACATTTTTTCCTTCTTGTCGTCCAAAATTACACCTTCTTAATGTCATCATTGTAAGCCTTTCCCACATCTGGAGAGTCCCTTTCAAAATTCTCACGCTTTCCTTAGATTATATTTGTAAGCCGTTTGCCATAACTCCATCCCGATCACTGTTTGTGAGAAAATAATGTCGTTTATTCTGGACCCAATTCAGGAAACATTCAGCAATGCAGTAGTTCTTACTAGCCTCTGGCTATCCTCTTGAGCACAATTGTATTAACTTTGGAAGACTTTCAATTTGATCTACCAACAAGTATAATATGACTTCTTGAATCCAAACTGGCAGGCAGCCTGATCTATCCCTTCCTGTAGCTGCTATGATGCTCCGCAGGTCTTGCACAATAGCTGCTGTGGCCTTGTGACAGCATGGGAGTCCGAACAGGTCTTCTTTGATTACTTCTGAAGGTTTATCCATAAGAACAATTTCAAAGAGCCATTATGGCCAATGGTTCGACCTTATGTTTGTGATGAATGACTACTGTCACATGCTACGCGACTCTTCATTTAAACATTGTGGAACTTCTGAGCCAAAGTTATGACATGGTTTATGAGCAAGTGTGATATTCAGACTATTTGGCCAGAGAGTGATTAATCTTAGGCACATAATTCCTTACCACAAAACTGAGACTGGAACTTCTGTTCCACTTGCCAATATGTGAACACAGATTATGACTACAATCCAGAGTAACTACGGGAGCACGTAAGAGATATTACGTGCACCCATAGTTACTGCACCACATAGTGAAAACGTATGGGAAATTCATATTGCAATCCAGAGTAAGTTGTTCTTACACCGGAGCAAGGACTCCCCGTAGTTACTCTGGATTGCACCCTAAGGTAAGGTAAAGGTGTCCCATGCTATACTCTGCTAGTCATGACTGACTCTAGGGATCAGTGTTCATCCCTGGTACAAGGCTGAAGAGCCAGCGTTGTCAGAAAATGCCTACATGGCCAACCGCCAAAGCTCACAGAATGCTGTTACATTCCCACCAAATATATTTGCATTTACATCCGAAAGATATTTGTATTTACATCCAGAAACTGCTAGTTGGCAAGAATACAGTAGTACCAAAAGGTTTTTTTTTTTAGGTGGCTGGCACAAAAAACATACAGTATTTCATATCTACCTTTCCCAACAAGGAGAGCCACCAATTACAATTTGTCAGATGCAGTTGAGATGTGAACATGCCCAGGACGATGTGATTAGATACACTAGTCCCTTAGTTCTTTTCAGAAAATCCATTCCGCCTTGGTTGCAGCTGATGCATGTTTGTTTCAACAACCTTAGAACTTTAAAAATCCCATTCACTGGTATCTGCCTCTTTCTTTCTCTCCCTCTGCAATTTGCAGACCGAGAAGGTGCGTGGAGTAGTCCTGCAGCTATTTTCTTTGTTCTGTATGATTGAAAACACAATCTCTTGTTATGTATATTTTCTATCAAGGGAGTGTGTTTTGCAAGCGCCCGCTCAGAATACTTCTGTAGAAGCTACTTCTAAAATAGTGATCCAACTACTTTTTTTTAAGAGACTTTTTTTAAGTTATCAGAAGGCTACACTGTCCATAGAGTTTTCACTTCCCAGCATTTCTTAATGTTCCAAGAAATCATGCTTTTCTAAAGCAAAACAAAACAGAATGTTCATAATGCAGAACTACAACACAGAAGCTGCAGTCCTAAAGACACTTTCCAGGGTCCTACAATCCAGAGTAACTACGGGAGCATGTAAGAGACATTACATGCACCCGTAGTTACTACACCACCTAGTGAAAATCTGTGGGAAATTCAGATTGCAATCCAGACTAAATTGTTCTTACACTGGAGCAAGGACTCCCCGTGGTTATTCTGGATTGTGCCCTAAGACCTGCTGCACATAATGGGGCTTTCTTTTGAGCAGACATGGTGAGAACTGTGTTCTAAGACTAAAAATAATTGTATTTGGAAGACCAAAAAAAATCCAAATATCAAGGAGCTTAATTTTCAAATTATACTCACATACCTATGTACACAATCACTATGATATATATATATATATATATATATATATATATATATATATATATATATATATATATATATATATATATATATATATATATATATATATATATATAAAGTAGTGTTCTATCTGATGTATGCTATGTATGTATTGTTTGATATTTGTGTGTTGGTGTTTGTATGTCTGCAGCCGTTGCCGAAGCCAAATTCCGGGTATGGAGTTCATACTTGGCCAATAAATCTAAACTAATCTAATCTAATACCCATCATTAAACTTCTGTGTTAGTGGATGACTGCTACTTATCAGGTTGGTATGTTATACCTGCTGGTATCAGGTTGCCAAGGGCTTGGAGGTAAAGCTCTTCTCATGGTCCTCTGTGGGACACCACAGGGGATCACAGATAACATCTTTAGTTACCATTGATAATGCACTGAACACTTCAGCTGGTACTAAGTAACTTCTGGTGAATTTCAGAGTCCAATCTGTTCACGTCTTGCTGCCATAATTGTGGGTTACGATATGTCCTCAGGGTGACTATATGACCAGAAATTTCCTGATTTGTCCTCTTTTTCAGTCTCCTGTCCAGGTGTCCTCCAAAAAGGCTTCATTGTCCTCAATTTTGGCTTCATTTTGGAACTTTGCAATGGTGTGCAGTACCCCTTCATGTTATGTCGCTGGATTTGTATTGAAGAGCAAAATCCAATGCAAAAATCAGTTTTGAAATATCCTATCAGAGGTTATGGCCAAAAAACTAAAAATAAAAAATATGCATTGAGCTCTATAGGAAAGTGGAAGTGCCCAATATCACAACTTTACTTGTGAGTAGGCAAATATGCCATTGTCCACCGGAAAGGCCAGGTTGAGAGGAATCCAAGAACTTATCCTCCTTTTGCGGTTTGGGTACCTGATCACCCTGTATGTCCTGGAAAAGTGGGACTATCCTGGTTTTGGGGGTTTACATTCATATACTGGCATGTTTGAAGGGAGTCCTGTCCTGGTTTTGTGAAAGAGAATTATGACAACCCTATATGGGATCCTATTGCAAGGATTTGTCCCAAGGCTATCTGGCATTGGTCAGAGCTAGGGACCTACATCTCTCATCTTAAATGGATAACATCCCCATGCACTAAAATTATATTGATGAAGCCCTATTGTTTCATGACTTGTAAAACAATAAGTATGGGGGAAATGATGGTGCAAGATTCAAGCACATGCTATGGGAAGCATCAGGCTCTGTTTCTTTTGCCTGTTGCTTGCAAAATCATTACATGTGTGGATGCTGTGTGTTCGTTTCTCTTCCTAATCAATGTTATTGATAAAAGTATTATATTCAATTGCCTTTAATTCATAGGTTTGGGCATTGTTTGAACAGTTCCATGTTTCGGATCTTTTTTATACATACACATAAGGCAGGAATTCTTTAGCCTGCGATGCACCAACACTTAATTTTAAACATTGCATTAACACATTCAAGTTTATAGTCCTTTTGTTTGATTCCCTGACCAAGCACTGTTTTTCTCAGCACAGTTTCTGTAAGGATTACATTTTCTCTGAAGAAATGCATGAAGAATTTCTGCCTAGGGCTGGTTTGAGCCAGAAGAGTGACAAATATACTGTAAATGTTTCCTCGTGTAGAATTTGACACAGCAGCTGCATATGATCTTTGCCCCATTGGAGAATGTCTCCTGAGATATTGGCATGCCTGGAAAATCAGCTTTGCTCACTCAAATTACACCCTTTTCTAAACAATCTCAGAACATAAAATGAATTTATGAAAAGATTATTTCAGCAATATTGTTCTCCAAATTGGGGGAAAAATGTGTTGACCATTCAGCCAAATATGAAGGGCCACCCAGATGAACATGTTGTATGAAGAGGGCAGAGCTAGCAAGTCATTGATTTCAGGTGCTCCAACCCTATGCTCTGGAAGACGAAGGCTGCTGTCAATCAGAGTAATTGGCAGTTATTAGCTATTAGCAAAGTATTAGTTATTAGCAAAGTAATAGGCAGCTTAGCTATTGCTTAGCTTCTTGGTGGTGGCACCCCGGCTTTGGAACTCCCTCCCCTTTGAACTGAGAAAAGCTCCCTCAATACAGCGCTTCAGGTGGAGCCTTAAAACCTATTTAAAAAAAAAAACATTTTAAATGGGGCAGAGGTGGGGGGGACAGTTGTTTTTATTGTTTTTACTGTTTTTAACAAATATTTTTAGTCAGCATGTTTTTATTCAATTTAATTGTATTTTAATTATATTTTAAGGTTAATCTTTATTTATGATCTATTTTAATGATGTTTTATTCTCTGATGTCAGCCGCCTTGAGCTCCCCCTTGCAGGGGAAGAAAGGCGGGATATAAATTAATTAAATAAATAAAAATATTGCTAAATCCTTGAACAGGTGAGAAGTCTAAAGAGAAGTTGTCACTAAATGTGAATGACATGGAGGAATGTCCTATTAGTCCCCCTCCATGCTCTCAGTCTATCCCTCTTGCCAGCTTACCTGCTTCTGGACAGGCTGCAACAAGCCAGTAAAAGGCCACCGATGTGGTTGCTTCTTTGCAGTCTTAGTCTGAATTTGCTAACTGGCAGCATGTGCTACCTGTCATCGACATCTGATTTAAAACAGTGGAAAACTGTCCTGCTGCCATAAATTTGGACCACTAAATGCTTTAAGTTGATCTTCACTAATTTGGTAGATCCTGGGTCTACCACTCAACCTCCATGAACTTTTTTGTGTTCACGGAACAATCTCAGACCATTCCCGCATTCATACCACTTTAAACCCATTTTCTGATCACCCCCCAATATTTAGCACTTCCTTGTTTTATTGTTACCAAGTCAAAGTAGACGAACAGCTTCCATGTTTGAGCCTTTGGAGTAAGCTGCCAAAGCTTATTTCGGCTCCACATTGAATAATATTGCTTTTACAGTGATGAAAGATTAAATATATTATGAAATGTTTATTTGAAGGAAAATTAATTCTAGTCTCATTTCGCCAACTGAGGCTTTGGGCAGAATGCCTAGCAGCTAAGGAATTTGTTGAGTGTTTAGTTTGGCAGGTTGGCATGGGCTAGAATGTACAGGCATGTCTGTGTGTGTTTGTGTGTGTGTGTGTGTGTGTGAAATTTTGGCTGTCATTTTATATTCTCAGGCTTGCTCAGGAAGCAAGACTCACCAGGTTTGAAAATGTGCCAGGGTCTGGAACTGGTCAAAAAGTGCTGCCACCTGATTATATTAATGTGACCTGGAAGTGAAGGCAAATTCCAGAGCAGTTGGGCTCAGTCCTTTACTGCCAAAGTAGGACTTGCTGAGTCTGCAGCAACATAGAGCACAGTCCTATCCATGTCTATTCAGAAGTAAGCCTCACTGTTTTCGGTGGGTTTTACTAGCAGGTAAGTGTGTTTAGGATTGTGTTTAGGATTCAGGGGGATGTAGTGTTTGGAAGACTTTTAGCACATAATAATAACCTGATTGCACACTTACCCTGCAATCCAGAGTAACTACGGGAGCACGTAAGAGACATTACGTGTACCCATAGTTACTGCACCACCTAGTGAAAACCTATGGGAAATTCCTATTGCAATCCAGAGCAAATTGTTCTTACACCGGAGCAAGGACTCCCCGTAGTTACTCTGGATTGCACCCATAGTCTTTGCAATGCAGTCTCTGTGTCTGAACAGAGAGGAGTGACAATGTGGTGCTCTTTCCTGCCCCAGAAGCAGGGTCAGGATCCTTCCTCTTACCCTCTGATGTAATATTGGATCTTCCCTATTCTTTCCCTGTCAATTCTTATAAAAACTCTTTAATTACTTTGGTAGTCACATGGAGATTGATGCTAATTTCCTGAGTTTCCAGGCCAATCCTGGTGGTCTAGTGTTGAGGTATACCTGAAGTGCTTTACTGTGGAAAATGGGACAAATGATCCTTTGGTTTGATCTAACAGGGCTTCCCCTGTGTTTGAACAACTACTGTCTGTAAATATATGATAAGCTTCATTTACTATCAGTTCATTCAATGAGATGTACCCTACAATCCAGAGTAACTACGGGAGCACGTAAGAGACATTATGTGCACCCGTAGTTACTGCACCACTTAGTGAAAACCTATGGGAAATTCTTATTGCAATCCAGAGCAAATTGTTCTTACACCAGAGCAAGGACTCCCCGTAGTTACTCTGGATTGCGCCCGTACTCACCACCTTTTCTGAAGACTATCCTCACAAGGTAGCTTTAAAATGGGTCTTGAATTTATTTGATTGTACAGTATTTCTGATATATAGATGATTTGATGTGAGTCAGAGAGACAAGAGGAATACCAGCTCTACATGTTTATTGAGGAACAGGCAGAACTGAACTGAGAAACCTCAAGATTGGGGATGCATATGTGCCGGAAAAACTGGGATGGACCCAGTTTGGGGGGACTGTGTTCACAAGTTTGTCAGGGGATCTTGTCCTGGTTTTGTGGAAGAGAATTATGGCAACCCCACCCAAGATTAATTTCCATTTTTATAACCCTTTGTTACTCCCAGTCACCCTGCAATTGACCATTTCAATCCAGCCTCTCAAAGTCCTGACTTGTGGGCTATTTCACTGGACTAATAGGTTTGGCAGGATTATGAATCTGCTGTTAATTGGAAGGCTATATAACTGGGCCAATAGGCCACAGGGTTTCAATCCTATACATAAACATTATATAGTTATTTTATTATTATTATTTTATCCTTTATTTTGCAGAGTGGGAGGAGGGACTAACCCTACAATCCAGAGTAACTACGGGAGCATGTAAGAGACATTACGTGTACCCGTAGTTACTGCACTACCTAGTGAAAACCTATGGGAAATTCATATTGCAATCCAGAGCAAATTGTTCTTACACTGGAGCAAAGACTCCATGTAGTTACTCTGGATTGCGCCCTAAGTTGCCATGATTATTTTTTTTTCATTGAAAAAAGTGGCATGGAATTTTTAGATAATGCATAAAAACATTACCTCTTGAATTATTGCATGTCACAATGCTGTTAAAACACCAGAGGAGAAAAAAAATTGTGGGGAGAAGGCAAAAATTGAGGGCCCTCTTTTCAATTTTCCTATCTTTATTCTTCTTTCTTTCTTTCTTTCTTTCTTTCTTTCTTTCTTTCTTTCTTTCTTTCTTTCTTTCTTTCTTTCTTGGTTGTTGGCTTTAGCAGAGCATTTTCAAGATATCTGACAGGGATGCAATGTTCTTATGCTCAGTTGGAGTCTATGGTAAGTCCTCACTCTCCCACACACATACATGCATGTGTGTGCATACTCACACACTTGAAAATCTTTACAGTTTCCAGCTCCTTTCCTTTTCCTCATACAAAATGCAACAATTCAAATGATGCTATTTATAGTGGCCACTGCCGTCTCGAGAAGAAGACCCAGGAAGCCTTAGAAAGCCATCCACTAATGAGCAACAGTTGCCATAGCTGCCGACGTTCTTTGGCTGGGCCCCCCAGAAAGCTGTGACCTCTTCATTTCAAAGTCACCGTTCTCTCTCAATTATGAAATGCCTAAGTGAGATCTAAATGTGAAGTCATGCTTATAAATACGATAATTACAGAAGTGTTTCAATTCCTCTCTTAAAGCTAGTTTCCTGAGTGAGTTCTGCTTCTTTGACCAAGGATCAGAATCCAGAATAAAGCTATGCTAATAAATACAACTTGATTCTCAGTTAATTTCACTGAGTTCTTGTGTGTGTGTGGGGGGGGGGATAAGATTGCGGCATTCATTGCAGCAGTAGCATTCAAAGGGGTAACCACATTATGTGCTGCATGGACCTCATCACACCTCTCTCCTCTCATCAGAGGAGCCATTCTGGGCAATAAGAGCAACACAGATATCTCATCCATATTGTTCTTCTTGCCTGGAATGGCTGTGACATCTTCCCCCTCCCCATCACCGAACACTACCATTTCAAGGTAAACTGTCATGCTTTGGACATTGAAGTATCTGGGAGGATATCACCATGTTTTGTTTTTTTCTACACAGGTATATATGATTCAGATCACAGACTGGCTGCATCCTATACAGACATCCCCTGCTTTCTGATGGTTCATTTTCTGATGATCCATTCTTTCAACACCTTTTAATTATACACAAAACTCATTTATTCAACCATGTTCCATTCTTTCAACCTCTCTCTTCTGTTCTAAAGGCCAAAATTACCCTCCTCCATGTTGTAACTCCTGGTCTAATCCTTTTCCCAAAGGAGTTATTAATGAGAATCTATTTGCACAAATCTTTGTATGGCAGCAGGAATTTGCAAGATAAAAGGGAGATTTGCAATCTGCTCGCTAAAAAAGCACTGGAGGCAACATTACTAAACTAAAAAAGATTGGATTTCACTTTTCAACAGTCTTCACTTTTGGACGGTGCTTCGGTCCCTAACCTGTCCTGCTTGTGGGAAAGTGGGAATTATCATTGGGAATGCAGGAGTGACATGGTTAAGGATACTATTCTGTTGGGGCAAAATCTGGTTTTGGACCCTTCTAAGTGCCTGATCTCTGAAGGAAGCAATGATTTTCTGAGCCCATACCTCACAGAGAGGTATTGTAGTAGCAAGTGTTCTTGCAATGCAACAGGCAACCCTCACTTAGATGGGGTTGCCATCTTATACATCTGACACCACAGGTAGATCTTTAAACACCCTCTTGGAAATGGAAGTTGGGGCTCCTCCCAATGATTCTCTCCAAGAACCTGTCGTCCATATCCATCTCTCACCTGCTGAGGCCAGAAAGACTCCAGAATTGCCACACAGCAGGTGAAGGAGGTGAATAACAGGATTGATCAGCAGGTGAGAAGAGCTGTAGCTGCCGGGTCTTCTGCTTCAAAGAGTAATTTTGAGTAGAAACAATGCAGTTTCAAAGCTGAAAAAGATGTATAGATTGGCAAATCAAATGCTGATATGGTCGTCTTTTCCTCCCCTTTTTCTGTAGCTAAGACTACTTCTGCTGCCTTGCCTTCTCTAACTCAAGAAAGTTTTACCCTTAGAAGCACTATACAGTATTGATCCCTCCCCTGTCTTTGGCCAGAGTTTGTCATACTCACAGGTATATATCTAGGGTTGCCATAATTCTCTTCCCCAAAATTGGGATAGGACCTCTATTCCATTTGGCAGTATGTGAACACATTCCCCCAAAATTGGGATTGCCTCTGTTTTTGACACATGTCAGTCCTATATATATTACTTATGCATAGCATAATCTCATTCATCTTAAAGCATCACCATAGTTTGGTGACTTAAATATGCTTTACTCAATGCAATTGACTCCCCATTGGGCTGGTTTGAATTATACCATTTGAGCTGGGGCATCTTCAATGCTTGGGGTGTCCAAACCCCAGCCCAAGGGTCAGATGTGGTCCATGGCAAGTCTCTATGTGGCCTTCCGGAAGACTCCTCCATCTCCTCCAGACGCAAAGGGATTTCTGCTCCCTTCACCTCCAGAGGGTATTTTGAGGGCTGAGAAGGCTGCACATAGACCCTCTTGCAGCAGTAGCGTTCAAAGGGGTTAGCCATGTTATGTGCTGCTTGGACCTCAGCAGACCTCTCTCCTCTCATCAGATGAGCCATTCTGGGCAATAAGAGCAACACAGACATCTCATCCATGTTGTTCTTGTCGCCGGGAATGGCTGTGACATCTTCCTCCCCCATCCCCGAACATCCCTCTCTCTGCATGTGAATGTCCTTATGAACTGCTTTGAAGATCACCCCTTCTCTCTGTGTTCGTGTTTATGAACTGGTTTAAATTCTTTCATTCATAAGTTTATTTATGTAAATTATTCAAATCTGAAATATAAATCAATTTTTAAGTCTTCCAGCCCCCAACACAGTGTGAGAAAGATGATGTGGCCCTCTTGCCCATAAATTTGGACATCCCTGCTTTAAAGCATACAAAAGAGGTAAGAGATAAGATGTGAGAGCAAGGTTCAGATGAACCAACTACACATTTAGGGGCACAATCCTAACCAACTTTCCAGTCATAGCTGTGCCAGTGGAACATGTGTTGCATCCTGACATTGGGGGTCAGCCATAGAGGCCTCGGGCGCAATCCAGAGTAACTATGGGGAGTCCTTTCTCCGGTGTAAGAACAATTTGCTCTGGATTGCAATATGAATTTCCCATAGGTTTTCATTAGGTGGTGCAGTAACTACGGGTACACGTAATGTCTCTTATGTGCTCCCGTAGTTACTCTGGATTGTAGGGCTCTTCAAGGAAAGGGAATCTTTTTTTTCCCTTACCTTGGAGTTGCATTGCCTTACACTGAAGCTGGAAAATCTGTTAGGATTGTGTCAAAGGAAAACAGAAACTATATGCCAGGAAGATAAACTGGATGTGTTCATCCACATGTGTGCTTTTGACTCAGACAGCAATGTCCAAACTAGCCTATTAATTCTTGGCATTGCTTCTAATATTTGTATAGTTAGAATGGAGGCAAAGACATGGAATCATATTCCAAAAAAGAGAAACCAACAATCCTAATTCTATAAAATATTTTACAGATAAATGAAATCGAGATGCATGTATCTATTGACTATTTTATGTATTTATCATCAAGAAAACATAAGTGAGCATACCACCCAGGAAATATAGCCACAGAATGATTTACTCTAGGCACCAGAAGGCAGTACATGATTTCATTTAATGTATGGTTTGTTCAATGCTACACAGAATTTCTCTCCTTTTTTTCTTGTGTAATTCTCTCTGAAATATAAAAAACTACCTTTCTCCATGTAGAAGTACTGCAAAATGGCAGTTGGGACATTTTCCGGTGCAGATGGCAATTTAATATGGTGTCATTTGCTTTATTGTTTCAGTATTTGTTTTCAAAATTCTCCCTTTGATTATGATGTTTCCATGGGCTTTCAAAGGACAATTGCCCTTCTGTTCTGAATCAACGAAGTTATCATTTTTTGGTATGGCTGAAAATGGTCTCTCAGCTGGATGTTGTTTCCTTGCTCTTAAAACATTGTGGGTTAGAGAATATCCCTTTTGGAGTTCTGAGTGCCATGGAATAAGTTTTTGACATTGTAGATCTTTCTGGAGTGACAGTAAAAACCTATGGCTCAATGAGACCAAGCCATTTGCCACAATGAGCAGGAACTGAAGGCTACATGCCTCACCATGCCCATGCCCTTGCTGTTTCCTTCTAACCATGTAATAGTTCCTAGTGACATATGGCAGTGAAGTGGAAAAAAACTACAATGAATTCTGTGTAAACCATGGTTGAGTTTTTGAAAGTGCTGTTGCACTTAGGTTCTGGATCATAAAACGGTGGCAATGATGTAATGAAATCTCAGCATGTGAGTGGTATTAAGAATTAATCTTGAGTAAATGATCTTGATGGGTTTTTAAAGATTTCAACAAATATAACATTGTTTTCAGTCATGCTGTTATTTCATGTGGACCACAGAAATAGGCTCTGTTGTTGTTTTTTGGTCATTGATGAGGGATGGTAAATTCGTAGAGGTAGTTTGCGGTCCTGAAGAGCTGGTAGGTGAGTCATTCCTACCTATATGGAACGAAACTAATTAACTGGCTCCATCAGAATACAGCAGCAGTATGGAGTTTGCTGGTCCAGAATGCTATTTCTTTGTCATCTGTTATGCATATCCATGATTATTTGCATAAATAATCACAAAAAGACAACTTCTGCCACAAGTGGCTATAGATATTTGCAAACAAGTCTCTATCATTCAGTAATGAAGAATCAAAAATTATTATAGCCCAAACCTATCTGCCTCCCACATTGGTGCAGCCTTGGCAAAAATGAGAATGCTGTATCCAGCAGGCAAGGGTGGTAAATTGTGAAGTTCTAGGCAGGAGTATATTTAAATTCCCTTATATCTTATACCTCCCTTACACCTCCATAAGCCTTCCACATCACATTTAGGTGGCAATCCAATCCACACTTTCCTGGGAGCAAGATCTATTGACTGTAAGGGGACTTTCTTCTAAGATATGCATAGGATTGGGCTTAAGGTATCCTCACACTTGTGCTAGCAATTTCACTGGTGCAAGTCCAAATTGTTAAAGTTATGGGGTGCTGCAGAAAATAGAGATTAGATCCAGCATGCAAAATAGCCACCATATCGATTCTCACCCTTAGTCTCCCCATCCTCTGTTCCTCAATCTTTCTGCCCCATTCCACCCTCCCCTGCCCCATCTACCTCCCCACTATCTTACTTTCCCCAGCAGGCAAATGGGGAACAGCTGGCATAGGCAGGAAGGCTCCGATCTTCCCTCCAGCACTGCAGCATCAGCACACTGAAGAAGGCACCTTACAATTTTTTCAGAACATACGTTCCACCAGCACTCATGGTTCACAGGATTGGGCTGTTAGGAATCAATGGCTAGGAAAAAAATAAAAGAGAACACAGTGCTACTTTAAAGGACATGGCAGACAGGACAGTGGAAGGACAATCGATGCATGGGTTGAGAAACTGGAACTCAGACAGTTCACACGGTGAACACATTTTTCAACCTATTTTTGGGTACTTGTAAATCAGCCCCACGTCATTTCTGAATAAATAAATACAGCACTTTTTGTGTTTTTAAGGATTTCAATGCTCACTCAATACACAGGGAATTTTTTTAAGCTGATCTTTCCCCGTTCCTTCCCCTTCCCCCAAAGAACCTCTTTCAGATCAATACACATTTACTTTTGCCAGTCCATAAATATATTCACCAACTCATACGAGCCTTTAGTTCTTCTTATCCCTTCAATGTATGCCTTGACATTTGAAAAGTCTGCTTGGCAGGTGAAGGAGCAAAGAAAGAAAGATCCTCTGTTATTGTACGGTGTGATTTTGTTCCTTGCTCTGTCTGCCAGACGGCGGAGAAACTAAGCCCTTCTTCAAGTTATGTTCGCTGCTGGAGGATCTCTCGGTGACAATGGACAGCTCAGCAGCCACCGGAGTGATAGGAGAACCATCTGACTCTGATTTGTCTGATGAATCAAGGCCTACAAGCTTTAGATCTGCGGCTGCGGTTGCGGCCAATTTCTCTTCTGCGCTTTCTCTTTATTTCATTATTTCTGACATTCCCGAGATGAAGCTTTGTTATATACCACAAGCCTGTGGCAGTGGACTGGAGAGATAAGAGTTTGCGGAGATAGAGAACACACAAGCTGAGAGAAATGTGTGAAAAATTGAAACGACAGGGTGTGTTGATAGCTCGTGGTTACGGAGCAAGAGTATCTAGGTTAGAAAGGTAGCTTGTTGAAGGGAATGGGGAAAATTAAATGGGCCTGCAGATGGGGGGTGGGAACCTACACTGAATATTCAAACCTCTCAAACCTCTACACTAAATATTAAACCTCTACACTGAATATTTAAACGTACTCGCATAAGGGAAACCAATTCATCTCAGCCATGGTAATGCTTCAGCCAGCCACTCTTAGAATAAACATTTCTTTAAACATCACCATGACCATGATTTTAGCGTTGTTTCTTCACCTTAAATATTAACTCAGATTTAATCTCTGCCATTGGATGCTCTTCTGTTGCATTGAAATGAATATCAGTGAAAATGCGGCGAGGAAGTCATTGGGGGAACGTATTTATGTACTTGTGGACATGGTCCAAATTGTCCAATTTTTCTTTTTCAAAAGCAACCAATTGAAATTCTTGATCCACAGGTTGGTTGAAATGAATGGGGCTACCATTGTCTTGAGCTATTCTCATTCGTTTCAATGTAGCGTTCGCTCAGAAGACAAATCTCAGAAACTGATGGTGGTTGCCTTAAAAAACAAAAAAAGCTGAACATTAAAATCCCAAATTCTTGTCGGCTTCAGTTTTCATTTGCATTAGAGGTAACCTCCTTCCTTCTACCCATCCATTCCCTGGAAGCTGTCCCAGTGCCACATTCGCCTATCAAAAAACAGCAGCACCAAAGAGAGAGAAAGGTTTGGATCTGTTCTGTCTCTTTTCCCTTTGTTCTCATTTTTGTCTTTTTGTCACACCATCCCTCTACCTCATCCTAAGTTGAGGATTGGGATGTTAGTCATGCAATGAGAAAAGATAGCATTTTTATCATATGAAAATGACGTTAAAATTCTGTTCAGTGGAATGGCTTAATTTGATGTTGAATAGAAGCAAGAGTACAAACCTAACAGATCAGTCCTAACTTGTGCTGGAACAGGGAGGGCAGCTGGCCTGCACTGTGTCCAACATAGGGTTTGAGGTGGATCCATTACAACTTGGAGTAAGAGATTTATTTGATCTTATGCCATATCACATGGCAGCTACCTCTATGGGGCTACTTGGATCTAAGCTAGCAAAATCAATGGCACAGTGGTGTATCACCAGGCCACTGGGGGTGGGATTTACAATCTGACCTAAGTGCTGGAGGCTGACCCTACCTTGCATCTCCAGCCTGGTCTGTCCACTGATCCAAACTCTCTGCCACAAAAAACCGCTCTCCTGTCCTACCCTCCTCAACTCCCAGCACTGTCCACTCTTGGCCAGCATGAACTCATGTCTCCAGGCCTGGATTCAGTGTAGGTAGGTCAGCACCTATCCTTATGCTGGTCTCCCCAACTCCCGAGGTGGCACAAATGTGCTTTAAGATTGCATTGCTCTCTATGGGTTTCAGTAATTATCCTATTTTGAGGAGCAAAACTCTTTCCTGCCCCAAGTTTCTACAATTAAAAAAACTTACCAACAAAAGCTAAACCCAGCCTTGACATTACACCTGATCAATGTCAGGTTCAGAATCTACCTGGAAAAAAGAATATGCCCAGGACAAAAAAAATATGCCCAGTTCTATAGAAACAATTGCTGATAGCTTTTCAATTCATAGTATTGTATTTGCCTGCTTATGAACACAGGAATTATATAGCTATAGATAACCTTGGTTAGCCCCCAGCATCAAATATTTTTGATCAAATATAACCTGTGACTGATAATATATGTTCCTGTATAAATTGCTTGGGGCCATCTACTGATGTGGTTATATCAAAATTAAATTATTACTATTATATGTCATCCTGGAACAGCTCTGGTTCTTAGTGTTGCTACCATGCTGGTTGATCATTACACTATCAGCACCCATAGCCATAGTAAAATATATTTTGCTAAGAGCAATTCATGATTAACTATATTGTGTTTCAAATATGTGATAATAAACTATACTGGAGCTTAGAGGCATACTGAGGCAAAATGGCGCCCGTAGCAAGGACTGAAATTTCACCCCTATCAAAATACCTGAAACTCACCTTTTAACTAATGTTACAAGTCAATAATATCACACAATTATAATATCAAATAATATCAAAATACAGGTCAAGCCCTTTCAACTTTTCATTAAACTTTGGTTAGTTTGCACAAACTATTTGCAGTTCCTTTTCCACCCCTTGGGTTATCAACCCTTCCAGAGCCACAACTATTTACTTGACCAAACACATTTTGCTGTTTAAAATGCACACCATACTTTTGTCCAAGGCAGCTTCCATATCAATTCACTAATCTCACCATTAGACTTTGATACTCTTTTCACAATGGTAGCATTTTGTGAAGATGATTATTACTTCATTCTGGAGTCAGATTCCCTGGCACCACCAAGCCCACCCCATTCAGTCTTTTATTGCGGGGAGGAGAGGTGGAATAAGTGAGAATACAGTATATGCCAAATGTTGAAAAGTCAGAGGCAAGAAGGGCAGAACCCCCAAAGTCACCAGACTATATGCTGAAATCCCAACTCATATCAGTCAGAAGAGGAAACAACATTAGCCGATTAAAAAGCCACAGACCATGGAGAATAAAATCTATGGGGAGGGACCTAATTTAAGGTGACCAGATGTCAAAACTGCAGAAGAGGACAAGACATCCCAAAATATAATGCATCCAAGAAAATTGTAAGACAAAAAAAAAGAAGAATATGTTTTCGCTGATATTTTGCCATGTTTCACATTTTTCATGGGTGTCCTAGCTTATCTTCAAGCTAACCTGAAGTTACACATCCACACACATTCACCTTTACCAGGGAGTAGGACTACTGACTATAATGTCAATAGCTGTGGAAGGCTGGGCAGTTGATAGCAAGGTGACCCACCTTTGGTCACACACTATGAAATGCACTGCATGCTCTGGCAGTGTTGCTTCATCACAAAGAATAGTGTTGGGGGGTAGGATTAACAGAGGTAGAAAAGTGTAATCTTGCTCATAGGCCCCTTCATCCTATCTGTTGCTTGCATGCAATTTGCATGTAGTTGTGACTTACTGCTCTTTCTGACTTCTATCCCCTGAATCCTTTTTAGATCTTCTGGATGCCAACCATCATTAAGACACTGTGCCTGGTAACCAGCAGGCCAGGGTTCGAGACCTGGGTCCCCACTAGACGAGGACTTCCTGCTACAGGCAGGGGGTTGGACTAGATGATCCACTGAGTCCCTTCCAACTCTATGATTCTCTGACTTTTATTTTGTGGTGCGTCATGAGCCACACATCAAATATCCAAAGAACATGCAAATTTTGGTACACGTGTGGGTGTTTGTTCATTGGTCACCATGGATGTGCGGTAACAAGTCACCAGCACACTAACTTTCTGACTGCAAAAGTCAATTGGCTGATCTTTCTGTTTTGCATACTGCATAATATCACAAGAGTTGACATGAATAATGCTCACTTATGGAGCTTTCAGAAACTGACATCGCGATTATTATTATCATAATACAATCTCATCAAACGAGTTTCCACTTTTGAATCTGGTTAAACAGATCTGTTGAGACCAATATGAACATCTCCTGTGTCTTTTGTCTGGATGCAACATAGCAGAATTTTTTTGTATTCCATTATTTGGGTGGGGGAAAAGCATTTGTTTTCCTATTATGGGCTCTACCAGGAGTTTAATTTCTTTACATTTGATCTAAGTAGACCGTGTAATAATACAGGCATGAAGCTTAGCTAAAAGATGTAACATTCAGCCAAAATGTGCATATTACAATACAACTAAATTAGTGCAATTTAAGTAATCGTGATGCTCCATCAGAGTATCTGAATATAGACAATAAACATTTGCAATGTATTGTCAACATGAGGCAACAGAAGACAGCTGCAGATGGAGATTTGGGTTTCAGCCCTAAAAACCTTTAGTAACGACTAAATTACAAGAACATATTTTTTAAATAAATATTGGCAGAATTCAGCCATTAAGGGGTCTTCAGATTTTATTACATTATCATGATGCATTCCAGCCAACAATCAATTTCCTTATTTTCTGATAGAACTCGAGGCCAAATTGCAGTTATGTTAAAACACATAATACTTTGGCCTTCATATTGTGTTGTTGTTGTTGTTTTTCTTTTAAAATAGCACCCATATTGGTCCCATTCAGGATGAGAACATGGGTGGAGAATTTTGTAGGCTCTTCATTCAGAACCATGGTGCAGATGGAAAGAATTTAAAATCCTTCTTGATCCTGCTAGAGTCTCTCCATTGCTGCACTTTAAAGCAAAACTTTAAATTGTGCTGCATTGTTGCAATTTAAAGCAAAACACAGCAGGTAAAACTATGGATTGCACTGTTGGAGGCTATGAAAGAGAAAGAAAAATCATATTCTCTTAACCTCCCATATGCTTCCCTCTCCACAATGGGTCTTCTCAGATCTGCCCCAGCTTCATAGCTCCATACCTGCACCAACTCCACAAGTTTGAAGAGAAAAAAGGCTGCAAAAAAAAACCAGACAGGATTCATCTTGTACCATCACCTCCAGATCCACTCCTTCCTGGAGTCTCCCTGGGCCCTTTTTCCCAACTCTGCTGCTTCTTTACCTGGTCTGGCAGGCACGGAAGGAACCAGTTGCAGGAACTGAAGTGGTGCTGAACCTTTTCCTATGTGCAACTGGAGCACAGCATGTTCCATTGACTGCCATTCTGCAATATGTTGCATTGGCATCCTTCAGTCTCAAAAGACCATGGTATCATGCTGAGTGTCCTCTCCAGTGCATGATGGCCTGGATAGATTAATATGGAGGATAAACTGTTATAGACAAGCAGCAAATCCCTCCCTCGCCACGTCACTGAAATAGTCCAATGGAATGGCAGAGCCGATTGTGTCGCAGGAGTTACCAGAATGTGATTGTACACAGTCATGAACTGCTTCTGGGACTCCGTCTCCGGATTTGGCCTCAGGGTTGACTCCTGAAGCCTTTCCCATATATGGGTATAGCCACAAGGCAGTGGAGGTTTGAGGTGGAAGTTTTCCTTCTCCAGACAACCCATGTTCAGTGGGATTTTGGATAGATTTAATCTGGCCCCTCAAACAAAGGCCTGTCTGGCATGGGAGTCCCTGCCAGTAGCTACGCTGATGCCAGCATAGCCCTTTTTATCACTGGAGCACACAATCCCACCACCACAAAAGGTACTGTCCATCGGTGGGCATTCTGCAATAACTGATCTTCTATTGTCACAAATATTCCCCCCCCTCCCAACAGCTCAACCTTGAATGGTTTGGGGCTGTTTAAATATTATATCTATATATCTATATCTATATCTATATCTATATCTATATCTATATCTATATCTATATCTATATCTATATCTATCTATCTATCTATCTATCTATCTATATAATGGCTGTTACAAAAGCACAAACTGCTTCTGCAAATGTAGACCCTTAGTTCTTATTCTATTAAGAAGTTCTATTATTCTATTAGTTCTTATTCTATTAAGAAGTTCATACAGTATTTGCACAACAGGACTTGCAACCATTAGGACGGCCATCCCTTTAAGGATTAGTCTGGAATCTCCAAGACTAAGCAACAATATCCAGGTGACTACTGAAAGCAATTCAAGAGATTTTAACTGGGTCTCTTCATCATATGGACATTATCATGCTTCATTGTGATTTTGATCCCAAACATGCCTGCATCCCTACACACTATTTTTAGGTTAAAAATTAAAAATATATCAGTGGGTCAGGCAGAAATTGGCTAAAACAACTCCCCTGGCTGTCAAGACATATTGTGCTTTTAGGCAAGCATCTAATTTGGTCCTGCATATATTTTAAGACAACTCCCTTGTCTCTGATAAAGGACTTCTGCTTGCAATTTAAATCATATTGCAAACGTATGTGCTTGCTTTGCATCAGTGCAGTCGATATTCATCTCACTAGGCACTTAAAGGCAGCTGCTCTGTTTTGTGCATGTTGGTTCATTGATCAGATTGAATTAAACTTTAAGATCTGGGTATATAATTTACTAAGGAAGGCCTACTTCCACAGGAACATCTAAGGGTGCATGTACTGTAGATGTGACTTATGTCATGTAGATGTAAACTTTACCAGTCATTAAACTGGGAAAACATTTTGGAGAACCAGACCTTAGCACTTATTTCAACCATTTTCAACTCACGGAAGACTGAGAAGGCCTTACAATTGTCAAGGCACACCATCAGTTCTTTTGACAACTGACAAGGCACACCTTAAGAGCTCATATCCCCCAATGGCCCTTCTCATAAGAGACCATCCCAAAAATTTCCACTTCACACCTGTGGACCATTCATGTCATAGCAAACTTATTGAAAATCTTAACATAAGAAGAACCACCAATCAATTAAAATGATGACATCAGTTACATGTAAACACTATGCAGGCAAAATAAAGAACATTAATTTTGACTGCTAGCCCAATGGCAGTTGAACAACCAGTCTATATATCCACTGAAATTTTGTCTTATGGAATGGATATAACATGTAATACAAAGATATAATACAAAGAAAGTTGCTCCAGTACACAATGTATGCAGTAGGAAAATGAGAATTTTACAGTTGCCAAAACAAAACACAACCTTCACTTGCCTGCATTTTACAGTTCACATATGTACAATTCACAACTATACAGTGCACTCAAGTTAATCATAACTTGCACAATAAGCAACCTGACATTTTGAGCATGGCTAGATGATGCTCCCAACTGGCAAGCCAACTACATTTCAAGCCAAGGAGAGTTTGACCATTATTATGTGTGACCAGAAAGATTAAGCAATGAATACATTATTTGACCTCTAGCAACCCAAACCTAGCCAGGTTTACAGACCTGCATCTACAGTGCAGTGCTGAGGAACCTTACCCTTAAGTTAAGGAAATATTAGTTAAGGAGGCCTCCATGCCTTCCTCCCCACCACAGGACACAGTTTGAAAACCTGTAGGCATGGTTTCAACAGGACTAGAAAATTAGTTAGGATTGGGTTGTAAGTGAGCCATCCTGTAGAGCAGGGATAGAACCTCTCTTCACCTAAGCCTGCAGGTTTAATGTGGTCTGAATCCTCATAAAACTGAGAGATATGGGCAGTAAAAATGAAATTGATGATTATTGTAGTTTTATTGTGTGCTTTGTAGATTTAGTATCTACTTTGGTTCAGATACCACTCTTAGACTGGTGCTAGATTGTCCAATACCTTATTGGAAACAGATTCTGTTGCAGGACTGTAGCAGATTTCGGGTTTTCTACAGATTCTGTTGCATGTCACTACTTACCCTGCATGGTTATGGTCCCTTAGCTCATAGCATATAACTCTTGTCTTCTTTTGGCACTTGTTTCCTTGTGTGTTGTGCATATGATACTCCGCAATACATGTTCATATGACACCTGGGACTAAGTGGTTAGGAATGTTTCAATGCCAAAGATCTTGCTGTAAGGAAGTGATTTGGATTAGACAGTCTGTTTTTAATCTTGCCTTCATCGCAAATATAAGGAAAATTCCTAACAACCACACAATTCACTTTTTAAATACCCTACTCACAGACCATGGGCACAATCCTAACCAATTTTGGCCAGCACAACACACCCATCTCCCCGTTCCTGTGGCCTAACCCCTCAGGAGCGGCATAGACGGCACTTTTGCGACACCCCCAAGCCAGCATGGGACTTGTGCCAGCCTAATCAGGGTTTAGGATTGCACTGTCTGTCTGTGTGTATGTAACTCAACGAACACCCCAGCATGAATACTTTCTAGCCGCTAGGAGAAGTATCAAAAAGACGAGCCTTTAAAAAATATAAGTGTTCATTATTAAAAACCTCTGGGAACTTTGGGAAGAAGACAAACACGTCTCATTTAATAGGCTTTTGGGAGCTGATGTATTCATAATAAGAGGATATAAATCTGTTTTCTGGTCCCTTTATTTGATTCATTGGTCCGTTATTACATGGTGCCTCTCTTCTTTCGTCAGCAGCTCAGGAGAACCTTCAGCTGTGACAGATTCACATGGAAATTTTAATTGATTTGGAACCCAGGCTGTTTTAAAATTAAACAATAAGGGGACTCCTTTCTTCTCATGTCTTAATACAAGTGCTGTTTCCTAGGGTTGTACCTCTGCCTTTTTGACCAGACAAATTAGCCATTACATCCTCTTGAACAATTCATTAGCTGCTAATGGCTGCAGTGGCATCTGGTGATGACAGTGAAGCTGATCAAATGCTGCTTTCATGGCTGGTAAACTCATCCAGAAAGCCACTCAGAACATTGTGACCAGTGCTTACATTTTCATGCTCCTTGCAAGAAGCCCTCCAGTGCCTTAATAGAGCAATGATTTTTATGATCTTGCTTCAGAAATAGTATGAATGACATCGATACGTGAACTATTTAATCAGTAACGGAGAACAAATGATGGGAAGAGGAAATGTAAAACTGATACAGAAACATCAGTCTGTTCGACTAGGGCACCAACAGCCTTATTCTTTCTTTACCAACTTAACTTAAAGGCAGCTAAACCAATTTCATTAACACCCAATGCTCTTTAAATCTCAGTTGACTCATGACTTTTAACACCCGCTTTAAAGCTTATTTGCATTGCCAGAGCAGTGTCAATAAGCCAGTCACTGCAATCCTGGGATCATTTGTACTTGAAGTTAATGGGATTACTCAGGTGATTCACAGGCAAAGCTTTCTGGCTCGGAGCTGCCAGATTCATTAAGGGACAGGTTGTTGGAGCATAGAAAAGGACATTCACCATGTCCGATTTGTATGTAATTTGTTCTGTTAAAATATCTGCTGTTCTTGATTTTTTTAATCGAAAAAGTGATACTTCATAACAGGGTAACCAACCTTACTGTCAAGCTGCTTAACTTGCTGTATTCAAATGTTTTGCAGCAATTTTCAAGGCAAAACTTCTAATGGTTGTCTTCCTTTTTTCATCATGTTCCAAAGGGGGAAGAAAACCAGAAAAAATGTTAGTAGTTTCTGAAATTAACTGTATGCATATTCACAAAGTTGCAGAGAGGAAGGGCACAATCCTAACCATGTCTACTCAAAAGTAAGCTCCATTGTGTTCAATGGGTCTTAGGGCGCAATCCAGAGTAACTACAGTGAGTCTTTGCTCCGGTGTAAGAACAATTTGCTCTGGATTGCAATATGAATTTCCCTTAGGTTTTCACTAGGTGGTGCAGTAACTACAGGTACACATAATGTCTCTTACGTGCTCCCATAGTTACTCTGGATTGTAGGGTCTCTCAGTGGTGGGATTCAAATAAATTAACAACAGGTTCTATGTCCTAATAACCTAAATTAACAACAGGTTCTATGTCCCATTAGCAAGTGGTTCTCAGAACCAGGCACTCATTAGCAAAGGGTTCTATAGAACTTGTGAGAATCCCCTGAAGCCCACCACAGGTCTTACTCTCAGGAAAGTGTTTTTAGGATTGCAGCTGTAATCATATAGCAAACAATCAGCTTGTAACGGTGGCATCAGGGTTTTTTTTTAAAAGCTGCTGCACATGACTTGCTTGGTCCATCCAAGCTGAATGTCTATGAGATTGGAGTTCATATAGGTATGTTGTAAAGCTATGAAGCAAGGCAGTTGTTTTCAGTTGAAACAGTCCTAGCATATACAGCAATGGGCAACATTCAGTTCACCATCTTAACACAGGTAATTGTATCACGAAAGTGCAGCCTTAGACTTCTGGAGGGGGAAAACAGATGGAACATTTGCCACTGAGATATATTTACTGCTGACCCCGACATAATATCAGCGTATTTGTCTGACCTTGGTTCAGCTACTTAAACCCACAGGGACTGCAATGCATCTGAAACAGTGCAACCAATGGTAGTGTCCCTCTGGCTAGATCAATACCTGTATTGAACGGGATGCTTTTGTCCTTAAACAACCACACATTTGCTTCTTTGCCTGCTTTGTAGATAAGTTAATAGTTTTTCCCCGGGCCAAAATAAAAAAAAATATTATTTTGTAGACTGGACAGGTCAGAACTGAATCCTGTTCAAATACATTTGGTCTGCAAACAGCTCTATTGGCCACAGAAATGAGCCAAGCAGAAGAATTGACAGCCCTGGTGCCAAGTCAGGAAAATATATATATATATATATATATATATATATATATATATATATATATATATATATATATATATATATAAAATCCTTATTTGATAAATAGGGACCAGAGCTGTGAAACCAAAACAGAAAGGAAAAGATGGCAAATTAAGATTAGACCATGTTAAACATATGCATCCAATCATTGGTCAAAAACAGGGTTTTTGCCAGAATGGAAAGAATCCTGGACTTTCATTTGAAATAGTCTTTGTTTATGAACCCACAGATAACAAAGAGTGGCTGAATTGTTTCCATACTCACCCAGGTGGAAAGCCGATCTCATAATCAAGCCAGCCCTATTGGCGACACAGTCAGTTGAACTCAGCAGCATTATCATAATCTTCCTCTTTTGACTTTGAGCACATGAGAAACACAGTGTAGAAACAGGGCTGACCCTGACCAAAACAAAATTTTGATGCCTGCAGCAAAGATTATGCCTCCAAACGTTGTCACCAAGTTGATGGTGGCACAGTGGTATTCCCAGGATGAGATGTTGGCTCTGACAAAAGATTCAGAGACTCAGTTTTTTTTAAAGTCGAGCTTTAAAAAAATTAGCCTGGTTTTCTAAATACAAACCCCAGTCTAAAAATGCAACTAAGAATATGCTCCCTTGATTTCAGCCAGATTTCATTCATACATATACCTTCATTGTCCAACCCATGGACAACCATGCCAAAATGATTTTAAACTTGTTTAAATAATAAAAAGGAGGTTGGGAAAGAACTTGTGGGAGGGGATGAACAGCATCTGGCTAGTAACTAGATGCCATTTTGAAAAAGACATTCAAGGTAGGCACAATATTGAAAAATTTCCTAAGTGTGAAAATACCTGCAGATAATACAGACACAAACCAATTTATTCTGGATCCAGGTTCATCTCTCCCCTACTCCTTCCAGCAATCAGAATACTAGGAATAGAGAAAGCTGGTTCTTCAGGAGTCCTGTGGTCTACTGATGACATTATTAGACTTTGCCCATAGTACAAATCCAACCACAGTCACAATAATGAGTAGCACTGGGAAATCCTACCCTTCCATTCTCCATCAACAAATTAGGACTAATAGTGGCTTCTTTCACTTGAGAATTGAGTGGTGAGAGCCATACAACTTCCTGAGTAACCTTAAGCCAGTCACAATCACTCAGCCTCATCTATCTTCCAGGGTTGTTGTGACAACATATAGGATGAAGGCGCTGATGGGATTCAAAGAAATTAATAACTAGTTCTATGCCCATCTGGCAGACACTTTTAAATGGCTGTTTTTAATCTTTATATGTCCTATCCCTTGTTAACAACCGGTTCTATAGAGTAGGTGCAAACCTGCTGGAGTCCACCACTGAATGAAGGGTGCTATTTACAATGCCCTGAGCTCCTTGGACAAAAAATTCCTGATGGTGAGGGTGGTTTGGCCGTGAACAGATTGAATCATAGAATCATAGAATTATGGAGTTGGAAGGGACCTAGTAGGTCATCTAGTCCAACCCCCTGCCTGCAGCAGGAAATCCCCCTAGAGAATCCCCAACAGGTGCTCGTCAAGCCTCTGCTTGAAGATCCCCAGTGAGGGAGAGTCCACCACCTCCCTTGGCAATCTGTTCCACTGCCGAACCGCCCGAACCGTCAGGAATTTTTTCCGGATATCCAACCGGAATCTCCTCTCTTGCAGTTTGTACCCATTGGTTCTAGTTCTGCTTTCAGAAGTAGCTATGAACAAATGAGCCTCTTCCTCCCTATGACAGCCCTTCAGGTATCTGAAGAGGGCAATCATGTCTCCTCTCAGCCTCCTCTTCTCCAGGCTGAATATCCCAAGTTCCCCCAACCTTTCCTCACAGGGCTTCCCTTCCATCCCACTGATCATTCTTGTCGCTCTCCTCTGGACTTGCTCCAGTTTGGCTGCATCTTTCTTAAAGTGAACTGAACACAGTACTCAAGGTGAGGTCTGACCAATGCAGAATAAAGAGGAACTAGAACTTCTCATGACTTGGAAGCTACAGTCCTCTTAATGCAGCCTAAAATGGCATTTGCCTTCTTTGCAGACACATCACACTGCTGACTCATGTTCAGCTTGTGATCCACGGCGACTCCAAGATCCCGCTCACATGTTGTGCTGCCAAGCCAAGTATCCCCCATTTTATACCTGTGTTTTGGTTTTTATTGCCTAAGTGCAGAACCTTGCACTTCTCCCCGTTGAAATTCATTCTGTTTGTTACAGCCCAGGATTCCAGTTTATCCAGATCCTCCTGGAGGTTTCTCCTGTCTTCTGATGTGTTTGCTACTCCTCCCAGCTTGGTGTCATCCGCAAATTTGATCAGGCTCCCCTGTATCCCTTCCTCTAAGTCATTAATGAAAATGTTAAAGAGAATCGGGCCCAAGACAGAGCCTTGGGGTACCCCACTTGAAACCGACCTCCAGGTTGACACAGAACCATTTACTAAAACCCTTTGGGTGCGGTCGTCAAGCCAGTTGCGGATCCACCTAACGATTGCCTTGTCTAGCCCATATTTTTCCAACTTCCCAATTAAAATGTCATGGGGGACCTTGTCAAATGCTTTGCTGAAGTCAAGATAAATGACATCCACAGCATTGCCACTGTCCAGTAAGCTCGTAACCCGATCAAAAAAGGAGATCAGATTTGTCTGGCAAGATTTATTCTTGGTAAATCCATGCTGGGTTGTTTTGATCACTGAGTACTTGTCTAGATGTGCACAAATTGTGTTTTATGATTTGCTCTAATATCTTGCCCAGGATTGAAGTCAAACTGACTGGTCTATAATTTCCCGGGTCTTCTTTTTCCCCCTTAAAGATTGGGACTACATTAGCCCTCTTCCAGTCCAGCGGCACTTTTCCACTCCTCAAGGATTTCTCAAAGATGATCGACAGAGGCTCTGCAAGGACATCTGCCAGTTCCTTAAGAACTCGAGGATGCAGCTCATCTGGTCCAAATGACTTGAATTCCAAGGGAATTCCAAGATTGCCAAGGGAGGTGGTGGACTCTCCCTCACTGGGGATCTTCAAGCAGAGGTTCGATGAGAACCTGTCGGAGATGCTCTAGGAGGATTTCCTGATGCAGGCAGGGGATTGGACTAGATGACTTACTAGGTCCCTTCCAACTCTAGGATTCTATGATTCTATGATTCTATGAATAAATAAATGAGAAATGTTCATGCTTCTCAGTGGAAATTTGAACTAGATGACCTTTCCATTGTTTTATATACTCGTGTGTATATATATATAATCAATCTATGCTGTTTTCCCCAAAATCAGAAATTTGAAAGTACTGTAGATTCTTTTCCTAAAGATTGGAAAGTCAGAAGCCCTATAGATTGCTATCCATTTAGGTGTCAGTTCTGGCTGCCAAATGTGTACTATCTGAGTAGAATAGGCATGCCTAGGATTGCTCTGTAAGCCATCTTTTCAGCTAGCACCAAACACCACCCCCAGCACCACAGGTGGGCTGAAGCCGGTTCTCACCCAATCTGTAGAACCGTTGTTAATTTGGGGAGGACGTTAGCGAACCAGTTGTTAAGAGGGGGCTGTCATCTTTGAATTGCATGCAAGTGTGTTTGAATTTCTCTTAAAGGGTCTCTGGATCTGTCTTCCCAGAGGTTCAGCTCCATTCCCTCCTCCCCTTCTGAACCTCCCTCCCCTTCTGAGGGGGGCTCTCTCCCCCCTCCTTCCCCTCCCTAATGGCATTTTTTAATTTTAAAATACAAACAGTTTGTTCCCATTACCATCATTCAGACAGGGCATTGCCATCATCCCACAACAAATCTTTTCCTCTTTTCATCTTTTCATCCCATCCATCTTTCCTGAGAGTAAGCCCACTGACTATAATGGGACTTACTTCTGAGGAGATTGGCAGAGGCTTGCTTGGATCTCTCCCTCCAGTCCTGTTCCTCCAGCCCTGTCTACTTTCCTGAGAGTAAGCCCACTGTCTATAATGGGACTTTCTTCTGAGTAGACATGGTTAGGACTAGGTTCTGAAGCTGCAATCATATCCACACTTACATGGGAGTAAGCCCCATTGACTAGAATGAGACTTACTTCTAAGTAAGCCTGCATAGGATTGGACTGTAAGGCTAAAATCCTGACCACACATTCCTAGGAGTAAGCCCCATTGACTTGAATGGTACTTACTTCTGAGTAGACATGGTTAGGATTGGGCTCAGGCTGCAATCCTATCCACACTGTAGTCCTTTTGCCCACCCCCCCAAGAGATCTCCCCACCCCATCCTGTCCCTCTGAGAAATCTCTCCACATGAGATTGTGGGGAGGCAGTATGGGGGGCACCTGAAGAAATAGCCCCAGTTCCTATTCTCCCCCCTTCAGGATTCCAGTCCACTGCCTACTCTGAAGTAAATTCTATTAAAGTCAGTAGGTTTTACTCCCCTGTGAGGAGTGTAGCCTCAAAGCCCAATCATCTGTCTACTCAGAAGTAAGTTCCATTATAATAGTGAAGCTTACTCCCTGGAAAGAAGCTGGTTTCTAAGAGTTTGTAATCCTATGCCTGACTATTCAAAAGTTAATCCCATTTCAATTTATGAAGCTTACTCCCAGGAAAGTGTGCAGAGGAGTGCAGCATTAGAGCCCAATCCTATTCTCAGCTACTCAGAAGTAAGTCCCATTAGAGTGTGTGGAGCTTACTCTCAGGAAAGTGAATAGGATTGCAACCAAAGGATGGTTACTAAGAGTTCAGTCCTTTGCTTGACTACTGAGAAGTCCTATTATATTCAATGAAGCTTACTTACAGGAAAGTGTGGATAGGACTGTAGCCTTAAGTAGTGGCTTAGAGGCAAACCTCAACCTGCAGAGGGGACACCACAGACTCTGGTCCTAAACTATAGATCAGTGTTTCTCAACCAGTGGTACGAGCACCACCTGTGGAACTTGTGGTGTGTCTGCTGGTACTTAGACACCTGGATGCAAGTGTCATATGTTCTCCCTGAGGCAGCTGGTGGGCTGCTATGTGATTCAGGAAGCTGGACTAGATGGGTCTTTGGTGTGATCCAGTGGAGGCTTTTCTTATGCTTTTATGTTCTTATTTGTGGCACACATTCCCCCTGAGAGCACAACAAGGCATAATGCATAGGAACAAATTACACAGAACCCAGGGGCTTATTACTGATTGATGCCGTCACAAGTGATACAATTTTTTTGTAAACTAAGGGTTAAGATGGCGTGCCCTCCCCGCCCCGCCCCCTGACCCAGCCTGGCCCCGCCCACTTCCAGAGAACCGATTGTTGGGGCAGGCTGGGCCCACCACTGCCCAGCACTTGGACCATTTGCATTAGGTTTGTCCACTCTATCAGCTTTTTGCCTTTGATGGACAACAGCAGAGATAGTAACAGCCACATTGTGTCAGTCTCTGGTCTAGTGAAGAGCACAACACCTTGGATGTAGCTGAGTGGGAAGTACTTCCCTGGTATGGCTGTTGTGGAATAGAGGCTCACTCTGGCCATACTTGAGATAGGCTCCATTCCTAAAGACACTTTCCTGAGTGTAAGACCCACTGAACACAATAGAGCTTATTTTTGAGTAGACATGTTAGGATTGTGCTCTTAGGCCCATATCCTAAAATCAAATTAAGCCCTTTGCTCAGGAGAAGTTAAGGTGACTTTCCATAAGATAACACTTGAGGTTGATGTAACTGCATGGACCCATAACTGGTCTGGATTTTGCCCTTAGACAAAACCACAGCAGTTATGCTTTGGTGATATCAAGACTTGATCCCTTATTTTTTTTTTAAGACTGTGAGCCCTTTAATTATTTGCCCTTTAAATAGCAGGGAGCTGATTATTTCATTTTTGTATGTAATCAAATAATGAATGACTGTAATGCAATCAAAAAAACAGGGAACTCAAAACATTTTGGGAAAGGAAGTTGAGAACAGATCTCATATCTCCTCAGCTGCAGCCAATAGTTATAGTGACATTTAAATACAAACTTCCATTAGTTTGCAGCCATGAGGATTGCTTCAACTAAATTTTTTCCACAAGGTCTGCTCTTTTCATTTCTGATTATGAAGGTTCTAAAAATCTAAAACAATAAAGAGAGACACAACGACAATTCTTGCTAAAATAAGGAATCAGAGGTATTTTCTCACCATGGGAATTTCAATAAAGGGATCACAATCTACTAAGAAGCCCTCTTTGGCATCTCATTGAAATGAATGAGAGTTAAGCAAGACCTTGGTGTATTTTTTTCTGCACCTGGCATTCCATTCATTGGGACATGCAAAGGAAACCACATAAGTGGATTGTGCTTTTGCCTATAAAATTGGAATGGGAAACAAAATATGTCATGCTGGGTTCACAGATGGTTGATAACTCCCATCCCATCCTACCTTTTGGTTGTTGATTCTGTTGGGATTTGGTAATTTATGGTACTTTGTACTTTGACAGACGGCATTTTGTACCCAGTGCATAAGAAGCCATAAATTCAGAATCTTGAAGACTATGACAACAATCCTAACCATGTCTACTCAAAAGTAAGCCCTATTGTGCTCAGTGGGGTCTTACTCCCAGGAAACTGTCTTTAGGATTGCAGCCTATGATTGCTTATCATGATCGAAGCAATGGTAGATGACTGCTCTATGGCGTGTCTTCCCTGATGTTGCCTCTCGGTGCTACATTTTGCCCTAAGGGAACATTTATCTAAATTTCACTGAAATTGATGTATGACTGGGGATGAATGAGGCCAGTTTTGAAAGGTAGGCAAAATTTCTCAATCCTTTTCCAAATGAACCATTGCTAAAAACCTGAGGTGGTATCTGGGGCACCTGACAAATTCAGTAATTTGGATTTTGACCAAATACAGATTTGGCAGCAAACTTTAGAAGATCCTTCCAAAACAAAATTTGGATGAACAAGTATCCCAAGAGTGTCCCCCCCACCAGTGATGGGCATCAAAGAAATTAAGAACCGGTTCTCTGTCCATCTGGCAGCCACTTTTAAATGGCTATTTTTAAACTTTATATGTACTATCTCTTGTTAAGAACCGGTTCTATAGAGTAGGTGCGAACCTGCTGGAGCCCACCACTGCCCCCCACCCACAAAAAGAGAGAAAATATATTCATAGAAACAAGCAAAACACTTTCAAACAGCAATTTTTACAGTATGAGGAGGTTAAGGATTTATTACAAAATGTGACTCATTTTTATTAAACATCTAGATTTCTTCATATGCCTATGAAGATATCGATTTCAGTATATCGGTGCTCTCTGGGATTGTATTTTTGTCCCTTGAATACCCTGGAAAAGAAGATATGAACTATGAGAATTGTTAAACCGACAAAAAAAAGTCTCTCGGTGTTTTCTTTTGAGGGTAAAGGTAATTTGTTAAGAAACTTCCTTGACAGGATGATGAAGCATAGTTCTTTTGTTTGTTCCCACAGTGCCTAGCTAGGAGAGTCAAACAAAAGCTAGGCTTGCTGTAACACATTGACTGACAATTAGATTTTTAAAACCTAGGAAATAGGATCTCATAATGGGACCTAATGGGATTCTGAAGCAAAGTCTACTGCTCTCAGGTATCATCAGGTAGTGAAATTAAAAGAAAAGCATAGCAATTCAATTATTGCCAAAATAGGCTCTTAACGGCTGCTGTCACAAATGGAGGTTTCTTTGGCTCCCTGACAAAACTGCACATTTTTGGGTTTCCTGTACTATTAGAGATGATTATGCCTCATAAAATTAATAAATGTGTATCACATTTTTGGCATGCTTCACGCACAAAACCCTTCAGAGAATTATTTTTGGTGCTTCATCGGAAAAAAAATGTAGGATAATGAAATTAAAACTCTGAACAGAAAATAATAATGTTGCTTGAAACAACATTGTGCTATCCAACCTGGGCATAACAAGTAATTGAGGAACTCATACTGTTCTTTTAACTATCATGACCAAAATCTGTTGGACTCAGTGATTTTAATACCAGTGTTTCTGCTACACTTGGTGCCAATTGGCTTTAATAAAATTCATGATTTTCTGTAGAAGCTCATCTGAATGGAGACACTCTGGCACAATTCCTAGTCCTCTTTAATGGAGGTTGTGTTGGAAAACTTCCTGCTAGGTTGTGTGTTATCTTTAAAGCCAGATGTTATCTGGGTGTTTAACGGGTTTTAGTACAATCCTATGTTTGCCTACTTAAGTCCCATTCAATTCAATGGACCTTACTCCCAGATAAGTGTGTATATGATTATAATCTTTGACATATAAAGTTCATGGGTGTGGGGCTATGGGTGGTGCAAGTGGTTAAGACACTGTGCCTGTTAACCAGCAGGCCAGGGTTTGAGACTCGGGTCAGCCCCACAAGACAGGGTGAGCTCCTGTCCTTAGCCCAGCTCTGAGACACCAGCTGGATCCAATAGTATTGGCTCTGCCTTTCCATTGGACCAATTCAGTGGTGTGGAGAGGGGGGATTTGGGTAACAGCCTATCCTCCATAACAATCTAACCCAGGCTTTCATGCTTCGCATGCAGCATATGCAGCGCCGAGCACAATATCATAGTCTTTCAAGACTAACGGAGGCCTGCATAAAGTTCATAAGACCAGAATGAACAAATGACAATTGAACTTCATTTGATAGATGCCCACAATTTTGCAAACCATTTACTATATTAAATAATTGTACTTTTAAAAAAGATGTTCAGGGAGTTTTATGGCTGAAGTGAACTAAATTGTTTATTCTTTTGAGGGCAATTACATGAAAATGGTCTTTTTATTTAAGTGCTGCATAACTGTTATGGTATATTTACTTTAACAATGAGCTATGAATAGAATAATGGAATTAAAAACTGCTGAGCTTTATGGTTCCCTCTGTGTACCATTGTGTGTACCTTAACAGCTGAGAACATGACTGTATTTTAATGTATTTTGTAACATACTTGGATCATATTCTAATTTACTCATTTAGTTTGCTAAAAAATTTCTTCTTGTCGTTGCAGGTTATTCAGAATTTCTGATGCCAAAAAAGCCACCTGCCACTTCATAACATGCTCATTTTGATTTGCAGCAAAAGAAAGATTCAGAGTACATGGAAAAAGTCATCTGAATTAAATATGGCACTCTCAAACAGGCTTTGACTCGCTCTATGGAGAGATGTGCTATCAGTCTGATATCCTGCTTTTCAAGCCAAATGTTTGTATGTATGTGTGTGTGGGGATAATCAAATCTGTATCCTGATACTATGACTCCAGAAGCCTATCCCAGATGCTCCATCAGTTTACAGTGCCAAACCACTCATAGTCTTAGGATCTGTGCCTTGACCTCTTTCATGTAATGCACCCGTGGCACAGAATGATAACACACCCCTTTGCTGATTCATAAAAAAATTAAAAAGCCAGATTTTTTTGCCTTGAATAGGTGCTGGAACCTTTTTCTGAAAATGTTGGGATCATCTCAATGCTTTCCCTTACTTATTGGTAAGAATAAGCTAGCATCCACTAGAACAAGGGTGGCCAAACTATGGCTCTCAAGTCACATGTGCCTCTTGACATATGATGTGCAGCACTGAGAAATATGTTGGCTAAGTTCCTTTTTGTGTCACAATTAATATAAAAATTAAATAAGAAATGTTCAAGCTTCATAATTATTTACTGGATATGAACATGCAAGTCCTGGATTAAAGCATAAATTTCAATGTCATGGTAAAGAAGGCTGAACTTTCCTGGGAGTAAAAATCATTGAACTACTGAGAAGTCATGCATAAGATTGTGCTAGAAATATACCGTATTAAAGACTTAAATGCTTCTTAAATACTGTGGCTCTCAAACATCTCTCTTGTTGCTTTCAAACATCTGAGTTTATCATATGTCGCTCCAATGTTAAGCCAGTTTGGCAACCCTTGCTGTAGGAAGTCTGGATTGCCACTGTGGCCAAAACTTTTGCAATATGTACAAGTTTCTGCAGTACTTGAAATTCCATATTCGCTTGCAACAACACAAACCAATGTTCAGCATATTCAAAAACCTGTTGTGAACAATAACCAAATGAAGTTGTTAAAAATCCAAGTCAACATAAACTGTGACCTCTGATATGCCATCAAGAAAGAAGCGGCTTGGACCTCTTCATGAATGGACCTTTGGAGAAAGGATCACTTCTTGCTCTTACATGGATGACCTCCCTATCCATGCATGCCGACAGCTCTATTACTAATGCAAGTGAAGTGCAGTCTCGGTAGCCCTTAATGCACTGTCTGAGCCAAATTTTCTGTGCAAATGATGGATCTTTTCTCTATGATCCCTTCCCACGTTTTTCAGCCTTTCCAAAATGTGCAGCCGCAGTGATTTCAAAGAGAATACTTTTGCATTGCTCGTCATGAATAATGGAATCAGAATCAGGCCCCTGAGCATTGAGCAATATGCAAAGTCCTTGCTCCAACTGATAAAAATGGGCTTAAGGTAGTAATGAGGAGTTAAGTGTTAATGTGTCCTCATTAACACAATGTGAATTAACTTTAATGGAGTGCAGCAAGAAGTCATGGATAATGTGCCTCCCGATGGCTATGGCTGAATTCTCTGGCAAGACGTGATTGCTGTTTCTAGTGACTGGGTCATCCCATGGCAACTCTCAAGAGCTGGCACATATCCCAGTTTAAACATATCTGAAGACAAGAAACCTTGTGTGCTGTGTTGATAGATGAAACTAAGCCCAGTGTCCTGTGTTATGCTTCTTCCTATCTGGGAGTAACACACCAAGATGCGCCCAACTTGCTAATCAGGGCAGATGCGCACGACCACCCCAGCCATTGAAGCTGTCCCTTCCATCAGATTATTGCAGTTCCTTACATACTACTGACAAAGTCGTCCAAATCATTAGTTGTGGGCAGAACCTGCATGTTAAAAGCCATTAGGCAACTCACAGCCAGAGAAAGAAACAGTGACGTTAGCTAGGCAAGAGGCATTTACTCAGTGGCAGAGCATCTGCTTTCCAAGGATAGCAGAAAAATATGTAGGATTTACAAGTGCTACTGTGCCTGTTAACCAGCAGGCCAGGGTTCGATTCCCGGGTTGGCCCCACAAGACAGGGTGAGCTCCTGTCCTCAGCCCAGCTCTGCGACGCCAGCTGGATCCAATCGTATTGGCTCTGCCTTTCCATTGGACTAATTCAGTGGCGTGGAGAGGGGGGATTTGCTGCTTGGGTAACAGCCTATCCTCCATAACACTCTAACCCAGGCTTTCGTGCTTTGCATGCAGCGTATGCAGCGCTGAGCACGATATCATAGTCTTTCAAGACCGACAGAGGCCTGCTTTTTATACCGCCCTTCCTCCAAGTTCCTTCCTTTCCTCTTTTTCTCCATCATGTAAGGTAGGTGAGGCTAAGAGATGGTGACTGGAACAAGGTAACTGGCAGTGCAATCCTAATCCCTGGTTCAGCCAACACATTTCCCCTACTGGCATGGCAGTGACATACTCTGTGTCTCCTGGGAGGTTTAATCCCGGGATTGGGATTATTACCATTTTGGGAATAGTGTTATGGGTAAATTGTGCTGGCCTAAATTGGATAGGATTGGTTAGTACTCTTTGGTTAGTACTACAATGGTTAGGATTGCTTAGTACCCGTAAGGTCTAAC
Organism: Cryptoblepharus egeriae; assembly: GCA_030015325.1. Lineage (NCBI taxonomy): Eukaryota > Metazoa > Chordata > Lepidosauria > Squamata > Scincidae > Cryptoblepharus > Cryptoblepharus egeriae. Next base: position 120,416,578 of record JAREYC010000003.1, on the reverse strand, counting down.
TCCCAAACAAGTATACCATCCTTGCTTTTGAGTTCTCAGAACATTTCAAATACATTATTTTGGTAGCTGCTCAACATTTCACCATCTTTAGTGACACCGTCTCAGATTTTAGGGTTGGAGAAACTTTTCTGTTTGATTTCTGGATAGCTACGTGGTCCCACCCAATCACGGCAGTAGGTGCTGAGCTTGGCTACCCAGTCTTCTGGCTCCAGTCTGAGGCAGTTTCATAGATCTGCATTAATAGTTTCATTGAAACAGTTTTCAGTAACTGTTGAGCCAATCATATCATAAAGCAATCAAAAAGCAATCATATCATAAAGCAACTATTGGATGTATGTTTGCATTTGTAACCCTACTAGGGTTGTCATAGGTCCCAAAAACAGAAACAATCCAGATTTGGGGGGATTGTGTTCACACACTGGCAAATGGGACAGCAAAATTGGTCCTGTGCCAATTTTGTGGAAGAGAATTATGGCAACCCTAAATCTTACCCCATAGCTGCTCTCCCCCAATTGAGTAGACAATGCTTCTTGTAGCCTCACATGCAAGGAAGGAATTTACTATGAAAGCATATGTCACCATTAATGGGGACAAACTGCTTCAAGAAAGAACTTGGTGCCTGAATTATAGGAGTGGGGGTTCCATTCCCATTGCTTTTGTCTCAGCTTTCATACCTACAGAGAGCCATTTGGGTCAGGAGTGGTGCTTCTGAGTTTTGTTCATGGCCAAATCCTGTGGTGGGATTCAAATAAATTAACAAGTTCTATGTCCTAATAACCTAAATTAACAACAGTTTCTATGTCCCATTAGTAACTGGTTCTCAGAACCAGGTGCTCATTAGCAAAGGGTTCTGTAGAACTTTTGAGAACCCCCTCAAGCCCACCAGTGGGCTTGAGGGCCAATCCTATGTGGAACTAGCATTCTAGTAGCAGCAAATAATAGACTCTGCTGTCTGTAAGAATTCCTTTTCCCTAATAATCTTGATATGTGTACAAGAATTAATAGCCTGTGCTGCAGCAGCTATGACTAAAATTCTCACTGTGATACATCACCAGCTCTTCTTTTTCCAATCTGCAAATGCATTGGATTAACTATCCAACCAAAAACACAGGTATAAAATGGGGGATACTTGGCTTGGCAGCACAACATGTGAGCAGGATCTTGGAGTCGCCGTGGATCACAAGCTGTACATGAGTCAGCAGTGTGATGTGTCTGCAAAGAAGGCAAATGCCATTTTAGGCTGCATTAAGAGGACTGTAGCTTCCAAGTCATGAGAAGTTCTTGTTCCTCTTTATTCTGCATTGGTTAGACCTCACTTTGTTCAGTTCTGCGCACCTCACTTTAAGAAAGATGTGGCCAAACTGGAGCAACTCCAGAGGAGAGCGACAAGGATGATAAGTGGAATGGAAGGGAAGCCATACAAGGAGAAGTTGGGGGAACTTGGGATGTTCAGCCTGGAGAAGAGGAGGCTGAGGTGAGACATGATTGCCCTTTTCAGATACCTGAAGGGCTGTCATAGGGAGGAAGGGGCTCATTTGTTCTTTGCTGCTTCTGAAAGCAGAACTAGAACCAATGGGTACAAACTACAAGAAAGGAGATTCCAGTTGGATATCCAGAAAAAATTCCTGATGGTGAGGGTGGTTCGGCAGTGGAACAGATTGCTGAGGGAGGAGGTGGACTCTCCTTCACTGGGGATCTTCAAGCGGAGGTTCGATGAGCACCTGTAGGAGATGCTCTAGGGGGACTTCCTGCTGCAGGCAGGGGGTTGGACTAGATGACTTACTAGGTCCCTTGCAACTCTAGGATTCTAAGATTCTAGGATTCACTTGGCATCTATAGGGTGATTGAAAAGTAACTCCCTATATTGTAATTTATAAGTATTTTAAAATAAGGTGTTACTTTTCAATCACCCTGTATATGGCGGTGGCTGAAGACCTTTAACACACCAACTTGCCTTGTAGTGGGTGGAATGTTTACCATATGTGCATCATAGTGTTGCTACCAGGGACGTGAGGACGTGTCTTTAAATTAACTCTATTTGTGGATCACATGGTCAGACATTATTGAAATCTGATTATCTTCCTGGAATAGAATGGATAAACAGTGTTGATGATTAGGATGAGAAACAGTTATAATTGGGTCAGTTGTGAGACAGTTAAGGAGAACATTTTCTACATACAAGGTATTAGCAGCAGAATCCTATGTGTGACTACATAGAAGTTTTCCCTACAATCCAGAGTAACTATGGGAAGACATAAGAGTAACTTACTCTGGATTGCTCTATGAATTTCCCATAGGTTTCCCATAAGTGGCACCGTAACTACACTGGTGTAACAGGTCCCGTACATACTCTGAATTATAGCCTAAGTCCCCTTTGGTTCAATAAGACCTTTTCCCAGTGATTCTCAAGCATTATAGCCCGGGACCCTCTACGGAGAATGAAAATCTGTCTGAGACCCGCCATGGAAGTGGTGTCATCAATCTGGGATATCACGATTGGAAGTAGCATCAAAGAGAAAAAGCCATCACATTGATGCCAGAACTATCTATCTACATATTTATATATTTATAAAATATCTATCTACATATTTATATTTATGTATATAAATATACATATTTATATACTGCTTTTCAGCTAAAAAGTTCACAAAGTGGTTTACAAAGAAAATGGAAAAATAATAATAGCTAATTAAAAGCTAACGGGTCCCTGTCCCAAAAGGGCTCACAATCTAAAATGCAAAAAAGAACACCAGCACTTGAACAGACACTGCTGCGGTGTGTAGGGCCAGTTACTCTCCCCCTGCTAAATAAAAGAGGAACACCCACTTGAAAGAGTACCTCTTGCTCAGTTAGCAGAACTCTTCCATGTCTACTCAGAAGTAAGTCCCATTGCATTCATAGACTTACTACCAGGAAAGTATGGATTGCAGCTTTCATGCCCCATTCTAAGATGACAGTGCCCAGTGGCAGATTCCAAGATGGTGTTACCCAGCTTACCGAGACTCCCCTGAAATGGTCCCAAACCCCTTTTGAGAACCACTATGCTAAATTATGCCTTCCCTGTATTAAATCAAGTTTTATCTATCAGCATACAGTTTGACAAAGGTTTGATGTATTTGTTCCTGTGCAATGGGGCTACTTGATCTGCACCTACACATTGCTGGTGCATGTCCAAGATGTTCCATATAGAAGTCCCAGGACTTTTAGGCCTGTAAGGGGAAACAGGATTCAGCGTAGGCTAGCTTCATTCATCCCATCCTTCCTCTAGGTTCTGAACCACCCTCCCCTATAATTATATATACCCTTCCCTTGCCCATTCCACTCTAACCTCTTCAAGATACTTGAGTATCACTGCCCTAGATGCAGTGAATTGAATACAGCTCTTTACTTCCCCTTTCCACCAAAATGCCATCATCTTTACACCTTCAAAAATTGAAAACAGACATATTCGTGGTCTAGGTGTTTGCACGTGCATGGACACAGGGGAGCTAAAAAAAATTATATTGCAGCACAGTAACACTGCAGAGGTGAAATTATGGGCAAGCGCATGGAGTCCCTTTTGCATAATTCCATATAGCACAGCCTCATTTGATGCCTTTCCATGGTCCCTGGCTGCTTGATAAATGAACTCTTACCGGATGCCTTCCCTGACACTCAGGAAAAGAATCTGTGAACCACAGCTGAAGTCATTTAATGTACTCCAGAAAGTCTTATTCTGTGCACTTACTAAAACAGATGGACATACATTATTAATTGTACCTAACCTGCAGTCATGATCAAGGACAGAAAAACTATACTTCCATCAGGAAAGCATACAAACATTATGATTAGTTGAAAACACAGACAAATCTTTAAGATGTCTATATTGAGTGAAACAGTAGATACTTTCATGTCTGGCAATATTGATGAAGGAAACTATTCAGAGGAGAATGGGCCCTACCTACTCAGCAAAATCTATGCTTGCAGCATAAAATTTGCTATATATTATTTAGCCATTGTATGTGTAGGGTATAATTAAATGTGTGACACTATATTCATGAGGTTTTAAAAAAAATTACAGAAATATCATGTAGTGAATTAATATACAGCTGGGGAAGTCTTAAACTGAAGTAAACAAAGGCCCATCATCTATAATATTTCCCATCAGGTCAGCAAGAAATGGTTTAGTTGCAGAGAGAAGCCTCTGCAGCCTTGACAATACTGATCTGATTTGGTGATCTGTTTTGAGGAAGATTTGGTGTAAAGGTGGGCTACGGCCCAGTTCTTTCAAGGGCTATGGTGATCCCATAGAGCAATCCTAACATCTGGCGCAAGTCCCAGCTCAAGTTCTGTGTAAGTCTGGGGGTGTTACTAAAGTGCCACAAGGCATTTGTGTACCACTCCTGGGGGGTTAGGACTGAAAGTATAGTCAAGCACTTGGGGAGATGAGTGAGTTGTACTGGTCTAAATTGGTTAGGATGACCTTCAGTCATACAATCATGAACAATGTACTGGACTGCTTAAAATAAGCACAAAGAGATGGAAAGTCATTTAAGATGTACAATAGTACCTCTCATAACAAGTGCCTCACATAGCAAGTGTTTCACATAACAGGTATAAATTTCCAAGAAATCTTGCTTCACATAACAAGTTCCACTTTACTTAACAAGCAAGCGTGCTATGTAGCCCCAACGCTCTGCGCGGAGGCTCTTTAAAAGGGCTGCCAGCCAGTGCTGCTGCCTCTAACTGCCCCCAACTTGGGGTGCCTCCACCGGCCACCTTGAATCTCCAGCAGCAGCCCAGGTAAGCCTCCCAATAAAGTGTCTTTGACTGCAGCCTCCTAACCATGTCTACCCAGAAGTAAGCCCCATTGTGTTCATTATGTTCAATGGGACTTACTCCCGGGAAAGTGTCTTTAGGATTGCAGTCTAAGTAGACTTCATAGGATCATGCACACTAAATGCATGTTTTGAATTCAATTACAGTGTTTTGTCATCATTTTTACATACAGTTAATATTTTTATATGAATTTTTTAGGGGTTGTGGAACTAATTGTCTGAGTTTCCATTTTTTCCTATGAGAAAATCCGCTTCAATTAAAGAGTGTTTCACTTAAAGCGTATGCCTCCAGAATGAATTAAGCTCTTTATGTGAGGCACCAATGTATGTATCATACGTCAGTGTGATGCCACTAAGTCAAAGCAATTACTAGCGTCGAGCCTGAGGTTGATCTGGGTACAACCCCAAGATGAGCACATGATAAATCTCTCTTTCATGCCTCTACTCCTCACCCCCTCCTCTGGAGAGAATCGAAACATAATACCTAGGTTTGTAGTGGGTGGCCATTACTGTACTCTGGGGCTCATCAAGTGCTTCTGCTAACTTCTCCAAAACAGGTCACAACACAGATCTCATCAGTCCTTTTCAAGGATTGTGCTTCAGGGCATTTTTTAAAATCCATGTCTAGAATATAAAACAGCTACTTGAAAATACTGTTGCCTGGCTCAAGCTTCAAGACAAAACAAAGCATGGCTCATTGCAACATCCACAGTGTTATCAATATTACTAGTCTAAAATTGCATAGTCTAAAATATATTTCATAGATACTGTACAAATACCTCCAAGTGTTGCTTTGCGACATGCTCCCTCCATCTTCCAAATGGCAGGTGTGCTTCTACACTGGAGTGGCTCCCACCATGTTACTAGTTTGTGTTTAGAGGGCGAAATGGGGGAGAATCCCAGTGCTCTGCTGCTGGGGCATGCACATGAGCATCCAAAAGGAGAGGTTGTAAATCATGCTCAGAAAGAGATTGATGATGTTTGCAGAATATTCTCTCTGGGTGCCAAAGTGGTGTTTGTTCCTGAGGCTTAAGAATTATTTTTGGGGGGAAGGTTTTTATCATTAAGGTTGATGATGTGTCTGCAACCCAGAAAATAAAAGAGCAATGCTTGCAACACCAGGGTGATTTGTAGTCTTCTGCATGACAAACAAATTTCATCATCTGTCCCCCTCTGACAGTTATGATTTGTTCCAAAAAATGTTCAAGATGTGTTTGTAACAAAGCTCTAAATTCACTGACTTGAGATTTTCATCTTTCATTATGCCATGTATAGGATATGTAAAGATGGGCTGTGGGTGGCGCAAGTGGTTAAGATGCTGTGCCTGTTAACCAGCAGGCCAGGGTTCGAGACCCGGGTCGGCCCCACAAGACAGGGTGAGCTCCTGTCCTTAGCCCAGCTCTGCGACGCCAGCTGGATCCAATCGTATTGGCTCTGCCTTTCCATTGGACTAATTCAGTGGCGTGGAGAGGGAGGATTTGCTGCTTGGGTAACAGCCTATCCTCCATAACAATCTAACCCAGGCTTTCGTGCTTCACATGCAGCCTATGCAGTGTAGCGCACGATACCATAGACTTTCAAAACTGACATAGGCCTGCTTTTTTTTACGATCTGTAACATTTAGCTGATGAACCTGAGCCTTCTGCTCTTATCTACATAAAGAGGCAAAACACATTGCTGTCTATTTAAAAATGCATCTGTTTAAGAAGTTGATCTGTTCTAAGGCATACGCTTGAAGAGGGTATGCCTAAGAACAGACCCTTAAAAAGGATATGCCTTAGAACATAACCTTAAAGAGGGTATTTCTCAGTGGCATCACGAGGGTTTGTGTCGCCTGGTGCATGAGGCCGGCATATCACTGCCATGATGGACGTTCTCCCAGGCAGTGGGTAGGGCAATACTTTTGGCAGTGGCCAACCCCACTTGTCTTTATGTCACTAATATTTGATAGAATAGAGATATTTCAATGTGGTTTGTTTCATTAAATATGTCATACACATAAAATGATATATAATATGATGCTATTAAGTACCAAGATTTAAAAGGTTTTGGCTAGTAGTGGGGTCACTACTATTCTGGAACAATACTTTCCTGTACAACACAATCATCAGTTTAGAAATTTTGGAGGAACTTGGCATTCAGGAAAGCCATATGGTAACTAAACAGACAGGTAGTGTATATCATTGCAAATGACATATTTATGACTGGATGTGAGAATGTATATATTTATACTTGTTTCTATACAAATTACTTTGACAAAGATTAATGAAGTAAAGAAAAAGCTACTATGAAAAGATGGTCCATAGACACTTCTGCACATTTTATCAGGTTTCAGGATTTCCTTTCACTGATGGGTGGCAGATCCAGGTCAACCCCCTTATAGGGAAGTATCTTTTTCAGCAGACATGACATTAGGCTTTTGATGTCATTACATCCACAAAACAGAACTTTGAAAAAGGAAGATATTTCCTTGGTTGGGATCCAAACTTGGAATCTGGATGTATGCATAGGACTTTCCAGCCATGCTTATAGAAAACATTTTCCTACTCCCAGCCCTAAGAAGCATTGCTAATGAAGGTTGCTGGGGGTCCTGGGCATAGCCCATTCTGGGCAGCCTAGCTGTTCAAAACATCTATGATACTTAAGGGTGCCATGTATTAAGAGACCTGGAGTTAGTATTTGATCCTGTCCTAAAACAATATAAAATAGTCTGAAAGCAGGCCTTCGTCCGTCTTGAAAGACTATGGTATTGTGCTCGGCACTGCATACGCTGCATGCAAAGCACGAAAGCCTGGGTTAGATTGTTATGGAGGATAGGCTGTTACTCAAGCACCAAATCCTCCCTCTCCATACCACTGAATTAGTCCAATGGAAAGGCAGAGCCGATACGATTGGATCCAGCTGGTGTTGCAGAGCTGGGCTAAGGACAGGAGCTCACCCTGTCTTGTGGACCTGGCCTGCTACTTAACAGGCACAGTGTCTTAACCATAAGCCTCATTAAACAAATGGGACTTATTTCCAAATAGAGATGCATAGGATGGTACTGTTAACAATCCTAGTAAGCAGTGCCAACTTAGTACAATACTCACTGGAAGTGAAAGATTAAAGCATGAAGCATAAAGCATAAAGCATTAATTTGACTGCACATTGATGTGACAAGAGAGAGGTAATAGGTAATAGGTAAGAGAGAGGAACACTGGTAATAGGCAGTGTTCCCTCTAAAGTGGACAGCCAAGGGGTGGTACACACGGCTGTTCAGCTCTATGCAATGTGGTGGTCAGCAACCCTGAAGTTTGATGATGAGCTCCTCACTGACTATCCAGAGGTGGCATCATGATTCATCCCCATACCACACATGGATGCCTGAAGTGTCCATGCATTGGTGAAGAATCTTTACAGGGAACACTGGTCATCCAGAGAACCAGAACCAATTTCAAGCACAGGAAGAAGAGAATGAAGAAAGAAATGGTGATGGAAGTGAGCAGAGTGGGATCACTGGTGCTGGTGTGTCCCATATCCAGCCCCCTTTTTGGTTTTGACCTCCTTGCACAGATCAGTGTGGACTCATGCCAGAGCCAAGGTGACCCTTTGTGGTTACTGGGGCTTACCCCGGGGCAAGGAGATAAATGTCTCCTTACCCCTAGAAGACCTCGAGCAGTCAAAAATCCCTGCCAGGGTATTTAGGCAGGATTGGGATTGCAGTCTTGATATTTAACTTCTATCCTGAAAGCATGTTGTGAGAACAATTTGTTAGGGAAATAAACTTTTTCCTTCTCAATTCACATCCTCCATCTGCCTGCACAGACTGCAAAATTATAATCATTGATGATTTGCAACAGAGATGTGAGAAACCTTTCTAAAACAATTGGAAAATGGACAGGCTGGGGTTGGTGCCAATTTGAATATTACTCTGATGCAAAATGTTCTTCTCACTTGCCTAACCGTTTCTAACTTGGATAATGGTCTTAAAGTTATTTTCTTCTCTCAACTCCAGTGGCATTGCTAGGCCCAATGGTACCTGGGGGCCCCAACTTTTTGGCACTCCCTTCAAGAGGGCATGCCAACCCTCCCCCATCCCTAGGAAGAGTGTTATTGGGCAGCCCCAATCTCCTTCCTAAACTTCACTTGGTGGGCTGTGGCATGCAGAGCTTACGTGGTGGAGCAGTGGACGGAGGGGGCCCTAACCCCAAGCTGAGAGCACTCCACCGGGAAGGCTTCTGGGCACCACAATGGCCCACCAGGATCTGCAATTGAGCAGCATGTCCTCAGACATGGAGGAACCATTTGAGGGCACCGATCCAGCCTGCCCACTTCATCCTGATCATGGATGAGATGGGGGCCCTCAGATGGACCGAGCAGCCATGTCACCCACAGACCTAGGTGGCCACAAGGCTGGAAGCCTCTCCAGTGGAACAATTCCCACCTGGAGCCAGGAAGACCTGCCCAACATCTGGTAGATCAATCCCCACTTGTGGTTGGGAAGCCTATACATTGCACGCTTGGGTCAAAGCATCTGTGATAGTTACTCAACCTCTAATTACAGGGTGCATTTGAATGAATAACCATCATGTGTGCCTTTCCATTTCTGCATGCTTGTGCATGGGCTGACATTTTCTGGGTCACTTCCCATTTGGTTTCACAATCACACCACCAGGATTTTGAAGCTCATTGCATTGCTAAGCTTCTTGATGTGCATTTCAATCCTCTCTGTGGTTAAATAATAATTTACTGATCACTGATGGCCTATCTGCTGGCCTAGTTGATACTCATGATTGAAGAGTCAGCAGTGAATCTGATCTGGAATGCAGTGGGATTGGATTGAAACATCTTGCATCTGTTGAAAGAAAGAAAACAAGTTTGAGTGCTTGAAAAGAGAGACAAAAAATGTAAAGCAAATAGAATATCCATTTTGACCCCTGCTTTTGCTGCTTTGTGGGAGGCCAGTAAATGTAGGTCAAAGTGCTAGCGGTGCTTGTGCTAAGTCCATGTCTCTCAACTGTCTCCTGAAATAAATTCCTTACGTGGTCAAATCTGGCTCTGAGTGGATAATGCCACCTACATAGATGATACGTGGACAGATAATACTCTACATCTCCTCTCAGTTCTTATACAATTTCATAAAGCAAAACCCTTATTCTATAAAAATGGAGCAGGGTCCAAGAAGAATAACATGTTCAAGATTTCCTTTAAATAGGTTTGAATATTTCACTGTGATAGAAATAAATAACATTGCTTTTCTTCAATTAAAACCAATCTAATGCAGATGCCTGAAATAACACCACGGACTAATAACTTCTGAGGTCAAGTTTCTTGAGAATGTTTCATTTTATGGCATTGTTTGGCTGCTTATATTTATTAAGCGTAAATCACAAAGAACACATTTCTCTTTAAAAAAAATAAAAAGTTGGAAGTTTGACATTTCTATCAGATGTGGTCAAAAGGTCAACAGTCACTGCCTAAACCAAATAAATTTCTTTTATGAAGTGGTCATATTGGTATAATGGCTGCAATTTTGCATCAGGCTGGTCAGGGGTCACCAGTTTTATTTTGCAGGTTTAAGCAATAAAATAGTTAAAGGTAAGAATCCAATTTATATGTATATGTCTAAAACTAGTGTAGCGTGGGCCGCAGTAAAAGCTGAGGAAAACAGACAGTGTCTTATTTCTTATTTTAGGCTGGAATTCATAAAGCCATTAAATTATATTTTGCTTCATCAAGAAAGAGAGGAAAAAAATTGCTCTCTGAAACAACATTTTAACTTCACAGAAATGTGGCAACCGAACAGGATGACAAGTCAGTGGGTCAAAATCTATCTTCAAAAAAAATCTTCTACCTTCAAAAATGTGGTCCAACATTTTTTAACACAAAGTCCTGCAAAATTCTATATAATGACCAGCGATTTTCAAAAGGACAAAATTTGAAGAGCTCTCCTGCTGATTGTGGGTGAAGTTGACAATATTTAATAGGGAAATTTCACAAAGTGAGAAAACCCTGACATTTTTTAAAATAGGGAAGTTGTGAGCATTCCTCCAGGGGACCTGGAAATACTGAAGTCTTCTGCTCAGGCATTGGCAGGTAGAATTGAGATTAGCACAAATGAGCCTACAAAACTTTGAACCTTCTCCAGTGAACTTATGGCTTGCAAAGGTTCTTTTTTCATTTGAGCCTTTGCATGCTCCTGCCGTCTACCAGGCCTCACAAAAGTTTGGCCTTCTGTGGACATACTTAAGCACTTGCAAATCCATTGAAGACAAATGTATTGAGATACAAGAAAAAAAATAGGAAAGACTTTGAACATGCAGGTGTCTGTGCCATGCTGCAAAGTCACAAGGGCTATCCTTTCTATATATTGTGGATTTGGTGAAGTTACCCTGCAAATTGAACAAACATTTTCAGTGAAAATTCATGTCTTTTTTGTGTAGGGTGTTTGCACATGAGATTCTAAATATCACATTAAATCATACAATATCATTAAGGTTATTAGAACCTCTTTTTATTTAATAAGATAAAAGCCAATTTTTTTTCTAAATGAAACCAACAAGGTCTTTAAATACAATTATATTTAAGCTGTAATAGAAATACTGAGCTGTTTTATGAGGCAATAATTTGGTTCCCGGGTGGATAAACTATAAGGCTGATGGCTGCTTAGAGTATTTCAATAAGAGTGCCAGATTATTCACTTGTAAAACAGCTCGGTGCTCCTCTTATCACTAGGAAGGTACCAGGCTTTAGGAATCAGAGAAACAGATGGAATACCAGCAAGTATAGTAAACACAAGATTCAAATATGAAAGACAGTAGAAGACCTTCAAAGGGCGAAATCCAGAGTAACGACGGGGAGGAGTCCTTGCTCTGGTATAAGAACAACTTACTCTGGATTCCAATATGAATTTCCCATAGGTTTTCATTAGGTGGTGCAGTAACTACATGTGCACGTAAATTCTCTTACATGCTCCCGTAGTTATTCTGGATTTGGGGGTATGTGAATTTCAGAGTAATTGTCCAGATGTTTTTATCACAAGTCTAGTCAATCATGCCGGGAAGTCAAGCATTAGCCCAATCCTTTGCAAGACTCAGAGGTCTCATTATATTTGATGGTGCTTACTCTCAGGAAAGTGTTCTTAGGATTGCAACTTGAATTTCTTAATTGAACTGAAAGTTCTTTAGTACAGTTATTTGAATCTTGAAAGTTCTGTAGCTCACTTATTTGAATCTTGAATTATTGCTACCAACACCACCACTATTATTATCGTTAACAACATTTATGCACTTTTCTGCAATATATAAAAAAGAATTCACAAATAATAGAAATGAAAAAGCTATTCTGATGCTTGGCAATGAAGGGAAGCACAACACTGGAACAGTGAACAGTATTTTACTGTTCCATCTTACCAGTGAACAGTATGCTTACAGGACCAGTAAGCAGTATCTTCAATATGCAAGTCTGAACTCAACATTCAGAACCTGGGAGTAGTAATGTCCTATAGTAGCCTTGGGATTAGCTGTCTACAATTTTTGAGAGCCTGATAGTAATTTCTTGATTCCCACCTGGTTGGCTCTTGATAAGGGAGGTAGTTTGTCTACCCAAGATTGTTTTCTTGGAAGGTAGTGTTTGTTTAGCTCTCTCTCTCTCTCTCTCTCCTTTAAAATTCTGTTCAGCATTTAGGCATGAGCTTCCTGAAAGGTATAGAAGCCACAGCTTTCCCTTAGAAATCTAGCTATTCATCCTGGGACTTTGTGATTAATGGGAGCTATTCAAGTTGATTAAATGCACTTTCAACCAATTTAGGTACAGAGGCAGATGAAAAGTATGGTCTTTTGCTACTAGTATACAAGGTGTGTGGTCTTGGATGAAAATGAATATTTTTCTGGATTTGCAAAATACTACTTGTAATTAGGAGTTTTGCAAACTTTTGCAAAATTTCTTCAAGAGTTCAAGATTTCTTCATGACTTCTATGCAACTGAAGATTGTAATGTGATTTCAAGGCAGACTTTCACAAATGGTTCCATGCGTAATTCATACACCAGCATTGCTGCCACCCAGGGTGCCACACTATACCACAGTACACCTCCCTGTCATCCAGAGTAACATTCAGCACCTGGAAGTGGTCTGATGGTGAGGAAATCACATCATTGCATCTTTGCAAGCATTGCCAAATAACTTCTTTACTCAGTGGGAATGTTGTTAGCACATCCATCACCCACCCGAGTATATCACGGAGGGTGGACTGACTCTCCCTCAGTTTTCTTCACAAGTACACAGACTGTTCCATCTCTCTCCTTTTCCTGTTTTCCCCCTGTGTTTTTGGTAGGACTTCAGAATTGCCCCTCTCTATGGCCAGCAGAAGTAGACTCAAATAGCATAATACGATTCATGTGTGTAGTCTTCACACTTTACCATTTCATGTGCAGTATTAAGTCCCTTCTATTGTGTTATGATTTGGGAAATTACTTTATAAAACATATTGCATAAACAAAGTGTTTTGTTTGAAGATAAAATTCCATAAAATTGTCCATTTCATCACAACTACCAAATAATCATTCCTGCTAAGAACTCCCAGTAGATTATAGCTGGTGAGAAAGATCTTTGATCTTTCATCTCAGTGGACTATTATGATCCTATGTTCCTAAGTATGATCCTAAGTATGTTATAATCCTAAATGGATAAAAGGTGCAATCCAAAACCTCTTTTTGATTGGGTAAGAGAGACCTGCACACAGACATGTACCAGTTTACCCACCGGGCTGCAGGAACTGGGAAAGGACAAAGACTTCTGTTTTGATTGCAGCTGGAACTTTTACTTGTTTTCAGGCATGGGGAGCTCTGCCAGCAATCTGCAGGGCTCCCCATAACCTCTAGACCCTGCCACAACCCTAGGGGATCCTGAAAATAGCCCCCCCCCACATTCCCCTGCAGTGCTGTGGTCCCCCCCAGGGGTGCAATGCTATGAATTCTGCTTTCCCCCTTCCCCACCCCATAAAAAGAGAAAGGGACCATTTCACAAACTGGAAGGTCATAACCCTCAAGTTTTAATGCCACTATCTTAGTGGTCACTCTTCAAAGGATAGGGGCAAAACACTTTGTGCCTCAAAATTAGCAAAATCCACATTTGGGGGCTTAATTTAAAAAAAAAAATGTTATTTAGAATATTTGGACTAATTGATGCATGTCAATAGTGTAACCTACAACTTGACAGAATTACTAGTGTTTAACTTGTAGATCACATCTCCTCTGCTGCATGGTTTCATGTTAATAAGTGCTATAATTATCATTCTCTTTGACTTCATCATACATGGCGCATGATCCCAGAGGCTTGGGACACAAGAGAATTATTTGATTACTGATGGAGCTGTTTTGACCTCATTAGCTGAACAAAGCGTAATGCATTTGAACCACAGACCCCACGGTATAGCAAAATCTCATCTCAGTACTACCAAACCATCTACTCTAAAAAGAAAGGAATCTGTCAGCTCTTTCAAACATGAGAAATTATTTAGAACTACAGGCTCAGTAGTAAACACTGAACAAAGTTGGAAAAGTGAGCGCATGTGCCTTACGGTCAAAGGAAACTATACATATACATCAATGCAAAAAATATGAAAAGGGGTTTTTTGCTCTTTCCTCATGATAAATTCTGTAAGCACATTTTTTAAACAAAATATTATTTTTAAATATAATTGTGCATATTTTAGAAGAGTGAAGTTGCTATAACTGATTTCACTGTCTTTATAGTTTTTTGCATAATAATCCCGATATTATGAGATAACATACTCTACCAGTAGAAACAAGAAGAGTAGGTACATGTTTCCTAGACACCCATAAACAAAACTAGTGCATGGGTTTCCAAAAAATGGCACATGGAGTTACTACTTTTCAAATAAAAATGTTACATAGCAGCTGTTTTCAAAATAGTGGGTCATGACCTACCTACTACAAGAACAAAGAGGGCCATTCCAGCGGCACTGCCTTTGGAATCTGGGGGTTGTGTTCCTACCGGGGGAGCTAGGCTAGGTGAGGGTCCAAAAGGCACAGCCTCTGCAGCCCCCCAAAATGCTCCCACTGAGGAACAGACTACAATTCCAGTTTTCAATTTAAGCTCCTGGGTCCCCACAGTACTACAATTGCTGTGGGGCCATCAGGAACACCCACCCCAGTTTCTGCCCCACCAAGATTTACAGTAATTCTCAAACACCTGGAAAGTTTGCAAACTGATGACATACAGGATTCATAAAGAATACTGATCTTAAATGGAGAGGGAAATATGTATCTCAATATATCTTTCAATATGGCAAACATATACCATAGGAATTTTTTTCATCCTAATGTTCACTACATTCACTTGAAAGGAAGGTTCATTCATTTCACTGGTGGAGAAAAAGGAAGTAGCTGAAAAGAACCTACCCTCTTTTGAAGAAGTTTAAGAAAAATGAAAATACCCTTAAAAACCTTGAAAAACCCTAAAAATGAATTAGGTCATTCCTAAGAATAAAAACAATCCTTTATCGTACCTTTGGGTGTTTCCCTCTTGATTTTGCTGCCATTATTTCAATAAGTGCACTCACTTTGTGCTTTAGGCTTTTATATGCAATCCAAATGTTTAAGTGTCATCTATTTTTGCATTTATTTTTTAAAAAGAGCCAGTTGGTAGATTTGGACCATGGATGTATCGACCCACATCCCACATCTTTTCTACAGATAGTTCTGAAGAGTTTAGCTTCATTTTTTCAGTTAGATGCCTAAGGCTGCAATTCTATATACAATCATTTTCCAGGGGGTAAACCCCACTGAATATCATGAGACTTATTTCTGAGCAGACATGTGTAGGATACATTCTGTAAAGTATTTTGGTCTAATCCAGCATTCTTATAAGTACCTGTTCAGAATTGTCTTTAAATAGCTGTCAGGGAGAAGACTGTATCTCTCAAGAAAGGTACATCTTCGAGGGGTCTTAGGACATCCATAGCAGTAGTATGTCATGAGAGAGGCTAAGGGGGCTGTTTGCTCAGGATACCAGGAGTACTCAATGAAAGGGGATAACAAAGCGCCCTATGCCCCTTCCTCCCACCCCCCGCACCTTCAACTTGGGGGACACTGAACACAGGATGGAAAAGATGTCACTGCCACCACTGCCACGGAAAGTAGTGATTGCAATGAAACCAGAAGTTCTACTTCTGGTTTAAATATGATCACACTTTCACTATTTCCAAACTTCTACAACCTTTCAAAATCTTTGTGGTGTTCTTCAGGGCTCGCCATATTCCCAGTCCCTGGCAACACTTCCGTCAAGGTTAAAATTGCTTCCCTTCACCAGCACGGGTGTGATCCTAAGGATCACATTGCTGCTTTCCCCCTAACTTCACCCATAAAAAGAAACAGGGCACCTTTATGCAAACTTGTGGTTATTTCCCAGTTTGAGTAGCACCCATTTTCCTGCTTTGCAGAACAACCAACCAGATTCATCAGGAGTGTTCCAAAGCAAGGCATGTAGGAAAATAAGATCTTATAGAAGGTTATTTACAAGTAATCTATATTCTAGGGCAGTAATTTTCAACCTTTTTCATTTCATGGTACACTGACAAGGTGCTACAATTATCAAGGTACACCATCAAGGTTTTTAAAAAATCATTGATACGGCACAACCAGTGGTGTGCTCCAGCAGGTTCGCACCTACTCTATAGAACCGGTTGTTAACAAGAGACAGGACATATAAAGTTTAAAAATAGCCATTTAAAAGTGGCTGCCAGATGGGCATAGAACCGGTTGTTAATTTCTTTGAATCCCATCACTGGGCACAACATGCTACTGGGGGGGGGCTCAAAGCCCCCAATTTCCCAACTCATAAATGAATGCCCCCAAGTTCCCACGGCACACCTGAGGACCATCTGCGACACACTGGTAAGCCACAGCACACTGGTTGAAAACTGCTGCTCTAGGAATACCCTTTGCCAGATATACACTCTGCAAGATATATCCTGAAATGTCTATCATTTTAGCATATAATGAAATTCTTACAATTCACCAGATATTTTTATCTCCTCTCCTTCTAACGCATTGTTAAAACTTGACTGTTTAATCTTGTATTTAACACCTTCCCTAGGATGTTGTCTGTTTGATGGGTGACACAAATGTATCCAATTTTACAGACGCTAAATATTGCGCTTTTATTTAATTATTGTTTAAAAAATTATCAAACAAATTTTTTAAATCCTCTTGGATTTGTAATGAGACCAATGTAAAAAAGCAGTAGTTTCAATAATAGGCTGGGCTCATGATCTTGCAGCGTCCCTGAAATTAACAAAAAACCTCTGTTGATCATTTTCTTTCCTTCCTTCCTTCCTTCCTTTCTCTTTCTTTCTTTCTTTCTTTCTTTCTTTCTTTCTTTCTTTCTTTCTTTCTTTATTTATTTATTTATTTATTTATTTATTTAATGCTTTTCTCAGCCAAAGCAAGGCAGCTGACAGCATGAATAAAACACATAAACAATAATATAATATTTAAAAACATCACACCACCCTAAAATTATGGTATTTAAAGGCATGTGCATAACCACCATTCCTGGATCGCTGTTAAGAACTAAACATGAAAATATAGGGCAGATTGAGCTATCAATCCAAAGCCTTATGCACTGGTTTACCACCGGTGGCACATTTGCAAGCCTTACAGTGGGCCCAGAATCAGAACTAGCTAGTATGAGCTTGACCAGATCCAGTGCTGAGCTTTGCTTTATACCTCCCAGTGATTTACTGGAACCACCATGCAACGGAGAGGATCTTGAAGGCATAGGTGGAGGTGGGAGCTGTAGCAGGGTGGGGAAGGTGGGGGAGAAGGAAAGGGCATGGAGGAGGCACGGGGGATAAGGGAGTGGACAGAAGAGGAACACTGGCATATAGAGCCCTGTGTTGGGCATTGCAACCTGTTGTGGGACTCCTTGATTCCATGCCAGCTAAAGAGCTGCCACAGAATCACAAAAGTCCCTTTTCCCCAAGTTGCTTCCCAGTTCACGCAGGATACTGTGTCCACTTTTTGCCCATGCACTGGACAGCTCAGGTTTGGGCTGTGAATCTGACTGTGTCCCTAATTTGACACAGTCTTTCTAGAGTGGGTTAACAGTCCTAAGGTGCAACAATAACTTGTATGTGGCTAAAAGAGGCAGGCAGAGACTTGTGATCTGCCTTCCTGTGGGAGAGGAATAAAGAGGCAGACTCCAAGAAAGGGGATTAAGTGGGCCACAATTTTCTTGAAGGAATACGGCATAAAAACAGGAACCTTACCACATCCAGCATGGACGGGATGACCATATATCATAACAAAAAAGAGGACAAGGCTCCCCAAAATGTAGGACAGTCAAGAAAAATAATGTAGGACAAATAAAAGCTAAAAACATTTCTTGTATATTGCTTTTGTGTGCTTAATTCAAATACTATATTACTTATTATTAAATTTAAAACTATTCCATACAATGTATAACATCAACAGTGCAGCCTGAAGAATGTCCACTCAAAAATAAGTCCTATTATATTCAAATAATTATAAAATATGATATTTTATAGTATTATAAAATAATACTGTAGTTGAGAGGTACAAACAAAACATTGCTCCATCTTATACAGGTATCTCCCACTTACTGACAGTTATAAAGTTTTCTGATGATCTGCTCTTTCAACACCCTTTGGTTATACCCAGAAACCATTCATTTAATACATGTTCTACAATTTCAACCTCTCTCTGCTGTTTCAATGGCTAAAATTGCCCTCCTCCATGTTGACTTGCCTATGACGTGCCTTTAGACTATTTTGGCTTATGTGTGTATGAGGGAGCAATCCTAACCAATTTAATCCAGCAAAACTCATCTGTCATATTTTCATCTGTGGTGTGGGGAGGTCAGCATATGCCTGTGCAATGGCCAATCCCTCACCCCCATAGTGTGGCAGAAATGCTTTACAGCACTTTGTGACACTCCCAGGTCAGCCCAGCAGTTATGCCAGGGCTTTTGCCACCTAACTGGAGCTTAGGATTGCAGCCTGAGAGAGAGAACATGCATGAGCACTTTATCTCCTAGTCTCTTCCCATTCCCAAAGGAGTTAATAAGAAACTATTCACAGAAATCTTTATGTGACAGCAGGAATTTGCAAGATAGAAAGGGTCTTTGCAATTTGCTAACTAAAAGAGCATCAGAAGCAAAATTTGTAGACCAAAAAATAGAACAGGTTCTACTTTTCAACCATTTCCACTTTTCATCATAACTCCAGTCCTTAACCTGTCAGATGAGCAGAGGATGCATATACATCTACATAAATTTTGTGAAACAAAACTCATTTCAGCAAATGTTCTCTAACCCTAAATCCATTAACATTCAATTATATATCATTTGATAATAATAACAAAAATTAATATAAAGGAATCTTTCACACAACTCTGACAAATACTTTAACATCATTTGAAATTCCTGTACATAAAAATTTGAAGTAACTTGTAAATAAAAAATGCCTTTACATTCTAAATTAGAAATTTGGGAAACCATCATTGCTCACTTCCTTTTGTCTTCTTCTCCTTCGCTTCCTCTTTTATCGCTGCTTTATCATTAAGTTTTAATTCATTGCTTGGTTTCAACGCATTACGTGATCGGACGGTGTGACAAATTGCAGAAGTGCCTAAAATTGAAGTGATAATTTGCTGAAATTTGCAAAGTTTACCATCAGAAATGTCAAAAATGCTTAGTTCCAATCAATAAATATCAGTTAGCCTTTTCCCTAACCAGTTCAGTTCAGATGAAAGATGCATTAAAGATGTGTCCTCATGCAGGTGAAATAAATGAATGAACAAACAGATCACGAGAGTTGTGTCTGGGAATGATTGAGTGGAATTATTCCTTCAGACCAAACGGAGGTAAATCACATAAGGATTGTGAAGCCCCCTTGGTATCCTAGCCAGCAATTTTCTCTGTAAGTACTGTCACTAATGCCATTCTTTTTTGCAAGTGTTTGCCATACTAAAAATTCAGAAAATTGGTTGCACGCTCTCCTCCCAAGATGTTTGCAGAAAAACTAGAAACTCTGCTACTTCCTATGATCTGATTGCATTCTCAGACTCAAGTACTGTTGTTATTTATTAGGAGATAGCATTTTCACACATAGCCAGTGTAACAAATCCCATCTACAAATTGTAGGAAAGAGGGGTAATTTGTAATTTCTGATTCTCATAGAATCATAGAGTTGGAAGGGACCCAGTGGATCATCTAGACCCACACCTGTAGCAGGAGATCTTCGTCTTGTGGGGATCTGGGTCTCAAACTCTGGCCTGCTGGTTAACAGGCACAGTTTCTTAACACTTTTATTATGATAAGGCAAGACACAAATAATTTGTCCAGCCAGTGCACGAACACCTTGAGATATGAAATGGGAGATACATAGGAGACAGATTTGACCAGCTGCTGCTTGTACATATATAAATTCAACTCAACTTTATTCATATGGTATAAGGTCTGGATTAGCCACCCTCATGCAGTTGCATGAACTGTTCAACAACAGAAAAGAAAATCTCACTTCATAATGTGACCCCAATGTAATGTGTACATTACATTATCGTAGTCCACAGTTTATATAACCCCAGAGATATAATAAACAGGCCGGACCCTATGGGGTAATAATGTGAAGTTATAACCTAAGCTTCCTCTTCATTTAAATTATAATGGCAGTTTAAAGAATTTGTGGTTTGTTCAGTGCATTAATCTCCAGATCAAACACTTTCCACTCATCCCCAAATCAGCCCTTCTCGTTCCTTTCTCTTTTTCTCACTTTAGAAGTTTTACAAATGTAACACTTGCTGCTTCTCATTTAAGAGACCTTATATCATTACCAACTATCATAATTAAAAATGAAGAATAATCTTCATAACCAAGACTTTTGATGTTGTCAACACCCAGATCTTGCATTTCAATAGGAACTCTATTAAAAAATCTTTGTGTTTCTGGATGCATGCCCACATTCCCATCTATGGCAGAAGTTGGCACACAGCTGTTCTGAACAAGCAGACAAGACATGTAACATCTATATTGAAAATCAGAGTGTGCCCTATGAAAAGATCACTTTGGCTGCAGTTTTCCGTTGTTGATCCTTTCCTAAGCTGGACATTACAAATCACAACTATAAATCCAACAAGAATAATCTTTTATTTAAAGCAGTGGACAGGGAACAGGGGTAAATTACCCCAAATGGGATAAAAATAAAATTCCTGGGGCTAATGGACGATCACACTGCCAAGACACAGCTGGGCATGCATATGAATCTATATGGGGCACAGGGGAGCAGTTTGAGCCAGACACGCAACTGCTAAGTCTGAGCACTGCAGGCATCCATCTTGAAAAAAATGACTGCACAGCCTTTCCCTGGCTAAAGGCTGCCATGGAGAGGCTTCTCCATTGGCGGAGTGTCCTCTCCTAACCTCACTGGCACTTTCCCTTTCCTAATTGGAGGCATGTGCCGGCACCGTCAGGAGAGGATACTCCACCCACAGAGAAGCCTCTCCACGGGAATCTTTGGCCAGGGAGGCAGGGACAGACTGCGTGCACATGTGCAGTCATTCTTTTCAAGATGGATGCCCGCAGTACCTGCCCAGATAGCTGAACTCAGTCTCAGCTGCCCCCTACTGCAGCCTGAGCCTCCCCAGCAGCCTCTCCAGCCAAGGTAAGCACCCATTCCCAGGTGTCTACTCAGGAGTAAGCCCATGACACTCCTGATTTTAAAAAATGTAGGACATCCAACATTTTGTCCTACAAAGTCTGGATTTTTTTAATAGATTCAATAAAATTTTGAATTCAAATAATTAATAATATGATTTCCTTCCGTTCAGATCAATGGGGGTAACGTTGGCGTATCTAAATATATTTGGGGGTAAAAGGTAAAAAAGTTCCCTGACCCCTGATTTAAAGTCTTGATAGGTATCTGCTCAAACTTGGAAGCACAGAGTGACTCCAGAGATGTGCCTTGGCAATCCATGATTGCATGATCATGGTTCTTAAATTTTCTCAGCAAAACCCACTTTTTAGAATGAGAACCCGTCAGGACCCACTGCAAGTGATGTAATGACTGGAAATGACATCATCAAGCAGGAAAAGCTTTAGCAACCCTAAACTGCAACCCACACTTACAATGCAATCCTAAGAATGTCTACTCAAAAGTAAGTCCCATTGTGTTCAACAGTACTTACTCCCAGGAAAGTGTGGCTAGGATTGCAGCCTAGTCCTATTGCCTATCATTGTTAAAAGCATATCCATAGTAGCCTGTTAAAAGTACAGATCTGTAACATTTCTCCAATGAAGTCACATACTGTACCATGATAGCATCAAATCTATTAAAAATAAAATATTGAAATGGGGACACAGGTAGTGGGTCCCAATCCATAGTTTGAGAAACACTATTCTAGAACATGCATATCCACAATAATCTGAAATATCATTGGCAATACCACTCTTCCTAAACTCAATGTACTGCGACCAAAATGCAAAGAAACTCAAGCTGTGAGTCTCCTTTGAGAGTTGGCCTCAGTACAAAGTTTTATTACACTTAAAGGTTGTCCAATTCCCATACTTTAAAGAGCAGTTCCTATTTTAAAGAAATGTCCATTAATCCATCAGACATAATGGATGGATGTTCCTTATCTCAGGCCACTCTGGTTTTATTGCACAACTCAATGTGTGTCACTTACTTCAGGAATTTCACTCAGCCAAGCCCTAATGATTGTATGTCTCGCTGCAATATAAATCAGTGCTAATAGCGCCTACTTTGTGAAGTGTCTATCAATTACCAACCTGTACTATTCCAAGTTCAATTCAAATTTGGACATATCTGTGTTAAAATTAGTTGTTAAACAGATGCATTCAGCACAAACCATCTAAAACTTGATATTACAACATATTCTTAAAGCAGTCTAATTAATTGTCACCCCCATTAAGTTCATGCAAGGATACTTGGTTTTAATTTTGCAACTGATTTTTGCAAACTACAGAAGACCTACTTCTCGTTTAAAAAAGGTTTCAGAGAGAAGATCAGACTGATTAAATACTCCATTTTACCCCAGATTGTAGTAGGAGGTGAAGGAATACGAAACAATTGGAAACAGAGAACTCGGGGAATCAAATGCAATGTGAATAAGAGGGATGTTTTACTTTGCTTCCCATGTGTAAAACACATGAAACACAGGTGACATTGCAATATGAGGATCCTATGATATGCTGATGCAGTGAGTGCCAGATGCACCAGGAAAGGCATTCCCAGTGCACATTCAAACTTGAACATAAGAAGACATAAGGAGGAGGACATAAGAACAGAAGAAGAACCTCCACTGGATCAGGCCAAAGGCGCATCTAGTCCAGCTTCCTGTATCACAAGGTGGCCCACCAAATGCATCAGGGAGCACAAATGACACCTGCATCCAGGTGCTCCCCCCGCGTCTGGCCTTTTGAGGTTGTCCACATCTACAAATACCCATCATGGCTGCTTAAGTTCCTAAGGGGAGGGCAATAGGGGAGTGGTGAAAGACATTGTGGTTTTCCTAACCTCACACTTAGGAAAACATGATTGTAGAATGTTCCTTAGTCAAAGAAGCACAGTAAAAGACAAATGTGGAACAGGAACTCTTTAATGTTTGCAAAAGTATGTGAGTGAGAGAGAAGGAGATCAAAGGCAATTTTCAACAATGAGATACTAAGCTTATTGCAGAAAAAATGAACATCTTTATAGACTAGGAAACATTTGGATTTTACACAATATCTTTAGGGATTAGTGTGCTCTTCAGCAGTTGCTAAATCTTTGTAAAAGAAATTAGATATCACCGCAACTTTTCAATTCGCTGCTACATCCAGGAGCTTTCCAGAATGAATTCTTTAATAAAGAAAAAAGAGCATTAAAATAGGTGTTGCATACACTGACAAAATCACACTGTATCTGGAAAGATTGATTAAAAGCATTTCTGAAATCAGAGATATTTCCTTTATAAAAAGGAATAAATTTGCGACATGGCTACGCAGAAAGTCAGATAAAATTCACTTTTCACTTCCTTCCCAGTCTGGAAATGCAGAAATATGCTGATCATGATATCATAGTAGCTTGAATCAGATGCCTGACAGCATAAGATTTTATGAGTGGGGAGGACCATTTTTCTGAATTATTGACATGCTAAATCTGCATAATATTAGCGTTGTAGGTGTCAATGCTGTTGGTTTTAAAACACCAACAATTTTAGAATTAGAGCACAATCCTAACCATGTCTACTCAAAAGTTAGCCCCATTGTATTCAAAGGGTCTTACTCAGTGATGGGCTTCAAAGAAATTAAGAACCGGTTCTCTGTCCATCTGGCAGCCACTTTTAAACGGCTATTTTTAAACTTTATATGTACTATCTCTTGTTAAGAACCGGTTCTATAGAGTAGGTGCGAACCTGCTGGTGCCCACCACTGGTCTTACTCCCAGGAAAGTGTCCTTAGGATTGCAGTCTAACCCTACAATCCAGAGTAACTACGCAAGCACGTAAGAGATATTATGTGTACCTGTAGTTACTACACCACCTAGTGAAAACCAATGGGAAATTCATATTGTAATCCAGAGCAAATTGTTCTTATACCGGAGCAAGGACTCCCCGTAGTTACTCTGGATTGCACCCAAGTCCTTTTTTTCTCTAATAAATACATACATACATACATACATACATACATACATACATACATACATACATACATACATACATACATACATACTTTTTCAATTTAATGCCATGGTATCTCATTTCTGGCTAACCACAGATGTTCAAAAACTCAAATTTTATCCTGTGTGCCCTTTTTTATAGCATCCCAGATAATTGGTAAGAAAATATAAGAGAAAATGGATCAAAGCAATATATGCAAACACATTTCACAAGGAAAAAAAATGTTAGGATAAGTTTCTCTAAGCTATACCATCTACCATATTCCCAGATTACAGCGCATGCTGGCACCACTGATTCTGCCTGATATGCCCACTCTTATCCTACA
This sequence comes from Cryptoblepharus egeriae, assembly GCA_030015325.1. Lineage (NCBI taxonomy): Eukaryota > Metazoa > Chordata > Lepidosauria > Squamata > Scincidae > Cryptoblepharus > Cryptoblepharus egeriae. The sequence continues at coordinate 120,391,738 of JAREYC010000003.1, read as the reverse complement.
CTATTCCATCTTCCCCCTTCTCCTGTGCTAGACTTACCTATTCAACAGGTGTCTTTTCCACTGCCACATGTGGGAAAAATCTTATCTTCCTGTACTTGTGCCTGCTAGCAGCACTATTGCCAAGCACGTTATGGCATTTTTGCAACACATGTTTTGCTGTTTAGCAATGAGAAGGATTGGGATAGGGAGAAATAATTTAAATCCCATTCATTTCAATTATACAAAATTTCTCAGGATACAACTAGCTGTCTCTTTCATCACAGAAAATACTTTTTGAAAGTTTTGTGTTCATTTATTTCAGAGATAAGTTTAATCTTACTAAAGTGGTGATGATAATATTTTCTAGTGCCTCTTTGTTTTAAAACTACTTGGAAGAGAATTTCCAAGTAATGTTTTGTTTACCCCACTTTCTTCTTGGGTGGGTGGGCAGGAAGACAATTTCCTTGATAACGTCACCATTAGGAAGAAAATTTCAACAGCTAAAAGTAACCACATTACGAAGAACAAACTTTCATAGCTTGAAAGGAAAAGGGAAGCAGTGAAAGGCTTGAATTACTTTCCATATTTCTTTTCGAAAGCCTACTAGCAGTGTTTTTTCCACACCCCCTCATGTCTTCAGTTTCAAAATACAGGTGTTTCCCATTAAAACAAGTGAACTAACTTTAATGGGCTCCTGCAGAGAGGTGGACACAAAATGCCTTCTGTGCACTGCCAATAATTATTTGTTTTGTTTCTAGAAAGCCTGTTTAAATTGGTTCAAAAGTTGGTGATCTGTTTCATCCCTGAAGACTAAACCTTTACTAAAGTTGGGGAGAGAGATAACATGCATGCACAAAATTGAACAACACCATTAACAGCCCATTCCAGAACAACTAATCTGTCCACATAAGAGCCCTTAGGTTGCCCTATCTAACACTAGGTTGGAGCAACTGCAAGATGCTCCAGCCCAGTTACTCTGAAGGAGGCTTAGGGCAGAGCAAGGCAAGATAGGGTGCCCTAAGAGAGGTGGGCCTGCTCTGCCCTAACTGGGGCAGCCTAAGCAGCTCAGGAGAGGCAAGTTGAGGGCATGTTTAGCTTTGCCTAGGGCAGAGCAGTTACTCTGAATCCAGAGCCTGTTTCCAAGGCAGAAATGCCCTCTTCCAGCCCTCAGAGTTATACCACCTCAGGAGCTGGTATAGTAATGAGTAGACCCATAGGGGTCCATGATAAGGTCCGAGTAAGAATGGCAGTGCTGACCAAAAATCTGAGTTCTTGGCCAGCCTACCTGCAACCCCTGCCTCTCAACCTCAGGATATGGAACAAACTACGGCTGCCCACAAACCTCAGGATACAGCAGGCCACTCCAAGAAGCCCCTTGTATTCAGTGTAGAATGTACTGGCATCTCATCAGGGACTCCTTATAAGGCAGGCACCCAGTGGCGTCACCAGACTGGTGCGGCTGGTGTGGGCTGCATTGGGGATGCGCTCCGTATGGGCTGATGTGCCAGAGGAGTTTGACTGTCCTTTGGCAGGCCCCGGGCGTCAGCACCCCCATTCAGGCCTGCTCCAAGGCGGAGCAGCAGCCAGAAGCTGCCACTTGTCTGAGGAGCTGGCCTGAACAGCCATCTGAGGTGCACTGCGCAGAAACACACTGAGCATGCCGAACAGCTTCAGAGGAGACTTCCTTAGAGCAGAGAAAGTCCGCGCCTCTGCACAGCCATTCGGCCTCACTCAGGAGGCGGAGCGGCAGCCGAATGGCTTCAGAAAGAGTACTGCACAGGCACCAACTCTGACGCCTGCACAGTCTCCCCCGAAGCCAAAAGGCTTCAGAAAAATACTGCACAGGTGTCAGAGATGGTGCCTGCGCAGTACTCTTTCTGAAGCCAGTTGGCTTCAGAAACAACTGCGCAGGCACCAACTTTGGTGACTGTGCAGTCCAGGTGTGTGTGTGGGGGGGGGGCGCATCCCAGGGATGATGCACAGACTTCCGCACCAGGTGATGTGCAGAGTCATGTCACCACTGTAGGCACCACAGCTGTTCCTTGTTCAGTGTGATCTGAGGGGTGTCTCCTCAGGAGCAAGTCTTCCCCTTGTGTCAATTACTTAGCATGCTCTGGAGCAGTTAGGGCAGCCCAGGCTTCCTGACTCTCTGGATTCAGCATAACTTTCTGCTCTGGATACAGAATAGTTAGGAGAGTGCAGTTAGGTCAGAGCAGGCTGAATTTGCTCTGGATTGCAGCCTAAGTCATTGTGGTTGAATTAGAGAATTATTGTGAAGTATTGTGTTTAATGTTGGAACATTCCTTTATTTGCGTCACTGCTAAGGAAATACTACCATAATCCTATGCAGATCTATTAAGAAGTCAGTCTTATTGAGTTCAATGACCATTACTCACTCATGCCAGATGTAGGAGACAAAATACAATATAGGTACTTATACGTGCATGGCTTTTCTGGCAGTTGGATTTCGCCTTTGACTTTATTCATGGTGGCTTACACGGTCAGGCTTCTCTAAACAAGAGTCAAAACCAAGAGTCAAGCCATAAACAAAGCAGGAAGCTACAACTCAGGACAGAAAAGTGAAGCAGGATGAATGCTAACATCATACTAGGGAAAACACCTAAAATCTGAGTAGCTTCCCCCTTTGCTATGTACAGAAAACTAACTGCACAAACCCATGCTTGTCCACTTAGAGGCAAAACCCATTAGATTCTCTGGGAAATACTACCAGATGTGCATAAAGTTGTGGCAGGAAAGCCAAATCCTAACTTGTTTTAGTATAGGATAGAACATTCCACCTTGTTTGGCAGATTTAGAGGTGGATGGAGAGCAATTAGGAATATTTTCCCCCTTACTTTGTGTTGTGCACCAGCTACCTCTATTGAGCTATTCAATTCTGCACCAGTGAAATCACTGTTGCAAATCCAAGCAGACCATGTAATGCCAGATTGTCTGGGAGGGTCCAACCTAAGCTGTTTAGACTAGTCCCATCCTCCTCCAAGACCCAGGGCACAATCCAGAATGAGGGCAGTGAGGAGTACCCTACCTAGGCTGCCGCAACTATTCTGAATCCAGAGCGGAAAGTGTCAGTTTGTAAGCTGTGCTGGTTGAATTATAGATAATAAGTACTAACAGCTGAGTTCAATTTATTGTTGGGTGTGGCTTATATAAGCAATGGTTAATTTGGATTGGTTAATGTTTTATATAAATATTTGTTCTGTGCTGTTCATCTCATGGTGGGGTTTTGACCTGGCTGTGTTCTTGCTGATGGGTCTCCTGTGCATGTGTAGATGCTGATAACCATGGATTGGATATTTACTGGAAAAAAGGCTTTAGCCTTATTCATCTTCCTCTTATGAAGAACTGTTGCTGCTACTGTATGAAGATTATTGCTGTGCTACTCTGTGCTACTAGTATTGTTTATTGGATTCTTTGTTGCTTTGGACCATGGAATGTTTATCTGACAACTCTTAATGGATTATGTTTTTGCACTAGAATGAAAATATATTTTTCTACATGAATGTCTGCTGTTTGTTGCATTAACAACCAATACTGGGATGACTATCTTATAAGTATATTGACAGAAAGTTATAGTGAATCCAAAGAGTCAGGAAGCCTGGGCTATCCTAGCTGCTTCAGACCATGTTCAGTAGGCACCAAGTCAGTGACACCTGGGGAAGGCTTGCTCCAGAGAAGATTCCCATCAGATCACACTGAACAAGGAACAGCTGTGGTACCTGCCTAATAAGGAGTCCCTGATGAGACGCCAGTACAATCTACAATGAATACAAGGGGCTTCTTGGAGTGTCCTGCTGTATCCCCAGTTTGAGGCTGCCATAATTGTGCCATATTCTGAAGTTGAGAGGCAGAGGTTGCAAATAGGCTGGCCAAGAACTCGGATTTTTTGTCAACACTGCCATTCTCATGGACCCCTGTGAGTCTGCTCATTACTATATCTGCTCCTGAGGTGGTATAACTCTGAGGAGCTGGACAAAGGCATTTCTTCCCTAGAAACAGGCGCTAGATACAGAGTAACTGCTCTGCCCTAAGCAATGCTGAACATGCCCTCAACATGCCTCTTCTGAATTGCCTAGGCTGCCCCAGCTTGGGCAGCCCAGGTCCACCTGTCTTGGGGCAGCCTATGTTGACTTAGGCCAGTGATTTTTAACCAGTGTGCTGTGGCACATGGTGTGCCCCGGATAGTCTCCAGGTGTGCTGCTGGAATTTGGAGAGTCATTAATTGATAAGAAAACTGGGGGATTTGAACAGCCAGACATGCCTTGTCAATAGTAAAAAACAACTGGTGGTGTCTCTTAACAATTTCAGTGACTTGTTAATGTACCATGAGATGAAAAAGGTTGAAAATCACTGTCTTAGGCTGCCCTGAGCCTTTTCCAGAATAACTAGGGCGGTCCATCTTGAAATTGGGCCAGCCCAGAGATAGCTAGGGTAGCCCAAGTGCACTTCTGGATTGTGCCCTCAGTCCATCATGTAGCTGTATATCACACCTGTTTATCTTTCATCTACCCCCCAGTGTGATTGTGGTGCTCCTCGACAAAATATTCATCACATTGTGTCCAAGTGTCCATTGAGAGCTTACACTGGCCCAGTGTCTGATTTTTTCAATATAGACCACTCTGTCCTTGAATGGCTGGGTGGACTGAACATTAATATTTTATAATCACAATAATCATTTAACATTTGATAACATTTGATTATCACAATAATATAGCATCAATCACAATTAGACACTTCTTAGCAGCAAGAAGTATTGGGTCATACCCAAAGTTTTGAGTCTGGACAATATTCCAACTTCTGCAAAATGATGGAATAAGCAACATCTTTCACAAAGGCAAGATCAAGAAGGAAAGGTCAAAGGTTCAGGTAAAAAGAAAGAGAAGTTTTCCTTTCTGATGTATAGGACTTATGTGATTACATAACTGTAAGAGATTGCACAAGTAATTTAACTCACACTCCTTGAATGACTGGCTTATTTAAATGCAAACTACTTCCAAGTGGTATTCATTGACTCATTTCAGTCTATAAATCTTTTTTGAATTTTATTCTTTATTCTTCTCATATTCTGGACATGAGAAAAGGATGATGATGATGACGACGACGACAACAACAATGATGATGATATTGTGAGGAAGAGGAATGATCAGGATCAGCTAACAGATTAGGCGAGATGAAGTTGTTGTGTGAGTAGTGGAAGACCAATCCTGAGCTGCCATGGCAGAAGGACTCCTGCAGCACCTGAATGTCTACTGAAGGATCCTTCAGGGCAGGGGGCTGCCTGATGTTTCTTTGCGGAAGGAGAATTTGCTGCACCACATTGGAGTTACTCATTTCTGCACCAGCTCTTTCTCTGTTGCAGAAATCAAACATCCATAACAACAAAACACCATGCATGAAGACTTTGGATGCAGAGGAGTGGAGCTCCTCAGGAACTGCCTCCTGCCAGCCCTCCTCCCACCCTGGAGTTCTTCTTCCTCACCTTTAATCACACCAACGTCAGCTCTCCACCACCAGGCAGTCCTCATGGACCACCAAATGGTGAAGAACAGATGCTAGCAGTTCCAGTGGTCACTCAGCAGTAGGGGCTGCAAGTGTACCACATTTACGATACTCAGTTGCTGCCATGGCCTTACACTGAGCTGGCCTTACATCCAATAGGATTAGGCACTAAGGCAAGATTAACTAAGAGGGAGATGAATAGCTGCCACCATTGGCCCACAACCCATCCATCCCCTTCACACTGCCACTCTTTTTTTCTTTTTTTTTGCTATCTTTTCAGAAGAGTAAGTAAGACATAATCAGGGCATTCCAAACGGGGTAGTTCACCTTCTCCACCAGTGCCCCAACACAAATGATCCTAAGAACATTCTAGGACAGTGGAACTCAAAGTGGGGATCAGGACCCCCTTAAGGGGATCCCAACCTCAAGTCAAGAGGGCCACAAGAAGCTGCCATCTTGGAATCTGGCATTGGGCTTTCCTGGGAGTAAGTCTCATTGAACACAGTGGAGGATCTCTGGCCTCACAGTATGTCACATCTGGGTATGTTTGTCAGATGTTTAAGTTTGAAAGGGGGTCCTGGGCTGAAATGCCTGAGTACCACTATTCTAGGATGTCTTGAGCGTTTTTTGAAGAAGCAGATGGCAGCCACTAATGTAGGCAGCAGAAGTAAGGCAGAATCTTATAAAAAGAAAGTGGTGAAAATTTTTTGGCAGGCATGTTAATGATAAGGCAGAATATCTCTGGAAGGGTCATTCAGCAACCATCCTGCAACAGAAACACAGATGGCTTCCCTCCATTGGTTTTTTTCCAGGATTCAAAAGTTGCTGCTAAATCTTAGGATCTTCCCCTGCAGTATTTTCCTGATAAAATTCCACAACTAGAAACTGGACTGTACCAAATACACTTCTTTTTCCCTGCTGACACTGCAATCTTAACCCCTGGTTAGGCCAGCACAAGTCCTGGTGCTGGCCTGGAGTGTTGCAAAAGTGCCCGAAGGAATTTCTTCACCATTGCAGGGGCAGTTAGGCCAATTCACAGCACATGTGTCAGCCTCCTTGTGCCACCATAGGAATGGAGAAATGAGCTGGGAATGGAGTTGTGCTGACCTAACTGATTGTCCCTACAATCCAGAGTAACTACGGGTGTACGTAAGAAACATTACATGCACCCGTAGTTACGGCACCACCTAGTGAAAACCTATGGAAAATTCATATTGAAATCCAGAGTAAATTCTTATTACGCAAGGACTCCCCATTGTTACTCTGGATTGTGTCCTAAGATTGCTCCTCAGGGTGCAATCCAGAGTAACTACGGGGAGTCCTTGCTCCGGTGTAAGAACAATTTGCTCTGGTTTGCAATATGATTTTTCCATAGAGTTTCACCAGGTGGTGCCGTAACTATGGGTACACGTAATGTCTCTTACTTGCTCCCGTAGTTACTCTGGATTGTAGGGTCAGTGTCTTTTAGAGATTTGAAAACTGCTATTTTGTTCCATGGAGTTGCCATCTCTTTTTTTCCAACACAGACTCTTCACCTTCATTATCCGTGCATTACCCAACTAGACAATCATTGTAGTTTTTCCTCAGCACTTAAAAGCTGGCACAGCTATATATCCATTCATCAAAGCAGTTTTTATCTTACTGTTTCAGTTTTTTATTTCAGAGCAAAGGAAAGGGGAAAGGTGTCCCTTGCAGTATGCCCTGCTAGTTGTGATGAACTCTAAAGGTGGTGTTCATCCCCATCACAGAATCAAAGAGCCAGATGCATGATTAAAAGCCAAAGGTGCACAGAATGTTGTTACCTTCTCACCAAAATGATACCTATTTATTAACTTGCATTTACATGCTTTCAAACTGCTAATCTGACAAGGGCTGAGAAAGTAACAGGAGCTCACTCTGTTCTCTCTTCATTTCAGATCAACAGAGCTACTGCAGCCCTAGAATTACCTAGAAGAGTCAGCATGGTAATTAATCCAAAAAAAGTTTTGTTGATTTACTCACAGCCTGGATCTTAGCTATACATTTTAAGCACTGGTGGGATTCAAATAAATTAACAACAGGTTCTATGTCCTAATAACCTAAGTTAACAACAGGTTCTATGTCCCATTAGTAACCAGTTCTCAGAACCAGGAGCTCATTTTGAAAGGATTCTATAGAACCTGTGAGAACCCCCTGAAGCCCACCACTGATTTGAAGTAAAGTTAATTTAAATAAAGTGTAATTAGTCCATGGAACTCCTTGCCACAGACTGTGGTGATGGCCTTTGGCCTAAATGCCTTTTTTAAAAAGTGGACACATTTCTGGAGGAAAAGTCCATCATGGGCTACAACCAAAGATGGTATGTGCAACTTCCTGACTTTAGAAGAAAGCTACCTCAGAATGACACCTGGTTGTAAGTATCTTGTTGTCCTGTGTGTTTCAAGAGACAAATGGTGAGCCACGGTGAGATTTTCAGTGCAATCCTAAGCATGTCTACTCAAAAGTAAGTCCCACTGTATTCAATAGTACTTACACCCAGGAACGTGTGATTAGGATTGCAGCCATAGGAAGTAGATAAGATGAGCCCATGGCCTGATCCAGTGAGGCTCTAAGTTCTTAGGTTTTATTTTCTTAATTTGCAGGACAACACAAGCCATAGCAGAAGAAATTCTAAGTAAATAATGAAATTATTTCCTAAGTAAGGCTGTCAAGAAGTTGTATTTTAAAAAATAAAGGCTAGAAGAAGGCAAGTGGACATACTCTTGTTAGGCAGATTTACAGCTTAGAGCAAAATATTTCTAAATTGAGTCCTGAATGTCTGATATGGGGAAGAAATACACTAAATAGTCCACTCCCAGGGAACAGCAGAATAAATAAAGCATGCTCAACATTTACTTTCAGCTTGTGACTTTAGCCTGAGGGGCTGTAATATCCTGGTCACAATATAGTCCTTAGGCTCATTGATTTCCTTAAACTGTTCTGGAACTCACCTTACAAGTTGACAAAATTGCACCGGTATTGTCCCTAAAGCATTTTGTTATGCATTTCCTTAAGCTGTGAGATACTCCAGGGGCAGGATGACTGGAGGGTTTGTTTTCTTTGTTTTGAGAGATAATGAACACACATTGGAGACTTGTGGCATTTTGTCATGTTGGCTTATTTACAAATAGACAAGCAGAACTCAAGGTGATCCACCTTCAATCAAGTGATGGCTTTCTCTGGTCCAAACTACACATATCACTAAAAATATAATTGGGCTTTTGCCTTTAAAATATCACGGTGGTGGAAATCTTTAAGATGTAGTATAATGGGAGGGAGGAATTTCCTCCTTATTGGTCATATTGTGCTCCTTGTGGCTCCTTACACCAATGGCTCCTTATCCCCCCCCCCTAAAATTATCAACAACAAAAACTAGTTTCTGCTAGTGATGGACAGTTTTAGTCAGGACAAGATATAATCAGAAGGATATAACTTTCATCCTACAGTTTCAATCCAGGTTGGTTATATTTTTAACGAGTATCATGTTTTTTTTTTTTAACTATTATTCTTATATCATATCTACCTTGATCATCCATCTCCAAATTTTAAAGACAGCTGATTCTCTCATTTAACTTGCCAAAGCATTCCTACTGATTGGGGATGTTTATTCAGGAGTTCATCTATCACTAATGAAGAAATATACAACAGTGAGATATTTTGGGTTTTTCCTATTTATTTTAATACGACATGAAATTATAAAAGGAAAATTGCTGTTATACTTTCTAACTTTCTAAATAACTCATAAATAAGAGGAGGAACATCCAGATCTGAGTCCCTCGCTGTTTTGTCTTCCTTCATTGATTTTGCAAAGTATATGTATTTATGGACTGTGGCTGGCTGGCCTATGGAAAGTGTCCAAGACCAACTCTCTCATAGGCTGCCTGGTAAAACCATAGTAATAATTACTCTTAGGACCAACTCCAGTGTTCAGCTTCATATGTAGGTTACTTAAATAAATATTGTCACCCTGTGGTGTATTGTTGTGTGAAGACACCACAAGACAAATCTCCATATGCAGCAGCTCGAGGCTTCACACAAGTTACAGAAAGGCAGACAATTGAGCCAAACATTGGGAAACTACGTCGTAAGTGGCTGCAATCCTAAGCCTCAGTTAGGCCAGTACAAGACTTGCTACAAGTCCGATGATGGCTTGAGGAAATCACAGAAGTGCCATCAGGCTGTCACATAGACATGTGCCAGCCTTCCCACACCACCACAGAAATGAGAAGATGGGTGAGCTATGCTGTCCTAAATTGGTTAGAATTGCACTGCCTGTTTGATAGGAGGGTGGTCTCCTGCATGTCCAGTTCCAAAGCAATGCACAGCACATAGACTCTTAGGCTGCAATCCTAACCTAGTCTGCCACAACTCATTGGTCTTCTCATTCCCTTGGTAATGTAGGGAGACAAGTGCATCTCTGTGCAGTGGCCTAACCCTTACCCAGGAATGGTGTAGAAGTGCCTTACAGCACGTTTATGACTCCCCTAGGCCATCATGAGACATGTGCTGGGGCTTAGTCCAGCCTAAAGGGGGGGTTAGAATTGCAACCTTAATGTGATGGGTAGAGCCAAGGCAGACAGCACAGGTAAAAGCCATTGTTTCCTTCAGAAAAATGCAAAAAAAAGTTGGGAACAGTTGCAATAGTTGGGAATGTGATAACAGCAGTGGCATTGGTCAAGAGTGAAAACCACAGACGTTGGCAACCCTGAAAAAGGAATACGTGAGCAAGGAGGATGAAATCAGCTTTTCCATGGCTTTTTTGCTCTGATCCATCTGTTCATGATTGGTAAGATAAGCCTCTTCCCCCTGTGTCCCAAACGAGCCTCCCCTTCATATGAATACAGCTGTTGGTCCACAATCAGTTTATTTAAAATATTTTAAACGCTAGAAACGAAGTACAAATTGTCAAAACACTGTAAGAGGATGTGAAGAAAAGCAAGATGATGTCAGTGCCTGGGGAAAATACATTACATTGTATGATATAAAATGATATCATTTCTGCTTTATCAAAGCTGTTTATAGAGTTAAAGCCAGGGCTGAGAATAGGCCAAGAAGTCGTCAGAAAGGTCCCAGGACAATATCATCTCACATGCATACAGATGCTTGCACCAACTGCCAAGTTCTGCATCTTGTTTTATTTGCAGCCCTATGTACAGAGTTAGTCAAGGCTACATGCTTCTAGCAAAGCAGGTCTGTAACATGAGACTCCAGATACCATTTGTCATGTAACAGTTGATGCTTTGTGGTTTGAAATTCTGCAGTTAAATACTATAAATTGATGCAACACTGCCGACATTTCTTATATCACTATTTTAAGTGAGAGACAGAAAAAAAGGTTTTTGGGAAATAATGGCACCATAATTTTATATCCATTTCATTTCAACATGTTTAGGTGATGGGGAGAGATGGAACAAATGAAGTTTTCCAGACATTGTCAGGGCTTCTCAGTAAAGCAAACGATAACAGAAATAGTATGAAATGTTATTCCTGCATAGTCCAAAGTGCATTTTGACATTGTTTCACGTGGCCTTATATAAGACCTAAAGTGACTGACAGGTAAGTCCCCCAGCCAGTGTCAGAATCTGTAAAAGCAACAAATTGGGCAATGTGAGATTAAGGTTGAAAATCAGAAGAAAAGGTTTTTCCTACGAAAAGTCCAGGGCTGGAGTCAACAGCACACAAACATAGTAACCGGGGCTGTGCTCATAGCTTGGTCAAATAAGCTGCAATTGCTATTTGATAGGACTGGAGTCAGAGGCTTCAGCCTTTCTTGAACAGTTGATTACCACCATTGCTCTCAGTAGCCAGATGATTCCCCATTTAGCTAAAGGTAAGTGCATGTCATCTACTGTAATTTGCACAAACGGGATCACAAATGTGACATTGACATCTGTGTATGTGAGGGAAAAAGACACACACTTGGCTCAAGACAAAGATAGATCAAAGAATGAGAGCTTTTCTTTGATTTCTGTTCAGGTGTCCCTTGATATCCACTAGGGTTTCATTCCAGAACCTCCCATGGATAAAAAAAGTCAGCGTATAAAGCAGGCATCCGTCAGTCTTAGAAAACTATGGTATCGTGCTCGGCGCTGCATACACTGCATGCAAAGCATGAAAGCCTGGGTTAGAGTGTTATGGAAGATAGGCTGTTAACCAAGCAGCAAATCCCCCCTCTCCATGCCACTGAATTAATCCAATGGAAAGGCAGAGTCGATATGATTGGATCCAGCTGGCATCGCAGAGCTGGGCTAAGGACAGGAGCTCACCCTGTCTTGTGGGGCCGACCCGGGTCTTGAACCCTGGCCTGCTTGTTAACAGGCACAGTGTCATAACCAAAAACGACAAAAATATGGTAGGTTTAAAGACCAAATTCCAGATTTCTACCTTTATTTAAGATAGTGCCTCAATATCTGCAGGAGTTTGATTCTGGGACTGAAGAATGGAAAGATTGATTGCATAACTGCCTCTACAATAGTAGAATAGCAGTTTTTAAAACTGTAATTTGCAATGGCCATTTGGGTTGAGTCAAATCCATGTATAAAAAATTCATGTGTTACAAGGTTGGACCTGCATGTGTTTCAGCAATAGCCCAAAGTGTAGAAATAAAAATGTTTTATTAAATTTTAATTTAAATGTTTCATTTTCAGAGAATATTAGTTGCAATCCTAACCTCACTTGCTTGGGTGTAAGCCCATTTACTATAATAAAGCTTATGTCTAAGTATACAGGGATAGGACTGTACTCATTTTTAGGAATGAAAGCAAGCATATTACAAATGAAGACTTGCAAAAGCTTCACAATAGAGAGAGCGGATTTGCATAGCGGCTTATCAAATGAAGGTGCGCCAGTCCTGCCTACCCTGTCTACTTGCTGCCTTTTGTAAAGTATAGCAGCGTAGAGATGGAGCCACAAATAAGGCATCTTCTAGTCATAATCTTGATTTGTGACAAGCATTTACTAGATGGCCTTAGGAAAGCCACTCACTCTCAGCCACACCACATGATATTGGGAATGGGGAGCAGACTGCACCACCATATTTTGAACTTTCATTCAGGTCAAATAGATTAATGAGCTGGGGCCATGTTCATAACCTGTACCACTCTTCTCTTTTTTTTTTTTAGAAGTATGGGTGCAATCCTAAACCCTATCTATCTCTCTGTCTATTATGCGGCAAATACATGGACCTATGATAAATCAAATGTTAATGTCCAGTCCATCTAGCCATTCAAGGATAGCATGGTCTATATTGTAAACATCAGATACTGGGCTGGTGTAAGCTCTCTATAGACACTCAGACACAATGTGTTGACTATTTTGTCAAGGAGCACCACAGTCAGGCTGAGGGTTGGCAGCCATGCTAGCCTGGGGATGTTGCAGGAGTATAAGGCACTCTTGCAACATTCCAGTGCACAGACATGTGGCAATCTCTCCACACCACTGCAGGAATGGGGAGACGGGTGAATTGTAGTGGTGAGTTAGAATTGCACCCTGCATCTCTTTTGGATAGATAAACATGCTTTCTCATTAGTTTTTTTTACGTATAACACTTTGTGTACTTTTTAACCAGAAAGTAGAAAGACAATGGAGTTTCCTTTCTCCGAATGTGTGCTATGTGTTCCTGAAAGCCATTTCAGGAGAGCTGTGCTGAAAGCATATATATTGTATCACTTGATGGGTGTGGGCTGTGGGTGGCGCAAGCGGTTAAGCCGCTGTGCCTGTTAACCAGCAGGCCAGGTTTCGAGACCCGGGTCGGCCTCACAAGACAGGGTGAGCTCCTGTCCTTAGTCCAGCTCTGCGACACCAGCTGGATCTAACTGTATTGGCTCTGCCTTTCCATTGGACTAATTCAGTGGCGTGGAGAGGGGGGATTTGCTGCTTGGGTAACAGCCTATCCTCCATAACAATCTAACCCAGGCTTTTGTGCTTCGCATGCAGCGTATGCAGCGCCGAGCACGATACCATAGTCTTCCATGACTGATGGAGGCCTGCTGATGGGTGTCCCTTTGGGTGGGTTGCTTATGTGCATTTTTCAGGTTCTATCTCAGATCAGGAATATTGTTGATCTGCCAACAAAACACAATCCACCAACCACTGGAGACAATTCATCTTGTTATTCTGACCTGCTTTCATTATCTACCTTGGACTGCACACAGGCCATAGCCAAGCACCTAAAAATGCTTTGTTCATTCAGTACGTCACAAATTGTATAGGTTAGTGCTAATCTTTAATACCTCTCTCTTATTTATCACTGAAGATTTCAAAAATGTTTTTGGACGTGTTTGTTCCAAATATCTTATTTTACAACTATGCTAGCGTATATTCTTAATCACAAACACTATCTAATCCATTCAGTCTAATTTATGATCTGTGATCTATGCACACTAATTTTCTTGCACAACTACCTGGACAGAAGTGGAGAAAGAAATGGCAATATTGCAGGGATTTTATGTAAGAGATGTTTTCTGGCTTCAGTTTTATCTCTGTATTGATGGATACCGGAGAAACTCAAGTCATATTATTGCACAGAGTCTTTGTTACCATTCAGCTGGGTTCAAGTAGGGGTTGCATATTCTCCCATGTACAATAAATGTCACAACACACGTGGGTGGTTTCCCATTGTATGTGGTCCTGAACATTTATTGCCAAGTGTTGGTTGCAAATTCAGGATATTTAGACAGGGTCATGGAGACATGATCAGTCCCTCTTTGTTCTGTGTATCAGGAGATCAGTTTGAGCTTGTTTGGCTCTGGAAAGGGACCAGAAAGATAATCTCAATGGTGCATTTTGAAGCTTGAAAATGTATTATCAGATTACAGACTATGACACATTTTCTAACCCAGAAGTTGAAACACCCTGTTGTAAGTCAAATTCTGTTGAAGGGGAAAAAAACTCTACCACACTGCCAAGAGCATAAGCATTGTTTAATAATCTGGATAATAAATATAAAAAATGTTTGACTTCCTTTAGGGAGCTCTGGGCAGTGTACTTTGTTTTTGTTTTAATCCTTTCAACAACTGTATAAGTTGGGAATGAAAGAGAGTGATTGGACCACAGTTATCCATGGACATCATAGAGAACACAGATTTTTCTGTGGATCTCTCCACTCCATGTCTAAGATGCGAATCACCACATCACTGGATATTATCAAGCAAGATCATAATTGTTCCATTCAAACAAAACACCTTGGGCTCACATATCTCCTCCCTCTCATGCACTGATTTTGCCAATGGAAGCTCTTCTCGAGCCAACAACACTGCTTGAGCACATTTTTCTCAACAGGAAAGGGTTAAACACCACCACCTCACATATATGTAGCTGCTCCTTAACAAGAAAAATGAACATGCACAACTGAACTATGCATTTAATGTAAATGTGCAGTTCGCACCAACACGATTAGAACATGTTCATTCAGTGCTTCTGAATTCTGAGCTTTTGAATTCTAATGATGTATGCTAAGGAATGCACTTAAAGCACATCTTTTCATATCAATGTCACAAGGAGAAGAAGTGTACATAAGAGAGAAGAGGATTTGTAATGACAAACTCCCTACCTACCTTCCACTTATATACATGGAGGCTTGTATATAATAGGTGCTGTAGTTCTAGTACAGGGGCAGTCAGAAAGTCACTCCAAATTACCAGTAGCTTTAAGAGTGACACAGGGTGTCAACAACTTTCCAGGGTATCACAAATGAAGTTCTCATCTTCCTCAGCTGTATGTGGTGATGCCAAAGACTGACACTTGAATTCTGAATATAAATTGTGCAGCTAACCAATATGTTCCAGTCCCCAAGGACATTCACTCTATGTTCAAGAATCTGTGTTACAATCCTTTTATGTACTGTGGCATGAGTCTTCCTCATTTATTTATCTTTCAAGATGATCACCACAAAATGTACATGGTTTAGATTCAAACCAACCAGAATTACTGCAATTTCATAAAAGATGGCCAGAAGGCAGTGGTTTCTTAAATTTTCCTGGTTCACTTTGCCCTTGCAATTTCTTCTGCATGGCTCAGTTGGATGCTGCCATCTTGAATCTTGCAAAATTTCATATCCAAGAAGGTGATATCCTGGGAAAACATCCCATGGTGCCCCTGTGAGCGTACTGTGATTCCCTGAGGACGGTGTCACAGTGCATACTTTGAGATCCTTGACCATATGGAGCCATCTGAATTGACAGCTAATCATGTGAAGCGATTAACTATTGAGAAACTCAATTCTTCTCTGTTAAATCTATCTGCTTTTAGTTCTCTAGCAGTGCTTCTCAAACCAAGGCAGGCCCAGCCTCAGGGTCCTAACTTGAATTGCATCACTGTGAGGAAGAGCAGAGGCTTGCATGGACTCCCCATCAGATGCATCCTCCTTCCACTAGCTCAGGGAACTTTACACCAGCTTACATAGCACTGTCCACACTCAAGAAACCATCATAGCAACCATGAGCATCTCCACAGCTTGAGGAACACTTCGGAGTTTGGTGCAGGGCTTCCTAAACCCCGGGAGGCTATGCTGGTACTAGTGGGTCCAGGAAAGCCCCTGTATAGTAATGTGATCTAGGTACTGCCTTCCACCTGCCAAAATATACAGCAGCTCCAACTCTCCCTGAGAGTTTGAGAACCACTATTCTATAGTGTCATAAGACTTCCTAGAGCATGTTAAGAACTGCATCTATGTGCTGATGCACATATGCGGGTCACTATGTGAATCTAGGAGTTATCTGGAGAGCAATCTCCATCTGGTTGAATTTTAAAACGGCCAGTCCATTCTCATAGTTACTTGTCCTTTAAGCCCACACTTGACTGCATGGCATCAGAAAGAAATAATGTTTTTTTTCCTTGTTGACAGGCCTGTACATTTTTATTCTTGATATGTTTTGACTTACATTTTCATAGTCACCATATGGCCACACAATACTGCCACTGAAAAGGAGGATTTATTAGGTACCAGCCATGATCTCAGTTTCAGGTAATCAGAAAACACTGAGGTTATAGTTCTCTTGCAATAAAAAAAACTGGACATAGCAAGCGAAGGGTGGAAGGAAGGTCAGTAGTTCAAGTGCCAAAACAAGAAAAGAGGAAAGCAGATGCAAGAACTCATATTCTACATAATTACTGATACCAAGTTATTGGTACTAAGATTAGCCACTCAAGATGAAAAAGTACTAAAAACACCCTTCCAATATCAAGTAATTTTTTTAATCTTTTCGGCTGGCATTTCTTATAAAGCAAAGAATGGATTGTTTCTGTTTATTTCCAGATCATTTCAAGGGGATAACATTTCTCAGGCAATTTAAGAAAGGTACTTACACCAAACCTAATGGCAGCTCAATGACACAATGGTTTTGAACCTTGCATTCAAGCTGCTTGATAATGTGCCATGCTCCAGTGAACCCAATGCTATTGACCTTAGTAAAAATGAGAATGGGATTTTCTCCACAGTCAAAGTTTTAATTCTGAAACATATTACACTGAGGAAATTAGCTATGTCTTCAACTCTCAAATTATTGGGTGATGCTGAAATCTCGGGAAGAGACAGGTTGAGTTCACTCTTGGAGAGAAAAGGCAAAACTAACTTGAGAAACTGGGGGGAAAGGATTGTAGTTCAAAATTCATCGACATTCTAGTTCAGAATTAAAGCACTCATGGACTACTCACTAAAATATCACTACTCACTAAAATATCACTAGTCACTATCATATCACATGGTCACTAACAGGACTAGGAGAAAATCCTCAAAACACCCAGAATTATGCTTCCAAACACATAGAAACCCTGGTCCAAAATGAGAAATTGGGATCAGGCAAGTATGGTATACAGAGAATTAAATGGGACTTCCTATGTTGTTTAAATAAAAATAAACCCCTTGTCCACCTTGCCCCCAGGGGCTGTGGAGGCACTCAAACAATACTCAAGTTTCTTTTCGGTTCCGACTCTTACTAGGCTAGGCTCATGTGCCTCTCAAAGAAGTTTGGTTGCTGTTGCCCTCCAGACTGTTCTTTTCATGAGGCTTGCTCAGCTGTTTTCAGGTCCAATCTTGTACACTGATTATTCTACACAGGGATTTGACACAACATTAATGGCCACTTTGCATCATGCAAAGACAGTCATCATGCAAACAATCATTTCATTCTTCAGCTGAGCCAGACAAAGGCAGGTGGACCTTTGCATTTCAAATTGCTGACAACAATAAAAAAAGCAGTTTTTAAAGAGTTGTAAAGGGAAACACTTTTAAATTCTTTTAAACTTATCAGGCTGACCCATGTTCCATCCTGGTAAGTTTGTCTCCTGACATGCGTCAATATATATTTTATGCAAGAACACTTCTCAAATTGCATATACATTGCATTCCTGTTTTGGGAAGCTTTCTGCAATGTGTATCCTCTATTTCTAATTTCTAATTTCCAAAATATTTGATGTGGTCCTCAGACTTTGAGGCCCTGCTTTAACTTCAGAAAAGAATAAGACAGAGAGTGGTAAGAGTAGGCTCATGTTTGGGTACAGGAATCTCAAAGATAGAATGAAAAGTAGGTGGCTCTATTTAAGTGTAATGTCAGCACACCAAAAATGAAAAATTAATTAAATGAACCTTCTGGCATCTGTAAAAACTAAATAGAGTAAAATATACGAATAAATATGAGCTCATTCAGAATATATATGGAAAGTTTTCACAAAGTTGATACAATAAATTAGAAAAAATATAAGAATATAAGAATATAAGAGCCCTGCTGGATCAGTACAAAGGTCCCTCTAGTCCAACTTCTTGTATTTCATCAACTGCCAGCGAGCCTGCCTCCTTTTCCCATGCTGCTGTGGACTCCATCCAAGAAGGCCTTCTTTCTCCTATCTGCATAGTCTTCAAGGCCCTCTCAAGGGATAATTTTTGTTTGTTGACTCCTCTGTCCAACTGAGCCCGCCGCTGAACTTTGATTATGTTACACCCAATACTACAGTGAAGAAGCTGCCATCTCCCCCAATGGGTTCTCAGTCAATCCCTCCCTTGACATCCATTCTGTTGTAATTGACTTGATCCCCCTCTTTGACTTTGGATGTTCACCATAAGGCCGCGCTGTCCGACGACCTGGAAACCCCCCCTCCCCTCTGTTGACTTTCAGACTCTCCCCAACTTCTCCCTGATGCCTGTACCCCTTTGAAAATTCTTTCCTGGAACATAGCTGGTAGGGGAAAGAAGTGCTCTGACCCAGACATTGGGTGCAATCCAGAGTAACTACGGGGAGTCCTTGCTCCAGTGTAAGATCAATTTACTCTGGATTGCAAAATGAATTTCCCATAGGTTTTCACTAGGTGGTGCAGTAACTACGGGTGCACGTAATGTCTCTTATGTGCTCCCATAGTTACTCTGGATTGTAGGGATTATTTCCTTTCTGTCCTTTTTTTGACTAACCCCCAAATCCAGAGTAACTACGGGTGCTCGTAATAGACATTACATGCACCCGTAGTTACTGCACCTCCTAGTGAAAATCATATTATGGGAAATTCATATTAAATTCTATGGGAAATTCATATTAAATTTAAATTCATATTAAATTCATATTAAATCCAGAGTAAATTGTTCTTAAACCGGAGCAAGGACTCCCCTTAGTTACTCTGGATTTTGCCTTTAGTAAAAGAGACTTGGTCCATCTCTCCCCCTCCTATACCTGGTTTTATCCCATTCCTGCTTCCTGCTTCCAATGCAAGCTGAAAGGTCACCCCGGGCCAACTATGTTGTTTTTCCAAACCCCCATCCCAGTTTTCCCTAACTCCTCTTCCCTCTCCATCCCCATTTTTCCAATCTTTTCTACTCTGGAGCAAAGAATTAAAAATCCTGATGGTCAATGTAGGCAATTATGTATTGCTTGTTTTACTATGGCATTTTTGCTAATGCAAATGAAGTTTGAATTGAATTGAATTGTATTTCATCAGTTGTCTTAGGGCACATTCAAGAGAACAAGATAACAGAGATAATCCCTTAATAAAGTTATTAATCATGTTTGTGTATGTGTGTGTGTGTGTGTTGGCTTAACTATGGTTCCACTGTATGCTTTCAAGAATGCATTTTTTAAAGGCATACAATCATAATAACAACTTCCTACTCATCTACTTTAAACTAACTAATTCCTGGTGAAGCATTTAGCTCTGTTTTAAGAAGAGAGTACATTTACAAATTTAGAATTCACTCACAAGCCTTCCTGAATGCTGAGGCTTGAAGTTGAGCCCCTTATAGCATTAAGTGTTCAACACTGGGAAATCTCAGTGGCTGTTTCCGGTGGATTAATCATAATGCTGTGAAAATATTACTACTGACTTAGCCTTCACAGCTAATAAAGACAGACATAACACTTAGGGAACAATGTCACACAAACCAGGGGCTACACCTCATAAACAAACATATCTGCCACCTTAAATGTATCACCGCTCAGGAGAGAAAAACCCTTTCTCTTTTTTATTAGCAGGTGTTGCAACATGAGTGAACCTATTATGTATTACAAGTAATTGAATCCCCAAAAATCTCTTATTGTGGAGTATACTTTCACAGAGAGGCTTATGAAGATCTCAATATAGACATTCATAATGCATTTTCCCCTTTTCTGGCCTGCTGCTGCTGCCTCCCCTTTACACCCCGCCACATCCTTGACCAAACATGCTAAGTCAAACATTGCATTTTGGGTTCCATGCTGTGAACTGCTGTATACCTGGACAGCCCAATTTTATTCAAGGCAATCAATGGAAGAATGTGCCTGGCAACTTTACAAGATCATTAGGGGTGGAAAATGGAGTGTAATGGATTCCCTTCCTTGCCGTCTCCAGATAGAAAACAACATATCTCAACAACTTGAGAACCTGGAATTACACCTGGGATTTGGCTTTCAAAGCAAAAATATTAACACGGCAAAAATATTACATCAGATGGCCAAACACATGTTTTAAGTGCCTTCCTGTTGTCTATTCTGTGTTGGTTTGACATAATCTTCCTTTACCATTCCTATTGTAGCAGCAGATTTAGAATTAGTTTGTGGAACTCCTTGCGGTGATGGCATCGACCCTCATTGGCCATGAGATACAAGAAGCTGGACTAGAACCAGTGGACACTACATGGACTAGAACCAGTGGTCTCTACATGAAGCTGTGAATTATATGTTACATAATCATTATTATTTAATTATATGTTACATAATCATTATTGAATTTTCTGAATGCAACAAAAATTGCATTGTGTATACAGTATAATTTGGCTTCACTGAAATATATGCTGTCTGCAAAGTCCTTGAATCTGTTGAACAAATTAATGGAATTTCTTCAGTTAGATTGCTCCTCTTATACCATCATAATATCACAGTAACAGCATGAAAAAGTGTTCAATTCTTTTCTGTCTGGCAGCAGTATGACTCTATTTAGACATGGTCTAGCCCTTTATCATGTAGTTATGAAGCCAATATGTTCAAAATATTTTTTTCTTATGTAGGCCCTTGACATTTAGAGGTATCCCATTTTTCCTGACCACCATATTCATTCCATCACAGAACTAATGTGAAACATCAGTTTCTTATGTGATAAAAAGTGGAATTTGTTTCCTGCTTTCATTCAATGCTGTCACTGAGGACAGCAGCACACATTCTTTATGCCCGTTTCCGGGTTTGGTCACAAGTTAGTTTCCAAAGCATTACCATACATGTTTATAACTTCACATCACTTTTCCCAACACAACCTGGCCTGTGCTTAAAAATAAAAAGCTTGCTTAAAGACATATTCTTCCTACTCCTCAAAAAGGAGCAACTTTTTATTTTGAGTTTACCATGGAAGTTTATTTTTACATTATTGAATTCACAAATGAACATCACCTTTCAGAAGTCTTTCTCAGATGCAAAATATACATAAACATATACATATAATTTCTACATAAACTATAACTGGGCAAAAACACTCTCTATAGATCCATATGGGATTCAAACAAATGAGTAATATAGACATTGTTAATACCACCTTTCTTGCTTCGTAATTATTTGTAGCTAATTACTTGGAGGCATTGCAGAAATAGTTTCAAGGGGAGACAGGTGTTTCCATCACTGAAAAAGACATCGTGGTCAGGTGGCGGAAGAAGCAGAGACTTCACAGGTGCAACTGAAGCAAAGGGAGGAGTGGGTGTTGTTTGGCGGCAAAGAAAGTTTGTTGCTTTGAGAGGAGAAAAATGAATTTAATTGAAACTGTAAGTAGGAATGCAGAAGTGAACTCTATCTTCGTAAAATAAAGCTTCATGAGCTGAAAAATATGCATCCATTTCCTCAACTGTTTTGAAACAAAATTGTGTGACTGCATGGGTTTACATGCATGGCAATGCATTTCAAGAATCAAACATACTTCTTGCATAAAATGAAAGAAAACACTCAAAGGAAACATAAATCTAAAACTGCAAGGGTATCTTTCTACATAAAAGGCTCAACCCGTATGTTGGGGTGTCTTCACCTTCTGAGGGTTCAATTGTCATGTGTCTCTGGAGCAGAGAACAACTGTCAACATTCCATTCACATTTCAACCATCATTTCCAATTGACTCTAGGCTAGGATAACAGATAACAGGTTAGGCAGAGAACAGGTGAGGGGGTGCAATTGAGGAGAGCCACTGAGGTGAGGAATGGCAAAAGGGCAGTTGTGGAGAGCAACTGTGGAGAGAAGTGACTAAAGGGCAATTGATTTGCAGGAAAGGATTATTTTACAATGAATATGATTATATTGCACATCTGCAGGCAACAGCTGCATGTTACATAATATAAAATATATATTGCAGTAACCATTACGCCAAAAATGTAACATCGCACTCCCATGCATTGAGCAAAGTGTTTGTTTATTTCTCTTCATTTTGTAATCCATTCAGAATCCTCAATTTGAGTTTTGAAAATATGGGGCTGTTCAGTATCCATGGGCTTTGAGTCCTCACGAGAGACGAGATGTTATTCTGGTCTGTAATCCCAAGAAGAATTTGGAGGATGAGGAAGTTATTGCCTCGAAGGAGCAAACCTTGGGGTGGAAATACCCATCCCTCTCCATAAGCAATACATGAATGGGAACACAGCAGAAACACATGGGACTGAGGGGAAAGAGGCAGAGAAATGTTTCTTCACCTTGACAGAAAAGTCTCTCCACAGATAAACCCCCAGATAATAGTGTATGTATAGCGTATGCAGCTAATTCTACATGGGGTAACACTCACATACATGATTTCCCACAAATGTACTGCCTGTTTGGTCTGGGCCAGTGGCATTCCCAGAGAGGGGCAAAATTGTAAGTTGGAGGCACCTCAACATTCTATGTTAGGGTGCAATCCAGAGTAACTATGGGGAGTCCTTGCTCCGGTGTAAGAACAACTTACTCTGGATTCCAATATGAATTTCCCATAGGTTTTCACAAGGTGGTGCAGTAACTATGGGTACACGTAATGTCTCTTACTTGCTCCCGTAGTTACTCTGGATTGTAGGGTAAGTGTCCCTCTCATGTTTGAAGCCCTTCCAGACAGCAACAGCAACACAGAAGAGATGCCTCTGCATTGCTATCACCATCTGGATGGCTCTGAAAGTGAAAGGAAGGGGACAATTGTCTGGGACATGGAGGCACCTGCAAAACCTACCCTTTTGCTCCTTCCCCTGGGAGTGTCACCGGTTTGGGCCTCTGTATTGATCCTGCTTCGTTATTATAAGATTCTTTCATAATCCCAAAAACTTAACTACCTTCTTGGCTGTTTCAGATCAATGACTATGCCCCTAATATGTGGAGAGAACTGTGTATCCATATCTGCAATTATCAGTAGAATTATTCTGTGTTGACTGATGGCAGGAGTCAGATTAATGACCGAGGGATAGAGATCTGTGTTGCTGTTTGAACATAAAATTAGGACAGAAGGAATCCTTGCCTAAGGATGCAAGGCCCCCAATAGATTTTTAGTGTAGGATACAGTTTCTAGTGCAGGATACAATTTAGTGTAGGATACAGTTATTTTTAGTATAGGATACAGTATATGTGAATGGGGAGTGTAGTTTGGTTAGAAGAACACTTGGAAGGAATTGTTGGTCACAGATGCCAATGAAAGCTGTTTTAAAATTAATCTGCTTGATAGATGTAGCCAGACCTAGAGACTAGAACCACATTTGCTGAAATGGCTGCTGGAGCAAAGACTTAAAAATGTGTACAGAAGCATAGACAGATAGATGGGAATGTCATGGTTAACACCGGAGGCTTCCCAGTGAATGCAGACATCTCAGGGTTTTTGGATAACTGATGCTTGGCTCATGGGAACGAGGCTTTCCAAATGCATATTAACTAGACTTTTGCAAATGAACTCTTAACACTCCCCAAAAGGCATCAGCCCACAATAAGGATGACATTTAATACCTATCTACTGCTGAGTCATCCAAACTTAAGGAGAGAGAAAGCTTTTGGCAAATTGAACTATTATTATTTATATAGTGTTGTGACTATACATTGCACTCCAGAGTCATGAGATATACTACGCATAAAACCAAATCCTCCTCCAGAAGAGCTTGGGACATAAATAAGAAAGGCAGTAGGTGGAGAGGTCCATCTCTCTCTCTTTCTCTCTCTCCAAGTTCAGACATTTTTCAACAGCCAACAATACTTTTATTTAACTTTCTCAACAATTTTAAAGGGGAAAATAATAACCGAAAGTGAGACTGCTCAAGAAATCAAGCAATGATGCATAAACTTAATTTCCTGATCCCTTAGTGCAGTGGGAATCAAAGTGGGGGTCAGGATCTTTTGGGTTGGGGGATCACAAGTGGTGGGATCTGCCATCATGGAATCTGGCACTGGGCTTTCCCAGTAGTAAAAGCAGGCCTCCGTCAGTCTTGAAAGACTATGGTATCATACTCAGCGCTGCATACGCTGCATGCGAAGCACGACAGCCTGGGTTGGATTGTTATGGAGGAAAGGCTGTTTCCCAAGCAGCAAATCCCCCCTCTCCACGCCACTGAATTAGTCCAATGGAAAGGCAGAGCCAATACGATTGGATCCAGCTGGTGTTGCAGAGCTGGGCTAAGGACAGGAGCTCACTCTGTCTTGTGGGGCCGACCCGGGTCTCGAACCCTGGCCTGCTGGTTAACAGGCACAGTGTTTTAGCCACTTGTGCCACCTTGAGTAAGTCTCAGGGACTTACTTCTGAGTAGACATGGAGGAACTCTGGCATCACAGTCATGTCACATCCTAATAAGTTTGACTGGGGGCACTGGATAGATTTTTTATGTTTACAGGGGATCCTGGGCTGAAATATCGGAGTACCTTAGGCTGCAATCCCAAAGACACTTTCCTGGGAGTAAGACCCATTCAACACACTGAGGCTTACTTCTGAGTAGACAGAGTTAGGATTGTGCTCTTAGTGTACATAGAAGCCTTAGTGTGGCTTCTGTAAGGAATGGCTGAGAATGCTTGCCAGTTGGTATCCATGCAAGAAAGGCAGGACTGGCTAATCATGGGGCATTTGCTGACACTGAAGCATGGCTAAACATGGGGCACTTGCTGACATTTGGCCTTTACTTGCACTGAGCTCTTGAAGGCATATTGGAGCTCCTAAACTGGAGAAAAAGATTTTATTTCCCTTCCTGGTAAGTTCTGATGCAATACGCCATTTATCTCAGCACAAAGGACAGCCATATCATTGAAGCAGGAGGCAGACAACTAAACCATGCAAATGAGCATAGGACATTGGCTCATAGTGTGTTAGACCATTGGTCCATGTAGGCCACTTTTGTAAGGGAGATTACACCTCTCTGAGGCCCAAAATCCAATTTTTTAAGGCTTTCTAATGAGAGATGCTTGGATTGAAATGGGCCCAAAGTGATTGGTTTGGCCATCAAAACTGTGGCTTTTCCTTCCAACTGTTTTAAAGTATTTTACTTGCAATCTGTCTATCCACCTACAGTATTTATATACCGCTTTTCAACTAAAAAGTTCACAAAGCGGTTTACAAGAAAAGGAAAAAAATAATAACTAATTAATAGCTAATGGAACCCTGCCCCCAAAGGGCTCACAATCTAAAATGCAAATAAACACCAGCAGAAGCCACTAGAACAGACATTGTTGGGGTGTGTCGGGCCAGTTACTCTCCCCTTGCTGAAAAAAGAGGAACACTCACTTGAAAGAGTACCTCTTGCCCAGTTAGCAGGGGTAACCAGCTAACTGATCTTACACACCAAAATATTCATGACAACCCTTTATTAAGCCCTAGCACAAGTTCAATCCTAGCCCCAGCACAAGTTTTGTGCTCAGCTGGGGTTTTGTGAACCCTTCCTGTGCCATTTCTGGGGATGGTCAGTGCATAGATATGCATTTGTCTCCCTACATCACCAGATGAATAGGAAGACCAATAAGTTGTGCCAGCCTAAGTTAGGACTGTACCCTAAATCCCATTGTGTTCAGTGGGGTTTACTCCCAGAGAAATGTTTATAAGGATTATAGCCCCGGTAATTGTCACAAAACCACTAATATTGTTCCATATCACCATCTTAATATTGCAGATCAGGGTGGACGTTGGCTAAATAATGCTGATTATATAGTAGATGTGAGATTTGAATGCACAGGTTTGTCTTTTACAGCCCAATCCTATCTAAATCCCTATGCAATGATTCAGCAATGCTGGTGTGGTTACTGTCAAATCTTTTTGGCTGCTGGAGTTCTCCATTTGTCTCTTTGCCACAGGGTAAGCCCAAGCAGCCACAATGGGTCATCTATACTACTGGTGCACATCCACAGTGGATCACGCTCAGGAAGTTCAGATATAGCATACACCAATGATACCAATCCCACTTCCTTCCTTTGCCCAGTCTGTCTGTGTCCCACCCTATCTTTTCCCATATCACTGCACCACTCTGCCTCTGCACCAAAATTACCTAGTCAGGCAGGTGTCCAGCTGGCCACCAACATGCACAGGAACCTTGCATAGAATTGAGCCATTAAACATTATTGCCACACTTTGAGGACTGCAGGAAAAAACACTTTGTACTCTGTTCAGTTTTAAAACATTTTATAATGACATGAAACGAAAAGATGAGGACAGAAGATTCAGAAGTGTTTAGATAATGAATTTCCTACAATACTCAATTTTGCTTTGGACTATTCTAAATTACCTGAATAGTTTTAGATTATGATCTCTTGGGTGGGGGTGGAATTCAAGTTATTACTGATTCCTACCTTTCCTGGCCTCCAGATACTACCAGCATGCAAACATAATATCCCCAGAATTAAATGAATGCAACCCTCTGCAGCTCGCTCAATAGTAAGCCTGTTGATTTGAGTCATTATCTGGAATCTAAGAGACATACAAAACTAAATTCTACCTTATTGTAAATCCCTGATAGTATCTGAAGTTATTTTCAGGAACTTTATGGTGCATGCTCCCAAATCTATGGCAGTTTCCCAATTGCAGCAAAGAGTTTGACACTGTAATCTCTCCACATTGTGGCTCCAGCTGAAATGAAATTTGATAGAAAGCAGTTCTGCGGGGAAGGCATTAAAGAGTGAGCAGAGTGTGTGCTGTTCCATAAAGTTCATGTGGACTTTGTCGGCTGTGTCACTGAAACCAAACAGAATAGGCAATTCTTATAAATCCTCCAATGCGATGACTGGGCATGTCGTGGATCAGTCTCCTGTAGTTACAGAGACACCCACGATGATGTATTGGTCCTACCCAATGGCTCACAGGTGGGAAGGCAATTATGTGGCAGCACAAAGATAAAGAGTTTTTTGTTTGGTTTCATTTAGCTTTTTAAGCACTGGACAACCCCATCTGGAAGATCTATTTTATGCTCCTTTTCAACATACAAGTAAAAATGAGAATGTGGTCAAAACAACACATTACCATGATTGAAACAATATTTGGGCAAGCCTCTCTCATCGACGAGTCATATATCATCACTCTTTTTCATATCATACATAATGTGCAAAAAGCAACATCAGTGAGAAAGTAGGGGATGAATGGGTAAGTCAATGTGCTTGCTGAGTCCTTAAGGGCGCTTCTGCATGGGAACAGAACAGAGATAGCTTTGGGACTTTCAAAGAAAAAAAATGTCCCCAAAGAAAACATATTCCATAGGGAAATGCTGTAGTTCAATGCTAGAGCACCTGCTTTACATATAGGCTCTCCTTGTTGAAATTCAGGTAATGTAAAATGGGGAAGGAGTCCAGCTTGGAGCTTTAGTGCTCCTGCCATGCAGTGTGTAAACAATACTGCCCTGGACAGATTGCATGAGCAGCCCAATCCTGAGCTACCCAGAACTCACTGAAGCAGGGGCACCACAGTGGCTACCAGTACCAGTGTATCCCACAGACACTGGAAAGAAGCTAGAGGTCTCCTTAATGGAAACCCCAAGTCTTGCAATGGGGCTTCTCAAGTCTTTGCTGGCTATTTTGCTGGTGCCAAATTGAGAGACTCCAGTCAGGCCTTTTGGACCGACATGGAGTCATGGATATGGTGGAGTAGAGCTTATACCAGAGCTTATTGCAAGACAAGTAGGTAAGCAGCCTACACTCTACAATGGAGACTAACAGCACAATCCTGACTTGTGCTGGGAACAGGCAGTGCGGTGTGCCTGCACTGTATCCAGTGCAAGAGGATGCTACTGCACTGCCCTGGAAAGGGGAGGTTTCTCCCCTTCCCCAGTGTAAAGCTGCAGCAGCCTCCATGGGTCTACTCGGATTTAGGCTGCCACCTCTGGAGGCAGCTTAAATCCGAGCAGACTAGAGTGGCAATACACCACTCCAGCTTACCCTTGGAACAAGGTTAAGCTCTGACACAAGTCCAATCCTGGTCCTGCCATTCATTCTTTTTTTTAATTATGGCATATGGACACCTTGCTGATATCAGATTCCCGCATACTGGTGGATCACTTGCAGATCAATTTAACCAACTGTTTATATTATCAGTTAAAGTTTAACTGATAATTTCACTGGGGTTGGTTGAGCAAGACACTGATGACCAACTTCAGCCCTACAGGGGACCATAATACTCACATAGCACTGTTGTAACAATTGCCACTTCCCTTGGAACAAAATACAAAACAGCTCTTCCTTTCGTCTTAAATTTTGCTTTGGGGTCAGTTGCCACAAAGGTAATGCATTATCAAAAAACCATTATCCTTTCAGGTATGTGTGTGTGTGTTGTATAAATCTCAATGAATATAAAAAATAAGACATCTAGGGGATCACTACTGGGAAACACCTGCTCTATAGTTCCCTGATGTTTTCTGAAACTCTGTGATTTATGGTTTACAAGAGAAAACTAAAATGTTGCTCAGTGTGGTATTATATCAGCAAAGGCACAGAGCAAAACATCTAGTTGTAGTAACCAGCGTTCTCTCTCTCTCTCTCTCTCTCTCTCTCTCTCTCTCTCTCTCTTTCTCTCTCTCTCCACAATATTCAAGGCTTTTAGGAGTCTCCAAACCCCGGCTCAGGTGCCAAATGCAGCTCAAAGCAAGCCTTTATCCAGCCCTCAGCAAGCCTATGGTCCATTAAGAGCCTCTGGTCCACTCAGCTGAACACAACCTGAGCTATGCTCTGTTTGCATGCATCCAGAGAGTTTGAGTACTTCAGAACACCTTTTAAATATCTTAAACATCACTTCTTGGTTTTCCCATATATATTTGGCAGTCGACACCATGTCAATATTCAATACAGCCTTCTCGCCGAAATGTTTGGAGACCCTTGATGTAAGATAGATAACTATAAAAATTTATTGGTTCAGCTATGTGGCTTTAATGCAGATATAAAATATGGCATTGATGAGTGGCTTTAGGATTATGGGACCTACCAGAGCCTTAGAAAGAACCAATGGACACTTTCAATGACAGAGTTATCTATGGATCAAAAAGGCCTTAAGCCTACTTCTGCCATAGTTTACCTGATAATCTCTTATATCAATGTTTTTGAAGATGTGTCCTCTGCTGGTCAAGCTATTCAAAATACCACTGGAAGTGGTGATGAATATATTGCCAGCTAGTTCTGGATTTGGAGGCCAGACATGACACAACAAATACCAGTAAGAGGTTCAGAGTGGATGGGAAAGCAATGGAAAACATGCTTTGGAACGCTGCCCATTGAGCCGAGCCTCCTACCACTGATTGTTGTGTCCCATTCCTGGTCCTGCTGCAGGGTTGCAGCTGGTCCAGGGTCCTACAGGTACCACCAGACACTATCACAAGTACCACTGGTGGTATCTGTACTAAATACTGTCCTGTACACCTGTATAATACCTGTATTATACCTGTACTAGACACTATCATAAATAGTTTAAATACAATGCATCTTCCTTAAATGAAGAATAATTATCTATGAAGCAAGCATGGTTGAGTGAAGGGCTGCCAAAGAAAGCTAAGGAGGAAAAGACCTGGATAACTCTTGAGATGGAAGACCTAAAAGCTGATAAAGCTGTCGTGATTCAACAGAGCCAGAGGTATCATTGTTTACAGCTTGGCTGACCTGAAAACTCCTGCTTGAAAGGCATTCCCTGAAGCCAGAAGTGATGATGACCACACTGTAGAGGTTTCCACCTGGAAAGATAAGATTTCTATGAGCTATCCACAGAACAACGTAGACTACCCCGCCCTCCAGACATAAATAGTCTCCCCAAAGATCTCCCAGTTGCCCTACACTAAATAAATAAAATAATAATTTATCTTTAGCAATTTCTATCTACCTTTTCTCCTAGTGGGGACCTGTGCAGGTTTGCAAGCATCAGTTAAAGTAATTTAAAAATTGCCACGGAAGAAAAATAAAAACAAACAGTAAAAAACGAAAAAAGTTTTGAGTGCTCTTAAGATCAGTTGCATCTATTTGACTCAACAACAGAAGAGTAGAGCAAATTCCTTCAATCCATCTCGCACCTCACAAAAAAATTCAAACCAATAAATATTTTCCTATTTATCCTGAAAGGAGCATATTGTGAATGCCTGATAGAAAATAAATATATACAGTTTGTTTGTGTGTGTTTGTATAAACTCTATATGAACTTTATAGTAGTTTAGGAAACGTCTGCTGAATGTCATAATCCAATCCAATGCTACCATACTAATCCAATTCAGCAGCTGCAATGTTACCTAAGGTAAGAAAACACAAATTCCCTTATGTGGAAGATACTTGTGTGACTGCACCCCACACACTGAGGGATGTAGCACACACACCCCTGGAATCACTGCTACATCACTGCTTGAACGCTGGATAAGATCGGGATTATATCAATTGCAGTCCTGGCTCCTGTGTCACCTGGTTCCAGGACTGGCTAGTGCCAGTGTTGCAGTAGTGTCCTTCCATTTGGGAGATACCATGAGGTATTTGCACCCTGACCATCTCCCTGAAATATACCAGTGCCCTAAACATAATGCAAATGTAAACTGTATAAGTTCTAACTTGGGTGGAGTGTGTTGAACAGAATTTTAAAGTAATGGGGTAAACTGAAGATGATTTCCCACTCCCCCTAAAATCATGCTTTTGTTGTTTTAAAAAATGAAATTGTGGCCAATGATCTGGAGCCATTAGATGCTAAACCAAAAGTTCAGTTGAGACTGACATATAATTCTCTCTCAAAAAATAGGGCACAGAACGGAAAGCCCAACAGACCCATAACTGTTTCAGACGCCACTGTAATGCAGAACATCATCAATAAACGTACTGCCCAATTCATGTCTGTTGCTAAGTGTTTAGTTACTGTAAATGCTTTAGATTTTGCATAATTTATGTAAATTATTAAACACCTGTTCTCTTCCAAGGAAACAAGGAGATGGAACTGTCTCCTCGGCTTAATTGATTCTTGGCGTGAGCTAGCATTGTTTTCTCGGCGACTATAGAGAAACCATAGCTCCCTAACGGTCAGATTTTGTTGGGAAGACACAGATGTTTTGAAACCACTCATTCAAAAACCAATTGCTCTTGTTATTATTTTTGGATAAAAGATCCTTAAAACTCAATTTGTGAATCAGTGGTAATTAAGTGTGATAAGAAATATAGGTTTGCTTCCATTTACTAATGATATTTTTTATCTACATTACGGAGAAAGAGAGCAAAGGAAGAGAAGACATGGCCAATTTACTGTCCTAATTTTTATTTAAAACATACATCACCCATGTGTCTTTGTTGAATCTTTGTGCATTTACCTGGATAGTATTCAGTGTGTTGGAAATGTAAAAATGATCTCTGTTTTGTAAAGAACATTCCAGTTCATACAAAACATACAATCAATATGGCAGCTTCTCCCAATATGGGAGCTTCTACCACAGCCACTACAGAAGTCTGCTGTTCTTCAGTTTTGCAGCTTTTCCTTATTTCTTCCAGTTCAACATCTTCCAGTTTTTCCGGACTATGAATCGTCTCTGGTCAGCCAATCTAAGATTGTATTTGAATTTGGGAATTCTTGTTTCCAGAGTTGGTTCATCCTCCTCCTCCTCCTCCTCCTTTTCTTCTTCTTCTTCTTCTTCTTCTTCTTCTTCTTCTTCTTCTTCTTCTTATTACTATTAAAATACTGTGTGTGTTATTTACTACACAGGAAAAAATAATTATTTGAAGACTAGCAAAAAGCGCACCCGTGTTGCAGGAGTAAAATTCCCCCATTCACCATCCACCCACTGTGCATCAATCCCCCACACACATCAACTCCCCATGCGAAACATCCCTCATGTTCATCTACCCCATGCACATCATCCTTCTTATGCATATCAACCCCCCATGCGCAAATCCTCCATGCACAATAACACCCTATACTCAACATTCCCCATGTTCATACCCCTATGCACAACATCCCCTCTGTGCATCAGTCCCCCATGCGCATCAACCCCCCATGCCCATCAACCCTCCATGTGCAACATCCCCCATGCACAACATCCCCAAGTGCATCAAACCCCCATGCGCAACTTTACCCAAGCACAACATCCCCCATGTGCATCATCTCCCCATGCGCATCAACCACCATGTGCAACATCCCCCATGCACATCAGCCCCCCATGCGCATCAACACCCCAATGCGCATCAAACCCCCTCCACAACATCCCTCCTGAGCAACATCTCCCCATGCACAACATCTCCCCATGAGCATCAACCCCCCATGCACATCAACCCCCAATCGCAACATCTCCTCATGCACATCATTCCCCCATACACATCATTTCCCCATGTGCACCAACCCCCCATGCGCACCAAACCACCATACACACCAACCTCCTATGCACAGCAAACTCCCCAGTGCAACCTCTTCCTCCGAACAACTTCCCCCTAGTGCACCAGGCACCGAGCACCAAATTGGCGGGATGTTGGTCAGTCTTCCATGTTAAGTATAGGACAAAAACACATTGCACCCCTTTTCACCCCCTTAAGGGTTAAATTTCTCCACATTGGTTCTTGGTGTGGGTGTTCATGTGGCAGAAGGAATACCCTCCCCAAATTTCATGCTTCTAGGTCCAGGGGTTGGGGCAGAGCGTCCCTCAGTCACCAATTCTTCAATGCAAAGTATAGGGAGGAAAACAGGAGGAAAGTATAGGGAGGAAAACAGGAGCAAAGAAAACAGGAGGA
Source organism: Cryptoblepharus egeriae (assembly GCA_030015325.1). NCBI lineage: Eukaryota > Metazoa > Chordata > Lepidosauria > Squamata > Scincidae > Cryptoblepharus > Cryptoblepharus egeriae. The sequence continues at coordinate 120,358,676 of JAREYC010000003.1, read as the reverse complement.
AAACCCAGCGGTTTTGGCAGGGCGTTAATGAGTCAGTGAGTCAGTCATTCAGTCAGTGAGTCAGTCAGTGACTTTTCTCTTTTTTAAATATATATATAGACTTGGGAAGCACAATCATTGCCAGAAAATCAACAGTGACACTTTTGCTGTGATGGTTCTCACATGACTCCACGTGGGGGTTTTGCTACTTGTAAGCTACAAATAGTGTCTGTTTATCAATTTATAAACAAGGCACTACCAATCCCTGCACATGAGTATGCCTACGATCCCCAGAAGCCAGACCCCATTATGAGTGATGATGTGTCAAGTGTTGTGAAAAAAGTTAAAATTCTATTTTTGCTGAGAAAATAGTGCACTTGATGGATCTTTGTGAGAAATGTATTAAAACCTGGCTTGAATGGTATTGCTGTCTCCATTAGCAACAAGTACCCATGAGGATGCACTAGTTGACTTAAAGGAAAAGATTGTTTGTGGTATAAATGGCAATTTCTAAGAAGTGAGTTAAAATGGAAGTAAAAGGATTCCAGAGAAGTAACACACACACCCCCCCTAAAAACACTAAAAGGTCTTTTAAATCCATGGTGTTTAAAAAATGTATGTTCAATATTTTTTTCTTTTTTTACACATTGTGCCTAGAAGCAGTGGCATCACTAGGCCCTGTGGCACCCAGAATACCCAACTTTTTTGCACACCCCGACATGGCCTCTCCTGCACACCAGGTGCCCCCTCTCCATCTCCCTCCTTCAAACGTACCTGGTGGGCTCACTCTGGGGAAGCTTCTGTGCCCCTCAAAGGCCCACCTAGGTCTACAGGCAAGTGGCACACTGTTGGACGTGCTGCCAGGCAAGCAGGATCCATGTGAGGGCCCTCTCTCACTCCACGTACTTCCTTCCTAGCATGTGCTCAGATGTATGCATGTGATTTACTATATAAAATTGAAGTCGCTGACTGACTCACTGGTTCCTTAATGCCTAGCCAGAACCACGGCCCTAGGCTTGGATATGGTATTCCACCCACTAAGAACCAATTTTAAAAATTCAAACCCTAATGGTTTGTCCCCATACCACTGAAGACTGAATGAGGGTGCAATCCTAATCAATTTAGGCTGGCATAACTCACTCGCTTCCCATTCCAGTAGTCATGTAGGGAGGCTGGTGCATGTCTGTGTGCTGACCTAACCCCCTCCCCCAGGAGAGGCACATAAGTCCTATATGGCACATTTACGACACCCCCAAGCCAGGTTGGGACTTTTGGTGCCCAGTGCTTGGTGCCCGCAGAAATGCCTGGTGGTACCTGGTGTCCAGTGGTGCTTGTTAGGAATGCCCAGTGCTCAAAGGTGCCGTTGTCAGTTGCTGCCCATTGCCCCATGACCAGAGCACGGCAAGGTGCCTGGTGCCAAGTGGTGCCTGATAAGGATGCCTGGCACCTGGTGTTGCCTGGTTCCCAGAGCCTGATTCTGTCAGGGATGCTCAGTGTATGGTACCTAGTTGCCCAGTGTCTGGTGGTGCCTACTGCCTGTTGGTGCCCAATGTGCAGTGGTGCTCTGTACCCAGCAGAGGTGCCTGGTGGTGCCCTGTGCTTTCTGGTGCCCAGGGATTCCCACTGTCCATCTCAATACATGCCTGGAGAATCTAAGCAGGGATGGAGGAACATCCCATTGTAAAAGCAGGCTGCTTAGGAAGGGGGGTCAAAGTGGACAGCAGCCTTTTGGTGCTCTTTGTGCAGGAGTCCAAAGTCTCCAAAAGTTTGGTTTTTAATGCAACCCTACTTCCAATCTGAAATAAAGTCCAAGGCTGCAATTTAGTGCACCATTGCTTCTGAATAACACATATGGAATGCAATAGGTCTACTTCTGAATCTGCATCTGAATGTTGCAGAGATTTGTAAACATTTGCAAAGGTTTGGTTTTGAATACAATCCTACATTTTTTCCCTTACAAATATTAAAAAATTTAAAATATTATATATATATATATATATATATATATATATATATATATATATATATATATATATATATATATATATATATATATATATAATTTTACTCCTGCAGTGATGGGTTTGTTTAGATAATATTTGTTATAAACATTGCCACAAAAAGCCTTGCTAATCCAAGCTTTTCTTGGTTTTCTAGGCCTGTAAGTATTTTGCCCATCTTTAAAATGCCATTGATCTGGTGCCTTGCAGGGAGGCACTCGAAAATTCACACAAAAGCTCAACCCTTCTAATATTTTGACCAGCAATGCAGAACAATGTTCCAACAGGAAAATGGCAACAGTTATTATCAAGTTATTTCCAAGAAAGCCTGAAGTGGATTGTCCTTCAGAGTGCAGGCATCTAGTTATTAGTCCACTGCAGCTCAACCAACTGGAAAAAATAAAATAAACCAACATATGTGCAAAGAGCAAAGACCTTCTTTTGAGATGCAGTAATAATTTTGATTTTTTTTTCTACTTTTTTCCAGGAGGTCAATGAAATTTAGTCAAAGCAGGGGGAGGGGTTCCACCAGACTTCCTGTTCTTGTAATTATAAGAACGGGCAATCTTTCACTTTAATAAGGTACTTTTGGTCTATTGTTTCTCAATAACACACATGTCTGTATCACAAAGGAGCAATGCATTACCACGCAAAGCGTTTACATTAAACATTAGCACATTGGACTTATACAAAACTGATTCCATCTGGTTGAGTTTCACTGACCTACTAAAGCAGAATGGATGCTATTAAGGAGGTAGAGAGTAATTTCTGTGAGAAACATAGGTTTAAACACACACACACACACCTCAGATTTATTCCCCCATCCCTTACACATTTAGAGCACAATCCTACTCATGTCTACTCAGAAGTAAGCCCCATTGTGTTCAATGGATCTTACTCCCAGTAAAGTATGTTTAGGATTGCAGCCTTAGAGCACAATCCTATGTCTACTCTAAAGTAAGCCTCATTGTGTCCAATGGGCCTTTCTCCCAGCAAAGTGTCTTTAGGATTGCAGTCTTAGGCCGCAATCCTAAAGACACTTTCCTGGAAGTAAGACCCCCTGAACACAATGGGGCTTACTTTTGAGTAAACATGGTTAGGATTGAGCAAGAGGCACTCTTTCAAGTGGGTGTTCCTCTTTTATTTAGCAGGGGGAGAGTAATTGGCCCTACACACCCCAGCAATGTCTGTTCAAGTGGCTTCTGCTGGTGTTCTTTTTTGCATTTTAGATTGTGAGCCCTTTGGGACAGGGACCCATTAGCTTTTAATAAGCTATTATTATTTTTCCATTTTCTTTGTAAACCGCTTTGTGAACTTTTTAGTTGAAAAGCGGTATATAAATACTGTAGATAGATAGATAGTAGATAGATTGTAGTCTTAGGGATGAGATGCAACTGACAGCTTCTTGAGGACTTGCTATGTAACTCTCTGTGACCTCCCATTCCAGTCTGATGCTAGAAAACTCTGTCTGTGATCATTTCCCACTGTAAATTAAGGCTGAAATGCTGCCCAGGGTCTACTTAAATCCAGTAAAATCTACTCTGTGGGATTTATACAGCTTTAACTCTGTGCAGGATTGCGATCTAAATCTTTCACCACTAAAGATCTTACAGACTGGCCGCACTTTATGGCCGCTCACATGGGAAGTGCCTGTTTAGAACCCTGATGGATTCCCACCTGCAAGACTAGCTACAGTCACAGAAGAGAAGAGTGGACGGGCACACAGGAGCATCTTTTTGCCTTTTTCTAATCAGAAAGAAATAGGTCATAGCAATACTCTATCCTTATGTATCAAATTCACAGCAATAGGTCCTTGGCTTACCAAAGAAGTTATAACTTCACTGCTGATAAAAGAGTATCTTATTAAAGTGAACCTTCAATTATTAATTCTTAAGTTTGATAGATCACGTTTGATAGTTCTACCAAGGCTGAGAGCTGAATTATGATCTGGCGTTAAGAATTATGAATATAAAAATACCCCAGACCAGCACAATATGTCCAGCACAATGTTCCACTTACAACTAGATGTTCCCTAAAATTCCACAAACATAAACATAAGAGCCCACTTGTGGACTGCTGCTGCTCTTCGCCTCCCAGCCAAGGCAACTGATATAAAGTACTGTATAGTGTATGATGCTGCTGAACTTGGAAACCATACTAAACTATCACATCTAATTGCAGTTGGTAGACTTATCAAACTTGTCCAATCCAATTTTAAAGTCACATAAACCACTATCCATCATCACATCCTATGGCTGTGAATTCCATTAATTCAATATGCACCATGTCACTTCTCTTCTGACAATTTCATGGGACAACATCTCCCTCCCTCCAACATCTACTGTTATGTGGAAAATAATGCTGTTACAGAGAACCCTCAAGATTTAATTCTTAAGGGTACTATCCTAACCTATGCCAGCACAACTCATTGGTCTTCCCATTCCTGTCGTGATGTAGGGAGGCAAGCGCATGTCTGTGCACCGACCTAACCCTCCCCTAGGTGTGGTGCAGAAGTATCTTATGGCACACCCCAACTCCAGCTCAAGACTTATGCCAGGGCTTAGGCTGGAGGTTAGGATCTGGAGATTAGGATTTTGTTCAATGGGTCTTACTCCCAGGAAAGTGTCTTTAGGATTGCAGCCATAGTTCTTCCATTGCTAGGATCTTCCCTAGCAATGGAAAGAAAAACAGCAGGGAAAATATTTCTAACCCATGATTCTTGACCATCGGTAGAGACATGGCTCCTTGCCTCTTGCAGGAGGATACTGCTGTGAATGATGGTGGAGGATATAAAATTCCCCCTGCCTACTAATTATAGTGAAATGATCATAGGAATACTTTAGCTGCCAGAAGTTGTATCTCTTTACACAAATTGTATTTCTTTCCTTTTTTAAAAAAAATGGGTGCACGACAATTAGAAAGAAACATCACCATAGTAAATAATTCTGGAAATGTCAACATATCTCTAATAAGCCTGTTAAGAGTACATTTTTAAAAGGTTAACATTAAGTATCTTTCCCCAGGAGAACTGGACCACTTTTGGGGATTATTAATGAAGCACTAAAGAGATGCTTTTGCTTCTTGGTCACTATTTGGTTGCAGAGGCAAGGAAGATGTTAGCCACAGTTTTCCAGAACTATATGAAAACTCATAATCAATGTACTTTTATTTATTTAAAGCATTTATACCCACTCTTCAAGAGAACCTTATATAAAACCAAACAAGGGGTGATAATTACAAAAAAAGTGCAGGGTTACACATCATAGTTGCTTATTTTCTTCTTCTACTCAAAGGGCAGTTGGTGTTCATAGATGAATCTTACAACACAATTCTATGCATGTCTACTCAGAAGTAAGTTCTATCAAATTCATTGATACTTATTTCCAGGTAAGTGTCATACTTAAAGTCACTTGTTTAAACTAAGAACTACAGAACTATAGTTTATACTCTGTATAAAGTACAGATACTTGAGAACCACAATATTTAAGAATAATCTAAATTCTCAACACACTCACAGAAAACTCACATTTGATACCTTTTACTAGGTAAAAGGTAAATAACAATAAATTAATAAAAAACAATAATAACAACAATAAATATCTTTTAAAAAGCAGGCCTCTGTCAGTCTTGGAAGACTATGGTATCATGCTCAGCGCTGCATACGCTGCATGCTAAGCATGAAAGCCTGGGTTAGATTGTTATGGAGGATAGTCTGTTACCCAAGCAGCAAATCCCCCCTCTCCATGCCGCTGAATTAGTCCAATGGAAAGGCAGAGCCGATACGATTGGATCCCGCTGGTGTCGCAGAGCTGGACTAAGGAAAGGAGTTCACCCTGTCTTGTGGGGCCGACCCAGGTCTCAAACCCTGGCCTGCTGGTTAATAGGCACAGTGTCTTAACCACTTGCGCCACCCATAGCCCTTGATAATGATTACAGTTTATATCTGGTATATGTTATAAAGTTTGCTAACCTGGGGGTGTCACAAAAGTGTCATAAGGCACTTCTATGCCACTCCTTGGGAGCGTTAGGCCAGTGCACAGGCATAAACCAACCTCCCCACATACCCACAGGATGATATGCAACATACATTATGCCAGCCTAAATTGGTTAGGATTGTACTCAGGCAGGACAATCCAGAGCAACTAATCTGTCCACATAAGAGCCCTTAGGTTGCCCTATCGAACACTAGGTTGGAGCAACTGCAAGATGCTCCAGCCCAGTTACTCTGGAAGAGGCTTAGGGCAGAGCAAGGCAAGATAGGGTGCCCTAAGAGAGGTGGACCTGCTCTGCCCTAACTGGGGCAGCCTAAGCAGCTCAGGAGAGGCAAGTTGAGGGCATGTTTAGCATTGCCTAGGGCAGAGCAGTTAAGCTGAATCCAGAGCCTGTTTCCAAGGCAGAAATGCCCTCTTCCAGCCCTCAGAGTTATACCACCTCAGGAGCAGGTATAGTAATGAGTAGACCCATAGGGGTCCATGATAAGGCCCGAGTAAGAACGGCAGTGCTGACCAAAAATCTGAGTTCTTGGCCAGCCTAGCTGCAACCCCTGCCTCTCAACCTCAGGATATGGAACAAACTACGGCTGCCCACAAACCTCAGGATACAGCAGGCCACTCCAAGAAGCCCCTTGTATTCACTGTAGAATGTACTGGCATCTCATCAGGGACACCTTATAAGGCAGGCACCCAGTGGCGTCACCAGACTGGTGCGGCTGGTGTGGGCTGCATTGGGGATGCGCTCCGTATGGGGTGATGTGCTGGAGGAGTTTGACTGTCCTTTGGCAGGCCCCGGGCGTCAGCACACCCATTCAGGCCTGCTCCAAGGCGGAGAATCAGCCAGAAGCTGCCACTTGTCTGAGGAGCTGGCCTGAATGGCCATCTGAGGTGCACTGCGCAGAAACACACTGAGCATGCCGAACAGCTTCAGAGGAGACTTCCTTAGAGCAGAGAAAGTCCGCGCCTCTGCACAGCCATTCGGCCTCACTCAGGAGGTGGAGCGGCAGCCGAATGGCTTCAGAAAGAGTACTGCACAGGCACCAACTCTGACGCCTGCACAGTCTCCCTCGAAGCCAAAAGGCTTCAGAAAAGTACTGCGCAGGTGTCAGAGATGGTGCCTGCACAGTACTCTTTCTGAAGCCAGTTGGCTTCAGAAACAACTGCGCAGGCGCCAACTTTGGTGACTGCGCAGTCCAGGTGGGGGGGGCGCGCATCCCAGGGATGATGCACAGACTTCCGCACCAGGTGATGTGCAGAGTCATGTCACCACTGTAGGCACCACAGCTGTTCCTTGTTCAGTGTGATCTGAGGGGTGTCTCCTCAGGAGCAAGTCTTCCCCTTGTGTCAATTACTTAGCATGCTCTGGAGCAGTTAGGGCAGCCCAGGCTTCCTGACTCTCTGGATTCAGCATAACTTTCTGCTCTGGATACAGAATAGTTAGGAGAGTGCAGTTAGGTCAGAGCAGGCTGAATTTGCTCTGGATTGTGTCCTTAGTTTCCTTGCGTCCAACACAAGGATATCACACAACATGAAGAAGGCAGGGTAACTGGTGCACCTAAAATTGTGCTGATGGTCCAGGCAAAACCAAGTAGGGACATCTGATGCCTTTGGTGGCCACTGCTGCTGTAATTACCATGGGTCCCAGTGGAGACATGTGCCATGTGGACTACAATTACCTGGATTCTGGCATGCTCCCAAGGACTAACATTTCTCTCAAGCATTCTTCATTGTGAGGCACATCTAATGCCAAAAAAGTCCATCTTTGGTCTCCAAATCTTGAATAGGAAGGAGCAGGCAGGACTTTCACAAATCGATGAAGGAAAACTATCAAGCCCTATTCCCCACCTACACAGCCTGACAGTCAAAGGTGAACTGTATGTCAATCATTTGGACTTCATTTTTTTTTTTTTTTGCAAAATTCTAATGCTTTAACCTCTCTGGAACATTACCTGACAAGCATTCATTACACACGGTGGCATTTCATTTTTCATTTTAATTAAAAAGCATTTACAACACAGTAAGATTTGTGAATGAATTGTAATATCTAACACAACTGCCACTGCAGCTACAGCTGTAATATACCACCAATTGAGGGGTGCGGGAAATCTTGGGACAAAAGACTAGATGCAGAAGATCAGAACAGGGACCTTTTAAAAATGAACATGTTGTAAATAATCAACTGCATCCACACTTCTGCATGATATAAAACAAATTCAATTTCAGTACCTCGGTGGCATTTAATAAACCACTTTATTCTCCTGTTTTATGGGATCACCAACATCCCTCTATGGAATTGCAAAGCCTTTCGACGGCAAGGTAAAAAAATCATTAAGACAGTTTTTCAATATTTTGTTATTGTTTGACCTACAGATTAATATGCCTCTCAAGAATTTGCATCTCCCTTATTGTCTTAGAACAAATTACTGAACAATAAATGTTGTCAAAGTAGAAAAGCTTCGCTTTTTTTCTTTTTTTGTCACTCACAATATTGTTATGAGTGACTTGCCTCAGCAGAAATGAAAAATAATTTTTACAAAGTTGGAAGAGCTTCAGGATTGTAATAAAGTTTAAGAATAAAAATGGTGTTTTTGCAAACAGTTTTACAGTCATGCTGACTATTCATCTATTCTGATATTTGCTGGAAGTGGGCTAAACCCATTTAATAGAAGAGAATGGGGTGAGACTTTCAACTCCCAACCATTTCCACTGACTTCTTGCCAGAAAAAAGGACCCATCTGAGAGAGCTCTTAAAAGGAGCCTAAGACGGTGTAGTGGTTTACAAGATGAATTTGCTCTATGCATTTCCCATAGGTTTCCCATAGGTGAACCAGTGGTGGGCTTCAGGGGGTTCTCACAGGTTCTATAGATCCCTTTCCTAATGAGTGCCCAAGAACCGGTTCTGAGAACCGGTTACTAATGGGGCATACAACCTGTTGTTAACTTATTTGAATCCCACCACTGTTCATTATATATTTGATGACATTGAACTACAGTAGTTGTCTTAAAAAGCCCATTCACTTTACTGAAAGTTTCTTTTGCTTTGATGCAGCTTGGAGTACCTTTGTCTTCTGGCTGCATTTGCCCTTGTTGCCATGTGAATTTCATTAACTGTGGAAACCTATGTGATTTTATTTATGATCATCTGTGAGGTCATCATCATCGAATCATGTAGCTCGCCATAGGTAAACCGATTAAACAACAGTGAGGACCAAGGAGAATAATGAGGACGAACACTGAGAAACAGCTATGGGTGGATCCACATAACGTTTGCTGGATTCAAGGTCAAATGCTATGGCTGAGAGCTAATCAGGTGATACAGCTGCATGGCTGTGACTTCCATCGCATTCCTAGTGTTTCATTTGTTGTGCTTAAGCAGCCCCTACTTCCAAATAACTACACCAATATGCAGGTTAGAGAGCAGCTTGTCTCTTCATCATGGAAACAGCTGCCAAGAAAACAAAGGACAAAGCTCCATCTGTGTTGTGTTGGCTTCTACCTACATACATGTGTGTATCACATCTCTGCTGTGGCTATTTTATCACTATATACACTAGTGACATGATTGCAGATGAAAAGCACAATCCAGGTATAGCAAGCAACTTTAGTGTTCATCAATTACACTGGGAGAGAGTTAAGAATTATGTTTAATGTACTTTAAACTGAAGTCTATGGGACTTCTAAGCAGCGGCAATCCTCGTCCTGCTAGTGATCAGGGCCTAAACTGCAATCTGGTCCCTTCCCCCACTGCTAGAACTGCTGCCACCCTAGGGTTGCCATATGTCCTGAAAAACAGGGACAATCCCAATTTTGGGGGATTGTGTTCACATACTGGCAGAGACAGAGGGTCCTGTCCCTATTTTGTGGACAAGAATTATGGCAACCCTATTTCCCCCGCCCCCCATTAATGGGCTGCTATCTCCAGCTTCCCTTTCAGAGGTCCAGGGGTGCAGCACACACTTCCTGATCCTCCAAAGGCTTTGTAAAGTCCTCAGAAAACATCACTTCAAGTTTCATGGAAAATCTCCATGAAAGCCTCTTGAGCCCCCAGAAGACCTTCTGAAGGGTTTGAAAACATTACTTCCGGTTTCCTTTGGGAAACCAGAAGTGATTTTTGGGCACTCCAGTGCCTTTGGAGGATCAGAGAGATAGTGCCTTGCTTCCTTGGCCTTGGTGACCATATAGAATGAAGGACAGAGTGCCTCAGTCTTTAAGCATAGCATAGAAGAGGGAATTTAGGGAGATTCAGCTCAACATGGAAGGGTTTAAAAAGCAGCATATGCCTAAATTATCTCTTCTATGCAATGCTTAAAGATCAAAGCACTCTGTCCTTCAATCTATATGGTCACCCTGTCCTTGGCCCTCAAAACACCTTTGGGCTTTCATCCTGAGTGGTGCAGGGAAGGTTCCACAGGGGTGGGTAGTGGCCTGGTATTGCCACCCAGTTTTGAACCCAGAACATTTCCCCTCTTGTTCTCCCCCCCCCCGAAATATGCCACTGTTTCCAATCCCCCACCCCACGATATTCCAGTGCTTCCAAGTATGACCCTGGCTAGCTCCCACTGATTTAATGATACTAGTCCTTTGCTCACCTTTCAAGTAGCCTAAGCAAGTTTCAGATGGTCTGATAATAGTTCAAGAACTTGGCATGGCTTCCCACCCCAAGAATTAAACAGCAATTTCCCCCCACCCCAATAATTTATTTAATTTTTTAAAACGGTGTGGACATGAAGGTGAGAAAATTGTATCAACCATTCTCAAAAAATTAATAGATGGCTCATAGGCAACTCAAATCCTCTCAACAGTCAGAACTGCAATTAATTTGCCATCTGGTTGAACCATCTCATTTTACCAGCTAAAAATGTTACACTCTAAATGCTTTCAAAACCTGATATCTCTGCAGCAGAAGTTGCAGCCTTCAGGGAAGACGGCAAGGAACGCATGCCACAAATAAGAAACAAATGCATGCTTGCTGTGCAATACACTGGCCGTGTATAGAGTCCCTTTGGGCACATCTACACTATAGGTGTAAGCTTGGTTTAACTGATTTTCTCTCCGTGGAAACTGTTGTTTGATAAAGTGCCAAATGATCTAGAGATCTAAAGAGGCAAATGATCTAAATGATCTACTTCTAGTGCAAAAGATCAGGACTTAACCCTGCGGATTCATTGGGGAAGGCCTGATAGTAAGACCGATGTACATTTCTAGTGCAAAAAGTGCAAATATTGCATTTCTAGTGCAATAGTCAGCAATCTGCACAATAGGAATTAAAGCTATAACTATCAATGTGAGATACAGTAGAAAAGAGCAGCTGAAAATAGCAAAATGAGGGAAGATTGCCAGATGACAAAGTCTAAAGACAAACATAATATAGACAGGAAGCTTGCAATGCAGTGAACATGCTGCCAACTCTCTTTTTTGTATTGACATCTCTCTCAAGCAGATGCTGGGATATCATTCTTGTCCCTCCCTGAATGTTCACCTTCCCAGTAGTTACTATTGCTGCTCACACCTCCCACTAGAAAACAAAACAGCCATGGCAGGCTGCCTGAACCACTGACACATCCCTATATCTCTGACATCAAACTCCAGGCATCTTGTTTCAGGAGAAGGAGGAGTAGAAAAGTAGCAACTGAGCATGTGAGAGAGCTGGGACTGTCACTGATCTGAACAGTAATGGATACTGGATAAGGCTAGAGAAGCACCCTTGTCTCACCAACATTTGGTTGGTGGATGCGCCAGAGCAGGGATGTGCCATGGCTTGGATGACCTGGATTGCAGATAACAAAACACAAATTTTTGTGACTCATATGGACTCGAGTGACTCATGTCAGAAACTTGGGCCCTTTTTGTTTATCTGCTGGCTCACTTGAATTTTTCCACCATTTCAGGAGCTTGATTTGCTTTTTTCAGACGCAACTCAACATAACTCAAAAAGACTGCTCTGAATGAGTCATGATGGTTGTTGTTATGGCTTGTGGGTAACACAGGGAGGACAGAGACTCCAGACTCTAGCACATTCCTGATGCACAAAATGTAGCCATGCAACAGGCTAAGCAATCTTTCTTACAGTGATCTCCATTTTCTTAGAAAAAATAGCTATCTATTCAAATCCTAATCCAGAGTAACTACGGGAGCACGTAAGAGACATTACGTGCACCCGTAGTTACTGCAGCACCTAGTAAAAACCTAAGGGAAATTTATATTGGAATTCAGAGTAAGTTGTTCTTGCACCGGAGCAAGGACTCCCCATCGTTACTCTGGATTTTGCCCTATGAGTCTGGTGGCCCAAATAACTTCAGAAAGGAATGCTTACAGAAGAAGATATCTTAGCCTGAGGCTGAATGACTGTGTTAAACAGGGGACACTTTCTGACGTGGACAAGAAGACAGTATATTCTTGAATAACCAGAAGATGGTGTCAATAGTCATCATTATTAAAAATATGTACATTTTGCTTCTCAACAAAAGAGTTTAGGTAGGTTGCATGGGCAGCAGATTTCAGGGGGATATACTGGTAGGTAGGTCTGCTGCTATCACAGCCTCTCTTCCCAGACGCAACTTGCACTACTCACACACCTCCTTGCCTTGCTCCAGGTGTGCTCCAGAAGTGTTTCCATGGAAGGATGTTCTATCTGATTCACAGGGACCACACATATGAAAGGGCTGCTTCATACCAGTGGTCCCTAATGTCCTTGCATTTCTGCAACTGAAGAAAATGAATGCTTTGGGGAAGGGAAATTGTGCAAAGGCAGTCAACCTGAAGCCTCACTGGGTGGTGTTATGGGTTGCAGTGCGCTGGTGATCTGTAAAGCTTAGTTTCATCAATTCAGGAAACTGCTGCAAAGTGCATATACGCATAAGCAGCAAAGTGGGTGGCATAAGCCATGTGTTGAGTTCTTTATCTCCCTTTTGTGTTAACGGTTGATATATGGCGCTAATAAGCCGAGACACTGAAAAATTAAAGGGGAAAAAACAACCCAAGGAAATGAAACATGTATGGATACAAAACAGTCCTTAACTACATGTGTTTAATGATCATCAGGATTTATTGGAGACTGCTTACAGCTACAGTCAAGCTCGTGGGATAAATGATTTTTACAAAATAAAAACAGCTGTGGGGAAATTTTCTGAAACTGTAACGGTAACAATAAAAGAAGTGAAATTAAAAGATGAACCTTGAAATATTATTCAGGTTGACAGTCCCGTATGCAGCTATCTGTTATGCTGGGTATGGCTCAATTAAAATGCAATTACAAGGCCTGTTGTGTCTGTGCCATCATTTCTGAACATTTGCAGCATTTTACAATGAACATATGCTTCTAAAAGTTGATTCTTTTAAAACAGATCAGCCAACTGCCAGGAAGGGTGGCATCACAATGATAATACTTTGATTTTTTAAAGAAAAATCTCCTTCAGTTTAAAGGAAGGAGTTAATATTCACTCATTCACTCAACATGGCAAGTGCTAAACAGCCCTGTTCTATCACCCACCAGTGATACTGCAATACAGCAGCACCAAAGGAGCACATGCGGCATCCTATAGTGTTGGTGGGTATCCAAATAGCTTACAAGAGGCTCTGTAGGTTGCGTTGTTCCCAGTGGGTCTCCTCAGTCCTACACCAGCTATTTAGAGTATGTCTGAGGGATGGACTGGGTTGGGTAAAGCATGATATGACGATGGTGTGCAGGACTGCTATTGAGATCCACCGCATTTCCCCCTCAAACCCCTTCTGCCCCACTCCCTGCCTCACTCCTTCCCTAAACTACCTACCCCTAGCTTAGCTATTCCAATGTAGCCATTGATGCAAGCAGAGGACCTCTGCTTATCTTCATTGACTGTCCTGCAGCACATGAGATTGACGCACCTTTTGCAATGTCACACCTGGTTCTATAGCAATGGATTGAGAGATCTGCCGCCATAAATCCTAACAGGATAGAATTATTTAAGCTTGCACCACCAAAATTACTGGTGCAAATCTGAACAGCCCATGTTAAGAAATGAGGCCAGGAAAAAGGGGGGATATCCCCATGTTAGGAAATCAGGCCCGGACAGAGGACACCAGAGACCTCTGCAACCATTTCTGCACCTCCTACAACTGATCCTTCTTGTCCCACAACTATATTCTGCCCTCCCATTACAAGTCTGTTGGTGCAGAAAATAGTTCTCCAGCATACATGACACACACATGTGACTGCACAAGCGCCTGTTCTGCTGGCGAAGGCTGACATAGGATTGTGCTGTCTGCTGAGAAATTTCCAAATGTGGTTCCTGAACTTGAGTAGCCTGCAATATAATCTGAAGCAGTTCTGCCTTCATGTTCATAATCTACAGGATTACAGGATAATGTACAGGAATAAGGATACCAAAATCTTATTGCACCAAGCTATTGAATCCCTTTCCCAGTTCAGTTAATTTGTTTAACATCACAAATAATGGAGACATAAAGAAATATAGCCATAACATCTTAAAATAAGTAAATTAAAAGGAAGAGGAGTATAATTAAAATATATGATTTAGGGTGCTATCCTAACCAAGTCCAGCACAACTCATCAGTTTACCCATTCCTGCAGCAATGTAAAGAAGCAAGCACATGTCTGTGTATTGGCTAAACCCTACAGGAGTGGTGCAAAAGTGTCTTGTGGCACTTTGGTGACACCAAGTCAGCACAGGACTCATGCCAGGGCTTAGGCCAGCCTAACTGGAGCTTCTTTGGTCGATATTATATTTCTGAGTTAACTGTCTCAAAACAATCATTCTTCTGTGCCCATCAGTGCCAACATATGGCTACAAACAACATATTCAAATGTTATACGAAAGCCTTTTGGAAGCAGACAGAGATTATGATATTTTAGAAAACCCTGTCGTATTATTGTTATTGGCAATAGTTAACCTCTTAAAGGCGAGCACTGATTGCCTTTCATGACTTTTTCAGCGCCCTGACTCTTTCTGCCTTTTTCTTTGTTTCTATCATGATGCCATTTATATAATCCCACTGAGACCTTTTCAAGTAGAATTAGGACAGCACTTCTTTACTGGCATTAAAAATCATAAATATCAGTTTTTATCCTGTTGATCTTCTCTAATCAGGTCGGTAGATGAACTTGATTTTGAAACAGTGACTTTTAAGATCTTCTAAGGTTTTGAAGAATGGGTTTTTTAAAAATGTCTGTATGTACCTCCTGATTTTTTTTAGAAAGCAGTTCTTTATTTTTCCACACTGTAGATCTATAAAAAGGTAGAAAAGACTGAAGTACGATAGAGATATTCCTTCCCTACTTCAGCTTTTCTGCCTCACTCATCTTTAAGATACTTTTACATTGAGAAAAATATGTCCAAAAACTAAGCAACATCAAACGTAAATGCATACATGATATTCAGCACAAGCTCACGTTTCCATAGAAGTGACATTCTTTTTTAAAAAAATAATATCCATACAGTTTTATATATAGGGGAAATAAATACTGTAAGTCATAAAAAAGCAGGCCTCCGTCAGGCCTGAAAGACTGTGAAGCACGAAAGCCTGGGTAGGATTGTTATGGAGGATAGGCTGTTACCCAAGCAGCAAATCGCCCCTCTCCACACCACTGAATTAGTCCAGTGGAAAGGCAGAGCCAATACGATTGGATCCAGCTGGCATCGCAGAGCTGGGCTAAGGACAGGAGCTCACCCTGTCTTGTGAGGCCGACCCAGGTCTCAAACCGTGGCCTGCTGGTTAACAGGCACAGCGTCTTTACCACTTGCGCCACCCACAGCCCAAGCGTAAGAATGCATAAATAGAAGTCATGTAAGTCATAAGAATATATGTCATATATAAATATAATATAGTCATAATATAAATGTAAGTCATAAGAATGCATAAATATATATAAGGGTATATTCTGTTACTGGATTAACCTTCAAAATCATTGGAAATCTAATGTGAGATTCCTGTTTAACAGCTACAAAGTCAAGAGTTCATTCTGTTGGATCAAATTTAGAGTGAGTTTAAGGAACTACAGATTTTCCATTTTAAACTTAATTTACTCTAAATTAATTTACTTTGGAAATTAAATTACTCTGTTCATCTGGATTTACATTTTTGTCATCTATTATATATGGCTCATAAAATAGCTTGCTTCAATATTAATGTCACCAGACAAAGCTAGCCAGAGCACATGGACTGTGTTTGTTTGTTGTTTGTTTGTATTTAATCTTTGAATTTTGCTTACTAAACAGCTCATTCCAAATATCAAATTACAGTAAAAGCAGGCCTCCGTCAATCTTGACAGACTATGATATCGTGCTCAGCGCTGCATACGCTGCATGTTTAGCATGAAAGCCTGGGTTAGACTGTTATGGAGGATAGGCTGTTACCCAAGCAGCAAATCCCCCCTCTCCACGTCACTGAATTAGTCCAATGGAAAGGCAGAGCCAATACGATTGGATCCAGCTGGCGTTGTAGAGCTGGGCTAAGGACAGGAGCTCACCCTGTCTTGTGGGGCCAACCCGAGCAGTGATGGGCTTCAAAGAAATTAAGAACCGGTTCTCTGCCCATCTGGCAGCCACTTTTAAATGGCTATTTTTAAACTTTATATGTCCTATCTCTTGTTAACAACCGGTTCTATAGAGTAGGTGCGAACCTGCTGGTGCCCACCACTGAACCCAGGTCTCGAACCCTGGCCTGCTGGTTAACAGGCACAGCGTCTTAACTGCTTGCGCCACCCACAGCCCTAATTACAAATTAAAATTACAGTATATTTTTAAAATTATAGCCAAATCTGTGCTAACCTAAGGTCTTTTAGAGCCCAGTCCTGATCTTGTATCAGTGGCCTTCCACTGGTGTTGAATGATGCAATTGTGCAATAAAACATATCTGCTTTTTCTAGCACTGGAGGATGGGACCACTTTTCAGCTCTGCCAGATCCAGATTCTCCATATTATGCCTCATGGCCCAACACAGAGGCTTTTAATTGACCCACGGACCCACAAATTCCCAAAGAACTGAGTTGCCCCATTGCAGGGCTACTTCCCTTACCTAGAGGAGTAAGAGAAGGTGCCAGCTATTGCCTGGTAGCTCTCAGGATTTCAGCAGCATGGCAGTTCTGGCATGCTTAGGAGTTTAGGATTGGGCTCTTAATTTCTGCCCTGCTGAAGAAGGGGTAAGCTATTGGAGATGGGGTTTATTCATCAGTAAAGAATACCAGTGATAAAGACTCTACTGGTTTATACTATGCATTTCCTTGATAATCAAACATGAAGCAACCCTGAAAATAGTGGTAAGAAGCTTTGGAAGGGCCAGTTGGTGGGTTTTTCATGCAATGAATACCTCCTGCATGAAGCCAAACCGTTGCTCCACTGTCTTTAGCGCTGCATTGTGTTCAATCTGCCAAATGGCTCAGCCAGTCAGCATCCTGTGCATATTCTACATCACCTGCCAGAGCTCACAGTCTGGAACAGCTTCATAGGAAGAACAGATTAGAAAACAATTTTCTCCAACATTAGCCACCTCAAAATCCCATTGAACTTTCTTCCAAGGCAAGAAGCAGTCACATGGAGAAGAAAGGGAATCCAGATTGGGTTCAGACCGAGACTTTTCTCCCATTACAAAGTCTCAGACCTGCAGTGAGTTTCAATCCTGCTAACTAATCCTTCTTACAACAGCTACTTAAAGAAAACACTAAGGGTCGAATTGTGTGCTTACACAACGTGTAATCTTCTAAACATATATAAAAATCGAAGAGTCACTGACATACTGACTGACTCCACTGCTAGACAAAATTTAATATAGGTTTCCAAATAATACCATCAGTCTCAATTTGGTGGAGCAACTGAGAGGTAGCACACGGTCACAGATAAGAGGAGGAAGGGTTAGTTACATGGATAGCTAATTGCTGCTAACTGTTCATTGGCTGATTGCCTGATGGGAGGAGGTTTCAATTGTAGCCTCAGTGACTGAGGAGCGAGCCTTTGGCGCGAGTCCTGAGGCTCTTAGCCTGTGGATCTGAGACAGTGAACAAAGAGGATCTGATCAGAGGGCAGAAACTCATCATTCTACTCTTCTCAGCTAATGTTACTCCAAAGCAGGGATTTTCAATCTTTTTCAGCTTGGGGCATACCTCCGAAATCACTGAAAAGATTGAGGCACACCACCAGTTTTTAAAAATTACATTTTTAAACATTATTACATTATTTACATTATTACAAGACATTTAAATTATTTTAAATTTCAATACAATTAAATTATTTAAATACTAAATTAATTTAATTAATACATGTAAATCGTGAATTAAAGAAATTTGGAGTGCAATCCACCTCAGCCACTGCATGAGAGGAGGTCCATCATGGGGTACTGCTCTGGCCTCCCACAACAGGTGACACAAACTCCAGTGACATCCTTGAGTAGAGGCAAGGGTGTACTCTACTGAGGAATCCAGATCTGCTGTTGACTGTTTTAGAGTCAGTCAGACAAATACAGACCTAGCTACAGAATTAATGACTAATCCCCAAATCCAGAGTAACTACAGGAGCATGTAAGAGACTTTACGTGCACCCATAGTTACTGCACCACCTAGTGAAAACCTATGGGAAATTCATATTGCAATCCAGAGTAAGTTGCTTTTACACCAGAGCAAGGACACCCTGTAGTTTTACTGGATTTTGCCCTAAGTAGCCCATAGAGATAGCCCTAATAATAAACTAGCCTGTTGTCACTTTTTATGCTACATGTTAAAGTTTGGACAGGAAGAAAGGGGAATTAGTTACAAGTTATATATACTCATTTATAATTAGCAATATGTCCACATCTTTGAAATACACATTAATATATCCAAACATTTGCCATATGTTTCAGTGAACCTATAGGTTAGAAAGTGATAGGTTAGGAAGGGACAACATTTTCATCTACAAATCAGTACCTAAATAATATCTCAGGAGTGTTTTGCTCAAGTTTCATTGCTGGAACTTCCACAGAAATCTCCTTAAAAACCATTTTTAATGGCATTATTTTTAACAAAGATCAAAAACCATGGGGAAATTCTACCAGATCATCAATGTATTTGCTTCAAAATGAAATTAACTGAGCAAGGCAGAAATCCTACAAACTCTTAACCCTAGCTGGGTACCTGGGAGTCAGTTTTGACCCTGCTCCTTTTTGACACTTGTTTTTTTCCCAAAACTATCATTGGGACCGACTTTTCATGTGTTCCTCAATTAGGCCCTTCTAATAATGTGACTCGCAGTCTTTTCTGGTTCTGTTATTTTTTTATTAATTTTTTTTCCCATTTTGGGGTCAAAATGGACCCCATGGTACCTGTGATGTAATATAATTCATACATAAATACAGTGGCGCCTCACGTAACAAATTTAATTCGTTCCTGAGACATGTTCGTTATGTGAAATGTTCTTTACGTGAAGTGGATTTTCCCATAGGAAAAAATGGAAACTCAGACAATTGGTTCCACAATCCAAAAAATATTCATATAAAAATGTTAACTGGATGTAAAAATGATGACAAAAAACCTGTAATTGAATTCAAAACATGCATTCAATGTGCATGGTCCTATGAAGTCTACATTAGGCTACAATCCTAAAGACACTTTCCTGGGAGTAAGACCCATTGAACACAACGGGGCTTATTTCTTGGTGGACATGGTTAGAAGGCTGCCATCAAAGACACTTTCTTCTGTGATCCAAGACACTTTCAAAGAGTCTCCCCACTTTCTCCTTCTCTTCTTCCTGAGATTCTCTTCCCTGCTCCCTTCTGGCTAGACCTGAGATGCTTCCCTCTTCTCCACTGCTGTTCTGTCCCTCTGCCCAGTGGACGCCCAGCCAGAGAAGGAACAGCACGGAAGTGTTGCTTTCGGTATGGGCAGGTGCGCTAGGCAGCCCTGATGCTTTTTAAAAGGGCTGCCGGCAAGCACGTATGCCCCAACTGCCAACGAGAGTGCTTGCTAAGTGAAGCACAGTTTGTTATGTGAAGCAGAATCCTAGAGAAATTTTTGTTTTTTACGTGGAACATACTTTAAATGAGGCATTTGTTACGTGAAGGCGTCACTGTATATAAAAAAATTTGTTCCAGATCAAAGGATAAGACAACTAAATGCCTCTAGCAAAAGCCAACACCAGAAGTAAAAGTTTGGCTTACTACAGAGCTGTCTGCTCTGTATGAAGAGCAGAGCTTCAGCCTAATGGCTAAGTGGAAATGCCTGTGTATAAGTTATTTAAAAGTTTATAAGACAAATATGCCTCTATTTATCAATATTTCAAAAAAAATATTTAAAGTACAATCTTACTTGATGAAAACAAAAGGTTTTTACAATGGGATCCAATTCTACTGCATGGTTCCACTGGTTTTTGCCATGGGGTCTAAACTGACCCCATGGTACTCTTGAGGAGACTTTTCTTATGGTGCCCACTAGCCATCATCACATCTTATGGCTGTGAATTCCATTAATCATGTCTCCTCTCTTCTGACAATTTCACGGGACAACATCTCCTTCCCCCACATTCTACTGTTATATTGAAAGTAATGTTGTAACAGAGAGCCTTCAAGATTTAATTCTTAAGGGTACAACTCTAACCTAGGCTGGCACAGCTCATTGGTCTTCCCATTTCCATGATGATGTAGGGAGTCAAGTGCATGTCTATGCACTGACCCAACCCTCCCCATGTGTGACACAGAATTTCTCACAGCACTTTTGTGACATCCCCAAGCCAGCACAGGATTTGTTCTGGGGTTTATGCCAGCCTAACTGGAGCTTAGGATTGCAGCTGTAGTTATGCATCAGCCCCACTCATATTGTTTACCTCCATATGCATACTCATATACTTCCCTTTCATTCATGCCTCCTAATGAATGGAAGTTAAGTTGTATCTGTGTGTATACAGAGATCAGGAATAGTATGCATATTTTTTCATGGAAAAGGAGTCTGTGAGGAAGGCAACCTAGATTATATACAATTTAATGTTTGGAACTTGATAAAGTTTTGAAGAGGGTTTCTGGAGAAGCTTGTTTTGGAGATGATATTTGGAGAGAGATTAATTATAAACATTGATGTAGAAAGGTATTATTACCCACCAGTTAAAAAGAAAACTTGCTTTCAACTTACTGGCAATTGCAATATGACAAATCTAACACATCTGTGTTGTTTACTACATTTTTTAAGAAGCTATAGATGGTCAAGAGCCCTGTTAATGCCAATCCAAAGTCCCCTTTGTTCTCAACCATTGAAAAGTCATATGCTGAGATTGCATGTTTGCATTGGTTTGAGTTCCACACATTACTTTTGCTGGTTGTTCTGTGAAACACAGTTTCCCTCCACCTCTTGTACTTGATGTTCCATCAGATCCAGGACCTAGTTGGTAACTGTAGTTATCACAGCGATCACTGATTATGGAAGCTGACAAGGTTCCACAGGAGATGAAGAGAAGCGTTCGTTTGGCGAGAGCAAAGGGAGGTTGTCATAAAGCAGTTCAAAGCGCTTTGGTGAATTTCCTGGAGTCAAGGGAAGTAATTTGCATCTGTAGCGCATCACCCCTAAGCCCTGCCATAGTACTGTTTTGGCTGTTAAAATAACTATTTCCAGAGCCAATTTGTGAATCGAGGCAATTCACAAAGCGGCAGAGCTCCGTACCATAAAAATAGATGCCAGAGATAATTGGGCAAGGTGGTGTCATGTCACTTGTGTGCAGTTCATTAATTAACTGCTTGAAACCGCTATAAAATAATAGCCATGTCATCAAGAAGAAAGTACAGAAGTGGAAACTAAAACTGCTGTAAGGAAGAAAACAGAAGCAGCTGTTATTAAAATACCCTCAAGTTACCATTCATTTTTAATGGCTACCCTCTGGCCTTCCCACTGCCAAAACTGAACCTAGACATGCACCCAACAGGCCTCTGGCTTATAATATTTCTGGCAACTCTTTAGTGTTGAAATCAATTTAGTTTCCATATTTTCAATATGTAATGGCCCACATCTACAACCAGGCCAAGTTTACATTCAGTCGAACACAGAATGGATGGAAGATAATTATTTTGGTACTTTTTTGTGTTGTCCGAGTGAACCATTGAATATTCATAAAATTTGGGCTGTAATCTATACTGTTTCCATTGTAATTCCACACATGCCTGAGAGCTAGTGGCTAAGGAACAGTGCCAGGATTCTGGCTTCACAACTCCAGATTCTCAGCTCTGCCATAAACTCACAAGATTGATATAAGCCTGAGTCTCAACTTGCCAAGTGAAAGACAAAGAGAATAATAATACTTATTTACCTCAGAAACGGTATATTCCTAACCAGTTTAGGCTGGCTTAACTCAACTGGTGTATCTTTCCATGGTGGCATGTGGAAGTTGGTGGATACCTGTGCATTGACCTAACCCCCTGCCCAGAATTGAGGCAGAAGTGCCTTATGGCACTCCTGTGACACCCCCAGGCCAACATGGGACTTATTGTTGGAAGGTGAATCAACTCAGCAGAGTGATGACCACAGAGCACCCACTTCTGTGGTTCTGAAGCCTTTACCTCCACCCTGGCTGTTTGCTTAGGCGCATGCAAAAAATCAAGACTAAGACCAGAATCAAACTTTAGAACAGGTTTACCTGCAGATTATGAAGGCTCATGTTTACAGCATCTGGTGAAGACCAGAGTTTACTAACACTTGAATGGACCAGAAGCACTAAAGCTGCCTCCTTGGGGCATGTGGGTTTGGGGTCTGGTGAAGAGACATGTGGTCACATCTGGAGAGAGAGAGAGAGAGAGAGAGAGAGAGAGAGAGAGAGAGAGAGAGAGACGAAAAGGGTCCAACCCACATCTCCTGCAATGGTCACTGAGAGTGGAGAGGTAGTGAGGTCCGTCAGGACAGAGGGTCGTTCACTGCCCCCTTCTGACACATGCAGGTTGGTGTTGTCTCTTTTCTTCCAACACTTATGCCAGGGCTTATGCCAGCCTAAATGGAGATTAGGATTGCAGCTAAAGACATGGTGAAGATTACATCATGATTATTTACAAGGAGTGTTTTGCACAGAAAGTGCTATAGAAATGCTAATGCTAATAATAATACGGGGGGGGGGGGCTTAATTCTGGGGGCAAACATACATGAATGATTGCACGTGCTCTGAATGCATCAGTCAATGGAAATTGTTATTTACCGTTATTGTTATTTAATTGTTTGACATGAGTGAATGGCAAATATATTTAAGTTTATTTCTCAGTGATGCTGAAACTTTAATGATAATAAAGGAAGCAGTATCACGTAAACAAAGATGAATTCACTGAAACTGTACCACACATTTCTCTTTCAGGTTGATCACCCTTCAACTGAACATTTGGTTAAGGAGGACACTGCGGAGAGAGGCAACTCATCATAGTTATCTCTGAATATTTGTGGAAAACGTCTCACCTTAATGGAATCCAAGACTCTGTCAGACGCCGTCCAAGAATTTAAACAGATGAAATATTTCTCTCTGAGTGCTGATTCCACTTTTGACATTGCTCATATTTGATCAGTTAATGGTGTCTTCTGCTTTGCTATTTCCAAAGGTCAAATGAAAAATTTGTTTAAGAGTGTTTTCTGACTTCACATTTAGCCCTAAGTAAAATGAATGGAAGCCACTGTGCGGTGTTTCAGTGATGTGATCCATATCCTGAAGACAGCTGTTCAGAAATTCCTTTAATCTATTAGTAACATGTTAGTAGAACTGTCTTGCAACTGATGTTTCCGTCTTTATATGAATTCCTGCACACCTTTGCAGATTGTCTTAATTTTTTTTCTTTCAAGTGGCAGCCGTGCAAAAGAATGAAAGATATTCAGCTATCTGCATATTTACCTACCTACATTGGAGACACCAGGACTATGTGGCATCAAACTAACAGTGCAATCCTAAGCATATCCACTCAGAAGTAAGTCCCATTGTGTTCAATAGTATTTACTCCCAGGAAAGTGTTGTTAGGATTGAAGCCTAAGTAATCATTTTGGTTAAGCAAGATAAAAGTGTAAGATTAAACAAACTTTTTTGGAGACAGTTAAATGGTAGAATCATCATTCTGCCTACCCTATCAGGTCCATGGGTTTCTAAGAGAAACTAATATATCCTGAGAATGTCAGTAGACTGAGTAAGCCCCAGTGAATATAATGGGACTTACTTCTGAGTAGGCAGGCATATTATAGGCATAATATTATATATTATTATAAAGTGCTCTCCTTTCCAGCAGTAGCATACAGTGGCCAGCACACGACTATGCACTGGCCTAACCCCCCCACCCCAGAGTGGAGCAGAGTGCCTTACAGCACTTTTGTGACACTCTCAGGCCAGGACAGGGCTTGTGCCAGTACTTAGTGCTGGCCTAACCAGGGGCTAGGATCGTGCTGTCATTGGGCTGAATTCAATATCCTTTATCTACCCACTTGTATCTTTGGGACTAGGCTACAATCCTAACCCCTAGCTTAAGTCCCAACACAAGTCCTGTGTGGGCCTGTGGGTGTCACAAATGTATCGTAAGGCACTTCTGCCACTCCTAGGAGGGTCACGCCAGTGCACAGACATGCCAGCCTCTACATACCACAACAGGAACAGTGAAATCAGTATCTTGTGCTGGCCTAAATGGGATAGGATTGTGCCCTCACCAGAATAATGTAATATGCATAAAACAGAAAATTTCTTTATCCTGCAAAAAATAATTTACAAAGTTGTGATGCCAATGCACATTTATATTCCAAACAAAATCTGTGTGCCTTATCCCAGATTACCATGTTGTTTGTGTTTGTTTTTTGCTACATTGGCTTCACCGTTGCATTTAGCCATGGCAAATGAGAGTGATCGGTGATGGCAGACATGGGTGTGGAAGAGGGATTCCAGGAGGGATTTCTACTCACAGTTGAACCACGGTAGTGCTGCCCATAGTTTTGGCTGGCTACAGTGGAGCCAACCGGCACTGTGAGGTTGGTGGTCTCAGCAGAAGTGAGTGATCAGCCATCATTCAGATGGCTCTAAAGTCACCATTCCATCAAATCTCCCTGGGGAAACTCACTCTATCCTGCCTCATGGTAGCATCAGCCCTGAAGAGAGCTATGAAAGTCACTGAAACCCAAGCTCCATGTCCCTGATAATTTGATTCACCAGCTGCTTTGAACTTATCACGCATTGCTCAAATGTCAGAGAAGAATTTTAAGAAAAAACTGAAAGTGAACATTCACAGAAATACTTTAGAGAAATAAAATGTGTAGTTTTTTTATGTACTGACCCAGAAATATAATGTCTACAGGTTATTATCAGAAATGAGTATGAAATGCGAAGCCACAAAACTAAGGACTTAATAGCCCTTCTTTTGTATTGTCCCACTTTGTGTATTGGAAAAATGTACATATTTTACCATAGATTGGAGGTCTGACAGGAAGCGTATTAACTCATCTGGAGTCCTTGGTGACTTAGTGTTATCTTCAGATTTAGAGCTAACAAAACACTTAGCATTGCCACGGATGACTTCAACTTATGGAGCGACTAATTGCAGCCTTGCCAAGTAGCTCAAAAGGCCAACAGCTACTCTGAAAAGCTGACCAGTATTAATCAGACAACTAATATGCTAATTCAGTGCTCTTAATTTTAAAAGCCAATCCTCCTGTTCGAGTCAGCTTCATATTTGTGGAATGGAATGGGATTAAAGGGGATAGAGCCATTGCTGAGTGAAGAGCATCTGCTTTGCATACAAGGTCCCAGGTTCAGTCTCTGTCGTTATAGGAAGGGTTGGACAAAGGCATACCTCTGACAGTTTATTTCCAAGCTAGTATAGATGTGTGGGCTGCAGTGGCTTAGTGGTTAGAACGCTGGGGTTTGAACATTGCTTACCTGGAATTCCAGTCAGCAGGTCAGCAGTCCAAGACCCGAGTACTGCAAGACAGAGTGAGCTCCCATCCTTAGTCCAGCTTCTGCCAACGTTCAAAAGCATGTAAATGCAAGTAGATAAATAGGTACCACTTCAGTGGTAAGGTAAGCAGCATTCCATGTCCCATGCTGGCAACATGACTATAGAGATATCTTTGGACAACGCTGGCTCTTTGGTTACAGAAACTGAGATGAGAGCAGCACCATTTGGCTAGCAGGGCAACCTGGAAGGGTCATCTAACCTTACAATTAAAGATGAGTTACCTGTATCCGTTAGCTGACTCATCAGTACAGACCTTATCATGTTTGATGGCCAACATGCAGCCTCATGAAGCTATTCCTATGAACCATCTCAGAAAGACCTTGGAAGCAAAAAAAAAAGTGTGTCCACATGGATCTGTGCCAGCTTTCTAACTAGTGCAGGTCCAGGTAGATTCTACACACCAAGTTCCCTTCCCCAGAGGAAACCTCTGAAACTTCCCCATCATAGGATGCAGCAACTGCATTTTTGGCACTGCTGCATTAATGAAGGGGTAAATGGATAGCAATGGGCTGTTAAGCTTCAAGCTACTTGGAAGCTTCAAGTAGTCCAGAATGCGGCAGCCCGTGTGGTTTCTGGGGCTCATCAATTTGACTTAGAAATAAAAGTTTGGGCTGAATTCAAAGTGCTGGTCCTGACCTTTAAAGCCCTAAACAGCTCAGTTCCAGGGTATCTGAGGGACCACCTTCTTCTGTACAATCCAACCTGTCACCTAAGGTCATCTGAGGGGGCCCTACTAACTCTGCTGCCACTAAGAGATGTGAGAGGTGTGGCGGCCAGAGATAGGGCCTTCTCAGTGGTGGCACCGCGGCTTTGGAACTCCCTCCCCTTAGAACTGAGGAAAGCTCCCTCAATACAGAGCTTCAGGCAGAGCCTAAAAACCTTTTATTTTAAAAAAGCATTTTAATGAGGCAGAGGTTGAGGGGTTGTTGTTTGTATTGTTTTTAACTTATTTGTTTTTAGCTTATATGTTTTAACTGGTTTTAACTGAATGTTCTATTTATGTTTTTAATTATGTTTTATTAATGTGAGCCGCCTTGAGTTGGTCTACGACCTGAGAAAGGTGGAATACAAAGTTTTAAAATAAATGAATAATAATAAGCACTGATAAATTACATAAAGACTTTCCATAAATCTTTGCAAGAGCTGTTCCATCCAAATCTGTGATGACTTTCTTACTGCTTGCTTCTAAGCAATTCTAACATTTTCTAACTATAACCTCATCTAACCTTTTTTGCTTCTCCTCCTTTTCTACAGTTGTGGTCCACACCAGGGGTCACTTTCCACTTCGCTTCAAGTATGTTGCATTGATTGCTGGAGCCCTACTTAAACTTTTGCTTGAAAAGAAGGCCAGATTAAATCACATTTTGCTTTACTAGGCTGTTTGACATTAATTAGATGCTCATATGGAGTCCAATTTGGCATAAAGGCAAAATGTACAGTTTTCCAACTGCAAGCTTTGGAACCTATGCACAGTGGATGCAAACAGCCTCATTAGCAGTTTCTGCATTTCCACCTCCAAGACAAACGTTATTAGTGCACCAGCCTTGTGTCTGAGATTCTCATTTGGCAGGTGCTGTTACAGGCAATGTAATAATAATTTTTAAAGGAGACAATAAACTTCCAAGGATCTGTAACATACCTGGTATCCAGAGCTCAGCAAAACTGCCAGTTCTGACTACGGGATATCTCAATCCATAAGCCTTCATCGCTTGAGCTTCCCGAGTTCACTTTAAATTAAATGAAAGAACGTCAAGTTGGAACTAAAAGTTAACTAGCCAGTTTCAGTTTAAATAGCACATGATAACAACTGTGTAAAGGACAGAATTGCTGCAAAGCCATTTCAGATAATTACTCTTTACATTAACAACAAATCAGAAAGAACACAGTTAATTAGTTCACAAAGAAAAAAGGTGAGATTGGCAGCTCAATAAGTGCTCCTCAGAAATAAAAGTTCACATACCAGGTTCAGTGTGCTACAAGTACCAGCTTTCATCCCTTATCCTTTAGTTTTAGATGTTTGGTTAAAAGAGAAAAAGTGATCCAACCAAATGCAAGGGAAGATCAAAAAGTTACCTCTTTGACATTTAGGATTATTGTACATAAATTCATAAATGCACATACACTTCAGACAGAATGACTATTGTATGGTGAAGTATTGTATAGTGAAGTATCTTGTACAATGTAGGGGATTTCAAAATGAAATTCTCACTTGGGAAACAACCATTTGAACTTGGTTCACCATAAATCTCTGGTTCCCAAACTGCGTGTTTGGGATATACTGCAGCAAATTCACAGAAGCAGCATGGAATATCCCTGGTGGTGGCCAACAATCTTTAGTGCCACCATCTTGAATCACATGAGGTCTCATGAGAATTGCACAAGATCCTGTGTGCTCTGAGATGGTGGACCCAGGAAGGTCAGCAAGAACTGGGTGGTACAAAATAAGGGCACCATGACTGTGTTATGTTTGAGAACCACTGCCCTTAATGTTTCCTTCATCTCAGTTCAGCATCACCTCTTTCAGCTGGATGTTCTCCATTTTCCTTTCCCAACAGAGCACTCCCTTTGCCCCCCCCCCCCCGCCATTTCACAGTTTAGCTGGTGGCCAAGCCAGTACTGGTGTAGGCCAACTACCCCATGCATGAGCGCTCTTAGAGAAGCGCTCTCAGAGCCAGGGCTCTTGACATGCGCTGCTGAGCCAGAAAGTCAATAAACATTCCACTTGTGTGTCTCCCAAGGGGTTTTAGCCAGCAGCCAACATATAGGTTCTATAGGTATGCTGTGCTGCATCCGCTGGGGTGGGATCTATAAGAGACCCTACAGAAGGTAAGCCTTTGTAGCACCCGTATGATTGCTGTGTGATTGATAAAAGAAAGATTATCTGGGCTGATGATGCCTTAAATATAAGGGGTTTATAACAACGACATTGCCTACCTGAATCTTTCCTAAATAGTCTAACATGAAGTTTCTTTAGATCATTTACAGAAAACTCAAGGACACAATATACAAGCACACCATCTGCCTTACTGGCTCAACTTTGGACTACTTTTAAGATGAATGCCAGCCAGACCTCAAAATGAAATAACGTCTCCAACAAATACACGTGAGGTTGGCTAAAATTCTACCTTGAACCAAGATTTCAGTTAAATGGAAGCACCCAAATACTAAAATTCCATGGTTGTATTTCTCTTCAGAAGCAGCTAGTGTGTGGATACCTGCTTATTTCAATTTACAGTAATTGCACACACATACACACGCACACGCACAAACATAGGAGCCATTTCAATATTATTCATTGAATGCACTGTTTAGCAAACAATGGCAAAATTAATTTGAATAATTCATATTTTTATAAAGTATTCAGCTTGGTTTTATTCATACATATGTTTATATAAAATGGTTGAGCACTTTATAAACGGCACATGAATTATTCAATTGATTTTACTGTTTGCTATATATAACTGTTGTCTATCTAAAAAAACACTTTCTGAGTTTGGTCTAAAAATAGTCCCAAATGCTGCATTGCCTGTTCAGCAAGAAATCTGGAAACTCATTGAATGTCTTCTGTCAGCTTTAGAGCTTAACTTTTGACTTGGTAGTGGTGACATCACCCTTAAATCCATCAGTTCTGATACTCAGTCCAGATTCACACATTCCTAATATTGCTTCACCTCTTTCTAAATTTGCATTCTGTGTAGTTGAAATAATTAGCACTTAGAGAACAGTTACATAGGCAATAAGGACTCCTTTCCATTTATTTATTTTTGGTTAGGATTACTTCTGTTTCAGGGGGACATACCCTACAATCCAGAGTCACTACAGGAGCCCATAAGAGACATTACGTGCACCCGTAGTTACTGCACCACCTAGTGAAAACCTATGGGAATTTCATATTGCCATCCAGAGCAAACTGTTCTTACACCGGAGCAAGGACTCCCCGTAGTTACTCTGAATTGCACCCTTAGAGAAGGAATTCTGAGAGGGCTTAGGAATGGGCCCATCGTTTGACACTGTTGGAAAGTTTAAGGCCTGATCCAGTGAAGGCTCTTCTCATGTTCTTATGTTACATATTATTATGTACAAAAATGTACATCTTTAGTGCATATTAATGAAAAACATATTAATTAAATGAAACATATATTAATGAAAAACGAGAGGACTGGCCACTCAGAATAAACACTGAAATATATGTTAAGGCCTCATGTTGTTCAAAGGCAGAACATGATGGCAAGTTGACCAAATTGCGGTATTCCATCAGGAAGTATCTCTCTTATACTCTTTGTTTCACCACAAGAAAGTATGCTGATTGAGGGTGCAATCCTAACCAATTTAGGCCAACTCACCCATTTCCCCATTCCCATGGCGGTGTGGGGAGGCCAACACTTGTTTGGGTTCTGGCCTAACCCCCACAAGAAGTAACGCAGAGTTGCCTTACAGCATTTTTGCAACATCCGCAGGCCAGTGTGGGACTTGTCTCAGTCAGCATAATTAGGAGTTCCGGAAGCATGCTTGTTATGTGAGATGCTCTTTATGTGAAGCGGATTTTCTCATAGGAAATAATGGAAACTCAGACAATTGGTTCCACAACCCAAAAATATCTATATATATAAAAGAGAAAAGTCACTGACTCACTCACGCACTGACTCACTCACTGACTCATCAACGCCCTGCCAAAACCGCTGGGCCTAGAAGCATGAAATTTGGGGTGGGTGTCCCTTCCATGACAGAGGGGTGCACTAAGAACTGGTTTTCCAAAATTCTCACCAGAAGGGGGTGAAATGGGGTGCAATGCGTTTTCCTCCCTATACTTTGCATTGAAGATTCGGTAACTGAGGGATGCTCTGTCCCAACCCCCAGACCTAGAAGCATGAAATTCAGGAAGGGTGTTCCTTCTGTCACATGAACACCCACCAAGAACCGATGTGGAGAAATTTAACCCTTAAGGGGCTGAAAAGGGGTCAACGTGTTTTTGTCCTATACTTAACATGGGAGACTGACCAACCTCCAGCAAATTTGGTGCTTGGTGCCCACTGCAGTGGGGGGGATGTTGTTCAGAGGAAGGGATTGCACTGTGGAGGATGCTGCACATTGGGGGGTTGTGCTTGAGGGGTGTTGCACATGGGGAGATGATGAACATGAGGGGATGATGCTGATGGGGGATATTGCATGGGGAGGTTGTTGCGAATGGGGAGGATATTGCGCATGGGGGTGATGCACATGGGGGTTGATGTGCATGAGGATGTTGTGCATGGGGGAGTTGTAGCACATGGGGGTTATTGTGCATGAGGGATTGATGTGCATGGGGGATTGATGCACATGGGGAGGTTGTTGCGAATGGGGGGTTGATGCGCATAGAGAGATGTTGCGCATGGGGGTTGATGCTCATAGAGGACTGATGCACATGGGGGATGTTGCATGTGGGAGGTTGATGCACTTGGGGGTTGATGTGCATGAGGGATTTATGCGCAGTGGGGAGATGGCGTATTCTGAATATTAACTGCATGTAAAAATGATGACAAAACACTGGAATTGAATTCAAAACATACATTCAATGTGCATGAGCCTATCAAGTCAATTTAAGCTGCAATCCTAAAGACACTTTCCTGGGAGTAGGACCCATTTAACACAATGGGGCTTTCTTCTGAGTAGACATGCTTAGAAGGTTGCAATCAAATACACTTTCCTGGGAGTAAGCCCCTTTGAACACAATGGGGCTTACTTCTGAGTAGACATGCTTAGGAGGCCACATGGAGGGTAGGGGGCTTACCTGGGCTGCTACTGGGGGCTAGAGGCCAGTGGGGCACTTGGGGGCAGTTAGCGACAGCAGCTCACTGGCCAGCAGCCCATTATAAAAGGTTCCACGTGGAGCATCAGGGCTACCTAATGCGCTGCCCATTAGGAAGCAACACTTCCTGTTTCTCTGTGCACCTACCTTTCGTGTCCCCAGATGACCCGGCCAGGTCGTTTTCTGGTTGCCTGGAACTTGTTAAGAGGGAATGGGAATGTGTGCTTGTTATGTGAATCACATGTTATGTGTGGCACTTGTTATGCGAGGTACCACTGTACTATGATATAATCACTTCTTCCTTCAAAGGCTTTTATATGCATTTCAACAGAAGTCTTCTCTTTGCACGTGTTTCAACAGAGAAGATTCTCTACATGCAAGAATTCATTTAAGCATGATATTTCCAAAACACATGGGCTGTAATCCTAAAAACACTTTCCTGGGAGTAAGACCCATTGAACACAATGGGGCTTACTTTTGAGTAGACATGGTTAGGATTGTGCTCATGACCTCTATCTGACATGTGGATACACAGTATCTCTGATCTTGTACTGTACTTACTAGGAAAATGTAGTTAAATAATCCAAAAAACGACTCTGGAAAATGAAATTAACCTTTTTTTTTCCAAACCCACCCCCATCCTTTGTATTAGTCTCAGTGAATCCCTTGTGATTTGTAAAGTTGTTATTGAACAAGTTTAATGATTTGCTGAGGACCTCATCTAGCAGTATTACCAAGCGACATGAGATTAGAAATATATGGTGATGTAGGCTCTCTTGAAATGAATGAAAATATTCAGCTACCAAGAAGGGTCTCCAGAGATCAAATTAGGAGCTAGCTGTGAAGGGAGATGCTTAGGCATGTTCTGGAATTATTTATCAGCATTTTCTGCTTATGTGGGAAATAAGCAGACATTAAGTTTAAATTAAACAAAGGGATAAGAAACAACTGTGTTTCTTTTAAACCGAACCAAACAAAACAAGTGATTTGACTGCTAATGATATTTCTGAATTATTATCAGTTTAATCGTTTAAGTCATTTGCAACGATAATAGCTGTTTCTGCTCAGGATCTAATACCAATCATTCTTTCCATGGTACAATTAACTCACTTTTTTTTAAATGGACAAATAATTGTATATTTATTGTAGGCTTTGTTCGTTTTAAAATTTGTTTTCTGCTTGAAATTTTGCAATGTGGTGTAATGGACAACATTTACCCATGATTCAGAAACTGAAAACAACTAAAAATCCATTTAAAAAGAGGCTTATGTTGCACTTGTTTGTCTTCATTTATAATGAGCTGCTGCAGAGGATGAAGGCAAATTAATTATTAGTTTTGAACATGAATATATTTCACACACACACACATTTAAGATAAATGTATTTAAAATTCTTCCAGTCCAGCGTGAAATTGTTGTCTTCATTTTATTGCTCTGTGATGCAAAGCTCCTTTTAAAACATTCAGAAATATAAAAGATATTTATATGTTGTACACATGGTGCAAAATCTAATACTTATTTAGTTGTTGATGGAAAAGCAAAACTGCATGATAGTGTCTTCCTAAAAATATCATTACTTGACGTTTACCCATTGTCACACCAACAATCTTACCCATTTTCTTTATCTATTGCCACACCAACCAGACCCTGCCCCTTCTCATTGCACCAGCCCATATCCCTGCCCACAAACACACACACCTGCATATGACATGTTTGCAAGATCCAGGTTGTTATAATTTCTTTAAGGAGATGTCAGTCTAATCATGGTAAAACTTCACAATGTTTGTGTGTGCATGGCAGTCATTGAGGGACTGTAAGTCAGCAACACATGTGTATGATGCAGAATGCTCATGTTCAATCCCCAGCTTTTATAAGCACTATAGGGAATGATCCTACTTAAAACCTGGAGACACATTTTTAATCTTTTGCCCATTGGTGTAGTAGACCAGTGGATCTCAAACTATTTAGAAGCCCCAGAACGGTGGTGTCAGAATGTGGCCCATAAGTAGTTTATCCACTCCCCTATAATTGGGATTTCCCAGCATGATAATTGGGTTTTTTCATATCTTAAAAATATGAATGAGATATTCACATTTTAAAACATTTTTTAAAAGGGGGCTGTTGTAAGTGTTTTGATTCCAAATTAACATTTTAATGAATTTTAAATCATTTTGATCAAGTGTCATCACTATTGTATAGGTGAAATTATGTTTTTATGCCTGTGGCTTCAACAGACATAAACACAGGAATAAAACAGACATACAACACACACTCCAAGAGCAAAACGACTAAAGGCTGCAAGCCTAAAAACACTTTCCTGGGAGTAAGACCCATTGAACACAATTGGGCTTACTTTTGAGTAGACATGGTTAGGACTGTGCTCCGTGTCAACCACTTGAACTGAAATTACAGGAGGTTTTTTAAGACTTGCATGTTACTTGTAGGACCAGCTACAATGAACCTAATGCTGCCAAACAAAGACACAACCAAATTAAAACATTGAGAAAATAGCAAGTTGCACCAAGAGAAACATAGCATTGAATTGCTATGAAAAAAACCGATTTTAAAGAGCAGGGGATAAAAATACACACTAACACAGAATGGAACCAAAAAACTTTTTCTTAGGCTGCAATCCTAAAGACATTTTCCTGGGAGTAAGATCCATTGAACACAGTGGGGCTTACTTTTCAGTAGACATGGTTAGGATTGTGCTCTTACTCAAGAATAAACGTGACCATGTAGAATGTGTAGCTTTCCATAGGGTTCAATACATACAGCTTAAACCCTAGCTTCAATTGTTTAGTGGGAGTAACTTTATTCTTGAGTGTCTAGGGGCCTGTGATCATTGGATAGGAACCATTCTGGTGGAGTTGCATTCCTCTTAGCCTGCTCTTTACAATGGAATAAGGGTACAATCCAAAGTAATGGAAAAGAGTCCTAGCTAGGCTTCCCCACCTATTCTGAATCCAGAAGTTAAGCTGCACCAGAGAGTCAGGAAGCCTGGGCTGCCCTAACTGGTCCAGAGCATGGTCAGTAGGCACCAAATCAGTGAAACCTGTGGAGGGCATGCTCCTGAGGAGACCCGCCCCCCTTAGATCACACTGAACAAGGAACAGCTGTGGTGTCTGCCTTATAAAGAGTCCCTGATGAAATTCCAGTATAGTCTACAGTGAATACAAGGGGCTTCTCGGAGTGGCCTGCTGTATCCATAGGTGAGTGGGCTACCGTAGTTGTGCCATATCTGAAGCTGAGAGGCAGGGTTTGCAGCTAGGCTGGCCAAGATCTCAGATTTTTGGTCAACACTGCCATTCTCAACCTGCCTTATCATGGACCCCGATGGGTCTATTCATTACTATACCTGCTCCTGAGATGGTATAAGGAGCTGGAAGGAGGCAGCTGGAAGAAGGCATTTCTGCCCTGGAAATAGCTCTGGATACAGAGTAACTGCTCTGCCTTGGCAATGCTAAACATGCCCTCAACATGCCTCTCCTGGACTGCCTAGGCTGCCCCAGTTAGGGCATCCCAGCTCCACCTGTCTTGCGGCAGCTTATGTTGTCTTTGGCTGCCCCAAGCCTTTTCCAGAGTAACTAGGGTGGCCCATCTTGCAGTTGGGTCAGCCCAGTGATAGATAGGGTAACCCAAGTGCACTTCTGGATTGTGACCTAAGGCACAGTTGTCTACTCATGATTACATTTGTACTGTGATTCAGTTTCTGTTGCATAGGACTTCATGCATTTTCTTTGGGAGTTTTTAAGCCTCCTTGGAAGACTCTACAGTCAGTTAAAGTAACAAAACTCCAGGGGAGTTAACATAGAAAAACTTGGGACAATCCACAGATGAACTGCAGCCATTTCAAAAGTTACATTTGCTTCTTCATATTTTGTTAATTGAGCAGTTCCTTGTAATTTTTTTTTTGTTTCATTAAGCCCGATTTCACACAATGGCAGTGTTATTTCAAAAATACAATTTTAGACTGCTTCTACCTCTATCCTAATCAGTTTCACAAACTACGAAGAGTTGGGTCACAATCCACTGAAAGATTCTAGGTCCACATTTGGGAATCACTGGTGTAGACCAGGGGTGTGCCAACCCCAGACTGGGTGCCAAATGCAGCCCATGGCAAGCCTCAATATGGCCCACAGCAAGACCCCTCCATTCAGCCCTCAGCAAGCCTTATAATCCTCCAGTTCAGTCTTTAATATACTCTTATCTGTAAATTTATTCAAATTTGAAATGTAAATTGTTTTTCTGGCTCCCGACAGTGTCAGAGAGAGGATGTTTTGCCAAAAGTTTTGCCACCCCGGTGTAGATGATCCTGAGCATAATGTTTCGATATTTTTGCTCTCTCTAAATTTCATTTGTTAAGGAAGGTGGAATGAAAAGCAAGAATAGCAACCACTCCTGAGCAGCAATGAAAGCAGAGGCTATTCCATGCCTTTACTGACAGCTCTCTCTTAGAAATAGCAAAATACTGTGGTTCTGTTGCAGTTATTCTGTTTCTGGGCACTTTTTGAAATTGTCAGTAAATTGCACACAATTGCTCCTATCTGTTTGAAATTTGAAAGGTCAACTCCTTTGGAAGTGTCCTTTTAACAGTGGAACATTTCCTGACAATGGGATAGAAAGCACATCAGTTACATCCAGGAGAAGAGCTGGTGAGTTTTCCTTAGAAGTAATGGGAAAGTGTTTCCATTGCCTCTAAAACTGTTGTACACTGGTGACTTTTTCATTACTTGAATTATTATTAGAAGGCATAAACATGACGTGAAAGCACAAAATCTGGCAGTAATCAATGGCAAATTAATAGAGAAACAAAAGATAAACCAACAAAACTTCTGTGGCATACATCTGATTCCTATACATTAAAACATTATCAGCTTAGCAACTTCGAAAGCTCGTATGTACTGTTCTGAAAAAGAATCTCTTTCAAGTATTCTGTTGTCAGTAAATACATAGGCATAGGTTGTCCATCAGGACAGAGTGCATCTACCTGTAAAGGCAACTTCTTCAGCATTTTTCCCATGTGTTCTTTTAGTCCAGTAGAATAAGGCAACTTTATGCTGGCTGTTCTTGCCTCCCAAATAATCCTGCCCATTTTAGGCTCCAACAGACAGTTTATGCTTTCTGTATCTTTTAAAGTGGTTTGTGAACGAAAAACAGACAAGGCTGCTTTTATAGAAGACCATTGCTGCAACCCTAACCCTCCGTTAAGCCAGCATGAGTTCCAACTCAAATCCCATGACACTCAAGGAGTGACGACACTCAAGGAGTGTTACAAAAGTGCTATAAGACACTTCTGTGCCACTCCTGGGAGAGAGTTAGATTAGTGCACATACATACGTTTACCTCCATACATCACCACAGGAACACTGAGTTCTAGTCTGGTCCTCTGGTGATTCCAGTCAAATCTGTATCTGTACGCTGGCAAATTCTCTGTACAGAATCTGTAGTATAGCTAGACTGGGGGAAGAGGGTGGTCTGTTGCCTCCCCCTTATATGGTGACATGGTACTTTTCCACAATCTCTGCTAGAATGTGACAACACCTACTCGTCGACGTGCAGTCCCAAAACTGACTTGCCAACCTGCCTCCCCTGGCTCCCATGCAACTCCACGTATGGCCATTTACAGGGCCACACATGAAGTATCTGCACAGGCATGAGGGTTACGAGATGGCAAGGGGCATCAGCGAATCATCCAACATCAGGTTCCTCCCTTCAACTAAGTGCTGTACAGAATTTTCCTGTGCATTAAAGTGACTGTAAAAGAATTACTTTTTAAATGGAAAATGTGTTGCTTGGATTATATATTAAATTATCCTTGGTGTAATTGCCATGCTCTGTATATGATGCTTGGAATATTTTGGACGGGCCATTTGCTTCAAATATCCATACAAAGCGTAACCTACTTTTGTAGCAATGGACTGGCAGGTAATTTCTAATACACTGATGAGATGAATCCTTACCATTGCCCGTTCTGCCAAGATTACCCATATGCCAGCATTCTTGGGCACATTTTAAAATAATTTTAATTAAAAACAAACAAAAATCATGGGCATACATTTTCTGTGCACTGTGGATTACACAATGCATAATTTGCTGTACGTGCCAGAGCTATCATGAGTTGAGAAAAGCATATTTCCCTTGAGTGGCCATTCCCTGCTCAGTGTTGATGGTTGATAATAAAACAAATGGGTAAGTGAGTTGATTTATTGCTGTTGTGTGTAACCCTTTGTGACGAAAGGGTTCTTCATTTTTAATAAAGATGTTGTCACACGTTCTTTGCAAAATAGATATTACATTCCAATTCAACTAAGAGCTGGACATGTTCAACAGCCAATTGTTATTTTTGGACAGAGACAGAGCGAAAAATGAAGAATTACCCTGAAGTATTTTTCAGATCCATATAAGGAAAAAAACACACATACACCAAATTAAGGTGTAAGGTGTAATTAAGTATTTAAACTGATATATACCTACAGTGTCGGGCTCATTCCTATATAATGGCAATGGAAAGGAGCCCCAGAGACCTAGCCTTGCATGTGTATGCCAAAGCAAAAATATTCCTCTAGTTTTATCCCTCCTTGTTAGATGTCAGCACTGCAAAATTTTCTTTCCATGCAAGACATGTGCTCTGAAATGTCTGCAAATGTTTTGGCAGAAGGAGATGATTTAGCACAAGCCAAGTGGGCTAGGTTTCAGGTTGATTCTCTGAATTAGCTGTGTGAAAATCACCAGAAAACAAGCACACATTGAAAACACTGAGTTTTTTGATATAGTGTTATACAAAGTGGGCCAAAAATAGGCATACACTTAGCAAGAGGTATATGCACTTTACCATTTTTTAAAAACATTTTTTTTACATTTATATGTATTTGTTACAATCATATTTGTTCAATATTCTTTATGTACATTTCCAAAATGTAGATAAGGGATATGCAATACTGATTTGGAATTATTGTTTGGAAAAACTAGATCTAAAACTTGAAACCAATAGTGAAACAACTGTAAGCCTACTTTTGGCCCACTCTGGATATAAAGTAAAATCTTGAATTGAGAGTAATTTGGACTGAGAGTGTTTTGAAAGACAAGCAAACATTTCTAATTTGCAATATAAGTGATGTCTTGTAAAACAAGCACAAAAAAGTCCAGGCCAGGATACAACTGGTTTCAACGCCCTGCCAGCACCTGCTCAGTCTCAACTAGAGACCAGCCTATGCATGTCTACTCTGTAGTAAGTCCATTACAGTCAATGGGGCTCACGCCTATGTATGTATAGAAAGGAGTCTAAGAGCACAATCCTAACTACTCAAAATAATATTGAATAATAATATTTAATATTAATATTAAATTATATTCAATAGGTCTTAGTCCCAGGAAAGTGTCTTTAGGATTGCAGCCTAAGAGACTATGGGTGCAATCCAGAGTAACTACGG
This sequence comes from Cryptoblepharus egeriae, assembly GCA_030015325.1. Lineage (NCBI taxonomy): Eukaryota > Metazoa > Chordata > Lepidosauria > Squamata > Scincidae > Cryptoblepharus > Cryptoblepharus egeriae. The sequence continues at coordinate 120,319,589 of JAREYC010000003.1, read as the reverse complement.
GGAGTCCTTGCTCCTGTGTAGGAACAATTTACTCTGGATTGCTATATGAATTTCCCATAGGTTTTCACTAAGTGGTACAGTAACTACAGGTGCACAAAATGTCTCTTACGTGCTCCCGTAGTTACTCTGGATTGTAGGGCTAGCCTTGCATGTCTACTCTAAAATAAGTCCTACTCAATCCTGTGTAAGGGGGAAGATGGCAGCCTGAGAGAATTCTAGAATTGTAACCTGTGCAAATTATGTTTTGTATTTTCTTTATTATCTTGTATTATATTACAGTATTGTGATCATTTTTATATGAATATTTTTTGGTTGTGAAACAAATCATCTGAGTTTCCATTATTTATGGAAAAATTTGCTTTGATATACAAGACTTTTGGAGTACAAGCATGCTTCCAAAATTAAGTATGCTTGAAAATTAAGATACTACTCTCTCTCTCTCTCTCTCTCTCTCTCTCTCTCTCTCTCTCTCTGTTGTGTGTGTGTGTGTGTGTGTATTGATAGACAATATGTACTGATTTCAATGTGTCACAGTCTAGAGAGGATAGCAGCAGGTCTTTCTGCTTGAACAAGGAATTTTCTTCCAGAAAGCTCCTTGTGGCAGGGTCTGAGATGTGGGGAGAGGATGCATCTAGTGCACCACCATAGAAGTGCCAGTTGGACTGGCCAGAATATAACAAGCCAGAGCTGATTTCCACACTGTTCAATTCGGATCCTCCACCCCTCCCATGATACTTTTTACAAGGTGTGGTATATTTTCATAATTAGACCCATTATATCTAGTTAAACTGATCACTTCAGTTTGGGACAAGTATATGCCATATTTTAACGAATCTAACACAGACATTTTTCAGCTGAATTTAATTTCCAAAATCAGGGTGCTCATTAGATTCAGTGGTGGATTAGATGTAAGTACAGTATTTTGACTATAAGTATAGGTCAGCAGGTAGTTTAACCACTAACTATATTGTAATAAAAATGTAACAAACTCATTATTTTATAAAGTAGTTCATTTATAAAGTAGTTCATTTAGGTAAAAATCATAACATAAACCCATGTCAAATTATTGTCATATAACTCATTGTTGGATGTAGTAAAATTAAATTTTTCACTTACTTTGCAAATGTATGTACTTTACAAACACCAGTACGGTATATACCTTTATATCTCAAGTCTTTTAAAATCACCAGTATGGTATATACTTTTATATCTCAAGTCTTTTAAAAGTCTTTTAAAAGTCTTTGAACATTAGATTCAATGGTGCATTAGATTCTAGTAAATACAGGTGTGTATATAGAATTTTATTACCATAAATTAACTATTTTTTCAAATGCTTCCCGATGTACAGGGTGGGCAGATTGTGGTAAAAATGGCACATGGCAATTGCAGGCCCTAATGCAGCTTACATTGAAAAGTGTGCAGGGCTGGGGCAGAAGATACCTGACTCACCACTGGCTGGGAGAAGGTATGGAGTAGCTGTTATTGGGGCCGGTGTGGTCTCCTACCTTAAGTCTCCAATTGGTGATGCCTGGAGCCAGGTGTCACACTAGTGGGTTTGGGGGTAAATGGTTGTCCCCAAGCACTTAGAGCCAGAACGTTGTGGGTTTTTTTTGTTATTTTCCCAGCTGCAGGTTATTGTGGCAAAGTCAATAAACTTCTGTCATCCCAATTATATATCTTGTGTGCTTTTGTTTGGGGTTGGAGAATAACAATGATTGGGATATCTTTTGAGCCATAGGCCTCAAGATCATGCCACTTTCTGCCACAGGACGGGGGAGAAACACCTTCCACAATAATTACCACCAGTGCTATAAAACATGGTCTATGCATAAGACACAAAAGCAAGATTACTCATTTTGAAGTTTGTCTGAAAAAGTTGATTAGGATAGCAGACAAGCATATGAAAGATTAATGAAGAAGAAAGCATCCTGACTTATCAGCTGCTGCTTTTCCCCATAAGACTTTATTTTTGCATGATTAAACAGAAACAGTTATGTGCTATTGGTGGATGGGGGAAAAATGAAAACAATCCATCTGTAGAATATGCATAACTTGGAATGAGTTGAACTTCTACATTATCCATACGCTCCAGACTGGACAGTGATGTTCAAACAGTTTTCTAGCATGCTCTTGTGGGTTTGCAAACTGGCAAATGTCAATTTGTGGATAATATTCGTGCATCAATAAGGCACAGTAATTGGTGCCCAAAACAAGCAACTGTTTCAAAAGAACATCAAAATCATTGCTTGGCATCACCTACACAGTGCCGGCTGAACCATGTGGTAATCAATAAGCATTTGATTAATTTCCCCATACATGCAAACTATTAGTCAAGAATGCAAAAAAACTTTTAGAAGGTAATTCTGAATAATAATAATTAATGGAAAATGTGCTGTTTTTACAGTGATTCCTCTAGTTATTTCATAACCAAGTGCAAAACAAAAAAGCATTTCAAGGCATTCTGCTAATATGAGTTATAAGGCAAACCCAGGAGCTGCTGTGCTATGACTTGCAGCATCCCTGGATGGTTGCAAACATGCCACAAAGCATGTTTGCACGATCCCCATTTCAAGCTATGATGATACATAGAGATGTGCCAGCTGCAGAGGCTGCATCCACCCTTCACGGTGGCAGAAAACAGGACCTCCGTGTCAGCTGAGCTTGGCCATCATGGAGGGCTTGAGGGAGCCCTAAGTAAAGGAGAAGGAAGAGGTTGGAGGGATGAGTCCCAGGGCAGGGGAAGGGCAGGCAGAGGGCCATCCCAGGGGTAAGTGGGTAGGGAGCAGGAGGAAGGGCTGGAACCTGATGATATGCCAGATCCCAATCTTAATCTCCAAGTAGCACAGAGCAGCTTTTGGCTTTTCATGTCTACTCAGTTCTTCACTGCCTCAAGCGGCAGGGTGACCAGATGTACGGCTTTCCTTGGAGAGGTCTGGGTTTTCCCTAGTTCTACTGGGGAGTAGGGAAACAACTGAAACTCTCCGGAATTCCCACGGCTTCGACTGGCCCTTTAAAGTTTGAAAAACTTCCCTACAGCCAGCCCTGTTCTTTTTCGGCTACCTCAGAGGCTTCTGGCTGGCGCACATCACTTGCCCACAGCATGAGGGGCTTCCCCTCCTGGTGCACATGCCGCTCGCCGCTTGCCCGCAGCACAAGGGGTTTCCCTACAGCCAGCCTTGTTCTTCGATTGTCCCAGTGGCTTCTAAATGATGCTTGCTGCTCAGCCGCAATGCGAGGGGCTTCCCTCCTGGTGTGTGCACCTCTTGCTGCTCGCCCGCAATGCGAGGGGCTTCCCTTCTGGTGGGCGCGCCGTTGTAGGTGTTTGTTTGTGTGTGTGTGTGTGCATGTGTGTGTGTGTAAAAATGCATTCTGTATCTGTGTGTGAGAGAGTGCATGGTATGTGTGTGTGAGAAAGAGACAGAGAGTGCATGATGTATGTGTGTGAGAGAGAGAGAGAGTGCATGAGTCACTGACATGCCTTGTATTGCTGCCAGGGCGTCCAGACGCCTGGAAACCCCCAGACAGATCCGGAATTGGATTGTCCGGGCATGCAAGGGGCTTGTCCAGGCTTCAGGGGGGTTGTGTAGTGCTTTAGGGCACTGTAAATGGCGCTCAGAGCGGCTCGCAACCAGCACGGCCGTCCAAGCAGCCATCGTGTAATTGCTTAGTATCAGACCTGCCGGTCTGATTGAACAGAGCGCTCTGCGAGGTCCTGGCAGAGCGCTTGTCTTCCAGCTGCCTCCGCGGCTGCCTCCGCTGTTGCCGGACACCACGAGGGACCAGCGGAGATCAGGTCAGGTTGCCGCTCCAAGGGAGAAGGTAAGTTGCCGCAGGAAGTGGTTTGGCCAAACCACTTGAAGCCCGGACAAGCCCCAAAGGTAAGTTGCCGCAGGAAGTGGTTTGGCCAAATGTAGGGCAAAATGTAGGACGTCCTACATTTTTTCCTACATTTTAAAAATGTAAAAAAATTAAAAATGTAGGACAAGGTCCTCCAAAAGTCCAGATTTTCAACTGAAAATCCGGACTTTTTGGGACCCTTGTCCTACATTTTGAGGTTGACAATATGGTCACCCTGGTTGCTGCAAACTGCTTTGAGGGAGTCTTGCATGTCTGGATTTGAATCATATATGCTGAAGTCACATTTTGCTGCAAATTGCTTTGACAGCATTCTGCATGTCTGGGTTTGAATCACGTATGTAGAAGTCACGTCTTGCATGTCTAAGTCTGACACAGGCATGTTAAAAGGTTTTCAATTTTAAAAGTGTTGAAATTAAGTACAAGAAAGCAGTATGAGTATTTTTGCTTTATTTTAACATGTCCTACATGTGTCCTACATTTTTGTGCTGTCCTACATTTTTTTTAAGCAGGTAGGAATTTTGGCTTGGGGGGAGAGGAATTTTTGAGAGCCTGGCAAGGAATTTTGGGTTCAGCACCTGACAAACTTTTTGTCTGAATGCCAAAATAGGTATGACATGGAAGAACTGTGATTTGCTGGATGTCCTAGATTGCAATTGCAGACACGCCTGGATCAGATCCAAAAGTGTCTTTTGAATTGCAGCCTGATTCTGTGGAACTCATACATTGCCATTCCTATACTGCAGCCAGACACCTACTGCTACTACAGTTGCTAATTATTCTTTCTCCATGTTGTGGCTCAAGAGCATTAAGAAAGTGAAAGTCTTACCAGACTTCTGCATGGCAATAAAGGATGTTATCATTCTCCATATAAATTCAGCTCATTATCAGCATAAGGGAGCATCTGCCATTCTGAATTTTTAGTTAAATGGCTGATTAAAAGATTTGTCACACATACTACTTTTGCTCTGCATGTGTGACATATTCCTATTCAATGTAAATTGCTGTGTGGCACTGATGTCAGCAATAAAAGGTGCAAAAAATGGTCAGAGGATAAAAATTAGAACAACTAACAGTAAACAATCTGAAACAACTTTGTTATTTATCTGCACCATTAGAAACATTAAAAATTGAAGAAGTGCTGTGATTCAATTTGCCTTTTCTCAGAAATATTGATCCTCATTCCCCACTAAGTAGACCTTTTGGACTTCAGCTCTACATGGAAAATTAATTTGCACTGGGCTTTATACACACAGTGTGTGTGTTTATGTGTTTGTGTATCTGTGTTTTTAAAAAAGCTTTGCTAGAGAATCTATCCATAGTTACATTATGAACATCTTGAAAAATAATGCCATTGTGCATACAAGAAAACAGGTTACCTCACCTAGAGGTACAATTGTACATTTTAACATGTTATTTATTGCTGATTCACCCCTTCCAACCCACTCCCTGCCCTTCCCACCCTAGAACACCCTTGAACTCACTGTCAATTTACCGAAATACAGAGACTTTGGTCGTTACATGCATGCACACCACACCTGTGGCCATGTGCGCAAACCATTCTGGAGCATTCAAAAGAGTTGTAGTTTTGTTTGTAGAACTACAAAAGAGTTGTAGTTCTTCCGTACAATCCGACCCATCACCTAAGGTCATCTGAGGGGGCCCTTCTGACTGTGCCGCCACTAAGAGACGTGAGAGGTGTGGCGGCCAGAGATAGGACCTTCTCGGTGGTGGCACCCCGGCTTTGGAACTCCCTCCCCTTAGAACTGAGGAAAGCTCCCTCACTACAGAGCTTCAGGCGGAGACTTAAAACCTTTTATTTTAAAAAAGCTTTTTAAATGGGGGCAGAGGTTGGGGGGCTTTTATCTTTTTTATCTTTTCTGTTTTATCGTTTTTAGTCTACGTTTTTAGCTTTAATCTAATTGTATTTTAATTTTTTAATGTGTTTTTTTCTCTATTTATTATCATATGTAATTTTAGTGGTGTTTTATTGTTTTTTAATTGTTTGGCCGCCTTGAGTTCCCCCCGTGGGGGAAGAAAGGCAGGATAAAAATTACTTAAATAATTAAATAAATAATTTTTGTGACACAACAATGGGCATTGGGCAGCTGGACCACAACTTCTGGAAATGCAAGACCCATATAGGATTTGACCCTAGGTCTGAAGACGATAAATGCACCATGATGTATTATAAACACAAAGTCTTCAAGAAAGCACTTTAAATATCATGTTACAAGAAACTCTGCTGTATTTTTTGTTAACCTTGAAATTGATGCTTTACTTACTACACATGGATGTTCATATTTCTGATGCAGATTTAGATAAAAAAAGAGTTTTCATGAATATTTAAAACAGTGTAAAATATAGTGCCTAATTATTCACTTATTCTGAAAAAGCTCAAAAATGTTAACCTAAAACCAGTGCTCCAACTCTGAACTGTTCTGGTTTGCTATGGTATCAACACCACGTAGCCAAGTCTTGATTGTGTATGATTTCACATAATATGATTTTCATCTCAGTCACTATATTATTTGTCAGTTGACTGGGATCCTCCCTGCAATTCAGTCAAGAAGCATTGCATACACTTTTCATTAGGTTATCACATCCTACTGACTTTGGTGACGTAACTACGTGGACCCATAACTGCTATGGATTTTGCCCTAAGTCCCATAGAATGCAATGGGACTTACTTCTGAGTAAACATGCTTAGGATTTCACCCATGAGCAAAATGTTTGGATGTTTATCTATGTGATGAACCCAAGCAATAAATTCAATATTTTTAAAAAAACTGAAAATAAAATAAAAGTAAAATACAAAAAATTAAGTAAAAATACAAAAATTAAAATAAATAGCTCTTACAAAGATAGCTTCTTAAATTAGCTCTTAAAAGTTAAAATAAACAGGCTACTTGGACTAGACTGGGGGATTTTAATGATTGTGGCTGTTATCTGCTAACATTATAACACCAATATCACCTACCATGGGCTGTGGGTGGTGCAAGCGGTAAAGACGCTGTGCCTGTTAACCAGAAGGCCAGGGTTCGATTCCTGGATCGGCCCCACAAGACTGGGTGAGCTCCTGTCCTTAGCCCAGCTCTGCAACACAGCTGGATCCAATCGTATTGCCTCTGCCTTTCCATTGGATTAATTCAATGACGTGGAGAGGGGGGGGATTTGCTGCTTGGGTAACAGCCTATCCTCCATAACAATCCAACCCAGGCTTTCGTGCTTCACATGCAGCGTATGCAGCGCCCAGCACGATACCATAGTCTTTCAAGACTGACTGAGGCCTGCTTTATCACCTACCTCGTAGACTTTTAAAGCAATTATAATTTATAATTATAATTTATAAAACTGCACTCTTGAGATAGAAATAAGTAATATTGCTTTCTGAACTTTTCCTCCTGTGGGGGGATGAAATCTGTGGAAAAAATATTAAGAACACCTTTATTCATTACAGGTCAGTACACAGACATGAAACAGCCACCTGCCAGGGATGTTGTATTCAGTTGTCTACTTGGACTAGATCACCTCCTAAGGTCCTTCCGTCTCCAACATTCTGTAGTCCTATAATTCTAGTTCATGCATTTCAAGCGCAGAATTTCATGAATAAGCAATATGTGACCGCTCATACCCACTTCTCAGCAGATCCTTGCACAAGAGAAACTGCTATGAAGTTGTCCACCACATTCGGATGAAACACTGCTAGGAAGTGATGCTTCTACGCATGTCCCATAGCACCTCAAATATTATTTTCTTCTTGAAGATACTGGAAGAAATTTACAAAAGTCTGAATGGAACTTTTGGATCTTGTTGGTTATGGGCGCAATCCAGAGTAACAATGTGGAGTCCTTGCTCCGACGTGAGAATGATTGGATTGCAATATGAATTTCCCATAGGTTTTCAGTAGGTGGTGATGTAAGTATGTTGACGTACATGTCTCTTATGTGCTCCCATGGTTACTCTGGATTGTAGGGTATGTTAGTTTTCTTCCCTTTGAAAGAACAATATTCAATAAGCTGGTAAAACACAGCAACATTTTAACCACGTCCAGACGGGTGGCATTAGAGTTGGGCACCTGCTGATGTCCCATGTCCATGAGCGGACTTACTGTTAAGCTGACCTTGGATATTCAGTACCATTGGAAATGGCAGCACATAATAAATGAGAAGTTAGGGTGCCATGAAGGACCCACTACAGATCAATGCTCTAAGTACATAGTAGCCTAGTACTACTGCTGCTGCCAAAATGTTCTTTCTAACTTGTTCTTCTTGCAGAATACTATGTAAAATATAAGATCATGATACCAGGGCTTGCAAAATCTGAAGTTGTTATTTTTTCAGCCCCCCCACCACAAAAATTGTCTCATGCACTTGAATCTTCTGTGTAATTTTCAGTAGCCATGGCAATAAGGCCAAAAGAAAGGTGGCAATCCTGTTTAGTCCCCTGATGTAATTACATTGGTTTCAAAATGTCCCACTTCCTGCAAATTCCAGCTACTAATCTGGTGTATAACTGCAGACACTCAAGCTCTCGAGGGCTAAATTAAATTTAAGAGACGCTCCTAAAGAATCTAATACTGAGAAGGAAGGAAATAGCTTTCCTTGCCGCCACAATTACTTGGGGAATCTGCTCCCATTATTATTTTTTAAATGCAGCTTGTATTTAAAATCAAATTATATGCAATCAAATCATGTCTTGTATACACATGCAATAATCTTGTCTAATTTATTATTTATTCTTTTACACGGTATGTCATCGAGGCTTAAAGGCACGAACAGTAACACAAATACGTACAGTCATATACTATTTTTATTTTTTTTAAAAAAATTCTAATTCTACAAAGTGTCCATGGTTTAAGGATGCAATTCTAACTTAGGCTGGCACAACTCATTGGTCTTCCTGACATGAAGGGAGGCAGGTACATGTCTGTGCTCTGGCCTAACCCTTTCCCCAGGATTGGTGTCTTATGGCACTGTGGTGACACCCCCAGGTCATCACAAGACTAATGCCAGGACTTAGGTCGGCCTAAGCAGAGGTTAGGATTGCAGCCTGTCTTTTTTTCTAATTGCTTATATTTATGTGATTTTAAAACCTCACCATAAAATTCACTAATACCAACAAAAAGGCATTAAAGAAATCCCTCTATGATGATAAGTCAGTTTTTTAGAACAACTGCGCAATCTCCCCATCTGTTTGGTATTCTTCAAGTACTTTCAGTGGCCATAGGGTTATCTGATAATATAATATGCAGTATACATTTAATCATGTATTTCAAGGAAAACTGAATTAGATAGGGTCACTTCTACCCAGACTTCTTCCAAATAATCTTATGTCATTTCCCTGAAGAACTGTTTTAAATCTTCTTAATGTTCCCAGCATCCTGAATACTGTGTATTTTTAACTATACATTTTCTTGCAGGAGGATTTGAAAATGGTCACAAAAATAATCTGAACTGTGGGTTTTTATTATATTCTCTCCTTTCATACTATTGTTTCTTCAGAGAAACTAATTTCTTCATGCTGCATTTCTCATTACCTTGGTGAGTAGCTGTCTCAAAATCGTTAGACTTGGTGCTCTGTCATTCAGTACTAAGTATTATCTTTTAGTGTGGTACTTTCCTAACATGCTGTCTTGGATCTAATGAGGCTGAAACCATCTGAATGATCTTCCCATCATAGGTCTTCCCATTCCTCTGGTGCTATAGGGAGGCAAGCACATCTCTGTGCATTGGCCTAACCCTCCCCCAGGAGTGGCGCAGAAGTATCTAAGAGCATAGACTCATAGAATCATAAGTGACCCAGTGGATCATCTAGTCCAACCCCCTGCTTGTAGCAGGAAATCCTAGTCTTGTGGGGACCTGGATCTCAAACCCTGGCCTGCTGGTTAATAGGCACAGTGTCTTAACCACTTGCACCGCCAGAGCATTTCTGCAGCACTGCTAGGACTTATGCTGGCTTAATTTGGGATTGGGATTGCAGCCTGACAATCCAGTCCAGTGCCAGTTCCTGCACAGTGATGCAGCAGTATCACCATGTCCACTAGTGCATCCTCCATGTGAATTTCAGCTTCTGAAGCTCTCCTTTAGAGAAGGGTCCTTTGGTCCTCTTGTCTCTGCTGGTAAATTTCCCCCATCAGTGTTGCAATGTGGCAACTTGGGCCTGTGCAAGCTCAAATGTTGGAATAAGTCCATGTTGCTCCATGTCAGTGGATCAGGTTTAGGAGGGAGAGGGGTAGAATGTGGCAAATGCCAGCAATACTGACATTGTCCTCTTCCAGATCTAAGCCTAACAGGTGCCCAAAATTGAAATTTTCTTTTATGAGAGTGTGCATCATCACTTTTATACTCCATGCTCCTACCATTATACTCCTCCATGCTCCTACCTCTACCTCCTCCATTCCCCTTCTTCAGAATAGGCTGGGCAACCTGATCCAGCTTGCTTTGGAGGAGAAAGATAGAGGAGGAAACAGAATTGGTTCCATTAAGTGAGGGAGAGATAATCATTATGCAGATGTGTGGTCCTCTTCCTAATTGCTGTCCTATCTATCTATTTATCTATCTATCTACAGTATTTATATACCGCTTTTCAACAAAAAGTTCAGAAAGCGGTTTACAAGAAAATGAAAAAATTAATCGCTAATTAGTAACTAATGGGCCCCTGACCCAAAAGGGCTCACAATATAAAATGCAAAAAGAATCCCAGCAGAAGCCACTTGAACAGACATTGCTGGGATGTGTAGGGCCAGTTACTCTTCCCCTGCTAAATAAAGAACACCCACTTTAAAGAGTGCCTCTTGCCCAGTTAGCAGGGGTTAATTGCTAGAAAGACAGTTAGCAAGAAAGGAATTGGGACTATTATTAGATGAACCAGTCTTGGCAACAAGCTGTGGAGAATCAGTGGACAAAAACAAGGTGTGGAGAGCCCCTTCTCCATTTTCTGCTTCCACCAACTACAAGGGATCGCATGCCACTTTAATGCAGAAATAGCTATAAAATGTATATTTCCAATTAAATGTCTCAAATGTAATAAATGAGGGCTGGACGTTCAAGAATTTGTGTAGTCACCAGTCTACTAAAGATTCTTTGGACTTGGTTGTATAGATTAAAAAAAGAGAAATTAAATAATGATAAGTGACCAGAACTTAATGACTGAGATAAACAAGGGGTGCAATCCTAACCTAAGCTGGCACAACTCATTGGTCTTCCTCTTTCTATAGTAACACAGAAGTGCACGTCAATGTACTGGCCTAACCCTTCCAAGTTGTGTGGAAATGTCTTGTGGCAATTTTGTGACAACCCCAGTGCAGTACAGGACTTATGACAGGACTTTGGCCAGCCTCTCTGTAGGTTAGGATTGCAGCTATAGTTGTTATCCCATTTTCATTTTTTATTCTGTAGAGTGAAGAGGGGACAAAAGCTGATTCATAGCAAAGTGAGATAAAAGTCAGCTAAATCATCATCATAAGATTCAATTTCAAAATAGATTATTAAAAAAAACACACAACTGCATACAGAAGAAGATAATAGGAATCTAAACTTGGTCAGATCTTTCACAGCTGAGGGATTCCATTATTGTTAGCCATTCTTTACAGTCACAAAATGGTACAAAAATCTTTCTGCAATTATAACACATTAAAACATTTTAAATAGGAATGTTTTGGTTAGCAATTAGCAATTCTTAAAATAGTCTTGACACATGGACATTAAAAAATATCCCAAAATGCCATTAACTTCTTAATTATTCAATGAAGTTGGGTAGCAGAATTATTTAATGTGAGACAAAAAAATTGAAAATACTTTTTTTAATGGCTGCAGCATCCAAAGAAAATGTTAACTTCAAAGAGATCAGTCAGCTGATATCACCATCTTTTAAGGCTCCTATTTACCAGATTTGTTCTATGAAAATATTTGAAGTAATTATACCTAGCTGAGTTCAGAACCTCCTAAAAACATGTGCAGTTCTATTAACTTGAAAAGAATTAATCAGGTACGAATTCAGTTTATTAAATGAAATTGAAATATACTAATGTTGTAGGACCCAACGTTGCCTGAAGAAAAGCTGACTGACCAAATGGCTGTCAATGTTAAATCTGGAAGTTAAAATTGTTGTGGGAAGTTTTTTAGGTTTGAATCTGGGACTGAAGAATGGAATGATTGCTTCCATGATTGCCTCTCTACAACAGTAGAAAAGCAGTTGTTACAACTGTGATTTGCACTGGCCATTCTTGTTGGGTCAAATCTGTGTATAAAAAAAATCCATGTATAACGAGAGTGGACCTGTATAGGATTTTATTTTAGTAATTCAGTCACTGTTCTCTTAAATCACCATGGAAGCCAGGGCAGAAGACAACAGAGGTCAGTGTGGTGAGACATTGGTCAAGGGTCAAGACCTGCATTGCATATACCATAACTCCCTTTCATCTGCTGCCCAACGACAGGTCTTGAATTCATCTGTAGTAATTGATCACTATATAAAGTAGTGTAATTCTTCATTCTATATCCATGGACGGCGTGGCTTCAGAAGTATGTGTAGGGGGATCTTGTTGGTTCACTCACTGATTCTTTTCTCCCTAGATCTTTCCACGTGATTTGTTAATTTGAATGCTCTACCCTATTTGCTTTGGAATAAGGGTGGTGCCGGACACTTTTTAAGATACCATGAGTATTGTAGGAGTTATTATACAAGGTAGAGCAACTCGTGGCACAGCTGAAAACAATGACCCCCCCCCCCCGGGTTAAAGATTAAAAACTACTTCTCTCTATCCCACTATTAAAATCTAGTATTCTCTGTGGCTACATTAGATTATAAATAAAATCTACTGGACTCCTGCTCTCCATTCCATTTGGCCTCTAATTCACAGCACTGAAATATGTGGATGAGGGGAAGCAAATTAATCGGCTTTTACGAAAAATTAAGATATGATATAAAAATAAAGAAGCTACCATTTGATTTTTTCCATATCCTAAGACTCAGAAACTGAATTACCATATTCTCTGTGAGCTTTATAGGGACTCTACCTTCCAATAAAACTACAGCAGAGATCACTGGCCTAGGAGAGCTACAGAAACATCCCTCTCTTCTCAATCTGCTCCTGAGTGCGTATTTTCCTGGTCAGTTTAGTGCATTCATTTCTGATTCCACAAATAACTTCTGGACATGACCTAGTTTTAAAAGCAGCCAGGTTGAAAAGGAAAGGGCAAATGAAAGATTATTACACATCCCCTGCCTCCATAAATTGTGTACCTGTGATGTAAAGACTTGGGTTCCAATTTTCAAGCAAACGGAGGCTTGATCTTGGTGCTCCTCCGGGCACAATGCCAGCTTCACAATTTATGGCTGCCTCACAGTAATGATTTGTGAGGTAATAAAAGCGCACAGGTTCCAAATTTCATGCGTATTATGAGGACCTTGCCGGGACCAAACATTTCTGTAATTTTTAATCATCATTCTTTCATGATTACATCCAAAATCAATATTATTTTTCTCATTATTAAGAGGGGGAAAAAACTAAAATAACAAATTAATACTTGGTTACATGCTCTAGTGCCAAGTTTTCATTGGCAGTATATCAGTATGGATATAGTTTTGAAAACTCAACGTAACTTTTAAAGAGCACAGTTGCAGATGAAAAGACATTTCAAGGCTGCATTTCTGAGTAAAACAAGGCTGCTTTCGTATTATGTTGGGGTAGGTTTCATTCTCAAGCTCTGAGAAATATGGCTGAAGCCCTCAGGATAATGCAGTGGTCTCCATATCACTAGAAAGCTGATCAGAAGAGAGAATCGCACTGATACCAAGTTAGGAAATGTGCAGAACAGCCCTGAATGTTTGTAACTTTGGCTGCTATCCAATACCTGGGAGTCAGTGCCGTTGATTATACTAGGACTTACATAAATAGGATTGAGGTATTGATCTCATTTGATAAAGGGAGAAACCAGGTCCGAACCACAGTAGACACATTCACCAAGCTGAAGACCCTTGTTATATGTTGGAGACTCTGGTTATTCTTTCTATAACAAAACTTTGAGCAAATGGCACCCAGCAAATAGGCTAAGGCTACAATCCAGAGTAACTATGGGACCTTTTATACAGATATACCCTACAATCCAGAGTAACTATGGGAGCACGTAAGAGACATTTACATCAACGTAGTTATGGCACCACCTAGTGAAAACCTATGGGAAATTCATATTGCAATCCAGAGTAAATTGTTCATACGTTGGAGCAAGGATTCCCCATAGTTACTCTGGATCGCGCCCATAGTTACGGTGTCACCTATGGGAAATGCATAGAGCAATCCAGAGTTAGTGCTTCTTACCTCTTCCCGTAGTTACTCTGGATTGTATTGTTAGATATTCATGGACTTAATTAGAGAAATTTCTTTTGTAACAACGTCACCTGCACATGATATTTAGAATCCCTCGGACATACAACATAAAGCCAACTGATGTCCTGAGGAATACTCTGGAGCATAGCATGTTGGACTTGATCAGTGCTATGCAGGGTGCAAGAACTGAGCTTTAATATGGTTTCACATGTTCAAGCTTTGTATGAACTCTAATGTCTCTGCACATTTAATCCTAAATACTTCCACCCATGTGTTCCTAATTTCCTTGCACCTATCTTAATCTTTAACCCTATTCTTAATGTTTTGGTACCAATCTTTCTTAAAAGCCATGATACATCTGTACATCTTTGAGGTGTTTGTGTGAATGTGTGTGAATGGGGTGGGTGTGTGAATGTGTTCCGAAGCCTTCACCATCTCTTCCTAACCACATTGTAACTGTATTACATCTGTTTTATAACCAAACTATCCCATGAGTAAATATTAATCTGCTGAGGTTCTATTACAGCTGTTTTTCATGTGTTACCCATAATGTTTTTCTTCTTGCAGGCATTCTTTATATGCCTCTGGGGGTAAGTGTTTCATTTTTTGATATGGTTGTAGGTAATTTATTAATAAAAACAAATTAATACATATGTCTGTATTTATCCATTTCCCATGTAAGTGTTCTTGTCTTCCCATAGCACCGTAGCTGCTTAATAGCTGTGTGCCACTTAAAACATATTCTTCTTGAAAAAATTTAAATAAAATGTGTTCAAGTCTGGTGCACTAAACCTCAGAGTAGTACTCATGTAATAGAGCCTCTCACTGGGTTTTAATATCAGCTCTCTATCGAAGGCCTCCAGTAGAGTATTCACCAAGGAGCAAAGTTTTGTTCACTTTCGTGGTTGAATCTATAGACAGATAAAACTTAGAACATATGCAGCTGTTGATGAAGCAAAAAATGAGGTTTAGATTATAGTATCATGAAGGTGGAAAGAATCCTATCACTGCACTAACAGTGGGAACTTCAGGCCTAGTTGTTGTCTTCCATTTTAAGAATACTGTGCACATCTATCTACAGTATTTATATACTGCTTTTCAACTAACAAGTTCACAAAGTGGTTTACAAAGAAAATGGAAAAATAATAATAGCTAGTTAAAAGCTAATTGGTCCCTGTCCTAAAAGGGCTCACAATCTAAAATGCAAAAAAGACCAGCAGAAGCCACTTGAACAGACACTGCTGGGGTGTGTAGGGCCAGTTACTCTCCCCCTGCTAAATAAAAGAGGAACACCCACTTGAAAGAGTGCCTCTTGCTCGGTTAGCAGGGGTTAGCACATCAGTTCCATTTGGTCTCAAGCCATTCAACATGTATCAGTCTTACTTATTTAGTTGGATATGAATTGCAAGCAAATACAAAAATTCAGTATAATATTGTCTTTCCTTATTCTCTATATTCTCAATATCTCAAATCGATAGTCTCAGTTTTCCAATAAATAATAGTTGACATACCCCCAAATCCAGAGCAACTATGGGAGCACGTAAGAGACTTTACGTGCACCCGTAGTTACTGCACCAGCTAGTGAAAACCTATGGGAAATTCATATTGGAATCCAGAGTAAGTTGTTCTTACACGGGAGCAAGGACTCTCCATAATTACTCTGGATTTTGCCTTAAGAACATTATGCTATACAAAGGTCACTTTGTTTTTATACTCTCTTATATATAACTAAATACAAAATACACATACATTACCAACATAAATGGTGCATGAAAGTAGCATTTGGGGTAGGACTCTTTAAAACACTTGGACATTGTGAGCAGAAAACCACTGGGTCCTAATGTTGGAACATCTTAAACAAGTACAGAATTTTCCTCACCTGTGTTTTTCAATTGGGCTTACATATATTTTCTTGATGATGTCCATAACTAAGTAAAATTATAAAGTGAGAATCAGCCCTTTGAGTCTCACTTAGATCACTGATGTGTAAATAGCAATCTAAACTAATCATCCACCACTCACTGACGTTATTGAGAGAAGGCTCCATGCAGCAGATCATGGCCTCTTGAGGAGCAGTTTCTATGCAGCTAATACAAAACATACATCATTTTCTCACCAATGAGTTTCCTGGAACACCACACAGCACTCTAGAGACAGGCATATCCATCAATGGCACACCCAATAGATCTCAATTACATTAATTACAATAGACTTTCTAATGAGTGAAATGTCAAGCATTGGATCTATGCCTAATGCTAATAATTCATTCACTCCCAGCTGGCACTCATTTGCAACAAGGCAGAGATGTTTCATGCACTCTGACACCCAAAATCTAGTGGCTGAAGTGGTTGTACTTCAGAGCTGGATGTTAAAATACAAGTGGGCTGTATTAATCAAGCACTTCAAACTGCTGGAATGTGCCCAGCTAAATGTCTTATTGTAGTGCCTTAGAAATATCAGCAAAATATTCCAAGTGGAAATCAAATATATGAATTAATTTGTACATACACATGCACATACATTCATACAACCTAGCAATATCTGTGACCCATAGAAATCCATAGCTATTTGAAGTCTTATATGTACAGGTATAAAAGAATGTCGTAGATACAAGCACAAAGACATCACTGTCAATTACATTTTTCTAGTATGACCCAGTACTCTAACAGAGCAATTTAATTTGTTAATGGAAATCTTCATTTGCATACAAAATAATAAAGCTCAGCGTCAATGCTAATAACTTTGTTTCACCAGACAACATAATATCCATTATAGTCTCCTTCAGTCTCAATGAGCTGGTAGCATCTTCTTCAGGGAGATATTAATTTGGGAAAGTGCAAAGATGGGAAGAGTAAGGCTGCCATCAAAGATTTAAATGTTCCTCACATTCTAAGGTTTCTCTTCTCTGAATACCAGCTACAAATGAGCAATGAGCAATGATGAGCAATGGTGGGAATGAACATGCCGTTTATTCCTTATGGGCTTCTGGATATAGCTTTGCAAAAAGAGATGTTGGATTTGATGGATTAAGGGCACAATCCAGAGTAACTACTGGGAGTCCTTGCTCCGGTGTAAGAACAATTTGCTCTGGATTGCAGTATGAATTTCCCATAGGTTTTCATTAGGTAGTGCAGTAACTACAGGTACACGTAATGTCTCTTACATGCTCCTGTAGTTACTTGGATTGTAGGGTTAGTGTGATTCAGCAGGATTTTTCTTCTTATGTTCAGATGCACTGGATGTTATATCTAGAGTTGGAAGTTCACTTTCTGAGACTCATTTCCACAGAGAGAGAGAGAGAGAGAGAGAGAGAGAGAGAGAGCAATCTTATCGGCATTCTTATAATATCAGAACTAAGTACCTAATTCCAAATCCTTATCCACCTGCACAGAACAACAAGGACTTGCCCCAGTGAGAATGATGGTTTAGGTTCAAGTTGCCCCCTTGCAGCTCCTGGGGTTTACCAAGGGACAAAAGGACTGCTGTCCTCCTAGCAGAAGGAAACCTCCAGCAGATGAAAATCTTTTGTGTGCATGCTGGGACCGCTGCAAGCAAGCAAGCAAGCATTGAAATCTCAGGTAGCTTTTTTTCTTTTATATTTTGGTTCTTCTAGTCTGTGACTACTGATGTTGGGAAGTTCTTTCTAAAGATTCCTTCTCAAGTTTCTTGTCATATTGGGTGACTAGAACAGGATGGGAAGGAACAAATACAAGCTGTGCTTCCAAATTGCTTTCTTCCTAAATATCAGAAAAGTACATGTACCAATCATTCACTTTTCCCCCTCAGCACAATATCTGAAACCACTCTATACTTATTATTATATACAATAATAATGGATACGTTAACCAGTTTTAGGATCATACAGGATGATGCTAAAATGATAGTACCTCTGCAAATCCAAAGGAGTCAATAAGGATATATTATAGTAGGATAATAGGAAATTGAACTGATGTGCCAGTTATATTCAGCTATTGTATTTCTTTTAAATTGTACTTGTTCCCTTTTATATCTAGTCCAAGTAGTAGCACTAAATCCAATACAGAAGTGTTTTTTTAAGTTCCAAATTATGATCCATCATGTTTTCAGACTTGTGTTGTTAGTGATAAGATTAGCTTTGTTAATATTATCTCTGCAGTAAAATAACATCATAATACTATAACTCTCTATCAGTTTTATTATCATTTTCAAGTTGCTGCTCTTTTAATTTCTAACGAGGTTTCAAGAGGCTTTAAAGGTGCCACATGAGTGAAAGAAACAAGCCTCAGGTAGTTTTGTTAATGGATAATTATCAGCTCCTTTCCTTTAGATTTAAATGCAGTCAATTTTCAGGCTGCAACACACTTCTCAGTAGTTCTCTTTTCATTACACATAGTGAAGAATGGGGAAAGGTTTACAAGAAAGGGTTTCTACTTAGGAACTATGGCTACAATAGTTTCTGGCTACAATCCAAAAAAATGTTTCTGGCTACAATCCAGAGCAATCCAGAGTAACTACAATCCAGAGTAAACTACAAGTTTACACTGACATAGTTACAGTGCCACCTATGGGAAACCTATGGGAAATGCATAGAGCAATCCAGAGTAAGTGCCTCTTACCTCTTCCCATAGTTACCCTGGATCGTAGGGTAAATCTCCTTGCAATGTTTTAAATCCATGAAAATTCTGCCACAGGAATACTAAAGGCTGGATTTTTGTATACCTTGTACTTCAGGGCTTTTAAAAAATATTTTGGGCACAATCCTAATAAACTTTCCACAATATTAATCGACTTTCCATTACTGAGTTAAGAAGCAGGGTGACCATGTCTCATAATCACAAAACAGGACAAGATCTCTCACAAAATTTAGGACACCCAAGAAACTGTAGGACATGACAAAACAAAAGGAAAAAGCACACACTGATATTGCTTTCATGCGTTTCATTTGAATACTATATTACTTATTATTAAATTTAAAACTATTACATATTATATATTAATTACTATAAGGCTATGTGCTGCTCATTCACAGGAAAAAGTGGGAAACTGAAGTTTTTTCAGGACACAAGAAAAAATCCAAGACATGTCCTTGAAAAAGAGGACATATGGTCACTGTGGGTAAAGAGGCTTAGGGTGCAATCCAGAGTAACTATGGGGAGTCCTTGCTCCGGTGTAAGAAAAATTTACTCTGGATTGCAATATGAATTTTCCATAGGTTTTCACTAGGTAGTGCAGTAACTACAGGTGTATGTAATGTCTCTTACATGCTCCCGTAGTTACTCTGGATTGTAGGGTTAGGCATAGTTCCATTGGCATAGCTGTCTCAGTGCTGGAAAACTGGTTAGATTTTGGGCCTTAGTTGCCTATTGAAGAGAGGAATTAGATCTGGTGGAAACTTGACACATGAGCTGGGGCTGCATCTTTTTACATCTGACGTGGCCAGCAGGTCTATGTGAATTATCTCAGGCTGTGATTTACAGGGTGACCAGATGCCCAAACCTCAAAAGGAGGACAAGGTCTTGGATTCCTCTCAGCCTAACCTTTACAGTGGAGAATGCCATGATGGCCAACTCATGAGTAAAGCCGTGATATTGGGCACTTTCACTTTCCCATAGAACTCAATGCATACTTTTTAATTTTAGTTTTTTAGCCATAACCTTTGATAGGAAGGAGATATTTCAAAACTGATTTTTGCATTGGATTCTGCACTTCAGTACGAATCCAACGACATATGACATGACAGGGTACTGCTCTCCATTGCAAAGTTCCAAAATGAAGCCAAAATGGAGGACAATGAAGACCTTTTGAAGGACACCTGACAGGAGATTAAAAAAAGAGGACAAAACTGGAAATTTCCCATCATATGGTCACCCTGGTGATTAATGATCCTTCAAATCTTGCCAAAGATCCTTCAGATCTTGCCAGGTCATGCAGTTGTCTGGGGGGATTGTTAGGCGCACACAAACACACACACACACACACACACACACACACACACACACACAAAAGGTGAATGTTTTAGGCACAATTCAAGCTAAATATTTTTTTTACACCATAGTAAAAAAAGGATAAAAAGAGAGGCTTTTGGAATTTGTGGCAAGGTGAAGCTTTAAAAAAAATATCATAAAGTTTGGTAGTTCCTGATAGGGTGTCACTTTAAAAAGGGGATTACAATGCTAAAATGTTTGGAAATAATTGCTTGTGTAGCTCTAGAACAAGGGTAAAAATGCACTATCCATTTTAAAAAAGGGTTTGAAAGAGAGCATCTTTTAATGGATTATATGATCTTGACAGGTACTTCTGATTGTAAATTATAAAGATGTAACTCTAAAACAATTAACTTCACATCAATGCATTTCAAAGTTAGATAATGCTATTACAATTGATCAAGATGCTTTAGATCCGAAAGAATGTAATGATGAATAATTTGCAGTGGATTTATAATGTCCACTTCATTTTCTCCCAGCAATCTCACTTCTAAGAACTGTAGACTGAACAACATTCTTCACTTGGAATCACCAAAACTTGGCACAGTCAGCAGAGCTTCCAAAATCCAGATTTCTGGCACAAGAGCTCAGAGTTATTTGCAGTTTATGTACTTGCAGGGAAAAAAAAACCAACTTGGTAATATATGATAGATTCATGAAGAGAGAAAGATAGGATTTGGAAGAGAGGAATGTGGATTTTTCTGACCTGGGCTCAAAAAGTGGATTTTTTGAGGTAAAGCTGACAATGAGTTAATTGTCAGCATTGCTTTATCTAACCATGAATGGTTCATTCTTGCAGTGCATACCCACCTGGAAGGGACCACACTAAAGGACAGTCAGAACAAGATCCCAGGTCTATCCAGGAGGTAGATCTGAGCGCCAAGTTCAAGCAGGAGCCTAGGTGTATCCTCCCAGCCATCCTCAGTTACAGAGGCCAAGTTCAACCGTGAGCCCAGGTCAGAAAAATCCACTTTTTGTGGCAAAAGAAGTTATGTTTCTTTGCTGTTTATTTGGCTATAGTTTTGATAGCACAAAGATATTTCTATATTTATGTATTGTACATTTGTGAAAAGAATTACAGGAAAGTGGTTACTGCTTTTTACTGATACAAATTATTCTAATTGCCAGCTCCTATCCATGTTAACTCACAATTACGTCCCACAGTGAATAAAGGCAGCATCGATATGGAGAAGGAACAACACTGATTAAGCTGCCTTATCTGAATTACTGTGTGGACAATATTAATGCTCATTTGTCATTCTGACAAGGTTTAAAATTTCATAAAGTTAGATTGATGTGATTTTTTATCACATCATTATAACCAAAAAGAGGACAAGGACCCCCAAAATGTAGAACATCCAAGAAAAATGTAGGACATGACAAAATTCAGCCTAAAAAAACCCCATATATTGCTTTCATGTGCTTAATTTAAACACTATATTCTTATTATTAAATTTTAAACTATTACATATATTACCCATAATTTATTAATTATAAGAAGACTACATACTGCCCACTTATAAGGAAAAGAAGGATCATGAAAAATTTTTTTCCAAGACACAAGGTTAAAAATACAGGACATGTCCTGGAAAAACAGGACATGTGGTCATCCTGCTCTAAGCATATGGATATTTGGCCCCACCACTTGGGACAGAAGGATGTGGCATCTAGACACTATTGTGTTCTGACAGCTATCTGGTTCGAAGCATTGTCCAACATACCAAAAGAAATATCATTTCCAGATGCTGGAGATGCACAAAGTGTTGTTGACAACTATTTACCACCATTTGCCCTATATAGCAGCCCACATGCTGTGCCGACATTATAAGCAAGAAATAAGGTGAGGAGATGGCAGGTGTTGGGTAACTGAACTAAATTGCTTGCAAGTAGCTAAATGTGAGCAGAGGAATGTCACCGAAGGGGAAGTGCTGTGTATTTTACCCTCACTTTGGAAAATTAAAGGTCTAACATCAGCTGATAGACAAGAAAACGGGACACAGGCTTTCAACGTGAAGCAGGAAGTCATCAGGCAGTTTTTTTTAAAAGCCATGTTTAAATTGATCAGTGGTTGTATGTAATTGGACACAGAACAACCAACATTGGATGTGTTACGGAAGATGGGGGAAAATCTGGCTTTAAATCGCAAACATATTTAATATCTCATTTCACACAATGGTACTTCACTGCCTAAAAACTCACAGCAGCAATAATAAAACTGAAAATTGATGATATATTCCTGTTATGTGAAGTCTAATATGTGAAGTCTGTATGTGAACATATAGAATATTATTAATAACGGTAATAATTACGTGCATACATAGCTGTTACTGTTGCTTGAAACACCGCCGTGGCTTGCCTATTTTTTAATTGCTTTCTTTTTCTTAAGACCCAACCAAACAACACATCTTTCAATTTGCAAAACCCCAAGAAGCATTCATTTTGATGTTTTGTGTTTCATCAGACAGTGGTCTCATGTGATGCAGTGTAACCTGAAGCACATGCCATGTTGTATCTCATTTAAAGAAACACTTTCTGTACCGCCACATTTAGCAGCTGCTGTTGACAGCAAAACATCTGGGCTACACCTCAGAGCCACTGGGAATGCCACTGTCTGAAGAACAGGCATGAGAACATTTAA
Source organism: Cryptoblepharus egeriae (assembly GCA_030015325.1). NCBI lineage: Eukaryota > Metazoa > Chordata > Lepidosauria > Squamata > Scincidae > Cryptoblepharus > Cryptoblepharus egeriae. The sequence continues at coordinate 120,296,803 of JAREYC010000003.1, read as the reverse complement.
GGTATCCTTTTTTGACTGAGGGATTTCAGATTCTACAGAAATGCAACGGATTTGGGCTGACCTCACTATGAAAGAAGCCGCCTTACGAAATTGGACCAAGCCTGTCGTGACTCTAAGCTTATCATCACATTGTAAGAGCAGTGCATAGTCGATAGGAAGGCTTCACCTGATGTGTCTTCCTATGTATGGGCTAGGTGTTAGGACAAATACTATATATTAGCTATTCCTAATATTAGCATCACATTGCATTATCTTTGTGAACATATACAGTTATCTAATCACTGAGAATTACTGAGTGTCCAATTCTATTCCCAGCCAAAATGCTCTGGTACAGCAGCACCATAGGCTGCCGTTGTATCCTGCGGGGACAGGAAAGCAGCCAGAAGTCTTCTTGGAGAAAGGGAATGAAAATTCCTTCACTTTGCATAGAGCTCCAGCAGTACCAGTGGTACTACTCAGTGGTGGGCAACAGCAGGTTCGCACCTACTCTATAGAACCGGTTCTTAACAAGAGATAGTACATATAAAGTTTAAAAATAGCCATTTAAAAGTGGCTGCCAGATGGACAGAGAACCGGTTCTTAATTTCTTTGAAGCCCATCACTGGTACTACTTGAAGCTGTTTAAGCTATTTAGCAGCAGAATCGAGGAGACCCATTTCAGGCTCCAGAGATCAATATTTTACATTATTAATATCCCTTCTTCTCACATCATTGTATGTATGATTTTTAAAAGTATCACGTCTAAATCGATTCCAATGAACATTTGAAATGCATCCTTTCGGATCCAAGCTACCACCAGACTATTTATTTGACTACCCTGCTATCTCTTAATAGGTTCTCCCATTTGTTTCCAACGGTTGTTTCAGAAGCTGATTCTAGCAAATGTGATGATTAAGTCCAAAGAACACTTAATACTGACGAACTGAGGCCAGATGCAGTAAGGAAAGGGCACCATGGCACAGCTATTAACTTGGAATAAGTTGATTTTCTTTTTGTTGCCTCTTAGTTAGAAATTGCAGGGTCTCATCTCAATGTGCGCCATAATTGAGACCTGCACATCTTCTGGCAGTTCCGTTCAGAAACAGCATTTTAATTAGGGTCACACACATGAAACCCTCTGGAGGGGAGAGTCTTGCAAAGGCAAAGATGCATAATGTGACAGCTCTTCTGAAGGGGGAAAAAGCCTGTAAGGTGTCACCAGCGCGATTACACCTTGTGGGTGTTCCGGCACTGATGATGATAGTAAATCGCATCCCAGAGATAAGGAGCTCCAACTTCATCGGCGAGCTAATTAGCATTTTGCACGGGACTCGCTGAGGTTCATTATAAAAGAACAGTGCAGGAGGGAGACAATCTGAGGCTACAGCAACCATTTTATATACAGTCCCTTCACAACAAATCTAGCAACCGTCTGCCAGAGATCTTTCATTATTCACTCCCGGATTATGATTAGAGACGGATACCGCATTCTTTTTTTGATCTGGAGAACGGCACATACTCGACTGGAAGACCAATTATGAAATTCAAGTATTTTTGAGATGGTTGAATGGGAACAATTGAATTGTACTTGTGTGATTAGCTTCATTAGCTTCCATCAATAGGGGGTTTGGATAGGCAACATAAGTGTATTGATTTTGAATTTACATCATTTGAATTGTGCCAGCATGGCGGGTGGGGAACCGAGTCACTTTGACTGACCTGATGAAAGTTACTAGCATTATAGATATGGGAAGCGGGGGAGGGAATAGCATCAGACCCTGGAAGATGAAGCTGTCCATGTCATAAGTACTTGATGTTTTCAGTCTCACCTAACTCTCACATTGCCACTCTCATTCCTTGCAAATTACTATTGATTTTGTTAAAAATAAATAGGGATCTATTACAGGGAAGAATCATCTGGTTCTGGCGCTCAGAAATGCTTTGCTGCATTCAGTCTCCAACGGAAAGTATTCATTCATACTTGAGGATGAATGCTGAATGCTGGCTTTTTTTAATGTTCCAAGTGCAATTGACTACCTTGCTTTGCAAAATGCATCATTTAGTACAGTTAGCATGTTTCAAATAGAAATGGACTATAGCATAGCATGACTTGGAAAGTGGGAAATGGCATGAATAAAAATCAAAATAAAATAAAGAGAACTTTGAACATGATTTTGGATTTCTGCCAGAGACGTGGAATGATAATAGGGTTTATGATTCTATGTTGATTGTATTGATATATTTAAATTTCCATAACACTAATACAGTATATTTTAAGACACTAACACAATCCATCAAAGGCACATTTGCCAGTGCAGGTACCCAATCCCATATAGCACAATAGAGCTATGTATCAGTTGCCCAATTGTGCTATGGGAAGTCAAGGTGAAGGTCCAGACAACCTCCGGACAGTTGGGGACAGCACTCAGCAGAGAGTTGGCACTCTGCAGTCCTAGCTCTAGTCTAATAGTGTCTAATAATGTCTAATAGCCCTATCCTAACTTCCATGGTGGTAATAAAGCAATATGGTTTTGGCCTTTGGAAACTTTCTTGTTTTAAGGGGACATTATTCCTTGCCAAAGTCAAATCAGCTGCCAAAAGTCAACTCAGACCTGCAATATGAGTGCCACAAAACTGCAATGACCCAGGAGGGTGGACCAGGAGCATTCAGCAGGCATTGCATTCCCCTCCAGGACCCAATCTGCCTTCTCCCATTACATCTTTAATGGGATGGTTCTCTTTCCTTCCTTATCTGAAGAGGCATTAATCAGTGCTCCTACCTTAGTAGGTATCTGACAGGCAATGCCAATTCTATGGAGCCTTTCAGTCCTTGCCAAGTCTTAGCTCTTACCTCTTGCCAAGTCTTAGTGTCTTACCTCCAAAACCTTTCATAAGGCTGTTGCATTTTCTTTTATTGCTGCTGCTAACTGTTGAGTTCTCAGTCCCAATCATGGCAATGTTTCCTTTGGTTTCCATCTGACATTCATTTTATATATTGCTACACATCTAGAATGGAAGTCTATTCATGGGTTCTTAATATGTTCTTCTTGAGTAGGTGATTTTACTGGTGAATATTATGAGCTATTTCATGTGCCCTTTTTATGTAGCAAAGCAATCTATTAATAAATATCTAATTTCATAATGGAAAATAGTTCACACAGTGTGAAGCATATGGCAACTTAGGCTGCAATCCTAAAGGCACTTTCCTGGGAGTAAAACCCATTGAACACAATGGGGCTTACTTTTGAATAGATATGGATAGGCTTGTGCTCTAAATAGCATAATATTACTCAGCCCATGATTAAGGGCTGTACGAAAAACAGCCAAATTCAATTTCACACTAAGATTTCCATTTTTATCTTTTTTTCAATCCTACGTAGCAGATTTCCACATTAATTCTGTCTGTTAATTCAGACCGTGGGAAGATCCCATTTCGTGTACTATATCTTAATATTATTATAATAGTTAGAATTTATATACATGCAGATCACATGTCTAGATTAATGTAATCCTTACAACAATCTTGTAAGGTAGGTATTATTATCTCAATCCAGCTGGGAAAAATACATATGGCATGTGCTAAAACAAAAATTATTCTTTACCTTCAGACTCAGTCTATTCACACACAGTATAAGAAGTTCTAGGGAATCATGTTTGTATAGCACCATACTGTGAACGCCCTCATGAAGTTAATTACTAAAGTTTGCAAGGTGCTTTGGGTTCCAGTGAGATGAAATATATCATGAGATGCCAAGACATTATTAATTCATTATTAATCCTCTCCAATCATGAATCTGAGGAGGTTTTTTGTTATTTTAATTTAAACATTATTTAGATGTTATTCTGAAATTGCATGGGTTTAACTTCAGGAGAGACCTGGGGAGCCTGATGTCCTGTGATATAGACAGAGAAATAGGGAAAAGACACGATGTAATTAGTCTCTAGGAAAGATGAATGTAAGCTTACTCTTTTTCTCAGCATTGCCTGTAGGATAGGCCTCAAATAAAGCTTCATTCCCCAATCCCCCATTCAGAGGAATATGAATAATAAGTTCCTGGGTCGTTTTTCTTTGTCCTGTTTTTAAAAAATTTAAATAAGCATGTAAAATCTCAGAGCATACAGATATGAAAGAAATTATTAGGGGGAAAAATGCTTATGGCTCCAGTACTATGAGAAGAAACTGTGTTACTCAGTCCAGAAAATCGTGGAAAGGTTAGAGTGAGGACTTTGGAGGACAGAAGAAAAGTGAAAAGAGGGGAAGGATAGATGCTTCTTACAACTGAGGGGAGAGATGAAATGGAGATAGAAACGAACATTTGAGCTTATCATAGAATCATAGAATCCTAGAGTTGAAAGGGACCTAGTAGGTCATCTAGTCCAACCCCCTGCCAGCAGCAGGAAATCCTCCTACATCATCCCCGACAGGTGCTCGTTGATCCTCTGCTTGAAGACCCCAGTGAGGGAGAGTCCACCACTTCCCTTGGCAATCTGTTCCACTGCCGAACTGCCCAAACAGTCAGGAATTTTTTCCGGATATCCAACTGAATCTCCTCTCTTGCAGTTTGTACCCATTGGTTCTAGTTCTGCTTTCAGAAGCAGCTACGAACAAATGAGCCCCTTCCTCCCTATGACTGCCCTTCAAGTATCTGAAAAGAGGCTTGTCAGCTTCTATAGGGGTGTCAACATCCATTTTATTTAGCAGACTCAGGCTGCAATTCTAACCTCTAGTTAGGCTGTTATAAGCCTTGGCATAAGTCCTGTGCTGACCTGAGAGTGTCACAAAAGTGCCATAAGGCTTCTGCTCATCTCCTGGGGAGGGCGGGTAGGCCAGTGCACAGGGCAGCATACTATGACCTCCCCAAACTAGCATAGAAAGATATGCCAAGTGAATTAAAAGCAATTTCTGCATTGGATTCTGCTCTTTAATACGAATCCAACAACATATGACATGGTGGGGTACTGCACACCACTGCAAAGTTCCAAAATGGAGGACAATGAAGCCCTTTTGGAGGACACCTGGATAGGAGGCTAAAAAAGAGGACAAATCTGGAAATTTCTGGTCATATGGTTACCCTGGCTCCTCCAGCACCTCAGCAGCAGATCACTGATTCACTCCTCTTGGTTTGTTCCTTCCCTTGTATGACCTGAAAAGGAAGTATATAAATACCTAAGTTAATTGGTTGGTTGTAGTGTTCCTTTTCTAGGGTTCCTTCTGTCTCTTCCTCCCAGAACCGAGGCAGGAGCAACATGGTTGAAAGAGCACCACTGGGTGACAGCCGAATTAAATAAGGAGCTTCTTTGTGCTTCATAAAGCCTGTGGACCTTATATTTGACACCCCTGTTCTTTACCAATGCCTTAAACTTGTTCGGGGTTGAAATCTACTGCATATTTGGAATATTAACCAGGATTATGGGAACAAGCCACGTTCATGTGAAACGTAGCTAAGTAGGCTGTCTGCACTTTTTATCCATGTCATGCACCTGTCATTCCTCAGTCACAGCTTCTAAGTCTGCTGCCCATCTTGATTTTAAATATTGCAGGATTGCCATGGCTTCTACTTTTTCTGCTGTGGCTTCTATAGGGGCCAGCAAGCCCCTATGGACTACAATTCACCACATTCTCCACTATACATTTGCAAGCGATTGTGTGATCAGTGTGTCCTTCTGTTTGGCAGAATTATACAGATGACCGGTTTGAGAGTGCTTATCCCATGACTGTTTGGTTGCTTCTGTGATCAATGTTAGCCATACATGGCCTTATTCATTCGCAGCCTATGTCACTGAAGAATGAGATCACAGTGGCCTACGTTCCCATTGCCTATACCACTCCCATTGAAATAATGGGATATTTCAAAGCAGACCTATCCAGGTGCAATCATATCCACACATTCCTGAGGGCAAAACTCACAGAGCATTAAGAGGCATGTAGTTTTGAGTTAAGCTGCAGAAAATTACATTGCTGTTCTCTTCACTTCTCCATTATTTCATAACCCTTACGCAAGATTGGTAGAACCTATACTATATGAAACAGGCCCTGATCAATAACACAACTGCTATATTATAAAATGCCATCTGCATAGAAAATGCTAGCAGAAACCCTCTTTCTTCTTGCTCCTGGAGTAGATTTTAAATCAAACTCATCTGGCAACAATGTATGACATACTGTGACAATGTCTGCATCCAAAGGGAAAAGCTGCTTTCTCAACAAAGATGAAAATAGAGATATTAGCCACATCAGATTCAGGGACATGCCAAGAATATTAATATATCTTAGAGACTCATCTGTGTAGCTGACAGAATGTATATACATGTTTTGATGTATTTAAAAGCTGTGACTAAATCACAATGTGGTTTTGGATTCCTTTTTGTTTTAAATGGTATCTGGCATAGTTGAAGCTCTTTATAAATAAAATAGCAAAAATGCAACCAAATAATGTCAAACAAGTTTTTTGTTTTTTCCAGATTGTTAAGATATTTTTTTAATCGGCTATATTGTTTGCAAGGGAAATCTGCAAGGACCTGTAAAGAGGGATAAATTGTTATCAAGAGGATTATTTTCTGATGAAATTTCCTTTGCGTTCAATTGCTCCTCCATCCTTAATCATGTCAAGAATTGAAGTAAAAGCTAAGCACTATCACTACAGGATTTTCCCAGTTTATGTTCCACAAAGCCACAGAGAGTAGCTATGAATAGTGCTGTGGTTTGAGAATTTCCCAAAGTAGCCCATTCAAGTTCCAGGAAACTGATTGATGGAGAGGTCGAGATGCTTGAGGTGCAGACATTCTCCTACAGTGTCCAAGTGGTTGCTTATCACATTGGCTGCTGGAAGTGTTACAATTGTAGTTTCAGTTTATTGAAATGAGTATATTTCAATGTTGAGCATTTACAGATGAAGCACAACTTTAAAAAAAAATTTCATTGTCCTCCTTTGCCTTGTGAACAGGCAGCATGTAGAATTCCCGTAATTAATTATCTGGGGTAAGTTATAGGTAACAGTTTTAAATTTAGTAATAAATGATATAGTGTTAGATTAACCAGATAAAAATATATAAGACAGTGCAATCCCAACCCATGTCTACTCAAAAATAAGCCCCACTGTGTTCAATGGGACTTACTCCTAGGAAAGTGTTTTAGGATTGCAAACTGAGTGTTTTTAGCTTTTATTTTATTACTCCTAGGAAAGTGTTTTAGGATTGCAAACTGAGTGTTTTTAGCTTTTATTTTTTCTTGGGTGTCCTACATTTTGGGAGCCATTATTCTTTTTTTTTTTTTGTGGTTATGATATATAGTCACTGTGCTGTAATGGGACTACTCAGTTCTATACATGCTGACCAAGACATGATTAAGTCCAAGGCGTGTAATAGAAGAGGCAAAGGAAACAGATTAGATTTGGATATTGGTTACATATATGCCGCTGATATCGCCCCAGTCCCAAACCTCCTCCATCACTGCCCTGTTCTATCCAGAAATACCCTCATTCCACTCCACCTCATTCCACTCCACTCTTGTGCTGTCATCACTTAGATCAGTGGTTCTTAACCTTGTTGGAGGTACTGAACCCTGCAAGTTTCATATATACATCCACCAAACCCTTCATAGTTGGAAAAATAACAAAAGTATACAAAAGTATATGTGGTAAGAAAAGTATATTAATGCACCTGGCAACCCTGGTGAATGGAATGGACACACACCTCTGCTGAACAACTGAGACTGAGTCACTGAACCCCTGGGGTTCGATCGAACCTAGGTTAAGAACCACTGACTTAGAGCAATGCATGAAAAATGGCCGCCAGCAGCCATTTTATGACAGTCAATCTCTGTTCCACTGTTGTAAACGCATGGAGTCCTAAAATCATACACATGCATACACATACACAAACACCAGTCGGTCATCAGAGGGAAAGAGAAAAGTACAAATATGTAGTATGAAGCATTGTAGGTATCATGCCCCCTACATGCAATCTCTTATTGCAAGTATGGTGAGGTGGACAAGGCAACTTAGCAAACCCAGCAGGAGTAAGCAGTAGCCATAGCTAGATCCAAAGCAGAATGGCAGGGGAGACAAGAGTGCTTTCCTTAATTCATCTTCCTGAATTCCTTCCTTCACTAGCCCAGTTCAGAATGCCACACGACTGGCCACATGTAGTGCACCCTGCACCACATGTCACCTATGTCAAGCAATAAAAAGGCCTCAGCTGAGTTCTTTCCCCATCTTCAGCCATCTTTTTTTCCTTTTCACTACACTGTGAACTGGTTTTAAAGAAGTAATAATGTAATCATCACAACCAAGGCTATGTTCAGAGGCTTGTACATTAAGTGCCTCTTTCAGAGCCCTTAAAACCCATTGCTATTCCTGGGTGTATTAAGCATGCTTATTGGGTTGGATTGAAGTCCATCTCTGTGGATAAACGGCAGGTCTGAAGGTCCTGGATGCTTGAATCAGCAAGAAACACCCCTGTTTAATTTTCCCTTTAGAAAATTCATAGAGACACCATCTTTCATTTGTAGGGGAGGAAGCGAAGAATTAGCTTTTATACTGACAATGTTTGCTGTTGTTCTAATTAAATAATATAAATGAAGCTGAAATGACCCATCTGCTAGTAAATATTTTGTTTGAAAAGCCCCACAGTTATTACCAGCCTGGTATCTATACTGACTGACAGGCTTAAAATGAGTGCTGCCATCCTGTCATTTGTAAAGTGGATTGCAATTCAGTCAATTCATACCATGGTGGTGGCCATTAACGCTCCAGTTTTTAGTATGCATGCAATGAACATTACGGCAATGTTCACAGTGTGCCCCACGCTAACTTTAACACAAAGGCAACAATCAGATTAATACTAATGCAACAGGAAATGCAAGCAAAATAATTTTATTGGCAAGAATTACATTAGCAAGATTATCAGACTTTCCATATTTATGGTGGCAAAATATTTTTGCCATTAGTGTATGCCTCCACTCAGCTCTGCTGCCTGGCTTCTGAAGCTTCCTGTGCATAGGCTGGGTTTCTCCATGTGCATTAAACCTCCGAAGACACTTGCCCTTTCTCATGAAGGGCAAGTGGCTTTGGAGGTGTATAGTAGTGCATGCAGTCTACACTTCTGAATAGTCTTCTCAGCTGGAGGATTCTGTAGATGCAGCTGTGAACGTTGCGCCTGCGTCCTGTAGCTTGGACCCCTCCTGCTGTGGACAGGAGCAATCTGAAGAGAGGATTTCCCTCTCTTCAGCTGGAGGGCCAGCATGGATCACTGGTGGATGCCAGCATGGATCCATGCCAGCATGGATCACAGTCCACCAGGTGGGCTGTGGGTGGTGCAAGCGGTTAAGACACTGTGCCTGTTAACCAGCAGATCAGGGTTCGAGACCCGGGTCATCCCCACAAGACAGGTTGAGCTCCTGTCCTTAGCCCAGCTCTGTGATGCCAGCATGGATCCAATCGTATTGGCTCTGCCTTTCCATTGGACTAATTCAGTGGCGTGGAGAGGGGGTATTTGCTGCTTGGGTAACAGCCTATCCTCCATAACAATCTAATCCAGGCTTTCGTGCTTCGCATGCAGCGTATGCAGCGCCAAGCACAATACCATAGTCTCTCAAGACTGACAGAAGCCTGTTTGAAGCAGGGCTTACATAGGAATGGGGACTCTTGGAAGTGAACTGGGTTTGGGAGGTACAATATAACAACACTAATCAGTGAAAACCATCCCACGTTCCAGCATCTCAACTGCCCTTTTGTCACGTTCTCTTTGATAGCTCGCCTAAATTCCCCCTAATTTTTCTCAGGTTCCCCTCTTCTCTAATCTCTTCCCCTAACATCCTGGACTGTTATCTGTCCCAGAGGCAGATGGAAATGAGAGTTGAAATGGGAATGTACTGTTGACAGTTTCCTCTCCTCAGCTGTCTCTGTCTCAAAGGCACATGGGAATAGAACCCTCAGAAGTTCTATTCTTAACACACAAGCTAAGGCTTTAATGTAGATACATGTAAGGTGAATGGCCTATTAACGCATGTTTCGCAAGGGTTGTTGGTTGTTGGTATTGCATACCAACTAACCTATAGCAACTGCTCTTCCAGTTTGCCCAGATCTGCACTGGAAACCTTCCCCGCTCACTTTTGCCAATCATGTTACTATTCCATGCACAGCTCCACAAAGTGCAGAAAGCGTGTTCTGACTAACAGGACATTATGCGCGTAAAGCTACAGCTATGAATTTTATTAACTTATTTTATTTTATTTTTGTTAGCAACTGCATTAAATGGCAATACTAATGCACGAATAAGCTCTGTAATGTTCCCATTTCAAAGCTGAGCAGATGGCAGTTTTGCTGTGTTGCCTGCTTTTCATGTTCTCCATTTCAGGCGGCATCCCTTCCTCTTCCTACAGAAGAGCCTTAAGCTTTCTGGAAACCTATTAAGCAAGGACAGGATGTGGTGGAAGAGAGATAGCAGGAAAGCTCAGATAATGTGCCACCTGAGCTTGGCCCTCCTTCTTATTACCACAACGAGTGTGTGTGCATCTATATATTTAACATTCTCAGGAATTATGGTCCCAGAGGCTTCTTCCTGGGATGAGAAACCTGAAACTTATTTCAAAGCTTGAACAGTTTAGATGTCCAGAATAGTTCAGATACCCTCTCTCTAGTTATCAGACTTTCCATATTTATGCCTTCCTTTATTTTCCTCTACCGGCAGTGAAGTCTTCCAGCCTGGTTTGACAGATCTGTCAGTTAATTTTCAGAAATATTCTCATAGAATTAAATTGCTGCAAGGCACAAAAAGACCAGCCAGTCCAAGATTGTTCCATGGTGCAGAACCACCTTTCCAAACCAAATAGGGTGCCCATCTGCAAGGAAAGATAGCTGTTCCTAAAGTATCCAGTGGGTTAGCTTGTCCCAGCTGTACATGGCAAACTGCTCTGTGGATATTCTGCACAAGTATGAAAGGTTCATGAGCCCTGTCTGCCTTTCTAGCTGGTCACCTAAAATTAACCTGTATAAAACAAATCACGTCATGCCAAAAGCAGAAAGCGGAGAAACCACGGGAAAGAAAATAACTATGCATGAGTTCAGCATCCTATGACCTGTGTGCTATAGAGGAAGATCTAAAGAAACACTGGTTAACAATCCATTCTGATCCGCATGCCATTAATGTTATAGAAATGAGATGGGCAGCCCAATCTTGCTTTGTGCTGGAGTAGCCTGTGCTGAATACTGCTCAGGTTAGGAAGTCGCTAGAGGGCACCTTGGAATAAGGACATTTTTTTTCTTTTTACTCCAGTTCTGCACCACTAAACTCACTTGCACAATTCCAAACAGCCCACATAAGGCTGAAGGGCACAGGAGTGGGAATGAGGGTATGGCCTGTGCTTTAAGTCCCACCCACCTCTCCGATCAACCCACCTCTCCAGTCCCACCCACCTCTCCGATCAACCAAAACTTTTCCCATCCCCAAACATTTCCCCCACCTTTAAAATGCCCTCTCCAGCCCCCAGTGCTGATTTGGACCAGCATAAATGTTCCCCATCCATGCACGGATCCACCATCCAGGAGCTGGCATGAGCGTCTACATCGGTCCAGCCAGATCAATAATAGTTGTGTCACAGTGGTGGGCTTCAGGGGGTTCTCACAGGTTCTATAGAACCCTATGATAATGAGCACCTGGTTCTGAAAACCGGTTACTAATGGGACATAGAATCTGTTGTTAATTTACTTGAATCCCACCACTGGTTGTGAACATGTTGTATGGCACATTCGTGACACTCCTAGGCTGGTGCATGGACCCATGCCAGCCAAGTATAATCTTTGGGTTGTGCTCAAACTGATCCTATGCATACATTCATGACTGTTACTAACTCTGACTAGAACTGCATCCAAAGCCTCCTATTCATTGGGATGCCTGCAATATAGTCGACTAGCCATTATTTCATGCACCTTCTCCTGTTGCTCCAAAGATTTTAAAAAGAAATAGAAAATGAGCTATTGTAAGACAGCCAAATCCAGAGTAACTACGTGAGCACATAAGAGACATTACGTGCACCAATAGTTACTGCACCACCTAGTGAAAACCTATGGGTAATTCATATTGCAATCCAGAGTAAATTGTTTTTACACCAGAGCAAGGACTCCCCGTAGTTAGTCTGTATTTTGCCCTAGGAGTAAAATAGGTTCCAGCAGAGGTGCGTGGCTGGCCCTGAATGTGATCAGCTAGGCAGGACACCACTTAGAAGTTTTCAAAATCTTTGCAATCATGAGGACTAGAAACAATTAACTTTCTTTTTTAAAAAAGCTGAAGTTTTCAGGAGTCTCCTGCAATCTCCAACTTATTTGCCATGTGCCAAAGCCTATGTTTCTGCAACCATGTTTTTATAATTCTGTAATTACAGAATGCCACCAATAGTGAACAAGTATATTTCTTTCCAGCAGAAGGATCACGTTTGAGACGTCACAAAAGCTGTATAAGTATTTGGTTTCCAAACTCAGATCTGCTGTGGACCAATTTTATGAGGTTTTGACATAGTGTTTTGCTAGATAAATACGGTTCTGCCCTCAGTTGTTCCTGGAAAAATACAGTAACTTCTGAAAGCAATCAAATAGTCATCCTATGTTTATCAACTACATCCAAAACAGAGGGAACAAAAAGCAGAGCTGCTCTGTTTTACAAAGGAGGTAAATAACTTGACACTCAAATGCAAGAAATTAAATAATTATGCCTAGAAGATGAGAATTTTTTGATGGTATGGTTGAAATTAAATGCCGGACTTGTGTGAGATCACTGGGGTAATAAAAGGAACAAAGGTTTGCACTGGGTCTATCAGTGCTGTTGTATTGGGAGCTATCACAGATACCAGGACTAAAGGTTCAGGGTTGATTCACCTGGTGAAACTTCTGGCAGATGTGAGCTCTAAGCCATTGCCCAACCTGGCCAACTCTGAATGCCACCCCATAAGTAAATAAAATTCAATCCACCACAAACCTCAAGACACTCACTGTGTTCATCGTACAGTCTGTTTCTCCCAGTTGGAGGCAGCTTTTACAGATTTCTGATTATATTATAACCTATATCACAATGTTATATCAACTGGGGTTTAATTTAGGTCATCTTGTCATGACAAAAGTATGGAAAAAGTGCAAGCAATCACAAAGGAAATATTTTTTGAGGGGCAGCCATAGTGGGACAAAGGGGGATCAGTGGCATACTAAGATCTTTGGCATCTCGGGGTCAAAATTTTTTGGCCATCACAAAATTATTCTCAGTAATTATCATGACAAGAAATGGATTAAAATAATGGCCAGAGAAAAAGCGCAGGCGATAAACCATTTCTTTGAAAGTTTGGATAAAATTGCATATTTTTAATAACACTGGAATCTACACTGGAATAACACTACACAACACTTTGTGTAGATATTCATGTCAATAAAAATGGGTGCAATCCTAACTTGTTCTCATGGCAGTGTGGGTAGGTGGGCACATGTTTGTGCACTGGCCTAATCCTCCCCCCCCCCCACCCCCGAGTGGTACAGAAGTGCCTTGCAACACATTTTCGACACCCCCAGGCCAGGACAGGACTTGTGCTGGGATTTATGACAGCCTAACTGGGAATTAGGATTGCAGCCTAAGATCCTACAACCAGTCAATGCAGGTATGTCTAATCCATACAGACCACTCTTCTGAGGCTGAAATCCTAACACCCAGTTAGGCCAGCATAAGTTTCATTATAAGTTCTTTGCTGACCCTGGCGGTGTCATAAAAGTGTCATAAGGCACTTCTGTCCCATTCTTTGGAAGATTAGGCCAGGGCACAGGAACATGCCAGCCTCCCAGCATCACCATGGGAAGTTAAACCAGGTGACTTAGCTGGCCTAAATTGGTTAGAATTGCACCCTCAGATGGCAGATTCATATGTAACCAATTCTTGTTCAGCCGTGGCAGGAAACTCAAAATTGGGAGCTGCCTCTTAGCGGGATACTCTGTTTTCATTGCCTAAGCTTCCACATATCCTATCTTTTTTTTCCTTCTTCTTTTAACCTTTTTTTTTTAATCCAAGCTATAAAAAATTGTATCATCCAGCACACAGCAGGAAGCACTATTATATGTGAAATAAGCTTTACCAGTATTACTAAAATGACAAGTTCATTCTTGACTCTTCACATACAAAGCATAATGTGTCCCTGGTGAGCTTACTGCATTCAGAGAACCCAATCGCATGTGTGAGCCTTATATTATTTTTTTCCTTTTCACAACATTTACAAACTGATACATATCTCTCCAAGAGGATAAATGGTTTTTTCCTAAGTCAAAAGGAAAATAAAATGCAGGGAATCAGATTGCATTAACTCTGTGGAGTTCTTCAAATACATACCAAGTTAATGAAGGCTAAACCACAGTGGGCTGTGTTTTTCGATAAAAATTGCCATGGTTTTTTGATCCTGATAACCCCCAAATGTTCAGTATGAGTAAGCTTTCATGGTCAGCTTTCAATGATTTTGATATTTGACTTAATCTGTAGCCCAGGGTTGTTTGTTTAACTTATCTTGATCATATGCCTTGTACTGAAAGAGTCAGAGAAATTAAAAACAGTTCAGGAGTACTGGAAATGCGATACGTTCAGATAATACCATATTCTTTCCCTCATTTTGTCCATGCTTTTCCTTCAGTTGACCAGTGGTTCCCTTCGAGCTTCTTGAATCACAAGTCACTCTGAGGTTAGGATTGCAATGACTCAGTGTGTAATACCAGTTGTCACAGAGTTTACCTTCTCAGAGTCTCAAAGGGGTGAAGTTTGGGATCTAAGTGGGAGTGGACTATTTTTTTAGGTTCCATTTCATTCTCATTCTAATCCTTTATCTGCTCCTGTTTTTTGGAATACCTTCTGAATCTATATATATAAAAGAGAAAAGTCCACTCACTGACTGACTGATTCACTCATTGACTCATCAACACCCTGCCAAAACCGGTTGGCCTAGAAGCGTGAAATTTGGGGTGGGTGTTCCTTCCATGAGGGAGGGGTGCACTAAGAACCAGTTTTCGGAAATTCCAACCGGAAGGGGGTGAAAAGGGGTGCAACGCGTTTTCCTCCCTATACTTTGCATTGAGAATTGCTGACTCCTCAACATTCCGCCCCAACTGCTGGGCCTGAAGCATGGAATTCTGGGAGTTCCTTCTGTCACCTGAACTCCCACCAAGAACCATCTGGAGAAATTAACCCTTCAGGGGCTGAAAAGGGGGCAACGTGTTTCTGTCCTATACTTAACATGGAGACTGACCAACATCCAGCCAAGTTGGTGATCAGTGCCTGGTGCACTGGGGGGATGTTGTTCAGAGGAAGAGATTGCATATGGGGAGATGTTGCACATGGGGAGATGATGCGTATGGGGGGACTGATGTGCATGGGGGACTGATGCGCAAGGCGGTTTGATGCTCATGAGCGATGTTGCGCATGGGATTGATGCGCATGGGGATTGATGCACATGGGGGACTGATGTGCATGGGGAGATGTTGCGCATGGCAGTTTGATGCGCATGGGGATGATGTGCATGGCAGTTTGATGCACATGGGGGATGATGCGCATGGGGGAAAGATGCATATGGGGGCACTGATGCGCATGGGGGGCTGATGCCCATGGAGAAAGTTGCGCATGAGGGACTGATGTGCATGGGGGGATGTTGCGCATGGTGGTTTGATGCACATGGGGTGAAGTTGCACATGGGGGAAGTTGCGCAGAGAGGAAAGTTGTGCAGAGGGGACTGATGCGCATGAGGGACTGATGCACATGGGGTATTGATGCATTGTGGAGGGATGGCGTATGCGGAAATGTTACTCCCGCAACATGGATATGCTTTTTGCTAGTGGTTAAATAAAGGAAAGAGGATTTTTTGTTGTCCCCTCACTATAGGCATTACTGGAAAGAGGGAAACAGAATTGAGCCCTTAGTGTAACATCTTATGCCAGGCCAACATAACTCACATGGCATATTTTCCTGTGGTGGTGTAACACTGTTGGCATACACTGTGTGGGACAGAAATACCTTGCAGCACATTTGTGACCCCCCCAGGTCAGCAGAGGACTTATGCCAGGCCGGCCTACCGGCAGGTTAGAATTGCAGCCTAAATTATTATTAAAAACATTAAATAGAACATTCAATAAAAAAATAGAAGCTAAAAACAATAAAAAAATAATAAATGGCAGAATGTCTGGTCTAGAGGGTTGACTATCTATTGATTGATGTAAGATAAGATCTGAAGTTTGCCAGCTTGAAACACCGGAAGCTGTGCAAGTAGAGCTCCTTGACATGGGTTGTATGATTGTTTGTGAAGATAAGACTGCAATCCTAAAGATACTTTCTTGGGAGTAAGACCCATTGAACACAATGAGGCTTACTTTTGAGCAGACGTGGTTAGGATTGTAGGCCAAGAAAGCCAGTTGCAGCTGAGTCTTCTCCACAAGGCAGAAACAGAAGAGGCAAGATCAGACATTAAAGGAACCACCTCAGAAAGTAGAAAAGTTCTGGAAAGATAGAGACTCTGACAATTGTAAAACCCTCACATGGGTCAGAAAGCCTGCCCATGTAAACCACATGGAAATTATGGCAGAGAAGAAAATCTAATAACCTGAAATGTGGTATATAAATACATTTGTTTGTTTGTAAATGGAGAAACTATTTCCTGACTAGCACTCTTGCTTGCTAATTTCAGTATAACATGAGCCCACAAAGCAAGAAACTTTGGGTTTCATTTCTTCAGAAATAATATCTATTCTGTGTCTGTTGTTCAAATAAAATGTATTGTTTTGTGCAAAAGTGTGTGTGTGTGTGTGTGTGTGTGTGTGTGTGTGTGTGTGTGTGTGTGTGTGTTTTAGCCTTTCCCCCAACTACCATCTCTTTCAGAATGCACAGCCATCTCGGAAGGTTGGCATTAAATACAGCAACAAAAAAACACCAAAAAACATTGTTACAAAAGTAATATCGACAGAGTGCTTATTTGTAACAGTAAGGAAGCCCATGCTGTTTTTATATGAAATACTAGAGGGAGTCTTTTCATTCTGTTGATAGCCTTGTAATAAAAGTGCAAACCGATAATAACAGTGCTTTTGCACTTCTGTTTTGGGTTTTTTTTTTAACCCAAGCTCTCAAAAGCATTTTGCAAACATTAATTAATTCTCACAACAGCCCTGTAAGGCGGGGAGCTAGTAGGTGGAATAATCCCTTTCAATGTGTGTTGCCTTTGCCATTGGGAGAAAAAAAGAGATTGGTCTAAAAGCTCATTCTGTGCCAAAAACAGCCTAGAAATAATGTTGGCACGATGGGAAGCTTGTCGCTGTAGGAAACTACTACTCCAATGCTAATGCATTAGAACAATGAGGGCTGCCATAAATACAAGAACTGATAGAGATCAGGGAACAGGTTTCCCCTTACAAGCCAGACTCGATACCATTGGAATATATAACACAGGGTTTTTATTTTTTATTTTTGTTTTGTTTTTCTTTTCGTCTTTTGTAAAATAATAACATAAAAGTAAGAGTTTGTGCTTGCCTTTTATGTAAGATTTCCAGTTCTCTCACAGCTCTTTAATAAAAAATGACTTCACAAACGGCACTTAAGACTGACTGGTAAGTAATTGGAAAGAGGCCCAAATTGGCACCTCTCTGGCGTGAAGAACAGCAAAACAGGAGCTCGGGTTCTCTTGTTGCAACTGATAAAAGGAGCCGTAACCAGGTTATTTCATAGTCAAGGAAAATACGAAGAAAAGCATGATCAAGGAGGAATGGTAAACATTCAAGCAAAGAGGTTTTTATTTTATGTTAATGAACACTAATATGCCAGGCAGCGCAGACAGAGACTGGAGAGGGGGAAAAGGTGGTGAGGTGGGGAGAGCAGAAGAGACTGAACAAATGAATAAAATGAGAAAAAATATTAGAGAGCACAAATAAACTGAACAGTTTGCCAAGGAAAGAAAAAATAGTGTCTAGTATATTATGTGTATTAGAATTTTGTTCTATGCAGTAAGAATATAAATGGTTTGTTTTACTGTTTTTTATTCCTTTGGGGCCAAATCTGGACCTCTTACTTGATCTGGGACAAAGAGAGAAACCCAGCATGTATGATGAGCTAATTATTAACCTCAAATCAAATGCATTACAGCAGTCAGAAACCAGGAGCTTGACAGACTACTGCCATAACGGTGGTTAATATTGATGGGAATCTGTGGCCAGGCAAAGACACAACTGGGATTAGGTTTCTCTCTGGCCTGGAACAAAAGATTTCAGCCTGATGGTTTGCCCTCAACAGTGTGACCTCTGCCAATCTTCATTAACCAGAGTTTTTGGCATATGACATTTCAAAGTAACCAAACACTCTCTCCTTAAGTTTCCGGATTTTACCATCTCAAAATACAGTCATGGGATCTAAATTGCCCTTTTTCCACCTCCCAATTGCAAATATAGGCTGCAATCCTAAACTCCAGTTAGGCTGGCATAAATTCCAGCATAAGTCCTGCCCTGAGGTTGTCACAAAAGTGCCATAAAGAACTTCTGCCCTATTCCCGAGGCAGAGACATACCGACACATCACATCACAGGAAGATATGTCAGGTGAATTAGGCTGGCCTAAATTGTAAGGATTGGTAAGATTTGCACTCTTAGTCACTGAACCATAATTAAAGGTTATGATATGTCTTATTTCAACACGTGTGCATAAATATCAACCTTTGAGTCCATCTCTTATGGGGCGCTCATTAAAACTGAGGCACCTTCCAATGAGGAAGACAGAAATGAAAGCAGAATTATATTAAAAAGAGGAAAAGTTTACTAGCAGGCTGGAGAACCTTGGAACCTTGGAGAACCCTGGATAACAAGGTAATTAGAAATTGGACAAATAAATTTGTTCACTTTTACCCCCTCCCTGTAACAAATGCACTCACATGGGAGTTTTGTCCCTAAGAAAAGAAGCAGAAGTGGAAAGAAGAAATTGCTTTCTTCGTTATAATATTCTCTAATATGATGCATTCATCAGGGACACAAAACATTATTTGATCAAGACTCACCTTGTGCACCTTATGGAAAAAATAATGTTTATGCTTATGATTGGACACATTCACTTGGCATGTCCCGTATTCTTTCCATAAGTCCATGGTAGACTGTGGCAACTGCCATTTAGGAGGGGCCGCAGTTCTAAGGAAACTGTTCCTTGATCTCAGTCTCAACTGTGGAAATTGATGGCCATATAATGTGTGGGTTTGTAGAAATGACACTTTAAATCACTCTTTCTGCACCCCACTTTTCTGATTGAATTTAGGGGAAGACAGACCAGCAAAATAGTACACCTTTTGGAACTGATGTCAGTTTTAAACATCTCGTGACCAGTCTTGCTTTTTTATTTATGGCCACATTTACCTGCTTTGCAAGTTTAGATCCATGGCCAAACAGAACTGGCATATTCTCCAGCTGAGTGGATAATGTTAAAGCAGAAGTTTTTAGTATATGTGGTTCAGCTCCCCATTTTGTTTGTTACTTTCCTTGGAACAGTATTTCTGGTGAAAACTTTCTTTTTGGTGTTAAAACAGTGATTCTTAATCTAGTTTTACTCGCAGATATTTGGAGGTAGCAAACTCTACCCCCTTAGTATTCTTAAGCTTAAAACTCTTAGTATTCTAAGCTAGTTCCATTCAACCAAATCTACAATGTTCTTGATGTTCTCATTTGAAGATCTTTATTTGATGATGACCTTCCATTCGTAGTGGGACTACATATTTGCCTTTTTATTTGCTGACCTTAGATAACACTGTTTTTCTTGGGCACACAAAGAGGATGGTTATTTAAAATATTAATGAAGAACAATTACATGAGATAACAAAGGCCAATAATGGTCTCTGTAGGAGATGATGGAACGAGATCTATTGGGCTGCCTGCCTCTTTCTTCTGGATTGACTGACGTGATTTGTCACGTGGACTACTCTAGATTCCCTTGAAACATGTCCTCAGAACATAGTACAGTCTGAGTTACTGGTACTTCTTTGAAATACCTAATTGTGAGAGATGATCCATGATGGGTATTGATGTTTATCACAATCATTTTGAACAAATGTTGAAGTTTAGAATGGAAGGAAAGGTCTCTGAAAACGTATTTACTCAACTCGGTCTATTCAAACAACTATCTCAACTCAGTTCAAGTTAACTTCACTTATGAGTCACTGTTTTGATACATAAACCTTTATACGCCATATTCATAAAATTAGCCCAAGCAGGCCCTTTGGGTAAACCCAGGGCCATGGTTGTGACACAGGGAAGTGTAATAAAGCTCTGATTCCAGGAATCTAGCCCCTTAAAGTCAGTGGCAATGTTCCCAGTGATTTAAATAGATCAGCATTACATCCTTATTCATGGGCATTTGGACTGAAGCCCTCAGGCATTTGGAGAACCACATTTTAATTTACAAATTCTGCCTTGCCGGTCTGGTCAGATGAATTTTGCTCACAGTACTCATTCGCCAATATTGTTTTTTCCACAGCTTTCATCTTTTCTTTTTTCCTGAGCTAAATACTAATCATAGTAAAGCTCCAATAGTACTTTAACTGTTGGTATGGAGCTTTCTGCATGGTTACACGATATCCTCTAAAGCAGTAAAGACTTTCTAAGCTGTGGAAAAATTCTACAGTCCACAGTGGTGTGGCTAACAAAATGTAGCCGCAGATCAAAGCCTTGTGCTGCAGACTATGATAAGGAAGGTATTCTATTTACTGATAATGCAGATATGCATCAGCGTTAGGTTATTTTCCTAACTGGGCGCTATAGGCTATGTCATTGTCTGCACCTGAACTCATTTAAAAAGCAAACTACTTTTTTTCCTTATTTCACTCCTACAAGGGCATTTCCTCCCCCTTTCCCAAATTCTAGGAGATAATACTTCAGAAGATTTTTTTCAAAATTTCCCTAAACCCAGACTTTATCTTTGCTGGAACTCTTTTGCATTGCAAACACCTGATTCTAATTCTGGAACCTGACCATTGCAATTACCCCCACACTTGATATTTTAACTCTGTGCTCTTTGATAGGCCTGATAAATATGTGCTTTGAGTGGCTGAGCTTGAAGGCAGAGGATTGAGTTGCTCCCAATTCACAGTTCCCTTGAGAACACAAGGGCTCCAGTTAGTAAACAGAGCTTTACTACGCATAAGAGCATCTCCATTCATTTTGGCAAGGGGGGATGTTTCAGTGTGAACTCAGGATCCTTTGATGAAACAGCCAACTCTGTTGATGAGAATGGGAAGCCTATTCACTCAGGATCTTGATGTATAAGGCTGAGAATTCACCCAAAATTCTGGATAACACTGTCTAGAATCTGCAATTGTTAAGAAGTATTTCTCACCATGTATCTGATAGTAGATTGCAAAGCATGATAGCTTATGGTACAATTAATGTGTTGATCTAGCTCTATATTAGACTTCAGGGTTCTTTGTGATGTTAGTCTAGGTTAAGATAACCTTTTTGGAATATAAGATGTAAGGTTTTATTCCAGTGTCTGGAAGTCATCATCCGAAAAGTAAAAGTAAAATTGTCCCTGCAGGAATCCTACTAGTTGTGAACAACTTTAGGGCATAGTGCTCCTCTCCATTTCTGAGGCTGAAGAAACAGGTCTTACCTTGGACATTTCTATGGTCATGTGGCCTGAGTGTCTTTGAGCAGAATCCTAACCATGTCTACTCAGAAATAAGCCCCACTGTGTTCAATGCATCTTACTCCCAGGAAAGTGTGTTCAGGATTTATCTCTATAAGCATGGACTGCTGTTACCTTCCCACCAAGGTGGTACCTATTTCTCTACCTGCATTTGAATGCTTTTGAACTGCTAGGTTGGCATGAGATGTGATGAGAAACAGGAACTCACTTCATCATACAGAACTCATGTCTATTCAGAAATAAGCCCCTTTGTGCTCAATGGGTCTTACTCCCAGCATAGTGTGTTTAGGATTGCAGCCAAAAGATTTTGCTTGTTCTGATTGATATATTATATTTGATATTGAAAATATACTAAAATTGATATAATATACTTTTCCAAAATAATGTTTAAAGTGCTTTCTCTTAGAAAACCTTGAAAACCAAAACCGTGTAAACCTTATTGCTTTAAAGTGGCCAGTTTCTATATACCCTTTTTTGTTCCTTGGTTATCAGAACAGCTGTATAGCTTTACCATCTCCTTGGGAGAGTTATTGATGGAGTGGGCATATGACTTTGCATATTAATTACATTTAACATGGGGGCCACTTTTAGCCCAGATATTCCTTCCCTGGGTTTGGCTCTGTACCACTCTCACAATTTAGGCATGTAATCTGTTTCCTAAAAAAATTATCTAGAACTTTGTTCTGTTTACTGAGACTATTTCTCTGGCTTTTCAACTACAACAAAAATACCTAGCATTGCAATGTTTTTCTTTTAATTTTATGACTTGGCATTCATTTGAAAAGCATGCACAGAAGTATTTTTTTTTGTCTTACTTCAGTCAGAGACCAGTAAATGTGATTGAGGGTTCAGGGCTTGTAATGGGGATACTTGGTTTCAAATCCCTGCTTAGTCACAAAGTTCAGAGGGTGATGTTGAATAAGACATATAATCTTGATCCAACTGGCTTCACAGAATTGCTGTGCACAAGGAGTGTGCAGTCAGGACACACAGGGGAGGCAAAGCCTCACCAGACCCAAACAAATAGAGGGACCCAACAAGTGAATAAAGTACTTAGCTTTGCCTTTCCATGCTATCCTTTCTTTCCCAGCATAGCCAGTGAATTAAATAGCAACCCACACACACTACAACACTCAGGGAAGTAATTAGCAGCTAGCCAGTTTGCTGTAATCATGGCTGGCTTTCAATAGAAATCAGCCAGTCTTCCTATGTTGTAAATTACTGGGGTGGAGGCAGTAAGAATTGCCTCTGTCAGTTAGCTGGGGAGGCATGAGGCAGAGTTGCCTCTGTTCAGTTCTTTAAAAAAGCCATGAAAACCTGTGAGAAGGTACTGGCTGTCTAAAGTACCAAGGAAAGTAGCTAACCAGTTGCCTCAGGGACATCTATCTATCTGTCTACAGTATTTATATACCGCTTTTCAACTGAAGTTCACAAAGCGGTTTACAAGAAAATGAAAAAATTAATAGCTAATTAATAGCTAATGTAACCAAGCTCACCCTAGCTCTGACTGGGGGAGACGAGACCTACCTACCAACCTACCTACTGCTTTTCAACTATGAAGTTCTCAAAGCAGTTAACAAAGAAAATGAAAGAGATGAGTTTTTTTTAAAAATTACTTTTGGGGAGGGGGAAAGAGGGTATTCCTGTTGCTGTGCCTCCAAGGGCCTGGACCTCAGCACACATTACAGCTGTGAACATGGAATTGCTTAAAATACAGATTCCCTATGTTTCTTTGGAAATGGTGGGATGCAAATGTGAATCATATCTATTTATGGATCATCCAAATCAAAGCTTGCTAATCTTAATTGTTTTGTCTGGATTTGGTTATATTAAATTTATTTTTAAAAAATATCTTCCCTGAATTCCTTATTAAAGACATGTTTTTGTCTTTGAAATGAACATTGGCATAAAGGCCATTGGAATAGCTCACTAAGACCACAGTCACTCTGACATGAGTAGAAAATTTGCTTGACAAATATTCTTTTTAATTTGATATTGTTTTCATTCAGATTCAAGATGGTCTTGGGTTCAAATGCCGACCCAGTCACAAAGTACACTGCATGGTCTTGGTCAAGTCACCATCTCTCAACTTCACAGAGCTGCTTAAAGACTGTTTATGTCATCAAGAGCTTCTCTGTTGAAAGATGGCTTAGAAATGTGATAAACTATGGAGCTAAACAACAAGAAGGATAAGAAGATATTGCAGGGATCTCGGATGCCAAGTTTCTTTCAGGAGTCCCTTTGGAATTGCATGCTCTGTTCTTTTGGCTTCCGAGTCTCTTCTCCATCTGCTGAAATGGATTGTTGCCTATACCAGAAATTAACTAAGCCAATTTATTCTGGCATAAATGCTCGGCAGTGGCAGGATACCAAACACAGAAAGTTCCATGTCTTCTTCAAAGACTTCTTTCTGAAGACTGCATTGGCACATGGCACCTCGGTAAAACATCTATATGCTTGCTGTTCTCCATGGGCCAACCACAAGGGTGAGAGAGAAAATTTGGACCAGGCAGATGTACTCTCTTCTTCCCTGTGATGTGCCCAAGAAAATGGGCAACAAGATAAAAATATGAAATGTTAACAGAGTGGCAGCTGGGAATCTGATGCCTCTGAGCAAGTCTTCAAATTTGGGAAGCTCACTGGCACCAGCTGAGCAATGATCAAATTTGTCTCTTAGATTTAGAACTAACAAGCTAAAGCAGAAGCACCTCTGTTTTTCTTGAAGGCCAACAGAAAGCAGGAGAAATCCTACACTATTAATACGTATGTTGTTGTAGGCATACATACTTATAGTACTGAGGTACTACAGTATATATACCTCAGTACTATATACTGTATAAGGAGATGCATCAGTACTATATATAGGAGATACATACTTAGGTACTGAGATGAAGGTCCATAGTACCACTTCTGTACTCTGTATGCAAAGCCCAAGCAATCAAATAAATCGTATGGTTGGAGAAACCCTAAACATATACTGCATCTGGATTGTATACAGAGATTTTCCAAACACTTGAAAATAATTAAAAATCAGACAGCATATCCTTGTTCAGTATGTGTGCATTACCGCACACATATACTGAGTCAAACACAACCTTATACTGAATCAAACCACTGGTCTGTCTCTCCAATTCTGTTTACTCCAGCAGCAACAGCTTTGCCAAAGAGAACTCTTTCCTTGCTACATGAGCCTTAATGAAAATGTCAGGGATTGAACCTGAGACCTTTGCTAGTAAGCTTGTAGATCACAGGCATGCCTCAGAGGACACATGTGTACACCAGACCTTCTGAATAAGGGTGTAAACCAAGAAATGGCTGGATCTGCCACATGGTGACTTGTGAACATGCAATCTTTCAATATGTATGTAAGTCATAAGGAAATAAGGCTAATGTTTCCTGTAAGATAGCAGTATAGCCTAAATCTTACTGAATAAGATTGGCTTACTTATGATTAAAATTAATAACACCTCTGCTATTGGATTTTTCTACACAGGTCTTATTCAGAAGTAAGTTCCATTATGTTCAGTAGAGTTTACACTCAGGAAAGTAAGTAAAGGATTGCAGCTAAAATCTCTCTGGCTGCAATCCTATATGCACTTTTCTGGGAAAAATTCCCATCAAAAATAGTGGGATTTACTTACAGTATTAGTTAACTTGCAGAGGCGTCGGTCGTACTGCTATTGAAACTAGCATTCTGGTAGTGGTTGATGCTTTACAGTCATTGCAAACTGCACTCTGGAAGCAAACAGAGCTGCAAACTCTCCCAATTGTAAGAAATTGGCACATGTGTGGCAAATTTACTTACTTACTACTTTATTTCTATTCTATCTTTCTCCCTGAAGGGACTTAACACAGCTAATAGTTGTTAGCAATGACAATAGTTGGTAGTATGCTCATTTTCAGTGCAATCCTAAGCATACCTACTCAGAAGTAACTCCCATTGTGTTCAATAGTACTTTCTCCCAGGAAAATGTGGTTAGGATTGCAGTCTTTTGTTTCATTTCGAAGGGAGTTGGCTATGTCCCAAGGTATAGTTGCCATAATTCTCTTCCACTAAATTGGGACAGGACCCTCTGTTCCATTTGCGAGTATGTGAACACAATCCCCCCAAATCAGGATTGTCCCTGTTTTTCAGGACATATGGCGACCCTATCCCAAGGTGACAGCAGTTGGAAACTTTTACATAGAGTTTGCTATAAATGATAATATTAGTGAGTAGTACTAAAATGTAGTGTATCTCAGCTTCAAAAAGGGATTCATCATTATTTTATTTTAATCTTGTGAATTACCGTACCTGGTTTTACTCAGGTACCTTTGAATTACCTTTGAATCTAATGCGCACCTTGGTTTTAGAAGACTTGAGATAAAAATTGTTTACTGTTGATTGTAATGCATGGCTGCAAAGCAGGTGCAAAATTTAATTTTACTGCATAAACAATGAGTTGTATTACAATAATATGACAACGGGTTTGTGTTAGGATTATTACCTAATTGCACTACTTTATATAACAATGGGTTTATACTACATTTTTATTACAATATAGCCATTAAAATAAATACTGACCTATACTTATAATCAAAATACTGTATTTACTCAAATGTAATGTGCCATCAAATCTAATGTGCACCCCAATTTTGGAGACTAATAGTACAATCCTAAGCATGTCTACTCAGGAGTAAGTCCCATTGTCCACAATAGTACTTACTTCCAGGAAAATGTGGTTAGGATTACAGCCTAAATTTGCCTGAAAAGATGAGCTTTAAGATTCAAGTAAATATGGTATTCTTTCTTCTTTAAGTTCAACAGCCAGAATAATTTTCATGGGTTATCTGAATAAAGGCAGTATCTAAAGTCTTTAAACTTAGCTAAACTTGTTTTGACTGACCTTTTTTACAAAAAGTTTTCACTTTAATCTCAAAAGGATAAATGGTTATAAAATATAGTAATAGAAATCACATAACTTTTGAACACTTGATTTAATGGACTAATAAGAGCTAATAGTCCATTAAAGCCTAATGCTTTATGACAATGACAATGTACAGACAAAAGTACAAAACATGAATAGATTTAAAAGAAGCCTATAACATATTTTCTATCTCAATGCAGTTTCAATGACTTCTGTTAAAATGTAGCTAATGTCTAGTTCAATTTATGTACTAGTTGGGATGGGCAAATACTGTATTTTGGCACGAAGGCTACATCATCTCTCTGACACTGTGTCACAGACTGGAAAAAAATAATATCAAAGTTGAATAAATTTACATGTATTTACATAAATGAATACATTAGGTACTGAGCACATATGAATGAATAAATTTGATTATTTATAGTACGCATGAGAACTATAATGCAGTCATATAGAACCACATAGTTCAGAGGGAGTGGGGATTTAAAATAATGTCCATGGGCCAACATGACGCCAATAGTCTCTCACAATGCAGAAGCTCATTGAAGATTGAAGGCACCCTGTTGGCTGAATTGGGGGTTCTTCAGGGCTGGAAACTACCTCCATACTTGGTCAAAGACAATTGGTATGGTGAAATTAAAGAGGCAGTGTCTGTTAATAGTGAATTATAGTCTGTCCAACAAAATAGACCAGTCAGCCTGACACACAAAAGCTCGTTGCCTCCTTACCAGTACGATATATGTTCATCTCTTACCAGTGAAGTATGTAGAGGTCCAGCAGCGGTAACTCACTGTACCAAGTAAAAGTAGCCCTTTCCCTACAGTGGCTGAAAAAAGTACTATTTAAACGAAGAAATAGCTGATAGGTCCAGTCAACACACATTCACACTACCTTATCTATATCACCAATATATCTCCAAATGATCTTGTCCCAACAGGGGACAAAACTGCATAGTGGAATCACACTATGGAAAGACAAATGGATGAATTGCATGTGTGAATCAGCCTTCTCTGATAGTGGAAAACAATTGTCTATTTTAAAGTCTGACTTCAGATTTGTCTGTTTTTTCTAACTGTTAATATACGTCACGTCCCCTTTAAAAGAAATCATGTACCATTCTGGAAAAAGGCAGGCTCCAGGATCATCTGTTGAAGTTTTGAATGAGTATTGCCATCTTATTAGACAAATATCAAACTATGCTGGGTGGTTTTCAATTAACATGAGCTTGAGTTCCTGTTATCAAAGTGTAAAAGCAGAAGCTTTATCAGAAATTCATGTCACTTAACTACAACTAATTTTCAATGCAATCCTATGCATGTTACTCAGAAGTAACTTCTGTTGTGTCCACTACAACTTACTCCCAGATAAATGCACATAAGATTGCAGCCTAATGGCACAGAGAGCACTTATTCCACCAGCATCTTATTCATTTTGAAACAGTGCATGTCTGCTCTACTAATGGGAAAGCCCGAATCCTTCTCTCTGGCTAAATGTAGCCACAAAACGTTTAAGCCCAGTGCAGGGAAAGGGGAAGGATGAGGAGATCAAAAATGGGGGGTGGGAGTTAGCAGGAGGGGAGCCGGATCAGCAGCACCAATGTGTGCAATATCCTAATCCCCTTCCAGAACTTGATTCCCCCAACACTTATAACAGCAATTTAGCTGGAGCAGGACCAAGTTGTCCTGTCATAGCTGCAGAGACTCCAAGACAAAGGGGCAAAAGACCCCTTACCTTGAGAAGACGCTTCATCAGCTAACATCCACATCCCATCTGATGCACTATAGCCCACACTGGCACCACTGCATTGCCACACAGGATTCAGGTATATGTTTGCAGGTAAATGGTACAAGAAGTTCCTCCTTTGCTTGGAACTCATTAAATATCATTATGGAACAACTTAGGAAATGTATGTTCATATGCAGATATATACATAAACACACAGAGTCACACTGACCTGGAGAGCCTAAAAATTCCATGTATATATGGGAAAATACATAAAATTTAAACATAGTGACTGGATGAGGGTGAAATAATAGCTACCATTGAGCCATCATAGCTTGAACTGTAACATTGCTTGATTGATTGATTGACTGACTGATTGCTTGATAGATTGAAATTTATATCCTTTCTTTCCAGATGCCCAAGGCAACTTTCAAACCCAAATGGGTAAATAAAATGCAGCATAAATTTCAAATTCAAAAAGAATAAAACATAGAAATGATCGTGTATAAAACATCTAATATAAAATCATGCACATGCGATATTTCTCTTTATAAAACAGAGGTATTTTTTAAAAATAGCCATTTGCTTTGTCTGAGTTGTCTTTAATAATTCCTCTTGTTGCCTTTGTTAATTGTCTTGGTGTGTATTTAAACATTTGCTCTTCACCCTTAATCTTGCCCTGAGTTTACAACAATAGTGAAGTCAAGGTTTATTTTCATACCATTTGCCCTCTCTTCATTATGCTTACGTGAAGGAAGCCCTTTGTTCCTTTGTGAACTTTAAGCACTTGAGCTCATGGCATACCCAGTGGCTTGGAGATTTTTACTTATCCCTTTTTCTTTTTAAAACGAGAGCATTATAAACATTTTTACAATTTGCTTGAGTTTCATCCTGTGAAAGCAGGCAAGCCTAGATGGATTTATTTGAACAAGTAATGCTGTGAGAATTGTGTTGAATGGCTATCACAAATAGACACGGTTGGTTTACAATGTCCTTGAAACACAGATGGAGGCAAAACTGGTAAACGTTAATATCACGCCAATCCACATTTAACTCATATGCCATTGAAGTTTTCATGGCATCATTATATATTTTTCTCCCACTACCAAATGATCTTAGGGTGCAGTCCTTACCTTGGCATCCATCAGTCTTGAAAGACTATGGTATCGTGCGCAACACTGCATGCGAAGTACAAAGGCCTGGGTAGATTAATATGGAGGATAGGCTGTTACCCAAGCAGCAAATCCCCCCCTCCATGCTACTAAAATAGTCCAATGGAACGGCAGAGCCGATACAATTGGTTCCAGCTGCGTTGCAGAGCTGGGCTAGGGACAGGAGCTCACCTAAGCTGGCACAACTCATTGGTCTTCCCCTTCCTGTGGTGAGGATTGAGGCAAGTACATGTCAATGCCCTGGGCTAAGCCTCCACCATGACTAGTGCAGAAGTGTCTTATGGTACTTTGGGTGACACCCCCAGTTTAGCACAGGACTTATGCCAGAACTTAGGGTGGCTCAACTGGAGATTAAGTTTGCAGACTTTTTGTCATGAAATTTGTAGCTATACGTAAAATTCCTCCTGAAATATGATTGTTTCTCCAGCTAGGGGAATGTCAGGGGTGCAGTTGCATCAGGCAAAAAGCTTTAGTGCAGTGGTCAGGGAACAGGGGTAAATTACCCTAAATGGGGTAAAAATGAAATTTGTGGGGGTTATGGACTGTCGTGCTGCCAAGACATAGCCAGCCATGCATATGAATCTATATGGGGCACTGGGGAGCAGTTTGAGCCAGCCACGGCTTTGCGCAGCTAAGTCCAAGCACCGCGGGCATCCATCTTGAAAAAAATGACTGCGCAACCTGTCCCTGCCTCCCTGCCTAAAGGTTCCCATTGAGAGGCTTCTCCGTGCGTATTCCTGCCGTGATGTAAGGACCCATTAAGAACTCATTTAGGTGATGCCCAGTGGTGTCTGCCAGTGTGGGCTCCAACAGTTTTTAATGGCTTAGAGGCTCACTAAACACTGGGCTTACTGTGGGTCAAATTGGTGAAGAGCCGTAAAGGACTTCCAAGCTGTAGTTTGCCCACCCCTCCTGTAGAGAATAATAGGCAATATCCAAAGATTGTCACAGTACTTTGAAAGCCAGTTGAATGGCAGGGATAAGTATAAGAGAAATGCTCTTCGGTTGAAATAAAAGGAATTACAACCATGCAAAGTATTAGGAAGTAAACATGCGACAGATTTCTCCCCCAATGAAATGTTTCTTTAAACTTGTTATTGGGGAAGTACTGTATAAAACCTAAATGTCCCAGAAACATGTTAACTGCATGTATTAAATAAAGATAAAGTGGTCCCCATGTCATGTGCAGTCAGTTTTGCTATGAAAGGCTGTGTGTGAAGTAATTAGGTTGATGGAAGTTATGTAGGATTGGGCCAGTGATGGGATTCAAAGAAATTAACAGCCGTTTCTATGCCCATCTGGCAGCCACTTTTAAATGGCTATTTTTAAACTTTATACAGTGGTATCTTGAATAAAGAGCATCTTGAATAAAGAGCGTTTTGTATAAACAGCAAAATTTTCTCAGAAATTTTGACTTGCTTAAAGAGCACTGTCTTGAATAAAGAGTACTTCTGAGGAAGTTTGGAAGAGGCTTCCATGGCAAGGGAAGTCACAGGCGGGACAAGGAGACTAGCTTGAGCTACAGTGGGGCCCTGGGCAAAGTTTGGAATAGGCTTCCATTGCCAGGGAACTCATGGGATGTCCGGGGGGAGCAGCCTGAGTCAAGTCTGTATGTGGTATCTGTGTGTGGCAGTGTGGAAGGTGTGCCTTATCAATGTTCTAGTGCTGCTCCCCATCAGCAGCTTGGGAATGTGAAAGTTGCACAAAAGACAATGGATTCCATTGAGCCAGTGGATAGCAGTGACGCCATTAGTGATTGTGAAAGAGCACAATCCTAACTATGTCTACTCAGATGTAAGCTCCATTGTGTCCAATGGGTCTTACTCCCAGGAAAGTGTCTGTAGGATTGCAGCCAAAGTCATTCCCTCTCTGTAACCCTCACACCAGCCATGAAGGTTTTCAAAGGTACAGTACAGTTTAGTACTGTACGGTATTTTCTTTTTTGCAGTGTTGTGTGTTACTGTATATTACAGTGCTTTATAAACAGTTAATATTTTTATATGAATATTTTTTGGGTTGTGGAACCAATCATCTGAGTTTCCATTATTTCCTATGGAAAAATCTGCTTCACTTAAAGAGCATTTCACTTAAAAAGCATGCCTCCAGACCGAATTAAACTCTTTAAGTGAGGCACCACTGTATGTCCTGTCGTTAACAACCAGTTCTATAGAGTAGGTGCAAACCTGCTGGAGCCCCCCACTGGATTGGGCCCTCAAATGCTGTAGTCACTACGCTACACCATCAGCATGTGGGGAAAGTGAAAGCATAGGGGAAGAAATTGGCTGGTCCATATCTCAAGAAATCATCTGAGTTATATAGTTTTTTCTTTACATTAACATTCTGGTGACGATAGACTTATGGGGGAAAAACCACTTGAGGAAGAAAAGGAAAGAAGTCTGAAGTGTATGTCTTAAAGAAGCCCTTTTTAACCTTGAGTAGAAGAACAAGCCATGCTGTGGTGAAACGGTCTTCACGGTGTTTGCAAACTCTCTTTTCAATTAGATATGTCTCAGAACTCAAAACATTTAATCCGACGCCAGGAGCTCAGAAAGGATGTGTCCCTTTGTGTTCTGTGAGAATAATGACACCATAGATGTTCAGCCAAATTTGGAGGAGGTTTCTAAATGCCATTTTAGGGGAAAGATTACTGAGTGAATTACCCGTAACTGTTTGTCACTTACCCAAGCTCAACCACTGAAATAAAGCACTGAATGGGCCTCCTAATCTTTTTTTCTTATCCCTTTCTTTCAGATCAAGTCAACTGGAATATAAAGGCTTTATTTCCACTGAAATCTTCTCTGTGAAATTAGACTTTTAGAATCCAAACTTTCCCAGCAGTCTTTTTTTTTCTTTACAGTAAGTCGTCAGTGTTTAATTACTTGACTTTTACATGGTACAACCTTTGAGACCTGACTGACTTGCTGAGTCTTCAGGTGTATTGTTCAAATTGTTCAAGGGCTCTGTTTAGCTACTTAACACCTACAATGTAGAATAACAAGGGAAGAAAGGAAGAAAAAACCCGGAGACTTACACATAAGCTACATTTGCTACATTGACAAAAGCCATTTATGTTATATGTGGATTTAAAACGATTTTAAATCTCTTCCTTTACTCAGAAGCATACAGCAAGCTGTTTACACTGTTACTGCACAAGCTATATGCATGTCTACTCTGAAATAATTACTAGTGTGTTTAATGGTGTTTATTCTTGGGAAAGTGTGTATAGGATTGCAACCTTACAGAGGCAAGAGGATGTTCAGAATTAAAGACCTTTTCTTGTTCTTTGTGAAGTTTTGGCTGCAGTCCTAAAGACACTTTTCCAGAAGCAAGACCCATTGAACATAATGGGGTTTACTTTTGAGTAGACGTAGTTACAGTAGTGCCCATCAAGACATATGATATGCTTTGGGCTACAATATGGCAAATCCTCACTTAAAGTCATTCCATTACAAAATTGATTTTAAAAAATTTATTCCGGCATGTGTGTGGTGTTTGCATGTCATTTCCATGTCTTTCTTTTTTCCAGCCCAGAATGTTGTCATTTATTTCATTGTCAGGTGTGTCTTCATTTAGAAGTTTCATCGTGTTTTTGAGATCAGAAATACTGTCTAAATACAGTATAGTAAAATTTGTTACTTTATCAATTATTTTGCTTAAAGTTGTGGTTCCCAAGAACCAATCCACAACTTTATATGAGGACTTGCTGGCCACCACTTGCCCAAGCATGACAAGCTGGCCTTAGAGATGCCTTGATCTACATCCCTAACTACATATTACAGAAAAGGCATGACTGCTGTTGAAAATGGCAGTCACGTTTAGCCTGCAATCCTAATCTCCAGTTAGGCCGGCATAAGCCCTGGCATAATTCTTGGTGCTGACCTGGGGTATTATAAAAGTGCCGTAAGGCACTTCTGCCCCACTACTCAGGGAGTTAGGTCAGTGCAAAGGCATACACCAGTCTCCTCACACCAACATGGGAAGATATGCCTGGTGAGTTAGGCTGGCCTAAGTTCCTTAGGATTGTGCCCATAATCACATTAGTATAACCTAATTATCAGCTGATTTTTCACCTGCAGTTTTCCTTCAACAGGAATGAGGTTGGCCTTTTAAATTAAAAGATAAATGTCCCTTAAAGTTAATGGCTTAAAAATAGCCAGCTTAGCTTGCTATGGTAAAGCAATAGGCAATCTGTCTCTCCTTCCTGCTTCAGGGCTTGTTTTAGCTCAAGCCAGACCCTGGCTTTTCCCAAAAAAGCCAAAGAATCTTTTTCAATTCCGAATTGCAGTACTTTGCCTTATTTTGCTGCTTTAGGCAGGGGTAGGGAGGGTTTGCTTCCAAGCTGAAATGAAGCTGTTCTAAGTCCCAGACAAGAGAAGAGGGATTGATTGACTGCCTTTCTGCCCCAGTAAGCAGGCTATTTTTAATCTGCTACCTGAGGAAAGTCCTACTCCCTGTAGTGAAACTATAGCAATTTTGCCAGCACAGACTTGAAATGCCATGCTGCGCTTTGCAGCCCACCATGGGGTTTATTATATTCTTTAGTAAAGGAGGCCTCTGCTGGGCCTATCTTGCCCCCATCCCAAATCTTTGCCTCTCCTTCCAACCCACCCCTTAAAACCACAGCTCCACCTGGCATGCTACTTACTAGCTGCATGTGTTCATCCTCTTCCAAAGTAGCATTACCATAATTCTCTTCCACAAATTCAGGATGGGACCCTCTGTCACAATTGCCAGTATGTGAAAACAGTCCTCCCAAATCGGGAGAGTCCCTGTTTTTCGAGGCATATGGCAACGCTATTCTTAAGCATAAAGTCTCAGAACTTACTGGTCGAGTCCCAGCGCTGGTGCTCCTTCCTTTGGGTGCCAAGCTGTTGCTGCAGGGTTATGTGGGGAGGGTGGAAAGACAGGGAAGGGCTTTTGGGGCAGATGCCAGGTGGACAATGGGTGAGAGACTGGAAGGCAGGCTCAGAATCCTAGCCCCTTTTCCCAGACGTCCCAACCCCCAAATCCAGAGTAATTATGGGAGCACGTAAGAGACTTTATGTGCACCCATAGTTACTGCACCACCTAGTGAAAACCTATGAGAAATTCATATTGGAATCCGGAGTAAGTTGTTCTTACACCGGAGCAAGGATTCCCCATAGTTACTCTGGATTTTGTCCCAAGGCAGCTCCAAACTGCACCAATTTAGGTGGCACAGATCTGAGTAGACCCATTGGGACTTCTGTGACTCTCCAGGGTAAAAGGAATTATGGTATTTCCCCTTGCTTTGGGCAAAGGCAAACTTTGCCAGCCGCAAACTTGCACTGGATAAAGTGAGGCCTATTGGCCTACCTGTTTCAGTACAAGTTAGGATTTCCCATTGCCTAGTATAGTATATACTCATATAGGGCCAAAACAAAGTTGTATCACATTTGGCACCTAACACAGCTGCTTTCCCCCCATTTCTGCATTCACTGAACTTACAATTTTGTAGGGCCTACCGTATACTGAGTTTAATTTAATCCTTGGGAGCAGGGAATGAGGTAGAGATTGAAAGCTTCCTTTGTTTGAATAATTAGTAATGAAGAAACATTCCCTTCATCAGAATGTCAGATCCTTCAGTTAAAGCTAATGCATAACTCTTATCTTGTAAATTAAATTGCTTCTTTTGAAAAAGTGAAATGTTTGAAGAGCAACCTGAAACTAAACCATGTCAAAATATATTTTTAATCCGAGGATTTCTGAAGAGAATAATACACATACACACCAATCTAAAAATGTTGCACCCTCTTGAGAAGGTGTAAAGCATTCCGGCATGTAGGTTTTTGTAATAAAATCTCCAGAGAGAATCATTTGATACTCTTCCTAATCCACAGAGAAAACAAGCTTAATCAGTTCTTGCTGTTCCCACAAAGGCAACACTTTCCAAAAGCAAATACCTTATAAATACAATGGGCAGCATTTCCAGTAATCATGAACTTCAAAATGAAGAGTCAGAAAATCATCTCTGTGAACGGCTCATTGCCAGTATGCATTGGAAACAGACAGTGGTGAAGGAGCTTAAAAAATAAATCCCACCATTGACTCTCACGCCATACTTCAACTGGAATCCAATTCAGAGAGAGAGAGAGAGAGAGAGAGAGAGAGAGAGAGAGAGAGAGAGTGCGAGCAGTGTAAATGCTGGTTTTGCTTGGCCTCGGAGCGTCAATTGAAAATATCAGCAAGCTGTTTCAAAATCTCCCCTACGCTTTTTCACCGTATAACACTTTTCCATTGAATTTCTTAATTGTTATCCCATAGAAAAGAGGATCACAAATTTTTTAGCACATGCTTTTAAAAATGAGTCTATTGGGACCTAGTTAGCTTTATAAGACTTTTAAAAAGATTTGGAAAAAATATTTTTATTTTTTTGAAAAAAAAACTTGATTCATTCCTCACACTATAGCAACACTAATGAATAGCTTTGAGTCTTGAAGGCCTTATTTACATGATCCATTCTTCAACTGCCCTTCTTATCGGTTGCTGACAAACTTGGAAAAATACCCCAGAAAAAAAATGCTCAAGATTTTGTCTCCATATACTGTATTTTCACAAGGTTAACAACTGCAGGAGCTCAGCTATATGCAGGACACTTTTTGCCTGAGAGCTTGAGGCAGATACCTGACCTTTCCATCACTGGTGGCTCTGTGGAACCATCATTGGAGGTGGAACCATCATTGGAGGCTCTGTGGAACCCACCAGAAATGTGCCAGATATATGTATAAGCCAAACAAGCTATAGCTTAGGGCCCCACATTCTTTGGGGCCCCAGAAAATTTAAAGGAAAAAAATGTACATTTTTTTGTGAATATACATTTTTGTGAATGTACATTTCAAAAATAAAAGATAAAAACCAAATAAAATAAAATCTACATACAGCAACAGTGTTTTGTGTGGTGTAGGATCTTATGATGTAAGTAATGGGCCATACCTGCTAGCCTGGTGGGCTAAAATATCACTGGTTTGTTTTTGCCAAATGCCAATGTGTTTGCATTATTAAGTTTGTTATGAATAAAAAATCATTTTAAGTTAGAGCGTAATAATTATTTCACTTCTTTATTATTATTCTTTATTATTATTCTTTATTATTATTCTTTATTAATATACTTCTTAATTGTATTTCAGTTCAACAATTACTTTGATAAAATACATATTATGTGCAAATGGCTTTAGATACCTATTAGGTCCATAAACTGTATTTCCCGGCTTATTACACACACCGGACCATGAGATGCACCAACGTTTAGAGGAGCAAAACAAGAAAAAAAATATTCTGAAGCAAATGGTGTACTAATATATTTAATAAAATATAGCAGAATAATATTTCAACCATGTAAAGTCAACAGTGGTATTAAGAACCATTATCACTGTCATTAACAAATGAGGAAAGACTTTAAGCTTCAAGCACTCTTCTAATTTTCTGGTAAAACCAAAAACTCACCATCTCTAGTGTCAGTGATTTGCGACTTTTGCACAAATCTCATTGCAAATGATCAGACAACAACATTTTGCACAAATCTCATTGCAAATAGTCCAGGAAGGCAGGTAAGTTGGGGGGTTCTTTTGGGGGGAAGGTAGGGAAAGGTGAGGGGATCTAGATACATAGGGAAGAGTGAGGGAGGCACAGGCATGGAGCAGGAGGGACAGGTCTTGTGCATGTCTACTTTGGAGCAAGTCTCCAAGCCAGGGAAGGCTGCTTAGGATTGCAACTGTGCCAGGGTGACCAGATGCCAAACCCAAAATTCCTGAACCCCAAGGCCAAAATTCCTAACCCCTAGGGTAAAATTCCTACCCGCTTAAAAAATTGTCAAAAAATGTATTTTTTGTTTTTATATTTTGTTTTTTACTTTTTTGGCCGTAACGTTTGATAGGAAGGAGATATCTCAAAACGGATTGTTGCATTGGATTCTGCTCTTCAATACGAATCCAACGACATATGACATGAAGGGATACGGTGCTCCAGGATTGGCCCTATCACTCTATCAGACGCACAGATATTCCCCCCCCCTTTGGGAAGAAAAAAAGTGCGTCTTATAAACCGGGAAATACGGTACCTTATAGCATATATTCAACACAAAAAAGCGACAATTTGTTGTTGACCAAGGACAGTTAGACATATAAAGGATCCCATTACCTTCAATAGCTTAGGACCTGATCAAACCTAAATCCGGCTCTGGATTGAATCATGACCCACCAAGTGGGTCTCGACCCACAGTTTGAGAAATGCTTCCTTATAATACAAGTTCCAGGCATGATAAAATGGAAAAACAGCTGTCCAGTCATCCACAAACAAATTGATGCTTCTCATGGTCCCTCATATTTTTCAGATGAAAAAAAAGGAAGAGATTTCTATGTCTTTTTTTAACAAACATTTACTTTTAGATTTTTTCCACATTCACCCTAGAAAGATATTAAAAATATTTTGCTACCTGTTTATGATGGGGCAATTAAGCTAATCAAACAATCGTCATTTGTAGACTGACAGCAAAAGTCATTTGCTAATTGATGATTGGCTGGTAGCAACTTTAAGAGTGAAATATGGTTTTTCATTTATCTGAAGTCATTCCTGCCCCTATTCTGCTTATTATTATTATTATTATAACGCGTTTTCCTCCCTATACTTTGCATTGAGAATTGCTGACTCCTCAACATTCCTCCCCAACTGCTGGGCCTGAAGCATGGAATTCTGGGAGTTCCTTCTGTCACCTGAACTCCCACCAAGAACCATCTGGAGAAATTTAACCCTTCAGGGGCTGAAAAGGGAGCAACGTGTTTTTGTCCTATACTTAACACGGGAGATTGAATAACATCCAGCCAATTTGGTGCTTGGTGCACTGGGGGATGTTGTTAGGAGGAAGAGGTTGCACTGGAGAGGATGCTGCGCATGGGGGAAGTTACGCATGGGGGAACTTGTGCATGGCGGATGATGAGCATGGGGGATGATGCGCATGTAGGAAAGTTGTGTATGGGGGAAGTTGCGCATGGGGGAAGTTGCACATGTAGGAAAGTTGCGCA
The DNA here is from genome assembly GCA_030015325.1 of Cryptoblepharus egeriae. Lineage (NCBI taxonomy): Eukaryota > Metazoa > Chordata > Lepidosauria > Squamata > Scincidae > Cryptoblepharus > Cryptoblepharus egeriae. The sequence goes on along the minus strand of JAREYC010000003.1, from coordinate 120,258,326 downwards.
TGGGGGAAGTTGCGCATGGGGGATGATGCGCATGTAGGAAAGTTGTGTATGGGGGAAGTTGCGCATGGGGGAAGTTGCACATGTAGGAAAGTTGCGCATGGGGGAAGTTGCGCATGGGGGATGATGCGCATGTAGGAAAGTTGTGTATGGGGGAAGTTGCGCATGGGGAAGTTGCACATGGGGGGAAGTTGCCCATGGGGGGAAGTTGCGCATGGGGGGATGATGCGCATGGGGGGTTGATGCACATGGGGGGTTGATGCACATGGGGGGATGATGCGCATGGGAGAAGGTGCGCATGGGGGGAAGTTGCACATGGGGGAAGTTGCGCATGGGGGATGATGCGCATGGGGGATGATGTGCATGTAGGAAAGTTGTGCATGGCGGAAGTTGCACATGTAGGAAAGTTGTGCATGGGGGGAAGTTGCGCATGGGAGATGATGCGCATAGGGGACGATGCGTATGGGGGGACGATGCGCATGGGGGGACGATGCGCATGGGAGGACAATGCGCATGGAGGGAAGTTGCGCACAGGGGGAAGTTGCGCACAGGGGGAAGTTGTGCAAGGGGGAAGTTGTGCACGGGGGAAGTTGCATGTGGGGAGAAGTTGCGCGTGGGGGATGATGCGCATGGGGAAAGTTGCGCATGGGGGATGATGCGCATGGGGGAAGTTGCGCACGGGGAATGTTGTACATGGGGGTAGGTTGCGCATGGATTGTTGATGCGCCATGGGGGATGTTGTATGGGGAAGTTACTCCTGCAACGTGGGTATGCTTTTTGCTAGTTATCCATAAATACACAGCGAACAATTTCGTGCTGGTTTCATTCACATCACCAGTCGGACCCTTCCCAAGAGTCTAGGACTGTGTGATGAAGCGGCGTTTAATTCGTGCTGATCCCAGAAGAGCGGCTTTCTGCAGTTGGCAGAGTGATATTTTGTCAGTGCCAATAGTTTTAAGGTGCCTGCCAAGGTCTTTGGGCACTGCACCCAGTGTGCCAATTACCACTTGAACCACCTACACTGGCTTACGCCAGATACGCTATCATTCGATTCTTAGGTCTTGGTAGCGGGAGATCTTTTCCAGTTGTTTCTCCTCAATTCTGCTGTCACCTGGTATGGCGATGTCAACAAGCCACACCTTACTTCTTTCTATGATGGTGATATCTGGAGTATTGTGTTCCAAGACCTTGTCCGTCTGTATCCTGAAGTCCCACAGAAGCTTGACCTGCTCATTTGCAACCACTTTTTCAGGCTTGTGGTCCCACCAGTTTTTTGCCACTGGCAGATGATACTTTTTGCATAAGTTCCAGTGGATCATCTGGGCAACAGAGTTGTGCCTCAGCTTGTAGTCAGTCTGCGGGATCTTCTTGCAGCCACTTAGAATGTGGTCGATGGTTTCATCCACTTCTTTGCAGAGTCGGCATTTTGGGTCATGATTTTTCAGTTCTGACCTTGATGGCATTTATCCTGATTGCCTGTTCTTGGGCAGCAAGTATCAGGCCTTCCGTCTCCTTCTTCAGTGTTCCACTCGTGAGCCACATCCAGGTCTTATCCTGATCAACCTTTCCTTCAATCTTGGCAAGGAATTGGCCATGCAATACTTTAGTCTGCCAACTGGCAGTCCAAGCCTGAATTGCACTATTGTGCTATTCATAGTTGGTCTGCTGCACTTTCAGCAACTTTCTCTTGCTGACTTCAATCAGAGCAGATTCCTGGCTCTCTCGCACATAATCTGCTAGGGCAGTGGTTCTCAATCTTCCTAATGCCATGACCCCTTTATAAGTTCCTCATGTTGTGGGGACCCCCAACCATAAAATTATTTTCGTTGCTACTTTATAACTATAATTTTGCTACTGTTATGAATCATAATGTAAATATCCGATATGCAGGATGTATTTTCATTGTTACAAATGAAATGTGTGTTCTATGCACACATTGAACACAATGGGTTTTATTTCAGAGTAGGCATGCATGGGACTGGGCCCTGAGGCTGCAATCCTATCCACATTTACATGGGAATAAAGGCTCCCCTGACTATAATAGGATTTATTTCAGAGTAGGCATGCATAGAATTGGGCCCTGAGGCTGTCAGTCAGCCCCATGCGCGTGCAGCTACAGCCAGAGGTCTGGCAACTCTGACCTGGCCCCCTGCACCAGGGGTCTCTAGGTAACCCCCAGGAAAGCCTAGGTGACCCCCAAAGGGGTCCCAACCCCCACTTTGAGAAACGCTGTGCTAGGGCATGTTTTTATTCTTCAACCGACTGCTTCACTTGCAAAAGTCCTCTGCCCCCTGATCTTCTATTATTATTATTATTATTATTATTATTATTATTATTATTATTATTATTATTATTATTATTGCTGACCAAGGAACTTTACTGTGGAAATGGAAAGATTTGTGTATACTGTATTTTAAAGTCTGTTTTTTCAGCTGTCTGATAACTCATTAGTGACCACAGGTTTGGAGATAGGGGTATTACTTTTCCTTTTCTGAGAGCACTTGTCTTTCCAGACAAGCCAAAGTGGGAGGAAAAAAAATTGCATTTTTCACCATTTTGTCAAGTTTAGGTCTTGGTATAATTTTTCCTCCATAAATAACAGATCTAATTATGTATACAGTGTGGAGGGATTAAAAAACAGCAGAGTCTACATTGCTTGACTGTAGGAGACGGAGAAAAATGTTCCCAAAGACCTAACTATAGTGGGAGATGTAAAACCAACTAAATTTTAATGCTGTGGTCTTAAAACTAGCTATGGTTTAGTTCAGGCCCATTTTTTTGTGGGAGGAAACCCAGAGACACAGCAGTGTACATACTCTGGGGGGAAAGCCTCATTTCTGTGGAGAGCAGCTTTCTTTTTCAAACGATAAACATTGGTAAGTAGCTATGGTCCCTCAGAGCAAAATTCTTATTAAATAAGAATATGTGGTTGGGTAAAAGGAACTTTCGAAAGCTTTGGGGGAAAATTTTTCTACAGTCCTCGTTTACAATCTTCTTAATAGTTTTACAGGCTCCAGTGGCCATAAACGATGTGAACATTTCTCAGTGAGATCAGCAACCAAAAAGCGGATGCTTCCCAGCACGATAGTTGCATCTGACGATAAAGAGAGGCAGATCCCATTTGAGTGCATGAAATAAATATCGTCCTTGAATTAAGTCAGAATTTCGTACTTAGTGGATAGGTCTACACCCTCATATAGGTCTACATCCACACCATTGGTCCACATTCTCATTTTTTCTGCATTTCCTCTCTCTCTCTCTCTCTCTCTCTCTCTCTCTCTCTCTCTCTCTCTCTCTCTCTGTTTCTTATGCAAGCAATGAGGAATTTCACATTGATTTTAAGTTGGTTATAAATGTCACAGTTCTGGTTGATACATGGATTACTTGTGTGTATGAGAGTTCCCTTGTGTGTGATTCATAGGATTCATAGTGTGATGGGAAGGAAGAAACTGCCAGGTAGGGTGATCTGCCCATGGTGGAATTCTCCTGATCCATGGATGAAATCCAGGCCAGATGCATCCTGGCCTGAGGAAAAGAGTGCTCAACACTTCCCATGCTAAGGTATGATGCATATCATCAGGGCACAGTCCTTCAAGGCATTAAAGGCCTTACTCCTAGTGCTTAGACCTTTTTTGCATGCATCACCATAGCAAACACCCACCCTTCCCTCTACTTGAGCAATATGGGCTTTCACTACACATCTGTTTGGATCAAGTAGGAATTTTTCGTTGTCCTCCTGATTGGCCATGGAGGACAATTTTTCACCTACTCCAGACTGTCAGTACTGGCGGTTCATCACAACACACACTGGTCACTTGTAGGGAAGGTGATGCAGGTTAGATGGCTTGATCATGGACATTTGGTGTGCACTTAGGACAGTAAAATGCATAGCTAAACCCAGGGCCAAACTTCAGTGGGTCTGATGGCACAAGGTTTGGTATGGGCCAGGCCCTTGCTGGACCACAGAAGCCTGAGTCAAGATCCATAATATATGATGTGGGGCCCCCAGGCTGGGTGCAGATGGCCTCCAAGGGATCAATGGTGAAGAGATGGGCCTCCGATAGTTGGGGTAAGGCCTGGAGTCAGTGCACGCCTGACCCGGTAGCCCAGGCTTGTTCCGGGGGCCTTCCAATGATCAAGTCTCTGCACCACTGGTGCCTTGAGTCTTATGCAGCTGCTGGTTACACCACTATATTCTGTTTTCAAATTAAGGTGCCTTCCTTTTTTCTCCATATGTCATTGTCCCAAGTGTTCACTGATGTGGTGGTGAAGTCAGAACAAAATCCTTAGGGGCATCTGGCCACAGGTTGTTAGCAGGGAATAGGGAGCAAACTTCATGGTACCTGCCCTTCGAAAAATAATTCAGCTCCTCTATGGTCATCATGTGCCAACAAACTAATAGGACATCAGACATCCTCAAATGAGAAGACTTCTTTCTCAAGCTAATGGCATGTAAATGGTTAAAAGCTGCACTTTCTCAGTTTTGAAAGACAAAAAACCAAACACCACCACATCTCATCTGTGTCTGTGTGTGTGTGTGCATGTCTGCGTGCGTGCGTGTGTGCGTACCTGATGGTTTGCAAACAAATTAAAACTTCAAAGGAGAATTGATACCCTGATTGAAACAGCAGAAAGCTCTTTTATTCAACGAAACAATTGTTTAGAAATGGGACTTTTCCACACCCAAGACAAATGTGGAATGTTGGCTTGGATGCATTTGAAGAGATCACACATTTATGAGCTTTTATGGTAGGAGCCAATCACATCAACAGGTTTTTATGGTATAGAAGAAAAAAAGGATTCTTCTGGGAATGACTGCTATCCTTTTAACAGAAAAGTTGATGGATAATCATGAACAATATTTTAACTCTGCAGATTTAGTTAGCCGCCCCTCCCTTTCAACCTCATATCTATTTATTTAAGGAATTTATACCCTGACTTCCCCTTGCCAACACAAATGCCCAAAGTGGCTTTAAAAACTTTAGTTCCTCCACTCCTACTGTCCTCACAACAGCGCTGTGAGGTATGTGAGGCTGAGGGTGAGTGACTGGCCCAACATCACCCAAGAACATTCATGGCTAAGGAGGAATTTGAACCTGGATCTTCCAGGTCTCAGTTCAATTCCATCCTGGCTCTTCAGGGCCAAGTGAATTTCCATAGTTGCTGGAAGCTTTACAGAATATGACATTTCTATATCCTGATTATCCCCCCACCCAAAAAAAAGAATTATGCAGTCTCTTGCCTTTAATCCCCAAACACCATGTTTCTTTATCACTTTTTCTGAACAAACTTTTAAATAAACCATCATGCCAGGACAGACACAAGCCTGGGGCAAATAATGAGATAAAAAGGAAATATTGTCTTGCACTTGTCCCTTCATCAAACCTTCCATCAGTGATTAGAAGAGATGTTATTAATTGTGGCAGGATGCCAGGTTATGGTCAGTGACTTTTTACTACTGCCTTTAACTATTCAAGGGATCCTACATCGAATAGAGGCCTAATCGGCACTGGGATCTCAAAGCCAATTCATAACCAGCTTTCCAGCACAAACATAGCTGCAATGCAGCCTTGAGCTTGTTTGGCGGTTCTAGCAGGGGAGCGCAGCTACCGTATACCCTTGACTGAAGAACGGTACACTCCTTCTATCTGGGATGATCATCCTCTTCCACCGAGCGCACAGCTTCGGGAGGGACGCACATGAAGCGGGGACGGAGGAAGGGGACACCTGCCTAGCCAGCCAGATCAGCCGAATCAACCCTGGCGATCAATTGGGTGACAGATGTCGCAGCCAGATTGCCCTCACATCCTGCAATGCAGCCCAAAAGTAAGGGAAGGTAAGAAAATGGGAAAGACCTTATCTGAAATCTGGTGAACCACTCTCACATCTCAACTCTCCATGAGGAGATACAGCAAAGTCAACATGGCACCTGCTTTATCTTGCAAGGGACTTTTGGCCTCTACAGCCCTTTTCTTGGGGAAAAGTGTCATTAGTCCTAGGATAAGCTGCAGACGTATATGGTGCCTATAGAATGGGACACCTGTCAGTATATATTGTGTTAAATCAGTTATTTTCAATCTTGTTCATCTCACGGCACACTCACAAGGTAGTAAAATTGTCAAGGCAGACTATCAGTTTTTTTACCTTGCCATGGCACACTATGCCAATTTGATAGGGGGATCAAATTCTCCTACTAATGAATGAACCATTCCAAAATTCCCACGGCGCACAGTGTGCCACCGCACAATAGTTAAAAATGGCTGAACCAAATTTTCAACCAAAAATTTCTGAACCAATGCTCTTGCTCAACAGGGGGCATCTTTCTGTGTCTGAATCCTTGAGTCAGAAGAACTTGGTAGTGCCGGCAGTGGAAACATTTGGCCTCTAGATCTAAATGCAGCACAATCCTGAGCATGATTATTCTAAAGCGATTTACTATCCTGAATTCTACCATATTAGCTGATGGCAAATATTTAGAAGTAAAACCTACCCCACTTTGGCATGAAAATATATTTGAAGAGGTTTATTTTGATGTTCTTTGCCTATGATGTGCACAAAGCATGACATCCGATCAAGACAAATAATCTCATTCCAACGGCAAATGGATTTATTATGTTTATGCTGGGGGAAAACGTTGTACAGCATGTTCACCGTTCATAGAAATTTGATTTTGATTCCTGTCAAAGTCGGGTTTCAATACAGAAAAGTGTCAAATAATTCCCAATTATAAATAGAATGCACATTGCAGAAATGGTGGCAGGCTGCATGTCACACTTCTGTCTTCACTGTTTAAATTAAAACTCTAAACTTAGTAGAGTGGATCCTATCTGTTTTAGCAAAAAAGTAACCAATCATTAATTAAAAAGTTCTGTACTTTCTTCTATGTCATAACAACACAGAAAAAAAGAAGGAACATGTGGAAGTCTTTGTGAGTACAGGATAACTACATCTAAAGAAGGGGAGATATTATGAAATACTGATTCACAGCATGTAGTTCAGCAAGAGAAATGCAAATAATTGTCTTCCTTGTCCTTAAACGAACAAAGGAGACAATAATGGACTGATTTTTATTGAATAGCACAGGATTTTTTTAATAAGACCTCTTATCATTACTCTGGACTGTGATTAGATTCCTGCAGTGAATTGATCAGGGATGGATCTTGGAGCACTGTAAACAGTTCACCTAGAATTTCCATCCTGCTGTTACCACTCTTTTCGGTTCATCTTGGAGTAGGATCACATCAACTTTCTAATCACATCAACTTTTCAAATCACTAATTGCCTCGAGCTATACATCTCAAGAAGCCTTCAAAGCCACCCCTCATTTTTATTCCAGTAATTGTCAAATGGTTATGTTGAAATCCATGACATGATATCTCCTGCTACAGAGTAGTAGTGTCCTGAGAAGGCAGGGAGGCAAAAGTCCCAGGTGCTGTACATGTCCACTATGAGGAGGAGGCACCACCGTGTCCATCCCATCACAGCAACTTCTGCCTCCGTCCACCATGCCACCTCCACCTGGCCTCCAAAAGCCATTCTGTGGGTAGGCAAAGCCCTGCACAGCATTCCAAACAGGGTGACCATTTAAACTAGATGACAGAGTGCCTCTACCTTTAACCATTGCAGAGAAGAGAGAATTGAGGCAGGTGCTGCTTTTTAAAGTTTTCTATAATGAGCTAAACCTGAAAAAAAAGTTTTAAAAAAATTAAATTTTGTACCTGAAAAAATTAAATGTTGCACCTGCTTTGCAGCTGGGTATTACAATTTCAAGTTAACATTTTTTTAATCTCAAGATTAAATTCAATGGTACATTAGATTTGAATAAATATGGTACTGTTTAAGAGCTCTCCAGAAGCTGTATATCAGATAGATAGATATCTATATGAGAGTTCTTGCAACCACTGACTAAGAACTGGAGGTGCAATCCTGACTTAGGCTAGAGAGGATGGCCCAGCTAAGCTGGCCTAAGATAAGCCATATCCTGAGCTGACAGTTAGGTCAAATCCACAGGGCTAGGAGGCTTCTAGGCTGGTTTAACTGCTGCTGAAGAGGCAGCATCACACAGGCAGCATGCTCACTGGGATGTGGGAACTGTGCCATATTCTGAGATGGGCTGTTGTAGTTGTGCTATATCCTGAGACTGAGATGCAGGAGTGGTGCTTGAGCCGGCCTAAGACATAGAATTTTTGATTTTGCTTCCACTTTTACTCTGGTTTATCATGGACCCCTATGGATTTATGCCTCCTCCTCCTGAGGTGGCCTAAGTCAGAGGATCTGTGATGCGGCAAGTCTCCCCTAGAACAGGCTCTGGATACAGCCTAACTGCACTGTTCTAGACCATGTTCAACATACACTCAACACACCCCTGCTGAACTGCCTAGGCTTGCACTACTATTCTGGTTCATGTCCATCTGTCTTGGGCAAACCTAAGTGAACTTACACTGGCCCAGGGTTTTTCTAGTGGTTTTATCACCTGGGTGGTTTTAAACCCTGGATGGCCCAGGGTTTTATCTGGCATTGGTTGGCCCAAGTGCCGGATAGGCTGGCCTAAGTGCACTTCATGATTGCAGCCTAAGTGACATAGGGTGCAATCCTAAACTAGGCTGAGAAAAACTCATTGGTCTTTTCCAGTGGTAGGATCACAAGCACATGCCTGTGTACTGGCCTAACTCTCCTGTAGGATTGACACAAAGGATCTTATGACACTTTTGTGACACCCCCAGGTCAGCACAGGACTTGTGCCAGGGCTTAGGCCGGCCTAACTTCAGGTTAGGATTGCAGCTATAGACAGCAGAAAGGAGCATGATGGACATTAACCACTATGCTGTACACATTGGTCAAACTCTGACTTCCTAATCATATAAATGTAAATGTCTGGTGAAACTTTACTTGTGGTTAAAAGAACAAGGTTAATTTACTCTGGTCTCTTAAGAAGGATTTCTGTAGATCCGAAATTGTCACCAGAGGTGACCTGTTCACTGTCTCCAAAAAGGTGTGATTTGGTATTGATGAAAATGGGCAAATCTTGTTAATTTCAAGATGTAATAGAGCCCAATTATAAATTGGATAAATTGCTTCTGGGGACTGCATCTGACCTGAAGGTCTTATGTTTGACAATCCTGATATCAGCAGATGGGAGAGTTTTTATATGGGTAACAAACTTACACTCAAACAGGGAATGCAGGTCTTAAAGTGCATCTCCTTCACCAGCCCTGTCTATTCTGTGCATCATTAGAAAATCAGCAAATCAGCAAAACACCAATGCACAGCCTGCAATGAGGATTACAACAGATTACAAAGTACTCAAAGCAACAAAAGTTGTATTGACCTTCTTTACTGAAAAAGACTGCAGATTTGTAACAGGTAGCTATAACAAAACTGTTTTCAGTCTGATCCTAAAAGAATTGCATTGACACACTACAATTATGATGGGAAGCACTATATAGACCCATCAAAATTATCCATCAAAAGCCCATTGGATTTGAAAAAATGAAGCGGTGCCTTTGTCGCCATGTGGCTGTCTTCTCTTTAAGACAGGCCACAGGCTCTGAGTAAATGAGGACTCCACAGTGGAGAATTGGTATTACCCATTGTTGAACGGAAGCGATGGCTATGCATGTTTTTGATGGGGTCCGTGCTGTGCATGGCATGGAAGTGTGTGCACGCAGTGGTCAGCTTACCAGCTCCATTTTAGTTGGCTAGTTTTCGTGCTGTTACTGTAATGAGATTAGTGATGCACACGGCGCTGAAGCTTTCTTTAGGCCCTGGGTTTTGTAAACTTGTGACAAATATGAGCTCAACAGCCAGACAGACATTCAGAACGGAGACGGGGAGGAGGAAAAAACCCTCTTCATAGGATAGTACATCTGAGCACATGCTGTGTACGAGAAGGAAGCGCTTTTGTAAACGGGATGCGTCCTGCTGAGCTTTTAGTACTAAAGCCTACAGTTTAAAAAAGAAGAATCTTGTCTTGTGTGAAATCTGCCTGTAACTCCACAGCCTATTTACATGCTTGTTAGAATGACATCTTGCAAATACATGCCATGAGGCATGTTGCTGAACCAATAAATGAGAAAAAATGAAGCCTTTTGTAGTGAGTATATCAGACCAGTAACATTCTGGCTCAGGAGCTGAAATTGAACATATGTCCACAAATGCAAAGTAGACGTGCTGTCAGTCTCATTGAAGCCTGGTGCTGTTTACTTCTCCGCAGCTTGCCATACAATGTGCGTAAATGAAAATGCATGTCTTCCAGTGCTCCTGAATAGGTTAATGGGCTCGCTATGTAAATTATGCATACATGGCTGCTAATGAGGAACAGGCTGCAGCTTAACAGAAGTGGCAAGGAAAGCTTAACACTTCAGTGTAGGTAACAGCCCGTCTTGCACAGTTTCGTGTAGGTACAAAGAATGTTTACAGACCAGCATCAGGTACATTTCTGAGAACTTGTTTATGAAATAAATGGATGCAGCAACTTCAAAGATATGGTGGCTGCATGATTTCAGGGGGTTAACAACTTCTCTGATGACCCTGAATCATAAACAGCTACAAAAAACTTGTGGAGGAATTACTGCAAGGAGAGCTGGGTGGTCATGAGTAGGGATTAAAGGCATTTTTTATGGAGCAGTTTGGCACAAGGCCTTCCTTAGTTTTAGCCTTGTGTCTTGGGGGAAAAAAAAAACTTCATTGTCCTCTTTTTCCTTGTAAGTGGGCAACATGTAGCCTTGTCTTCTTTTTCTATATTTATAAAATAGAAAAGTCACTAACTTGCTGATTGATCCACTGACTGACTCATCAATGCCCAGACAAAACCACCAAACCTAGAAACATGAAATTTGGGAAGGGTATTCCTTTGCTGATGTAAGGACTCACTGACAAATGATTTGGTGCCCAGTGGTGGTGCCTTCTCTCCAGTGTGGCCCACTGGTGCCTGGAACCCTCTGGTGCCCAGTGGAAGTTGGAAATTTCCAACTCTGGTGCATACTGGAAGTTGGAAATTGGTAAGGATTGCACCCTAATTCTATTGTAAAAATTGTGTTAGGATGACTTGGTAAGCCTATGGGAAATGCTGAGTATGGGATGCTCACGCACTCTAAATATCAGGGACAGGATACCAGGCACACAACTGTTATACATGCTACAGTTTCCTGTTTCTCTCTTGAATGTTCCCGTTTCTCTTCTTAAGGGGAAAGAATTAAGGGGCAAGGAGTCCCTGAATATTTTGACCCCTGAAAGAGACAGTCCAAATAACACATTATCCCTGCCTCAGAAGTATTATAATAAATTTTTTATAAGTTCCATATTTAGTGAAGCTCCAAATGGACAAATGAGATGGCTCTTTCCTTCACCTGAAGCTTGGTTGACCCTTTTAAAGTGATTGAAGACAAAGGATGGCTTCACAACAGGACCCATGCAAGGAGGTACAGGGGGTAAACTGTACCTGACCTAGAGTAAAAAAAAAAGGTTCCACAAAAATAAAGCAAGGGGTCTTGAAAATTTACTGGGATTTTAACACTTTCCAATCTCACTAGGGCCCATAAGTGGTGGTCAAAGGGATCCAGGATACTATGCCTGGTCTCAAAAGGGGATCCAAGAGCCAAAGGAGGAGTACCCAAGATTGCAGAAAATGTTGCATTTATTGTGTTTGTTGAAATTATAACGTATTGGACAAAGGAAGAGGCACAAAACACTTTGTACTCCAAGGAAATTCTTCCCAAAGACCCAACTTCATAGCAGCTGCTATACTTCTGCTTCACTATGTATGTTGTTCTCAGTCTGGCAAGCTCATTAGGACAAAACAGGAAAAGGACAGGAGAGTATTGCTTATTAACCACAGCTGGTGACAAGGTGCTTAAGATATTTTCATAGCCAAGCAGTAATATGAAGCCTGATTAGCCTTATTTCTGGAACCATTTTTTGTTTGCATATGTGAGTCTCCCAGATGCCTGCAAAGGAGAAGGATGTTTTCAGGCCACTTTTGATCAAAGCAACAAAGAGGAAGGAGGGGAATGCACATTAAAATTCACAACTTTGTTTCTCTCCAATATAACATTTGCATATTTTTAGATTAGAACAGCAGGACGGCAGCCAAAAGTCAGATTTTCATTATTATGAGTTTAGATTGTGACCACTATCAGTATTAAATCTGAAAGGGCAAAGGGACATTGAATCACTCCCTAGTCCTAGGCAGTTATCTTTGAATACCTGATTTGTTTCCCTACTTTGTCCAATACATTCAGATTTCAAGAACCAAAAGTACCTTGAATAAGTAACAAGTTTTTTTATACAGCTGTGCAGAACCAGCAGCAGAGAAATCATCTCGACAAGGCATGAAATCTTGAGGTCGAAGGAAACCAAAGAACAAAAAGTGGAGATAAGCTGAAACAGTTGTCAAATGCATCTGAGTGGATCAATGTGGAACCCAAGCAAGCCACAAAGCCTGTAGTCCTAACTCCCAGTTCAGCCAGCGTAAGCACCTTGCTGGCCTGGGAAGTGTCACAAAAGTGCCATAAAGATTTCTGTGCCAATTCTGTGGGAGGGTTAGGCCAGTGCACAGACGCGTTTGCCCCCCTACATCACCACAGGAATGGGACAACCAATGAGTTGTGCCAGCCTAAGTTAGGACTGCACCCAAAAATGGGCAAAGCAGAATTTTACACTACAAAGCAAAAAAAGGAACAGCCTTGTTGAGCAGTGAGCTGGAATATTTGGATTTCTCCGATCCATACATATAGCTGAATCATATTTTGTATAAATCCGCTTTGGTTGACTCCTGTATTTACTCAAATCACATGCTCACCTTTTTCAGCTGAATTTAGTCTCCAAAATCAGGGTATGCATTAGATTTGATGGTTAATTAGTTTTGAGTAAATGTGGTATTTTGATTAGAAGTATAGGGTGTACATTAGAGTCAAAGGAGCATTTGAGTAAATATGGTAATTTGTAAAAGAACCTATATACATTCAAACTGTATGCGTCATCCAGAAACATATCAGGGACCACTCACATGGCTAGAGTTCAAGGGCTTGTAGTTTGAATACCCTTTGGCATTTCAGACCAGAAGAACTATAACACATTGCCTGTGCACAGTAGGAAACATTTTTAAGGGAATCTGCAATATCCCCACCAGTGAAATAGGGCCAGGACTGCATACCATAAATCAGCTATCTCGAGACTGCTGCATCCAGGAAAAGCCCTCACTGTCCCAACTGGTCGTTCTGCCACGGTGCCAGGATGTCCCGAGCAATTATGTCTACTGCCAAGTGTCCGATCAGGCTGTGCAGCCAGATGTCTGGGCAGTCACAACTGCCTGGAGCATCCCTGTGCAACTATCATGTTGGAAAGAAGCAAAGCCATTGTGGAATGATAAGTGCCTCTCACAAGAGGAAGGCCTTTTCCAAAATTGGATCTGGCCCATAAGCTGGCGTTTGGAGAGCCCTGCCATAAATAAGTTTTTAAATGGTACTTATAATTAGGGATTGTGTTTACAGATGGATTGCTGTGACAATATAGAATTGACAAGTTCAGTTGACAGATTTGATGTACATGTGCATGTATTGCTGTTCCTTAATTAAATTATAGGAATGTTTATTTTCTGAGCATGAATAATCTACATTGCATTGGTGTCAACATACTTCTGAAGTCCACATCCTGTTTCTAAGCCCAGATAATTAAACATTCCTTGGTTTACTGACATTTGTTTCTATATTCTTTTTTTCCCTAGGGCATTTTTCGTTGATTCTCAGCAAAACCTAAAAAATATTTAGACATCTTAGGGTGCAGTAGCTTTCAGCTCCAGTTCTAATTACAGTATATGTGAATAATACCTACTGTAATTGTGGCATATGTACTTTTAACATTTTGACTATACTGAATGTACAATTTTATTCAAGTTATACCAAATAAATTTCATTTTTAAACACTCTTAGATTTGATAAGAAAATAAATATTACATATATTTTCCCAATGCCTTTCCAAGTGTTTTCAAAAATGAGGGTGTGTCTGTGGAGGAAAAAGTGCTGAAAAATGGAAATTTTTCTCCACTGCTCCAACACTGCTTGAAATTTTACATCCCTCCTCGTGACTCAATAATAGCTTGTAAACACATATACAATTGTGTTTAGTCTTTATTAATGAGCTGCCTGACTGCTTCCAAATCTTTAGACATCAAAAATTGCCAAAATCAGTTTTAATCTGGAATGTTTCAAAGATGCTCTCCAGTTTTATTGCTGCTTTATACTGTGTACAAGTTTACATTCTTAATGGGCAATCTACTTGCTCTACACACCGAAACCTCTACACACCAGAGTTCTCATTCTTTGGTTACATATTACTCTGACAACAACAGTTTGGCCAATGATGTCTTTGGTCCTAGGGCTGTAGTGGCACACTTGGTTAAGATGCTGTGCCTGTTAACTAGCAGACCAAGGTTCGAGACCTGAGTCTTACAAGACAGGGTGAGCTCCCATCCTTAGGCCAGCTCCTGCGAACCTAGCAGTTCAAAAGCATGCAAATGCAAATAGATAAATAGGTACCAACTTGGTGGGAAGGTAAAACAGCGTACCATGCACCTTTGGCAGTCACGCCAGCTCCATGACCACAGAAGTATCTTTGGATAATGCTGGCTCTAAAGGCTTAGAAACGGAGATGAGCGCCGTACCCTACAGTCAGTCATGACTAGCAGTACAACCTGTGGGGGACACCTATACCTTTTATACTAGGTCCTTTGGAAGGATCCAATATTCAAAAGGCCAAATTCAGCCACCAACATCTGGTAGGCTGTGCATATTTATAATTATCATCATCTGAGCACTTGGTGAGTAAAAGAGTCCATATAAAATTATTGATGTATAAACAAAAGCAAAAGCTTTTGTCCAACATGAGATTTTTAACCCAGAGCAGTAAGCAAGGGCATCTGACGATTACAAGAATTGGATTTTGTAAGGCAAGTGCATAAAAGTTTTTTTTATTTATCAATAAAGGTTAGAGATTACTGAATGATTCAGTTCAGAAAATCTTTGAAATTATGTTCTTATATATGTAAATTGCCAAAGGAATATTGTTTGCTAAGTACTGAAATGTTACAGAGATACCTTCTCTGTATGGTGGATAAAGATATCTTGCCAAAAGGGACAAACTTAGAATTTTCCTTAAAGAGAAGTCAGTAAAAACTTGTGTGGACCATTGAAAATATTCATTCAATTAAAAAGCTTTAAAAAACAATTTATATGCACCCTTTTTTGTAGGTCTCCTGTGAGGAGAGGTGTCAAATAAATTATGTGTGTGAAGGGGAAAATGAGTCAAATGGATTTTATGAGTAGGGAATTGATATATAACTTTTTTCCTTTCTCTATTGTTGAAAATGTATCTTAGTACAATTAACAGACCATTTAAGATGAGATACCTAATATGTTTTAAGATTTTGTAGAAGAACAAATAAATGTGTACTGAGAACTTCAAACTTGCCAAATATCTGTCAACGTCTTTTATCCTTTTTAATTAAAATTTAAAAGAAAGATTATAAATGTTTCAAATAGATTAATCCATAATAAAAATATTTAATTGGCAGAGCATTTTCAAGCATGTTTATACCATATGTATGGAAAAGAGAACTGCCTATTTAAATATATTTACAGGCATTTATCATCACACTTAGAATAACAAAATGGAAACATCCCACATTTCCTCCCAAGCATATTTTTTTATACTGTAAAACAGAAAAGTTATAGTAAACCATCAATTTTCAGTCATGCATATTAAACACCAGAGCCCTAAATTACAATCTTTTAAATCCTAGTGTTTTCTATTTTTCACAAATAAAATTTTTAGTCCAACTACTTTTCAAAGCAAAAATCAAAAGGGAAAAAGCTATTTAAAAAAAAACAATTTATATGCACCCTTTTTTGTAGGTCTCCTGTGAGGAGAGGTGTCAAATAAATTATGTATGTCTGACTAACCCAGGACATTTCCAAATCAAGTTATTGGTGAAATAACTAGTAAGTCTAGTACAACGTTATTCTGAGGCTTGTTTCACGATGGACACAGAATCATAGTATAGCTGTTAGAATCCATTTAAATCAAATTACATGCATAAATCTAATTATCTGCTATTGTTTATAGAAGCACGACTTTGGGGATATAACCAACAGGAAAGCAAAAGTGTGAAGCAGGGCTTTGAAGTGGGTGGTTTTGTTTCACCACTCCTTGGGTCTGAGGTGTTCAAAAGTGCCAGAAATGTGAACGTCAGGAAACTAGGCCAAGTCTTTTTTCTCACATTACAATCAGTTATTAAAATAAAACCGGAGATTAAATAACTTCATTATTTCCCTTTACATGCATACTAAAATATTCCTTACTTACAGGCACAAGAATTCAGTTTAGGATCAGGAAGCAAAAAGGATAAAAGATTAGAAGATAAAAAGAAAATAAAAATAAAATAGATCAAAAATAATTTTTGGGGTGGGGTAGATTTAAAAACATTCCACAAAATTTTTTGAAAAGCTTAAGAAAAGTTAGTGCTTCAAGTGGAATATTTTTGGCTGCCCAATGTGTTTTCTGATGACACTTTCATTAGTGTCAATGCAATTATCTATTCTGTTAATAGGTCTCCTTTCAACAAGATGTGTACTACCTGTTCTGAGCAGCAATTTTGTTTTGATAAATGTTTTAAAACTCACTTTTCCTGTGCTCTTTCTAAGTGAGAATTATTAATTTGATTAGCGTCATTTAAAGCAGGGGTCTCCAAACTTTCAAATTCAGGGCTCTAGTACCCTGAAGAGGAGGAAATTTCAACATGTGCAGCTTTTCATCTCACAAAAAAACAAGCTTGAACCTGCAGAAATTTCCTCCTCTACATAATTGACAAAGGTCCAGGTGCTCTGACGTTGAAGGTTTGGAGACCCCGATTTAAACTTTTGGCATAAATAGACTGGAATGACACTGAATTTCCCCTTTTTTTTGCCCACAGTAAATTAAGACTTGGTAGGGGGGGGAAACGATGACCGTAACAATAGGCAGAATCTTAAGATGTGAAATATTTTTCACATAGTATGTGAACTAGCCAACCTTTAGCTATTTTAAGTCATGTTTCAAGGTAGCAATGATCAATCATGTATTGACACAGGATTGTCATTCATGGCTATTCAACACCTGTTGAGGTTAACAAGACTTGCAACTAGGTGGCATTTGCTGGGCTTCTGCTCTTCTCCCCCTTTCATTCACCACCACATCTGTTAGATTTTGAACACACTCTTTGCACAGTCAGCTGTGTGAAACAGATTTTTGAGAAATCCTTGGGACGCAGCCGCATTTTTTCTTTATACATACGTCTATTTTTTTACAATAAGGGAAAAATATCTGGATCCCAGACATTGTATCTGAAGAAATGATGAAGAAATGTATCTGAGGAAATGATGGCAATATAGAGTGACATCTTCAGCTATTTCGTTTATCAAGTGCTTCAGATCTTTGTATTTTTAAAATAATTGCAGAGATCAAGGGGAAAGCAGAACGAACATTTTGCTTTGCTTTTTTAATACCCACTTTTAGAATTAATATGAGCCTCCCTTTTCTCATCTCTTCTTTTTTGTTTGTTTTGGAAGACCAAACTACACTGGGACTCAAGTTTTCATGAAGTTACCAATAAATTGCACCACTTGCTATTCTCAAATTGCTTTATTACTTTACAACCTCTGAACTTGCTCCTTCCCAATAGACTGCTCCTTTGCTCTATAAATTTCAGTTCCCATAAGCTGTGCTATTCATCCTTTTCACAGGGAAAAAGTCTTGCTCCTCTGTTCCTAAAAGGGTGATTTGCATTGTTTCCCCATTTGTTCTTGGTGTTGTTCCTGCTCTTAATCAATAAAATGAACTGGTTTTAAACAAGTTAGGACAACGCTGGCTGTCCCCCTGGAAAGATCAAGTCTTTGAATGCTTTCATCTGCTTCCTCACTGTTGTGGCCCTACTGGATTTTAATTACAGTGGGAATAAAAATATGTATGCGCAACTAGCAATCACCAGTACTTTGATGCACTTGAAATTAAAAGAACACTGTCACTGAGTGACAACAACATGGTGTGGGAGCCAATTCCAAAAGGAGCCAAATCCAAAAGATCACAAGTTAGCATCAATATAAAAGCAATCCAGAGTAACTTCGGAAGCTCTTACATCAACGTAAGAAAAATTTACTCTGGATTGCTATGAATTTCCCATAGGATTCCACTAGGTGGCACCATAACTGCACTGACATAAATGTATCTTACTTCGACATAAGAGCTCCCGTAGTTACTCTGCATTGTGCAGTAAGAGCCAATTATGAAGCATCTTGGGTCTGAATGCAGGGGGAGGAAACAGCCATCTTGACAAGCATCCATTGCCTCATTTGTCCTAAATGATGGGAGTATTAACATCACTACCTGTATTCATAATTAATTCCTACTGTAAAACCAATCAGCAGAATTTTAGGTCAAGGGAGGGTGTAGAGGGTGATCTAGAAGATCTAAGAAAAGTGAAGAGAGCCAGGATGGTGTAGTCAGTGGTGGGCACTTACCGGTACGGGCGTACGTGCCCGTACCGGATCTTCCTGTTTCCCTGCCACTAGCGAACCGCCAGCGACAGGGAAATGCAAAAACATAGCGGACCGGTACGGTCCGCCATGTTTTTTCCCCACCACGCCTGCCTAGAAGGGGGCAGGACGCTTCTAGGCAGGCTCTGCACAAGCGCCGACGTCGGCGCTTGCGCAGAGCCTGCCTAGAAGCGGCCTGCCAGCCTCTGGGCAGACTCTGCGTGAGCACCGGTGTCGGTGCTTGCGCAGTGCCTGCATTGAAGCAGGCTTCGCCCACTCCAGGGCAGGGACTATGCAAGCATCGATGTCGGCGCTTGTGCAGTGCCTGCCTTGAAGCAGGCTTCGCCCACTCCAGGACAGGCACTGCACATGCGCAGACGTCGCCCACCCCTTGCCCCGCCCATGCCCCTCCCACACCCCCTGACCCCGGCTGGCCCCTCCCACTTCCGGCGTACCGGATCTTGGGATGGGGCCAGCCCATCTCTGGGTGTAGTAGTTATTGAGATGGACAGGAATCTGCAAGAACCTAATCCTCTCTCAGCCATGAAGCTTTCTGGGTGACCTTGGGTCAGTCACTCACTCTCAGCCTCACCTACCTCACAGGGTTGTTGTGAGGAGAAAGGATAAATAGCTTTGTAAGCCGCATTGGGCATTTGCATTAGCTTTGGAATGGTAGAGTATAAATAAATATAAGTGCATGGTGGGGAGCAAGAGGTGGGGTCAGAGCCACTGTTTTGCCAGATCCAAACCTTGCACCCCAGACAATTGGGCTCAGCCTGTGCTTGCTCATACTTAGACCACCTTCACAGGTGGCCTAAGTCTGAGAAGCAAAAATGGGGCCTTTCCTTCCTGGCGGTAACGGAGCAGTAGTCCCAAATACTTGCACTCAATACAGCTCAGGCAAGCCAGCGCAGTTTAGGATTGTGATGACCAGCAGAAATGTGGATTGTGGCCCACAAATTAAGATTGTGATGCCTGTGTCACAAATGTGCCATAAGGCATGCTTGTGATGCTTACCAGCGGGTGGGGGGAGCTTCCATATCTTGACACTGCTCCTAGCCTGGGAGTCTCAATAGAGATCATAGATCCAAGGAGATCCATTGGGATGGCTGACCATTGGGATGGTCATACATAGGGTAAGAGAGCACATGCTTCCTCATTGTGAGGAGACTTGGTGGTGCTTCCCAGGCCAGTAGATACAGCTATTACCGTTTTGGCACCGCTACAGCCCTAGGCTCTGAGTAGAATTGGATTGGGCTGATAAAGATGTTCATCTGTAACTGGATCCAAACTACTTTTAATGAACTAGCTGGTTGTCTTGAACAAGGGTCAATGATTACAGGCCACTTTCTTTGCCTGCAAACACATTTCAATTGTTTCAAAATAACTTGAGTAGATGTTAACAAAAATTAAATAAGGCATTGCTTCAAAAAAAATAAATAAAACTCCTGTAATGCTTCCAGGAAGGCTTTATCTTTGTGACATTAATGATAATCTCTTGTGTAATTAACTGTAGACTGGTTATGCATGCAGTATGCAGTCCATGACAAGCCTCATAGAAAATACATCAGTATTAGCCACAGGTGAATTCGTTTAGAAAGATTAATGACTGCACCTGAATTTTAATGTCTGAAAAGGGATGGAACACTGAATCCTTAATTAAAAAGTTGAATGAGTGGTATGGTTTGTTTAACATCACAAATTTCAACTGGAGATTTTTATATTCAAATGAAGTCTGCAAAGGGAAACTTTCCTTCAAGCAGGGAAGAGGAGAGGTGAAAAGCAATCATGTTTTATGTGCTTTCCCTTATGTAAATCGATACATGGATCAGTTGCTTTGATAAGGATCAAATATGGTATAATTATAGCTCCTCTGTGTTTACAGTGAATGTTCAGGGGCTAGGAAACCCAAGGAAGACAGAGCCGCGCAGCCCTGTTACCAACCGAACGTCAGATGAGAAAGGCAGATCACTCACCAGCGTTTCTTATTCTTTCCTTAATGAGAGGCAGTTTTTCCCTTCATTTATGATTTTGCAGGCTTTTTTTTAATCAGGAGAAAGTAACCTTGAAAAATACCATTGCAGTTCCATTCCCAGAAGATAGTTAACTTGCTTCTTTCGAGCCTCTCTTTCAATTAGTGAGCAAGTTTCAAGTTATTAGCATGAAAGTTATTCATATTAACAAAACATAAAGTAGATGTGGGGAAAATCTCAAAAGAATTCACCTACCTGCATGCCGAACAAGGTAACTGGAGAGATTCCTGGTCAGAAAGACTTTTTATGAAACTATTCTGAGTGCTATGCTGAGCCCAATAATATTTTTTAAAAATCACCTAGCTATGGTTTCCAGTAAATCTTAATTAGACCTTTTCAGCTCATAGCAGGACTGTAAGCAACATTTGGGCACTGAAAAGTGATTATCTGTGCTGAATGTGTGCTCTGAGGCCATTTCTCCTTACTTCTAAACAAATTCTGATGGTCTTGCCAATTGGCACCTGACTGGTGGCTCTAAAGTCTCAATGACAACAAAAGAAACCAGAACAGACCCTTCAAGTGTGGTCTGGCCACCTGAGTTCTTTTGAAACAGGTGAACCATGCATACCACAATGCTAAGTGATGCAGACAGGGAATATGTTTAAAATAAAGCTAAAAACCTACTGATGTGACAGGGTAGAAGAAGGCTGGAGGAACACTATCCAGCTGCCCATTTCCCCTCGCAATCCAGAGGCTGTGGATGGCGCAAGTGGTTAAGACACTGTGCCTGTTAACCAGCAGGCCAGGGTTCGAGACCCGGGTCAGCCCCACAAGACAGGGTGAGCTCCTGCCCTTAGCCCAGCTCTGCGATGCAGCTGGATCCAATCGTATTGGTTCTGCCTTTCCATTGGACTAATTCAGTGGCATGGAGACAGGGGGTTTGCTGCTTGGGTAATAGCCTCTCCTCCATAACAATCCAACCCAGGCTTTTGTGCTTCGCATGCAGCGTATGCAGCACCAAGCACAATACCATAAGTCTTTCAAGACTGATGGAGATGGCAATCCAAAATTTGAAAAAGCCTGCGAGTGCAATAACACTCATTAGTTCATGGAAAAGGTTTCATGATAAAAAGTTTGCATAAATATTATGTTTACAGATGCAGTTGTTTACTGTCCGGCTATGGATCTGTAGAAACCTGTTGTCATGGATGTGCGGAATTTGAGTTATAATTTTAAAAATTAAGGTTACAAACCAGTACATGCTAACCTGTGAATTGGTTCAACTGAGCTCAGAGGGATTTGCTTCTGAGGTGACTTACTTAGGAATGAGCTAGTAAAGTTTAGCATGTATACTTTAAAATGTATGCTTGTTTGCAGTCTATTCCATGGTTTCTACTTCACAAGTTCACACACACACACACACACACACACACACACACACACACACAAACTTACTTTCTGTATTTTTTTAGTTTTCTGTAATGTTAAAATCAACTATTCAGAATTTTGCATCATTCTTGCTCCATCTAATCATACTAGGCATGCAGACTCATACTTTAATCTGCTGCTTTAAAGAGTACTTATTGTCTCTGTACATCCATTTATGTTGGTGAATCTTTGGGACAGGAGAAGAATTACAGTTCAGTAAAACTCCCCTTAGTTTCAGTCTACAGAATGGATTTTGGTTCAACTTAAACTCAGCCAGATGAAGATCTGAGATCAGGTGAAAATACTTCCCCACATCAGATTTAATTATATATATATATATAATTCTGTATAGACCTTCAAGAAGTAATGGGTTATGTCCGAATAATGTTACTCTTCACTAAAACACAATTTTTACTTCTGAGCAGACATGAACTGGATTGTACTGTTACTCATCTCTAAACAAAAACAAAATCAATTAAGTAAATTTGTCTTGGCTAACTTAAACCCCATTAATTTCAATGGCATTTAGGAATCCTATGTTTGATTAAAATACAACTCAATGCTTTTTGTGTGGGGGGGGGCTGGTTTTTGTTAATGTTTTAAAAAAGATCTCAAACAGAGTGAAAATTTTGTACCAAGGAAATGGGAAAGAAATTTATTTCTTCCATGTGGGGTCTTTCCTAATCCATGGGCTGGCTCTCTCTCTCTCTCTCTCTCTCTCTCTCACACACACACACACACACACACACACACGCACACAAGCACCCTCCTGTGTGTGGATTCAAGCCTGTTCAGTTCTATCAAAGGCAAAGGAACTGCTGACAATCAAAATATTTGAGGTCATTACTTTCCAAACTCATGGATTTGGCAGATTGGAGCCTTTGGTACATTCTTTATCATCCCATTAGGGACAAAATGGAAAATTGGAGCCAGAACTAGTAATGTTATAGTGTCCCATTTATAGCCTTGCTTTTCTTGGGAAAGCAGGTGGTACCAATTGGCTAGCTGTTGGTCAATGAAAGAAGAGACAATTTCCTGATACCTACATATCTTTCCAATGTGACCTCACATTTATTTCAAAGCAGCTTTGAGTGTGTATATCTTCATTTGTTTCCTGAAACAACAGCTATCAACAGAATTTTATCTGCCATCTGATCTACCATACTCTGGAATAAAAGGTTCAGCTTACAGTTCTGTTTAGTGTCTTCAGATCATGCCTTGAAAGGAAAATACAATTGATTCTCCAAAATATGTATATAGTACACAGCAGATCTGAGTTCCCCATGATAAAAGTTTTATTTTATTCTTTCAGGGAATTTTTTCCATTTGTCCTAAGTGATCCTCTTGTTGTGAATCTGAGTCTTTTGATAGTATACTGTTTATAAGTTGATGCATTCACTCAAGGTCATTTGGATTTGGTAACTTCAGTGCTATTTTGGAAGAGTACTATATAGTTCTTGTTGCTGAGGATTTGAATTGTGATGGAAGTAGTTATTAGGATAAAACGTTGTTTTAATTTTTTACAAAATCAAGTGTTGTTGTAAAAAAAGAAAGAATTTTTTATTATGAAAAAAATGTATTGTCAAAAAAAGGAACAGCTATTACTGTATTTTCCACTAATAAAATCATCCAGGTATACTGTCGGCATTCTTCTGTGATAATTATAGGGAAAACACTGAAAAAGAAAGATGAATGGTTTGTATGCACTTGCATAAGTTCAGAGAGCAGACATTTCTCCTAAAGTTGGAATCCTTAAAGCAGGAATTGCTGATAAACTCTTAAATGTAGACTGTCAGTCTCAAAGCCCAGAAGATTACATCTATTGTAGTATTAGCCTCTTTATCTGGAAGCCAGGTGGATAGACTGCATTAGTGGATCAGTTCCGAACCACTTTCCTTACAGAAAGGGGGGAAAAACGGTAATGCATTTTCCTAGAAACTGATCTCAGTGTATGTTCTTGGCCTTATTGAATACAATATCAACAATTTCTTAGCACAATTTACAGCTCCAGTTATGGGCTGTTTATCAGAGGGTGCATTTGTAGCAATCATATTTCCAGAGGTAATTGCTGCAAACATTCTTGAAAGGGGGAAAAAATTTCCTGATGAAAAGCTATTCGGAAACAATGTAGCCCACAGGGCAGCCAAGGCTAAGCTGATTCTCCTTTCATTACATTTTATCCATCCATTAAAAGCTAAGCACTTCTCTGCCTCCATTACCCTGACCTACGGATCTTGGATGTTTTATGTTGAATAAATGAAAAAGCTTTGCCTGGTTTTGCCATTTACTTTCCAGTTTGCTTGTAGTATGAAGGGTCTCTGCTTCCAGTACGTGAGGTGACTGGTTGGTAAAGAAGCCTGGCATTGCAACAGGTAGGCTAGAAGAAGTTATGCCATGTAGAACTTCTGGGTGGGCTTTTTAATACCAATTGCAAGATTTCCTGTCTTAATAGCTTTTACCTGCAAAGACAGGGAAGTGGAATGCTTTGGAAGGTGTCCAGTGCAGAAGGGGAAAAACTAAATGCTTTTTCTTGAGAAAGCGTAGCTAATAGTACGCATCTAAAACTGCTCAGGAGGTAAATGGCATGTCTGCCCATTCAAAGAAACATTTAATTTTCAAAAAACACTCCTATGATGCTGAGTGACAAGAAGCAACAGCATTAAAAGTCAGTTCAGGATCCAACCTACTGATTTTCAACCACTGTGCCGTGGCATACTGGTGTGCCTTGGACAGTCTATAGGTGTACTGTGGGACTTTGGGGGTGGTCATTTATTTATTAGTAGGGCAAATGGCAGATTTGAACTCCCTACCAGCAGTATGGTGTGCCTTGGCAATGGTTAAAAAAATTGATAGTGTGCCTTGACAATTTTAGCACCTTGTCAGTGCGTCATGCGCTGAAAAAGTTTGAAAACCTCTGATCTAACCAAACGTATCAAGCAATAATGAAAAGGTAATTGGCACAGTTAAAATGACACAAACTAAACACAAGTAGAGAGCATATGTTTGAAGTTATTCTATGTTAACACTGCAACAACAGCCTTGTGAGGGAGGTTAGATATGGTTAGGTTGAGGAACCTGGTCAAAAGTCATCAGTGATTTAAGAACTCTTGGAACAAGTTCAACATTTTAACCATTGCATCGATCTGGATAACCCCCTCGGCTCCAACAGTATTTCAAGAAGTTTGATCATTTTTGGTCATTCCCAGGAAGAAATACAGTGGTGGTGTTAAATTTTTAAGAAGTCAGTGCTTGGGTACAGTATGCAATTTTTCCTCTATCACATATTCTGCAGATGTAAGAAGCAGTTTGGAGTTTTGGGACCATAGGTCAAAGCAACCCCTAGGCAAGTGTATCTTCAGTGCTAGCTCATTAAATTGTTGTGGGGAACATCTTGTGCAACAGTAAGGCGCTATTCACACAGGTGATGGGGTTAATTGAGTAGATTACAGGTGTTCTTATTAATATGGAGCTGTCAGTAATATTGTTGAATCACTGAGACAATGGTTGACAGGCTTCTGTAGAAAGCTTTAGTACTGAACTTAACTGATCGCTGCCAAAATTACTGTGGAACACAGCTCCAGTGTCCCAAAATAAGGCTTGGTTGATTAAATGTCAACCATTAGCTGCAGATTGCGACACCTGACAAATTAACAGATAATGGCTAACCTCTTGGTAGATAAACCAGTTCCCATTATAAATTTTGTGGATTGTACTGTCTTACCAGATGTGACATGTGTAACATAAGCATAAGGGGAAAATTAATTTGTGTGTAGAGGAATCCTCTGTAGGGACCAGCAATACATCTCAGAGGTTTGGTGGGAAAGGAAGAGTGAGATGAGGGTGAAAGGTGCATTAAAACCAACATTAAAAATGATGGGGAAGAAAGATAAAATTAAAGCAGTGTAATAGCTCATACAATATGTCTCAGATATTACTTTTTTGCTAGGTCCTAAGTGTATGCTGCTGCTATGTGGCAAAAACATTAAGAGATGAGAATGAAGTTCTTAGTAGGAAAAAAGAGTGTAAAATGGCATGGGCCTGAGGGAGGGGAAAAAGGAAGGGAAAGGCATATTGAAATAATATGGCTTGCCCAGAGAGAGGCTGGGAAGTTAGGAACATGGAGGAAAGGTAAGGAAAGAAAAATTATTCCTGTGTTTTCGCTCACTGAAAAGACCCTACTGAAAGAGTGGGTATAGAGTGTATGCCAAAAGAGTGTGCGGCCACACACAAGGCCTACAGGCAAAGGATGAGCCCCTCAGCCAACCATGAAATCACTTCACCCAACTGCCTGGGGAAATTCGTATATCCCACCAGCTAAATGCACCAAACCAGCTTCCTAGCTGGTTGAAGGGAGCCTATCCCTTCCCCGTATTTTTAATAACTTAGTGGTTAGTGAAGTTTGTTGGAAAAGGAGGCTTGAGGGAGGTGAATCTGTTCATTCATAAACAGCACTCTCACAGAAATGAAGACAATTAGAAACAGTAAATGTGTTGTCAGTTTCACTCCCCACATACAAGGCAGACCATGGAAGAAGGTGGGGAGTTTGTGGATGTATGATGATGCTGGGTCCAAGATCAAGGCTACTATCAAAGGTTTGTCTGGGCCACACTGTTGGGGAGATAACTCAAATGGCTTGAGACTCTGAAGCCTCTCGCCTTCAGCCCTGAAAATTCAATCACATTATTGGGCTACTTTCCCAGCACCATACATATAGATATGTATGCATGTTTATTCCCTGCACGCCTCAAAATAAAACCTATCAGGCAGCAATTGTAATTTTGTTACTCTGAATAGAAATGTATTTCTGTCTGTTGTTGAAATTTTTACTTTCTTCTTTCTGAAACAGAAATAAATATTGTATTCATTCTTCTGCTGCCGTGTGAAAAAATAAAGAATAAACAAAAGCTCCTTCAGCATCTGGAATATGTAAAACATTTCAAGTAATTGAGTTTCCATCTCTTTTGTCCTTTTTCCTTTTGGAAAGGATTCCCCATCTCCTTTTCTCATTTAGTTTTCCAAGATTCCCATCGACGGAAGAGTATAGGTTGACTTTGAATAATCTACAAGGAAGCACTAGCTAAGGTTGCTCAACTTGTCATTTGAATTATGTAAAATCAGGAGATGCAAGGGACAAGAATGGTTAGATTAAGGCCTTTCAAGTGGACTGACTTGCAGAGAATGCACTCACCCCAACGAGTATATTTTCAATACCCACACAAGCCTTCAAAGTTAAATGCCTTCTGTACAAAAGCACAGTCCAGGCAGCTTAATTATTATAACTCATTATATTTGCATTTTCATTCAATATGTTTTACTGAGATCAAGGTAAAAAGATGTGTCTGAAATCAAATTATTTCAAGAGCAATATCTTTTGGCAGATTTTCGAGTTGGAATAAGTAGCTGTGACTAGTACATTTGACATTATATTATAGACTGTTTCAATATCATTTCTGTCCCCAGCTTACTGTGTTCCCTGAATCAGAGAAGCATCTGGTGGGGTATTACTGGAAAATAAATTATTCGTAGAAATACAGAGATTTAAAATTACTTTATTTTCTGATAAGTTACTTTTTAGCGACATACATCCTTGGAGGCATTTTGTTTCCTTATTGAGCTGTTAGAAAAAGGATATTGTGTCCACAATGGAATGTGACTGAGAAAATGCTCTAGGTTAGCACTTTCCGCAAGCTGTTTTTCGCTTCGTTCTTGGGTAGGTATCATCCTTTATGTACAGCTGCAATGCAATGTTGTAAATCGCAACTGTGGCACTCTAGAAGTAAAATAAAGAGTTATATAAGGAATATGCTTTCATGAGCAGCTCAGGGAACATACAGGGCTGTAGACTTGCCTGAATGTACAAGAGTTAAAGGAGTAATTTGCAAACATTTTAAAGAGCTAACCTCTCCACTACACACACAGATATGTAGAATCACTATATTGTGATACGTTGAACTGAGAGCTTACTCATATTAACACCTTATTGGTCTGATGCTGTATAACATTCAACATCTCATTGCATAATGTATTTGTGATGAGATGCATAACATTTCATAACATCAATACCATCTCATTGTTAGAACAATCATCAGTTCTGAGTGAAGATAATCCACTTTTTGTTCCATAAGGCAGTTATGTTCTCATTTTCTGGTAAATTGTCCATAACCTTTGATAGAATACAGATATTCCAATGCAGTTTTTTTATTACATTCTGTATTAAATTACCTTTCCAGTGATATCTAACATGATGATATTATTCATACATACCCAAATTTTTACCATTTTGGCCATTAGTGTCAAACTCAGCTTGTTGTTCCCCTAAAGCTAATTGCTCAGTGCAATTGCTAACCCCTTTATTACCATAGCTGTGCCATTGACAGTGCAATCCTAACCATTAGTTAAGTAGGCACAAGATAGTCACAAGTCCTGTGCTGGCCAGGATGTGTAACAAAAATGCCAAAATGCAATTATGCACCACTCCTTGGGGGTGGCGGTTAAGCCAGCGCAGAGACATGGGCTATCCTCTCCACGCCATTTGGAGAATGGGGGAAATGTAAATTATGCTGGATTGAATTGGTTAGGATTCCACCCTAAGTGGCCTTAGAATCCCTTTCCCCCCAAATACAGCAATCTGTATCTGATATATAGAATATGCATCTGAATATATTACAGATCTGTATCTGAACATATCCAGATATATTCACCAGCACATAGCAATTTGCTGGTGTTTCTCTGTGTCTTTTTTTAAACCCTTTGGTCACAATATCATCTGTGGATTTCAGAATATATAGACTTCTCATTTTCTGACAGTTTGCTGATGTCTCTTTTGTTTGTTCCCCAAAAGCTAGTTCAACAAAAGCTGGTGAATTTTGTTCATTTTATTTTTTTAATTATCTTGTCATTTATTTTTGGTGCATAAACCTTTTGTGAATATTTTGATGAAGTGTAGTGCACTTTATAATTCCTTCTTAAAAGTGATCATCCCCTATGAAGATTTTATATGGCAGTATATAATATATATAACAATATATAAATGATAAGCAGACCCTGCTACTACATGGGATAATCACTAGGACAATGAACAATATATAAATAGTAGTAGTAGTAGTAGTAGTAGTAGTAGTAGTAGTAGTAGTAGTAGAAGAAGAAGAAGAAGAAGAAGAAGAAGAAGAAGAAGAAGAAGAAGAAGAAGAAATAATTTAACCTCAAGTAGAGCTTCAAATATATTTATATTTGCATATTTATATTTGCGTTCCATTGAAATTAGTGGAGAAATATACAAAGGTTCAAGCAGCATGATTTTGTCTCTGGAAATCATCCCCGATTAACACTGCTTTTGTTTCCTGGCATAGAGGCAAAATCTTTGTCTAACAACAGTATTATTTCTTGCCGTTGCAGCTGTCCACACTTGGGCAGGGAGCTTAACATCCTGTCAGTTTTCATTGTGGTGTCTCTTTATTCTCATCATTTTGTATGTCTCTGCATAGCTGTAAATCACAATGGCTTTCAGAAAGGTCAGAAACCTCCATGCACTGCACAGCAGCTCCGGCAGTAATGGGACATTAGGCATCAGGTTCTTGGGAGGTGATCTCAGGTAGACTGGCAAGAATAGTAAAATGTGAGACGTTAAGGCTGCTGAGAGAATTGGAAAGAAGTACACTAACAGATGTGTGTAGATCCTAAAAGGTTGTAGACAGGAACACCAGACATCTACCAAAATCTCTGTTATTATATCATAACAGATTTTTTAACACACACACACACACACACACACACACACACACACACTTTTGAATTTGTAGCCTAATGATCAAAGTACTGATTGGGGTATCCAGACCACACTGCAGCTACAACTTCAATGTGTTCTCCTTTGGCAAAGGATCTCTGGCGCTCTCTGGAAGGATTTAGCCACACAGTTCAGTCACACTGCATGTTCACAATTGGCTTTCATTTTCAATATATTTTAACTTAATGCTCCAGTGAGACAACAATAGCCAAAAATGTTCGTAGTGAGTTCTGTTTAGCTGCTGAACCAGCTATTTCTTGTTTGCAGGAACCAAAATCTGGCTAGTGTTTAGCAACTTAGATTCTAACTTTTCCCCTTGCTTCACTGTGCACCCTTTTATCCTATGTTCTGTTTTTAATCTGATTCACTCTCTTTATGTATGTTAAGTGTGTTAATATTTAGTGCACAATCCTAACTTGTTCTGGAACATCCAGGCCAGTGTACCAGCACAGGTTTTGGGCAGTCAGAAATATTTTCCCCTATCCCAGGGAGATCCACTGCAGTCCAGAATGGGACTACTCAGATCCATGTTACCTCAATCAGTAGTGCATGTTTGAACATCTTGGGACTGCCCCGGCTGCCTGGGAACTGGATTAGGATCCATCAAAAGTGCTGGAGCCTGGTCCCATCTATAACCAAATATGGCTGCAATCCTAAAGGAACTTTTCTGAGAGTAAGACCTATTAAACACAATGGGGCTTACTTTTGAGTAGACATGGTTAGGATGGTGACCTAGCTTGAAACTATGAGGTGAAGACAGAGAGCTTTGATGGAAGTAATACAGTAACAGTTATACCAAAGAACAAAACAAGTAACTAGACTAGAACAAAAATAGAAATGCGTACATTTTATTATATTATTATCATTCCTATTACAGGTCATAGCTCTTTCTCCTTTCTGGTTGACAAAAAATTCAGTGGACACCAAATCAGTGGGAAAATAGACATAAACAACTTCCAGATTTTTGCTCCTCCATTGCTACTAATGGAATAATCCAGTGGCAAAAGGCAACTTCAGTGCTTGTCCCATTTGGTGATAGAGTCCACTTGTTCTGTATTGAAATTATCCAAACCATTGTTGACACAACACTGGGAAACCTGTCCTGCCTGTCACAGGAGACTGTCAACAAAATGTTGCCTTCCAACTGAAGTGGTACCTATTTAACTACTTGTAGTTGCATGTTTTGGAACAGCTAGGTTGGCAGGAACTGGGACAAGTGATGGGAGCTCACACAATTGCATAGCACTCAGATCTCAAACTGCTGACCTGCTGAGCTTCAGGTCAAAAGGCACAGCACCTTTACACTGCAATCCCAATATAATAATCCAATGGCTGAATGTTATATAATGTCTATAACAATGTATTTTCAGATAATGATAGAAGAGCAGTCCCTCAGATCCTCAACCCTATATTGGGTGCATGGCCCAATACAAGATTCCTCCATGCAGCACCATCTAAAGTAGTCAGTACAAACTGGAGTAGCCTAATTGCAGGATTATGTCCATTACTCAGGGAAAGAGGATAAAAATCCTCTTATTTCAGTGAGAAATCAAAGTGCAGAAGGGGGCTGCTCAAGATGGCAGAACTAGAGTCACTTCATGGCAATGAAATTATTCCCTGTCATGAAAGCCAGTTGTGACATAAATACCTGCTTCCCAACAGGCAGATCTGGCCTTCTGCAGCTCAGTTTGATGTGTATTATCCAAAGGGTAGCCTTTCAACTTTTTCACAGGTGTTTCTCACAGAAAGTTTTCCACACCTTTGCAGTGTCCCTCTCTCAGGAATGCCGGCAAATGTTGGCTATTAAAGCAGGAAGCAGAGCCTAGCAAAACAATGTCAGCCTTATCTTCAATTTCCTCTCCTTCAGAGCTAACTGTGGTCAGTAAATCCGCGTACTTTGGGTTAAGATCCCTGAAATGCTCAATGAAGTTTTTCGGGCCTTGTACAAAGCCCTGTGTAATGAACAAGAGTCTCTCTGTGTTCAGCGGGCTTTGTATTAAGACTTTAGAGGACTCATACGTGCCATATAATAAATATTCAGGGAGAAAAAAGACTTGCATGGTGTCTCAGGATATGAACTAAAGAGTTTATGGCTTGTCCCATTTTTTTAAACTAGAAACGTCTATAAGTCAGAAATTATCCCTTAGTTTTCAATAAGGTGAGTCTAGCAAGTTGAGGTAACTGAGATAAGAGTCAAGTCAATGGACTTTTATTATTCAATTTCATTTAAAATGTCCTTTTTTGACAGGATCTAATTCTTAACTGTAAAAGGATTGGCCTCCATGACCTTGTTAGTAGAGTATTTAATTTAACCCAATTATGTAGTGTGAAAGTGCCCTAAATAGGAAGAAAATATGTATATGCAAACTCTCTGTAAACCACTATGTGGACTTTTAATCAATAACTACATCAACTTTTACTGTTAATAATAACAATAACAAACATATGTGAAGGGTCAAGCGGATGGATTTTTGAAATAGCCAGTTGTGATGCTTGTCCTGTGTTGTTTCCCTCACATCTGTGTGAGCCAAACCAGTCCATATCATCAAACCATTCATGACAAGTACTGGAATATAACAGTGCTGTGATCCTTTTTGATGCACTCCCTGATTTTACTTATGTTTTAGTTAACCATCACAGAGACCTTGAAAGTTAGGTGATGGTGGTGCCATAAGACACAAAATCTAAGATTCAAACCCCAATCTTATCCAGAATTGGACTACTGGCTGGAACACACTATGTCATTGGAAGGCACTTTCATTGTTGCAAAATGACTGCCAACAACACATTGTTGCAAAATGACTCCACCGCCAGTTCTTGCCATGCCTGCCGAAGCAGGTAAGGCAGCAGTGGCTGTTGCAAGGGGTGAAACTGATGGGAAGAATTTGAGCAGGGAGGCAGCAGAAGTAGATCAGCAGCAATGACATGCCAGAGTGAGTCTATGTCCTCTTTTTCACCAGCTGCAGAGCTGGCGTGGGTTTGAGAAGACCCCATTGCAGAGTTGCAGGATTGTCAAGGGGTAAGAGGAAAGAATTCCTCTTTCTTATTCCTCTCAATCCTCCCCTGCATCCCCTGGCTGGATGCAGGATAAAGCATACTTTTTTGACATTGTGTTATTGGTGATGAGGAATGAATTGGATTGGATTTGCAGTTGTGTTTTCATAACATGGATAGAATGTCAGCCTGACTCAGTTCAGCTGGCTCCCAGCCCACAATCATGTATCTATCCTTAGTTGTGCTAGATTTGCATTTTGAAATGTTGAGCATACAATGGCACCATTTGTTCAGTACTGAAATTCACTTCTATGTTAGCACAGTCAATTGCATCCTTCCAAGAAACAAAAGAGTTAATGAGAAAATTGCTGACTAAATAAATTAATCGGGACATCTTGTGCCCATAGAAGTGGTGCCAAAAGTAACTGTTTTGAAAAGCTGTCAGATGGAGGTGTTCGGTGGTTTTGCAGAGCAGATATAGAAGACAAAAAGCCTCTGCGGAGTCAAAGACTGTTGATGCTGCACCGCTTTAATTGAGATCTGATTCCAGGAGGTTCTCTCACTTCTGCTGCTGGCAATCAGGGCTACCTGTGGGTGGATGAAATTCCAGATGCAGTAACTGAATACATGAGCCTAGCCTCCCCACCTCCCAACTGACATCTCCTGGGTAAGCTAATAGGAAGTTAAAATATTTTTTAAAGATTAAAATAAAACTTGCCATCTCTACTCCAAGAAACTAAAAATGAAACAAAATGAAGGTTTAAAGCAAAGCAAAAAAATAAAATAAAATACCGTATTTCCTGGCTTATTACACACACTGGACCATAAGATGCACCAAAGTTTAGAGGAGCAAAACAAGAAAAAAAATATTCTGAACCAAATGGTGTACTAATATATTTAATAAAATATAGCAGAATAATATAACAGTGGTATTAAGAACCATTATCACTGTCATTAACAAATGAGGACAGACTTTAAGCTTCAAGCACTCTTCTAATTTTCTGGAAACCCCCAATACTCATCAACTCGAGTGTCAGTGATTTGTGACTTTTGCACAAATCTCATTACAAATGATCAGATGCCAACATTTTGCACAAATCTCTTTGCAAATGTTCCAGGAAGGCAGATAAGTTGGGGGGTTCTTTTAGCGCTGGGGAGGGGATCTAGATAGATAGGGAAGAGTGAGGGATGCACAGGCATGGAGCAGCAGGGACCTGGTCTTGTGCATGTCTACTTTGGAGCAAGTCTCCAAGCCAGGGAAGGCTGCTTAGGATTGCAACTGCGCATGTCTACTTTGGAGCAAATCTCCAACCCAGGGAGGGATTCAGAGGCATGCAGATGGAGGGACAAGGTCTTGTGCATATCTACTTTGGAGCAAGTCTCCAAGCCAGGGAAGGCTGCTTAGGATTGCAACTATGCCAGGGTGACCAGATGCCAAACCCAAAATTCCTACCCCACCCCCCAGCCAAAATTCCTACCCGCTTAAAAAAAATTGCCAAAAAATATATTTTTTTTGTTTTTATGTTTTTGTTTTGTTTTTTGGCCATAATTTTTGATAGGAAGGAGATATCTCAAACTGACTTTTGCATTGGATTCTGCTCTTCAATACGAATCCAACGACATATGACATGATGGGGTACTGTGCTCCAGGATTGGCCCTATCACTCTATAAGATGCACAGACAATTCCCCCCCTTTTGGGGAGAAAAAAGTGCATCTTATAAGCCGGGAAATACGGTAAACCTCCAAGAGCTGACATTATGTAACAAACTGAACAGCAAATGAAGCAATGCTACTAAAATAATAGCCAAAGGACAATATCCAAACACTGAATACCTTTTTCTTCCTCCTCCTCTTTGAAGCTCAAATAGTGTCTCTGGCTTGCTCTCCTGAATGTACATAATAGATTGGCACTCAGATGCTGACTAGCTTTCTAATAATAAGAGGAATGCTTATTCTGCTTGTAGGGATCACAGGTACGGAGGAGCTGTGCATTCCAGGAGCATGAATCAGCAGAACATGCTTCCAGCTGCCCAGACTATGTAGTTCTTGAATCAGGGGAGTGGACTCCAGGGGAGTGGAAGATATGAAAACCAGACAGATGCCCTTTAGAAAAGAACAAAAATAACAAAAGATTCAGCCACAAGGTAATGATCCCATTATGTTCCCATGCAGCAATATTGGGGCAGATTAGAAAAAAGGATCAAGACACATTGATTTTGAATTAAAACTGTCCAGTATGCCAATCTTGTTATTATTATTGATATGGGTATCTTTTGGATGTTTCTTGAGAGCACATGATTTGATTACTTATTAGAAACTCATAGAAAAGACTTTTCTATGAGATTGTGCAGGGAACCAAAAAACTGGAAGGCTCTTGTCTCTTTTGGCCATTTCCATCATAATGGGCTACATCATCATAATGGGTTGACCATGTTCAGAAAGCAGCACAGAGAATCACACTTCCTGCCTTATTCTAACCTCACTCATGT
This sequence comes from Cryptoblepharus egeriae, assembly GCA_030015325.1. Lineage (NCBI taxonomy): Eukaryota > Metazoa > Chordata > Lepidosauria > Squamata > Scincidae > Cryptoblepharus > Cryptoblepharus egeriae. Next base: position 120,223,097 of record JAREYC010000003.1, on the reverse strand, counting down.
ATGCTTCTGGACGTGAGCCTGAGAGAGAGCAATCCTAACCTATTTAGGCCAGTTCCCACCTCCCCATTCTGTGCTCTGGCCTAACTCCCATAGGAATGGCACAGAGGTATCTTTGAGCACTTTTGTGACACCCCCAGTCAGCACAGGACTTATGCCGGAGTTTATGCCAGCCTAACTGCAGGTTAGGATTGCAGCCTCAGTAGTCTGTTATGGTTGCTGGTGTTTACTCTGGAGCAGGGGGACAAATGTACCTTTGGGAGACGTCCAAGAGTCTTGTTCCAGTGTTACTGCACTGTGGTGTGGCAAGTTATGACTGTGCTGTGAGATAGGCTTTAATCCTAGCCACACTTACCTAAAATTAAGCTCCATTGACTATAATGGGACTTACCTCTGAGCAGACCTGCTTATGATTGGCCTCTTAGGGTGTAATCCTAAGAAATTTAGGCCAGCCTAACTCACCTGGCCTACCTTTCCATGATGGTGTGGGAGGTTGGCACATGCCTGTGCATTGGCATAACTTCCACAAAAAGTGAGACAGAAGTGTCTTACTACTGTTTTGTGACACCCCCAAGTCAGTGCAGGACTTATGTGGGGCTTAGGCTAGTGTAAATGGAGCTTAGGATTGCAGCCTGAGAGCCCACTCCTATGTATGTCTATTCATAGTCCCATCATAGTCCCATCATAGTCACTGGGGCTTACTCCCAGGAAAGTGTGGATTGGTTAGTTAGTTACATAGTTACATAGACTGGTTAGTTAATTACTAACTGCGTTAGTTACATATGCAACACAAAAAGGAAAGCTCCAGGTTGGGAAGCAGGAGGTGTGCCCTCAGTGCCTGAGATTGATACTGGTTCCATGCAGCAATTCACAAATTAAATCCACTTCCCTTTTGCAAGCAAAGATGTGCTGTACTACTAACTATAGCAAGACGTAGCATGAAGAATCAAAGCAAGGGATTGCTGCTGCTTGTTGAAGATAGTTGCTTGCTTTCTTTACATTCAGTGTTTAAAAGGAGAAGAGTGCTTGAGAGTTAGGTGGGCTTAAGCAGGTTCTTACCTATTCCATAGAGCCTGTTATTATAGGACGTATGTCTATAGGACATATATTGTTATAGGACCTATGTCTATAAGACATAGAAGCAGTCGTAAATTTATTTGAATCCCACCACTGGTTAGGACCATTTACAGGATTTTAACTGTGCAGTGTTGATTGGCACTGAATAATAGATGTGGCCAAGCTTAATCTGTAACATGAATTGTGTGTTTGCCGGGGGGAACCAGGCAAACTCAGTTAATTCCTTTCTGTGTGAATATTGCTAAAAATTCAAGAATCTAGGAGAGCAAATGACCTTTTTACACTCTAGGAGACTTTTTATTGTACACTCTATTTTTATTTTATCTATTCTTATATTTTATTTTATTTTTATTTTTTATTTTATTTTTATTTTACACTCTAGGAGACTCTAGGCTTTTATTGGTACTCTGACAGAAAGTAGAAATTAGTGGTTTTCATCTTTGAGTTCTTTGATTGAAGTTAGTTACTTAGGTCTCATTACATGTGGTTTGCGTGGCTAAAAATAGGCACATTCAAAGCTTGACATCAGTGTCTTAAAAGCCACTCATGGGATAGACAACAGCTTCGTTCTTTAAGCCACTTAATTTTTTTGCCATCAAATTAATATTTTATTATTCCTGGGGGCCCTCTACATGGTCTTTATGGTTTTCAGAAGAACAACAAGAGCCACATATACAGATATTAAATTGTATCTTGGAAATTCCATGGAGGGAAGGTGCTGGAAGTAAATGCTTTAATACTGAATGAAAATAATTAATGGTGGGACCAGGATTAAATGTTGTAATATGTTGTTTTAATGGATGGCAAGAAGGGAATGAAAAAATATAAATAAATAAAATGGCAGTACAGCACATGCCAACCGATATAACTGAGATTTTTCTTCATGCTAGAACATCATGTTCAAAGGATTTGATCAAGAATCACCTGCTGGAAAACAAATATTTTACAACTTTAAACCACTGCACAGTTCACACAAGGGAATGATTCCATAAAAGAGACAGGTTTTTAATTTGCTGTCACTGATCACAAGAGTATCAATTATTTTTTGATGGGATTTTCTTTCATCTTTTATCAGAACTGGTATTCATCATTTTACAGACCTTTTCTTTTTCATCAGTCACTCAGAAATGAAAGATTTATGATGTCAATTTTTTTTAACCTCGCTGTGGTTTTTAGGAATGCTTTTGTTTTTAAAAACAGTATGCCTTCACTGAAGTAGCAGTACACCAAAAGGAACAAAAAGGCTACCATTGGCTTCATACTTGGCAACATTTTCATGATTAATTTTAATTTAAAAATGGGATAAACACATAAGCAGGCATAAGACAAAGTGATTGTGTTTTTTTAATTTTTACTAAGAGTGAACCCTTTACAGATTTAGGGTGCAATCCAGAGTAACTACGGGGAGTCCTTGCTCCGGAGTAAGAACAACTTGCTCTGGATTGCAATATGAATTTCCCATAGGTTTTCCCATAGGTTTTGAATCTAGATCTTCCTGGTCTCAATCAAATCCAAATGGGATGGATATCAATTTTAAAATCTCTCTCTCTCTCTCTCTCTCCCCGTTTGCTTGCCAAGGCACTTACAAGTCCAACTTGCCAAGGCCAACTTACAAGTTATGGAAATTGACACGTTTCCATGAAAACTAAAGAAGCTTACAATACATAAACCAATTAATATACAATTAATGAGAACAGAAGTTTAAAACAAGAACTATTAAAAATAAAAAGCCCAATTCATAGGGGATAAGTATGCAATAAAGCATAGCAGATTTAAAGCAGAAATGGGTTGTGATTGTGTCAGTGGGCCATTCTAAGGCATGGAGAGTCCTGCAGAATGAGGTTTAGCTCTCTACACTTTCCAGACAGCTGGCAGTACCTCCGGATACATTAAAAAAAACCCTTTTGCATGACATTGGTGTAATCCTGTAAGTGCCATCACTGCCATCCCATCAACCCCACACTCCTTGCAAATATAGCGGTTTAAATTTTTAAGGGTAGGGAGCCACTGCACTAGACAAATTAAATGTCTTAAACCTTTGCCACTACAGAGGTTTGGCCTTCATGAGCTTTATGGCACCCCTGCTGACTGCAAAAAGAATAGATACCACCATATGTGTTGGATTATAGCATTGTAATGAGATATATTTTCAGATTCCTCTTTTGGGGTTCACATTACAAGCATGGGGATAATGGGTTTGTTTTCTTCAATAAATATGACCTGCAGAGAAGACAAAGACCATGGAAGACCATCTACAGAGGTCAGAGTTGGAATTAGCCCATACATGGACTGCCTTGAAAGACATAGGTGTGGGAAAGTAATCCAAGAAAAGTGTGCAGGAAGCCAGCTCTGGCAGAGCAGAATATGATGGCTCTGTCTAGGAGGAAAGAAGTAGGTCAGTCCTCCTTGGCAGCAGGAAGAGCAGAGTGAGCCAGACTTTTCAGAATGAAAGTTGCAATGGAAATGGATGGTTCTGCTATAGAAGAAAAGAGTGAGCCAAGCCTGTCAGGAAAGAGCCAGGCCAGACGCATCAGAGGGATATGGGGTGGCGCAAACCAGGCTCATTGGTGCAGTGCTTACAAAGCCTGAAATCAATATAGCTTCGGGATGTGGAAACAGGAGACCAGGCTGGGGAAGGAAATGAAAATACCTTGCCAATAAAAGAGCTGATGTTAGAAATAAGAGAAGAACGCAATACAGTACAGTTCTCTGCATTAAATAGTTTTGCACTGCGTGTATCACAAAGAAACGAATGGGAGTTGTCTTAGCAAAGATCACTCTTGGCATTTATTAACTCTCCTAGGAATGAGCTTTTCTGTTCCAAAGGTGCCTCTTCAGCCCATTTACATTTTGTCAGCACCTCTGACTCTTTCCAGTTCTATCCACTGCAAAGAGATCCTCTTTTCATAAGTAATTTAAAGGGGGGACCAGTATTATACAGGGCCTTGTCTGACTTCTGTTCCTTATAAACTAACAATGCGAACTGCCAGGTTGAAAATGTAATTGGAGTAAACATTCAGTAGCCAACAAACAGAATAAATTTAATCTTATTTCCTAGTGCAGGCCAAAGGGAATTACATATCTTTTTTTAATCTGAAAAAAAAATGTATTTTAAGTCTGGAAGAAATAAACACCTTCCACTGGGAAACAGATTGTAAGTGGATGACCATCGACAGTTATGTTTAAACATGAAATGGAAAGAATATCAAGAAGTCTGCTTGTCGAATTGCTTGGTTTTTGTGTGCAGTATGTAGGCTATGATTAATAAAAAAGATAGAATAATACACTGTGGCATAATAGAAATTTTCCTCCTAATATTTTCTCTTTTTTTTTAACAATACCACTACAATTCTTCTAGTACCTAACTGTCTGATCTGGTTCCTCATCAATGGGGATGCTCCATTTATGCTCCATTCCGTGATGGGAATACAATCAGGAACTGAAGAATGATGGGTAAAAGGATGTATTTTGGTTTTATTTTTCAGCAGATTTTGTTTTTTTCTGAGAAAAATGAGAATAGCAGAAAGCAGTGTTTGTGATTTTATTCCAAGGGTGCATTTTTATAAATGATAATTATAAATCATAATTTCTTGAAAAGTCAACTAGAGTGGTGATATAGGTGATATAGGCTGCAATACTAACTGCCATAAGCTCCAGCATAAGTCCTTTGTTGACCTGGGGGTGTCACAAAAGTGCCTTAAGGGGGGGCCAGTGTACAGTCATGCACCAAGCTCCCCACACTACCACAGGAAGATATGCCTGTTGAGTTAGGATGGCCTGATTTGATTAGGACTGCACCCACAGTGTCAGAAGATGCAGCCACATGGCATGTATGGATGGGTGTTAGACTACCAGACAATGGTTTTAATTTTTCATAGATCTTGTTACAAAAGTGAGAAGTGCAGTAAACTACATTATGTGCTTTTATTTCATTATCATTGAAAAAACTCATTTCTACCTATGGGTATCTTCAGATCCATGAAAACCATATAGCTGTTTTAAGTATGAGTTGAGAAAGAGGGCATCATAGTATGAAAAATGAAGGAAAGTATCTGGCAGACTAATCAATTCCTTTTTCCAGCCCCTGACACATTGTCAGAGGGATGATTTGGTCCTCCTCCTGAAAAGTCTGGACATCCCTGCTCTAGTCCAACTCTCCAGTCTAAAGGGTTAAAGCATGTGCTATTTGAATTGCTGTGTATTGACTCACTACTGTTATATTACTGCAACAAGGAGGTAGAGGGTAGCATTAACACTTTGTCCTTATAGTGGTTACCAGACAGTAAAATTTATATTATTTCAGATAATCAAATATCCGGTCAACACACACATTTAAAACAAAGTACACTTTTTATCAGTGCTTTAAAAAACAGGTTTGAAAATGAACTTAATATGAATTTTGAATTTTGTGAGTGAAAAGCCACTGAAGAGGTAGTTTTGAAGTAGATTTGGAGCAGTGAATAGCATTTCTTTATTCAAAAGTGCCCCCAACTCAAAGTTGCTTTTTTGGTGAAATAAACAAAAAATATGCAGTATCAGTGGCATCTCTAGATAGAACTGGGGGGGGGGGGCTTTGGGCCCTAAGTTACACCCTCAGGGGAGTCACACTGGGGGTAACAAAAATCATTAAATTGCTAAAATCATTCTGAATAACCCCATATGTCATATATCATAGGATGTGTATTTCTGAACAGAACCCAATGCAAAAAACAGCTTTGAAATATCTCCTTTCTATCAAAGGTATGGCCAAAAAACTAAAAACTAAAAATGGAAGTGATAGCGAACTGTATTGCACCTTTACTTGTGATTAGGCAAACTTGCCTTACAGCACAATCCTAACTACGTCTACTGAAAAGTCTGCCCTATTGTGTTCAACGTGTCTTACTTCTAGGAAAGTGTCTTTAGGATTGCAGCCTTTGTCTATTGGAAAGAGCAAACTGTGAGGAATCCAATGCTCCCAGAATGGTCCTGATCCAATGAATGCAGCCCCGCAAATCAACCCAGAAAGAAGTCACTGATAATTGCATTGAGTCACATGTTTATTCACGAGTAAACAAACATACCTCGGCTAGTGTTCAGGACAGGCACAGAAGAATGCAAGGCCACCAGAATAGTCCCAATCCAGTTGAAGTGGAGCTCAACAAGTGCTCCAGAAGTCCCTCCCTCCCTCACTCCCTCCCAAAAAAGAATAAAACAGAGGCTTACACTGCAATTAGGATGTGGGAGCAAGAACTACTGAACACAATGTACCCTTACTTCTGAGTAGATATGGTAAGGATTGTGCCATCTATTGGTAAGGTGATTTTTAAAGTATGAAAATATTAATATCTAATTAATTAATATTAATACTGATAATAATTAATTAAATAGTTAGAGGGGTATCAAAAAATTGTGGGCCTTAAGTGCCAAATTACCTAGGTATGCCACTGCTCAGTATCAGGCTGGTACGTATATATCCACATGTATTTGCATGTTACTTCGATTTAGCCTTTAATTTGGATTTAATAGACAACTGCATTTTCTTTTTCAAAAAAAATCCACTCAAATTGATATTTATATCTGTGCAAATGGAGCTTCTTCTGCAAATGGAAGAAACACTTCAGAAAATGTGCACAAATTAAGAAGTCCACACAGAAAATCTGAAATGTGGTGTGGGAGGCTTTCATGGATTGTGAAAGATTACAAGTATTTGGTTCCTAATAGAGATAGAAGACAAGACTTTTCTACTGCATCATCCATGGAGAAAGCTTTTGTTAGTCCTAAGTCATATGTTTCTTGCTTCTAGATTTCATGGTTATTATATTCACTGCATAGTGCAAGAACTTGAACATATTACTGTGCTATCATACTTATAAGCATAAGGATCAATTGACTTAAAAACCATGAGCCGAGAGCAAACCTGGTATATGTCCCTACCATGAAATAAAAATTCACAAAATTGGAATAAGAGAGGGACATGTTAACATCTAGACTGCCCCTCTGCTATCTCAGGTTAGATCAACCCTTTTTCTATTTGCAAAAACTAGTAAACTTTTGTGCCTGCCACTTCCATTTTATATATGACTTGGAATCGCTTGAGGTGAAAGGCAGTCTATAAATTGAAACTGTATTATATTTTAGGGGAGATAAAGATATTGAAATGGTAAAGGAAAAAAAAAACAGTTTTTAAATAAGACACACAAGAGCTGACAGTGCAAACCACATTAATCCAAAAAGAGTGGGTTATTTTCTCTCCCAATCCTGCCCAAGGTTAAAAAAAAACACAGCCAAAGAGAAGGTTTAAAAAGAATACAGGACAAAACATGATGGTACAAGTGCAGAATAACAAATAAATGTACATACCATCAGAAGAATCCAAGAGACCAGGCGAGGAGCCAGCAAATATGGTTGCAATATACAAAGGCTGAAAATGATTAGGAATGTGAAATGCACTGGAAAAAGAAACTAACACTGAGGGGAAACTTAAAATGAAGCATGTCTTTATAGCAAAAGTTATGGAAGGTTTGGAATGATCAAGGCTGGATACAGTTTATACAGAGGGAAACACTCATTGCCAAACACCAAACTATGATGAAGGTCTTCCAGATGGGGATGTTCCTCTTTTCCAGGACATTACTTTGCCAAGACCTGGCATCAGGTTTGTAGAATGGTGGATTTAGATCTGTGGCACCCAGATTGAAATCCTTGCTCAACCACAGGGTTATCCGAGTGACCTGAGACTATTTCTTAGCCTCAGATAAGATTGGTTCAGGTGTACATCACTTAACAATGGGGATACATTTTCTGATCTCTATTATTTGGGATAAGGTCATTATGTGAACATTCAGTACAATCAGGTGTCTTTGTTGTGTGAATGGACACTACCTTCCAGACACTTGCCAGCTGCACAGGACACTGGAGATAAAGTGAAATCTTCCCATGTACTTACTAGGAACATATTTTTTTATTATACCACTATGTGGACAGAAAAATAGGTCAGTGTTCTTCCACCTAGAATAACTTATTTCCAAGTTTAGGTGTGTCTGTGCAATATTCCAAGAGTGGTTTGAATGATGCACCACAACAGTCAACATGCTTTCTAGTGACGTGCCAAAGCTGTCAGTGAGGGGCATGGACAGCTGCTCTGCATAAATGCCCTAAGTGCATATAGTTAGCTATTATTATTACCCATCAAAAAGGAGTATAACCACATCATTAACACTGATACACTCTTAGCAGTACCTTCAAAATACATGGACATAAAGTACCATAATCATAAATCAGAATCACCTTCTAACTTAGCAATTCTAGTGCACATCGCCCAAATCATTTATAGAGTAGGGCTATTATCACATTGACACCCACACCTTTTAGCTAATGTTTGTTGCCTGTAGTTCAAAGGTATTTTTATCTCTCAGGTGCTAAAATTAATGCATTTTGTTTTTGTTCCATATCAGCCACAGAGCACCCATAAATTAGACTGGGTTTTTTCCAAAACCAGAAATTAACAGCTAAGATTTAATGTTCTTACATAATGCCTTGTCTAAGGTTTTGTATCTCATAAAATCTAATGGGCAGATGTATTTCACAGCTATCACTACTTAACATTTATTCAGTGCTACCAATTACAAAATGCAGGTAGTAAAACTGGTTCTGTTTCAGGAATTCATATCCTGTCCTGGATGAGGATGGAACAGAGCTGTATGACTGTCAAGGACATTCACTGATGATGGAGAACACACTTTTGAAAAGAGACATGTTTACACACAAAATATTTCACGTGTGTTATTGTGTTGCTAAATATTTTTATCTTCATATTGCAGAAATGGACTGAGGGTGAAAATGAGGGGCTCACTCGAGGTCATATATAATTTTACAGCACGCAACAATGAGATATATGATAATAATATGACAATGGCTTTGTGTTATGTTTTTACCTAATTGCACGCTTTATACAAGAATAGGTTTGTTATTTTATTACAATATAGTGAACTAGTAAACTAAATACTGACCATAAGTGGGTTTTTTTTTGTTTTTTGAGGGGGTACAACTCAAATCTAATGTGCCATCAAATCTAATGCATACTCTGATTTTGGAGACTAAATTTGGAGAGATTTTGGGGAGATAAATTTGGCTGAAAAAGCGCGTAAGAGATTTGAGTAAATATATTATTAGAAAAATGATCCTTTGTCCAATGATCATCCATTCCTGCTTTCCTATCTGAACATTGCTAAAGAGCTTTTCCTGCCTGCCTTAGCTTGGAAAGAAAGCATTAACTCTTCCTACCTCAGGTCTGGAATTCTCTACTATGCACCCCATCTGAATGACAGTCCAATGAGATTTTCACATTGTGAAATAGTAAGCAAACACCACCCAGTCCTTGGCAGACTTGATTAGTAACTCAAAATATAACTTGAGTCAGTGGAGCCCTGACTTGAGTGTTTTTAGAGTTTTCCAAAACCATGTGTAAGTTGATAAGTCAGAAAAAAATGTGAATTTTTCACAGTTGAGTTCCCAACACTGAAATGAAGCATCTAGCCATGTCCAGAAGGAGTTCTGTACACAACTGAGATAAACCCATATTCTAGTTTAGGGATCTTTCCTATTTTGGATGTATTTGTATTTAAGATATTTTCATTAGTTTTTTCTTCTTCATTGCTTCTGGGCTTGAGAAAACCCGTGTTATACATTTCCAGTGTAGCTGAATTTTAGTGTAACAGAAACTGGATGAAAGTAATTGAAATGGTTGATGAATGTACTGAGCCATCAGCCTCATGCATTTTAACCATAATGGCAAGAACAACTGGAACCCTTGCTATACACTTTTTTGCTGTATGTTCTATTTTGCAGCTGTTGTAGGCCAATGTGGCTGAGCATTGGAACTCCTCCCAAAACATATGTCTCAGGCCTGCCAATCTGAAACCACTAAATTCAGCACTGGCATCTTTCCAGATCATATGATACTGCTTTACTGTATAAGCCATCATAAATGATCTCATTGGAAAGGAATTTGTCTGTTGACTCAAAGGATAGGCTAGCATCATTTGCAGAGATTGTTAGGACGTGAGATCCCTTTTTTCTATAAGGCAAGCTGGTTTGTATTCTTATGTATACACTCTAAAATTCAAATATATGTACTTCAACATACAAGCACACACACAAACACACATACATACACACTTGTTATGTGACTTTCAGAAACTATGGAGAGCTCTGTTGGATCAGATCAAGGAAACCATCTCACATTCTGAGGCCTTTCGTGGTGTACAAATAAGGCATGAAGCCATCAGTGTTGTTTGTGAGTTGTATTTTAAAGTGTTCTGCCTTTGCAGTTGGAGATTCCCTTTAGCAATCATAGCTAATAGTTTTTGAAAAAAAACTGCCTACCATAAATGTATTTAATCCTTGCAAAATATTTTGTCATAATATCCACAATCATATTAGCATTTCCATAATTTCACAAAACTGAACATGCTTTCTAAGGATTTTCTTTTCCTTGTTTGGCTGTAAAAACTATCATGCTTTGGAAACTACTTTTGTTTTTCCCCCTACTATCTTCAAAAGAACAGCAGAAAAGTCTTGCTTGCTTTTGAAGAACTAAAACCAGATTATATCTTATCATGAGGGGGTCAGACCTCTTTGTGCTAAATATTAGTTCACATTAATGTCTGTTTGAACCAGGAATTGCTACAGATGCTAATACTGAAGCAGCATTCAAGAGATGCAACTTTAATAAAGATAGTATCAGAATGAGTCCTCGTCGGTTTGAGTTTCATAAAGTTTGTTAGGGAAATATTTTGGAAAAGAATGGAAGAAATGTGTTTTAATGATGTTCACATGTTTCCCAAGAATGAAAGTTGATATATGCAGGCGATGAAAGCATTACATGCTAATTTCATTAAAGAGGGGGGAAGAGAGTGTGTACAAGTTTAAAGAGTCCAAAAGTAAACACAGTTGACCTCACTGGCAAAAAGATGAACATGAGAACCTGCTCTGACAACTAAAATGTTTTGCCTTTGCAGCAACAGAGCCAGGATGGTTGTCTTTAAAATTTATGGTATCATTTTATTTATAGCAGATGTCCCCTTTAAGCAAACATTTTTGCTTTGTGCTCCGCAAATCCTATGGATAATTGCAAACGTAATGTGGAGTTTCTGCCATCCTCCTCACTATTTTCTAAAATGGATTATGGTTTGGTGGGGAGGGGGAAAGGAACAGGCCCTGATCCTAATCTTGGCCTGAAAGATAAAGAGGTAATCAAAACAAGGCTTCTGCAGATGCCTTCTGGAGCCTTGTTTGAAGGGGAAAAGGTAAAAGTTGAAACTGTGTACTAATTAGATCGGCAACCAGTCTTGCAGTTCCGATTAAAATTCCAATATAGGCCAGTTATAGGATATTTAGTTATGGTTATAGAACTAGGAAAGCAAAGATTTTATTTCTTTTTTAAATGATTATTTAAATCAGATGCTCCAGCATATGGAGAAAACTATATCAATTTCCAAGTACAGCGGTACCTCACATAAAGAGCTTAATTCGTTCCGGAGGCATGCTCTTTGAGTGAAATGCTCTTTAAGTGAAGCAGATTTTTCCATAAGAAATAATGGAAACTCAGACGATTGGTTCCACAACCCAAAAAATATTCATATAAAATAGTAACTGGATGTAAAAATGATGACAGAACACTGGGATTGAATTCAAAACATGCATTCAATGTGCATGATCTTATGAAGTCTACTTAGGCTGCAATCCTAAAGACACTTTCCTAGGAGTAAGCCCCATTTAACATAACTGGGCCTCTTGCCCTGCTAACTGCGCAAGAGGCACTCTTTCAAGTGGGTGTTCCTCTTTTATTTAGCAGGGGGAGAGTAACTGGCCCTACACACCCCAGCAATGCCTGTTCAAGTGGCTTCTGCTGGTGTTGCTTTTTACATTTCAGATTGTGAGACCTTTTGGGACAGGGACCCATTAGCTTTTAATTAGCTATTATTATTTTTCCATTTTCTTTGTAAACTGCTTTGTGAATTTAATTGAAAAGCAGTATATAAATACTGTAAATACTGTAGATACATTCTGGGTAGACATGGTTAGGAGGCTGCAATCAAAGACATTTTCCTAGGAGGCTTACCTGGGCTGCGACTGGAAATTCAAGGTGGTTGGTGGGGGCACTTGGGGGCAGTTAGGGGCAGCTGTCTCTGGCACCCCCAGGCAACTGCCCCCAAATTGGGGGCAATTAGAGGCAGCAGCGCTGGCCAGAAGCCCTTTTAAAGAGCTTCCATGCGGAGTGTCAGGGCTGCATAGTACACGCATGCCCATAGCATGCTTGCTTGTTAAGTGAAGTGGAACTTGTTATGTGAAGCAAGATTTCTTGTAAATTTTTGCTTGTTATGTGTAATGCTTGTTAAGTGAGGTGCTTGTTAAGCAAGGTACCATTGTACTGTGTTTTTAAAAAGAACAGCAGTTTTGCCTTCAGACCAGAATACTGTTACTGTCTTAACTGTAAAAAACTTGTTGCAGTGTAACATGCAGGGAATTCAATATTTCTTTGTATTAAACATGAATGAAATTCTGTGCATATGATAAAAAATGAATAAACACTGCATGAGTTAGGCAACAATGACATATAGTTCTAAAATTATAATGGTATAAAATCAAGCCAATTATTTGATTCTGAAAGATCTTTGTCAAATAATGAACCTTTTCTAGATTAGGGATCACTCAAGTAAATAATGTTAGATGTCTAGTCACACGTCATTCCAAATGATGCTTTTTAATGCTCTAGTTTTGGTTGTTCAACTCAAATGTAATGCGATGTGGGAAAGCTAATTTGCAAAGGACAATACAAAATACATAGACAAGCCCTGTTCATGGATCATGCTGTTTCCACAAGCCTCACAACGGCTTTCCAAAACCTAGAAGTGCCTCCGAAGGTCATTCTGAGGTGGTGGTCATGTTCGAACCTCAGTGGTGCCTAAAATCCATGAGATCTGATTTCATGGAAAATTTGGTAATTGCAAGGATGGCAGGAACGGAACCCCTGCAGATAATGAGGGGGTATCCATCTATACTGAATTTTGATTACTAGCTATGGAATCATCCATATTGCCTGACCTGCCCTCTCCTAATTGAAGCATGCGATTCAATACCAATGAGATTCTTCTTTTTTTGCATGAAAACATTTTATTTCACAAACAGATAAAGACAAGCGCTTCTGTAAATTTTCTGATCAGTTTACATATTTGACAGTAGAGGTATGTCAAAAAGAAATTCATTAAACTGTAGCAGAGGTTACCTTATTCATTTCTGAAGCTCTGAGCTTCAATCTCTCCAGACTCCAACTATACAACTTGGTGACAAGAAGTGTTGTGACAAGATTGACAAACTTTGTAATGTTGGGTGTGAAATTAGTCTATAATTTCAAGGACAAGATGCAACAACACCTAAGTGCTTCTAGTAAATGGTGTGTCCTTTAAGATCCAAAGACAAAAATCTTTTTTTTTCTTTAAGCCTCTTGAGAAGTATTACAAATCTGGTCACAGATTAAAATATTGCTCACATTTACAAACGTATTATGTGGCACCAGTGCCATCCCATTTTATTGCAGATAAAATCTATAACACATTCTGTGTGCATCGAAGAAGGAAACGTGATTCTGTGTTGCATTTAGATGATAGAGAAATGGTGGTCTGCTTCTACAACCGTAATCCCTTGGATCCAGTAGCAAAGAACAGTGCCTTTCTTTAGTTGCAATACTGAGTATGCACTGTGTCCATTCAGTGTTGCATTTGGTTCCTTTAAACATAATTTATTAAGATTGTATAAGGGCGTTAAGAACAGCATTAAAAATTCAGTCCTTTTCAACCTTAATAATAAGTCAGAAGACAGATAAGAAATCCACTCTGGAAGTCAGTAAGCTAAAAATAGCCAAACCTGCTGCTGCTGAAAGTTTGGATACAGACAGTAAGTTCAGCTGAGGGCGAGGTGGTTGGAAATAAAACCTACTGCATTAATGGGCTGCTTAATGTCTTCTTTTCCAGAGCGGTTTTATACTTTACTACAGGCACTGAAAAGTGCCATGGTGAGCACTTTGAGTTGCAGTGACAACTTGTTCATGACTCCCTTCCATGTGATTCAAGATAAGGGAGAGTAAATTGAGTTATTCCACAAAATTGATCTCCTACCACCACCCTGCGCCACTAATATTATGATGCACTGAAGATTGATCTGAAGAACTACCTTGTCTCATTCTATCACACAACATAGACTGATAGATAGCTTCACCATTTCATGTGCAACAAAAACTCCAGAGCAAGCCTTTATTTCTGTTGTAATTCCTCAACACCCAAAGTGCTAAAACAGGAAGAGAAGAAGATTTTGAAGACTTTGTAAGCGCTTTGAGGACAGGGAACTATTTACTGATTTATTTTACTACAGGCATCCATTATTGAACAGGTAAGGGACCAAAGAACCGTCCAAAAGTGAAAACCATTGAAAAGTGAAACTCAGAGCACAATCCTAACCATGTCTACTCAAAAGAAAGCTTCATTGTGTTCAGTGGATCTTACTCCCAGGAAAGTGTCTTAAGGGTTGCAGTATACATCTTTTTAACCTTGGAAATGCAAATGACTGCCAAAAAAGACATAAATATCACTTGCAAAAACCTAAATAACACATAATTATTAGCCCATAACCAAATTACACAAAAATGTTACAGTAAAATGAACAAAGCATTTGTGGGCAATGAATATCTTAAGTATCTAATGATGGTTATTCACCGAAGAAAGTCATAAGGAAATGCCAAAACTCTTTGATCACCATGTCACATGCAAATCAACATCAGGGAAGACAATTTTAGCCTTTAGACCAGCAGAGAAAAGTTGCAAAGTGGAGCATGTGTTGAATGAATATGTTGTGGGTATAACTGAAAGGTGTTGAAAGAGCAGAACCATCAGAAAACTGTCACAGAGCAGGGGACACCTACTCTGAGTAGTAACCGTACACAGCTGTTTCTTGCAAAGGAACAATATAACAACATTCATCAGTTAAAAAAGAATCACCTCCCTTTCCAATATCTCCACTGCCCTTTCCCCTCTTCTCTCTTCAATGACTCGCCTCAACTGTCCTCACTTGACTGTTCTCAGCCTGGCCTGTTATCTGTCCAAAAGAAAGTTACAAATGACAGTTGAAATATGTATAGAATGTTGACAGTTGTTCTCCTCAGCCTTCTCTGCCTCAGAGACAATTGGAAATAGAACCCTCACCCTGCTTGATTGACACAGAATGTGTGGACACCTCTTGTACAGATCAAGGCTTTTAAGCGCATATAAAAGTAAACCACTTTCTATATGGTGTACTGTTGAAAAGCAGTATGCAACGACAAAAACAACAGAGCTGTTACAGTATAACATACAAAAATTTAAAAAACAACATAAATGTAGTTAATTCTCTTGTGAAGTGGGCCTTTTTAATTAAAAAAAAAGTTGAGAGGTTGTTCAAAGGGGGTGTGGCTTGTGCCAGACATAAAAAAAATGCTATGAACTGAAATTGTGTGAGAGCTCATGTGGTTTGTTATCTTCTGAGGAGCACTTCTAGTGACAGAATACAGCTTGCTTTGTCATAGAGGTGATCTGCAAAATGGATTTTTCTCTCATCAGGCATTCTCTGATCTGCAGAACACTACATAATCACATCTCATGCTTCAGCGTATAAAGTGATCACCAGCAGGGGTCCAGTAGGATTTTCTTCAGCATGTCCAGCATTATACGTGTCACCAGATTCATTTGAGATTCATTTGTGTCTTCTGGTGATGGAGTCCTGCCGAGTACTTCGAAATCTCTCTGTTTGACCTTAATAGACCACTGAGGACACACTGCTGGGAGTTGTTATGGTGACACTCCATACCAGCCATAAGTCTGATTGATCATCATGCTTTCCTCATGTACAGTCTGATCACTTCTTGTTAGTATCCACGATCAAATGATAGCAAGCTACAGTTTTGGCTAAGTAGATCCAATGGCAAAGTCTCACAAGGTGGCATGAATGGAGTAGTTTAGAGTGGGTTCAATTCAGCCCAATCAGGAAACTCAAACCCACTTTAAGTTTAATAGTGCAACATGGTTTACATTGCTTGACCAGTGTTTTCTGTGGTCAACGTGTTAAGGGCAGATGATTATATCTAAAAATACAATGGGTGTATGCAAGGGAATCATGGATTATTACTGCACATCAGCACATATCTTTGTGTAGAGACAAATGTGCTCCATACACTTGACATGCTTATTATGCCAAACACTAATGTACCACAAAAGTAATGTAAAGCAGCTTTTAAATGTAATCTTTTCTAGTGGTCTTGTGGTCTAGTGGTCTAGTGACTGTATTTTATGGCTCAGTTCTTATGGTCTAATGCGTGCTAGAACTCAAGATTTGGTGGCAAAACATGACTCTTACAAACAGTGATATGCCATATAGGATAGCATGGCTGCTGCTAAATATGGTGAGCAGTTGGGTCCCCATGCCAGCAGCCTCCCAACAAGTCCTGGCACACAGAGGTCAGTGCATGGTGTGCATGCATGGAAAGGAGGTACGAATGGGCAGAACAGGGAAGCATTGTGATCCAGAACAGGGAGCCATGGTGGCTCAAAATTTCCCTGCAGGATGCAGCATAACCCCTTGGTGATGCTGCATTTGCACAGAGTGTTTTAGATTGGACTTCTAGTACAAGGTAATTTTGCAAGGACTAAATGAGAAAATGTCATGGGAAGAAGGGTGGAATTCAGACATGTCATTAATTTCATCTCTCTTGATATGTTTCTATTTCAGTGGTGTGTGACCAAAGGACAGCCAAATTGCAGCAAGAACATCAGTAGAAGGAAGAAAGTAATAACACCTCAGATTCTTTACATTGATCTGGCATACTTATTCTTCTGAGAGTTATTTTTTAAAAAATAAGATATCACCAAACTATAACATTAATTTGTTTGCATTTCAGCAAACTATAACATTAATTTGAAAAAACAAAACTTTTATTTTCATACAGTTTTTATACTGGACTAATTTTTACACAAAGTCCTTTCCTTACTACTAGGAGAAATATAAATTTATGATAATTCCATGGAATTCTGTTGATGTTGATGGAGTTGTTTGCTTAAGAAGGCAGAGCTAACAACTCCCTACTCTCTTCCCATCTCACCTCTTCTCTTAAATAGTTATTGCATGGTGTATTACTTAAACCTATGCTAAATATATCCTTAGCGTAAGAACCATCTCCAGAGGTTGCCATGTATATGGATTGAGGAACATAGTACACTAAACTCCCTCTGACCTGAAGCAAAGACTTGAGTATTCATCACTTCATAAGACTTGGAACACTCTGCGGTATTCTTTTGTACATCCCATGTAAGCTGGAGGAAATACCTTGAATACTACAAATATTGAAGTTAGCACATTGCCAGGGAAAGACTTAACATTTCTCATGGATTTGCAGAAATATAGTTGGCCTCCCAGTTATGTGTAAAACCCTTTGAGCCAACATACGACTAGAAAGCCCATTGCTTGCTAAGGTGGGTTAACTTCTCTTTGCAGATTTAATTGAAGGAACTTGCAGATACAGCCAAACATCCTGTCAATATGTATATATCCATTTTGTATGTATTTTTGCTTATGAGCTGCTATTTAAGTAATCCTGTGCATGGGGTTCATGTATCCTTTTCAATCAGATTGCATTCAGGAAAGATGCTTGGTCCATATAGAGCTTTAATTGTCCAAATCATTTTTAACTGAGCCCACCCGCCAAAAACTCAACAAGCAGTGAGTGCAGCTAATAGATAAAAGTGACCACATCTCTACATTTTGTCCCAGCTGTCTTTCTCAAACTGTATTCAAGTTAACCTGCTATACTGTGTGTTCAGTAACCAATGTTTGCTTGAAATTTCAAGTGCTATTAAGACCACAATCCTAACCATGTCTACTCAAAAGCAAGCCCCACTGTGTTCAATGGGTCTTACTCCTAGGAAAGTGTCTTTAGGAATACAGCCTATATTTGCTAGATCCCAGCATTCCTGAAACACCCATCAAGCACTGTGCCCAAGTCTATAAGGGCTGCAGTTCACCTCAAAGAATTATTGGATTCCAAAGCTCATCTAACATTTCCTAATAAACTAAAATGAATCATGGGCAATTCTTCCTCTCCAGGCCATGAAAATACCTTTTCCATCTTTTCCAAAAACAGCTGCTTTACCTTCAAGCAGTAATCTTACACATACTTACTCACAGAATTCCAGGGACTTAATTCTGAGTAGACATACTTATGATTGTGCTGTCAGTCGCCTACTTATGACCGTTAGCACTATTTATGAGTGGTGGCCATGATAGAGTATTTTAGTTCTGTCTGCTTTCAAATGATCAACAAATATCATTGCCATAGATGATTGCTCTGCCACTATTTTTTCTGACAACTTTGGTTTGAATTATTAATTGTGAATAACATGTTTACGGTTTGGTGTTGATTCTGAAAATCAAGACTTACTACACAGGAAGCGTCTATCATTTGTCTGCCTTATGATATCTGGATTACAGCTTGATCAGTGAACTATACCGTTCACTAGCCAAGTATGGACAGCTCCATAAAAAAAATCTAAGGTAGGTACAGAATATCTATTCTTTTCTGTACAAAACAAATTTGACTGGACTTGGGAAAGCATTTCATAACCTATTGATCTGTTTCAAGTTCAAGACTGTTCCAGTAATTGTATATGTATACTATTGCAATTACTATAGGGAGGGGCCATAGCTCAGTGATGGAACATATGCTTTTGATTGTAGACAAACTAAGGTTCAATATTTGCCATCTTTTTGGGGGGATCTCAAATTATCTAATCAAGCAAATTATCTAATCATAAGGCAAGCAAATGTCAGAAGCTTCCTGTGTAGCAAGTCTTGATTTTCAGAATCAAGCTGACAAAGACCATCTAAAGATTTGAAAATCTAGAGCAGGAATATCAAACAAAAAGCCCATTGATTGAAGCCCTTTATAATTTGTCTCTCCCAGCTTGATAATTGGACTTTCAACTATCTTAAAAAAAGGACAAGCACATTTTCTTTTCTGTCATTTACAGTTTCTAAGTGAGAATAAAGTGCTTATTTCTGGACATCATCTACTTAATGATATCACTTACTACTGAATGATGGCACTTCCGACTCTCATCTATGAATGCTAACTTCATGTGTGAAACAAACTTCTGTATGAAACAAATATGAATTATCTGGTCTAGAGAGCTACTACCAGTTGTGCTAGAAGGACCAGTGGAAGCTAAATGAACAGTGGAAGCCAACTTCATATGTTTGTAAAGTGATGCCCAATTCACTGATACAAAATAGAGAGCCTTTTGTTTAACATGTTAATTTGGGAATCAAGCCCTTTATCCTGGCTAAAACAGGCAATAAGGTTACCTCCTGGTTCTCCCACTCCCAGCAATGTATGTAAATCCTAGTAACGTGGGTCTTATTCTGCAACTGGTGCAATGAAAACATAAACATTAATAATGTCCCAGTGCATAGCATGAGGACATTTTAACCATAGCATGACTAGATCAAACATATAAGTACACATTTTGCCCATCATGAGATAATATCATTCCATTACATAACACAGTGGGAAAGGCTAAACTGACTGCTTAAACTCAGCCTTGTCTCATCCCTATTTTTGATTGCCAGAATTGTTTTAATTCTTGTGCTAATATGATTTGCTGCTCCACAGATCAAATTTTGTTTTTCACTATTTTTTATGATTCTGGCTTCTGCTCCTAAATAATTGTTGTGAAATTATACAAATCAGGTTTGGTAACAGACTACATCCAGATGAGAAATTAACAGCCCAGTATTATTATCCATGAATAGGGGTGAGCTTGTTGAAATGATCTTACCTCTCTATAGGATTTATTGTGCCTTATGACAGTGCAATCCTAACCAGCACTGGATCTAAGTACAGTATTGGGACTGTGGCAACACTGCCATGAAGGGAAAAATATTTATTCTTTTCCCTGCAATAGGGCTAAAGCAGGCCCAATAAGACTACTCAGGCCTTTTCTGGAGATGACTTACATCTAAGTAGACAGGAGTCAAAGTTTGAATCTGGCATTACTGCTGATCTGAGCCCCTTCTCCAGCTCCCCACACTCCCACTGCTCCAGAACGCTCTTCCCTCCTCATCTGCACCTTCTCCCCACCCTTCCTCCACCTCCTTCAGACCCTGCCCTGGCCTAGAAAGGTCAGCATACTCCTCTGCAAACCCTTTGTCCTCCTTCCCCCTAACTTCCCCAATCCATCAGTTTAGTTGTGTTTTTGGTTCTTAATCAGTCATTTTGTTCCTCATGTAGCAACTTAGACAGTGGTGGGCCCAGCCTGCCCTAACAACCAGTTCTCTGGAAGTGGGGGGCCAGGCGGGGCCAGGGGGCGGAGCCAGGGGGTGGGGGAGGGCACGCCACCTTAACCCTTAGTTTACAAAAAAAATTGTGTCACTTGTGACCGCATCAATCAGTATTAAGCCCGTGAGTTCAGTGTAATTTATTCCTATGCATTACACTTTGTTATGCTCTCAGGGGGAATGTGTGCCACAAATAAGAACATAAAAGCATAGGAAAAGCCTCCACTGGATCACACCAAAGACCCATCTAGTCCAGCTTCCTGAATCACACAGCAGCCCACCAGCTGCCTCAGGGAGCACATATGACACTTGCATCCAGGTGCCTAATACAGCAGACACACCATAAGTTCCACAGGTGGTGCTCATACCACTGACTGAGAAACACTGATCTACAGTTTAGGACCAGAATCTGTGGTGTCCATCTGCAGTTTGAGGTTTGCCTCTAAGCCACTACTTAAGGCTACAGTCCCATCCATACTTTCCTGTAAGTAAGCTCCATTAACTGTGATGGGACTTACCAATAACTCTGAATGGTCATACATAAGATTTGGGCTCTTAGAATCCCAGCCTCTTGCTGCAATATAACACTTGCCTCCAGGTGCCTCAGTACCAGCAGACACTACCACAACTTCCACAGGTGATACTCATACCACTGGTTGAGAAACACTGATCTACAGTTTAGGACCAGAGTCTGTGGTGTCCCCTCTGCAGGCTGAGGTTTGCCTCTAAGCCACCACTTAAGGCTAGAATCCTGTCCACACTTTCCTGTAAGTAAGCTCCATTGAATATAATAGGACTCCTGAGTAGTCAATCAAAGGACTGAGCTCTTAGTAACCAGCCTCTGGCTCCAATCCTATTCACTTTCCTGAGAGTAAGCTCCACACACTCTGAGTAGCCAAGAATAGGATTGGGCTCTAATGCTGCACTCCTCTGCACACTTTCCTGGGAGTAAGCTTCATAGATTGAAATGGGATTAACTTTTGAGTAGTCAGGCATAGGATTACAAGCTCTTAGAAACCAGCTTCTTTCCAGGGAGTAAGTGTCACTATTATAATGGAACTTACTTCTAAGTAGACAGATGATTGGGCTTTGAGGCTACACTCCTATCCTCACAGGGGAGTAAAACCTGCTGACTTTAATAGGATTTACTTCAGAGTAGGCAGGGGACCTGGCTCCTGGGGGGCAGGATGGGAACTGGGGCTATTTCTTCAGGTGCCCCCATACTGCCTCCCCACAGTCTCAGGTGGAGAGATTTCTCAGAGGGGCAGGATGAGGTGGGGAGATCTGGAGGGAAAGGACTACAGTGTGGTAGGATTGCAGCCTGAGCCCAATCCTAACCATGTCTACTCAGAAGTAAGTACCATTCTAGTCAATGGGGCTTACTCCCAAAACTGTGTGGTCAGGATTTTAGCCTTACAGTCCAATCCTATGCAGGCTTACTTAGAAGTCTCATTCTAGTCAGTGGGGCTTACTCTCAGGAAAGTAGACAGGGCTGGACGGAGAGATCCAAGCAAGCCTCTGCCAATCTCCTCAGAAGTAAGTCCCATTATAGTCAATGGGCTTACTCTCAGGAAAGTCTGGATGGGAAAGTAGCCTCAAATCCTATGCTACTCAGAAGGAAATTCCATGATAGTCAATGGGAATTGCTCCCAGGAAAGTGTGCTAGGATTGTGGCCACAGGATGCAGTCCTCTACTATACAGTGTGGCTTACTCCTGAGTAGTACTGGGTAGTACTGAGTAGTTCTCCATGCCTAGTACTGGGCTGCAAAGGCACCTAGGGAGGCAGGCAGGCAGGCATGTCCCCCACCAAAAGCCCTGGAGGAGCTCATTCTCATAACACTCAGATGCTTTTACTCACCTAAGGCTCCCAGACCTTTCAATGATGACTTCTCTATTCCCACCCAAGGACCCCTTTGTAAAGCTGTCCATCAAAGCCTGATTCAAAAAGAAAAACACCATCCCAGAGAGGCTGCCTCATTTGCATATGAGAAACCCATCACGCTTTGCAAACTGCACAAGGAAATAACTTCTGAAAACTTGTTAAAAATAAGGTTTTTGATCAAAATAAGACATCTTGCAAAGACAGCCTTCCTGAATAGCATCTTTCAAAGGTTTGGGGCATGAAGAATTTCCTCACTCTGACTTGAAAGTATGGAGCTTATAGTGATCCAAAGCCCTCCCATCTCAGCAGTCAGTGTCTGAGTGTGCTGTGGAATGGTTGCAATGCCTTGTCTGAATGATGGTCATGGGAACAGACTGTATTTTAAAATTAAAAAATACCCTTAGGGAGGGGAAGGAGGGGGAGAGGGAGCCCCCCTCAGAAGGGGAGGAAAGTTCAGAAGGGGAGGAAGGAGGAGGGAGGGGAGCTTCAGCTCTGGGAAGATAGACCCAGCGGCCCTTTAAGATAAATTCAAACACACTTGCATGCAATTCAAAGATGACGGCCCCCAATTAACAACCGGTCAGCCCCAAATTAACAACGAGTTCTACAGAACCAGTGAGAACCGGCTTCAGCCCACCTGTGGACTTAGAGGAAAAAAACAGGAACCAGTTCATGCTTCTTAAAGAATGTAAAAATCTTTGAATTTAAATGGCAAAATACATGAACACTGCTGTCAGTTATCTCTGCTGCAGTTTAAATAGTCAAATAGAAGACATGCGAGAAAGGATCTTTGTCTAGTTGCTCCTGATAAGTATTATTGAATTATTTATTGTTCTATTTTGATTGGTTTTGACCTATTCTGGGCACAATTCTGTGGGAAAGCAGCAACACAAGTGGATCAGTTTACTGATTAATCTGGCCCCTGCCCATATTTATTAAATGCACATGAGCATCAGTGCACACATCTTGTGCTATTAAAACTTCCTAAATGCCTTTTGAGGTACCCAAGTTTAAAAGTGAAGTATAAATTGGAGGCCCAATCCTATTCAAGTTTCCAGTACTGATGCAGTTGTGCCAACAGGGTATTCATTCATTGCATATGAAGGATACCCAAGGAGGGCATATGCTGCATCCTGTGATGAGGAGGCAGTCACACTCCTCAATGAAGGGCACTGGTTCTCAAGCATTATAGCTCAGGGTCCCTTTTGTGAATGACAATCTGACCAGGACCCCCTGGAAATGATGTCATGGCCAGAAGAGAAAGTGTCTTCACTGTGGTGTCAGAGGTCCTCCATGTCAACTCAGAAGTAAATCCCATTGCATTCATTGAGACTTACTCCCAGGAAAGCAGCCTCAACACCCCATTCCAAGATGGCGTCACCCAGTGCCAATTCTAAGATGGTGGTACCCAGTTTTTTTTGTTAACCCTTGCAAAGAAGGGGGACTTAGGGGGTCCCAACCTCACCTTTATGAACCACTGACGTAGGGTATATATAGAGAGGTGGGCTCCAGCAGGTTTGCACCTACTCTATGGAACCGGTTGTTAACTAGAGCTAGGACATATAAAGTTTAAAAATAGCCATTTAAAAGTGGCTGCCAGATGGGCATAGAACTGGTTGTTAATTTCGTTGAATCCCATCACTGGATATATAGTGCCTTAGCTGGGCTGCAGTGAGGCTGCATCAGTGCTGGAAACTTGGAGAGGATTGTTCCTTCAGACTGCAGGTAGTCATTACTAGTGCTTGGAAGTTTAGACCTCCTGACCTCTGCATGAAATAGCATCTTCATAGCAACCACCACAATTTAGTTTTGTGTTTGCTCATAGATTTTGCGCACCTGTCTTTGGGGTGTTGAGTATAATGTTTATTATGTACTTCTACCAGCACTCTTTTCTTATGTTTGACTCTCAAGTTTGCTTTTATTTTAAATGCTATTCCAAGGTTTTCTTAAGCTCGCGCTGTAACTAATGAGACTGAAGGAAGCGTCTGATTACCTCTCTCAGTCCAGTAAAAATGTGTTTTGTTTCCTTTCTGCGGAATAATGGGCTGGCACTGAGCACTAGTTTGAGGCCATTTATATGCAGATATAATCGGCTGTCCTGTTTCTTTCAATAGGTGCCATAAATTAGCATTCAATTCCTGCTACAATTTTGTCAGCTTTTTCATTCATTTCATATGTATTTGATCTGACTTCCATCACAGCTGTTCTTCAGGATGTATCATCCTTTAAGTGCAAATAATCCTCACAACTTTTGGTCCATTACTGGTTCCCTTAAACTTTCTTTTTTCTCCTATCCCCTTTCATTCAATCCCTTTATTGTATGGTTGCTAGCTTCTTTTATTTGTTTTTCATTATGAATTCAGTACATCTTGAATATTTGGTTCATTTTTATTTCACCCACACAAAGTGTTTGTCTGATCCTTTGCTGGTCACTCAGCACAGAGGGTTGTAGGTGAAAAGTCTAAGTAGGTGTGAATGTGCTCAGATATTTGTTTATTTCTTATTCCTGCTGAGAGTTTTCTGTCAAAGACACTCTCAGATTGGCACATTTACCACATATAAAAGTATAATGTAGCAAATAAAGCATTAAAAGCACCAAAAATAAGAAAAGGAAACTGTAACAAGCTACAAACCTTCCTAAAGAAGGTGGCTTTAAACAGCTTCTCAAAAATGTGCTGCTAATATTGCCAGTGCAGGGATAAGGTGGGCAGGGAGGGGAACTTATGAGAAGACCAGGGACAGGGGTGAGAAGGTAAGGGTGTATCTCAGTGCCACCATTGTGCGGCAGACTGTAGCCTGATCACACCCTTTCTGAAATCTACCTGTCCCTTTTCTCTTCTCGGACTTGCACCAGCAAAGTGGGTGGTATGAGTAGGATGAGATTCCCCAAGCAATTGAACAGCATATGGGGTAACAGGACTGCAATTAGCAATTTAAAAAATTGCCTCCTGTAGACTCCTCCATCATAACACACAGCAATTTCCATTGGTGAAGTGGCATCCTATAACATTGTGGGTGATAGGATTTCACAGTAAGTAGTTTATGCAGAAGAGCCAATATAAAATAAAGAGACAAAAGGAAATAAGTATTCAACACTTTCTATTTTGATCCTGGAAAAATGCCCCTTTAATCTGTACTGTTGCTGTATCAGAAGGGAAACTTCAGTTGGCTCCCGTTGACTGGGGTACCACTCAACTTACCACATTTGGGCAGCGCTTGACTCCAGGTTAGACAATTGCAGCGTCATGCAGTTAGACTTACTAGGTTTTTAATGGGCTGATGTGGTTAATAGTCATCTGTTTTTGCTCTTACACTCTCACCATCTTCTTGAGAAAACGAAATGTATCTTTATTAGTCAGAGGTTGTTTATAGCTCACAGACAGCTACTAATTATTGAGTGTCAGAGCAATTATTAAGGAATTTAAATATATTTCCCACTTTCTCCAGCATCTAATTGGTCATTTATCTAACGCAAGTTTTTACAGTAAATGTGATTCTTTCTACGAAACATTTATTCATGGCCGGGTTACATATAAGTAGTTTTAGCTTTTTCTGCAGTGGAGAGATGCATCATCTAAGACATTAGGTCATACTCCCATAAATGCCCAGCCCAATATTGCATGACCCTATTGGTTCCCCACCATTATTCAATACAATTCTACAGGGAAATGCTGAACTTTTGTAAAAGAGAAGCAAATAAAGAAATAGAAGATTTTTTAAATGTCTGGGCTAGTTATACATGAATTGGGGTATTTTTAATAATTGCAGTGCAGGTCACATAATCACTAGAAATTCAGTGTTTAAACAGATCTATGTGTTTGATCTAAGGGGTTTAAAGAGGAAGGGTGACTCAGATGATAGAACCCATGCCACACCCCAACCCACACACTGCACAAAAGTGCTGTTCAGAAGAACTCATTTCTAAGTACAGTACATTTCCTATGATGAGATTGACTCACAAACCAGTAGACAAGAGGTCCATATGTAAAGCCTACAAGCAGGGATAAGCCAGGTTTGGTACTGGCCAGAAGTCCACATTAATCAAAAGGCCCATCTGTCTAGGACAGATTCTGGACACCTCCTGTACTGGTGGCAGCGGGGCAAATCAATGGCAGTCAGAAGTGCTGCACAAAGATCCTCGTTTTGCTAATGGGAAGTATGGAGAAGCTACTTCGTCAATAACTTCATTCAGAAATAAGCAGGGCAATAAGTAGTACATAGAACTGCTGAGGCCCATCAGTGGAAAAGCTACAGGCAAAATGCCAATCTTTATCATTTGTGGTCTGGGGTACAGAACCCACTTCTCTTTCATTCTGTATTATGGTTGATGTTTACATCCTGTACTCTACTGTGGAATACAATTCTCAAAAAAAATAGTTAAAAACTGAACGTGAATATAAAGGCAGAATTTATGCTTTTGAAATAAAACAGTAAAAAAATTGGCAGTTAAATCTAATCAACACTGCAAAACAGTGATTAAAAGCAGAAATAAGAAGAAAAATATATGAACACATCTGTAGATTAAAAGACTGCTGCAAAAGAAGTGTATTAGCTGTCCAACAGAACAATAGCAAGGATAGGGCTTCGATGAGAGTTTCAGAGTCTAGGCAGAACTGTAAAAAAAGTCTGCTCCTAAACATCAGATGTATTGAGACACATAAGAGGGTCTCTTCTGCTGACCTTAACTGGTAGATAGGCTTTTATAGTGGAAGGCAGGGTGATCAGAAACAATGGAGAACAGGGTGCCTATGCTTTTAACCATCCTATAGAATAGAGAATGTTTGCAGGTGCAGCTTTTTAAACCCTTACATGTGAACTGTTCCTGGCAAAATCCTCTTTTCTAGACAAAGGTGTAGGTAAAGGTATTCTGGCCGCAAGCTATTTAAAACTTTAAGGTGACAGTATGGCAACAAAACAAAGTCTACGAATTATCACAACAGAGATGCTAGTTCAGACTTAGAAAGCAGTTAGTGTTTGAGTCTCTCCAGAGTGGTGAGCAGCAACTTCAGGGTCCAGTCCTAGTGAACTTTCTAGCATCAATACAAATTCAGACTAGTCTCAAGATAAAAGAAATATTTGTTCCCTTGTCTTGAGGGACCTCAAAGACTGCAGCCCACTTTGCAGTATGTTGCATATTCCCTATTGGCACAGCTGCATCAGCTTTGGAAAGTTGGATAGGAGAGGGCCATCAGGCAGTTCCTCATGTCCTTCTCAACTCTGCAGACCAAACATATATAAAACCTAAAATTATGTAGGTTGCAGCTTAGGTAAGTCAGAGATCTGTTTAAAAAGGTAAAGGTGTTCCCCCTCCCAGGTTGCCCTGCTAGTTGTGACCAACTCTACGGTATGCTGCTCTTCCCTGTTTCTAATGCAAAGAGCAACTGTTGTCCAAAAATGCCTCCATAGTCATGTGGCCAGCATGACTTAAGCACTTGGAATGCTGTTACCTTCCCACTGAAGTGGTAACCATTTATTTACTTGTATTTACATGCTTTCGAACTGCTAGGTTGGCAGGAACTGGGCAACTGACAGGAGCTGACTCTGTCTTGCACTGCTCAGGCCTCGAACCACTGTCCTGCCAATCTTCAGATTGACAGGCACCTTTAACCACTATAGCATCTTCAGTTAAACACATAAATGATTATAAATGAAGATAATGAAATAAAAACACCAGACATCCTTATTTTGTAAAACACATACACACAAAAATCTCCAGAATATGCAAAAAAGCACATTTTATTTGGTTTTATAGATAATGTAATGGCGTGTGCATGGGTAACAAATATGGTTGCCTCTGCTGACACTATACCACGTGTGTTACCTATGTAGCACACTTCTAAAACTATATCTATAACTGAAAAGTCACTGACTCACTGATTCACTCACAGACTCACTGACCGACTCACCCACACCCAGCCAAAACCGCCAGGCCTAGAAACGTGGAATTTGGGGAGGGTGTTCCTTCTGTGATGGAGGGACCCAATAAGAACTGGTTTTTGGAAATTCCCACCCAAAGGGGGTGAAAAGGGGTGCAAAGATTCCAATGAAGAATCCCTGATTGTGGGACGCTCTGCCCCAACCCCTGGATCTAGAACCATGAAATTTGGAGAGCGTATACTTTATGTTTCATTAACACCCACCAAGAACCAATTTCTAGAAATTTAATCCCTAAGAGTCTGAAAAGGAGTGCAATGCATTTTTTGCCTAATCTTAACATTGAAGACTGACTGATTAACATCCAGCTGATGCACTGGGAAAGAGGGTGCAGAGAGGGTGATGGTGTGGGGTGGTGGTGATGGGGATATGGTGTGCATGGAAGTGTGTGCATGGGGTGGTGCACATGCGGGTGCACATGGGGTGGTGCACATGGAGTAGGGTACTCATGGGGAAATGGAACGCATGGGGGTGAATGTGCATTGGGGATGGTACCCATGGGGGGATGATAAACATGGAAGGTATTGCGCATGGGGGGGGTTGATGCGCATGGGGGTTGATGTGCATGGAAGGAGGGTATTGTGCGTGGAGGGTATTGTGCATGGGGGTTAATGCGCAGTGGGGGATGTTGTACATAGGATGAATGCACATGGGAAATGATGCACATGGGGTAGTGCATATGGGGGTGAGTGCACATGGAGAGTAGTGCACATGGGGGTTCGTATTGGGGTTGGAGTACATGGACATGTATGGGGTGCACATGGCGGGTGCACATGGGGTGTCTTGCACATGGGGGTTGATGCGCAGTGGGTGGATGGCATGGGGGATTTAACTCCCACAATGTGGGTACGTTTTCACTAGTAAATTATAATTTTGTACTTGAGATGCAAATTTTGAATAAATACAGAAAAAAACATAATTTCTAAACTTTGGAAAAGACTAAAATCCTCCAAAGGAAACCTGTCTCCCACATCTAGCTATATGTTAAGAATCGTAGGGAACTATCTTATAATGAGACAGACTATTGGTCTATCTAGATTAGTATGATCAGTACTGACTGGCAGAGGGTATCTAGGAATCTTTCTTTACCTTACCCAGAAATGCTGTAAATTAAGCTAGAGGCCATCTGCACACAAAGCATGTATGCCCCCCATGAACTCTTGCTGTAGTCTTCCCTCAGTCATTAGCACTGGTGAAATTTCTGAGTGCAAATTCCCAAAAGTACAGGACAATTACTTTAAGGTATCAGTAGGCTGTTGTTGTGGTTTGTGTATCACTGGGAGGGCTTTGATTCCGTATCTGTTGAGGGAAAAGAAAGAGAGACAATAAAGTATGAGGCACGAATGACTAACTTTTTCAACTTTAGAGTTCCAGAAACTTTGACAATCGGTGCAGCTTCTCCTCTGTTACATGACAATCAGTGCATCTTGTCATCTCAGAGGAGAAGAAGCACTTGCTGAAATTTCTGCCACTACACAATTTCTAAAGATCCAAGATTTTATATTTTAAAGATCCTAAAGAAAAAATTGGCTAACCCAGTACAAGTATTGTCGTGGGCATGTCACTCTTTACATTGGTTTTTGCAACCAAACCAACTACATGTTGGAAGGTCTGAGTCTGGCCTGATGTGGGAGTGAAAGGAACATCAGTATATTAATTTATGGGTGACTATTCACATACTTGAAGCTCAAGGCAGGAATGTTATCTTCAGAGGGGCGGAACTCGGCTGGGAATTATTGCTGTGGGCATTCATACCTGTGGATTGCTTGGTTTGAATTGCCAACTTTGTGCAAGTGGGAAGATCTAGTCCAGCAACAAGAAACCCTATCATATGGCCTGGCATTGATTGGCTAATAGTCTTGATGGACTATAAAAAGTTTGTAGAGGGACACACCTGGTTGTTGGTCTCCTTCGTTGGTTTTTGCCTTCCCTGGTGGGGGGAAGATAAAGCTGAACCAGCGAGGCTAGGCTGAAAGCTGAGGAATTCATCTGCCCTGGAAATTTGCCTTGAGAACTGGAGTTATAAGAATCTAAGAACTATAAGAACTATGGTTGTGAGTGTTGAACAACTGTTAGCAGTTAAGCTTCAAGGTAAAGTCCAGGAGACCGTTCTTTTTATTTTTTCTTTCGAACTTGCAATTTGCTGTTTAAGCCTTAACTGTTATGTTTTTTAATCTTTTATTGGAATTTTATCATATGGTTAAATGCTGACTCAGGGTACCCAGTGAACAGACACAGGGAGGGGGATACGCTACCTAGTTGGGGTTGGGCACATGCTGCTGTGAGTCAGGGGTTGTGCAAGTACCCAGGTTTTTATTAAGAGCTTCCCTTTCTGTAATAACAAATCCTTGGTGATTTGGTTAGCGTTGTGATTGCAAGGGTCAATGCTGGACCAGCACAGAGTCAGATCTGAGCAACCCCAGGTAAGAGGGTTGCTAGACCGTAATAATTATATTTTGGTAAACTGCCCAACCCAGTATAATGCAATTGTTATCATAACTAGATGGTTACTGAGAAAGAACATGTTAGGACTGCTGGCACTCCAACTGTATAGAGGAGGGAATTTCAGCAGGTGCAGTTCCTCCTCAGTGAGAAGACAAGCAGATGTCTCACAGAGAAGAAGCTGCACCTGCTGAAATTCCCTCCTGTCTGCAAACATGAAAGGACCAGGAGACTTGAATGGAAAAAGTTGGCCACCCCAGGATAAGAAGTAGCTATAGTTGTTATCAGGACTGAAGACTCACTCCTAATCAAGTTAGGCCAGCATTTGTCTTCTTATTTTCTGTGGTTATGTGTGGAGGCCAATACATGTTTAAACTGTGGCCGAATCCTCCCAGGAATGGTACAGAACTGCCTTTTGACACATTCCTTGTGCTGGCTTGTGCTGGCCTAACCAAGGGTGTGAGTGCTCACTGAGGAAAACCATGCCCCAGCAATGCTTCCCGTGTACCTACATTGATGTTTGAGCACACCTAGTCTACTTTTGGGAAATCCCCTTGAGGGAAGCGATGCTCAAACCTACAATATTCACACTGAAAAGCACTGGAATCTGCTGGCGACCAGGACCTCCTTCTCTTGACTCCAAGGAGAGCCACATTTCTTCTGCACACTGGCGCACTGCAAATCTTCATGTATCCTTATTTCCTCACCCTGGCTTTGGTCTTGCGACTCTGGGAGTGGAAGGCAATGCCTGCTATCCAGGAGTCCTTCCAGACAGCCTCCCTTGCCTTACACCTCTGACATGAAGAGGGAGCTGTGGCTCTTCTCAGATGTGCCTGGCTCGCCTTTCCCATCACTTGCATGCTTTCCCCCCTTCTTTCTCTCTCCTTCTCCGGCACTCACTTACTCTTCCACATTTTGCCACTGTGCCAGCTACATTTAAATGTATCTGTTCAAGTGGAGCTAATCCATGCAAATCTGAGCCCCCCCTTCCCCAGTGCTCGACTCACAAAGAGGACTCCGCTTCAGGAGGTCACTCTTTCAGAGCTGCTCCTCCCATTGTATTTTCTTCTCCCCCTTGTAGCTAGAACTGCTGCTTGCACAACACACTGACTGAAAGGACTCAATTCACTGCAACCGCCAGCTGCCTGCTTTCACTTACAACTTTCTTTAAAGAGGGGGACCTACCTTCCAGCTCTCTTGCACAGAACAGAAAGGTAGGAAGTCTGCTTCTTCTCCAGTCCTGGCATATCTCTCCTCCTTATCAGTCCTGATGATGCTTGCTGTTATCAGTCTTGCCTCTTCGGAGTGTGATGCCAAGTGTCTGAATGCTTTTGTTACTTTATATGCACACTTGCAACTGTTTAAGTGACTGTTACTCTAAAAGGTATTCAGCCAGCTATTATCCAGATGCACAATGGCAAAAAAAGATCTGATCAGAGCTCTCTAGACTGCAACTGCAGTTCCTAGTTACAATCACATTTTTCCCTTAAAAAAAAGAAAAACACTCCCCCCCCCTTTAAGTGAATGTCAGGGTTCCACAAAGTGAAAACTACAGAAATGTCAGGGGGTTCTGACCTTGGACCTTATTAACGTGATCTTCCCAGTGTAGAGCTAACTGCTGATTTTTTTTTAAAAGAGAAAAATATATATTATAAGGTCACTTTTGTTTTTCTTTGCAATGTGGTAAACAACTAAGCTGCAGGCCTCATTACAAACAATCCTGTCAAATAAATGGAGTTTTTTTGAGATAAGCATATACTGTATTGAACAGAGATGCAAAAAGTGTTTCCAGTAACGAAACCTTGACTCGCTGCAGTTAGATTTGATTTTTAGAAAAAAAAATCCTGGGATTTCCAAAGATCAAACAAACCTTCTGACCACTGCATAGCCAATTATTAGTATTAGTAAAGTTGAAAAGGAAATTCAAAGACGATTGACTGCATAATGCTCTCAGTCAAGCATGTAGAGTCAGAAATTTGACACAAGCACTTTTCTTGTGACAGATGTAGATCTGAGAGTATGTCCAATATTGCGCTGATGATTTCCTTGTATTTGGGGGCAGAGT
The DNA here is from genome assembly GCA_030015325.1 of Cryptoblepharus egeriae. Lineage (NCBI taxonomy): Eukaryota > Metazoa > Chordata > Lepidosauria > Squamata > Scincidae > Cryptoblepharus > Cryptoblepharus egeriae. Next base: position 120,190,304 of record JAREYC010000003.1, on the reverse strand, counting down.
GAAGAGAAAAGTCTTAAATGCATCTCAGTGAGTGAAACTTGATGTCTTTGAGGTCCAACAACATTTTCAAGCACTGCAGCACAAAACCAAAACTAGTTCATAAATTGGTTCTGAAATGAATGCGTAGCATGAATTCATTACAATAATTCCTTTCCTATATAATACACCATTATGGCTGCAATCCTAAACACACTTTCCTGGCAGTAAGACACACTGCTTACCTCTGAGTAGACATGGTTAGGATTGTGTTCTATGATACAATTATTCTTGTTTACATCCAGCATTAGAAAACTGACTTGGGCAGATTTTTAAAAAAAAATCAAACACAGAGCACAAGCCTATTCTTGTTTACTCAGAAGTAAGTCCCACTGCCTTTGGTGAGGCTTACTTTCAGGAAAGTGTGCGGATGATGACAGCCTTAGAAAAGAAGAGCATAAAGCATAATTGATTCTCCACAATCAATAAGTGTCCAGACTTTTAGACTTATAGACGTTTACAGAAGTGAAATTTACAGTCCTGCTGTATTTTCATTTAGTACAGAAGTTATGACATAGGGCACAATGCAGATTAACTATGGGGAGTCCTTGCTCCGGTGTAAGAACAATTTGCTCTGGATTGCAATATGAATTTCCCATAGGTTTTCACTAGGTGGTGCAGTAACTACGTCTACACTTAATGTCTCTTACGTGGTCCCATAGTTATTCTGGATTGTACGGTTAGACATTTACAAAAGGTATTTAGTATACAGGATGACAATAATATCACTTGTTTCTGGCAATCTGTAAACTTTAACCTGCAAAAAAGGTGGTTTAAACCTTTTTCAGTGAGGTATCTCTGAGCATGGCATGACCCCAGTGGGTGTTGCTTCTGGAACTAGGAAGTCATCCACATAATTCTTGTTTCTATAGATGCTTAGGTAAGGAAGAGAAACAAGCTTAAGATGGCAATCCTATGCACACTTGCCAGCAATTTTAGTGTGGTATTCGTGGTATACAGATTACCATCTCAGTATTAGTTTCTAAGAACTGAGAAAAAAGTAAGAAATAAGCTTTACAGTAATGTGCAATTTAAAAAAAAACTCAGAATATGATGTAATAAGATCAAATCTTCTGTTCACTAATTACAACAGTTAACCATTTAAGCTCGAAGAGTTTTCTTGTTAAAATAAACATATTTTCCTAAGAAGCAGCAAAACCATCCATGAATTATATCTGGTTTCTATATCTGGTAATGCCCTACAATTCAAAGGTATTTAACTGTGTAAAATACAGTAGTCTAAATCTTTAAATTTCAGTCCTAAATAAATTTACTTTGAATTAAAATCCACTAAAATCAGTGAAACCTTACTTGCTTGATTACACAATGTAAACAATGAGGCAGTAAGCTTTTCCTATATTGTATTTGTGCACAGAGGTGATTTAGTTTAGGACTGCAGAGGAGGTTTTTATGCAATAGTAGAAAACAATTATAAACACACTTCATAAAGTTATATTTCAAAATCATAAAAGCAAATCTTTGTCAGGAGTATTAAAATGCACTAGGAAACATATTAGGATTTCTATAGCTTGTATAGGATTGCGGCCCAAAAGACATTGAGGATTAAGGCTGGTATTGAAGTGGTATTGGCAATAAAGTGGGGTAAGATTAAATGAGACATAAGTGGAGATATGAAAAAATGAAACATCTTATACTGAAAAACCTGGAAAAAATATAATCATGCTTTTATTTCCTTCTGCCATTTTTCTGAATTCTGTCAAATGTCCAAAGTTTTACAGGTGTTAATAAGTTTGCAATCCTATGCATACTTACCTGAGAATTAATCCAAATAAACTCTATGGGGCATAGTTCTGAGTAGACATGCATAGGACTGCAGTGTTTTGGAAATGTTCATAATAATTTCAAAACAGTTGGTTTACACATTAACTTTTGAAATATATGCCTGCCTCGGGCTCACTGATAATTATTTATGAAAGTATTAAGACTATCATCAATTGACATTTTCCAGAGAACTATGCAAGTGGTGGAACCCTTAAGATTCCAATTCTAGGTCAGTTGTTTGTGTACCCAGCATCTAAAACAACTATATATGAACTTGAAATCCATATTGAAGCACATATTGTTCTAGCTATATGCAGGACTTTTTCTGGGGTTACTTGCCAGTATTCAACATTTTTCACCTGCAACTTTTTTCACCATCCCCAGCAGATAATTAATCAAATTAGTCATATGGGGATGACTATCTATTCATAAAAACACTGTCTATATGTATGCTGAAGTTTTTAAAAAAAAATCTGTAAATGCTGTCAGTCCCTGAATTCAGTTGACATTCTCACAACAGCTTTTTATCTCCTAGTTTTATGGAAGAAAGTTAAAAAAGACAAGTGATTCTCTTTAACTTTTCTGTGTCTGTTAATACATTTTTAAGTTCTTAAAATTTCTTTCAAGCAACAAGGCTTAGTTTTTTATGCCTTAAGAACACCCTCTATTTTTAACATATTTAGACACATGAAAGAGGAAAATATACGGCTTTATAGTAGATTATTTTAATAACTAGAGTCTTATACAGATTAGAAGAAAAAGGAACTTAATTGGCCACAAATTTATCAAGTAGAAGCTGCCACTTGAGATGGCCTATAGCAGGAGAGATGAAAATATGTTCCCTTAGGTTCCTTGTCAATTTACATACTTGATTATATCCTGCTCTCATTTTCCAACTCCTTTCATTACCTTATGCTCCAATATATATGGCTGTAATATCAGGTTGCAAACTTGAGGCCTTTCATCCAAATGAGTGCTGAAAATGATTGCTATTGCAGGAAATGCTCCCTTATACCTCAAGGGGTTAAGAAGCGAATCAGATCTGTAATTGACTGACTTCCCTACTGACAACCTTTGAAGCTCTTCTCAAGGTTTTTCTTTTTTTTTTAAACTCCTGTTTCATGAAGGGAAAAAAAAAGATTGACACTCCTTTATGTTTGGAATACTTCAGCAGGTTAAAGTGCTAGGTAATGATGGAAATTAACCTGGGGCTTTATCTATCTATTTCTCCTTGCAGTTTTATTGAAGTGATGGTAACAGTTAAAATTTTTATGCAAACAACTGTTCTCATCAGACTCTTGCATGCTTCTGCCATGTCACCTCATGCTTTGTGGTTTCCAGAAGTGTTCAAAAATGACATTTCCCCACCACCATCAGCTTTCTTTCTCTGAAAAAAATGTTGTTTTTGTTTTAGACAACCAATGACAATTTTGCCAAGTCAAAATGCACCAGCAGAGGACCAGATAAAGGAAAATATACAGAGTGCAAATGCATCTCTGAATAGTTAGTCTGTGGAACGTTGAACACAGTTATCTGACAGTGTGTCAGCAAGTGTTATCTTGAAAAGAGAAATGAACAGAGCAGGGCCATGAAAAAAAGCAATTGTTGCTTCGCCTCTGTCTGTGTATTTGTGTTCACTTGGACTCTCCGCAATTGTCTTCTTGTTGGAGAGATTAAGTGTTTGGAAGGGAATTTAATTCAAAAGCTGGGCTCTTTAACACTTCGGGAATAAAAGATCTCATATAAGCATAGAAGGACACAAATCCCACCAGTCCACATTTGTAATAAACACAAGAAATAGACTGGCAAATATGTCAGCAAGATAGCAAATTCACTCAGATTTTGTATTTCTATGCAAACACACATATGCAATTGGACAGTTCTTCTGTAATCTCATATCTTAAAATGAAAAGGAGATATATATTTGGAAGATACTGTGTTCAGATTTTAAAAAATGGCTGCACAATCCTCTGCATGTTTATGCAGAAATAAGTCTGGTTCTTTTCAAGGGGACATACCCACAGGTTAGTATGTGTAGGACTTCATCCCTACCTGCCATGGGTTATAGTAAGCCTGCAATGCTATGCCCTCTTAATTAGGAGTACGTCCATTTAAGAAAGTCTTTTATGTCTTTAGAATATTTATGTATCACTTTTCAAACAAAAACATTGTCAAAGTGTTAAAAACAAATGAGGAAATAATCTTGTGCACCAAAAAGACCCTCAGATTAAAAAAACAAAACACAAGGGAAACACCCAGAATAGCTACAAGAACAGATGTCAGGCTGGGGTGAAAAGGGACAGTTGCTCACCCTGTGCTAGATATAAGAGGGCACCACTCTGAAAAAGTGCCTCTGTGTGTAATTACCAGGTAGTTTAGTAGGGCTTACCACTGAGGAAATTGTTTAGGATCCTACTGTAATATAGTTATTCCAGAAGTTCTCCTTAGGACCAGTATATTTGCTGGGGCAAGGGAATTGAGCAGTAGTTGTGAAAAAAGAAAAAAGGGCACAGTTTCATAATGAAAACCTAAAGTACCTTTTCCTCTTCTCACAATTGCAGAGGATTGTGGAGCCCTATGGAGCACTCCCCAGATCCCCTGGACCTCTGAGGACTCCAGCACTGGAGTTGGAAAAAAAATATCCTTATGTCCCCAACAGCCTCTTGATCCTGGGGATCATGCTGCTGTCCTCTCCCTCTTCTCTGTCCCTAAGTTTAAGCAATAGGGATAAGGTCTTACCTGGCTGGTGGGTCAAAACTCATCATACCACTGCTGTAGTAGTACACCTGGCCCTTTGTTTTATAAATTAACTGACCGGTAGCATCTATTCAGTCTTTGGAAAAGAGTTTCCCAGGCTGGCAACTTGACCATTTGTTTTTTTTTTCCTTTATCTGGAAATATGATGGCATGAACCTTAGTCCATATAAGAATACAGTGGCGCCTCACATAAAGAATGCCTCACGTAAAGTATGTTTCACGTAACAAACAAAAACTTCTCTAGGATTCTGCTTTACGTAACAAACTGTGCTTCATGTAACAAACAAATTCATTGGCAGTTGGGGCAGACATGCTGGCCAGCAGCCCTTTTAAACAGCGTCAGCTCTGCCTAGTGCACCTGCCCATAGTGAAAGCAACACTTCTGTGCTGTTCCTCCTGTGGCCGGGTGTCCGCTGGGCAGAGGGAGAGAAGAGCAGTGGAGAAGAGGGAAGCAGCTCAGGGCTAGCCAGAAGGGAGCAGGGGAGAGAGAGGCTCAGGATGGAGAGAAGGAGAAAGTGGGGAGACACTTTGAAGGTGTCTTGGATTGCAGCCTTCTAACCATGTCTACCCAGAAGTAAGCCCCATTGTGTTCAATGGGTCTTACTCCCAGGAAAGTGTCTTTAGGACTGCAGCCTAAGTAGACTTCATAAGATCATGCACATTGAATGCATGTTTTGAATTCAATCCCAGTGTTTTGTCATCGTTTTTACATCCAGTTAATATTTTTATATGAAAATTTTTTGGGTTGTGGAACCAATCGTCTGATTTTCCATTAATTCCTATGGGAAAATCCGCTTCACATAAAGAATGTTTCATGTAACAAACATGCCTCCAGAACGAATTAAATTTGTTACGTGAGGCATCACTGTAGAGTATATCACCTAAAAAAATCCCTCCACAAACACTGCTTTCCTGATACTTAAGGATGTAGGAATATCCAAGCTATCCAAAAATTGGACCTGGCACATCAGAATTAAAGATTCTGGACCAATTATTTGATTTTATCACCGTAGAATTAAGGAATGATATACAAAGGTATACAAAGATGAATCATTTTCCAAAGAATGTGCTGTTGGAAGCAATGAAGCAATGAATAATTTTAAAGAACTACTGTACATAGTTGCGTTATACGGACTATATATCCATTTAAACTCTATTGCTCTTCCAGAGATTTGGTGGTAAGGAGAAGATTGCACTGGTCACAAAGGCAAAGGCTTCATTCCCCTTACTCTATTATGGTTGCAACACTTTCAAATAAATCTCAGAGACTTAGGGCACAATCCAGAGTAACTACAGGGAGTCCCTGCTCCGGTGTAAGAACAATTTACTCTGGATTGCAATATGAATTTCCCATAGGATTTCACTAGCTGGTGCAGTAACTATGAGTGCACATAATGTCTCTTATGTGCTCCTGTAGTTACTCTGGATTGTAGGGCAACATAAACACATGCTGGAGAGAATGAAATTTCTAAAACTGTATCATGCAACTGCTGGTTCAACTCTTCAGTGACACCAGGATGATAATAATATAACTAGAGGGGAATGGAAAAAGCAGGCTGCACTCATGGAGAAACTGAACGTTCAGGTATTTGTGAGGGAAATGTTCAGGCAGTCTCTGATCTGAAACTTACCTGCACGACGTTAATTGAAGGCGAATGCTTTGAGAGTTATCCAGAAAGAGTGAAAAGATGATTATTATCAAGTGGGCCATTCAGCTTTTTCTGGAAAAGTGCATGCTTCTGAATCACTTGGACTGTGAATCTGACTTCTTGGTCTAATTAATAAATAGTTAATTTTTTTCTTAAGTTTCAGTATTACATATAAAAAAGAACATATCACCATTCATGATGTGGGACAGGAGACATCCTGAGGTAAACTGAAATACTGAAAAGGAAATATCCGTGGGAGCCTTTTTCTCTTGCAAAAATTAACTAAAAATTATAATCTTTCTACCCAATTTGATTTCTATTGACAATTTATCAAGTGTATTACTTCAAATTAATTTCTAGTTTTGCTGATCTAAGGACTCACATTTTTTCTCTCCTCTCTGACTTACAAGATTAGTGCTAGAGGTCGATTGAAATAAGCTTTTATATTTTCAAAGGTACAGTATCCATTGCTTCTCCATCCAGCATGTCTTGCAGCAGCCTTTTGGCACTAGGCATAGTCTAACCTAATTAAAAGCACAGTTCTATGCATATTCATTTGGACGTAACCTGCTTTCAGTGGAACATAAGCCCTAGGAACTGGACATAGTACTGAAGCTTAGAGACCAATCCTAGGCATATCTGTTCAGAAATAAACCTCATTATAGACAATGAGGCTTATTCCTGGGTATGTGTGGATAGGATTACAGCCCCAATTGTGCAATCCTGTGTACACTTTCATGAGAGTAAGTTCCATTGGGAATACAGTGCAACTTGTGTCTAATTACAGATAGGCTTTGAATCTAAGACTAAATAGCATCTTCGCTAAGATTTCCAGCCTATTCTTGCATATCTAGGAATAACATTATTTTTGTAGGTTGGAGTTTATTATGTAGGCTACGTATTGTAGGCTGGACTTTGCTACTGTGCCTTCAAATTCTCCCCCTCTCCTGTTTCCTTTCATTATGTTTATCATATTGACAGCCCATGATGTTTTGCCACTAAATATTGACCATTGCTTCCTCTCTCCCCCCCCACCCCATTTTCTATTAAAATCAATTTTTAATCCTCTCAATTATTTTCTCTTCCATTTTTTTAAACTTGGAAGACAGGCAGAGAGGCAGTGCCATTTTGCCTTTCTTCCAGTTCAAACCATCCAGGGCAGGGATACTCGTAGGATACTAGCACATGCTACCTCTGACAATGAGTCCATGGTCTGCTTCTTTGTAGGGATGGCACTACTAACTGCTGACCTGAACAAGAGTTTTTTATGAACTAGAAAATTTGCTCTCTATTTCAAGATGTTTCAGTTGGTCATAATCCACATTTTACACTACTGTTACTTTTTGGATTATTATGTACTCACATGCTCAGCAAAAAAACACATGCTCAGCACAGGGCTGTGGGTGGTGCAAGTGGCTAAGACACTGTGCTAGTTAACCAGCAGGCCAGGGTTCAAGACCCGGATCAGCCCCACAAGACAGGGTGAGCTCCTGTCCTTAGCCCAGCCCTGCGACGCAGCTGGATCCAATCATATTGGCTCTGCCTTTCCATTGGACTAATTCAGTGGCGTGGAGAGGGGGGATTTGCTGCTTAGGTAACAGCCTATCCTCCATAACAATCCAACCCAGGCTTTCATGCTTCACATGCAGCGTATGCAGAGCATGGTACCATAGTCTTCCAAGACTGATGGAGGCCTGCTCAGCACTCATTTGCAAAAGCCACTTATTTTATTTCAAGAGCCAGACATCATAAGGTTCTTTAGAAAAAGCATGTGTTAAACTTTCTCGTTGGATAGCAATATGAAAAGGAACTCTTAAAATCAAGGCCTATTCACAGCACTACATTATCCAAGACAGATATAGGTTTTAGTCCAGCTGTGCTAAGACAACAGGAGACTGTCTAGGATATCTTGTCTGATGTTGAATTTGGCAGAGATTGGCTTTTGGAACTCAACTGCAAATGATTGAAAAGCTACATCTTGGATTAGTAGGCTATGCCAGCAGGCATCTGAGTATCAGCCCAATTTTGATCTGCCCAGGCCTAATGCTGAAATGGTGTAATAGTGCCAAAATGGCGCTATGGATGTTGGGCAGCAGCAGGCTGCTCCCACCACCTCCTTGGGAAACATTTGTTCCCTTCCCCTAAATATGGGAAGCAATCCCGCATCTAGGCTATTTGACACTGAGCTGGCTTTTTAGCTAGTGCAGAGTAAAATAGTACTACAGTGGCACCTCATGTAAAGTATGTTTCATATAACAAACATGCCTCCAGAATGAATTAAATTTGTTATGTGAGGCATCACTGTATGTTGCACTGAAAGACCTGATGTTGGACTGTGGATCTGGTGGATCTCATCTCTGCCAGTCCCACCCTGATCCTTCCCTTGCTCCACAATGCTTCTCCACATGCACCCACTTACCTCTCCATCTCTTGGCACTTGCCTGGTGGCTCTTGCTCATCCTCCATCCAGCATTGGCTGAGTGGGGTCTTATACTGAGCCATCACTCATACTGGAAGGGTAGTGAGTGTTGCAGCCATACAGCATGTTTGTGATACTGCATGCTGGCAAGCATAGGCGGGATTCTCCCACTTTCCTCTGAGATAATGACAGGGCTCTGAAACCAGCATTTCAGCATCTTTAGGACTGTAACAAGTTCAGTTGTACAATACTAAAGTGTGATGTTTCTGAAATATGTCCCAAAAACGTTTCCCGGCGTTATATCATACTCCACATTTCTGCAAGTTGGGAACCTGACAGAGATATGAGTCCCAAGGTCCCATTTTTTTCTCCATCCCTAAAAGCAGATTCCACATATTTGAAAAATAGTCAAATAGTCTCACCTCACCCCCCAGGAGTGGGGCAGAAGTTCCTTACAGCACTTTTGTGACACCCCCAAATCAGCACAGGAGTTGTATCAGGGATTATGCTAGCCTAACTGGGTTGCTGCCTTAGTACCCTTCTTTGCATGTCTGCTTAAAGCACCACTGTATTAAATGGGGTTGTTCTGTAGAAAATGTGTGTAGGATTGCAGTATTAATTCCATAGCCTCTAGATTTATTATTATAGAAAAATACAAGTGATATGACAGTTACTATTTTATTGCTACATTGGAGAATGTCTGGTACCACCCTACAGAATGACAAATTTTTGGTAGCAAAAGCCATAATGGACTACACTCCCATTCTCTCAGTTGCATGAAGTAATGAAACATGAGCTAAAAAACTTACATTCATCAATGACTATGATTGCAATCCTAAACACACTTTCCTGAGACTAAAAGCACAATCCTATTCATGTTTACCCAAAAGTAAGCCCCGTTGTGTTCAATGAGTCATACTCCCAGGAAAGTGTCTTTAAGATTGTAGCTTCAATCCTATAGAACACATTGAAACTTACTTCTGAGTAGACATGCATAGGATTGCACTGTGTGACTCATTACAAACTCAGTACAACCTGGTAGCAAAGTACGAACTAGCACTGTGATGATTTCATGATAGTGAGTTATCTTGAATGTTAATTTGCTGCCTTGAAAGTAGTTTGAAAGGTGGTGTAAAAAAGATTTGAATAATACAGTATACATTATGGTTAAATTATCTTCAATATAAGTGGTGATGCTGAAAGTTTGAAAAAACATTTTGTAAAAGAATGTATTTTTTAAAAAATCTTTGCAATACATAGGTTTTTCAGGTTTTGCTAAATATTGCTTTCAGCACTTTGTATTCAGTGCTACAAATGATGGACTTGGAATATAATGGGTCTACATATTTTGGGAATATTTATCTCTGTGAACATATATGCACACTTTTGTGCACCTTATTCATTTAATATAATTTATTTTCTAAATATGTGCATGTTTTCTTTGGATATTATACTAAATGAGTTGGATACGCAAACGATTTATCTTGACTCCCACGTACTTGTGGTATATGGTGTATGTTTTCCAATATATTTTTAATGTTCTCTACCTTTACCCTGCCTAGCACAAACCAAAAAAAATCCACTTTAAATACCTAACCCTGTTTAATTTCCTATGAAAGATTACAGTAAGCGTGCTTTTAACGTAATGATGTCAGTGCTGGATGATAAGTATGTATTAGGCAGTGAAAACTGCTGATTATCTGTCAGGATAAATCTGTTTATTTCAGAAATAGCAGTCTGACAACCCCCTGTTGTTAATCGTGAAAGTACATGCTTATACCAGGTACTGTTGTGTTTTGTTGGATTTTCTAGCAGAGGAATGCATGCCATAGAGTTGTTTGGTGAATTCCTTGTCACTGAGTTCTGCCACGCAATTACCACCACAACTGCTTTTAAAAAAATAAAATAAACTTCAATAGTTATTGGGCAGATTTTTTTTTCTTAAATATGCAGCTATTCAAAGGAAAGAATCATGGGGAGAGCGGAAAATGCAGATTATAGGATTATGTTACAGTTCCGTTTGCACATGCTGCTATGTTTGTCGCTAGTATTGTCAATACGTGCTTCTTATTTTAACCAAGGGAAACTGTGTCCTTAAAGGTGTGGCGGAAGATAGGGTGATTCAGTGCTGTCCTTTCCTTTTTCTCTCACACCCTCTTTCACCAACAGATTTTGAAACATTGGGAAAGAAACTGATGGACACACATGGGATGTTTTAATACAATAGGTTGTGATCCGCCAAGCATTGCATTCAGAAACTCCGTTTAAATGACCAAGATCCATAGCTTGGCAGATTGTTGCTTAAATTGTGGCACTTATTTGAGTGTTACATGTAGATATTTCAAGTGGGTGTTCCTCTTTTATTTAGCAGGGGGAGAGTAACACACCCCAGCAATGTCTGTTTTCGTGGCTTTTGCTGGTGTTTTTTGCATTTTAGATTGTGAGCCCTTTTGGAACAGGGATACATTAGCTATTAATTAGCCATTAATTTTTTTCATTTTCTTGTACACCACCTTGTGAACTTTTTATTTGAAAAGCAGTATATAGATAGATTTCAGGTCTAAATTTGACACATTTTTGTTGTTGTTTCAACAGAAATCCTCTTTTGAAAGACCTCACTGAGGCCTTATTTTCCAAATCACTGCCAGGGTGAATTTGTTTGATTGCGTTGCTGTTTGATTGTTTTGTGAACCCCATAAAATTCTGATGCTCAGTGAAAATTGTTATTTATACAGATACTCCCAAGAAGAAGAAAGTAGCCCCAAACAAACCCAAGGTTTTTAACAGTTGTTCCTTCAAGCCAGTTCTTGCGACAAATTCTTTCTCCTGTCCTCTCAATTGCTTCAAATGTAATAGAGTCTATAATTTCTCCCCAGAAGACTTGGCACATCAATATCTTACTGTAGAATTTACATGTTTAGTTTGCATATTTTTGCATGAGAATGTCTGTTTTCTTTTTGATAAGGTCACTGTCATTCATAATCAAGGAGAAAAGCTAGATTAAAGGTCAGGATTCAATTAAAAAAACAAGTGATTAGCAGTACAGGGTTTGTACATATGACAGTTTGTACATATGACTCATCTTTCAGTGAGACCAAATCATGAGTTAACAAATGAAATGCAGTTTCATGGGTCAGTTGCTTCATCCGGATGAGATTCATATAGAGTACAATCCTAACCGTGTTTACTCAGAAGTAAACCCCATTGTGTTCAATGGGTCTTGCACCCAGGAAATGTCTTTAGGATTAGAGCCATATTGGTCTTTCAAAAAAATGTTTATTTTGCTGTAACGTGAGATACCAGTTTGTATATTTCCAAGTATTTTGATAATGTGTAATGTAAATTTAGATGTCATATGCCAATTTCACATGTATTTACTTAGTTCAGGTCTATTTAAACATATTGCATTAGGTTCATGTCTACTCAAGAGATACACCTACTCTTTGAGGAACTCTTTCCTTGTACCTGTACTTAGAATGACATGATTGTGCAATGTAATTGTATCCATGTTTGCTCAAAAGCTGTGGGTTAATTTTAAATATCTTTTCAGTTGCACTAAAAACTTTTGAACTGAAATGAACATCAGAGAAAGTTTAGAGTGATCACATTTAGAGTAATGCCCTCTGAAGGCATTAGATCAGAAATTTAGTGGGAACATTAAAATACGTTTGATCAATGGAGGGTAGATTTACAACTTAGCTGCTGATTTAAATAAAATATTTTCCACATATGTCGCACATCTTTAGTCAAAGAATTTATACTGTCATTGTCTCAGTTTTCTATTTAAATCTAGAAAGGAACGATCATTGTAATTTATTGTTACTTTGTGGATTAATTAAAAAATCCACAAAGATGCTCAAAGATTGGCATCTTTTGGCATATTGGTAGATACTTGAATCGAGCCCAGGTACATAGATATAGCTCAATGGTCCAAACCTATCCAGTTTCCAGTGTATTTGTGCTTCATCCTATAGTGGAGGGGCAGACTTTCTCAAGGTATAGAAACGTGTTCCTTATGGGCTGCATTGTGGACACACTGGAGCTAAGGTTGCCATAATTCTCTTCCACAAAACTGGGACAGGATCCTCTGTCCCATTTGCTAGAACGTGGAAACAATCTCTAAAAATCCCTGTTTTTCAGGACATATGGCAACCCTAACGGGAGATTGATAGGATTGGGACTGAAGATAGGATTCCCATCAGGAAAATATTCTTTACCGCATGGCACAGCACAACATATATATGTGTTAAAATGAATATGCATCATCTAAATCAGAAGATAGTTCAATTCTGGATTGCAACCCGTATATTGGACAGAGCCTTCTGTATAATATTTGGAACAGTTTTTAAGAAGAACTGTTCTAAATAATTATGTTTCTAATTAATTTTTTTAAAGTGAAGCATTAAGATCTGCTTGCAGTTTCTTTCCTCTGAGTTTTTTGCTACTTTTCATCATTTTACAAAGAAGAAATACATTTTAAAATTTGCTTTATAATCAAAACAGTTTCAAAAAATGTCAAATATTCAGACATATTGTGTAGCTATGAAGTAGTCCTTGAAGGATAAAAAATTGAGTTTCTCCACATCTTTGCTCTTTCTAATATACACAATTTGCCCAGTCTTATTTGCCAAGTCAAGGTTCAATTTGTAGTGTAAATCCAAAGAACAGAACACCTCTACCTGATGGTAGAACTGTAATTTTTTTTTTGGGGGGGGGTGACAAAATAAAAAAGCATAACACTTCTTTCTGCACTTTTCAACCCAAAATCTGTGTGTGTGTCCCCAAAACTGAGAAATCTGCAGAGGAAAAAAATAATAGGGGTACACAGATATTGACTGGCTATATTACCCACTTGTACACTTTTAAAGCAATTATAATTTTTTAAAATAAAATGCATCTTGTAAAGAAAACATATTACACCTCTTTCTTCACTTTTTCTCCTGGGCAAAAACAAAATTTGCAAAAGAAAACTATTTAAGAAAACCTCTACCTATTGATAGATAATCTACTTTGCAGTCATAGCACAATAGTTCATAACAGTATTTCACTTCTTAAGTATGGCAGAAAAGATACATTCTTTGTGATTTCTATTTTTTAATGTTATAATGCCACCAGTTCATTAGTCAGGGATCTTGAGTGTATACAATTTATGCATCAGGTAACATAATATATGAATTCAATTAATCTACTGGGATTTGTGTTTATAGAACTACTTATTTTTCATTTTCGTCGAATTCCTAGATTTTGGACCAAATAACCAACTGAACTGAATGCTGTTAAAATTTGTGTTTAAAAATTAGAGCATCAATTGACTTTTTAAAAAGATGCCAAAGACATTTATTTATATTTTTCAGCAGTTCAAGAAAAAAAAAATCAATCCAAGATGTTAATTTTGAACCTAACCCAAATTAGTACTTTTGAAGCAGAACCATAAAAAGAAGTTTCTTTTTCTGATTGCTTGAAAATGGGGATAAGAACAGATTTTATGTTACTGACTTTATGTCAAATCCTTTCCAAGTATTGCTGACTCTTGGGCTTAAATCATACACACTTCTAACGGCTCTTATAAAAAGAGGCACTTTTGCAAAAATCTCCACTTTCAACTTTTGTGAACGCTTTTAGACCATGTTTACGAAACAGGATTTGAATGCATATGACGGCATCTGTTCAAGGCAATGGATCTTGCAGATAGTGATAAATCTCCTTTGATTTTCACTCCATTTTCAAAGTATTAATACCATTTCTTGATGGACTTTAATGCTCCCTAAAACAACACCTGCAACTTTGTAGTGTACAAAATAAAATGGGGTATGTAAACTTTCTAGGTTTACTGACTCTCCCTGTCTACTGATTCTCTCCCGAAATTCTGTGCAGACTTGTGAGCATCCCAGTCCCATCATCTGTCCAGTCCTGGACCCATTTGGGGCACTGCAGATAGTGATAAATCTCCTTTGATTGGAAAGAGATGATAGGATGTTAACACAATGAACTGAGAAATACAAATATTAATTCTATTACCTATTGTGACCTCCCCACTCTTGGGTACAAATTCATGTGATTTTGTTCTGGCAAACTTGATACCTCAAACACAGCATAGCCATTGGTCTCTTCCACGTTGGTATGAGACGCACTGCCCAAGCTTTTTTCATGCCTAATCCAATTTATGCCCTGTGGATACAGTCCAACAATTTGTTTACTGCTGGACCATCCGAGCTTTTATCTCTAAACTACACATATCAGAGAATATTGGAAGCTCCCAATGAGAAGAAGCTGCCTTTATTTTTTGCATAGTGCCTTCAATAAAGGTGGTCTGATAATTGCCTATTTATTACTTTTCAGTTTGTTCTTAAGATGTTGCTGATATTTCAGATGGTTTTTAAGGATAAAAGCATTTTCCTATCAGTAATAGTAGTATCTGTTGATTTTTTTTTAATCCCACTAAGTTACGCTCCGAAAACTAGAGCACTAACTAATTAATAAATTTGTTCAAGCAGACATTTATTCAGCCATCAAGGATGAGTGAACTGTCTGTTTGATAGATTTTTCTCACTATATAAATGTTCTTATTTTGTAAAATATTAAGAGCATTTTTTCCACCATATGGGAGGAGTCTGACAACTTATGAAATGTCAGACTCCTCCCCCTGTTGTGAATAAAGGACCTTTCCCAAAGATGTACCCACACATCTCAGCCCCATAGTTTTAAAGGACAAAGATGTTGATACACTTTAAAGGATAAAGATGTTGATACTCTTAAAAAGTATTCTCAAAACTATGGCCGATATTGAAGCAGGTTTCCAACTGACTAAAAAAAACTACAAGAAAAAGTTCTGTAAGACTGTCTGATGATGAGATTCTAATAGCAGCTTCATCTGCAGAAATAATTTAGACAGCCTTATGGGAGTTAAAACATTAAGAAACTATTAACATAAGAAAAGCCTCCACTGTATCATGCCAAAGGCCTGTCTAGTCCAGCTTCCCTTATCACACAGTGGCCCACCAGATGCTTCAGAGAGCACACAAGACACCTGCATCCAGGTGACCCCCCCCCTGCCAGCGCATCTGGCATTTTGAATTTGTTTATGTCTACACACACCCCTCATAACACCAGATGTGGAGTGCACCTGGCTGCAGGTGTCTTGTGTGCTCCCAGCCTACTAACTTAGAATCCACTTCCATGCTCCCAGCATATCTGGCACTGGGCTGGCCTAATGCCAGCACAAGAAAAGGACTGAGCCAGTGTAAGTCCACTTAGGCTGGTCCAGGACAGATGGACCTGCACTGGTCTAGCAGTGCCAGTGTAGGCAGTTTCAGTACGGGCATGTTGGGGGCATGTGGAGCATGGTTTAGAATGGTGCAGTTAGGCCATATCCAGAGCCTGTTTCCAAGGCAGACATGCACCCTCCCTGCCTCTCTGACTTAGGTCACCTCAGAAGCAGGGATAAATCTGAGTAGACCCATAGGGGTCCATAATAAGCTAGAGGAAAAATGGAAGCAAAAGAAAAAGTTCTTACTCTTAGGCTGGCCTAAGCACTACTCCTGCCTCTCAATCTCAGTATACGGCACAACTACAACAGCTCACTCCATCAGCCAATCCCCTTGTATCTGCTGTATACTAGGGGTACTGCTGTACTCCAGTATTATACTGCAGCTGTTACTGGTTCTTCTTGTTCAAACACTATTTTAGCAGTACACAGGTCATGATCAAGCATAGGTACTTCTCTTTAAAGAGGATGCTTCTGCTTGCTTCCAAATTTAAGAAAGGAGTAAAAAGGTTTTCTCCACAGTTGTACTGCTAGTTGTGACTGACTGTAGGGTGCGGTGCTCATCCCTGTTTCTAATCTGAAGAGTTGAAGTGTTGTCTAAAGACACTTCCGATAGATAGATAGATAGATAGATAGATAGATAGATAGATAGATAGATAGATAGATAGATAGATAGATAGAAGAAACATGTGATGACTATACTATCCAACTTTCCTATGCAACTTTACAGACCTCATGCAACCTCAAGGTAAGGGAACAAACCTACCTTGAGGAGCCCTCCATGCCTACCCCTTCCAAAGAAGAACGGAGCACAAACACATCAGCATTGGAAAATTGAACTGGGTTGGGCCCTAAGATGTAGAAGCATCTTAACTTTGCTTCAGGAAGTATTCCCATAACACTTCATCATGGGAATGTTATGCAGGGCAAATGATAGTCCTTTTCAGTTAAAAAAGAAAAAGAAACTCCCAAATTTAAGGAAATTGCAATGCAACAGAAAAATAATAACTTTAATCAATTTCAAACAACATCATAAGGATTTGGGCAATGTGGGCAATTTGTCAGAGCATGGAACTCCACAGGAGAGAGTTTCATATGTTCTCATTATTTGCCATTGTTTTCTAGCTTGCCTGAGAGTACAAATAAAGGATCCATAAAATATATACAAATGGAAGCAAGTTGCATTTCATTTCAGGTCTAATATGAAAAAGCAGGTCATCTGAGTCTAAAAAGATAAACATAGACTTGTTCGGCATGCATTTGTGAAGCAGTCTTTCATACATGATGCTCCATGTGATTAGGAAAGGCTGTGTAGGCAGCTCAGTTAAGCTTCTCTAAAAATGAATGTGCAGCTGAATTGAGGAGGAGGAGGAGGAAAACACAGGCTTATCTGTCTTTTATTAGATCTTTGAAAGTCTTTCTGCTAGAAAGTGCTCCAAGTGAGATCAAATGTGATAATAAAAGGTTCCCAATCTTATCAGAATTTTTTCCTAGAATACTATCCTGGAAACAAGAGGTGAAAATGAAAAGTAGTCTGTGCCAACTACACAGTGTCTTTTCATTCATCTATCCAAAGCAGTCCCTGGTTGCTTGTAAAATGCTCCATATAATTACAGTAACTACAGTTTTTAAAGCCACTTACACACTGGCTGTCTTTGTGGGTGTTTTTTATATTTTTAGAAAATTGGTGAATAGCAGGGGTCTTTTTCACTGATACTGAGTACCAACACCTCTGGGTGAGTACCAGCACCTCTGTGACCCCCAATCAGATATGCCTATGAATACAAATAACATCTTCTTGGTGAGTATCCCTGCCTTTATTTCTAGAAAAAAGCACTGGTGAGTAGCAGTTTGGTGAACCCAAAACTCCCTCTTGCCTTATAATCAAGGCACATGATTCTTAGCCATATGAATCCTTGTTAAGACCACACCCAGTATCATTTTGTGCCTCAGGGTTTCCTCGTGGTATTCATGCAGGATAAACTGCAGGCAGAAACAATGTATCATAGCTATTTTCATATGGTATTACTAATATTAGTGTGATACATTACTTAAGCATATTTTAAAACATTAGAAATACCTGGAAGTTTGTTCAACAGACCAATTCTTCCTATTGATGTCAGAGACTCCACTACAGTGATCTTCTTTAGCCACTATGATATAAGCAGGAAGATGCTTAAAATGGTGTGACATTCCTTGCTAATACCGCTCTTTTCAAACAAGTCAAACAAATAGGCAAAACACCATTCTTCATAGGTTTCATTGCTATCTTCCGATAAGTCAAGGAGTAGGATTACAGAAAAGGCAGCAACTCGGCACAACTGGAGCTTAGGAGAAATTCTCATTAAGTCTCTGTTTTTATTGAAATCAGATTATTTCCCAGATCTGGCTATAAAGTACATAAAAGTGTTAAAATGCCCGGTGGGAAGAACTCAAAAGTCTTACCCAAGTAACACAAACCCTGTGCCAAAAAGACTGGGTGTTGTAACTTTGATGAATTACGAAAAGTAAACATAATCCGCATTTATTTATAGAATCCACTGCTTTTGCTAATGGCTGACAGTGAAAGTTGTGCTTAGCAAGCCCTTGGCCTTTGAAAACTGACACAGCATTTCCCACATATTTTCAAGCCTATCGTCATACCCTTAAAATAGGTAAAAATTGCAATTTTAAAACTATTATTTAAGTCATAGCTGACATAGTTTATGTCGCACTCAGTATTTCTGCATGTGTGTGCTTAATGTAATGGTTGACTACAACATTTCTAGTCCAGAAATTATACTTGAAATATATTTTTCTGTTTCTCTCCAGTCCCTGTTTCTTCACTGATTCTGTGTTTATCTGTCCTGTTTAAAAATGTGACTGTGTCCTGTGATGCTTTGGTGTTCTTGACATGCTTCCATGTGGTTCCTATTTCATGAGGACCATTGAGAATCTTGTTAGAATATGGATATTCTGAGATTTTGTGACTGAGACAAAGAGGCCTAGAAGAGCATAACAGAAGAACTTACTAGTAAGTAGTGATGAGCTTAGGGCCCAGATGAAGAAGCGTAGTTGTCAATGAGCTGATAGGTTTTCTATAGTTTGGGGAGGTTTTCTATAGTTTGGGGATGATTCTTGCAAACCCTAAAACCCATTGTTCACTGCAAAATACGTTTAACCTCTTACTATTATACAGATCTTGTCTGAAGGGGAAATAGTTATGAACTTGCATTTTGATAAGGAACTATGAAGCTTTCAATTCATAAATGCTTGAAAAAGCTGCATTTTCTTTTTTCCATATGCTTGAAATACTTGCATGGACAAGACCGGGACTAGCAGCTAAATCTTATGCTTGTTTACTCAGAAACATGTCCCATTGTATTCAGTGGGGGCACTAACAGAAAGAGGGCATGCACATTTTTTCTGGGGGTATCCTCCACTGAACTACTGGGCCATACATCTGTGAGTAGATGTTGATGGGATTCAGCTGTAAGACTGTTAATGATGGTACAGTGCAGGAGTTGGAATTAATATGATTTGGGATTAGTCATCAATAAGAGATAAGATAGCAACAGATAATTATCAACAGGAATAACTGAATGTCTCTGACCTAGATTTGGTTCAAGCTATCTTTTATAGCAGCCCTAAAAAGAAAAGTACCCAAAGATGATAGAAAAGGAGAACTAAGCAGAAGAAAATAAAAGCCTACAAAACTTTGTACGCTCGAGTGCCCATGTATTACTGGGTTAATAACTGAATTCTTATGTAGTACTATATAGATTTAATTACAGAACTGAATAGAAATTTTCCGTAATTAAAAAAAAATCATAGAAGTATTATTTAAGAGAAAGTCTTCAGTCTGAGATAAACACACTTTCTGGTCCTGAGTTAACATCTGGTAAAGGACTGTCTACAATATCCTCTAAGACAAGTAAGAGAGAATTCTGTCTGGGAATCCCTGGGTGGGGGGAAGCTGTTTGGCCTGGATCATGTTACGGATCCAGAAGAGAACTTTGTTTTCTTATTGTGTCTGTTACTAGGGTTACATATAGTACATTTGGAAGATAAATTTGGAAGATATTCTTACAAGACTGCTAGGAAAATGAGATTTAAAATTATTACTCCATCTGTTGATTGCTTATATAATTGATAAGTGAGCTATTTGTTTATATTTGCATTCATTTGCATTATTATTGTTGCAACCCAATCCTGTACATGTTATGTTATCATATTTTCATTGTATACCTATTCAACAACAGCCACATGCTGATGGATGTACCATAGATGAATGGTGCAGCATTGGAAAAATCCTGTGGCAATGTAACTTGGACGCCAGTGCAACTATTTTGGTAGAGAGAACAAAACAGAAGGAGATTGGGTGTGGTGTGATGTAGGGGCCTGTAGAGGGGCCTGTAGACACCATATACCTCGTAGTTACCATGCTTAGACAATGAATGCCAGAAAAGTGGTATGTTAAAAATGAAAGAACTGTCTTACACCAAAGTAATCCCATGAGGAACAATGGTGAAGGGAAAACCAACAGAACATTACATCTTTTGCTTCTCCTACCATATAAACTTTCTGATGATGGAGCATAGGATACAGACTATATTTTGCAGCCAACCCAAATACTAAAGAGGAGGCCGCAGCTCGGAAGGTTAGAAATGTGGCAGGGCATGGAGCTTTACAGTGGTGGGCTTCAAGGGGTTCTCATAGGTTCTGTAGAACCCTTTGCTAGGTTTTGAGAACTGTTTACTAATGGGACATAGAACCTGTTGTTAATTTATTTGAATCCCACCACTGGCTTTATATATCTTTGGTCTTTCAAAAGGAAACTTCTGGCTAGGAACTTCAGGGTGGAAACAATTATGAAAGCACAAATGAAGCACTTTTATGAATGCAATCTCTTTTATTTCCCAACATGTACAGCAAGTTATTTTAATTCTTATCTCTTCAGAATTTTTATTTCATGTATTCACTCAGGAGGACTTGGCTAGGGCAATTCATCTGTCTAATGTCAAAGTGGTCTCAAGCTATGTGTTCATGCTCTAACTAATTTTATCTGGCACTCACCTTATTTCTGGCTCTCAACCTGTGTTCACCTCGGCAGAGCACAGAACAATTTGTTAAATAAATAAACAAACAAACAAATAAAATAAAAGATACACCTTGGAAAAGTGTGTATGTATGGGATGAGAGGACTTGAGCCCTGGATACTGGAACTCCTAGCTGCTTTTGTCCTTTTACTGCAAGTTTTGTATGAAGTGGGACTGTGGACAGGTGAAACTGTGTATATACAACAAATGCCTGTCCCTTTGGGCTGGACTCTCTAAAGCAGTGATTTTCAATCAGTGTGCTGCAGATAGTCCTTAGGTGTGCCGCAGGAATATGAGGTGGGAAATTTATTAACAGGAAAACTTGGAGATTTGAACAGCTTGGTGTGCCTTGTCAATGGTAAAAACAATTGATGATGTGCCATGTGATGATAACGGTTGTGAATCACTGCTCTCAAGGCAATGGAAGCCTGGCTCCCCAGTCTCCAGAGTCCCATGGGAATCATAAACATCTTCCTATGGCCTTGGTGAGCCTCTGAATTGCTTTTTTGGCCAAATTCTACTTCTGGTTTTCAGTTGGTGATAAGAAGTGATTTTTTTTTTCAACCAAACACAGCCATTCTGAAGCTCAGAGCCCACAGGCATCCACAGAAACCCTACCCCATATATCAAAATCTCTGATGTCCCTGGACACAACTTATAGGAGCTTCTATTTACCCTTCTTATGCTTTCTAGAAGCCTAGCTTACTAGAGAAGTGTTTTTAAATCTTTTTTCATCTCATGATGACACTGACAAGGCCTTAAAATTGTCATGGCTGGTAGGGAGTTTACATCTCTCATGATCCTACTAATAAATGATATTTATTTAATAAATAAGTAAATTTGCCAAACCCTCATGGCATACCCCCATGGTACAACCCATGGCACACCGCTGAAAATCACTGTCCTATGGTCTAATAGCTGTCATAGTTCCTCTCATCATTTCCCAGAGCTTTGGTTGGAAGAGGAAAAGGGGCAGGAAAAGGTCTTCCAAGTGCCAAAATGGATTCATTTTTTGGTATGTCTGTACTCTGAAGGCAAATCCATAAAATGCGGTCTCTGCCAGTCTCTGTTTTGGGGCTGGAATCCAACCCTAATTCTAGCCGCAGTTATGAAACTATACATGTCAGAAATCAATGGTTTTGCCCAGTGTGATTGACTGACCTTGCCTAGAATACAGGGCAAGTCATATTATTATACAGGACAAGGGCTGTTGGAATTATACCAAAACTGAAATTCTTGAGCTGTGCTAAAAAGCTTCAAGAAATGCCAGTGTATGTCACGCTATGCAGCCAGCTTAAATAAAAGGGAACTGTAACACTTGTAGGTGTGAATAATAATGCTGTGCAAATCAGCCTTTATCCAACAATGTAACAGAGTGGTGTTCGAAGAGCTCTCCTTGGCTGCATCCCATCCGCAAGTGCTGTTAATTTTTCAGTTTCGTGACAGCCACAATAATCTTGTGGGCTGGAGAGCAAGGATTTAAATGATATATCATGCAAAGAATTAACTATTATTTAAAAGGGATACCATTAGCGCCAAGCTCACTTACACACTATACATTATAGTCTTACCCTCACAGCTACATTAGCTTAAAACTGAAATGTAATTTTCTTGGTCAATGAAAATTGAGTAATTTTCCATTTCTCAGAATGCCATGATCTAGGCGCTTAGAAAACTTAAATTGACCTCCTAATGCCCCTTCAATGCCTTTTTGAAAATTTGAGGCATGAACTTGTAGAAAGGATGACAGCTGTGAAACGGATTTTCTTTCATTTGTCATCGCCGATGTTTCTATTTCCACTTATTTCAAGAGGGGACACTGGGAAGTTTAGGTGGTCCAGTTTTTTTGCTTCTTTGGGAGGTTTTTAAACAGCACTGGGTGGCCATAACAAGCAGTAGGGGGCAGTGCAGAGCCATAAAATATAGTGCCAGGACAGGAGGATCTAGCCATAAAATTAAATACGTACCGTAATTTGCAGAATGGTTCCCCCTCAAAGCAGTAACACTTTTTCCTGCCCAGTTCCCTCTGAATCATTAGGTGTTGACTCTTCAGGGTCTAGGATTCTCCTCACCGTTTTTCCTTTTCCCTGTTCTGAGCACAATTGCTATGAAAATTTTCCATCTTGGCTTCTTTCCTCTTTAAGTACAAATCTTTAAAGTCCATTATTTGCTGTTTGAGTAGGCCGTAGAAAATTGAGCTATGTTACCAAGCCCAATAGCAAGTAAAGGACTGTGTATCTTCATAAACAAACAATTTTCTTTCTGCTTTCAATGGCAGTAGCACATGATGGGAAGTTATATTCCGTATCACGAGGAGAAATATGAGGAGGCTTGTGATAAATGAAAAAGTCTGTTTTGGATGGTGAGGAGAATTGTAGCCAAAAACGATCAAAGGCTGAAATGTTCTCATTGACATCAATGTGATTTCTCTGAGGCTCTTAGCACACCCAATTAAAAGGGAAATTACAGATTAAAAAGCCATATTAGTATGATGTAGTTTAAAAAAAAACAAGGTGTTCCTTAGAACCTTGGCAGCTAACAAAGGAGTTGTGGAACAAGTTTTCATGTAGAAATTATCAGTATGTAGGATGCATCATTTAAGAATCTAGGCTGCAATCCTAATCCCCTGGCACAAGTCCTGCGATGGCCTCTTAGGACACAATCCAGAGAAACTCTCTATCTACAGTATTTATATACTGCTTTTCAACTGAAAAGTTCACAAAGCGGTTTACAAGAAAATGAAAAAATTAATAGCTAATTAATAGCTAATGGGTCCCTGTCCCAAAAGGGCTCACAATCTAAAATGCAAAATAACACCAGCAGAAGCCACTAGAACAGACATTGCTGGGGTGTGTAGGGCCAGTTACTCTCCCCCTGCTAAATAAATGAGGAACACCCAATTGAAAGAGTGCCTCTTGTCCAGTTAGCCGGGGTAACTACGGGGAGTCCTTGCTTCAGTGTAAGAACAATTTACTCTAGATTGTAATATGAATTTCCCATAGGTTTTCACTAGGTAGTGTCATAACGACGGGTGCACATAATGTCTCTTACGTGCTCCCGTAGTTACTCTGGATGTAGGGTAAGGTGTCACAAAAGTGCCATAAGACACTTCTGTGCCACACATAGGGGGTTAGGCCAGTGCACAGACATGTGTCACTTCCTCACACCACAGCAGGAATAAGGAGATGGGTGAGTTGTGCTGGCCTAAATAGGTTAGGATTGCATCTTGACTTTGTTTTATTAGACATAGAAGAACAATTAGAATTCTGCTGGGAAAGAAATTTTGTTGTGTCTTGTTCTGTGATAGAGTATAGTCAGATGTGAAGGGACACACAGTGAAAGTGGGCTGGCCATTAGCCCTTACATGTCCCCAAAGCGTGCCAAATAACTGGCCATTTCCCAGCTAATAAAAATAGAGGATTTTGCTGCTTAGAATTAGTTTTGCATTCCAGTCTTAGTTAATTCCCCATTTTTAATTCCCAATGAGAAATTCAGTGTATGTATCAGAGCCAATGTCCGTAATCTATTTTCCCACATAGGTGCTATTCTCTGTTACTGCCGTTCTACATTACTGCCAAATCCAGCCAACAGCCTGTTAATTCAACATATAATCAGTTTATTTCAACACATGTGTTAATTCAACATATAAACAGGTAGCAACTTAAAATTAAAATTTCACAATGAAAGTTATGAATAGGGGTGGCGAGCTTACTCTGACTTACATATAATTAACACCACCAGATATAATTAACACCTAGATTTCTCAAGTGTTCTCAGAGGTAATCATCAACCTTTTCAAAAATTGTTTAAAGAGGCCAAAACAGGCAGGGTTGAAGGGAGATTATCCCAAGCCTTCTTTCTCTGTTCCTTACTAAGAAAAGTTACCATTGTGAGGTAGGAGGACAAGTAGATGGGAAGGCTTGTAAGTGACCCAAGAAGTCTTATAAGCCTAAACATCAAGATCTGAAATGCTCCCAAACTATACAAGAGTATCTATTGCTGCTGGAATACAAGTATGCAAAAGGGATTCATTTTTGGACACACACACACACACACACACACACACACACACACACCAAGATACATAAAATGGTGGCTAAGGAAATTCATGCTTCTGACCCCTCCAAAAGTGATCAGAGCTAGACTCCTGTCACCTTTCAAAGCTTTTTTAAGCCCATAGAGGCCTTGTGCGTCTATCTGCTTGCAACCTCTCTGGAGTTCAAAATGGGCTCAAAGGATGAAAAATGTGCCTGCTGGTATAAGTCTGAGAAGACACATTTCATAGTGGGAAGCTTAAGGAAGTGTAAGGTGATTTAAATCCCCTTTCCAAAGCTTCCTAATCTTCACCACCACCTAATCTCCATCCCCTTTGGATAGAGAGGGTTCTCTGACTTCTCAGTCTCATGCCTGTATTTGCAGACCTACATGCTAAGGCTGATGATGGAGTACAATGGTACCTCTCATAACAAGCGTTTCACAGAACAAGTATAAATTTCCAAGAAATCTTGATTCACATAACAAGTTCCGCTTCACTTAACAAGCAAGCGTGCTCTGGGCACGTGTGCTATGCAGCCCTGATGCTCCACATGGAGGCTCTTTAGAAGGGTTGCTGGCCAGCGCTGTTGCCTCTAACTACCTCTAACTTGGGGGCAGTTGCCTGGGGGTGCCAGGCAGCTGCCCCTAACTGCCCCCAAGTGCCCCCACTGACCACCTTGAACCTCCAGCAGCAGCTCAAGTAAGCCTCCCAGGAAAGTTTCTTTGATTGCAGCCTCCTAACCATGTCTACCCAGAAGTAAGCCCCATTGTGTTAAAGGGGCTTACGCCCAGGAAAGTGTCTTTAGGATTGCAGCCTAAGTAGACTTCATAGGATCATGCACATTGAATGCATGTTTTGAATTCAATTACAGTGTTTAGTCATCATTTTTACATCCCCGTTAATATTTTTATATGAATATTTTTGGGGTTGTGGAACCAATTGTCTGAGTTTCCATTATTTCCTATGGGAAAATCCACTTCACTTAAAGAGTGTTTTACTTAAAGAGCATGCCTCCAAAACGAATTAAGCTCTTTATGTGAGGCACCGCTGTATTAGGGGCTTCCTGGTTCAACACTCACAACCGTAGTCAGTGTATTACTAGCAGTTTTCAAAGCAGACAGTTTTCCCTCTAGGAAATGAAGCCAGCATTGCGACTCCACAGTGGTGGGGAATTTCTGATTTGTTAGCAGTAGCATAGATTCAATACATGAGGGGTGAAATACTAACATAGAACTGAACAACTCATTGGTCTTCCCATTTCTGTTGTGATGTAAAGAGGCAAGCGCACTGGCCTAACCCTCCCTCAGGAGTGGTGCAAAAGTGTCTTATGGCATTGTTGTGACACCGCAGGTTAGCGCAGAATTATGCCAGGGCTTAGCCTGGCTTAAGGGGAGGTTAGGCCAGCATAAGCCCTGCAGACTAACTGCAGCTTTAATGTCTGGATTACAGGTGGCCAGTGCTCATTTTTCCATCAGATTTGCATGCAGGTCATTTGCAAAATCATTCTGTTCTCCAAAAAAGCTAATGACTCGAAGTATGGTGTTTTTGTTTTCTGCTTTTGTTTTTTTTGGGGGGGGGGGCTGGGCTTTATCAAAGCTAAACATAATAGATAGAAGGTATATAGATAGATTTTAAAAATACAAATCCTGTTAATTTTCTTATTTTCCATATGCGTGTTTTCTTTCTGTGTTTTATTTTCAGTGCAATCCTAATCCCTGGTTAGGCTGGCACAAGTCCCAGGATGGATTCAGGGTGTCGTAATGCACTTCTGCGCCACCCATTGAGGGTAGGTTAGGTCTGTGCACAAACATGAGCCAGCCTTCCCATGCAACCATGGGAAAGGGGATGTATGTGAGTTATGCTGGCTTAAATTGTCTAGTGTTGTGCCCTGTGTATTCTTTCTCACACATGCATAAAGCTATCATTTATGACACCCCTTGCTAAGGGACAGCAACCGGTGACATTTTCTGAAAAGACATCAGGATTTATCTGTAAAACAACACAGCATAGAGTTCTACCTTATGGCAGTACCATACTTCCCTCTGTGAATAGCCTTCAGGCAGGGAGAATGTAATGAATAGGAAGGGGTTTCTTTCTTTACAGATTTTGTTTTCTACAGCAATATGCCATAATTTTTTTCCCCAAAACCAGTATATAGCCTTGCGTGAGAAGCTGGGAAAAACAAATGTCAAATGTTTATGTGTTAATGCACAGAGTCAATTATATCAAAATAAGTCAGTCTTTCTCCCCCTGAAATGCTATCTTCTTGTGCAGTTGTCTTCTGTTCAGTTTCCTCCTTTATCTGAAGCATTGCTTGTTAAAAATTATTTTCTAACAAAGCCAGAATTAAGATCTTGATTCATTAGACACAATCTGCAAGGAAGCTCTTTGAATACAGCCCACATTGTGATGAAATATTATATTTTTTTCATTGTAGATGGAGTATACCTAGACTGTATACCTAGACTGCAAAAATTGGTCCTTAATTATTGATACAAGAGACAAATGAAGGAGGAAGAGGATAGGGCATACCAGGGTATCAAATGTAAGGCATGTGGGCAGGATGAGACCCCCAGAGCTAGCCTTCTGATTTAGCCTTCAGAGTCTCCCAGCACCACCACCAGCTACTGAAGTATGCTTAGATGTCACTGCTAAAAGGACTGCACTCACGATAATTAGGCTTTCCCACATCTTGAAAATATGGTTAAGATTAGTGCATTCTGACATTTGCAGATAATGAGTTTCTATGTGATAAACGCTTATTTCTGGTTATGACCAGCTTGATTATATCAGTTCTGGCCCACTGTAGGCATCATGAAATTCAGCCCTAGTATGAAATAATTTGACATGATTGGGGTATACAGTAGAGGTGTGTTCTTTTTGTTTCATGTACTTAAGCTTTGATATATTAGGAAGTTGTACAGCATCCCTTCAGTGTTTTGTAAATTATGGCTGCAATCCTAACTGCACTTTCCTGGAATTAAGTACTACGGAACTCAATGGGCCATACTTATGAGTAGACGTGCTTAGGATTGCATTGTTATTTTAAATATTTGTCTTGATATCTTGATGCACAGTTAGATAAAATAGATGCAATCCCTACCGTAAGTCCAGGGTGAATGTGATTTATGTGCATGGCTTCTTGTTCCACTTTTAAGACACCACCAATGTGGAAGTAAAACTGATGCTACGACTTAATAGATAGTGAAGACTTCATGTGACAATCCTGTCTCTAGGATACCTGCTTGGTACTTCAGCACAGCTTTGATTGGCCATTATCATTCCTGTGTTTCATTTCATTCTCAGATATCCCCACAGAATATGAGAGATAATTTCCATAATCCTATGACTTGTTATTTGTATCGGAGTCTCCCACATATAAACTTAATGCTAATCATTGCATACCATTTTAATACAAGTAAAACTAGATGTATTTTGGCAAGTTAATCACCAAAGTTAACTTTTTTCCCAACGTTCCTTGACAGGAATTTTTCTGAGAAGGATAGATTCTGTAAATGAATGAGCCAGATACTGACCTTATGCCTATATTACTGTATACCAAGGCTGCAATCCTAAAGACACTTTCCTGGGAGTAAGACCCATTAAACACAATGGAGCTCACTTTTGAGTAGTCATGGTTAGGATTATGCCCAAGTAAACTTATGGCATTCAGAAAACACTTTCAAAATGTGATACTACTATATTAACAGATATGTCGAGTAATGGCTACCTTAAATGCTGAGAAACTAAATGGAGTAGGTAATTAATAATACAAGAAGTATGCCTTTTTACACTGTTGAAGGCAGCAGTCAGAAAAAGACAGAATCCCTCAAGTGTTTAATGTGAAAGCAGCCTAAAACGTATATTAAAAATGTCTCTGTCAATGTTAATTTTACACAGCTTGAACTTTCCAATAGGAAGCTGTTGAACTCCTGGGTATTCTGTTGCTTGTGAAGGTGAATCCACATATTGAATTCCGTTGACTTTATGACTTAAAAATGACTTATTTTAACAAAATATTTCTTGAAAATGGCAGACTTGCAAAATCTCAGATCCATAAAGGAACACTGAGGTAGCATTCATTTTATACCATCTTTTTAGAGGGTATAAAGGATATGTTTTTGTGTTTCACAGAGACGTGTGATGACATCTCTCTTCTATTTTAAAAAGATTGATCTCTGTCAGATTGTTCCTTTAAAGGAGTGTGGATGAGTTGGTTCTTAGAGGCAGGTTAAAATGATCAGATCCATTCTTTGATTGGAATGATTATGAAATGAGAGTTGATTCCAAAGGTACATCACACTTTGGGGGGAATCACACTTCAGATGAACCCCCTCAGTGAATACAGTGAACCCTCTCAAATTTGCAGTTCCGGGTTTGTGGCCCCAGTCTTTCATGAATTTTTTCTGCCTGTATTGGGGCGACCTGCCTGGGGTCTCCAGGTGAGCTGGGGAGCACTGCTCTCCAGAGCGCTGGGGAGCACTGCACTCCCTCTGCATACCTCAGCAAGCCTCCTGGCATAAGCAAAAGTGCTGGGTTTCCTCTCTCATGGGAGGCATCAATCACCTGCCTGCCTGCAGGATCCCCTTGCACCCTCTTGTCATTCCCAAGTAAGGCATGGGGCCCAGGCACTGAACCCCCATACACAGCAATTCACAGTTTTTCAAAGTTCATAGAAGCTCTGTGAACAGAACATCCACAAATCTGGGGGTCTGCTTGTATCAAATCTGGGGGTCTGCTTGCATCTAGGTCTGCTTGTATCAGGGCTCCCCAGTACCAAACTCTCCCTTTGAAATACTTACATAACATATAGGGTTACATGAAGACCTCCTCACACTGTGTTTGTCTTATATAAAAAGCTTTACTTGTGGTATGTTTCAGTGCTTTTGGGGTAAGGTAACAAGGCCCAAATCACATGGAAGTCAAAAGTGCAATTCCAACCCACTGAGTCTAAGTGGACCATATAAGGTCAGAAAGAATCTTTGAATTGGCTCTCAAACTGTCTAGATGGGGACCCAGTGCACGCAGGACATACTATAGTTACTGAATGCATTAATGCCAACATTTGACAGTATCTGACAGATGCCAAACATTAGCAGCCAGCTTTTGACAGTATCTGACAGTTCACCTGCAATAATGTTTAGCAAATTTAGTCCAGAAATATCCCTTCTAATAAGCAAAAAATAGCAACAAATACAAGCTCCTCCCCAACATAATAATTTTGAAACTCTAAGTTCAGCCTGTCTGAAATTCAGATTCAGGTACAGATCTTGAGACATGAATTTTAACATTCCCATCTAAAATGCAAAATGTGGTAGAAAATGCTTTTTATTTATTGTGTTTTCAAATTCTGTTGTGGCATTCCTAGAGATACAGTCCATGCATCCAGCTGACTGTCACTTTCCTTTAGAAACTCGGTAGCATAATATAGAAGTCAACAGTCCAAGATTATGCTGTTGTAAAAACTAAAATAAAGCATGTGTTTATTCTTTTAAAAGATTGTCTTTATAGTGTAGCTTCTTGTTAGTATTCATTTTTTAGAATGTGATGTTTTTCTCATCAGAGGTCCAGCTACGCAGCTCTTGCATAATATTCAGACATAGTAAACAATTACATTATATAAACCAACCATCTGAGCAGAAATTATAATTAAAGTAATGCATCAGCGTGCTTCATTGATTTATGCATTTGAGTAATGATTCTTGTTCAGAATAGCAGAAGCAATAATGTGTTCTCTGATCTCTTTTTTAAGATGTTACATACAAACATATGACCTTTCCTAGCACAAGAAAAATGATATTTCTGAGCATCCTAAAGTAAAATGTAAAGGGATACTCGCCAGCTGAAGGCATATCCACAACCATTCCGCATCACAACTTCATACTGAATGCTTCTCTGCTGATTGCTGCTGCTATTCAGGGAGAAGGGAAAGGGGAGAGCCAGATCAGACAGAACATAGAGGGTTGCACAATGAAAACTGCATTGAAAGCATGTAGGAGTTCAGTCTGAAACAATGGAGAGCAAGCAAAATCAGTGTAAAACCACAGGGATTAAGGCTAAATGAGGCCCACCTCTAACGGAGCCCAAAGGCCTCAGCAAAATGAGAATCCCACACTCACCATTTCGTGATTGTTTGCACTCTGGTAGCATCTACAGGCTCCTGCTGATCTCAACCCTTCTATTGTGAAACATATTATAATATCTATTGAAGGGGATGGTCTCTTTTTCCCTCCAAAGAGCTGAAACTCTTGGCACACAGAACGGGACAGAGCGAGGGAGTAGAGCGAGGGACTATTACTATACAGTATACCTTTTATGAATGAATAACAGAAGCAGAACATTAAGCTTCTGAAAAAGCTATTGCCAGCTTGCTTTTTATGCCATTGTGATGTTGAAGTGATCTTGGCAACATTTTTAGGAGGACACCTTCTAGAACCTTGGTTCTCTAGTAGAAGATTGATGATTGATGGATTGATAGCATATCATTTCACTGGTTGCTTCAGTTAAGATGGAAAAACATAGGTCATGAAAGGCTGCTTAACCCTTGACTATTTTTCATTTCAACCTCTGGCTCCAGAGCTATTTTGCTACTTGCAAGAAAAAAGCAGCGGTGCAACACACCCTTGTATGTTTTTACCATAGTGAGAAAAAACAGTCTTGCAAGGAAAAATAGCCAACATAGCAAGAGTTAAGCAGATATTCCTCGTCTCCCTTCTGTCCAATCCAAATTGCAGCCTCCAGCAGCTGCTTTTTATTTTTTATTTTTTTAAAAAGACTGCACATAAAGTCACACAGAAGAGTGTGCACACAGTTTGGCCCTTACCTCTCAATTTTTCCTGCAATACCCTTGATTTGTCACCATTTTAAGCTGCCAAGTTACCTCTCATTACTCTTTGTAGATACATTTTTTAGACTACTCTAAGGGGAGCAACCTAAAAGTGGTTCCAGGAGATGCTCTAGGCATCTCCAAAGGTGGCAGTAATGGGTTGGGCAAGCATCAAACAGAGGTGGTTGATGGATGTGGCAGAATTAACGTGCAACTACATGGAACTGGCATGACATTGGACACTAACACTAATATTTTAAGCACTTATTCTTTTTTAGCCAGATAGAATCTCTGATGTACATGGATTCCCATCCATTGGGGACTTCTAACAACCACTCTTGACTTCATCTCCAACCAGGGACTTCATCTCCAACCAGGGACTCCAAAAAAGTGGTGAACATACATTGCTCTATCTAGAGCTTGTGAAGATTCATAAGCAGAATTACAGATAAAAACATCTGCCTTGTACTGAATCAGACTATTGATCCAACTAGCTTTGCACTGTTGCCTCTGACTGGCAGTAGCACTCCAGGAATTTTTCTCTGCCCTACCTGAAGATGACAGTTATTGAACCTGGGACCTCCTACATACAAAAGAGCTATGACTCTCGCATTGAGCTATGACCGCTTTCTACAAGTGGAGACTTTTCATTGTATTTATGTCATTCTGCAACAAGAAAAGGTTCATTTACCAGATAATAGATATCAATAACTATAATATTAAAGCCTAAAATGGGAATTACAGATTTATTTTGTCCTTAGCTGCCCTGCCCTACTTCCCACTTTGCATTAGAAACCAACAAGTATATGAAGTGTCATCACTTGTGAGCAGGGGTGGGAACTTTGTGGAAACATCCAGTAAATCAGAAGCATTTTAAAACTCTATCCAATACCATAATTGTAAGAGAGCGTGTAGCCACCCAATACATCAAAGCACCTTTACTGGTAAGGGGGTGAAAGTTTTTCTTCTCTTTCTGCCCTGTTGGTGACACCTCCTGGGATACATACAGCCTTCATCACTTTTTGGAATGTCAAAACAGCCTTCTCGGCAAATTTTGCTTTAATGCCTAAGCCCAAGGCTGATGTTAAAAGGAAGGTGTCAACAATTTAATGGTGTAGACAAATGCAAAACACAGTCCTGACAACAGTTAAAGGAGGTTTACTCAGATAATTAGCTGTTGCAGAACAAATGGTGTGGGCCAGGAGGTGCTTTTCTCCAACTGCCACAAACCATTCTGTTTTTGTTGTTCTCCACCATTGCCTTGTCAATTTAATACCTGTTTTTTTTACATCAAGCAAACATTCTTTGTTTTCAATTCTGTTTGTTAAAATAGGGGTTTTTTTTTGGGGGGGGGGAGCATAGAGGCAGGTCTATGATCGAGGATTTATGCCACAATAGGATGCAACATGAAATCACAGCTGCCGCAGCTGCAGGCTTTACACATCCATTGCTGTTTGTTTTCTTGTATTTTTCTTATAAAACACACTTCAGCGTTCCATGTGGCGATGGAAAGAATCATAACCTCCTGCAACATGCTCCATCTGTCTTTCTGTTTAATGACTGCAGCAGTTGATTTTTTAAAAGAAAAGAAAGACTTGGATTTTCTAGAAGCTGCACCCTCAACTCAAAATGTTGAATTAGATATGCTGGTGAATGTTAATCTGTAATGAAGGAAAGGCATGCTGAGAACACTTGGAAAATTGCTTTCTGCTTATTGAGTAATTTGTGTATCGTGGTCTGTCCAAATGTGTCCAAAGATGCAGTGCTGAAGCATTGCAATACAGATAAGCACCAACTAAACAAATATGGTGGCCACTGGTACAGACACCAGTGGAGACCACTCAACAGTGTCCATTAGCCCTCACAAGACTTGTCACTGGCATACAGCTTTTTTCAGCTTGTATCCTCAGAGCCAGGTAGAGGTTAGAATATATTGATGGAGGGAAACAATGGTTTGCACAGAAGCTCCACCAAGGAATATAATTCTTCCAAAATCTTTTGCTTACCAAAACAAGTATGGATACGACGATAGGGACTGACGTGAAGAATACATTTTTCAATGAACAAATGGTGAACATAAAAAAGGGTAAACACCCTATATCACCCACACCAACGTTTCAGTTAAAAATTGCTGACTCCTGAGGGCAACTATAATAGACAAGCATATATAGAATCACAGAATTAGAGTTGGAAAGCACCCCATAGGTCATGTAGTCCAACCCCCTGCTTGTAGTAGGAAATCCTCCTATAGCATCTCGGACAGCCTCTGCTTGAAGATCCCCACGGAGGGAGGTTTCCACCACCTCCCTTGGCAATCTGTTCCACTGCCAAACTGCCCTCACCATCAGGAATTTTTTCTGATATTCAACCAGAATCTCCTTTTTTGCAGTTTGTACAGCATTGCCACTGTCCAGTAAGCTCGTAACCAGATAAAAAAAGGAGATCAGATTTGTCTGGCAAGATTTATTCTTGGTAAATCCATGCTGGGTTGTTTTGATCACTGAGTTCTAGATGTGCACATATTGTGTGCTTTATGATTTGTTCTAATATCTTCCCCAGAACTGAAGTCAAACTGACTGGTCTATAATTTCCCAGGTCTTCTTTTTCCCCTTCTTAAAGATTGGGACTACATTTGCCCTCTTCCGGTCCAGTGGCACTTCTCCACTCCTCAAGGATTTCTCAAAGGTGATCGACAGAGGCATCTGTCAGAGGCATCTGCAAGGACATCTGCGAGTTCCTTAAGAACTCTAGGATGCAGTTCATCTGGTTCAAATGACTTGAATTCATACTAGTTATTACCACATAACAGTATTTTCTGTGCATTGCAGGTGCTGCCTATATGGAGACAGGGAGGGGCCACTTACATGGTGCATTGAAGTGGCTGCAGTATTTACCATCTGCTCCCCCTTTGGCTATGCTATTGATTTTCGGCCACCAAAACTTGCTTCCTTCCTTGACTGTCCAGTGTTCTCTGTGGTTGCTCTAAGTATGGAAAGGAATCACCACCTGAGAAGCAGAGAGCAGATTGTCCACATAATAGTTCTGAATAGCTTTTATACATGTTGCACAACCTGTGTGTAGCGCCTGCCACTCAGAAGGTATATTTATCAGGAGTGAGGGGAATGTATAGAAGGGAAAGGATACTCCTTCACAGTGACATGTGAAAGGCATTTGCCTAATGATGTCATGATTATAATCATTTCATTCATGTAAAACCACATGCTTGTAGTTGAAGAATAACTGTAAAAGAAATAATTAAGTGAAGTAGAAATAAATCTTTTATAGGACTCTTCAAGAGGCTCTGGTAATTGTTAGCATGAGACCTGAGCAACCAGTGTAATGTAAGAAATATCCCTTAATTCAGCCTAGTAAGGAAGGAAGAAACTGTGTTCCATAGTAGGATCAGTATAACCTGTATTTGCCAGTTTCTCACAGCAGAACTGTAAGAGCATGTCGGCTCAAATCCAGCAAAGCACTTAAAACGGATGCTTAATTTAAAACATGTGACCACTCCCATTGATTTCATGGAGACTACTGACCCATCTCCAGGCAGGTACGTGCTTAAGTGCCTTCTTGGAGCACAGGGGCCTGGTTTTATACGAATGACATCAAGGGATCTCAGTGAAACTTAATCCTGTGAGGTGTTGGGTGCATCCCGTGTCTGCTATGTCTGTGCTATTGAGGAGTATAGTATTCACAAATCAGTGCCTTAAGACTTATTACTGTCCTCTGTGCTTTCACTTTTTTGAAAGCAACATGTCTTTTCTTGCTTGAGTGGTGGGTCCTTTAAGTATACAACATACTTCTTTTCATAACGTTTCTCTTCCCTCTGAATTACAGACAGTGGTTTTATTTCCCTTTTCATTAATAAATCCCAATATTCACGTCTTTTATCTTCCCTGGCTATTTCAAATCGTATCACATTGTTGAAAACCTGCA
Source organism: Cryptoblepharus egeriae (assembly GCA_030015325.1). Lineage (NCBI taxonomy): Eukaryota > Metazoa > Chordata > Lepidosauria > Squamata > Scincidae > Cryptoblepharus > Cryptoblepharus egeriae. The sequence continues at coordinate 120,154,518 of JAREYC010000003.1, read as the reverse complement.
TGCAATTTGGCAGTACACTTCCAAATGTTTTCACAGAGAAAAAGATTGTTTTAATCCGCAGACTTGTTTTGATTTATGAAGTGGCACAGATAGAAAATTACTCAGTGATTCAGATGCACATTTGTTCAAGATCAAAATGAGGAGTTTCAATTGTCCTTAAAGAAGCTTGGATCCTTAAGAAATTAAGAAAAAGAAAATCCAAAGTATCATTAAATATACTCTTATTTCTATGTAGTTTATGTTTATGTTGCATTATGGTAAACTGCATTTATGAGTCACTGTTACAATTGTTAACAATCTTTGCATTGTGTTTTTGTTTTGTAGCCCACCTTTCTTCTCTGTAAGGCTACCCAAAATGCTAAAAATAGATGCAAATCAAACAAGGAACAATGGCTGCAAACCTGACGTACACTTGGGTTACCTTATCACTGGGGTGGCCCAATTCCAAAACGGGGCAGCCCAGTTAGACCAGAAAGGCTTGGGCCGGCTCAAGTCAACATAGGCTGGCACTATATAAAGGGACCTGGGCCGGCCTAGCTGTGCTAGCATAGGCAGTTCAGGAGAGTCGTGTTGTGGGCATGTTCAGCATGACCTGAACAGTGCAGGTAATGCTGTACTGCAGTCTCATGCTGCAGCTGTTACTGGCTGTCAGGGACTCCTGGGCTTCCTTATAATACAGGCACCACAGCTGTTCCTTATTTCAGTGTGATCTGAGGGAGGTCTCCTTGGGGGAAAGCCCTCCCCAGGTGCCACTTACTTGGTAACTACTGAATATACTCTGGAGCTGCTAGGGCAGCCTAACATATATTTTGTAAAGTCTAGACATAGAGAAGTCTGTTCTCTATGGCTTTGAGTAATGAAGGAAAAATTAATAAAACTAAAATGTGTATGTTCTTAGAGTTTTTTTATAATATAGCATCCTTGCACAATTACCATTTTAGTGATTAATAAAACAGGAATGGTGGGCCAAACTGTAGTTTGCTTGGAGGAGACATCAGAAGGGATACAACCTCTCCACAAACTGCAATATGTTTTTATTAAGGTCAGCATTATCTTTTTATTGGTATTCATTTTAATTAGGAGGAGAATTGATAGTCCTGTAATTAATCCTCTCTACTAATTGATAACACACATATTCCTAATTACAAGGAGCATGATTCAGCCAAAGCTAATAACTTTTAAGTCCCGTTGATTGAAAGAAGAAAAGTTTAAGCATACACTTAACTCTACCACTGAAATCAGTGAGAAGGAAATTATTTTGACTTCAATGGGCCACACCTAGCCATATGCGGAGAGAAACTGGTATCCATTTGCCATAAAATGTTCTAAAGCCAAGCTGAGTGAGATATTGAGCATAAGACAGCTGTTCTAACTGTGGCTTTGAAAGCACTTCCACGTCAAAAGCTACCTGTATGAACAAAATTAGTACATCAGAGCAAAATTTGATGTCTTTGTGACATATAAGTTTCACAGCAATGGTTCTGAAAGTGGGGGTCAGGACACACTGGGGAGGTCGTGTCTTGATTCCAGGGGGTTTGTGAAAAGCTTGGCACCTCTGTCTTGGAATCTGGCACTATGCACTGCCATCTTAGAATGGGGAACTCAAAATGCTTTCCTGGGAGTAAGTCTCATTGGACACAATGGGACTAACTTCTGAGTAGACCTGGAGAAGTTCTGGCATCACACTGATGTCACTTCTTGTTTGATGTCACTTCCAGCTATGACATCATTTCCAGGGAGTCCTGGACAGATTGTCATTCTTAGAAGGGGGTCCTGAGCTGAAATGTTTGAGAACCACTGCTTTACAGATGTGGAGATACCTTAACATGAAAATAATTACAAAAAAAGTGGCCCCATCTGTTCATGTTCGATGTGTCACTATCCCGTGATGCCTGTGTCAAATTTGCTATTCACCTATCTGAATTGGTTCTAAGGCTATAGTTGCACCATTGCCCTTACTTGGATCATACTACACAACAGGGATGTCAAATGTATGTTATACAGTAGGCTAAATAGTATTCATGACAGACATCTACCAAGGGCTGGAAGTGACATAATTAAATAGGAAATTACATCTTTAAGCAGGTAATGGAGGGAAATAAACACTTTATTCACACACTGGAACTCATTAGCTAAAAATATACAAATAATATTTTCAAAATATAGGCTCTGGCCTTCCTGCCATTGCTCTCGCATAGGGGTCTCCAAATCCAGGCCCTGGGGCTGGCCTCAATGTGGTGCTGAGCAAGACCCCTCTTTCTGGCCCATGGGTAAGTCTTGTAATGTCTCTAACACAATCCTATTTGAAAATTTATGCAAATTTGAAATGTAAATCATTTTTCCGGCCCCTGACGCAGTGTCAGAGAGATGATGTGGCCCTCCTGCCAAAATGCTTGGAGACCCCTGCTCTAACAGCTAGTGGTCCCAGAGCATACTTTGCAGCTGTTTGCAGCTGCCAGCACTGGCAGAGTACATCCCATTGGCTGGGAAGCCAATCGGATTGCATTGCCTATCATGGTTCAGATCTGATTGGGGTGGCGGATGTCCCAAAGCTGACTTGAGAACTTCACATCAAGGGAGATCATTAGGTAGCTAAGTGCCTGGCATTGCTGTCATGATGACTTACACATTGTCCTTTTAAAAAACAACAGTGCGATGATGAGATGCTGAATAAGATTTTCGTATAGCTGACTATGGTAATAGGCTGTGGAATGCTCGCTTTCCGATATCAGTGGTTACTCCTTTGATGCTTTTAATTTGTACACAACTGTGAATTTCAGACCCATTAAAAACTCTTGACAAGGTTATAGGTTTGACAGAATAAAACAATGCTGTGTTCAACCAAACCCTTTGAAGGAGACATTTCAGCTCCCAACATTGCCTTTGGTAGGGGTGATATGTAATTGCTGTGGAGACTTTCTTGCTTGGAGTGTGTAACAGAAAAGGGTTATACTTCAGGATAAATGCCCCTAAGGGCAGGATAGAATAATATGAAGAAATAGTTTTACTGCAATGAAGAGCAAAAGTCACTGGAATTTAAGTTGACAATGTCAGCTCTCCCGTGATAGGAAGAACTAATGTCAAAGACTGTCTTTTTATTGTCTCCTGTCTCTCTAACAGAATTAATGTACAGTTTTTCAAAAGACATAACCAGGAATCCAAGAGGTCTCAATCATATTCAGCAACATGTATGTTCACATGCTGACATACGTGCATACATTTACACATGTAAACATGCTAATTTATTCTCTCACACATTTATTACACATAAGTTAATTAAAATTAATTAATTACACATTACACATAAATTTATTACACATGTTACTTTATTACAAAAGTTAAATTCACAGTACAAACCTAGACATGTCTCAGAATTTTAGGCCTACTCAAAAACAAGTCCTGTTGTAGTCAATGGGGCTGACTCCCAGGAAAGTGTGCACATAGCATTGCAGCCTAAATATTGTTACCTATTTTCAAAGTATGAAAGTCAGGGATCCTAAGTATTTATTTTCAAATGTGCATAGTTTTTGCCATTTATTCTGAAACACTAACCTTTCAAAAAAAAATAATGATAGAATTCTGGGGGAAATGCCAGGGATGTTGAGCAACATTAGTATTTGTTGCAGTATCAATTTCAGACCGTAACTTATTGATGGATTGATGGTAATTGGATTTCTGCTTTCAACTCATTCAGCAAATACTTGGTTACAATATTCTTTAAAAGAAAGTAGTCAGGTAATCAAGGAAGCCTATGGGTGTTGCATTGGTGATACCCTTCAATACACAGGTCGTCTACACTAGAAGTAGAGGTGTTTTTACTCTTCACTTTTAAAATGGTAATATATTGTTTGTGGAAATTAATCTTTTTATTTAATTATTTGGATTTAATTAACTGCCCTTTCTTTGAGAAGGCGTGGAAAGGTTGACATACATCTGATGCAGAGGAATGTTTGAGAAAATTGAAAAAGGAGCAGTTCTCTTAATACAATCCTTAGTGCAATCCTTAGATTTGTACAAGTCTTATGGAATTCCATGGGGCATATACTCAATTAAGGGTGCAAAAGATTTCAATATTAATAAAATAAATGAAAAAGTTTTTTTTTCTATTGAGAAACTTCTGTTTTCTGATACGGTTAACTGACAGAAAACTGTGTCCATGTGCAGATATTGTAGTGTGATTCAACATGACATTTATGCAAATGAATAACCACAATTTCCAAACTAACTTGTAAAAATGGTATGGAACTATTTCATTTGTAGAGCCAGAATCTGCATTATGGACACATTCTAAAATGCAGTACCCTTGTACTAACCCATTTAAATGAATATGGACAATGGAAGAGCAGCTAAAAATTTACTTTGGTTTGTCTCTCATGGAATTCACATTTATGTTTTACACTTCTGTTTCTCTGCCACTTTGTTTGGATGCTCATATTCTTGTTCTTTCATCTCATTGATGCTGTTCATTGATTGATGTTCTTTCATCAACAAAACTGTTGATGCTGTTGTATTTTACTATTCACTTACTCTTTTGATGAATGTTAATAACTTACAGTTAAAAAACAATCAGGGAAGAGATCATGGGATTATTTAGACATCGCAACAAACTGTGGTTAAGGCAGCTTAACAATAGAGTGATGACTGAATTAACAAACCATGGTTTGCAATCTGCTTGCCAACCAAAATCAGAAATAATAATTTTTAACAGGAAATTATTAACAAGAAATACCAAGAAATAGTATCAACTAGTGGTACAAGATCTGAGCTGCCCATGGAAGCAAGGATCCCTCAGTGTCAGAAGAGGCTCTCAGCTCTCTGCCAGTCTGTGTTCTGCATTGAATCATAGAATCATAGAGTTAGAAGGGACCTCGTAGGTCATCTAGTCCAACCCCCTGCCTGCAGCAGGAAATCCCCCTAGAGTATCCCTGACAGGTGCTCGTTGAGCCTCTGCTTGAAGATCCCCAGTGAGGGAGAGTCCCCCACCTCCCTTGGCAATCTGTTCCACTGCCGAACCGCCCTCACCGTCAGGAATTTTTTCCGGGTATCCAACCGGAATCTCCTCTCTTGCAGTTTGTACCCATTGGTTCTAGTTCTGCTTTCAGAAACAGCTATGAACAAATGAGCCCCTTCCTCCCTATGACAGCCCTTCAGGTATCTGAAGAGGGCAATCATGTCTCCTCTCAGCCTCCTCTTCTCAAGGCTGAACATCCCAAGTTCCCCCAACCTTTCCTCGTAGGGTTTCCCTTCCATCCCACTGATCATTCTTGTTGCTCTCCTCTGGACTTGCTCCAGCTTGGCTGCATCTTTCTTCAAGTGAGGTGCCCAGAACTGAACACAGTAGTCAAGGTGAGGTCTGACTCACAGCAGTGGAGAACAGGTACTTCATTGGCAGTGGCACCTCACCTCTCCATGTTGTGGCAGCACTGGCAGGAGTCCAACAGTACATCCTAGTCCTAATAAAATATTATTATCCCACATTTGCCCTTCCCACAAGGGAGGCACTCAAGGTGACTTATAATCAACAAACTACAAGGCAAAGAATAACAGCAGCAGCAGAATCAGCGAACTTCATCCCAATGAAACAATATTGAGAGTGCAATATTGGGAGTGACACAGGACTAAATATAAACAGAAAACTAAAATGGGCTGGTGTAATGCACCAGAGTCACCCAGTGTTGGGTGACAGTATGGAGGACAGGGCACCCCCATGCCTACTCTGATATCCCATCCTCTGTGCACATGAAGTTGTTTCCTCCAAAAATGTTCTGTTTGGAGCTGTATGGAGCCAAGATCAGGTGGCAGGTCAGATTTTACTGTGTTTGCTGTGTGTCTCAGGTGAGCACTGTCACATCCTTTAATGGGGACAGCAGAATTGCCACTCTGCCATGGTGGGGCTAATCACCTCCCAACTCTGCCTCATTTCCACCATTGCAAGAAAACTTTTGCTGTTCCACCAAGAAAGGTCTTTGAGGGCACCAGAACTGAAAGATGATGCAAAAATACCTCAGTTAAGGAGGGAATTCCATAATCTGATTGTTCTTTTACGTAACACAAAAAATATGCCTGAAGTATACTTGAAAAAAACTATACAAATAAACTATTGTGACTATATACCCCTTTCAAATAAAACCTTGCAAGAGCTACGTGAGGGACCAAATCCCTGTTCCAAAATTTTGTGCTTTACCATAAGTCCAAAAAGGAATCAAGCATATGTAGACAACATCACTACTTTTTAGAAGCTTTGTAGTGGTACGGTGAAGCAATCACATATCCGACTCCTAGAATCCAAACCTGCTAGACTACAAAGAGTCTGAGAACTAACCTTTCCTAAATCTGGTATTTTGAATCTAGTCAGTATATTAAATAGCCAAATTGTTAGAAGTACATTCAATAAAACAATGTAATGTTGAACTGTGTGTTAAATTCTATGCAGACTGTATAATCTCTTAGGTGAAATTCTATTATGGAATTACATACTTTTTTCTTTTCCCTTTAGCATTATATACTTTTCGATTCAATGGTACCAGTGACTGTATAAATGCAGCTTGCTCTGATTTCCAGAGCCTGGAGAATGGCCTTCATGATGGGGATGATGTCACTAGTTAACCAGCTTCCGCTGCACCCCACACTCTCCATGGCAGTTCCTCTCTGTATTAGTTCTACCTTAACCTGCCAAGAAAGGAAAATACATAGTTTCCTTTATTCTGCAGTGAAACAAAGTGGTTTGGACACAGTTTGGAGGAGAACTGCCAGAAAAAACAAAATAGGTTTTAACTTAATAATGTTTCCATATATTTAGGTTTCTTCAAGAATATATGGCTCTAATTGATTTTTACCATTTTTTTATGGAACACAACTGGTGTAGTGGAAATTATCCTCTGGCACAGTACCAGGACTTGAAAAAAGAGGGGGGGGGGGCTGATATAAAACTTTATGGAAGCTGATACTATTAAATCATAGCAGGTTTGTTTTTTGGAGTTCTTTAGGTGTCTTTCTCCCTGATGATTGCTATTAAAGAAAAAAATAACCTTTTTTATAAAGCTAATGTGTTAGTCTATTTTATTGGTGACAGTGATCCTAATAGTAAAATCATTCATAAAAGCAGATTGTGCAGTGAAATCGCTGAAGTTAGTGCAATCATTTTCACATAAAAATGTTACTGCTTTTGCAACTTGCCTTTTATGACTGAACATGGATACATTTTAAAGCAACCTGTTTGTTGAAGCCCTGAAATAATGATAATATACAGGTTTTTTTCCCTTGAAAAAGAAAAGGTAGATACCTTGTTTACAGCCATAGCTATTTACTGTAAAATTGATTTTTTTCAGCAATGCTTCTGACAAAACCTTTTGGAAGATTTTAAACTACACTAGCCATTTTATGAAACCCTCAGTAGGTTTAGCAATACAATTGTGTTTTATTAACTATGAAGAATCTCTCTCTCTCTCTCTCTCTCTCTCTCTCTCTCTCTCTCTCTCAGCACTATCTTTGAGATTGTGTTTTCTTTTCTTTTTCTTTTTTAATATAATACTGGTTTCTCTTACCATCAAATTGACTGCCACAACAGTCAGAGAGTAGTCAAGCTACTGAGTCAGTTCTAACAGTGGAGTGGGATACAAGACAAGCTGCCGTCACTTAGTACAGTACAGTACAATAAAATGATCAGCCATTCCAGTAACCTTTGCACAATTTGTGCCTACTCATCCTTAAGAGATCACATTTGGCAGATAGATACTTTCCTCTTTGCTTCCTGAGCCTATTTAGAACATTTGAAGTGAATTTGGAAAGCACAGGCACAGTCAGTAGACTGAATAAACAATGTGGACTCCTAGTGTTCAACTCTTCTGTGTTTCTCTACATCAGGCTACTCCTCAACTGCTTGTCCACATCCCTCCATTCTTCATAATACAATCATTTGAACCTTCCTTCTTTCAGATTTTCTCTCTGAGTTCACATTGGACATTAGAGTTACTTGAATGGTGGCAAAATTTCTCTCTTCTTTCTGAGAAGCCTCCAAAGCTCAGTTGCAAGATCAGAGTCAAGACGCTTTTCCCTGCAGGCTTGAGATAAGGATGATGGGCGCAATCCAGAGTAACTACAGGGAGTCCTTGCTCCGGTGTAAGAACAATTTGTTCTGGATTGCAATATGAATTTCCCATAGGTTTTCACTAGGTGATGTAGTAACTACGGGTACACGTAAAGTCTCTTACGTGCTCCCGTAGTTACTCTGGATTGTAGGGGATGTCTCTTTCTGACCTTCTGCTGTCCCTTGAAGACACTCAACAAGCAACAAGACCTTTCATGCTTGGAAGATGTTGCTTCTGAGATCCTGCCCTGGAAGCTCAGAATAATCTTAGGAAGACCCTCTGTTCTCATCTGGTGCTTGGAAAAGGACTGTAATCCTCTTTGACTTCACAATAATCTCACCAGATTAAAAGGTGCCAGATCTGAGTGCAACAACCAGATCTGAGACGTTGGTCTTTTATATTTAAGTCTGCAGTGCTGTAAATTCTTGCTTGTGAACAAGCTTCATTGTATTTGCTTCTTAATATATGTGCACACAGCCCTGAGAGTGCAGTTGACCATGTATAAATTTGCAATCCCTTATGTTTAACAATTTACAACTGAAGAAACTGATAGTTTATATTTGTATTGCAACAGTACAAAATAGTACAAAATGTCCAAACAACAGTGTTTAAATACTGTTAACTAACTAGGGGTACAGTACAGAGCACTCCAACTGATACAAGTCTCTCGCACAGATACAAGGCTAGTGCTGAAATGTCATAAAGTACATCTATGAAATTCAGTGGGAGGAGGACAACATGGGGATTTTTGGGCCACCAAAGGCCCAGAGGTCACTAAGTTGCACTGGCCAAGCTTAGCCAGTGAAGGGGGGTCTGGAAAGATAGAGCGAGAACAGGGATTACGTGTTCTGGGGTGGGAGAGGGTGAGTGGGAAGTGAGTAGGCAGGGCCAAGACCCAGTTCTTGTGTTGGATCCAAGTCTGTTTCCAGACAGAGCAGAGCAGAGGCTTACTGTTTTGCTTGGATGTGTGCCACCAATTTCACTAGTGCAAATCTGAGTAGACCCATTAAGGCTGCTGCTGTGTTACACAGGATAAAAGAAAATGTTTCCCCTTGCCCCACATTACTGCAACAGCGGCCCCAAACTTGTGCTGGATACAGTGCAGTCAAACTTACCTGCCTGTTCCAGCATATGTAAGGATTGCGCTGCCTGCCAATCTCATGTTTGTGGGGGAAGTGCACTACAATGCACTACAAATACAAGTAACTTACCCACTTTCTGAAAAATTGGCATTTTTCTTTCATTACTTTCATTCAAACTGCCTCTCAAATGCTACCAAATCTAATATGGATTCATCCCCCTAAATAATAAAAGCTAAACTGATTCAGGTCCTAATCCTGTCCAACTTTCCAGCTTTGTTACAGCTGTAGTGCAGCCCAGAGGAATGGGAACAAATGTTCCTTTACATTGAGGAGGTACCTGCTTCCCCCTCCCCACTCAAGTATGCAGCACACACCCTGTTGGCCTGCCTGCATTGGTGGTGAAAACAATTGGAAAGAGGGGGAGCATGCATGTTCACAGTGTTCTTCCCATCACTTGTGTGAGAATAGGCTAGTTCAGTGAGTATTTTATGTGAACCAGTCCTAGATAATTTTGCAGTATTGGGGTGTGTGAGAGTTCAGATTTCTATTTAGCTATGAAGGGACAGGGGCGGGGAAGTGAATATACCAACATGTTTCTAACCTATTCTTTTAGAAATGGAAGAACTAGGTATTTCTTTGTTTAACTATAAAGTTTCATTATCTGATGTACATGAAGAACAGGAGTTGCCTGATAGACAAATATGTGGTGAGCAAATATGCGGGTGAGCAAAGCTTTCAGAAGATTTAAATGAGCTCACCCATCCTGAAGGTCTCACTCTGTTCTCTCTTTGGCCTTGCTCTATGGCACTGTCCCCATCCTCCTTCCTTTTTTCGCAAGTGAAGAGGATTCATTTTAAGAGGCCCTTGTGAGGAAGAAAACAGAATGTCTCCCTTCCTACAGGGATATTATGAAAGAGGGTGATCCCAGAAAGTTATTGTGAAGGATCTTGTAAGGAAGGTAGAGCAGCAGCATCACACAGCCTGTCAAACATAAGAATTTAACTGGCATCTCTGCCCACCTGAAGGATTCAAGTTGCACAAGTTTGCTACTTAATAAAGGACCGGCTGTTCATTTCCAGAGGGCTGCAGCACATTTCATGCTTTGCTTCAGGCAGGAAGAAGTCCCAGACCAACACAATCCATGACCTCAGGCTAAACAAGGAAAAAAGAATCTATCACCTACAGGACAAGCAATCATGACGGTATCAGCAGTGGGATTACCCAAATTGGTGTTCACGTCTTGATGGATGTGAGCAATATTATCAGCAAAGTATCTCACAAACTGGTCACAGCAGACCACGATGAGTCCAGCTCATCGCTCTGGAGGGTCAGATGTAATAAGGCCTTGACCACCTGGAAAAACTCTACTGGATGATTTCTGTGCAGATGCAATATTGGCAGAGAACAAGACGTCACTGCCATGAAACAACTCTTAACTGAAGTTTACCACGGGTGTCAAAACTCATTTTATACAGAGGGTTGAAGTTAACGTTCATGGTGTCCACCTACTGTAGAGCTGAAAGTGACATCATTAAACAGAAAGTGACATCATAAAGTAGATGATGGCCAGAAATCAGCACTTCGTCTGATTTCAGCACTTTGTCTTTCTCACATAGAAACTCAGTTAGATGCAATTATAAAGACAGAGTGCAAATCTTGGTCATATTTTCCAGATATAAAAAAATCCCAATTATCAGACTGGGAGAACAGCTGATAGTTAAATTGATCCTGGGGCCCACATTCAGCCTGCAAACACTGCTGGTCTAGCCCGTGTTCAATTGTCATTCTAACTCAGGGTTCTCCAAACCCTGACCCTAACCCTGACCCATGGCAAATGGGATTCGGTACCCCAACAGATGATGAAGTGGAGATTATATAGTGCATGCCAGGGAAGCTAATCCAGCCCCTCCAAAGACTCTATCTGTCCTTCCCCCTTCTTATTCTCCTCTCTGCCTTGTTGCCTGTTTTAAGGTAAAGGTGACCCCCGCAGGTTATACTGTTGGTCATGGCCGACTGTGGGGTGTGGTACTCATCCCCATTTCTAAGCCTTTTGACCCACCATTGTCCAAAGACACTTCCATGGTCATGGGGCCGGCATGACTGCCAAAGGCTCACACAGCACTATTTTACCTTCCCACCGAGGTGGTACTTATTTATTTACTTGCATTTGCATGCTTTCAAACTGCTAAGTTGGCAGGAGCAGGGCTATGGACAGGAGCACACCCCATCTTGTTAGACCCAAGTCTTGGACCCTGACTTGCTAATTAAAATGCTTCCACCACCCCAGCCCTGTTTTAAGTGTTGCTAATTTTTATTCCAGCTTGAAAGGAGTACTATAAAAAAAATTATTGGTAAGATGAAATCCTTTAGTAAATGAAAGATATTTGTAGTAGCAAAATATATTACTTTATACAGGAGCTCCATTCCATCTAATAACATATTTTGTTATTTAAAAACAACAAATTTTTATTGCAATTCACTGTGCACTGCAACTGAGGATATCAGCTGCTGTTTGAAAAATAATCACAATCACAGCCAGAATTAAGGATGCTGTGATATGAATATTCATGGGAATGATCCCTAAGATGGTTGCAAGGTGGGTTAAGGGATGCAACTACATAAAGACCTATTTATTACACAAAACAAAGTGTATGTTGATGCCAGGAAGACAGTATGATCAAGTAGCTTATACAAATTAAAACTTGCACATACATAATGCTGTCTGAAAGGTAAAATTTTAGAAATTCATTGATGTTGCTGATGCTTTATTTATATTTCCTGAGGGATCCTTATTTGTAATACAGGAATTATTAATATTATTCATACTATATGAGGAGGGAGGTGCTGATGAGAAGGTGTTGCTACTTATTAATACAAATACAAATACCTTTATTGGCATAGAATATACAAAAACCTCCAAACACAGATTTAAAATCAAAATAAAAACACAGATTTAAAATCAAAATAAAAAAGCAGCGCAATTCAAAGGGTCTATAATTCTCAAATTAAAGATTATTGTTCCAATTTAGTCTTCAATATGGCTGATACAAAGATGGCTGTGTCTTATTAAGATGGGATCTGGTGAGGAAAGCAGCTGTTTTAGCACCAGTCTATCGGGTGGGCGTGGGGTCTCTGGAAGGATACTTATTAATACCATGTAACCCCCAAATCCAAAGTGACTACAGGAGCATGTAAGAGACTTGACGTGCACCCATAGTTACTGCACCACACCTAGTGAAAACCTATGGGAAATTCATATTGCAATCCAGAGTAAGTTGTTCTTACACTGGAGCAAGGACTCCCCGTAGTTACTCTGGATTTTGCCCTATGTGTTATCTGTAGGAGACTCCTAGTTTCCCCCATGGCAGGGGCTCATGGCTGATTACAATTAACCAATCATATGCATACATTGTAATTTTTTTTCTCTCTCTCCCTCATTCATATATATATAAATGAAATGAAAGCATGGAATGAATGAAATGAAAGCATTCCATGAAAATATATATATAAAGAGAGAGAGAGAGAGAGAGAGAGAGAGAGAGAGAGAGAGAGAGAGAGAGGAGTTAGTTTTCATTCCATGCTCACTACTTCGAGACTGAGGAATGATATCTTACCAAACATTAATCCCTAAGCCCCATTATGGATAAGAAACACTTACATGTTTGCAAAAAGAGGCAACTTCCATTGAAATGGAGCTGTTCATGCATAATTTTTCCTTCAGCAACTGAAATACAATCATTGCAACCTTTTCATTCAGTTGACATTGTATAGTCTGAGTAGTCTTGAAGCAGCTTGTCAATGCAGGAGTGTGTAAGGCTACTTGGACTTACAAAAGTCACTTGCACTGGCCCAGAGGTGTCATAAATATTCTGTAAACCATATCTGTGACACCCAGTGAGGAGGGAAGACCAGTGCAGAGAATGCACTGGCCTCCCCTCAATATTGTGAGCCTGGAGACTTGGAAGTTGTGCTGGCAAAGCTTGGCCAATGCAAGGGTTGGGGTGCAGGAATGAGCCAACGGGATGCATTTTGGGAGGAGAGGTTGGGCAAGTGGAGAGTATAGTAAGGAGCACATAGTGAGGAAGCAGGAGGTGGCACTAGGAACTGGCACCTGGGACCTGGCAGACAGGAGGTGGTGAAGATTCAAGTAGACCCACTGGGGTTGCTGCTGCAGCAGCAGCATTAACTGGGGTAAGAAGGGAACTGGGAGAAGTTTCCCCTTGCCCTTTGGTAGTGCAGCAGCACTCCCAAAATTGTGGTGGTTATAGTGCAGGCAAGTCAGCCTTCCTGTTTCAGCCCAAGCTAGGATTGTGCTGATTGACTAAAGGCAAAATCCAGATTAACTACGGGGAGTCCTTGTCTGGTGTAAGAACAATTTACTCTGGATTGCAATATGAATTTCCCATAGGTTTTCACTAGGTGGTACAGTAACTACGGGTGCACATAATGTCTCTTACGTGCTCATGTAGTTACTCTGGATTTGGCTGTATTACTGTCACAATCACTGTTGCCTTTGCTGTTTGTTGCCAATCACTGTTGCATTGAACTCTATGTAAAGTGAAAGTGACCCACATTGCAGTTTTACTTGCAAGGAGGCAAATTTGGAGTAGTTCAGGGCAGGCTGAGAGGAATCTAAGGACACCAGAATTGTCCTGATCCAATGAATGTTTCTTCTCATTAGGGTTACACTGCAGTTGCATCAGAATTAGCATTGAGATAGCACTGAGCTGTCAGTTACCTTTGTTCCTGTGGGAAAAATATTTTTAAATAATATGCTTTAATATACTTTCAGATTTCTGGGAAAGCAGCCCCATGAAAATTGAGACATGCATGTCTGACCTTGATCTACTCGGGACGTGTTGTCCAATAAAGATAACTTGGTTAGTACAGCTTTTGATAAAATTAGCTGGTGTACATAGACCAAATTGGAAAATAGCATCTTTTAGATTAGCTCAAGAGCTAAAACATGCTTCCAGTGGTGGGCTTCAAGGGGTTCTCACAGGTTCTATAGAGCCCATTGCTAATGAGTGCCTGGTTCTGAGAACCGGTTACTAATGGGACATAGAACCTGTTGTTAATTTATTTGAATCCCACTACTGCTAGTGCTACCAGGTGCAGTGGTGCCAAAATGGTTGCCATTGCATCCAGTGGCCTTGCCAAGGTTGCCAGAGATCTCATGGAAAGGGGAATTCCCTTGGAGGAAGGTCTCCTTGGAGAAATGGGACAGGATCTGCAACTGGGCTTCTCTAGTCTAGACTAAATATTTTGCTGGTGCAGCCTTAAGAACCTCCATGTTGGGCTTTTTGGCCTAACAGAGGTTGGGATACAGTGAAGCACGGCTCCACCAGTCCCGCTATCTCCAATCCCAATTTCTCCCTTCCCCCCACTCCATTTTGCCCACTCTTGTCTTCTCCCACCCCCAAAATATCACCACCAGCCAGTGTAGGAAGAGCACCAGCTGGCCACACATGTGGCACTAAGGTACAGTGATGGGATTCAAAGAAATTAACAACTGGTTCTCTGCCAATCTGGCAGCCACTTATAAATGGCTATTTTTTAAACTTTATATGTCCTATCTCTCGTTAACAACCAGTTCTATAGAGTAGGTGCGAACCTGCTGGAGCCCATCACTGGACAGCTACAACTAATGCTGTCTTATTGGCAATGCTTTCTCCTCCCCTAGTGCCATGAGAGAGAGAGAGAGAGAGAGAGAGAGAGAGAGAGAGAGAGAGAGAGAGACTCATAATCCATCAGTGTTTTACAGCTTGGACAGAAGGAGAGAGGTAGGTATGGACAGTAGAGAATGGGTACGTACAGGAGATACATAGTGTCCTTCCTTTCCCATAATCTTCATAGGTATGTATAACAAGGTAAAAAAACTCCTTTTTCTCTATGAACTTTAACAAACACATATCTTGTGCAAGTGTGCCCATAAGCACAAACACACACACACAGTTGTTCATTTATACATGGTATAGAGAAATCAATCCTCAGACATCAAGTCATGCTTCATCACTGCTTTAATATTTTCCATTGTGCATTGCCCAAGAGCTCTTCAGTTTCCCCGTCTCATAGAAACAAACAGATGTGTTGGATAAAACCTTTGGCAGCATTTGGGAGTCTAGTATTAAATAAGACTTGCAAATATTAGTGATGAGCAAGGCAATTCTAATAAATCAGAATCAGTTCAAGACCCTTCTTAGAACTCAGGCTGAATTGTTTAGAGAATATTTTTATAGACTTTGGCACCTGCACATTACATGGAGGCCCTGAGACAGAAGTGTAAAGATATTGTAAAACAAGCTTTTCCCCATTCTGTCGGCTCATTCATTCAAACCAGAGGATACTGAGAAGTCCATGGAACAGTGTGTTTTCATGGGATTTCTAATTGGATAGACCCTTGGGGGTATGAATTTTATTTCAAACAAAGCCAGGATAATGGCTAGATGTCCTTGCAGAGAAACCTTTTGATGTTTTGAGCATTTTTTTCATTATGTGTGCCCTTAGCACACTCCTTGAAGAGGAGGCTTCTTCTTCTTTTAAATCTTAAAAGCAATATTCACTAAGAATTGTAATTCATTAAAAAGGAGGAAATGATTGTTCTCTCCTGCAAAGGGGTAGGAGTTATGGCCTCCTCTGGTCGATCCATCCTGAGCCCATAAATCCTTGGTTTGAAATGGGGTCAGGGGTGGGAGATGGATGAATTGTACTAAAATCACTCAGCAACATCTGCAATATGTAAGGCTGCCTCTGGGAGTTAAACACAATTTAAGCTTGTCAGTCTAGGCAAATTCAGTGAAATCTTTGGGAATGAGGGAGGGCTGCAAGGGGCTAGACCAATAAAGTTTCCCTTTATGGCTCTCTTATATTAATCTCTTCAAACCCCAAATTTTTACCAGGCTTCTTCTTTAGAGGATGATTTCTTGAGAGCAGTTTTCAGACTTCCTACCCAAGTGAGGGATCTCAAGTGAAGCTTTTTTCAAGGTGGCTGTAATAGTTTTAAATGTGCCTTGATTAATTCTGACCAGTCTAGTGTTCTCTAGTTAGATATTGGGGAGAATAACTATTACTTGTTCACAGTGAATAAAGTCACAAGAGTCTACAGCCATCGCTCCTAATATTGGTGGGTTGCTGACAAGAGACTCGCCTACCGGCATGTCCAATTGGGTATCTATCAAAGGTGGTTTTCCTCCTTCACATTTATCAACTCACTAAACAACCAGCAGCCATGAGAAAAGCCAAAATGAGCACATTAGGGACTGTGGAAAGAAGTCATGATTCAAACACATGGCAACTCAGTTTTGTGGAAAAAGCTCTCATGGCTGGAGGCAGCCCACTGTTCCACATCATTATCTTACAGTCCTTAAGAGGGAGGGAAGGAAGGGAAAAATAATACAAGTGGATAACAGCTGTTTTTATTCTGCTCCTTGGAGATCCGTTGAAAACCTGATCTCATTGCTTTCATGTTCAGGCAAACCACCCTGTTTTCAAACCTACAAGGGATGATTCTCATGATGTCAGTAATAAAAGCATATTTAAAGCAATGTCCATATCCTGAGAAGGCACTCACCATAGAAGCCAAAGAAACATAGAGCACAATCCTAACCATGTCTACTCAAAAGTAAGCCCCATTGCGTTCAATGTGTCTTACTTCAAGGAAAATGTTTTTAAGACTGCAGCCATAGTCTCTGGTACTGATCCTGCTGTGCATCCAAAAATGCTTGACAATGTAGAAGCATAGAGTTGGAAGGGACCTTCAAGGTCATCTAGTCCAACTCCCCTGACTGTAACAGGAAATCGTCCTAGAGCATCTCCAGCAGGTGCTTGTCAAGCCTCTGCTTGAAGATCCAGTGAGGGATATGCAGTGATGGAGAATCCACCACCTCCCTTGGCAATCTGTTCCACAGCCAAACTGCTTTTACCATCTGGAATATTTTCTCAGCGTCCAATCAGAATATCTTTTCTTGCAGTTTGTACCCAGTAGATGCAGTGCTACTTTCAGAACCAGCTGAGATTAAACCTGTCCAACATATATCACATCCCCTTCTCAGCTTTTTCTTCTGCAGGCTGAACATACCAAGTTTCCTCAATGTTTCCTTGTAAGGCTTGTCCTCCGGGCCTCTGATCGTTCTTGTCATTCTTTTCTGAACCTGGTCCAATTTGGCTGCATCTCTCTTTAAGTCTGGTACCCAGAATTGGGTACATAGTAGTCCAGTTGCAGATAGGAGGAGTCACATGGACTCTGGAGAAGAAGAGGCAAGGCAGAAAGAACTGGGCAGCTATCGCAGTTCTCAGATGTTCTTAGGAGACCTCACAGTTGCCAATGCATTCTTAGACAAGGAGAGGCTGAAAGAGGGAGGCTTACTAATCTAGACTTTGTCTGATTTTCCCTTTCAGTCTCTGGTTTAGTCTGGTGTCAGCACATTCCATACTTGTTCCTCTGTGACAGAATGATAGGCCCAAGACATAAACAAACACTCAAACAATGTTGATGACTCATTCTCCTCCCACTCCAATTATCAGGAGTTCACATCTTGCTGAAAAGAAATATGAACCTGGTAGGTTTGTAACTGGCTGTGATCTTTATCTGATGCATTACGTATTCCTTATTTGTGCCAAAAATGTTTGTATGAGTTCTGCAGAAATTATACAGGCCACAATTTCTAACAGTGCAATCCTAACAGTGTGATCCCTGTCATATTCTAATAGGCTGCAATCCTAAAGACATTTTCCTGGGAGTAAGTCCCATTGAACACAATGGGGCTTACTTTTGAGTAGACATGGTTAGGATTGTGCTCTCACTGAGGACACATAAGCATTCGTAGGATTGCAACTTAGGGTGCAATCCTAGCCAGGTCTACTCAGAAGTAAGTTCCATTGTATTCTATGGGACTTACTTTCAGGAAAGTGTGTATAAGATTGCAGCCTTACAGTTATGGGATAAAACCTGCATGCTGTCAGTTACTCACATATATGATCAGCTATCAAAACATTAAGCCTAACTAAGGCTGCAATCCTAAATACTCTTTTCTGGGACTAATGCTGCAATCCTAAAGACACTTTTCTGGGAGTAAGAGCCACTGAACACATTGGGGCTTACTTTTGAGTTGACAAGGTTAGGATTATGCACTAAGTCCCATTGAACACAATGGGGCTTACTTTTGAGTAGACATGGTTAGGATTGTACTTAATAATGAGTTAGGTGATCTTAAGTGGTAAGAACATAAATTATCAAGATTTTTGAGTGATCTGTTCTTTGTTCTTAAGAAGTATTTTAAGAAGATTCTGGAAAAGTATTATGAGATTAATGGTTATGATGATGGATGATCTGAAAAATCCACATCTTTTAATTCAAAGAACTTCTCTTTATATTATTTATTAGTTCTAGTTACTGGGCTAAGAACATTAGACAGTGCAGTCAAGTGGAGAGTTTTCACAACAAAGAGAGAATTGAAAACAGTTTTTTATAAAGTCTCTATTAATGTTAATTCATGAGAGTGTGCCTGTATCAAAGAAAAAACTCAGCTCATCAAATCAAAATTCAAAATCTTTGTGAATAAAGAGAGGGCTCCAAATTGCAGTACTTACAGTGTTCGCAGTGCAGCAGGAAGACACCCATTCTAATTATCATTTACATAGTAAGTGTAATGAGCAATCTTGGGCCAATAACTATATTTTTTCCTCACAGAGCTGTTGTTAAAATAAAAGGAGAGGAAGGAGTCATGCATTTCTTGGTAGAAGGGTGGCATAACTAAATACATTTATAACAGTTTCATATGTGGGCACCAACTGTGTCACTCAAGTTCCTTGTTACTATTGTTACTAAATGTTTTTAGGACCTGATCCTATCCAAGTTTCTAGCACAGATTCAGCCTTTATGCAGCCCCAAGACAACGAAACACATGTTCCCTTACTTTGAGGAGGCCTCCATATCCTTACTGCAGGCTACACTACATGCCCCATTGGCACAAATGCATTAATGTGAAAACTGGAATAAGATTAGCTTTAGGTAATTTCTAGAGAGAGTACATTATTATACGAGGTATTATGGGATTGTGAATGGAGAATGGTGCCTGGGCCTACATAGTGTCTGTGTGTGTGTGTGTGTGTGGCACTGTAGAAAAAGAGATTTAGCCCGAAAGCAGAGGGTTAGAAAGCTAACTGATTTATTACCTTACAACTTTTATCACAATTATTCTCCCATTTTTCTATCACCTTTGGTGGCTGCTGAAGTGAGAGATGGCCCTAGAATATTCCATTCGCTACCCATGTTGAATATTCAAGTATGTTCACACTAGGGTACACGGGTCCCAGAAGTTCACCAGGACCATGGGAGAGAAGTGTCACAGGATTTTAATTACAGTTATTTGTTCTTCAAGACCACCTTATCAGACTTTGGTCTCTGCGGAGATGTTACTGGAGTAGTGAGGTGTTTCCAGGTTTATACTGACAGTATCATTGGGCCCAGGGGTATCCGTACAATGGAATAACACATGACAACAACTAGGAATGCTTCAAAGCCAAACCAAGTATGACAAGTGAGATGGCTTTGCTAATCTATCCCAAGCCGTATTATTGCTCCTCATATCTCTGCTTAGCTGTGATGAATGGCTGAGGAAGAACGTGCCTCAATAAAGCTTCGCTTTGGTCTCCAAACAGAGCCAAAATGAATTGGGCAGAAACACACTTTGAAACCATGTCCTTTTGCCCCTTCCCTTTTTCTCCCAAGTACAATAATGATTACAAGATGTGGGAAGCATATCTGAGCAGCAAATATGGGAACACACTCTGAGGAAATATAACAGCTAACAGGTGCTTAACATTAGAAAGTGTTATCAGTAACAAGGGCCTGGTTTGCCACACACAGACCAAAGTTACATGTCACCTTTTTATTCCAAATGAAATCATTGAACTAACAATATCTATTGTGTGTGTGTGTGTGTGTGTGTGTGTGTGTGTGTGTGTGTGTGTGTGTGACTGCAATCCTAACCTCTGGTTAGATACGCACAAATCCCGTGGTGGGCTGGAAGTGTTGCAAAAGTGTTGTAAGGCACTTCTGAATCACATCTGGGGGGGTTAGGCCAGGGCACACACGTGAACCTCATGCCACTGTAGGAACTGGGAATGGGTGAGGTGCGTGGCCCTAAATTGGTTTGGATTGTACTGTGTTTCTGTTTGTGTATGTGCATGTGTGTGCATTTACACTGATGCAGTTGCAATGCAGCCTGGAGGCAAGGTAACTAACATTTCTTGAGCTTGATGAGGACTCAGTGATAGAATCCCCATCACGGGATGCAGCACACAATCTGTTCGCATAGCTACATTAGAGCTGAAAATATGGATAGGACTAGACCCTCAGTCCAGTATTATTTTAATTCTGCAATACTCCTAACTTTTAAATCCTTTTAACCACTTTTAATCCTTTCATATCAAATGAAGATTATACCCATTTCCATAAATAGGGAGGTAGAATAGACAAAACTGACATTCTTCCAGTGACAAAGCATGACCATGATCAAACTAAGTACAGATGTGAAGGCTTTCATGACTGGAATCCATATTGAAATATACAGTTTTTGGGCTTAGTGCCATGGTCTCTTTTGTCTAAAGTATCTAAGCCAATCCTGAAAAAATGAGAGTAAGTAATGCATGGTTACCAGCCCTGAAAAATGCTACTCAGTTGGAGTTAACAACTCACAATGATGTTCCTAATTCAATAGGCAATTAGTTACAACCTGCATAAGAACAGGGGAGCACCAGTTCTAGTGCCTCAGGAAAACTACAGTCTCTGAGGAAGCTTACCAAAACTATGAGCAAAATGTCAGACATTCAATCCTATCTACATTTTCCTGGGAGTAAACCTCACTGACTATGCAATACATCACAAATGTGTTTCCTCAGAACTCCATCTAGTAATGCATCACTTCATGCAATCCATAGTTTTTTTTTCACATTGCACATGAACTTTGTGATGTGGTAGAGATGTGGTAGTTCCACAAAGTTCCTCTCTCCTTGGTAAAAAGGTTTAAATTATTTAGAACCAAATATGTTAAAAGTGAAGAAAAATATATCCACCGTTAGTCCAAGATTTGTCATTTACTGCCTGTAAAAAATTACAGGCTTGAATACATATACAATCTTTCAGATTTTCCAAGGACATTCAATAATAGCTAGGAGCCAGAACTGGCTTTGGCAGCAGCATATCAAAGTCAGCAGTAACTTTCAGTAATATGTTCCAGGGTTACTTAATGCAAATCAGAGTATCCAAGTATGTGATATGACAAGCCACAAGGTGTGTTATAGATCATACATCCCCTTCAGCCTAAATAAGATGGAGCAACAAATAATGTGGTTTTGGATCTGCTAATCAAAGGCTGCAATCTTAACCATGTCTACCCAGAAGTAAGCCCTGTTGTGCTCAATGGGTCTTACTCCCAGGAAAGTAGGATTTTAGCCAAAGACAAATATCTCATGTCTTTCCCTCCCTCCTCTCAATTTCCCATAGCCTCATATTGGCAGCTGTTTAATTCCATACATCAGATATTTTCATCAAATGACAACCTTGGTTCTGCGTTTCCAGTCACAATCTGGCTGCAATCCTACACATGCTTACCTAGGAGTAGGCCCATTGAATGCAATGAGACTTATTTCTAATTAGACATAAATAGGCTTGAGCTGTTAAACAGCAGATTTCATATTCAAAGAACACACAATAAGTGGAGAAAATCCCCTTTCTTGGGCACAGTTGTCTATTTTTCTCCTTCCCGTTATCCACAAACATCTTTCTCCATGGCATAAGACAACAATAAAAAAGGAAACCATTTTATAAACATTCATACTGATTCCTCGCTCATTTGGTAGTTAGCAATCTGCTCCATGCATCCTGTGCTCATTTGGATAATAGATATAAGAAGAAAGGAGCTACTGCTAGAAAGATTTTATGCTAATTAAATATATAAACTAAAGTGTCACCACAGGTAATCAGACCTGAGTATGTGCATGTACCCATGAAATCTAGGAATCAGGACTCATTAGGTGTTTATTGGTACATGTTGAACATGTCAGTCCTTTTTTTACAGATCGGTGTGTGTGTATGTTTGTTCTTGTGCATGCGCTCATTTTAATAGAAACATTTCCGGCCCTATCTGTTATCTCAATCCTTCTGTTCATTTTCTTTTTTCTCCCTAAGTAGCCATCATTCAGGAGTTGTCAAGTTTGCTGATAAGAGCATTTGTGAAACTGTTAAGATCATTTTATTTCTTCTTGTAAAAAAAACACCACAATTGTACATAATAGTTGCATCTAAAGCAGTGCTTGCACAAGTGTTCTTGGGAAGTGTTTTCCCCACCTGTTGGCAAACTGTTGGCAACAGTAGGGGTGTTGCCTTGAAGCAGAGGGAAAATGCAAGCCACAAAAAGCACAAAAGGGAGCTGCACCTCCACTTCTATTTGGTTTCCCTTTTGCTGCATCTCCCCTGCCTTATATCCCTTATCACTACAAATCTTCTGCTCCTCAGCAGTAGGTTTTGTGGAGTGCTCCGAGAACTTTGGATACATGCCTGATCATTATGGAAAGATTATTCTGGGTGGCACCTCTTGATGGGAGGTGTGAGGTGGTCCCTTTTGACTCCATGGCAGGCTTCCTAGGACATGAGAAGATTCCTACACACAAAAGGAATTTCACATGGAAATTTGAACAAGTAATCCATGATGAAGTAATTATCATGTTTAAGGAATTAATGTATGCACATTTTGCTATGTGCATGCACAAATGGTAAATCAGAATTGACTCTGGCTTTCTACCACTGGATGTGTATGTAACATATCACATCTCTGGACATGCGAATAATACATACATGCGTATGGATGGTTGCCAACAGTGAACAGGTTAATGTGGACTGCCCACAAGTTTCTCAGTGTACAGTAAGTACATTCATTGCTGGCACTGGATTCCTAATGGCAGCCCTGAATGTTGCATATGTTAAATGGGCAAAGAGCAGCGTGACCAGATTATTCCTGAACCTCAGGGCCAAAATTCCTAATCCCAGGCCAAAATTCCTACCCGCTTTAAAAAATTGCCGAAAAATGTATTTTTTGTTTTTGTTTTTTGGTTTTTTGACCATAACTTTTGATAGGAAGGAGCAAACTGATTTTTGCATTGGATTCTGCTCTTCAATACAAATCCAACAACATATAGCATGATGGGGTACTGTGCACTATCGCGAAGTTTCAAAATGAAGCCAAAATGTAGGACAATGAAGCCAAAATGTAGGACACCCAGACAGGAGGTTAAAATTCCAGACAAATCTGGGTTTTTCTGGTCATATGGTCACCCTGGAAAGAGGAACCTCTTAAAGTGGCACCTTCAGCAACTGTGTAGAGCAACTGTGCACACCAGCACAGTGCCATGTCCAGTGTTTTTTTGCTGGAGTTTCTTCTGCATCTTTTGTTAAATTGCAAGTCCTTTTGAAAAAGGGATCCAGTTGTGTGTGTATGTTTGCGTAACTTTGCACATTGTGAACTTTCTTTTTTTGACATCCTATCATAAGTAAAATGTTACTTTCAATAATATGCACAAGAATCATTCATAGAAGTGACTTTTTCCTGAACTTACCTCTTATCCATGAGCAATGATTATTTTAAGTGCTCAGAATCGGGGCCTGGCAATTTTGTCTTTCACCATCTCCCTGGCATATATAGCAGGATGACTCCTTTAAATATGAGAGTCCCTTGTAGTTAACAAACAGCTCATTCTCTCTGGTGTTGGTTGGCATTTGATCCCAGATAATAGCCAGAGATGCCCAGAGTCAATACTGCCAGTTGGGTCAGGCTTTTTTCTTCCATGTACTATCCAACAGTAACAATACAGACATTCCGTCTTCGTTTTATTTTTTTAAAAGAGGAAATTACAAGACCATGTTCCAGGGGTCTAATCCAATCTGCCTTCTCTAGAGAAGGGGATTAGTCTCCTGTTGGTTTATTCTGTTCTTGCCCTGCATGTTGCCAACAGGGTGTGTGTGCATCCGTCTTTATCGCACAAGAGAAATTAACTGTTTCCACTGACAAAGGACTCTTGACTTTCTGGGTGGTAAAGACACCATGCCTTATTATGCACTGTTTATTCTTGTATTTTTTAAAACATTATTCTGCTAACCATTGCCCATTTTACTATAAAAACATTGGCAGCCATTCTGTACCAGGAGCTCTGCCATTGCTGGAACTGCTGGAGAGGCAGTATGTTAATGGGAAGGAAGGAGACTTTCACATGCCCGTGAAAGAGAGTAAAGAATTAATGAATACTCAGTGCTTCACAACCATGGCTATGGAATCACAAATGAAGACTGACTTTGAACTCTGTTTTCATGTCTCCACTGTAAAACAGTTTTTAGATATATAAGCTAGGCAGGCCATCATGATCTGATTAAAAGATTCCCAATCAATGGGTTTTTAAAATCAGTACTACACTTTCAGTATAGTAAAATACTATGCTATTTTACTATACTGCAGTTGCAGTGACTCAGTGGTTAAGATGCTGTGCTTGTCAACCTATCAAATTGGCAGGTTGGAGGTTCAAGACCCAAGTACTACACAATGAAGAGAGCTCCAGTTACTTGTCCCTGCTTCTACTTACCTAGCAGTTCAAAAGCATGTAAATGCAAATTGAAAAATAGGTACCATTTCAGCAGAAAGGGTTTGTAGAGCAACCTGTGGGGGGGATACCTTTACCTTTACCTTTATTTCAGTGCATGTGGAATTTATTCTAAATACTGCATACTTGGCTTAAGAGATCTGTGGCACCCACACATTTTTGACTGTGAGATACAGACCACAGTGAGAAACTGTAACAGACAGTATTACTTTTTCCCCACTCTTGAATTGGTTTTCCTGCTATTACATGGACAAATGTGTTGGGTGGTGCTATTCATTCATTCATTCTTCACATTTCTATATTCCCTGCTCAGTGCCCATGGTGGTATACATCAATGGTATTCAGGCATTTCAGCCCGGGACCCCCTTTAAGACTTAATAGTCTGTCAAACTTACTGGGATGCTCCTCCATGTCTCATTGTGTCCCGTTGTATTCAATGAGACTTATTCCCAGGAAAGCCCAGTGCCATATTCCAAGATGGTGGATCACACCCACTAACAACCACACCCTGACCCAAGGATGTGACCCCCTTCAAGGGAGTCCTGACCCCCACTTTGAATACCACTGGTGTACATAATTCTTTCCCTATTTTGACATCACAACAACCCTATGAGGTAGTTAGGCAAGGCTGCGAGGCAAGTGACGGGCCCAAAGTCACGGAGGAAGCTTCATGACTAAGTGGGTCTTGATGTTATAGATCTAATTCCAACGCCAGAACTGCTACACTCCATTGTACACTGCAGCCATTGCTGCAATCTGAGCTCTGATGAATGAGGGTATGCATGGCTTCATAGCCACTGTGCAATAAGCTTCATGTTTAATGAATTTAAAACTGCCCAAATTTCTTTCATGGTGTTGGTTGGTTTCGTAATGACAAATCACTAAATCATTCTGCCGTGATATGTTAATTTGGAGGAACATTAATTTCTATATCATGTCATATCACTCAGAGAGCATAACATAAAGTCGGCAGCATGCCTACACTCCTCTGCTGCTATCACTGATTTGCCAGAGCCAGACCCACCTTTCCTGCCTTCAGTTAAATTCCTTTTTATAAGCTGAGACATGCCAAAGGAAGATTTGGCTGGGGGAAAAAAAATCTAACAATATTCTAAATGCTACAGGGTAAGTATTCTCAATATGTGGTACATGAATGGCAAAATTATACAGATTTTCAGGAGTCTCCCAGCAGAATACTAAGGTGAAACAGTATTTGGAAGATGGGAGGTGTAACCAAACTGCCTCAGAAAGCCAGGACATGCCTCAGCTGTTGGCCCAGGAATGCATACAAATTCTAGGGACTCAGAGCAGATCAAAAGTGCTCTGTAGTAATCAAAATGATCCACTCAAAAGTGATACAAAGTAATTTATAGTAAATCAAAGGTGATCCACTTAAAAGTAATCACCTGAAAAGGGTAGATCAGTTTTCTCACTCTTGAAATTATATGCTTGCTGTTACATACTGTATGTCGGTTTCTTCTCAGCTTTGGGCAATTTGCTCAAAATGTTTGACTAAAAGCCTAGTTCTGTTGTGCTAGTCTTTGCTCCAGGCAGCCCAGGATGGTGTTGCCCAGAAGCATAAAAAAACAAGAGACCTGCGTCCTCATGCCACTCCCTTGCTATATGCTATCCCCATATCTTGTGGAAGGGAGTTCCACAGACTCATAACACTCTGGGTAAATAAATCATTTCTTTGATCTGGTCTGACTTTTCCTACACTGAATTTTAATCTGTGTCCCCTTAACATCCCTCTCTGTATTATATATACACAAAATTCTGTACATCCCAGTGTATTCAACACTGGGACACTTTTCTGGAAACATACTGTTTGAGAAACCAAGTGACAAAAAGTATATTGCAATGCACATGGAATACCTCTTGGGAAGATGTTTTGATTGATTGATTGATTGATTGATTGATTGATTGATTGATACCCTGTCTTTCTACCTCAAATGGATAGTAAAGGCAGCTTTTCCCCAGATGTACTGATACCTTAACTGGCTTTCTCCCAGATGCACTGACAACCTAGATTCAGGGAGCTTTTTTTGAGGGGGGGAGGGGGGTTGGTGGAGAGGAGAGAAAAGTCTAACATTATTTTTCAACATGCTTTTTGAAAGTGGTACATCCTTAAGAGGTCTTTGCCATATGACATTTCTGAATTTGAACCTCAACTCTCAGTCACTCCTTCATGCACTCTAAATATCATTTTAATCTTCCTATCAAGGTGATTAAAGATGAGATAGAATATCCTCTCTTCTTACTGTTCTTAAAGCGCTTATTTATGTGCAGGGTGATTAATCCAATCTGTACTAGTTAATGAGACTTTATAATGATGGGAGGCAAGGGGATAGTTAATTTGAAATAACAGGGTCTGATCTTGCATATGTTGCATTCACCGTGCAGTCATTCTCTGCACGGTCACAAAATTCCATTTCCAAGGTCCCTTATGGAAGTACACATAGGGCGCAATCCAGAGTAACTACGGGGCGTCCTTGCTCCGGTGTAAGAAAAATTTGCTCTGGATTGCAGTATGAATTTCCCATAGGTTTTCACTAGGTGGTGCAGTAACTACAGGTGCACATAATGTCTCTTACATGCTCCTGTAGTTACTCTGGATTATAGGGTTAAACCAGTTTCAAGCTAATTGTTATTGATAGTAAAAATGCAGCCCCACCACTGATAACTTATTATTTGTATTTAGGATGTGGTCTTCCTGCTGTCTATTCACATATAGTAGCCTTTTGCCACATCTTCTTGCTCTAAGCATGTGAAAGAACAACTGGCTATGCCTTGTTTGTGACAATATGGGAAGATTTCAAGATTTGTAGAATGATGGCTACTATATTTTTTATTCCTTTCTACAGGGGAGGGAACAAGAAAACATCTGAAATTCCTGTCAATGAGGGAGCACTGCAAACCAAATTATCCTGGTTGTTTCAGGAAATGCATGGAGGCTTGGAGCTCTGCCACCTTTTCATTTATGCATGCAAATGAGGAATTATGCAGAAGAGCTATTTGATTCTTGTTTTATTTTTGCGTAATCAGTTCTCTGCGTGTTTGTACAGTTCAGTCACTGTCACTTGTGATTGTTTTTTTGTCATGACATGGCAGAGTTTATCAAGAAGCAGTGAGGAAAGAAAGCAATTTTGATATGAGAGGCTACAGGGTGAGACATACAGCAATATCCTCTGGGGAAGGTGGGAAAGAATATCTTTAAGCCTCTTTAAATAAATGAATGAATGAATGAATGAATGAATGAATAAATAAATAAATAAATAAATAAATAAATAAATAAACTTGCATTCGCTGATGGGTGCCAAGCTTCTGATATTACAAGGTTACGCTGGAGTCACTCCATTAGGTCCGGCATATTTATTGCTAAATAAATAAATTCTTGATCATGATGGTGTGTTTCATGAAAAAGATAAAGTGCTTCTATTATGAAAACATATTGAAACTACAGTGACTGTATTTGTTCAAAGAGAATACCATAGTTTTTTACTGATGTCCTACCAGCGATGTTCAACCACTGTGCGATGGTACCACTGGTGTGCCATGGATGGTCTGTAGGTGTGCTACGGGACTATGGGGAAGGCAATTGGGGGATTTGAACCCCTGACCAGCAGCATAGTGTGCCTTGTCAATGATAAAAAAACATACTGATGGTGTGCCTTGACTATTTTTAGTGCCTTGTCAGTGTGCTGTGAGATGAAAAGTCTGAAAATAACTAGATTTTCGCAATGTGCTAGACCCTCATCAGGGAAAGTTGTACACTGTGAAGTTAGTTCAGCATTGATCTGTACAGTGCATGTATGTATATCATATATATGTACATGGGGGGAATTTTTCAATGAGCTCATTGTCAGGAATGTTTTAGTTTATTAGCTCTGTGTGGCCAGAAGAGGGCAATCAGCTGCTGGGTACCTCAAGATGAGGTATCTGGAACTTGCCCCAGTCACCTTAATTGCCTAAGGATCTAATGAAATATATGCACCCAGTTTTATTTTGCTGCTCCTCTGACCTGGTGATATGCCAGCCTCTGCACCTCCAACACTCAATTTTTACTCAATCTTTTCCATTTGCACCACATTCCCAACAAAAACTGCACTTCTTAAGCTGGTCTTAGTCCTGTTCAGCTGCAACCCTAATTCCTAGTTAGGCTGGTGTAAGTTCCAGTATAAGTCCTGCAATGACCTGGGGATTTCACCAAAATGCTGTAAGACACTTCTGCACCACTCCTGGGGGAGAGTTAGACAAGTGCACAGACATGTGCTTGCCTCCCTACATCACCACAAGAATGGGAAGACTGATGAGTTGTGCCAGCCTACAGTAGGTTAGGATTGCACCCTCAGCCTTTCCTTCACCTCCAAGGTCCCAACAAATAATGATCTCATGGAGCTTTTCTCCACAATCTGGGGATATGAGTATCTCTGGAGTAATAATATATGCTAGCTTTGTGGCATTATGGGAAACCTCTCTCCAAATGACATTAACTTGATCACCCCTCCCCTGCACAACTGCAACTGCTATTTATTAGCTATTTAACGTTTTAAAAATACGGAATATGTATTTTCAAAATATACGTTTAAAGTCATATGTTGTTCACACTTGACTAGTTGGCTTTGTGCTAAGCGAAAAAAAAAGATTGTAAGTTTCAGCTGGTGCAGACCATGTTGCCTGCCTCCTAACAAGGGTGCTCAAAGCCATAACCCCAGGCTACTGCTATAGCTCCTAAATCAGAGTGGTTTTGATCTTAAAAGTCTAAAATATGCCAAATGGAGATAAGAGATGGTTTCCTTCCTTATTTCCCATCACAATCTCAGAGCTCAGCCAAGGGTGGTTTCTTAATAGCTGTACTTTAGCACAAGGTTTTAGACAGTAAAAACACACAAAGATGTGTTCTACATGCCTGCCAACCCCCCATGTGCAGAAATCCTTTCTTTTGGACAACCACCAAAGATGAAGCATTCCGAGCATTGTTCCAAAGCTTTATATGGCCTCTTTACATTGAGGGTGAGGGTGAAGGTTAAAAGTGTCTTTTAATGGTGCTTTAATCTGATTGAATTTTATTCTGCTTTAATGGAATTTTTATGGATTGGGGAAGGTTTAAGCCGCAAATAAATAAATGCCATTCTTTGCAAAGGTTGAGACAATTGCACACGAAAGTATTTTTGGGACATAGAACAAATAGCATGTTCGTTGCAATGATGTTGCATCCAACACAGAGTTCATCTCAGAATCAGAACAGCATTGAGGTCAGGTGAATGCAATCCTATGTAATCAAGCCAACCTCTTTTCTCTGCCAGAGGCCAAGATAAACATTTTGACTGTCACCCTGCGGTGTCCAAACCAAATTCGTTGTGGAGTTTAAATCAGGCCGGCTGCCACTTCAGCCTTCTAGATAGCTTCCAAGTGACTGACTGCTTCTATGAACTGCAAGTAGTGTAATTGACACTTATATATGGCTGCTGTATTTTCTTTGCTGAATTTAACTCTCTGGAACTAGTGGAAAAAGATCTTTATATAGATCCTGCTAAGTGATTTGGATCCTCTGAGATGAAAGGAGTTCTAGTAAGCGAAGAATTATAATTGATGTTCATACTTGGCATTGAAAAGAGTTTCTATTATTATAAGTATGAGGTTCTTTTTTGATGAGGTATAGTTGTAGACATGCATACATCATGTGGATCAGAAAATCATACTGGCAATCTGTTATTCTTGTTGTTCTGTTGCCAGTGTCCGCTGATCCATTTATTGCCTTTGAGGGTGCAACTGTAAACTAAACTAGCACAACTCATTGGTCTTCCTGTTCCCATGATAATGTAGGGAGTCAAGCACATGTCTGTACACTGGCCTAACTCTCTCCCAAGAGTGGTGCAGAAGTGCCTTACAGACATTTCATGACACTCCTAGGCCAGCACGGGACTTGTGCTGGGGTTTATGCTGGCCTACCTGGGAGTTAGGGTTGCTATCATACTCGCCGTGAATGGTAGATTATGGGTGCAATCCAGAGTAACTACGGGGAGTCCTTGCTCTGGTGAAAGTACAATTTGCTCTGGATTGCAATATGAATTTCCCATAGGTTTTCACTAGGTGGTGCAGTAACTACGGGTGCACATAACGTCTTTTACGTGCTCCCATAGTTACTCTGGATTGTAGGGTATGTTGCTGACCTCCATGTGTTGCATCCCTCAGTGTCAGATGATAAAATACTTATTGTTACAGTTCAGGTGCCTATGGTTTTAGGAGCTTAATACAACATACAATTAATACATAGAGAAAAGGAAGCCTGTCAGTGGACCTTCACTGCTGAATGAAGGTAAAAATGTGTATATGCAGGATCTCCTTTCCTTCTGATAACAGAGCCCATGTCCACATGCCACATGTATAACTAAGGCTGCAATCCAGAGCAAATTCAGCCTGCTCTGACCTAACTGCTCTCTCATAACTATTCTGTATCCAGAGCAGAAAGTTATGCTGAATCCAGAGAGTCAGGAAGCCTGGGCTGCCCTAACTGCTCCAGAGCATGCTAAGTAATTGTCACAAGACTTGCTCCTGAGGAGACACCCCTCAGATCACACTGAACAAGGAACAGCTGTGGTGCCTACAGTGGTGACATGACTCTGCACATCACCTGGTGCGGAAGTCTGTGCGTCATCCCTGGGATGCGCGCCCCCCCCCCACCTGGACTGCACAGTCACCACAGTTGGCGCCTGCACAGTTGTTTCTGAAGCCAACTGGCTTCAGAAAGAGTACTGCGCAGGCACCATCTCTGACACCTGCGCAGTACTTTTCTGAAGCCTTTTGGCTTTGGGGGAGACTGTGCAGGTGTCAGAGTTGGTGCCTGTGCAGTACTCTTTCTGAAGCCATTCGGCTGCCACTCCGCCTCCTGAGTGAGGCCGAATGGCTGTGCAGAGGCGCGGACTTTCTCTGCTCTAAGGAAGTCTCCTCTGAAGCTGTTCGGCATGCTCAGTGTGTTTCTGCGCAGTGCACCTCAGATGGCCGTTCAGGCCAGATCCTCAGACAAGTGGCAGCTTCTGGCTGATTCTCCGCCTTGGAGCAGGCCTGAATGGGGGTGCTGACGCCCGGGGCCTGCCAAAGGACAGTCAAACTCCTCCGGCACATCACCCCATACGGAGCGTATCCCCAATGCAGCCCACACCAGCCGCACCAGTCTGGTGATGCCACTGGGTGCCTGCCTTATAAGGAGTCCCTGATGAGATGCCAGTACATTCTACAGTGAATACAAGGGGCTTCTTGGAGTGGCCTGCTGTATCCTGAGGTTTGTGGGCAGCCGTAGTTTGTTCCATATCCTGAGGTTGAGAGGCAGGGGTTGCAGCTAGGCTGGCCAAGAACCCAGATTTTTGGTCAGCACTGCCATTCTTACTCAGGCCTTATCATGGACCCCTATGGGTCTACTCATTACTATACCTGCTCCTGAGGTGGTATAACTCTGAGGGCTGGAAGAGGGCATTTCTGCCTTGGAAACAGGCTTTGGATACAGAGTAACTGCTCTGCCCTAGGCAATGCTAAACATGCCCTCAACTTGCCTCTCCTGAGCTGCTTAGGCTGCCCCAGTTAGGGCAGAGCAGGTCCACCTCTCTTAGGGCACCCTATCTTGCCTTGCTCTGCCCTAAGCCTCCTTCAGAGTAACTGGGCTGGAGCATCTTACAGTTGCTCCAACCTAGTGTTAGATAGGGCAACCTAAGGGCTCTTATGTGGACAGATTAGTTGCTCTGGATTGGGCTGTCTGTATACCTGCCTTTGCACATTTTTCAGATAGATGCCGTTCACTCAATTTAATCTATCATCTTGAAGGTGCGGCCTCTCTGTTAACTGGGCAGGACAAATACATGGCTAGGCTCTATGGGTGCAGACCTCATTTCCAAACAAACATTCCCTGAAATGTATGATACCACAAAATATTTGTTCATGAGGAAGGGACCAATAAGAAACAGGCAATATGATTGTTATTTACCGAAGGAGTCTTTGCAAACACTTTGATGATAGAGTAATTAAGGAGATTCTTGGTAAGAAATTCAACCATAATTATACCACACTGTACATTACAATAGAAATCTGGAACTTGAAATTCCCAACCTGAATTGAGTCCTCTGAGAAAAAGATGTGCAGCAGCAGCAGCACCAGCATCTTGGGTTTTTCCAGCAGTGCACAAGTGAGGGATGCTAGCCTGTTAACTTTAGCTCTCCAAGTAATGTTCCCATCAAACCTAGTTAACGAATCTGCTTTACACATATAATACTAGTCTACACAATTTTCCTAGATATTTGCCTTATGATTACGAAATACTGTATACTGATAGAAGATGCTCAGAAATCCACTGTGCATATCTAAATAAGCATGCAACATGTTAAGACAACCAACAGATTTTCTTTGGCATCATAGAGGAGAGGAAAATGTATTCTCCTGTGTATATCATTAACACAACCACAGTGTGAATATTGTTATCAGTTCTAGACACCCGATTGCCAGAAATGTATTGGCACATTGCAGGGAGTTCAAAGAAGAACAAGATCAATTATTAGGGACCTGGAGACTGCCTGTCTAGGTGATAAGCCCAAACATGAGAGCACTTGTCAGAAGGTGAACCTGGCAGGATTAACAAAGGATAGGATTAACAAAGGATAGGGATAGAAATATAACAGTATTAGCAGGTTGAGATTTGAGAAAGTTACTTTTAAAACTGTATGAAAGTAAATAAATGAAGGAGAACCACTTCTGCTAGCATCAAGAACTCACATAAAAGAACAATATACAAGAGGTCATTGAGTCCTATTCCCATTCTTAAAGTGGAGCATCTTATACCCAGCATATCCCCATGAGAGGCCTGTCACTCTCTTTTTGGACATCTCAAAGGAAAGGCGTTCTGCAACTGCTCTAGGCAGTGTCTAGCTTAGAGTTTTGTCTTGCTTTGTTCCTTGTCCTGTCTTGTTAACTCTGACATAATTGAAAAGTATTTGAAAACAACATGAGAGATGTATATTTTCTCCTTCTTCATCATGATACAGCTCAATCATGCTATAAGGGATGCAATTGTATGCAAGTAGGGCAAGTTGGGAGTAGGGCCATTAAACACTTACTTCTGAGCAGACATGCTTAGGATTGCCTTGTAAGGAACAATACAATGCCCATAATATAAGAGGTATCAGAGGCCCATATTGTCAGAGATGTCATGGATGTGACTGAAGGCTCTTTTAGACTCCCTAGGGAACTCATGTGACTTCTGATACATTTATAACTCTCCATACAAATATTGTTTGTGCACTACTCATGAAATTCATTAAAAGTAGAATTTTTTTAAAGAATAGTTAGGATTAGGCCTTACAATTTGCAAAGAAATTTAAATTTGTGGCCTCTTTTCATCAAGCATGCCTGATAGTCTTAACGATACAAACCTGCTCAGTTACTTCTGGTCCCCATGAATAAGCCGTATGGTGTTTGTAATCTTGTTTTGAAAATGGGTCAGGAAAAGCATTCCCATGATGACTTTCAAACTGCAAAATAACAATAAATGCTGGTGAAGGTGGCCTCTCATATATAAATTATTGTGCTGAATAATTTTATGGTATTCTATCTGAATAGGAATGTAGTCTACCACTGGGAGCCAGATGTAGTTGCTTTGGGAAATGAAAGCATGCCTTGGAAAGCTAGTTGGGCCATTCTCAGCCATGTATATTTAAAAGCTGATGTGTCAAAATCTGTAATAATAATTTCTATTCTTTCCCATGCTAGTGTCTAATTGATATAAGTGCTGCATTCAGATGAAAAGATTATATATGTAACCCCAACTGGGCATCTTGGGTGGCAAATTTGGCTCTCCAGCTCATTTTATTTTTGACAGCCCTGTTTCAAGACATGGAGGGCCAGTTTGGGGAATAGCTTTTCCCTATAACTTCTCTCACATGCACACACCTATCTAAAATTTGCAGTGCATGTAGGGGGAAGTTCATAGACACTTCTACTCCTCCATGTGATTGAGACTACCTACCAGGAAAACAAAAGATATGTGAGGACATGTATGTATGGTGTGAGCATGCATATGCTAACACATAGGTCCAATCCAATGAAAGAATGGTTGTCCAAGCTAGCCATACACAGTCACCTTTTAACTACTAGTTAATAAATCCAGCATACATACCAATCTCTGCTTCTATATTCTTATTCTTACTGTATGGATATCTATTCAGAAGTAAGTCCCATTATATGGGGCTTATCCCCAAGAAAGTCTGTATAGGATTAAAGCCCATATACTTTTCACTTAATCTCTAATCACTTAATTTAATGACACGGGCCGTGTCTCTTGAATGTAGTTGTTTCTCATATTTCTGTTGTAATTGTGTCAATATGATGCTTCTGAAGCAGACATCTACCATCTTAGTCAACCACAAGCTAGTCTTTGTAGACCTTAATGGCTCTGAGCATATTGATTTTAAAATATGCAGACATGAGCGGTCATGCAGATTTTATCCTTTGGTGGCGAAATACATGCAGCATTGGCTAAGAGTAGCTTGCACATCCATAAACTCTTGTGTTTGATTTCATCTCCCTCCTTTTGATTTGTCCCTTCCCCATGGTATGCATGTTTCATCATTCCCTGGGTGAATTCTCCCACCCACACACAGAAACCAACCTAAACAATGAGAAGAACAATAGGCATGGCCACCTCATGATGAAAGGGAGGAAAACACTAGTCAATATCATTGCAACAACTGCTTCCTATCTCTAGCCTATCATCTTTAGGTAAGTGTGTTTTTTAATTTCCACTGATGGCTCAATATACAATAGGAGTCACAAAGTCTTTACATTTTTTGTATGGTAAATGAACTGCGGTTGCATAGAGACACTGTTTTCCAACAAGTCTGACTGCTTTTTCTCCAAGCTTTGAGGTATGTTTCTGACACTTAACAAGACAGTGCAAAACATTAAAAGACAGGCAGCCTGAACCTATGGTTCGCAAGGTACAGCAGCACTGAAATGGCTACTGCTGTATCCTTCAGGGCTAGACCACCTGCTGGAGCCTCTTTGGGATAAGGGAACAAAAGTTCCCTGGCCCAACCTTGAGCTCCATTGGTAGCAATTCGTCTTCTTGGAGCTGCACTTCCATCCAAAATTGGGTCTTAGTGGATGCCTACATAACAGAAGGAAGACCCTCCCAAAATTTCACATTTCTAGGTCTGGCAGGTTTGGCTGGATATTGATGAGGAAGTGAGTCAGTGACTTGTCAGTTTATATATATATATATGATACAACAGATGATATATATGATACAACAGATGCAATCTAAAAGGCCATCTGGCTGGCTTTCAAAGGGTTTGGACAGGCAATCTACTGAGGTCGGCTCTAATTGGTAAAGTCCCTGGGCATCCAGTTCCAGGTAGAAAGACTTTATGGCAATGTTTAAAACATCGCGACTAAAATTGTTAAAAGGCTGTGCAAAAAAACTAAATTAGAAATATATATATATATATATATATATATATATATATATATAAAAATTGTTTTCTCACCCTCCACGGGTGGTGTATGTATGTATGTTATCCTCAATCTCAGGTCCTCTACCAGAGGCCTGGGAGTTTGAGGGTTCTGCGCAGTATCTTAGCTGTTCCCAGCAATGCGCTTTTCTGGATCGAGTGTTCTGCTGTTCCTCCTGGAATCTGTTGGAGCCATTCTTCCAGCTTGGGTGTCACAGCCTCTAGTGCTCCACTCACTATTGGGATCACATTCACCTTCACTTGCCACAGTCTTTCTAATTCCTCCTTCAAACCCTGATACTTTTCCACCTTTTCATGCTCTTTTTTCCTGATGTTGCTGTTGTTTGTTATCGCTACGTCTATCACCAGGACTGTCTTCTGGGTCTTATCTACCACCACAATGTCTGGCTGGTTAGCCAGTACCTTCTTGCACTTCTAGTGCCAGTATATATATATTTATATATATACAACTTTATTTGTGTAACCATTTGGTCATTACGAAACATTTCAGCTGATTAAAATAACATTCGTAAACAGAATTGTAAAAGACTATTTTAAAATAGGGTCGGTACAAAGAGAATTCGTTAAAATAAGAAAACAGCTATACATCATACAGGGAGCTTCAACCTTATAATTTTAGCTTCCAAAGCAAATTTTGCAACTTTAAAGGTAATGTCGTTATCAGCATCACCCAAAAGCCAGCATAAGAGATCGATAAGTGGTCTATTGTTGAAACAGATAATAAAGTCAGCCAAGAATTTTGCTCTGGGAGTATCCAATAGTGGGCATCGCAGAAGATAGTGTGCAATGTCATCAACCTCTCCTGAACTGCACTTACATAGTCTAAGGTCATAGGGAGTGTTGTTGAATCTACCTTCTAAAAATGCAGACTGCATGGTCTGGAGACGTAAGGCAGAAAAAGCCTTTCTCAAAGTAGGATTGGTCAAGTTAACTAAATAATTTTCGAGAACAGAGAAATATATAGATATATAGACATAAGGTGAAATCCAGAGTAACTACAGGGAGTCCTTGCTCTGGAGTAAGAACAAGTTACTCTGGATTGCAATATGAATTTCCCATAGGTTTTCACTAGGTGATGCAGTAACTACAGGTGCATGTAATGTCTCTTACGTGCTCCCGTAGTTACTATGGATTGTGCCCATATAGACATTAGAAATATATATTACATTAGAAATAAATATTATAATATATATTTTATAATATATATTATAATAATTATTATATAATATTATTATAATATTACTACATTAGAAATCTATATTATTAAAATATATATTTCATTATGATATGTGAGGACTTGTCACCAGGTTAGGTAATCATGGACTCAGTCAAGGAAAGTAAAACAGAAGAACCAAAGAGATTGTTCTGTCTGAACCCTTCATTTCTCACTAGCATTAAATAATGAGCTTGGCAGTTCAAGATATTTGTTTTAAACTAACATTTCTACTTTTTAATATGTTTCATCACATTGTGTTTAGACAGTTTGTGCTGGAAACCCAGCTGAACTTCTTCTGCTCTTTTTATGAATAAGACATTATAACACAGAAATACCTTTGATCTCTGCAGGGATTAGCCATAATCATAACAAGGCAGCAGTTGTTCTGTGGCCCTGTAATTGTAATGAAAGTTCATATAAGCTTCTTCTTTTCTTGCAAATCCTAATTTACAGATGTTGGTAAAAGCCATGGTAGATGCACTCTTGCTTTAATCTACTTTCTGCCAGATCCCCACTAGCACAAAACGAAAATAGAAGATTACTGCATTTGGAAAACAGCAACCAAAGTTAGCATTTCCATTACTTGATGTAGAAATATACTGGCTATCTACTCAGACTTGATGAAGTGTAACTGGCCAACCCTTTGAGAAACTTGATATATGATACAAAGATGTTTTTTTAGGTTGTTTCTGTTCTGCAGGCAGAAAAGACGGGCAAAAAAGAATTTCCTCAAAATTCAAATATCAGTAAAGACAAGGCAGAATAATTTCTAAACTTTGGTAGGACAGTTGAGCCAACTCAGCATTGATTTCTTCATAAGTCTTGGCTAATTCTGAGATCCCTCTGGATGCTAGCATAAAGGGGGATCACTTTAATCCAAAGTTTGAAAAGGCACATTGACTTCCCAGTCAAAAAAGTTTTGCATCAAAATTATAACTACGCATTCTGTTTAGGAAAGCCTCATTGATGGGAAGTGAAATGTTTCTCTTCATTTCCTTTACATTCAGTGCTTACATAAAGATGGAAGCCACGGCAAAGGCAATAAAAGAAATTTTCTCTTCTGCTTTTGGCTGCAAAGGTTGTAGTTACAGCACCCCTAACAGCAATCACTTCTGTCGAAACTCTGGATTATAAAGGATGGATTGCATTAAAAGCTAAATCATTAAATTTAAACTGAGTAAAAGCAGGGTAGTAGTCATCTGCCCTGCTTATTTACTGTATATCCATCATCTGTCTTCTGCCATGCAGAGTTTATGGTAATGCTGTGTATGGTATACTGATGCAGGTGGGAAGATCAAGACTATAGCCTAACGGTTCTCAAATGTTCAGAGAGAGTTTGAGCCACTTCAAGGCAGCAATTACAAACCAGAAGTGGTTTGTGATCACAACTTTCACTCCACAACAAGGGGGTTCTGAGAAGGCTGATGCTGGGCTCTGCACATCCTTGGGAGGCTACTGCAGGCTGGGGTGAGTCCAGAGAAGTCCTGCACCACTCCAAAGTGGCAAGATCCCAGTAATCAAGTTTCTACTTTCCTCCCTCCCCACTTCTTAGTGGGGCTTAGTGGGAGCATAGGGCTTTCTGGATGAGGGTTGCGATGCCCCAGTCTGAGAACTACTGCTATAGCCCTGCTGACATCTCAACTAACAGAGTCCTTATTTTCATTAGTAAGTGAATAACAATTATCCAGCTTGCAAACCATCAATACATTTTCGCTTCTTGTGACGTTATGCTTCTTATGCCCTACTCTGTTATAATCATTATGGCATCTTGTAGGAATCAAGGTGCAGTAATAGTTGGGCAGACTAGGACAGATCTATGGTACAATTCTATGCATATCTATTCAGGTACACATTATTCAGACTTATTCCCTATTTATGCTTAGGATTGGGCTGCCCATCTTCGTAAGCCAGGAGTGCCAAACTCAATTAGCACAATGGTTGTCTCAGTTCACAACTATACTAAGAAAATGATATGGTGATGTTGCTTGTCCTGAACATGCAGCAAATCCCTCCTCACCCTGAGACACAATATTACACACCATTTGAAGTTCTTGTGGGCCACAAAAAAGGGGGAGGTGGGCTGGATTTGGCATACAGACCTTGACTTTGAGACCTGTGCTGTAATCAGAACAATGCTAAGAAAACTGCTACTTTTTCCAATATAACATAAGCATAATGCAAGAAGGGTGCAGTCCTATGACTGTCTACTCAGAAGTAAGACCCATTATATTCAGTGGGGCTTTCTCCCAGGAAAGTGTGTTTAGGACTGCAGCCTAAGTGTCCTTGAGTTTCAGAATCCAGTCTCTTCCCTGCAATGAGACAGGAGAATATAGGATGAATGAGACAGTAGGCTATGAATGTGGAAATGGAAATTTGAGTGTATTTCTTGGTTTATGAAATTTCAAAATTTAGGCTGCATGTCACAGAGAAAGAGAAAGCAAGCAAAAAAAGATCAAATCCATCTATGTGAAATAGGTCAACTCAGACGTTTGATTCATATGCATTACAATACCTACCAATTATTTAATGCTTTTGGAGTGCGCAGAGTTCTTCATGTGCCTTATGTCACTAATCTCTGCAACAGACCTGTAAAGTAGGTCACATTGCAGAATAGAGGGAAACTGAGTCTGAGAACTTGTGGCTTGCTTAAGTGGTCTTAAATCAGTTCCTGGGAGATGCAAGATTAGAATCAAAGACATCCGGGTTCTGTAATTCCCAAATCTGTCTGAAGCTCTTTCTGGAGTTCTTTTCTTTTTTAATTTCTTCATGACAAATTCCTGAAGCCTGATAAAATATATGTGGTCACCTGCAGATTGATATTATTTCTAGGAGGCTCCAGGCCTGACCTGGAGGGTTAGCATCCTATCTGTTTCACATTTCAATCGGTATGCAGCTAAACTGGGGCTGTGGGTTCAGTGCCCACCACACAGTGGAGTAGTGGTTTTCTGCCAGCAAGTCAACTTCTGTCCTTGGTTCAGCATGGCTCTTGATTGATTCCTTTTCAGTACCAGGACTCTGCATGCGCAGAAGCATGGGCGCAGGTACTGGGGAGGGTTATGCAATGCACGGGGGTATCATAACATTGCTGCTGTTTTAAAGCTCTTATATTTTAAAAAATTCAGCATTGCCATACACATGAACACCTTCATTATTAACACAAATTAGTCACCTGATCAAAGTGGAGAGCAAACTTTCCCATGACCTTCTTGTAAATGGTGGCATCCCAGTAAAGGAAGCAGTTTATTTGAATGTATTTTGGGAAAGGATTCATTAAACAATTAGTTGGCTTTAGTCATCTACATTACATACACACCAAGGAATTGTGCAATAAACAAATTAGATCATTTTGACTTCCCACATTGCTCAGGTACCAGTTTTGCTCCTGAAACTGATACTTTTGGATCCAGTTCTTCAGGAAAGAACAGGAAGCAAATACCGCATATAGCAACAAGCCTCTAAATGGACTACTTTGAGATCCAGTTTTTCTGGAAAAGCCAGGAAGGAAACACAAAACACCACCCCACTGGTCAGAAACCAAATACCAGTAACTGCTCTGCTTTGATCACACAAGCTGGCTTACTTGAAAACACCAGTCCCACAATTCAAGCTTTATTGAACTATAAAAAGAAACACATTGAAATACCAGTAACAACCACTAGGAGGCACTCTGTGCAGGGATGAATAGGGTGGCTTGCTGTCTCTCTGATCAATGGAAGAGTCACTGCTTTAAAGTGTGTCCCACCCTCTCTAACTTAGGAAGAGTTGTTAGGGCACTAGATCATATTCTTGATTGCTGTGGGCCTAACTCTATGTGGGATGCTACCATAACAGTAGTTTGAGAACATGTCAGCAACGCAAGACCCATCTCTTGTAAATGAGAGATTTTTTGTTGTTTGTGTCCGATTATCTCATAAGTCACATATTATGAAATGTGATATGAAATATCTATCTATCCACAGTATTTATATACCGCTTTTCAACTTAAAAGTTTACAAAGCCTTTTAAAAAGAAAATGAAAAAATTATCTGTGATATGTGTTATGATCTGTGATGATATCAGTACATATCACACATGTCAATACAATACATATCATATACAAAACATACCAACACAGATATAATATGTGATCATATGTGTATTATGATCATATAATGAGAACTAGTTTCTCGTACCACACTGAACACGGTGAATTAGTAATGTGAGTTTTCATTAAAACATGCTCTTGAATGTTCATCCAGCCACAATAATATATGGCTGTGAAACCATGGAACGGACAGAAATGAAGTAAAGCTTTCCGTTTTCCTTTTCAGCACAAAGCATTGCCTCCAACAGTATCCTGAATCCAATATGAATTAATTTTAAAACTTAATTTAAAGTAAAACCACTAAGCAGCTTTCAATGCTGAAAGGCCCCCTGAAAGCATGTATTGTTTTGGCTGTTTTAACTTTTCTTTTTAAAGAAATTGATGAGTGCAATTGCCTCCCCAAGCTCTCTAGTTCCTCGCAGTTTCCTGTATCTGGAGAGAAATTGCCATTCTTTGTGAGTTAAATCAATCTTTAAAGAGCCTTTTAAGACTAAAATAGGAGTTTACCACTGTTTTTCATCTCTATGAAAAAGGGATCCGTCTCCCAATTTGTCAGCCTATCCGTTTTGCCAGGCACCTCTCTCCATAACAGTTAAAAGTTTTAAAGGACAATAAATTTGAGCATTTTACACAGTGCTTTTCATAAGGGCAGTTCAATTTATCTCTA
Organism: Cryptoblepharus egeriae; assembly: GCA_030015325.1. Lineage (NCBI taxonomy): Eukaryota > Metazoa > Chordata > Lepidosauria > Squamata > Scincidae > Cryptoblepharus > Cryptoblepharus egeriae. The sequence goes on along the minus strand of JAREYC010000003.1, from coordinate 120,112,221 downwards.
TTCCCTGGAAAAGATGAATGCTGTCACTCTGCATTGCAAAGCCATGCGTTATGGGAATGAAGGCTACTGCGTGAGAGCATTTATGGACGGCACAAGTGGCGATGTCACTAGAGCGGCCAAATATGGATGAGGCATCACCCCGCAACTGCCATCTGTTGAGTGTTTCATGACAGCTGTATCTCTTGACCAGAACTGGTGCGGATAATCAGGAGATGCAGTGCGTAACTCAACCACCCACCCCCACCCAGAGGAAAATTCTATGCTCACCCAGGCTGTGACTCCAGCTTTAATGGCACTGTAATGATTTTCTAACAGACACAGTGGTATGCAGCTTTGATTTAAAGCAAACAATAAACTACAGTGCAGTTTAAAAGCAGCAGCTAGTAATTCCTAATGCAAGTGATGGCTAGCCTGCGATAAGTGCTTATGGCTGCTTATGCCTTGTCTTGAGAGACAGAGAGATTTGAACCAAATGAAAGTTATTTCATGAGATCATATGTGCATATATGCAGTCGTGAGCACTCATACTTGCACACGCACACATACTTGGAAAATACGCTACGACAAAAGATGTTGCCTTTTATTTTAATGTCTGTGTGTGGTGGGGAGTATTTGCCTGTTTTTTGTGGGTTTTTTTGCACTCAAGCAACACTGTGATTAACATTCACACCAGTTCTGCTCAAAATCCAAACTGCATAAGCTCAAACACCCATCCCAGTGTTTTTTCTGTTTGTAGCATATCCTTTGGTCACTCTTCTTACCCAGTGATGGGATTCAAAGAAATTAACAACTGATTCTATGCCCAGTTGGCAGCCACTTTTAAATGGCTATTTTTAAACTTTATATGTCCTATCTCTCGTTAACAACCGGTTCTATAGAGTAGGAACGAACCTGCTGGAGCCCACCACTATTCTTACCCCACCATCCCCACCCCCTTCCTAAATCTACAAAGCTGCCATCTGGCTCTGCTGCTTGTGATGCAGCTTCTCATAAGCTGGAGGTCTCCTGAAAGAGCGGCAGCATGGTGAGGTCACCAGGCGAGAGGCATAGGTGGTGGAAGTGAGGGAGAGGTCAGAGTCAAATCTGCTTTGAAGCATTGTGAAATAGTTCCCACCCTCTGCCCACCCACCCCTTCCCTCACTCTCACAATCTCTCTCTCTCTCTCCCATAATCACTGTTCTGCCTCTTCATAACTACATGCTGTCGCATCATTCTGCTAAAAAACAAGATGATCTCAAAAAAGCAACCATCACCATCATGACAGAGCAACTACAATCACTAAGGACCAGAAGAGAGACAAATTGATGTCTTCTTTTCTTGGTCCAAATCCATCTATATTGTGGCTAAGCAATGTTGAGTCTTTAATAATAGTAATACCGTATATATCAAACACTATAGAGATCTTGGATCAAAAGATTGCACTCAAAGGCATTATATGTTATTACAGTAGTACCTTTATTTAAGAGCAACTTTAATTAAAAGAGTTTTGTATTAAGAGCAAAATTTTCAGAAATTTTGACTTGATTTAAGAGCAGTGTCTTAAAAGTAGAGCACTTCTGAGGAAGTTTGGAATAGGCTTCCATGGCCAGGGGACTATGGTGGGGACCTGGGCAAAGTTTGGAACACATTTCCATGGCCAAGAAACTCATGGAGGGATATGGGGGGGACCAGCCTGAGCCAAGTGTGTGTGGGGGGGAACTGTGTGTGGCAATGTGGAAGGTGTGCCTTATCAGTGATCAAATGCTGCTCCCCATTAAAGCAGGCCTCCGTCAGTCTTGGAGGACTATGGTATCGTGCTAGGTGCTGCAAACGCTGCATGTGAAGCACGAAAGCCTGAATTAGATTGTTATGGAGGATAGGCTGTTAGCAGCATGGAAATTTTGAAGCTGCACAGAAAGACAAAGATTCCATTGAGCCAATGGATAGCAGTGACTTCATTAGTGACAGTGAAAGTCATCTTCCTCTATCTTGTCTCCCTCACACCAGTCTCCCTCGCACCAGGTTTTCAAAGGTACAGTACGGTTACACTTTTTAACTACAGTACAGTTATAGTACAGTTACACAATAGTTCTGTACACAATTTTCTTTATTGCTGTGTTTTGTATTACTGTATATTACAGTGTTTTGTATAAGATTACAGTGTTCTGTAATCATTTTTATATACAGTTAATATTTTTATATAAACATTTTTGGTTGTCGAACCAGTTGTCTGAGTTTCCATTATTTCCTATGGGAAAATCTGCTTTATATTACAAGCGTGCTTCTGGAACAAATTATGCTCATAAATTCAGGCATGCTGTATTTAGTTTTTCATTGTATTTTTACCACCATAAGTTGGGAGGGAAGGGGTGACAACTCTGTTTTTTTAAATCAATTTTTAAATAGCCAACAAAAGAACTGAACTTCTCTCTGCCATGAGCCCTATTTTTAAAAAATTTAAATAAAATTTTAAAAACTAAAGTGGAACATTGTAATTTAACTGCTTAAAATAAAGGAAAGGATCATGCAGGTGGATATGTAGAGGCAGCAAAATAGAGCCTCTTTGGGTTAGGTTTAGGTGGATATCACCACTGCAAAACTCTCCCCCTTCCTGGACCCAGTTTGGCCATCTCCCTGCTTCCATCACTACCCCATTCTGCTTTCTCCTGGTTTCCCATGCCTTGTTCAATCCTACCTGAGGTAGAAGGCATCCAGTGTCCATTGCCATGGGGGTGGCTCTGATATGTTTCCAACTGCTGGAAAGCATGTTATGGTACCACAACATGCACTGCAGTGACACAATTCTTCAACAAGATCAGGACATTTATCACAAAAAATGTGACACACATTAATTTTTCGCAATAGATTTGAGTGCTTTTTTGTGTTGCAATCAATAGTGCATGCTTAAAAATTTTGAAGTGGATGGTAAAGTTCTTTAGTTTTTGCATGTGGTGTGAAATTTTATTCTGTGCCATTTGTTTGTGATGTTAGACTCTTTGGTTTGTTTAAATAAATAAAACAGTGTGTCTGAAAATCAAGAATGGAGCCTGCGCGCCTCCAGCAGGCACTGCAGTGCTCTGCAGCGAATGGCTGCAGAAGGGCTAGAGGGGCGGAGCCCGACTTTTCCCGGGCGCATTTTGCCCAGGAATCGTCAGGAATTTCCCCAGGAATTTCCCCAGGAATCGGGCTATGCAAGCATCCCCCACCATCCCACCCTGTAGTACAGCTTAGGATTAGCTGGTCGCTTCAGGGCCGAGTAGAAATTTTTTGGGTGCCACCTGATTGGCCGTTGGTGGCTTTCTTTTTTGCTTACCCTGAGCTGTGCGGGGGGGGGGGGTTAAATCTAAGTGGCCTCCCTGTGATGCTGATCCGGCTCCAGGGGTGAGGTTGACAAGCCCCCTTTCCTGGATGGGAAACCTAGGCGCAGATTGGCCAGAATAGCCAGCGGCTGCACGTCCAGCTACCTTGACCTTCGGGTTGGCAAAGACAGGCATCCTTGAACTCTGTTCAAGGAATGCCCTGAGCCAAGCTGGGAACGCCCTTTACCAGCTTTGGGGAACTATGCGGAGAGCCGCATCACCTTGGACCACACAGCTGTTCCCTGTTTAATTTTAATATGTTAAATAGTTAATAAAAATGGCCCTCAGTCCAGCACTTGTGTCCGGCTCTTTATTTGTGTCTGTCTGGGGTAAAGGGAAGATGAACCCTTTCAGTGATTAGATCCTGCAAGGGGGAGGGCAACCCTTCACAATCAAGGGACTCTTTCCAAATGTGCTTAAATATTACCAATCCATATTTAAATATTGAAAGTTGAGCTATCTTTTTTGGGGGGATACAAATACATGTGAGATAGAAGACTGGGATAACTCAGATAACTAATGACAGCCAAAATAAAGGGGTGACAAATCAGAAAGGCTGGTTGGGAACAATTGTTCCCAATAAACCAGCAGGTGTTGCAACACTCTGATACAGAATTACCAGTGAGAAATATCCATGTGGCAGGACTGTAGTCATAGGCTGAAGTTTTATAGACAGGGCCTACTTTGTGAGTGGCTCATGCTGCTCTAGATGCAGGTTGTGGAACTGGAAATGGCTTCATGAATTATAGCTCAATGGGCATAGAGCAGTGATTTTCAACCAGTGTGCCATGGCACACTGGTGTGCTGTGGATAGTCCTCAGGTGTACAGTGGAAATTTGAGGCTTGACATTCATTAATAGGAAAATTGGGGGATTTGAACAGTCTGGTGTGCCTTGTCAATGGTAAAAACAATTGATAGTGTGCCTTGACAATTTCAGTGCCCTATGTGTGCCATGAGATGAAAAAGGTTGAAAATCACTGGCATAGAGGAAGTCATCTGCTTCTGGTAGTGTGCACAAAAAGCAAGCACAGAAGTGATGTTCCTGTGGCTTACAGAGGGCTAATGTGTGCCTTACCCATTCTTATTCCAAAAGACATCTTGGTGGGCTGGGAACAGTGTTATTTCAAGTGACTGTCCTGATTTATTCTGTAACTCTAATTTTCACACTTCATTCATGTTAGACCATGAACATTTATTAATCAAATATGCCCTTGAAAAAGCAACGTACATTTAAATACACACAATCTCTCACTCACACCTACATCTCTAACTCACACCTACATCCCTAAAGACAGAAAAGTAAAGTACAAAAATAATGACAGCATCGTGAAAGAGTATTATTTGCAATGAATATGATCAAACACATGCATAAACAAATGATGACGGCAGGTTGGGGAACAAAAGAGAAGTAAGAAGATTACAGTAACTATACCCAATTAGAAATAATTGTCTTTAGCCCAGAGAGGGCTCTCAGGAAGCGGTGATTTCCTTCTTCATCCCTGAGTGGCTAAGCGTAGGCAATCCTTCACAGTATATGAGAGCCCTTGGCGTAGCTGTAAAATTAAAACTTCCCTATGCCTGGAAATACCAGTTTCCCATAATGTTGGAGATGCTGTGTTAAGATTATGCTTCTTCACTGATTCACATCTTTCCAGTGGATACATTTCAAGCAATGAAAGTTCTCATGATTACTGCTCTAATACTACTGCAAACTATTAGTGGTGTGCCATATCCAGAGCCCCTTGTCCCAGGCCTGACATGCCCTGGCAGTCTCTTCAGATACAGCAACTTAAAGATTAAAACCTTTACTAGAAAAGAGCTAGCATAGATCTGAGATGTCCCAACAGTCACCAATGGCTGGGAAAATAAGTAATTTACAACCTGTCCTGGCTAGCCTGCAGGATACTTCAGACACTGCACCAGCAGTCCTGCATCATGCACTCAGATGAGTGCATCATGCATGCAGGTGAGCAGCTTCTGAGCTGGCCCACTAACTTTGGATGCATGGAGATAGGCTATGGTATTCTATTAAAAAGAAAATATATTCTAATCAAGCTCAGAATCATTCCCACCTTTATTGTTTCAGTCATTCCAATATTAAGCCCTGGATTGTGAATGGGGTTCTTGGACTCAGTACTGGAGAGGTCTGGCTTTGTTGCCATCCTAACTCCTATGTCTTTATTATAAGCTCAAATCTGTAACTGTTTTGAAACTGGAGCCCAAACCTCCCCATGTTCCCATTTGATTTTGTTTATGCTAAGAATCCACTGTGTTGGGTTACACTATGTCATAAATTCCCGCCACCCCCCAATGCTTAGGTTACAGCACTATAACATTTAAAATACCAGTACTGCTTTTAGCTCAGTGGGAGGCTATAGTTTGCTGCTACATTAGATTTTACTAAATTGGATGGCATTTAGATCTCTTTTATTTTACAAGTTTATTCTAAAAGAAGCTAGTGAAACAAGCAATAAGTTTACCCTCCCCTTGAAAGTTACTTTTATGTTGTAAAAGTTTTGGTTTTTATATGGCAAAGTGGTTGTGAAATAGACTCTTGATTTCTTAAATAGAACAGCATGTTAAGAAGGCCAGGTAGGGGAAGTGGGCCCCTCTCAAAACTTTTTATAGACTTCACAGGCATCAAATGGGAAACTGCCTCTTTGGAATACAGATTGTTGTAAGAACATATTGAAAGTGCTTTATTTAAAGAACAAATGTAACTTATGAAAGAAGAAATTTATAGCACAATCCTAACTTGCACAGGAATAGGGCAGGCTATCATGACTATACTGTATCTAGTGTAAATTGCAGGCTGTTACTGTGCCAGCCCAAGGTAAGAGAAAACTTTCCCTTACCTACAGTAACACTTCAGCAGCTGAATGGGACTACTTGAATCTGTACCACCGAAATGGGTGGCACAAATCTGAGCAGCCTGGGACTGCTCCAGGCTGCTTAGGAATGAGGGTAGGATCTGGCATAAATGCCTGGTTCTGGCCCTGAGTTTTGCTCCCGACCTGCTCATGTGGATTATGGCACATCTGTGACACCCTGAAATGCGGGGGATTCCTTACAGCTACGTACTTGGATTGAACTGGGGAGAAAAATTAACCATGAACTTCAGTGCCATACAGCGAAACACAATAGGACAGAGCCTATAATTTGACATCTGGGTTCCAGGAAGGGCCTCAGTGTGCTGTGTACTATTCAAATTCAAAATCAATGAGAAATGGTGGGGAAGGAGGGGGAAAACAAGAGAGAGTGAAACTATACAGCGAAGGGGCATTGTCTGCTTTATGCTTAGGGCTGATTAAAAATGCAAACTCTACTATGCGGTGTAAACTCTAGGGCAAACTAGAGAACAGTAGAAGAGGCCACAAGGTTTAGGGTTTTTCTTTTTTTAATTCTTTCACTTTTAAATTGCACGGAGTAAATCCGGGACCGGGTGGAGGGGTGGGTAAAGAGTGCTGGGTGCTTGGATCTGTGATTGTCTGCCTTTTTTTCTCCTCCAAGATAAGGGCATGCTAAGTCGACTGAGATACTATTACTCCATGGTTCCATGCTAATAAGGAAACCTTCCCACAGTGTGTGACAGAAAAGATGAATACCGTGCAGTGCTAATGGTTAATTTGTAGTGGCATGTGTGTTCCATGAATGTTTGTGAAGTCTCCTGATTCACCCGCATACAATTGAGCCTCTTACTCCTTTTCCCTCAGTCTCCTTTTCTTCCTTCTCTTTTTATAAATAAAGAAAAAGGCATGGTGATATATAATGAGATGAAGCAGTGCTGACAGAGTACTTCTGAATCTGTGATTGTCCATCAGCAGCTTATTTTTTGATTAGAATAATTAATAATCAATTTGCAGCCTGAACTTCTTTACCAGGAGCAAATCACTTGAAACGTTGAATATCATTATTAGTGTTACCATTGTTATTATTTTCTATTAATATTTTGTCTCTTAATGATGGGTCCAAACCTGTCACAGATAGCATCCAGCCCTGGTGATGTTAATCTATGAAGCATGGATTTGCCAGTCCTCTGGGAAGCATATATTTAGGCTTACTGCTGAGCGAACATGGCTGTTAGGATTACGGAGGCCCTACAGAGTGAAGAAAAGCATAACACTCCTTCTGACGAGGGAGTAAACAATGGGGCGATTGTCTGTGGACGCTTTGGGACTAAAGTGCCCGACTGCTGAGGAACTCTAGGTATAAAGCTGCTATCAGGAAGGAGGCTTAATGTTTTCTTCACGGAGCTAGAAGGCTGTCAAGGATTCAGATGAGCTACCCTAGAGAGCGTACAGGAAGCAAAACAGGATATTCTTGTTTAGAGCCTGCTTTGGGTAATTATACAACACTTGAACTTCTCCAAGTTCTCTGACGTGAGTGACATGCCTCTGAAAAAGAACAGCAAGGTGTCTCGCTAGTGTGGGAAATGCTGTTAAAGAACAGGCTCCTTCCGACAGTGCCAACTTGTTTATTTTCATCACGACCCATCGGAGGAAGACACAAGCTGGTCCTACCCACTTCTGAATGCCATTTCCAGGCATCACAGAATCAGCCTCACTAAATGCAGGCGAAATTGCCTCTGGTGTCATCCCCGAGCATTTTCTCTTTGGTCAGCACAAAGCGGCCTATTAACTGGCTCTTTCCAAGCAATCCTGGCTTTTTTGGAAAGGCCTGATCATATAGTTGCTTGGTGTCATGAACCTTGGGAAGAAGAAAACTCATGATACCAAAAATATCTCTTAAAACAAAAATAATGTGATTTGGAGAAACACATTATTGACACCATTTCTCATTCTGGATGGAAACAGTTCAAGACTGCAAGAGAATGCTCAGTGCAGTGGCATAGCTGATGATCCTGCAACGCTCAAAATTTAGCCCCCGAAGTGATATAACAACCTGAACTTATGTCACCCCCAGGTTTTTTAAAAAAAGAAAATTGGGGAAAAACCTGCCGCCTCCTCCTCAGCAGTTCACCACCCATTTGGTCTGCTAGTGGCAGAACTAAAGCATCTTTTTGCTATCTGGAGACAAAGAATGAATTTTGTTGCTCCCCCCCCCCCCAACAACAAAATAAATTTAAGTAAAACATGAAAATTGTTTCCCTTATTGATTAGGGAAACTGTGCTGGGGCAAAGAGAAATGGTTGTTCTCTCCCTCCTAAATGTAAGAGGAGCACCACTTAGAAATGCCTGCAAACCCAGTTAGCATGGGTAACTCTTTTATGATATATGTACTGTATATGATATAATTACTGAGAGCTGATTCATATTAACATCTTATTAGTTCCATAGAGTATCAGAGGTACATCTCATTGGCTCTCAGAGCCATCAGTAACATGGGAAAATTTGAATTAAGAAAATCCACTTTTGTTCCCTCAGCTTTTTGTGTTTTTTTTATTTTCTGGTTAATTGGCCATAACATTTGATAGTATATAGATATTCCAATGCAGGTTGTTTAATTGCATTTTGCATAAAATTACCTTTGCAATGATGTATAGCATGATGGTATTATCCTTCATACATACCCCGTTATTCACAATTTTAATCACTAGTGTGATCATCTCAGCTTGTAGCCCCCCTACTGCTTGTTGCCTTGTACAACTGTACCCCCTGGACACCTCAGCTATGCCACTGGCTCAGTGAATTCAACATTTCCTCCCCCTTTCCCCCAATATCATAGGTTATTAGAGTGTGCTTATGTTATCTTTCGTAAAGCCCAAATATGTATGACAAAAGATCTCCATGTTTTCCTAACATGTTTGCCTGTAATTGAAATCAGCCACAAAGAAATGGGATGTTCAAATTGAAGTAAGTTCAAATTTGGCAATGTATCATACATTATTTACATCAAGTCAAAGAAAAATTGACCTCCCAAAGTGTAATCAGGACTGCTGAGTTAGCAGCACATGTTCTTGTTTCAAGGAGGGGCAGTGGAGAGGGTTAGCAAAAGTACCTGTGCTTCATGTACTTGAAATGTATTTCAATTTTTCAAAGCACATAGGGAGAAATTTCTTGCACAACCAGAGCATGCAGTCACTTGTTGCACTGATTGTGGGAGGGAGAGGTATGCGGGAGGTCAGCTTATGCCTCCATTACAGTCATGAATCATAAAATTGAGAGGTGGAAAGGCTGGAGAGAAGTCTGACTTTCATATCAACAGTGTGCATATCAAGATGGCCTGGGCACAGAAGAAATCGCTGAGTAATAGTTACAAGTGTTCATAACCTACGTAAAAAAGTTTCAGCAATTTTTGTTTCCTGTGAAGCAGTGAAGCCAAAATAAAACAGCAAAAAATGTTTTCTCATCCTAAATAATTGATGTTACAGATGTAAGATGAAATCCTTACCAGCAGTTAGGTCAGCCTAATTCCCATCCTAAGTCCTGTGCTGACTTGGGAGTGTCACCAAAGTGTCAAAAGACACTTTTGCACTACTCTTAGAGGAGGGTTAGGCTAGTACATGAACATACGTTTGCCTTCCTATATCACTACGGTAATGGGATGACAGATGAGTTGTGCTGGCCTTGGTTAGAATTGCACCCTAAGTAACACAGACACATATAAACCCAAGCAAACTGCCAGCACAACTCTGTAGGAATCAAGGGTGTTGTGTAGGCACAAATCAAGTGTGTAGGAATCTACAACTCTGTAGGAATCAAGTGTGAGCATGTGTAGGCACAAATAGCCAGCTGTTCTGAACACTTCCCACTGTCCCTATCATGGAACATGCATTAACCCCATGTGATAGAGGAAAGTGTTTGTTTTATTAATGGTGCCTTCTTTGTGCACCTGCTCAAGACATCCTGACTAGAGCAACTCTCTGCCTGTCAGAAATAAATAATGGAAATAGTCTAATTTTCCTATGTGCTGCCTTTAGTAGAATCATGTTACTTTTATTTGTATGGACTCAACTGAAGTTACACCAAATACTGGGTGAAGATGCATTTGAAAAATAGGGCTGAGGATAGTGACTAGTACTTTTTGCAAAATAAAATCTCTCCTCTTCCTATTTGTTTTGCTCTTAAACTCTTGGCTGTTCTTTGTTGGTTCTGGTCGCCAAACCTCTTCCTCATTTGTCCACTTTCCACCCATAATTTAGTTCTTCTTCGAGGTGCCTGGATAGCGCCCTAGATTTGTGGCATCCTTCCTGTAGGTGTGGTAGATGAAACAGAGTTAATCAGTAGTGTTCACAATAATGAAGTTAATCGTCACTTGCTTTAATAACTAGGTAGTATTAGTTATTGCGAGTCCACCTCATGATGCAAAGCCTGTAACTTGATTAATTGGTGGTGCTGTTGCTGTGCATCCTGTCAAAGGTGGAGTGCCTCACTGTCTCCTCTGAGATTTGCATTGTGATTGTGTAATGAGATTTCGTTCTTAGAGGCATGACCAGCTTGAGAACTATGGAAGGCATGGTGTGCTTTTTTTTTTTTTTCTTTATATAATCCAATCCATGTTTGACATCATCAAACTTATTGTGATTTTCCTACTGATATGTGGAAAAAATTAGATTTGTTTGCTGTCATTTTTAGATTTCTGAGATTTTCTTAATCCTTTGGTCTTTTAATTAAAGACTTTGAAGAGGCTTGAAAATTCATTGTTCTTTGACCTGGTTTCTAAAAAAAACAATATTTCAAGTTATTTAAAAGGTAGGGTGGTGAGTGAGAAAATTATTTTGAATGTCTTTCATACTTTTCTGACACATACTAACTTTAAAGTACGCTGGCAATGGGAACCCTGGTTGGATGAGAATGTATAGATTTCTTTTGTGTTTTGATATCATGTGCCAAGTTGCCAGGTTATAAGGACGAAATTGTCCCTGTACTTGTAAATTTTTTTTAATTTAGAGTATTTGAGACAAGTCAGCAGTGGCTTTTCTTAATATGATTTTCTTTTTCTTAATTACTCCGAAAAGAATGTAGGTCACAGGACTGAAATGGAGTAAACTGAGGAAGCTATGATTGTCTTGAAACCTAAAGCACTAGATATTTAAAATTACAGGTCAAAGTACAGGTTGCAACAATCTTAAGTGCCAGAACTCATCAGGAACTTTTTTTTGCCTCATTTTTAATTATGCAATTTAGTTTGCGCTAATACTAGATCTGATCTAAAGCAGTTTTGCTTTCTGTGTACCTGTCATTCAAATATTGGATGGACAAAGAAAGAGGAATCAACCATGCATTCTTTTCCTGTGTAGATTTTACATTAGAGGTCACCCACTAGAGTAGTAATTTTCAACCTTTTACATCTTACAGCACACTAACAAGGCACTGAAATTGTCAAGGCACAACATCAATTGTTTTAACCACTGACAAGGCACACCAGGCTGTTCAATTCCCCTGATTTTCCTATTAATTAATGTCAACCCTCAAATTCCCATGGCTCTCCTGAGGCCTATCCGTGGCGCACGCATGTAAATGGGATAACTCAAAACTGATGCACCATTGAATCTAATGCGCACCCTGATTGTGGAGGCTAAATTCAGCTGAAAAAGGTGAGCATTAGATTTGAATAAATACTGTAGTTAATTTTTATATCCTTACAGATTATCCCAACCTCTTTTACAGCTATCATAGCAACACATCAATAAACAGGACAGGTTGCACAATACACAGGCACACAATGTCTTGAATGCAAGAATGGTATTCTGTTAGCAATCCAGCATAGAAGTCAACCCTGTAATCAGACATTCAGTCACATCCCAGCATAAGGTCTGTGTCACATAGTTCAGGTGCTATCATCAGGTCATCCATGATAGTCTGACTTCAGTCTACATTCTGCCTCTGAAGCCTGCTATCTCTACTTCAGTTGGAGAGGTGCAATAAACTTTCTTCTTCAATGACTTCCCCATGCTATCCAAAGCCTGCCAAAGGGAAGTAGTTATGCTAGTTTCATGTTAAGCAAACAACAGAGTCATAGTTTTGCAGTGAAGAAACCACTTTTGGGGTTGTTTCACATATGACTAAAGCCAAAGGTACTAAATTCAAGTATTCACTTCAAAATATACATGCACCAGCCATGGAAAAGCTTATAGTCACATATACAAGGCAGATAGCCATTCCTTATTTTAAAAAGAGAGAATTACTGTGTAAAGTCTTTGTCTTGACAGGCAGTTCGTGGGTAACTGCTATTATTATTATCAGGAGTTCAGAAAGTTATAGCAACATGTACAGAAAAAATAATTACTATTGCATGAGCTACAAAGGGAGATGAGGGAATGATCCATTGTTAAGTCTGATGGCTGTTCTTTACCCCGAGTGCCATTAAAATTCTTTTTTCCCTAAGCCAGATATGTCATGACATGACATTGGAGTTGCATGATCAGATATCCTGATTTTTTTAAAGAAGAACAACAAAAACCAATATTTCAAGTGGCCACTGGAGATTTTGGCTGGAACAGTAGCATTGTGAAATAACTGCCCAGTTCTATGCATGTCTACTCCAAAGTAAGGCTGCAATCCTAAAGACATTTTCCTGGGAGTAAGACCCACTGAACACAACGGAGCTTACGGTAATTTTGAGTAGATATGGTTAGGATTGTGCTCTAAGTCCCATTAGAATAAATAAGGCTTTTTTAATAAATTAGATAATTTAAATAATAAATTAGAATAGATAAGGCTCCTAGGAAATTGTGGATAGGATTGGGGATATGATTAACCCATTTATGTTGAAGCACAAATGGAACACAGTGGAACACTAGGCATAAATGGGTTAATGCTTCCTCTAACCCCCATATTGTCATCCTAATCCTATCACTCTGGATTGTACAACTACCTGCCATTTGTTTTCATTTTCAGCAGAAGAAATAATGATAAGAGGTGGGGTAGTTTAGATTTGAAAAACAGACAGCATGGCTTAAATACTAATTGTTAGAAGAACAGAATTTCCAGTAATCAAAACCAGATCCCCTTGCAGCTGCTTAGCAGTTTCAACAGCATATGGGGAGATCCTGCCTCATTGCTGTTTTAGGCTCTGCAGTGAGTACATTTGTCAAATATTCTGGACCACAATGCTTATTTATTCTCATGATATGTCTTTTATTGGGACTACATTCCCTTGTCTTCTAATTACCTTTGCAAGGCCTCCTGTTCCTCATTAAGTCCTGGTTAAGGGCGCAATCCAGAGTTAGGGCAGTGAGGAGTGCCCTAACTTGACTACCCCAATTATTTTGAATCCAGAGCAGAGAGTCATGCTACATCCAGAGAGCCAGGAAGCCAGGGCTGCCATCACTGCTTCAGAGCATGCTTAGCAGGCACCAAGTCAGTGACACCTGGGGAGGGCTTGCTCCTGAGGAGACCCCCCCCCTTAGATCACACTGAACAAAGAACAGCTGTGGTGTCTGCCTTATAAGGAGTCCCTGATGAGATGCCAGTACAGTGTACAGTGAATACAAGGGGCTTTGTGGAGTGACCTGCTGTATCCACAGGTTTGTGGACTGCCGTAGTTGTGCCATATCCTGAGGTTGAGAGGAAGGGTTTGCAGCTAGGCTGGCCAAGATTTTTGGTCAACACTGCCATTTGTATTCTGGCTTATCATGGACCCCAATGGGTCTACTCATTACTATACCTGCTCCTGAGGTGGTATAACTCTGAGGAGCTGGAAGAGGGAATTTCTGCCTAGGAAACAGGCTCTGAATACAGAGTAACTGCTTTACCCTAAGCAATGCTGAACATGCCCTCAACATGCCTCTCCAGCTAGGCAGCCCAGGTCCACCTGTGTTGGGACAGCCTATATTGCCTTAGGCTGCCCCAAGCCTTTTTTCAGCTTAACTAGGGAGACCCATCTTGCAGCTGGGTCAGCCCAGTGAGAGATAGGGTCACCCAAGTGCACTTCTCGATTGTGCCCTAAGACTCTAGTCTTTAGGTAAAGCTACATATTGCATGAAGTATGCATCATTAATTGCTTTTAAACTTGTTCATTCTGTGTTAAATAACATGTGCAGTTGTCCAATCTCGATTGAGACCATGACAGGAACAACATATTTAAATCAAGCCTCCCCCCTTAGCTCCCTCAATGGACCTAATCCCAGATAGATTTTTTTTGCACAGAAAAAAGTGTGCCGCTACAAAGCACATGCTTAATGACTAGTCTGACCCTGATTACAACTACTTTTCCTTTCTGGTGAACCACTATCTGTTGTTTTACAGCTCTGGCTCCTGATCTGTTCTAACTCTGCCTCTAGCAACTCTTATTAACATTTGGACCTTAACTGAGTTAGGTATAGCTCCCAGTAAAGGTCATGTTCTTTAGCCATAGGCAATGCGATCACTAGGGAGGGTCTGGGATATGAATTCATCAGGTTTCAAAATCAGAGGGGGTGATGTCACTATTGGCCAAAGTTATGAAATCTTATTATTTTTGAAGAATTCCATCATGTTATATATCATTGGGTGTGGAATTTCATGCAAAATTCAGTGAAACAAAACACATTTACATATCTGCATTCTATCAAATATTATGACTAAACATCCAGAAAAGGGAAACACAATTGTCATATGTAACAAACAGTGGATTTTCTTGACTCAATAGTGACCAGTGAGCTGATTGTTCTAAGAAGCAATGTTATCGCGATACAGTCAGGAATGACATTGGGCACGTGTGTTGGCACAGGAAAGGCAAGGTGTAAATTCCCTGAATGAATGAATGAATGAATGAATGAATGAATGAATGAATGAATGACAATGGAGATGCACCTACATTGGTAGATAGTCTAGATTTACAAACTGGGAGCCTTATGTGACAACTGGATAAAGATCTAACCCACTCTTCATATAATGGCCTTGCTACATTTTGTTTCTCTCTAAACAAAATAGCACATTCGAGAGAATCTCCAGATCTAAAAGCGATTTCCAAAATGATAAAACTACTAAATTATTATCATTTTCTATGGCAAGCTAAATTACAAATTTTGTGTTTTCACTTGCTGCGTATTTTTTTCCAGAATGGGTCTATAACTACATGGGATTTATTTGCTAGGCACTTGCATGAAAAAAGAGAAGAAAAAAGATGACATTGAAACAGCATATCTGGGATTATAGACTACTGATATGAATATTGGATGCAATGGTGAAAGGCAACTTAACAGGCTACATGGAGAGCCTTAACTTGCTTAATGGCTGCAATATACAGTAGCTTGAGAGATACAGATAGATAAAAGCAGAAGAACTGGAATGTTGCAACATATGGCTTATCTCAGTAGTTGCAATGGCTGCCTAGGGCCACAACAAGCAAGGGAGCAGCCTTTAAACTTTGATCAATGAACGTACCCGACTCGGTACTCTGGATATGCGCTTGTTCTTTTTTTTCCCCAGCAGCGGCTCAGTTCGGAACCAATCACTGAACAGCTGTTCCAGGCGATCTGGGTCTCCGAGGCTGCAAAAGTCTTGGGCTCGTTACCGGTTTTCCAGCATTACAGACTCCTTAATGTGACTCAACAGCTCACAGGGTCAGTTGGTTGTTTCCTTGCAATAATTAAAAACGAAAAAAGAAACCCTGGTTTCTGGGAAGGGAGACTGTCGTTAAGAGTTTCACAGGAGAATGTAACTAGTCCTGACAGCTGTCAGGTCTTTAGCTCTCTTCAGACCTGATGTAGTGCCCATTGAGCTCAGTGGAAAGACAACCACTGAACAAACCCCTTGTGATTACATTGAACCATGCTCACCTCTCCCAGAGACACACAGCATCATCATAGGAATGTGTCTGAATGCCCTTCCTTTGAATGGGAGGTTTGGTTATACTCCTTTAATTGTGTATCTGCCTCGCTTTGGATTATAGGCCAGTTCTTTATTTCTCTTGGTCTTTCACCCAATGGGAATGCTCAGATTAGCATGTTTAGGGATGTTACAAAAGATGGTGAACAAAAGGGGTACATGCTGTCAGGCAGAGGTGAGTTTGATGCCTGTTCCCTTTTTACCCTGCCTCCATTCTGGAAGAATATGCCTTGATCCCTGCATTTTCAGCACAGAATACTCAAACCTTTGGCTTCATTTTAAAGATGAGGTTTAATGTTTTGTAGGGAAAGGAATTAGATTGTCGTCATTTTCACTGATCTCATTCTATACATATTTGTAGAAGCCCAATGCACAGAATTTGAATAGATGATTTTTTTCCCAAATAGTGGACATTGGTTTACTGGGGAGAAAATGTGGGAAGAAAAAAATCCTAATTTAGGATTGCACCCTTACAATCCTAAGAATGTCTACTCAGAAGTAAGTCCCATTGAGTTCAATATTTCATACTCCCAGGAAAGTGTGGTTAGGATTGCAGCCTTACTTACTTACTTACAGTGCAATCCTATTCATGTCTTCTCAGAAGTACTGAACTCAGAACATTGAGTTCAGTGGGGCTTACTCTGAGGAAAGTACTCTTAGAACTGAAGCTTTACTTATTTACTTAGGCCTATATCCTAAAGTGAAATTAAGCCTCTTGCTCCGGAGCAGTTAAGATGACTTTCCATGAGATAACATAAGAGGGTGACATAACTGCGTGGACCCATAACTGCTATGGATTTTGCCCTTACTTTCTTACTTAGGGTGTAATCCTAACCCAGGCCAGCACAACTTATCATTCTTGCTGTTCCCGTGGTGTTGAAGAGAGGCGAATGCATGTCTGTGCACTGGCCTAATCTTTTCCCAGGAGTGGTCTAGAAGTGACTTACAACACTTTTTGTGACACTCTAGGTCAGCACAGGGTTTATGCCGGAGTTTAGGCTGGCCTAACTGGATCTTAGGACTGCAGACTTTACTTACTCTACTCTCTCTCTCTCTCCTTTAGGGTGCAATTCTAACCAATTTAGGGCAGCATAACCTTCTCCCCGTGGCATTGCACCATTACAAAGTAGAAGATGACTTCCACTGTTGTTATTGAGTGATTGGATTGGCCTGAAATAAATCTATACCACTCGGTGTTGCTTGGTAAATTGGCTTATAAATCTCCTGGTCAACCTAAAAATAAAATAGTGAAACACCATCATTCATTCATTCATTCATTCATTCATTCATTCATTCATTCATTCATTCATATCTCAGAGCATGGTCTGGTGAATGCTCGTATTAATAGCCATGTTTCTCGGTTTTTCTTTGTGGCTCAGGGACTGGAGACAGCAAATATAAGGCTGCGACTTTTATTTTTCTCATCAGAGGCTTTCTTTCTTCAACAGTTGACTTTCCAATGAAAATTCAACCAGTGCAACTTTCACCCACTATCATGGTGTGGTGATAAGAAATGATGCACATTGAGTTTCTGCCATGTAGCTGTTAAAGGCACTAACATATCTGTCAAGAAGAGAAAAAGCACATTCAGGAGCCTTCCAAATTGTTAAGGTTGGGAAAGGAAAGGCTAACTCTCTCCTTTAAAAAAAATTTCAGAATTTGACACATATCCAGAAAGGTGCTGCAATCGAGACAAACATAAAATGGACTTTAGTCCTGTATCCACAATTATTCCACCCCAATAAAGACGTTACAGCAAAATAGCTCAATGCACACTGTTATTTCTTCCCTTGAACTGGCACGAATCAAGTTATTGCAGAAGTAATAAATGGTCACTTTATATAGGTTCACAGAGGATTCATATATTAGCTAAATGAGCTACATAATTCCTGCCCAGAAGTTTTTAACTGACATAAGATTACATCTGATGTGTGGAATTCAGGCTATTTCCTCTTAGATGTCACAACAGGCATATGAATTGAGACCACTAAATCATAACCTTTCGTGAAATTATTTCTTCTTTTTCATGGTAATATATTAAAAAGTTATATATGGAATTGTACAGTAATGTACACTAAAAGAAATTGTTTGCCTGCCTCCTTTTCAACTATAGAGTTACAGAACTAAGACAGCACTGGCCATTTACCACTGTGAATGTCCTGACAAAACACATACCCACATTTTCTAAAAGCATGTGCTTGGCCAATACATTGTTAGGATAGAGCAGGTCTCATCAGAATGGCTGATTCATACCTGTTTGCTTCTCCCCTCTCCCACACCACCTTGGGTGCGAATGGGCCTAATGTCTGAAAAAGGCTATTTTCACTTTCGGACGTCTCCAGTTAAGCTGGTTGAAAAATTGGCAACTTCATTTTAGTACTTGTCAGAAGAAAGCTTGTGGGAATCATATAATTGGTCCACAAGGTCATCTAGGTTAACCACCTGCCTATTGCAGGAAATCCTAGAGCATCTTGTAAGCAGGGTGACCAAATGTCCTCTTTTACAGGATCATTTTTACACTTTTGTCCTGGAAAAAATTCAGTGTCCTCCTTTTCTCTTTTTCTTGTAAACAGGTAGCATGTAGCCTTCTTGTAATGAATAAATTATATGTAATAAACTACAGTGGTGCCTCACGTAAAGAACGCCTCACGTAAAATATGTTTCACGTAACAAACAAAAATTTCTCCAGGATTCTGCTTCAAGTAAAGAAAGTGCTTCATGTAAAGAAAACATTTGTTGGCAGTTGGGGCAGACACGCTGGACGGCAGCCTGTTTAAAAAGTGTCAGGGCTGCCAGCGCACCTGCCCATAGCGAAAGAAACACTGTTCCTCCTGTGGCTGGGTGTCTGCTGGGCAAAGGGAGAGAAGAGCAGTGGAGAAGAGGGAAGCAGCTCTATGGGGGGCAGATAGCAGCCTGAAAGACTAAGAGCACAATTCTAACCATGTTTACTCAGAAGTAAGCTCCATTGTGTTCAGTGGGTCTTACTCCCATGAAAGTGTCTTTAGGATTGCAGCCTAAGTGCACGTTAATTTGTTTTATTTTTCTTTATATTTTGTATTTCTTTATTATTTTTTATTATATTACAGCATTGTAATAATTTTTATATGAATATTTTATGGTTGTGGAACAAATATTTCCATTATTTGTTGTGGGAAAATTATTTTTCTCCATTATTTCTTGTGGGAAAATTTGCTTTGAAATACAAGCATTTTGGATTACAAGCATGCTTCCAGAATGACATATGCTTGCAAACCAAGGTACCACTATATGGTGTTTAAATTAAACACATGAAAGCAATATATATTAGTGTTTTAGCTTTTATTTTTTAATGTCCTACATTTTTCTTGGATGTCCTACATTGGGGGGTTTGTCCTCTTTTTTGGTTTATAAATTGTAATTTATCTGAACACAGCCTGAGTTTTGCAGAAAGGCATGTTTGCTGATACACTATGGGGTGGTAGGACATATCCATAGATTTGATCTCCACCTCAATTCCCTTGTTCCTTCTCTGCATGCAAAGAGAGCTCTGGTTATAAAGTATTAAAATTATCTTTTTTCTATGAAACCAAAAGTCACAGAATCAGAACTCTGTAGTTCAGCCTGAACCTGGCAAAGGCTGGGACAGATGTCCTTGGAACGAAGAACCCATATATAGTTCTAAATCTGTCAAAAACGTGTTGCTGTTCCAAAGTAATTATCGTAAGGAACTCTGTATATGTTCAAAGACATTTTCATATAATGTTGATGTTGCAGGCCTCAGTTCTGATACTGAAAACTGGTTATGGAGGAACTAAATCCTATTGAGCCTCTGATCAAAATGAGCTCTGTTCAAAACTGCAGGTGCAAATTACAACATTATGGGGTTTCAGACAGTGTTTCACTTCACAGCTCTTCGGCATATATCCTCTCAAGTCCATCGAACCTATGTATTTTCTTCAAAGCCTCTGAAATCCAGTCTTTGAACTTCTTGGTTGGGTTTCTGTGTTCTTTTCTACTGCAGAAGTTGCCAGGTTTCCTAATTACTGTTATATCAGTATGTAGGATCAGTGAACTAAATGCCCTATCAATTACTTCTTCCTATTTACTGTTTAATATAGAGATGGTTGTTCTTAATTTGATGTTGGTCTTTGTTCCAAAAGTCAACTGGAATTTTCTGTTCAGTTCCTGTGGGAAAGAAAAAAAAGCATGTTGCCCTTTTATATAAATGCAGAACATTCCCGGGAGATGCACTTCCCTTGTGATTAGCGTATTACATTTCATCATTTTAGGATGAAAGACACTAGCTTTTGCCTTCCTGTTTCTAGGCTCGGAAAATGGCTCAAATTATTTAAAGGAAAGACACAGTCTTTTTGTTGCCATGAAGATTAATGCAGCAGAGGTCTAAGATGCACACATCCACAAAGCATCTCAGTGGGCAGGGAAGAGGGAGGGGAAGGTATGCATCCAGAATGAATGGAAGTTTAAACTGGAACCAGTTCCTTGTTGGTTTTGATGACATATAAAAAAGGGAGGCACACAGGCCTGGCAAAAAAAAAAATCTCCAAGCTGCTATTTGCTATAAAGGAATCATCCTGGAAGAAATTACAGCTTCAAGGTGGGACACTCTTGTCAGAACTCTGCAGAATTCTTGTTCACCTTTTGCACATAATGCTCAGCATTGACTCACATCCCCTACAATACATACTGGAGCATGTAAGAGACATTACGTGTACCCGTAGTTACTGCACCACCTAGTGAAAACCTACAGGAAATTCATATTGCAATCCAGAGCAAATTGTTCTTACACTGGAGCAAGGACTCCCTGTAGATACTCTGGATTGTGCCTATCATGTAGGAATGTCAGCCACACATTTGAAATAATTTTTAATTTGGCCCTAAGAACATGAATTAACACAAACTTGAGATGAACAGAATGGGGCTGCAATCCTAATCCCCAGTTAGGCCAGCACAGGTTCTAATTTAATTTGGGCCTGGAAGGAGAAGGATGAGAAGTAGATGGGAGCCCTCTATCAATCTGCCACCCTTCTCATGGATGGGCTGACCTGCCAGCTATTGCGCTGCCCCAACTGATCTTGGATTCAACAGTTTTGTGTTCATCAATACTTCTAATCATTCTGTTGGAAAACAGCCATTCACAGTTTCAATGACTATACATCTTGGGATGCTGTCCTTTTCTTTCTCTTCTTAAAGGGGCCAACATGCTGCTTACCTACATAATCCAAAAAGGGCTGTGGATAGAGATTTCTCGAGCAGAATAATGACAGTTTAATCTTTACAAATCTGAAAAACGGCTATTTGTAAGCCACAGATGTCCATGCTTTTGGCAGAAAGTAGCTTTCGGTGTGATGGTGCAGCAGACGAAATTTTCTCTCTTTTGAAATGAAGTGTGCCTTGTAGCTGTTCTTTCCTTTTCTTTCTTGGCTGGCCCTAGCAAAATTATATGCAGAACGTTTGTGCATTCTTCAAAGATTAAAAAGAAATTTCTGTTAGCTACCTGTTGGGCTAACAGTGATTTAAGTCCTTTAGGCATCCTGTTTCAAATAAGAACAGATTTAAAGATGTAACTCGAGTTTTGAGATCCAACTAAAAGCATTCTCTGTGCTGAATCCACATGTGCCTTGTTTTCATGACTTATCTACATGGATGGAAAACATCTTTGCATCATCCAGCAAAGTTTAGTACTTGTTTATACAAAAGAACTTTTTCTCTTTCCTTTTGAAGAGCAAAGAGGAAGCAGCTTCTGTGAAAGCTTTTCCTTTTGCAGTTCTGACTGGCTCTAAAGAACATGCTGTTTTTCACAAGCGATCAGAAGCCTATTGAAACTTACAGTGCAATCCTAACCACAGTTGGGTTGGTACAGAAGCCATGCTGGCCTGGGGATGTCACACATGTGCCACATAAGGCACTTCTGCATCACACCGGGGGGGTTAGGACAGTGCACAGACATGCACTGGCCTCCATCACTGGAATGGGGAACATTCATCCTATTGTGGGAATGGGGAAATGGGGGAATTATTCTGGCCTAAATTGGTTAGGATTGTACCCTTACTGTTGTCCCCCATAAGCCATTCAAAGGTATCTTTCTTCTAGAAATCTTATGGAGTGTTCAGTGACTTTTACATTTATTAAATATATTCATTTATTCCAAAATATGAGCAGTACAAGATTTTAGAGCTGAACCTTTGATGGAACCTAGGATATAACATTTGGATGTTTCTCCACCTTAATGAGGACTTTATCATTTGGAAGTAGCAGGTGCTAGGGAAAGCTTCAGGAGTGATCATTAAAAGAAAGTCTCTGAAGAGGGGTTCTATAACATCCGGACAAGGCCATCTGAAGATGATGGAGGCTGTTTTCCACTGGCTGGTTGTTTCCACCAAACAGGTTCCAATAGCGTCTATCCAAAGAAAAGCAAAAGATTGAAAATTGATTATCTGATTATCCCCTCTCTCTTCTGAGTAGCATATTGACAGTTTTCCACCTGCTCCCAGCTGTATAACTCCATGGAGGCAGCTGGCCACCACCTTTCTTGTTTCATCTGCAAAATCCTTCTGGCTTTTCTAATTCTTGGCTAATCAAGCAAGACACATTCTCCCCTGCCCTTTCCTCAGTCAGATAAATATCCTCTCAACTGTTCACTCCCATAAGGGATTTAATTGATTGCCTTGTTTATTTTAAAGTATGTATGTGTTTGTTCAGTTATTGTAGCTACTGTTGTTTTAGAATGACCGTCTCCCTCTCTCTCTCTCTCTCTCACCCCTTTAATTTTCTAGGTGTACAACTTTTAGAACATCTTTTGTGAAGTACCATGGAGCATACGATAGGGTAAGTGATCCATAAAATTAGTATTCTGAAGAAGTGGGAAGGGGTGGCCAGAATTTACACCTGTTGCTTTGGTTTTGTTGCTTTGGTTTATCATTCAGTTCATGCCATCTGTGGAAAATTGAGGGTCACAGCCTCTAGCTCTAGCACTGCCATGGTGATCCCACCATGATCTTTATGTTATGAGCTTCTATTTATTCCCTTTCCCCACTTGCCTGCTGAGATTTCTTCCACCTGCCATCTGTTATTTCCTCCCTTCCTTGCCCCATGTTGCCCAACTGCCTGCCCCCAGTGGATTTTGCCCACTTGCTTCCCCCCCACTGTGATTTCCTCTACTTTTTTCTCCTCTCCTAACTGAGATTCTCTCTGCCTGCTGCCACAATTCCTCCATATCGCTTTAATTATTTTCTGCGTGTGTGATTTCATCATGGCTATCTTCACTATGATGGTGGCTACTGCCACACTGATAGTGACACCAGAGTCCGGTGAGCCAGTCTAAGGCTACAATCCAGAGTAACTATGGAAACTTTTACACCGACGTAGTTATGGTGCCACCTATGGGAAACCTATGGGAAGTACATAGAGCAATCCAGAATAAGGGCCTCTTACGTCTTCCTGTAGTTATTCTGGACTGTAGGGTATGTTTTCCTTTTAGACTTTGCTTCTGCTTGTTTTAAATGAGCATGGGTGTGCCTGTCCCATCTGTGCCTGTGGGATATAATGGACAGTGTGTTTTGACAGTCATGCCAGACCCCTTCGTACTTTATAGTGTATACAATTGAAGCTGCCAATGTACTCTCATGACAAAAGAGTCATATGAGGGTAAGGGTATATGAAGTATATGAAACTTTGCTCATCATTCTTCTGGGTCCTCTATATATATTGGGTTTACATGAATGATTTGTTGACAGTTGAAGTTACATGAATGACTGCAGTTTGTCTAGGCCCTGGAGCAGTGATTTTCAACCTTTTTTATCTCACGGAACACTAACAAGGCCTTGAAATTGTCAGGTCACACCATCAGTTGTTTATACCATTGACAAGGCACACCAGGCTGTTCAAATCCTCCAATTTTCCTGTTAATTACCATCTCCAAATTCCCACAGCACACCTGAGGACTATCCACGGCACACTGGTTTAAAATCACTGCCCGAGGAGGACCAGTATTGTTATACATCTTGCCATTTCTCTCCAAATAAGGAGATCCACCCATGGGCATCAATTCCTAACAACATGGAGCTAGAATCATATATTTTTCTCCTTCATTTTGTATATCTATAACTATATCTATATCACATATTTATAAATGAATATCACAGTGTGATACTCAGGGAGGCTCTTGTTCCTTAAAGGAAGCATAGAATTGTATAAATGTATGTGTTTGTATTTATACATGTGTACATAAGCATACACTAGCTACATGTACTTGAATACCACAAGTTTTTATTTTGTGCAGCTACAGATGCTCCCACTTATCTCACAGGTTAGGGACCCCATTCGTGGTGAAAAGTGGAAACAGTTGAAAAGTGGAACCCAGCCTTTTTTTAGTTGCTTCTGATACTTTAAGAACTGGCAAATTGCAAATGTACTTTTTCTTGCAAATTCTTGCTGTCACACAAAGATTTCTGAAAATGGATACTGATTAACTCCATCAGGAATGGGAATAGATCAGGAGCTCTCGCTCTCTCACACAGCAATCTCTCTCTCTCTCTCTCTCTCTCTCTCTCTCTCTCTCAAGAACAGCAGAGAGAGGTTGAAATATTGAGAGAGGTTCAGTGAATGATTTCTGGGTATTACTGAAAAGCATTGAAATAGTGGATCATCAGAAAACAAACTGTCAGAAAGTAGGTGGTGTATGTATGTATGTATGTATGTATGTATGTATGTATGTATGTATGTATATTCTTTTTACTATATATGTATAGTTATAGTAATGTGTGTGTGTGTGTGTGTGTATTTACTATAATTTTTTATTATAATTTTTGGGCAGATTTCATTAGTCTCAGATGACTATAACATCAGTGTAACTAGCAGATACAGGAACTCAAAATGGGTAATACACTGCACCACTTCTGGAGCAGGGGGAGGCTTGGTCAGTGTGCAGACATACATTGGTCTCCCCATTCCTTTGCAGAAACAGGGAGATGGGTAAGTTGCACTGCCCTAAATTGGTTAAGATTGTACTGTACCTTCAAAGCACAAACCTGGACCGACGCAAGAGATTAGGCCATCACACAAGGACTTGTTGTAGCCTAACCAAGGCTTAAGATTGCACTGGGAGCGTGATAATTTCTCAGAAGGAGGATTCTTACTGAACTGGACTGAATAAGACAGGTTGAGATGTCATTTGCCCATGACTGCAGCCAAACAGATTACTGTTGAGAGGAACATCTAAAAGTTTATTCCATGGATACCAGTCTAAACAGGTGGATCATTTGAATGCCAATATCACATAGCCCCAGGAAAGAGAACAGCTTCTGCAAGGCCACCCACAGTGTTCCCGCCTGTGCTGGACTGAGGACTTCAAAAATTAATGCCTAGAACCAGTGTGCTATCCCACTTCTCCCTCTACCATTAGCTTTCTTATGTGATATGTTTTATTATTTTTTATTAATCCATGTGAATCTTAAGTCATTTGAATCCTTCTCCATTCATTTGAAAAATATAATCCTTTCTCCAAATAACCAACATGTTGATTTTACATTTGATTCCATTTTAGGTTTGAGAGAAAAAAAAAAGAGCAGCCAAATTTATTGTAACACAATTAATCTTTGTTTAGTCAGACCTGCAAAGACAAAAACAAAAATCCCAACAGATGACAACAACAAAGTTTTCCATGAAAATTTGCACACAAAACATCACCAACCAGGGGTATCCCTCTGATTTATAAATTCTTCAGACCAGTTTGGGGCGAGTAGCTCCTTCATCATTCTGTTTTTCCACCTTCCTAGACCTTCAGAATAAATTTTTTGTCTGTTCTGGTGGTCTGTGGAGAGCCACTGTCACATGCAATTATGCTTGCTGGTAAAACAAGGTACAATAATAAAACCCGATGGTGCTGCTACAGAGATAAAACATATGATAACATTATTTTAGTAGATCAGCAGGGTAGCCCACTGCAACGAGCTCCTCTCCCACAGCTTTGATTCTGTTCATTTTCTGGAGGTTGAAAGACACAACAAAGGAAGGAGAAAACAATAAGGTATAGAAACCAAGGCTGCTTATCACGTAGCTGGAGTGAGTATGAAAGCAGTGATATCAGCAGCAAGCATGATGGGGCCTTACCTGAATTCCATATCAAGCTCTTTGTCCCATATAAAGATTCACTTCTTGCAAACAACATATAGATTGCTCTGGGGATGTTTACCCGTATTAAATTATTAATTCCGGACTTGAAAGGAGGGCTGCGTGTGTCCCAAAGAAACAGCCGACTTTCCTTTTGAACGCTGCTTAGCTGCTCTAATTTGAGCCCTGATCCTACACTGGTCTGCTCACACAGTTTGACTTTGTTGTCTCGCACTGTGAATAGTCCCATTGATTTCTGCGGGAATGCTCAGAGGATCAAGCATCACGGAAACACATGTGCCAATTCTTACAGAAGCGGAATCATCAGGGCAGCTCAACTCCATGTTAGGTTGCTAATTCCATTTATAAACAATGTAATGCATGATTCAAGGTCTGATGCACTTACGCCTTGGTAACGTTCTCAGTACCTGAAGCTCCCATCAGGTTGCTTTTAATAGATAATTGGACTTCCTGTAATAGTGGTGTAGAAGAGAAAATTTCTGTAGATGCAGCTTTATTTGTTTGTGCAAGTTAAATCAGCCACACTTCTATATCTATCTATCCATCTACACACACACACACACACGCACGCACACACACACACACACAGGGTGATTGAAAAGTAACTCCCTATTTAAAAATACTTGTAAATTACAATATAGGGAGTGTGAGTGTGTGTGTGTGTGCGTGTGTATTGTTTTCTCACCCCCTTGCATGATGTGAGTGTTATCCTCATTCTTGGGTCCTCTACCAGAGGCCTGGGAGTTTGAGGGTTCTGCGCAATATCTTAGCTGTTCCTAGAACTTTTCTGGACAGGGTATTCTGATGTACTTCCTTGAATCAGTTGGAGCTCTTCTTTCAGTTTGGGTGTCACAGCCCCTAGTGCTCCAATCACTATTGGGATCACATTCTCCTTTGCTTTCCACATCCTTTCTAATTCCTCATTCAAACCCTGATACTTTTCCCCCTTTTCATGCTCTTTTTTCCTGATGTTGCTATATCTATCACCAGGGCTGTCTTCTGGGCCTTATCTACCACCACAATGTCTGATTGGTTCACCAGTACTTTTTTATCTGTCTGGCTATGGATGTTCCACAGGACCTTAGCCCTATTGTTCTCCACAACCTTCTGAGGGGTCTCCCATGGTTTTGGGAGGGGTTAATCTCCCATGGTTTGGGGATGGGTTAATCCATAGGCTGACCAGATGTTCCTGTACACAATGCTGGCTATTTGATTATGCTGTTCAGTGTATGCTGTCTCTTGTGTTAGACTGTCTCTGAGGTTTCTCTGCACAGTCTGCACTTTGGGTCTTCTCTTGTGTGGTAAATCCCCACTTCTGTGGATCTAGTACTTAGTGTCTGTTCTTGTGCTGCCATGATTTGGGCTTCAGTGCAATCTTTGAAGCCAGCTCTTTACAGCCACTGATTGGATTTCCCCAATATCAGCGATGATACATCCCAAATCTTGCCAGGACACTTCCTCAGTTTGATCTTTCTTCCATACCTGTTGTTGCTGGAGACATTCTTTCATCAGCTCATCTTTGGGTGCCATCTTACTGATGTATTCCTGGATATTCTGAGTTTCATCCAGGATAGTGGTTTTAACACTCACCAGACCCCGGCCGCCCTCTTTCTAACTGGTGTATAGTCTCTGGAAGTTAGACCTGGGGTGGAAACCCCCATACATTGTGAGAAGCTTCTGAATTTTTAAAATTAACTGCCTCCATTTCTTTCTTTGGCCAACTCACTATAACGGCAGGGTATCTGATGACTGGTAGGCATATGCATTGATGGCATGTATCTTTTTTTCCCCATTGAGCTGGATTTTCAGAATCTGTCATAATCTTTGATTGTACTTGGATGTTGCTGTCTTCCTTGCCTCTTCATGATTTCCATGGGATTGTAGGATACCTAGGTACTTATAGCTGGTCTCTATGTCTGTTATGTACCCTGTTGGTAGTTCTACTCCACTGATCTTAACTACTTTTCCTCTTTTGACTATCATTCAGCTGCACTTATCCAGCCCAAATGACATCCCAATATCCTCACTGTAGAACTTTGTCAGATGTATCAATGTCACATTCGTTCTTAGCATATAGCTTGATGTCATCCATATAGAGGAGGTGGCTGATGGTAGTCTTGAACTTGTATCCATATCCAACAACCTTGAACTTGTGTCCATATCCAGTCTTTGCAATTACATGGCTAAGGGGATTCAGGCCTATGCAGAACATTAGAGGAGACAGTGTGTCACCTTGGTAGATACCACACTTGATGGATACTTGTGCTATTTCCTTTCCATTGACTTCCAGTGTTGTCTTCCATTGCCCCATGAAGTGTTCCCTAAATTCTGGACACATAGGAAATATAACCTTCTATAACTAAATGTGGGGTTATAATCGATTGGTTCACATGAATGTTGCAAAGCATGTGGAGCTTTGCATCACAAATGATGGAAATCACATTGAAGATGTTATTGATTATTATTCCAATGAAATAAAATATTGTTGAAAAATTAATTAAAATTTATTGAAAACATGCATTTTCCCTATGTGTCCAGACAATCTGAATCAGGAAGTCCTGGACTGAAAGAACAAAAAACAAAACAAAACCCTCACTGCTAACGTACTTGTTAGAGCCACCAGTGCAATCTGCCGGTATGTGTGACAGTGGCTCACTTATATATTATTGTAACATACAAGGATTGATATGGCCAGGGCAGGAAGCCAGCTGGGTAGGGGCAGTTCAGCAGCATGCTTTAATCCTATCCCCCTTTTCCTCAAACCATCTGTTTAGTCTCTGCTGACTTCTGTCAAATCAATTCAGTCAATTTTCAGTATCTGTGGTGGATCTATTCCTGGACCTGTTGGTCAAGGACTTTCTGATCATGGTCTCCCTGTACATCAGAAGATCTCCTAAAAGCTTCCAAAAGGACTACAGCATTTTGCCAAATCTGCAAGTGCCTTTTGGAGACCTCCAACAGGCTTTTTGAGAACTTCTGAGGCAAAAGAGGTCACGTGAGGCCTCCTGACATGTCTGAAGACCCCCAGATGTGACTTCTGCTAATGTCCAGATGGTCCTCGGAGGCCCTTGATTGTGGGTTTGTGACCACACTGAATCCAATCCACTAATCACAAAACACGTGGATAATGAGGGCAGACCTGCAGGTAGTAAAAGTCTGAGGAGATCAGTTTGAGATCAAACTTAAAAGGAAAAATTCCCCCAGTTCTCCCTCCCACCCACCCCTCCGCCACAGTATGCAGTATATGCTCCATCAGTGGCACTGCATTGTGTGGGGTGGTGGGGAACAGAATTGGGCCGCTACTTATCAGCAGCCTACTAGGGCCTTGATAAATCTTCCATTTTGGTGTTGTTTTTTTTGACACTGAGGGCATAGGAAGTGCATAGCTACTCTGCTATATGAAGTGCTATATGGCTGGTGAGCTGGATTTCAGCTTGGTAGGTCAGAAGGGGTGCAGCCTAATTTTGTGATCATAGGACAGGATACCTCTGGGACCACACTATATCCTAAAGAGCTGTGATGGTGGAGTGTCATGTGGTATATTCTTGCACAACAAGTTGCTATCATCAAGAGATGGACATCACAGTCTACAAAACTCATAGAGATGAGAGCTTTCATACCACCTGCTATCTTCTCCCACACATACATGTTCACAGGAAACACTTCGATTCACACTCTTAACTCTAACTTGATGCATGATATATGCTTGCAGATGTGAAATAGAGATATATCCATGTGAGTACCTGTGAGTGAGTTCAAATCCTCAGGCTTTAAACTGTTACTCCAGTAAGACCCATGCTGATAGGCATGCAAGTTTATTATGGTCCTGGATCCTAGTGTGTCTGTGTGTGTATGTACATATGAGTACAGTCTTCATAAGAACGCAGAGTGAAAATGTAGTACCATTCTGGCACATACATTCTATAGAAAAATGCAACCAGACACTGGAATCTTCCAACAAGATCTGCTGGCTGCCTTTTTAAATGGATACAGCTGGATTTTTATGGTGATTAAGATTTCAGTTAAACAACGGAGTACTTTAATTTTGCTTGGACTTAAATAAAGTGGTAATGTAAACTTCTCAATGGCCAAACAGGTGGCTCCAAACGGCTTCCTTCCTCCCTTTAGTGAGGCAAATTCAATGCTATACAAGCATTGTACAATCAGCATAGTTTTCAAGAAGTAATTCTAGAAATCCCAGAAAGAAACACTTTGGTTGCTTCCCCACATACAACAGCAGCAAGTGGATGGTCAGTGTGCTGCTGCATTTTGTCACTCCCCAGGCCTGATCTAGGGTTGCTGCTTAGCAATGTGTTATCTTTAGGCTTCTTGTTTAGAGATAATGTGTTATCTCTAGGCTTCTCGTTTAATAAAAAGTCTCATGTCAACCAATGGGCAGTTGGGAATTTGAACACATTAAAATAAATTTGGAAATCAGCAGTCACCTTATTTCCTTTCTTATTCTCTTACTTTTTCTCCTTGCCATCCTTTAGTATAGCAAATTAGCTACTGAAATGAACTGACTTTTACTCCCAAATCCAGAGTAACTACAGGAGCACGTAAGAGACTTTATGTGCACCCGTAGTTACAGA
The DNA here is from genome assembly GCA_030015325.1 of Cryptoblepharus egeriae. NCBI lineage: Eukaryota > Metazoa > Chordata > Lepidosauria > Squamata > Scincidae > Cryptoblepharus > Cryptoblepharus egeriae. The sequence goes on along the minus strand of JAREYC010000003.1, from coordinate 120,081,449 downwards.
ACCACCTAGTGAAAACCTATGGGAAATTCATATTGGAATCCAGAGTAAGTTGTTCTTACACTGGAGCAAGGACTCCCCATAGTTACTCTGGATTTTGCCCTCAGAGATGCTGAATATCAGCAATTTTCAACCACATTTGTTGTGCACAACTGGTCAGAGTTTTGGGGAAGATTATATATTAGAAGAACCACTGAGGCAGGAGACCCCCTGGCAGGCAGTGCAGAGTGCCTTGTCAATGGTTAAAAAACTGATGGTGTGCCCTGAGCTGATAAAATGTTGAAAATGGCTGTTGTATATGGACACTCAGTTCAGTTTTGGTTGAGATACAGCTTAGGATCGTATGGAATGGTGCAACAATCAAGGGATGTCAGCAAGTACATCAAGTCCCTTACACCATCCTGGGTGCCAAACGTGCCATAAATCTCATTTGTGTCTCCTCAGGTGTCAGCCAAGTTGGCACAAGCATGTCCACTGGCCCATGGAGGTCTGATCCAGACACAGAAAGAAGGATGAGAAAGGCTGCTCATACTTGTGCCACCTCTTAAGTTGCTGCAGAACAGAGTAGCCCTACTGAGGCTGTAATGGTTTTCCATAGGGTAAGGGGAAGTAATTCCTCTTGCCCCTGGCTGAGCATGTTTTGGGCCCCAACCCTGTACTAGATATGGGGCATGCCTATCAACCTTTCTGCTCCAGCAAAATTTTGGATTGAGCTTGCCTTACAAAAATACAGTCTGTAACTTCCACTGTGTTTTATCACCGGCCTATATCCTAAAGTGAAATTAAGCCCCTTGCTCCAGAGCAATTAAGATGACTTTCCATAAGATAACACTAGAGGGTGACGTAACTGAATGGACCCATAACTACTTTGGATTTAGCCCATCATTGCCTGTGTTTATCCAGGCCCAGCTGGTAACCACCAGTGATATGAAGATCTAGCAGAGAATGGACAACATGGTGATCTTAGTAACAACACCAGCTGTTCTGTGTGCCAGAGATTGGGGCTGCAATCCTAACCCCCAGTTAGCCTGACACAGTTCCCAGCACATGTTCTGTGCTGGCCTGGGCATGTCACAAAAGGGGCGTAAGGGGAGTTAGCTCAGTGTATAGACATATGCCAGCCTCCCCACACCACCATGGGTACAGAGAGGCAGGTGAGTTTTGCTGGCCAAATTTGGACTGCATCTTGAATCTTCCATTTTCAGCACCCATACATTTCTTATATAGGTGTTATACAATTTTTTACCAGACATACAAAAACAATATCTTTGTGAAGCCATCCTGTTTGCAGCTCAGGAAGCCTTTCTTTTCTTTCATGAAAAGAAAAGGCCTGTCTTTATAATCAGTTGTTTTGGGATAACATCCCTAATTTACTTCAACTTTGTGTTTCTTTACGCACTGAAGGAATGAATTGAAGGTGGAAGTGGGTCAAACGCATCAATTAGATCTTGCAAGACCTGATGTTTTTCGCTTGCCTCTCTTTCTTTTGAGGGTGGGTAATGATATAAACATGGTGGGAAGCATTAACATCTCTGTAGAAAAATGCAATAACCTGTGATTGACCCAAGCGAGTCCAAAAGAGTATGTGTCTAAAACATCCTGGAAATACTTATTCCGCTAGACAGGAGTTGTTCACTCACCTTCTACTTGGAGATAAAATTCTCTGCCACTTGATGAAACAAGATAGATGACGGCCATACATTTCTGGCATTTCAAGAGCATGAAACTGTGCAAAGAGTATTCATAGCATGGCCCTAGAGTCACATACAGTATGTCCCACATTGGCTTTCTGAGGTTGCCCTTTGACCACTAATCTATGAAGTTCTCTTGCCTCCAGCTCATTCTTTTGACTTTGCCCTCAGTATTAAGGCTGATTCGAATCAGTCTTGCAGAGGATTTTGGAACAACAAATAATGGCTTCTTAACAGTGAATGAAGTATTTCATATGTGTGTCAGTATGAGTTAGTGGGTTAGGGGCAGGAAGATTAGGGGCAGGAAGAGGAGATGGTGGTATGAGTGGTGATTAACAGTTATTAGCATTGGCAGTAAAGAGAGTGTTGAAGAGGTTGCATAACTCTATTCTTTCCTCAGGCAGAACTACATTTTGGAGTAAACAGTTTCTGTGTTGAAATGTTCCTTTTAAGTATTTTCTGCTGAATAGCGTCAACATTCAGCATGCTTACGTGCACATTTTGGCATTCACAGAAGATGATCTAAATCCCTAATCTGATGAACTGAAACCTACACAGGCTCTCTACACAGGCTCTCTATCTTTTCACTAGAATTTGTGGATACCATCATATCCATTTAAAGATTCCCTTTATGCATTTGTGTGGATCCATCAGCTACTTGACATTAGTACTCTTTCAATCACAGCACCCATGTTAAGGTGCCTAGAGTAGGAGCAGGTTCAGGAATTTCTGTTTGCCACAAAAACAGTGGAATTCCAGCAAATAATATCACCATCACGCATGTGTTAGGACATATAGTTCTTAGTGTTTATTGCTGGGCAGAATGATGGTGATTCAGTGGTGGAAGAGTGTAACGTCACTCTTGTATCATGGTTAGATCACTGTCCAGTCAGATTTAGACTTTCTGGACATCCTACATTTTGCAAGTTGGGGAACCAACTGATCTGCCAGAGCCAAATGGATTGCTGACAACTTTGAGAAATTTTTCCTGTCAATGTGGCTAACAGGTTTAACAATGTGGCTAACATGTGCCAAATCCTTCCCAGTCTAAATTTGCCTTCTCAAATCAATGCAGACTTGTACCAGTTATATCACAAGTTGACCTGATGTAGTTGCCAGGATATATCCTGGGATTAGCAGATAAATGTGGGAGATGCAAGAGACATGGAGGATACCTCTGATCTTAAGATAACTAAGGCTGTAATCCTAAAGACACTTTCCTGGGAGTAAGGCCCATTTAACATAATGGGGCTTACTTCTGAGTAGACATGGTTAGGATTGTGCTATTTGTCCCGCATAATAAACAGCATAACATTGAATTTTTTCAACGTTGTGCAAAAATTCTTAACATTCTTAACAAGTAAACTGGTGAATGAAATCACTGGGAAACCCCAACTTCTGTACTGGTGTCTAGATTCTTAGATTTGTGCATCCCCCATAAGAACAAGGGACAATTTTAAGAGCCTTTAAATGCAATGAGAGAATAACATTATTCCTTCATTTATGTAGTGATGATTCCAAAGCATTTGCACTTAAAAGGCACAATAAAGAGGTGTCAGAACAATCAGGAGACTGCACATTTTTTTTAAACTGCAGGAAAGATGTTTTGCGCCATGCAAGACAAGTTGTTGGCAAGACAGCAATGTTTTATCTCAGTCTATGCTAATTCTCATTGCTTTCTACTGATTGCTCATTTGCCTTCAAAGCCTTCCGGGGGGTAAAAGATGGAGGAACAAAAGATGAAATCCAAATTGTGATGACTAGTTAAAACTCCACAGGTGTGTCAGAGCTCCTCTTATGCTTTTGCATTGCAACAGTGTTTGTTAATAATAAGAATAAATATCAAAGAATGAATTAGAATCTGTTTCAAGATGCATGACTTTTAATTTCCAAGAATGGTCAGCTACAGTAGTGTTCCCAGAGGGAGGACAAAGCAGTATTTTTGCAGGGCACTCCGCCTTCCCTCCCTGTTAGAGCCATTCCTTCAGCAAGAGCAACAAGGAGGAGGACTCCTTTGCAGTGCTGCTGCCACTGGGAATGGCTCCGACAGTGCAGGGACATGAACCTAATTTTTGGGGTCACAGTAATCTTTCAAAACCTGTGCCAGAGAGGGTTTGGATCCAATGAAGTAGTTGTACTGCCTTATCAAAACTGAGTTCTTGATAAAAGCCTGCACAGCCTCTTCTCCTAAGCTCCTAAAGTCCTACTCTGGCTTCTACCTCACAGGGTTGTTGTAAAAGAGGTAGGGGGAATTGGGGTGAATTGGGGCAGGTGTGAGTGGAAAATGTCCTGGGAAGGGAGTAGGATTGGCCATTGTTCCATCTCATGCTGTATGTATGTATGTATGTATGGATGGATGGATGGATGGATGGATGGATGGATGGATATCAGCCTCGCCAGTGGCTTGTTGGTTAAAGGTGCTATGCCTGCCAATCTAAAGATCGGTAGGTTAGCAGTTGAAGACCTGAGTACAGCAAGAGGCTCCTGCCAGCCTAGCAGTTCAAAAGCATGGAAATGTGAGTAGATAAATAGGTAAAACCTTGGTGGGAAGATGGGTACCACATCACCCAGTGTATAGTTGGTCTGTGGATCACCCTGCAACAGGATGTGGTAATGGCATCTAGCCTTAATGCCTTTAAGAAGGAACCTACAGTAAAGGACCACCACATGGGAATTCTTAGAGAAAAGGACTATCACTGGTGCAAGCCTTGAGGGGTGGGTTTAGAGGTGGACAACCTCAGAATGCCAGATGCAGGGGGGCTCCCTCTGGATATGTGCTCCCTGAAACATCTGTGTGTTACGGGAAGCTGGACTAGATGGGTCTTTGACCTGATCCGGTGGAGGCTCTTATGTTATTATGATGGATGTCCTTAGTTATTTCAATCACTTTATAAACTGCTTTGTGAACTTTTTGTTGAAAAGCAGTGTATAAATTCTGTTGACTGATTGAATGATTGTGCATATCATAGCACGAAAACACTGAAGACCACTTCAAGCATAGAGGAAAAACACAATCCTGTGGAAATGTTTGGCCATCAGTCCTAACCATATGATTACTTGCAAGTGGATAGCAGTAGCTCAGTCTGCTGAAAGAAAGAAACTCTTCTGTTGACAAAAACCACTAAGTTTTCCCAAAGTGTAATATATCAACAAAGCCCACATAATATAGGAAGTTATTATTATTATTCTTAATCCATATGCTGTGTTTCATTGTGTCTGACTTCATCTTGAATAGCTCCCAGAATACTAAAGAGGAAAACTCCAAGCTACCTCCTATCTTTAAACAACAAGCAACAGATTAACCAAGAACACCATGCCTTGCTGTTAGTGTACTGTTAAAAAAGAACAATAGGCTGTGATTGGGAGTGTGATTATTGGGGAGTGTTGCTGCTTAGCAGCTGCAAATGTGAAAGCCAGGGCTGTCTAGCAGAAACAAGGAAACAGCATTTAGCTCTGTTGTGCCACAATGAACTAGGAAGCCCCATGTCCTAATGCTGATGGATGTCAAAACTGAATGGTTCTGAAAAGGGAAATCTAATGATATCACTGGAGAAAATAGGAAAACAGAAATGTTGGGTTTGTGCATTGATAAACAAGAAAAATCATTTCTGAATTAGAGTTCAGCAGTTTCTAAAGAAAGTCAGACATTTGAGAAGATAAATATAGCACTGATAGGAGATCCTGTCTTTGGCACAGATACAAGTCAGTACCTCAACTCCACACAGTGAAAGCGGCACTTGTCACATATTCATTATGTATGGATCAACTATTTTTTGGCTTAATCATGATCAATACTATGGGAGAAGTGATCACTCTTTTAGAATTATTTTAAGGCCCTTTAAACAGTTTTATCTGTTTAAGGTTTTTCCCCTGTGATGCCCTGTGGAAATTTCTTAATGTTTGTGGATGGAAACTTGAGAGCATTCCCCAGCGAACTGCCCATAGTGGATTGATTTCATTCAAAGCTCTCATTTATGGGGAGATGGAAGTACCATTGTAATGTAAAAGAGAAGTACAGTGAAAATGGGCAGGTATGAGAAACGGGTGCACACCATCATGCAGCACGTGGGTCTCAAACCGTCTATCTGCCAAACTTCAGGTCAACAAGCACTGCATCTTTAAGCACAGAACCACTGCAGCCCTTTCAGATATCTGAAATTATTTGATGCAGTTCTACAATTCTGTATTATCATTCCATCATGCCGTCTCCAGATATGGCACTTTTCAGCATAACATAAACCAAACGAACAAATAAAATGTCTCTTCCCAGTGCGTTTACAGTAAAAGGAATGACAGGAAAGATAATGGGTTGTAGCCAAAGAAAGTTGTCATAATTAAGTCCCATTGTAATTAATGGGACATTAGTCATGGTTAATTTGTCTCATTATGTTCAGTGTGGCTGTCTTGACTCATTTTATTTTTAACCGAACCACTGGAAGGGGAAGTCAGCAGCAGCAGAGATAAACAGGTGCTGATGTTAGGAAATAGAGTGATATTGTTTAGACCCCTTTGCAATTGGAGATAGATACTTAAGGGTTACAGAAAATATTTGCCTTTTGCACCTCTCTTTTGGGTACAATGATAATCTGAGTTGTGAATTCTTAAGGAGAAAAGAACTGGGAGTTTGTTTTTCTTCTTTCTGCCATCCTTTAAAAACCCAATGAGGTGTTGTTATGCAAGGCAGAACATGCCATAAATGCCGGTAACGTCAAAGGCAATTGTGTCAAACAGTAAACGCAAATGAACTTGCCAAGTCATGCACTGTCTCAATTTGGGAAAGGAAGAAACCTGACTTCGGAGGCATCTGAATCAATCCCCAGTTCAAATTGAATTTGGAATATCCTTTGAAGCTCAGTACGGAGCTCCATTTGCAACTTGCACTTAAAGTCCAGGAAAATATTTCATTTAGGAGAAATGGCAAGAGAATTACAAACCGCAGAACATCTTCAGGGCTATTTTTTGGTCATTAAAGTCAAGTTACAGATCTCTTGTCTTAATCTTGTTTGGCTCTGGGATGGTTCTGACTAGGAAAGTGATACGTGTTGTGATGTCACCACCTATTCCTCATTTTTTTGCAGCACTCCAGCTTAAAACTTCACCCATGTGGCTTTTGCTACCCAATGTCTTGTGCCATCATTGAACAGTCTATTTCCTCCAGTGGCATCACTAGAGAGTGTGGTGGGTGCAGGCTGCACCAGGTAACCAACACAGCAGGGGTGATGTCACTACTGGCCAAAACTTTAAAATCTTGTATTTTTTCAAATAACATCATCCTGTTATTGTTAGATGGACAATTTCATACAGGATGAAATGAAACAAAACTACACTGAAATATCTCTATTCTATCAAAAAGTTATATCTCAGAACCCAGTGGGGTGGGGCAATGGTACATCAGCATGCCCACCACTATGAGGAAACATTGGCTACTCTGTGCACTGTATGGAAAGAGGTCCATTAAGGGGGTGACCCACTGGCCTCTCACACTGAGTGACATAAACCCTAATGATGCCACTGCTTCCATCATTATTCACTAGGTGTTAGGAAAAGTGCCATTCATCAGAGGAGGTAGTCCAGTGAATCCTTATCTTCTTAGTGATATTAATCGGCTGGGAAAAACCGTGTGGTGTTAATGTGGTTGTAGTATTCACACAACATGTAACATAGGTCAGTAGCTTAAAGTCCAGTTGGAACCCAAGTTTTTTGGTTAGGGCAAAGCTAGTTTTGCACTAATTTTGTTCAACTTTTGCTTTCAAACCAGTTGGCAGTAAAACAAAGGATATTATCATGGCCATTTTTCCCTCACATCAGCTGGTTTTTTTTTGTCCCCTTAAACTTGTACATCGTAGATAAATAGACCTTTTGTGTAGCACTTAGCCCTCTGACCCAAAGTCAGTAACTTCTGCCTCTGGCTCTTTCCCAAATGTCAGCCAGGTACCTGATTTCTGTTATTCCAGGGGATGAAAACCTTCTGCTTTCTGTGTATGAATCAGCCTAACTGATTTAATCCAAGCAAGCCTTAAGAACTTAAGAAGGGAACATTTTGTAGCAGTGGCCAGGAAAGGTGACCACGACACAATTAAAAAATATATATTACAGGACAAGATGCAGATGATTCCTTCTTTTTTAATTTTTATAAAGATTTCATTAATTTTCAGACATAGGTAAAGGGAAGACTAGGAACACAAAAAAGGGAGGGAATACACACAGGTACACATATTAGGACCTTCATTGTACAACTCAAATTCTCTTCTCTTTAACCAGAACTTCTCACAGATCAACATTCCATCAGCTTATAATCATCATATTATCTGTACTGTATACTTAGCATTTCTTCAAATTCATGCCTAACACATTCAAAAATATCTTCAGACTTTTAAAATATATAGTAGCATACCTTCAATAAGTAGTATACCTTATCGGTGCTATTTTCCATTAGCTTCAGTATAGCCCGGGTTAATTGTTTAACCCTACAATCTAGAGCAGTGGTTCCCAAACTTTTTTGGCCTACCAGAAAAAATATTACTTACCGCCCCCTGGAAATTAATGTTTTTAAAATTTTAATAGCAATTAAACAGAAAGATATATGTATTAATGTTTTCCTGTGGCCATCATCACCCCCCTGCATCGCTGCAGCGCCCACCAGGGGGCGGTAGTGCCCACTTTGGGAATCACTGATCTAGAGTAACTACAAGAGCATGTAAGAGACATTATGTGCCCCCATAGTTACTGCACCACCTAGTGAAAATCTATAGGAAATTCATATTGCAATCCAGAGTAAATTGTTCTTACACCAGAACAAGGACTCCCCATAGTTACTCTGGATTGTGCCCTAAGTTTCTCTTACTTAATCCTACCTTCTATCTCATTAAAAAAATTACCTCTCTAAATTTATTATAATCAAAAATATTCTTCATATATCTAAACTGATTTAATTATTATATCTGGATCTTTAGATCATAAGCTTGTCATGGGGTCATCTTTATCCTTCCATTCAATTCACTCCCACTTCCAGACTTTCATTTACAGTAATCAGTTATTATATCTTCTGCATTTTATTATTTTATCTTCTGCATACAGGCTCTCGTTTCTTCTTATGGTTATTCAGAGTTCTTCATTCCCACTTCCTAGCCTTCATTCTCCACTCCACACGCCACTGCCACTTTGTTTATCTGTCGTTCAGCTATGAAAACAAAATTGAAAATGAAAAACACCAATACAACCTATAATAATTAAAAGAGTCTTATGATCGCCCATATCTTCTAATGATTCAATAAAAACATCAGTCTGAAATCTAAAATCAATCTTATTGTGGCTGCTTCTTTTAACTGTGGAATTTCTTTGTAAACATAATCCAGTGTGGCTTGCAGAACCTCCCTCCATAAAACTTGTTCTATCCAGCTTCATGATGCACTCGATGATCTGAGGAATCCAAAACAAAAAACTTATATCTTAAATATATAGTCCAACATCAATCGATCTTCAAATTAAGTTCTTATCCAACTTAAGTTCCGAAATCCAATTCCAATTTGTTTCACATTGACAATTAAAAAGAGAGAGAAACAAAAGGAAAAAAATTGTTTTCATAGTTGAAGCTATGTTTAAAGTCATCTCATAAATCTTCATTCATGGTCTGTTGCAATAAGGCTGTAGAATTTTTTCAGTTATTTATAGTTGTCCATCCCACAGCTTGCCATTAGCTGTCAAAATGTTATCTAATTCCCGCACCAGAACTTTGACATAAATCAGTTCTAATTACCATTAAATTCATTAAATTGAGCCCATAACTTTTCTCACTGTGTTAGGATAGGTTTGTCAACATTTCAGTTGTCAGCTTCTTAATTCTTCTTAGTAGTTCTGTTGTAAATCTTTTCGGTTGTACAACAAAAGGAGAGGGGGAAGGAACCCGGGCATGGCTGGTCACCATTCCAGCACTATGATGTTCTCACTCACTGAGGTAGGGCCATTATCAGCAGCTGGGATCGCCACCCCAGCCACAGACCAAGCCAACAGCAGCTCCTGCCCCTCTCCCCTTCTCCTGTGGTGTCTGAGAGACCCATTCTGCAAAGCTGGAGGGGTATGACCTCATGTAGGGCCTGAGACTCAAAGTCTCCAGCCTTCCACCATGGCTTCAGGCTCCACGCCAGGTGATTCCTTCTTAATAGGAACAGGTATTGAACAAAATATTGACCTGCCTGCATTCCATTCCTGTTCATATGTTTGTGAATGTCAGCCAGGCATGCATATTTTTCTGTGCATAATGTGCATAATATGAGCTAAATATTCTAGTAAATAAATCAAAACATTTTTGCATGGAGAAAAGCATGGGAAAGCATTATACTGTACTAAGATTCACCCTCTGTACCCTCATCCCACTCTCTAATGTGCAAGCTTCTTTCTGCTTGGTTAGACTTGTGTCATCATCTCATTAAAATGCTGCCATGCAAATGTATCATCAGTGTTGCCTGAAGATTTCATGCAAAACTTCACTTAAATCCTTCTGGCATCAAATACTTTCTTATGACAAACCTTCTGTTGGCTGACGTACTTTCTTCGTTGGCTCTCATGGTGATTCATTATTTCATGGTATAGATTTCTAAGTATCATCTTTACATTGATTTTTATATCTTTAATAACCTCTCCACAGAAGATGGCTCCACTTGGTGTCATTGATCGCATCAAAAATTCAAGGCTTACAGATATACTAGCGGGCTAATTGGTAGCAGAACATTTCAGACTTAATCGTAATGCAGTCTTAATCTTCTGCACTAAACCTACCTGAAGGTCTGCTCATTGGGGCTAAGGGGAAATTTTGAGGCAACTGAAAATTACCTGGTGTGATGCTTGCAAGGCACATAGAAAATACAGATAAATAGATTTGGTATCATTAAAAGCAAGCCTCTTTTTCATTACACCTACAACTGAGGATTACCAGTGTTTCTCAGCCCTAAACCATTTGACTTTTTAGAACCATAAAATAACAGAATTCCTGCCTGGAAAAAGACAGTCAAATTCTAACATCTCTGCTGTGATGCAGCAACATCTCTGTACCATGTCCAGCATGAGAATTGCTGCAGCTAGAATTCTCCCTATGGGGGGACATTTGTCCCCTTGTCCCTGGTAAAGCCTCAGCAATCACCATGGGGCTACTCGGATGTGTATGAGCAATATTTCTGGCACAATTCTGGGGTGCCTATGTCAGGTTTCCAAGCCTGGGAAGACAGATATAGCGGTAGCACTTCCAGGCCTCATCCACCCCTTCCTACTCTCTGCTGCCTTGTAACATCTCCACTGTGGGGTGGGAGTGAGTGGGGTGGCAGAGAGTTTTGACTCTTTGAACACGTGGAAGTGGAATGTTATGGTAATGGGGCTGGGAATGGGTGAGCTGTAAGCATCAAATCTGAACATCCCTCCCGGACCCACTTCCACAGCCCAAGTCCACACAGACTGGCACCAGTAATTTCACTATCTTGGGTCCGAATTCTCTTGTGGTATCTCAGCCATGTATGGATCAGAGCTAGAGCGGTTTATGAGTGAGCAGGTTGCCTGCATGATTCAGAACATGGTTTGGGCTCTACGGCAGTTTAAATGGTCATATTTTGAGAAGCTCTTTTTACATTATGAAATGGGATTAAGAGAAAAGTTATTCCAGTTTGTAATCAGCATCATTAATTTTTATAAGTTATCCATTCAGACATGGGCTGAGACCCACTTAACCCCTTTCTGCTGAAATCAGTTTTGCTTCAAACAGCTCTTTCTTTCACCCAGATTGAGCTAATTTTATTTCAAATCAAATTGTATTAAATTTAAACACACACAGACATAGACACATGCACACACAAAGGCCCTATCAAAGAAGAACAGCTGTCTTGCATGTGTTTTAACAGGAAATCGGGACTGAATTTTCTATGCTGGAGATACAGAGCAAGACTGCATTTGAATAAGATAGGAATTTTTCTTTCCACATTGCCGGGTCTTTTGAAAAATTTCAATTCTAAGCCCATGAAAATGTGAGGATTTTTTTAAAGAGTACTTTAGCCATTCTTTCTAACTTCTAAGACACAACAATTTTTGTAGGGAAGAACAGAATGCTAAAGCATTCCAAGTTCTGCATAGGTCAGGTGAGTGTGATGTGTTCAGCTCGTAAAAACAAAAGCAGAAGATTTATACAGATGTGTGGCAGCATCTGGAGAGGATTTAGGTGACTGCATATGTGCACCTGGACATCAAATATAAGCAGAGGAAAAACCCCTCCTGTTTGCCCACAGCAGCAAGCTAAGAGGGGGCTCTCAATCTGACTGCCAGATCAAACATTATCCAGATGTCTCTTGCATTGTCTCCTTCTCTGCGCATTTCTTAGTATTTTCATTTTTGTACGGTTTGGTAATATTATATACAAAGAGTTGAGTGTTGGTTTGGGAGGGGGGAAGTCAGTGGAAATGAAGAGGGCTTTGTAAACAAGCAAACTACACCCTGAAAGGTAAACTCTGAAGAGGCCATTCTATATGAGTACTAATGGAAAGTATTTTTGTTGAATTCCCATTTCCAGAATATTTTATCTTTATCACACATAGCAAACTATGTTTTAACTAAACTGATCTAAAATGGAACTAATCATTGAGTATTACATACAGATTGCAGATGTTCCCCCCCCCTTTTGTGCTTTCCATTGTTTTATTGGAAAATGGTGGCTTTTTCCAAATGTGCCTTCCCCTCTCTTATGGAATATGACCCCAGTTGATCCCCAAATCTGTAAAAATCAGAGAAATTCTACATTGTCCTTACAATACTTGTTGGAATTTAATAAAAATCTCAAAGTGAATTTTGAATAAATTGTTTTGCAAAGTTTTCACGCTGTCTACACCCGTGGGTGATGCTTCAGTGTTGTTCTTTGAGAATAAGAGGCAGGATAATTGCACCAATTTTTTCAGGGCCACGTGTGGCTGCTAAGTGGATAGTTGTTCCTCTTAATACTGCTTCTTGCCTCAGCTTTTCCCTTTGAAGTTTCAATTTTCAACCTTTTTCAAACTCATGGCACATTAAAAAGACTTAACAATTCTCAAGATAGCAGTGTTTTTTATAATTGCCATGGTATACTATACTGCCAACCAGAGATTCAAAACCCCAATGGCCCTACTACACAGGTGGGCACTTCCCGGTTCAGGCCTACTTGCCTGAACCGGATCTTCCTGTTTCCCTGCCGCTGGCGAACCGCCAGCAACAGGGAAATGCAAAAACATAGCGGACCGGTTCGGTCCGCCATGTATTTGCGCCCACCGCGCAAGTGTCAACATTGACGCTTGCGCAGGTGCCGGCTCTAAAGTGGGCTTGCCCGCTTTAGGGCAGGCACCATGCAAGCGTCAATGTTGACGCTTGCGCAGTGTATGCTCTGAAGTGGGCTTGCTCACTGTCCGAGGGCCTCATAGGCTGTAATCTTAACCCACAGTTAGGCCAGCCTAAGTCCCAGTACAAATCTTGTGCTGGCCTGCAGGGGTAGGACAGAGTGCCTTAACCTTTAACCGTTACATAGAAGAAGGAATTTAGGCAGGTTTAGCTCAACACAGATTAGGACCTGCCTATATTCCCTTTTCTATGCAATGGTTAAAGGTTCAGGCACTCTGTTCTCCATTCTATATGGTCACCCTGTCTGGTTGTCACAAAAGTGCTATTAAGACACTTCTGCACCACCATTGGTATAGGGTTAGGCCAGTGCACAAACATGTGCATGCCTCCCTACATTGCACCCATCAATAGACCAATGAGTTGTGTCAGTCTAAGTTAGGATTGCACCCATAGATGGTTGCATCTACTATATTTTGCACAGCCAGTCTTTTTTTTGGGGGGGGGGAGGAGTTTGCAAACAAAAGATGGAAGGTCCACATGACCAGCAAACTATGGGCAAAAGTTTGATATGGTTATGAATTTCCAGGAACCCTATAAAACATGCAAATTGGCTCCAAGTAATTGCCTCTTAACAGTTCTCTAAACTGACTTTTTAAAAAAAAAAATCACCTTTTTGGCTCCATCCTTTCTTCGACAGCTGCACACTTGTCTTCCTGTGAACCGTCCCTTGAACTCTGCTTTCACCAAGCTGCGCAAAGAATGCAAAAGAGGAATTATTTACTTACGAATAGTTACAAGCCACCTCTCATGTAAAGGTATATGGTAATGAGGCACATGCAAGAAAAAGGCTGGACCTGCTGAAAGGAAAGAGCCGCTTGTAAAATGTAAAGCCACGACAGAATGCCTTATAGACTTCTCCTGCAGGAACTGTATCAATTAACAACGCTAAAAGCTCCAGCGTAGATGGGCCCTGCATACAGCATGTCTGCCAGTGTTTTATTATCAAGTCCATTATGATGAGTTCTTGTCCCAGACAAAAAGAGAACAGAAAAAGAATTCAGGCTGACAAATTAGACTTGAAATCAGTTTCATTTACATAACGACTGGAAGTTCATTAATAACAGAGTTTTAATTATTCATGCTCTTGTTTCACTAGATACAGCAGTTTTCCCCCTGCTGTGCTAGTTGTCTGGATTAGCTAAAATGAACCATGGCAAACTGATAGACTGCCCAGATTTCTGCATTCAGTCTGACAATAGGGAGGGTTGAAGGGGTAGGTAAGAGAGAGAGAGAGAGAGAGAGAGAGAGAGAGAGAGAGAGCACATTTGTGATAGGGAGCAATTCCCTTTACCCAACTTTCCAGGATAAATGTGATTATTAATGAACTGTGCATCGTGTGGGAACATCCATTTGAATTGGAAAGTGCTCTTGAGAAGCATTACAGTGTTTGATATTCAAGCTTTGCATATATTTGTCAATCAATAATTTCTTGGATCATGGTTATACAGATGGTTGTTACATATTTTGTTTCAAACATCCTTTTAAACTTTTTTCACATCCAGACCTTAATACAAATAGGAACTAAGGTTCTGATTAGCGCTCCAGAACAAGGCTGTCCTTGAACATGACTTATATGAGACTTTTCTTCGATTCTCAGCTGATAAGACAATATAAAGAATGTAAAGAATGTAATGTAAAAAATGACATTTTCTCCTCACTGAATGTATTCTCAGTGCACAACCCTAATCAGCTTTCCAGCACTGGCACAGCTGTGCCAATGGGGCATGTCCTACAGCTGGTTGGCACAGAGCCCACTTCAACATAAGACAATATTTGTTTCCTTAACTTATAGTTCTATTGCCCTTAACTTGGTGCTGGAAAGTTAGTTAGGCTTGTGCCTTAAAGAGATTTAAAAAAAACTCAGCGTTCACTGAGAAATATATGCAGTACCAAAAAACTGCACAAAGCTCCACATTCTGGGAAATAAATCTTCATTACATTTTTAAGCGACTACATTAAACATCAATATGTTAGACTGACCACATTTTCAATCTCTTGAAAAAGTTACCAAAAATTGATATATATATTGTATTTTTATCGTTTTGGAAAATGAAGCTGTTATAAAGATAATAACAAAAGTTATATGGGAGAAAAATTTTCATGAGACAAACATACCTGACATTACTGTTTCATACACAAATCACAAGCTTGTCTTTTGTCTGAATTAATACATGAACAGAAACATCATTTTATATATTTTATATATTTATATTTATACAGGCATCCCTCACTTATTAGACAGGTTATGATTAGGGAAAGTGAAAAATGTTGAAAAGTAGAATCAGAACTTTTTAAATTTATAAATGTAGTTTCCAATGCTTTTTAGCAAGCAAATTGCAAATGCCTCATTTATCTTGCAAATTCCTGCTGCCACACAAAGGTCTCTGCAAATGGATTATTATTAACTCCTTTGGGAATGGGATTAGACCAGAAGCTACAACCAGGATAGAGCAATTTTGGACTTTAAAACAGCAGACAAAGGTTCAAAGAGCAGAACGTGCACTGAATGAGTTTTGGGTACAATCACAAGTATTGAATGACTGGATCATCAGAAAACCAACAGTCAGAATGCAGGGGATACCTGTAAATACCAATTAATCCTTCAATATCTGTTTTCAAAAGGATGAACAAACCCCACGTTTTCATGACCTTTACATGGGCACTGGAGTCAAGTTAAAGAGTCCTGCTGAACAGTAACTTAATCCATATCACATGATCCTGAGCGCAAGCCCTAAAATACCAGGGAAAGGGTTGCCCATGGGACTGTCAGAACAGGTATTTAGAGTTAAGGAACCAAAAGTAAAACCCCCACATGCCTTTTATTCTTCTTTCATTCTATAAAGAAAGTACCATTCACAAGCATCTGGGCACAGGCCCAATCTGGGAAGCCAGCCATTACTAACAAGAAAGTTTTTGAATGTAAGTTGTTGGTTTGGGGAAAGTCAGGAACTATTTTTTGTTGTTATTGTCTTTATTTGGAGCAGTTTCAGTTTGCTCCTGTTGCTCATTTTTTTTCTTTTTTTGTATTTGTCAGAGGCTGTTTGCAAAAGTGACACTTCAATTTGCCTTTGCATTTCCTGTGTCTGTAATGCAAGTTCAAACTTACATATGCTTTCCATTGAAGATATTGATCCCTCCATTTTCTCTCTCCCTTTAATGTCCTTGGCAAGTTAGGTATTCTAGAGCAAAATGGGTTCTGAGGCCAGGGCGGAAGATATCTTTACTTCATTTTCTGTGTTGAGTCTCTGCACTGCAGAAAGGAGCATTCATGACTGAGGTCTTGATTTGCATGTGCTAAACATTGCCACATAAACCCATCCTGTCCAACTAAGGAAAACTGTATTAGTATCATGCAGCTTCCCTGCAACTATTCATATTAGTGCACCAGTATATTTTTTTTCATCACCACACCAGAATACATCATCACTGAGAAGTTGTGTAGTATTGCTGGCTTGTGTTGTCTTCATGAAGTTGTGAAGGGCCTTTGGGATCTTTAGTACATGAATTAGGCCAAGTGTTCTGGACATAGGGAATTCCAGATACCTAAATTCTTCTGCTCTGCTACTCATTATCAAGAGAGCATGGAATTGGATTATGGGTTAAAGCCATATTTCTATACACATTTCATTGCAGGTAAGCACACCTAGTTGAATGTAATTATAGTAGTGAAACTTCTGTATAAAAGTGTAGAAAAATAAGCTTGCATAGAGAGGTGAAGGTAGCAGGGCAGCTAAAGTGACTGAAGGCCCAATTCTATCTTTTTACAGACCCTTTGCAGCCTCAGTGCAGCCATGACGTACATCATGACTGAATCAGCAACAAATATTTCCTTGCAGAGGATGCAGTGTGTACCATATTGCCACCACTGCACTGGTGCTGAAACATAGGATTGGGTCTTGAACTACAAATAGCAAACAATGAAGTGATTCATAACCAATTTAAATTATACAATACTTATCATTAATAAATAAATAAATAAATAAATAAATAAATAAATAAATAAATAAATAAATAAATAAATAAAGTAATCCTGTTCCTAGTTAGGTTATGTATGGCCCAATTGTACTGTGAGATATAGTAAACTTGAATAGATGGGCACTTGATAAAACATGTCTTTTTATGTTCTTACTAGAGAAAAGCGTAACCGCATTGCAGGAGTAAAATTCCCCCGTATGCCATCTCCATATGCATCAACCCCCCATGCGCAAATTCCCCCCATGCACATTTACCCCCATGCACATGAACCCCCATGCGCAACTCCCCCCCATGCGCATCAACCCCCCCTGCGCAACTTCCCCCACGTGCAACTTCCCCCCATGAGCATCAACCCCCCATGCGCAACTTCCCCCATGAACTTCAACCCCCCTTGAGCTTCAACCCCCCATGTGCAACTTTCCCCCATGCGCATCAATCCCCCATGCGCATCAACGCACCATGCGCAACTTCCCCCATGCGCATCAACCCCCATGCACATCAACCCCCATGCGCAACTTTCCCCATGCGCTTTGACTTCCCATGCACAAATTCCCCCATGTGCAACTTCCCCCATGCGCAACAATCCCAATGTGCAACTTCCCCTATGCGCAACTTCCTCATGTGCATCAACCCCCCATGCGCATTAACCCTCCCATGCACAACTTCCCCCATGCACAACTTCCCCCATGCGCAACTTCCCTCCCCCATGCACAGCTTCCCCCCCTGCGCAACAACCCCAATGCGCATCAACCCCACATGCACATGAACCCCACATGCGCAACTTTCCCCATGTGCATCAACCCCACATGTGCAACTTCTCCACATGCACAACTTCCCCACATGTGCAACTTCCCCATACGCATCAACCCCCCATGCGCAACTTCCCCCATGTGCAACTTCTCCCATGCACATCAACCCCCCATGCACAACTTCCCCCATGCACATCAACCCCCATGCGCAACTTCCCCATGCTCATCAACCCCCCATTCGCAACTTCACCCATGCGCAACTTCCCCCCATGTGCATCAACACCCCATGCGCAACATCCCCATGCACAACTTCCCCATGCGCAACAACTCCCATATGCATCAACCCCCATGCACAACTTCCCCATGTGCATCAATTCCCCATGCACAACTTCCCGCATGTGCATCTACCCCCCATGTGCAACTTCCCGCATGTGCATCAACCCCCCATGTGCAACTTCCCGCATGCGCATCGTCCCCCATGCGCATCTACCAAAATAACATGGTCTGTGGTGCTGCATGGTCTGGGCTGGCAAGAGGATTGGACTTTCACTGGTTGTATTACCACACTTTAACTGGCTGGTAAGAAACAGTGTAGAACTACTAATTTCATATTGCCACATTCTTCCTTAAAAAGATATATCTGCTTTCCACAGAGACTTTCTCTATTTCTTGAAAGCCTTAGTTCCAGGAAAGAACAGAGTTTCTTGGCATTGTGCTCTTCCCAAATCCCACCTCTTAAAAGATTTCCAACCCCTTGGAAATGTGTATTATCCCCAACCACACATTGAAAATCACTGTCTTCGTAACCAAAGTGGCATTTTTGGTCTTTATTATCTGGGCTAGGCCCCCACTTTTTTATGACTTTATACACTGAGAAATCAAGTGATTTAAAAATGATTATATGAATTTCACATATTGACAGGTTAGTTTCCTGCAACCATAAGTGAAATACAGATTTGAATGGAGAAAGGCAACTATAAGTTGGCTATACATTGTTCACAGATGCATGTATCTGATGGACGGATGCTAATCTCTTGTTGTGCTGTTTGTAAACAAACATACTGTATTCATGAATATATATCAAGGCATGAACAGGCGCACAATGCAGAAATCATAATGTGGAGTCTTTGCTATGTGTACTAATTTTGTCAATGAAATAGTGTGAGATGCTTCATTAAAATAAATGAGACTCTTTAAAATGATCATACATTTATCATTAAAGATCATCTGGGCTGTCAGCCTTAAAACAATTCAGCACTGGTATTATAATTTTGATTGGAAAATGTAACTATAATTAGTTCATTGAATATCTGTCTGAATATTTGAGATCAGATTTCCCAGTCAAATTTATAATACTAATGTTGAATCTTTTAGTCACTGCTCAACTAGTGCACTGAACATCGGCGTTCACTAGATGATAAATTTTACATGCGAGCACAAAGATACGAACATTAACCTCTGAAGCAGACAACTGTATTGACATAGCTGTGCATTGAATCAAGTGCCTTCCCAAGTTGCAGTGGTGACATTAAACTTATATGTTTAATAATTAGCAAAGTGTTTCAGCCCCATAGCATTCAGCAGTCCCGAGGATCACCATCTTCCCCTTTTTTCTGTTACTGTTAGACATAATTGAAGGGTTTCTAATGGCTGCTTTAATTTGGCTATCATTTTGCTATATTTACTTAATTTTTACAGTAATAGGACCCAACAAAGACTGCAAGAACCTTTTACACTTAACTAACCATAAAAAACCAAATTCCATTAAAAGATGAAACTAAGGAGGGGAAAAGTGAGAACAAAAGGAAGCAGAGAGTGATGTGTTGCATAATAACAGGACTTCACAGAATAATTCAGTGAATTTCATTATGGCTTAATGGGGTTAATATTCATTTGATAATGTTCAGAGTTATAGTAGCACAATCTAAAATGACAGTAAAGGATAGTAGATTTCCTTTTAGGATTAGCATCTATTGGCAGAATCACCCAAGCATTTATTCTCCGTTGTGGCCAGCAAATCTGAAGGTATTTTTAAAGTAGCTTTTACAGTAGCGTAAGAATGTCTCATCTTCCCAAAATATTTATTTTGGTTTAGGTTAAGGTAAATGTACATAGGTGGCTAGATGGCACTGTGGATTAATGTACTTGAGGATCAATGTTCCTGAAAGGCTTGTATCACAACCCCAAAGCAAATTCACATGGAAACTATATCATTCTCCTTTTATGAAATCTCTGCAGTATTCCATACAGGTTGCATCATGGGCTGTGTCCACTTGCTGGACCTACCTGACCAGTAACAGGTTTTTAGTGGTGCTGTTTATTTTTTTACTTCAAGTGCAATCCTAATCTAGTCCTGCACAACTCACCAGTCTTCCTGTTCTCCTGCTGATGTAGGTAGGAAAGCGCATGTCTGTGCACTGACCTAACCCTTCCCCAGGAGTGGCACAGAAGTGTCTTATAGCACTTTTGTGACACTCTCAGGTCAGCACAGGACTTATGTCAGGTCTTAGGCTGGCCTAATTGGGAGTTAGGATTGCAGCCTACGTTGGCTTTGATGATGGTATAACAGCCATTTGCCAGAAAGCATCCCTTGTCAGCCTTGTGCCTCAAAGGCAGATACAGTACTGATTCCACAAAACAGTAAACAAAGTTTTGAAAGGAAAGGTTCTCTGAAGGTCTGCTTTTGAAGAAAACAAAGGTCATCATTATAAACAAAAAATGTTTAGCGGCCAACCGTGTTTAGCTGATGTGCATTATATATCTATTGAAACTTTGATGTTGTACTCACTGAAACTTACTTCATTGTTAGGAACTGGTCACAAAATCCTAGATAATAACAATAACTTCCTTGGAATAATATATAGTGGTGCCTCACATAGAGAGCTTAATTCGTTCCAGAGGTATGCTCTTTAACTGAAATGCTCTTTTAAGTGAAGCCGATTTTCCCATGAGGAGCAGTGGAAACTCAGATGATTGGTTCCACAACCCCCAAAATATTCATATAAAAATATTAACAGTATGTAAAAATAATGACAAAACACTGGAATTGAATTCAAAACATGCATTCAATGTGCATGATCCTATGAAGTCTGCTTAGGCTGCAATCTAAAGACACTCC
Source organism: Cryptoblepharus egeriae (assembly GCA_030015325.1). Taxonomy (NCBI): domain Eukaryota; kingdom Metazoa; phylum Chordata; class Lepidosauria; order Squamata; family Scincidae; genus Cryptoblepharus; species Cryptoblepharus egeriae. The sequence goes on along the minus strand of JAREYC010000003.1, from coordinate 120,060,519 downwards.
TGGGAGTAAGCCCCATTGAACACAATGGGGCTTACTTCTGGGTAGACATGGTTAGGAGGCTGCAATCAAAGATGCTTTCCTGGGAGGCTTACCTGGGCTGCTGCTGCTCAAGGTGCAAGGTGGCCGATGGGGTCACTTGGGGGCAGTTAGGGGCAGCTGCCTCTGGCACCTTCAGGCAATTACCCCCAAGATGGGGGCAGTTAGAGGCAGCAGTGCTGGCTGGCAGCCCTTTTAAAGAGCCTCTGTGCAGAGATTCAGGGCTGCATAGCACGCATGCCCACAGCGGGCTTGCTTCTTAAGTGAAGCAGAACTTGTTATGTGAAACAAGATTTATTGGAAATTTACACTTGTTCTGTGAAACGCTTGTTATGAGAGGTACCACTATAGTGCTGACTGTTATTCCTTCACTAACACTTTGGGATTAGTGGATACCAGTTGGATTGCTGATTATGAGGTCACAGCTCATCATACCCCACAGCTCTGCATTCAGCTTGGCTCATCACCCGTTTATTTTTTCATTCAATTTTTACTGCATCCTTTCTGGCAAGGATCTCTGGATGGCATGTATTGGTCTTCCCCTAGTTTTATCCTCAAAATATGCAGGTTAGGCTAGGACAGGATAACTGCCCCAAGGACATCCATCTTCAGGACTTGAATCTTACTAGTTCTAGACTGACACAGTGACTATCACATCTACCAAAGTCTTAGACCAGTGGCCTGCTTGAGAAGAGAATGAGTTCCAGACATCAGATCTTGGAGAAAGAGAGAAAGAAAAAAAAACCTCTAGAAAGCTTGGAAGATGTTCTCACAGAAGCAGTTCTTCCTACCCTGGTACAAGTCATTCCTAACTGTATTTGCAGTGGAAACAGTGCCAAAGTCATAATAAATTCCCATGAAATATAATAGTGAATATTTCTATAGATAACTTTTTGTGAGGTTCCTCCCTACCTATCCCCTTTTGAGCTGTGTATAAATCTAGCTGCTTCCTCCAATAACTAACCAGACAAACTTAATTGTGACATTTCAGGCAATTAAAATCCCTTGCTTGTAGCCTGGAAATAACCAAAGAAAACATTTTGTACACATTCATCATCCCCTCTAGTCAACTCCAGAGGTGGTAATCATTATCAGGATAATGAAAAGGTAATTACTGTATATTCCTTAATTATGACTTTTGAAGATCAAGTGTTTAAGAATACAAGAAGAAACTCAAAGTTATGCTTTTTTGTGCAACTGTGCAGCCAGCCATGAAACTATTAAGAGACATCCTTTAAAATGCAAAGGTTTGGGTGTCAAGGCTAACTTCCTTTTTATAATTAAAAAAAATCCTACGACCTGAGGTGACAGTGTTTTATGGTTCATGCTATGTACTTCTTAGTTTTGCTTCTCCGCAGTAAATGTGCGGGTTGTTGCAAATGGAGTACTGCTGTGATGTGGAGTATTAACTGTGAAATGTCCTTTAATGTATACAATTAGTCAGATTTTGGTGAGAACCAAGTTGGGAAATGCTCGCAAAAGAGCATCCGAGCCAATTAAGGATTGCAAAGTGCTAACATCTAACCAAATCTATTTTAAAAGGGGGGGGGGAGAAGAGGAAAGAATGAAAATAAGCATGGCTGCTACTGCTACAAGCCAAAATCACTTGTCACAGCCAAGAGATTTCACAGCAGTCCAGACAGAGCCCAGCTAATGAATATAAGTTCCCTTGGTGGGTTTTCGCTGACTTTGAAATTAAAGACTCGGCCCTTTGGATGCAAGTGGAACTAGAGTCAAGCAAAATGGACTTAATAAATTCCATTGTGCAGCTAGATCCCTAGTGAGATTTCCTTTCCATCCATGACCAATTGGTATTATTTTTACCTCTGACTGGTACTTTTGTCTGAGAGACTGAGATTTTATGGGAGTGATTAGTACTTTTCATCAGTGATCAACAGGTTCTAAGGGCAATGAGACAATGGGAAGGAACATTAGGAATTCAAATGCAGGATTGTGTTTCCACCTTTCTAGAACTGGTTCGATCAAAAGTATGAGCCATGTTCGTCAAAGGCTATCAGTAGTCACTTTATTTTCAATTCAGAATTCAGAAGATGAATTCTGTTGTGAATCCATCCATCTAAGATTAAAAAGTGTTACATGTGGAGACCACCATAAATATTGTTTTGAATCAGTAGATCCTATAAAAAAGGATTGGTTGGAACAGCCTATGGTTGTACTCATATAGTGCCACTGTCTTGTTCCCCCAACCCAAGTTAAAGGACTCAGGTTAAGGGCACAATCCAGAGTAACTATGGGTGCACATAAGAGACATTACATGCACCCATAGTTACTGCACCACCTAGTGAAGACCTATGGGAAATTCATATTGCAATCCAGAGTAACAAGTTCTTACTCCGGAGCAAGGACTCCCCGTAGTTACTCTGGATTTCACCCTAAGAGTTGTTTACCAACCGTAGGAATTTTATTGCTCCATAGCAAAGTGTTTCTGAAGAATGGAAAGGAGAAATTTGTACTAATACAAAGGAAGCAGAGGAAGGAAAAATATGCTTTTTAAAATAAATCCTTTCATTGCTCCCCTCACCACCAGAAAGGTCTTCTGAATGATGCATGCACCTCCTTTCTGTGCTTATTTGAATTTATTCATATAAGTTATGTCTCTAATATATTTATGTGTGTGAATGTATGTACATTTATTCAAACTCGAAATCCATATTAATTATTTTTCTTGTCCCCAAAACAGAGAGATGATGTTGCCTCCTTCCAAAAATTATAGACAACCATATTCTACAGTAGAACTCCCCAAGTTCATGCTAGACTGATTCAAAAATAATGCAACTTTTTTATTTTACTCAGACTTGATAGTTTGGATTTTTTCCAGCTCATTCCTACCATATTATTGTATGAGAACAGCAGAGTGGGAGTGAATTTCATTCCTGATGCCTTGAGGAATTATAGTGCCAAAATGGCCACTGCTGTATGCTGAAGGTGGTCAGAGGTGTCCTCAGAGGAAGGGGTTTTCCTGCATGGACTTAAACCACACAATCAGTTCCACGGAAGGGTATTAGGATTTGGTGGCTGCTGCTACCACTAGATCTGTTTCCTGTTATGTTCCTGATCCACCTGCCTCTCAGATCCCATCATCACTCTGTTCCATCCTCTACCATGTCTTGCCAACCAGTCTTTGCCAGTAGGTGCTTTGCATCCCACCGCCATGTATAGACCACTCCTGCCTTGGCACCAGATTTCCAGAAGCATGTGGCCCCATTTACTTTTGAAAGACTGTTTGCTAGGGCCAGAAATCTCCATATCCACCACCAGCAAGCATTCCAGAGTCACAGTTATAAGAAGTTATTTTGCTTTAAGTTGGGATTATGCATCTATTGTAATATATTTGACAATTTAACTTGTTTGGCATGAAAGATACCAAGATAATAAAGAATTATACAAGCATAATCAAAGGGAAAAAATATGCTGAACATCATTATATTGGAATTGGTCTGTTTTCAAAAGAGACTAGATTTCTGTTTTTGAGAGATAATAATCTGTTCCAATGTTGCAGAAGCAGAGGAAATATGGAAAAATATGTTTTTTGAATAAAATTACAAATGTGCTGGAAAGCGTATTTTTTATTTTATTATGTTGTATTATTTAAAGTATGAGAGCACAAATCCAATACTCCTTAGATGAAACAATCACTACATCTGATTTTTATGCAGATCTTGTGCACTCTTCAGAGATAAGGCTGAGTTTTTGAATGTGTTGTGACTAATTTATGCCAAGTTTTCATCAAGCTAGCATTTTTCCCTTTTCAATTGGGATACAAAGGACTGTAATTCATACATTTAGGATTCTAATATACCCAGTTTACAAGAAAGAAAAGTACGGCATGAGAGTAACTAACAGACTCTGTCAAAGGACTCTAGGAAGATCCTACCTAGAGAATGCAATGCATAGCCTGCTGATAAGCCCATTCTAAATTTTCTTTGGTGTGCTAAGACAATTACAGCCTATACAGATGTTCAGGCACAGACATGGTATATTTATGTGCACTACTGTACCACTTTGGAATGAAAGCTGGGGATGTGCTTTTTTGAAAGTGCTCTCATATCAATATCTCAACACACATGAAAAACTTAATGAGTCAGGGGCATTTGATATGAGAGTACTGTCAAAAAAGATTATTCTGAAGTGCTATATTATTACAATACACAAAAAACCCAGATAATACATTAGATTACTAAATTATCATAGCAAATGATCATTTGTTTTTAATTTCACAGAGGAAATAGTGAAATCAACCAATAAAAGCATTTGTGCTTCCTCACACAATATTTTTATTATATGTGAGATCAAACGTGTCATTGTCATGAATGGGTATGTTGCTAATCCTTCCTCTCAATTACGGTACATCTTTTTCAGGTGGCCAGAACTTGTTGGTTTCCCAATGAGCATACCTAGAGCAAACATACAATTATGCCACCTTTTTAGACATTGCTTTTCCTGACATAGTGATTCATTTCTATGTCAGGAAAGTACTGTAATGTGTTAAATCACCCTTGGATGATGTATTGAGAATATTTAAAAGAGCCCATGAATTACCTCATTGACAGTCCAATCCTAACTACAGTAGTTTTTTGCAGTGGTGTTAAGGTCAGGGTGACAATATAGAATAGAGGACAGAGTGCCTGTACATTGCGGAAAAGAGGAATTTAGACAGATTTAGCTCATCATAGAAGGGTTTAAAAAGCAGTACCTGCCTAAATTTCCTTTTCTATGAAATGTTTAAATGTACAGGCAGTCTGTTTTCCATTCTATATGGTCACCCTGGTAAAGACGTGTATTCAGCATACATATGGGGCATTAGTATCTGCAAGGGATTTTCCTTAACGCTGAAGAAAATGGGTGTGAAGGGAGCCTCCTCAGATGTAAGCAGGCAGGACAGCAGCCGTGCTTTTCCATAAATTATGATGAGGCAGTTTTCCCTCACTTGCCACTTGCACAACATGTCCTTGGGTGAGGCAGGTAGGACATTGTCGGAGGTGGACAATTGGTGTGGGGAAGGAGAGGAATGGAGAGTTTCTGGCTCAGAGGAGAGGGCGGGAAACTGAAAGGAAGAGAGAGGATGTTTTTCCGCTGCAATGACTTGCTCTGGATCCCAATCCCTTTCTTTCTCTTTCCTTCTGTATTACAATCCTTGGACCAACATCAGCAGTATGACTGGTACAAATCTGAGGTTACCCATTTTGGCAGTGGAGGCTTGCCTCACAATAAGGAACAAATTTTATAGTTGGCATAGTATGTAGTGCATGCTCATTGGTAGGGACCTGCAAAAGTGATGTTATTTTTTTGCAGGTCCTCACCTTTTAGACCTACCAATTTTTAAAAAAATTATTGACACAAACATATTCTGATAGTAATACAATAAATACATGTACATAGAATATTTGGCTGCTGTGTACACAGAATATTTTGTACTGTGTGCAGTATATTTCCCAAACACAATTACGCTTTGGGCACAATCCTAACTACCTCTTCTCAGACATAAGCTCCATTGTGTTAAATGGCAAATCCAGAGTAACTACGAGGAGTCCTTGCTCCGGTGTAAGAACAACTTACTCTGGATTCAATTATGAATTTCCCATAGGTTTTTACTAGGTGGTGCAGTAACTATGGGTGCACATAAAGTCTCGTATGTGTTCCCGTAGTTACTCTGGGTTTGGGGGTTACTCCCAGGAAAGGGTGCTGAGGATTGCAGCCAATATCTTCTAAACATCACTATTTGGACAATCTAGAATGTTAAGATAGTGTTAACAATGACAAAGAAACTGACACCTTGCAATACCTAAATTTGCATTTGTGAAAATATCTTTCCTGTCAGGAATATTTTGAAAGTGATCATTTAAAAAAAATTCTTTGGCAGAGAATTTCACTGGGCCTGGTGCCAAATGGTTGCTCTTTTGACTTCCTTACTGTCCCACCGCAAACCTTTTATGCCATCTTAAACCAACTCACTTTCTATCACTTGTCTCTGACAAGTGCTACAGAAATGGATATATCTCATCATACTCCGTGTTCTTATAATAATTCCAAAAGTCAGAGTGGGCACCCCAAAATAGATTAAAAAGTCGCCTATAAAGATACATGGGATTTGCACTAATTTTCTGTGTCTCAGTGAGGGCTCTGTAGAGGGAGATAAGAGCCAGAGCCTAAGCTTGTGATTCAGAACTGAGGCTATTTGGACAAGTTTCCATCCAAGATTCTGCTCATCAGCCTCTAATTAGCACCTCATCACTTTTAGCTTTGTGTCACCCAGCTGGCGAGAGGAGGTTGACACCTCCAGCTTGAACTGGGCTTTCTTCCATTTTCCTGGAGCTCATCAAGGCATGTGGTGCTTTCTTAAAGTGCAGCTGGCGTGGGCACTTTCATTGTCAATGTAAATCGTTGTGTTTGGGGAAAGGTGATAAGAACAGTTTCCACCCCCTCTTCCATGTCCCTAGTGTTTAGCCTTAGGCAATTGCAGGCAAAATAGATTCAAGACTCCTTCTGGCTTGATCTTCTACTTTTAAAAAATCATATTTTTATTCTAAATACAAATTGGATACAAGAAAATAACCCAAAATTGCTCTGCTTGACTGTCAATTTGTTTCTTTAGCCTCTCTAGAAGGTGCTTAAAAATAAAACATGAATTTTTCATTATCAGATGCAACATTTTTTTCCTTTTCTTTTTTATTGTGTGGATTTTTATTGCTAATAATAATCTGCATTAAAGAAAATTAGAGTTTCCAATAATGAAAAGCATATTATTCAGAATCTATTCTAAAGTCAAATGAACTAGCCAGCGATGGATTCACATTTTGAGTTATGGATATATGGATTAAGGCTGCAATCCTAAAGAAACTTTCCTGGGAGTAAGACCCATTGAACACAATGGGGCTTAATTTTGAGTAGACATGGTTAGGATTGTGGTCTAAGTTTTCATTAGTGCTGAGATCTTTTGCTCAGATTTGAAATCTTCCCCTTTTCTAGGACTGAAATGTAATGTGGTGTATCAGTGTTTGACAACATTTGGCCCTCAGCCCCACCATACCACTTTGCATAGTCTACGTAATGGAAGTACCATAGATTGGAAGGAACTGGTGATGATATCATTACCATTTACTTTTGAATTTGAAGGCCAGACGCAGAATAATAAACACTGATAAGTGGGTCAGAGAAGATGGGAGGGCTTCCTTAAGGCACTCTACCTGCCAACTCTACTCAACTATTGCTGTTTGCTTTGTTGCATTGCTGGTCTGTCTGTCTGGCAGCAGGGAATTGGAGATCCCACATGTACCACTGGACATCATCTCAAGTACCATTGGTGCTAAGAGCACTACTTGTTGAGAAACAGTGTGGTATAAGTATCACAGTAGCTGAAGGATCTAAACTTTAAAGAAAGTAGTCCTGAAGAAACATCTGTTATGTGTGGTAAGAGTCTATTTCATGATGCTAAATATCTACTAAAAAGTTTACTTACCCTAATTGTGTAATGGGAGCTTTGCTACTGAAAAATATGGAGTTTAAACAACTGTGTTGCAAAATTTGAGTTTGTTTTTTTCAATAAGCAGCAGCCATCTCTAAAAATGGGGATAGGAAGGATGATGGAATTATCTGAGCACAGACTTGTACAGACTGGCTCCTTGAGGAGCTGTTTACTAAGAGCACAATCCTAACCATGTCTACTCAAAAGTAAGCCCCATTTTGTTCAGTTGGTCTTACTCCCAGGAAAGTGTCTTTAGGATTGCAGCTTAAGGGCAAAATCCATAGCAGTTACAGGTCCACCCAGTTACGTCACCCTCTAGTGTTATCTTATGGAAAGTCATCTTAACTGCTCTGGAGCAAGTGGCTTAATTTCACTTTAGGATATAGGCCTACGTCTTGATGAAACCTAAATATTCTGTAATTTGTATGCAAGACGTTTTATCATATGAAATAAGAAAGTAGCACCTGCAAATAGGATTGCGTATAAAGTCTGAAGTGACATATTTACTTTATAACGGGCACATACCATTGTATTCTAAACTATAAAAGGCCCTTCTGGGGATGAGCCAGTCTCTCTTAAATTCTCAAGCCCTCCATGCCAAGAGGCATTCCTGAAAACGGGGCAAAATGCTACTTTTTTTAGGAGCAGCAACGGCTGTGTAATTTATTTAAAAAAACATTAAATAGGCAATGCAATCCTGACTTTAGGCCAGAAAAATAGCCCAGCTAAGCTGCCCTAAGTAAGACATATCCAGAGCTGACCATTAGGGCAAATCCACAGAACCAGATGGCCTCTGGCTGGCCCAGCTGCTGCTGAAGCAGTACAAAAGCAGCATACTCACTGGGCTGGTGTAGTTGTGCTGCATCCTGAGATGAGCTGATGTAGTTGTGCTGTACCTTGAGGTTGAAAGGCAGGGGTTGGCCTAGGACTCAGAATTTTTTGCCATCACTTCCAATTTTACTCTGGCTTATCATGGATCCTTATGGGTCTACTCAGATTTATTCCTGATCCTTAGATGGCCTAACTCTGAGGAGCTGTGAGGGGGGCATGTCTGCCCTGGAAACAGACTCTGAAACAGCCTAACTGCACTGTTCTAGGCGATGCTGAACATACCCTCAACATGCCTCTCCTGAACTGCCTAGGCACAGCTATCTGACTTGGGCCAGCCTAAGTTGATTTACACCAGCCCAAGCCCTCAAGGTGTAACTGGCTTATCTTGGAACTGGGTCAACCTAGTAATAGATAGGCTAGACCAAGTGCACTTCAGGATTGCAGCCTCAGTTTACTAATTGCAAGAAGGCTACAAGCTGTCTGCTTACAGGGAAAGGGAGAACTTTGATTTTTTTTACAGGACACAAGGCTAAAATCCAAGACATCCTGGAAACATACAATCACCCTTCTTCCTTCAGAGCCACTTTACACAATGTTCTACTGCCTACCTACAACATTATGGCCACAATTTACTTTCTTGGGAATAAACCCATTAAAAACAATTTGTTCCACTTCTGAATAGACATGAATAGAATCATGCTGTAACAGTAACAGTGCAAGTTTTGCCTGCCTATGTAGAAGTAAGTTAACTCAATGGGACTGAGAGAAATAAGAATAGGGTTGCAATATGAGAAAGTTTTAATACAGCTTTCAGAAAAGTTTGGAAAGTTCTGAAAGTTTTGAAAGCTTATTTTATGAAAAAAAATTGTTTTCACTGTGTGGCCAGTGAGTTACAACTTTTTCTCATTACGTAAAACACTTTACATACATTTTGACTATGATTCACTGGCAATTTTTAAAAGCATTCAGATCATCATGCATAAATTGGTGGCAGTTTATGTTAGGAAAAGTTTATATTTGGAAAAATTTATAAGATCTTGCCACTTCTTTGCATTTCCTATTCTAATATCCCATTCAGAGTTTCTAAATAACACCTTAAATGTACATGATTGGTTTGACAAAGTTCAGATGAATTAAGAAGATCATTCAAAACCGGACATTTTAAGTGGTGGGAAACACTTGCAGAAGGAAAGAAGATAAGTAGATACTGTTTGGATTTGTTTGTGAAAAAAATTGTTTTTTGTGGATTTCAGCCACCCTCAGCAAACTTCATCCTGTTGTTTGTGTCTCAAAAATAATGATGAGGGTAAAGGCTTGGAACTTAGTGGGAAACTCCTATAACAGTAACAGTTTTTATGAGGTTGCAGAATTATTTCAGACTCCTTGCAATGTCCACCATTGCATATCCACCATTAAAATCCAACATATCCACCATTAAAAATGATACTGTTTTGAGCATTCAAAAATGAGTCGATGAAGTAATGTACCAAGAAACTATCAGCTTCTCTGCTTTAAAGCTAAAGAAGAAGCAGTCATATAGAAAGTGTTGTCAAAGTTGTTATATGTATTTTGAATCCTCTTTGGGACCTTTTCCATAAGATGAAGCATGTTTTTTAGCAAAATAATAATTTCTTTTGGCACCACTAGAAAAAAGAAATGAAAGGTTCAAACTTCTAAAATTGTGCCAAATACAGTGGTCTAATTTTAAACTCTAACAGGGATATGGGTGTTTTTTTTAAAAAAAATCTGTCTATCTTTTTGGTAGAAGTTTTCATATTTCTTTTGCTAGATAAATTAACACATGAATTTAAACATACCCTGAACTTCGGCATATATAAAGGCACAATCCCACATTTATGATGAGTCTATAAATATAGATGCTTGGTGATTATCAGTGGCACTGCTCATTAAAATTCAGGACAGCATACAAAACAGTATTTTTTGTGGCAAATCTGAAAAGGAAAACTAAAAATAGAGCCCCTTTCACTCTTTGACGAAGGACTTGCAAGGCCTTTTTCCAGCGTGCTTCAGCATTTGTCGTAGAGGGGAAAATAGTTCACAAAGAGAAAAAGAAATTGTCAGAGAAAAGTGAATCCTTAATAGTTTCAAAAGCTCAAAAAGCTCAGATCCGGTCCGAGGAAAAAGTGGGCTGAGAGTTTCCCCAGAGGCTTGGCTGTTATTGTCTGTGGGAACAAACCAGTACCGAGAAGCTGGAGCCTCTCTTTTGCAGAGATTTGTTCTTCACAGAAATATTGCGTACTTGCCTTATTTAACCACCTGAACTTTGCTTAACAGATATTTTCGTTGAATGAAGGCATCTTTTGGGGCAAGAAAGCATAATATCTGTCTACTGCCACTTTTATTTACTGTCATTCTTTTAATTTTTATAGCATCTTGTAGCCTCGCTTCTTCCCCCATTTCTCTGACTCCCTCCCTCCTGAAAACCAAGGAAGATTGTTTAAGAGCCTGTTTATTATCCTGAGAGGAAAAGTTCTGAGCTTGCAAAGCATTTAATAGGACTACTTTGGGGTTATAAATTGCAGCCCTTTAAGCCACAGTTTCCTGATAAAACTCCTCAAACCCTTTGCTGTATGCATTTTAGTGGTCACAGTTCACATGTTACTATACACCCATGAAGTAATTGTTGTAATTATACCTGAAACTACCACCACCCAAAAGTTTTCGGTCATGGCAGATATAATTGAAATCAGGAAAAACACTCCAAGCTCTCCCAATTTTTACCGGTCTAAAAGATGCAGCTGGACAATGCCCTGTCCATCTGTTGGGAGCAGTGCCGGGTTTACGTATAAGCTAAACAAGCTATAGCTTAGGACCCCACTCTCTTGGAGCCCACCCCCCCCCAAAAAAAATTTAATTGTATTTCAGTTCAACAATTACTTTGATAAAATACATATTATGTTATGTGCAAATGGCTTTAGATACCTATTAGGTCCATACATTACCATATAGCATATAATCAACACAAAAAACAGGGACAATTTGTTGTTGACAAAGGACGGCTGGGCATACAGTTTAAAGGGCCCCATTACCTTCAATAGCTTACGGCCTCATCAAACCTAAATCCAGCCCCGGTTGGGAGTGAGGCATGTAATTCAAGAGTTCAAGACATACCATCAATTTAGGAATTATGCTGAATGTTTATGCCTGTATCTATAGCAGTGAGAATCCGCCTTAATGTGTGGATCATGTTTGGTAGGTCAGGAATGCTGGTCTATTCCCTCATGGAGAATGCCTCCATTTAGCAAGGAGATTTATAAAATTGCCCCACCTGTTGCCTTGGCCAGAATAAAGCAACTTCTGCTTTCTTACCTGATTATGGGTCATGAAATATAGGCAGATGTGTTACAGGAGTAGAACTAAAGGAAACACATGTGAATAAAACGGGAAGCAGAGAAAATGGAAGATCATGAAAATGTATATGATCCAGATAAACAGATACATCATTTTCTTAGAGCAATTCAGCCTTGTAATGATAATGCCACACTACAAGCAATGTAAGTTCAGATATAAAAGTAAGGAGCAACATATTGTCAGGAGTAATAAAAAAGATTTAGCTGCATGTAAATTTAGATAGATCAGCAAGAGACGACGCATAGTATTGCTTTATTACACACACCTACCTGCTTGGGAAGCCATATGGAGTGGAATATAAAAGAGTAGGGAACGTTAAACGTATGGGGTTTCTTTCTTTTAAATCAAAAAAGGCTATCTCAATCCTCAACACCCTTTACAGAATCTGACTGAGAATTAGAAAGCTGCCAGAACAGTGGGTTTTTGTTTTTAAAGATTATTTCGATTCTGAAGATACCGTTATACAGTGCATTCCCACACAATGTTTACTCATTATATAAATGCTTCACAATGAAATGCATGGTGGGAGAATTGGGGCTTGGAGGAAGGGAATTATAGCTTATGGCAGGCTTAGCATGACTTTGCAGAAGGAAACAAAGCAATAATAAAGATACATCTTCCTGTCATGTACCTGTGTGACAGGCTCTTTTTAGCAGTGATTGGTGGGGTGAATAAACAGTGAATAAACACAGGAGCTCTGGAAGAAGGCTTGATGTCAGCAATTTTTAAACCACTGCATCTTAACACATTGATGTGCTGTGAATGGTCTGGAGATGTGCTATGGAAAAGGTCATTTATTAGGATTATATTGGTCCAATGTCTGATTTTTTTTCATATGAACCACTCTATCCTTGAATGGCAGGGTGCACTGGACATTAACATCTGATTTACCATAAGTCCATGTATTTTTCCACATGCTAAATAAATAATTAGGAATGTGAGGGAGGGTAAAATCAGTTTCAGCTTCTGTTCATATTTGGCCTGCTGTATCCCTCCCTTGGGGTGGTCCCAACCCTCAGGTTGGGAACACTGACTTAAGGGAACATTAATACATTAGGGGAACAAGTTACATTAATAACATGCTTGGTCTACAGTACACACATGGTGATTTGATTTTCTCAATGGTAAAGGACATCTCAGGGCATTTGGGATTTTCAACCTCTGCCCTGTCACATTTCCACTCTGGAACCCTCACGAGATCCCCAATAGTTATTTGACATGAGAAGAGAGTTTCAGTTGGAACCCTTGACTTCCCTCCACATTTCAACTGTGAGGAAACCTAATCCAGACAGAGCCCAACTTAGGACAAAGGTTAAAGCCTCTTTCATGCTATGGATTCCACCTTCCTGAGGCAGACAGAAGAAGGAGGTGGCTTAGCCCTTTCTGGTCTCAACCTTTTCCAGTGCTAAATTATCTTTTCCAGTTAATATGGAATTGGCGTGGGAGACATCATATGTCTGAACACATGAGGATCTGGAGTCCCACTATTTTCCACTCTGAATAATAAAAAGCAGGATTTTTTTGCTGAAATACTTCAAAAGGCGAAAGCATTAGGCTGCTTCTTCCTTCCACCTTTTCCCTTTCATCTGTAGGTTACCAGGTTAAAATAAGAAAAGAAACAAAGTGCTTAGCATAACATGTTGAGCCTCAAAGCAAGCAAGACTGTACTAGGTGGATCAGTGATCTAGTAGTTCAAGATAATTTGTAGTCAAGAAACTCCAATTTGGCTATTTAACATGCTAGATAAGTGCTCAATTAAAAGTAGTTCCATTTTCAAAAAATATTTTGTCCTTTTGCTGTCTCATTGATGTGCTATGATGTTTTTTTTTAAATAATAATTCTCATATAAGAGAAAAGAAACTTGCTTGAAAATCAATGGCACCATAAGCCTCCATGTGCATAGGTCACTGTGGAGTTAAGCTCCAAGAAACACAGTGTTTAGCTAAGCTTCTGAAAATAAATTCCATGGTATTTAGAATTTATTTCCTGCTAGTCTTGCAAGCCTTTTGGCATAATGATAAGTGTTGTTCATATATCTTAACATGATCACCTTGCAAGCCAGAAGCCGGTAGAAATGGCATAACCGCACCAGCAATGCATGTCAGTTGTGGTGCAGGTTTGAAAATGAACGCTAACAGAGACTTGTAGACATCTGAACTCTATAAATCCACAGGTGTTTAAGTAGCCCTAAGGGCTGGGTCACATAGCAGACTTGTTTCAGTCTGACTTTACAAGGATTTAGTACTGTGTAAACGACACTTGCAAGTTTTTCTCTTTACTGCTGAGTAAAACCAGTAGCGGTCTGAGCCACCTTTGAGTTTTGTGCCATAAAAGGTGTGTTGGCTATACATTTTATTCCAGGAATAAAGTAATGGTAGCAATGGCATTTTAGATCCGACTGTTAGCTAGAAAGTTTAAAATTGCTCTCCATGCCACTTTTGTCTGTAAAACATTTAACTTTCTGGAGACACACAAGGGGTAAGAACAGGCTATGGTAGGAGATGCAATAGCATGTGGGGACCTGGAGCAGAGTCCTAAGTGATCTGGCCTTGAGCATCTCAGCCTGATGCACCCCCTTTCCATGGTTTTGGAAAATAAAATGAACTATCCCCCCCGCCCCCCTGTGGACTAACCCCACATCCTTTTTCACCGTTATAAAGGGTGAGGTATATACATTTCAGGTAAAGCCTAGACTAATATCACAATGGAAAATCAGACTGAAGATAACAAGACTGATTGATTTAACAGTATTTGCAGAGAAAGAGGAGAAAATTCCTTTTGTAAAATTAAGGTCACTGTTATCATGAACAGTGAAATAATATGGACTCAGTGTGACCATATGACTGGATTTTTTCAGACTTGTCCTCTTTTTTAGCCTTCTGTCTGGGTGTCCTCCAAAAAAGGGCTTCATTGTCCTCAATTTTGGCTTCATTTTGGAACTTTACAATGGTGTGCAATACCCCATCATGTCATATGTCCTTGGATTCATATTGAAGAGCCAGAATCCCATGCAAAAATCTGTTTTTCCTATCTCCTTCCTATCAAAAGTTATAAAAAAACCTCAAAATAAAAAATATGCATTGAGCTCTATGGGAAAGTGAAAGTGCCCAATATCAAGGCTTTATTCATGAGTAGGCAAACGTGCCATTGTCTGCCAGAAAGGCCAGGCTGAGAGGAATCCAAGACCTTGTCCTCCTTTTTAGGTTCAGGCATCTGGTCACCCTGCATGGACTGCCCCTGCAGATGACAAAGCAGATACCTATCTTTATAGTGTACTAGCATGCTTAGAGTAGTGCTTCCCTCTTCCATACTTGAACAGAGTGTTTGCATCAAGGTTCAGCTGCCTGTCTATCAGCAAGACAGGCCTTTGAAAAATTACTTGCTGCTAGTCTGCTCCCCAGTAGAAAGTTGTAAAACAGCTTGAACTTGGATACTGAAGTCTGAGAAGCAAAGCAGGGTGCTAAAAGGAAGGGAGGAAAAAAAACTCTGAGAGGCAGAGAAATTACTGTTACTTAGAACAAAATAATTAGAAAATGACTAGGAAACAGGAAAGCTAAGGAAATTTGCATTTCACCATTTGAGAAGGGAACACAGAGAGGGAAAGTTGAAATCTGTGTGGGAGGACATTTAATGCAAACCTTTTCTTTCTTTGCAAAAATTAACTTGGGTTCCATTCTGTCTATGAAAAAGGTACCTGTAAGTAGTGCTATTGGTCCATTAGAAGGAAAATTGTACTTGCAATTTGAAAAGCAGTTTGGGATAAGACATAAGGAAGTATCAGTCAAAAAAAGTGAAAAAGTGCACAGGATGTGCATATTTTTGGATTTAAACCATAGTCTGCATCCAGTCCCATGTGTTTCACTACAACATGGCACTCATACCGGGGGATTATGTTTTTGAAGCACAAAAATTACACTCTGTTAAGCCTGGCTAAATGCTTTACATTTTCTTTATAATACTGTACTTGATTTGCTGTTGTAATAGTTGTATGGAATTCAGTTGTTCAAATATTATGGATAGATTTAAGATTCTTTGACATCCACTTTTAAGGAAATTCACATAAAGACTACCATCTTAAAAAGCAAACATAAAATTGCCAAATTACAAATATAATGTTGGTATATTTACAGATTTTTATCTAATGATGTAAATAAGTGATAATGGCTACAATCTAAACCTCCACTTAGGCTGGCCTAAAGTCTTGCATAAGTCCTGTGCTGACTTAGGGGGTGTCACAAAAGTGCAGTAAGACACTTCTGCCCCACTTTTGAGTGGTTAGACCAATGTTCAGGCATTTGTCGACCTTCCCACACCATCACAGAAAGGTCAGGTGAGTTAGGCCAGGTAAATTTCTTAAGATTGCACCCAACAATACAATGGTTATCCACCCTTGCTGTTTTATGATCCTTTGAAAATAATTTAAGTGGTTTAGGCTGCAATCCTAACTTCTAACTAGACTGGCATAAGTCCCGGCGAAAGTCCTGTGCTGACCTGGGGGTGTCACAAAAGTGTCATAAGGCATTTCTGCCCCACTCCTGGAGGCGTTAGGCCAGTGCACAGACTTATGCCAACATCCCTACACCATCACAGGAATACATGCCAGGTGAGTTGGCCAGCCTAAATTGGTTAGGATTGGTGCCCTTAGTTAATGCAGGAATTAATATGGGAGAAAACTGGGCACTCATAAATCAACAATACCTTAGGTTGTTTAACAGCTGAGAACATAATCCAGCGAATGTTCTATGAAAAAGCAGTCAACTACTGTATAGTATTAGTCCACTCAGTAGAAAATATTGAGTCCCATACACTGGCAGGAAAACAAATGGACAAGATGTTCAGATGCAGGGCAAGACATTAAGAAACTCCCCAAATGTCAAGGTTCATTACAGGTGTGTGTCACCAAGCATTTTTCTTTCTATCTTTCTCACTTCTAGCAAAAGACAATCTCTGTTAAGTTTATCATTTCCCTTTATGTTCTTATGCTTCTATTCATATGTGTTGTCCACACTGTAAAGAGCAAAACAAAGAGTATGATATGGGACTCTAAATCAAATGGGTTAGAGGGCTCTAACCCATTGCTTCCCACTTCAGTGCATAGGCTTTCTTAGGTCTTCAGTGCATTAAATGCACATACCCAATGCTGCCCTCTCACCCCATGTTGTGCAAGCTTCTGCTGCTCCCAGCCCTCCAGTGTTCTAACACAGCCCTCTCCTTCCCTCCACACTTCCCCTTCATCCTTTCCTCTATTTTTTTCAAATCCAGTGTGTGGAAGGACCCCTAGCAAAGGCCATTTCATGATGGCCTCATGAATAGGCCAGCCCTGGGCCTTCTCCACTTAAACGCAATATCTGTAGCCTGCCATTGTGAATAATGACCAAAAACCACTCTGTAACACATTTAAGTCAACAGCTTTGTCTGAACTCAGCAGCAAATCTTCCTGGTTTTCTTCATATATACTGTATATAATAATGTGCTGACACACCCCATCCTAACACAGTACATTCCAGCACCTAAACATGAATGTATTCAAACAGAGATTACTCACTGTCGATCAAGACACTTGGCTACCTCTATGAGTATTTCACTTCCATATTACTTTGGCTACCTGCCTATCTTTACTTTGGAGTTTTCAAGACTTCCATCTCATGAAATATTAAGGCATCATTTTTGCCTTTCTGTTTTTAGCCCATTTCTCAAAAGGATTTTAGCATTCAGCACATTCAAACAATGTAAAACATAACGCACCATTCTTTTGACAGCTATTCAAATGTCCCACAATCCCAAATCCAGTTACAACAGACATTTGTATTCCTACATTTTGGAAAACTTCTATACTTTTCTGGGTAACTCCAGATGTTTCCCAGGGTCATGACTGATCAGAAAAAGCTACACTGACTGCCCTAATGAGAGAAAGGTGAGAATTATTTAAATAAATACATTTTGAACTCACTACCATAGTCCAGGTACATCAATACACTTAGGCCCATATCCTAAAGTCAAATTAAGCCCTTTGCTCCGGAGCAGTTAAGGTGACTTTCCATAAAATAACAATAGAGGGTGACGTAACTGCATGGACCCATAACTGCTCTGGATTTTGGCCTTACAATATTCACTCATTAGCAACATTAACAGCTAAGATACGTTCTGATCCAACAACAATGAGGTGCTTTCAAAATTATTTTCTTTAACACGAAGTTGCTGCAAATTCTTTGTCATTCTCCAAGCAAGGATTGTTCACTGAGGCTTCTTCTGCGGAGAAATGAATCTTTGGAAATCACTGGATGTACCGGAAGCTTTTCTGGCAGCCAAAATAAGGCATCTTATTTTAAGTGGTTAATTACTTAACCACTTCAATATTTTAGATGCCTTATTATGGGGAACATTAAAAGATGTAAGAAAGAGAACAATGCAGCCTAACATTGCAGCCTGAGACAATCTGATTCTGGTGTGCAAAATCTCAGACCATTACTGATTAGGATTCAGCTTTGTTATTAAGATCATAATAGGTGTGCATTATGAGAGGAAAGTGAACTCCGAATCAATAAAAGCTGCTCAAGAACAATGGACTGAAGTGGAAGGGAGTTGGAGAAGGGTCAGACAAGAAGCAGTGGTTTTGTATTTGGTAGGTAGACCAAATGAGAATGCGAAACATTTCCTCTAAGACAGCTAAGGGAAGACAGCCAATACATATATCTCTCTTTCACATTAATGAATCAGTTTAATAAATGATATAGCTCACCTTGTTTAGTGAAAATAATCAGTATATTTAAAAATGCCTATCTAGAACTTCCTACTCATAATCCCTTCATAATATGTTAGGTTGGGGGAACTTGGGATATTCAGCTGGGAGAAGAGGAGGCTGAGAGGAGACATGATTGCCCTCTTCAGATACCTGAAGGGCTGTCATAGGGAGGAAGGGGCTCATTTGTTCATAGCTGCTTCTGAAAGCAGAACTAGAACCAATAAGTACAAACTGCAAGAAAGGAGATTCCGGTTGGATATCCAGAAAAAATTCCTGACTGTGAGGGCAGTTCGGCAGTGGAACAGATTGCCAAGGGAGGTGGTAGACTCTCCCTCACTAGGGATCTTCAAGCAGAGGCTCGACGAGCACCTGTCGGGGATGCTCTAGGGGGATTTCCTGCTGCAGGCAGGGGGCTGGACTAGATGACCTATTAGGTCCCTTCCAACTTTATGATTCTATGGTTCTATGATTCTTTGGACACAATCCAGAGCAAATTCAGTCTGCTCTGACCTAACTGCACTCTCCTAACTATTCTGTATCCAGAGCAGAAAGTTATGCTGAATCCAGAGAGTCAGGAAGCCTGGGCTGCCCTAACTGCTCCAGAGCATGCTAAGTAATTGACACAAGGGGAAGACTTGTCCTGAGGAGACACCCCTCAGATCAGACTGAACAAGGAACAGCTGTGGTGCCTACAGTGGTGACATGACTCTGCACATCACCTGGTGCGGAAGTCTGTGCGTCATCCCTGGGATGCGCGCCCCCCCCACCTGGACTGCACAGTCACCAAAGTTGGCGCCTGCGCAGTTGTTTCTGAAGCCAACTGGCTTCAGAAAGAGTACTGCGCAGGCACCATCTCTGACACCTGCGCAGTACTTTTCTGAAGCCTTTTGGCTTTGGGGGAGACTGTGCAGGCGTCAGAGTTGGTGCCTGTGCAGTACTCTTTCTGAAGCCATTCGGCTGCCGCTCCGCCTCCTGAGTGAGGCCGAATGGCTGTGCAGAGGCGCGGACTTTCTCTGCTCTAAGGAAGTCTCCTCTGAAGCTGTTCAGCATGCGCAGTGTGTTTCTGCGCAGTGCACCTCAGATGGCCGTTCAGGCCAGCTCCTCAGACAAGTGGCAGCTTCTGGCTGCTGCTCCGCCTTGGAGCAGGCCTGAATGGGTGTGCTGACGCCCGGGGCCTGCCAAAGGACAGTCAAACTCCTCCGGCACATCACCCCATACGGAGCGCATCCCCAATGCAGCCCACACCAGCCGCACCAGTCTGGTGACGCCACTGGGTGCCTGCCTTATAAGGAGTCCCTGATGAGATGCCAGTAGATTCTTCAGTGAATACAAGGGGCTTCTTGGAGTGGCCTGCTGTATCCTGAGGTTTGTGGGCAGCCGTAGTTTGTTCCATATCCTGAGGTTGAGAGGAAGGGGTTTCAGCTAAGATGGCCAAGAACTCAGATTTTTGGTCAACACTGCCATTCTTACTCGGGCCTTATCATGGACCCCTATGGGTCTACTCATTACTATACCTGCTCCTGAGGTGGTATAACTCTGAGGGCTGGAAGAGGGCATTTCTGCCTTGGAAACAGGCTCTGGATTCAGAGTAACTGCTCTGCCCTAGGCAATGCTCAACATGCCCTCAACCTGCCTCTCCTGAGCTGCTTAGGCTGCCCCAGTTAGGGCAGAGCAGGTCCACCTCTCTTAGGGCACCCTATCTTGCCTTGCTCTGCCCTAAGCCTCCTCCAGAGTAACTGGGCTGGAGCATCTTGCAGTTGCTCCAACCTAGTGTTAGATAGGGCAACCTAACGGCTCTTATGTGGACAGATTAGTTGCTCTGGATTGTCCTGTATGTAACTCTGTATTATTTTCACATCATATTTGAGATTTTGTTTCACCAATCAAACATGGTTGATACATTACTGTGCCCTGGAACTATTTTTCAGAAATGTCCGGGAAAAATGGAAAAGTGCCATCCTAAGCTAATTTTATTGTTAATTAAACATTAACAATATTATATTAATATTGTATTAATAACAATACAATACAATAATAATATTGTATTAATAACAATATTGTATTAATATCCTGCCTTTCTCCCACAGCAAAGGGAGACTCAAGGCAGCTCAATTTTCTCAGTACTTTCAAAGTATATAATGGCAAAGGGGTAAAAAAATCTTCCAATGTACAATTTATCCAGGAGTATGTTGTGCCACTGGAGATGGCAGGCCTGACTTCCCAGAAAACATATCCAGGACTTGATTGCCCATCAAGCAAATGGTTTCCATAACAGCTGCTGATTTTTGTTAGCCTCTCTCTTCCCGAGTTGTTAGAATCCCTCCCTCTAGCTTCTGTTTTTTACAACCAGCTTCAATCAATCAGTGGTGTTGTTGGGAACCTGCTTTGTACAAGTAAAAGAGCGGTGGACCAAAATCCCCTTTCAAGAGTACATTCTGTCCATAACCGTTCAGAACTACAGGTTGAATAAGCTGCATCTCACTGTGAGAGGCAGGTTTTTAAATTGAGTGAACAAGTTAATTGGAATTGGGATGGAGAAAGGTAACATCTATTACAATCAAAACAAGTTACTTACCCTTCCCTCTTTCTCCCTCCCTCTCTTTCCCTCTCATACTCTTTCTCTTGTTTTTGCTCATTATACTGAATAAGGAAGGAACAGTTATTTTCATTATTTCAGGTTATTTTTTTTAATACAATTGTTGCCTTCTTTCCTTCCAAGTATTTTTGATTAACAATCTTGGAAAATTGTTGCCTCTAAGAAGTTATCTTTCTTACATCTTTTAATGTTCCCCATAATAAGGCATCTAAAATAATGAAGTGGTTAAGTAATTATTGAAATCCACTTCCCTCCCTTTTTGTTCATTTTAATAAAATTAATCTCACCCTCTAAGCCATCAGAAGGCAAGCTTGCACTTCCAATGCATCACAGGGCCACACTAGTGACACTGACAGATAACCATTAACTCCTTTTTAAGCTGTAAAATGCCTTTGAATGCCAGAGTAAAGAACCTCAAACTGCAGATCTTATTCAAATGAATTAGGATAGACCAGATGGCTGAAGGAAGGCAAACAAGGAAGAAGTAAATCTCCTGTTCTCCCTTTCTGATTGCTTTGCCCACAGAGGAATAACAATTCAAAGAAAATCACTAATCATGGTGGATGTTATTAGCATATTCCCAATAAGGAAGCTTACATAAAAAATTCCTAGGGACAATGAATGGTTGCTGGAAGATCAATGTGCAAACAGCACACTTCCAGCTGCTTTCCAAGCCAGCAGCTTCAGGACATCGAAAAATGGAAATCTGGAAATCTGAATCAAAAATCCTGAGCAGGAGGGGGTGAAACGGGTGTTTTGTTAATGAACTACAGAAGATAAATCTGTCAAGGTTTCCAGTTGTGGCACAACAGCATGCAGTGGCAAAGGTTCCTTGTTGGAGAGGAAATCCTAGCAGTGCTTCCAATAAAACACAAGGACCTTTGGTATTGAATATCTTGTTTGCTTTTAAATAGAGGATTATGTGTGCTGCAGTGGACCCTATTTTTTCTGATTACGTTATTGTGAATCCATGTGGTAAAGCACTTTCATTCTTAAATGATTCTCAAAAACCTCTGAATCAACACTAGGCCAACCACAAAGTAAAACATTCTACACACAAAAGTGTAGACGGAATGCATCTCTCCAGGTGGCAGGATTACGAGAAGCATCAGGAGGCACTTTTGAATGTCATATAAATTTGGGGCTTAGTAAATTTATGTCTGGAGGCCAGTTCACTGGGGCTCTGACCACTAGATTTCTCAACACATGCTTATTCAAAACCCAGTGGTTCACAGCTGACAGAATGGATGCATTCCATGGAAAAGCACATTTTCACTTTTAGTTGACATTAAACTTGGTCTTTGGTGGTCAGTCTGTGACATTTCATTCATATTTGCAAATCATCATCCGAAGTAGCCATCAAGTGACAAATGTTGTGACAGTTCTACAGGCCAATGTATATCATTTGTATCTGTCAGATTCCCTCAACACCCAAAGCAGTAAAAAGAGAAGTGAAGAAGATCTGTCAGATACCTGAATTCACTATTGAATATTCCATTGTGAACTCCACTACTTTCTTGACTTTTCTGTTTTATGAAAACAAACTGCATGAAGGTTTTTTTTTTTGCCACAGGTTTTCATGCTGTATTAAAATCCAAATTGAGTTTTTGGTAGAACTGTTTTCTACAGTTCAGTTGAGTTAGTCCACAGATGCAAAATGACTTTCTTTTGCCAACTAAGAAGGAAGACTGCTCCACTTTCCCTTCCACAGCACAGAGGTCTGAACCTTGGATTCTAATGGTGTTTCTTTTCCTATTTCTCCTTGTGAATTCTTCAAAGATTTTCTGCCTCTTTTCTGCTTATGACTGACACGTTGAGCTGATATTAAGCCAGTGACGTTCCCTTGATTTTGCCTATATTGATGCTCTGGTCACCATTCTCTGCTATCCAGTCTGCTTAGAAACAATTTTCTGTTCTTGCTTTCTTCGTATGTATGGTAATGTGCAAACCATTTTTAAGTCTGAATAATTTGCTGGCATTTGTGAACTGGCTTTTGGAGCAATTTCCTATTGAATTTGGCACTCCCTTACTGTCACTTTAATTTTCCAAGCATAGCCAAGTCTTCGGAGTAAATTTTCAGTCCTGTGCCCTGCGGATTAGTTGGCAACATTGTCAGTTCTGGTTGATGCATGTCTAATTCCTTATGCCTCATGCTGAATGTCTATCCCCTATAGGTTCCCAGTAGAACAACAGGGCAGCA
This sequence comes from Cryptoblepharus egeriae, assembly GCA_030015325.1. Classification (NCBI taxonomy): domain Eukaryota; kingdom Metazoa; phylum Chordata; class Lepidosauria; order Squamata; family Scincidae; genus Cryptoblepharus; species Cryptoblepharus egeriae. Next base: position 120,037,259 of record JAREYC010000003.1, on the reverse strand, counting down.
GTCATTCAAATATGTCCCACCACCTAGCCGGATGATAAATCTTCTTGGTGAAACAGCCATGAGACACAATATTGACAGGTTTTGTTGTTAAATAGAGAGGGACTAGGTAAGGATGACAACATCCCTGCAGATGTCATTATTGATTGTGCCAGCAGGAGGCAGATGGTTAAAAGACACAATAGGAACTGTCACAATAGTTTTAATTTTATTATTGAAGACCCAACTTTCAGTAGCCATGGACAGATTGCCTTCATTTTTCATCCATCTTCAAGATTTTCTCAAAAAAAGGAGAAAATCTTTCAACTAAGCATTGGAACTAGTGAGGTCTTTTATGTATACTAAGATGGCAGCAAGCATTAATAAAATGCCTGTCAACTCCATCCTTCTCCATTCTCTTTAGCCACAACAGAAAAAACCATTAATTACAGTTACTGTCACACTGAGAAGAGATGATGATTGTTCTGGTCTTCTAAGCCTTCAGCAGCAGGAATTCACCTCGTGGCCACCTATTCTGCCCTGTTTTGAAAAGGGAAAATGTCCTTAGACATCTCATTAAAAAAAAGAAGAAGGGGGAAAGCAACAACTTTAAACACATGGCATCTGTTTTCCCAGGCAACAAATGGGGATATCTGAGGTGAAGCTGAAAAGAAAGATTATAAATATGGATAGGATGTAAATACTCCATCTATCTTGTTCTGAATTCAGCAGTTCACCTCTAATGTGAAATAAATAAGCTTCAGAATTCCCATTCTAATGTGAATGTCACTGAAACCTGAGCAAGAGGAAAGAAGATTTTTTAAAAAATAGTAATAAATAAACCCTGCAGTAATATTATTGATATTAAAACATGAATTGGAAGGGACATGTAACACCAGTAACAAGATTAGGTCATTTGATCAATCTCAAAATAATGTATCAATTTTCAGAAATGTTACTTTTGTTTTTCATCTTGTAGATAAATTTATATGGAAAGAAGTTTATTTTTATTTGTTTATTTATTGTGCAGATTTGAGAATTTGGTTTAAATTGGGTCCTGTTCAACAAAAATGTGTTCTGCTTTGTGGGGTTTCAATGGAACCTCTTCATTCCATTCATAACACTTTTATTCAAGTGTTAACTGGACTCGGTTTTTAAGTTGATCTGTACTAATTTTTTTGTAACAAAGTGCATAATTGGTCACAAGGTAACTTCTGTATCTTGATCAATGCTACTTTCGGCACTCAGATGGATATTGGTCACGCCACAGAGCATTAACCAAGAACTGTTAGGAAATCAAATCTGGCAGGTTCATACTGCTCCTCTCCAGTGTGAGACAACTATTAACTATCTAGAACAAGAGGTCTAAACAAAGTGGCAATTAAAACTATTAAAAAATGTAAGTAAAAACAGTCTGCAAACCTCAAACACTCTGTTTCCTCACTATTTCAACATGCCTGTTTAAAATTAAACTAACAACGACGTATGCTTGCTAGCCAACTTAAAAATATTTTAAGGCATGTATAAAAAAGTTTAGCTAAAAAGGAAGCTTGTGATTGACTTCAGAATGCTGCTTTAATCTGATAAATTTATTGTGCAACAATGCTAGAATGACCTCAGCTGTATTCCTCCAGATTTAGTACTTTGCAAACTGCAGCTTCCTGAAGCAAAATAAGACTGAAGTTTTACATAGGAGTAAGTTCCATTGAATTTAACAGGACAGAAATATTCTGTATAGGATTGCAATCAAAGGGAAAAAAATGTTTTAAAGGTGGTCAAGTATTGTGTTTAAGTGTGGATCAATGGTACGGCTATTGTATATTTATTACTAAAACACGGAAGAAAATGTTTACAAAAGGGAATAGGAGCACACTGGCTACCCCTGCCCTTTTATGTTCCATGACTTTGGGCAAAATCCAGAGCAGTTACGGGTCCACGCAGTTATGTAACCCTCTAGTGTTATCTTATGGAAAGTCATCTTAACTGCTCCAGAGCAAAGGGCTTAATTTGACTTTAGGATATGGGCTTAAGCGGGACAACACTGAAACCAAGGGCTTTTTCTCCTTGACATTCATGGACTTGGCCATCCCAATCCTAACCTGCACTGGTACAGCCACACTGATATATTTCCCCTTCCCTTGAATAATGCTCCATCCCTATGGGGCTATTCTTATCTGTGCTGGCTATACAGGGAAGATGTACTTTAAGATGCCAGAGGATGCCTCCACCATTCCTGATCCTTCAGGGAGTCCTACCACCTCCTTCTATCTTTGCCCCCTTCAAACCCCTGGAATGCCCTCATTGTGCATTGATCACTGGCTCACTGCACTTCCAGGACGACTGATGCTCCTCCTGATGCTCTGAAGGACTGATGCTTTGAAGAAGTGCTTACAGACAGTCCCATCCAGTCATTCATGCCATTTCCCATAACCTTCCTGAATTGCAAAGCCTGATACCACCATTTATATACATCTAGATCTGCTTCCTTTCCTCATTTGGGCAACTTGTTTCTAACAGCGGTCATTAGGTTCTCAGTCTGCCAGCCTCCAGGCTACCCATCTGCTTGTTTACCACTTTCCTATCTGTATCATTGTTTCTTCTACTTGCCTGTCTTACCTTTTGTCATTCATCTCCAGGATAGTGCACCTGACAAAGCTCATTATATCATAATAAGTGGAACTACCTCTGTTATTTACAAAGGGCCATTCCGAGGCAAGCACCACTTGACTAATAAATTTGTTTTGTTTAGTTCTAAAAGAAATCAATGTTTATTTTTGGAAGCCAGGGATTCCCCTTCCAGGCTCGTTTAACTGATCTGAAGTGCCAAATAAAGAATTCACAACTTCAGACATTGATGGACAGTTTTCTTGGTGATGACCAACACTACTGCATGGAAATCTGATTCAGGTTACTTTTTTTGTTTTGTTTAATTTAAAATAATCCAATGATATCTCTGCAAAACTGAGATGAAATAAATGACTGACTTTGAAAATAGCATAGCATAAACCTTTATTAGGCATACAGAGAAAACAGTAAAAATCAAGGGTACAATAAAACCAGGTTGCATGTAAATTAAAGTACACTCAAAGTAGGAAAATACAAAAGTATAAGATTTCACTGACAAATTTGGTTCAGGTTCTTGTGTCGCTTAGACACTTCTAGAAGGAAATTGCCAACAAGACAAAGATTGGCCGTGTTATCGGTAGTCGTCTGACTATATTAATGGCTTGGGTGAGGCATAGATAGGATAGAAGAGGAGATAAGAATCTGGATCTGATATCGTTGTGAAGGGGGCAGAATAACAAGATATGATTGAGTGACTCAACGGACCCTAGCGAACATGTACAAGTTGCAGAGGAAAGAAGGTTGGTGGTGAATCTTGGTTTCAAGCTTGCGGGAAGGAAAAGCGACTTTGAAAATAAAGGATGGAAGGGCTCCCAGCTGATTGAAAGCTGTCTGACCTATCAACTCTTCTCAATTGTTAATGGGTAAAAATTATTTTTAGCTGGTGAGAAAAAGGAACTCTGCATGTGCTCAAAAAACATTATTTTTATTTCACCTATCCTTTGGCTTAATCCCTGCTGTGAAACCTAGCTCTGAGGCTGCCAGTAAACTCTGACTTAGGTGAAACTCTGCCTACGAAACTTCGTGGGACAATAATCCAACCATCAAATTTATGCCTGTAGACATTTCTGTGATGTTATCATATGTTTCGGGAGGAAAGCCTTTAAGAATTGGTAACCCTGGTAACACTTGGTATTGGATCTCTTTTCCTTTAATCTGCTTGAATTAGCCTTAAGGCAACAACATTTCCACTGGCATTCAAACATGTTGACTTCAGCAGAGTCAGGAGGAGGTACGATGCAGTATGCACCAGGTACTTACGCTGCATGTGTCTGTTAAGAACTTGTAGCTGAAAAGTGCAGGTTACTAAAAGATGGATAATGATTAAGCCTCACACAATATAGACTGATGGACAATAAGCTTCGCTTACTCTGATCTCAATTTTGTAAAAAGCGTAAGTGTAATCCAGCAAGAATGAACCCTTACTAGCTACTACTAGCTAGTACTAGTAGCTACTACTAGCTACTACTTCACAAGGGTGAACTCACTCACCCTTGAAATGAGTGAGACAGTTGTGCTTTGGTGTGACTTTGAGACTGCTATTCTAACCTCTGGTTAGGCCAGCACATGTTCCAGCACCATTCCTGTGCTGGCTTGTGGGTGCTGCAAAAATTTCATAAGGCATGCTGCACTACATCTGGGAGGGGGGGCTAGGCCAGCGCACAGACTTGTGCTGACCTCCGCATGCCACTGCAAGAATGGGGAGATGGGTGAATTGTGCTATCCTAAATTGGTTAGGATTGCATCCTCATTCATTTAATTAGGTTTTATGTGGGAGATTTTCCCAGTGGGTTGAGTCTTCAATTGGTAAATCTCTTTGTGAAAAGGCTATTTCTCTGTATTACAGAGAAGGGGGAAAATGCCATGTCTTAGGAATCTGGCAAGTGTTTGGGATCATTTAATCTTTCACCAAGTTTTAATCAGAGTTGTTTTTATATCTTTTGTTCATTGTGAATGTAAGTCTCTGACATTTGTCTCCCCCGTACTGGACTGACCGACTGAGCGACCAAACAAAGAGACCCATCATTTGAATGCAATTGTGGTGTCAGCCTTGCTAACTGTATTTATGCGACCAGAGTTAACATTGTGGCATTAATAATTTCATCAGATTACACATATTTGCTTCACAAACAAGCAAGCTATTCTTCATAAATTGTCTGTGACCGGTACAGCTCCCTTCTGGAAGAAAGCCAGAAATTCCAGTTTTCAAGGAGAAAAAAGCACTATCAAAAAGAATGGATTTGGCTACAGTTTTTCCTTGCTTGAGATGGGGGGGGGCGCCTATGGAGGTGCAGCAGAGGGGAAAAAAGATCTCTAAATATTTGCATTGAGCCAGACTCTATAAATCCCACATTTCCTGTCAATAAGCAACAAAATAATGGCTAGTGCTCTACAATAAAAATGGCCAGGGAGGAAGTGTAATAATTTTGTCTCGCTGTTCTGTTCAAGAATAGCTGCAGGCAGGTACATGAGGAGGTTAGGTTTCCTTGACTTTAGAAACCACCAGATGCTCACTAGCACTGGTTCTTTTGATTTATGGCTGTATACTCAATGCATTGGATAATAAGGACAGTTTGTTACCCTCTAATTTTGGAAGGCCATAACACATGAAGCTTGCCGACATATTTCATTCTATAAAGGAAACAATAAGAAAGAACATGACATATATTAGAGAGGTACATTACAGCATGATACTCAGTGGCCCAATAAACTGTTGTTGGCTGCCACGTTCGTAGCTGCTGAGATGCTGTTTTGTGCTGTGGCTTCATCAGTGGAATCTATACTGTTCCTTGGTGGTTAGGCACCTTAGGCATCTTAAAGCTGGAGATCCACCTGCATAAACATCAGAGCTTTTCACACTGCCTGTTCTGCAGTATCTGCCACATAGACATTCTGTTATGTCATGTGCTCCCAATGCTGTTTAAATTAGAGCTACTCTACACATTAATACAAAAAAATTTGCTTGGTATTTTGCTACTGTATAATGCAGATCAGGAATCTCATGACTACATTCTCCTTGCACAAGTGGGAGCAAAACCACATATTTTGCCGGCACCTTTATGTGCAGTGTAAGTGGTCTCTCCCCTCACCTTCAGGGCCATTCTGGGCAGTGAGAACAATGCAGAAGAGATGAAATTATGTTGCTTTTGCTGCCTAGAATGGCTCCAAAGGCAAGGGGGGTGGACCACTTACACAGTGCATTGAGGCACCTACAAAACTTACCACTTTGCCCCTCCCCAGCAATGTCTCTGCCTTCCAGATTAAAGCAACAATCACAATAAAACTTACTGTGCATATTATGTTCCTGCACACACAATATGCAGGATCTGGCCAACTGAACCATAATAACTGACCCTACAATCCAGACTAACTACGGGAGCACATAAGAGACATTTACGTCGACGTAGTTACAGCACCACCTAATGAAAACCTATGGGAAATTCATGTTTTTACGTCGGAGCAAGGACTCCCCGTAGTTACTCTGGACTGCGCCCTTAACTGGTAATAATAGTTGAGCTACTTCTCCGCTATTGCAGGCATGTACCTCACAAGACTATTCCAAGGAGATAAACATGTTGCTTTTAAGAGAACATCTTTGGCCTGTAAGAATAAAAAGCTTGACCTGAAAAAAATGTGTCATTCAAGATTCGGTCTTCTGAGTTGTCAAATCTTTAAAAGTTTCATAAGTTTATTAAAGAGGGGAGGACAGCTGATTTGACAGGAGTTTTCTGGCACTTACTGTTAGGAACCCAAGACACACTCGCCTCAATTTGTAGAAAGAAGCCAGTTCAGACCAGCTGAATGTCATAGCATTTGTTGAAATTGATGTGTTCAGGTGAGGGTCAGAACAGAATAAGCACCAGGAGCAAATCGTTTGTCACTTCTACAGGGAAAGAGAGGTCCGGCTGCAGAGAACATATATTTATTCAGTGGGGCTGTCACTGGGAGATTCACACCTCAGCTGCCTTCTTTTATAGCTGTCCAGGCTGTAAATAAACAGAGGGCTCCCTTTTTGAATCAACTTTCAATTCTGACAGCTCGCCAGTCCCTTAACAGAAAACTGCAAATATTTTTTTTAAGGTTTGGAAGCTGGATTGCACTGTATATCAAAAATGGATTCTCATAGATAGGTATATTTAGGCCTAACCATGCAGGACAATGAAAATCAGATAAATTATGATTTTGATTGGCATAAATAGGGATATCTTATTCATTTTGTTCTTTTACTATTGGCATTAATATTGAATGCCCCTTTAGCAAGTACACTGGTTTGCTGCAGGAATTACACCAAGTTGACAGCACTGTTGTCAAGTGGCTAAATGACATTAGATATTCAGCCATAGGTCCAGACACCTAGGGCAAAATCCAAAGTAATTATGGGGAGTCCTTGCTCCGGTGTAAGAACATCTTACTCTGAATTCCAATATGAATTTCCTATAGGTTTTCACTAGGTAGCTATGGGTTCATGTAAAGTCTTTTACGTGCTCCCATAGTTACTCGGGATTTGGGAATAAGTAACTCTTCATATATGGTACTTTATATATGTGAATTTCATGTTATGCTGCTGCATTTTGCCATTTGAATAAATTCTTGGCACCACCTATAGAAAGTGAAATAGTCACTTAACCTGTGATTATGGAAAGTATTAATCCAGTATTATGGAAAGTATTAATCCAGTTTTCTTTAGATACAAATATAGTCTGATCAATGTCTCCCGTACGCTGCAGGTTTCTGTGGTGTTAATCCTGATTTCTGCTGGCATGAATGGAGTGAAACCCGGAACCGTAATCTTCTTCAAGGGTTTTGTTTCACGTTTGTGCTCATCCTTCTTTATGAACACTTTATATACCAGCATGCAAACTCTCTCTTTTCCTATCAGGTTCACTGTAGTCAAACAAAAAGGAAGGGTTGTGAATGCAGAAATGATTCCCAGAACTAGTGTAAACAAATGGAACATTTGACAGATGAACTGGAGGCTTATATAGATTTTTATACTCTTCACAGAAAACGTACAATTGAAACATTTAATGTTGCCTGTTGTGCAGTCTTGTGTGACTTGACTCTATCGCATCCAAATGCAGAAAGACTTCAAATGAACAACTTTTCAACTAGGCACTAGAACTGTTCATTTAATAGCACTCTGTTCAAGGCAGAAAAGCTGAACAGTTCTGTTTGTTAGCTGGACTTTGGGCAATCTTACAAATTAAGCTGTGATACAGTTATCTGGAGGGTTGTGGTGGCTCAGTGGGTTTAAAACACTGTGCTTATCAACCTGAAGGGTGGCAAATTGGTGGTTCAAGACCCAAGCACAGCATGACGAAAGGCGCTCCCATCACTTATTGAGCTTCCATCACCCTAGCAATTTGAAAGACTATAAATGCAAATAATAAATATTTACCACTTTGGTAGAAAGGTAACAGCATTCTGTGTGACTCAGATGTTTAATCATGCTGGTCACACAACAATAGAGACATCTTTGGACAATGCTGGCTCATCAGCCTTGTAAAAGGGATGAGCACTGCCCTTAGCGTCAGTAACATATAGCAGGGAAACCTGCAGGGGACACTTTTACCTTTTTACCATTGCCTGGTGTCTGTTTGCATGGTCCACTACTACAGGTTCACATGTATTGAAAACATATACTATGTATACATGTGTTCAAAACATGTACCTTCAAAACATGTACCAGGAGCAAAATGGGTTACAGTAAATAGAAATGTTTGTAATGCTCTTCAGGATTCTAGCATGTAAGATTCTCATACATGCATTAGCAAGGAACCATACTTCTTGGTACTTAGTGGTTTGTCATATTTATCTTAAAATTACTGTGAGATCACTGCATTTACTTCATGGCACCTGAGCAATTTTATGGAAAATTGTACTGGAGTAAAACATTCAGGGCCCAAAGCATCTTAGGCTTAGGCCTGAAGGTGTCAACTTAGGATGCACTGGGGTGTTATTAAAAGTGCCATAAGGCTCTTCTGTGCCACTGTGGAAATTGGGAAGCCAGTGCACAAAGGTGTGCAGCCTCCAGGGTTCAAATGTGGCTTCCACAAAACTACATCTACAGTATTTATATACCGCTTTTCAACTGAAAAGTTCACAAAGCGGTTTACAAGAAAATGAAAAAATTAATAGCTAATTAATAGCTAATGGGTCCCTGTCCCAAAAGGGCTCACAATCTAAAGTGCAAAAAGAACACCAGCAGAAGCCACTAGAACAGACATTGCTGGGGTGTGGAGGGCCAGTTACTCTGCCCCTGCTAAAGAAAAGAGGAACTTGAAAGAGTGTCTCTTGACCAGTAAGCAGGGGTCACAGGCAGTGGGTATAGACCAACCTTGCTGTAGCGCAACCCTGTGTAGATATTTGTGTCATGGTCAAATTGCATGTTGATTATGACAGCATAGTTTCTTTAAAAGTTTATACTGTAGGGCTCATATCTGTGGATCCCCTATACTGGTAAGTTCCTCATGTGCCTATTATGTTATTTAAAGACTTGCCGCAGGTGAGGATTATTTTTTAACCCATTTCTGCTCAGTCCACAGGTGTTTTTCTGCCCAGCTCACGTTTGATCTCTGTTATGTATATACAATATAAGGCAGAAATGGCAGTCTGATATCAACTTAGAAGCAGGGTGACCAGATGCCCGAACCTCAAAGAAGGACAAGGTTTTGGATTCCTCTCAGCCTGGCCTTTCTGGCAGACAATGGCACTTTTGCCTACTCACAAGTGAAACCATGATATTGGGCACTTTCACTTTCCCATAGACCTCAAAGCATATCTTTTATTTTTAGTTTTTTGCCATAGCTTTTGATAGCAAGGAGATATTTCAAAACTGATTTTTGCATGGGATTCTGCTCTTCAATACGAATCCAACGACACATGACATGATGGGGTACTGCACACCATTGCAATGTTACAAAATGAAGCCAAAATGGAGGATAATGAAGCTCTTTAGGAGGACACCTGGACAGAAGGCTAAAAAAGAGGACAAATCTGGAAAAATCTGGTCATATGGTCATCCTGCATGGAAGGCCCTAGGAATCTTCAGGCTGCTTCCCACAGCCTAGTCACTTGAAAATAAGCGGATGTATCTCAACAGAAAGAGGAGAGTAAAAGGACTCCCTAGGATGTTCCTTCCCCTCAAAGGCCAAGCAAAAAAGTCTAGTATTCTTTTATCTGCTCTTATCCAGTTACATCAACCTCTTTTCATAGTATGGTAACTTCAAAGGAACTGAAAAACAATTGTTTATCATTAAGTCTCCTTAGCAGTGGCATAGCTAATGATCATGTAGCCCCGTGCAAAGCTTCTTTCCCCAGAAGTGAGGTCACAACTGGAAGTGATGTCATTCCCAGATATTTTTAGAAAGAAAATCTGGGGAAAACCTGCTGCCTCTTCCTCCTCAGCAGATCACCATCCATTTGCTCTGCCAATGGTATTGCTAAAGCACCTGTTTGCTATCTGGAGTCAAAGAAGATTTTGTTCCACTCCACCCACTGCAACAACAAAATTTAATTAAGTAAAATTTAATTAATTTAATTAAGTAATTTAATTAAGTAAAAAAAGAAAAATGTTTTCCTTTTTGGTTAAGGAAACTGTGTTGGGGCAAAGAGGAATGGCTATTCTTTCCCTGAAATATAAGAGGAGCATCACTTAGAATTGCCTCTTTATTCAGTTTGCAAGGGTTACTATATTATGGTATACAGTATGTATATGGAAATGAGGGCTGATTCATATTAACACTTTATTAGTTCCACACAGTATCAGGATTACATCTCATTGGCTCTCAAAGAAATCAGTATCATGGGAAATTTGAGTTGGAAAATCTACTTTTTGTTTCATAGTCTTTTGTGTTTTCATTTTCTGATTAATTGTCCATCACTTTGAAAGAATACAGATATACCAATGCAGTTCATTTCATTGCATTCTGCATTAAATTACCATTCCAATAATATATAACATTCCAGTAATATATAATATCCTTCATATGTACCCCATTTTTCACAGTTTTAACCATTAGTGTCAACCTCAGCTTGTAGCCCTCAAAGCTTGTAGCCTGGTGCAACTGCACCCCCTGCACCTCTCTTACTTATGTCATTGCTTTTGATGAACAATTTTGGATAAATGCATTCTTCATCCACAAGCATGTGCCTCTGATCATTTATATGACTATGGGCCATAGTCTGAGAGGATGTGATATAGCATTTTAGCATCTAAGCAGGTCTAGGTCCGGAACATGATGGATGATTACCTTGGATCCTTTATGTGGTGCCTTGAATTCCATGATGGAAGAAAGGGAGATGTATATAAATATCATACTTTTATATTGCTTTAGTTAAAAAGAAAATATGCACAATTATATACAAATGTCATGAGAGAATAATAGGTTTGTATGGAAAGATTCTTACTTTTTTTTTCAAACAGCAGATTACCCAGCTGCATCCATTTGTGGTAATGTGTTTCTGTCTGTATCAGAGTCTTTCTGATCTGCTGAATTGTTTGAATTGGCCCATTTTGCATGTTCCTACAAGGCAAACCTTTTCAAACAGTTTAGTCTCCCTTGGATGGTATGCAGAGGTTTTGTAAAGAGCATGTGGATGGTGGCCTTATTTAATTCTGTCAGTTTGCTTCTACCACTGACAACGTTGTATTGCAATGAGAAATTGCTCTGAACCTTTCACGGCCTGAAAGGAGCAGCTGTATAAGAAATACTGGGTGTATATGCAAGTTGGTTTACATTTTTGGTCTGTATTCATTATCAATGCTGCCAAAGCAAAGTAGGAGTTGCCTGTGATGTTAACTCCATGTTAATGACAGCAAACACACTGTACCCTCCTATGTTTTGGGGCGAGAAAAACAGACTTAATATCCTCTAGGGTGGCGCAAGTGGTTAAGACCTGTTAACCAGTAGACCCGGGTTTGAGACCAGGGTCCCCACAAGACAGGGTGAGCTCCTGTCCTTAGCCCAGCTCTGCAATGCAGCTGGAACCAATTGTATCGGCTCTGCCGTTCCATTGGACTATTTCAGTGGCATGGTGAGAGTGGATTTGCTGCTTGGATAACAGCCTATCCTCCATATCAATCTACCCAGGCATTTGTGCTTTGCATGCAGCATCAAGCACGATACCATAGTCTTTCAAGACTGATGGATGCCAAGTATGTATCCCACTAGCACATCCTTTGTCATCTTCACATAGGGTGAAATCCAGAGTAACTATGGAGAGTCCTTGCTCCAGAGCAAGAACAAGTTACTCTGGATTGCAATATGAATTTCCCATAGGTTTCCACTAGGAGGTGCAATAACTATGGGTGCACGTAATGTCTCTTACGTGCTCCCGTAGTTAGTCTGGATTTTGCCCATTTATACTTATCACAGGGAACAATCCCAACTTATTTAGGCCAGCACAACTCACCTATCTCCCCATTCCCACTGGCCTAACCCCCTAGGAGTTGCACAGTACTGTCTATGGCATTTTTGCAACATTGCCAGGCTAGCATGGTACTTGTGCTGACCAGAGGCTAGGATTGCACTGACATTCTTGTTTCTTGGGGAAACTGCATCATCTCAAAACAGAATCAAGAGCACCTTCTGACAACTCCACCCAGATAAAGGACCAAATAAAGGACCAAACTACTGAAAAATGAAGCTGCTTGTACTATTTGAACCAGAAATGTAACCCTGACACATCCGCTCATTCACACATTTCATGAAAAGAGGTTGCTAAAGCATGTGCAAGTTTCTTCTTTTAAAGTGGTGCCACAGAAGAGGCAATTTTTATCTTCCAACAAGTATAGATTTAGGGACTTTGTGGCTTTCTTAGACTATTGATTTTTTTTAAAAGTGCATAAAGCTTCTAGCTGATGATGATTATAGGACAAGGTTCTAATGAAAGATGTGACATTGATTCCTCCAGAGATTTTGATTTGTATATACATTTTTTTAATCATTTCCAAAGTTCAGAGAGAATGCAAAATATCTTCAACTTCTTCCTTTCAGAACTTCAAAACAATTAAGCTTTACAGTTGTCACATTCCCTAGATGATATATGCTGGGAAGTATTTTTAGGTGGCTTCAAAACAATTGATTGTTCTGCTGTGAGAAAGACAAGCTCTTTCCCCCCTTTTCCAACTAATTGGGAAGTATACAGCCAAGAAAAGGCACAGGAAGTTATGCCAGCCATTTAAGTGTGGCTTGTAGGAACGTCCTGGTAGGCCTAGCCACCCCCACCCCAAGACTGGTGCAGAAGTGCCTTTTGGCAATTTTGCTACACAAATGGGACTTCTGCCAGAATATATGCCAGAGTAACTGGGGGTTAGGATTGCAGCCTAACAGCCCAATCCTACTCAAGCAGTGTGCTACAGTGCCTTATGATAGCACAAAGCACTGGTCTAGTGCGCTTTGGGATAGCACTTTTTGATAGTAGAGCCATTGCACAGGTGGGTACCTGTAACCTTGCACATACCAGCAGCCATCAGGATGCACTGGACCAGGTAAATTAATCACAGGGTGGGGAAAGGGCAAGGAAGGGGTTGAATGAAGAGGAGATTAGGTGGGGTAGGTGGATTGGTTCTGGGTTGAGCAGGATTGGCAGCACCAGGGTGCATCATAACACAGTGGTTCTCAATCTTCCTAACGCCGTGACCCCTTTATAAGTTCTTCTTATTGTGGGGACCCCCAACCATAAAATTATTTTCATTGCTACTTTATAACTGTAATTTTGCTACTGTTATGAATCGTAATGTAAATATTCGATATGCAGGATGTATTTTTGTTGTTACAAATGAAATGTGTGTTCTATGCACACATTGAACACAATGGGATTTATTTCAGAGTAGGCATGCATAGGATTGGGTCCTGAGGCTGCAATCCTATCCACATTTATATGTGAGTAAAGGCCCCCCTGACTATAATGGGATTTATTTCAGAATAGGCATGCATAGGATTGGGCCCTGAGACTGTCAGTCAGCCCCAGTGCGCACGTAGCTACAGCCGGAGGTCTGGCAAGCCTGACCTGGCCTCCTGCACCAGGGGTCTTTAGGCGACCCCCAGGAAACCTCTAGGTGACCCCCAAAGTGGGAGTTTTGAGAAACACTGTCCCAACACGTTTCCTGGGCCTGATCCAGCTGTATAAACTTCACTTGCACCCATGAAGCCAGCATCCACAGTTCATCAGTGTAGTGGCTTCTACACTGAGGGGCTATTGTGCATTGCATAAGTGGGCATACAGTGGTATATCCCAAGGAAAGGAGTGGGCTGTAATACACTCTCTTATCAGTTAATATCTATACAGTTAATCTATACAGGTAATATCTATAGTGTTAGCTTAAACTCTTGGGTAGTGCTTAGTTGTGCTAAGGTGAGCCGTGTTTAACATGTGGTATCTGTCATCCATCAACATATAATCAAAATATCATTCTTGAGTTCCAAGTATTAATCTCAGTTTAACTCATAGTTTCCAGGGGTCCGGAAAGATACAAAATAGTACAATGTGATAAATTATTGATACCTTTGGAGAATAAGTGCATATTCAGGACACCATTCTTCAGGGTGCATATTCTACAGGAGCACCCTCTTTTAAAACAGACGCATACGAGCACATACACACACTCACACATACACAAAAACAGCCTATCATCTACCTCCAACTTGTAGAAATCCATGGCTTACGTGAAGATAGTGGAAACACTTATTTAAAGGAGTCAGAATTTCTCTGAAAGCCAAGCATAAGAAGATGAACAGATCTTCAAATTAATTAAAATAATTGTCACAGCTTGGTATTTCTTTAAATTGAAGTTCTCCTAACATATTCTTCATAATAAATACAGCAGGCTTGCATGTTAAATACCCTTCTCTCTCTGGAGATTTCAAAAAGAAACATGCCAGTAATGCTGCTTTCTTTTCAGACAGTGCTAATTGTTTTAATGTGATTATACTTTCCACATGTTCTCTTTTTAGGTAACTGACAGAAATAGTGGGAAAGGAAAAAAACTGGATGGAGAAAAAAGCTAGGAAAAATGTTTTCTATAACATATAAAAAGAAATACCACTGAATTAGATCTCATACAGAATCCTGAAATCACTAGATTCAAACTAAGATTTGTTTTGGTGATTTCATAAACAAACAAAACCTGTGATGGCTTCATCCATAGTCCGATTGTGATGGTACCCATAACCCTGCTACAGTAGTGTGATAATGGCCCATGCACAACCCACAAATTACCAGTACATGCGGCAAGGTAATATAAGACATATAGATGCAACTGTTCATTTCCCCTTTGAACATTAACACTCTTGGCTCCAACCAGTGCTTTTTTTGTTCCAACCTCTGATTATTACCCACCAGCCTCTGGAAAGGGATTCAAGTTAGCCAAATTCCCCAGCTCACCCCAAACCAGAAAACCTTTATGATGAACTTTGCTATTCTGTCCTTAAGAGTCACAAGCCTGCATCACCAAGTCAGACAACCTCTTAGGATTGGACCTGGCTTTCCCTCTGCCCCTTGCTTATCTTAGGATACACAGATCCCTACTCTGGTTCCCAATGCCACTCCCACTCTACAACTCCCAGAAGTGTCCAAACTGGTAATATCTCACCAAAGAAGACAGGGCCAAGTGAAACAACCACTGCCATTTAACATATGTCAGTCAGGCAGGGAGTAAATAAAATTCTTCTCCCTAATCTTAGAACACAATCTTAACCATGTCTACTCAAAAGTAACTCCCATTGTGTCAGTGGGTCTTACTCCCAGGAAAGTGCCTTTAGGATTGCACCCTAAGACTATATATTCCAGTAAATGTTGAAAGAAACAGGAAGACTTCCTATTGCCTCAGTGGCCAGCGTTTCAGGATCCACACCTCTTACAATTTTGGTTGAAACTACACACAGAAGAAATTCCTTTCACCCCTTTTGTTGTAGGGAAGTTGCAGCTTCCATATAGCTATAAGGAAAGCAATAACTATATCTACCTCTGACATCCACCCACTATAAACAGACAAATGGTAAATACAGGCAGAACCACCGCTGGTAAATACAGTTTTGTATACTACAAAAGGTAAATACAGTTCTGTTCCACCACCAACCTCGGTGGATTTGGAAACTGGATAAGGGGCATATGAATGCAGTAAAGCGTATGCACCCCTTGTATTACAGTACCTTATTTCATCCATAGTGATGATAGCACAGTGTTTTTACTTCAGCCAAAGAACTTGCTTAAACAAAAGAATTCTTGCTTCAGTTGAAGTTTTTGATTGGAGCTGTGCAGGCTTGGAAGTTGGCAGTTCAAATTCCTGATAATCCATGAAGCTTTCTGGGTGAATTTGGGCCAGTCACTATCTCTCAACCTCACGTACCCCACTGGGTTGTGGTGAGGACAAAAGGGAAAGAAATATGTACACCAATCTGAGCTCCTTGGAGGAAGAGCAGTATTAAAAAGTAAAAATCAATCAATATTTTTCAAATCCAGTATATCTTTAGCCAAAAGAAAGAACCTCTTGGCTTTTAAATCAGTGGAGGGCATGACAATTGCACAATCAATATAGCATACTGATTGTACAATCTAGCTTCTGAAAACCACAAAACCATGAGGAGGTAAATGTGGGCAGTGATTCAACCTTGTACTTAGTCTTACCTGTGACATGTTTTGAGGGGCAGTATGGAATTCTTTCGGCACTATAAATCAGTTTTAAATTATACCATCATCATCCTTTGAAACATTTAATTAATTAATGTCTGAACCATGGCTTTGATGCATTCCTGGATCTACAGCACATACTTCTGAATTGCACTGAGCAGTGGGACAACCCAGGAGTAAGTGGTGTCAGGGTTAAAGATTCCTTGTTTCCCTGCTACTTCATACCATGGATTCTGTTTTGAAAGAAAAAAAGTCTGGTGTAGTTGACAATAATTAGATAATGAATAACATTTGTCTGAAAGGCAGGTCATTAAAAAAAATCATTCTAACAAAGGTGAGAATTTTCAACAGCTGTAAATACCCTGGGGCTTTATTATTATTTTTCTTTTGAGTCATTCCATATCCTAATAGCTTTTTCAAGTTATGGTTCTCTGTTTTGTTTCATTGAGTTAATCACAAACTGGAATACTTTCTGAATTAATATCTGAGAGAGAGAGAGAGAGAGAGAGAGAGCTTAGTACAGACTATTCTTTTTCTCCCCTGTAGTGCTGCATATAGAGTATGAATACCTTTTGTACATGTAGCTATGCCATATAAAACAGTCTTCAAATGAAAACAGTGGCTATTCTTAAGCATGTTGGACATCTTGGTCCTCTCATGAATTGTAGCACAATGTTCAGCTTCAATTAAAAACAGATGAGCAAATGGTTTTATCATAGAGCTATATCCTTGTAATCAACTGGAAAGAGGCCCAGGTTTCATAACAGATCTCTCTCTCTTTCTCTCTCTCTCTCTCTCTCTGACACACACACATGCACACACACTTAGCCATGAAGACTCTCGTGAATGCAAATTGCTTTATTGGTGAAGGGAATTAAAATTATAAAAAGCTAGGCTTAAAAGAAGTGCAAAATCAGGACTGTGTCGGGAACAGGGACAATATAATTGTGCTATGGATTCCCATATGGGATTAAATTATCTCGATTTTAGAAATGTCAGCAGTTCTGTGCGGTTGCTGGAATGCTGCCAATGTGACACATTTGCTTCATTTAAAAAAAAAAGATGGTTCTGACTCCACACAACTTTAAATATGCAAGAAACTACTTTTGCTGTAGGTGTCACAGTGGCACTTCTGTGAGGCATAATTTTGAATGCAAATGTTATTTGACTATTAAACAAAACTATCCTAGAATATATATTTCTCTTTTTTCCTGAAGTAAAAGGTCACATCTTCATTCAAGCCTGCCTTGTGAGGTCTTTAAATTAAAGGGGGGGGGGGGTTGAGAATCTCCTATCATACTCTCACAGACATCAAGGTTGTCTTCCTTTAAAGTGCATACCGTTCAGTAATACTATTTTGTAGCAACTCAATAAAGCTGATAGTTTTTCTGGGTAATTACCCACAGCCCCCTGCAGCACAAATTAGCATTCATGACCTGAATAATGCTTACTAGAAAGAGTTCAGTGGAATTTACTTAATCAGAATCATTGCTTTCTCATGGCTACTTTTTTAAAGATACCGAGTCCCTATTGTCTGATAATAGCAAAAATGCTTTGTTATGGAAGCAGAATCTATTAGTCTTCTTAAATATACATAATGCATTTTTAAAGATTACAGAGAATATTCTGCAACTCTGGTTTGGATTCTTCTCACGTAGGACTCCTGCCTTTCTTCACCAATCAGCAGAATTAATACGGTGGGTGTTTTTATAAATGACTTAATCGGCTATTAGATTAGCCATTTATAAAAATTACACTTTTTACATATGCAATCCATGATTCAAAGACATATGCGATCCATGATTCAAAGACTCCCTGTTCTTTTTAATGTAAAAGCCCGTAAAAGGGCGCTAAAATATGGTCTTTTGTTGGAGAGATTTTAGGAGGAATGTCCTTGTCTGGCAACATCTGTCAGTTTTTTTTTTCATTATCTCTGCAAACTTCTAAACAGTTAAGATCATCTTGACCTGATAATACATGAAGCCTTCAATTTTTTCAGGACACAGAATGAGCTTGCATTTTTTAAACAGATGAACTGTTTTGAATTTTTAACTACATGTGCATTCCATTTAAAAGTGCTTTTCAATTATATCGGTCTACATATTGTGTTTCGATTTCAAGGGAAAAGTGAGAGATGGACAGTGATTAAAGTGATTATGCTCCAACTAATGCTTTGAAGTTTTGTATCCAAATGCTCTTTTAAAGAATTTTTGGCAGGCTCGTGTCACATGAAGAAAAACTCAGTTCATTCCTAGAACGTATACCGAGTTAATGCAAGGGAAAAACTGTGTTGCACATTTAGATGAAAAGAATTAAGTGTACATCAGTCCTGTATTATCTACCATGTGAAGAAGACTCTAAACCAAACACTGATTGACAGAGATGTCCAGTTTAACCCACAAGCCCCCCCCCCATTTCTTCTTATTTTCTTGGTTGTAAAGTCATTGCCCAAATGCATGCACTTTTTAATCTGTTTAATAGGCATTAGAGAAATAATAATCACAAAACAGAAATAAAAGACAATTGGAACGCTGTATAAAATATAAAATTCCTGCTTTTATGTTTTATTTCAGGCCAAGGGCCTATCTGGATTAGCTTCCTATGTCTCACAGCAATTGTGATGTCTCTGGAAGCACATGAGATGCCTCTGGGATCGTATGTTTTCAGATGCCTCTGGGAGTGCACAAGACAACAAAATACCTGTATCTTGTTGCCATTTTTTGCACCTGAATATGAATATAAAATATATTGGAAGCTACCTTTGACTATCTCAGACCCACCAATACTGTCAATTTGCTGAGTGGCAGTGATTCTCCCATATTTCAGACAGGGATCCCTTCCAATTCTACAGATTAAAATACCAGGAATCAGACCTGAAACCATCTGCATACAATGTATGTATGCTCTCACTGAGCTATGACTGCTCCAATGACCTTAAAAGTCAATGAAATTTAAACATTTGACTGCATGCTGCCAAAAACATAGATCATAAAGTGGAGGGGAGGGATAATTAGAATTACAGAATGCTCCACAGTGTACTGCGTAAAGCATACTTTGTTGTGGAGAATGTTGTACTCAGTCCACCACCAAGCTCTGCTTTTGAAGTAGAGGATTTTGTTGTTTTTTAATATTTGTCTTGTAAATCATATTTGG
Organism: Cryptoblepharus egeriae; assembly: GCA_030015325.1. Taxonomy (NCBI): domain Eukaryota; kingdom Metazoa; phylum Chordata; class Lepidosauria; order Squamata; family Scincidae; genus Cryptoblepharus; species Cryptoblepharus egeriae. The sequence goes on along the minus strand of JAREYC010000003.1, from coordinate 120,017,873 downwards.
TTTTTAAATACACCTGCTAGAAGGCACCAACTTCAACTTCGTCAGTGATTGTCCCCGAATGGTGTCAGGTTCTGCTATTCTGGATCAGAGTTGTCCCAATCCATGATTTACTGAGGAAACCAGTGGACCAGGCATCGTTTCAGGCCTTTGCTTTCATAAACATCTTTGCTCTGTGGCATCTACTGTATTTATTTACAGGCGCCCTTCATTATCACTGTGGATAATATTGTGGATAACAATATCAGTTTATCTGTGGACTATATTGTGGATAAAAATATCAGTGGGTTGAAATAAACAGTGGAAAAATAGATTTAAAGATCCACTTCCAGGTTTCTTGCTCCTTCATTGCTCCTAATGAAATAAGGTTGTGCCTCAGTGTCTGCAGGGTTTTGCTTCTGGAACTTCCTGCTGATACAAAAAAAATGTGTTTAATAAAAGCAGTTTTTAAAAGTGTATACAGTGGTATAAAAACAGCTTTTCTTACTGTTGTAGAGAGGCAGTCTACAACTGGAAATGCAAGGGACACTGCCTTTGCCTGGGTCAGCTGAAAAATGTAATGATTATAATAATTATTTGAATGACTGCCTCTCTACAACAGTAGAAAATATTTTTTAAAACTTGCAATTTGCAGTGGCCATTCTCATGTTGAGTCAAATCCATGTATAACAAAGTTGGACATGTACTTGCATTTGCATGTTTTCAAAGTGCTTGGTCAGCAAGAACTGGGCAAGTAACAAGAGCTCATTCTGCCGTGAAGTACTTGGGTCTCGAACCACTAGCCTGCTGACCTTCAGGCTGACAAGTATTGTGTCTAACCACTGAGCCACCACAGCCCCATAGGTGACTACTAGACAGCCCCATAGAACAGCTAGAAGAAATCCTTCTAAAGGGAAAGGACACTAGGAGTAAAAATTCAAAAGCCACACACAAACGGGTATTTATGATAAAATAAAGACATGCAGCAGGATAAAGTGACTTGAAAATGAAATAAGCTGAAATGTTCATGTGTAATGGAATAATTCTAAGTGATTGGAAGGAACAATCAGCCAGGCAATTTGATAGAACATGAATTTGCCCAGGACAAGCTGTCCATCTCCACTTTATATTTCTGTAGAGGATGAAAACGAGAAGTGGCTGCCGGTCCTTGTAAAAAGAATTACAATTTCAGGATTCCTGAAGAAAATGTGACTAGAACTGGAGAAACACAGCTGTGGGACATGCAAAATTTTTGCCACCCTGCATAAAACCTTGATGCAGAGTGCTAATGCTAAATAGCATTTAGCTATTTCATTTACAGGTATCATTGTACAGGTGTCATAACTGCTATTGAGTGATCATCCAGACACCTGTTGTAACCTCGCCTGGGCTAAGACCTAGAGATTATTTTCAGTTTTATAGTTTCTGAAAATATCCAATTAAAAAAGAACTCCCTTCTATGCTATAGGAAAATGGAATAAAATCTTTCTTCAGTATCTTACAGACAGGCCTCACTGGGGAAAACTTAACCTATCCTCTAGCCAGTGTAGTGTGACAGACCAAGTTACCTTTACAGGTGGATCTATAGAAGAGCTAGCGTCACTTTTTAATCCCAAATGAAAATATCTTAGAACTAGGGATGTATGTAGAAAGCATATTAACCATGCTGGAAGCATTTTAGCAGCATGCTGGAAACCTTGCTTCTGCATTTTTGTATTTTTAAAAAATACAGCCTTAAATTCCAAGAAGCAGAAAAGGATGAGGCCTTATACGAGTTGTAGTGTTTTTGAGGCTGCAATCCTAAAGACACGTTCTTGGGAGTAAGACCAACTGAACACAATGGAACTTACTTTTGGGAAGACATGGTTAGGATTGTGCTTTTAGTGCACAATCCTTGGCATCCATCAGTCTTGAAAGACTATAATATTGTGCTCAACGCTACATGTGAAGCACGAAGGCCTGGTAGATTGATATGGAGGATAGGCTGTTACCCAAGCAGCAAATCCCCCCTCTCCATGCCACTGAAATAGTCCAATGGAACGGCAGAGCCGATATGATTGGTTCGAGCTGCATCACAGAGCTGGGCTAAGGACAGGAGCTCACCCTGTCTTGTGGGGACCCAGGTCTCGAACCCTGGTCTTCTGGTTAACAGGCACAGTTAACAGTTAACAGTGTCTTAACCACTTGCACCACCCACAGCCCACGGTTCACAATCCATGTATACTCAAAAGTAAGTTCTACAACATTCAATGAGACTGACTTCCAGGAAAGTGTATATAGGATTGCAACCTATGAACTTGATCTTAATGAAATTCCCATGCTTTCTGCCAGTGTAAGCCTTGGTTAGGATTGGGCTGTAAATGATTCAATGTGATCCCATCTTGGGGAATGACATGATAATTGTTAGTCACTTAAAGGCAGACTTCAACCAGCTTACTTGTCTCTACCCGTATACACCCAGTCAAGCATCATTAAGATTACAAACGACAATAAAATCAACTTTAAGTTTCATCTTTAAATGTTTTCTTCTTTTGTTTCTTATTTCTCCTTGGAAATGTGCTGAAGATATAGGTCATTTATTTCCAGTTCTTGCACTATGTTGGAATCTTTTAAAACAAATATATCAATCTTGAAAAAATGGGATAAATTACTATTCCCAACAAATCTAAAAAGTATGCTAGCATGCTAGCCAATGCTAATGTTTACTCAGAAATAAATCCCATTGTGTGAGTGGTAAGCATCAGCTTTTCACCTAGACTGCAACACAGTAGTGATGTCATTGGAGAATGCCTGTCTTTCCAAAACTGCTGCTCAGTTTGGGAGCCTCAGAGAGTTAGGGAAACCGATGACAAATTATCTGTTGCAATGGAAGCGGGGTGACAGTGCGGTGTCACAATGCTGATACTAGATATTGAGATTATCTCGCCATTGTTCTGAAATTATGAAACATTCCCTCTGCTCAGAACTGGCAGTGTTGTTTTTTTGAATGACTGACTCTGAGAAAGCCCGAACTGTGGAATAAAAGAACCACAGTCATCCCCCTGAGTTCAGCATTTGTCTATGTGTTCAATAGGAAAAAACAAATCTGCGGTACTGGGACCAGGTTATATATAAAGCTCAGAGCAAAACTGTCTGAATAACTGGCACAGGAAAATTGACAAATGCTTCAGGCTCCTATACTGGCTGGAGTCATAAGTGTTTTGTTCTGCAATGTATGATATATAAAACAACTAAACAACAACACTGGTTATAATAAGTCTCCTGTTTTATTTAATAAAAGGGTGACCAGATAGTGGTCCAAGATGGGAAGTCTTCTCGACAAATGGAGCCATTCACTCATGGCCTGTCTGTTGTGGATGTTTGTGCATCTTACGTCATCGTTCCTACCCACTGCCATATTTGATACATAAAGTGTGGAGTACAAGGTTTGGAGTATAAGTTGTCCAACCCTAAAAGTTGTCCACCAAGGGAGGTCGTCTGAACAATGCTCTGTTATCCTTTTGTCACTCAGATTTTCTAAACTGTTCAGATTCATTTAATGTAGGCTTTGATATTATTTACTGCCAGTGTGATTTTTATTTTTTATGTTTTAATCTTTTATTCTACTGATTTGTTTTAAAGTCTGTAATAAAAAGTCACCATGAGCATTTTACCATGGCAAAGCAATTTTGTATAAATATTTGAATTAATAAAAACCAATTATTAGCAAATTATTAGCAAATGATGATTTATGCACTGCCCACCAAATCTGAACAGGGAAGTATGTTAAAGTGTGTACTATCCCTTATTTTAAAATGAAAATTTTTTATCACACTTTCAATTAAAATTTGGTAAGATCTCCAGGGTCCAAAAATAGTAAATAAATGTTAGGCAGTGACTTCCTAGTTAGCCATCCTTAATTTGATGAAATAAATGCCAGCATCAGTATTTGTACTGGACAGTTATTCCAGAGATATCCTATGTACAATGTGGTTTGGATGGCATCCAACTTTATTAACATATAGCAATTTGTATCAGGAATGGTTGCACCGATTTTTATTTTAAAAAGTTTACATCGAAGAAGAAATCATTTCCCAAATTGACAAACAAGGAGATTGGAGCCTACTATTTATTAAAACTGGAAACGTACCAAGAAAAAGATTTTGCTGTAGAAAGCCATTTAGGAAGTTTTTTCAGAATCATGAACTTAATGCTTTTAGACTGAAGAAACCAGACCTGAAAATGTATTTAGTTTGAACTGAAATCTGAATTATTATTGTGACATTTTACTATTTTAAACTTTTTTCCACAAAATATCAGCCATGAATGTGTGAGTAGATGAAAGGATTTCTTCATATATTTCAAGTCTTTGTAGGCTTGAATCAGTTCATAGGTAAAGTGCAGCGTTTCTCAAAGTGGGGGTTGGGACCCTTTTGGGGGTCGCTTAGAGCTTTCCTGGGGGTTGCCTAAAGACCCCTGGTGCAGGAGGCCAGGTCCGGCTTGCCAGACCTCTGGCTGTAGCTGCGTGCACACTGGGGCTGACTGACAGCCTCAGAGCCCAAACCTATGCATGCCTACTCTGAAATAAATCCCATTATAGTCAGGGGGCCTTTACTCCCATGCAAATGTGGATAGGATTGCCGCCTCAGGGCCCAATCCTGTGCATGCCTACTCTGAAATAAATCCCATTGTGTTCAGTGTGTGCATAGAACACACATTTCATTTGTAACAATGAAAATACATCCTGCATGTCAGATATTTACATTACGATTCATAACAGTAGCAAAATTACAGTTATAAAGTAGCAACGAAAATAACTTTATGGTCGGGGGTCCCCACAACAAGAGGAACTTATAAAGGGGTCATGGCGTTAGGAAGATTGAGAACCACTGGATAAAGGAAATGTTTGCATTGCTATTTGTAGCCTGTTGCCTGGAAATGCTGTTGGTTGCACCTGTAATAAACTGCTTTGTTCCTTTGTTAGCTGAATTTGACCACACACTGAGTGCATCATTATCTAATGGCAATTTTAGATATTAATGTATAGGGTAGCCAAAATAATGGAAGAGATTACATAAGTTCATCTTCTCTGCTGAAAGGGATGTTGCTGTGAGATGATGGGCACACCCTGGACATGAGAAGAACATTTGAATTCCCTTCACAATGTCCTCTCAAGTGTTTTACCTGGAGTGTGAGAGAGGCTTGCATATCCCATGTAGCACCAACCTGAACTCTAGAACTGTCAACTTTGACTTTGAGTTATTTCTGGAATATTTTTTGTCCAGTTCAGGATCACGTTGGAAATTTCTGGAGGCTCTGTTAAAATCTACACATCATAGCTTTCAGTCATCACCTGGAGATTGATGACTTGGAGACTCGGATTGGCATCACTACTAACCCTGATCTGACTGTCACAAGGAGTTAGGTGCATGGTGTATTTTCCTGAATGATCTTTTTTTCTTTTCTTTTTCTGTATCTTAAAAATATTGACTCTATGGTACTGCTGGAGTAAAATTAACACTATCAGAAAGTGCTAGAAAACGTGAGACCTTGTATGATGGTTTGATAGTCTGAGCCAGGGACAGTCTTCAGTGAAACATGCACACAGAGGTATGCTTTGTGGCATCATGTCACATTGAAAAGGAGCCTCCACAAGAGAAGGAAATGGGGTCAAAGCTACAAGCACCTCATCTATAACAAGGGCAGAGATTGAGGGTCAGTCATATGCCACCCCTTGTGTTGTGCCGAGAGAATGTGCCCATTATGCTCCATCCTAGTCACAGCTCTGCAGACATATATGCATAAACATGTATAATCCTACAATCCAGAGTAACTATGGGAGCACGTAAGAGACATTTACGTCGATGTAGTTACGGCACCACCTAGTGAAAACCTATGGGAAGTTCATATTGCAATTCAGAATAAATTGTTCTTACACCGGAGCAAGGACTCCCCATAGTTACTCTGAATTGTGCCCTAAGTTGCACTTTTATGACTTTTCTTGTCACATTTGGGCTGCAGTTTCTATAGAGTAGCCTGAAAATAAACCCCACTGAATACCATGAGAGTTTTGGGGAACCCCAAAAAACGTATAGAATTGTACTGTAAATTTTTAAAAATACATATAGGATTGTATTGGGATCATGGACATAAGATCCCTGCACAATCCTATATGTATTTTTTTCTAAGGAAAATATAAATAGTTAAATGTATACTCTATATAAAATCGAAGAGTCACTGACTCACTGACTAACTCTTCAACACCCAGCCAAAACCGCTGGATCTAGAAGCATGAAATTTGAGGAAGGCATTCTTTTCATGATGTAGCCAACCACTAAGAACCAATTTTTAGAAATTCAAACCAGCAGGGAGTGAAAAGGGTTACATGCTTTTGTCCTTACAGTTAACACTGAAGAATCACTGACTCATCAACATTCAGCCACAACTCCTGGACCTAGAAACAAATTTTGGGAGTGTATTCTTCCTGTGATGAAACAAGAACTGATATGGTGTCTGAGTATGCTTTATGCCCAGTGATGTCCTTTGCCTATTGGTACCCACTAAACAGGGTCCTGTGTCCAGGGATGGCTGGTGCCTGGTGGTGTCTGTTGTCTGGTGTCTGGAAGGGATTACCACTGTCTGGTAGGAATTGGTGGTCTGTAATGCATAGTGGTGCCCAATGGTGCCCAGTTCTGCCTGGTGGTGCTTGTTGCCCACTGCCACATGACAGTGCCCAGTAAGGATGTGTGGTGCCCAGTGGTGCCTCCTGCCTGGTGATGCCCACTTCTGGGGGTACCCGGCAAGCTCCTATCACCTCTGAAGGATGAAAGCGGCATTCCCTGGTATCTGCAGTTTTATTTAACTGCAGGATGTTCCAGAATTCCTGGAAAAAATGCAATATGGGAGGGAACATGACATTTGCTCTCCCATTGTTTTTGCTTTAATATAAGAGAATAAAAGTTTTTAAAGTTGCCCCTTTGCCCTGTTAATATGAATACTTTAAAGCAGTGAGAGGAGTCACACTTGTCCCAGAACTTTGCATTGAATTATTAGGAAAACCTGTCAGATGTACAGATGTTTTTTGTCAGATGTATAAATGCTAAAATGCAGAAAATGTTGAAATGCTTAAAAAAATTTGAAATATGGGAGAAGGCTGAAGAAGGGGACAAAAAATGCCAAAGCAGAAACTCAGTAATGCTGACTAAGGAGCATATCTCCTATTGACACACTGGCGTGCTAGTTGTTACTCTCTATTTTTATGCATTCTTTCCTCCCTTCTGTTCAGGATTGGTCTGCCGTGATACGAAGGATGCGTCATGGGAAAAGTAGGCCCTCAAGGTCCTTGACTAATGTCCAGGATTTAAAATCTCTAAAAACTGTCTCTGGGTAATTGCTAAATCTCTGTTTTCCCTGTCTTATATTTGTAAGTTTGTTGCAGAGGCTGCCAGGATTCATCTCTTTATCTTTTCCTCAGCATACAGTAAAGCTACTGTTAGTGACATCTTTATATTGTTACCGATATCTCTAGAATGTTTCCGAAGACTTGAGCGAGCGTGTAATTATGATGAGAGAGACACTATTTATATTTTGTCTCTTAAATCTCTGGGAAGCTTGAAGTGATTTCTTTCTTACTCCCTCTTCTGCAAGTTTATAGCTGTAAACCTAACCCTTTTTCTTTTACAAAAAAGTAACAACTTACAACTGCACTCGCTTTGCATATAAAGCACCCAAAGTCGGTAGGAGTTCATGCACTCAGCAGTGACAGGATATGGCCCTGTAGAACTAAATGGTTTTTCATCTGACCTTCTCTTTTAATTCACTCACATTTTCTGTATAATTCAGAAGAGATGGCACAGATTGATGCCCTCGTTCATCAACCCAGCTTAAGGGTCATGGTGGGAGAGTGGAGCTTTTTGCCTTCATCTCCTCTCCAGTCCACTTCACCCCCTGTTGGGTTGGATTCTCAGGCTCCAATTTCTAAGCCAATTACTTCAAAGTAGTCTCACTATGATTGGGGACTCTGCTCTCCAGTAAGATTTTGACAAGCAGTGGTTTTCACATTTTGATCACTAGAATAGACTGGTGTAAGTACTCATTGGACACGTTCTAATTACTGTTGTCCTCTACTCTCCTTCCATTGTGTCACTTTTCACATCATGAAATGGGAAGCTTGTGAACAACCCTTTCAATATAAACTCCAGTTTAGGCAGAATCACCTCACCAGAGTCCTCCCAAAATACTGGTAACCACTACCACAACATACAAAGCAGAAGAAGTTTGGGGGTGGAAAGGACAAACAAAAGCTCCAAAGCTTGAAAGCAGTTACTGACTGGGTTTGTGGTAGACCACATGGTTTTTGTGTAAAATGTCATGGGTTCAATTCTTCCATCTCAGTTTTGAGAAAGGATGTTGCCCAGCTCCTACCAAAACTAGCAGATCCAAAGCTTGTAAATGCAAGAAGATAAATAGGTACCACCTCAGTGGGAAGGTAATAGTGTTCTCTGCGCTTCAGCATATAGTCATGCCGGCCACATGACCATGGAAGCGTCTTTGGATAATGCTGGCTCTAGCTTAGAAACAGACATGAGAACTGCACCGTACAGTGGGTCCTAACTAGTAGTGCAACCTGCAGGGGACATCTTTACCTTTTATGGTAAATTCATATTGAATAATTGATTCCTTTTGGCCCAAGAAACTAGGATGTTCCAAACCATACCTGAAAAACATACAAGTTTTTTTCTTATTGTAACTGAAATAATTCCTAGGATATAAACAAACGAAATTCATTTCTAACTATATCCACCATATAATGTAAGGATGTGGTCATAGTGTGCAATCCTGCAAATAATTGGGTTTCTTTAATCCCCTAGAAGTCAATGGTATTTAAACAATTTTAACTATGTGGAGGATTGCAACCATGAAGTCTTTAAGAGCATCTGGTATGGTATGCACTCCCTTTCAAGGGGGGAAGGGGAAGTGGGAAAGGGAGGCCACATATCCAACAGCACAATTGGAGCCCCTACAGATAAATTACATGTTTGTTTGTTTTTTGCAATGTGTGCCAAAAAAGCCCTTATGTTGGCTCTGTTATATGGAAATATCTCTTAAGGTGGAAGCAATCAATGGAAAAACTTAAAAAATGAAAAAGTAGATACAAAAAATACAATTGAGAGTACTGAAAATAAATGACTTGATGGAGGAAATGGGATATGTCTTACATCATTAATTTTAGTCTTTTTATAAAACGGGATCACATCAAGCTCCCTTAGTATTAACCCTCTCTGAAAAGAGTAAAAAAGAACATCCGAATCTGTTTTATGAATATGCCTGCCTATGTAGTGGCAAAGACAGACTGCTATATTGATATTCCATAATCTGTACTAGATAAGGTCCAAAAGTCACTACAAAGCTACTAGTAACTCCAACAGTGGTCAAAGCTCATTTCTGAATCTTCTACCCAACCCACAATGGTTGATTATGGGGAGAGTGGGGGAAAGGGGTGTTTCTGAGAATCCAGGTTCAAATCACACACACACACACACACAAACACACACACACACAGAGAGAGAGAGAGAGAGAGAGAGAGAGAGAGAGAGAGAAAACACATGCACAACTTGGTAGACTTCTTCAGTGTATGGTTCTGATTTGTAATTTGTGCTGTATTGGTGTATCTGTGATCATTTTGTGTATGAATTTAACATGCATGTTGCAAAATCAAAATCACACATGACCAATTTATCAGTTGTTAAATGTTTACAAAGTTAGGAACTGGTAAATACATAGCTCAATACTAAAGATGTACTTGGTCTGCACAAGTCCTTTTCGCTGGCACAGGAGCATTCTGAATATGCTATAAAGCACATTGGAGATTAATATGGAGTAGGCTAGGCCAGCATGTTTGTGCACCAGCCCACAGAAATAGATCTGGTTTCAACACCATGAATAGGTACTTTGTGCTGTACATTTGTGAGGGCATTGGTATAGACATTGGGTGAGGGCAGAAGGCCTGAAATTGGGTGGGACTGGCCTTGGCATCTTTGGCCAGATCCTTGCCTCTTTTCCAGCCAGTACATTATTACATTAACTTGCTTGGGTTTGTGCCGGCAATTTCACTATGCAGATTCTAGACGGCCCAAGGGGGTGGTTGGTACATGACATGGGGATTAATATCCCCCTACTCCAAGTGGTATACCATCACATCCATAGCTACCTCCAACCTAACTCCAGATACAGTGTAAGCCAGTTGGCCTGCTTGTTCCAGTGCAGGTTGATATTAGACTGTCAATAAGGCAAGCACCTTTACTTCCCTTTCCAAAATCTACTTTTTTATTTTCAGTTTTGCCATATGTCATGGAACTGGGCCCATTATTACACTCTAATTTGTGTTAAAGCACAAATTGTGTTTAGATTTGAGTTTAAATTTAAAAGAAAAGAAAAAAAAACATATGATAGTCTAACAGTGCAATCCTAAGCATGTCTACTCAAAAGTAAGTCCAATTGTGTTCAATAGTACTTATTCCCAGGAAAGTGTGGTTAGGATTGCAGCCTATGTCATGTTGGACAGAGGATGGCAAACTACATCTATTATTTTTAATGGAAGACTTTTTTCTTTTTTAACTGAGTGGGCTAATCAAAGATACAATTACAACAGCATTGAAATGTCGCATTCCAATATGGTGAGGATAGCGCATATGGAAAATAACAAAGCAAAACCAGCCATAGCTTGAGTAATTATTCCCCTTGGCCCTTCTTTTAAGTAAGCTCTGACCTGCTCTTCCTTCTGAGAAAAGTTCACTTAGATCCATCCAGGTTCATTAGAATAAATCCTGTGGGAAATATTCTTTCCTAGAATCATGCATATCACTAAAGAAAAGCAGAATTCAATAATGTGAAATAAATTAAAGCAGAATTATACTGTGCATTGAAATTAGCATTAAACCCCCTAAGAGCATTAAGGAAGGGAAAACCCCTAAAAATAAATAAAATAGCCACTATACCAAATTCCTTTCTTCAGAATTAAAGCTAACATGAGCAGAACTATGTGACAAGCTGAGTGATGAAATTCGACCTTACAAAGCTTTATGAAGGTGCTTTTGCAAAATTATTTTTTGTTATTATAATATAAATTGCCCAAGTTTTGACAGTGGTTTCTTTTTCTGTCCTTTTGTTTCATATTAGCAAACCTGAAATAGAAAAGGAAACAACAAAGTAAATAGTGTTTCACTTTTATTCTTCAACCAACTAAATAAGACATCAGAATTCACAGTGGAGGTTGGACTCAATTCCTGGACCATATTTAGGGAGCTGGGCTAGAACCCACTCTTTACAACTGCTGATCATTCCTTTAGAGATGCTGCTCTCTCCCATTCCTCTGCTTGGCACTGCAAACCTCTACACAGTACTCTGATCTCAATGCAGTCACTCCCTGTTTCCTTTGATAACTGTCAACTACATGCACTGAATCCTACATTGGCCCAACCTTTGACCAGCTTATTCAGGTATTCCTTTTTATCCTTATTATTCTGACAACAACCCTATGAGGAGGGCTATGTTGAAAGATATTGACTGACCCAAGCTCACTCAGGAAATTTCATGGGTGAGTACGGACATGAACCTGGGGTGAATGGTCTAACACCAGTACCACTGGCTTTCAGCCTAACCATATAGCAGGATTATTGTGCAGTTCAGTGGACGGGGGAATAAATATACAGGTGACTCTTGTTATCCACTAAGGTTTTGTTCTGTAATTTCCAATGAATAAAAAAATCCGTGTATAAACAAAATAATGGAAAAATAGGTTTAAAGACCCACTTCCAGTTTCTTGCTTCTCCATTGCACTCAGAGCACAATCCTAACTATGTCTCCTCAAAAGTAAGCCCCATTGTGCTCAGTGAGTGTTAATCCCAAGAAAATGTCTTTAGGATTGCAGCCTTAATGAAATAAGATATCAGCAAGATATCAATATCAGCAGGGGCTGATTCTAGAACTTAAAAATGGAATGATTGCTAGTATGATTGTCTCTCTACAACAGTAGAAAAGCAGTTTTTTAAACTGTGATTTGCAGCGGTCATTTGTGTTGAGTCAAATCCATGTATGAAAAATCTGGGTATAACAAGGTTGTACCTGTATGCCCTTCTAAAAAGAAAGGTGAGGTAAAAATGAAGTGAACAAAAGTCCGATTCTATCTTTGTAGTTTACCAATACTACAGGTAGTCTGCATAGTGCTCCCACAGCTGCAAGAAGCCCTATATTGCTAATGGTATCGTGCAGACTGCCCACCAGCAGGTTTCTGGGTGCAAAATGGAGGCAGATGATAACTGGAATAGTATGGACCTCAGTACCACCAACACCCACATGATCCAAACTCCTGTACCAGGCCTGGCAAGCCTTAATGAAATAAGATATCAGCAAGATATCAATATCAGCAGGGGCTGATCCTAGACCTTAAAAATGGAATGATTGCTTGTATGATTGTCTCTCTACAACAATAGAAAAGCAGTTTTTTTCTTGGGATTAACACTTTCTTGGGATTAACACCCATTGAGCACAATGGGGCTTACTTTTGAGGAGACATGGTTAGGATTGTGCTCTGAGAGCAATGGAGGAGCAAGAAACTGGAAGTGGGTCTTTAAACCTATTTTTCCATTATTTTGGTAATACACTGATTTTTTTATTCATGGGAAATGAATGTCCTGGCAAGACAACAGGTGTGCACTTCTTAACAGTGACAAAACTAAGGTTTGCATTACCTGATGTGGGAGGCCAATGCATCACTCCCATGATGACCCTCACCCTGACAGTGGGCTGGGCATAGAAACATCCTGGGCAATGAGTGTGGCAATGCATCATTACTCTGTCCCATTGGTTTTATTGTTCTAACTTTTGATAGAGATTTCCGTGCAGTTTCATTCATTGCTGTAAATTACACATTGACTCATATATAACATGATGAACTTTTTGAATAGTGGCCAGTAGTGGTGTCACCCCCACATGTATATCACATGGTTCAGTCTACACCTCTCACACTCCCTACCAATGATGAAGATACATTAATGATGGCGATACATTCTCCAATCCCTGTTGTTATACAATTAGGTTGTTAAATGAAAATTTAGCTTAGCTTTGTTTTGTAAACAGACACTCATGGCACAGGCTACTGGAGATAGATTGCCTCTCATTTGCATTCATTAAGTTCCTCTTTGTTGTGTAAACACACATATATAGTTGTTTAGTTGTATAGTTGTTAAGTCATGTCCAACTGTTTGTAACCCCTTAGCACACAAGTCCATTTTATCCTCCACAAACTTCCGAAGTCTGTCCAAATTCATGTTCATTGCCTCAGTGACACTATCTAACCATCTCATCCTCACACACACACACACACACACACACACACATAAATATGGTCTCTTGTTAACAGTTGTTAAGCGGCACAAGTCTGTACTTAGATCTACTCTAGCAAAAGCAGCATTATATAAGAAGTCTTCTATGAGAAACCCCATAGGGCACAAGGCAGCAGCCAGCAAAGCATATTTTTCCTATCCTTATCCCTCCTGGATGGTCCAGTCCCTGAATACACTGGCGCTCTGAATACAGCAGCCATAGACAGCATGCTGGTGGGGAATAAAATTGCGTTGTAAATATGGTATATCCCAACACTGAAAAATAAATTGTGGTTGGCATTGCCTAAGGATAATACTGGCTTTGACTGTGAAATAACCTTTTCCTAATAAATATTCCAGAAAGGTGTACTTCAGACACGAACTGTTCTCAATTGAATTTTGATTTGTTTAACATACTTGAAGGGAGAAACTCATGATGTTCTCCAGTGTCATTTTGGTAATACAGACACTATGCATATTTAAAATATAGGTTCAATCCCAATCTAGAATTTTCAAATGCTTTTTTTTGAAAAAGGGTGATTCCTGCCACTGGGAAATGTTCATGTATCAGAGAGCAGCAACTAATTGAACTGTGTTTTTAAATCGTCCAGCCATGTGTATCTCAATGCCGATGTTGCCATCCATGCCTATCTCAGATGCTATCTAAGATCCAATTTTCTGCTAAACAGACTCAGCCCCCTGAAGGAGGTGAACCTGCTTGGGAAAAGAACATAATGATTCAAGGAGAGAGGTCTTAATTTAAAGGCATTGGTCAAAGGAATCAGTCACCCTTGGCTTGCATATTTAGCAGTCGAGTCACCATGGGGAAGTAGCTCTGATCTTTGTATGCAGCCAGGGGGCACTTGTGATAGGAAAGAAGAATGAAAACATGTATTGAGAAGCGCTCTCTCTCTCTCTCTCTCTCTCTCTCTCTCTCTCTCTCTCCTTTTTCTTCTTTTCATTGTTATCATTCTATCTTGATTCACAGCCTGTCAATTATGTCATACAACCTAAAAACAACTGGCCCCATGCACCTTATCATTATTGTTCCACGTTGTGAAGATCTGGTGTCCCTGTATGACCATGTTGTATTTATTTTCTTTGCCAAGTGCCATTCTCCTTCATGATAAGTTCATTAATTAAAAGGCAGAGTGACCATTTACAATAGATAATGCCTGTACGTTTAACCATCGCATAAAAAAGGAAATTTAGGAAGGTTCAGCTCAACATGGAAGGGTTTAAAAAGCAGCACATGCCAAAATTCCCTCTTTTATACAATGTTTAAAGGTAGAGGCACTCTGTCCTCCGTTACATATGGTCACCCTGTTAAAAGGACACCAATATTTGGTTATAAATAGAGATTATAAGTAATGATTTTTTTACCAAAGATCATCTAAGGAAGCCCAATCTGGCAAGTCTGTAAATTTACTTCCAATGCCTACCATTGGTATTATGACTCAAAAACTATTCTGCAGCTTAGTATTATAGACCAAGGCCTGCCAGCCCATCACAACCTTGCCTTCAATCTCTCCCCCTGCTACCCATCTCACTGCTTTTCTTTCAGTGACATCTCCCTCTTTTCTTCCTCTCTCCCTGATGCTTGTGGAAAAAAACACAAATTTGCCATTCTCCCATAGGTGTTATATTCCTTCCAGAATGCATTGCCAAGTCAATATTTTACACCCCAAATGCCAAAACCCATAATTTCCTTGGCATAGAATCTAGCAAGCAATGCTATTAAAATAAATTTACTTAGGTTGAAAAAAAAACTGGTGGATTAAAAAACGTAGCCACATAATAACTAGCTTATATTAAGGCAAGCAGCCCATTCCTGTCCTGAGTGCAACAACACTGGTGCATGCCATGGGCCAGCCAAAGACCAAGCTGTGATGGAGAGGTAAGTAAAAAGCTTAGCTAATCCAATCACCCATTGGGCCTCCTCAAATCTGCATCAACTTTTTGGCTGGCATAAACCTGAGTGGATCCAATGTTGTGTGTTGAGAATGCACCAGAGGCACCATTGCACAGATATCTTCCCCCTATGGTTCTTCTTCAATTATAATATGCCTCTGGTTGGTCCTGATCCTAACTGGAACACCTCAGGAATACTTCTTCCACTGATCTATATGCTTCGGTGAGGATTCAGGGAGTGCTTGATGCACATCTGTCAGTCCTCATCTATAAACCTTTACAGTAGGTGCTGCACCAGTGGCCTGGCCAACACAACAAAGCATGGGTTGCATGTCAATGCAAGAAATGGATAGGATCAAGCCACATATCTGTCATTGGCTGTTGGCTACAATGATTAAAAGGAACTTCCATTAACTGAACAATACTCTTGGAATACTTTTGGAGGAGAGAGGCT
The DNA here is from genome assembly GCA_030015325.1 of Cryptoblepharus egeriae. Lineage (NCBI taxonomy): Eukaryota > Metazoa > Chordata > Lepidosauria > Squamata > Scincidae > Cryptoblepharus > Cryptoblepharus egeriae. The sequence continues at coordinate 120,002,171 of JAREYC010000003.1, read as the reverse complement.
GGGATAAACAACTGTTGTTTTCACATCCCACTTGTAAACTTTCCAGAATCATTTGCCTAGCCACAGTTATAAACAGAATGCTATGTGGACCATTAGTCCAATCCAAAAATGTGGTTCGTATGATTTCATTGTAATAAATCTATTATACTAGTTAACTGATATGCTGTTAAAATAATTGATCCATGTGTTCTTTATTAGAACTCATTTCTTCATTTAAAGCACAGTTGGGGTTTCTTTCTATGATATTTTTTGCAGTGTCTCCAGTCATGCTTTAGGGGGAAGGAGCGGTTTGGTCCGTCACTGATATATTTTCTCTTCTCATATGTGGGCTAAATGGATAGCCAAACAAAGTCTGGGAATGTAACAAATATGTGTCACAAGTTATGAAAAGGAAACTTTTGGTATGACATGCCTTTCAAACGGCTCATTAAATCAACGAGAACACCATTAATTGTAACTGATTTCCAGAGATTCTGGTGAGCTAATTATAACCACTGTCTCTTTTTCCATGATTTTTTAAAATAAATTATTATCTCACTCATATTTCCATCATATGAATTGTATTTTGACATATTTGTGTGTTGAAATGAACAGGATTTTAAACAGGGAAGTGACATATTCCAGTATCACTTATTATACCCAAATAAATCTTAGATACCTTTGCTGGAGCCAGCGAAGTTGCTCTCAATTTATACAGCTGTGGCCTTTCTTTTGCTGTATATGTCTGGATTTAAGAATATTAAAGGATATATTTTTTAAAGCCATTAAAAATTTGGCTTTCAGCCCACAGGCTTTAAAACTGGGCAGAGCAAAGTGGTGATGTTACCTTCTTTTATTATAAATGCTTCCTGAAGCTCGAGGTGACAAAATTGTCATGTACAGAAGATACAGTTGAGCTGTTCTGGGGAGGACAAGGGTGTCAAGCGAACAGAGAATGGCGCCTGAAGTACTGAAGTGTGTGCAAGGATTTGGAGAAACATGGGCTTCTGTGAAATACAGGGAGGGAAGGAATAATTTCTAAAGAAATCACAGAACAACCAGGACTCAAGTTCTCCAAGAGTTCAGTTCAAAGAATTCTCCAAGAGTGAAGACACAAGAAATAGTCAGGAGTGAGCTTTATAAATCCAATTGTTTTAATGAATTGTAAGAACACAACCAGGAGGCAGCTCAAAAGACGGTTTCCATTGCACATCCAGTGCACAATCCAGGCATCCAGTCATTCATACTTGAGAGAGGTTACACTGTGATCCAGAGGTAGCTTCACTGTGCAATTATTATGAGACCTAAGAAGTACACCCGACTTTTCCCAAAACGTTTTCTTCAACTTGCCCACATGTGCTGAAAAGGCCCTTTAATGCTTGCCAGGAGTTATTAGTACCAGAATATAAGAGATGGTTCTTCAAGAAACAAGAATTACAGCAATTTTAATTCTTATCATAATTAATAACAATTAATTAGTAAGAATAGTTTATCTGACAGTTATGGCTGTTCTGCCAGTGGAATCTGGTGGGTCACAAAAGTCAGATTACTAACCAGGTAACAAACCCAGAGGAGCTGTGGAACCTTTGCAAAAAACCCACCACCCTATAAATGTTTCGGGTTTTAGCCCTAATAGGGAGCCATAACAAGTGGTCCAGTAGGTTAAGAGAGCTGCCAATCAAAAAACTTGGGGAATCAGTCAAAAAGTTTGAGATGGTATTTACTTTGGCTACCATCTTTGAAGGTGCTCAGGCGTGTACAGCTCTTGTCTTTGACCAATCTGGGTTTGATTAGACTTTAAAATCTGTGTGGTTTAAAAAGAGTACAGAGTTAGGACCACCCAAAAGGAAGTGATGAGGTTGAGATCCCTTAATAGTCTAGGCCACCAAGGAGCTAAAATGGTCAAGGGACACCATCAGTATTATGACAATTGACAAGACACCACATTCTTCTGGTGGAAATAGGTCTGGTTTCACATAGGTCAAGTTTTGCGCTTCCAGGATTTTTTTTAATGAAAGAGAGGTGGGGGCAGCTTCTCAGGGTCTATTCTAGTAAAAGGACTTGGTTGAGTTCTATTGTTTCTGCAGCGGATGAAGCAACAGGTTGACAAAGCTGAAAGTAAAAAAGAGGGTAGCTTCCTATTAAATACTACTTCTGAACAAACTCAGGACACAGTCCTTTGCATACCTACTTAGAAGTAAGCCCCAATATAGTCAATGGGGCTGACTATCCACATCATGAAAGTGTGCCTAGGATTGCAGCCTCATTCTTGTGAAGGTTTCTATGATGAGTGATGGAATGAGATTCCAAAGAAGGGGATAGTTTTATAGGGCATGCCATCTTTCAGGTCCATATATGGTAATAAAGCTGATACTTTATCTTGAATTTGGCATCTTGGAGCTGGCACAACTTTGTGGAAGGTTTTTTGTGTAGTCAGTGCAAAGCATGAAGAAGTCCAAAGCTCAGATCCACAAAGCCTGCTTTGCCCAGCAACTTGTCATTCAGTTTGCTGCCCCTACTCGTTTAGTTTGCAATAGCCATCGTAGGAAAAAAGAAAGCCCCCAAATGAGATACAAAAATGGGCAATTATTGTTGCACAGTTACCTGCTCTTCATCTGCAATTGCTGTAATTACTTAAGCACAAAAAGTAGCCCCGCATACGACAAATCCTCTTTTGTGTGTACAATTTGTGTTCTGGCATGTCAGAAAAAAACTGACTCACACCATAAAGGAAAAAAAAACACAAATGAGCAGCAGGGATTAGTAAGTAAACAACTTGAAAAATTCTGAGCCATGTGAAGTCATTCCTTTGCTGTAGGTCAGAAATAACTTGAGGATATTAATTATAGGTATTTATCGTAGTTTATACAATTCTTTTGTGGGGCCTTGTTAGTGATCAAAGGTGGTTCCTGAATGCCTGTCATCAAATGCACTAATAATGGTAAGAAAAGCTTATTTGCTAAATCTAATACACCATTAAATTGATTCATTCCCTCTCCCCCTTCTCTTTTCAGCTGTTCCTGTCCCTGACAAATGGGACAATTCTGTTTGAGCAAAGTTGATTTGTTGCAGTCTAGTGTACTAATTGCCTACACCTCAGTGTCCCTTTTGTACAATCATATCTGCACAGAAAAGCTGCAGTGGGCACTTGTGACCAGTCTAAAACTGGAGAGATCCAGGCGGATTTGAATTAAGGGGAAATGGCCTGTGAAATTGTAATTTATAAATGCAACAATGTACGGAAGAAACATCTAAGGTTCTGAAGCCACCAACCTACACATTTCGACCATTTGTTGGGCCCTTCAGAAAGGCTTCTAAAAATGAGAGTTGTGTTTAGTGCAGTGGTTCCCAAAGTGGTTCCCAAAGTGTGAGCTATAGCTGTCGAGCTAGGGGAGCCATGGAATACTCATGAAATACTTGCTGCCCTATACAGTGTATAGGAATGTAGCCCTAATGGGAAGCCAGTAGGTCAAGGGGTGTCAGTTTTTCCCCCAACAGCTGTACAATACTGGTGATCATATTGGTTGTGCCTTTACTCCTCCCTCACAACTACGTACATGGTTCCCAACTTTCCTATAGAAATTTGGGAACTACTGACTTAAGGCTGCAGGTGAGACTCACCTGTCCTAATTTGTCGTTAAACGTGCTGTTGCTAGATTCAGTTCATTTTGTGAATCTGTCTAGGAGGTACATTTATGATTATGCTGCTCCATCCTCCAGGGACTTACCTCCAACTGGTGGGGCAGAAGTAGGTGGACTCATGCAAATGCTCTACTGATCGACTATGAAAGCTGTCAAGGGTCTTGCAGGGCCACAGAAGACCATATTGAATCTGTTTCCCTTTGCCTGGCTTCCTTCATTCTTCCCTTTTTTCCTTCTCCTTCTTTATTAAGTTGATAGACTCTTGAATGCTTGGGAAGCAGCTGCTCTCTGAATAGGATTTAGCAGCTTCTCATCTAGTTCTGGTTTGTGTGTGTGTGTGTGGTGTGTGTGTGGAGGGGGGAGAGATATTTATGTCTGGACTGTGTCGGAGCCCTAATACTGCTAGACCTAGGTGACCTTTTATTTTCTCCCTGCTCTTCAAAAACAGCCTGCTGGAATGCAATTAAAATGCAGTGTTACTTTGCTGCAAAACCTTAGCAACCCAATCAGTTATTGTCGGCCTCCTTCCTTCGAGGTTTTATACTCCCTCCTCTTCTCTTTCCTCCCTCCTGATGTTCTTTCAAGTCCTGGACTGTTCCTAGACTACGATTTACCTTGACACAGCAGGCTGCATAATATTATAGAAGTTTTCCATTTGTAAGTTTTTTTTAAACCAAACAGTCTAACACGTCGTCTACCCACTTGCTATTGTTGGAAGCCCAAGCTATTAATTTTCACATATTGCTCAACTAAGCAGAACCAGGCCTTTTCTTAATCTTTTTTTTCTCAAAGAAGTAGTATATTTTTTTGGGGGGGGGGGGGAGTAATGTAATACACAATTCATATTGATTAATATATCTGGAAGTGAGGTATGTATTTTTAAAGGCAGGCTTGTGTTTAGATGTCAGGTATGAAATTAAAGAATTATTTTGTTAAAAGTATCTGTGAGAATGAGTGAAATGCAGAATGTACATGCATGGAAACAAAGAGTTGATTAAAAACTAAACACAAATTTTACATTTGTAGGGAGTTGCCATGCTGTTGTTTTCAATTTGTTATATTCCTTTACCTGGCATGCTATTTCACCCTCCATGACACACATCAATACCTTCTTTATGTCTGGCTATTACCACTCATTTAAAAATCTATTTTACATGATTCTTTCAGCCAAAAATGGACTATAATGACACAGAATACAGTGTGTGCTTCATAAATTCTCTAAGAATCAATACTTTGGCTGGGAATTTGTCAGTCTCTCAAAGTCATGCATCATTAAACTTTATTGTTATTACAATGGACTCTGCATCAAAGTTCAGTACCAAGCACATATTGGTCAAACATTTTTTTTCTCCTCTTTAAGCAAGCAAAGGACACAAGGATACAAATGCTTTTACAGGCAAGCCATGCCACAGCTTGTCCAGTTTCTTCAACATAAGTGGCATGTTGAATGGTTTATTGGATACTTTTTGCATGTTCATATACTAACACAATGTAGAGATCATTCACTTTTGGGAAGATGACAGTGACGTTGAGCCATTTAGATACTGCTGATTGTGAGTTATGCATGTGTGATGTTATTCTGGAGAGATTGTTTAAAACTAATGCATTTAGCAGTGCAGGAGAGCATTTGGATTTCAGACTGCTTTAGTTTTCAGCTGTCACTGTGTTGCTAACAGACTTTCCAAAGAGCCATGGTTGAGAAAGACTTCTACATTGCACCAATAACTTGCTTTGACATGGAAACAAGCATACTTGTGAATACAAGATGTTCAGTATTCATTCATTGTTAATTTTTCTCCACGTTTTTAAACATTTCAGCTCTCTACTCAAGAAGTAAAACCATGCCATGCTCAACTTTGGGGTAGTCAACAGTACCCCCCACCCCAAGAACAACTCCTTCTCAACCACGTAGCAGTGAGATGATGGGTAAACTAAAAGAGTTCTTATCTAGTTTCATAGACCCAACATCAGGTCCTAACATTAAAAACTGACTCACATATTGAATCCTGATAGACCAGGGTTGACCCTCTCTTCCCATCCATAAGTTTTAAGGTGCTTTTGCAGTGGGAAACTCAGTAGACAGAGCTAAGAGAGAGTCACACTTTTCCTACAAACAGATCTTGGTGATGCATGCCAGGCCAACTTTTCTTATCCATAATTACTTCTAAAAAATATCAGTATTCAGAGATTAGAGATTATATTCTTTCATTTGGCAAATGGAAGGATAAACTATAAGAGGTATAACTATTATCTCCACCACGCTAGCTCTTTCATACTAGTGGGAAGCATCTGACATGGATTGTCAGAAATCATAGAATATAATATGTGGAATAGAATACAATATGTGGCTAAATCAAACACTTATATTCCCCATTAAACTGTCTCTGAACCACCAGCATTTACAAGCCATTCTGCAAGGTAGAAGATATCTGAATTCTATTCCATTTACCTTATAACAAATTATTAATTTGTACTACGCTGACAAAAGCAAATACAGGTGTCCCTTGTTACCCATTTAGGTTCTGTTCCAGAACCTCCTGTGGATTAAAAAAAAATCTGTGTATAAAGAAAACAATGGAAAAAGACCCACTTCCAGGTTTTTTACTTCTCTATTGTGCTGAATTGAATAAGGTAGTGCTTCAGTATCTGCAGGGGTTTGATTCTGAGACTGAAGAATGGAATGATTGTTTGCATCACTGCTTCTCTACAACAATAGAAAAGCAGTTTCTTAAACAATGATTTGCAGTGGCCATTCGTGTTGAGTCAAATCCATATATTTAAAATCAGTGTATAACAAGGTTGGACCTGTACATGTTCTGAACCAGTACTTGACATCAATATATGACTGGGTAAAGACTAATAAACTGAAGTTCAATCCAGAAAGATGGAGGAGCTATTGGCAAATGGTGTTTGGGCCTGGAGGAATTTTTATTGTTTTGGACAGAGTTCTGGACAGAGTTGCATTAATATTTTAAGGATTGAATCCACATCTTAAATGTGGTATTATGTCTTTCCTTTTAGGATATGCAAGTGGCATCACAAGGCACCCATCTCTGTCTCGGCTTGCAGAGCAAGATAGGGCTTGTCCTGGATCAGAGCTAGTCAGATCACTCTTGTCAGTTGTTGTAATCTGGATGTTGTTTGTATCATCCAGATTACAGTACTGCAATGTGTTAGAAATGCAGACTGAAGCTGCAGCTGAAGAATATTCTGGAATTTCAATTAGTCAAGATTGTAGTGGCCAAGATTTTGACTGTTATTGGCTGCAGGATGCCCCAATATAGGAATAATTCCCATAGCTATTCATTTCTGGGCAGAAACTTCATTTCTGGGCAGAATGCAAATTTTTTATTTTCACCTTTAATGTCCTTCCAGTTTGGGACTCCTCATGTCATGATTATAGACCCAGATGGTCCAGATAGTAATATATGAGTTTTTTCTCCAAGTCAACAGTTTTCAACCATGTTCATGTCAAGGCACACTGACAAGGCATTAAAATTGTCCAGGCACACCATCAGTTTTGACAATTAACAAGGCATACCATGATGTTGGTGAGGAGTTTATTAATTAATGACCTGCTCCAGGTCCTTCTCCAGGTCCTTCAGAGATAAAAACCATCCAAGGAGTGGTTTCACATTTATGAACTTTCTTCACAGAGGATCTTCCTGAGAAACCTCACTGATCAGTTTTAGGTATCAGGGGAAGACTTTGACTGTGGCAGCCTATGAAGAGTCAGGTTGACATTATCTATATCTGTTGTTTAATTTGTTATTTTCCCTGCCACTTTAATATGGTCCTATTTTATGCTGTTCTGAGTTTGCTATTTCATTGTTCCCTTTTCTCTTGTGAATTTCTTTGAAGCTATTTGACTGAAAAGGAGGTGATAAGTGTTCGAAGTAAGTAAATAAAATGTTCAAGATGGGCCTGAATATGTTCCACTTTCTTCTTTCTGTTGTAGAACTACTGAAAGTCTACAATCAGGATAGGCACAATAACAAAGATGTCAAGCCTGTATTTGATTAACTATTTTGGACTTAACATATTTGATGTATATGGTTGCCACAACTCATTTGTTTTCTTGTACCCTTGGTAAAGTAGGGACACAAACGCATGTCTGTATACTGGCTAACCCTCCCCCAGGAGTGGCACAAAAGTGTCTTACAGCACTTTTGTGACATCCCAAGGTCAGCACAGGACTTTTGCCAGGGCTTAGGCCAGCCTAATTGGAGCTTAAGATTTCAGCCTTCAAATGCAATCCTTACCAATTTATGTAGGTATAACTCCCAGTTTCCATGGTGGTTTGGGGAGGCTGGAGCATGTCTGTAAGTGGACTAAACCCTCCCCAGGAGTGGCACAGTAGTGTCTTGCATTACTTTTGCTGGTAATGAGTAGTGTCTTACATTACTTTTGCTGGTACCTATGGTGGCCTATCTGTGGATTAGGATTGCAGTCTTAGAGCACTATCCAACTTTTCAGCACTGGCATAGCTGTGTCAGGGAGACATGTGTTGCATTCTGCGTTGTGGGGGACAGTCATGGAGGCTTCCTTAAAGAAAGACAACATTTGTTAACTCAGAGTTGCATTGCCCTTAGTCTCCCCCGAAGCTGGTTAGGATTGTGTCCTTATGAGTTTGAGTTACTATATAAGCTTCTTTAAATCCTGTCTGAGGACAATGAAGGGCATAAGAAAAATGTGAGGTCAGGAACTGTTCAGCAGGTGCATGCATAGGTTGGGTTTTTTCTTGGAATTTCCTATGGCTGCTTGTCAACAACTCAGCTCTCTCTCTCTCTCTCTCTCTCTCTCTCTCTCTCTCTCTCTCTCTCTCTCTCTCTCTCTCCTGCTTCTGAGATCAAGACAAGGCCACACCAAATGGGATAATTAGTTCAGGCACACAGGTACAAATGGACCCCGTAAACCATCAGCATTTTACCATGCACCTGCTCCAAGGAGGTTTTCTCATAACAGATATGTAGGCTCACTGCAGCTGCAGCTGTCCATGGATATGATATGCCATTTCCACATTTCTTAGATGTCTGTGGCCAAACAGACACCTGGACGTAGTAGCATTTTTTCCAGCCTGTTCACAGATCTGACTTGGGTCAAGTCACAAACATATGAGGTCGTTTTCTTTATAACAGTACTTCTGTTTGCACTTTATTATGGCACTGTAATAAATCACCAGGGCAGGAAGGGAGAGTATGTCAAGGCCAGGAAGGGGGTGGTAGAAGCAGCAGCAGCAGCCCCACTGATGTCCTATCCCCTGTCCTGGCCTCGATCCACTAACCATGTCTTCTTGGACATGTTCCAGCTCCATCAGCTTACTGCCACCCCAAGGCCAAGGCAGCAAATGTTCCCTTCCCTGGAGTAGACCAACAGGACACCCCCACTGCTGCAATGTGAATTCCAGAAGCCAGCAATATGCTGTTGGTTTATTGCTGGAAACATTTATTTATCCTCTTTGAAAAGATTATGAATGGTCTGGATCCAGGCCAGAGATGGCAATGAATGCTGCTGGCCAAGCAGTTTTTGCTTGATTTGAGATACATATAAGAAGGTTCGGGTTGCTAATTTTATTCATTAGGGTTTGTGCTGAGAACCTCTGATATTAACAGATACTTTGCAACTTCTCGTAAACAGTTTACCAACTTCATTTCAGAATATGCATTTGGCATAAGCATTTACAGCCTAAAAGGCCAATCTGGAGTTCATTATTCATCAGTCTTTTATTTGACCAGTAGTCTGGTCACTAATGGAACTTAACCATTGGCCTGTGACAAGCAGGAACGCTACACCGAGCAGTTGAGAGTGTGTAGCTCACTTAGTGCTTGCAAAACTTGGTTACAAACTCTGAGGCTGCAATCCTAATCTAGTTAGGCTGGCATGAACCTTGTCATAAGTCCTGGACTGTCCTGGGGGGGGTGCGCCACAAAACTGCTGTAAAGCACTTCTGTGTCATTTCTTAAGCCTCTGCATAGGCATATGCCAACCACCTCACACCACCTGCAAACATATGGTATGTGAGTTATACTAGCCCTGATAGGATTGCACCCTCAAGCCTTCAGATGAAATCAGTGTAATACGAAGACATTAGTCTTTATGGGCTACTTAATTCTGTACCACTTATGGTACAGAAACTGATTCTTAGTCACTACCATCACTTTAGAAACTCCCTACCTAGTTTTCAAGTTTTCTAGAAAGACATTCATTTGGTATCCTGGAAGGTATAAAAAATGTGGGAGAAATGTGGCAAATACCACTGAATAAAAGAAACCTATTATAGGAACTATTCAGTAATTGGTACGATGCCAGTGATGCTAAATACAATTGTTTCTCTTCAGAGGTTAACTGGAGCAGGCAACACAATGAGCAAAGCCTCTATGAAGATTTAAATGTCCATATGGAAACTCTCAGTTGCATGGTAATAGAAACAGGAAAAAGTTCTCAGCGTAAACCTTCCTAAGGTAGTTGACTAACTGGTTTCATTTAGTAATCCCTCGGCCAGGAAAGAATGTGTCAACAGGGTGTCATTAAGGTTGAGTTTTACATTAGAGAGCCAGGCAAAGAGTGCGCTGCATATGACAATTTAAGGATCATAGGGTGCACTGGAGAAGGATCTAGAAGAATATTCTCAAACTAGGTAGGATGGAAGTAGCATTTCACAAGGGCAAAGGAGCAAAAGGGTGAATTGATGAAAGCAAAAGATCAGACAAAAGATAAATGCAAAAGAAATTCCATTTAAGATGTAATTGTCTAACGATGCACACACAGTGTTCTGTCGTCACATTCAGAGCGAGTAACAATAGGTATAATCTCTCCCATAGTTGATATGATGCATGTATCTTTTTCAGTTAAAATTTGATGTCCTTTAAAATATTCTTTTAATGATTCCCAATACTTATTCAAATATTAGTTAGGGCTGATTATTTGCCCTTGAAGTACTTTTACTAATCAGTTGCAGGAAGCAAAAATATTGTGAATGCTGGAGCACCAAAAATTGACCAATGCTAAGGTTCTCAAACTTGAGGCATCATGGCACCCCAACCTGAGAGCCTCACCCTCTGGTCCCTTAAGGGGGCAGCAGAAGGGGAAAGGCTGCAACACAATACCCAGGATTGCAGTGTTGCTGGCGGGAAAGGTGTTTTTTCGTTTGTTTGTTTGTTTTTACTTACAAGGAGACACAATGGGCTCCTAGTGGTAAGAGAAGCCATGTGCTCAAAATAAGCAATCAGAAATAATTTTCAGTTTTGATATTTTAAACTGGAAGTGATTTCTGATAACTTATCTTCAGTATTCTAAGACATGGGGAGCCCTGCAGAGGGTTAGGAGGGGCTCCCTGCACCTCATGGATCCCATTCAATCCCCCTGTAAGTAATCCCCTAGCAGCAGCACAATCCTGATAATTATATCAGGCTTTGGGAGTTTTACTCCCAAGGATTTTAGCCTCTGGACCTCCCTCCACTGGAGATTAGAACAGTACATTCAGTGCTGTCATTCCAATGGGACTGACCATTTTAGGGCATATCCTATCCTACTTTATCAGCCCCGATGCCGCCACAATGCAGCCCCGGGGTAACAGAACAAATGATGCTGAACCTCAAGGAGGCTTCTGTGACTGTCATCCCACCAAATAATACAGTGCTTGTATGATTGGCATTTTGTTATTGTATTATGTCTTATTTTAATCTTGTACATAACCTGGAACTTCCCATCAGAACTGGAGAGAGGTGGGATGCAAAATAAATCTTAAAATACAGTAAATAAATCTTAAAAATTTATTTTAATCTTAAAATCTTAATTAATCTTAATTAATTTAATCTTAAAATAAATACGATACACAATACAATACACAAACACACATTTGTGTGTGTGCTGCCCCATTGATTTCTTTTAGTTTCATTATGTATTTAATGAAACATGCCAAAGATTGGGTTAGCAAAACATCTGCTCAAATGATCTTAGGCTGGCTTTTCAGGGCTGTAACAGCGACACTGTAGGCAGCTTCTCTAGATCAGACCACTGGCAAACCCACCATTGACAAGCGCACTATTTGGAGTAGATTCTGTTCTAACTCTTACATATTTTTACTATCATTTCTGCATGGATTGCTATTTAAGTTCCTTCCAAAGAATTCTGCCTACCATATTCCTGAGATTAAGCTACATTTTCATGGTATCTCAGGTTCTCTAGAAAGATTAAATTTTTAGTCGTATAGGACTGTTAGCCCTGTGAACAGAGAAGTATCTTTCCTTCCTTTTTTGACACCAAAGCCTGTCCCAGAAAACGTGCTCTTACAGTATATCTTAACATTCATTAAGGAGCAATAGCTAGATGGAAACCTTCTATCCATAGCCCTGTGCCACCTGACGCTCTTCCTTTTTTTCCTGTTATCATCATTGCAGAGTTCAACGATTACATATTTGACTTCAATTTACAAAAGCTTACCACAGAGGTAAAGGTAATATATTTGGTGTTTTGATATAATCTATTTCATGAACGCTCCTGTCAATATCTACACTCGTCTCTCATCACGCCACAAGAATGTTAACAGTTTCTTCTGACTCTTTGCTACTGCAGAACACAGAGGATGAATTTAAGCAGCCAGAACAGAAATGATATTTGGATTTAGACTGCCACTAGCCTCTAGCACCCAAATAATTATGGATGAGGGCCACCAGAAATATTATTCACTTTTCTGTTCACTGCAAGGTTGCAACAACCTGTAAGGGATTCAAATGAATTCAGTCTTTTATTATATGAATTTGAATTCACATTCATTGTGAATCATGTCAGTTTCAGTACTTCTGACCAGTAAAAAATGCACTTGATAAAGAGCTCCCTTGTTTCTTAACGAGTTATTTCATATACCAGTAGTTTAAAAAATTGATCAGGCAAATTCATGGCTTCTTAATGTGCCTTGCATTCATTCATTCATTCATTCATTCATTCATTCATTCACTCTTTCTTTCTTTCTTTCTTTCTTTCTTTCTTTCTTTCTTTCAGATGCTGTTTTTTATGGCAGTATAAAAATGTGGTACTATAAAGAGGCCCAGTTTTTCTTGCTCCCAAAACCTGCAACGACATTTTTCAAATTAGTTACATGAAGGTATGTGCTACAAACATAGGAAAGACAAAAGGATCCATTTCAGCCTTCGGTGCTGTTAACCTTTCTTCATATAAAACAAGAGAAAAATCACTTTTCAGCAGTATTTTACAAGAAGCTCTAATCAGCTCAAGTTGATTCACATACCATACATTTACTCTGAAGTAAATGAAACGTCATACAGCACATGCAAAAGCCTCCATGGTTCCTTAGCACAATACTTGTTCTAGCAGACATTAAGGACCTACAATTTGAGAGTCAATTTATGGCACTTTCTTTTCTCTGCACTTCTGCTTGGAAGTTGTGATCTCTACCACTGTTGCTTGTTTAACCTCCTGGTACACTTTGTTTTTTCTTGAGCCACAAACAGGAAGACAAAAGTGGATCTTGCCAGGCTGTGTTGCTTCCTCTCCTTTTCTAGTTAGGAGGAGGCTTATATCAGTTAGAAGCATACAAGTCACAGAGGAAAACATTGCAAACCAAAAACACCCATTTCCTCTTTTCCCCTCTCCTTGCATTACAGTGGTTCTGAAAGTGAGGGTTGGGACATACTGGGTGGTCGCGAATTATTTCAGATGGGTCATTAATAGTTTGTTAGCCCCATCTTAGAAAGTGGCACTGAGCACTGCCATTTTGGAATGAGAAACTCAGGCTGAAATCCATACTTTCCAGGGTGTAAGGCTGCAATCCTAACCTCTTGTTAGGCTGGCCTAAACCCTGGCATAAGTCCTTGGGGACTTATGTGTGCTGTGCTGGCCTTGGGGTGTCACCAAAATGCCATAAGACTCTTTGCCCCTCCTCGGAGAGGGTTGGGCTAGTACACAGATATGCACTTGCCTCCCTATATCACCATCAGAACAGGAAGATTGATGAGTTGTGCCTGCCTAGGTTAGCATTGCACCTTAATAGCACAATCCAGAGCAACTAATCTGTCCACATAAGAGCCCTTGGGGTGTCCTATTTATCACCAGGGTGGAACAACTGCAAGATGCTCCACCCCAGTTACTCTGGAAAAGGCTTAGGGCAAAGCAAGGCAACATAGGGTGCCCTAAGAGAGGTGAACCTGCTCTGCCCTAGCAGCTCTGCCCTAGGCAGTTCAAGAGAGGCATGTTGAGGGCATGTTCAGCATTGCCGAGGGCAGAGTAGTTACTCCGTATCCAAAGCCTGTTTCCTAGGCAGAAATGCCCTCTTCCAGCCCTCAGAGATATACCACCTCAGGAGCAGGTATAGTAATGAGTAGACCCATGGGGTCCGTAATAAGGCCCGAGTAAGAATGGTAGTGTTGACCAAAAATCTGAGTTCTTGGCCAGCCTAGCTGCAACCCCTTCCTCTCAACCTCAGGATATGGAACAAACTACGGCTGCCCACAAACCTCAGGATACAGCAGGCCACTCCAAGAGGATCCTTGTATTCACTGTAGAATGTACTGGCATCTCATCAGGGACTCCTTATAAGGCAGGCACCCAGTGGCGTCACCAGACTGGTGTGGGCTACATTGTGTGATGCAGTTTGGGTGGGCTGCAGTGCAAACAGTGCATTGGGTGATACAGTTTAAGTGAAGCACAGTTTGTTACGTGAAGCACAATCCTAAGAAACATACATTACGTGAGGCGTTTGTTACGTGAGGCGCCACTGTATTTTTATTTAGCTGACCATCATTCCATCTCCACATATACTGATAGATTCACACAGTCAGCTGACATGATTCTTTTAGATCCCCCTTTTTTCTTCTTTTTCTGCAAAAGTGGAAGTAAAAGCTGATCATAGAAAACAATGGAGCTATTACAGAGTCAGTGTATATATCATTCCCCAAAACATGCTACCCAAAATTCTACACTTTCCTTAGACTGAACTGTGCTATAGTGCTTTTGTTACTTCTCTGCCCTTAATATTTTATATTATCTTGGAAGCTTACACAGGGGCGTTCTGGGGGATTTTGAAACTCATATATATGTTTCTTTTAAATTTCAGTTGTATTGCCTGAAAAGTCCCGAGTACCTAGAAAATGCTGCCATACCCTACAATCCAGAGTAACTACGGGAGCACGTAAGAGACATTACGTGTACCCGTAGTTACTGCACTACCTAGTGAAAACCTATGGGAAATTCATATTGCAATCCAGAGCAAATTGTTCTTATACCGGAGCAAAGATTCCACGTAGTTACTCTGGATTGCGCCCTTATTTTTTATAAGTCCCATTTCTCAATGACCACTTTTCAACAATCTGTTATTATGGCCAGGGACCCAAAAATATCTTAAGTAACAATGGTGATTTGCATTAATTGATGAACCACACAGTCTTCAATAGGCGCCTCCTATGAACCCGTCTTGCCTTTAGTTTAATTGTTCTCCTTTGGTGAAAAATGCCAGCTTCCCATGAGGGAAGTTTGACCTCAAAGCCCCAGCAGTAGGTAGAATCAAGCTTCAGTTCTGTGGTCGACCTACTTAGCACAATGAGTGTGTCTGAGAGTGTTTGCACACACACTGCTCTGCATTAAAGACTCTTGGAGAAGTTCCTTTTATCACAGCCGATGGGCAGCATGCAGCGATCCGTATTACCTTTCCCTGAGCCTTGTACAAATTGTTTACTGATATATCAGTATGGATGGCTTCATCGTTAACTTTTAAAAGAGGGCTTGTTGCACCACAGCATACATGGATCCGAGACATTAGGCTTCTCTACTTAGTGAGGAGTCAAAGGCAGGTGGTACTAACTGATTCCATGCTAAACGATTTGAAATAGAGACTCCTGGGCTGCAAGTCAGATTGATAACAACAGCTGGATGGATTGCTGTTTAACTCTCTGATGGTTGGACTTGTACCTTATTCAGTAAATGGTATGCAGAGGTGATAAATGGTTCCTTGTCATTAAGACTCTCCCAGCGAACATTGGTAACCACACTTGCACATTTATGTCCTGAAAGATTTGTCAAAGATTTACCGACAGGTTTTGCTTCAAAGCTACATTCAGATTTTCAAAACATACTTTTCTTCTCAGCAGGCTGGAGTGATGAAGGATGCCAAGAAGCGATTTGAAATTCCCAACAGACTGGCAAATGGCAGAGTCTATTAAATATCTTCCTTTCTGTCTGTCTTTTCTGTCATTCTTTCTTTCCAGCCTGATGCATCGATGCCATCTGTTTAAAAATGTTGCTTCCCTGCAGTGAATATTCCTATCTATTCAGGAAAGCTGTGTACTTCTGAGACATCAACGGGTGAGATAAATTAGCATTACATAGACGTTTGGTTTCCAGAGGTTACTGAACCTCTTCTAAAAAAAATTTCTGTCTTTCACACAAACCAGGATTTGGGGTGATTCTGAGGTTCAGATTTTTTTACCATATTCCAGATACAATCAATATATGCAGCTAGTTTGGCACTATAAGTTTGGCATTTTAGTGTGCAAACCAGGATTGTTGGAAACAGGGATGGGTTGTGATTCAGACTTGAGTCTTGAAAACATGGACTTGACTCATGCCTATCAAAAACTTGGGCATTACTCAAAACTTGGGGTTTTACCCTAAAGATGAAAAGATTGAAATAGACTTGAGATAATACTTATGTGTATGTTTGCAGCTTTGTGTTATGCCTGCGCTGGCAGTCATTCTTTTTTTGTGCTTCTGAAACTTGATTTGTAACTCAAGAAGACTTGGACAAGAACAGTGATTCTCAAACATTAAGGGAGCCTAAGTCATTGCTGGGGATGAGTGAGGATAGTGTATGATCCTGGGCACTGCATCAGTGCCCTCTAAAGGGCACCTTTACACGAATTGGGTGGTCACAACCTACTAGTTTGCGTACCACTGGAGTAGAGTCAAAATAACTTGAAAAACACCTCAGGGGCTGTAATGACTCATGGGTGACTCATGGGTGACTGTCTAGATTTGGTGCTGTAATTTAGGTACTTTTCTGGTTGGAAATATTCAGGAAAAGTTGGGCACCTTATTACCAACCCAGGAAATCTGCATTCAACACAAGAACTCAACAAGGTGGACTGCACAGTGTCCATTGGTTACCAGGATTTAGCAAGTGGGAGATATAGCACCACCAGTGGCGTCACTAAGGCAGTGTGGATGGTGCAGTCGGCACCGAGTGACGCACACTGGGGGACCTAAAATTGCAACTCGGTGATGGAGCATCAAACCCCATCATGTCATATACCATTGGATTCGTATTGAAGAGCAGAATACAATGCAAAAGTTAGTTTTTGAAAACTAAAAAAACTAAAATATGCATTGAACTCTATGGAAAGTGAAAGTGACCCATATCACAGCTATACTTGTGGATAGGCAAATGTGCCATAGTTTGTTGGAAAAGGCAGGCTGAGAGGAATCAGAGGACACAAGAATTATCCTGATCCAGTGAACACAGCCCCCACAAATTACCCCAGAAAGTGGTCGCTGATTATTGCATTGAAATTCATTGAAAATGGATGTGAACTGCACAGGTGTGTTTACGGGTGAGTAAGCAAGCATGCTTTTGCTGGAGTGGAAGGTCAGTCCAGGAGAGGACAAGACTTCCAAAATGGTCCCCATCAGGGACATTACTAGGGCATTAGAAAGGGGGCACCCTTGAAGGGGGCAGCCCTCGTGACCTAAATGTCTAAAATCATGGTTTGTAGAAATCATCCCACCATGATATACACCTTTGAATGTGAAATTTACAGCAGAATGCAGTGAAACAAACCACTTTGAAATATCTTTATTCTATTAAAATGTGTTTCTAAAAAAAACTAGTGGAGGTGGGGCAATGGCACATAAGCACACCCACCATTCATATTATTGCCCTGACCAATGTATGGGGGTGACACGCTGGCCTCCCGTACCGGGTGATGCAAACCCTAATGACGCCATTGAGCACCACACACATATAGACAGATAGAATTGAAACTTTTGTCATTCATGATCCCCAAGAATCTGATCTTTTTGGAAATGTTCATAGTGCATGCTGTATCATTAACACACAAATCAGCCTTAATTGTAATTAGTGGATTAGTTTTTCTGTTCAGCTCCATTTTCCCCCAATGGAAGACAGACTGCACTTTTTTAGAACATTTTGCTTCTTGCTATTGTTAATACACCATGAATAAACTTTGTAACTTGAACTGAAATTAGTCATTAATTGTTTTCTGGTGGCTAGGAGGCAAGTGGTTTTATCTTGTTCCTACTTTTCCAAATAGACATTTGACTGAAGTCTCCCTCTCCCCTTTTTTATCATATCAGGAACAATACCTTGTACTTTGAAACAAACATTTGACTTGTTATTCCAGAATCTTTTACAAACAGTGGCCAAAACTCATCTGATTTGGATAGATAAATCATAATCCTCATTTATCCAATTCAAGGTCCTTTACAAACATCCCCAAATAGCAGTCAGATTGATACTGTTAGTCCCATTGAACAGAGTGCAAACTAAGACAGATATAGGAATTTGTATAAGATCAGACACTGGAATCACAGCTGAACTGGAATTTGAACACCAGGCTCCAGCTTCAGAATCCATGATGTAGCTAGAGGGCATTACGTTCCATAATTTAATCTATTATGGCAACCCTTAGTATCTACTGATGACAATCCAGTGGCCAAACCTTTACTCTTGTATTTAGATAATAGGATAAAGTGAGACTTTAGCCCTGTTCAGATGTATTGTAACCATGGAAAGAAAACACCAGAATTTAATATAATTTTATTCTTTTCATGGTGAAAACATTTGCCTTTTCAATCCAACACTTACCCATTCAGTGACTCCTTTGAATGGATAGAACTATCAGTGTTGCAATGGCAGGATGTGGATTGCTGTATTTTCCCCGAGTGTAAACCATGGTTTTTTCCCATGGTTTCAGAATTAAAGAGGACTATGGAAAAGTTGAAAAGGTTCAAGAACAACCCAGATAAAGTTCAGATGCTTCAAAAGGAATTTCACAAAACTTTCTGAATTCTCCCATTAACAAACCACCAAAAGCAATAGGAATATCTCAAATCAGAAAAATGCTGCTGTATTTAAAACTTCATATTCAACAACTTCATATTGTTATTTTGATTGTAAATGCTCACTCTCTCAAATGCAGAGATTATTGACAGTATGTTTTGATGAAAATGTGGAAACATCAGGATTCATTTCCATAGAAAGCTCTAAATCAATGACCTAGAGTAGCTGTCTCCAAAGTGGAGACCACAGTGTGCTGGCAAACTGGTCCCTGGTTTGGATGATGCAGTTATGATATTGGGAGATAAAATATTGGTCCAGATAAATTACATCTGGAAACTACAGCCAGCCTGTGGACCTTAGGAATGACACCAGTCTTGACGTGGGGCGCAATCCAGAGTAACTACGTGGAGTCCTTGCTCCAGTGTAAGAACAATTTGCTCTGGATTGCAATATGAATTTCCCATAGGTTTTCATTAGGTGGTGCAGTAACTACGGGTGCACGTAATGTCTCTTACGTGCTCCCGTAGTTACTCTGGATTGTAGGGGTAGAGATTGTCAGTTAAAGACCAAACATAGCAAAAGGAGGAGACTTCTTATGCAATTTCTGTCATCTTCATGGTCAGTTAGTATGCCTGCCTCCTTGTCCTGTAATGTTCATACACTGAGAATGTTCACCCATTCTCAAGGTCTCTTACCATCAATGGAAATAGAGGACTCTAACCAAATAAAATCAAATAGCACTCAAATAATATGTGGGTAAGAGGGCTGCATTGGCTCAACTTTCAACAGAGTGGCTGGGGTTCGAGACCCTGGTGCTTCAAGACTGAGTTAGCTCCTGTCCATAGCCCAGCTCCTACCAACTAAGCAGGAGCTTAGTTCGAAAGCATGTAGATACAAGCAGATAAATACTATAGGTACCACCTCATTGGGAAGGTAAATAGTGTTCCATGCCATCGTAAGATGTGGCTCTGGCTCTCAGTTTTGAAATGGGGATTAACACCTCACCCTCATGGCTGACTGGGCAACTTGCCAGGGACCTTTAACTTTTATCTTTACGGGTGCGCATGTATGTTCATCTAATTCATAGACCAGTACCTAACAGCATTCAACCCTAACTGAAATCTTTGGAGTAAGCAGAAATACCCACATTCTCTCCTGCTTATGTTTTAATTTATGTGTTCAAGGGTCACATAACTTTGATAAGAATTTCAGGGTAAGGCATTTAGAAAGGAAGAAAAGCTGCAGTTGGGCAAAATTTGCAATGGTTTGCATGAAATATCAAGGGAAACAAAACAGCCTTTTTCAGAGCTTTAGGTTATTCATGGCTGGTAGGAGTACAGAGAAAGGCATATTTACTGAACAACATGGAATTGTTTTTCAAAGTCTTAATCTGGAGCTGAAGATTAAATAATTGCTACTTGAAATATTCTTAGCACATGAATTGTGGGAATCTGCACATAGGGTTGCACTTTCCAGTCCTCTAATTCCTGTCATACTTTGACAAGGACTTTTTTTAATATACTATTTAACAAATATGTTGGGAAATTTTTTCTACCCATATCAGAAATTAAAGATGAAATGAGTAGTGCATTTTTAATTTGATGAATATTCAAACTCTATTCACCCCTTTGAAAACTTCATTATGATTCATAACAGTTTAATTTGCCCGAATTCTTTTTGTTACTTTGTTTCATTTCTCATGCTTTTCATTTCATCTTTGCCAACATGAAAGAGATGAAAACTTACTGAAAACCAGGAATTTGTGTGTGTTTTAGTTGAATCGCAATTCTTTTAAATGTGTACTGCAATGAGATATACATTAAACATCAATTCTATGTCACTAAATCTGTACAAATTTTTAATTTGCTAATGCCACCATACTTCATGGGACATCTCACCCCATGAGGTCCACCATATCCTATCGTCCATGCCTCCAGTTTAAAAATCCTGACACCGAGGTTCTCAAGTCTACACTGGCAAAATATCTGGCATTGACATATATGAAGCTTTATTGCAGGGTTTCCAGTGGTCCTAGCACTGGTGCACTTGGTGGCACAGCCAGGGATAGCAATGGTGGGGTTGATGCCCAGGGGGAGATTGATGTACTTGGGGAGGTTGATGCGCATGGGGATGTGTTGAACATTGGGGTGTGATGTATGGGGGGTTGTTGTGCATGGCAGGGGTGATGTGCATGGAGGTGTGTTGCGCATGGGGGTGATGCACAATGGGAGGATAGCATAAGGGGGTATTTTACTCCTGCTTAAAACCCAAGTACATTTTGCAAGTCTATATATATAAAACAGAAAATTCACTGACTGACTGACTCACTCACTCACTGATTCACTCACTCACTCATCAACACCCAGCCAAAACCTCCAGACCTAGAAGCATGAAATTTGGGGAGGGTATTCCTTCCATTATGGAGGCACCCACTAAGAACCGTGTTTTGAAAATTCCAACAAGAAGGAGGTAAAAAGGTGTGCAACGTGTTTTCCTCCCTATTAACAATTGCTGACTGATGGATGCTCTGCCCCAACCCCTCAACCTAGAAGCATGAAATTCAGGGAGTGTATTCCCTCTGTGATGGGAGCACCCACCAAGAACCAATTTCTAGAAATTTAACCTGTAAGGAGCTGAAGTGGGGTGCAACACATTTTTGGCCTATACTTAACATTGAAGATTGTCACTAAATCCTATACTTTCTGAGTATGAAGGTTGTCCACAGTTGTTGAGAGTTGTTGCTTGGGGGGAGGATGCGCATGGAGGGATGATGTGCTTGGAGGGTGTTGCGCATGGAGGGATGATGCGCTTGGGGGAATGGCACATGGGGTATGGCATACAGGGAGTATTGTACTCCTGCAAAGCAGGTGAATTTCACTAGTATTTTATAAAAATTGCAGAGATGTTACATCATTGCAAATGTTTAGGATGGCAGTGTCCTAATTCACTTCTTGATTAAATACTGATTCACAGCACAATCCTAACCTCTGTTTATGCTGACATAAACAGGTTGGAAGCAGCTTCTGGAAACCCCCACACATCGACAGGGAAGATTTGAACATTAAGTCAATAAACCATTGTTTTTCAGTACTCAAAATTTTGGGAACCATTGTCCTCATCCAATATCACTACTAACACCAACTGCACAGACTACTATTGAAGATTTTTTTTTAAAAAATGTCAAATAGAGCTCCACTTGAAATTCTGGACCCCTGCCATTATTTAATTAATTACCTACTAGGCAGCTAAAATCCTGGGGTGTAGCATGCATTACCACTCAAATCCATAGGGTTTGGTCTCTCTGTGTCTGCTCATCAACCAAGCAGTACGACAGAGATCTATGTTGCAATCCTATACACACTTTCCTGGGAGTAAGATACATTGAACACAATGGGGCCTACTTTTGAGTAGACATGGTTAGGATTGTACTCCTTGCTTCTGTTCCCCTCTATGCATTACCACTTACAGGTAACAAAGTGCAGGTAGCGTGAATCAGATTGTTTAGGTGTTGCCAAATCACATACTCCCTTTTATCTGGGGAATCACTTAGGGCGCAATCCGGAGTAACTACGAGGAGTCCTTGCTTCAGTGTAAGAACAACTTACTCTGGATTGCAATATGAATTTTCCATAGGTTTTCACTAGGTTATGCAGTAACTACGGGTGCACGTAATGTCTCTTGCGTGCTCCCGCAGTTACTCTGGATTGTAGGGCTAGTGACTTAAAACTTAACATTTTTTTAAATGATCATGGTATCTGGTCCCATCAGTTCATGGCAAATGGGGAAGCTATGGAAGTTGTGGAATTTTTTTTTTGTTTTGCTCTAAGGTCACTGCAGATGGCAATTGCAGCCATGAAATTAAAAGCTGCCTGCTTTTGGATAGGAAAGCTATTGCAGGGCTAGTCAACTTAATTAAAAGTTGAGACATGACATTGTTGACAAAGATCTGTGTAGTTAAAACCATGGTTTTCCTTGTGGTAATGTATGGTTTGTGAGTGCTAGACCCATAAGGAAGCTGAGCGCTGTAAAATAGATGGCTTTGAATTATGGTGATGGAGCGAGTCCCTTCGAATTCAAGATGATCATATCAGAAAATCCTACAGGAAACAAATCATGAGTATTCATTGAAAAGACAGATACTGAAGCTGGAGCTGAACTACTTTGGCCACTTCATGAGAATGGAGTACTCTTTAGAAAAGAACCTGATGCTGGGAAAAACTGAGGGCAAAAGTAAAAGGGGATGGCAGAGGATGAGGGAGTTAGGGCGCAATCCATAGTAACTACGGGGAGTCCTTGCTCCGGTGTAAGAACCATTTGCTCTGGATTGCAATATGAATTTCCCATAGGTTTTCACTAGGTGGTACATTAGCTATGGGTGCACGTAAAGTCTCTTATGTGCTCCCGTAGTTACTCTGGATTGTAGGGTTGGTGTCATCGAAGCAATGAGTATGAACTTGGACAAACATAGGAAGCTAGTGGAGGATAGGGTGGTCTGGCATGCTGCAGTCCATGGGGTCATGAAGAGACCATTATAACTTAACAATTAAACAACATAATTCTGAGGTCTGAAAAAAAAAACAGTCACAACAAATGCTCTGAAAATACAATACTAGTTTGAAAAGTCCTAAAACCACCAGAATATTTAGCCAATTGTTGTGGCCAATTTGAAAACGATTCTGGAGCCTATCCGTCTCCCCATCACATAATTTTTTAAGCTGTCGGGAAGTAGAAAAACTTTCAATTGCTTTCAAGTTTCCTAAGTTTTCAGTAAATAACCTTAAGACAAAAAGCTTGGCATCCATTAAAAAGGTAGAAAAACCCTCAGTCATTCTGACCTCCTTTCCCTTCAGCTTAAATTGGAATTTTCCACCTGCGATGTGAAACGTAAGAGATAAGCATTTTACATTTCATTTTCCTTTGTCTGCCAATGCGTATTAGGGTTTTTGTTATTTTTTAAATATGGATATAAATGGGCAAGTTTTAAAAGAAAGATAATTTGCAAAATAAGTTAACGTGCCTCTTATTTGGCTTGGCTCCTTAACATCAGAACATTGTAATCCAAGGAGCATTATTTCCTGCTGTGGATAAAGAAAAAAGCAGTTTTGCTTCTTTACCATTCTAACATTTTTCAAATAATAAAGATCATTGTCTTTGGCTTTTCCTATCATAACTCTATGCCCTTTGCTAAAGGAACTAAAATGATTAGAAACTCAAGGAGGGTTTAGCCTGTTAAATCCAACACATTCTTCTTTCTCCAAACAGTTTTAATGGGCTGGTTTTAAACTTGGCACATAGCTCATTCATCCCATCTAACTCTTCTATCAATCTGTCTGAGTTTCTTCAACAGATTCCTCCCAAAACTGTGTCAAAAACATAAATCACTGGATTAAACTTGTTGGGAATGATGAAAGCTGAATTCATGTATATACATGTGGTGGTACAAATGGACCCTTTTATAATTTAACTTGAATGAAAGCAATAAATTTGAAACAGGTTTAACTGATGATATTGGTAATCCACAACAGATTTCATAAATGTTGTTGAATGAACATTGGTTTTGTTGAGTAATCCCCTCAATTAAAGACAGGACAGATAACTCAAACAATCTGCTAAACAGGAAAATAATACATTTTAAAAGTGTTGAGTTTTTAAAAATTCCTATACTGGCACTCTTAATTATTGAGTGAATTATAATTTAAATAATGGTCTCCATTTTATTCTTGATGGATCTGATTTGAAGATGGGGTTATTTTTGTCTTACATTCCTGTCATCTTAAGAGAAATGGTGTAACGATTCTTGTCTATACTGTCTTCATTAGTTTTCCTTTTTTAAAACATAAAAACATAAAAAGACTAAAGACAAATTTTCATTTAATATTAAGAAGGAACAAAAATTTTTCTGTGTATTTATGTGTACTGGTAGTCTAGCTGTATTGGTAGGCTCCTTTCAAGAGCTTACTTGCAGTAGATGAGTAACAAAAGGAGAGCATTCACTCATTCTTTAAAGTCCGTCCGTCCGTCCGTCCGTCCGTCCATCCGTCCTTCTTTCTTTCTTTCTTTCTTTCTTTCTTTCTTTCTTTCTTTCTTTCTTTCTTTCTTTGCATTGTATGCAACATTTGTAACTCTGGGAGTTACAAATTAAAAAAAACACTGGAACAATCCCAGTCCCCTACTTAAGTTGTGTATTTTTTTAAGATCTTCTGCATCCTAAGGAACCACCTCCTTTTTGCAGTGCTCTGAGACAAAGAAGGAAGATTGGAGAGACTTCCATGTAAATTCTTAACTATTTCAGCAATTCAAAGACTTGCCAAATGATATCCTTTCCTAAAGTCACTGATACTGTCTCTGCAATTGTACAGGACAAAACAGGTCACTCTCTACACTGACGAAAAAAAGTGGACACAAATCTAACGCCAAAAATAGCAGCTTTTAGAAACCAGTGGGAGAACATTTCACTCTCCAAAGACACTCTACTCTTCACCTCCAAGTCACCATCCTTCAAAATCAAAACCAAACACTTCAAAGGGAATATCTAGAGTGAAACTGCTGAACTCAATTTTTTTGGCAAATTCAATTCTGAGTCAATTCAGACTTGTATCAGTATTCTGGGTTTCTTTCCCACTACAGGTGTGAATAAGTATGGCACAGCTAGAAAGACAAAATTATATCAAAGTAGCTGCTGTTGTGAATCAGCCCCTTTGTTCCTGACTATATTTGGGCCATGCGTAAAAATGTCAAGAGGTGCTCTTAACACCTAATCTTATTTCATTTGGATCTAGTGGGATTTAAAAGTGAATGCTCTCTCTCTCTCTCTCTCTCTCTTTCTCTCTCTCTCTCTCTCTCTCTCTCTCTCTCTCTCTCTCTCTCTCTCTCTCTCTCTCTCGTGTGTGTTGTATAGAACTATCTCTATATGTCAATGATGGTAGTACTTTATTCATTTGAAAACAGTTGCTGTTTCATGCAAACTGTCAAGATGAAATCACATGTGCCTTTTAAAGGCTTTTTAAAAATGGGGTTTACTTCCAAGTTAGTGGGTAATATGCAAGCAGGTTTGGCCATATGGCACTGAACACAAGAGCAACCCCAGCTCCAGAAACTTCATGTGGGGCAAGGGGTGGATGGAATGGGATTTGTAGGGGTGGAACAGGGAAGACACTGGGTCAAGAAGGGATGTCGTTGGCAGCAATGGCAGCATATATTTCTTATCCGTCTGCCCAGCCTGGATCTGCCTTCCCCGGTCCACTCAGATCCGCACCAGCAAAAGAGCTGACACAGATTTTTGCAGACACATTCAGGCAGTAAAGACTTACCCCAATAGGAGAACAAATGATTCCTTATGTTTTAAACGTTCCCTGAAGAAGACCTCCAGGGCTGTCTCCCCACATGTTGCAGCATGTGCTCTGGTTGCATTGGCTGCATTATGGAATTAAATAGGATTGCTCTGTTTTTGTTCTTTACAAACTAAATTGCAGACCAGAAGTGTACAGGAGTAATTTCTGCTCTATGCAATTGACAACTGCTTTTCAGCGCAATCCTATTAATGTCTATTCAGAAGTAAGTCCCATTATATTCAATGAGGCTTATTCCCTGGAAAGTGCATATAGGATTGCAGCCTGAGTTAATATTATTTTTATATGATTTTAACATGATTTTTAATCATAAGAGTGCATCCAAGTGCATCCACACATACTAAACCTTCCATCAGGACTTCCTGGAGTAGTTGAGTCTATGCCACTGTATGAAAAAGGAAGGTGATGCAGGTGTCTGAGGCTGTGAGAATTGTTTATGTATAAAAATGGACAATTTGAAGTCAAGGCTTTCACCACCTTCCATTGCAAGCATAACTTTTTTAATGCTCTCATTGATGAAATACATACTTAGACCCAAAAGTCATTGTCAGAGAATTCACTGTTAGTGCAGCCACTTCAAAGAAAGCCCGTTCCGGCTAATCAAGCACAAGTGACAAATAATAAGAAAATGTTTCCCCAAAGATTTCATTGTCAGATGACTGAGGAAGTTCAAGTGTTCAGAAACTTGGCGTGTGCATTACAGAAAGGGCATTAGAATAAGCGGAAGCATTTTGCAACACAACCTTTCTTCAACCTTCACATTATTAGTTACTGACAATAGATGTGCAGTACGCTAATGTGCAATGAGTATCAGGTATTTTCCTTGGCTGCAGAGTTATTCTGTGGCATTTACTAGGATCTTGTACTGACATAATGAGATAAAAGGACATTCCCTTACTGTGCAAAGGGAAAGAATTACTACACTGCTGTTGATTAAAAACCTCTGGCCCATCACACAGAGCCTTGTTTAAATGAGGAGTTTTGAGCTGATTTATTATAATTTATTTTTAATCAAATGATTCTCATTTTAAGCCTTGGATGCAAAGAACTGGCAATGTAATGTTTAAAAAAAAGTAACATTAACATGCCTAGGCTGCAATCTTGCTTAGGCTGATTGATGGTCCAATCAGGGTGACCAGATATCATATCATAACCACAAAGAAGAGAAGGCCCCTAAAATGTAGGCTACTCAAGAAAAATGTGGGCATGATAAAATAAAAGCTGAAGACACTCAGTTACTGCTTTCACGTGGTTAATTTAAACACTCTATTATTTATTATTAAATGTAAAACTATTGCGTATAAAATATTAATTATAAGAAGGCTACATGATGCCTGTTCACAAGGAAATGGAGGAGAATGAAGATTTTTTTCTAGGACACTTTCTGACTTTGATCTGCTTCTCTTGGTACCCCTTGAACATGCACCAGTTATATTGCTGACAAAACTCTGAGTGGACCCAGTGAGGCAGCAAGAGCTTACAAGTGTTCTTTTACCAGAGGAGGACTTCAGGATAGGTCAAAGCAGTGAAGGGATCAATAGGATTGGTCTGTGGGACTTCTGATTAAATACATATATGTTTGAGCATAAATATAAACCTGGACATTTTGCTTTTCTTCTACTAGAAATAGGCACAATTTTCTTCTGTTTTCTGCTGAAACATAACCTTGCCAAACCCCATCATTTGGGTTTCAACAAAATATTGACATTTGACTTTTTTAAGATTCTCAGAGAGAAACGAATAAAAGTGACCGGATCACTGATTGTGTCATTAATTAATTTAATTAATTTCCAATGAAGTTGAGTCACTATTAGCTTTCTTAAGCAACAGCCCAATATTCTAGATCGGGAGTGGAAGCCCCTTATCCAACCTGCAGGATACAGTAATTGGGCTTGTGATAAAGGAGCTGTTGAAGTGTCATCTCACAGCATGACTCTTAGTTGTCATAGGAACTGATACATAGACAACTTATTTCTTTCCTTTCTTTTCTTATCTTCCTTTTGCCTACTGGATATGGGAAACCAGATAAGATCACTGGTAGAAGGGATGCTTGAAGGCCAAACATGAGAGCAGATCACTGATAGACTTGATGCTTCTAAGGAAGTAAGGTTGCAATACTACGTAATTAATTTTCCAGTGCTGGCATAAAAGACAATGCAACCCCTTAACTTGAGGAGGCCGCTGGGACTACCTCCTCAACTGCAGGGTGCAGTATATGGCCCTCTGGCACAAATATGCCAGTGCTGGAAAGTTGGATTGCACCCTAACCAACTTAGAGGCAGGTATGGTGAGTGTGGTAGGCAACAGTAGAGGATGAGTGCTGGTGACTTGAAGATCAGAAGATATGGGTAGTGTGGTTATTATAGTTGAGACCCTAGCCATTGTTCATTTTAAGATGATAGTAGTTATGAACTGCTCGGATTTTTAACTGCTTTACATGGTGGGGAAAAATGCTGGGAATAGTACTTGGCAGAGGTGGTGCTGCTTGGAGACATGATTGCCCTCTTCAGAAACCTGAAGGGCTGTCATAGGGAGGAAGGGGCTCATTTGTTCATAGCTGCTTCTGAAAGCAGAACTAGAACCAAAGGGTACAAACTGTAAGAGAGAAGATTCCGGTTGGATATCCGGAAAAAATTCCTGACGGTTCGGGCGGTTCGGCAGTGGAACAGATTGCCAAGGGAGGTGGTGGACTCTCCCTCACTAGGGATCTTTAAGCAGAGGCTCGACGAGCACCTGTCGGGGATGCTCTAGGGGGATTTCCTGCTGCAGGCAGGGGGTTGGACTAGATGACCTACTAGGTCCCTTCCAACTCTATGATTCTATGATTCTATTATTCTAAGTGTGGCCCATGCTTTTCAATTTCTTGAAAACGTGATCAAGATTTGCATGGTGTCTCTTCTGTCATTAGCAGATAATGAGTTTCTAAGTGAAAACAAAATTTCTGGGCATCACCTGCTTAATAATATTTTCAGCCCTTAGCAGGCACCACAGATGGTAACTTTGGCCCTCTGGATAAAACAAGTTCAACACCCATGTTCTAGATTTTACCATTGCATAGCTTTCAATATCATCATGAGATTTTCCGTTTTTACTACTGCAACCCACTAATGCCCTTTTTGCAGAGATTTTTTTCTGAGTCTCAGATCAATCGCCTCAGAGATGTTTGTTTAACAGCTTGCGCTGTTATAACAATTTTGCACAAGTCCTAGTTTTGTTCGGTGAATTGGAATAAAGTACAACTGGGATGGAGACACTACTGCAAAAGATTTCATGCAACCATGATACTATCTGTTTCATATTTTACCCGTCACAAAACTTGTCCATCTTTTATTTTTTGCCTCTTAAATCTTTAGGACAGGATTTTTTGCATTCTGGGAACACTTTTGGCATTGGGTTTTTTCACTGAAAAAAATTCTAGCAACATTTTCTAATTACCAAATGGTACTTAGTATCCTTCCCCCATACTGCTTTCAGAACAGAGGGAGCTGCTGCAGTTCTACAGAGGCCATGAACCTGCCTGATGAAGCACAGATGAATATAAAGTACTCTTCTGAGCTTAACAGCCATTATTAATGTGCAGCTCCAATAGGCATTTTTAAAATTCATTGAAAGGTTAAAGGACACACTTTCAACTGTTGTTTTGCATTTTGTTTGGTGAGATTAGTTTTGTACATTTCCACAAAGGAAGTCCGAGGAGATATCAGCAAATTACTTTTCCATTAATTACATCTGCAGCATACAATGGATTTCCAAAAAGAAAGGGGGAAAATGAGCGGGCATCAAGATTGAAAACTGTGTTGGACCAGCCTGTCAAGACACAATAAGAAATTCTTAGTCCACACCCTATGAGCATTTGAAACTTTAATGCAAAATACAAAGCCTCAAATCACTCAAGAGGCAGGTTTTATTCTTATTTTACTTAACTACTCTGATCAATTAAGATGGTTAAGATATGCAAACTATCACTATTTAAAAAGTCTGTCAATGTTTGCTGCTAAAACTGGACACAAGATTTGTGAAGCTTGACTGTTTTGGCCCAAATACTGCATAACTACTCTTTGGATCACCCCAGCCCCTTTTTACTTTTTCGGGGACAAGTACCCATCCAGACTCCCCACCAGAAGCAAATGAAATTCTCTGAGGGGCAATGTTGTCACTGTTTGTGACATCCTGGCAGCATTGTCCTCTGTCTGGCCTTCCCCGTTTGCAGAATAGTAATTTTCCCAGGGTCTTTAGAGTGCTCTGGACTGCTATGGGAATTGCAGAAGTTTCAAAATTCTCTTTAAAAAATCTAGATAAATGATATCATTCTTAAATCAGATGTTCTTAAATGAACTCTGAGGTTGTTGTGACTCCCAACAGCAGGGAGCAGGCAATGAGGGACTGACTGGGCCTTAGGGGAACTCTTGGCCACTCGCCCATGCCCATGTGGCACGGGCAGCCGTGGAGGAGATCAAAGTGGCAAATATAGGGTGCCATACCTCCAGGGAGGCACTGCAACCTACTGCAACACTGTTGCATCTGCCATCCATATTCAGCTGCTGCCATTCTTGGCTAAACTCCAAAAAAATCTTGGATGCCTAATGAAGGTCAGGGAGGATGCAAGCAACCTTCTCCAGCCCTCCAAAAGCTTCTGAGGTCTTGGGCAATCCTGGCCTTTGTGCAGCCAAGGACCAACAGAATAGAATTCTTCCTCCCACCAGTTGTTCCTCCTTCCCAGTAACTTCCAGAGAGTCTTGTGGCCTCCTCCATTTGACTGGAGGCTTTATGAAGCTTCTGGGGGGCAAAAACAAGAGGTGATATTTGCTACCAGAGGCCTCAGAAGTGTTTCTGCTTGCACCATCCCTGTTCCTCAGAAGGCCTCGGGAGGGTGGCCAAAGTAAGGTGGACCAGCCCTCTGAAGCTGGAGCTGCAGTAAATGAATTTGTTTGGCGCACATACACATTAGACCTTCAATGAACAGATATAAAGTACACAATCAAAAATATTGTCAATCCTTCAGTGTGGTATAAAAATTATGTGCTATGCAGTGCATTGAAAGTTCATGGGTGGTAATTTTATGACAGAATTTTACAATAGAATCTATGTCATCCATAAGTGTCTTCTGTAGATAGCGTATCTGGAGGAGAGGGTGTCATTAAATAACCAAGATATATAAAAAACAGATGTAGTGATTCTCTGCAATATGTCATTCTGCATATTTTGTGCCATCACTCAGGTTTTAATTCCAGTAATATATTGCTGCCGGTCTGAATTACTCTGCCATCATGATTACAGAACCATGTGTCCTCAACGGCACTTTTTGTGTGCAGAGCCATTGGGGAAAATTTCTAGCATCTGGGTAACCACCAAATTAGATCCTTCCTTATCTGAGAGCAAGCAGTCTAGCGGGTGCACATTGCAGCTCTAGGATAAAACACATGGAGCTCTTATCTCAAGAGCACTTACACAATAGTTGTTAATTATTAACCTACCTTTAGGACTTACCCTATTAGTTCACCTCTGTCTTTAAGCATTTGCTGTGAAAACCCAGGCCAGTAGCAAAACGCTGCATTCAAGTGGATTTGTGTCACTCTGGTCAGAGAGGTTTCTGTGCAAAGCACTCACATTATGCTCCTGCAAGCTTGCAGAACTCGATTATGTGTCAAATTTGTACGTATATCTTACATTTGCCCTTAAGGACTGGGTTGCATTCTCAAGGCCTCCAGCTAATCAGAAAATCAGGTAATCAGGAGTGCTGTTTATCCAGGATTATGGTAATGTCAACCTATATGGGAGACATAAAATAAATGTCAACAGCAGGACATTCTGGGTTATACACCTCAAATAAAAGAGATGCTACTGTAGGCAGCATTTGCACTGGACTTAACACTTGTTTCAAATTTGAAATATCACATTTCTTCAGTTTTTTTAGGGGCATAGTCAGGTAACATGCATTTCCCCATTTCACCACTATAGTCTCTGATTGCGTGGAAAGAAATTGTGTGAAACTGTTGCAAAAAAAAAAAAAATATGCTTGCTTGTGTGAAACTGGATTCCCTTGGTCAGGGGACGCCAAGCATTTTGGCCAAAAGGGTGCATCAGATACCTGGCAAGTTGTTGGGGGCTGAAAAAAATTAAATATAAAATTTAAATAAATACATTAAAGATGGAACTCAAATTCTGAGCTCTTCAGAACATCTGGATGCAGAGAACAGCTCTGGTTGTGTTCTGTTGAATGGGCCAGAAGCTGTTAGTGGACCAGAGGCTGGCTAAGGGCCAGATAGAAGCCTGTAGTGGGCCACATCTGGCCCTTGGGCAAGGTTTGGAGATCTACTGCCCTAAATTGTCCAGTGGGGCTTGACTCGAGTCAAAAATGAGTCAAACCCTACACTCCAGAGTAACTACGGGAGCACGTAAGAGGAATTACATGTACCCATAGTTATGGCACCACCTAGTGAAAACCAATGGAAAATTCATACTGCAATCCAGAGTAAATTTTTCTTACACTGGAGCAAGGACTCCCCGTAGTTACTCTGGACTATGCCCAAAATAGGCTTTCTCCCTACCTCTGTCTCTTAAAGGATATGGGGCATTGTTATAAAAGCAGGGATGTTGCAATCTCTTCTCCCCGTTTGAGTATCACTGCTTTGCAGTAAGTTTTATGGCACCCAGAACTATCAAAAGGGCTTTAGAATTGAACCCTAAATATGGTAAGTATGACCAGTGATCTTAAAGGGGGCAGGATAGCATTGATTTTTGCAGGTGCCTATACACGCCATGGATGCAGTCCCAGAATTGCTCCAAACATGAAGGGGAACACCTCTTCCTTGGTGCATGGAGGTACCTGCAAAACTTAGCAATGTGCCCTCCCTTTGAAAACACTACTGTAATTGCTACAGGAATTGTATTTTGCGTCAACATTTTATCTAATAGAAGAACCTTTGATTAAACGAATGACCCGTTTCTGATCACACATACTGACTATACAAGAACAAGGATACTGACTATACAAGAACAAGAATACAAACTATCATAGCAATAGGATTCCTGTTTTTAGAACAAATCTCAAAACTCAAAAATAAAAAGCAAATGAGGGAAACCTGGAAGCTATAAAGCTAAATAGGCTTTGTTTTTAAAATAACCTATCTAAAATTAGCTCAATATGAATGATTTTTTTAACCGATACATTTCTAAAATAAATGTTGATAAAATTAGTTTAGCACTTAAATTTTGTTTACTTTGTATTTAAAAAAAATTGGGTTACATATGTTTCCATGATGGGACTTTCAGAAAATTGTAACTTGTGTTTGTCTGTAAAAGCAAAGTCCTTTCTTGTTAATGCCAAGGAAACTTTTCCCAAAACACTCGTTCCCTGCTCAAGACACTGTAGCCGCTAATGAGGAAAGCACTGCAAGTACCTCATTGAAATGTTTGCCTTTGTTTATCTACTGGGAGTTTCCCCTTTAATAGCAAAAGAATCCCTGAGTATCAATGAGTCTGAAAGTGCTCATATTCTGCCAAGAATAAAGTTGTAAAGCTTTGTGTGCCAGCACTTTAAATTAATCTAAAATAATGCAAAGGGGAATTTGTCATCTTGGAAGGCTTTTTACAGCCTCGTCACTATTGTCTCAATTAATAAGAGTGTTCCGTATCATTGACACGATTTCGCTCCTCTGTAGCCAATTATGACACCAGTGGATGACATCTCTCTAAGGATGTAAATGGAAGCGGGGAGGAAAATCAGAAAGTGACAAAATATATGATTGCACTTGACTCCATGCAGGATGGCGATGCTTTCCAAAGCCCACAAGCTGCATGGCGGCATCTTTTTGGAGCACCGCTTTGTGCCAAGTGCAAATGTGTCCTATCGGGTCTATTAATTGGGCATACAAATTAGAAGTGCAATCCTTCATGCAGTTGTTCAGAAGCAAAGGCTTTGATATTGACAAGGCTGTGACTCATATCCCAATCCCACTGGGTCTTGCTGCCAGCAGGATGTGCATACTACCGGCGGCGACTGCCGAAAATGGCTGTAAGGTGTGCTCTGGCAGCATGCTGAGTTGCAAGCTGCTGGAGTGGTGGTAAGAAGGCCAGAGTATTGTGACGGAAATCAACATATCCAAAAATATCTGACAAGGCAAGTAAGAAGGAAGGGAAGTTGGGGAGGGGGCAAGGAGGGCAGAGGGAGTTGGCAAAGAAGAAACTGTATGGGGAGGAGGAAGATCTGTGGCAGGAAGGATGAAAGAAGAGTGGATCCAGTGGCAATGATGTACGCCAGATCCTTTCCCCCACAGCAGTTTCCTCTGTTTCCTTTCACTCCTCAGGCTTGTAACAGATTTCACTGAAACAGGCCCAGAAGTCCCATTGTGTGGTGGGAGCATTTGGAACAGAAAGGGGATTTAAATCCCCTTTCCACCTCTATAAGATTTTTGCTCTCCAGACCCCTCAACCATCACACACTTCATCAGTGCAGCCACACCAATTGTGGGGGGGGGGGGGGAAATAGGATTGAGTGGTTATAACTGCAACCCTTCACGTATAAATATTCTTATCAAAAGCTATGGGGGGAAAACCTAGAAAACAAAACTGTTTTATGTAACAGCAAGTAGATTTTCTTAATTCAAAGCAGACCAGAGATATAGATTGTTTGAAGAGCCAATGAGATGTTCTTATTACACATCATGGAACCAAGACCTGGAGTGGGTGACACCCTGGGGTAGGTGGCACAAGAGTGATGTGCCCAGGTGTTGGGGGGTGGTCCATGAACACTATCCTTACTCCAGAGCCCACGTCAACCAGTTGGGTAGACCTGGGCTCTGGCCCATACTTGAAACTCAGACCTGGACTCACATTCCAAGCCTGCCCCTTGGAGGACCTCTTACAAATGGATAGACCTGGACTCCAGCTGCATGGCCAATTTGTCCCTCTTATTGTGTGCATGGGAGTGATAACGGGAGGGCACTAATGTTGACACATTGTCACATCACTGATGTGACACCCTGGGGTGTGGGACACAAGGGTGGAAGAAGTGTTTGCATTGTGGGGGTCCATGAACAATGCCTTCACTCCAGAGCCCATGTCCACCAAATGGGTGGACCTGGGCTCTGGCTCAGACTTGAAGCTCAGATCTACCTTCCAAGTAGACCTGGACCCCGGTTCCAAGACTGCCCCTTGCTGTTCCTCTTCACACATGCACCAGCATTCTGGGACTCCCCACGATTTTGCAAATGCACTGCCAGGCCTCTCTGAGACTTCATTTAGAAATATAAAGAACTCCAGAGACAAAAAATATTTAAGGATCCCTGCCCTAGTGTGTGTTCTTACTGGCTAATGGGTACAGCATGAGAATCTCCAATCATTAATCACCTGCCTCTGTTAAGCTGGAAGAACACTGAAAGCCAATGTACTAGGGGGGGCCCAGGAGAGGGATTTGCTGCTAGGCCTCTTGTAACCTAATGCCAGTACTGAGCTATTCAAAAAACACTGAACATGAGAGTAATGGGGTCAGTATTAGACCATAATGCAGTGGTTCCCAAACTGTGGGTCAGGATGTTTGGCATAGCTACAGCATGTCCTGCCAACCGAGCAAGAGGCACTTTCAAGTGGGTGTTCCTCTTTTATTTAGCAGGGGGAGAGTAACTGGCCCTCCACACCCCAGCAATGTCTGTTCTAGTGGCTTCTGCTGGTGTTCTTTTTTGCATTTTAGATTGTGAGCCCTTTTGGGACAGGGACCCATTAGCTATTAATTAGCTATTATTATTTTTCCATTTTCTTTGTAAACCGCTTTGTGAACTTGTTAGTTGAAAAGCGGTATATAAATACTGTAGATAGATGGTAGATGTGCGCATTGTGCAAGCAGCCCCTCTCCCCTTTGCTACCCTTTCAAAGCCATTCCAGACGATATCCCTTCATTTTTCTCCCATCGCCTGGAATGGCTATGAACATGGAATATGGAATGGAAGAAGAGCCACTTGCATGCTGCGGTGGTCCTCCCTGCCAAACATTGTATTTTGTTCCCCCTGTAGTTATGCCACTGATTGGAACCAATTGGATGGTCTCCATATAATTTTTGGTGAGTAACCAAAGGATGATGGAAAGATCAGATAATTGCTTCAACCCTTGAAGATAGGAAAAATCAGATATAGCTGCAAATTACCATGCAAAGAGCTCAGCTCCTACAGTTTGCAAGATAGCTGCTAACTGCCCTTCAAGGAACTGAAGGGCAGTTCTTGCAGTCTGCAAGCATGTGTAAATACAGACAGATAAAATTTGAAGGACCTTTTCAGTCTATTATTACTTATAAAGAAATATAATATTGTTTTGAGATCTTTCTTTTAAAGACTGATAATATAGGTGGATCACAATACAGGGTTGTTTTAAAAAGTGGGTCCAGGTGCGAAAAGTTTTGAGAGCCACTACCATAATGAGCAGTTTTGGAAGTACTCACAAATATCTATGCTCATTGTTCCAGTTTGATGCATACATAGTCTGGTAATATTGTCAGGTATATTTAAATACAGTGGCCCCTCACGTAACAAATTCCTCGAGTAAAGTATGTTCCACATAACAAACAAAAATTTCTCTAGGAGTCTGCTTCACGTAACAAACTGTGCTTCACGTAACAAAACACACTGATTGGCAGTTGGGGCAGACGCGCTGGCCGGCACCCCTTTTAAAAAGCATCAGGGCTGCCTAGCACGCCTGCCCATAGCAAAAGCGACACTTCTGCTCTGTTCCTCCTGTGGCCAGGCGTCCTCTGGGCAGAGGGAGAGAAGAGCAGTGGAGAAGAGGGAAGCAGCTCAGGGCTAGCCAGAAGGGAGAAGGGGAGAGAGAGGCTCAGGATGGAGAGAAGGAGAAAATGGGGAGACACTTTGAAAGTGTCTTGGATTGCAGCCTCCTAACCGTGTCTATCCAGAAGTAAGCCCCATTGTGTTCAGTGGGTCCTACTCCCAGGAAAGTGTCTTTAGGATTGCAGCTTAAGTAGACTTCATAGGATCATGCACATTTGATTTCAATTCCAGTGTTTTGTCATCCTTTTTACATCCAGTTAGTATTTTTATATGAATATTTTTTTGGGTTGTGGAACCATTCGTCTGAGTTTCCATTATTTCCTATGGGAAAATCCGCTTCATGTAAAGAACGTTTTATCTAACAAACATGCCTCCAGAACGAATTAAATTTGTTCTGTGAGGCGCCACTGTACTAACAAACATTTCAGATCTTCCCATTTGGGTGCAGTTTAGAACCAATCTCAGTTTGAACTCATTCTCTCCTGGGAGAGCGGGGCAGGCTCTAAAGAAATGCAATAAATATAGAAATAAAACATGATAAACAAAATATCCTTGCCTGCCAAATGTTTTCCCCCTAAATTTGATTTCCAGTGAACAGCAGTCTTAGTTAACATTCTGCACTAACCTTTTCTCATGAGATGTCATTTAATAGCATTAAACAAAACTGAGAAGGGTCAAGGGAGGGGGAAGGAAAGAAAGGAAAAAAATTGCATAGTTCCCCTAAAATGTGCATTTTAAAAGATTGTGTTCCTATCCGCACATGTTGCTGTGTTTTGTTATAAATACGTGAAATTACCAGATTACCCCAAATTTCATTTTTTTAAGCTCTTCCCTCCTTTTTTATGGGGAGACCCTGCATCATTAAGCGTTGAATGAATATAATGTAACGATTGAAACTGCTTAAAATATTTCCTAACCATAAATTATTATCCAAAAATATTTTTCAAGCAGATAAAAAGAGTTGTCAATTCTGCATAGTGAATGCCTCATAAGGGGCTCATTTATGGTTGAAAACTGAATAAAAGCAGTAAATTAAGAACAGACGTAACCATAGAGAAGCTGTAATCCACTGCAGATTTCCTTGGTGAATGAAGTATTGTTGTGTGGGTTTATTCTCCTTGCTTGTACAGTTAACCAGTCACATCTGTGGCCAGAGTGTTCTCCCTGCACACAGACGAGTCTGATTCATGAAACCTCCCCTCCGTCGCCACAATGAAACAAGCACATGTTAGTTTACTGTGTATTGATAAAGTGCTAAATAAAGGACCCCATCTGTTTTGTTGGACCAGACCATCTTGGAAAGCCAGTACAATATTGGAACTGAATGCTGGTGAATTGTGGACATAAGGAAATCACAACAAGTCCAGTGTTGGTCTAGAGCCGGTGTTGTTTACTAGCATATTCCCATGTTCCAGCATGCCTGTTTGTTCATCCTCCACATTTACAGGACGGGTGTTGTACAAGTTGGAAGCATTCGGGAACAGAAAGCAAACCCCTTACCATAAATATTCATGCCCAGCAATACAAATACTTAGCTTTATAGGAATGTAAACTGTAGCAAGTGCGTTTGATTCAGTGCCTCCCTTTGCCTCTTTGGCATTGTTTGCCTCTGGTACACATAATAAGCACTCAAGGATAGGATGAGGACTTGACAGGGAGTCGATTTCACCTTATTGCTGTCCATTTAAATGACATGATTACAAACCCAATCAGATATCTGTCTTGTAAAATTGTAGGAAGTACTACACACGTGAAAATGCCTCTTTTCTCAATCCTCACAGGACTCTCTGCTGGCTTGCAAAGCATTGACTGAAGATCTGTGTCTGGAAAATTGGATCCCTTGCACAGTCACAGTGCCATCTTATTAGTACCAGATATGACAAACAAAACCTGTAAGTTCCTTTTCATATCAAGCCCTGTTTACATATCAAAACGTGTTTTAATTTCATTTGTTGTTAAATTACAGAGTTTTAATTTTTTTAACACGGATGTAAACACATGATGAACAACTTAAAAGCTCAAAAATCATGTACAGTTTATGTCCATGCTAAGAAAACAGAAATTCACTCAGGATTCTTATATATATGGTTGATGAATTATTCTGGATACTCAGGTAGGGTGTGTTTTCTGCTAGGTGTTTTTTGTTTGTTTGTTTGTTTGGGTTTTTTTTTAGCTCATATTGTACAGACAATATGACCCCTCATGGCATATACAACAATCTAATAACAATTATTTTGTAATTCATGTGCAAAAGCAAGGGTAGGCAATCCTAACTTGGGGGACATTTGTGGCTCTTTGAGAGTCCCATTTTGACCTGCAGGTATCCCCCAGTTGCTATTGAGTTCCTGGTCCATTGAAGACTGTTGGAGCCCATATTGACCTGTTAGTGTTATTTTAACCCACTGTTACCTCTGAACAACTTACAATCCCATGTGATTCTGGCTTGGTCTGTATGTTTTCACTGTGCAAGCATACAGTCCATAGTTTTCATACAGTTCTACATGCCTGTATTTTATTCTACATGCCATTAAAATAAATTCATTCATTCATGTATGGCGCAATCCAGCATAACTACGGGGAGTCCTTGCTCCGGTGTAAGAACAATTTGCTCTGGATTGCAATATGAATTTCTCATAGGTTTTCACTAGCTGATGCAGTAACTATTGGAACACATAATGTCTCTTACGTGCTCCCGTAGTTACTCTGTATTGTAGGGTTAAAGTGCTATCCAATGTTGTGCTGGAATAGGCAGGCTGCCTCAGCCTGCGATGTATCCAGCACAAGTTTTGGGACTCCTTCTGCACTACTATGGGAAAAGGTAGACTTTTCCATTTGGCCTCTGTCCAAGCAGATGGGGGAAAAGAGAAGCCTCTGGCTGCTCCTTGCCGCTTAGGAACAAGATTAAGGGCACAATCCAGAACAACTACGGGAGCACATAAGAGACATTACATGCACCCATAGTTACTGCACCACTTTGTGAAAACCTATGGGAAATTCATATTTCAATCCAGAGTAACTTGTTCTTACTCCGGAGCAAGGACTCCCCGTAGTTACTCTGAATTTCACCCTAAGTTTTCTTAATCTTGGCCTATCCCAAACATACAGATGCATTCACAGGCATACACATGTCCACACACAAAACATGTTTTATATGTGAATGTATATGCATATGATGTGAATCAATGTAATATTAGCTGCAAGTAAATTACCGGTATCTAATTCTTTATTAGGGCCTGGAGCAGTTTCTAAAGCAGAAAAAAAGATCCAATAAAATCAAAATAAAACAATTCATGTACGTTACACTGTCACTCTTAAACCAAATACTTTTATTAGAAATGCATAGATTCCTTTTTGCTCAGCCAACAGTTATAAGGGAAGAATAAAACATGCATTATGCTTTAACTCCAGGTCTATTGTCCCATTTTTCATAGACAATGAAAAGCTCAATACAATGTCCATGAAAAAAGAACCTCTTTTGCCCTATTCACCCATAGCAGAAAAGCGTACTGTGTTCTTGGCAGTTGGTTCTATTTCTCCTTGTCTTTGTTGTGCACTGACCTTGAGAAATTATTTTGTTCCAAAGTAACTGTGACCTTTGCTTTCTTTTTACAAGATTTCCTTGGGCCTCATCTTTGTCTCACGAAATTTTTCTTAAATGGGGCAACTAAGTACAAAATATATGCAAAGCTGTTAAAACATAGAAAACATACTATATAAATACAGTTGTAGTTGCTTTGTAGTATTATTGTAACTAGTCACATCCCCCATAATGGTAGTTGGTGATTTCTAAATATCAGGTTCTTCCTAAGAACTGAGGATATCTAGAGGTATTTGTATAAAGTAAGTATGCTACCAAGTAGAGCTACTTTTTTAGCTTATATTTGGTAATTCCATTTATAAATAAGTTGTGCAGGTGGTTGTCCATGTTTTTGGTTATGCTACTGAGCAGCCCTATCCTAAGCTGCCCAGGGCTCTGGAACTGTGTGATTCCAGGCTACTGGTGACAGCTCCTCAGGTGAAGGGGACTTTTATCCCCTGATGGCCCAACACGGAGGCTCTGGATGCAGAAATTTCAAAGACGCTCCTGTGGAAGCGAAGGCACAGAGGTGAGACACAAATATGTGAAATTGCAGATAGGGGATCTGTGGATATAGGTTGTCCTGTACTTATACTCTGCCAAAGTTGCCCTTCCTCAATCTAAAGGTCTTTGATTACTTTTGCATGTTTTTTGTCTTAAATTCACGCATCGGTGTTGCCAATCTATAATCCAGATCATGTTGTTGTTTTTGTTGTTGTTGGTATGTTAAACATTCAAATAATTTATGTTGCTTTATCTGTATCTCATTGAAATCAGGGCATTTTAAAAGCTCCACAAGAGATGCTTCAAGCTTTCTCCTGCATGCTCTAGAAAGCATTTGTTTATGTGAAGGTTCGGTTAAGTTGATTGTTTGGTCTTTGAAAAGATGTATTTTGTGTTGTGATATGAGCTGGAATATTCTTGTTTGATTATATATTTTTATTTTATTCATTTCCATTTCTGAAGTTCTCAAAAGGTCTTCTAAACAAGGAACATAATTAAAGTTAGCAAGTGATTTTGTGTTCTGCAGCATGTTACATTTTGTAGAAAAGGTTAGGGGTTCACTCACGGCAGCGCATCAAAAATGTAAAGATGATAGGTGAAAGGCTCTTTCTTGAAAGTGCTGAAAAATAATCACTTAAAAGGTCAGCTTCCCTTGAAAAAAAGAACATGTATTTAGTAAGCAACTTGTTTTGGAGAGATGCTGCATTTTTAAAGGTTAAAAAAAGAGTCTAAATAGCCAATAGTAGGAAGTAAATCATTGGACAGGTTTTAAGTTCTTAACAACTGTGGTTTTGTACATTTGTTCAATTAAAATTCATGACATTTATTAGTATCCCTTTAGTATATCAGAGGCACAGTTACAACTAGGAATATAAGGATTTAGGCTGACAACACTGATTTATTCAGGATTTAATTGGTTCCCATCACTTTATTCTGATTTAACTGATTTGTGGATGTGGTGGGAAAAGGCTCAAACTATTTAATTCCATTGCTGAATGGAATGCTTCCATTATGTTAATCTTGGTTCCAAAGGTTCAGGAAATGTCTCTGTGCAGAGCTGTGTACTCTTGTATACTCAATTCCCGTTGTAACTTGGAAGTAAGTCCCATTGAATGTAACGGGAATGATTGCCAGATGAAAATGCGTTGCTTGGGGTCATTCATTTCTCTTTCTGTTTTGTCCTCAGCAATGTTCCAGATGTTGATCTAAGAAAAAAAAAATATAAACAGCATGATCATTATTTGGTAATGTTCATTGTGCTACATGTACACACTATTGTCCAGTAGAAAATACCAATCATCTGTATAAATGAAAAAGAGGGTTAGGGAGGGAGGCTATTTACTTTGATTTTCTTTAAGGGGGAGAAAATATGCTCTGGTGGTAAAATGGATTATAGATCTGATGTGGAGACAAAAGCAAAATAACGCTATTAGAGATAAATGCAAAAGTCCACCAACCCACAAAGGATATTTATGTAGAGATCTGAAGAAAGAGATAGCTTATTTAATAAAATTCCTGAATTACTAAAATACCTTTGCCTGTAGCCGATCGATATATAACCAGTAACATGTTGCAAACTGAAAAAGTCTATTCCATTCTTTTCCAAGCACTGTTTCGAATTGGAATTAATTTTCTTTCAGTCACACAGCCTGCTTTTTGCTTATGTAACTATAAAATCTTTAGACAACATGGCGGAAAGAAATCTTTCCAAACTATTCAAAGCTTAATAAGATGTTACGGTTACCCCCTTTTTCTCCGGTCTTATAGATTGCAAGGGCCAGGCAGAGATATTTTTTGTTAGTCATGGGCTGCTTTGATTGAAACATTATTTTTCTATTAGTATCAGTAGAGGAAATAGAAGAATCCACATTTGATATGTTTCAAAACAAATAAGGAAAGGTTTTTTCCCCCTCCGTACTGCAAAGTTTCTCAATCATTTCTGTAAGAGAAATATTTCTGTGTCTTATGAAGGTGACAATGAACACTGTCAAAGGAACACCTTACATTTGCTTCAGGCAAACAATTATCTTCAATAAAGTCATCCCTCTTTAATTTGCCTTGCTTTCCATTTGAAAAGAGGGCAAAATCTATTTCCCGGACAATTTTGCATAGCAAAGATATTAATACTATAGAGTT
The DNA here is from genome assembly GCA_030015325.1 of Cryptoblepharus egeriae. Lineage (NCBI taxonomy): Eukaryota > Metazoa > Chordata > Lepidosauria > Squamata > Scincidae > Cryptoblepharus > Cryptoblepharus egeriae. The sequence goes on along the minus strand of JAREYC010000003.1, from coordinate 119,959,184 downwards.
TAATTGTATCCTGTGTTTAAATACACTGTGGGTGAAACCCTAGACCTCTGCTTAATTGCTGTGAGAAAATAGCCTGATTTCCCTGAGATTAGGCACACGCTTATGTATACTTTGACCCAAGAGTGCTCCTTCAGAATTAATCTTCTAAGGTAGTGGGATTTACTATTGTACGTGCTGTGGTCCCATTCATGACAAACTGTGCCTAATAAACTAACTTCACCCTGTAGACCTTTCTTGGGCTGTCGGAGTTTTCCTTCAACTATTCATTCCACACATCCCTTGTCCAGCTGCTTATTAGCAAACCAGCCTCCAAGGAGGCAATAGGAGTAAACTTAATGATTCCTTTTTAATTAAGGAGGTTTATGCTTTAAGTAACACCCTACCAACCTGGAAATGAACAGAACGTCCATTAGAACCGTCTATCTTACATTGAGCAGATATCTATTCAGTCCATAAAGGGATATAATCAACTTGCCTCTCGCCTTATTTTCTACTCCTTGCTGGAGGCGTATTTTAGTTGATTCATCTAATCCATGAAGCGAGCTTCCATCTGCTCGATCAGGGCTGTTCCTTGAAGCTATAACAAAACGTTATGCCTTTCAAATATTTATATTCGTCAACGCTCACTGTGTTTAGATTGTTGGCAATAGAGCTTCTCCTTTAAAAATGGCCGCCTTCACTTAACTAAACAAAATGTGTCAAAATGGACTCTCGTATAAATACCAGCAAAGTACATTTGGCAATTGGAAGTACTGCAGAATCAACATGCAGTCTCTCCCAAAGAGAGTGATTCTTCCTCACATCTGCAGTGTGTTGGCTTTCTTTTTTTTACTTCATGGGAATCCCATTTTTTTGGCAGAGGTTTACACCAGGATACTACATACAATTCATTTGATTGCTTGATTGCCATAAATGGGAATAATAATATGGACAAACATCCAGAGGTGAACATAACACTTTGCTAGATCTGAGTTAGAAAACCAGAAAAAGGGGGGAGCCTCAATGCAACACAATGTAGCAAACTCTGAGTATTTCAGGCTGGTAACAGTGGTGGGCTTGAGGGGGTTCTCACAGGTTCTATAGAACCCTTTGCTAATGAGCGCCTGGTTCTGAGAACCAGTTACTAATGGGACATAGAACCTGTTGTTAATTTATTTGAATCCCACTGGTAATATATATTGTAGGAGTTGTGGATGCTCAGTTAAAGATGCTGTGCTTGTCAAATTGAAGGGTGGAAGGTCAACAGTCTGAGACTCAAATATTCCAAGATGGAGTAAGTTCCCATTACTTGCCCCAGCTCCTGCCAACTTAGCATATGAAAGCATGTAAATGACAGTAGAAGAAAGTACCACTTTGTCAGGAAGGTAACAATGTTTGACGCGCCTTTGACATTTAGTCATGCCTGCCACAGGACCACGGAGGTGTATTTGGACAGCACTGGCACTCAGTTTTGAAAGGGGAATGAGTACCACTTACTTAATCACGGCTATGAGGGCAACCTGCGGGGGACACCTTGATCTTCTCGTAACATTGTGTATCTTTCCTCTTGCCTCTCTTTTGCTCCGTAAAGTTACAAAGCATAGATTTCTTTTATATCCCCATGTCTGACATGATATTGGCTAAAGAATCTGTGGATTACTGTAGATTCTAACAAAACATGGAACAGTAAAGAATCATTTGACTTGTTTCATTTGTATAGCTTTTAGGGTGTGTTTGTGTGTCTTTCCTACATACTAATTGTTACATACTGAATTCAACCCCCGCCATCTTGTTTGGCTGTTGTTTTCTCAATATGTGATCAGAAACAGACTCGAAGGAAAACATATTTGTGGTAAACCCTCTAGCTATTGTTACAGCAATAAGCCTTGCTTGGCTGATAGTGTGCTGCCTACTCTAGCCTCTCTAGAGGGAAATGCAGTCTTCATTAAACAAGCCTTTTAACAGCAAGCCAAGCTTGATTAAAATCATATACAGATGAAATCATTCCTTTACCTTTGTAGTTCTGTGCATTCCCAATAATTCTGTAGGCTTAATAATACTTTGGAGACATCTGGGGTCCTACTTAACAGTCTATTGTTATTTGCAATCATTGTTTGGAGAAGTTAAAATGCATAGTTATTTATTTCCGTTCTAACGATTTCAAGTGAGTATTTTGGATATTTATGTAAATATTTGGAAGGCTGAACAGAAGTAAATATAGAAAATTGTACAAATGGTGGTTTGGGGTCTTGTTGTGGATCTCGTCGCATAAGCTTCCAGGGAACTGTTTAAAATAAACAGGCAATGCTAGGCCAGGATCATTCGTAACTACCTCATTCAGGTTGTCAGAATGCAAGTATCTGGCAAAGATCACACACTGTTTTGTGTTAACACTGAGCTACTGCTTTGTCAGATTCATTCAGCATTTGACCCATCACATTGACGTTTTCAATCTTTCAGTCTTATGATATTTAAAAACACAAAACATCTGAGCTGAGGGTGATTGATTCAAGAGTCTCTCTCTCTCTCTCTCTCTCTCTCTCTCTCTCTCTCTCTCTCTCTCTCTCTCTCTCCTCACACACACACACACACACACACACACACAAACACACACACACATTTCATCAGTGATGGCAAGTCTATGGCAAGGACCAGGGTTACCCACCCAGACCAAGCTTAGTGCCCAGACCAACCAATGTTATGTCCTAGAATGAAAGCAGGGCACAAAAGACAGAAGAGGGCTCATATGTGAATTTGGAGACAGCTCCTCCAAGGAGTGAAGCAGTATAAGGAAGCCAAAACTGATTTCTTGGGAGAACCAGACATGTTGCTCACATGCAACATGTGAGCATGTGTGGCTCACAAGTTTCACATTGATATTGGCACAGCATTTTTAGGTTGCATTTATTGGATGGGAACTTAGCAGAATAAGTGGGGAAGGATGTTGAAAATCAAAAAGGAAGTTGGTGTTACCGATCCAGGGTGCTAGCTGTAATGGGGGTAGCTTAGCACAACACTAGCACTAAACAACAATACCAAGAGTGAAAGGTAAAATGAAAACATTTAGAGTCTTGTGATCCAGCTTTTTGTATATCTTTCTTCCCAAATATCACTAATGGGTTATTTTGTGAAGTTAGCTCATTGAGGGATCTTCTTTGTGGCATAAAGCTCAATCCTATCCCTCTTTACTCAGATATAAGCTCCACTATAGTCAATGAGGCTTACTCATTAAAAATGTGCTCTTCGTCTAGCCCTGTGGAATCTGAGGGTACTCACCATCAGTCCTGCTTTCAATCACATTACTGGTAGGGTGGTCTCCTGGCAGACACCCAGCACAATGTACACATAAATACACGCATGTCACGCTTCATGCATTCAGATAAAAAGGCTTGTCAGGCAACAAGCTTTGGTCTGGCAAATGGACATAAATTGTACTTCTTGCTCTTCATTAAAGGACAGATTGAAAATGAAAACTTTCTCATGTCATAAATCTAGGCACACATAGCAGATTTTCACTAAACATGTTAAAGGTCCATCCTTGCAATATCCTTGAATTATAGACATAGGCTGCAATCCTAAAGCCACTTTCGTGGGATTAAGATCCATTGAACATGAGGGAGCTTACTTTTGAGTAGACATGGTTAGGACCGCACCCTTAATCTAAATGGCTAGAAACAGATATATTTGAGATGGCACAAACATAATTGTGAACAATTGTAGGCTGAAATAATAATCCCAGTTTTAAATCTGCAGTAGGCCAATCATTATACATAAGAAATGTTTTTTTTTATTTGACAGAAATTTGAATAGCATCTACTCTCACCTGGCAGTATTTATTGAGACATTTTGAACATAACTTTTAGCCTTTATTATGATAAAATGATGAAAAATCCATCAACCACATGTTATCACTCCTTTAGCTGTATTTTTACAGCTCAAACCTATCCCCACCATTGTTCACACTGCTGAACAATAGAGAACAAAGTCAAACACCAAGAGAACATACATTGTTGACAGTGGTGTGGCACAACCAGAAAACCAGCCACCCCAACTTTTGGCCATCATCAAGTCTCCTATGACCCACTGATGTGCCAGGCATAGAACTTGGGAAAAATCAACCTATGAAGGAAGGACTACTATCCTGGATTAAGTTGATGCCAATAAGATTTCCCTCCATACCTGGAAACTCCCCTGAACCTGCCCTTTCCCTCTCACCACATGCCCTTTATTTATTTAGCATATGGCAAATACATGGACTTATGATAATTCAAATGTTAATGAATATTAAATGAATATTTTGCCAAGGAGCATCAGTATATGCCCTACTTCTAATTTACAGAATTGGTGCGCACTGGCAATAAGCAGTAGGTGTCAAGGACCTGTCAACACTTTACATCAATGGCTTTAAATGGCCGAGCAGTAGCACTTGTAATCTCTGAAAATCAGAAAGTTCTGAATATTCAAATTATGAAGATTCCTCTGGACCCTGAATTGTGCCCTTTCCCACTTCCCACTAGAATGAAGATAAAACCAAAATGAGTATATTAATATTTGGATTCCTCCAAATTACATTTCTAAGTAATTTGAAAATAATTTAGGTTCTCAAACAGCCCAAACCTAAGCAATCCTATGGAGGATTTGGCTGCTGCATGGATCCTCTTACAACAGTGAAAGGCACTTCCATTGTTTTAAAATAGCTTCTGATAATAGTGCATGACAACCCTCACTCTGTCTGCTCTCCAGTCCAGGTAACAGCAGTAGGGATGAGTGGGGTGGAACTGAGGGAAAGGAACTAGGATAGGGATGTGGTAGGAGAATGTGAATTGAATGACAGTTGCATGCACTGGATAATATTTCCTCTGTTTGCAAGATCCTTTCTCATTTCTTTAAACTGGACTTGTGCCAACCACAAGTAATTTCCCATTTCAAATCTCTTGCTCTACCACCCACAGGTACAATGGTGAGTAGTGAATAGGGGCAGGACAAGATTGGGGTAGCAGTAGGATAAGATACGAATGAAACTGGTTGTTACTTATAAGACCCATTATAGTCAATGGGGCTTACTCCCAGGAAAGTGTGGATAGTATTGTAGCCTGTTACTTGGATGTGCATGCAGGACTTGCATGCATGTAATGGACTTTTCCTTATAACGCACCACCAGCTCCCTAGATTACCTACAATTTAGGGTGATAATGCTGTTGCTCTCTGAATTGCAACCTGATTTGTTATAAATATGTATATGATTTATTTTCAGACACTACAGTGGGGAGCTACAGGCGTGGCTCTGTTAATCAATATCTTTGATTATCTGAAACCTACTCCAAGTTTATTTTCTGTTTAAGTCATTTTTTTAAAAAAACTTAAAATTTAACCATAATGATTAGTGGGAAGATTCAGAAGTAGTTATAGACTGCAAATGGAAACAGTGATCAAATTACTTCCCTCTAAGATCATAACGCTTGAAAATCTGCAAGATTGCTCAGAATACCTGGTGAAGTAATGAGAGTGTTGAGATTACGTGTTACTGCCTGCCTGCCTGCCTGCCTTCTTGGGCAGTGCACCAACCAAGAATGAATGAAGAAAGCCAAACAAATTAAAACACGGTCTGTTTCTGTTCCTGTTCCTGATTAGCTCAAAGGTGATTGCCAACAATGATCATAACAGTGTAAAGGTTACTAATCTGCCTGTGGAATAGAGGGGGCTGGTGCAAAACCATTTCCTGCTGCATTAATGGTCGTGTTAATGTATCTGCTCCATAGGCGATTACTGTTCAGAGATGGCCAAGGACGGTAAATACTCTCCCTTCAAGCAGCGTTAAGATTTAGCACTGTGATTTATAAGCCACAACACATCCTGGCTTTCCAAAAAAAAAAGTAAATCATTAATTAAGTAAAATGGCTTTGTGATACTGTGTGTTCCCTTTTTTAAACAGCTTTTTATAGCCTTGGACAGGATAATAAATTGTATCGGTTTTAATAATTTATGAAGGGCCTTTGCTATAATGTGAGAATATTAACTTTAGTAGGTCTTTTAATTTGCCAATGGTGTCAATAATACCAGCTATGGTGCTTTTTCTTTTTTTTTCCAGATTCAAAATAGCATTCCAAAAGGCTGCACAATATAGTTCCTCCACAGGGGTGACTTGATCCTTCATTAAGCCAAAAATCTTTGAGAAAGGGGTGAGAGTTTTGTCTGGGAGATCTTTGACCCGAGGGTATCAACAAAGAGCAAGACAGCGTCAAATGTGAACATTCCTTTTGAGAAACAGTTTGCACTTGTTCTTGCAATGTGCTCTTCCCAAGTTCATGTGAAAACTTGTCGCTCAATACTGAGCTCTTGTGTGTTTCTGTTTTAAAGGAATCTTAGATAACACAGCAAAGCACAGTGAGGTTCTGTGTGCTCTGTAATAAGGGCAATTTTTGCTCCAAATATCTGAAATGTCTGATTCATGCTCATATCTGAAATACATGCTATCACCACAGATGGTCCACAAGGCCTTGTGTTACACAAGTACCAGTTTGGAAGGCCTGGGAATAACGTGACAAATCCTTGGGAATATTTGAATTGGCTCCTAAAAACTGAATGGAGATTCACATAACACGTATCTAGTGTGAATTAGACCCTTGTGGGTCACGATCCACATTGTAGTAGCAATTTATGCAAGTACTGTAACACAACGGTCACCTGTATGTGGTTAATCCCTGCACCTGATAGCTGTGAGGTAATAAGTAGCTTGGACAACACATTTGATGAGCATGGCAATATCACTGTGAGATAAAGAACAACCATACAGGAGAAATTTTTGTAGGGCAGCCACACCTCAGTCTTTTAGATGTTTTAGATTTATGGCTCCTACATAAATAAAATAAAAATAAAGGCTCCTACAGTCTTTTAGATGTTTTAGATTTATGCCGTTTCCATGACTTGACAGCCCAGTCCTAAGAAGGATGTGCTGTTACATGGATTGGTATAACACAGTGGAAGATACTTCCACTGAAATAAATTGGCCTTTGATGGACAACACAGCTCTCTGTTGCCAGCCATTTTGTGAGCGCTAACACAAGAAGCAGAAGTGTCACAACTCTGCCATGAGACTTGCCATTCCTGCTAAACTAGGTTAAGTAACAGTATATGGGTCAGAATAGTGTGGAGCCATCATAAAGTACCATAAAGCATGTTGGCAGGCCTCATCACTTGCCGGCACTGCACTAGCACCAATTCAGCACTGGTGCTCCACTGCGTGGTGGTTGCCTACACCAACAGGCACCAGAGATGTTAATGGAGGTGTGGGGGAAAGGAGGCATTCCAGGACAGGGAGAGGTGCGGAAAGGATGGGAAAGAGGCATGGTGGAAGAGGGAGCAGGGCAGAAGGAGAGTGTGACTCCTGAACCTCCATGTAGGGCTTCAGTGCTACATGAAGCTCTTGAGTCAATGGCAACCAAAGAAGGGACAAGAGAAGGATCTAAGGTCCCCTTCTTCTGAGGAGCTGCTAGTGGGAGCCTGCAGTACTCAGAGTACCACAGCAGCCATTTTGATTCTGCAGGAACCCTGGCTCAGCAGGCATCATAGGACTGGGCTGTTAATAACACTGGCATCTGCTTCTAACTCAATGTAAAGCACCAGGTATTTAGAGGTTGGCCAGATGAAACACTGGTCAAGAGCCCATGTAGATAAGAGGAATCTCCTGATCAGTACCAAGTTGTGGCTGGTCTCTGGACCGTAACAAAGTTTTATCTATCTATCTATCAGTACCAAGCTTCCCTAACAACACTGAATCAGGGGGTAGATACAACTAACGCAGTGGAGAGTCCAGCAATCTGATGCTAAGAGTGTTTATAATAAATGGCATAAAATAGTAACACTATAATAATATGCTATGGTGTGTGCAGAGACTGTTTTATCTTCCTTGATTTGCCTCTTTAGAGAAAAATACACAAAAATAAAAGTTATTCCTCCATTTTCACCTTTACTGTTTAATCATTTTTAAAGCGTCTGTGTGCATCATCAGCTCTCTTGAAACAATGATTGTCATGTTGAGCAACCCAGTAAAGCAATATAAAACCCAGACATCCACCCATCACCCAAAAAGTGTTGATGTCAATTTTGCCTCACTTCTCCTTTCCCTTGTGGACCAAATGTTCGACAAATACAGCAAGCTGAGTAAGTAGTAAATACTTGCCACATGTTTACCATTTCAACAAACAGCCAAATGTTCCCTTGAATTGATACTTTGGGGACATGCAGAACTTTAAAGAAATACTATTAGGAGCCTCTAAACAACATAAAAAGTGTGCCAAATGGAACAAACATACAATCGCTTTAGAGAAGAGATGGAAGTGAAGCTGTCAGCTAGAAATCACTCCAGTGACACCATCCCTTTCTCTTCAGTGTCCAAACACTGGAGGAAAGCTAAATGAAGGAACTGAACTTTAAAACTCCCAGAGCATTTGGGATAATCTTGGAATCATTATAGGATCACTTCACAGTATCTTCATTTTTTAAAGTTAAGGTAGATGTTGGGAGATGTTTTTCCTTGAAATATTTATTCTGAATTGAAGAACATTTTCTCTCTTGTCCAATGAGGCTTTCTTCCAGTATCAGAACCCAGCTGAAGTAAAAAAATGGCAATGAGGAGTGAATGACAGTGGAGAAAGTACATCCTCACTTTTCAGTTGATTGGAGCAGACCTATTTTTCAATAACTGGGCCTGTTATCACATGTAGTTGATCATGTTAAGCTTACTCCTTTTAGTAATGGGTAGCCCAATCCTAAGCTTCTCCGTGGTTGGAGAAACAGCAGCATCACTGTAACTGGTGGACACCGAAATTATGCCTGAAAAGGGGTGCCCTGCTCTGCCCATAGGCCCCACAAAAGGGTTTCATAAGTCTCTTCCAGCTATTTAGCCAGTGCAGACACTTCCAGGTCAGGTGTTTCAGCCCAACACAGAGGATGTACTCTGGCAGAGGAAGCCTCCACTCATTATACCTCACTTCATGGGCTGATTTCTTTCTAACTCTGTCCTCTGCCTATCCCATAATACTCCCAAATCTGAACCAGAAACAGTGAGTGTGAGTGCTCTTGCATAAACAGTGCACCAGGTATTCCCCTGTTTGTTTCGTTTAAACCATCTCCAGAAAGCCAGCATTGGTGGTTAGTCTCACTCAGCTTGGGATGAACGTGTGGCATCTTCCTTCTAACACTGAGCTCAGTGCCCACTGATGCTGGTCTAGAGCCAGCATTTCTTACTGTAAGGATCCCATTAATGTGCCCTATGTCACGTTTATGAGACCTGGTGCCAGCACTGGAGTTAATGGCCCATAGGATTTGGTTACCATTGGAGCTAATAACTCATAGGATTGTGGGCTCTTATCCAACTTTCCAATGCCAATGGAACTGTATTGCAGCCCTGAGCCCAAACATTCCCTTACCTTGGTGAGGTCTCTGTGACTTCCCAACACAACCACAGAATGCAGTGCATGCCTCATTGGCATGGATGCATCAGTACTGGAAAGTTGGATTGGGCTCTTATACAGAAGAAGATCGCACCTGGAATCTACCCTCATTCTCTCTGAATTTAACGGAAAGCCAAATAAGTGTATAACTATGCGTATAGACTTTTGTAATGAATTCAAAGACTTACCTTACACAAGGTAAATTTGGCAGGAGCAGGGGCTCATTATGTCATGCAGTATTTGGGACTCAAACCGTCAACCTGCCAACCTTTAGGTTGACAAGCACAGCGTTTTTAACCACCAATGCTAAGGTATTAAGAAAAAAATACTCGTTGCACTGCTCATGCAAGAGCACTACACTCACCGTGCTACACCGGTTCTTGGGCACTGTTCTCATCTTTATTCCCTTGAAACAAATAGATGGTCTATCCTTAACAACACAGAGAAAGTTCTGTTTGCTAAGCACTTGCCAAGCTATGCAGCAAAGCAAAATTCTTTAATTAATCCTGATAGTACCAGCTTTCCACTAAGCATTGTATCATCAGAAAACATGATCATTGCTTAGCTGATTTCTGGCTCTATTATGTAGATTTTATTGTAGATTAGAGACATCAGATATGATTTATATATAACTTTCTCAAAACAGCCGACATCCGAGGAATGACCCCCACTAGCTTCAGTTAAATCTCCTTCCAGTCAAACATCTGTTCTGTATTTATGCTGATTTGTCGATTTGTTTGTTTGTTTTGCACAGAGGAGAATTGGGCCATGGGTTTGTATGTGTTCTCATTAGAAATGTTGCATAGGACATTGCCCTTCTCCTTCCTCCCAATTTTCTTTTCCTTTCCTTTCCCCCCCCCTCTCTTTTTTTTCTTCCACCCAGAGTCCTTTACACTGAGCATAGGATTTGTAAATAGAGTTTTTTTTGTTAATGCTTGCCAGAGGTACTATTGTTTAAGTTTGTTCTTATATGATGGCCATTAATGCACAAAGAACTTAGTATCAAGTAATATAAGTTTCATTGATAAAACCTTTCTGCAGCTCCACTCATAAATCAGATGTGTTTACCATATCCAGAATGCCTTGTTATTAGAGTAAAAGAGCATAGACGGTGCCTTTGCTGGTTCACTTGGCTATTTCTCCAGATATTAAGGATGCAATTCTAACCAATTTAGTCCAGCACAACTCACCTACTCAGCATTCCCATGGTGGTGTCAGGATGCTGGTGCATGTCTGTGCACCAGTCTAATCCCCCCTGCAGTGTTGCAGAAGTGACTTATGATACTTTTGAGGCACCCAAAGGCCACCACATGATTTGTTCTGGTTTAACTGAGGGTTAGGATTGCAGCCGTAGCATCATGCAAAAGTTCTTGTATTGGACTGCTTTTCCAAGGAGAAAGCACTTTTATCCATTACGTCTATGAAGTTACCTGCGTAATTCTGACAATTAACTATATTCATGCGTAAATAGAATATTGGTTATGTTTGAATACTATTATCATCTATCTGAACAGCAGTCCCATATTCTTAGGGCCCCGGGACAATGCCCTTCGCTGGGATTTCCATGGCATCCTTGTATGTCCCCTTATGGCACATTGAACATTCCCTTTGTAAGATGTTGACTTCACCAGATTTGCCATTCAATCTGATGGCTTTTAGATACTTAAGGTTATTTACTTTATTAAAAGTGAATTAATTACTTTTAATACTCTATTAATACTCTATTAAAAAGACTGTTGCCTGTCTTTTTAACCTGGGTTTTTACGGTTTTACCGGTTTTCTATAGTTTAATAGTATTTTAATTTAGTGGGATAAATACAAATGACAGCACTATGCCCAGTTAGGATTGGGCTGTATGATAGCATTTTCTCTTGTTCTATACGGAGAAGCCAAGGATTGAATTTGTAACCTTCTGCATGTAAAGCAGGTGGCTTACCTTCTCGCTTCTAAAGACAGATTCAACTTTTGCTAATGAACCATAGTTTCTCATTAGTCAGATTCCTTCATATTTTATGATGCAAAGCCAGCAGTATTCAACAATAACAAAAATCTCACAATCCATTGTTGTTTCATGAACTTTTTTCAGCTATAATCTCATGCAGAAGCCTGTCATGTGAAATGTATAAGAAGCTTTTGGGAATTCCAAAATAAATAATTTCATATGACTCTAGTCTTTTCAAATCAAATCGCTTCCTTGCGTTTTCTTAGGTGGATTATGGTTTCAAAATGTGTACCCTTTAGCTAGTATTGAAAGGACATTAACATATACCATGCACCCATGTATTAGTCTGCAAGATTAATGAGCTCTGCGAATTTGCTTGCACAACTGTGCACATTTGGAGAACTTTTCCCAGACAACATTTTAATGCTGACTTTTAGCTCTTTGGAGCAGGTATAGCTCTGATACATTTCTGCTTTCCCAGGGGTGTCTAAAGAATGTAACTCCCAAACTGGGAAAAGAGCCAAGAATGAGAGGTGGAAAACTGGTCATTGACCTACAGACGTCTAGATCTCAAGGATGAATTCCAAATGTTCAAAGTATATAGCTGTGAATATTCCAAAGAAGAGGAATTGGAGGTGAAAAAGACCTCACTGTGCCACAAGAAGGAGCAGATGTAATGTGATCATAATGAGTGTGGATGGCCAATTTAGACCAGAAACAAAGCACAATCCTAAGTATGTTTATTCAAAGTCAATTCCCAGTCAATTCGGTCAGGTTTAAGTGCACATAAGATTGTATTCTCAATAATACTTTTTTAAGGTAACTGCAAAGAACATAGACTGTTTCGCATCAACACAGCTAACACGTCAACATGAATGGTCTGGTGAAATTCTAGAGCAACATGCCTACTTGACAGAAATGATTTAAAGACTGTAACCATTCATTTTAATGAGATTACAAATGTTGTTAATTCCAGTCTCATGAAAATAGACAGATGAAGTCCCCAGTTAATTATATAAATCTTTGTACTATAGCATTCTTTCAGATTATTCAAACTAACATGCGGGAAACAGAAACAAAATATTTCTGTAGACAATAGAGTATCCTCTTTTCGCTTTTGGAGCTGACATTCTTCACATTGCCCTTTCCCCAGGTCTACGGTTGCCATATGGCCTGGAAAACCAGGACAGCCCTAGTTTTGGAGGACTGCATTCACATACTGGCAAGTATGAGAGAGGGTCCAGTCCCAGTTTTGAGGAAGAGAATTATGGTTACCCTACCAGCTTTATTATAATTTAATGATCTTCATATCCATGCATAAATAGAATATTTAATGGTCTTCAAAGGTATGAATTTCACTGGTGGTACATTATGGCAGGTGGTACTTAACTCTGTAGATTATTCTGCAAGTACACAGCACTATTACTTACCTGACTCCAACAACCTGACCCCAACAATTAATGTATGGCTGTGCAGCACTGATATGCAGTGAGGTCCAAGTCCAGGGAGGCATTTAACACACACTCTCTCCCTCTTTCTCCTTAAATGCAGTCTCTCGGTATCTTCCTTGAAAAACTTCAAGCACAGTCCTAACCATGTCTACTCAAAAGTAAGCACCATTGTATTCAATGGATCTTTCTCCCAGGAAAGTGTCTTTAGGATTGCAGCCATACTTTCCCCCTCCTTCCCCCAAATTTAAACAAAAAAAACTTCTTCCACTCAGAGTAAGAAAATGTTCAACATACCCCTTGAGGCAACCAAAAAGCTGCCTCTCTTAGGGTGCAATTCTAACCAATCTGGACTGGCCTGATTCACTTGGCATATCTTCCTGTGATGGTGTGGAGAGGTCAGTGTATGCTTGTGCACTGGCATAACCTCCCCTCCCAGGAGTGGGCAGAAGTGCCTTACAGCACTTTGTGTCACCCCCAAGTAAGCATGGGATTTGTGCTAGTCTTTTGCCAGCCTAACTGGAGGTTAGGACTGCAGCCTATGTGCTTTAGACTGAGTTTCTGTTGTCTTAGGTGCCCTTCAGGGTGAAAGGCAGAGTACAATTCCTATAAATAAATCTATATATGTAAAACTGAAAAATCACTGATTGACTTACTGATTCATCAATGCCCAGTCAAAACCGCCAGACCTAGAAGCATGAAATTTGGGTGGGTGTTCCTTCCATGATGGAGGCACCCACTAAGAACTGGAAGGATGGTGCATAGGGAGTGATGGTGCACGGGGGAATGGTGTGCATGGTGCACATCTTAATCAAAACTCATCTTTTGGCTGGATATTAAGGGGAAGAAGTACAAGGTGAAGGAAAAGATATGCTGCTGGGCAGGATATTAAGGAAAACCTTTGGTGTATCACTGTATGCATATACATTTCTATAGAACGGATATAGAACAGTGGTTCTCAATCTTCCTAACGCCGTGACCCCTTTATAAGTTCCTTATGTTGTGGGGACCCCCAACCATAAAATTATTTTTGTTGCTACTTTATAACTGTAATTTTGCTACTGTTATGAATCATAATGTAAATATCCGATATGCAGGATGTATTTTCATTGTTACAAATGAAATGTGTGTTCTATGCACACATGGAACACAATGGGATGTATTTCAGAGTAGGCATGCATAGGATTGGGCCCTGAGGCTGCAATCCTATCCACATTTACATGGGAGTTAAGGCCCCCCTGACTATAATGGGATTTATTTCAGAGTAGGCATGCATAGGATTGGGCCCTGAGGCTGCAATCCTATCCACATTTACATGGGAGTTAAGGCCCCCCTGACTATAATGGGATTTATTTCAGAGTAGGCATGCATAGGATTGGGCCCTGAGGCTGTCAGTCAGCCCCAGTGTGCGCACAGTTACAGCCACAGGGCTGGCTAGCCTGACCTGGCCCCCTGTACCAAGGGGCTTTAGGCAACCCCCAGGAAACCTCTAGGTGACCCCCAAAGGGGTCCCGACCCCCACTTTGAGAAACACTGATATAGCAGAAGGATATATCCATTTCTATAGAAAGGATATAGACGAAATAAGCACTCCACAATACAAAGTCATTTCACACAGTTGCTATTCACACAGGAGCTACCACGATGCCTAGACATTTGTTCTTCATTGAAATCCCCATAGTTCACACCCAATACAAATGACTCATAGGTATATTGTATGAACAGGTTTAACTGTGATAACAGGATCACCAAAGTTTACCTCTTGTTACCATTGCCACAAAAAAAAAAAATCCCAAAAAAATGGAAACGATTCTTTCCAGTTGTTTTCAAAGATTCCTGTATTTTCATGACAAGGGTTTCTTTTAATTTGAGTTCAGAACACAAGAACAAATTTGGTCTTCCTATTGCTTATATTTGAGGGGGAAAATCCTTTTTGGATCTTTGAAGGGATTGTTGCACCTAACAAATAGCTAGGGCAATCTGCACGTAAACACTGCATGAATAAAACATGCTACTCGGAATATTTTCTTCAATTTCTTTTTTTTCCAAATGCATCAAGTTAGCCTCTAGTGGTAATAAGAGCTGATAATGGTATAATTTGCATTTAGGGAATGAGAACATTAATTATACTGCCACATTGTTTTTATTGTGACAATAAATAAGATTTATTCTAATGAAGGTTATGATATAGTAACTTTAAGTTAAAGCATTGCTATTTTGGTACAAATACAATTCCACAATTTTCTCTTTAAACCGTTCAAGTAAATATTTATTATGGTATTTATGTGTTTATATTAAATGCAACAGTTTTAAAACATAATAAACATTGTTGTGAAGTAAGCATTAAAAGCATTTTAATTCCAAAGAAAAAAATTTTCACCCAATGCTGCTTGACTTCATTTTCAAGCTTGTGAGGGCTATGTTTTTTAAAAAAAACAATGGGTTGTATACTGAAAAAGTTAGATTGTTAAGTCCTGTTTAAATAGTGGGTCTTGTTAGTCACAACTAGTTTCAGTGATTTCAATGATACTTCATTCTGATCAAATTTTCAGCACTTGAGGTAAGAACAATGCAATTTTGAGGAAAGGAAAAAAAGCATTTGCCTCACCTTGCGGAGGCCCCCATGTCTACCCCAGGATGTCAGGATGCATATAACTGTGCCATTTCTGGAAAATTGATTACGATTGCAAACTAACCCTACAATCCAGAGTACTACAAGAGCATGTAAGAGACATTATGTGCACCTGTAGTTACTGCACCACCTAGTGAAAACTTATGGGGAATTCTTATTGGAATCCAGAGTAAATTGTTCTTGTAACTACAAGGACTCCCTGTAGTTACTCTGGATTGCACCCTTAGGCTTTTTGGGTGCCATATTCTTAGGTTTCTGTGCCATGCTACGATGTATTCCAGCAAGGATGTATGCTCCTCAGATTCCCACACATTTATAATTAATCTTACAAACCCAGCATCCAAATTAGGGCAAAATCCAGAGTAACTACGGGTAGTCCTTACTCCAGTGTAAGAACAACTTACTCTGGATTGCAATATGAATTTCCCAAAGGTTTCACTAGGTGGTACAGTAACTACAGATGCATGTAAAGTCTCTTACATGCTCCTGTAGTTACTCCAGATTTGGGGGTGTGTTTGAGTTCAGATAGCGTAATAAAGCTAGTCTTAAAAAAAATTCCAGAATCATTTTTATTTATTTAATTTATTTAATAAATTTATATCATGCTTTTCTCAGGCCAAGGCTGACTCAAGGCGGCTTATTATTTTATTTAATAAATTAATAAATGATTCACCATGCACTGTTCTTGAAATCATATCTAATCCACATCCAGTGGCTGTCGGGTGAAGTGAAGAAAGGAAAAATATGGATGCCTAGTGACCGAAAATGATTTTTTTTGACCATTTCTTATGTTACCTCAGATATTTGTAAACTTTTCTCCACATAGTAAAATTTACATATTTCTGAGGTAAATGTAAATGTAGCACTGAGGCAGAGACATACTTTAAACAAGGAATGAAGCTAGGTGGGTAGGTTAAGTGGAAAATCTATGCCACCTAAGCTATTCCCATTAAAATAAAGTAAAAGCTGAGGCACAACCCAATAAGTAACACCAGCCATCTCATTAACTTGGCTGTTCTTATATGTGTCAGATTCCAAGCATGTGGGAAAGTGATGTAGATAGCGGCTAAGTTTATAAATTAAAGTGGGCATTTTGCAAACTGGTATCTCCCTTTAGGGTTAACGTACAAAAAAAATAGTCAGACGAGATAGCGTCAACAGACGACTACTGCCAAGTTGTCAGTTTTCAAGGTGATGGTACCTAGCAGCTGCGTTTTCCATATATAAGAAACTGCCAAGTCTGAGCCGTTAGAAGTGAGACTCATTTTGTTCTTCTGTAGTCATAAGCTGTCTTACTCCTTCAAAATAGACATTCCCACTGTGGTTCAAGAGGGTATTAAAATTTCATTCTCTTCCTCTGAAAAAAAGTTTCCTGTTCTTTTAGTTGCTGTTATTGAGACACTTCATAAACATATCAAGTGAAGTTTAACCAAAGTGAAACCCCATTGCCTGCCACATTTAGGGGGAACGTATTCTATGGAAAAGAAGCTGACTGAAAAATGTATTGCTAAGGGGGGACCTGTCCTTCCATCCCAACATCTATTTGTAAAGCCAATAATTGGCTTTAGAGACTTTCCTGTACTTTGTATTAATTCTTAAGCAATTCTTAATCAATGACAAAAAGGTATTCAGAATGTAAACAACCATTTGAGGAGTTGTTCTCCTTAAGGCCTAAATCTATCTAGTGATGTCAGGAGAGGTGCAGGGCCATTGTCCAGGTAAAGGCGAGAAGATGGAGGACACCTCTATGTTTGTCATGCAGCAAGAACTTGTCAGCTAACTGTCCATAGTGATCAGTTCAGACAAAATGAGAGCCAAGATGGCACGATGCAGAGGTCCCAAAATTTGTCTAGAAGAAAGTATTAGTCATCAGGGGTCTCCAAACACTGGAACTGGAGCCAGATGCAGCCCTTGATGAGCTTCCAACCAGTACTTGAGCTAGCCCTGGAATCGCCCAGAAGTGAGAGGAGCACCGCTCTCCACATCTCATATTTTGAGTGCTGGAGAGGCTGAACACACCTCATCTCTCTGTGTATGAAAGTGCTTATGAACTGGTTTGAAGAGCACCTTCTCTCTGTCTGTTGGAAAGTGTTTATGAACTGATTTGAATTCATTCATTTATTCACAAGTTCCATCACTAACATAGGGTGAAATCCAGAGTAACTATGGGGAGTCCTTGCTCTGGAGTAAGAACAAGTTGCTCTGGATTGCAATATGAATTTCCCATAGTTTTTCACTAGGTGGTGCAGTAACTACAGGTGCACATAATGTCTCTTACGTGCTCCCGTAGTTAATCTGGATTGTGCCCATATTCATTTATGTAAATTTATTCAAATTTGAAATGCGAAGCAATTCCATTTTTCTTCTGGCCCCCAAAGCAGTTTCAGACAATGTGGTCCTTCTACCAAAAAGTCTCAAGACCCCTGGTCTTGAAACAGTTCAACCTGGCCTTTGCTATCACTCTCCTATAATCCCCTCCAAGTTGAAGTAGTGTTTTTTCTGGACTGAGAGTTCTAATAATCCAGAAAATGGCTAGGGGCAAGCCAGTTTTGGGCAAGGGGACTTGGGCTTCACAGCAGTTATGTTGACCATAGACAGTTGAATGATGACAAGAGACCTCTTATGATCAAACGCTTCACACTCAGGATAAGTTTTAGATCTTTGGAATGCAAATATTAAAAAAGCACTACTTGTGATTCACATGCCTATTTCAGTCGCTGCATTCCTTCTGATTATTTTTCATAAACACATTCCTCAGAAAAGGAGGTAAAATAGTGCCCGGAAGTCTTCTGTAAATATGACTTCAAAGGCCACACTATGATGCTGACAGCAAATACCCAAAGCATGCTTTATGTTTTGCTTGTTGGTGAGGTTTCAGAATGATTTTAAACTAGAATCATCAATTTCCTAGTGGAGGAAAAGCCCTTGTCTATCCTGTTCTTGTGCTTATCATAACCATTTGATATGCAGAATTCACAGATGAAGCTTTTCACAGTCTGGGGGAAAATTATCACTTGCTAATTATTTGAAATAAAATAATTAATTATTTGAAATAAAATGACAAGCAGCTAAAGAGTTGACAACTGTCAACTATCAAAAGTTGACAACTGTCTTTAAAACTCTGGCATTTGCAGTTTAGTATGGGAGATTCACAACAGCGTATTACAGCATTTATAACAAAATAATTATTAGAGGTGTTGTTAGACAAAACAAGCTGTTAACTCAGGTCAGAAAATCGAAGCCTATTACTGGGAACTTCAGTAAGCAGGTGATGAATGACAAAATCCAAAGCATTTCTACTCAGAAGTAAGTCCAGCTGTGTTCCAGTTCCAAGTCCCATTTAGAACAAGGATTTAAAGATATTTGCATATTACCATCATATAAGCTACTAGCAAAATGTGCCCACGTTGCGGGAGTAAAATACCCCCTGTACATCATCCCTCCATTGCATATAACACCCCCATGTGCCACAACCCCCTCATGCACATCAAAATCCTCCTGCGCAACATCTCCCCATGTGCATCAATCCCCCATGTGCATCAATCCCCCATGTGCATCAATCACCCCATGTGCATCAATCCCCAATGCGCATCAATGCGCATAAAACCCCCATGCACATAAACCCCCCTGTGCATAAACTCCCCATGCACAATATCTCCCTATGCGCATCTTCCCCCATGCGCAACATCTCCCCACACACAACACCCCCATGCACATTAACCCCCATGCGCAACATCCCCCATGTGCATCACCCCCTTTGACAACATCTTCCCATGCCTATCAAACCCCGCATGCATCAATCTCCCATACACATCAACCCCTCATGTGCATCAACCCCCCATGTGCATCATCCCCCATGCACATCAACCTCCCATGCATAACATTACCCCATATGCAACTTACCCCCATGCGCATCAATCCTCATGCACAACACCCCCATGTGCAACTTATCCCATGCTCATCAACTGCACATGCACATCAACCCCGCATGTGCACCATCCAGCCTATGCACACCATAAGGCCCATATGCAACGTCCCTCCCACACATGCAACATCCCTCCCACACATCATCCCTCCTTGCACCAACCCCCATGCACACCATCCGCCCCTTGTGTGCCACCTCCCCGAGTGCACCCTCCCACCCAGTGCATCAGGCTCCAGGCACTAAATTGGCTGGATGTTGATCAGTCAGTCTTCAATGTTAAGTATAGGACAAAAACATGTTGCAACCCTTTTCACCGCCTTAAGCGTTAAGTCTCTCAACAAGCGTTCTTGGTGGGTGTCGATGTCACATAAGGAACACCCTCCCCAAATTTCAGGCTTCTAGGTCTGGGGGTTGAGACAGAGCATCCATCAGTCACCAGTTCTTCAATGTAAAGTATAGGGAGGAAAATGCATTGTGCCCCTTTTCATTCCCTTCCAGTTGGAATTTCTGAAAAGCCGTTCTTAGTGGGTGCCTCCATCACAGAAGGAACATCCTTCCCAAATTTCACACTTCTAGGCCCAGCACTTTTGGCTGGGTGTTGATGAGTCAGTCAGTGAGTCAGTGAGTGATTTTTCAGTTTTTTATATACAGTATCAATATCAGCCATAACAATAAACACCATATAGCATACAAACTCTATTTTTGCATTGTTCTCTACATTCAAAATTGGGGTCTCTGATTGTTGAGTATTTGTAATTCCATGTATCCTAACTGTGGATTATACTACCTATAACTTGGTGGATAGAATGGTTGTGGGTCAAAGTTCTAAAAGGTTGTGTTGTGAACATTGATTTCACAGTACATAATCCCCAAAATACAAAAGATAATTAGACTCTATACTTACAGAGAAGCATGTACAGACAGGCATTCTCTTACATGCCGACCAGAACTGTAGATCATTACCTAAACTGAGACCCTAATCCTGAGCTCCTACCACCAACCAACCTTATGCCAGCACTGATGCTGCAATCCTAACCTCCAGTTAGGCACGTGTAAGTCCTGGCACAAGTCCCGTGATGGCCTGGCCGTCCAGCCTGGCCTACCACTTTTGCACCACTCCTGGGGCAGTTAGGTCAGTGCACAGATATGCACTGTCCTCCCCACACTACCTCAGGAATGGGAAGTCAGGTGAGTTATGCTGGCCTTAATTGGTTCGGATTGCACTTTCAATCTGTTAGAAAACAGGTCTCAAAAAGAATTATGTTTAGATACCATGAATCTATTTCCAAATTATAAGACTGCAAATTTCTGTATTATCTCTATTATTTTAAGCTTCAAAGCAGAAAACAGGAGTGAGGCATTTAATTATCAGGTTACAGAGGAGTATGACATAGGAGGGAAATACTTTGAATATAGATGGCCGTCTGCTTTTCTGGCCTGTCATTTTGAGTGCAGTGAAGAATGCCCTGAAGCTTTGTATCTATCCCTTGACTTGTTAAATGAATTCCTTATTATCTTCAGGTAGTAGTTTAAAAAGCCATGCCCCTAAGAAGTTTCAGGTATTAGTTATGTCTTGCTGGTGTATCTATGTGAATAAGATAAAATGCCTCACTATAAAAATATACTGCAAAAATGCTTTGGGACAAAATGTTAAACTGTTTGCATCTTTCCTTTCCCCATAAACAACATTTTAAAAGCAATTTTATAAATATAGGACATCTGCTTTATTGAGCTCAAAACCCTAAAAGCTATAATAGTACTACTTTGGACTATTTTCAGCTCACTTGCATGCTATCTAGCTCTGTTATTTTTCCCCCTTTAAAAAAAATCACGGCATGACCCTCTTATTTAAATTATGCTCAGTCAGTATTTTGCACTGTTGCAATCAAAATGCATACTGGGAAATGTGGTAGAGAAAGTAGGTTGGAACACAGAAATCTGAGAGGTTCAATCTTTTGTGTTACAATTCTGAATGCCCCAATCTATGTGCATGTTCCACAAATTTGACAGAATAACTGCTACCCAGCAGGGCAAATTCCACAGAGTTACTATCAAGAAAATCTGACGGCCAAATCATGATTTATATAATATCTTCCTTTTTCATATTTTCCACTTTTAAAAAGTCTTTAAATGGTTGGTGAGATGTATGGTCACTGGAAATGGCCTTTGAGCAGCAATTTTCAACTGTGGTGTGCCTTTAGTAGGGCAATTAGTGTGCCTTTGAAGGTGTGCCTTTAGTAGGGCAATTAGTAGTAGGGCAATTGGGGGATTTGAGAACCCCAACCAGTAGCATGGTGTGTTTTGTCAGTGGTCAAAAAATTGATGGTTATCAATTGATAATTGATAATTTTAGTGCCTTGTCAGTGTATCATGGCATTATCATAATATGACAAAGATTGAAAATCACTGCCTTAGAGCCATGTGCCATAACTGTAAATAAGGTACAAAGAGCAAACATCTTCATAGTATACATCATAACATCATACAATACATTCCCATACAGCACAATCCTATGCGTATCTACTAAGATGTTTATCCAACTGCATACTCCCAGGAAAGTGCATTCAGGATTACAGCCACAGACTTACATTGAAGACTTGGGACCAATCCAGTAGCCTTAAAGCACTTCCACAAATACTACCAGCAGAGTGCTCAATATCACCTAGGCTGCAATCCTAAAGACACTTTCCTGCGAGTAAGACCCATTGATCACAATGGGGCTTACTTTTGAGTAGACATGGTTAGGATTGTGCTCCTAGTCATTATCCATGTGGACTGTAGGCCAGCAGGGAACCAAAGAGGACTGGTGGAAGGTGGAATGGAGGCAATCCAGGGCACAAAGAGGGTGGCAAGAGGTGGGCTGGGGGAGGAAGGGTGGCAAGTCCAAAGGAGCTCCAGTTTTCTGGGTCCAAAACCTCCATGAAAAGCATTTCTCTCTTTCATGGAGGCTTCTTTCCTGCACCAGTTCAAGAGTAGCCCCTTGAGCAGTCCCCTCCCTTGAGTTAACAGCAGGCAGCCACCATGACTGCTTGCTGCATGCAGCGATCCTGTGGTAGCATTCTGGCATTGCAGACGCCCTGCTACCATGTGCAGCTTAAAATTGGCTGCAATCAGTGGTGGGCACCAGCAGGTTCGCACCTACTCTATAGAACCGATTCTTAACAAGAGATAGTACATATAAAGTTTAAAAATAGCCATTTAAAAGTGGCTGCCAGATGGACAGAGAACCGGTTCTTAATTTCTTTGAAGCCCATCACTGGCTGCAATCCTAACTACACTTGGGAGTAAGTGCCATTGAATGCAGTATGACCTACTTTTTAGTAGACCTGTATAGGATTGTATCCTCAGAAGGGCTTTGTCTGCCATTGGTCCAGTTTCTAAGTGTAATTTATGCAATGCATGCATGCATGTGATGTGACATCAGATATGTTTAAGACTGGCAGAATCTCTAACAAAAATTAATGGAGAAACACCTGAACAAAACCAAACTGTGGTGCACAATGAAGAGACAATTTAGCTCTTTCCCTCATGCCATTTTCCTGCCAAAAACCTCATGCTACAAATTGCCCCGCAGTGGCTATTTGCTGTTGGTGAATAGTATGATAACGTTTTTATAATTTCCACACTACACAAAGGTTCTGGTATTTTAAAAGACTATTTTTTTATAACGCTTTGACTGTAGCTGTGTCTTCTTTCTTGGGTTTTCTGGCCATTTGGAGAGTTGTTGTTAGAGGACTAACGTTTCACCATACATGTGTTCGATGGCGTCCTCAGAGGTTAAAAGGCAGAAGTGACAAACAACCAAACAGGAACTTATAGAGAGCTACAGGGCAGACAGACAGCTGGCCAGAAAAATTTCAAATCCTACAAAAATCCTTAGGACTGTTCTGTGGAACCACCACTAAGAAGTGACATAACTTTTATTTCTATGAACATTTGGAAAGAAACTGAAGAAGAACCAAAGGTCCAGAGCTTGTTCTCATTGACCCACAATATTAATGCTTCTTTTTCAAGATCCATTGAGCCATTAATACCAGGAGCGATGAAAGATAGGAAAAGAAATGGTAGGGCATTGTTTCTGCTTTCCTGGGCAGGATCGTGTGACTGATGTTGTTTTATGTGATTTAGTGACTATGACTAAAGATCAGAAAAGTGCAGTTTTGAAGTGAAAAAAAAGATGTTGAACTTTTGAACATCTGATTAAGTTTGAATTCCTGAGGAAGTGCTACATTTCTCTTTGAAAACACCTTCCTCCATAGCATTGTTTAAATATGTTACAATGGCATTTTATGACTTCTCATATATTGCAATCTAAAGCCTGGAACAGATGGCCAAGGAAATATCCAGGGACTCTTACCATCATAGTGCAGGGACTCGGGTAAACATGTTACAAGGCAGGCTACTTTCTGGATCCGTCTGCAGCTCAAGAATGTGGAGAGGAATTTAAGAGGCTAATGACAGAATGCACCACTTTACTTCCATTCCCTCAGAAGCAATCAAGGAACGATTGTGGAGGAGCAGAATGGGAAAACGATAGTGGCGCATGACCTTTGTATCACTCATAAAAAAGATTTCAAAAAGATTATTGGGAACTGGGAGTTGAACTTACCCACATAGGCAACCAGTGGAGGACCAGGAGGGAAATATAGAGTACATGACAAATAAATATGCAGGCTTGCTGAACATAAACCCTAGAGCTTTCTGTTAGTTTCCGTTGTCTGTATCACATCCTTGACTGAGAGATGATTATCGGTTCTTAGATTTCAGGAGAGGACAGAGGTGTTTGGTCTCTTGGCATTATGTGATGCCACCTTTAGCTACTGTTTTATTAAAGCTATGGGGAACCATGATTTGTTTGAAATTGAGGAAGCCAAGGTGAACTTTGGCTTTCCACCTTTTCTTGGGTTTTTGTTGTGCAGACTAGTTTCTGCACTAGTTTTTGTGTATGCTGGTCTAGCTCCAAATTATGTGTGCACTAGTCTAGCTCAAAATTATGGTAATACAGGGTAGAACAGTCTCCCAGATCAATTTTAGACATGCCTAAAGGTCTTTCAGTGATGTCCAAATTCCACATTCCACACATATACATGCACGCAGTGCTATCCATCATGTTTGAAATGAAAGTCTTATCATATTTGAAAATAACTCAGAAACTGGGCATAAAATTTTTCATGCAATCATAGAAGTCTAGGAAGATTCAGCAGCTGCAACCAGATGCCACACAAAAGGCAATATTGCATGAAGCCTAGGTCAGCTTTTAAATTCTAGCCATAATCTGATACACAAGCATTTATGTGCAGCTAACTCTATTGAAATCTACTTTAATTTTTATTCTTCTCAACCACAGAAGATAAATGATAATTTACCATAAATGATAATTTCTGATCTTGCAAACATGATTTTGACATCACCATTTAGACATCACACCAAACTAGTATTTTCAAACTTTCTTAATACTGTCTCCAACAGCCACTGGAAACTTCACATGGCTTCCCAAATGGTGGTTTCCCAAATACTCATGAACAGTATGAGTATTCAGACAAGAAATGGGAAAAATGCTATTTTTTCAGAGTGCTCTTAGTTCAGAGGGAGAACTTCTGCTCTGCATGTCAAAGTTCATAGGCATCTCAAGAGAGTGTTGGGGAAGATCCCATCGAGAGATTTGCTGCTACTCTCTAAATATCCATAAAAAGATAAATGTCCCCCAGGTTGTACTGCTAGTCATGACTGACCGTAGGGTGCAGTGCTCATCCCCATTTCTAAGCCATTAGAGCTAGTGTTGTCTGAAGACACTTCTGTGATCAAGGGGCTGGAATAACTATACACCAGGGCACATGGAACACTGTTTCACCTTCGTATCGAAGTGATACCTATTTGCATGCTTTCAACTGCTAGGTTGGCAGGAGCTGGGCTACGGACAGGACCTCACCCCGTGTTCTGTGCCTGTTAACTGTTCTGTTAACTATTAACTGTTCTGTTCTGTAACTGTTAATTGTGTTCTGTGCCTGTTAACTAGCAGGTCAAGGTTCAAGACCCCTTGTAGTACTTGGGTCTTGAACCCTGGCCTGCTAGTTAACAGGCACAGAACACAATCCTGACCATGTCTACTCAAAAGTAAGAGCGTTCAGTGCATCTTACTCCCAGGAAATTGTCTTTAGGATTGCAGCCACAGTATCTTAACCACTTTTAGGGCACTTTTTTTAGGGCACATCAGCCCTTTTTAGGCTGAAATACCCATAAATACCAAATAGCTCTAAATACCCATACATACGTAGACATGATTTCATAATTAAAGCAGTCATTTGTTGAAAATAACAGCAACTCTTAATTTGAAAACCAAGGGTACAGTGATGTCTGATCTGCTTCTTTAGACACTTTAGATCTGAAGAATGTTTCTAGGACAGGCCATGTTCACCGTGCCTGGAGCGCATTTCTTTGACTTGGGAAACTCCTCACGGCCCAAGGAATCTAAAACATTAGATAAGATGCAATTCAATATCATGAATTGTTACTGTATTTGTAAAGGTTTGTCAACTCCAATGATATTATGTTTGTAGCCTTTATTTTCCATGCACCTCTTTCTTTATTCATGACAAGGAAAAAGGGGGGAATGGATTATAGCACTAAAATAAAAGGAAATCTGAAAACCTGACCTTCTCAGCAAGAGTTAATGGGTGGTGCTAAAGGATATCATTAATCCCCTTGCATTTGATTTCATTTCTTCTTGCTTTTTTCTTTCTTTCTTACTTTTGTTTATTATTTGGTTGCCCAGCAGGCATATTGGTACAACTAACCCTGCCAGTTCAACTATTAAAGACTTTATCTCTCAAAGGAGGCCTGATGTAAACATGATAATCTGTTTGGCGGCCCTTATGATGACCCATGAATAAAACATATGACAACACAGTATGAGCACAGGAGCTTACTATCTGTTACAAAAGAGAATATCTGGGTGCTCCCTGAAGGCCTTTGATTGTCAATCTCTGAGGTCTAGTCCTTTATTCATCATATTAACTCTCGTACACAGGGGTGCTTAGCTTCTTTTCCCCATCTCTACTAATAATTGACAGTGATACTTTCAAAAGCAATGAATGTGAAATCAAGGCATGATTTTTCCATTTCTAGCTCTGGTTCAGGATATTTCTATAAGATAAGAAAGATATAAAAAGAATAATCACATATTTGATGTATTTCATAAGAGATCTGAATTTGGTTGGGGATTTTTATTGTTTTTTTCCCTTGATTACATTTGCATTGTCTAGAGAATGAGCATTCAGTAATAATATTATAATTTTACTATTATTAAGTAGCACCATCAATGCCCTTGGCACTTTACATAGAGTGAAAACATAGTTTCACAAAGTTGCTTCTTCAGTGGCTTATGAGATATACATTGAGGGTAAGAACAAAGGAAAGGAAAGATAAATGAAGCAGAGGCCTGTAGATTTTTTCAGTAGTCTCGACTGAAACGTAGTTTCAGTAGGGAATGAGGACTGCTATTATTTATTATTTGTAAGTAAAGATATTGGAAAATCTACTCTTTTTGCATTCTGCACTGGAGAGCTGGACAGCATAATGGCAAGCTTGCAATCAGAAATGGAATACACAGTATGAAGCCACAATCCTACCCAGTTTAGCCCAGCACAACTCACCCATCTCTCCATTTCCACAGTGGCATAGAGAAGTCAGAGCATGTCTTTACACTGGACTCACCCTCCCCAGAAGTGAATCACAAGTGCCTTATACCACTTTTGCGATACCTTTTGCATGGGACATGTGCAGGCCTAATCAGGGGTTAGGATTGTGCCATAAGTCTATTTCCAAGTAAAAATATTTAAAGTGCACTGCATGAGAATGAGTGGAGTGGTTACTGATTCACATCTTACCCAAGCCATGAAGGTTGGTTGCCTTCATAAATCCGCTGCTGGTTGCCTTCATAAATCCGCTGCTGGTTGGCCTTCATAAAGACACTATTCTCATATCCCATATGCAGTAATAGCAGCCTATCTTTTCACAGCCATGATGATAATTACCCTGATCATGTATGTAACCAGTGTAGGAGAGTGGTAAGCAGACTGACATGGGAGCTACATCAGGAAAGCATTCAGATTTTGATACCACCAGAAATACAATGACTTTCAACCCAATCCTATCATACCAGATCAGGAGACTTTAGATGATAAGGCACTTCTAGTATATCTCTTTAAGTTGGCACAAATCTGAAGAGAGAATGGGTGCTTGTCAGGTGAGGAATGGGATAGCATCCTGGCTGCTATTTGAAGAGTTGATGCCAGGTGCCACTGAAAGTTTACATGCTCCAGTCACTTCCTGAGTCACAACAGCTTCCTAAGTCAGGGAGTGACTACCTGCTGTCTGGTTTCGCACAGTAGTGGCCAGGGCAATTTCACCCCAGTCACTTGTGGTAGCGCACACCATCTCCTCACGCTTCCCAGAAGTGTTGTCATGTGATGTCACATGACATCACACCATTGATGCCCCCTGGCACCACAGCCCTTAGGTACACCACTGCTCAACGAGCAATATATGAACGCTAAAGTGTTGTTGCTGATTCAGACTCATTGCATTGGGATGCTTTTCAGGAAAAAGTGTTTCTATAAGTATTGTCACTATCAGGTTTACAACACCTTGGAGGAAAGCTCTGCCTACCTTCTATCATGACTACTGAGATTTGACCGGTTAAACCAGGTGGGTCCTCTAATGGTTGTAGGTCCTTGGTCAATGCTCAGCCTGATTGACCCCTCCCTTGCCATATCACAACTGCAATATATATTGAACCAAGGCTGCCTATCTTGTGGCTTTCTGCTATTCTTTTTAAAAATCTTATTCTGGATTGTTTTGCATCAGTCCCACCAGCAACGGAAATATACTTTAATCATAAAATGGGCATTGAAACAGCTTCCTCCCCCACTCCCTACACACAAGCACCCTTCTTTGCATTTGATAAGAGGCATGAATATCCTGCAACTAAATACACTGGTTTGTCTGTGTAGTATTGTTCACAGTAAGGTCCTGCTTTGTGTAACTGAACTTTTCCCCTCAATTAGCTTTAATTCTGAAGATACAAGAAATCAAATCCAGGACTATGACCAACTGAACAGAAATCTGACTCTTAACAAGCCCAAGTGGCCAAACCTGTTCCTGGCTCAGGCAGATAAACTACCATGGAATTGTTTAATGCAACCTTTTCCGTATAACAAGAAAACTATTGTCTTTATATTTTGAGTTTGTTTTTAAAAGCCAAGCTGTTTAAAAATAAAACTGCTTATAACACATTTTTTTCCCTGGGAAATCTCTCCCTTTATGTACAAGCTTTGGCCATTAATCCTCTAATTATGTTCCTGCATATATATAATTTCTGATCTTTTGCACAAGGAACCATAAAAATAAAAATTTTTATATAAAGGCTACTTTATAAAAGTACCCAACAGCTGCTATTGGTCAAACAACTTTCTAGGGACTGTCTGTCCTCCATCAACAGCTCTTGTGTAAATCCACAAATACTACATTGTGCAGAACCACATCTTTCTCCATTGTGGCTGAATGATTTCTTATCATTCTTAGAAACCTTTACTGTGTATTAAATATGGCTGCAATTCTGCCACACAGAGTTACCAGCACATAAATCGCACTGAAATTAATGCATAATACAGTATATACATACAAAATTGTAGCCTGCATTTTGTCTAAAGGCTGCCATTGTTTCATTCAAACAATGGTCTGCAATTGAGCTCATTATAAACTCAAGGATTCAAAACTTTCAGTCACAGTACAATGACTTTGCTTAAGGTGAGTGTGTATGACTCAGCATCATGTGTACCTTTTTGTTTAATGAAGCTCAACTTCCAATAATATGGAACTCCTTGTGTAGCAATTATTTCTAGGGCAGCCAAGGGTATCTCCATGATCCTCATTTAACATGCCCAGCTGGAAGCCGAGGAAACGTCCCAGGGAAAGGCAGACCATTCTGTATTACCTGTCTGTATTGAGAGGTGATCTATACAGAGACTTGAAACATAGACTCATCCATTTTGTTGGTGTCAAGTGCTCCAAAATAGAATACTGTATTTTGATTCCCATAGAAGTGGTTATCAGAACATTGCTGTAATTTGAATAGTAGAATCTTCCCTACATCCTAGCCACAGATCCATGGATTCATTCATCCTCAGTTCAGAAACATATCCCCTTTGTATATGGGTGGATGAATTTATTCTACAATAGTCTACATAGGAACCATTACTAGAAAGATTACTACAGTTCTAGTAACGGACTGGATTGGCCATAAATGCTCACCACTATAAAAGAAAATTGGAGCCAAATACTAATGAATGCAAAAGGTTAGGAAATAAAAACATCACAAAAGTTGCAGAGTAAATTCTGAAACAATTCATGACAGAGCAAAGATCTAAATACAAAGACACAGAGCATTGTAAGTTTGAGATGCGATTGAAGTCAGCAAATTTGAGATGGGATTGAATTGTATTCCTCAGAAGGACAGAGCATGCAAACTTAGCTTTGCAATGTTAAGTTTCATATAAAAGAAAACAACATGAATAATCATCTTTCATCAGTATATTATGGCAGAAAGAAGGCGATTAATACCAAAAGCCTATGTATGTCTACTCTGAAGTAGGTCCCATTGTATCAGTGGACCTTTACTCTCAAGAAAGCACGTGCAGGATTGCAGCTAAAGATTTTGTTCCATCCAATATTCATTTCTAGAAATTGTACTTCTAATCTGTGATACTGTATGTAAACATAGAAAGAGAGGGAAGCTGCCATTGCAGTTTAATCAGTGCCAACTATCTGCAACCCTAGAATATTAAAAAGATCAGTGGAGACTCATTTAAATGTTAATCACAAGAATGTCAGTTCCTGATTACCTAAATTAGGCAAAGCTTTCTTCTGCTAAGACAAGAATGGCTTGCAGAATATGACAAAAGGATGGAGGGATGAACAAGCCTGGAAGACTAGGAAACCTGGAGCCCGTGGGGACACTATGAATGCTATGAAGTTCCAGTTCCAGCCTGCTGAGGTCCCAGGAGCAAAGCCTTACACTTAAAGCCCCTAATTGTGCTCCTTATCCCTAGTAGTATATTGGGCAACATCGTTGCCATAGGCACTTAGGCCAGTCTGGGTAGGTGGATGGGAGTGAATCCTTGCCCAGTGTTTGATCTGATCAACCTCTGATGTCAGTCTGGTTGGGCACATATCCTATTCCTGAAACTTCTTCCTTGAACATTCCCTATTACTCCTTGGACTTGTGCTACCAAAATGGTGTAGCAAAGTACTGTGGTGGTGGTGTTGGTGTAGACATGAGAAGAAATGTGTCCAGTTGGATAGCCAACAATTGTTAAGAAAACCTTCTACAGACAGTTCAATTGCCCCCAATAGCAAAGCAACATGGCACAGCCACTGTTGGTGTGGATGCATTCTATAATGTGGCAGGAGATAGAACTGAGTAGTAAGATACTTTGCCATATCAAGAGGAAAAAATTGAGGAAAAATAGAACTTGAGGCTGGGTACTCTATGTTAGTTTCTTCAACTCACAGTTATCACCTTCCCAAGAAGGGATGGGTTTGATAATTCCCAGAATCACCGATACTACATTTTGGCATGTCTGTCAAGACCAAGTTTGCTTTTCCAGGTTTAAAAGATTACCCAAATGGAACAAAACTGTTTCCCTGTTTGAATTTCCCTAACTCAAAGACTTGGGAACTTCATTTCCTACTTTTAAAAAACTGTTAAGAACTGTTTCTTTGTTCCGATGGAAAAACGGATTATTTGTAACAAGAATAAGAGTTTGCCCCATATCGTTAACCTGCACAACACTGAAAAACTCAGGTAGATAAAAACCCGAAGTTCAGCTAGAAGGAGTTGTAAAAACTTGAAACTTTCAACCATCTTCAGAGATTCTACTTCTAACTAGGAAAACTGTTAAAGTACTCTACAAAAACACAGTAGTTTCTTCTGGTAATTAGAACTAGGATCTCCAAAGACTCTGAGGAGTTTCAACTAGTTTGAAGTAGAATCTCTGAAGACAGTTGGGAACTTCCACTGTTTACCTCAGAAGCGGACATGCATGCACATGCGCACGCACAAATATACACACTCACATACACAACCATATTAACTGTGCCTTCTAGAGTTAACATCTGATTTCTCCTTCTTTGGGTTGATCTGCAGAGAAGAAAAGAAATCAAAACAATTTCAGAGCAGAAAACCACATGACTCAGAACCTCAGCAGGAACACAGTAAAGCCTCTGGTATTTTCAAGC
This sequence comes from Cryptoblepharus egeriae, assembly GCA_030015325.1. Classification (NCBI taxonomy): domain Eukaryota; kingdom Metazoa; phylum Chordata; class Lepidosauria; order Squamata; family Scincidae; genus Cryptoblepharus; species Cryptoblepharus egeriae. The sequence goes on along the minus strand of JAREYC010000003.1, from coordinate 119,927,509 downwards.
TTAAAAACGGCCACTTTTTCATTTCTTTCTTTTTCAAGAACTTGTGTGGTCTCTTCCAGTTTCAGGGGGAAAAATAAGTACATTTTGTCAACTCGATGCATGTAGTCTCTTGGTTTCTTCACATCAGTAAAAATTGAGCATCTGGTTCACACAGTCACCAGTCAAGAGCTGGCCAGTACAATGCTTCTTCTCATCCGCTATTCTCGAACACTTCTTTATATTTGATCTGCTTTTCTTCAAGAGTTTTATTTATTGTTTATTCACTTTCCACTTTCATGGATATGGGAAGAACTTTGCAGTTCAGCTGCCAAATGCATACTCTTTAGCATGGTTTCTTTAAAAGTAGTTTTACTCTCTGGATACTCTTGGCTATTGCCATTCACAATCTGTTGTGCTTTGAGTTGTGACATGCAGGATAAATGTTTGCAAATGCTTCTAAGCTTCTTCTTTTCTTGGAAATGCAGACTGAAGGTGGAAGCCCCAGCCAGCACTCCCCTATATTACTGTTTAAAACAAGACTACCTCCTATTTGGATTTGGATTTCTGGACCCTTAGTATTCTGCTGTATTTATTTTAAATATTTACTGTATATCCTTGGTAGTGATGATACAGTATATCCTTGGTTGTGAAAACTAACAATTTTTCACCATGTATAGTTGCAAAGCACAATGAGAATGCCTCTACAGCTGTCGTATTCTGATGCTGCAATCCTAACTCCCCAATCAATTGGCACAAGTCCTGTGCTGGTCTGGGGGTATCATAAAAGTGCCATAAGGTACATCTGTACCTCTCTGGGAAAGGGGGTAGATTTAGACCAATGCACAGACATGCACTGACCTCCCCATAACACCCTCAGAATGGGGAGATGTGTGAGTTATGCTGGCCTAAATTGATTAGGATTGCACCCTAATAATGCCAATAAACGTATTTGAATTGAATTGAATTAACTGGCCATTAGGCTACCCACCACATCACATTGGGTAGCCAATAGCAGGAGGGCACCCAGCTCCAGGCAGGCAGCCTCCTAGCCACTGAATGATGTGATAGTGTTGAGTGTGATCAGAGCTATCATTTCATATAATGGAGTTGGAAGGAATCAACAACGACATCTAGTCAACAAGGTAATCTAGAGCACAATCCTAACCATAACTATTAAAAAGTAAGCCCAATTGTGTTCAATGGGTCTTAGTCCCAGGAAGGTGTCTTTTGGATTTCAGCCCCAGTCATCTAACATATGGCCCAATCTTACCCACACTTCTGTGAGGTTGAGGCCATACACAGGATCCACTGACCTGCAGAAATTCCACCATTGTTTGCTGTTATCCATTGGCTACAAGATGGTTTAGAAGATGATGTTTGGGGCAGGGAATGGGCTAGAAGAGTTTGTAGGTAGGAGGTGGGTGGATCTTGATGTCATTAGTGCACATTGGTATCATATACCTCACCTTTTCACTGCCAACTAATTCTTAAGTCTATCGGTCCAAGTAGACTCTCTAGGCCAGGGGTCCTCAAACTTTTTAAACAGGGGCCGGTTCACTGTCCCTCAGAGACTGCCGGGGGCCGGACTATAGTTTGGAAAAAAATGAACAAATTCCTATGTATTGTGGTAGGGTTCCTGCAATTAAAAAACATTGTAGATCACCCCAAAAATGTAGGACAAAATGTAGGACATTTGGGGGCTTGGGGGCTGCGGAATTGGCAGGAAGTCATCTGCAGCTGCTTGTTTCTCCCCCCCCCCCCCCCGACAGGGCAAGGTGACCAGACGCCAAACTGGAAATTCCTGAACGGCAACCCCAAAATTCCCTGGGAGTAACAGGAATAGTTACTCCCAGGAAAGTGTGGCAGGATTGCAGCTTCAGAGCCCCATTCTAAGCATTCCTACACAGAAGTAAATATCATGATAGTCAATGGCTTTACTCCCAGGAAAGTGTGGTAGGATTGCAGCCTCAGAGCCCCATTCTAAGCATTCCTACACAGAAGTAAATATCATGATAGTCAATGGCTTTACTCCCAGGAAAGTGTGGTAGGATTGCAGCCTCAGAGCCTCATCCTAAGCATTCCCACACATAACTAAATACCATGATAGTCAATGGGCTTACTCCCAGGAAAGTGGGCAGGATTGCAGCCTGGTGCTGTGGGATTGCCTGGCACTGTGGAAGGATGGGGGTGTGCACGCCAGCCAGGAAGCTCCTGGTGCTGCGGATGAGTGGCAGGAGAAGTGCGCCCCTGCCAGGGAGCCCCTGGCGCCACAGGAAGGTCCGGCAAGCCTGCAGCAGGGTGGGTGCAGGGGAGGGGTTCTGAAACTACCAGCCAGCCAAATTGAAGACCCTGGGGGTCCATATCCGGCCCGCGGGCCATAGTTTGAGGACCCCTGCTCTATTCAATCAGGCACCCTACAGAGTGATAAGCTTTAAAAGGTTTTTACTTACCTCTCCTGTTTGACTGCTACCCCATCACCACCTTAGCCCAGAACAGTGATTTTCAAAGTGAGACAGGACTCCCTTGAGGGATTCATGACATCATTTCAGGGGAGATCACAAAAGGGATTTTTCAATGGGACCTACTTCCAAGCAGACATATAGGAGCTCAGGCATTACAGAGATGTCTCTTCCTGTTTGATGTTGTTCCATCCATGATATCACTTTTAGTTTGATGACATCACTTCTGGTGGCTCTGCACAAATTGTCTTTCTCTGTACCGTTTCCTGGGCTGAAATTCTTGAGAACAACTGGACCAGAGCTTGCAGTGTATTTTCAAATATGCAAGAAAAAAATAGGTTGAGGAAAAAAGCAAGAAAACAGCAGATTCACCACTTCAGATTTCCATCTCCCATTGTAGTCACTGTTGTACCCCAAGATACCTTCTGCCCTCTCTGTGCACCTCTATCAGTGGTGGGCTCCAGTAGGTTCACACCTACTCTAAAGAACCAGTTGTTAACAAGAGATAGGACATATAAAGTTTAAAAATAGCCATTTAAAAGTGGCTGCCAGATGGGCATAGAACCGGTTGTTAATTTCTTTGAATCCCATCACTGGCCTCTATGTTTTCAAAATGCAACACTAGTCAGACACAGCTTCCATTGGCTGCATCTCTTAGCAGGAAACAGCTTCTCTGAGCTCTGACGGTTCCCCTTTCCAAGCACATATTGAGCAATCTCTTGATATCTCCCAACCATTAATTCCAGTTTAGGTAACTTCACCTGGTCATCTTGGGCTATTTACCAGCAAACCACCTAGAGAAAAGAATGTCCCTGTAGACAGCCAGAACAGTACTGTACTTTTTAAAAGGTGAGAAAGAGAGGTAGGAAAGGAAAATCATAGCTGTTCCTTTTTATTCACCTCTTTCAATGGAAACAACATTCTCAGTTCAATTAAGATTAAGCTGCACCATTTCAGAGGATTATTTTGATTTGATAATTGCAAGATAATTTGTATAAAAAATGTTTCCATGTGTATGACTTTCACTTGTTTTTGAATTAGAAACTTTGGCTTTACTACCTTGCCTAACAACTTTATTGTCACTGCAACCACAAAGAAACTGCAAAACATTGCAATAATATATTGAAAGGCAACAACCTTCAAGTCAAAACAAAAGGTGGTGTCATATTTCTCATCATAAGCACTGGAAAACTGAAATCAAATACATAGCACAGGGTCAGCTTAATTAGTAACTCTCACTGCAGGCCAGCATAAGCCCCAACAAGTTCTGTGCTGACCAGGGGATGTCACAAAAGTGCCATACCACACTTCTGTTCCACTTGTTGGGGGTTAGGTCAATGCACAGGCATCCGCTGACCTCCCCACATCATCATGGAAATATATGCCATGTGAGTTAGGCTGGCCTAAATTGTTAGGATTGTGCCTGCAGTTCATATCCTGCCTCTTCACATTTTAATATATTCTATAAAGGATATTTGGAGATACAGAAAATTTTTTAAACAAATATTTATGTCATGATAGGAGAAATTTTATGGAATGAAAACTTTATTTATTTGCATTGCAGCAGTCAGTTTGTTATCTGTCTGTCTGTCCTTCTGTCCATCTGTCTGTCTATCTAGCTATCTAATTTTCCAAAACTGATGCAGCGTTCCCATTGGGCTATGTGCTGAGTCTGGAGGTTGGGGGCAGTCAAGGTTTACATGCACTGCATCTACATCACTGCTGGAAAGTTGTTTAGGATTGGGTCCTTTATCTGCAAGGTTATTATTCCTGGAGAACAGACTCTACTTCACAGACTGGCAGAAGTGTTTTCATTTGTGTATTCAGGTTAGGAAATCAATATGCGTATCATATTCCTGAACCAAGTGTTTACAGCAAATAAATATTTGCATCACATTTCAGAAACGAAAATATATGTATTATTTTCCTATACAGATTTTATCTGTGTGTAAGGAAAATGTATCCGTGTGTAAGGAAAGCATTGCATTTGAACACATGAATTGCTGAAACTGAAATTGACTTGTTTAAGAAGACATCATAAAGCCTGATGGAGGACAATTTGGGTTATTTTCATGAAAATTGAATACTACCCAAAATCTATACAGTGAATTCTAACTGATATGTAGATGCTATATATAATGAAACTGGAACATGTACATGGTTTATGAATGGAAATGTGCCCGCATATATACTGCAGATACAGGGCTGAGGATGAAAAAATACTGATTTGCCCATTATTATTTGTTAAATTCACGTAATCCCTCATGCAGTACAAGGCTGATGATCCAATTCCAGCTGGGCCTTGTGGTGCCAGGGCACTCTTTTGCTGGCATACTCTACAATCCAGAGTACTGTAATTATGGAAAGACGTAAGAGGCACTTATTCTGGACTGCTCTATGTATTTCCCATAGGTTTCCTATAGGTGGCACCATAACTACGTCGGTCTAAATGGTCCCATAGTTACTCTGGATTGTAGCCATAATGCCCTTTGTGGTTATCACAAAATGTGACAATTGGATCATTGGCCACTTGGCTGTCATTACAAGTGGTGAGCAATTGGGTCCATGTGCCAGAGCACCATAGATGTCCACAAGCAATTGTAAGTTAGCACAGGGGGTTAAAGTGAGAAAGAGGGCAGGAGCAGAAAAAATGGGGGGTAGATGGAATAGAGAGGAGATAGGGTTGGGGAGGACAGTAGATATGGGCTGGGAAGAGATAGTATCTGTGGCCAGGACACACACTGATATCCCCCTTCCTAGCCTTGATTCCCTGACCTGGGTCCACGTAGACAATTCTGGTTTTAAATTGTGAAAATGGAAGTAATTTCCAATCATTTTTTTTCTCAACTGTAAGCTTTGGTAACCCTGCAGAAGCATCCTTCCTTCCTTCCTTCCTTCCTTCCTTCCTTCCTCCCTCCCTCCCTCCTTCCTTCCTTCCTTTTGAACATACTATTGTTGTTCAAACAGCTTTTCTCGTTGCTCCATATGTTTGCTTTTGTCCAAAATGAGATTTAAAAAACGCATCCCTTGCGTATAATATCTTCAAGTTATTTTGCATCGTATTATGAAAAGGAAGCAATGTCATATGTTCACCTACACGGTGATTCATGAAGTCTAAAACTTTGTCAGTCATGCTTGGTAGTGAGTGACTACCACTCAGAACTACTACTATGGTTACACAAACCAACAGAAATTAAACACAACATCACAATCAGAAAGCTGTGGCCTTATTCAAAGTGCTGGCCGGAGCCAGTTCAGCAGCGTAGCCCATCCAATGGATGAATAGCATCATTGTTGAGGGAGCCCTATCCATTCTAATGTATCTCAATCAACACTGAAATGGCAACAGCCATAAGGGACTTGGGGAATTGCTAAGTCAAGTCCAGGAAGAAGGTAGAAGAGGGGGCAAAAAGGCAAAAAATATCTCTGGTTTTTATTATAATTGGTGGTCAACCAGGAGGCAAGATCAGAGTCTCTTAGCACGTCACACACAGTCAGATCAAGCTCAGTAGAAGCATTCGTTTGAAGGGCAAAAGCAGGATGCAGGAGGAAGGAAAGAAGCAGTCACAAAACACATTTATTTATTAAATAAATCTGTATGATTGCAAGTGCAAAGGAAGGCACAGAGGGAGAAGTTAGAGGCTCAGTCAAGAAGTATAGCAAGGCAGACATCAAAGGAAGGACTGGAGGCAAATGAACAGATGAGCCAGCAGAGGATGAGTCACAAGCTGAGAAGTCACACTGTTGAACCAACGGAGTATCTTGTCCTTATTCAGCTAAGCATCCCTTATCCAAACTGGATTGGACAGGAAGGTGTTTGGATTTTGGTATAATTGCATAAATACAATGAGAAATTGTATTCACTCTTTTCGCTTTTTTCTATAACATAACATTTGAGTCACAAGGGCCTCTGATCACAAGGGTAGTCTGGCATCTTTTCAACATATCTGTTCATGTACCCACCACGGATCAGAGATTAGAACTTACAGCCTGTACCTGTTTTGTATGTGGGAATGAACACAATAACTGCTTGTTTTCATGCCACTGAAAGTGGGGGGAGTAATGGCAAAAATGTCTGGATCTCAGAATAGTCTGGATTTTGGATATCTGGATAAGTGGTCCAAAATCCAGACAATTTTATACCTTTGTATTTTACACAATGCACTTTTAATGTGAAGATTTATACACTACTTGTCCCAAAAAGTGGTATTGTACTAGGAATCCTACAGCTAGAATTCATAAGAATAAATGGCGTTCATGATTTAAAAAGAAGCAGAAGAGGGAAACTAGCAACAGCTGATGCTAGCCCCCTGCTAAGGTTCTGATGCTAGCCCCCTGCTAAGAGGCACCAGTTTAAGAGGGGCTTTTTGCCTATCCAGTCATGGTTAGTCAGTCAGATCATGAGGACTGTTGGTGAACAAACTGTATTAGTATGAAGAAATAACAAAAGGGCCCATTCGCAAGAATTAAATGTGGATTTTCTCCATGCGATGTACACTGGGTTCAAAACTAAATGGATTACGCTGGAAGTGGAATCTCTCTTCTCCCAGCATCTTTTCTAAGCTACCTCTTTAAGGGATGTGACTGAGAAGGAAAGAGGAAGCTGTGGCTCCAGCTCTTCTGAGATAACTACGAAAAAATGAAAGCAACAGAAGTGAAAGAGCAGGCCATGAGGTGAAGCATGTGAAAGAAGGATGGACATGAGAAACATGCAAGGCAGCCAGGTAGAGCCATTAATTTTTTATTTTCTTTATAAACTGCTTTGTGAACTTTTTAGTTGAAAACTGGTAGGTAGGTGAGTGGATGGATGGAGAGCGAGAGCGAGAGCGAGAGCTGGCTTGTGGGTGTGAGCCTCCCATCAGTCTTCCTCTTCCCTCAATCTCCCATCTGAAGCAAAGGCTTGCTTTGTATGTGGCCAAAAGATGGAAAAGAGGGCCACAGTCATCAGACTGGTTCAAATGATCCCATATAAATGGTCTGTTTTGTTTAAATAAGTTAGCAGTTTATTAGTATGAACTGGTCTAGAGACATGTTTGTTGCTAGCTTACTGGTTGCTGTGAAAAAAGATAATGGTTTTAAGAGAGAAGCTGCTTCAGATAATGTGTGCCTGGTTTATAACTAACATAACGTCATACACAAGATATATAATAGACTATTGGGAAACGACCACCAATATCAACCATGCCTCTGGTATTCAACCACTTCTTATTGTGGTAGGCTTCTTGAACATTTTCATGGATCTTGACAGAATGGGGTTTTACAAAATGGACAACTGTTGTCTTTGTAGACAATGGCTATTAAGAAGTCCTCTGGACTTCTTAGAATGAAGTGTGGTTTTCTGCCAAATACTTGATGAACAAACAGTTGTACTTGCAGAACAGAAAGAAATGCAATTTAAAAAAAAAATCTCAAAAACTGGTGAATGAGTGAGGGCACAATCCTAACCAGTTTAGGACAGTACTATTCCTTCATCTCCCCATTCCTGTGGTGGTATGGGGAGGCCAGCACACATCCATGCACTGGTCTAACACCCCCCCTCCTGACTGACGCTCATGAGTAGCACTCCCAGGCTGGCGCAAAAGGCTTGTGTGGTCTACCTGGAGATTAAGATTATTCTGTGAGTGAGCGGTGAGTGAGTCTGCATTCCTAACAAATTTAGGCTGCCACAACTTCCTCAGTGAGTGAGGCTGCAATCCTAATCCCAGTTAGCCCTGCATAAGGCCTGCCTGAAGTCCTGTGCTGGCCTGGGGGATGTTGCAAAAGTGCTGTAAAGCGCTTCTGTGCTACTCCTGGGGGAAGAGGAGTTAGGTCAGTGCACAGACATGAGCCGGCCATCCCACACCTCACAGGAATGGGCAGACAGGTGAGTTATGGCGGCCTGTGTTGGTTAGGATTGTGCCCTGGGTATGCATGCATGCATGCCCACACACAGGAATAAACAAGTACATGCCTGCACAAGATATCGAGAGATTATCAGTGGCAAAAACTTAATACTGATAAAAGAATTCTTGCACGACTACCAGGAATAAACAGCCTGTGCTTGAACTTTGTGGGGGGCATTTTTTCCTCCTTTGCAACAAGATGAATGTTAATAAATCCGAGATAAGATCAAACCTTCCAGTTAAGGTTCTTTACACTCCAGCTGAGCAATGTCTTCAAGCAATTTGTTGCTTTGGTTGCAGCTGTACTCAGTAGGGGGTTAAAAAAGAGCCAGTTACAATTAGTAACCAACACAGATCATGGGCTTATGTGCTTTATAGGTTCTTCTAGCTACAGGCGTATCAAATAAATGATTTTAATTGTTGTGCCTTCCTCTCCCTCTGCCCCAGCTCCTTTTTCCCCCTCCTCGTTGCATCTCTGCCTATGTTCTGTGAGAGCCCATGGAATGTCCCGAAGCCATCCTCCTTCACTGAGAAAGGGTGTTGTGACGTGTGGCATGGAGGGGATGACAAGGTGGTTTGACTTCTTTTTCCTTGTTCTTTCTTGACTCAAAGAACCCTGTTGATATACATATAAACATGACAGTAGTGAATGGACAGAAAGGGAAAGTCAGCTTCCAAAAGTGAAGGGAATGAGGAACGAAAAGAACCATTGGGGGCTGCACCTTTGACAATTGCCCAAGGAATGTATTGTATACCAAAGGCCAATGGCATAATGTCTCTTTCCCAAAAATAAAACAATACCAAGAACAGGCCACCACACAACTTCTCAGTGGCCTCCTTGGAACTGAATGTTCAAAGAGGGAACATTCATATTGGCAAAGCTTGTCTGAGCTGTACGTCACAGGCAACTGCCACAGTATAGAGAAAACACCTCTCTATTAAAAAGAAAAGATCTCTGATAAACAAAGTGCTTGAGGCTATGCCATTGTTCTCCTTCTCCACAGCTTTGAGGACAGGTAAATGGCATGAACAAAACAAAACACCTTCCAGAAACTCTAGCAGACAAAGGGAAGCAAATTTGTTTAATGGAAACAAGCACATCAGAGAGACTAAAATCAAAAGCAGAAGCAGACCTAATTTTTTTAAAATGCTAATGATCATTAGGCTACCAGATGGTTTTTTTCTCCTGCACTCGGACTGATTTGCAATTTTTCAGACAGATCTAGTTGTGCTACAATGTCAAGCATCTTCCTATGGAAGATTCTCAGAGTCTTATGGTAGCAGTAGATCTTTTGCAATATTGGCAGTAAATATTTCTCAGCCAACCATCCAAGATAAAGAAATGCAATCTTCAGAATACAGATTCTGAATCTCAGAGACAAATATTTCTCTCCCATGCAAGAGATGCATTAATTTAGGTGGATTAATAGATCTTTCTATACATCAAAGAAAGAATGTTCCACTTGATTGAGTAGCTAGCAGAGGCTTCAGAGGAGATCCATTCAACAGAGCCATTTTTAGAGTCAATTTGCTCTTATATGCAACTCCTTCTGCAAACAGCATCTGCATTTCTAAGTTGTCCTGTGCAACCACTTGCCTTGCACAAAGCTGGTGCGAATGCCAGGGCTGCTCAGATTGGCTTTTTACATGGTTTGGATTCCAGCTTCTTCAAGTGGCTTTTGTAATGGCTGGCTGCCAGCCTGTGCATATGATGTGATTTTCTTGGCACCAGCAGCAATTCCTATGAGTGGATACTATTCTCTTCCTGTGAGAAAGCTTCACAATTACATACAACTCTTACCGTGCACAGCAAGCATCTGCAATTCCAAGTCGGCCAGTCCTCTTGTCACTCACAGCGCACACCTAATCTTCTTACTTACTCCCAAATTCAGAATAACTATGGGAGCACGTAAGAGACTTTACACCATCCAGTGAAAACCTAGTGCACCACCTAGTGAAAACCTATGGGAAATTCATATTGGAATCCAGAGTAACTTTTCCTTACACTGGAGCAAGGACTCCCCATAGTTACTCTGGATTTTGCCCTATGACACAACCTTTTTTCTGGGGGTACTCACTATCGGCACACTTTGCCCACCAGAATACTCCTGAATAGATATGCCTAGGAGTCTTCATGGTGAATACTGGCACCTTCATGGTGAATACCAGCACTAGAAAAAAGTACTGCTTAGACATCAATCCTATTGAGTTTGATAGAACCTACATATACTTGATAAGTTGTCAGGCAACCCCTTCTCTCTGATGGCTTGTTTTGATTGGCTGAGTCTGTATCCTCACAGTGCAACCCAAATTTCATTGTATATTCATGTACAATGAAAATAAAGTTTCTTTAAGTTTCTTTTTTAAATGGCTTCACTCTTTCAACATCTTTCATTAAACCCCAAAGTCATTCATTCAACACATGTTCCTCTCTTTCAAACTCTCTCTGATGGTCTAAAGGCTAAAATTACCTTTCCCCATATTGATTTTTATATTACATAATTATTCAAACTGTTGTGATGTATGTGTATGAGTGTGTATGTGTAAACACGAACTTTAGCTCTGGGTCTATTCCCTTTCCTAAAGACATGAAGGTACAACTCTGTAACATCCTCCAGCACCACTGCTGTGAACCATCATGTCAGCTGTGCTGCACGTAGAAGCAGCATGGTAAGCCTGTTCCAATTACTTGCTTCCACAAGCAATCCAAGAAAATTGTTCTGCCTCCATCTTGCAATACTCCCAAAAGACCAGACAGATGTGAAGTGTTGGAGACCCCACTTCTGGAAAAGGCCTTTTAAGTCCCAAGTAGATAAGTGGTTAAACATACACATTACAGAACACAGAAGTAGAATCGACACTGCAGCTTGATATATTTTCAACTTGATTCAACTTCCTGTTACATTGATTCATTGTGTAGTGATCAGGAGCTTTCTGCACTTTTTAAATGGTGGATTTTATATTTAGCAGCCAAACTATTCCTATTAATCCCAGTTTGGTATCACTTCCACGGGCTGTTTGCTGATTTGCCTTTTGAACCATTTGAAGTATGTTAACCTTTTGAGATAAGGATTGTTAACCATTTGCAAAGCAGTATACAAATATATTTTAATAACGATAATGTATCAAATGATTTTCAGCCCACTCCTAAGCGTGTCTAATCAGAAGCAAGTCCCATTAGAGTCAATGGAGCCTACTCTCAGGAAAGTGTGGATAGGATTGCAGCTGAAGTGTAGTACAAGAAGACATTTATACAAGCCCCTAAAAATAGCCAGAATGCTGATTAAAAAGGAATTCAAAAGATTTTTGGAGAAAAAGTCCATCATAGGTTACAAGTCATAACCTCAGGGTTTTTAAGGTACCATGCTTCTGAATGCCAGATGTGGCCAGATGTGAGGGGGAAGCAACCAGATATGGGTATCTTGTTGTCTTCAGTGCTCTCTGAGGCATATAGCAGTGGCGTAGCTAATAATCATGTAGTCCAGTTCAAAACTCAAAATGTAGCCCCAGAAGTGATGTTACAGCCCAAAGTAATGTAATCCCAGGGTATTTTTTAAAAAAGAAAATTGGGGAAAAACCTGCCTCCTTCTCCCACACTTTAACAACTGTCTGAATTTAGACTGCAAGCCAATGGTTTATATGTTGCCCAAATTCTCTTTGATTTATATAGTGTCTGAAAAATTGAACCGCTTCTACCTTTTCCTGCAAAAATGAATAGAACAAGCTTAAGATAAATAGCTCATTTGTTGCAGTTCAGCAACAAACAGATTTGTCAGGATGTTTAAGTGGAGCTGATAAATGTCATTAGAGGGAGAAAAAAAGGTTTATCCAGTGATGAGTATTTTAAACTTGTCAGAATAGACATTTAGCCAATTTACAAATGTTGAATACTTGTTTAAATGCCTCATAACTAATGTTAACAAGGAGATCTTCATTAGAGTAGGGACAAGGGGGGAAAGAACTGTGCTTCAGCTGGATTGACATAATTTGTAATTATTGATTCAGTATTTTTACCCATTAACATTTCAAGAAATAACACTCTAGTTCAACAATGATTTAACACCACAACCATATGCATGTACTCTGAAAAACATCTGGTTTCACCCCAATCCTAATCCGCCATCCCCCAGAGGGTTGCAGCAGAGGCCAAAATGGCCTCTGATGCATCCTATGTGGTAAAGGAGGCCACCACAGGGCACCTCCGGGTAAGGGAATAGTTGTTTGAATCCGAATCTTCTGGAGGGAGGGAAGGGTTCATAAAGCTACATGAAAATTCCCTCTTCCATACAATGGGTAAAAGTATATGCATTGTGTCTTCCATTGTATCTGGATACCCTGTTTGTTTGTTTGAACAACCCTATTGTTGTAATATGTTCAGAAACATAAAGATTCTCAAGCTGATTTCTGGTTCTGAGGCAAAGCCCAGCAGCAGAGTTAATCTCATGCCATCATTAGCCCATGAACGAATCTAACTTTTTTTATTGCTGTGCTTTGCCCTACCGGCTTGAGATTTTCTTCCTTGCAGCAAATGTTATTGCATGATGATCACCAAAATGCCCTCAGAACAACCACATCAAGGGAGTGGAGTATATTCCCAGATCCGCACCAGATCTCAAGAACAATGTAGACCCTCTGTAAGCATCATGTTGAGGGGGGTCAAGAAAGCTTATATAGAAGTGCATGGGAACTAGTACCTTCAGACTCACTGCATTCAGACTGTACAAATAATAATGCCATACCCCAAGGCAAGTCTGGAATAGTATGTGTCTAATATGTGACTCATTGAATACCAATCTCCAGCCTCAGTTTAGCCGTGCTGAATGAGAATCATGCTGGTAAAAATTGTGGATGAGTAGCCACCATCTCTGAGTGAGTCTCACCCTTTAAATATCACTTATAATGAAATAGGGATTTAAAGGGAAAACATTGTGTTAGCAAAAAGGTGGTCAAGAAGATTTACACTAAACCTGAAAGTATTTTTATTTGGAGAGATCATTTTCAGTTCAATGAAAATGGGCCGTGGAGACGGTAACTTAGTTAGAAAGGGCCTTCCCCTCCCTCCCGTTCTCTTCCTTTATTTCTTTAAGTTATCAGTCATTAGATAGAGACCAAAAATCACAGCGGGAGAGTTGTAAAATGGTTTTGGGGGGATCCTCTGGGGCATTGCTTTCAGTCTTTTCATCAACGAAGCTAGTCTCTATCATAAGTCTTATTTATAAGGAGGCTTTCAGGCAATTTCACACTGCCTTTCTCTGATGCAGCCCAAAAAAACATGTAAACCCCAGGGATTAGTAGCGACTTAGAGAGAAAATAGTGTAAAGTTATACCATGAACTGAGCCAGTGCAGCTGGCTGGATGCACTTTCCCCCTTGGGCGACTACAGGGAGTGAAACCTATCTAAGTGGGTCCCCTCCCAGCCGGCTGTCATGCAGAATCCTTTGTGATGTTGGCCACTCGAATTGCTCTCTCTCAGAAGGCAGTCAAGGCTGCAGAAAGAGGCAGCCATTGCCTAGGAATTGAAGTTCAACCCCTTTTTATACTTCTTTGTTGACAGCAGTAATTGGGCAGCACAAGTAAACAAACTGTTTGCTCAATGGTCGGTAGTCCTCTTTGATTAAATTACTGACATGCTATAATATCCTAAAATGGAAAATAAATTATGGCATTAACCAGGGGGTCAAACTTGAGTCCCTTTTAATAACAACCAACAAAATTATACCAATTACATTGCTTTACAGCTAGGCCAGGCTGATAATTAATGAGACTGCAAATCACAGAGACTTAATTTTGAGAGCACATTTTCTCATTTATTTAATTTTGAGTACAACCAGCTGTCCAGTGCCTGACCCAAACATATTTCTGTCGTTTTTGTCTCATTCAAGAGACTTAACTGTCTCATAGCCATTTGGTCCAAGTTTCACATTTAAATTACAATTTCTTTTCTTATGAGGAAAATATATACCATTTCATTTCTGGAAGTAGTAGAAATATATAAGCAGGTAAGTGAAGACAAAAATATGTGCATGTATACAATATATATACAGTATACTATACTCTCTCTATATAAAATGTATGGTATATAATATACTGTAGGGCTGTGGGTGGCGCAAGTAGCTAAGACACTGTGCCTGTTAACCAGCAGGCCAGGGTTTGAGACCCGGGTCAGCCCCACAAGACAGGGTGAGCTCCTGTCCTTAGCCCAGATCTGCGACGCCAGCTGGATCCAATCGTATTGGCTCTGCCTTTCCATTGGACTAATTCAGTGGTGTGGAGAGGGGGGATTTGCTGCTTGGGTAACAGCCTATCCTCCATAACAATCTAACCCAGGCTTTCGTGCTTCGCATGTAGCGTATGCAGCGCCGAGCACACCATAGTCTCCCAAGACTGATGGAGGCCTGCTTTATATACACACACCCACACCCATACCCACACACACACATTTATACATATATACTGTACATACATACATACAGTACATACACACAGAGAAAGAGATATGCATACTCATAGATGGATCCACAGCCCTCTCTCTTTCTCTCTTTCCACACTCATCAACCTTACTTTTGCCCTGTCTTTTCAGTCTTTCTCTTTGTTGCTTCGCCCTTATTGCTGTAGCTGTATGAGGACACAATATTCACTAGCTTTCCAGCATAGGTATAGTTGTGCCAGTCCTGGAGGTCGTCTCAACATAAGGCAATATTCGTTCCCTTACCTTGGAGTTGCATTGCCCTAACCTTGGTACTGAAAAGTTGGTTAGTATTGTCCCCATAGTCTATTATAGCAAAAACAACATTCTTCTGATACCCTGAAGAACAAAAACTGTAAAGTATTGTGGCATTATAAAAAACCCAATATCCCAAAAAAACCCAATACCACATTAAATGCATATCTAAACTGCTGCAAAAAAATTTTTTTCTTCCTTTCTCCCACTCCCAAAATGTAGATTGCACAGTCCTCCTCAGGATAAGGACTTTTTAAATATATATTACTCTGTAAAGCACCATATGCTTTTCCATTTCCTGAACTGTTTTCTCAGTGGCCATACCATGCAGCGGCAGGGGCCTGAAGTTTTAGGGGCGGTGGGGGCCTGAACTTGGGAGGGAAGGGGTGGTCCAGGTGTCAGATGGCCCGTTGATACTACTGGCAGTTTAATCTTTGCACACTGCCTGTTTATTATTGTGGTTCTTATATACAGCCTGCTAGATGTAGCTGGTTGAAGCTGGCCCATTTCAGTTCCTTCCCAAGGTCTTAAAATATTAACAGTTACTTTTATGATATTAATATGTACACTGTTCCAAGAAAGGCTGTTTTCTCCAACTCATGTGTAGAGATTTCCTGTAATACACCTGGAATGTTTGAGTATTTTTCAAAGTATTTTGGCACTGCAGATCAACCTCTAACAACAGTTGGTACAATTCTAGTCTTCTGCCATCTCATGATCTTTTCCTGTTCATTCTCTTTCATTCTCACATATCCAGTTATTGCCAATCCAGTATCCAGAACCTGCTTCTTTCCAATATGTTGTCAGCTCTGGGGTGTTGTCTGTTGGAATACAAAAATACAAACAAAATCCATGTTTATTTTTCAGCAATATTATCAGCCTTGTGATACTGGGGTACTGGACTATTACGCTTTGTGTAGAAGTTCCAGAACAATATTACTACTACTTTATTATTTTTTTTCAAATTATCTGCAAGATCTTCTTTCACTTACGTATCTGGTGGTCCAGTTTCCTCTGCTACTTTCAAACTTCCTGTCATTATATTATTTTTCAATCCAGGTCTTGACTACATTTGTGCAAAGTGGCTGTCAATTCTATGAAATTATATGCTGCTATTATTGTGGTTGATATTGTTATTATTACATTAGGCTGGTAATTCACTTCTATGCTAATAATAGGTTCTCCGCGAGACTCTCTCAAGTCAGGAATCTTTCAATTCAGGAATTGTGCATCCTTCATTCCTGCAATCTATTCTAGGTGGCAAGACAAAATATTTCATTTGGTATGACAGTGACTGCTCAGAATTTTTTAAATCTATTTCGTAGATTAGATGCCCATAGAGACAGTTATACATGTGCTGTTTTTCCACTAAGGAAGAAAGATACATAGAAAAAAAAATTATGCTAGAATGTAATAACTACTAGTTATTACTACTAGTAATGCTACTACTATTGCATTGCACTGAGACTTGCTTCCTGCGTATTCCGTTGTAGTAAGCCTATATCCCGAGTACCCTACCAAGCTGAATACAGCCCCCCAGACATGTCCTCAAGTGAAAAGATGCTTGACAAAACTCTGTTACAGTCCTGATTAGCCAAGAAACTGAACAAAACAAAAGCTCAGAAGGTTTCCTGAGCCCCTGATTGGCTGCCAGAAACAGCTCCACAGATATTCTTTGACAAAACTGAATCTTCCCTGTATGGATAACCAGCTAGGTGTACTTTCCTAGAAGATGGATTTCTGGCAGAGGATGGACTACTACATCTTACGAGTTGGGGGACGTCTTCCAACGGAACATGGCTAACCTGATCAGGAGGGATTTAAACTAAATAAGAAGGGGATTGGGTTACATCAAAATGAAAACTAGGAATCAAGAAAATGCTCTTGATAGGAATTGTCAGGGCATTGCTATAACTGGAGAATTCTTTGAGCTGCCTGGCCTTAAAAAGGGGGGGGGGACATGCCATATCAGGACCATAGCCAACTTGGTATGTTCAGCTTGGAGATGGTGGAAAAGAGACCTGATCACCCTCTTCAGATACCTGAAGGGCTGCCATATGGAGGAAGGGGCTCATTTGTTCATAGCTGCCTTGGAAAGCAGAACCAGAACAAAATGGGTACAAACTGCAAGAAAGGAGATTCTGGTTGGATATCAGGAAAAAATTCCTGTTGGTTCTGCTGGTTCGGCAGTGGAACAGATTGCCAAGGGAGGTGGTGGACTCTCCCTCACTGGGGGTCTTCAAGCAGAGGCTCAACAAGCACCTGTTGGAGATGCTCTAGGAAGAGTTCCTGCTTCAGGCAGGGAATTGGACTAGATGACCTTCTGGGTCCCTTCCAATTCCAGGATTCTATGATTCTATTTAGCCTCTGACACTGTGGGAGATTTTCCTCTGCAGAAATGCAACTTGCATTCAACACAAGGGTGTCATAAAGATTAATTTGCTAATAGGAGTGTACCATTTTAAAGACGTAATGGAGAAAATAAAAAGACACTCTAGTGCTTAGTGCCGCAGAAAGGGTGCTAAATGAATAAAGTGCTGTCTTATGTTTTTAAGGGTTATTATGATTGCCACCTACATCTGGGGAAAAGTGGTTAAATACAGAGAGATGCGGGCATCAAATTACATTTTAAGTGGATCTATTTCTGAGATTGCTCGTCAGCATGATTAAAGTGATAATAATTCTATTTATCATTAATAATGTATGGGGGATCAGCAAAAAAGGACTTTTTCCACCCAGGATAAAAATTGTATACTAGAAATTCACACAGCTTTCCAAAAAGCAATCTGTGGAATTTGTCTCTGGGATGCAGCTGCAGAAAATTTTATTAACATCTTGCAGGTGGAGCCTAATTTTAGTTCTGCATTGTAGAGTGGGAATTATTTGTCCTAGGATAAGCGCGCACAGCACACATCAACAAAGCAGGTGGAGCACCAGAAAAGAAAACTCATTTACTTTCCCATATATGTGAGTGTTTATTCTTTTGTTTTTTACAAGGAGTCCATTCATTAATCATATAGGTATTTGTTGGTTTGTTTTTAATTTTAACCAAAGCTAAAGCATTGGTCTGAAATATGTTTGTTACTCAGAAATATATTTATAAGTTATTCAGTTACTCAGAGTTACTCAGAAGTGAAGCAAAAGGAGTGCTGTAGAAAAATGTTCTAGAAATAAGCAATGATTTTTTAAAAATATAATTTAGAAGGAACAAATGTTTGATGAGAAGGAACTTTTGGAAATGCATCTGTTTGGCTGTCAAAGTTGCAATGCTGATTCACTGTTAATTTTGGTTATTGATTTGAGATATGTATATGTCTAACAGTTTCCTGTAGCACTGAAAAAAGGAAAGAACCTCCACAGTCAAAGCATGAGTATGATGCTTATCACTTATGTGAGTAGCCCCATGCAATGATGACAGGCCTGCATCAGGGTTTGGACTTGGTAGAGTACTATTCCCTCACCACACCTCCTTGAGATCAATCTACCCCACCCAGAAATACCTTCTCCCTACCTCCAGAATGCCCTCCTACCTATAGCAACTCTTGAAACCCTGCATGTGGTTCAAGCAGAAGCTGAATTGGCAAGGAGGCCACAACAAAGATGAAGGATTACTGTTCTGATCCCTGTCCTGGAAGGGAAATCAGAGCCATCACATCAGTTGCTTGTGCCAGTGGGTTGGGAAGGGGAGGAGAGGTGACCAGGAGAGGTGGCCACTGTCTAAATTCTCCTGTCATTCACATTCAGTAGGTGAGAAAAAGAATGAGAGTGCAAGCCAAAGTGGCTAGTAGATGCCAGGCATGTGCCACATGTGTGGGCATGACACCCATACCAGTCTGCCATCTCCCCAGCCTGTCATTCAAAACAGTTGCTTCTGTCACAGGTGGGTTGGTCCTGTATAACTTTATTTATGCTGTCATGGAACTGTAGCCCTGGACCATCGTTTTACTTCTCCCAAAGTTGGTAGAAATGTTGGGCCATGTGGAATCCTGGAAACATTAGACATGCACCTGGAAACATTAGCTGGAAAACATGCACCTGGAAACATTAGATATGCAACACTGGACATGAGAGTCGGCACTCAGGCACTCTGGACCTGGGAACCTCAAAGAGACACAATAAAAATTACTTAAAATTCTAGAAAATATGGGTACCTGATGTACCTGGGAGGCAGCATTTGAATTTATTCAGTTAATTCAATTGAACACAGTCAAAACCTCCTATCTGAAGTGTAAGCTCTCAAGATGAGGGCACATTAAGGAGGAAGTGGATTTTGCGCTGATGCAGATAACATGTGTATAAACTATGCTTTCAAGATCATTTGGAATTCAGGGCAGCTTTATTGAGTTAAACTAGCAATGTGTCTATTCCAGTATTATACCTCAGCATGCAGCTAACACTAGATACTGCAGACAAAGTGTAGAACAGTCCAGATCAATAAGGAAATGTCCCCTAACTAATCATTCCAAGCTACTGGAAATCTAAAGGATATTGGCAGCCTAAGGTGAGTCAGAACATCAGGATAATGGCAGTTGACGCATCTATTTTCCACAATTTTGCCTAGACTAGACTTAGAATAATTATGTCAAGAAGACTGGGGTGATGATTATAATATATGTTAGCACAACCCCATGATGTGCTAGGTCCAGTGCAATAAAACACACAAGCATGTCTTTGCCATAAGTATCCTATAACACAGCTTTAAATCAATGGACTACTACATTCTTATGGACTTACTTATTTGTAATAGTGTCCCAGAACTGCAAACATGCTGGAATTACTGAGATAGCAGAGGACAAATAATTTTCTGTTCTCAGTTAATATATATTAACAAACTGAAAAAACATATAGCTAATATATGCAAACATATAGCAAATATATAGCTAATGCAGGCCTCCGTCAATCTTGGAAGACTATGGTATCGTGCTCGCCGCTGCATATGCTGCATGCGAAGCACGAAAGCCTGGGTTAGATTGTTATGGAGGCTAGGCTGTTACCCAAGCAGCAAATCCCCCCTCTCCACACCACTGAATTAGTCCAATGGTAAGGCAGAGTCAATACAATTGGATCCAGCTGGCGTTGCAGAGCTCGGCTAAAGACAGGAGCTCACCCTGTCTTGTGGGGCTGACCCGGGTCTCGAACCCTGGCCTGCTGGTTAACAGGCACAGTGACTTAACCACTTGCTCCACCCACAGCCCATAACTGTATGGCTGAGGGGGCTAGGGATCCAGCCAGGGCTTTATCTTAAACAACAACAACTGGTGGACACTGGGTGCAATCCAAATCATGTCTACTCAGAAGTAAGTCTCATTATATTCAATGGGACTTACCTCAGGAAAGTGTGTATAGGATTGCAGCCTCAGTTTATCTCAAAACCGAACTATTATTGTGAGTGTATGTGTGTATGTATGTACACGAAGTCCTTTTGGGTTACCTGAGTCACAGCTCTCATTCATTCATTCATTCATTCATTCATTCATTCACACAGGGCTTGCTCATTAAAACACGTCTTTTAAAGAACTGTTTAAGAAGACATCTCAATTTGACACTATCAACAAAAGTAATCTTAAATAATGTCTAGTTCAAAAACATGCTTCTCTGTATGAAAAATCAGCTGACTAGTCAGAGGTGTATCTGCTTTGCTTCTTTCTTCTCCTATTTCTCTAACAAGACATGGCAAGTCTGGAAGCCTCCTGGAGGCTGCAAGAGTTTGCTTCATCAACGAGGCGTATAGACCATAAGGTCTATACAGCACTCTTCCTCTACAAGCCCCAAGGAGCCTCATGAATAATTATAGTCAGTGGTGGGCACCAGCAGGTTCGCACCTACTCTATAGAACCGGTTCTTAACAAGAGACAGGACATATAAAGTTTAAAAATAGCCATTTAAAAGTGGCTGCCAGATGGACAGAGAACCGGTTCTTAATTTCTTTGAAGCCCATCACTGATTATAGTTCATCTATTTCATAAGTTCAGGAGCTTCTGTGATAAAATCCACATAGATTCAGTGGTGTTTCTGGAGAAGAGGAAAAATGCTAAGGTTTCTTTTTTTGAGAACATGGATGTCTGTGTAAAGCACCCCATTCCCCAGCTGCAAGTGGCTCTGAAGGCAAGGCTGGTGGAGAGCTTTACACAGCTTACACAGGAGTTAACTTTTTAACTCCCAGAAGTTAAAAAATGTGGTTTCCCCCCTCCAGGAATGCCACTGCATGGATTTTGAGATTCATGAAATGATTTTGTTGTTTGTTGTCTGCGTCCAGGTTATATTGTTTATATTGTTTATACAAGTGGACCAGAGGCTCTTATGAAAGTAAATCCAGTGGATGTAAATTGGATGTGCTTCCAGATATGTTATGCCATAGGATTAAAACCTTAGTTCCTTGATTTCAATCAAAGGCAGTGATAATTTTTTTATTATTTTAGGGATTTATACTCTGCCTTTCCCATGCTGATGCAAATACCCAAGGTGGCTTTACAGTTTTTATCTTTTGTCCCTCACAACCCTGTGAGATAGGCAATTGTTCTACAGGGAGCTTATAGATCTCTTCCCTCCCAGTTGAAATCCTTCAGAGCACGGTTATCAAAGTGATGCAAGTTTTCAAGCTTCAGCAGGAACAGTTTCAGGTGGGCCAAGCCATAAACAATGATACCTTGTGGCTCTATTGTCTCATCAGCTTTCAGTCTCCCATCCAAAACTTACCTGGTCTTTTTCCTGCTTAGCAATCTTCTAGCAGACCTTCACTCAACCACCAGACCAAGCCTGATAACACCAAAAAGAAAATATTTGAGGGGGGAAGAGAAGAGGTAAACTATTCATTTTTAAGGAGGGAAGAACTTAGGCTGCAATTCAGAGCAAATTCAGCCTGCTCTGACCTAACTGCACTCTCCTAACTATTCTGTATCCAGAGCAGAAAGTTATGCTGAATCCAGAGAGTCAGGAAGCCTGGGCTGCCCTAACTGCTCCAGAGCATTGACACAAGGGGAAGACTTGCTCCTGAGGAGACACCCCTCAGATCACACTGAACAAGGAACAGCTGTGGTGCCTACAGTGGTGACATGACTCTGCACATCACCTGGTGCGGAAGTCTGTGCGTCATCCCTGGGATGCGTGCCCCCCCTACCTGGACTGCGCAGTCACCAAAGTTGGCACCTGCGCAGTTGTTTCTGAAGACAACTGGCTTCAGAAAGAGTACTGCGCAGGCACCATCTCTGACACCTGCGCAGTACTTTTCTGAAGCCTTTTGGCTTCGGGGGAGACTGTGCAGGCGTCAGAGTTGGTGCCTGTGCAGTACTCTTTCTGAAGCCATTTGGCTGCCGCTCCGCCTCCTGAGCGAGGCCGAATGGCTGTGCAGAGGCGCGGACTTTCTCTGCTCTAAGGAAGTCTCCTCTGAAGCTGTTCTGCATGCTCAGTGTGTTTCTGCGCAGTGCACCTCAGATGGCTGTTCAGGTCAGCTCCTCAGACAAGTGGCAGCTTCTGGCTGATTCTCCGCCTTGGAGCAGGCCTGAATGGGGGTGCTGACGCCCGGGGCCTGCCAAAGGACAGTCAAACTCCTCCGGTACATCACCCCATACGGAGCGCATCCCCAATGCAGCCCACACCAGCCGCACCAGTCTGGTGACGCCACTGGGTGCCTGCCTTATAAGGAGTCCCTGATGAGATGCCAGTACATTCTACAGTGAATAGAAGGGGCTTCTTGGAGTGGCCTGCTGTATCCTGAGGTTTGTGGGCAGCCGTAGTTTGTTCCATATCCTGAGGTTGAGAGGAAGGGGTTGCAGCTAGGCTGGCCAAGAACTCAGATTTTTGGTCAGCACTGCCATTCTTACTCGGGCCTTATCATGGACCCCTATGGGTCTACTCATTACTATACCTGCTCCTGAGGTGGTATAACTCTGAGGGCTGGAAGAGGGCATTTCTGCCTTGGAAACAGGCTTTGGATACAGAGTAACTGCTCTGCCCTAGGCAATGCTAAACATGCCCTCAACTTGCCTCTCCTGAGCTGCTTAGGCTGCCCCAGTTAGGGCAGAGCAGGTCCACCTCTCTTAGGGCACCCTATCTTGCCTTGCTCTGCCCTAAGCCTCCTTCAGAGTAACTGGGCTGGAGCATCTTGCAGTTGCTCCAACCTAGTGATAGATAGGGCAACCCAAGGGCTCTTATGTGGACAGATTAGTTGCTCTGGATTGGGCTGTTAGTCCCCATGATAGCTGTGTGAACAATGTGACCATATAGAACGGAGGACAGAATGTCTTTACCTTTAGTTATTGCATAGAAGAGGGATTTAGGCAGGTTTAACTCAACACAGAAAGGTTTAAGAAGCAGAATCTGCCAAATTCTCTTCTATAAAGTGCTTAAAGGTGGAATATTCTATATGGTCACCCTGTCTGTGAACAAATGGGGGAGGGGAAGTGAATTTCACATTCATGGGCCTATCCTAAATACAGACAAAAGGGAACCTATAATTAATATAGAAAGAGACACCTGGATGGATGGGTGATAGTAAAGAAAAGCACCTTCAGGAAAACATAGGGGTCCAAAAATGGCAAGAGGAACAAGCTACCTGATTTGTGAGTGCTTGCTCTCTTTTTGTTCTCTGGTACCATGAAAGACCAAAGGATACATTCCTGACTCGGGCAACTCATGTGGTGAAAGTTCCGGTTGTGCAGGTAGCAACCCACATTTTTCAGAAGTCATTGTCCACTGTGTTTCTCAATTCCCCAAGAGCTTGAGCATGTGAAAGTGAGGGCTAACAAGATTAATCTTGATGTGTGACTGCAAAAAAAGAGGATGGACCAGCTTTTCCAGATGTTTCTTTTTCCAGGGCAGATCTAGTGTTGGTTCTCAAGCCCAGGATGCATGGGATGGTTTCAGTAGGTGGAGTGACCTTTGGTAGTTTAGATGGTTCTTGTTTGTTCTTCCTCCTTGATGATTCAATCCTTTGCAAGCCCATGAGCAATGCCAGTTTACTCATCTGGTAACCGAAACACAGTTGGAAAATATTGGCTGTTCTTAAAGAGAGTGATCCTTTCAATAACAATAAGCTCAGGGTTCCCACTGGTTGACTGTAGTTTTAAAAATGCTATGTAATTTGGAAGTTTGGCATATTTCCATGGGGTATTTTCAGAGCTGATATCTACAAAAACACCTGAAGTGCACTCTTTAGTTAGTACCATTTGGTAAAGGAAAGGGATTCATGATAATTCCATTTCTTTCATTCTTTGATCCTAAATAGCCTACAGTATACACAGCACAATTTTGAAGTAAATCAGGATTTATTCCTTCATCAGTTACTGTATCTGTAGGTGCTGCCAGATTTTTCTCATTTAGCTAGAAATTAAACGATTGTGCCAAGGACATTTTTTTTTTAAATTTTAAAACACTAACCAATGTAAACTGGGATTAAGGCAAAATTAAATATAATTTCTAGTTTGAAGATTTTTGAATGGAAATATGCCTCTTGCTTCTAATTTTGCTACCATATAAAGAGGTGGATCCAAAATAGCTATGCATGCGTATGATAAATTACAAGTCACCAATGTATTACAAAGTCACACTGTGAATTAAATGAAACTTGAAATGAATTTAACTGCAACCTGCCTTGCTGAATAAATTCAGGATCAAAATGAATGTGTGAACAGAAACCTGGCTTCCTCTCTAATCAATCCATCTCCAGCACAGATTCCCAAGTACTTCTCATATATTTTAAACTATAAATCAGGCTGTAAACAGAGGCTGCTAGCAGATATTACCTCATTTCCCACACCCATGTTACACAACTATATAAATGTAGACTTTTTGTGGTCCTTCCAGGAGTTTCTAGGTGAAATTAGGCAGATTTCTATGTATATCTGTGTCACACATTACATCCTGGGCAGGATGTGCAAGTGTGAAATTGCTCCCTGTCCCCTCCTGTGCAAAGTGTATTTCCAGGGCATATTTTTTTATCTTTTACCCAGCTTTTGAAGTTCATTGAATCTGCAATCTGTTTTCCTCTTTGCAGCTTCCAATTCTAATGGTTGCAGTACAAGAACGAGCTGCTGCTAAGTCCTACCACCCTCATCCTCAACACAGACACGCTCCTAAATAATTAGTTTATTACATGGTAGTCATAAGTTGTTTTTTTATTAAGACACTATGAATAAGCCATTGTTTATGATTTACGATCACAGCCACATGCAGTCTTAGTAAGACCTACACATTGTCTGAATCCCAGAGTACTTATGGCTTTTTCCCACTTCCTACTGACTATAAGGGTACAATGCCAAACAACTGGTGACTTGGCAACTTTCACACCTTATTGTAACCTAAGCAGAGTCAGGCAGGGCACAGGCAAGTCAATTAGATAATGCTTCTTATTTGTTATGGACAATGTTATGGAACAACTGGGGGTATAAGAAAGCTAACCTTTCGAAAGGGTGCAAAAGAAACAGAGAATCATCTTAATCTTCTGTCTTGTGAGACATGGAAATTATGTAGGAATTTAGGGCAGAATCTCCCCTAGCTTTTGAAAGGAAGACCACATTGACAAAAGCCTCTTAAAATATTTTCTTAAAAAATATTTCTGATTAAGCATGATTGATTCTGCAAGTGTTTGCTAAGCTGACATCCATCCTTCCATCATTTTGGTGTTTTGAAGTCTGCTCAGTCCTAATAAATCTTCCTGGGTTCTCCCACACAGGGGAAATTTTCAAAGGAATTTGCAGCTATCCCCCTCCCTGGTAAGAACCAGACCTAGTCTGAGCTAGAGAAAAAAAGTTATCTCACCAAAGTTACCCCCAAGGTTGTATGGGTGATCCTAAGAGCTGGTCCCTCATTTCTCTAAGAGTTGAGAACACCCACAGCTCAATCCTAGGCATTTCTAAGGTCCACCCTGTCAATTGTGCTTACTCCCTGGTCAGTGTGCAAAGGATTGCACAGTATCTCAGACTGCAATCCTAATTCCCAGTTAGGCTGGCACAAGACCCGTGCTGGCTTGGGGGGTGTCACAAAAATACTCTTTAAGGCACTTCTCTGCTACTGCTGGGTGTTAGGCCATTGCACAGACAAACTCTGGCCTTCCCACAACACCACAGGTATGGGTTGATGAGTGAGTTGTGCTGGCATAAATTGGTTAGTATTGTGTCTTTATAGGACTAAAATGTCAAGATGCACTGGATGCATCTGCCAAAAGAATACTCAAGAGTAACTTGTAGCATATGTTCATGGATGTTGACAAGTATCAACATCTGCTTCATCTGCAACCATTTAAATGTGTGAATATCTCTATATGGATTGTGTTTGTTTCAGACAGGTTACCATAAGTGGCAATGCGGCTGGCACGTCAAAATAATTTCTTTAATTCTACACCATTGTTTCTTAACATTGGTCCTCAGCCATACCACTTAGCATGGTCTACCTATCTGAAGTTCCACCAAACATAACAGATGATGACATCATTGTCAAATACTTCTGGGTTGGGAGGCCAGATATAATGTGGCAAATGCTCATCAGATGCTCTGGGTGAACCAGAGGGCTTTGCAAGCATGGAAAAGCATGTTTTGGAGCCTCCTACTACTGTTGGTTGCATCATTTTCCTGGTCGCACTGCTGGGCAGATGTCAATAGGTCTTGTGAGTACCACCACACAGCACCTCAAGTACCACTGGTAGTACATATGCCTCTGGTTGAGGAACACTGCTCTAAAGTGTTAACTAATTTAACTTAATTTGTGCTACTCTCCTGAAGCAACATCCTGTTCATGTCTGGTTTGGAGCTGGTTTTGCTTTTGGAGAACCACAAATAAAAGCCTGAACATGTGTGAACATATTTGTATCTCTTCCTTGCTTCAAATCCTTGATGTTTTGGAAAGAGAAGCACAAATCCTCGACATTTTTGAAAGATAGGGTTATGTTATAGAGTAGACTCACACACTCCAGCACCATTAATTTTCAGAGTTTTAAACAACAGTGATCAAATAGGTGAAGTGTGGCAGTACTAAATACCTCTACTACTCCCTGGAGTCAATTTGACAGAGCTTTGCTAATTTCCTTTAGAAAGGCCGGGTCAAAAGTGAAACAAAAGCGTAGCCTGCTATGGAGATCCATACATTGCTTTGTGAAACAGGCAAAGATTAAAGGGCAGTGCTCTCTTTGTCCTACTGGCAGAATTCCTATTGCAAAGGCAAAGGTAATCAATCAGAGAAACTCAGGGACTTTAAATGATTACTGCAGGGGGGCAGGAAGGAATTGTTTCTTCCCCAATAGGTCTGCACATGTTGCTGCAGGTTTGATGGATCTTTGGTTGGTAAACTGGTTGATCAAATGAATAATTGATGTTGTGATTGATTGATGGAAGCACTTGGTTGTTCCCAATACTTAAGAAATTTTGTTACTAGGTTTAGGGAAGCTGGATCACAATAGAGACACATTTGTACATCTGCAGTTACTCACTGGAAAAATTATAAGACATTGGTTGGTAATCAAAAGACCTGGCTGCAAGTTGTAGGGACCTGAGGTTGCCACCAAACATACTGTATTTTTTTATCCAGTAAAATAGGCATGCGGTGTGATACAGCACCATCGTCTTCAACATCTTCTTACATGTTACAGATGGAAGCAATATTACAAATAGAATAAATTGGAGCAAGTGTATGAAAATCCTGTGTCCACCCACTGATAGGAATTGCTTGGTTTTAAGTGGCCTTTTGCTAGAACTACTGCAGGACTAAAAGGTTGGTCCTACATACCCAGGATGATAACTGGGTTCTTCTGGAGAGGAAGAACTATACTAGTCTCCTGTCTGGGCATTGGGCAGCATTCTTGTTTGCACCATCCCTGGAAGACACCAATGCCAACCTTCCTTCTTTCAGTCCAGTGTCTACCTATCTATATTTAGGGTGATTGATAGCAGACAGATAGTATACTTCGCATACTGAGTGCTTCAGTTATGTTGTTCCTGTATTTTTAGTCATCATGCAAATTCAGATTGGAGACATATCTGAGGAATAAATATTATAAAATCTTAATTGTCATTGTGAAGGAAACTGGGTGAGAAAGAAGTGAATGTTCAGGAACTATAAGACTATATATTACAGTAAATGTTGAGAGAAGCAGGAAGACTTCCTATTGCCTCAGTGGCCAGCATTTCAGGATCCATCCTCCAAAGTATGCATTCTTCCTCCATTCTGAAGTTCATGATGATTCCTCACATCTTTATCAAGTCTAACAGTAATCCCTTCTGCTCTGCCTTCACCCCCACCCCTAAAAAAATATCTGTGGTTTAATAGCAGGCGATATGCTTTTTTTAAAAAGAGGGCTAATTGATAGTGGCAGGAGAGAGTTCTAATTAACACTGAAATTGTCAAAGACTAATTGTATGTTAGTACCAAATAAACATTCCATTGTAGTTGGCAATTTTTTTGTTGCCTTTCTTTGTTACAAGTTTTCTGTAATCTGTAATCAAATGTAGGCGGGTATCCACTGGAACAATATATAGTAATTTGTTTACATTGTTATTTCAGATAATTGCAAAGCAAACACAATAGAAATTGCCTGTTTCTTTCTCTTTTATGCAAAGCAGGAGCGAATTAAAACGCTCACACACACATATACACATACAAACAAGCAACAAACAACAGCCAAAATCAGCTTGCTATGTAAAATATCTCCTCGTTTAGGGTTGTTTCATGTGAGCGGGGAACGTAAAGTGTCACACTGAATGTAGGCTGATGACTTCATATGGTGGCAAGGCAGAGGATACGACCAGTTTCTAGTCACAGAGAAATCAGCTTTAATTAATTTGAGTGCCAGGGCTGTGTATAATTACACAGCATGAGAGTTTGCATGCAAATCCTGAAATGCTGATTGTTCAAATCTTTGCACTTACTCATTAATACATTGGGACTAAGTAATGCTGGCATGTAAGCAGTCTATAGCGCTCGCGCAGCCTGCAGACTAATTTGTATTATACTGTAGTTAGCAAACAGAAGTGAGATGCTCCTGCATTTTAATAGGTTTTTCCACAAAACATACAGGGCATCATTCTCTTTGTTTGCTCCTCTACCTGCTTTCTCCAAAGCTTCAATGGAAACAGAATGCTAAGTAATCAGGGAGTCCTAAGGACATTACAAGGGTTTTTGGCTTGGGTTTGAGAGAGAGCTGAGGATAATGACATTATTTTAATTTATCAATAAGATTCACTTTGCAGGTAACCATTCTTGTACAATCAAAGTTGTAGCATAACATAAGCATTGGCATACCTGAACATGTTTCCCATATATTTCTGTCCACAACAATGGAAAGTGTTTGCTTTAAAGATTCTTCAAAGCAAGGTTAGTAATAGGGAAAGTGCGGGTCACAAATCAATAATCTCACTTTTTGAAAACCCCACACCTTCTTCTTCCCACACTATGGCAGGGTTTACTGTAAAGGCAACTTTGTCAGCATTTGTCTCTATTCTGGATGGGAGTCATGCAATCCATATTTTCTTGTGATGTTGAAGAAACCATTCAGCCTGTTGCAGGGGCTTGTTGCTGAATATTTTATTAAATAGAGGGCAGCAAAAGGAATAAGGAAAAGAGGAATAAGGCACATGCGCACTATGCATGCTAGCTGCATGTGCATAAGAGGGAGAATGGTCCCATTCCCCAAGATGTGTACAAACCATTCTTGCACCTGGTAGGAATGATTCCAAAACATCATATTGTGCATGGCACTTTTGCGAAGGACTCACTGTTTCTTGTTCTCTCTAAAGCAATTCTAAAGAGCTTGCATATACTCAATTTCTTTTTCTATAACAAAAGCCAGACACAAGAGGAACAAAAGGTTATGGAAGATTTAAGAAACAGGGACTTTCAGCTTTAGCATGTAAAGGATGTAACACTTGGTTACTTGAGAAACAATATAAATAATCTTAACAGGAAAAAGAATATTTGGAAAAAAGAAGTGTAAGTATGAAGTAAAATTGAAACTTTTGTAGAGGAAAAAAAATCCTGTTCATTTAGAGCAGAGACACCAAGTGTTTCCATAATTATATATCCCATTTCTTCCCAAACATTTTCTTTCATTTTTGTTTGCTCGTTTCAAATAACCCTATTACATTTTACTCTTAAATGACACAATATGGAGCTAACTTTTTGCAGGCATCTGATCTAAACAATGTAAAAAAGCTGTGGCCTTTTTAGCTTTCAAGCATTTTGCTTCACTAAACAGCAGAACTTGTAAACTTTCATTCATACTTCCCCTTTTGGCCTCATAAATCATTGTAATAAACCATAGCAGTTGGATAGGCACAGCTCCTTTGCTGTTCAGAATATGCCATTTCCTTTTGATCTATGAAGACCAGGTGTGACGTTCACTCATGTTGTCATTTCTGTCTAGAGCTGGAGTCTAGAGTCTTGATCTTTCTTTTCCTTTCTTTTCCTGTGCCTAATGTTTCTTACTCACAGGTAAGTGTGCATAGAACTACAGCTTTAAAAAAACTACATTTTTATCACGCTTACTTAAGAATATGCCCCACTGAACTCTGTGAGATTACTTCCACGTAAACATTCTGAGCTTTTAATTAGAAGCAAATTCCACTGAAATGTGTTGGATTTACTTCCAAATAAATATGTTTGGGAATGGGCTGCCAAATTCAATACTTAAGGTGACCAGATGTCTTTCATTATGACTTCATTCTATCTATATCTTGAGTTCAGATCTTGAGTCTCAAGCTGGACAGATCTGTCAGATCCTTTTTCTGTCTCTTTGCTGGTCATCTGTATAGGTGGCCAGATATTTTCCTGAGATCAACTTTCTTTGTCTTCAATCAAAAGAGAACCAATTAGCTACTTGGATAACACAATATGATGGTCTGTTTCAGTAGTCTCAGAGGCCAATCCTATGCATGTCTACTCAAAAGTAAGTCTACTCAAAAAGTGTAGTGGATGCACTACACATGCACCCCTGGAGTCCTATGGCAGGTGGCATATTCACAGAATCCATACATCCAGCCATCTGTCCATGCGTCTATCTGTCCATGCATCTATCCGTCCATGCATACATACATACATTAAAAGCAGGCCTCCATCAGTCTTGAAAGACTATGGTATCGTGCTTTGGACTGCATACGCTGCATGTGAAGCACGAAAGCCTGGGTTGGATTGTTATGGAGGATAGGCTGCTACTCAAGCCGCAAATCTCCCCTCTCCACGCCACTGAATTAGTCCAACGGAATGGCAGAGCCAATACGATTGGATCCAGCTGGCGTTGCAGAGCTGGTCTAAGGACAGGAGCTCACCCTGTCTTGTGGGGCCGACCAGGGTCTCGAACCCTGGCCTGCTGGTAAACAAGTACAGTGGCTTAACTACTTGCACCACCCACAATGAAGGCTTGAGGTAAGCAAGCAAATATTCCCTTACCTTCAGGAGGCCTCCATGAATTTCCTACAGTGATGAATGCATGTTCTGTTGGCCCATACATACATCCACACATACATTCATTTCTTATTGGCAACTATAGTCTATCCATTGTGATTCTTTATTTCCATCTTATATTGGTGGCTGGTTATCCCATATTTTGCAAGCATCTGTTCCAGTTTTTGCACTTTTAATCGCAATAAAGAAGAAAGTGAAGGAGTCTGAAAAGATCTTTGGACCAGTCTGCAGAATTGTTGTTGTTCTAAAGAATACTTCTATATCATTTTCAACAAAAAAATTTCACAAAGCAATTTCACCAAATGAAATAAATCAATAAATAATTCCTGTCCCCATTATCCTTGATTTTGGTAATTCTGCCTTATGGCATTCCACAGAAAAGCTGTATATTATCTCCATTCTTAAGGCAATGGAGTGTCCCGATTTTTGTGACTATAAATTACTATAAACTTTATTCACCATCAATCCTATAAAATTAGGGCTCAATCCTATTCAACTTCTCAGGACAGATTCGGCTACAATGAAGTCTTGAGGTAAGCAAGCAAATATTCCCTTACCTTCAAGAGGCCTCCATGAATTTCCTACAATGATGAATGCATGTTCTGTTGGCACAGTTTTATTGATGCTAGAAAGTTGGATAGGATTTGGCTCTTAGAAACAGATTTGGAAGGTACCCAGAAGATCACAGATACAAACTCCTGGTAAAGTAGGCTTTCTAAGCACAACATCCTTACAGGTGACTGTTCAGCTTCTGCTTAAAGACCTCCAGATGATGGAGTCCAACCACCTTCAGAGGCAGGGTGTTCTGTTGGTAAAGAGTGTATACCATGAGGAAGTTCTTCCTAACATTTAGGGCACAATCCAGAGCAAGTTCAGCCTGCTCTGCCCTAACTGCTCTCTCCTAACTATTCTGTATCCAGAGCAGAAAGTTATGCTGTATCCAGAGAGTCAGGAAGCCTGGGCTGCCCTAACTGTTCCAGAGGATGCTAAGTAATTGACACATGGGGAGGACTTGCTCCTGAGGAGACACCCCTCAGATCACACTGAACAAGGAACAGCTGTGGTGTCTACAGTGGTGACACAACTCTGCACATCACCCGGTGTGGAAGTCGGTGCATCACCCCTGGGATGCGCGCACCCCCTACCTGGACTGCGCAGTTGCCAAAGTTGGTGCCTGCGCAGTTGTTTCTGAAGCCAACTGGTTTCAAAAAGAGTACTGCACAGGCACCATCTTTGACACCTGCACAGTACTTTTTTGAAGCCTTTCAGCTTCAGAGGAGACTGTGCAGGCGTCAGAGTTGGTGCCTGTGCAGTACTCTTTCTGAAGCCATTCGGCTGCCGCTCCACCTCCTGAGTGAGGCCGAATGGCTGTGCAGAAGTGCGGACTTTCTCTGCTCTAAGGAAGTCTCCTCTGAAGCTGTTCGGCATGCTCAATGTGTTTCTGTGCAGTGCACCTCAGCTGGCCGTTTGGGCCAGCTCTGAGGATGAGTGTCAGCCTCTGGCTGCTGCTCTGCCTTGGAGCAGGCCTGAATGGGCTCACTGACACCTGGGGCCTGCCAAAGGACAGTCAAACTCCTCCAGCACATCACCCCATACGGAGCGCATCACCCAATGCAGCCCACACCAGCCGCACCAGTCTGGTGACGCCACTGGGTGCCTGCCTTATAAGGAGTCCCTGATGAGAGGCCAGTACATTCTACAGTGAATACAAGGGGCTTCTTGGAGTGGCCTGCTGTATCCTGAGGTTTGTGGGCAGCCGTAGTTTGTTCCATATCCTGAGGTTGAGAGGCAGGGGTTGCAGCTAGGATGGCCAAGAATTCAGATTTTTTGGTCAACACTGCCATTCTTACTCAGGCCTTATCATGGATCCTTATGGGTCTACTCATTACTATACCTGCACCTGAGGTGGTATAACTCTGAGGGCTGGAGGAGGGCATTTCTGCCTTGGAAAAAGGCTCTGGATACAGAGTAACTGCTCTGCCCTAAGCAATGCTAAACATGCCCTCAACATGCCTCTCCTGAACTGCTTAGGGCAGAGCAGTTAGGGCAGAGCAGGTCCACCTCTCTTAGGGCACCCTATCTTGCCTTGCTCTGCCCTAAGCCTCTTCCAGAGTAACTGGGGTGGAGAATCTTGTAGGTGCTCCAACCTAGTGTTAGATAGGGCAACCCAAGGGCACTTATGTGGACAGATTAGTTGCTCTGGATTGTGCTGTTAGTCAATAAACTGATGCTGAAGATTTTCAATAATAATCTAATCACTTGGGTGGAAATGCAAGTACAATTTTTGCTTAAATAAAGGGAACACGTAGTTATTAGAGAAAAATCACCTAAAATAATTGCTGAAACACATTGAAGAACACTTTTTCACAGAATACATAAGGGTTCCCTGTTGCCTGACTTTGTTGTTTTGACTTTTAAGTAATTATTTGATGCTGGGTAGGTCTTATTTAAGCCTGTATATGGTAATCTACCCATTTAGTTAACTTCCAGTTACATAGATAAAATGCATATACTGAAGAACTGAAACCTCAGCTTCTTTCTTTTTGTTTTTTTTAAACTCAAAATGATTAATAGCAAAATCAAAATGGAGATAATGAATGTTCTTTTAAACATGTGTCTCTCTTTACAGCCTGCTGAGAAGGGAGTGGGAATACTTTGTAAGACAGCTTTCTCTTGAACAGAAAAAAAATGTCTAGAAAACTATTTATTAATCAGTGGACAGCAACAAGAAGCATATGGAAGGAATAATGTGCTTCACTTAAGTAACTCCACCTCTGTATTGGCCCTGAGAACTGGGTTTGCTTAGACTGGTAAATTGGGAAGTTCAGGAAGGATTGGAGCAAATGTCAAGATCTGAGGTTATCAAATGGGGGTCTTGAGATGGCCAGCCTGAGAGCCTCAGCCTCAGGATAAAGCAGTGACCCAGTCCCTAGGATCATGACAATCCCAGAGACCAAGGAGAATTTCTTACTTAACAATGTACATGGGGCTCTGTATGGCACCTCACACTCCCTGGAGGTCACTGCGTTGCCCTATGTTGCCTACTGCCTGGCCTCTGGCAGCAGCATAAGACTATGGATCGTGTCTCTGCCTTAATCCTTCCTCTTCCAAGACCTACCCGAAGGAGTGTGATAACCACTGGTCTATATCTTAATTAAGTCCATATCTTAAATTACAGATTCTTCCTTCTTTCCTTCCTAGCTATCTAGGGAGGTAGGTTCAGGTTCAACAGGAAGCAATCTAGAAAATTTTTTTAAGCATATGGTGACAGACAGACAGACAGACAGACAGACAGACAGACAGACAGACAGACAGACTGACTGACTGACTGATTGATTGATTGATTGATTGTCCTGCCTTTCTGACAAGAACTATAAAAACAATAAAGTGTATATAATCACTTAGAATAAACATTGCACAATAGAACCCATACCATAAAAATCGTACACACATCAGCAATAAAACAAGAGAAGAAAAAAATAATAGATAACTCTGAAGTATAAAACACCATAAAATTAGGAAATAAAAAATATAAGCTGGAAATAAAAATTATGAGCAGCAACCATAAATAATATAATGCAAATTAAGAGGCCGTTATAAAACAACAAGAAAACAGCATACTGGTGGGAAGACATACAAGCCATGGGCATAAAACACAAATACAAATAAAATGTTTTCCCCACTCATCTTAAAATACCCAAAGGCAACCCAAGCCAAAAAGTTTTCAGTCTTTGCTGGAATACCTCCTGGGAGGGAGCACTTCTGAAATATAAGACTAGGGGTTCCACAGATGTGATGCCACCACTGAAAAGGTCCAACTTCTTGTCCAGTTTCTGTTCAAATGGCACCCAAAGAAAGGTCCTCTGAGATGAAGTGGGTGAAGTGGGGGAAAGAAAGTTTGGAAGAAGGTGGTCTGTCAAGTACCTGGTCCTGAGCCATATAGGGCTTGAAAGGTCTTAGCAAACACCTTCACTTGAACCCAGAACCATATCAGCAGCTTGTGTAATTCCTGCAGCAGTGATCCAATAGAATTGAACTGCCTGTACCCAGCAACCACACAGGATGCCACATTCCAGGCCAATTGCAATTTTGGGACCATCTTCAAGGGCAGCCCAGCTTAGAGCCCATTAGAATAAACTAGCCAAGATGTCACCAAGACATGGACCACTGCAATCAGGTCCAACTAATTCAGGTATGGCGACAACTGGTGCACCAGTGTAAACTGGAAAAAGCCACCCTATTGACAGCCGTAATCTGGTGATCCAGGAGAGGCTGCGTATCCAGGTCTACACCCAAGCCACATATCTGATTGTACAGAGTTCCCATTCAGAACAGGTAGAGAAACAACACCTGCATTATAGATTTCTGGACCAGAACATCCTCTGTTTTGTTCCGATTTCATTTCTAATGGCACTTAGGCAGACTAATAGGAAATAAGTAGCCGTGTTGGAAAGAGTTTGACTTGAGTTGGATCTAGAGTCACTGATTCCCATTACTTGAGTAAAAAATGAGTCATAACAGGTAGTTCATGAGTACTTGAGTCATCCCTTCAAGATTCTATAGGACTCAAGTTGACTCATGTGCCTCCTTTAAAAAGTCCAGTGTGGGGAAAAAAACACAGGGCTGTTACGAAGCTCTGTGTGTGTCAGACCTCCCCATTGTCTTTGCGCATGTGTAAACAGGGCAAGAGGTGTGGAAGAGATGGTGAAAGAGTTGGGAAAGAAGTGTGAAAAGGGAGGAAGAGGGTCATCAGCACACCTTCAAAGCTTACTAGCATGACCCAAGCCTTGGCAGCCATACTCGGAAGTAGTCCCATCACAGTCAAGTATTCAATGAGTTTTCCTCCTTCCACCAGCATGAAAAGTGTGATTGCTAGGATCTGCCTTCTCTCCCCCCTCCCCGTCCCATTTCCTCCCTGGGCTTCTCAAGGCAATTGAAAGATCCCTTGGGCTCTTCCTCCTGCTCTCCCTCTGCGAGTTAAAATATTAGAACCAGTCTTTTATCTGATGATCATCCATTCTTACCTATCAGAATCCAGCTAAGTAACTTTCTCCTGCATTCCTTGGCTTCAAAGGAACATATTAATCCTTCCCAGCCTTGTGGCTGGAATTCCATGCTGAGTTGTCCAATCTGAATGAAATCCCCATGAGATTTTTTGACACCGCAAAAACAGTAACCAAGCACCCCCAGACACAAGCAGACTTGGTGACTTGAATACATGAGTCAAGTCAGTGGGGCCCTGACAAACATTTTTCAATGTCTTCCCACATGCATGACCCACAAGTCAGTGAGTCAGCACAGAGGTGATGTGACAGTGTGTTTCACCCAGTGCAGGGCATGAGAGCATCACTCCTGAGACATGTGCAACCCCTCCTGAGACTGTGTAGGCGACAAAGCTGGCACCTGCACAGTCGGTTCTGAAGCTGACTGGCCTCAGAAAAGTACTGCGCAGGTGCCAACTTTGACAGCTGTGCAGTCTCCTCTAAAGCTGGCTGGCTTCAGAGGAGACTTCTTCTGGTCTAAGGAGGAGCAGTCTGCTCTTGCTCCTCTTTATAGTGGAGAAATGGAATGTGCATGTCCAGAAGCCTAGATGTGCACAGTCCGCACCTCTGCCCGGCCATTCAGGCTTGTTTCTCCAAAAGCAAGGATAAATGGCCAGGTAGAGGCTGGCCTGGACATGCTTCTGGACATGCTTGTGGGGCAAGCCTGGACAGGCTTCTGGACATGTTCAGTGGGAGCAGCCATTCAGCCTTGCTCCAGAGGCAGAGAAGCAACCAGGAATTGCTGAATGGCCAAATGGCCGGGCAGAGGCGCGGACTGTGCATGTCCAGGAGCTTCCCACCGTGCATGTCCAGACACCTGGACATGTGCAGTGCACCTCAGCCACTCATTTGAGCCTGCTCCAAGGCAGGCTCCATCTTGGAGCAGACCCAAATAGGCACACTGAGGTATAGACACACTAGAGGAGTGTCAAACTCCTTCTATGCATCACCCCCCAGTGGAGCATCACTAGTGTGTCCCACACCAGCTGTACTACCCTGATGATGCCACTAAGTCTGCAAAAAAATTGCAGATGTTCACAACTTAAATACTTGGCTGCAATCCTAAACTTCTGTTAGGCCGGCATAAGCCTTGGCATAAGTCCTGTGCTGATCTGGGGGGTGAAACAAAATTGCCATGAAACACTTCTGCGCTACTCCTGGGAGAGGGTTAGGCCAGTGTACAGAGATGCACTTGCCTCCCTACATCAACATGGGAATGGGAATAGCAATGAGTTGTGCTAGCCTAGGTTAGGATTGCACCACAAGTCATTCATTTTGTACTTACTAGTGTTGGGAACTAGTTTATAGATTTTGGATAGAACTGGGACATAAAGATTGTGATTGTAAGTTGGTAATGATCCTGAGATGCACACAACAGTTCAACCACAATGGACGCATAAAGCACCTTTACATCAGTTTCTGTGTTCCATTTTTCTGAAGTACTGGTGTGGCTTTCTTTCAGATATTTGAATTTGGTCCTTTGGTTGTGTATTTTCTAGCCAGTGAAGTTAAGCTGTACAGTTAAGGCTTTATTTTCCCACAAGGACCTGAGTGGCGATATTCTTTTGTTGAGTGTTGACACCGTTCCTTCGAGGAAGCACTAGGCAAATTATGCAGCTTATTGGAATTTAATACTTGAAAAGCTCTTGATAGGGGATGTTCGCACATCACTAATAACTTAGAGAGCTGTGAGCGCTTTGACTAGTGTTACATCAAAATCTCATGCGCTAGAGAAAGCCATTGTAGCGCATAGCAATCCCATTCACAAGTGACCAAGTGTCTTTTTTAAAAAATGTATTAAATCAGCTTTCTGTCTGCCCTCTTCATTATTATGCTGACTTGAGAAATGCTAAGTGTTTTGTATCCATTTCATTATCTCCAAAAGCAAGGACTGTAGTGGAATTTACATAAAAATCCAGCTGGAGAGGGGTGACTTTCTTGCGCAGTCAGCTGCCCCTCCTAATCCAATCTTCGCCAATGCAGTTGGCCTGGCAGTTGCCAAACTCAAGCAGCGGGGATCTCTTTTGTTCAGAAAAGTATTAATTTAAGCTTTAAAATGAGCAGAGGTCTTTTCTATTACTCTGGACACTTCCTCTTGCTGAGTTTACATGAGACGTCTAGCAGGAGGTGTTATTAAAGCGCTTCAGAAATTAGTCCAAAAAAACCAATTATCTTGGTTTAGCTGGAGAAAGGGACACAGAAAGGCTTAAAAAATGAGCATTTGAATTTTCATTATTGAGAGTCCATGGGATACCATGCTGCCTTCAGAATTTTATGCCGTTAACTCTTTCCTCAAAGAGGCTTTGTGTGCGTGTTTGTTGAATTTGGTTGTGAGAAAGTTCCATAGGAGGAGTAGAGACAAATCTTACTCCTTTCCTTCCGTGTCGCTTCTTTGAATTTGTGTTTGCTGTTTTCTTGAAATACTTCTTCAAATCCAATGTTGATTTGTTTGCTGATTTTGAACTGCATGGGAATATCCATCTGCTTCTACGTTTATTATTTGTATTGCTAATTTTGAACTTCATGGGAATATCCATCTGCTTGCATTTATTATTTGTATTTTTAGCATGGCAAAGCTTCATGTGAACAAGCATAAACCATATCATGCTTTGGCCAGAGTGAGTAGATTGATAATGCACCACAAGCAATGTGGCACCATTCTAGTGCCTACCAGCCCACTCCTAACTCAGCTCCCAGCATGATGTGGCAGAGCCAAGGTAGCGCCCTCTACATCTTGCAGGATTTTTGTACCTGGAGGCCTAAATGTGGTAAGGAAACATTTTTTCCTTTTCCCTGGAGTAAGCCCATCCAAGGCCACCAAGTCTACCTGGACCTGCACTAGTTCTGTAGCTGCCACAAGTTTGCATAAACCCAGAACACAGTGTCATGGGAGAGAAGGGAGTTAGGATTCAGTGGATGCAGCAGCTGCTAAACCTGGACCCAAACCCTTCCTTATCCCAGTGCACTCGCTACCCCACCCTACCCGTCAGTGGTGGGCTTCAGGGGGTTCTCACAGGTTCTATAGAACCTTTTGCTAATGAGCACCTGAATCTGAATCCAACCCTGTGCATACTTGGGGAGGGCAGCAGGTATTCTGCCAGTGTGCAGAGATGGCCACTTGCCCAGCATTTCACTTTTTGCAATAGTGAAAAGAAAACCTAATTTCACTGGAGTGCTCATTCTGGCAGCATTACACACCTATAGGATTGGACCATAAGATATTCAGGCCAAACCAACAGAGACCACATCATTATTTTTTTCTGACTATATGGTTAAATATAAAAGACCTGTACACTGGAGTTCTGAATGTGTAGGAAAAAATTGCAGTGTTGCAGCATTAGACAGAATGTGAGCTAAAACAAACAAAAAGTTTTAGATCAAAATGACATTTCCATCTATACTTTCTCAGACAAGTGGCATAATAGGTGTAATAGGTGCTTTAATGGAAATAGGTAATATGTGTTTTAATGGAAATGTACAGCTCACAGACACTATGGGACCATATTACATTTCCTACATTTCTATAACCCATTTTTCCAAGACATTGTACTGGCCTGGATATAGTATTTTGATCACTATAAGCATGAAAACATGGGCTATCCCATAGTGTTACACACTTGTAGCAGAAGTGTGGGGTTTGTTTTGTTTTTGATTGAGATTTTAGTTTGTATTTGGCCTGGAATCAGGAGAAGAAAAATTGTCTGTGCATCATTAAGATAATTGCCTGGCAAAGTTTGGGGATTTCACAGCCCAACTCCTCCACAGAATTGAAAGATCATAAATGGATCAAATGAGTTTTAAAATTAAGAAGTGAACTATCACTGGCATCAATTAATAAGATGTCTGTTCCTTCTGTAATAGGAAACTGATTCAAGTTTGTGCCGCAACAATTTGCTCTGTTATAAAGGTCATAACGCTGGAAAAAGAGCAAAGAAGTAGACCACCCAAACTGTAGGAATCAAATAGCCTTCCACAATTCCTGCATGTAGCATATTTTTTAAAAAATTCTGTTGATGGTGGAAGACATGATCTTTCTAACAAACAAATAAACAGATAATCATATCTCATTATGGATGTGCAAAATGTTAGTGACAAGACAATCTTCATAACATCTATGCAAGACATGTCTGGTAGTCTTGATAATGGTGTCTAGGCACGTCATTCAAGCCTAACCTATCTGTAGTTGTCACCTACTGGACCTTTGTCCAGGGACATGTAGTACTCACTTCCAGTCCAACTTGGAATATCACCAAAGCAGAAGTAAAACCACTGGGTTGCTTAGCCTCTTTTGAAGTGAATGATTTTTCAGGTAATGAAAGAGAGTTTGCACAGTTTCAGAAAGTGCCTTCTGGATCCAATCCTTTCAGGGATATTGAGACCCAGTAACAGGGTGACCAAATGACCGGAATAACCCGAATTTGTCTGGATTTTTAGCCTCCTGTCCGAGTGTCCTACATTTTGGCTTCATTGTCCTACATTTTGGCTTTATTTTGAAACTTCGCGATAGTGCACAGTACCCCATCATACCATATGTTGTTGGATTTATATTGAAGAGCAGAATCCAATGCAGAAATCAGTTTGAAGATATCTCCTTCCTATCAAATGTTACAGTAAAAAAACAGAAAAACAAAAACAAGAAAAATACATTTTTTGGCAATTTTTTTCAGCGAGTAGGAATTTTGGCCTTGGGGTTCAGAAATTTTAGGTTTGGCATCTGGTCACCCTGCGTCAGTAAAGAAAAGCTGGTATTTATTTTCAACTAGCAAAAACGTACCTGTGTTGCGGGAGTAAAATTCCCATCGTACGCCATCCCTCCACTGCACAATAACCCCCCACACGCATCATCCCCCCATGTGCATCATTACCCCATGTGCACCATCTCCCCATGTGCAGCGTCCCCCATGCACACCAACCCCATGCATATCATCTCCCCCCATGCGCACCATCCTCCTATGTGCATCATCCTCCTATGCGCACTGTCCCTCATGCAGTTCAACCCCCCATGCACATTCTCCCCCATGAGCATCAACCCCCAT
The DNA here is from genome assembly GCA_030015325.1 of Cryptoblepharus egeriae. NCBI lineage: Eukaryota > Metazoa > Chordata > Lepidosauria > Squamata > Scincidae > Cryptoblepharus > Cryptoblepharus egeriae. The sequence goes on along the minus strand of JAREYC010000003.1, from coordinate 119,886,007 downwards.
GCACAATACCCCCATGCTCATTAACTCCTCACCCGCACCATCCCTCCATGTGCACCATCCCCCATGTGCACTGACCCCCCCATGTGCAACACCCCACATTTGCACCACCCCCCATGAGCATCGTCCACCCATGTGTGCCATGTGCAACACCCCCATACACATAATCCCCATGCTCATTATCCCTATGCTCAACATCCCTGTACAACATGCCCCCATACGCACCATCTTCCCATGCGCATCATCTCCCATGTGCACCACCCCATGTGCATCACCCCCCATATGTACCATTTCCCCACTCATATCATAACCCCCTGTGCACCCTCCTTCTCCGTGTATCAGCTGGATGTGGATCAGTCTTCAATGTTAAGTATAGGACAAAAACACATAGCACCCCCTTTCAGCCCCTTAAAGGTTAAATTTCTCAACATCACATCTTGGTGGGTATTGATGTAGCAGAAGGAACACCCTCCCCAAATTTCATGCTTCTAGGTCTAGGGGTTGAGGCAGAGCGTCCCTCAGTCAGGAACTCTTCAATATAAAGCATAGGGAGGAAAACACGTTGCACCCCTTTTCACCCCCTTCTGGTTGGAATTTTTGAAAACCTGTTCTCAGGAGTTGCCTCCATTACCGAAGGAATAATCCCCAATTTTTTCATTTCTAAGGCAGGCAGTTTTGGCTGGGCGTTGTCAAGTCCGTGAGTGAGTCAGTGAGTGACTTTTCAGTTTTATATACTGTATATAGTGGTTTACCTCTGTAAAGGAGTGTGCCTTGTTTTCTATCATCATGCTTATCTTAGAGTCTGTACTTTTGACTCAGGAAATGTGGGTTCTCTTTCCAAATTCCCCTTCATTAGGAAGATGACAGAAATATGCTAGGCAACTCTGGTAAAGCACATTTGTCCAATGGTGTAGAATAGTTCCCAGCCTGGTTTTTGAATTGAGAAAGCCTGAATCATTTCTGAATCGAGAAAGTTTATGAATCGAGAAAGCCCAAATCAAGAAAGTCTGCTTCCCTATCAACTTTCTTCCTTATGGAAGTCCTCTTGAGCCTATTTCTGCCTATCTTTTCAAAAGACTGCAAGGAGTTTTTTTTCCAGAAGGCTTATCGTGCATATTATTAATTGAAGGAAGGGGAGGGAAGTCTCATTTATCTGTTGTGTTATTGTTTAACAAAGCTACAACCGCCTATTCATCATGCACAGAAAGAAACAGACATAGACAGTCCACCATGGAAAGCACAATGCATTCCAAGTCTTCTGATGCCTTTCATCTCACAGCGCTCTCAAGCAGATATTGGATTCTGGGGAGGAAAAGCATTAACTGCATTCAAGTGAATGGCTGGGTCCCTCAAAAAGCTGATGATGTGGACACAGTGTTAATGAGCTGCGAGAGAACCAAAAGCCCTGCCAGATTTTATATTGCAATGCAAGAAAAATGAGAAAGCAGCATGATGGCCAGATGTAGGGTTGGAGAGTTGCGAGGCAAATAAAATATTCAGATGGGCCGTTAGGAACTTACTGAAAGGAAAACACTGCCTCATAGATGTGCCCAAATTATTACTTGTCTTAGTAAAAATGGATTAATTTGGGCATTTTAACCTTAACAATCTGATCCAAAGCACAACTGGAAGTTTGTTGCACCTGGGGAGATGTGCACAGAGAGTTACTTGCATTAACCCTACATGATGTGCAGGGCTCTGCTGTGCTGAAAATAAGCATCTAATTCCTGGAAGATCCCCAGTCGAAAAGTATCTTCATAACTGGTATCACCAGATACAACCGTTTGTTTGTCTAGAACAGTGGTCTGAGAACAGGGATAAATTACGCCAAATGGGGTAAAAATGAAATTCCTGGGGGTAATGGACGGACAATCTGGTGCGCACACTCTTCCCCTTCCGAAAACTCCAACAGAGAGCACTACCGCTTCCGACACAGAGAAGTGCTAGCGCTCTCTGTCAGATCTTTCAGAAGGGGAAGAGTGCATACTCATGTGCACAGTAATGTTTTTTAAAATGGTTGCTGCTGCTGGCTGGACTTAGCCGCACCGAGCCACAGCAGCCTGAAACTGCCCCCCAGTGTCCCCACCCTCCCCAACCAAGATAAGTAAACCACTTATTTTACGTTTACTCAGAAGTAAACCACTTACTTTATGTTTACTCCTGATTTTAAAAATGTAGGACAAAATGTAGGATGTCCTATGTTTTGCCCTACATTTTTTAAAAGTCCAGATTTTCAATTGAAGATCCGGACATTTGGGTGACCATTTCCTTCCTTTCAAATCAAGGGGGTAACATCAGCGTATCTAAATATATTTTGGGGTAAAAGGTAAAAAAGTTCCCCGACCCCTGGTCTAGAACTGCTACAAGTGAGGCAGAAGAGAGTATGGATGTTGGTATTGTCAGATTATAACTCTTATAACTGATTCAGGTAGGACTATATGATTCACGTATCAAGGTGTCTGGAAATACAGTATGTACGAGTTAAATTACAGTACAGTTAAATTAGAAGCACCCACTTTCCAAAAATCAAGTATCTGAAATGATTGGTCAGTTTCACCACATCTCCTTTACGGAGCTGGCCACATAACTCTAACCCTGTGTAAGCAACACTCCCCACTGATTTTACAAGTGTTTTGTGTATCCCACCAGCCATGTGTAACAAATGAAGTTTTATAGTTTGTGGTCGTTTCCCAGTGTTTTCATGGATCAGTGCTAAAAGTTGAGAAGCATGATTGTTAAATACATAGACATCGACCTCTCTTCCATTAAGACTAATTAGGGAATTGAGGTGTGGCAGCTGAAGCATGCTAGCAAATTTTTGCTTGTGGGGTGTCTAAAAGCTGATAGTAGGCCACTGATATGAACCTGCCTAACCATTGATGTTGTTTTGAGTGCTGCATACAGTGAGTTCAGGGGTCAGCTCAGTTGTGATGGGTCTGGAACTTAGGACAGCATCCAATTTAGCTGACTCATCATACTATGTATGAGTCCCACACACTTCAAAGAGCCATGCTAGAGGCCAGGAGTAGCACCACAAGTAGGGCCCAGAGGGGTACATCACCCCCATGCTCACACAGAGAAACTGTTGCTCCCCAGCTCACCACCACCAAGAGCCCAAGGGGATGCTAATGAAGTTAAATATGGAGGAACAGTATCTGTCTTCTTTCTTTATTGCCATTCTACAAATCCCAAGGGTCCTGTCCCCTTATTTGGTGTAAAACATTTGGTGGTTGTTCCTCATCAATTTCTTGATGGGTAAAAATTCTTCAGGTTTTGGCATGAAAGAAGGTTCACAAGTGTCTCCTGCCTTGTTCTTGGGAACCATGGGAAGATGGGGTGCATGCACCTTCGAAAGCATGTAGAGATGTACTATTGGAGGCCCTGATGGCATTTGTTCTCCAGGATTTGTAAAATATTGGAGCAGCCAGTTGGAGGGATGAAAATGCTTTAACTATTGAAACACAGACCAATCTGCTTCAGAATGAGAAGACAGTCTGTTATTTTCATTTCCTCTTAATATAAAATATACATCAAGCCATCTCAATACAATGCTTATCGTAGTGCAGTGGTTCTCAATCTTCCTAATGCTGTGACCCCTTTATAAGTTCCTCATGTTGTGAGGACCCCCAACCATAAAATTATTTTCATTGCTACTTTATAACTCTAATTTTACTACTGTTAGGAATCGTAATGTAAACATCCGATATGCAGGATATATTTTCATTGTTACAAATGAAATGTGTATTCTATGCACACATTGAACACAATGGGATTTATTTCAGAGTAGGCATGCATAGGATAGGGTCCTGAGGCTGCAATCCTATCCATATTTACATGGGAGTAAAGGCCACCCTGACTATAATGGGATTTATTTCAGAGTAGGCATGCAAGCCCTAAGGCTGCAGTCCTATCCACATCTACATGGGAGTAAAGGCCCCCTGACTATAATGGGAAATTTTTTCAGAATAGGGATGCATAGGATTGTGCCCTGAGGCTGTCAGTTAGCCCCCGTACGTGCACAGCTACAGCCAGAGGTCTGGCAAGCCTGACCTGGCCCCCTGCACTAGGGGTCTTTCAGCAACCCCCAGGAAAGCTCTAGGCGACCCCTAAAGGGGTCCCGACCCCCACTTTGAGAAACACTGTCATAGTGGAACTAGTACTAGCCAACACAACAGGTGGCCAAACTGTGGTTTTTGAGCTACATGTGAGGCTATGAGCACAATCCTTACCATGTCTATTCAAAATAAGCCCCATTGTGTTCAATGAGTCTTACTCCCAGGAAAGTGACTTTAGGTTTGCAGCCTGTGACATATCACATGCAGTTGCCAGAAATACATTCACTGAGCTTCTTTTTGCATCACAATTAATAAAAAAGGTAAATAAAAAGTTATCAAGATTTATAATTATTTATTGAACTTTCACTGCGATAAAACATACTTTCCATGTTCATTGTGAATAAATACACTGTACTTAACAATTTAAATTCTGCTTTAAAACATCTGACTTATTGTGTGAGGTTCTAACAGTAAGCAACCTTGTCCACTTCTGCTATATAACCAGAGAGGTTGTATTACTGGACATAACTCCAGTAAATAAATACTATACAAAACAAAGTTCAGTTTCAAGCCAGCAGCAGCAACATCTGTGGTAGTGTAGCAGTAGCAGCAGCAGTAGCAGCAGCAGTGATAGTAGTAACTAAAGTTTACTTAGGCTGCACTTCTGAAGAAACTTTCCTGGGACACTTTCCATTGAACGCAATAGGGCTTACTTTTGAGTACACATGGTTAGAATTGTGCCCTCAGAGTAGTAAAGCGCTTTTTAAAAGCAAGTTATTCTGTGTTCTTTCTAGTTGATCTAAAGTATTGTCACTTTTCTTTTAAAACATCCTCAGTGTTTGTTCTTTATTTTCCTCTTTTTTATCTTTGCTTTGAAAACAGGGTTAATATTTCTAACAGCTGTTCTGAATATGCCTAGCATATACGATCTTTTTAAAAAATGGAACTGAAAGGGTTTTGGGAACAGTTTAAGTTCACTTCTCACTGACAAACCTTACTATGGGTTGTACCACTTCAGATTGTAGGTCTGCAGATTATAGGTCTCTAGACTGTTCACATGATCAAATTTTTTATTTTTTAAAAAATCCCTACAGACAAAAAACTAGATGTCACGGAAAAGGCTAAGCATGCTACTATAGGTCTCCATGTATAATAAGTACTAACTATGCAGCCACATCCAAAATGTTAAATGGTTTTCTAGAATGTGATTTCTAAAAATAGCTTGACATTTCAAAGATCAAAGATGAACAAAAGCACCTATTCCTGACACAATTTGCAAGATAATCCATTATTAACTGTACTCTTTTGTACGGAAGTAAGACATAACTGATACACTAAGTGGAAGTGTCTGAACCTTTGAGTTCACCATGTATGTGATCATAGTAGCTGTTTTAGAATACCTTTTTGCAAATCTGATTCTGAAGTGGCTTTAAACTATATCATGGGTGCCTCATCTGTTTCTAGGTATTTGTGGATACAGTCCTAACTAATTTTCCAAAACTGACATAATGGTAATGCAAATCTGAGGTGAGGAAATAGATATTACCTTATATCTTGACAAGATCTCCACAACTGCCCCCTAACGTGTGGTTGCAATGTGGTCCCCACAGGCAGATTTGTGGCAGTGCCATAAAGTTGGTTAGGATTTCACCTCAATCACCAAAAGGATCCATTCCAAATTGAGAGTAAAAGTTGCCATCCTGTTTCCCCTGATCCTCATTCAATGTACACACCACAAAAAACTGGACCAAAGGATTGTTTAGTGTGCCATGCTAGATCAGAACATGATGACCATATGGAATGGAGGACAGGGTGCCTCTACCATTATTAAGTATTGTATAAAGAGGGAATTTTGCATATGCTGCTTTTTAAACCTTTCTATGTTGAATTAAACCTGCCTCAATTTCCTTTTCTAACAATAGTTAAAGGTAGAGGCACTCTGTCCTCCATTCTTTACTGTCACCCTGAGTTGAGGGTCTGCACCAGGGTCCATACCAATGGCCACCATTTTTTATTGGCTTATGTTTATTTGTATTGCAATGCTTCAGCACTGTGTCATTGGACACATGGACAGACGGTTGTATGTAAGTTATTCAACTAGCGGAAAGCAATTTTCCAAGTGACTCGCATGCTGTCCAGGCTGACAAAGTCACACTGGAATGAGGTTGCAAAGCCCATAAGGAAACATTATGAATTGACCCTCATTAAGGTCAAATGGAGTGGTGCTTCTCTACAACTGGCTATGATGTCGTGTGGCTGTTGATTTTTTACAGCCTGATATTCAGTTGTATTTTCTTCTGGGAACAAAAATGGTTTTATTAGTAAATATTTCCTCAGCCTTTTGCTGTCTGGTTACTCCTAGTTGAGATAATCAGTCAAGGACTTGCACAGGCAGGTGGGCAGCTTTCTTTTGTATGTGAGAAGAAAGCCTTTATCACACTCTTCATTACCCCAACCTCACTCCTCAGCCAGAAGACAAGCACATTAATGGCATGACAGGTCTGAAATGGTGTTGGCTTGAGGAGGGAGAGAGGTCTGACATTGCTTATACCTGGAGGTTGCATTTACTTAGTCTCCTGGGCCTCTTGATTGGCCTCATTAACAACATTCTTCAAATGCCTTTAGCCAGATCTTTTTTTTAAAGCTCTTTCATTTATTTACCCGCTGGAGCTCAGTTCTGACAGACCATCCTTGGGGTTTAAAAGAATTGTTTTATAGGCAAGGCAGGTGGCCTTCTCAAGACCGTTTACTATATTTGAGGTGTTAGGATCAAGTAAGTTGCAGGATGACCAGATATTATAACTGGAAAAGAGGACAATCCCCAAAAATGTAGGGCACCCAAGAAAATTGTCAGGCATGACAAAATAAAAACTAAAAACACTGAATATATTGCTTCCAGATGGTTAATTTAAACACGCTCCAATCATCAGCAAACGTTCCTGGGAGTAAGACCCATTGAACACAATGGGGCTTACTTTTGAGTAGACATGCATAAGATTGCACCCATAATTCATTGATTATGCATAGGCTACATGCTGCCACCTCACAAGGAAAGGCGGGACAATGAAGTTGTTTTTTTCTGGGACACAAGGCTAAAAAGAGGACATGTCCTGGGAAAAGAGGACATATGGTCAGCATGGGAAGGTAGAAATGGCTAGTTTTAGGCTAAGGGAATCAGCTTTGAGCTCTTTGACGAAAGGTGGGAAAACACTAAAATAAAAAAAATAATAATTCATAAGGCATGAGCCGAATTCATTCATGCTCACCAGTAAGCCCTGTGAAACTTGGTGGGGAATGCATCCTAAACATGTATAGGATCAGGCTATGAATACTAAACATTGGTCTTTGTCGAGCTGTGTGTAGGTTGGAATTTTGTTTTCCATTTTTTAACTAGCTGTTATGGTGGCACTATGCGAGTCTGAGAATTGCTTCAGACAAGGAAGAAACTAATACATCATATCTGAATTGCCTTGGGACCTGTGACAGGCCAAAGCAGGCTTGGCAGCTGGTTGCAGGTAAAGCTGCTTTTCACACATAAAGGTCATCTTTATGTGAGATCTTTATCTTGCTGATGTATTGCCCTAAATCTATGATATTTTCCCTCCCTTTCTAACAAAGTGCTTTCCCTGAATTCCTTGGAAGTCTGGGTTACTAAAACATCAAGCCTCTGATAGACATCTTAGGCAAAAATATTGGGTTCGTAAACTGACATAGATGAATAATTTCAAGCTGTTCTTTTGTTATTATTCCCACCAAATTATGTGTACCTTTTTTACTCTGTTATGATCACACATCTTGAGAAATGCTTGTGTCTTCTCTTGGTAAGGAAAGTCATGATGACAATGAAATAAAAGAGCAAAATGAAAAGCAAAAAGCAAAAAACAAAAAAGACAAGTTGCAATAAGTGGTGGTTAAATTATGACAATGATGGAAAATACGGCTTTCTTTTTGATTTGAAATGTGTTTTTAAAATGGGGTTTGAAGGAATATGAAAAGATCTAAAGGAAAAGCAGTGCACCATTCACTAAAAAAGGAAGCTAGACATGAATAACAGGTCTAACAAAAGCAAGACCAGTCAGTTTTATAAGATAGTGAGTGGTAAGATCACACACTACTACTAGCACTTTGAATATGAGAACAGAATCTCCGAATCTATTCAATACTCTAGAAGGAAAAATTCCAATGACCCAAGTACAGATAAAATATAAAAGGCTTCTTAGTCTGTCTTTGTATGCTGGAAGAAGTATTTCAAATCAATCAAAACTGGTACAGTAACCAAGAAAAACACTGAGGAAAAGAAATACATCCTTCGTTGCTGGTCGAGTAAAATATAGATAAGCAATTTGGTATCTTCTTTAGGAGGTGACTGTATAATCCTGCAAGTTTATCGGATGATAGAAAAGGAGGCTCATCTAGAGATTTCCCAGTAACAAGTAGAAGGAGCACAACTAGAACAAAGTGGTGGTATCCAGTGGCATCATGAAGGTTTGAGACACCCAGTATGGGAAGACAGGGTGTCATGATGGACATCCTCATGATTGATGGATTTCCTCCCATGAGGTTATCACCCTGTTGGTGGGTGAAGGCAAAACCCTGGTAGTGGGTGTGGCAATGTATCATTACCTCACCCCCATTGGTTTTTTCTTGGCTATAACTTTTGATAGAATAGAGTTATTTCAATGATGTTTGTTTCATTTTGTACAGTTTGCACCCTCTAGTGATGTCACTGGATGCAGCAAGTGCGTCACAACACACTCCAATTGATGCTAAGAGTTATATCCTACTGGCTTCAGTAGGTCTCCCTTGGACTGCAGTGGACTTTTAGACAGTAGATAGGTCTTCTCTTAAGAATCAAGTATCTCATAAATCCCATAAATTATAGCTTAATAAAAAATAAAAAGAGGTATTGCACAAGATTATACGCCAACAATGTGGCAGTAATTCCGCCCATGTACATGAAGTACTGTCCATGTACATGAAGATGTTCATTGAACACTGTGAAGAACAAGGTTTTTAATTTGCCCTGTGATGCCCTGTGAAGTAAACTGAGGGATCTAAAACTTCATTAAGCTTTGTGACCAATGAGGTGTCTTGATATTATTATTGATTTTCACACAGTCAGGTTAGGTAGATGTTGTTGAAGGTTTGTTTAATGCAGAGGCTTTCCTAGGTCCTGGGATGCCTGGTTTTTATCCTATTTTGCGGTTATAAATATTTTTGCAAGATGTTCCTAGTAAAGCTGCTTTTTGTAGTGCCAGAATTCCACCATGTTTACTCAGAAGTAAGCCTATTGTGTTCAAAGAAACTTTGGCTGCAATCCTAAAGAAACTTTCCTGGGAGTAAGTCCATTGAACACAATGGGGCTTATTTTTGAGGAGATATGGTTAGGATTGTGCTCTTACACCCAGGAAAGCAGCTTGAGTGTCCTATTCTAAGGTGGTGGTATCCAGTGCCAGATTCAAAGATGGCAGCACCCAGATTTACACGACCTCCCTAAAATGAAGTTGCACTCTCTCAAGGGGATCCTGACCCCACTTTCAGAACCAGTGTCCTGCAATGTCCTGCAATGTATTTTTCTCAGATTGTTGCCTGCTGCTCCAAGCATCAGCATACATTTCCTGTGTCATATGGTCAGCATTGCATAACAAAAAAACTTCTTGTACATATCAAAGCTGGAGATCATGCATATTTCCATTCTGCCTGGAAAACAAAATACTTAAGGGAATGTCTCTGTTGCCAGTGGGTACTTCAGTAGGTCATTCAGAAATTCCCCAGGCACTAATGCTGTTATCTCTCTTTGTAGTCACAGTAGTTTGCACTAAACTTCCTTTTTAGTAAACTCTGAGATATGTTTGGAGTTTAAGGAAAATAATTCATGAATAAATAATATAATGTATGAGTTGAGACGAGGATTGGATTTTGAGACTCTGCAGTGAACAACAAATAAGATTATATTTTATACATGTCTTTATACACGTCTTTATACATGTCTAAAATGAGTATACAAGTCCATCCTTATAGAAGGATGGAAAGTTAAATGAGTAAGAGAACATACTTTTTATTTTGATTTTGGGGTTTTTCCTCACTTCTGATTTGGAACCAATTCCATGACATTTATTTATTATAAAATCATCCTGAATCTGTTGTAAACAGTTCATACTGACGTCAGCACAAGATAGGATACTGATTCTAAAGAACTTGCTGTATCAGTTATTTTGTGCACCTTATATGAACATAATTCCAACAATGCACAGCATTCACTTTGCACTAAGACCTTGAACACTTCAAAGGAGCAATATAAATTAGGCAACTGTTGGTCTCTACAACAGCCCAGTAAAGGAGATGAACATTATGAATGTGGAAAGGGGCAGGGTCACCATATATCCTCTTTTCCACTGTTTTAGCATTGTGTCCTGGAAAAAAAATCTTAAGTGTCTTCCATTTCCTTCTTAGCAGGAAGCATGTAGCCTTCTCATAATTAATTAATAATAAAGTATATGTAAAAAATTATGTAAATTTAATAATAGTGTTTAAATTAACCATGTGAAATCAATATATATGCTGTAAGTGCTTTTATCTTCTATTTTGTCACGTCCTACATTTTGCTTTGATGTTCCACCTTTTGGGGGAGTTTTTTCCTCTTATGATATATGGTCACCCTGAAAAGGAGTGAGGTTGAGACTATCTTTATACATCTGATGCTCTCTTGTGAGTTCAGAACAAAAATGTGAAATTAGCAATTTTATTGACACTATACAGTAGTTGTTACATATCATACCATTCCATTGAAACCAAAGAAATTTGTTCTCCAGGGATAATAGCATATATTATGGAGGGATCCAGATTAAAACCACAGTGTGTGGAGGGGATGGGGGAATTAAAGGCTTTTTTGGATTGCTTCATCACCTGTATGCTCTTTCTAGTATTAAATAATTATTAAATAACCAATATGGCAAAATTAGAGACTGTTTTCTAATGTTGTGTGGGTAACTACAAAAATAGAGGGTGAACAAGCCTGACTCGGGGCCACTTAAGGATGCCCCTCATCGTCATCCCGAAGGTTGAGGCAGCTGGCTGCTTGGCCAGCCAGTTGTCCAGCTGACTTCACCTAGTGTCTACAAAGAGCTCCTTTCCTGACACCGCGCAAAGCCCTGGGCTGTGCACAACCAAGGGCAGGCTCTCCGGTGCCACCCCCTTTGACTCACACCAGGCAATAGGCTGCTGTCGCCAGTCCTTATCCACTCCCCGGCCAGGGAGGGAGCAAAACAGATGGTGCACAAGTGCACACCAACTACGTTGTATTATGATAGTATCAAACATACACTATTCCAACCTCACTGAAATGATGAGGGTTTCCATTGGGCTATTTCAGTGGCATGGAGAGGGGGGATTTGCTGCTTGGGTAACAGCCTATCCTCCATATTAATCTACCAGGCCTTCATGCTTCACATGCAGTGTCAAGCATGATACCATAGTCGTTCAAGACTGATGGATGCCAATGTCATGTAGGAACAATGCTTGGTGAAATGCACCCTCTACAACTAAATAGTGTTCACAGTACAGTAGTTAAAAAAGAGAACAAAACCTGTGCCTCTCTAATAATTTTCAGAATTGAAAGATATTATTTTGTAGCTGCAACACTAGCTTGTTGATTTATTGAAGAGAACTGAAAGGCTGCAAAAGTTACTGAAGCTATGAACATTTTCATTTATGTTATTGGGGGCTTTTAATCACAGACCTCACGTTCAGGTTCCCTGGAAGACATGGGGTTTTTCAATGCTGCCTGCTTTTTGCCAGCACTACAGAGTGCTGATACTGGTTGTATTCAAACCATTGGCTTAATTTTTAAAAAGTTAATTGTTTTCATTGGAAAGAATAGACAAAAAAACCCCAGAAAAATCAAAGGAAAAAAATATTAGAAGTTGCATGGCAAATACAGAATTCTCAGTTTACATTTCTTCTAGTCTTCTACAAACTCATGTAGCATATTTGGTAACTTATCAAAAACAAACATACTAGAGTATATTTTGAACAAAGCAAAATTGATAAAAAGAGAGGGAGGGTTTTAAAAAAATATATATCAATTTTCAACCCATCTAATTCATAATTATTTTGATTGATTTTTTTCACACACAGAAAGTCCATAAATGATTTCCAATTATCCATTAATTTTTTAAACTAAAATTCTATATTTTTAAAGAAAAAAATCTATAATTCAACAAAATCAAACATCTTTGTCCACTCTTTTGTCCAAATAAAACTTCTCTGAAATATGAGTTAGGAATAGATGAGATTCCCCTTGGCCAGGCGCAGAGTTCGTTTCCGTCATTAATTAGTAACTGTGTAAGCCTTCCTGAGATGCAGATGGGAGAAGAGGGATTGTGTATACCTGGCCTCCATGTGTTCAATACAGTGTCCAAAAATAGTTGGCACACATGACTACATATGGTGGGTTTACTCCATGCAGTCAGGAACCCTGTTGTAAATGAAGAAGCTCTTGCTGACATTATTCTAAAAGTGTAGAGAAAGACCCAATACGTGCAGTCTTACTTCTCCATCACTTCACACAGTTATATAACAGCCAAATAGGACTACAAAGTCCCATTAATTCAAAGGGTTTTGCTTCCATTATATCTGAGCCCTGGCATCCATGTTTCTTGAAATTAAGCACTGACGAAAGGGATGATACAATAAAATGTTGCAATGCACACATCTTCTTGTGCAAAGTTGCACTGGACTCATAGACCTTTCGGACAGATTTTTTTCAAATATACAATCTCTAGATCAAGGTGTCTAAACATTTTGGCAGGAGGGACACATACCCTACAATCCAGAGTAACTACGGGAGCACGTAAGAGACTTTACGTGCACCCGTAGTTACTGCACCACCTACTGAAAACCTATGGGAAATTCATATTGCAATCCAGAGCAAATGGTTCTTACACCGGAGCAAGGACTCCCCGTAGTTACTCAGGATTGCGCCCATAATCTCTCTGACTCTGTATCAGGGTCAGAAAAATGATTTGCATTTCCAATTTGAATAAATTTACATAAATTTATACTGTGGTGCCTCACATAACAAATTTAGTTTGTTCCAGAAGCATGTTTGTTATGTGAAGCAGATTTTCCCATAGGAAATAAAGGAAACTCAGATGATTGGTTCCACAACCCAAAAAAATATTCATTTAAAAATATTAACTGTATGTAAAAATGATGATAAAACACTGTAATTGAAGTCTACTTAGGCTGAAATCCCAAAGAAACTTTCCTGGGAGTAAGCCCCATTTAACACAATGGGGCTTACTTCTGGGTAGACATGGTTTGGAGGCTGCAGTCAAAGACCCTTCCTGGGAGGCTTACCTGGGCTGCTGCTGGAGGTACAAGGTGGCTGGTGGGGGCACTTGGGGGCAGTTAGAGGCCCTTTTAAACAGACTTCGTGCAGCGTGTCAGGGTTGCATAGCAAGTGTGCCCATTAGGTGCCAGAGGGGTTTGTTATGTGAAGCAGATTTGTTACTGGAAGAAGGATTCCTTGGAAATTTAGATTGGTTATGTGGAACATACTTTATATGGGGCACTTGTTATGAGAGGTACTGTATATAAGAGTGTATTAGAGACAGGTCCAGAGGATTACACGGCTTGCCTGTGGGCCTGATGGGGGTCTTATCCATTGAGATTCACAAATGATGCATCTGGCCACCAGGCAGGGTTTGGTCGCCCCTGCTCTAGATCATACTTTTCAGATATAGCAGTGCAATGAAAATACACAGGATTCCTTAAGGAATACGATGTGTTATCAGCAGTGGCCTCTTTCTTAGGCAGGCAGGCAGGGGGTTAATGCCAGGGTCTTAGATTGTGTTGAGTGTGCTTTGCAGGTGCAGCCACTTGAAGGCAACAAGGTTCACAGGGATAAAAGCAGCATCTGGAGAAAGGAAATGGGGCCCATTGGGTAGCAGAAGGAATGGTTGCAGATTGTCATCCTGTTCAGCTTAAAGGATGCTTAGCCACAGTTCTATAATAGGGAGGATAATGCTCCTCATAAAGGAGCACATTTATTGTTTGGGTTACTCTTGGATCCAGCTTTGCACCTGATTGTCAAAGTGCCAGCTGTGATCCAATGCACTTTTGCCAGACGGTGCACTAAATGCATCCTTTCTTAGGTCAGTCTGATGTCTGTCCACATGCTAGTTACATTATTTCCTGATTGACCTTCTGCTCCCCACCACCCTACAGTTAAGATCAGATGCTTTTGGTCCCAAAGGGATGCGGAAGGAGACATCTTGCTACTTTCTTTGGTCCTTGCCTGTAGGCGTTTTCAAACAATTTTTTAGTTCCAAGTGCACCTTTCCTTCTTATTTAATTTTAATTTGTCTAACAATTTAATAATCCCTTCAGGGAATGTTAGTGCTATAATAAAAGTATGTATAAAGTCCATAAATATATAACTATGCAGGAGTTCCTTACAAGTTCCTCTTCACTATTTAATGGTCAGGCAATATCCCACAATTCTTTCAAGGTTAAAATGGGAAAATTAGAAGCCCAATAAGCCTGCTGGGTTCCTCTTGCTTAGGGACTTATATAATTGAATCTTAAATAATGAGGTCTACTTTTGCAGATGTTAAATAGAACTTATCTTTGTCCATCTGTGCATACATTTATATAAATTTAAATATTTAAGTATATGCCGGTAAGTGTCTTCTTTTTACATAAAAAACAAGTTGGGTGGCAAATGACAGGCCGGCCAAAAACCAACACAAATCTTCCAGTCACTGTTGACTTCTATTCTCGCACTGTCTACTGGGTCCCCAGTAAATACTTCACTAAATCCTTCTCTGCAAAGGATCTGATTAAAATATGTCAAATCCAGGGATTCATTCTCTAAATTGTGATGAGATCCTTGTATGCCTATTGTTTCAAGGACAAACTTGTCCTCTGACACAGGTCATTCTCATCAAATGCACAACCAGAACCTGGGGGAATCCATTGAATCCATTTCCAACCTATATAATCATCGAGGCTCATGCCAGCTGCCATTGTTGCTGCACTAATCTTGAATATATGGAGGGCAAAATCAGATTTGTCAAAGCTCAAATTAGCCAAACATCTCTCAGTAGTCAAGTAATAAAAATGGGTCATAGATTTGTCAACATCTGTACAAAAGGAGGCTTTCTCCTTTTTTGGCCTTTTGGCATAATTCAGCAGAATCCACTGGGTACAACCTTTCTGATCCACCTTCAATCTGCACAGTATAATTCCCCTCTGGACCCATCCAGTGGTATAGCTAATGATCATATAACCCAGTATAACACTCAAAATGTTGCCCTAGAAGTGATGTCACAACCCGAAGTGATGTCATCCTTGGATATTTCAAAATGAAAATTTGGAAAAAACCTGCCTCTCCCAGCACCTCACCACCCATTTGGTCTGCTGGTGCATCGCTGAAGCACCTATTTGCTATCTGGAGTCAAATAAGATTTTGGTTGCAATCCTAAAGACACTTTCCTGGGAGTAAGACTCATTGAACACAATGGGGTTTACTTTTGAGTAGATGCAGTTAGGATTGTGCTCCTACTTGCCCCCACCACACAACAACAAAATCAAATATAATTTAGTAATAAAATTTTGTCCCTTATTGTTTAGGGAAACTGCACATGTATATGGAAATTATAGCTGATTTGTATTAACACCTTATTAGTTCCATACAGTATCAGACTTATATCTCATCGACTCTCAGAGCAATCAGTAGCACCAGAACGTTTGGAGTTAAGAAAATCCACTTTTTGTTCCATACATGTTTGTGTTTTCATTTTCTGGTTAATTGGCCATAATATTTGATATAATATCGATATTGCAATGCAGTTTATTTCATTGCATTCTACATTAAATTACCTTTCCAACAATATATAACATGATGATATTATTATTCATCCATACCCCATTTTTCACAATCAGATAGTGTTAAGTTCAGCATGTTGCTCCCTTAAAGCTTGTTGCCCAGTGCAACTGCACCCAGTGCAACTGCAACCTGCACCTCCTAGATACACCACTGGATCCATCCCACTAAAGCACATCTGGTTAACACATATCCTGGCCAGAAGCTCCCCCCCCCGCCCCCCCCCCCAAAAAAAAATACTAGGGCTATTACTTTGAAAAGAAGTGCCTCATAAATGCCTTGCATACTTACTTAGGCTGCAACCCTAAACTCCAGTTAAGCCAGCCTAAGCCCTGACATACATCCTGTGCTGACCCGGTCTCATAACAGTGCCGTAAGACACTTCTGTGACACTCCTGGGGGGAAGGTTAGGCCAATGCAGAAACATGTGCTTGCCTCCCTACATCACCACAGGAAAAGGAAGACAGATGGCCTCGGTTAGGATTGCACATTTACTTACTTACTACATTTCTGTGCCTCTTTTCTGTGGTTCAGATCAGTTTCCAACATAAAATAAAATAATAAAACCTCTAAGTAAACATATTAAAAATAACAATAAAATCAAAAGAAAATAAAAAAAATAAAAACAATAAAAAATAACAGGTACAGTTAAGAATGTAAAAACAACAATAAAATCCCTGTAAATACTAGTTGAAAAGGGTCTGTAAGAGTTCCCTCCCTAATTAAATGCCAGGTGGACTATCTATATATGCTTTTACATCCCACTGTGTAAACCATGCAAAGTAGGGGCCATTCCTAGACTTTCCAGCAATTGGTTCCAGACAGGTGGTGCCGCAATGGAAAAAGCAGTACACCTTGCCACCACCCCCTTGGCTTCATAAGGTGGTAGTATCCTGAACAGGGTCCTGCCTATACACAGTAGGAGGTATGCAGGAAGATACCTGATACCATCCTGTACCAGGCTTTAATCCCCAATAATTTGGGCTCAAAATTGAATGGACTTTGGCTGTCAGAACAACAGCATCACAGATTCAACCTGTTGAGCCCCAATGAACAATTTGGGCAACCATTTCTGTACTATTTACAGTTTCCGAACCATTTTCAAGGATAGCCCCATGTGGAGTATGTCACAACGGTACAGCAAAATGTCACTAAAAGTACTATGAGACAGGATGTATGTGTGTTTGCGCTTGGGTCATATTGTATTACATCATGCATGGATACCATGAGATGTACACATTAGCCTTCTGTTTTCCTATGTAGGCAAGATATGTAAAGTGGCAAAAGAATGAAACAGTCTCCAATATAGATACACTTTATACACAGTCCAGTTAAGGTGCCTCTGGGTAAATGGAAACTTCAGTGGCTTTCCATGCCTTTGACATTCTACATGTTTATCCACTGGGTACAATATTGTGAAGTGGCACAAGCCTGGGCAGAAAGTGTTTATCTCTCTTCTCAAATTTCATTGGTTTCAAAGAATACCACACACTTTTTCAAGATAACATCTCTGGCGTCCACTTACGTGAATGAAGTCACACATTACAACAAGTTCATGAATGCATACCTCCAAAAAGATCAGGGGGTAATTTTGGCAGTGTGCACTACTTTTCAAGCTTTCACTGTATATGTTTTCATTTGAGACTCCATGCATTGTGTAGCACATGTTCATAAGGAAAAGCTTAATGGCAATGAAGTAATGTTTTTGCATTTGTCTCTATAGCAAATCTGTTCAGGTCCTTCACAAATCTCTCTCTCTCTCTCTCCCTCCCTCTCTCTCTCTCTCTCTCTCTCTCTCTCTCTCTCTCTCTCTCTCTCTCTCCATAACATTCAAACTTTGTTTTTTCTAATTACCTTTTGGAAAGCAAAAAAAAAACCAACAAAAAATTTTACAGTTTTTTTTTATTTTACAGTTATATTCAGAGAATCATTTTCAGAACTATTAGGAAACACAGCAGGGGAAAAAATCAATGTTTCCTATGATAGGAGTTATGTGAGAGAATGGTAACATTGCATATTATAGGTTGAAATTGCAAGCAGACCATATATTTATTTCTCTCACACATGATTCTGTTTCCTCTACTCTATCCAAGCATCTCTGCTGAAGCTTCCTTTATTTCCTTCAAGTGTAGCCAAGAATTTATGATACAATTCCATCCTTCTTCTCCTCCTCCAGAAACCATCTGTATTTTCACCTGGTCCTTAACGATGAAATAACCCTGTCTGCATGCTTGTTGCCATATTTTGCTCACAATGTGTCTATTTTGTACTAGACTGCTGTTTGAGGGTGTGCAATCTGGTCTTTCTTCATTATAAATCTTCAATTGCTCACTTCAAAGAGACATATGGGAAAAAATGGCCAAGGTTTTCCACTGAAAAGGCTATAGAGCTGTTTCACACATTACAGGAAGCCCCCCTGAAGAAGGTGCATATTCATAGCATGCAGGGGAAAGTTAAGACTTTACTTCATCGACTTAACCAGAATTGCAGTAACTAGATGCAATGCATGAGTTGTGCAGGTATCCCCAGCACAGCATGTCTCATAGCAAGCATAATAACCAGTTGTTGGCTTTTAATAAAATTATAAGTGTTCTGTCCCATGACATAACTACCATATATGAATTCTCAATAGAGGGAGATGATGAGTAGGTGGTTCCATCCTGCTTTCAAGTCCAGTTCGTTTGAGAACATTCCTCTGGTTAATATTGTTCTCAAGTTATGTGCCAAGGCTAGAGTGGGTCCAAAGACACATATAAGGAACTAGACAGCTTTCCAGGAAGTGTTTTTTTAGCTTACTTTTTGCTGGCTTACCTCTTACCCACCTACCACACATCCACCCGAACCTGGAACATTTCCATCCAACTTTCCCTCACCCTCCCCAGATGTCCCTGCAATGGTGTCAGGGTCCATGCAACAGCTTCCCAACCCTGAAGTGGTATGAAAGTATCATACAATATTTTTGGCAACACCTCTAGGTTGATGCAAGGGACTTGTGTTGGCCCAAGAATAACTCAAGATCAGGGTTGTGGCCTGGGGGCCAGATGCAGCCTTTCATAAGCTTCCATGCTGCCCTTGGGAAGACCCTTTCATCCAGCCCTCAGGTAAGTGAACTGTGATCCTCCAGAGGTGAGAGAGCTCTGCTTCCCTCATCTGGGGAGACTATTTTGAGGTCTGGGGAGGCTGCACAGATCTTCTCTGTTTATGAACTGTTTTGAAAATCACTTCTCTCTGTGTTAGGAAGCGTTTATCAACTGCTGTGAATTCATTCATTCATTCATTCATTCATAGAAGTTCTATCTCTAATATACTCATTTATGTAAATTCTTTTTTTTTTTTGGTGGCAACTAACACAAAGTCAGAGAGATGATGTGGCCCTCCTCCCAAAAAGTTTGGACAATAATCACTACTGGAGGTCATTTCTTAATTCTGGTAACAACAGATGACAGTCTGCTAATGTGTGTTCAAACAGTTCATTTCCCATCATATGTGGCATATTCATGTTCATGATACAGAAAATATCCTATTTGCCTTATGCTCAACAGTTTGCATATTTGCTTTTAATAAAAAGCTGGTCCTTCTTTTGAAAATGCATCCAGTCCTGTAATCAGACTGTATGCACATGTTGCCGTTGTCTGAATGATCACATTGTCTGCTGCTTGAATTGAACTCCTGCTGCTTGTCCACTGTCCCTAATTATTTTTGTTTTAGTGCTTGTCCCTGATTTCTCAGTCAGGCAGTTGAAAGAGGCCATGTCATCCTCTGAGAGGTGTCTAATCAAGGGATGAGTAATCAAACAAAAAGCTTTTTGGGGAAGGGTGGAAATGGAACAAATGATATTGTTTGGCTGGTTATTATGCTTTTCTCTTCTCAACCCTTCAATAGAGTTCTTGCAGAAACCGGAGGAACTGCCATTAGCAGGTAGGGTTGGGCTGCTGAGTAAGTGGATGGTGGATGCCTTGTAAAGAGGGAGTGGTAAAGGAAAAGCCTAAAAATCAATGGAGTAGAAATGCATTTAAAGCACATGTACTTATCTCCTGTAGTCGACGTGTCACCCGGGTGCCAAACAGCCTGATAATATTTGTGTGGGTTGCTCCGTGTATCTGTGTCTGGTGTTATTATGCGTGCGCATTTGAGATGTCAGGGAGGGGACATGGCGAGCCATCCGTTCCTATCAAGTGCTGTGAGATGTATCGGGGCTTGGCCATAAATTTCATTGCATTGCTGTGGTGCACAGAGAAATGAGTGAGGAAATATCTGATTAAAGTGTGCATTGCTGCGGAGGCAACTGAATGTTGCCATAGCAATTGAGATGAAATGTGCAAGGTGTGAGATAATTAAATCTAACCCCTTTAGAAGTTTTTGACAGTCAATGCACTGCCAATAAGAAAAAGTTATCGCCAGTATAAAGATAAAACCCATTTCTTCTGGAAGTGCTTCTTGCGGATGTTTTGTTGTCCCCTTTGCTAAATGCATTGCTTCAGGTGCTTTATTTGAATGTTCCCTTTAATAATTGGATGCAGTTTTGACCTTGGCCCGTAACCACCGAAAGCTTGAGCTGGTTTATTGTTCCCTTGGAACTGCTAGACAAACTATCCAGCTATTGTTTCCCCTCCACTCTCCTTTCAGTACAGTCAAACCAGGCTGTCACATCTTAGATTATGATTCAATAATATCTAGAAAGTGCTGCCCTCTTCAGGAACTGACGATTAAAAAAAGAACTTTTGAATGTGTTTATTGATTCAGAAAATCTGGTGCAATGAATATGACCTTATAAGATCCACATATAGTGAGTTCATAGTGTGAATAGTGAGTTCATAGCATTTAGAAATTCT
Source organism: Cryptoblepharus egeriae (assembly GCA_030015325.1). Classification (NCBI taxonomy): domain Eukaryota; kingdom Metazoa; phylum Chordata; class Lepidosauria; order Squamata; family Scincidae; genus Cryptoblepharus; species Cryptoblepharus egeriae. The sequence goes on along the minus strand of JAREYC010000003.1, from coordinate 119,865,233 downwards.
AGCAGGATGATGCAGAATGATCTCAGTGAACTGTGGACAGACAAATGTAAAATTAAAGGGCAATTGTTGGGAAAGATAAACCAGAAATATCACAAGAGGGCTGGTCTAATAATTATATAACATTGGTAATCTTGGAAGACAGTTCTCATACCAAATTATACAGGCAGCCAAATAATCCAGAAAACAATATATTACATGAGAAAAGTGTAATGTGATGCTTGAAACATCTCATGAGAAAAGTCAATGTGATGCTTGATACATTTAGAAATTAAGGCCCAAATTTGGATATACTTTTAATTCAACCATGTTTTCCCTTAGAGAATTCTGAAATATGCCTACTTCCACCAGTAGGGCTGATGTTGGGGACTGTTGTTACTTCCTCCCCCACAGTCCATCCAGAACACCTATGAAGAAGAAGAGGCAAAAGGCAGTGGTTGCTTTTTAGCCTATGGTCCAGTTGAGAACTCCCAGAGATGGAAAAATCCAGCACAGCTTCACTTGAGTCTATAGTCACTGAACTTGAAAAAGAATCATAAATGGGGGCATTTTCCAAATTGCCAAGTCGCCCCTTTGTTACTCTAAAAGACTTGAGTTAGGTCAAAATCCATAGCAGTTACGGGTCCACGCAGTGACGTCACCCTCTAGTGTTATCTTATGGAAAGTCATCTTAACTGCTCCAGAGCAAGGAGCTTAATTTCACTTTAGGATATAGGCCCTAGTCTTCAAAAAGCCAGCTATGGAAAAAATGGGGGCTTGTGCAGAGCTCCTGTCTCCCAATAAAAAAAAAATCAAAATGCTCATACTTTTCTCCAGGGATCATTGCTTCTTTCATTTCTATGAGGAAGGGCAGCATGATGGCACCAGGGGGATTGTCACACTGCAAAAACAGTAAGCAAGCCCCCCGGACACTGGCAGAACCAACTCGGCATTTGTGGGCGAGTGCCATATTTTTCAGAATCTTCCACAGTCCTCCACACATGTGACTCATGAGTTGTTGAGTCAGCAGAAAACATGCATTTTTTATGACTTACGTCCAAGTCAAGCTCCTAAATCTGAGAATTTCTATCTCGCCACACCTGTCAGCTTGTACGTTTTGTCAGTGGCCATTTTGAAGGAGGTTCTGTGGGGAGTGCAAGACAATAGCGCATGAGATTTTGAACTTGTATTTATTTTGAAGAGAGCTAATTAATGTTCATATTTAAGTAATTTGTTTTGAGCTGCCTTGAAGACCATACGAAGTGGAAAGGCAGGATACAAATGCTTCAGACAGGCTGTTGTCTGATGACAGACATGTCTGATGGCATGTGTATTTTAGGCTTCTGTTCGACCTAATTCCTAGCCACATCCAAGACACTACAAGTGTGTGGATCAGCCCTAAATGATTCATGAATGATTCACCAACCATGAGTTTCTTCAAAAGTGTTTCTGCAGAGCTTCTCACCCAATGGTCATTGCATTCCAAAACCAGCAGAACAGGCATGACTCTCAGCACATTCGTAGGTAAAGGATTGTGGGATCCAGCTTAGGAAGTATTTATGGTCAATTACACCAAAATCATTTTTTTAATAACTAGCGAAATGTACCTGCATTGCAGGAGTAAAATACCCCCTCCCGTGCATCAAACACCCTTCTCAGATTTCATGCTTGTAGGTCTGGCGGTTTTGGCTTGGTGTTGATGAGTCAGTGAACGAGTCAGTCAGTAACTTTTCAGTTTTATATATTTAGATTTACAATTTTTGTTCTGTATATTTTTGCTCCAAAGATTTTTCAAAAGTAGAAAAAGTTGTTAGTGCATAATCTACTATGAAAGTTATCCTAAATATTTCTTTATATAACCTAATTTGTCTGATCAGGTTGGGAATGCACTGCCCTAATTTGATCACTACTTCCTAAACAGACATGACATTTCTGATGTACAATAAAACACTGTTTTATATTTTTAGTCATAGATTGTTTCATTTTTATGTAGCTGCTGATCCACTGTTTGGGAGTCAGACTCCCCACAGATAAGGGCATAATAACTAATAACATTTCTTTGCTTTCTAGGGTATTTTTGGCACAATGATAAATCTCATCTTTCTCAGAATGGTAAGCAGAAAACTATTTTCTCTTTCTAACACCAATGAATTCAGAAAAGAACAAGTAAATTGTCATTTTAAAATAATGAAAATGCAGTTAAAAATATACAACTTGATAAAGATGTTATTCATATAGATGCAAATTTTTGAATATTTAAACTTTATAAAGTCATCCTTAAAATTCCTATAGATGTTGTGTGTACATGTGTTTGTGTGGTTGTTTGCTTCTAGAGAAACATAAAGATTTACCACCTCAGCTGGAAATGCTTTGGAAACCTGGGGTGTTCACCAATGTATTTTGCTGCATAATTTATTGTAATATATACATACCCACACACATAAATATGGTTTACGTTCTATCAGTAGAGAGAGGAATTGTATCTCTGTCTTATACTGAGAGAGAGGGTTAGGCCTCTATAATGTTTTACTGTGTTGAACTGTATAAAAATTGATCCTTATTTATGTTCCACCAGGGTTTTGCTGCATATGTGAATTTAAAATGGCATATTTTCTGAAAATAGATACCACATCTTTAGAGGGAACTCATGGTACCATGTTGCTTTAAAAAAATAAGAAAGAAAACCTAACACCACATATTTTCAGAGCTTTTTCTTCTAAGTCTGGGAAAAGGCAATATTTACTTTACCCTTTTGATCATAACATCTTTGCAATCAAATAAAATGAAAAATTCATCATATTGTACATGTAAAGGTCATCCTAAAATAAGTCTGTATAGAAAGTAGCCTGAATAGGATAAGCCAATTGTTAGAAAAGATATGTTTCACAGTTCTTGAAACAACCCTCTCATCCACTTCTGCAACACCCTTCCACCTTTTTCTCATTTCTCAGAGATTTTGTTTCAAATGAATACAAACTATCATAAGACTGAGCTATTTTGAGATGGAGGAACAAAAATACTGTTGCAAAAAATAATACCAAACACAAAGGTAACCTCTTTTTAGTATTACAGCTGAAAGCTCTTCTATCTAATCCCAGAAGAAAATGAGGCCCAAACCAAGCATGGAGGGAACCACATGGCCATGGGTTTTTTTCACTGAATAAACACACGTTTGGAAGCAATACTTGCAGCTCTGCTCCATCAGATCCTGATCTCTGTATCAGGCCAGAAGGACAAAATAGTGGCCCCATTAGAAATCAGTAATGTAATGCTTACAGCACAATCCTAATTGCTGGATAAGCCAGCACAAATCCCATGCTGGGCTGAGGGTGTCACAAAAATGCTGTAAGGCACTTCTGCGCCACTCCTGGGAGGGGTAATTCCAGTGTGCAGACATGCATTCCTATACCCACACCAACATGGGAACAGGGAGACGGGTGAACTGTGCTGGCCTAAATTGGTTAGGATCTTGCCTTCAGTGTTAGACCCAGGTTGTTACAGACCCGGGGGCTAAGCCCATTACTGGGCCTTCCCAAGTTTACCAGATATGCTGGTTCTTCTCCAGGGAGGATTTAAGGGACGATTCAGAGGCTCATACTGGCTCAGTGAATTCTAGGTTAATGTCTGATCTGCCACCTTAACTAACACCAGGGCTGCAATCCACTTTCCTGAGAGTAAGATCCATTTAACACAATGGAGAAATGGAGTGCAAGCCTAACCATGTCTACTCAAAAGTAAGGCACTTTTGAGTAGACATGGTTAGGCTTGCACTCCATTTCTCCATTCATGCTACCAAGTCTTCGTGAATTACTTTCAGTTTCAACAACTTCAAAAATACCCTCATCATTAGTCAGTCATTAATCATGCGACAAGTTAATATACCTGGAGTCTAAGACCCTGTAGTCTGATTATTATGCACCTATTAGTATGACATCATTAGCACAAGAAAATACTTACATGTATGAATAAATATACCACACACATGCTATGCTATGTATTATGCAAAAAAGTGACTGTTCTTTGGAATGGCAGATGCTGAAGCTCAAATATTTTAGTCACCCCATCACTAAACTCCTTATATGTCCTTTTCAATCCCTTAGAAATGTCCCTGATGAAAAATTTAAGGCAAAAGATCACAGAGGATGAGATGGGTAAATAGTGCCATCAAAGATTTAGAACATGAATTTGGACAAACTTTGGGAGGTACTGAAATGTGAGGAGCCTGGTGTGTTGCAGTTCATGGAATCAGGAAGAGTTGGATACAACATAACAACTGAGTAACAAAAATGTAAAAAAAACCCTGCACCATTCCAAATCTGCACCTCATTGTACATCTTTACTTTAAAACATTTTAACTTGATGCTGATAACGCAGAAGGATTTGGGAGGAGATAATGGAAAAAATCTATTTCATTTTGGTGCAAAATACCTCATTCCATAAGCAGTTGAGGGTTACATGAAAACCTGTGTTGTGAACTGCAATATAGTGGTTAGTGCGCCAGACTAGCGGCTGTGGGTGGCGCAAGTGGTTAACCAGCAGGCCAGGGTTCAAGACCTGGGTCCCCACAAGACAGGGTGAGTTCCTCTCCTTAGCCCAGCTCTGCAACACAGCTGGAACCAATCGTATCAGTTCCAGTGGACCGTTCCAGTGGACCATTTCAGTGGCATGGAGAGGGGGGATTTGCTGCTTGGATAAAAGCCTATCCTCCATATCAAAATACCCAGGCCTTCGTGCTTCACATGCAGCACTGAGCACGATAACATAGTCTTTCAAGACTGATGGATGCCAAGTGCTAGCCTGGACCCCCAATCCTATCCAACTTTCCAGGCTCTGATGTAGCCACAAGGCAGGCCCATGGTAAGGGAACACGTTTCCATACCTTAAAAAGGCTCCAGTGACTGCCCTTCCACCACACAACATAGCGCACAGCCCACTGGAACAATTGCACCGGCACTGGAGGGTTGCATAATATCTGGTTCAAATCCTTAGTTATGGAGCTGAGTGGGTGGTTTTGGATCTGTCCGTCAGCCTGGTACACCTTACAGGGTAATTGTGGGGATGAAATGGAGACAGGAAAACCATGAACTTTCTGAATCCCTTGAAAATACTACCATGGAGTTTCGAAGTTTCCAAGAGCTTCTAACTTGGAAGAATTCCTTGGAAAAAAAGTTTGATAAAAATGTAACATACAAAAACCAAGTAAGAATAAGTTCTCTCACTGTGTAGATTTACTCTGTTGTTTTATGCCAAATATTTCCTATGCTTTAAAAAAAGAAGTGGGGAAACCAGATTGGTAGGAATATTGTAAGGACTGACTTTCATAGGGAAGATTTGTATTTACGTGCAATTTCAGTGATTATATCACTGATATGAATTAACAAAGAGATGTATTCAGTGCTAATTCAGTCCTCCCTAACAAGAGGTACAGAGTTCAGTGGCATACAAGAAATGTTGATTGTAGTTTTTGTTTTTAATGTTTAATATAATGTTTTCATTTAATAATAAGAAAAGGAACATATGAAGTGTGAAAAATGTAAAAAGAAGCTGCTTAATTCTCAAAATCACCGCTTCTTCCTTTGTGGGAGGAAGATTGGCATCAAATACATGGGCGTAGCTGGCTTTTATACAGACTTTTATACAGACTTGTGTCCCCTTCAATATTTTCTTCCTTGTATCTTTCTCCCATTATTTCTTCCATCATTTCCTATTTCTTGTTTATTATTTATCTTTTTCTTGTTTTATTCAGTTTCCTTTTGTTCACAACTGGCCTTCCATAGAAGGAAGAAGGAATTAATTTGTGCCAGGACTTACCTAGTCACCTTTCAGACCCTGCTTCAGTACTAAAGCTCAGCTCTGGAATATAGTATGTACAGAATTAGTAATACGAATGGGCGTGAGAATAGATTTTCAAATTTCTCTCACCGCTGAATGATCATAACAGGCAACCAGTAATTGGACAAAGAACTCCCAAATCCTGGCACCATTCAATTAAAAGCTTTCTGGAAGATCATTTAGGTGCTGTAGTGGTGACTGTATAATTCAGTGATTTTCAACATTTTTCATCTCATGGCACACTATCAAGGCACTGAAATTGTCAAGGCACCCCATAAGTTGTTTTTACCATTGACAAGGCACACCAGGCTGTTCAAAACCCCCAATTTTCCTATTAATTAATGACTCACCCCACATTCCTGCTGCACACCTGAGGACTATCTGTGGCACACCAGTGTGCCATGGCACACTTGTTGAAAATCACTGGTGTAATAGGAGTGGTGAGTAGTACATACTAGCAACAGTAACCTTTCTTCTCTTGGTGAATTTGGATACCTACTATCCAAAGACTCCCAAGGTTTGCATAGCTTTTTTGTCTCAATGTTTGGGGTCTTTCTACAGTGTGGATCTACCATTTTTAAGGTGTGTTGAAGGCTTAGGTTACAGCTGCTGTTTTTGCTTCATGTAGGCCAGGGTGGATGTGCATTTACCCTCTCCTTTCATACATCCCAGGCAAAGTCACACGAGGACAGAAAAACTGGCTCTGTGAGCAGCCTTTATTTCAACAAACAAAGGTGTGTCCACAGGAAGTTCATTCCAGAGCAACAAAGTTCATTCCAGAGGAAGGAAATAGGGCAGTGTTTCGTGGGTTTGTCCTCCGCCGTACCATTTTACATGGTCCACCTACTTACTGATGTCAATGCTATGACATCATCATGAGTTACTTCTGAGTTGAGTTCCTGATCTCTCTGCTGGGTGGCAGGTTCTTGGGGTCCTGCAAGAAGCACAGGTGATGCCCATATCACTAGTTGAGAAACACAGAAATAGCGGTCTTCTTTCTTCTCCTCATGCTGTATTCTACAGATTGTGGAACAAGCAACAGTGGAAACATAGTATTGACTTGCAGTTCATCATCATCAATGGTCTATTAAAAATGTGTCTGCTAAGAACTGGACCACTATGCAATCAAACTGGACCACTATGCTGTCAAACTCAGATAACATTGTGCAAAGGCTGAACAAGGTAAAATTTTGTAAGCACAGATCCTCCAATGCTGTCATGCTAACTTTACGATGGACATTTCTGAGGATAAAGTGTTATATATCCTCCTCCAGAGCAGCCTTTTCCCAATTTTAAAATACATAGAGCTACTAACAAGTGAAAAACAATTGAAACCTAAGCAATCATAATGATTGATTTTTTGTATCATGGCTTCCATGGTCTTCCTCTCTGATAGAACAAGGAAGTGCCTTTGAATGAGAAACAGAAGGTTAGTTCCTGGTTTTTGGGCCTAGGACCCTAGTTGAAAGAGATATCCCATTAAAGTGAAAAAGATCCTCTTCCCACTTGGTCCAAAAGAGGGATGAACAACTTCAGACTTCCCACAGTGCTGTGAAAGGAAGCCATGTACCAAGCTCTAGTCCTGTCCCAGGACAGAGGTGAAAGCCCATCACAAACTCAGAAGTAACCATCAACCTTCCTCCACCTTTGCAATAATGAGGACATGAGGGACGTCTGAGAAAATAGATTGAAGAAAACTGAGAGAAGTCCGAGAAAACTCATATGAGTTTATCAGACTTCTTGATGAAAGCAGAAAAGAGCACCCATGTGCAGTTGAGCACCTCAAGTGACTTCACAGACAGGCCACTCCTTAAGGTATTAAACAAGAATGTCACCTGTTCTTGTCTGCTCAGCTCTGGAGGTGTTTTCACTATCATCACCTGAGCCATAAACATGATTCTATGTTAGATTTTTTTATGTAGTACAACTGAATCCACCCATATCACTGAATCACTTCCATCAGTCATGTAGTTAAGGGTGTGTTTTTTTTAATCATATGTAGGGCGATAAATGTCAGATAGCCAAAGAAAATAAATTGTTGAATATAATTAATCTGCACCTTAACAAAATACACTTTCATTCTCATTTTTACTTCTAGCTGTGCTTAATGAATAAAGATTAAATACATATTACTATGAATAGTCACAGTATTCTAGGTTTTAATCAAAATGTTTTTTCCCCGCTGTCTATATGCTAATAAATGAACGGATACCTTTTAATGTTAAATGTAGATATAATGAAACAATTTCATTAAATGCCAACACATTCCTTTAAGGTTAAAAAAAGTTAATTCATGTTTCAAGCCATTCAGGCACTTTATATATATTAAGATTATAACAGCCTAAACCTACATAAATCCCCAAGTGGTAATGCATGGTGGTGTGGGCTGTGCTGCATCCTGCAGGGATTTCTGGCTGATAGAAGTCTTCTTAGGGTGAGGGACACTCTTATACCCTTGCCCCATGTTAAGTTCCAGCAGCTACAATGTTCCAACTTGGACCTCACACAAGTTCAAATTGAGCTATACAGGCAGATCAGGTCTTATATGGTTCTGTGACAGCCAGTAGTAGCAGAACATATATGGGCATAGTGGGCTAGAAGTTCAGGGTCTCTTTTTCTGGTCTCTTTTCCTATTTCCTTTTGTTACTTTTACCAACACCACACAATAAATAATCACACTTGCCAGTTGCCAGTGACTTTCGAATACCAGTGGTACCTCGCTTAACAAGAGTTAAGCGAGGTACCACATAAGCGAGGTACCTCATTTCACATAAAAAAAATATTTCCAAGAAATCTTTCTTCACATAAGTTCCACGTCACTTAACAAGCAAGTGCACTATGGGCAAGCATGCTATGACGCTCCACATGGAGGCTCTTTAAAAGGGCTGCTGGCCAGCGCTGCTGCCTCTAACTGCCCCCAACTTGGGGGCAGTTGCCCAGAGTTGCCAGAGGCAGCTGCCCCTAACTGCCCCCAAGTGCCCCCACCGGCCACCTTGAACCTCCAGCCCAAATAAGCCTCCTGGGAAAGTGTCTTTGATTGCAGTCTCCTAATTAGGTCTACTCAGAAGTAAGCCCCATTGTGTTCAATGGGGCTTACTCCCAGGAAAGTGTCTTTAGGATTGCAGCTTAATAGGATCATGCCCATTGAATGCATGTTTTGAATTCAATTCCAGTGTTTTGTCATCATTTTTACATCCAGTTAATATTTTTATATGAATATTTTGGGGGTTGTGGAACCAATCGTCTGAGTTTCCATTGTTTCCTATGGGAAAATCGGCTTCACTTAAAGAGCATTTCACTTAAACAGCATGCCTCCAGAACGAATTAAGCTCTTTATGTGAGGCACCAATGTACTTGAAAACAGTTAAGAGTGCTGCTTTGAATTTTTTTGAGGAAATGCAATATTCAGGTCTGACTTTCAATTAAAATGCCATGCACCTATTCTTATATAGTACATATTTCATTAGAAAGTCTGGTGTCACTGAACTGTTTGATTCATTTTCCCAGTAATAATACTCAAGTTAATTAGCACAAAAACAATAGATGGGCTCTCTTATTTTACAACAAGAGAGTTCAGTCAGTATGCTGATAATCAGTGTTAGATTATCCTGATACTTAACGCTTTGTAGCGTCTTTGTCAGGCATCACCTTGTTCAAGCCAAGCAGCTTACTTGATGAGTGGCTGCCCCAATTGTCTGGCACCCGAGCACTGCTGGGCAGTGAGCCAGCTTGGGTTCTACAACTATTTATGGCAGTATATGCAAAGTTCAACTGTGCAAATCACAACTATTAAACAGGAAGGCATAGCAGATTTGTTTTTGAAATGTATTATGTGGCTCCCAAGGTCAAATCATTTGTTTTCTCTGCAGTAAAATACAGTTTTGTCAGTAATGATCGAACAGATCATCACCTTTTAACGTCTTATTTAGACTGCATCAAACTGAATGTAAACATCTCTTCAGTTCTATGCTAGAAAAATAATCGTATGAAGTGCTTTAATATTGCAGTGGGAGGGGAGACATAGAGAAGAACATTGATAATGTGGAAAAGGTATTCACAGGTCACTGCTTAAAACAATAACTGAAATGCATAGAACAATTTTGGAGAAATTCTGATTCTGGGAATTTATTTTTAAAAGTTGAGATGAAGGGAACAGACTACCTAAGACCACAGATGGAGCTTGTGTTTCAGATTAGATTCAACTGAGAAAGTTCTGATTCACAGCTGAAATTATTTTAAATTATCTGTGGATGTAGTCAGGCAGCCCAATCGAGAGTGGCACTTGGGTTGCCCTATCTATCACGAGAGAGGACCAACTGCAAGGTGCTGCACCCTAGTTACTCAGGAAAAGGCTTGGGGCAGAGAAAGGCAACATAGGCTGCCCCAAGAGAGGTGGACATGGGATGCCCTAACTGGGGCAGCCTTGGCAGCTCAGGAGAGGCATATTGAGGGCATGTTTAGCATTGCCTGGGGCAGAGCAGTTACTCTGAATCCACAGCCTGTTTCCAGGGCAGAAATGCCCTCTTCCAGTTCCTCAGAGTTATACCACCTCAGGAGCAGGTATAGTAATGAGTAGATGCATAGGTGTCCATGATAAGGCAATGTTGACCAAAATTCTGAGTTCTTGGCCAGCCTAGCTGCAACCCCTGCCTCTCAACCTCAGGATATAGAACAACTATGGCAGCCACTCGCCTCAGGATACAGCACATCACTCCAAGCATCCACCGTCCACTAAAGGTACTGCAGCTGTAACTGGTTGTCAGGAACTGCTGGGCTTCCTTCAAAGGCAGGTACCGCAGCTATTCCTTGTTCAGTGTGATCTGAGGGGAGTCTCCTCAGGAGCAAGCCCTCCCCAGCTGTCACTGACTTAGCATTCTCTGGAGCAGTTAGTTCAGCCCAGGCTTCCTAACTCTCTGGATGCACCATAACTTTCTACTCTGGATTCTGAATAGTTGGGGCAGCACAGCTAGGGCTCTCCTCACTGCCCTTACTCTGGATTGTGCCCAAAACCAACTTTCTAGCACTTGCATAGCTTACATCCTGCAACTTGGAGGGCACTCACAGAAGCATCCTCAAAGTAAGGATTTTTTTTTTTTGTTCCCTTTTCTTGGAGTTGCAAAATTGGTACTGAGTGTGCCCTACTTCTATTAAGTTGGATAAGTTGTGTGTACAAAGTGAATAACAGAGTGTTCAATTCAACAAGGATGTCCAGCTTTTTGTTTGTTTGTTTTTTGTCAAGCTCCTGTGGATTTAGTAGCTCTGTGTTCATTCAACATTCAGCCAGTAGACATTTTTTGATAAGGAAATGTTGCAGTCATAGGAAAAGTTTTACTTGCTGAACTTTTGCTTGCTGTGAGAGTGCTAAAGTAATGGAAAATCCCTGCTAGGAAAAAAAATGGCTTCACAACCATTTTTCCCATGCTAACTGAGCAGGAGACAAATTCAGAAATTTATAGTGTTTTTAGAGTTTGGTGACACTCAGATCCCTGCCATGTCTCCTCCTGAGACTTCTGAGACTGGATTCTACACACAGGCGTTGGGCTGAAAAATATTTTTATAACGCTTTTCATCAGCAGCAGCAGCAACTACAACAGTGACAGAAGTTTGGGTAGTAAAAAAGATTAAAGAAATAGTTCCATGTTCCTAAAAAGCTCACTATATTAATTTTAAAACAAAACAAAGAAACACAGTAGATAGCCACTTGAAAAGATGATACTCTGGGGTGAATGGGGTAGTAGTTCCTTCTGCTTAATGTTAAGAGGATGACAGTTTTTTAAATGAGTCTTTTGTCCACTTAGTAGAGTAGACCAGTTAGCAAATGTGTTACACCTGCATCATTTTTTATGATGGATTACAAGAATCTGAGCTTCATGAAATACAAGGAAAATACAACTAAAATTGTAATCTTCACCAACTTGCCTACTACTACTACTACAGGCTGCAGGTGTTACTCAATGGGTGTGTGGCAGACCTTCCTATGGTGCATGACCAAAGGGTATGGAAGGCAAGAAACCGTTTCCTAATTTTTCCCAGACCAGTTCTAATGTGTGTATTGATTGATCCAGAAGCTGAAGTATGAATAAATCACATCCAAATTGGTGCCATACAGTATGTTGTATACTTTCTTTATGGCACATAAAGAAACCACACTGTGTTTCCCAAGGTGGGGTTTTCAAGTGAAGAATGAGGAATGTCTTTATCTTTCCTGGGAACTTTTACCCTAAGTTTTTTAATGAAGATGTGGGACCTTGGTGTACCATGTTGTCTATGGCTACAATCCAGAGTGACTGCAGGACCTTTTACACCAACATAGTTATGGTGCCGCCTATGGGAAAACTATGGGAAAGGCATAGAGCAATCCAGAGTAAGTGCCTCTTACAAATTCCTCTAGTTACTCTGGATTGTAGGGTAGGAAACCGAGCTGTGAATCAGGACATTTTCAGTTGACTCTGTTGTGAGCTCCCTCTGCGGCCTTAGGTAGATGGTTCCCTCAGCCTCCACTCCACAGCTGTGAAATGGGGGTATATTACCATATAGAGTTGTTGTAAGGATTATGACTTGATAAGCCATGCTAAATACATCACACACTCAAACAGTGCCATACAAATGCTAATTGTTCTTGACTTCAGTCTCACCTGAGAACCTCACAAATGTTTCTTCTTCCACGGAGGGTTAGACTGGAGTAACCACAAGTGACAAACTTCAAGCCCGCTGCTATGGGGTCAGTGCTACCAGTTTCTTTACAAAGAGATACTTTTCCATCTTCTGTGCCACTGAAGGAATGCTCCTTTCTATTTAAGTTTCAATACCACACCCGTCAGCTTGGTAGCCAGACGGCGCCCTCAGTGAAAAGGTAAACATTGCACAACAGCAAAGAGATAAAAGTACACAAGCTCACCGTCTGTTGCTTAGTCTGTATTCGAGGCCATGTTGTTCAGAAGTTAATGCTGGCTGCAATAGAAAAAGGCTGCAGAATATACCAATAGGTCACATTGTTTCTTAGTGCCATGCTCACAAGGCAATCCTGTGCATATCTACTCAGACGTAAGTCCTATTCTACGTAATAGGGCTTATTCCCATCATACATATGGGAGTAACATGTATTTATAGTATGTATAGGAAGTATGTACAGGATTGGAGCCTGGCAGAGTGACCATATGCTTTAAATGGAAAAGAAAATAAAAGCCCCTCAAAAAAAAGTAGGACACCAAAGAAAAATGTAAAACAGCCCAAGTTCATGGGAATTGCATATGATGACAATTTTATGACAGCTTCAAGCCGGTGCAAGGGACATGCATTGGTGTAACTCATTACTAGGACAGCACTCTCAGATTCTCAGTGTGTGAGGAGCATATTTGGAATTCTGCTTAGTCAGACTTGTGTAGGTGACAATGAGGCTTGGTCCTTGAAAGCATTTTCTTCATATAGGCATTTACTTTATATTTCAATATTTTCTGTGTGATTCCTGAGATAATGCACTCCCCACCAAATGCAAGAACTCAAGTACAGCTTGAGAAAAGGGGTTTCTTTCCATAATTCCAGGAATTATGCATTCCTGCCCCACTTCTCTAAGCATTATTACCAGTGTTTGAGTTTCCTTTGGAGGAGGAAGCACAGGAGACTGGGTAAGTTTGTTTACCTTTTTTACAAATATATAGGTTTGAGAATTTTGCTGGAGTTAGTGCACTTGTGCAAGTGAGCAAGGAACATGTCTAAGCATGACTTTTGGTTGCTAGTTGCCAACTTCTCTTCTTGGCTTCCACTGTCATCTCAATCAGATTCTACTCTCTCTTTCTCAATCTCTCACTGAATCTCCAACCTATAAAACCTAGAAACCTGATAAGTGTCACAAGCATCTATGTTCTTGGCCCTTGTGTTGCCTGGGGCCAGGACCAAAAAATGCCAGACCCACCCTAAAAATGTCATTTCTGGTTTTCACAGAAAGCTAAAAGTGATGTTTTTAGGTTTATCAGTGACTCTGAAAGGGTTGAATCTACCGAACACATTCTCTTTCACTGCTCATTTTACAGAGATATTTGAGACATCCATTTAACACCCCTGGTTAAAATACTCTCTGATGTTCCCAATTGTAACACTATACATTTGTTATTATCGGACAGTAATAGACGAACCACGGAGGCTGTTGCCAAATTTTGTTCAGTCTATTGCCATACAAAAAAGATGTGTAAAGATGTATAAATGTCCCGCTGAAATTATTGGACAAATATAACTCTGAAATCTTTACTCCGAATGGGTGCTGATTCATGAGAGTGAGTGCTAATTGACCCTTTAAATTTTTTAGTTTAATCTCTTGAATCTGAGTAGCACTTAACTGACTCAATTTTAGGCTTACCACAATACCAAAGTGATTTTATGTACTTATGTTCTTGATATTTACTTGTTTTTTTGCTAGTCTCTGACTGTTAATAAAGAATTATCTTAGATTTATCAGAGAACTCAGAAGGCTTTCTAAGGCCAAGTAAAAAGACCTGAAGAAACAAAAACCAAACAAGAAAGACAGGTGCAAAGGAGGGATTGTGCTCCTTCAACTGGTTGACAATTCAGGGCATATGCCAGTGGTCACAAGAGCCCAAACTTGTGCCAGGACAGGCAGGCTGGCTTAAACCAAGTATTTGTCACTAGGTTTATTGAGACGCAGTTAGGCCTGTGCATTACCTTATGTTTCAGGGCTGCAAATGGAGAAAACCTTCTGCCTTGGATACCTCTTCACTTACTGGCAGTTCATACAAAATGTTAAAATTTTCCCAGCCATATTCACCTTCACATGTAAATGAATTCACCCGCCTTCTGTGCCCTTCAGGTAAAAAGGCAGAATACAAATAAAATAAAAAAATGTGCCCTGTGGTCAGGGAAATCCCTGAAATAATGATTTTAATTAATATGGTTAAGGTAGATCTTTGTAAATTCCACTACAACCATAGGATTATGTTGCTAAAAGAATACTTTCACTCTGTCCTCAGTTACCCACCTGTTACCCCCTAGCAGCTAGTTTTCCTTGCCACTCTCAAATTTTCAACAGGTACAATTCCTTTGTCCAAAATCACATTTTCCCCCAGTGACCCCCCAAAACCCAACACTCCCCTCTTACAAACAAAATAGTTCCTACAATCAGTACACAGCTGCAAAAACATCACCCTCAACCCCAAAGCAAGCATTTTCTTCAGTGGCTGCTGCTTCTTTGTCCTTTGATTTGAGTTGTAGGTCTGCAAGACAAAGAACCACCAAGCATCACTTGATAAAGAGTAATTGGAAATTCCGTTCATACAAACTTTCAGTGAACAATGATGGAAAGTGTCTGTCTTTGTCCCCCCCAGTCAATTTGGAATGGGTTCCTGGGCCACTACAACAGGTGAAGAGGTTGGGAAATCAATACAGATCAACACTTAGACTTTGGACCTTTTATTAATACCTACAAAGCTATGGAATTTTACCAACCATAAAACAAATCTCCTTAGTCAATTCACTTTAAAAGATGCTTCAAAGGAAGAATTAGAGCACAAGGTTAAGGCAAATATCAGTAGTCCATTCCCATATACAATGTTAAACAATATTTAAGAAGCTGCTTTTAAAACACTGGCCATAAACGAGCAATCACATTATAAGAGGCGAACTGAAAACTGAATGTCACTTATACTGTATGGCCTTCAATTTTGTATGTAATTTGTTTTAGTTTTTTTTTAAAAAAAGCATTATGCAGTTTAATGTTGCACAGTTGCTACAGTTTTCATATTTAAGGATATACAATTATTAAAGGAGCCAGAAAAAGGTATTGTTTATCTAAAATTTATGAAATAAAGAACTAAGATTGTGCTGGCTGCAAGCATGGGGTGCTGATAGGTGGAAGAAACTGTATAATGAAGAATTTTCAACAGAGAGAATTTTAGAAAACAATTTTGTTGGGGGAGGTTCTGTTACAGTGTCTGTTGGATTACTTGATTGGTGTTTTTGTTTGTTTCTTTGCTTGTGTGTGTATGTTTTGGGTTTTTTTGCAATTAGGGAACAGATTGGGAGGGAAAGGGGAGATTTAAATATAAAATTTGGGTAAACATCAGAGTCAGATTTAGATGCAAGCATTTCCTAGGGTTGGTTAGGATGCACTTGTCATCTCAGGACACTATCCAAAGGCACCCTTGGGCTGATGCAAATCCCTTCTGCCAGCCAAATAGTGTTGTGAAAGTGCCGTAAAGCATTTCATGCCAATTTGCAGATGGGCCAGTGCCCGTCTATTTGCCGGTCTCCATTTAAGTGCTAAATTTTGTAAATTTTGCAAAAATTGCCGTGGGGTGCAATCCTAACCTAGGCTGGCACAACTCATTGGTCTTCCTGTTATGATGTAGGGAGGCAAGTGCATGTCTGTGCACTGGCCTAACCCTCCCCTTGGACAGCATTCTTGTGATACCTCTGGACCAGCACAGGACCTTTGCTGGGGCTAGGCTGGCACAGGCCAGCCTAGCTGGGGGTTAGGATTGAAGCGATAAAGTGCTTTTCAATACCCTGGAAGGAAACAGTGCCTGTGGAAAGGCCTGCATTGTCCCAAAGGTACCACAACACACTCTATGACTGTGTTGACAGGAACGTGGGGAGATAGAGGGGGCGTTCTGGAGACAGGGTGTTTCAGTGTGAGGGAGGGTGAGGAGTAGGCAATTCAGTAGGACAGCAGAACTGGTTTCCATTGCATTTTAATCCTGGCCTGGTTCTATACCAGCAATTTAGCTTGCTCAGAGCAGCACTATGGCACAGGCTGGGGCTTAACATGGAGTATGGGAACAAACGTATTAGGATTAGACCATAGGTGGTCCATAGATTGGACCATACAATAGGATTGGACCATAAGTGCTTTGTGGGTCAGGAAATTTTTTGTTTTAGATAGTGTATATGTTATAGTAAAGAAACCCTTATGTCTGAGCCATACTTTATTTTTAACCATAGTTACAGTATATTCACATGAACCTTTCTTTAAATAAAGGAAGTTACATTCATTATTTTACATCAGGGTTTTATAAAGCGCTAAGATCAAATAGTAAGTGCAGTTTTGCACTTCTCTCTCATTCTTAATTGTTGAGTAATGACATGAAAATGTTTCAAAACAGACTTTTATATAATCATGTAGCGTATTGGAGTCCCTCTTTTATTAGAAATGTGCTTTCTGCCACTATTTGAAGATAATTGACAGTTAACATCAAATATCTAACGAAAAGCTTCCACTGCCTTGTTAAAACGGAGTTTTATGAGGCCAAACCCAGCTTCCTCTGAAGCCTGTGGAATGATTCTTGTTAACTTCAATAGGAGCAGGATTGTGCCAAGGGCTTATTGAAAAATAAATTATGTAAATCATAACCACATTAATAATGAACCTCTTTAAGATAAAATGCAACTCAGCATGGTCTAAGTAAAGTCAATAATACAGTGCCAACTGCTTTTCATTCTTTTTTAAAGATGTGCATGAATATTAACAGGAGGCAGTATAGCAATATTATTTCTATTGTAGTTCATTAACACTTTTTGTATACAGCAATCTTATGAAACCCTGTGATGAGTATTGTTATTCCCATTTCACAGCTAGGAAATATCCATCTTATTGTGAGATCATTTTCTCCAGATCTGTCTCACAGTGGGGAAGCCCTATGCAACACAAATTCCCATATAGTTGTGCCAGCATGTGCCCCGCCATGTCTTGTGTGGGAATTTGCACTCTAGAGCTCTACATGTTTCCTTGCTTGCCCTGGGGTAAGTCTCATAATTTCCAATGGGGCAACATGGAATCATTAGTTCTGTACTTCATCAACTTGGATCATTATCCTTTTCACAAGCACACCCAACTGCTATGCTGTCACAAAGTATGGTACTTTATGACACTTTTGCAACAGCAAGCACTAGTTCAGCACTCTGTATACAGGCCCACATACTGCTCAGGATTGTGCCCTTAGTCTCATTGCCAAAATTTGAATCCTCACCTCTGAGGTTTTAATCATTACCCAGGATACCAGACACAATTATGCATGGATTTGGAAGTGATGGTAAGACCACATTTTAGTTTCTGTGGCATCATTTTTTATTGTTATTAATGCAATATAGAAAGATGAGAGATTTTTAATGAACTCTGCATTCTGATGAATGCAGCTTTTGCAGTAGACTGACAGATATGAGAAAATTCTGTTTTTTAGAAAGGATAGTTAATAATGATGAAAATAAATACATGCATTTATAATTTTTGAAAATTAAAAATGCATATGTTTGGGGTTTTACGACTCTGAAGAACTATGAGCAGTGGGAGCCAAACAGCCACTAGCATGAATCTGCAAAGACTTACACTTGAATACTTGCATGAATTCACACTGTGGTAGAAACTGGCACAAGCTTTGGGGCAGGGTGTAAAACAACCTTACCAAAAGAGAAACTTATCTTCTACCTTCAGATGAGCATCTTGGGATCCAGCCCACTGTTATGAATGCCCAAGAGAGCTTGTGCTCTACCACTAGGAGCAGCAGCAGCCAATTCTATTTTTAGCTTTTATGAATTAATATAGTTCAATAATGACAACCTCTGCCATAGAACTTTTATATACCCTTCTCTTCTAGCACTAGCATTTGCCAAAACCATCCCTATTGCCCTATTTTGCAGGTTAAAGGACATGATATAGGCCATACAATAAAAATAAAATGAAAAGGTCACAATCCAACACACACGCTTACGTTTTTTTTTTTTTTAAAAAAATTTCAATGGAATTTAAGAATATATGCTCGACAGTGACCTAAAACTCGATTTTCCACAGTCATATGGAGCGGTCTGAACTATTAAATAGTTCAATTGGTTCAATAGATTGAGCTTTGTATAATGACATAATGTATGATCTAAAAGCATCCCCAAAATGCCAAACTGCTCCGTCAAAAGGAATTAAATTCCTTCTAGATCAGGCTTAACACCAGTTCTTTAGTCCAGGAGACTCTCACAGACAACTTTCATCTTGTTTAAGTTTACTATCTCATAGAGGAGTGGTTCTCAAACTCCCCAGGAGTTCAAGGAAGACTGTATTTGGGGGAAGAGGTGAATGGAGTGATGAGATCTCCATATTTACGTCAATGTACAAAGGCTTGCTTAGATTTTCTATATGTTGCTGCAGTCTCCCAGGAGGTTGGGGAACCAAGTGTCATTAATGCTCCTCAAGCTGCATAGACGCTCAGGGTCATTATAATGATTACTGCCTGCTTTGTGTTCACAAACCACAAGTGGTCGAAATCACAGTGTTGAGGGTCTTCTCAGCAAGAGAAGTTATGAAACTAGGACTGCTCCCTGAGAGGCTATGGTAAGACCATGCACAGTGATGCATTCCAGAGCATCCTTACACTGCCTTCCACTTCCTCTAGAGTTGCCATATGTCCTGAAAAACAGGGGCAATCCCAATTTTGGGGAATTGTTCACATACTGGCAAATGGGACAGAGGGTCCTGTCCTGATTTTGTGGACAAGAATCATGGCAACCCTAGCCATCTTCAACCCTTTAGGGTATAGAGAGCATGACCCTCAGACTGAGGCATTGCTGTTCCACTTTGAGAACCATTGTCATAGAGCCTAAACACATCAACTCATTCAAACCAGGTGAGATGAGAGACAGAGTAAAGCATTGCTAGAAACAAAAAAAGCCTTCAGACCATCTTCTGTGTGTTTAACTTGTTTGAGAATCTTGATATTCTTCCTCTGTGCTTTATTGGAAAGTGTCTGGAATGGTCATGAGATTTACATAAAAAATGAGTACGAAGTAGGCAGATTCATGAAGAATGGGTCTATCAGTGACTAGAGTCAAAGGTTATATGGATGTGAGCTCATAAACATCACCATATGAGATTCATGAAACTGTCTGGTGGAAAGCAGGATGCTGGCTTTGATAAATGTATGGTTTGATCCAGTAGGAATATTATGTTCTTGGGATATCTTGCTCACAAAAGCACTGTGCTTAATTTTGAACCATTCTCTGATTATAGAGAACTTTTGGGTAACAAATATTCCAGTCCTCTTATGTCTGGCCTGCTTCCTTTTGAGCTATGGGCAGCCCAATCCTAAACTGCATTGCATCCAATGCAGTTTAGGAAGCAGCTGTGGATAAGGCAATATCCCTACAGACTTAGGCCAACTCTATACTACATAGACTTAAGCCAACTCTAGAGGTGACCTAAAGGTGCAATCCTAAAGACACTTTCCTAGGGGTAAGACCCATTGATCAAAATGGGGCTTACTTTTGAGTAGATTGTTAGGATTGTACAGTAAATCTGGGTAAACAGGAGCAGCACTGCCCAGTAGGCAAGGTTTGGATCTGGCATTAGTGCTGGTCAAAACCCTTCCTCCTGCTCGCCCATAAACTGGGACAGTGAGAGCATGTAACCAAATATATATCATGCTACCACACATGGCTGACAAACTGCCTTTAGCTTGGAACGCTACAAGTTATATGGACACAACTGTATGTATTGTATGTGAGAGAAAAATAATATGCAAATGATTAAATGTTTATTAAAACTGAATTCCTCATTTTAATTATATTTAATTGTATATAATTAAAATGTGAGAGGATTAAGGAAATTAATAAATATTTCATCAGAGCTTAAGCAAAATCAAAAGATCATGTTATAGAACAATTTTTTAAAACATGTAATATATTTATTAGACATTTCCATCTGAAAGATTTTTTGAAAACTTAGAAAGGCCAGTCTATCATTTGTTGTGTGTACATTTATAATTAAATTCTTAAAATATTATTTGATCTGAAAAGTTAAATCCTCAGAGTACTCCACTGACTAGGCCTTATTCTGTTCTGTAATTCTCATGGTGTCAGACCATGCTGTCAGAATCAAAATACCCTCAAAGTACATCTGATTCAGACTAGAATTTAAAATACATTATCACTGTATTGCTGTCATTTTTAGGATTAACCTATTTTGTTTTCTGAAAGATTAAGGCTGCAATTCTAACCACAATTTCCTGTGAGTAAATACTAGTGAACACAATGGGACTTACTTCTGAATAGATATGCTTACGATTGCACTGCCATGTCTACTCAAAAGTAAACCTCATTGTCCAATGGTTCTTACTCCCAGGAAAGTATCTTTAGGATTACAGCCTAATAGCCCAAGCCTAACTTGGCCTGGAGTGAGCAGGCTAGCTAGCCTGCCCATATCAAGAGAAGGGTTGGGACTGAAAGCATGTCCTGCTGAAGCAGCACTAATGGGACTACTTGGATCTGTGTCATTTAAAGGGGTGGTGCAGATTTATCCCTGCAGACCAGGGGCTAGGCTCAGGATAATGCCCGCATAAGTGCCAGATCCTGGCCTTACTCCTCTCACCACTGGCCCATCTGCTACCTACTCTTCACCTGCCCCAGTCACTTCCCTCTCATTCTTCACCCACCCCCCAGACCCCATGCTGGCCTGTCTCAGTCATGGGTTTACCTCCTGTTCTAGCCTTGCGAGGCTTTGGCAGGTCTCCCACCTCCCTAACTGGACTGCTCCCTGGCCCAACCCATCCCTTATCCTGATTGTTCACTATTTTATTTTCACTGTAAACCACTTTGTGAACTTTCTGTTGAAAAGTGGTATATAAATAGTGATGAGTGAGTGAGTCTGCCCTAAACCATCCCCACAGTTTACCTCCCTGCTCCATTGATGCATCTGCAAGTTTCTGCCATGTGCATGGGGCCTCTCTGTTTATGCTGGCAGCACCAACATGCACAACACCAGTGAAGGTTTTGTGTGGTAGGTCCAGGGCTTAGATCCTGCAACTTACATTGTTCCACTTAGCATTAGAAGTGACAGTGAATCAATGAAAATAGGAATAACACATATCGTAACTTGTATTTCATGTTCATTCTGATCCTCTCTTATGAGATATAATTTCCATATTTTCCTTTCCTGGGAGATGTGGAAATTCTAATTTGGGTGCAAAGGGATGAAGATCCTTGGCTCTTGTTCTTCATAGCATGATTGCGCCAGTGATGCCTAACCAAAAACCAGGAATTAGGATAGCTGTGTGAGGAAGTACCGGTATGTTAATCTGGGCTGTTTACTAGTCCACCATATAAATCTAGGTGAATAAACAATTATACAGTCCTTATTGATGGTTTTCAGTAGATCAAAAGATGACGTTGATCCACTGTGTATGTGAAGTTTTAGCATTTTTGCATTTATGTGAAGTTTTAGCATTTTAGCATTCCTGAACTTTTCCCCTTTTTGTTGTTCTTGGTCAAACAACAAAGTGTCCAAAGAAAAGCCACCCATTCTTGAGAAGCAGTGCTTCTCAAAGTGAGGATTTGGACCCCCTTGGGATTGAAACTCCTTGGGAGTTGTAACCTTTTGTCAGAAAGGTTGCGAAGAGCTGGGTGCTGCCATCTTGGAATCTGGCACTGGGCGCCTTCATCTTGGAATGGGACCCTCATTCTGCAATCCATACTTTTCTGGGAATAAGGGCACAATCAAGAGTGAGGGCAGTGAGGAGTGCCCTAGCTGGGCTGCCCCAACTATTCTGAATCCAGAGCAGAAAGTTATGCTGCATCCAGAGAGTCAAGAAGCCTGGGCTGTCTGATGTGCTCCAGAGCATGCTCAGTTGGCACCGTCAGTAACACCTGGGGAGGACCCCCCCCCTTAGATCATACTGAACAAGGAACAGCTGTGGTGCCTGCATTATAAGGAGTCCCTGAGGAGATGCCATTACAGCCTACAGTGCATACAAGGGGCTTCTTGAAGTGGGCTGCTGTATCCTGAGGTGAGTGGGCTGCTGTAGTTGTGCCATATCCTGAGATTGAGAGGCAGGGATTGCAGCTAGGCTGGCCAAAAACTCAGATTTTTGGTCATCACTGCCATTCTTACACTGCCTTATCATGGAGTAGACCCCTATGGGTCTACTCATGACTATACCTCCTCCAGAGGTGGTATAACTCTGAGGGACTGGAAGAGGGCATTTCTGCCCTGGAAACAGGCTCTGGATACAGAGTAACTGCTCTGCCCTAGACGATGCAGAACATGCCCTCAACATGCCTCTCCTGAACTGCCTAGGCTGCCCCAGTTAGGGCAGGCCAGGCCCAACTGTCTTGGGGCAGCCTATGTTGCCTTGGGCTGCCCCAAGCCTTTTCCAGAAAAACTAGGGTGGCGCATCTTGCAGTTGGGTAAGTCCAGTGATAGCTAGGGTAACCCAAGTAGACTTTTGGATTGTGCCCGAAGTCTCATTGAACACAATGGGACTTACTTCTAAGTAGACATGGTGTCACAGTGATGTCACTTCCTAGCCATGACATCACTTCCAGGATGATGACAGATCTACCAAAGGGGGGGGGGTCATGGACAGATAGTCATTCTCAGAAGGGAGTCCCAGGCTGAAACGCTCGACAACCCTGTGCCAGTGGATACCATTTTCACTGCAACAGCACTATTTGAGCAAACTAATCAGCTTGACACATTAATACACACTTCACACAATGCTATGGTGGCTTTTCTTGTTTTACACAAGCCCAGTTTTTAAACTGTATCACTTTAAAAGTTTTTGATAGTTTAAGTTTCCCCATTGCCTCCCCTGTCTTTAATAAAACTTGCTGTGCATTTTGAGCTAGTTTTTGGCATTATTTCAGATAGATTCCAGTGCAATGCAACTGGTTTACTTTATCTTTAAGCTAAAGAAATAGTGACAAAAATGTATAAAATATAGTACTGGTGTTTATAAAAGAAACATTCATATAGGAAGAAACATTTTCTAACTTTTCTCATTACTCCAGCAAGAACTGCATCTTTAATCAAACAAAATGCAATGGCTTTCTAATTTTGTTTAAAGTGTTGCAGTACTTACACAAGCCAGATCAAGTTATTGTAAATCTAGAGCAAATTAGAATCATTGGTCTCTGCTGATGCATTCAAGGGTACTATGTAAATCATAAATTTAATGGCATACTAAGACACACATCTGTTTCCATTTTGAAGAAGTTAATAATATAACTACAGAATATTCAAACATGACTTTCATCATCTAGAATATAGGAAAAAATAGAGACTGTGCTATGTTGTACATTGTTGTTAGCTGCATTGCACCCAAAATATGCTGACAGACTGCATGTCTCAGTGGTTAACAACAGTCTGCCATGTGATTTTCTTACTGTCTAGTTCTGTGAATTGCCTTTTTTAACTAAGCTTTGCTTAATGAAAAAACACTGTGCTGTTTCTATTGGACCTCAAGACGTCTATGAAATTCTTTATATTTTTAGTAACAAAAGTATTGTGTAGAATAGATTGGAAGAAAATGCTATGGATTTCTGAATAACTATATAAATGCTGGCATAACAATAATAAAATACACAAATGGTCCTATCCTATTAGCGAGTGTGGGTCACTGGTGTGACAACCTTTCTTGTATTCTGTAGAGTGCTTCCATTGAATCACAGAAGGAAGCACAGAAGGATGCCAACAGATCCTGAATGTTAGAAAGATAAGTTCAGAAGCATTTCAGGGGTTGGATGGAACAGATTCAAGTAATAGTAGCATCTGCGGGATCCAGAGTCTGAAAGAGGGGTGGGGTAGGGTAGAGTGAAGTGGGTGAATCAAGTCCCAGAAGAGGATGGGATTCGCATTGATGGCAGATCTGTGCCAACAAAATGGTGCAGAATCCAATGCAAAAATCCATTTTAAATCTCTCCTTCCCATCAAATGTTATTGCCAAAAAATAAAATAATAAAAATATGCATTGGGCTCTATGCAAAGTGAAAGTAACCTTTACTTGCAAGTAGGAATCATAGGAATCAGCCTGGCCTTTCCACCAAAAAGGATTGTTCTGATCCAATGAAAACAGCCCCCAAAATCACCCCAGGGAAAATCCTTTTTAATTGCACTGACCCTATGTAAATAGAAAGGGAACCATATCGCGCCTTTACTCATGAGTAGGTGAACTTCCCTTGGATCAGGCTGAAAGGAAGCAGGTCCTGACACAATGAATACAGTCCCACCAGTCACCTCAGAAGGAGGTCCCTCCTCCAAGCTCCACTGCATTATGCTTTATGGAAAGTGGTAGTAAAACTTCCAATCCTTATTTACTCGCGAGGAAGCTTGTTTGGTCTCCAGTTCAGGTCAGGCTCAGAAAAAGGTAAGTCTCACAGAATGGTCCTGATCCAGTAAAAGAGAAGCTCAGCCAGTGCTCCAGAAGGTTGCCTCACCTCTCACTCTATCCCACTCCCAAAAAAGGCTTAAGTGGTAATGGGAGGGTTGAAAAGATTAGACTGCAATCCTAAAGACATTTTCCTGGGAGTAAGAACCATTAAATACAAATGAGCTTACTTTTGACATGGTTTGGACTGTGCGTTTATTCATTTTTTGACATGGCTAGGGTGCATTTTTATGACATGACAAAATAAATGCTAAATAACGACACAATAAATGCTAAAAACACTGAAACTTTATATTGGTATATTGCCTTCATGTGGTTAATTTAAATGCTATAATACTTATTATAAAATTTAAAGCATTTACATGTAATTTATTAAATACATACAAGAAGGCTATATTCTGCCTGCTGACAAGGAAATGGAAGGTAATGAAGATTTTTTTTCTCCAGAACAAAAATAAAAAAGAGATGTCCTGGAAAAGGAGGACATATGATCACCATGCCATGCCCTCGCTCACTGGGTGACCAGTGGAAGAATACCAGCTTTCCATTGGGGCTAGCTCTTGAGTTGGACTGGCACCACGGGCTCACATGCCTGCCTTTCAGCACATTGGCAACAGTGCATATCAGCGATGAGCTGGTATGGTCATCTCAGGATTGGCCTCTCAGAAATACGATATGATAAAATTATGCATAAGAATACCTTCTCTCACACATATTTTCCCATCTTTTAAATGTTATTTGGAGCATTAGTTAGACTACAAATGGCTGTACAATTCTTACAGTGTAAATTTTAAATAGCATCTTAATGAATTATTTAATGTATGTATATAATTAGAACTAGTACTAAGCGAATGATTGATATTCTTTGCAACAGTAGAGTGGCATTGATATCCCTCTTTTGACTGCTGCTTTTGGATAGGCATGACCGTGCTTTCCATCAGACTGGAACAGCATTTGTCAAAAACAAAAAGATATGAAAGCAAATGCTTATTTAAGAGAGGGAAAAGGAGATAACAATATATTTTATCTCTGTTACTGCCATTAATATCCCTATGCTTGCAGGTATTTATAATGTCAATGGGAAAATAGGAAAATGTATACCGGTATATATCAATGTATAATTTAATTGAAAACGCAACAAAACAAACTTGAAATATTTCTACTCTATCAAATGTTATAGCCAAAAAACCTCACCAAGCCCACAACCTGGATGTTGCCTGTCAATGGCATGGGAAGAAGTCCAAGGGAAGAAGTCCAAACTGCCCTCTTGTATGAGTGATGCAAACCCTAGTGATGCAACTGTCCTTCCGAATTTACTAGTTGAGAGGATACTAGGAGCCACTGCCTGGTAACACTGCAGGGTCTAGTGCAAGACTCTCCCCCTGGATTTCCAACAACCTAGAATTAGCATTGAGATGTGAACAAAATATTTGCCATTCTCTGCCACACTAAATAGCCTTGTGGTTATTGTTACAAAGACTATTGTTACAAAAGCAATTATGGAAGCATGCCCATGTTCTTTCAATGCAAATGCAGACAGAATGGGGCCATCATTGCACCAGTTTATGTGTAAAGTGAGGTGGGTGAAGGATCTAATTTGAGTAGTAAAAAGCGCATAAGAGATGGTAAAATTTTTCTTTATCCTTCACTGATCACTTCTGTCTATTTCCAGTTCTGCTGCCGGAATTAAGCTAGGAATGGAGACTAGAGACTGGAGCAGATGAAGTAAAGCAAGGGCCGAATAAGGATTCCAAAATTTCTATTACTATTACCTCCTCCTCCCCTTATGATCCTGTCATGTCTGTTTTGGCCCTCAGACATGCTTTTTATTGCGTATCCCTGGAACAAAGGTTCTTCTTGAATATTAGCTAATTAAAGAGATTAAACTTGATTCTGCCTAAGGAACAAGAAACATCTATGCCGACTAAATTGATCTTCATTTTCCTGACTTTATTTAAATTAAAAACATGAACTTCTACAGCTGGGGAGAGGGAAAAAAGTCCCCCAACCATGGTTAAAGTGTTTGAAGCCCATCAGTCTCTCTAACCACACAGCTAATGTGTTCCTTCTGTTTTCTTTGAATAAAATCACCAGAGTGGTTTGATGTTGATTTAACATAAAACAAATGGAAATGGGTGTTTCCTAAGCTACACATAGAATTTGTTTTTATAAAGAAAAACAATTATCAAGCACTATGAATATGTCCAGTATTTTGCCGTTAGTTAAATAATAATTTAGATCAGGAGTCATTACAACTGAGTTGTGTAATGAACTTCATGCATGTTAAATACCACTCTTTAGGAAACTATTTTACTTGTTTCACCTTTTTTTAAAATAAACAACAGCATTTTGAGATGCTTTATCAAAGTCTGGAGTACAAACCTAAGAGCTTTCTTGAATGTCACATTGGCTGCTCTGTGTGGTTGCACTCCTGGCACCTGCATTTAAGTGAGCAGTACGATCACATCATGGTTCTCTGCTACAGCAGTTTCTGCAATTTCCCAAAGCTTTGCAGATCTCTAAAGTTTACAATGATCATGACAGAGATCCTGGCTCAAATGTTATACATTATCCTGTGATTCAAAAGCTGGGTGGTCCCTTGAGAGAGAGAAAAAAAATGCCAAATGTAGAATCCAAACCAACCCTGAATTAACAGTTACACGGGAGAATATTAAAACTCACTAACAATAAAAATAATTTTGTTTTAATTAGCTATTCCCTCCAGTGTTTGCAAACAAAAGCCTCTTTGCACATTGCAATAAAGGGAACAGGATTCTACAGAAAATAATAATTATATTATAGCGATATCTAAGAAAAAAATTCTGCAAAAATTCGTATCTGTAAGAAAGCGGAGAAAGGCCTGTTTTTGAATTCGTGTTTATTTTTTATTTATTTTATTTATTTTATTTTTATTTATTTATACAATTTGTACCCCGCCTTTCCTCCCCCATAAGAGGGAGCCCAAGGCGGCTAACATTAAAGAATAAAACACCATTAAAATTGCTAATAAATACAAATTTAAAACATAATTAAAATACAATTAAAATACAATTAGAATAATAAAGATTAAGAACAATTAAAAACAAGCTAAAAGACATTCATTAAAACAATAAAAAACACTAAAACACTGCCCCCCACGCTCTGCCCTGTTTAAAACACTTTTTTAAAATAAAAGGTTTTTAGGCTCCGCCTGAAGCTCTGTATTGAGGGAGCTTTCCTAAGTTCTATGGGGAGAGAGTTCCAAAGCCAGGGTGCCACCACTGAGAAGGCCCTATCTCTGGCCGCCACACCTCTCACATCTCTTAGTGGCAGCACAGTCAGTAGGGCCCCCTCAGATGACCTTAGGTGACGGGTTGGATTGTACGGAAGAAGGCAATCTTCTTCCCGAGCCGTTTAGGGCTTTAAAGGTCAGGACCAGCACTTTGAATTCAGCCCGGAAACGAATGGGCAGCCAGTGTAGTCGCTGAGGCAGTGGTCCGACAGAGTTGAGCCGACGAGCCCCAGCAACCACACGGGCCACCGCATTCTGGACTAGTTGAAGCTTCCGGACCGTCTTCAGAGGCAGCCCCACATAGAGCGCGTTACAATAATCTAGTCTCGATGTCACTAGGGCATGGGTTACCGTGGCCAGATCCGAGCGACTCAGGCATGGTTGCAGCTGGCGGATCAGCCAAAGCTGAGCAAAGGCTCCCCTGGCCACAGCCGCCACTTGGGACTCCAGGAGCAGCTGCAAATCCAGGAGAACCCCCAAGCTGCAAACCTGCTCCTTCAGAGGGAGTGCAACCCCATCCAGAACAGGATGATATTCCAATACCCGAGTCAAGGCCTTCCGGACCAGGAGAACCTCTGTCTTATCAGGATTTAATCTCAGCTTGTTCACCCTCATCCAGTCCCCCACTGCCTCCAGACAATGATTCAGGACTTCAACCGCCTCCTTGGACTCAGGAGGAAAGGAGAGATAGAGCTGGGTGTCATCGGCGTATTGATGACACCTCACTCCAAACCTCCGGATGACCTCTCCCAGCAGCTTCATGTAGATGTTAAACAGCATGGGGGATAGGATGGAACCTTGCGGCACCCCGCACCGAAGAGGCCAGGGCGCCGAACAAGCATCTCCCAGCACCACCTTCTGGGACCTGTCAGCCAGGTAGGAGCGGAACCACTGCAGAACAGCGCCTCCGATCCCGTTTAAAGCAATGCAGTTAAAATTAAGATATAACATGTATCTATATTGCATCTATGTACTTTTTGTGACATACTTTAAATAAGAATTAGGATGTAGGTTGATGTGTGGCTGTCTCTGCTTCATGACAGATTTTAGATTTGAGTACTTTGGGCCAGTTCAATTTTCATCCAGTTTGGGCCAGTTCAAATGGTGTGCCACGAGTAGTCTACAAGCCATAGGAATTAGGCAAAAGGTAATATATTATGAGGACCAATGAGGATGTGAGCATTCAGTTGGTAGGATAGTGTGCCTTGTCAATTGTCAAAAAATTGATAGTGTGCCGTGACAATTTTAATGCCATGAAATGAATGTGAAATGAGTGTGACGTGAAATGAGAAAGGCTGAAAATGACTGAAATATTTCTTGCATTTAAGGCCGTCCATGTGAAACCATTTTCAAACTGGTCTTTGTGTTATGTGATGTCTGCTTTTATTTTTATTTTTCAGTCTGTATGTTCTGGGTGTTTAATTGGTGCTTTGTGTCAACTCGAATTCTACACCAGAAAATGCAGGGTCTGGCATCCTGAAAGAATGGTTAAAGTCAAACTGTCGCATATATTAGTTTTAGGAGGCTGGTCGAGGACAAAGAGTACTAATGCTATGATTTATGGAATTCCTTTTCAAATCTGAGAATGTCATCAACATACTTCCAAGCTTATATTTAGGAAACATAGGTAAAGGTGTTTGGTTCCAATGAGTAAGAGAGGATTACAGCCTAAGTCTTACTGAACACAAGGGGTTTATTCTTGAGAAAAAATAAATAATTCCATTTTCCAACGCCTCTAAATACTGGAAATGTTTATGAAGCGGCCTTATGCTGTGGTACAATTGGTCCATCCAGTGCTGTATTGTCGATATGGTCGGCAGTTGCTCTCCAAGGTTTCAGACACAAATCTTTCTTATTTTTCTTTGAAGATGTAAACTAAGATTCCATGCAAACTCCATGCTTACTCAGTATAGAAAGAACCCTGAGGTGTGTCGACTTCCGAGCAAATCACTTTCAACATTTTTGTTTGCAGAGCAAAAGATATAACATGTACCAAGATATTTTTCTTCCCAAAGTAGCTGCACATACTCAGCAATTTTACAGCTGATGTACAGCCTAACAGAGGAGACAGTGTGGTGTGGCTGTAACTGGGAGCGCAATTTGACCCATTTTGTCAGATAGGTTCAATTGCCTTTTGGAAATGTGTTCTCCCCAAGAATGCAGCTGTCAGTACAATTGGCTGAAAGTGTTGTCAGGAACCCTTTCATTAGAGCCCATACACACTAAAGCACTGAAGTTGTATACAATTCCTTGAGAATCATGGCAATAATCCATAACAACTGGCCATTAGTCTTCAAGTGCCTTATCTGGTAGATGCGTGAATAGCTCCTACTAGTCGACCAGAATTGCATAGCAGACATGCAGCAAAGAAGAAAATGTTTCAAAACCCAGCATTAAACAGAATTGTGTTAGGGAAGAAGGGTTTTATTTTTTTATTTTAATAAGCGACACATATCACAATTGTCTTTGATAAAATGGCATCAAGGTCTGACAGTCATTCTTTAGTCCCCAGATAGCTGGGGACTGGAGGGGTTCCTGATGACATGTAGACAGCCCACAAAGTAGCACTTTGTAAGGAAAGCATCAACAGTTTTAGTCTGCAGTATATTCATTCACACCTTTTTACTCTTTGTGGGACACTACGGCAGTTGGTGTTAATTCTGGTGTGAAAGTGTCAGCCATTCTAAACAGTGTCATGGCAATCTCGTGCCTCCTTATAAATGAAAACAGAGTGGATGTGCAGCACTTAGTGAGGTTCCATCATTCACACAACACTGTGACTTGTGCTAGATATCAGAAAAATAAAGATGAGTAGTTTATTCCAGGATAAAAGCATGCTATTGTGTAAGTGCCACCTACGAAGTGCCAATGAGGCATCTCCCATCGACATGATGTATACACGTACTGTAAAAAAATACATTAATTATAAAAATGTTTGATGATGATAATTCACTTTTTAAAATATGCAATGTAACACTGAGACTACCTCCCAGCTAACGACAACACTTTCTATAATTGGAATACATTTCAGACTTTCAGAAGTTACTGGCTGAGATCTGAAAAGTACTAGCTAGCATGTTGTGTTGCACAAGAGCTATGTGACACGTGTGTGTGTGTGTATGTGTGTGTGTGTGAGAGAGAGAGAGAAAAGAACTACAAGCTGTTTTGAGGTACTATTTAATGCAGCTTAGTGAAGGATACAAGAGGAAATTAATGTTAAAAATGTGTAGTACTAAAGAGAAAAATATTTATATAATATGACACATGAATAAAAACATTTTAAATAAGATTATGTAGCCTGATGTATGTGTGTTCATATAGTTTCCTCATGATTTAAATGGGGCCTGTGTTTCTATAAGAGTATAACGTAAAGATACATAAACTTCATCACCATACTTCTACCTTATTCCATGCCCCCATTGCAACATTAGAAAGAAAAAAAAACAGCAACATCTGACTTACATATTATGTGCAACATGTAATTTGATTCTTATAGTAATTTTCCTGCATTGGGGTTTTTGAAAGCACGCATGAAGTTGAGTATCTTTACAGTGATTCATTGCACAATCCCAATTGCATGCTCTGTTGGAGCAGCAGTTCCTGTGCCCTGCGAATGTGCCTTTGTGCACATTGTGACACCCAACAGGAAACCAGTGCTGATAGCGCCTCCTCTGCTGTCCCACTATCACTACATTCACGGGGTGACCAAGTGTCATAAACACAAAAGAGGACGAGTCCCTCCCAAATGTATTACCCCTTGAGTTAAATAGCAATAAAATGTGTCTGGCTCTAATGACTCTAATAAAACTGACTCTAGGAATAGTTAATGTTTTAGAATTCCACAGTCCAATTCTTTTTGTAAGACCCCCTTAACTAGGATTGAGCCATAATTTAAGCACTCAAGAAAGATTCTTGTAGATTTCAACCAAAAGCATGTCACAGACTCACAGTTATGGAGTTAGTTTTAGGGCACACTGATTTTAATGCTTAACTCTCTCTCTCTCTCTCTCTCTCTCTCTCTCTCTCTCTCTCTCTCTCTCTCTCTCAAAACTATAATTTTAAAATGCTCAACTTAGTCTCGATTGTGCCCTTTATTTTCAACAGAGGGTTATGCAACTCTTTATTTGGATGGGAATCTAATTCTGAAGGAGCAATTCCTTGTGGTCTGGGTAAAACCAACAAAACACTAATGTCTGCAGTCTTTATTCAGGCAACACTTTCACTGTGAAATAAGCTTCCTCTCTCCCACCATCAGTGTACATTCCCCCTTTTTTTGCTGGCAATGAACAGATAAGAAGGAATTTCTCTTCTTTCTCCTAGCAAAAGAAAAGCAAACACAATAATCCCTGTTTATTGTTGCAAGGTTTGTGACCCAGTCTTGCTCCTGTTTTCTGACTGCACCAAGGTCAGAGGCAGACCCTCTATCAGTGAACTCCCTTTTAAAAGTCTTTCATCTCCACTAGCATCTCCTTTTAGAAAGCAGGAATATAATATTTTACAAAATTTGATATATAGCCCCTTGCATAACATACAGTAAATGCAGTTGATGAATTTTTGCATCCCGAAGTAAAAAAAGGCCTTTTGAGGTTCAGTAGTGGCTTAAGTATTGTCTTAAAACTATTAATTAAATTGCCTAGTTTTGTATATAACATCATTCACATTCATGTTCTACCATGTACTTTGAACAATTTATATGAAGAATGGGTCTTGCAGTTTCCTCCTGGGTATCAGTGAGGATCATTTGAAGGCAAGAGTGCAGTTTTTACAGAGGTAATAATCAAACTGATGGCACAAAGCAAATCCTTAGCAGCAATCGCACAGACTCTATCTGTACTCTGTGATATACAGTGGTACCTTGGTTTACAAGCATAATTCATTCCAGAAGCATGCTTGTAATCCAAAACGCTTGTATGTCAAAGCAAATTTTACTACAAGAAATAATGAAAACTTAGAGGATTCATTCCACAACCCAAAATATTCATATAAAAATGATTACACTATTGTAATATAATACAAAATAATAAAGAAAATAGAAAATATGAAAAAATATAAAAAATTAACCTGCAGTTAGTCTCTCAGGTCTCTCATGCTGCAATCTGTCCCCCTTAAACAGGAATGAGCCCCACTGATTATAATAGGGCTTACCTTAGAGTAGACATGCAAGGCTAGCAGCCCAATCCTGAGCAACTAATCTGTCCACATAAGAGCCCTTAGGTTGCCCTATCTAACACTAGGTTGGAGCAACTGCAAGATGCTCCAGCCCAGTTACTCTGGAGGAGGCTTAGGGCAGAGCAAGGCAAGATAGGGTGCCCTAAGAGAGGTGGACCTGCTCTGCCCTAACTGGGGCAGCCTAAGCAGCTCAGGAGAGGCAAGTTGAGGGCATGTTTAGCATTTCCTAGGGCAGAGCAGGTACTCTGTATCCAAAGCCTGTTTCCAAGGCAGAAATGCCCTCTTCCAGCCCTCAGTTATACCACCTCAAGAGCAGGTATAGTAATGAGTAGACCCATAGGGGTCCATGATAAGGCCCGAGTAAGAACGGCAGTGTTGACCAAAAATCTGAGTTCTTGGCCATCCTAGCTGCAACCCCTGCCTCTCAACCTCAGGATATGGAACAAACTACGGCTGCCCACAAAGCTCAGGATACAGCAGGGCACTCCAAGAAGCCCCTTCTATTCACTGTAGAATGTACTGGCATCTCATCAGGGACTCCTTATAAGGCAGGCACCCAGTGGCGTCACCAGACTGGTGCGGCTGGTGTGGGCTGCATTGGGGATGCGCTCCGTATGGGGTGATGTGCCAGAGGAGTTTGACTGTCCTTTGGCAGACCCCGGGCATCAGCACCCCCATTCAGGCCTGCTCCAAGGCGGAGCAGAAGCCAGAAGCTGCCACTTGTCTGAGGAGCTGGCCTGAACGGCCATCTGAGGTGCACTGTGCAGAAACACATTGAGCATGCCGAACAGCTTCAGAGGAGACTTCCTTAGAGCAGAGAAAGTCCGTGCCTCTGCACAGCCATTCGGCCTCACTCAGGAGGCGGAGCAGCAGCCGAATGGCTTCAGAAAGAGTACTGCACAGTCTCCCCCGAAGCTTCAGAAAAGTACTGCGCAGGTGTCAGAGATGGTGCCTGCGCAGTACTCTTTCTGAAGCCAGTTGGCTTCAGAAACAACTGCGCAGGCGCCAACTTTGGTGACTGCGCAGTCCAGGTAGGGGGGGCGCACATCCCAGGGATGACGCACAGACTTCCGCACCAGGTGATGTGCAGAGTCATGTCACCGCTGTAGGCACCACAGCTGTTCCTTGTTCAGTGTGATCTGAGGGGTGTCTCCTCAGGAGCAAGTCTTCTCCATGTGTCAATTACTTAGCATGCTCTGGAGCATTTAGGGCAGCCCAGGCTTCCTGACTCTCTGGATTCAGCATAACTTTCTGCTCTGGATACAGAATAGTTAGGAGAGTGCAGTTAGGTCAGAGCAGGCTGAATTTGCTCTGGATTGTGTCCTAGGTCTCTTTGGTGGCAATCCTAAAGTTACTTTCTTGGGAGTAAGACAATGGGGATTATTTTTGAGTAGACATGGTTAGGATTGCGCTCTTAGACTCCTTTCCATTGCCGTCTTACATAGTGAGCCCCATACAGAGTGAGCCCCACTGAGTGTAATAGGCATACTTCAGAGTAGACATGCATAGGTGGTCTCTCAGGAGAGGCTGAGCCAGGTGCTGGGGGAGCTCTGAAACTGGCCAAATTCCGGCCAGGACTTTTCTTTTGCTTGTTTATTAAGACATCGCTTGTATTTCAAGTCAGAATTTATTAAAAATGTTTTGCTTGTCTTGCAAAACACTCTCAATCCAAGTTATTTTTAATCCAAGGTTTTTCTATATACTAGAGACAAAGAAGGAACTGTTTTCTCTTCTCTGAAGAGAAGTTTCAAAATGTGGGAAATTGGCATTACCTCATCGCTTTTTAGAAACCCAGATCTGCTCACATCTTGCAAAGGTACTTCCTTCTTTATGTTCTGTCTTGATTCACAAGGTGAGACTAGAGTGGGAGGCCTCAGCTCCCACTCCACTTTCTCCACTCTTGTTTCTGTTGTCTGTCATAAGGCATACGGATCGTAGACCTCCTTCGTTTCCAAGTGTCTTATCCCATTATTGGAAACTGATTGATGCAGGGAGAGAGCTGTGTGTAGTCTGGTTTGTTACAGAACATCCTGGACCTGTTAAAGCAGATAAATAACCTTCAAAATTACGACAGCAAACTTGAAAATTATAACTATACAGTGGCGCCTCACGTAAAGACTGCCTCACGTAAAGTATGTATCACGTAACAAACAAAAATTTCTCTAGGATTCTGCTTCACATAAAGAAAGTGCTTCACGTAAAGAAAACATTTGTTGGCAGTTGGCCGGCACCCTGTTTAAAAAGCGTCAAGGCTGCCTAGCGCACCTGCCCATAGCGAAAGCAACACTTCCATGCTGTTCCTCCTGTGGCCTGGTGTCCACTGGGCAGAGGGAGAGAAGAGCAGTGGAGAAGAGGGAAGCAGCTCAGGGCTAGCCAGAAGGGAGCAGGGGAGAGAGAGGCTCAGGATGGAGAGAAGGAGAAAGTGAGGAGACACTTTGAAGGTGTCTTGGATTGCAGCCTCCTAACCATGTCTACCCAGAAGTAAGCCCCATTGTGTTAAATGGGTCTTACTCCCAGGAAAGTGTCTTTAGGACTGCAGCCTAAGTAGACTTCATAAGATCACGCACATTGAATGCATGTTTTGAATTCAATCCCAGTGTTTTGTCATCATTTTTACATCCAGTTAATATTTTTATATGAATATTTTGGGGGTTGTGGAACCAATCGTCTGAGTTTCCATTATTTCCTAATGGGAAAATCCGCTTCACATAAACAATATTTCACGTAAAGAACATGCCTCTGGAACGAATTAAATTTGTCATGTGAGGCACCACTGTAATCAGTTACAAGAAATCTGACAAATTTACAATGCACACTCTGGTGTCCTTGCTCTGGTTTCAGTATTTTGACTTCACATTAACTGATCATACTCCAGAACAACTGATGACATAAACAGCCCTGAGACAGATGATCACCCATGTAAATTTATTATTAACTTTTCAATGAAGCCCAAGATTATCAGTCATTTTATCAACAATCAACACATCTTGGTTTCTGGATGCTTGCAGGCACCCAAGGTTCACCACCATTTGTGATACTATTCAGGTGTCCTTCATAATCCACTAGGTTCCTTTGGATTTAAAAAAAATCCATGGATTAAACAAAACAAAGGAAAAATAGTTTTAAAGATCCAGTTCCGGGTTTCTTGCTCCTTCATTGCACCTAATGGAATAAGGTAGTACCTCAGTATCTTCAGGGACTGAAGAACTGAATGATTGCCTGCAGGACTGCCTCTACAACAGTAGTAAAGCAGTTTTTCAAACTGATTTACAGTAGCCTTTCATGTTGAATCAAATCTGTGTATTAAAAAAATCAGTGTATAACAAGGTTGGACCTGTACAACAATCACGAAAACTATTTTTGCACTGAGGCCTTTTGGTTCCTTTGAAGAATTTCACTTAGCTGATTTTGAAATACATGACAGTTTCAAGCATGGATTGTGTCTTGTAATAATTACTTGCTTCAAATTAACTACACTGAAAGCAAACACTTTGTTATGCTGGGAGAATCCAGTCCTCTTAAGGAAGGAGTGTTCCTTTCAATTCTTTCCAATAAGTCTATTTCAGAACTGCTACTCTCTTTTATGCAGTAAAACTTGGCTGTGCCGACAGACCAAAAAGTCCCAAAAAAAGATTATCAGTTTGAAGGCTCACAAAGTTAAATAGCCTCCCAACTGGCTTGCATTGCAGGTTTTCCTGACTGTAGAACTAACGACCCCCTTTTTTCTGGTGTGGACAGCATAACTCACTCATGAAGAGTGACCCGAGGGCAATTTGTGGTGGCACAACAGCGTTAATACAGGACGACTGGCCCTGAAGACGACATAACTCACTCCACCAGAATGACCCCAGGGCAATTAAAGGTGGCACAACAGAGCTAATACAGGAGGCTTTTAAACACCAATTTAGCCTTTTGCAGTCATTACAGCAGGAGAAAAAAGGGTATGGCCAGAAAAAGAGTAAGTGCTCATTCAGGCCCAAACAAAATGTTACATTAAATGTGCAGCTGTGCTAAACTAAGGGAATGTTACATTTCATTCCCCTTCCTCATCCATAAGATTGGCAACAACTTCCATGTGGCCAGTTGCCACTGTGCTGTGCATTTCACTTCCCACATCACTAGCAGGAAACACAAAACACTGCAACATGAATACCCCGATGAATGACCTTAGACGTTACAAATAAGATGTAGACCTTAGAGCAGTGATTTTCGATCTCAACGCACACCATCAGTTTTTTTAAGATTGACAAGGCATGCCATGTTATTCAAATCTCTAAGTTTTCCTATAAATACATGTCCCTCCGCAAATTCCCATGGCACACCTGAGGACTATCGATGGCATACTAGTGTGCCACAGCACACTGGTTGAAAATCACTGCCTTAAATGTTACAAATAAAAAGTGAAAAATTAAATATTCTTTTTTCAGCAATAGGAAATAAGGGGGGAAAAAGAAGTACCAAAAATACCAGAGAAGGAAAGAAAGTGAACTGTCAACTGATACCAAAGCAATTGGTTCAGATATACAGAACCACCTACTGTATGAGTATTTCAAGGTATCTCTTCCTTACAGGCAATGTAAGTATTAGCATATGCAGGATAAAATAAACACACAAAATACACAATTCGGTGAGACTTTAGCCACTCTGGCGCCTCACTGTGTCTGATCTTTACAAAGGCCCTCTCTGACAAGGGTCTTTTGCACATTTAGGCTATAGATCATGCAGTAGCATAGCTGGAGGGGGTCAATACATTATGTTTTGTATGGAGTCTCACTGCTGTGTGCAAGCTGACCGTCCCCCTGCCCTTCAGAGCTATTCCAGGCCACCATAGCAAATGCTAGAGCCAGACTACTAGATGTTTTACGTGGTTACATGCTGTGATGAGGCATCATGGAAAACCTAGTGTTTTGCTCTCCTTCTAGCTATGCTACTGAAATTGTGCATATAGAATCTATGTGTATATGGAATGTATTGTACATAGGTCAGTGACCAGGCAGGACTTTGCGCATAGGGAGGTGTGGCAAACTGCCCATACATAGAGCCCACCTTTATTGATTTGGGCTTAGAAAGGCATAATGCACCTAATAGCATTATCAGGCCATGGGTAGCTTAACCATCACCTCGTAAAGTGATCAGTGCAGAAGAACCTCTTGATGTATGAGCAGAGGAGCAACCTACTTTGAGAGGTGTGACAAGCCATTTTCAACCACTGTGCCATGGCACACCGGTGTGCCACAAATGGTCTGATGGTGTGCTGGGGAATTTGGGTGAGTGAGGGCTATTTATCAAGTATGGACATTGGGAATGTGAGCCCCCTACTGGCAGAGCAGTGGGCCTTGTCAATGATCAGAACGCTGATGGTGCGCCTTGACAATGTTAGTACATTGTCAGTGTGCTGTAAGACAAAATAAAGCTGAAAATCACTATACCTTCCATTATGACTTGATAGCCATTAACTGAGGATGATGTAGTTGCTGTCACCCATTGATAGGGGACTGGATTCAGTTATCTTGATCCCTCCCAAGTCTATGATTGGCGGGGAGTCCTCTTTTTCAGTTCCACAAGTTTGATGTTCCCAGAGGGAAAAGAAGAGTGCCAAAGCTTAGCCACTCTCTTTAAAACTACTCTCTTTGGCCTTTTGTAAATGCTGCTGAAATGATATCATAAAAATGTAACTATCCTTAAATGGTAGGGTAAGTAAGTAAATACAATCTGAGAGCATGTACAAGGAACATTATGAAACTAATCACTATCACATTTTTATTTTATGTCTTTTACAAAAAAAAAAGAAATTAAACATCAGATTAATAAACTATTTCCTAAAATAAAATGGTAAATAATAACAATTTCTTTATTTAAGGGATTTGTACCCTGCTTTCCCATGCCAAAGCAAATGCTTTTCACAGCTTTTTATCATTTTGTCCTCACAACAATCTTGTGAGGCAGCTCATTCTCTTCCAGATGGAATCATTCACTGCAAATTTACCAAAATGACAATTTACCAAAACCAAAATGCCTTTGATACGTTTGTCCAAATGTGAATGTTGGTTAATGAATTGGTTATGTTGGTTATGAATTGAAAAAGGTTAATAATTCTTGACTGTATTTTCCAAAAATTACCAGAATAATTGAAACTAGTTTACTATCAACCTGAAAACAACACTACTTCGGTAGTAATATCTTCATAATGGAAGTTGAGCACAAAACAAAAATTTCAGCAATCTGGAAGATTCATAATCCATGTTGTGAAATCTGTGCAGCGTAGTGGATCATTTTTTATTTAGTAAAAATACTTTTATTTCATATTTCTGCCCAAATATGAGTAACTCAAAGTAGTTCACAACAAGATCCCAATGTTCTCCACAAAACAATATGAACAGATAAAACCCAAAACATCACATCATAAAGCACAGTAGGAGAAACAAGGCAAAAATACCAGGGATCTAGGCAAATATTTTGAAGCAACCTGTTAGCCAAGAGGCTACAAAGTCAGAAAGTCTTCATACTGGAATGTATAGGCATAGGGTAAACAGGTTTCCCAGACTTACCACCAAATCCAGAGTAATTACGGGAGCACGTAAGAGAATTTACATGCACCCATAGTTACTGCACCACCTAGTGAAAATCTATGGGAAATTCATATTGAAATCCAGAGTAAGTTGTTTTTACACCGGAGCAAGGACTCCTGGTAGTTACTCTAGATTTTGACCATAGAGTGCAATCCTAACTAAGGACACAATCCAGAGCAAATTCAGCCTGCTCTGACCTAACTGCACTCTCCTAACTATTCTGTATCCAGAGCAGAAAGTTATGCTGAATCCAGAGAGTCAGGAAGCCTGGGCTGCCCTAACTGCTCCAGAGCATGCTAAGTAATTGACACAAGGGGAAGACTTGCTCCTGAGGAGACACCCCTCAGATCACACTGAACAAGGAACAGCTGTGGTGCCTACAGTGGTGACATGACTCTGCACATGACCTGGTGCGGAAGTCTGTGCGTCATCCCTGGGATGCGCGCCCCCCCTACCTGGACTGCGCAGTCACCAAAGTTGGCGCCTGCGCAGTTGTTTCTGATGCCAACTGGCTTCAGAAAGAGTACTGCGCAGGCACCATCTCTGACACCTGCGCAGTACTTTTCTGAAGCCATTCGGCTGCCACTCCACCTCCTGAGTGAGGCCGAATGGCTGTGCAGAGGCGCGGACTTTCTCTGCTCTAAGGAAGTCTCCTCTGAAGCTGTTCGGCATGCTCAGTGTGTTTCTCCGCAGTGCATCTCAGATGGCCGTTCAGGCCAGCTCCTCAGACAAGTGGCAGCTTCTGGCTTCTGCTCCGCCTTGGAGCAGGCCTGAATGGGGGTGCTGACGCCCGGGGCCTGCCAAAGGACAGTCAAGCTCCTCCGGCACATCACCCCATACGGAGCGCATCACCCAATGCAGCCCACACCAGCTGCACCAGTCTGGTGATGCCACTGGGTGCCTGCCTTATAAGGAGTCCCTGATGAGATGCCAGTACATTCTACAGTGAATACAAGGGGCTTCTTGGAGTGGCCTGCTGTATCCTGAGCTTTGTGGGCAGCCGTAGTTTGTTCCATATCCTGAAGTTGAGAGGCAGGGGTTGCAGCTAGGATGGCCAAGAACTCAGATTTTTGGTCAACACTGTCATTCTTACTCGGGCCTTATCATGGACCCCTATGGGTCTACTCATTACTATACCTGCTCCTGAGGTGGTATAACTCTGAGGGCTGGAAGAGGGCATTTCTGCCTTGTGATAAGGCTCTGGATACAGAGTAACTGCTCTGCCCTAGGCAATGCTAAACATGCCCTCAACTTGCCTCTCCTGAGCTGCTTAGGGTGCCCCAGTTAGGGCAGAGCAGGTCCACCTCTCTTAGGGCACCCTATCTTGCCTTGCTCTGTCCTAAGCCTTTTCCAGAGTAACTGGGCTGGAGCATCTTGCAGTTGCTCCAACCTAGTGTTAGATAGGGCAACCTAAGGGCTCTTATGTGGACAGATTAGTTGCTCTGGATTGTGCTGATAGGCTGCCACAATTCATCGGTCTTCCCATTCCTGTGGTGATGTGGGGTGGCAAGTGCTTATCTCTGCACTGATGTAACCTTCTCCCAGGAGTGGCACAGATGTGTCTTATGACACTTTTGTGACACTCCCAGGCCAGTATATGATGTGTGTTGGGGCTGCCCTAACTGGGCTTAGGATTTTAGATGGGTTATACTGTTTACAAAGAGATGATTCCTTCAGAAATTGGCAGGAAATGCAACAGGGGTTTCTTCAGAGAAGCTGACAATGCAGTCTTATGTACTTACCTCGGAGCAAGCCGTACTGAATATAGTGAAACTTGCTTTTGAGCAAAAGTGTATAGGTCTGCACCATCAGGCAATAAACAAATCCATGGGATAGGAGAGGCCATCTGTCAGCTGTTGGCCACAAAATCACAAAATGTTCCCATACTTATATACTCCATTGATGATAATGAGACTTATGTCTAAGTAGACATGCACCAAATTAGTTTCTTAGGCCTTTAACAATATACACTAGCTGTAGGAATTTGGCTGAACAAAAGAACTGGAAGCCAATGAAGATCATATAATGCAGCGTTTCTCAAAGTGGGGGTTGGGACCCCTTTGGGGGTTGCCTAGAGGTTTCCTGGGGGTTGCCTAAAAACCCCTGGTGCAGGGGGCCAGGTCAGGCTGGCTGTAGCTGCGCGCACACTGGGGCTGACTGACAGCCTCAGGGCCCAATCCTATGCATGCCTACTCTGAAATAAATCCCATTGTGTTCAATGTGTGCATAGAACACACATTTCCTTTGTAACAATGAAAATACATCCTGCATGTCGGATATTTACATTACGATTCATAACAGTAGCAAAATTACAGTTATAAAGTAGCAACGAAAATAATTTTATGGTTGCTGGTCCCCACAACATGAGGAACTTATAAAGGGGTCATGGTGTTAGGAAGATTGAGAACCACTGGTATAATGGCTTGGTATTTGCATGTATGAGATGCAATCATGCTCAACTGGCTTTGGTGACCAGCTTCGTAGAGGTCTTTTGGATTATCTGAAATTTCCAGAGGTTATTCCAAGACTGGAGCAGAGAGCTATAGTGCAAATCCTTATTCAGGTTGGAAGCTCACAAGGTGACTGGGTTAGTCACATATGTATCAGCCCCATCTTCCTCACAGGGTTGCCCTTGAAAAACAACATGAAGATACAGTTTCAAAAACAACAGGATAGTGTTTCTCAACATTTCTCCTCTGTACCACTTCAAATGCTCCAATTTGAAATACACTGTATGACCAGAAGTGACTGGTGAAGTCCATCATCTCCAGTTACTTCTGGGTTGGTTGGCCAGACGCATCATGATTAGGGTTGCCATAGTTCTCTTCCACAAAATTGGGACAGGAGGATACTGTTTTATTGGACACTGTGCCTGTTAATCAGCAGGCCAAGGTTCAAGACCTGGGTCCCCACAAGACGAGGATTTCCTGAAAGAGGCAGGGCGTTGGACTAGATGATCCACTGGGTCCCTTCCAGTGGTGGGCTCCAGCAGGTTCGCACCTACTCTGTAGAACCGGTTGTTAACGAGAGATAGGACATATAAAGTTTAAAAATAGCCATTTAAAAGTGGATTCCAGATGGGCAGAGAACCGGTTGTTAATTTATTTTGAGCCCATCACTGGTCCCTTCCAACTTTATTCTATATGGCAACCCTAATAATGATCATGATTAGGTTCAGATGGATGGGAGGACCTTTTCCCAAACTTTGGAGCTCTGCTCACCAAGCTGAGCCTTCTACCATAGTTTGTTGTGACATGTTCCTGAGTGGGAGGTGTCTATGTAAGGGTGACCATATAGAATGGAGGACAGAGTGCCACTACCTTTAAGCATTGCAATGAAGAGGAAATTTAGGCAGGTGCTGCTTTTAAAATCCTTCTATGTTGAGCTAAATTTGCCTAAATTCCCTCTTCTGTACAAGAAGAAAAGAAAGCAGAAAAGAGGAGGACAAGACACCCCCCCCCCCGAAATGTAGGACATCCAAAAACTGTAGGACATGACAAAATAAAAGCTAAAAACACTGATAAAGATTGCTTTCATGTGGTTAATTAAAACAATGCAATCCTAAGCATGTCTTCTCAGAACTTCCACTGTGTTCAATAGTACTTACTCCCAGAAAAATGTGGTTAGGATTGCAAACTATGTGACATTATTAAATTTAAAACTATTACATATGTAGATGCAATCCTAAGAACGCTTTCCTGGGAGTAAGCCCCAATGAATTAAATAGAATTTATTTCTGAGTAGACATGAATAGAATTGCATGGATAATTTATTACATTGTGGCAACAATCCTATCCATACAATCCTATCCACACTTACCCAGTAGTAAGCCCATCTACTCTAATGGGATTTACTTCTAAGTAGACATGAATAGAATTGGGCTCTTAATTTATTAATTCCAAGAATGCTCCATGCTGCCTGCTCCTAAGGAAAAGTAGGACAATGAAGATTTTTTTCCAGGACACAAGTCTTAAAAAGAGGACATGTCCTAGAAAAAGAGGACATATGGTCAGCCTGACTACACGCTGTCTGTTCCCAAGGAAAATATTTTTCCCCAGGACATAAAGCTAAAAAAGAGGACATATGATCATTCTGAATCTAAGGAAATGAAGGAAACAGATCTGAATCACACAAACACACCTATCCTTGCATGCATCTGGGGAAGCAGAGGAAGT
This sequence comes from Cryptoblepharus egeriae, assembly GCA_030015325.1. NCBI lineage: Eukaryota > Metazoa > Chordata > Lepidosauria > Squamata > Scincidae > Cryptoblepharus > Cryptoblepharus egeriae. Next base: position 119,821,093 of record JAREYC010000003.1, on the reverse strand, counting down.
GTCTTTTGTTATGTGTGTGTGTGTATTGTGAATGTGTGTGTTCAATTGTGTGTGAGCCCTTTCTTTGGCTCAGCAGCCCCTGCAAGGTTGACTCCATGCTCCACAACATTCCACAAAACTGGAATAAATTATTATTAAGAGGGAGAATTGGGAGAGTGTGCAGAATGGCGCTGCTGCTGCTACTGCTGGGGAGATTTTGGTGCGCCTTGAAGAGTCCAGATTCTGGAGAGCTGAACTTTGGAGAGGCGCTCCTTCGTCTTCTCCTCTTCCTTCCTTCAGCTTCACCTTCCTCCTTCCCTTTGGCCAGCCCCACTTGGTGTTCTCCTGGAGCTTTGGGGGGTCCCCCTAGCCAGATCCTCATGAGGGTTTGTGAAAAACCAGACCAGATCGGAGGCAGCAGCTTTACGCACAAAGAAAACAGGGGGAAGGAAGAGGAGGAGAAGGAGGAGAGACTAAAGTTTGAGGGGCCTCCGAAGCTCGCTCGCTACTGCCCCTTTGCAAACCTTCACTTACATGACCAGGAGGCAGAGAGAGACCCCTCTGGGTCTCCAGCAGGGCGATCAGACTGCAAGGCACTCACAGGGTGGGACCCCCATGAGGTGCCATCTCTCCTCCTCCTGCTGCTTTGGGATTAATTGTAATGCCTCCTTGATTTCTAAGACCCCCCTCCCTTCCAAAGCTTGCAAGATCCCCCCTTGATTCTAGTGATCCCTTATAAAGCTTGCAAGCCCCCCTTGGCTCTAGGGATCCCTTGCAAGCCCCCCTTGGGTGGACTGATTCCTTGCAAAGCTCGCAAGACCCCCTTGGTTTTAGGGATCCCTTGCAAGACCCCCTTAACTAGAGTGATCCCTTGTTCCCTTCTGCTGCCAGGTCCACTCAAGCCAAAGCACCCCCCCCCTTTCCCATCCTCCTTGTCCTCCTCCCACCCCCCTCTCTTCCCAAAGCCGTGCAGCCGCAAGCAGCTCAAATGGAGTGGAAAATGGCCAGTGGTGGCAGATCGAGCCTTTAGATTATCTGCTTCACGTTTGGTGCTTAGCTGCTGCCTCTAATCTGCTTTATTTGCCAAAGCCCCCCTCCCAGCTTTGGGGCTGGGTGGATGGGGGGGTGGGTGAGTGGGTGGGGGGGAGGAAAGGAGGATCAAATAAAAGAGGAGGTGGAGAGAAAAAGAAAAAAAAACCCTTGATCCCCTTCTCTTTTTGGGGTCCTTTTGCTGCTGGCCACCTCTTTCCATCCCTGATCATATGTTTATATGATTAGCTGCTGAGCCCAGGGGTGGGGAGGACTGGGAGACAAGAGAGGGGTGGAGATTGGAAAGGAGGTGGAGGCTGGAGGTGGCTCCAGTTCAGAGCCAGTGGAGAGTCTGTGTCAGGACTTCGCAATCCCCAGTCACACACCGAGAGGTGCATGAACCAAAAGGAGCTGGCAATACAATTCCCTGGGATTTTTCCCCCTCCCCCTTTTTTCCCCCTCTCCTCCCTATTGCTTTGAGTGAGACCAGCCTGATCTTCGCTCACGGGGCAGCAGCAGCAGCAGCAGCATCCAGAGAAGCAAAAGAGAGCTGGAACTGGATTATGCCCAAGGCCAGAATGTCATCCAGGGAAACGTAAAACCAGATCGAAGACAAAGCTACAGAAAAAGGGGACTCTTTTTTTGGTGTCCCCCTTGCATTTTCCTCCAGCTGCATAGCAATCGCACCCTCTTTCCTTCCTGCAGAGCAATCGCACCCCTTTTCCTTCTTGCCACTTCGCCTCTCCAAGAAAAGAAAACAGTGCTGAGTTGATCCTGCTGGCATCGCTTGCATCTCTCCATCCTAGAGAGAAAAAGAGGACTCCAGGGTCTGATCACCTCCAACCACTCTTTCCTTGTGGGGTTTTTCACCTTCCTCCCCCAAAGATCATCTTTTGCATCTTGTGAGGTTTTTTTTTTTTTTTTTTGCTTCTTTCAATCTCCCCTTTTTTCTCCTTCCTCTCTTATTTTTTTTGTTTTGTTTCTTCTTTGGACGGAGCACAGAGAGTGCGTTGGGAACTGTAGGGGAAAAAATGTTGACTTAAACCCCCCCCCCCCCAAGCAAAGCTTCTCGGGTGGCTGGGCTTGCTTGAAAGAAGAAGAGGAAGAGGAGGAGAAGCAGAATCGCCTTGTGTACGTTTTGTCCCAGCTCTGCAATCCGGCTGCTTTTCTCCTTGCTTTTTCTACCCAACCCAGCCTCTCCTCAGCCAGCCTTTTTCCACCCCCTTCGGCTGGGGCCAGAACACCCCCTCTACACACACACACCCACACACACCCAATCCACCTTTCCCTTGTGATCACAAAGGGGTTTGCCCTCCACCCCCTTTTTGGGGTTCAACCCCAGATGCTCCAGAGACCCTGGCCCGGCTTTGGCTGCAAACCCAAAGGTAAGATGAGCTCCTATTATTCTCTCTCCCCACCACTTGCAGTACCTGTTAGCTTACTTCGATCGCCCCCTTTTTGTGAGCCATATGCAGGCAAGGGGGCACTGGCTGACTTTGGAAGGGGGGTTTGCACTGTTGTGACTCAACCCAAAACCTTTGTTGTGCCTGTGTGTGTGTGAGTGTTTGTGTATTTCCATAATCCCATAGAATCATGAAAAAATTGGAATTCCACAATTCCATGGAATAATTCATGGAATAAATTCGTGGAATAATTCCATAGAATTTTGGAACAATGTGGAAAGGGAGATCCATGGAACGACAGTTTATTCCACCCCAGGCTTCTTACAGCCCAATTCTATGCAGGTCTACTCAGAAGTAAATTCCATTATAGTCAATGGAGTTTACTCCCAGGAAAGTGTGGCTAGGATCTTAGCCTCCATGCATTCTGATTGCCTTCCCTGGGTGAAACCATCAGAATTACGCACCCCGCGTAAAATTAAACTATGTGTGCAATAGGGGTTGGGGGATGGTTATGTGGGGGTGAAGGTCCAGCCTCAGAACAGGTGGAGGGGGGAGAAGAAGGGGAGAGGGTCCCGATGACCTCCACCTACCTGCCTGCCTGCCTCCTTTGAGATGGATGCTGAGAAAGCAAGGCGGTGGTGGACACACAATACACACACTTTCCTAGGCTAGGGCGAAAAAAGGTGACCTGAAAATGCAGTCAGATGTGAACCAGGCATGGCAATCCTTAGGGCCATCGCAGCTTGAAGCAGACCTGCCAGCTTAGGTTGGAAGGAAAGCTTTTTGTAAAGCTTTGATGGCCCTGATCGGGTGGAGAGAAGGAGAAGATCAGGTGGAGAGGAGAAGATCATATGGTCTTGGGGTTGGAGAGCTGGAGGATTCCCTCTCTTGGCTGGAGGGGGAGTGAGTGGGTTCAGTGCCTGGGTTGTTCCAGGGCATATTTCACATGTGGATCTTTCCCCCACCACCTCCCTTCCCAGCCATTCTCCTAGATCTAATGCAACAGAGCCACAGAAGGACCCCTTTGCCTTTTGTGCACTTTCTGGGGCAGCTCAAATATTTGGCTTGGGAGGGCTGGGTTTAGGGGTCCAAAGAGAACAGATCAGCCAGACCTGCTAAAGTTTGCCCAAGTCTAACCTTTGATCGGACAGGATTTTTTATTGAACTTTCTACATTTTCAAAAGAACCAACAAAAGTGTGTAAGGTAATACACACCCTTTTTTGCTTAGGGATGCCCACAAAAAGCCCATACCTATGCCTCTCTACTCAGAAGTAAGCCCCGTGATAATGGGGCTTACTCCCAAATAAGTTAGATGGGATGGCAGCCTTGGTATTTTGAGCAGATGTGCCTGAGTTTGTGGATTTAGATTGAAGGAAAAGTAATACGGGGTTTGGACAGGGTGGTGTACTTATTCTCCTACTATTTGTGGGAAACAATGAGGACTCCTTTCTTCTATGGAATGAGAATGGGGGTGTTCTTCAGGAATCCCACTTCACTTGGAAAAAAAGAGCCTCCAAGGAAACCTTGCAAGTCTCATACTAGCAGCAGGAGCCATCTGGATTGTGTTACTGGAGCAAGCTTTTCTTCTCTTTCTTTGGTTTCTTCCAACATTCTTTGCCCTGTGTGCAACTAAGGCAGGTTCTCCTCTCTCCTACTCTCTCCTTTTAGAGTAGGAAGCCTTGGGGTTGGCTTCATTCATTTCTCTATGTGCATGTGTGTCTGTGTGTGTGTGTGTGTGCGCGCGTGTGTTGCCAGGCCGCACTAAGTGTGTTTTGTCCTGGTTGAATTTGAATCTGGAAGGAAAAGTTCTGTCCTTGTAGTAAATAATGACTTGTTGCACATTTATTTTCACTGAAGCACAAGGAAAAAAGTAGTAACAGTCGGGCTACCTTCTGCAAGAGGCTTTCAGAAAGAATGACTAATCCTTTCCCAGTTGTGGCCCAAGGAAAAGGCTAATTTCATTTTACTTGTAGAAATCTAGAGCCACCTGGAGACAGTGGAAAGAAAGTGTGTGTATGAGTGAGGTGTAAAAGAGATGCTCTTGTAGATTTTGAACAGTTTCTTCGTAATTTGTAACAGCATCTTTTTGCTAAGTCAGATGAAAGGTGTATTTTGAAGATGTCAGTGTAGTTGAAGAAAGTTATTTTTGGGGAGGAAGGGAGGATTTCTTGTTTAGGAAAAGTTACTATCTTCTCGGGGTTTCTTGCTGGAGTAGGGTTGCCATACAGCCCAAAAAGCAGGGACAATCCTGATTTTGGGGAATTGTATTCACATATTGGCAAATGGAACCAAGGGTCCTGTCTCAATTTTGTGTAAGAGAATTATGGCAACCCTATGTAGAAAACAAAATGGAAAATTGCTTGATCAAGTTTCATTGGATCTTTATTTTGCACTTAACAGCATCTTGTCAATATAGTGGCATTTAAATCCAGAAAGTTATTGTCAGAAAGTACTCTGTTCTTGAGCTTCAGGTGTGTGTTTTTCCCCTTTTTCCTTCATAAAATGTACTTGTGGCCAAGAGAAAGAATGCTGCAGAACAAATGTTCTGTTGTTTGGTTTCTTCAGACACTCTGATTCCCTCCCTTTTGTTGCTTGCCACTAAAAGAGGTGCCATTTCACATCATTCTGCACAAATTGTTTGAATTAATGCAAGTGTGAATTCTTACCTTTGAAGGGGGCCATTAGCATATCAAAGGTTTCTGAGCTTTCAGCTCAATTGAGAAAAAACTTCAGCCTGTCTTTCCATTTGCTTCCAAAGCAGAGGCCCAAAGGGCAGTGGGGAATTGTAAAGGGGAGGTGGATTTGGGCTCTGTTGCTGAACTTTTACTGTTTTGTAATTATGCCAGGGAAGAACGTAGCCTGCATGCTGCAGGGCCCTTTGCAAGCAGCCAAACAATTATATTCTATTGATTAATGGTTTGTTCTAAGAAAAAGGCTGACCTTTTTCATGGCAGCCACTGTTGCATAGTTTCTGGTATCTCCTATCTGGTCTTGGGGGATTTGCAAGGCCTTTTCTTCTGGACTCATGCTTTGGGTATGGCCTACACATTATTGCATGAGGGGGTCTGAATGGAAAAAAAGACTTCTAATTACTTCACAATACAAATGAATTTGAAATAAAAGGCCACTCCATCCCCCAACTTGGAAGCAAACACACATTTCTTCTGATACATAACACTGGGACAATGGATCAAGTTTTACGTAGCTCTGGATACAACTTTTTCAACAGTATTTGAAACTGCAACAGATTTGTTTTGAACTATTTTCCCAAGAATAGCGAGGATAATGAAGCTGCTTCCTGTACAATTAAAAAATACTTCATTAATGAGCATTTGTGTGGGAGCTTGACAAGCAAGTCCTGTATCCTTTTTGTTGTTGTCGTCATCAGTGGAAGTAATGCAATAAATACTCCTAAAATAGTTGTGGTTAGGGCTGGCCAGGTCATTCTGGTTATAGAATATTCATATCTGCATTTTAAGTTACTTTACATTGCAGTCACATTATATGTAATTTTTTGTTTCATTAGCTACTGCTGTTTTGTCTATGTTTGCAAGGAAACATGATTTCACTCTACTCTTTCATTATCTTTGAAAATCAATATTCATAATCTGGCAGACCAGGAGGAGTAAAGCAGAATGCAGCAGACCTTCAATAAATTGGGCACTTTTCCAAACAGTAGATAGTTAGTTAGTTCATAGAGGGCTGAAGTTTAGTAGGTCTCATATCAGGCTAAACAAAAGAAACTTTTTCATCTCTACGACTTCTAGGCTGAAAATAGCTGCTTTTTGATATCTTGCACACCTATGAGTTCTACAGATATGAACAGTACTGTATGTTATATGACTTTTGATCATATGACTTTTTGATTTTGGGAAAGAAAATACATTGTGGCCAAGAAGAAATATCCTAGTGTTCAGAATGTTTAATTTTGCAAAGGATCTGGGCTGCAGAGAAGAAAAGTGAATTATGGCAGATTTTTTTTCCACTTCTATTTTGAAACGATCAAGAATAGTTAAGAATTTTGTTGATAGATATCTTTTAGCAATCTTGAAATGATGTGCCATTACAGTGAGGTAATTTTCAGCATTTCATTTACCTCATGCCTGTAGCATTACCTTTTGGTGGTATAAACGGAACATATTGACGTAATTGTCATTATGACACTTAAGTTGCTTTTAACTAGTCTGCTTTGAATGCAGAGTGCTGTAAAGGAAGTGCATTATCCCTTAGAGCCATTAGAGAGAATGTAAAAATTGTCTTGGAAATGTTGCACTTCAGTTAATATGATGGAGATCTTGAAATTCGACAAATCTCTAATGCTATAAAATGCAACGGAAGGAAGACTTCAGCATTTCAGAAGGTAATATTGGACCACTAAGACAGAAATTAATGTGCTACAGCAGTACTTCAGCTGCCATTTTCAATCATATTGGGTACAGTATGTTGGCAACAAAAACTGAAGGCGAGTAGCTGGAGAAATCAGGATTTTGGATCAATGTGGGGTAGAAGAAACCAATTACTTCAGGATTTGACTTGAAAGATCCCAGTAAACATTTTTTTTCTGTGTCACATTTGGCTCTCCTGTTCATTAATAGCCAGCATCAAAGCAAGCAACCAAACTCCTAAATGTTATGAAAACCAGTGTAAAGATATAGATCTTGCTTGTAGTCCTGGAAGTCTTAATTTAAGGCAAGCAGTTGGAGTTTTTATTGCAGCAATTTTCGCAATCAGCAGAGACATTAACACCAGGCTTCTGGGTGTTTTCATTCCTTAAAATGAGCAAGAGGAGAGCATTAAAAAACAAAGTTTGCATAGCAGTTAGTCCATAATTTGAACACTTGAGAAGCTGCCTCCATGTTTCAGTGTCATATGTCAGGAATGGAAGTTACTAAAAGATGGTCGCTAAGTTCTGGGAAAAAAAGTAGAAGTCATAGTACAATATGTACTTTTAAAAAACATTCAGAATCGATGTTGTAGCAAATACATTGTGATGTTTTGTTTTAAATAACATTTCTTTAATTGGTATATATTATATATTAACTCAGGCTGCAATCCTAAAGACACCATCCTAGGAGTAAGACACATTAAACACAATGAAGCTTACATTTGAGTAGACATGATTAGGATTGTTATAATTTGCTATACTTTCAATTGACTGTATATTTGACAGTTACACAAATTTTTCCCTAAAGGATATATTGCACTGGCAATACATTTCACATAACTATACAGTAATTTAAAAAAAACCCTCCTTAATTAAATCTGATATAGGTGGAAACTGAAAGGTTGCTTAGGTATTATAAACAACTATAAGCAGCATGTAGGAAAAAGTTAAACAGTTTTATCCTGATAGTTTGCAAAATGCTTGCTCCATTTCCATTGGTAAACTATGAATTTTCTGATGATGATGATTGATTTTTTTCTTTATAATCTTTAAAAAATGAACTTCTAGTATCATTGGCATTTTGGATTTTAATATATATAGCAGGTAGAATGAAGGGAAAGATCTGAGAGAAATTGCGTCTTATTTACCTGCAAATATCAATCAAAACCCACACATAGGAGAGGCCACTTCCTCTTAAGAAATAGTCTTCAAAACTCTGACAGCAACAGATTTTTGTAATTACAAAACGGCATTGTGAGGAGTGCTGGGTACAATCTTAAAAAAGTTTTTTGTTTCACATTTCTCTTCATTTGCAGTCACAACAGCAATATTTATATTAGTTTTGTTGTGTTAAATAGAAAAATTTGGGAGATTGAGGTTAAGCAGCTTCCACTTAGTGCACATGTGTTCTCATACATAAACTGAATACCCTATGGTTTCAAACTGCCCTTCTTATCAAATGTGCATCATTAATGCTGCAAATACTTACAAAATTTGTTTACAACATATAGTCACTGCAAATTAATAATGCTACTTTATAAAAGAAACTTTGATCTCCTACTTAAAAATTAAAAATTACCTCTTTAGACCAGATGTTAACTATTAATTTTTATCTTTCATCTGGTAAGGTTAGAGCCAGTACCTTAAACTTTTTAGTTCAACTTTTTTTTATGCAATGTACTAAATAAGCATCTTCTGTTGAACTCTTAATACATCAGTTTAGATGCATTGGCTTCATCACATTCTGCAGCATGTTGTTTATTACTACTGACTGGTGCAGTTATTAAAAAAAGTGCAGTTCCTTAATGAGTACTAAAACATGAGTCACAACTTGATAAATTTAAAAGCATCGGTTGGGTCTCTTAAGGAAAAATGTTCTTGATCAGAATTTTGAATTACAGCACAGGCAAGGTTGTGGCTCATTATCTTAAACGGAGCATTTTATGGGCCTAAGAAGCAATATATAATTTGCATGTGCCATTATTTTTCCTCCCTTGTGGCATTTGTCAGGCGTTAATGCTTTAACTGTACAGAAGCCTGTTATTTTCCTACCCAAAATTTTGTTTAGAAAGGCATAATAACCAAGAACATTGCAGTCTGACTGAAGTAAATACAGAGCCCAACACCTGCTGGTAAAATGCAGTTTCCAGCAAAAAAAAAAAAAATGCTATTGATTTCTGTAGTGGCACAAAGCAAGCCTAAATACAATTTGTTTAATTACAACAAAAATGAAGTGTTATGAAGTAATGTACATCATCTTTGTAGAAGATTTTATGTGTTGTGTGCTGGTAAGTAAAATCCCATCACGGTTGTATAATTTTGTTCAATTATCAGAGCAGCTAAGAGAGAAAAATCAATTTACATTGAAAAACAGCAGAAATGAGATTACCTTGTTAAGTAGCAACTTGCTGCAGTGTCTGAATTTTCTAGCATTTTCGAAACTTGCCATGCTTGATGTACTAAGATACATATGGACTAGTCTCCCCTTCATCCAATGTATGTCACTTTGTATCCCCTTCATTAAAAGTATGTTACTTTGCTTCCATCTCTTCTGTTCTTTTCCACCATGCAGAAGAACTAGTAGGTAAGTCACCCAGTATGGCATGAGGCAAGCAGAAGGCTTCCATCTAGTGACATGCAGCCCTATACATACTTACCTAGGAGTAAGTCCGGTTTAATTAAGTAACTCTTATGGGTTGATGTGCCTATGTTAGTATTATAAGCATTTATTTAAAGGACATTGTCTCATCACCCATCTTAGTGAATCTATAGGGTGATTGAAAAGTAACTCCCTACATTGTAATGTATAAGTAGTTTAAAACAGGGAGTTACTTTTTCAATCACCCTGTATATTTTTTGGCTTTTTTTGTCAGAGATAAAACATTCAAGTATTATAGCCGAAAATGAAGGCAAGAAATAAAAGGTGACTTGCTTTTTAGAGTGATTGGAATAGTTTCTTTATTCATGACTGGTCTTATTAGAAAAAAACTGGACTTGTCACTTAAGAGCCTACTGTCGCTTTTAAATAAAAGTAACACATATATATGACTGAAGGAATGGCAGAGGAGAACTTTTCCTGGTCTTTTTGTCTATAGGCTCTATGCTTATCATATGTTTCCCTGAAAATACTGCCTTTGTATTCTGTGTAGGAATTGAGCATTTTTATGTGTCGCCTGAACACCTGCTTTCCTGAGGCATGTTAAAATCGTCTCTAAAACTGTCTAAGCTACAAAGGGCAGGCGACATAACAATTTAAATCCTGTGGGCCATTTTGTAGGTCACAAAAGTCATCACACTAGAATTTCTGAATAAAGTGGCTGAGAGGAGAAGACAAATACCACTTTGAGTGGAGATGTTTAAACCAGACCTCAGCCTTAGGGTAAAATTTAGGTCTGTTTTAGCCCGGATGTAATGTCTCCCTCTACAGAGCACAAAATTAATCATGGCTTGACAACAGAACGTGTGCTGAGGGGGGAAAAGGGGACCTCTTGTTGGCTGACAGCCTAAAAGGGGGACATTATCAACATTAAAATACACTCAGGTATTTAAATCATTGCATGTTGATGCTGTAATGCACTTCACTTAGGGCGGTTTCTTGCGGTATGTTTCTTATTTGGGGACAGATACAGAAGGACAGAATAACATGTACCTATTTTATTAATTATGATGGATGGATGATTTGCAGTGCTTTCCTACAGAAGACTTAAAAGTGTTGGAGAGGAAAAGATCTGGCCTCCGCTTGTGAGGATTTTGACGGGACAAGCCATAAATTATACATTCAGGCACACTTCAGTGAAGAGATACGCCTCTGTTTTTTTTCAGGTAGCCTTTGTAAGAAATGGCTGCCAAACAATTCTTCTTAGATACCTGTTATGTAAGGTGCTACATTAAAAAAACAACAACAGTGGCACTGAACATGCCTTCTGTTTCTTTAAACATTTTGTTCAAAATAGTTCTTTTAACTAACAGGATGCTTAACATTGTTGTTTATTTTCTACAGAGAATGATGGAGAATGACTTTTGCAAGACAGCAAGGGTGGAACTCAAATCTGGTTGTCAATTCACTAGGTGACACTAGCTCACAATTTTTCATGCCGACCAAACTGGTAAAGCCTGTGGGTAAATATTGAGTAGCCACAAAAATCTCATTTTTTTAAATAGCCAGGATCATTTGAAACAATAATTATAGTATAGCATCTCATTATATCTGACTGCCTTTTGGACACTTTTTCTAACCCCCAAATCCAGAGTAACTATAGGAGCACATAAGAGATTTTATGTGCACCCGTAGTTACTGCATTACCTAGTGAAAACCTATGGGAAATTCATATTGGAATCCAGAGTAAGTTCTTCTTACACCGGAGCAAGGACTCCCATTGTTGCTCTGGATTTTGCCCAAATTCTATACTGAAAGTGGTTTCTATTTGTATATTAATCAGTAATATTTTCTCCCCCTCAAAATATTTCTTTAGACTATTACTAAAAACTATTCCTTTTGTTGAGTAATATTTCTCAACAACTGGAACTTGAGAGTGAGTTCGCACTGACACAATAGTGCAAACTATCATAGAACACATCTCTTCTTCTCACTTAATTTTGTGTAGAAGAAATTGTCTGTTCCAGATTGCCTTTTGATTTTTTTTCTTTCCATGAAGTTACTGGTGTTCTCAAAATGGTTTGAGGCCTAGTAGCATATTGATTTACTAGAGATATTGGTTACAAGCTCTCTAGCGTTTTTAATAGTTCTGGTCCTGTTCAGGGAATTAATGTTTTGTATTTGGAATGTGAAATTAATCATAGAGTGAATCTCTTCATTCTAGACAAAAGAGACGACATCCTAGTGTTTTGATATTGGATTTCTATACTTTCTGTTTTGTTTTTGTTTTTTTCCAAATGAACACAAAAGGATAAAGTAATAATCACAGTCTGTGTCATAGCTGAGCTGTAAAGTTAATTTTGAACCAACAGATTTTCAGCCTTGTGTGTTTAATTCAGGAATGCACAATGCTATTTCTCCAAAAGTGGCCATCTACTATGTTTGCAAAGGTTTTACCAGTGGTAAAAACACTGATTTTGTTTCTTTGATGCAAAAGGTTTTGTTTCTTTGATGCAAAACTGAGCCATATATTTAGATGGATTTTATCCTTATCCATCAACACCTTGGAATGATTATTACTCTGCACCTACATAGCAGAATGCTTTAACTTCCATTACTACGAAGATAGTTCTGTGCTGCTAAGGTGGGGTAATTTTACTTTAGATTCTCCCCCACCTGCTTGGTTACTGATTGGATATATAGAGTTTTAAAACTGTTGCTTGAGTTGGAATTTAATTTGGACTGGGGGGGGGCCTACTTAATTTGAAACAGTGGTTTCCTTTGAGTTAAATCTGGAAAAAGTAATACTAGGGTCCCACTTTATAATACATAAAACCATAATACTGCCTTTGAGCAGGTGCACAGAGTCCATTACATTTCTTTTTAAGTAATCATAGTTCCCCCTTTTATTCAGAACTAAAAGGGTTACTTTTGGCCAGGATTATGCTCCTGCACACCCTTTCACCCTTTGCAAAATATTAAAAACCAGATGTTTAGCATATTAGAAGAAATAAACACAGGGAAGCACTTTTCCGTATTTATTCAATAATTTCTTGTGCACGCTCCCACTCGTGAACAGTGAATCCCAAAAGAACAACAAGACTGGGTGTGGGTGTTAAGGAATTAAGCATGAAGTTGAACTCGCTTGGCAGAATCAGGTACTGCTTTTGCATGTTGGGTGGCATCTTTTTTTGAGCCATCTCGTGACTCAGGCTTCATGATAGAACATGACTGTTGATCTGACTCACTTGTTGTCTTAGCCACCTTGTCATAGCTTGATGCAAACACCCTATATTGTTGTCTGGGTTGAACCGGAGGATTTTTGCATTCAAAATATGATGATACAGAGACTCTTGATACAAATAAATAAAATGGCTCCATCATAATTCCCCCCCAGGCACTTTGTTACCCTATGGATTGCTTTCAGTTGTGCAGGGGGCTCAGCTGTAGCTATGATTGAATTTTAGTCCTGATGAAATGTTCCTTATGGACTTACAAGTTTTTCTTTGTGTGAATGCAGGCGAATATCTAAACTGGATTGATGCTTTTTAAAATCAGTGTAGCTAAATTAGTACTGTTTTTGGAAGGAGTAATGGAGTTCTAGTTTCATGTATTAAAGTTAATCTGGTTCAGCTGCAGAAATAAGATTGAAAATAAACTATTGTTGATTGACAACATGTAATAGAAAGGAAATAACTCCTGAGTTCCTACCAAGGAATTGTTTCATTTCTGTTAGGTTTGATTTTGTAAGAGAAAATGAAATTTAGTCCAGTTTTCATATAATGCCTTTCAAATTTTTGAGGATATTCTGTTTTTGAACCCTGGATCCTTTTGGTACTCTCCCATTATACTTAAGTTTTCAGTGTGATATTATTTGAAGATTATTGAACAAAACCTGCTAATGCAAGGTTATAGATTTGGCCACTAGAGGCTTTCCTATAGCAAAAAAACCTTAAGTTTTTTGTGTGTGATGCTCCTTAATAAAAGGAGTCCTTTTCTAATATATTTGACCATTTGATCTTTAAATATCTTTTAAAGTTTCCTTTATTTTTAAAATGTAAATTGTATCTTACTTAGTAAAATGAATGTTTCACCCTACATGCTACAGTCACTCTAGCGTGTATGTAGTGTAGTCCATTGCCATCTGTGTTGAATTTTGGTCCTATCTTTGAAATTTACAAGTTTACTAAAACCCCTAAGGGTGAAATATCCAGGTTTTATAGGTTCGGAAGTGAACTTTAGAGAGAGACTGAAAGTGGCTTGCCCAGCTTGTAGAAGGAATTTATAACGGGGGGGGGGGGGGATTAAACTTGGATGTATCAGATCAAACCTGAGTTCACCATAACCATGCATCCTGTTAGTAGTCCTCAAATCATTGAAGCAAATGTATTTATTGTTTTTATTAGCTCAGTTTCAAATTAAACTTCAACATGGCCTGCAACACAATTGCAAGAATAACACAATAGGTAAACATACTTCAACAAAGTAAAATATATAGAAAGAGCGTCTTAAGAAGGAGAATTGACTCAGACAGACAGACAGACAGACAGATAGATAGATAGATAGATAGATAGATAGATAGATAGATGTTACCATTACAGTTAAAATGCCATTTCAACTTTTTGATTAGAACAGAGAGTGATTTGGTTAGTCCTCCCAGCTCATACTACTTGTAGTCATCTGAATTTTTATTCAGTTTTTGTCCAACATTTTCTGTAGACCTTAATTACAATATGCACATTAAAAAGAAAATTACAAGACAAAAATGTTTCATGTCTGCAGTAGTGAAAATATTTTCTTAGACTCCAAAAGGAAAATGGCTGCAAAGTTCCTGGGATTTTTTTTCTTTTTCAAAACTTTATTCACGTTATGTAGGTTTATGTATTTGTTTTTCTTAAAATACACACATTTGTGTTCAGTGTAATTGATACTAAATGTTGAGGTAGAGTTAATCCCAAACGGAATAGGTTCTGGCTTAGGTGGCAAAAGGGACATAAAACAGAGCCTCAGTGCTGTGTTTGTTTATTTTGGATAAGGAGATGATTTAGGCTGGAAGTGATGACTTGTTTTGGGTGGTCCGTCCATTTGAGGATTCCTTGGTGTTGGTTTTCCTTTCTGTGTAAGAGCCTTTATGCAATTTTGGAAAAAGAAAAGCTTTTGCATCTTGGCATTTGGAAAACTGAAACTGCTTCCTTCACAGTTTTGAAGGACAAATGTAGTAGAGCCAGCAGAAAAAAATTTTCAGGTCTGGTAACTCTTGGGGGAGTAGGCTTTTCTTTTGGATTTCTTTCAAATGATGGCCATTTGTTTGGTTTCTTGTACTGAACTTTTCATTTTCTTCATACTTTTGCCAACACTTCTCATTACCTGCAGAGGGAGCTTGTATATGAGATAATCAGAATAGTCGTGGCATTTAAGGACTGAAATTGGTTTTCTGTTTAAATACAATTTCAATTTATTGCTATAGTCTCTGTCAAACTTGCCCAGAGTAAAAATGCTTTTGCATATAAAGTATACTTTGAGCAAGCCTCACATCATTGATAGTAGTTGGTAAACACGTAGAAATTTAATAGGCAGAAAAAGCTAACTGAACATAAAAATGGCATTGCCTGTACTTCAGATGTAATGCTACTCCTTCCACTTGTCATGTTTTACTTTAGAAACAGTGATTTATTTTCAGTACTGATAACTTCTGTACAAAGGTATTAGACAAATTGTAAGTTTTCTTGGGAATCGGGACAATTCTTAACTGCATAAATTGTTCCTCGGCTTCAGAAAAAAAAGATTTCAAAAATTTCAGGCTTTTAAAATAGTAATTTCAGGCTGTAAGTTAGAAGTGTGAGGGGTGTTCAGTGGAAAACAATAAATGGATGCTCTTTTCCTGTTCTCTTTTTGATGGCCCATTTTAATAAGGTTGTTTACAGTATAGATGCAAGGTTAATGGTTTAATTTTTATTCATTCATAATTATAAACTACCAGCACTATAACTGACAACTTAGTATAAAGGTCCCTAAAAAGGACATCCAACAGTTAAACCTTTAGAGCCCAGGATTTAACCTGCTACATAGAAAAAAAGAGCTGACTGCTTTTAAAAGACCATTTTGCAAAAATAGTAATACTGTATTAGATTATGAACTTCAATAACAATTTCAGCCTTCCAATACTTCTAGTTAATACTTGCATTTGGCCAAGTAGCTTTCTAAGGTGTCATGATAGGATTGAATTTTTTTTCTGGCATATGAATTTTCAGATGATTGCATTTCCATATGATGAAACCATACAATCTTTCACAAAATAGAAGAAATATCAGTATGAAAAAATGGTGACTTATTATTTTGCTGAGCAAGGCAACATAATAGAGATGATAATAAAATAAATGCTGTTTAGCATTGAAAAATGGTGATACTTTTTCATTTGAGAGAGTTCAGAAAGTCTGCATGTCATTTTTGTTATGATGCTAATATGGAATAAAGCATTATGCATAGTTTCACATTCCATAAAACAGAAGCAACATTCAGCAACATGTTCACTTGCAATAAAACCGCCTGGAAAATTGGTTTGAATGTTGATTTTTCTATCCGCTTGTTACAATGCTGTAAACTTGAAAATGTGCACATGTTCTGAAGATATTCAGCCTTGCTGTATTTTGGATTATCATTTCAAATACCCAAGAAAGATTTACCTACTGGTGCTGCAAAGTACACCCCACCGTCTTGGTGCTGATTCATTATTTATATTGGCTAATCCTTGCTAATGTGAAAAATCAGCTTGTTATTGTAACACCAAATGGCCCTTTAAGTAGGGAAACTGTTAAGTAGATCTCCTGTAATAGGTTGTTGTCTAATAAAGAGATTTATGGTATTGGCAAGAGGTATTGTATAGGACTTACCCTTTCACAGCATGTTCATATGTTATCGTGCAACTTGGTATCACATTAGTGAGAATTTTTGTAACAGGGTAAGAATATTAATCACAGCAATTACACTCCAATGGGATTAAGGCAGTAAGTCTTATTGGAAATATAGAAATTCTTCCGTGCTGACTTTGATTGAGGCGCAGGTGTTGTGAGGGTTGATCTTCAGTTTCTTTCTTTCTCTTTTGATCAGATGGACAGTTATTCTTTAATAATAAATATTAAATTTTATCATGAATTAAACCTTCTTTTTAGCAAGACACCTTCTTGTCTTGCATTCAGTAAATATAGTGGACTGTTAGTTCCAGAGAAATGTCCTACAAAAATGGTACCTAAGTTGCAAAATCGCCTGCCTTGAAAAAAAAAACCCTATTAGTGAACATAATATTATCCGTTTCCAGTATTCATCTTTTGGGGTTACTGGAAACGCTGCCTTACAATACCACTGCATCTTCTATCCTACCCTTGCATGTATAAGTAATAGGCCACTTTGTTGGCCAAATACAACCCACATGTTGTAGAAAGAAATTTCTGACAGCCCTGACCAACATGGGAAAGTGTTTCCTGAAGTGTTTCCTACCATGTGAATTTTGGCTCAAGAATGTTTGTAATAGGAAGAGAGTGGTTAGCACTACAATCCAGAGTAACTACAGAAGCACATAAGAGACATTATGTGTGCCCGTAGTTACTGCAGCACCTAGTGAAAACCTATGGGAAATTCATATTGCAATCCAGAGTAAATTGTTCTTACACTGGAACAAGGACTCCTCGTAGTGACTCTGGATTGCACCCTTAGTTGACTACTTTCTGTTTGGAATGGAAAGCAACAAAATTCTACAAATATTGTAAATTTATCAAAAAATTCATGAAAATGGCAGCTGCCCTATTTCCTCCAAATCCGATATGTGAATTCTATGTCCAAGTCCATGTTGTATGAAACCCCCTAGGGTTTGGAAGACCTTCCAGAATGGTAGATGTTATGTGACAAGCAGAGGTTGCATTTTGAGGGGAAAGTTCATGGAAATTGGGGGCCTCTTTTGGCAGAGGGAAAATGGTTTCCTCTTGTGCTAGAGTGCAGTTTAATACTGACCAGTGCTATGTTGTTGTTATATTTGGCAGCACAAAGTAACTGGTTATTTTATCCATTATCTCTTTGCTTTGATGTTTTGTATCTTTTGATATAATTTTTTATAGTGCAATCCTATGTACTTCTACTCAGAGGTCTCACTGATTTCACTGGTACTTACTCCCAGGAATGTATATTTAGGATTGCAAGACCAATCATTTCTGAAGAGCACTTCCTACATAATTTTACTTTATAACCATTATAGCTGCATCTGTATTCTCTGAAATATATAATACTTTTTACATTTTCAATACAAAAGCAGGATCTTGTGTTATCAGATGCTATTCCATTGCAAAGCCAATTGATCTCTGTAAGTACTTTGGAGACTTTCTTTTCTGGTATGTTTAGTTTTAGGGCGCAATCCCGAGTAACTATGTGGAGTCCTTGCTCCGGTGTAAGAACAATTTACTCTGGATCGCAATATGAATTTCCCATAGGTTTACACTACGTAGTGCAGCAACTATGGGTACACATAAAGTCTCTTACGTGCTCCCGTAGTTACTCTGGATTGTAGGGTATGTCCCTTAAAATTGCCTGAACGTGTACATTTGTCTATACCATCTGCATACAAAATATAAAACTCTAGGCCACAAGGAAGGATGTTCTTGGTGGTTTTCTCACAATTGTGGAATTTCCTTTCCAAACACTGAGTTTGAGTGTTTTCCAGAAGTTTCATGTTCAGGCTAGTTTTTAACCTCAAGTACTAAGTAGTCCTAATTTTTCTATAATAGTACCTGTAATCTATTTTTTAATGTTATTGTATTCCTTTTAAGAACAGTGTTTTGTTTTCCTTCTGTAGAGATATGGATGGAGTAAATTTAAGTAACTGTAATTAACTGAAAATCTCCAGTGCTAGAATGATATCTGATGGATTAATAATTATTAGGTGGTATGCAATAGCGAAATAAGATCATTGGCACATGTGCAGAAATCATTATATGCAAAACACACCCTGCATCCAAAGTGTTCCACATAGAGAGAGAAATCTCTCTTGCAGAAGTAGAGTCAGATGTAGGTAGATATCTCTATCAGTGATTGAGTGTGGATAAGTAGAACGAGAGAACCACTATTAAAATAGTCGAACCACTATTCTCACCTATTTCTATTGCACCAGGTTGTGCTTTCACAAGATGTGGTACCTGAAGAACTGGCTGTGTTCTTTTAAGGGGCATGAATCTGGTTATGTGCTGTTAAATGACTGGGAAACATACAGCAGCAGAGTTTAGGAAAATACATCCGTGCTCTCTGTTTGTGAGCAAATTTACCATGTTGTACCATGACAGATGTGTAGCTGAACAACTGAAAAGGCAGTATACATAAATTTGTACAAAATTACACTCTTGTTCTTTTCTTTTCGAGTACACTACTTCGCTTTATAATGTTGCTGTTGAATGTCATGCATTGACTTTTAGCACAAATAAATCATGCCTGTTGGAAGTTTGTAATGGTAAAAGTCTAAACTATTTGGAAAACATTAAAATTATCAGCTGCTACCTTTTCCTGTGAGTCAGTAATTAGTATATCTCTGTCGTATTGGAGCATCATCCAGTTTAGTATTTCAGAATTCCTGTTTGTGGTAAAAGCTACCTTGAAAACCATAGTCATATTTTAAGGGAAAAAAACCAACCGTCTAAGTATATGTTATTGGGATTGTCAGCTCCCTTGTAATTTATATGTGTCAGAGATACAAGGTTTTTGTAGAGTTGCAGAGGACAAATGGCCTATAATTCAGGCAGGCAGATTTGTGTGCATGTTTAGTCAAAAATATGTCTAGTTTTATTCCATAGATTACTCCCAGAAATTATGCATAGGATTGGGGGTGCAATCCTATAAACATTTACCTGAGAATAAGCCATGTGAACTGTAATGGGGATTACTTCTTAGACAAGCCTGAGATTGGACTCTGCACCTGATGTCAAAAATAAAGCTATTATGAAAAGCTTTGTGCTGCTTTTCCAAAATACTAATTATTCCTATTACACTTAAGAAGTATAAAGAAATTTAAAAATCATGAGGTGTAGTTATGGATTTCTTTCACAAGGCCCTAGAAACTGCTTGTAAATATATGGTAGTTGTAGACAAAAACAACAACAAAGAAACACAAAGCTGTACAAGCGTGGGTTACAAATATCTTGGCAGGTCTACAAATAGGCCCTATACAAAGCTCTGGAAATATACTGCCAGTAAGTGTAGGTAGTACAGTAGTGAGCTGCCTGTACCAATTGTCTTACTCTATGCGGATTATAAGTTATAATTTGGGGAAAGTGTTATGTAAATGTGTATATTATGTTTTGTGGTCTTAACTGAGACAGCACAATCCTAACCATGTCTCCTCAAAAGTAAGCCCCATTGTGTTCAATGGATCTTTCTCCCAGGAAAGTGTCTTTAGGATTGCAGCCAAAGTTTCAGTTCCATTGCAACAAGAGAGGGTGGATGTTTTGCTATAACTTTTATTATTTAGATGGTTTATAATGTTTATTATATGTGTATTGGTTGAGATCTGCGTCGAGAGGGGAATTTGCTGCTTGGGTAACAGTCTATCCTCCATAACAATCTAACCCAGGCTTTCGTGCTTCGCACGCAGCGTATGCAGCGCAGAGCACAATACCATAGTCTTTCAAGACTGATGGAGGCCTGCTTTTTGGTTGAGATCTAAAGCCCTAGATCCTTTAAATCTAAAATCTTGCATTCTGGTGAATATTTTTTGGAATGGAAATACTGGTATATGAAAAAAGATCTATGACAGTTGACGAATTGTTATGTTATTAACAGTGTTTTATTGGTATGTTCACACAGTTCTATAAATATCTGCTCATTGAGTTCAGTGGGGCTTGCTCTCTTAAAGAATGTACAGGTATCCCCCGCTTTCTAACATTTCATTTTCTAATGACCCATTTTTTCAACACCTTTCACTTATACCCAAAAATCATTCATACAACACATGTTCTGCTCTTTCAACCTCTCTCTGCTGTTCTAAGGGGTGTAATTGCCCTCCACCATGATCTGCATATGACATAATGATTCAAATTGTTTTGGCATGTGTGTGTATATGAAAGAGAGAGTACACATGACCACTTTAGTTCCTGGTCTATTCCGTAAGGACTTAATGAAAGTCCATTTGCAGAAATCTTTGTATGATAGCAGAAATTTGCAAGGTAAAAAGGGGATTTGCTTATGTAGCTTTAAAAAAAGCAACATGTGTACTCTTAAAAAAAACCAGCGTTCCACTTTTTAAGAATAGCTCCAATCCCTAACCCATCAGTTAAGCAGGGGAACCTGTATAATATTACAGCTTAAGTGTATCTGTCAGACTGTTCTTAGAGAGTCAAACCGTTCTTAGAGAATCAACCTGCTAGGTTATCTGAGATGAGGAGCTCCAGTTGTTTTTTGGTGCTGTGTGTGTGTGTATGTGTGTGGGTGGGTGTGGGTGTGCACTCATGCGCTTGCTATGGACTGACCTGAATTTTTTTTTGTAAGGGAAAAGGAGATGATACGTCTGTGTGTGAGTCTGCGCCGTAGCCGTTTTGCTGGCTGTGTTCATTTCAAATGATGATGCCCCACTAGAGAGTCATGGTGGGAAAGAGTTCTTTTTTCTTTTTTTGGAGCATGTGTATGGGAGTTTCTTTTTTAATCCTCGGCTGTGGTTATGAGTAATAAAAACTTTACTATTTGGCAAATGGAATGTAAGTGTCCAGGAGCTATTGGTTGAGGAATGAAAAATCTTCAGCAAAGACTACATCAAAGCAGCAGAGCCTTTGAAATATACCTATGGATGGAAATTTTTCATTTTAACTTGTCAGCTGCACAGAATACAGATCTCTCAGCTATACATCAAGGTATTTTGTTAACAACATTTTCCTTAACTTACACTGTCAAGATTCTGATATTTGCAGTGAGGTTGGCATAACGGTGCTTTATTAGTGAGTTATGAACATTTAATTCTTTATCTTCTTAGCTGTGTGCTAATTAGCAGTATTTCTCGCCTCCAAAATATCATGCGGTTTATATGAATGTTTTAATACCTGCTTTCACCTAATGTTGTGGCTTACGTATAGCTGTCATAATTTTTCTTGTGTGTAGCATTTTATTTTTGCAGTAGTAATGATACTAAAAATAATATTGTTTCATCTCATTGAAATAGTTCATAATCACTTTCTCAGAGTTAAATTTCCTGGCTTTGCCATGTACTGTGATGACAGAGAAAAAGCGTTCAATACAACAGTGGACTAAAAGCCATAATTAATTGCCATTTTTCACTGAACATAGTGGAAAATGGTTTGAGTATGCCACTGATTAAACTCAAGTAGAAATGAATTAATTTTTACAATGTTTTCACTGTTACTTTGACAATATTAAAGACTGGAGAGTTCATGAGTGAACACCAATTTGGTTTTTTTTTATTATGTGGGCCTGAAGGTTTTTATATATAATTACCAATAGATATTTGTCTTACTTAAAACATATTTTTAAAAATAAAATTCAAATGCTGTCTGAATTTGGGATTAAATGAGTGATATAAGGAGAGTATACTGCCCACACCGTCTTTATAAATAATAAAAATTGATTTCACTTTCTTCAGGTAAGCCATTTAGGTATAAGTATTAGGCTTACAGTAAAATCCTAAGCATGTCTACTCAGAAATACATCCTATTGTATTCAAAGGGACCTACTCCCAGGAAAGTGTGTTTAGGATTGCAGCCTTAGGGTGAAATCCAGAGTAACTACGGTGAGTCCTTGCTCACACTGTTACACTGGATTGTAATTTGTTACACAAATTACACTGGATTGCAATTTGAATTTCCCATAAGTTTTCACTAGGTGGTGCAGTAACTACAGGTGCATGTAATGTATCTTATGTGCTCCCATGGTTACTCTGGATTGTGCCCTTAGTAATGTTCACCTCAATATAGATTTCCATAGTAGCAAAATATCTGTGTATTTGTGTTTTTTTATAAAGCAATTCTGTTTGCTGTGTTTGAAAACTATAAGGACTCCTGTGCATACAACAAATCAGATGGTTTGTTGCATACAACAAATCAGGTGGTTACATCACAACAGTGACATAATTTTATTAATGATGCTCAACAGTTAGAAAAATTTAATGCCTCTGACAACCATTTCATGAAAGCTGAAAAGTTGTAAGAGTGAGTTACTTCTGAATGAAGACACCATGAATTGAAGGGTGCTTAAAAAAATTCACAGCCAAAGAGTCAATATTTCAATTTTAATGAAGACATTTTATTTCACTGAAGACATTTCAGAGAACATGCAAGTTCTATATGCAAAATATTTTAGTTCTTTATGGTTTATTCAATCTGACCAAAGGGCCGCAGTGTGCTGTGCCTGTCAATCCGAAGATCAGGAGGTCAGCTGTTCAAGACTCAAGTGCTGCAAGATGGGATGATCTCCTGTCCTTAGCCCTGTTCCTGCCAACCTAGCAGTTCAAAAGCATATAAATGCAAGTAAATAAATAGGTTCCACCTCAGTGGGAAGGTTACAGCATTCCATGCCCATGCGGGCAACATGTCCACGGAGGCATCTTCAGACAACACTGGTTCGATGGCTCTAGAACTGGGGATGAGCACCACTCTATAGAGTTGGTCATGACTCGCAGGGCAACCTGCGGGGGACACCTTTACCTTTTACCTTTTAAATCTGACGAAAGGTAATAAAAAGTGTTTGAGAATGGACTGAAAATGAAATTTTTCTTCCTTCTGTTTCCACCAAAAGTGGTTTTTACTCTTTGTCCCATTCATTTTGACTAGGCTTGTTGGTATTTGGTTTCTGTCATAACAATTTGTGTTTTGAGTTAGAAAGAATGTACAATTTTTTGCCTAAAGATCATTTTTAGAATGCCAGTAACATACCCAGAAGATGTTGAATATTTTAGAATTACATAAGAATCATATTTAATGAGGAAACAAAATTATGAGAGATATAGGATACCTAGTTTTTGAAACCTTTTACCCTGTTGCACTGAGTGTTGACTGTAATTTGTGAAGGTAGTTTAGCAATGGCTGAGATCCAAAACATTAGCTAACTAGTTTAGTGCATGTGTAGCACAGTTTTTCTGGGCTTACAAATTCTCTTACAAATAATTTTCCTCAGTAAACTTAAGGAACTTTCAAACATCAACCAATTAAAGATAAGACGTCCAAAATAAGATAGTGCTTATCCAACTCCAGTGCACATTAAGCACACTAAATTTTCCAGCATATTGCCAAGAGTGCAAATATGTTCTTGCAAATATGTTCTTAGTTATTATAAGAAATATAGGGTGCAATCCCAATCATGTCTACTCAAATATAAGTGCTAGTCTGTTCTGTGGGACTTACTCTCAAGAAAGACTGTTTAGGATTGCAGCCATCCACACTGTGAGTGAATTATTATTTGTTACCAAGCCAATATGTTCATTCAGTTCTATTTCAACTGAATTTATTTTATGTATGAATATATATTCATATTTATACAGTATACAGTACAGTATACATACTATATATGTATTTATACATATATAGATGTCCCTCACCAGGCTTCCATTCTGGAACTTCCTGTGGATAAAAAAATCAGTGTTTCAAGAAAACAAAGGAAAAATAGGTTTAAAGACCCACTTCCATGTTTCTTGCTCCTCTATTGCACCTAATTGAATAAAATAGTGCCGCAATATTTGCAGGTGTTTGATTCTGGGACTGAAAAATGGAATGATTGCTTGAATGACTACCTCTCTTCAACAATAGAAAAGCAGTTTTTAAAACTATGATTTGCAGTGACCATTCATGTTGAGTCAGATCTGTGTATAACAAGGTTGAACCTGTACAGTATGTATATGGTCTGTAGCCTAAGAAAGGTAATAATGACTTACCCTACAATCCATAGTAACTACGGGAGCACGTTAAGAGATATTACATGCACCCGTAGTTACTGCACCACCTAGTGAAAACCTATGGGAAATTCATATTGCAATCCAGAGTAAATTGTTCTTATACCAGAGCAAGGACTCCCCATAGTTACTCTGGATTGCGCCCTTAGGCTACAATCTAGAGTAACTATGGGACTTTTTACAAACGTAAGTTACGGTGCCACCTATGGGAAACCTATGGGAAATGCATAGAGCAATCCAGTTCTCGTTTAATTACAGTAGGACTTCTGTCTTTTTTCTAATACAATCTGTCATTTTCATTTTTGAGTTATCTTCATTCACTCACACTTTTATGATTGGTTTAACCTTCCCTCTTTCTGCACAAATTCATTTACTCACTAAAATACCATCCAAATATCCGAATAGGAAAGATGGATGCTAATGGAATACCACTAGTGGTTTTTTATTTTTCAGTTTTTTTTTCTGGTTTTCTTTATCTAGAAAATAAACAATTGACAGAGAGACAGACAGACAGACATGATGAGGAATTGCCTGTTTTAATTGGGACAAAACCAGCCCATTTTAGGGTATGCAATGATTACTCAACATAAATCTATGCACATGCAATGATTCTTTAGTTCAGTGGGTTTCTGCTTTCAGAGTTGGCAGCCACTACTCTGTGGTTCCTGGAATTAATACTCCAGCTGGAACAACACTCCTGGCATTCCCAGCATTTGTTGAAGAGGTGGTATTTGCAAAGCCCCGTTCTATGCTGCCAATGATATGTGAGACGTTTTCATCATATGAAACCTCTCTTATGTTTTAATGATTGCCACGGTCCCATGCTAAAATCTGTTGTTGTTATGTCAGTATACTTCTGTAAGAATTGACAGCACTGAACTGTCTATAAGACTATTAACTGCTTATCAAAATAATTATATACATATTTTTCTGTTTGCATTCAAAAAAAGATCCTGAAATTAAAAATCTAAAACTATAATAGTGTTAACTACATTGCTAAACTTATTGAAGGAAGTGGATACAACATCATTCCTGTGTTTCTTTCTTGTCTTTGACTTTACAAAGCACAATCCTAAACATGTCTATTCAAAAGTTAGCCCCATTGTATTCAGTGAGTCTAACTCTCAGGAAAGTGTCTTTAGGATTGCAGCCTTTGTCAGTTCAAAGTGTCATGAGTGGATGAGTGATAATATTCTTGGATGCATATCTCTCTTAGGGCTGTGAAAAAGATTTGATACAAAGATGTCTCAGAAGTGAAGTTTGATCAGTATAAATGGATTCAGTCCTAGTCAATGTCTTATGCCATCTGTAGGAAATGCTGTTGAGATATCTTCTTGGCATTTGTCTAGACACTGAGCTGCTATTGCTTGCTTGTGCACTGTTGTGTTGAACCCTCTTACAGCTCAGTCCAAATTAACTTTGCAGCACCAATGCAGCCATGCCAATGGAGCATGCACTATGTACATTCTGTAATTGGGAGTGGCAGTCATGGAAGCCTTTTCATCTCAGCTGTATGCCAGCTAGAGAGAGGGTAAAAATGTTTATAATTGTGGTTTATGTAGTAGACTTACATTTCAAAATACGTGGCAAAAATAAGACAAATTAAGCAATTTGTGGTTTATGTGCTCAACAATGACTAATGGCTCAATCCTTTTTTAAAGATAAAGATATGCCTTACATAGTAAGCATGGGAAAGATGGGGTAATAATCCCTACAACCAAAAACAAACAAGCAAATCCTATCCAACCTTGCTGTTGAAGGCCAGCAGAAGACCCATTCTACCGACACACAGAATGGAGCTGCCAGAGTGATTGGCTGGTGGTTGCACAGATCTGAGGGGTCTCATTGGGGACCATGACAAGGTAGCGGAAGTAATTAAAAATTATTTTACTTACCTCTCCACTGCCTCTTCGTCCCTGGTCAATGCATAGCATGCAGTGGAATGTGCACTGATATGAGTCCATACTACTGGCTGGCTGATTAGGGACGCAATCCAGAGTAACTACGGGGAGTCCTTGCTCCAGTGTAAGAACAATTTACTCTGGATTGCAATACGAATTTCCCATAGGTTTTTACTAGGTGGTGCAGTAACTACGGGTGAACATTATGCCTCTTACGTGCTCCCGTAGTTACTCTGGATTGTAGGGTAGGATGGTTAGATATATGGTGATTTGATATTGGACAGCATGGAATCCATTGCAATTATTATTGATCTCTACAAAATATTTTTTTTTACAGTTGAGTGGCCTTTGCATAACTTTGTGTGTTTGCATAACTAAAATGAATGGTGTAGCTGTATCTATAAATGTGCCTTGGAAGGTTAACTTGCATGCAATCTCAAAATTTCAAATTTACATCCCATTAAATCAATAGATGTATGCTTAACTTTCTTTGGATGCTGCATTTGGTCTCCAGTATTCACAGTTATTTTTTCTTTAAATGTAGTTCAGGATAGATTCTCACATGTAAAGGGAGACATGCACAGAGATGCCTTATTGAAGTAAAGGGAGAAATCCATAAATGCAAGAAGTTCATGAATTTATAAGATTGAGTGTGAATCTCTGAGATGGAGCAAAAATTTCCTTGTAGAGAAACTGAAAGCCTCTTTGCAGTTTTACCATTACGCTTTGTGAAACCTGTCTTATTTATTTAGGTAAGCTATTGAAAGCTGAAGTAGTTTTTTCCATTTTATGCTGTTATGGAAAAAAGGAAATTTTATTTACAAGGTGATTTTTTGGTCCGTGGAAATCTGAACACTCTCATGATGGTTAGAGATGGGGTTGTCTTTTAATAGCTCTTTTCCATCCTTTCCCTGGTAGGATCAGACTGGAGAAATGGCCAGACCCACATGGTGGAAAGCCTTTAACCTTTGACCCTAGATTATAATTGCCATATCCTACAATCCAGAGTAATCATGGGAAGATGCAAGAGGCACTTACTCCAACCAACCAACCAACCAACCAAATAAATAAATGGTTTATCTGCAAGGGGCAGAACTGCTTCCTTCTTTTGTTATTTGTATCTTTCTTGTTTTTTGCTGTGCAGTGACCTTCTAGACTTAGAGCAGTGAATTTCTACCTTTAATATCTCAGGACCAACTGATGAGGCACTAAAATTATCAAGGCACCACATCTGCTTTTTGATCATTGACAAGGCACACCATACTACAGGAAGGGAGCTCAGATCCCCCAATTGCCCTATTAATTACATGACGGTCCCCAAATTCCTGTGGGACACCTGTGGATCATTCTGTGGCACACCAATGTGACATGGCACAGTGGTTGAAAATCACTGTACTGGAGGCTGCAGGGAGGCTCCTGCACAAATTCAGAGTGGCCCCTGCAACCACTGCAGATCCTTTTCCAATGATTGGTAGAAGCTTCTGCTTGTCTTTTTAAAGCTGTGGTTCTCAATCTTCCTAACGCCGTGACCCCTTTATAAGTTCCTCATGTTGTGGGGACCCCCAACCATAAAATTATTTTCGTTGCTACTTTATAACTGTAATTCTGCTACTGTTATGAATCGTATTGTAAATATCCGATATGCAGGATGTATTTTCATGGTTACAAATGAAATGTGTGTTCTATGCACACACTGAACACAATGGGATTTATTTCAGAGTAGGTATGCATTGGATTGGGCCCTGAGGCTGCAATCCTATCCACATTTGCATGGGAGTAACGGCCCCCTGACTATAATGGGATTTATTTCAGAGTAGGCATGCATAGGATTGGGCCCTGAGGCTGTACCGGTCAGCCCCAGTGCACGTGCAGCTACAGCCGGAGATCTGGCAAGCCGGACCTGGCCCCCTGCACCAGGGGTCTTTAGGCGACCCCCAGGAAAGCTCTAGGCGACCCCCAAAGGGGTCCCAACCCCCACTTTGAGAAACACTGTTTTAAAGGGTTATGTGCCAGAAGGTACCTACAGTCTAGCATTTAGGCTTCCTGAAGTTACCCCTTGTATCTCCATAGATCCTATAGTTCATTGGTTCAGTAACCTAACTCTCGAGGATAACAATAACTGACTGTACTTTGAGCACATGCATCTTATCAATGTTCATCTTATCAATGCTCTTAGTCTGGCTCTTAGTATGATTACTTTAAAGTAATCATAATTAAATTTTGGTGAAGTTGACGTGCATGTCTTTATTGTGTGCTCTTCAGTTCACTGTGATATGCTTGTTATGGCATGTCATATGATATGGAATGTTATAGCATCAACATGGATACAGTAAAGTGTAGAGTATTAAATGTATATGTGATGATTTTCAAGTTTAGAAACTAAAGGGAAAAAATCATTTTAGTTCATGAAGTATTGACTGGACTCTTAACCAAATATGTATTTTAAATATAGATCAGAAAGTCTGTTTGAGACATGGGATATTGACACATGGCAGAGTTCTGCAAAGTGGCATAATAAGAGCTGACATATAAAAATGGTCGATCTATTTTAGTACAGTATCAGAGTTCAGGTTTATCGAACAGTGGATCTTTAAAAGCTTTTTGTTCTAATGTCTCCCACATCCTATGAAAATGATTCCTTCTAATTATTAGCTAACAATCTTGCATACCCCAAATCTAAGTTAGAAATATACACTTCGTTGCTGATGCTAGAATCCATTCTTGTGGAATTTTATGACAAGTGTTGACCACATTAGTGCAGTGTAGGCACTGCAATTCCTACAGAAATGTATAACGTGCTTTCAGTTATTGAAGTAAGGGCTAGCAATGTATACCCCATACTGTACATGTGTAGCTGGGTATAAATTCTGTTGAACAATAGGACCTACTTCTAAATAGACATCCATGTGATTATGCTGGAAATAAATATCTAAAGAAAATGCCCAGTGAACTTTTAAAGTTATTTGTTCTTAATAAAAGCTTATCTATGTATCCCAAGTATCAAAATCAAAAGTATCAAAAACATAGTACCTGGGAAATGCTGTGCGTTCATATTGCATGCATACAGTCCTGCTGGATCAAGATTATAAAATGATTTTTAGATGTTTTGATGCAAAATCTGCATTTGGATAATAATTTTGGAGTAGTAATAAGCCCATTAACAAAGACTCGGAGTGCTTCAGAAAATAAATTTATGCTGCATATGCCTCAAGAAGTGCATTCCTGTGGGATCCCACTGCCACAAGCACTTGTTAAAAACATTCCAGCACAACACAGCATTGCACTTGACCAAAAAAAGGATAGTCAATCATCTTCCAGGATTGCAACTCCCCTTGTGCTATTTTTTTTGTATTATCTAATTCAAAGTGGTCCTCAGTGATAATATTGCGGATCATGCCTCCCATTTATGAACAACTCTCCAAATTCCCATCTTTTTGATGTTACAGTCTTGACCTATGCAGCTGCCTTGCATCCCACACTATTGCTAGCTTGTTAGCATAGGGCTTTGGTCCACCAAACCTCAACTTTCCAGCAGTAATGTGGACAGGAATACAGGATCCATCTTGTAGTCATGTTCATTGGTCTGCTGTAAGTCTATCTAAACTGTGTGGTCTTTTAAACACACACAAGTTGTGTAGTAGCAGCCACCATGAGTTAAATCAAATCTGGACCAGATAACTTGCTGTTCAGCTGCACATTGAGCCCTAAAGAGTCTTGGAAAGGCCATTAGAATCCAATGGGTATTACTGCAACCAAATCTGCCCCCTTTCAGTGTGTGATCTGTCCTTCTCTCCACCCCATTTCTTCCCTGTTTCTCCTACTCCTCCCTGTTCCAGTTGCCCCAGAGTGCCCGCTTACCTTAGTTGGTGGATCTTTGGGCGCAATCTAGAGTAACTACAGGGAGTCCTTGCTCTGGTGTAAGAACAATTTGCTCTGGATTGCAATATGAATTTTCCATAGGTTTTCACTAGGTGATGCAGTAACTATGGGTACACGTAATGTCTCTTATGTGTTCCTGTAGTTACTCTGGATTGTAGGGCCTGTCTGTCTTCTGGCAACTTCAGTCTCACCAATGGCTGACCAGCATGCATACCACTGGCAGATGCTTTATGATTTCCTTATAGCAGTTGCTTTGGTGCAAGGCACTCTGCCAGCAGCCAGCCCGCATCAGGGTGACCAGATGCCCAGACCTCAAAAGGAGGAAAGGTCTTGGATTCCTCTCAGCCTGGCCTTTCTGGCAGACAATGGCACGTTTGCCTACTTACAGGTAAAGCCACAATATTGGGCACTTGCACTTTCCCATAGAGATTGATACATATTTTTAGTTTTTAGTTTTTTGGCCATGTCTTTTGATAGGAAAGAGATATTTCAAAACCAATTTTTGCATTGGATTCTGCTTTTCGATACAAATCCAGTGACATTTGACATGATGGGGCACTGCACGCCAAAATAAAGGACAAGGAAGCCATTTTGGAGTACACCCAGATAGGAGGCTCAAAAAGAGGACAAATCCAGAAATTTCCGGTCAGATGATCACCCTGGCCAGCATAGAACCGGTTCTTCACTTCACCAATTATGTGCATTACAGATGTAACGTGTTGCCATTTTCTTCACTTAGTAGTCATGACTTCCTAACCACAATGGAATGGATTGAGTTTCTTGCAGGAATCAATGTATAAGATATACCAAATATATCTTAACACAGTTTTAATATGTTGGTGGTTGGTGGTCATGGAATGCAGCCTTTTTTACCTCTTATTTTTTAAAAATCTGCCTTTTGGAAGCTGGTTCCTGTTTTGATTTGCTACTGCTATCTCACAGTATTCACCTAAAATACCTTGAAGGATATGAACAACAGTTTTCATTCATTGCCCTGTCAAGTGTTTTGTTATCCTGAATGCGAGGTGATAGGAAGGCCTCATGGATGTGAATAGAGTTTGCTTTGGCAGGGTTATTTGAGAGCCTGTCTGCAACTGCTTACAACTGTATTTTTTTTTCTTTTTCAGTCTCTGCAATAGTTCATTTGAAAAGAGCTGAACTTTTCCAGTTGCAGAAACTTATCTTCCCAGATGACCTAATATTTCCTCCTTCAAAGTGCCTTTTATGGGTTGCTGACATAAATGTCTGTTTGAGACTATGCCAGTGGCTTAGAGGGATATGCCAATCCACTGTGGTGAGATCTCAAGTCAAGTTCTGAGTTCCCACTCTTTTTGATTCTGCTTGTGCACAAGTCATAATGGGTGGCCTCAGGACTTTTTTTCTGGGGGTACTCACTGGTACTCAGTACCAGCACCTTTTGCCACCTACTTTCCATAGCAGATAATTTAAAAATTGTCATATGGGGATGACCATATGACCATGAGCATTGGCAACTTTTTCCCCAGAAAAAAAGCACTGGATAGCTGTTGGAACATGGCTAGAAGCCTTTTAGAAATAAATCTTCTTGATAAATGAGTCAGGCAAGCTCCACATGGAAAAAATGGAGTTGCTAGTTGGGTGTGAGTGTGTGTGCATGCGCTGGAGTTCTAATTTAGTACTAGTTTACAAATGGGATAGGAAAAGATAGGTTCCCATCTCATCTGTAAACAAAAGCTTTGCTGATCAACTCCTTACTATACTGAGTTCCCAAGTCTCCACAAATTCATGAGAACACCTCTGGAGTCACTTCTGGTTTCAAAACACATGTTGTCTGCATGAGTCTAAGAAAAGCATTTTTTGCGACTTGAATCCAAGTCTTATGAATTTAGTCACCCATGACTTAGTATGAATCAATGTTGACCCTGTGCATTAAAATAAATATTCCTGATGAAATAGGAATAAAAATATTCCAGACCACGTGCAATACTATTTCTTATTACTAAGCAACCATAGTGAGCTCCAGGCCCTGAGAATTGGAAGTCAGCTCTAGTGTCTCTCACTTGGAAATCAGCACTAGCTACGGAATATTAATTGTCATCATTTTAAGATTACTGAACTTTCCTTTATGTGAAGCTGAGTAATAGTTTAATTCAGAGTATTAATAAACTTTATTTTTGTACATTCTTATTGGAATCCAGAGGTCTATGGTAATTTAGTGAAATGCCAGAACAGATATCTTTTATTTCCTTTGAGAAGGGTTGTGTGAGAATTGTAACCTTCTACAAAATTATGCCAGACATATACCAGTACATTACACTGCTCCAGTTACTAAACCTGTTTAATTTCAATTTGTCTTTTTCTTTCTTAAGTATCAAGTGCAAAATAGTGCAAAATAGCCAGTTCGGATTTATTGACCTCAATTTTTGGATCCTTGCATTGAATCAATGCTAATCTGAGAAACTGTGAACAGTTGGATTGGAAAATGATGATGGGGAGGCTCAAAAACCTGTAAATCCTTCATATTAAAGTAGCAAGCCTCCACAGACTTTCTTGGGAGTAGACTTCACTGAAATCAATAGGATATTTTTTTCCAGAGTAAACTTGACCTGAATCTACACAGCAAAATCTTTACTTGGCTTCATCCTAATCCCCATTTTCTAGTACTGCAGAGGATTTGGGATACAGCCACTTTTTTGGACTAATACTGTAACACAACAATGTCAAAGATATACCATTGTTGCACCATGGAATATGGCACTGGTTTTTAAGCTATTGTTTTGTACCTTACGGCCTTTCAATAAGATTCACAACTATATTTAACATGTATATAGCATTTAAAGACCTCGCTTAATCCTGAAAACATGAATCATTATTATTATACCCATATTCAAGTGGGGATGTGGGACTTGATATGTGGGATACAGATGGGTATGTGGGACTTATTGATAAGGCATAATTGAATGTATGATTTTCTGATTCAGTATCTAGGGCAGCCTAAGGTGATAAGTCAGCCACATGAATTTTATCCATGTAGTTATCCTGTTCACACACAAGGGTAATATTCGTCCTGTTCACACCCGGGGTGAATATTCGGGGTGTCTTGGATGCATACCTCCAAACTGTCAAATGCCAGATGAAGTTGCCATATAGGTTATTGTATTTATGGGTTTCTGGGTTTGTTGCGCATGGGCTTTTTCCCTGACATTTTTCCCTGACATTTGAGGGAACAAGAGAGTGGCTCCCTTGCACGTGACTTACCCTCCTTTCTGTGGTAGGTGGATGGAAGGAACTTGCACAACTACGCATGTCCACTTCCCTCACCTCAAAGCAAGGTGCTAGCTGATGCTGTGGCTGCTGACTCAAGGTATCCTATAACTGGGAAGGGGCAGGGTTCCTAAGAAGGGGCCTTGCACATGTGAGAAAATGCCTGAGTTTGGGAATGAGGTGCTGAGGAGGTTGCTGGGAGCTGCAAGGAGCAGAGGTGACCTGGCTAACTCGCCACCTTTGGCTCAGGGAGACCAGTCACCCTCTTTTTCTAGGACATGTCCTCTTTTTTTAGCTTTGTGACCTGGAAAGAAACATAAAAAATCCTCTTTTTCCTTGCAGTCTGCACACTGCCTTTTTGTATAAACTATATGTAAGTAATATAGGGCTCAATCCTAACTCATTTAGGCCAGCATAACTCACCTGGCATAACTTCCCATGGTGGTGTGGGGAGGTTGACGCATGTTTGTGCACTGGCCTAACACCACCCCCCAGAGTGGGGCAGAAGTATCTTATGACACTTTGTGACACGCACAGGTCAGCACAGGACTTATGCCAGGATTTATGCTGGCCTAACTGCGGGTTTGGATTGCAACCATAGTGCTTAAACTAGCCATATGACATCAACACAAAAGTGTTTTTAGTTTTTATCCTGTCGTACCCTAAATTTTTCTTGGATGTTCTTATTTTAGGTGTGCGCAGTCCACTTTTGAAGTTATGACTTCTGGTCACCCTGCCTTGGCGTCAGACGCCAGTTGTGACAACCTGAGTGTTAAGGAGGGAGGTTGCTGGGAACTCCAAGCAGGTGATCTAGGCCTTGTCATGTGGTGAATTCTAAAAGTGAGCATCTGTTCTGAGAAATTGCATCTGGTATTAAATGTAACCACACTTTCCCTTAAGGAAGTCCCATTGACTACAATGGAACTGACTTCTGCGGTATGTGGTTCTCTTCTGTCTGATCCTCTGGTTTTCTTGCATAGCACCTCATCTATGTTATATGTGACTGAAACAAAAGCATGTACATAGTGGTGTATTGCTTAAACATATTCAATTATTCTGGTTTTTTGGTAAAAAATATATATTTTTTGGTTTGTTTCTGAAATCATGCAATAAAAATTGCATCCTTGTTTTTAACTTGTTTTCATTTGTTAGGCTCCACATTTGAAGCATCTTAAAACTCAAATGGTGCTGGGGAAAGTCAAAGATTTCTGTTTTATCTGACATGATAGTATTTAACATTCCAGATGATGCTGTCGGAAGCTCTGTGACACTTGGTGTCCAAATTGCCCATTCTCCCCATTCTCTTCAGTGCCTCCTCTTTTAAAATACAGATGGGAGTTGTTGGAGATGTTTTTCAGCCAAAAGGAACCATCAGTGTGAAACAAAAAGGATGCTAAATCTACTTACATCCTGGCTTAACGCCGGAAAGCTTATTTCTTTTCAAGCAGCTGGTTTCCCTTGACTAAGAGTGGCTTCGGCCTCAGCCATGAATAGTTCAAAGCGTGCTGTGGCTAATGGGTTCCGACCTCTCTGTCAGCTGTCACATATATTGGCACTAGTTTATAAGTTTGTGTCAGGCAATGATACCTTCTTGCATTGTGATACTTCAAAAAATTAAAAGCTATTTAAATTATTTTTGTGCCCATGTAATATTTCTTAGAAGACTCTACTATGTGTCTTCCAGACAGTACCAGGCAACATAACTTGCCAATTTGGACCCAATCATACTAATTTGGGTAGATAGTAGAAAACTGAAATATATATTATATAAATATATATAAATATATTTTATTTATAATATATAAAATTTATAAATATATTTTCATTTTGGTCCCAACAAAAGCCCAGAATCATCTTGTCATCTTAGCCCTTTTAAAAAGGAAACAAAATGTGAAAGGTAAATGAAACAATATGACAGTTTGTTGGTACTCAACTCCTCATTTCATGATGGCACCTGATTGATAGTCATTGGTTTTCTGCTGTCCAGTGTGATAGTCCAGGTCAAAGTTTAAACTCAAAATTCCTTTAATGTGGTAATTTATGATAATATTAAAAAAAATTGTGCATGGAACCAGGTTTGTGCTTGAAATACAGTTCGCAATTTTATTTTTTTAGACAAAAATGTTTTTAAGAAATCAAGTTGGTGCTCAAAAAGTTTGGTTTGGCTTGGTGGGCGTAGCTCCAAGGAATGTTTTTCTACACACAAAATGTTTTTCTTACTGGTATTTGTGGACTTGCATCTGTTGGCTTCCCAACCCACAATGTCATTTTCAGTTCTTTCTGATGATACTCTGAATAGGTGGAGCATGTGAACTGTTATGGTGGACAACAACAACCCTTGAGAGACATTGTATTGGGGGACAGTGTTTGACATTCAATTAATGAGATTTTTAGACATTTTTTGACACTCAAATCTAATCTAAATTGTTCTTCTACATCAAAACACGATTGCAGACACACTTGCAATATCTGACTGGAAGCACAGTGTATATGGTTGTATAATTTTCTTTCTTTTTCAACCATTTGGTCCACTGCCATTCTGGAAAATAATAGTTTTACGTAGCATATATTTTCATTCTGGAGCCACTATGCAGTAATACCCTTCATTGTTTTCGTAAGCTAAAATCACCAATCAAATGATAAAGCTATAATTTATGCTAAACTGGTGCCTGGGTCTAGAAGCTTTTTTTGGAGACTGACAATTCAGTCGAGACTGCTTTTATACATACAGCTATATAAAATGCTTATTAATGGTAGCAGATGTTGCACTTTAATCCCCTAAAATGATTGTTTGGAACCAGCAGGAGATTTATTAAGCTTGAGTTGTGTGAAATTGTGTGTGCATAAGCTGCAATTTAGATTGTAAAAATGCCATTGAAAACTGTTAAAAAGTTCTGCCTGTAATTGGCAGAGAAGTATTAGCTCCTCCAAAAGAAGTCTGTATGTACAGTTGCCCCTTGTGTTCCAACCTCTTTATCATTTATCTTCTTGTATTAATGTCACTGAATTATTAATTTATACATTGGGTTGGATGGGGTGAAGGCACCATTTAAATGTGTGGCAAATGTATCCTTATCGCAGGAGACATGAAAGGAGTCATTTTGTGTTATCTGTAAAATGGAAAGGACATTTTAAAATTTCATTTACAGTAATCCACTTCGCTTCCAGTAAAACACCTAGATTATTGCTACAGTAATATAATGCCCTTATTAAAATTTTGTAATCTTCTTCACTCTTTTCACTTATAAATAAGGTTGATGGACAAATTCTGGCTTCATTTGTGCATTTTTTTAAAGTGTGCTTTTACTATCTGTTCAGCAAGCAAATTGAGTGAGCTGTTAATTGTGGTTCAAAAATGTAATTCGTATTAGCGGCATGTTGCAGCAAGCGAGGCCAAAATTATGAGCATAATTGCTAGGGCAGGCATTAGGAATATACAGAATGAATATTGCACACTGTGAAATGGTTATCTCTAAAATGCAAAGTCACTAGAATGACAATCATTATCAAATTCAGTTGGACGCTGTAAATGTGAAAATCATGACATGAAGGGAATAAACTTCAGAAGACAATCATTAACGAGGACAGCTAAAATCTATGAAGATTTCAACATATTCACAGTGAACAGACAAGAGTGTGCTTAAATTAGATTGGCTACCAGGGGTTTGCTATATGGTTTGAGAGGCATTTGGGTTAAGAGTTTCAAAACTGGAGTTAGGAAGAGTATTCCTTGAATACACAGGGGAGACTGGTTGAATAGATGAAAACATAGGTGGCACAGTCAAATCCAGAATACGTCCACCAAGTTGAAAGTTTTTAAAATAAATATGCCAGAGATGTTAATGGAATTTTTGCCATACTTTCCTAGGCAATCAAAATTGCTTTAGACACATCTTGCATGGAGGATTGCTTGCTTTCCTTACACTATCATCTAAACTTGATGGACTCCCATAACCAGAAGACTTTTGTTTTTGTGTATGAGAAAGAGAGAGTGCAGGCAAGACTGAGAGAGTGAGCGAGAGCAAGTACATTAACTTTAACTTTATACCTATTCTGGATCTATATGCATTAATGAGAATCTACAGGTCCAACCTTGTTATACACAGATTTTATTTTATAAACAGATTTGACTCAGCTCGAATGGCCACTGCAAATCAGTTTAAAAAACTACTTTTCTACTGTTGTAGAGAGGTAGTCCTGCAAGCAATCATTCAATTTTTCAGTCCCAGAATCAAGCCCCTGCAGATTATTCAAGTTAGGCACAATAGAGGAGCTAGAAACATGGAAGTGGGTCTTTAAACCCATTTTTCCATTGTTTTCTTTATACAGGAATTTTTTTATCCATGGGATGTTCCAGAACGGAACCCTAGTTGGTAACAAGGGACACCTATATTTGCAGAATTCTTAGTGTGACAGCAAGAATTTGTAAAATAAAAAAGCATTGGCAATATGCTAGCTAAAAAGCATTGGAATCAACATTTGTAAACTTAAAAGTTCCACTTTTCAGCCATTTCTGCTTTTCACCATTGCTCAGGTCCCTAGTCTGTCAAATGAGCAAGTGCGGGTAGGCGCTTGTTTTGGAAGCGGAAATACTGCTAACTCATTGAAATGTCTTAACATGATAGCTTGTGTGGGATGTGTTTGAGAGATTATCCATATCACAAGTCCATGAAATGTCTCAACGTCATGAAGCTAACAGAATAGGGGTATCTTTTGAAAAGGTCAATATCTGGGTGGTTTCAATTTCTGCACATAAATATGTATGGAGATGATTTGCATTTTCTATGTAAGATTCAAAGTGGTATCTGGTATAGTTCTTCAGGGAGGATGTGTGAGACTCCTGATGTGCCCACATGATATGCAGTACAGTTAGATGTATAATACCCATAATTAACTAGGGTCTCATTTTTGTATTGGTTAGAGGTTTTGGATGTGTAAACCTCCGTATGGGATGTGTAAAACTCTGTATGCTGTATGGGATTTTTTATGTCATTCTTGTATCTGTGTTGTGAGATGAGACATATTCCTGTTGTTTCTACCTTGAATGTGCGTTTGTGCATCACTGGCACATGAGATCCTCAGTATTAGGCAATGGTGGCTTTGGAAGATGGATTGCAGATTTTACTCAGGACATCTGAATTTTTGGATTAATGTGCGTGAAAGTTGAACCTCTCCAGGTGACCAGAGTTCTGCAATAATTGGCAGCAAACACTAGTATTGTAAGAGATTAACTGAGCAGGACAAATTGACCATTCTTTCAAGGGACAGTTGTTGGAATTTCACAGATCTGTACGGACTGAATTCTGCACGGAGTGAATGATGGCCAACAAAATTCATGGGAAACATGTGCTGAGATCTAGTGTGCCAGAGGTTCAGTGCAGGTTTGCAAGGAAAGTGCTTACTTCTGAAGCGTTAGAAGACTGGAGTACTTACTGTATAGTGGACCAGCTTTTCTTTCAGATAATAAAAAAAGAATGAACCTTTCAATTTGTTCCACTTGAGGGCAGGGAGGATAGCATCTTCTGCTAATACTCTGGTGCAATTTCCAGTACGAGCGTCCCAAGGTCTGGTAACAGTGTTTCTTCTATACCTTTCTCCTGGAGGCAATTCCTCCGACTCCATGTGTGTGGATAAAATTATAAGGCTGCAATTAAAAACTAGCAGACAGGTGTAAGCATAAGCAAATGTATTGGCGTTTGCTACTTATTGATTCGGGATCTCTTCAAAGTGCTGCTTTATATCCTGCTATTAGTGCGGCAAAATCTTTTAACGGCATCGAAGAAAATGGGAGAAAACAGGATATAAAATAAGGAGAATGTGAGTGAAAGAAAGAGGCAATTCTCTCACCCCCCATTTTAGAAAACATAATTATTATAAAGCCTCCTAAATATGCTACACCCCTGCTGCGCAAAGTGGTATGTCTGGAAAATCGCTTTATGTCAGTGACTGGCAGCAGGTGCTGTGTTTTCTGCTGATGATCTGCATAGTGGGGGTTAGGTGAAGGGCTGGCTTACAGTTTTGTGTAGTTTTCCTCTTACAAACAAGTTTGCAGCTACAGATTCTCTTTGTTTGTTTTGGTGGTAATTTAAAGATCCCATGCTATTATTATTTTTTTACACTGTGTCCCAGCCAACATTTTTCTGTTGCTAGCTCTTTAAGATATTATTACCATTAGAGATTAAAATAGCACTATGGCCCACATGTGGGATCCTGGGAGGGGGGGGGCAGAGAGGGAGAGAGTAGTAGCTTTCACGTTTGTCTGCAGAGAGGCGTTCCACTACCTTGAGATAATTAAATGGTCTGTAAAGCATTTGGGGAATAAGGCTTCACAGAAAGCACTCTAATAGTTTATTTTATTTTTTGTTGTTGGTTTTTAATGGGACTAATCTTTGCTCCATTGGGGCTTTGGGGCTATCGGAATGAGAGTAAGGAATTGAGGAATTCTCTTTACAGACGTACTAATGGTGCTTTTAAAAGACAAAGAGGATAAAGAGGAGAGGAGGGGGAGCCAGAACAAGACAGAAGATAGCGTTTAACGATTGTATGTTTACAGTCTAATTAAATATATTTAGTATCAATGTCATAAAAGCTGGCTTTCTTTAAAATGTGTATTTATTGCAGTGCTGTGATAAATGTAGTTGTCTAAGGTCATGAACTTATTAGGCCTTGAACCACTTACACATGAGTTACTCCACCGCTCAGGAATTGCCTCACAAATGTCAAGTGGGTAAGTGGTTTCAGGATTGCGGTTACAAACATGTGTGGGCCTGTATGTAATTTTTTTTCTATATAGCTACAGATTTTTCATAATCGCTTGCATGCTCATCAGATGTGTTTTATCTACAATTACCTCATTGTTGCCAAGAAATCTCTGTTGGTGGTATTGATGACCTAATATATGACAGATCTTGGGTCATTATTATTTCATTTAGTGGTTGTATGTATAGACCAAGAGGGAATCTGAATATTGATTCACTGAATGGCTAGTAACAATGATTTATGAGCTAGGAATTCAGCACACTGAGCCAAACAGAGTAGCGAGATTACATCTTATGAGCTACCATTGATTTTGTTTCATATTTCGCTGCACAATGATTAGACCATGATATCACAAATATTAGCTCTGGAACTATGTTCCTTCTGGAAGAAATAAGAATGCAGAGTTAAATATCAATAATGCAAATGCATATTTATCTACATATGCTACAATAGCTTTGTAAATCAGCACTGAAAAGCGAGCTGACCACACTGTCCTCGACTTACTCCTCTGCTCTTTTTGTCCCTTACTGTTGTCCTGCATTTGTGGTTGCCACCATTGGCTTTTCCTCTCCACAGTGCTTGACGACTATGCAGGACTTAATGTCTTTTTTAAAAGCACACGTACCAGTAGGTTGTTTCAGCAAGGGTTTGACACTAATAGAAAAACAACCTCAGAACTTCAAGATTACATGGTTCACTCTTTCTTTGTAACATGCCAAACTGCAGAGGATCCCATAAGTTAATAATATCTGTTGGCTCCCCCTCTTAAAAAAATTAACTCCATTCATTCTTGGTTTTCATGTAAATCAAGTGAGTGGAGAGGATGATTCCTAGACTTGACATACTA
This sequence comes from Cryptoblepharus egeriae, assembly GCA_030015325.1. Lineage (NCBI taxonomy): Eukaryota > Metazoa > Chordata > Lepidosauria > Squamata > Scincidae > Cryptoblepharus > Cryptoblepharus egeriae. The sequence goes on along the minus strand of JAREYC010000003.1, from coordinate 119,780,152 downwards.
CCTACCAGTGGTTACCTACCCTCATTGCGATAATAAAATTTCAGGTTTCTCTGTTGTAATCTATAAGTAGTGATTGAGACCTAGCTTGGCCACTCTTTTCCCACTTAAGCCTGGTGAAGAGAATGCTGAAAAATTAAGCAAATTCATGCTTTCATCAGCATCTAGTGAGAGATCATGTAGTTGCAGAGAGACACATTATAGGTATGCTAAATCACATGGAAGATATTTGATATCTATAACATATTGATCAGAGCTTACTGGCATTTAAGATGGCAGTAGCTGGACAGCTCAGAAGCTGAAAGCTTCATGATTTATTTTCTTAGGGAAGTTGCAGAAAAGATGGGATGATATGGTCCTTTGGAAGCAGATGTGAAAAGTTTACATCTGCCATTTCAGCTGATATTAAATTACCCCATCACATCTGATAACCCTGATATTAATATTGCACTACACAGTAGTGTTTAATATAGCTATGGCTCTTGGAAAAAAGCTGTTTTTCAATCTGTTTGTCCTTGTTTCCATTATCCTGTACGTCTGCCAGATGGTAATAGTTTAAAAAATGAATGTCCAGGATGAGATAAATCTTTTAATGATGTTATGGGCTTTCTTGAAACACCAGGAGCTATAAAGTTCTTCCAGGGGGTGAAGAGGACGGCCAGTAATCATAGAATCATAGAATCCTAGAGTTGGAAGGGACCTAGTAGGACTAGTCATCTAGTCCAACCCCCGGCCTGTAGCAGGAAATTCTCCTAGAGCATCTCCAACAGGTGCTCATCAAGCCTCTGCTTGAAGATCCCCAGTGAGGGAGAGTCCACCCCTCCCTTGGCAATCTGTTCCACTGCCGAACCGCCCGAACCGTCAGGAATTTTTTCCGGATATCCAACCGGAATCTCCTTTCCTGCAGTTTGTACCCATTGGTTCTAGTTCTGCTTTCAGAGGCAACTAAGAACAAATGAGCCCCTTCCTCCATATGACAGCCCTTCAGGTATCTGAAGATGGCAATCATGTCTCCCCTCAGCTTTCTCTTCTCCAGGCTGAACATCCCAAGTTCCCCCAACCTTTCCTTGCAGGGCTTCCCACTGATCATTCTTGTCGCTCTCCTCTGGACTTGTTCCAGTTTGGCTGCATCTTTCTGAACACAGTACTCAAGGTCAGGGCTAACCAATTCTCTGGGTACTAATGATGACCCGCTAGTGAGCTGGTGGTGAGACTGCCCAACTGGGCACATAAGGCAGTGGTGCAGACAGATGATGGGGGAGAGGGGAGGATATGGGAGGGAGTGGATCCATTGGTTATGGCACATGCTGAATTATATCCCCTCTTTTTACTACCTTCTCTGTCCCTTTCCCTTTCTCCTATTAAAATAGGTGGCATATGTCTGAGTTTACCAGTTTACCATGTGGTAGGAAGAAAATGTTTATAGTTACTTCCTGCAGGCTGTTTTATCACCCTCCCCCCATAATTTGCTGAGCTTGCATTTTTTGCTTGTCTGCATTGGCTGTAGTAGTTGGCAGGGAATAGTTTTAGGTGGTAAATGTCATTTAACCTGCTGGAAGCTTTAAGTAAGAACTGGGTAACAAGGAATCATCTTTGGACCAGTTCATCAGCTGCAAGCCATAGTCAGAACTATTATTTTTGTGATATTTGAAACAGTAACATATTCCCTTCCTTTTCTGAGAGTATAGTGCTACAATCCTAAAGACACATTCCTGAAAGTAAGACCCATTGAACATAATTGGGGCTTACTTTTGAGTAGACATGATTAGGATTGTGTTCCAAGACAGTCTCAGGTATGGGCCAAAACAGGGAAATGAATTAGAGCCTAATCCTATTCAGCTTTCCAGAGATGGCGTAACAACAATGTAGCCTCAAGGTACAAGCCTCAAGCCTCAATTGTTTTATTACTTTGAGGAGCCCTCAAAGGCTGCACCCCCATAGGATGCAGCACATGTCCCATTGGCAAATTGCATTGAATAGGATTGGATCCTTAAAGCTTGATCCTAGGCATCTCTACTCTGAAGTAAGGCCCTTTGATATCATTGGGACATACTCCCCGGTAATTTGGATTGAGATTGCACCTTCAGGCTGCAATCCTAAGCTGCAGTTAGGCCAGCCTAAGCACAGCATAGGTCCAGTGTTGACCTGGGGGAGTCACAAAAGTGCCACATGCCACTTCTGCCCCACTCTTGGGGGAGGGTGACGCCAGTACACAGAGATGTGCTAGCCTCCTCTATATTACCACAGGAACAAGAAGACTAATGAGTTGTGCTGACCTAGGTTAGAACTGCACCCTTAGTCAAATATGGATATATATTTTAGGAAAATTATTTACATGGAGATTATCATTAGATTATAATGCTCTTACATGTTTGTGATTGTGCCCTCTCTGTCCGATGTAATGCATTACTTTGCCAGTGTTGGTTGTCTTTAAAAACCAAACACACACTTTCAGTGTGTTTTTACATGATCCAAGTAGTTCAAAGTATATAAAATGATGTGTCGAGGATTGAGTTGCAGTGTGGTTGGCCGTACGCCTGCTTACAGTACAGTTTCAGCTTACAGCCTATGCAAGTCAAGTCTTTATTTACTGTATTTACTCGACTCTAACACTCACCTTTTCCAGCCAAATTTAATCTCCAAAATCAGGGTGCGCATTAGATTTGATAGTTAATTAGATCTGAGTAAATGTTGTATTTTGATTATAAGTATAGGGCGCACATGAGATTCAATTGTGCATTAGACTGGAGTAAATACAGTATTTAAGGTAGTTAAACAGTGAAGTAACCCACAATGCTTTTTAGTTGCCAGTTCCCCAGACTTTTATTTTATTTTGTCAGGTGGATGGGCCTTGTGCTGATGCAGTCCTTGACATCAGGATGTGAGCTGTAAACAGTATGTGTGAACCTAGTTTTTTATGCCAAGGGAAAAAAGGTCATAAAGCATATCATGTATGCGAAATTCCTCCCTCACAGTGAGGGATTCCTCCCTGACAGTACACAAAGCTTCACATGACACAGACATTCCTGAAGCGTAGGCATGTCTGGTCACAGACCCATTATGTTTGTCTACTTCTACTTCAAACAGATTCTTTGTGCTGTATGCAGAATAAAAACCAAAACCCTAGCTGGAAAAAGAAGGTAGCTAAATGATCGAAACCCTTCTGGAGAAAAATATCTATAGAGTCTTTATCAAGCATGTAAAAACTGTAGTTAACCACCTTCCTGTAGTTAACCACTGTGGTTCGTCGAACCTGTAACCATGAACAGATTCCTTTTTCGGGAGCGAGGGGGAAGGACACAGACATATTGACAACTTTGGAGCACTTAAAATTTTTTTGAAGCGGGGGAATTCACAAAATGTTTGCAGTATTCATCGCCATTGTCTTCACAGTAACACCATGAGAGGTTCTTATTTCTATTTTCTGGATAGAGCATGGAAACTGGGGAGGGCAGAGGCTGGATTAGATACTACTATCCATCACTTTTTCCACCCACTGTTCAAAGCATTTACGAGCTGTCATTCTCCTTTGCTTGGTTGTATGGGATGATGGTTTGCCTGAACCATCCCATCACATTCTATTTAAGCAGTGCTTTGAAGTTGTATTTAGATCCTGGTTAATATTATGGTTCAAATGAAAGAGAAAAAGAAAAACACCATATCGCGTTGGGAAGAGAATTTGCTTATCCACATTTTTAATATCACAGGATGTGGTATAATCTCACAAGACATAATCTGAATTGCCTCGCCAAGTTTGTAAAAGGCTCAAATTAAAGCTAGGATTTGAACCCAGATCTAGTTCCACTACTATCAACGGATCACCCTTTCCATTTCTTTGTAGATTCCTGTTGTGCAAGAAGCTATAAGAGCCACACAGTGCTCTGGATTTTTGTTTCTCATTACTGCATAGTTACAGAGCATACGTTCTTTATAGCTGTTCATTATTTTCTAGCTTTGTTTGTTTGTTTTTTGACGTTCATAAAATTTCGCCTACATCAGGTCTGAAAATGAGACCTATTTGTTTTGCGGTTCTCGCACGGGCCTAGGAGTGTTTAATGAAGGGAATGGTAAACAGCTTCAGATTGTGCCTCTGGTGTCCAAAGTGATCAGCATATTTAACATGCTCAGCATGACTCTAAGATATTACAGCTGATAATAGTTGTAATTGACTTTCAAACTCTCTTTTCCCTCTTCCCCCTCCTGAACAGGGGGGGGAGTAACCATAAGGGCAAGCTCTACAGCTGTGTATGACACAGGAAGTCTAAGATTTTTATTTTTTAAGTTAGTATGTAATTGTTAGTAAGAAATGGAAGAACAGTTTAATGAGAAATAGTCCTCAGAATTTTGCAGATATAGGAGATGGAGAAATATTGGCACTAGAAGAGTGTCTGTGTATATGCATTTCTTTTCTACATCCCCCCCAATCATATTACCACTAGCAAAGATTTATTTTCCTAGTTTATTGAATGGGAATTCACTGGACCATCCTAATTTTATCCTGAGTTAACCAGAAAGGGTGGAACTAACCTGTAAGAAAAGCAACTCTGTGGAGAAATGTATAAAATATATCTGGTGGAAAATGAAGGAGGCTTAACTAAGCTGGAAAACAATCAACAATGGAAATAAATGTCTTTTTTTGTTTCTTTCCCCTTCTCCCATCCCAATCCCATTTATTTTCCCTGTGAGTGATGGAGGTAGACCACTGTGCAACTGTGGACACAGAAGATAAATGGTAAAAGCTGAAATGCTTTTGTATAGTATTTTGCTTGTCACGCAGGTAGATTCTCTGTTGTGAGTAAACTCCGCTGTAGTGATTAACACAGGATCCAGTCCAGTGGGACTCAGCTTTGTGATCTCTTTTTCAGCTTAGATTCAGAGTACATGTATATTTATCCCATACTGTTTCAGGCTTTGCTAAAGCATTGATGTTTCACTTCAGAGCACACAGCAGCTGAGAGCATAAGAATGACTTTCTTTCTCTAAGACTGGGTCACCTTGGTCAGGTCTCCTATTTCCTCATGTTATTCCCATCCCTGATACTGCATTCCTCCTGTATGAATCAGATGGAAATATTTTATGTTGAAATCCAACATTCAGGATGTTAATTAAAGAAGACTCTTGAGTAAAGACTAGAAATAAGGTCACACACCCCCAATCTTGGAACACTGCAGTTTTTTTAATGGAAGTATTCTGTTAGTGAATAATTTTGATAATTTGAGTTTTTATCTTTACAGAGGATAAATTCCTGGACTGGCTTCTTATTAAGAGAAAGATTAGTCAACTAGTGGTACTGTGGTCCATAGAACTGTACCAGTCTGCAAGCCATTGGCTTCAAGACTGTTGCAGATTTCCATAAAAGAGACACTAATAATAATGTGGCACTGATATGACCTGGTCCCAGGCATATTGGGGGTGGATTCCCAGCCAGTTGTTAACATATAGTTTGAGTACATATAGTAGACTGCTTAGTTCCTATCAGTAACCTCATAAAAACCATTCAACACTGTAGCTCTTCAAAGCACTAGAGTGCATTTATTCTTCTCAGTATCACCAAAACCTTGCATTTTTAAAGTTAGCTGGTCAGGGAAAATTTCTAGCCAATATAGTGGTATCCATGGGCTCATTTCTGATCTTGTAGAGTGTGATACATCACCTGCATTCTGTCTCTGTGTACTTTTTCTGAATACATGGCCAGGCCCTTAATTTCACTGTTCATAGTCAGGAATCTTAAGGGTGACAAAAATTAGTTTCACCCTTTTTTCTGATGCATGCTTATAGGTTTTGGGAGAATTGTAATTTGAAGTCAGAAGTCATGAAGCACAAGAGCGTGATCCTGTATATAAGATGTAAACATATTTCTTTGATGATAGAACAAACTGAAATTATTATATTTAATTTTGTTTATCAGCAGTCAGTGGCTGGGGGGAGAACAGCATACCTCCAGAGTAGTTTGGAAAAAGGTGATTTTTCTACGCCACTTTGCTACTGCCTTGATTGTCTTTTGTGAGGAACTTCTTGAATTATAGTTTCTTTATAGGGTTGCCATATGTCCCCCAAAACAGGGAAAATCACATACTGGCAAATGGCAGAGGGTCCTGTCCCAATTTTGTGGAAGAGAATTATGGCAACCCTAACTCAGTATAATGAACCTCTATAGGATAAAGATTTACCTAAATGGTGTTTTACAGCCCAATTTAAGTGCTGTATCCATATCCATGACTGATATTTAGGATTATGTTCAGTGGTGGGCTCCAGCAGGTTCGCACCTACTCTATAGAACCGGTTGTTAACAAGAGATAGGACATATAAAGTTTAAAAATAGCCATTTAAAAGTGTCTGCCAGATGGGCAGAGAACCGGTTCTTAATTTCTTTGATGCCCATCACTGATTATGTTGTAAGAAAGTTAGCCTTGATCAAATTCAGCACCTCTGAAATTAAGGAGAAAAATTATTTGTGAATCTTATAACCCAATCCTATGTGTGTTTACTCAGAAATGAGTCCCATTAAAGTCAATGGTTCTTACTCCCAGGATAGTGGGGATAGGATTGCAATCTTACCTCCAAATCCAGAGTAACTACAGGAGCATGTGAGAGACTTTACATGCACCCATAGTTACTGTACCACCTAGTGAAAACCTATGAGAAATTCATATTGAAATCTAGAGTAAGTTGTTCTTACAAAGGAGCAAGGACTCCCTGTAGTTACTCTGGATTTTGCCCTTTGTTGCTTTAAGTAACCCATGAGAATTCTCATTCCAAGATTGCCTGGAGAGCAGATTGATACAATCTTGCCTATCTACCATGAAATTTTTGTATTGCTTTGTGTTTTTCTGTTTTTAAATTTCCGAACCACAATTTTAAATGGGCTTGCTTCCTCTTTGTGCATCAGACAGAAACCCATCAAAGTGGCTATAGAAGTGTGGATCAAAGTTGTGTGCTTGCACTGAATTCCTGCAAAGATTTGGCAGCCCCTCAAATTTACTTCCTTTGATAGAAATGCACACAGTAAAACAATAGGAAACAACCTCTCTTTTGAAGCAAGGTGGTTCTGTAGTAGACCATGCTCTTCCTAGAGATGAGGATTTAAGTTACAGGCAATGTTTTCCCAACAGCTTTGGTTGCATCTGAAATTTAATCTACTTTTTTGGCTCTAGAGACTGTCTCCCTTTCCTACTTGTCAGGCCAGATCGCAATGGTTTTATTAAAGTCTAAAGGGAAATGGGTTATTTGCACAGAATGGCCACTTACAATGATCTACATTCTCTGTTTGCAAAGAGGTAACCTAATATGGCTTTTCCTGCCAGTGTTTGTCTATTTGGGGTTTTGTTGTTGTTGTGAGATTCCAGTGACTGTCTCCTCATCTACAGCAATTACATGGTCTGAGAGACAAGGCTTTCAGCAACATCTTTGCCCACAACTATCCTCTGGCTCCAAGTTTTGTACCTGGTAAGGAAAAAAAGTCATGATTAGTTTCATCCTGTGGTGCTGGAGAAGTATAATTTATTTCTTTGTACTGTTTTAATAAAAGGGAAATCTCTCTTTGTTTGAAGTGTACTAGCTAATTATAGGGGGAGAAAATAAAAATGAAAATGTTTATAAATACATTTTTGTGTGTACACATGTACATGCAGCATACATACGTGCACACTTTTCTTTAAAAGTTACCAAAATGTTTTTTGAAACAGATGCTTAAAAATGCATTCATTTGGTGCAAGATACATAGATCCAGCCATGATTACTGAAAGATTGAACTAGGTACTATTCACTACCCAATTTTACAGTACTTTATCATCACAAATGTAGAGGCTTGTGCAGTTTTTCCATTAGCTGTTGTTGCTACATCTGTACTGTCCCATACGCATCCTCAGGTTCCTTTAAGTCATGTCAACACCTAGAAGGGAAAAGTGGCTACATAAGCACAAGCCACTGTTTTTGTCTTCCTTGACAGCTTTTCTTCTCAGCTCCTAGAAAAGAGTTGATTTTTAGTGTTCAGAATTTTTGATTCTTCTTTCCTTCCTACAAACAGTCCAATCTTAAGCATGTCTACTCAGAAGAAAGTCCGATTGTATTCCCAGGAAAGTGTGTTTAGTATTGCAGCCAAAAACTCACAGAAGTGACAAATAATAGGTCCAAAAAGAAGAATACCCCATTCCCTCCTTCTCCTTCAAATAGATGTGTTCAGCTAAGCAGCTCATCTAGCATTATGTTTGGGATATGGTGGGGGGGGGGAGAGGGACCACTGAAACCAAAACTCAGTGAATCTAAAAATCCTCTAATGATCTATATTGAAAAAGCTGATTTAATTTCCCTTGCAGTCATTAAGGTGCATCGGCCACGAGCTGAAATTATTCTAACAGCTAGGTCAGGTCACTGTACAGTCTGTAAAATGTGTGTACATTGTACAGTTTGTAAAATGTGTGTACAAATGGGTTGTAACAGATATACAGTTACTCTAGATTTATGTGTGATTGTGTATGTGCAGTTATGCATACCAGTCAGGCTGCTATTCTGAGTTTAATGGTATGACAGTTTTACCTAACCGGGAGTAGTAGCAGAGAGAGAGAGAGAGAGAGAGAGAGAGAGAGAGAGAGAGAGAGAGAGAGAGAGAGAGAGATCTCCTTTCAGCTATACATGCAGTTTGTTTCTTTGCAGACTGTATAGATTTTTCAAGGCAGAAAGCTCTCCCTGCTCTGGGTGAAAGACTTTGAGATATAGCATGACTATTCCTTTGTGTCAGCTTCAGGAAACTCCTGCAGCAGCTGACGTGCCGCCACTAGATTAACTGGTGATGGATCTTTTACGTCTAGGTACTTGGGCCTCTGCCAGGGAGAGAACTATGCTTTGTTTGTCTGCATTGAACCTCTTCCCCTATGCCATTGAAAATGCCCCAGTGCCTGCCCTGTATTGAAGCTGTCTTTGTGCTGAAGTATGAATCCTTCTGCCTCTGCTCTTGTTCCGAACTTGTTGGCTCTATTTACGGATTACAGGGAAGGAATTCCCCCCTCCTAAAAAAAAGCAAAGCGGCAGTCTCTGCTACTGGATAAAAGAGAGGCACTGATTTTGTGCCCATTCCAAGCATTTCCCACCTCTCTTTCATATTAAAGTCCTTTCCCTCTCCCCAAAATGGACATCCTTATTTTAATGTATTAGCCCTGCCAGAACTGAATTGGCAATATGAGTTGCTTCTTATCCTGACTCAGTGGCTGGGAAGGGAGTGCTTCTTTACGATGTAGTAGGACCAGTTACTTATCTGTGATTCTGGGCATAATCCTAACCAATTTAGGCTGGCACAATTTATTGTCTCCCCATTCCTGTGGTAGTGTGGAGGGGCTGGCACATGTCTGTGCACTGGCTTAAACCTTCCCAGGCGTGGTACAGAAGTGCCCTATGGCACTTTTGTGACACCCCACACCAGCACGGAACTTGTGCCAGCCTAAGGGTTAGGATTGCAACTCCTTTCCTTTAGGCCAGTGATTTTCAACCAGTGTGCTGTGGCACACTGGTATGCCACAGATAGTCCCCAGGTGTGCCATGGGAACTTGGGGATTGACATTCATTAATAGGAAAATTGGGGGATTTGAACAGTCTGGTATGCCTTGTCAATGGTAAAAACAATTGATGGTGTGCATTGACAATTTCAGTATCTTGTTATGTGTGCCGAGAGATGAAAAAGGTTGAAAATCACTGCTTTAGGGTATTACAGACCTGCTGGACACATCATTATAACTTGTGATTAACAATAGGGTTTATTAATAGGAATCAAATTCACACCACGCCAGTTAAGTGAAGAACATACGCTCTATGAATATACACTCCATGTCCTCTCTTTTGCTACTGCTGTCTTCAGAATGTCTGAGGACATTTTCCTCATCTCAATCTTTTAAAAGCCTGATTTATATAGGTGGAGTAATGATAAGGCTTCGATACTCATAACTACTAATGTGGATTGAAATCGATCCTCCCAGATAATAACGTATTCCATGGCTGAAGGAAATCTACCATTTTCTGGAGAGTAGTGGTTAAGATGTAAGTAGCATTAATTAATCTTCAGTGAGGGTTCCTGAGCGTGTGCTTTGTACTGAGGGTGTGAGTCACCGACACCTGAGAGATTATGATTAAAATAACTTTTGCAGCCAAACAGCTGAAGGCAGGAGTCCTTAAAAACACTGAAATCAGAAGGGTTTCTTTTGAGTAATGTTGCAAGGCTCTGAGTGTAAATTTGTTAAGAATATTGAACATTTCCCCTCTCACCAGTGAAAATCCATTTAAGCTCTACAGCTCCATTAGGGACAAAAGGGACATTATTTAATTAATTAGGGACATTAATTAGGGACATTATTTACCCATGTAATTCTTATCTTTAATAGCAGTCCTACGTGGTCAGTCACTTATATTCCTATGAGGACTGGAAGGCAGGTAGCAGTGGCCAATGTGACCATACTAGGTCACAGCCAACAAGGATTGTGAAGCCCAGGTTGAAACCACATATTGGATGCAGGCCTAAGTCCAGGGATCACAAGGTCTAACCTTCAGACATTAAAATAGTAATCCCTTGTGATGGAATTATTGCATATGACTGACACAGATATAAACAACAGCATGGAAGATTTGGCAGGATTCATCTGCTGCCATTCACAGGGTATAAAAAAAGAGCAATTCTGGAGCTTAACTTGCTGTTCTTTGGCAAAGCAGTGAGCAAAATCATTGCCACCAAAGCGGTTTTGTCTGCAGACAACATTTCAGACTTCTTTGTTTTTGTATGGAAGTTTGCTTTTAAAGCTTTTAAAGTAGATGTTGTTGTAAAGAGAAATTAAAGTTCACAGAAATGCACAGTGCTTGACCACCCTCTGTGCTGCATAGAATTTACTTCTCTGCCCAGAGAAGATAAATGGATGCATGTCAGTTTTAGTCTTTTAGTTTTTTCTTTTGCAGGACCTTTGGGTAAAATCCTTCTGCAGTAATATAAAGTATTTGTATTCAGTTCAGTTCTTATTATATTAATAAACAAGCCAATATTGCTTTGTTGAACTATGTCATCTTGGTTTATTTCTAATTTAATGAATTTTTAAAAACTGTACAGGTGTGAGTGTGTGTGTCTGTGTCTGTGTATCCATATCTTGAGAAAAGTGAATGTTCTTTGCAAAGACACTTTTTTAGTATTCACGTGTGTCAGGTCCGAGCCTTGGCATTCTCTTGACAGTAAATCTTGTGGTCTAAGCAGCAATGTAGTTCATTACTGTCAATGGCAAGCAGTTTCTGTGAAGACTGGACAATTTCTTTTTAGCTTCAGTAAACCATGCCCACGCAGAAGACATATTTGGAGTCGAAGACAGAAGTGCTGCTGGTCAAAGGGGCAGTAGCTGCCTCAGCAAAAATGGGTATTTGGATCACATTGTTGCTGCTTCTGCTTTTTGTCTGAGGATGCAGAGCCATACATAACACAAAGGGTGGCACTGCTGCAGCAAGTGGAGAGTAAAGAAGCTGTAGAGGAGGAACCTCCTGCTTATTTTGTCTTTGGTGGCTGTTCTACTTTAAAAAAGCTGAAGCATTAATAGTTATAGTTTGTTGCCTTATTGTATTTTAACTTGAGAGTTCTGTTCTTAGCTTAACCACTTATCATAGAAGTATACAAGCTGCATTGATACTTCCTGCTTCCTTCATGATTTTTTTTAGTGATCATTAACCTTCTACTACATATGTATCAGTGTGTGCATACTTGAGTATTTTTGCTTTCTCATCAACGTGTCATTTTAAATGTTTCCACAATGAGCTAGAGTTGATAGTTTTGATTTCTGTCTCTTTTCTCCAGGTATGAAGAACAATGATGTAAACCACCCACTTGAATGACGCTGGACATTTATAACTGGAATCATTAAGGAATAAAAAAGAAGATACTTCAAAGGGGGTCAATAATGGTGGCTTCTGATTGCAGAATGAAAAGGTTTTGGCTACTTCTGATAGTCAGCTTCCTGCAGTGTACGGAAGGTAAGGTATATACATGCATATACAATATAAAATTAAGTCTGTTTTTAGATGCTGTTGAAATTAAAATCTTGTAGTAACATAATAACGTGAAAGGGTGAATTAAGGAAATTCAAATAGATAATTAAAAAATGAAGATACCTACATGTCCAAAACAACTACATTAAATAGCTATCCATAACTGAAGTTCAAACATACACATGCGCTCTGATAGAATACTAGTCAAGCACATATTTTGCAATATCCTGGGCACTTGGGCAACAGTTAGATTTTATACGTTTGGACTGGACTGTCACATTATTCAACAATATTATTCCCTTTGTTGGCTCTGAAGAATACAGTATATATTTTTAATACTCTGTGTTGTAGAGGTATATATTTTGTGGGTTTTCTAGATAAGTTGTAGATAAGTTCAGTTGCTGAAGGAGAAACCCAGGGATGTTGTTGCCACCTATGACTCAAGCTTTGCTTTATATACTAAGTATTCAGTATAAAAACCCAAGTGACTTCATAGTGAAGAGGAAAAGATGCTAAATTGATGCATGACAGCAGAACATAGTTCCTGGCAAATGGAGTTCCAGGGTGACCACCTTTGAGTGGCAGGTAGTTTATTTTTGGATTCTTCTTGCTTAAAGGTCTTTCACAAATGCTGTCCTTGAATACCATCAAAAGTGGCAGTTAGGTTATATAATCCCAAGACATCACTTTAAATATATATGATCCAATGGAGGGAAGAATGAAATTGGCGCTCTTTCTCTCCGTGTGTGTGTGTGTGCGCGAAACACATGCACACCCCCTGCATTACATATTTGCTTATTACAAAGTAGGTCACCATCAACTTAAATCTCATGGCTGTGGGAAAATTTATTTACTTACTTTTACCTGCAGCACCTTAGGCTAGAATTAAATTAGAAAGGAATAGTATTCCCTCCTTCTCTAGAACAAAATGTACCAGTGCCATTTCACGGCATCTGTGACATCAGACTTTGTCATTTGTGCTAACATATTTCTCTGCATTTCTCTGCATTAACTGTATATGTTCCATACATTAATGTTGCAATATTTCACTTGCATGGCAGCTTAAATAAACAGATTGTCATGTAAGATTGTCATCTGGTCTCTGTTCATTCCACTGTTGCTTGCAAAGAGATTCCATTATAAGTGCTGTTGAAATCAAATGGAAGATTGAGGCTGCAGCCCTTTAAGCACCTACTTGAGGTCAGTAAGGAGCATCCCAATCCTATTGAAATTCTCCCAGACCCTGTTGTATGCCCAGTGCAGCTTTTGCTGTTTCTTGCAGCATAAACATCTAGGAGAAGTCAGGGGACATTTATCCTTTTGCTCTGGATAAGGCGCCAGACATTGCAGACTGACCACTTGGACCTGACCCTGTTAAATTGCTGGTGCCAATCTGAGTGGATCCACATAAGTGAATTTGGTATGGGATAAGATCCAATGCATGCCACTGCTGCCAATTGTGACCATTTCTTGGGATCCAGTCCACTTGCCCCATCTCTTTCTTTCTCACTGTGGAGCTGACCAGCTCCAACATGTGCTGGAATCTGCAGACCTTTCCTTCAGCACACCTAACTCTTACGCTGTCAAAACACGTTTTATATGTTTGAGACACTCTGCACAGTGCAGATGGAGCACTGGTTCGAGACCCGGGTCGGCCCCACAAGACAGGGTGAGCTCCTGTCCCTAGCCCAGCTCTGCAACACCAGCTGGATCAAATCGTATTGGCTCTGCCTTTCCATTGGACTAATTCAGTGGTGTGGCGAGGGGGGATCTGCTGTTTGGGTAACAGCATATCCTCCATAAAAATCCAACCCAGGCTTTCGTGCTTCACATGCAGCAAATGCAGCGCCAAGCACGATACCATAGTCTTCCAAGACTGACGGAGGCCTGCTTTTAAGGTGCAGTAGCCACTATCTTATTTATGCTGCCCAAATTTCTTAGAGGAAATGCCAAATAAAAATATCTTGCAATCAGACTGATTCAAAACATTTTTAAATCTGAATTTAACAGAATTTATTCCCAAGTTAGTATGCAGCCTAAACCATCAATAGCAGTGTTCAGTAATTCTGTTCTCTGCTAATACACCCAAAAAAATTCTGCAGATTTGTAAATCATATTTGTATTTTCACAGTCTTTCATTTAACAGCAGTTCAGAGGCCTTCTGGTAGATCTCTGTGCAGGCTGTGCTCCCACAGTTTTACCTGTGAGATTCCCTGTCATTCTCCTTGTCAGCACAGTAATCTTGCTAGCTATGCCCTCAAGATAATATGTGTAGGGAAGAAAAGTTAGACGTGTGAGTGGTCCTGTTTATGTAGTTCAGTAGATAAAGGTGTCACCAACACCAATAAAATTTTTTTAAAATGAATTTTATACCCCATCTACTCAGTCTCCTCCTCCCCTGCACATGTTGAAAAATAGACCCCCATGTTTACTTCCATGAGTATCTTGCAAAAGCTTTTACATTTGATATCTATTTAGTTTAATGTTAGTTCTTTTCTAAGACATGGCTCATGGGCTTGAATTGAGGAGGAAAAAAAAGTGTAGTAGGAACTCCAATTTAAGATTTCACGGAGTGTAGATCAGCAATCTCTCTCTGGGGATATTGCCCTTCGAAAGCCTGGTTTGCCTGACCAACTTTTAAGACCTTTTTTTCCCCCTTGCTGAGTTGCTGGTGGTGTGTTAAAGACCAATTCTGACCAAAAGCACACACTTTTCATTTGTGGTTTCATTAGATGGTAATTTCGTGATTTGTCAGAGATTATATATACCAGTATTCCTGGTGGCCTTTCTGTCTTAGGAGTGAATTGAATCTTATTTTCCTGTTGAAGTGCTGTTTACAAATGAGAGGCAATGTACTGTGCAGTTACCTGTGCAAAATAAAGGAATTAAAAGCTAATTAGGAGCTGAGTTGCCTACATGTAACCACCAGTTGTCCTTGGTAATTATTGTGTGTCCTTTTAAAAAAGTATCCCCTTTATGGTTGCAACAGATCGGAAATGTCTTATAAATACTATAACAGCATTCCAGTTCCTGGTATCTATAGGGCTCCTAATTCATTTTAATGGAGCGATAGAATGCTAAGAAGATATACATCTCCCATTGAAAGGAACAGTGAAAGTGCACTGTAAGTGGGAACTTGAATTCCTACAACCAGAACAAACTTCTGTATATGGGTGATATATACTTTTAACTTTATATTCTGCAGCTGAAGAAAAACAAATACCTGTTTTATCTCAGAGTTATTTTGATAAATATTTAAGTTTAGCAACAAGAATTATGGATCAAAATCTGAAGCAAGAATGAGAAAAAATGTCAGACTAGTGTTGTTTCACAAGTGGGATTTAGTAATGAGTGTCTCATCTGTGTAAGAATGAAAAAAAAATGATAAAAATGTCCACCATTTTCAATCTAATTTTTCTTTCCATTTGAAGCATTTCAAATTCACATCATTCTTATTGCTTATTTTTTTCTTGCTTTTAGTAGCCAGTAGTTGCCAGAGGCAATTTTTGATGCTTCAGTATTGAATTGATTTTTTTTAAAAAAGCAAAGCGTACTTTTCTCAGTTGAAAGTAAACTGAGAAAGAAATTGGGAAGAGGAGACAGAATGGAGCCACATTAATTACAAATTCTTAAAATAAATCAAATATTGTGGTTCCCTGTTCTGGAAGGGAATACTAATGTGGAGGTAGCTTCAAGCTAACTAGCAAAATGAATCTTGTTTTATTGGATATGCTTTTCAAGATGTCTTGCTTTCTGAGCAAAATACGCGTAAAGGTTCAGTTGTGACTATGCTGTACCTGGCAATAATATACGTACAAGAGAAAAAGGACCAAAAAAGGAAGGTGGAGTCAAGTTGTGCTGGATTGAAAAATAAATGTGTATTCCACCTCCACTTGTAATAAATGTGTAAGCCACATTTCCGTTCCTAACCCTTGAACTGTGGTTAACAACCTGGGATTTGAGACTAGTTATGAAAGTGCAGTGCAAAAGCATGAAGACAGGCTTGTGAAAGTCATACATGGCACATTAAAGGATTTCTCCTGGTTGCTACTGGCCCAGAAATTTTTATTGGAGTTGGAAGTCTTCCTAGGTCTGAATCTGGCTCTGCTGGCACAAGAGGGTACTTTTGCTGATTTGTGGTCCTGCAGTTCCCTCCTTCAAATGGAACCTAGTGGTGGCACATGGCAAGATTTGTTTATTCTTTACACTTATGCTTGTGTTGACCCATAATAATAATAGTAATAATAAAAATAAAACTAATGGCCCTGCTGTTGTTAACAAAACTGCAAGAAGCTGCTTATTCGGAAAAGTTGTGTTGTTTTGTTGGTACAGTAGTGTCACCAGTGGTGGGCTCCAGCAGGTTCGCACCTACTCTATGGAACCGGTTGTTAACGAGAGATAGGACATATAAAGTTTAAAAATAGCCATTTAAAAGTGGCTGCCAGATGGGCATAGAACCGGTTGTTAATTTCTTTGTATCACATCACTGAGTGTCACCTGTTAAGCCAAAACTCCCATGTACATTTGGAGACTTTTCTAAATGTCCTTGTTTTTGGGAAAAACTGTCGGAGTAATCCTTGGGCCCAGCACAAAGGACTTATTGCATAGGAGAGTCACAAAAACGCTGTAAAGCACTTTCACACCAAACTCTGAGTGTCTGGGTCCCTGTGCCGCTTCAGGTAAATTGCTCTGGATGAACTCAGCTGGATTGAGTGGGCAATCAGGGAGTGAGAGGTGGGACTGGGACCCCACGCTTGTGCTGGATCTAAACCCTAATCCCAAGTCACTTTTGCTGGTCTCACTTCTTGGGTCTTTGCTACCCCATTGGCAAATAGTAGACCCCATTGGGGCTGCTGCTGCTGTGGGGTTTCCTCTTGCCCTGAGGTAGTGCAGCAGTAGACCTAAACTGGCTGATCTGTTCCAGTATAAGTTAGGATTGTGGTATAAAGTCACTTTCCAGGGTTTATTTTAGTCCCTGTGTAATGGAAGAGAGATGGCTTGTTCTTATCAAGCAGGATGGGTGTGAATTTTCATTGGTAGTAGAGATTTGTGATTTGACTTTGGAGAACTATGGCCACACAATATTGGGTTGGGCATTTAACCTCAAAATGACAAAGTGATAAAGAGAAACATGCTATTTGAGCGAAATTATTGGCATCATTCCAAAGGTGCCAGATATACTAACTGAACTGGATTCTACACTCATTAACATAATACTCACAGTTTTGTTTAGCGATGAAAGTGTGTGTGGGGGGGGGGGGCGGGGGGGGATGGCACTTTTCCAGCAAGTGCACCTTGCATTTTGAGAGCAGAGAAATGGATTTACTAGCTAGCCAGACATAATCCAAATACAAATGACATTGTTTGGAAAAATATATGGACAAGCCTCCTCCATTTGTTTCAGGCCAGAAAAGATGATGTGGATGTCTTCCCTAAATTGTCAAGTAAAACAACTGGAAATAATACACATTGGAATTTAGAAGGAGAGAACTGTGTACTATATAGTACACTGAAAAACACTGTCAGAATATTATTTTAAATAACAGGGGGTTGTTTGATAGTGTTTTGCAGTCTGCATCATTTGTAAATAGATGGTAGTTTCTGGAGAGATCTAAGGAAGAAAGCAGAAGAAATTTAAAACAGACATCAGTTTCCCATTTTTCATGTACAGTACTTTACAGTTACAAATTTTGTATGTGTATGGATACAAAATTGGTACATGTAGACGTACAAATTGCTTTTGGAAAACGGATAGAGATCCTTGTAATATCCCTGTTATAAAACATTTGTGGATGCAGTCCTACCTGTGCTTACTTGGGGGTATGCTCAATCGACTATAAGTGGTCTGAGTAGGCATTTGTAGAATTGGGCTGTTTGCTGGTTAAAGCTGTTTTGCAACTCTAAAGGATCAGCTTAATCACAAAATAATGACTTATTTTGATCAGTTCCAAAGACTACCTTAGAAATATACTTTGACCTATGAGGAATATATATAGCATTCTGCTGTTAACAAAACTGAATATGATCACATGGGGGCTTTATTACAATGGTATTGTGCTGTGTTTGTTATTGATTAATGTGAAAAAAGTTAGCTGCATTCTGAAAAAAAAATGTTTATAACACCTGTGGAAACTTTGAGAACCATAAAATATATACAGGCATTTCCTAGTATTCACGGTACTTCCTTTTTGGACCGCATGGATCCATGGATATTTGGAATGCCTTTAAAATGATACTGAAAGTAAAGGACAATGTTAAAAAAATAGTTATGTTTACCTTAATGCAGCATAACAGCTGCATTTTCATGTAGTGCTTGAAAGTTTACAGAAATAATTGGTCTGGATAGGATATTGCTTAGAATTCAATGCATGTGTTTGTTTTATCTTGTGAGATTTTATTTCAGATCCATGTCTTACAGGGGAATCAAAAAGCATCACATCAAAGTATGAATTATCCCCTCTTACTCTTGCTACAGTTTCTTATGTAGCTTTGGTTCATCCCCCAGTAAAACTGTATCAAACATGGCAGAGTCATGGACTAGCAAGATGTTGCTGGGTTAACCTGTGGGTCACTAGCTGAAACGCTGTGTAATGAAGTTGTTTGCCCCTCTTACTCTTGGCATCCGAGTTTGGTTTTAGAACCATTTGCAAACAAGAGGCAAATTTTGTCAGAACCTCTTGTAAGCACATCAGCTGCTTTCCAACCACCGCAAAACACAGCACAGCAAAACAAAAAGCTTGCTGATTTAAATAAGTTGAATGATACCAGATTTAGAAAGGATCTCAAATTTTCTCTGTATCAAAAGGGAGCCTGAGCTTCTTTGGTTATTCAGAAAATGGTACTGTACTAAACCTTTTTGTAATGTTCTTATCTCTATTTGTAGACTTTTCTTTCAAATAGACTTGTAGCACTGTCAGCTCACTTAGTGGATCCCGTTTTCAATATATACAGATAATCCATCCATGCTCAAGTGACATTAGGTGTTGCTTTATTTAAGCAAGGAAATTGTCCTTTATTCTGAGAGACTTAAAAGGGTGCAATCCTAACCTAAGCCAGCACAACCTGTTGGTCTTCCTGTTCCCGTGTGGTGATGTAGGGAGGCAAGCGCATGTCTGTGCACTGGCTTAACCATCTCCCAGAAGTAGTGCAGAAGTGTCTTTCAGAATTTTTGTGACACCCCAAGTCAGCACAGGACTTATCCTGGGGTTTAGACTGGTTTAACAGGAGGTTGGGATTGCATTAATAACTCAGCCCTACACAACAGGGATATATCAGGGCGACTGGCCCACACTGCACCTACTATTGGATTTGAGAAGGAAGAAAGATTGTGCTCTGGGTGGCACAGGTGGTGGGAGCAGATGGTGGGAGGACCAAAGAGAAATGAACCAGCGTCTCCTTTATAACTTTGGAGAAAAAAAGTTTAAAGATATAGGGAACAATACAAACAATAAAATAACATATAAGATAAATAGCAAAGTGATGATTACAAAACCACCAGGGAGATGGATATAAACCAGTGCCCTTTATTCACACAGTGCATTTTATTTTTTAAATGAAAGTAATTAAAAAAATATGGAAGCATAGCTTCAAAGGGTAGTGTAAAAAAAACAAACAACTAGTTAACAGGATTCTCACTGTTCCTAACCATAAAAAAGACTGTTGTGTGTTTCATCTGGAATAAATAAGCAATATCAATTATTGATCTCATCAAATGAATAGAAAATGTCCCATTTTGAAAATGCAGAAATTCGGGTGAAGTGGGAAAACTTTGGCTTTCAGTTTATTCTGCAGTAAACATTAACTGGCCTTTGATCCACTAACCCAGTTCTGTTTCTTATGAATGCAATATGATCTTTCCCCCCCTAGTATAGCAGACAATTTTTTTAATCCTGTCTTCTACACTGAGACCAGGGAGTTGACTTATGCTTCTGCCGTAGACATGCCTTTGACATATATTTTTTACTGTGTCATCAAATGAGCTTCTCATTAAAATATTGAAACAAGATGTTTCTAAAATGAATTTTAATCACATAGTTCAGATTCAGCATCATAATTCTGTTTGGGAAAATAAGGTTTTGTGGCCATTTAGAACTGATTATGCATTTCAGTGGGTTTGAGATAAATCTGCTCTTAGTAAACAGAAAAGTACAGCTTGTTGCTTTTACTTTTTTTAACTTAATTTGCAACATATGAAGTTGGTATCCGTACAGACTGAAGCACAAAAAGCAATAGCGGGAAGATTTCTAATGTACGCTATTGTGTTTTTGGAATCCTTAAAACTATTTCATATGTTAAAATATATAGTAATATGATCTGTATGTTGTAAAGGGTATTATGGCAGATTCAGCCCTGAATTATTCCTTTACTGACATGAAGTTGCAAAAAATATAGAACTAAAAAAGAATTAAAATGAATTAAATAGTTTGAATGGAAGGTACATATGTTCTGATTCTCCAGTGGTCTTCAGAAGTCAGGAAATTTAATAATATTATTGTATTGTGGGCTATTATATATTTAAAACATTGCCTTGTGGAATATGCCCGTTTTCTAAAATTACAATAATTTTCAGAAATACAGTGCATTAAAGTAATTTGGAGGCATTTTGGGCTAATATCCTGCAATATAGATATATCTCATGGGTAGCCCAATCCTACTGGTGACTTCAACTGGTTCAACTGGTAATAGCGCACACCTAATGTGTGGTTCTGAGTTGGGCTACCATAAGTAGCTGGCACATATTTTAGTAGGCCCATGGGGCAGGTTGGGGTTTTACACAAGGTAAGGAATAAGAGCACAATTCAAACCATGTCTACTCAAAAGTAAGCCCCATTAAATTCAATGGGATTTACTTTCAGGAAAGTGTCTTTAGGATTGCAGCATAAGTATCTCTTTGCCCTGAGATGACCATCTGCAGCTTCCTACTCTGCATTGGATACAGTGCAGGCCATTGTAGTCTAGTTGTACGAGCAAAGATTAGGATTGCTCTTTGAGAAAGATTATTTATTCAGGAAATACATCAAAATAAATACCGTATTTACTCGTATATAATATGCCATTGAATCTAATGCGCACCTCATACTTATACTATCAAAATACTGTATTTACCCAACTGTAATTAACATCAAATCTAACACGTACCCTAATTTTGGAGACTGAATTTGGATGAAAAAGTTGAGCGTTATATTTGAGTAAATACAGTATACATATGGACACACAAACAACATCTATTACTCACTAGCTGCATTTAACATATGGATTTGTTTTAAGTTTAGCCCTGTCAACAGTACACACAGCATTGCCATTATAGTTAACTGATGATACTGTTTCATATAGAGAGCATTAGAATTGCAGCCTGCATTATTTCCCTATGTTGTCATTTTAATAAAGCACTTTCTGATTGTATTTTCAAGATGATAACAAGAAGCCTTCTTCCAGCGGAGCTTGGAATAGGGAGGTTTTCAAAAAATATTTCCCCTTGACCCTATGATAGCATGTTCAAGGAGACCTGCTTTATTTACCATGGAGCAAAGGCATTCCAATTTCTCTGGAGAATTGCTAATTGGATTATTGCAAAGAAGTCCCGACATTAACTGGAGAACCTTCAGTGAGAAATCATTGTAGCAGGGTGTGGCGAGCATCAGTGAACCAGCCTGACCCCATTTCTGTTCAGAGTAAATCACTAGGATGCTGAGTGGTGGTAGGGAAAGAGTTTAACACATTCAGAGATGTTAAGCAACAGTAAAACCCCGTAACCATTTAAATGACAGTAGCTGACTGTTTGAATTAACTTTCTATTTGGCTTAATTTGGGGTCCTAATTATTTCTAACTTACGCGAGTAGATTTCAATTATAGTATACTATAGGGATTTGTAGCTAAGGCAACTGAAGGAATCATTTTACCTAAAGTACTTTTATTCAGCTGATTGAGGTAGGTTAAAATGGAAAGATAGGAAATTGAAATCTTCTTTGATAGGTCCCAAAGAATTTTTCAAATGGGACCGAGAAGGGAAATAGTGAGAATAAAGTGCTTTGCATTTCTTTTTAAGATTCAGAACATTTTATAAGTATATCATTTATAATTTGTGTATCATTTGAGAGTGTGTGATGTATGTTAATATATGCTGATCTGTGTGTATGAAAGTGCACAAATAGTCTTGCATTAAAATTGGTGGAGATGTCTGGGAGTTTACCTAAGTTTATCTTATCTAGATCAGAAAAAATGAGGCTGCAATCCTTCTCACACTTACGTTGGAGTAAGTCACATTATCTGTAATAGGATTTATATATATCAATATATAATAGGATCATATTAACAGACTGCAAACCTAACCCTACTTACCTGGGAATAAGTTCCCTTAAACTCAACAGGGCTTACTTCTAAGTAGACATGCATAAGTGCATACCGTGCATTCAGTTTGCAGGTTACAGAAAGTAGACTTATTCGAAAGGTAGATTTTGACTGGACAGCTTTACCCTACAATCCAGAGTAACTACGGGACCACATAAGAGACATTATGTGCACCCGTAGTTACTGCACCACCAAGTGAAAACCTATGGGAAATTCATATTGCAATCCAGAGCAAATTGTTCTTACAATAGAGCAAGAACTCCCCGTAGTTACTCTGGATTGCGCCATAAGTTAAGTTGGTTTCAGTATTGCCACATACTTGTGCAACCTTTGTTGCATTATGAAATTGCTTACAATTAGTTTTCAGAGCTGTGCAACAGTAGCTCACTGCTGCTTTGGAAATTTCTTCCTTGATTTGGTTTTAGAATTACAAAATCCAGCTGTATCCCTTGAACATAATATATATATTGTCTGCAAATGTAGAATTGGTGTTACAGTGTAAAATGTAGCTTCCCTTCAATATTCCAGAATGTGCTCTTTACTATTAACATGATTTTTTTAAAAAACCATTCTATATATGTACAAAGCATAACATCTGTGCTACATTATTCTTACATTCCCTATTGGTTTTCAGACTGGGTATTGATACCCAATTTTTTAAAAACCATGTTTAAGGGGAAAGAACTCCTTTCTCTCCATTTCTTCTGAGTTTCACCACTTCTGCATTCATGCTATCCTTGATGCCATTAGCAAATATTAGTAGTTTGTAGTATATTTCTGATGAGGACAGTAGTGGACAGTCAGACTTGGAAATATTCATTGTATTTTCCACGTGGTTCCTACATGATGTGCTAACAAATCAGGCCACTGATGCCCATCACTGAAGCCCAGTCTGTCACTCTGCCTGCTCCCTATTCTACCAGAAATGTACCACTCCAACTACCTAGCTAGGGTTGCAAATGACATGTGTATTGCAAGAATCATTATAATATCCAGAATACATTCTCTCTTATTCTATGAGGTCTTCTCTCCTTCAAGGAGACAGAACCATTTCATACTATTCCTGTTTCCAGCCTATACATATCTATAATTTTCCAGTTCTATGACTATGGCAAACAACTGTTTGCAATTGCTCAGGTCCTGGCTGCATATGTTCTTATTAGTGTATTCCTCTTTTCTTTTGCACAAAAATTAAATGACATTAAGGTTGCAGCTTGGAGCTTGACTGAAAGATTTTATTTATTGTTACTATTTCACTTCGAAAGTCTGATTTTTCAGATTTTGATAACAATAGAAAAATCATTCACGATGCAGGCAAAGACAGTGGCTGCAGCTGGTGGTGCCTCTTTATGCACCGAATCTCCATGTCAGCAGTTGGACACGGTATTCTTTCGGGGTATCTGTGTTATCACTGAATATGAAACTGTTTCCCAATGACAGGCAGATGGAATGTTGTGCTGAATGTGTAAATTGGAATTATCGCATCTAGCATTTCTCTTTGCCAGGTGCCAGCTTGCTGCTGTGGCCCAGTACTAATGTTGAAGGGGTGCCAGGAGCAGTTTTATTTGCTAATTATCTCTTAACATCTCCAGCAAACAGCTTGCCCAGGTGTTTTCAAAAATACCTAGCAGGACAGTGGACAGTTGCAGGTGCTCATGTAGTGATAGGACAGCATACCGAATGCTGCCGGTATCTGCATCCATCTGTGTAATTGTTTTATTAAAGTTGGAGTTCTTTGAGCCTGATGCACATGAGTGCCAGGTCTGACAGTGGCACTCTGTCTATACCATAGATAGATATTTTTGAGCCCCTATTATTGACTTTTGCTAGTTTCCTGTGATGTTGTCACTTTTGTTCCTTTGAATAATGAGGTGCCAGTGAGCCCCTTCTTCGGAATGAAATAGAACTCTGAAGACAAAAAATTTCCAAAGGAAGTATTTATACGACTGTGAAAAAAGCATGATTTTCTTCCCTCATGTTTATTTTAAAAATACTTTTACATTAGAAATCATGAATTTTCAAATAATGAGGTGCATGGCCTCTGTGACCTAAGATAAACTGAAAATGACATTTAAAGTCTTCCTATAGGCCTTGGAAGGCAGTCCGAGCACAGCTCCTGTCACATCCAGTGGATTAGAGGGCCCCAAAACTCATGGATTTCAACATCCCTACTGTTCCCTCACCTTCAACATGCCACATGCAGAGTTTGTTAGTATTGGGCTGTAACATTCAATAAAGATGTCCTTTTATAAAGCACAGTGCGTTGACTTGATGCACACACAAGAATCTGAATTTCCTCTCCTCCTGTTCTTCATTCAGTACCCAAAGGGATTACATAATTTTAGTAATGCTGCTTTGATCTAGCATTGACACAAAGAAGCCTCCTTTCTGAGCCTTCTGCCATCCCAATTCTTTGTGGGATAGAGTTAATCTCTAGGAGATGATAACATTTTTAGTTTCGAGAATTGCTGCGGTAGCTTCCTTCTAAACAGCACTGTTCAAAAGAGCACTTGAATAATTTTGTTGCTTTGAGCTCGCAAGTGTGTTTGTTGCTGCTCACAATCTAAAAATCCAGAATACTAAATTTTCTGTTCTCTGTGTTCTTTAATTAATAAAATTTAGCTTAACACATTTCATATGTACTCAGTCACTAACGTTCCATTTGCTATCCCTCTTCGTTGGTGCATGTCTTGCCTTTGTTGTGGGTAACTGGAAACTGTGTTCTTTTGTAGTTATGCTTGCGTCCAGGGCCACGGTTTCTGATTGCCCTGAAAAGCCTGAGGAAATAAAAATCTTTTGTCATGGTTTTTTGAAATACGGCTCGTGACATCATGCCAGACAATGGTTTGTGTATGATTGTGTTCCAAACCATAATTTTGAATCCAAACTGGTTTGAGATTCTAAATTGTTTAAAAAGGAAAAAAACCCACAAGATTTTGCTTGCTAAGCAGTGCGCTGCCTGGATGTCACATTGTTCTTCAGCTCGCTCACTTCAGAGACTCCAGATGATATACCAAACTGGTCTGTTTTGCTCATTTGCTGCCCAAGTTTTATGTATGTCTGCTGCATTTTAATTGGCCAGTCATATTGTCTGTCAGTTGGACAGTCAATTGTCACTGAGAATGTGTCTTCCCAGAAACTTATAGAAAAGCTCTCATCTGTAGTGCCAACATACCGTACAATCCAGAGTAACTACAGGAGCATATAAGAGACATTTACATCAACGTTATGGCACCACCTAGTGGAAACCTATGGGAAATTCATATTGCAGTCCAGAGTAAATTGTTCTTACATCGGAGCAAGGTCTCCCTCTGGATGGCGCCGATACTCATTCATTGCTAGATGAAGTAGTCCATGATGTGTTCATAGAAAAAAAATCAATTAACTTCTCCCACCCTCCTCATATTATTCCCTCTTTTTGCTTTCTTTATTGTCAATTCCAATACTTTGGAATTCATCCCTTCTTGAATTGAAAGGTTGCCCATACTTTATTCTCTCTGTTCCCAGACCTTTTCATGTCTGCCAGACAGGTAGAAAATTATCTGGAAAAGAATGCCTGAATGGTGACACAACCTGCTTAGATTGTTTGATTGTGTTACTTGTTTCATTGTGTTTGTGTTGACCTGGCATAGAATACCATAGCATGTCCTCTGTCATTTTGGTAGAAAACCTGGCATTTTGGTAGAAGCAGTTATTTATTAACATAAATAAAGTTGTGATGGTGCTGTTGTGTCGAAATTTTTTTGTGATGCGCTGCTTCATTGTCTTAACATTTCCAGGAGTATCCAAACAAAAACATGGGCTGTCTTCCTCCATTTACCTATTGGAAATATTGGGTTCAGTTTCTGAATCCAGAAGGTGGAAAGGAATTTGAGGCAATGTATGAGTTGAAATAGGCTTGCAAACTCGGCTTATTTTTTTACTGGTTGATGACAAGCTGTGGTTTATCAACTCAAATGTTTTGCTTCTTCTTGATTAAGCATCTCAAATAATAGTTGGTATGACATCTAAATTGAGCCACTTCTGTACTTCTGTACCTTGGGCTGTGGGTTGCGCAAGTGGCTAAGACACTGTGCCTGTTAACCAGCAGGTCAGGGTTCGAGACCTGGGTCGGCCCCACGACATGGTGAGCTCCTGTCCTTAGCCCAGCTCTGTGACGAAGCTGGATCCAATTGTATTGGCTCTGCCTTTCCATTGGAGTAATTCAGTGGCGTGGAGAGGGGGGATTTGCTGCTTGGGTATCAGCCTATCCTCCATAACAGTCTAACCCAGGCTTTTGTGCTTCGCATACGCAGCACCAAGCACATGCAGCATATGCAGCGCCAAGCACGATACCATAGTCTTCCAAGACTGACGGAGCCCTGCTTTTTTCTGTACCATGTTTTCCTTATGAAAGAAAAAGCTTGTCTCTTTTCCCCATCTGTGTAGTTAAAACAAAATTCCTGGTTGGTGGCTCTTTCTAAGGCATTTTGCATGACTGGCTAAAAACAGTTGGCTTATAATGCAAGAATAAAACCAGCACTGGTCAGGATGCTTTTAATTCACATGGTAAATGTCTCTCTTCTATTTTCTCTTCCATGTTAACAACAATTACGTTATCACATAAATAACATGTGAATAAGGAGCAAGAAGGGCTCAAATGCCTCAGGTGTGAACACACTTTTAGACTGGCTTAATAGTTATTTCTTCTCTCCAGGGAACGCTGAGAACTGAACTCTCTGAGAAGGCTAGGGATTTATTTCATCATGTTGATTGTTACATGCCGCACCATATTATTTTGCACATGGCACATTTTTAGTTTCCAGGGGCCACAGCCAGGTAATCAGAAATACCATGGATGAGCCTGCAGTTCAAAGATGTTTAACCCAATATGGTAGGAACTACTGAGTGCATCACTGGTGATGTGAACAGATAATTACTTAAGTCCAGATTATTCTGTTGTTATGCTTATGCTATCAGGAAGGAAACACTTCACATCATTTACCTTGTTAATTTTGTAAATGAGATTGGGATTCCTGTGATGGTTTCTTCTTCTTTGTTATTTAAAGTTTAGGACATTTGAGAAAGTTAACATGTGCACATTATAAACATGGGTTCTTCCAGCAGTTGTTTATTAGCACAATTATATGTGCATTTGGAATCAGCAATTTATTTAAAAAGTATGCATCTTTGCATTTAAATTTGTAAATATAGGACACCTTTAAAGTTAGAAGCAGCTTAATTTGAAGGAGCACATTAGCAATTTGCTTATAATTTTTGAAGTTTATATACAACATTCAGTAAGGGTAACTGACAAATTTAAAAGTTGTTCCTAGAAATGCAAATACTGTTGAATTATTCTTTACAAAGAAAATCTTTATTTAATGCTAGTTCCAGCCGTTAGTCAGATATTATAGGTTAAACTGCTTAGGGTGCAATCCTAACCAAGTTTCAAAAGCACTAGGGTAGTCACAAAGGTCTTCTCAAGGTAAAGGAATTTTGTTCTCTTACATCTGAGTTGTATTGACCTTATCCAGGAGCTGGAAAATGGGTCAGGATTGCTACGCTAATGTTATTGGAATTATGGATCAATTGACTTTGCAATACCAATTATAAGTGTATGGGGATATGTTGATAAAAGGTTACTTGATTATGAGATGAATACCAGTATATGAGTACTGCAGTGCCCCTTATACGAAATCCTGAAATGCTCGAAAATCCAAAACATTTTTCCTCCATTCTTTATTGTATAACAGCTGTTACAGGCATTCTGGTGGTGCTTTTGTGCCATTTAGGCTGAAATCCTAACCTCCGGTTAGACCAGCCTAAGCCCTAGTGTAAGGCCTTTGTTGAACCTGGGGAGGTAAGGCCGGTGCACAGTCATATGCCGACCTCCTCACACCACCAGGGGAAGATATACCAGCGTGAATTGGTTGGTATTGTGCTCTTTGACTGCAATCCTAATCTCCAGTTAGGTCCTTAGCCTCAGACTAAGTTATTTTTTTTACTCAGAACACATTATTTTTTTTTACTGTGACTTGGATTTGTGATTTTTTTATTGTGACATCTATAAAATATCCCATTAAGTACAGTATATGCAAAAATCCTAAAAATCCAAAACAGTTCTGGTCCTAAGCATTTTAGATATGGGAATACTCCACCTATAATGGTAATGTGAACCACTGTTCTGTGTTGATCGGTCATACTGTGAAAGGAAACTCTGACAAATGGTGCAATCATAAGAACATAAGAAGAGCCACCACTGAATCAAGCCAAAGGCCCATCTAGTCCAGATTCTTGTATCACACAGCGGCCCACCAGATGCTTTAGGCAGTACATATGACATTTCCATCCATGATACCTCCCTGCATCTGGCATTTTGAGGTTGTCCACATCTACACACTCACACACCCCTCATGGCTTGTTATCTGTGATGGTCCTTTTCTCCAGGAATTTGTCCAAACCCTTCTTAACAGGCTAGTTACCTCCACATCCTGTGGCAGGGAGTTCCACAGCACCAATACACACTGGGTAAAAATCCTAACCTTCCCATTCTCATGTTGATGTAGGGAGGCAAGCACATGTCAGTGCAGTGGTTTAATCCTTCCTAATGAGTGGCACAGAATTGCCTTTCAGAACTTTTGTGACATTCCCAGACCAACACAGGATTGTGCTGGGGCTTATCCTAACCAAGGTTTAGGATTGCAGCCAAACTGCCTACCAAGTTACATTCTTGGTGTGTAGAATAAAATTAAGTATTCTGATAATTCCAGCACTTATTTTTTTAAAAACCAGCATTCTTACAGGTATGTAATTAATCTTGAAAAATAAGTACACAATAGCTGGAGACATTTTAAACATTGGAATGGACTTATGCAGAGCACATGTTGGGTAGAAAGGCGTCTCTGAACTTTCCCGTGGTTAGCACAAGAAGAATCAATTATCAGTTAATATGCATAAGCCATTTTTTTTCTGGAACCTCTTTGGATTACCACAAAATGTCTTAGGGTGCAATCCAGAATAACTACGGGGAGTCCTTGCTCTGGAGTAAGAACAAGTTACTCTGGATTGCAATATGAATTTCCCATAGGATTTCACTAGGTAGTGCAGTAACTATGGGTGCACGTAATGTCTTTTACGTGCTCCCGTAGTTACTCTGGATTGTAGCCTTAGTATGCAATCCTAAAGACACTTTCCTCAGAGTAGGACCCATTGAACACAATGGAGCTTACTTTTGAGTAGACCTGGTTAGGATTGTGCTGTGAAAAATATATTCAGAATAATACAAAGGTAATATTTTTAAACAAGGATTTCTAATGACCGTCATGACTGTTTTGCCATCCTTTCTGACTCCAGGCTTTTAGATATGCAAAATAAAAAAATGTTAATGTTATAATTATACTGCTTTTACCTACTCAGGTAATTTGTGGTTTCTCTCTAGAGTTTATCTGAGCAATTAAGCATAAGAGGAAATTGTATAAAACCAAGATAACGTATCATCAACATTAGGCCTAACTAACTGGCATACAGAAATGAGAGACATTATATACAGTATATATAATGACATTCCCTACAATCCAGAGTAACTATGGCAGCACGTAAGAGACATTATGTGCAGTCGTAGTTACTGTACCACCTAGTGAAAACCTATGGGAAATTAATATTGCAATCCAGAGTAAATTGTACTTACACTCGAGCAGGGACTCCCTGTAGTTACTCTGGATTGCGCCCATCATCATTTACACATTTCCAACTTAACAGTGAAAAGGCATATTCTGAAGTAAAAAACGCCTTTTCTGTAGTCTGTTGAAGTGAGCTCTCAAATTATTCTGGCTGCAGCCCTATGAGTTACACATTGAATTTTACGTCTTTGGTATAAGATGACTGGCACCCAGCATCCTCTTTCATCTTCTTTCCCTCCTCCTTCCCCCTGCTCTCCCACTCTTGCGCCTACATTTTTCAAAAGGTCATGCCTGTTGCGGATGGTCTCTTAAACCAACCTCAGTTTATAGTGTAATAAAATGCAACCAATTACAAGTGATATGGACAGAAATGGCTAAGGCCTTTGGTTTGCTTATAGATCTGTTAAAATAAAGTAGTAAGTTACCCCATAACAGTGTCCCTCAGAAGAAATCCTTTTCTTCAGCATCGTTTTTTGAAAATACATTTCAATTGTGTGTGTGTGTGTGTGTATCATGCTTTTAAATGAGAGGAAGTGAATGGAAGTGGCTCAGTGTCTTATACATACAGTAGAATTGCTGATAATGCGATAGCAAAATGGGAGAAGTGTTCAACACTACATTACTTGTAGATTTGAATTGTTGATTTCTCATTGGAATTTCCAACCCCTGGTGAAAAGGTAATCAGTGTTGATGGCTTTGTTGTGAGCACTGGTGTGATGACAATTCGGCAATGAGTGGTTTGTCTTGCGATTTAGTTAATAGACACTGTTATTCTTAATTAAATATTTTTTTCAGATTTTGCCTCTGCTTAGAAATGGAAATGTTTGTTTTAATTAATTAATGGATTTAAAGATTTAAAAGACCAGCAGCCATGCAGAATTCAGGCCTGAGATGTTTATCTCACACTGTCTAAAGCTGGCAGATGTTTATCCTTCTATCCTTCTCTTCTCAAATCCATCAGAGGCATTGAGATATAAGTGGTGAGGGTGTAATTTGACTTAAGGCCGTATTTCTGTGGTTTTTCCTGTTTGTACCCAACTATCATTTACTATGAAATGGTGACTCAATGACATTTATGGAAAGAAATGTTGTTAGAAAAATGTCCCCTTTGAGAATGCTCTCTTATGCTCCCCTGAAGATTTTACTTTCTGGATAATGGTGAAGTCTGACTTTTCCTGTAGATCTTAATTGGCAAAGGCTTGCAAAGGGTTCCTGTGCCCAAACAATGTAGGGCATTGAAAATAATAACCAACACCTTGAATTGTGTTAAGAATCTAACTTGACTTGTGTGAAGACTGACAGTGAAATATACTGACTGCTTTTTCTTATATACTCAGGGGTGGTTACATAATCTCTTGAGAGGTCAATAATCAAGAGATGGTGTCGTGTTAATGGATAGATAATTGGGCTTATTGATTGTTTTTTAAGGATATTTATATCTTCCTTCTCTAGTCCCGGGTTGAACACCTCCAAGTGGCTAATAGAAACATACATTGAAAACCACAAGAAGTTAAAAACCTGAGTAAATGAGTGGCAGACAAAATTCTTAACAGACAACCAAAGATTTATTTCGGAGACTCCTGAGATCTCTTTTTAAAAATCTAATTAGCCATGAAGCTCAGTAGGGAACATTGGTCAAGTCACTGTCAGTGCATCTGACCAATGATGCATGGTTGTTGAAAGGAAAAATGTGATAAACCCAGGTAAGGTGCCATGAGAGTTCAGTGGGAGTAAGGGTAGGATGCAGATGTGACAGGTAAATGAATACGTTATTCATCAAGGCATTAATTTGTCTCTTTGGGCGCAGTACCGATGATAATCAGTACTCATAATGAAAAAGCCCTCTTGCTATAATGTTCAATATATGCACCTGATTTGTTATATGGTAGTTCAAGTTATTCTATAATAAAGTTGGCTATATAGGATGTCAAAGAATGTTCATTTTGCAGTGCTGTTGAGTGAAGTTTAGTGCTGTTGAGTGAATATTAGTGAAGTTGAGAGAATATGCACCTTTGTTTTCCTCAGCTATGTTAAGTGACATCTGAGGCCTATATCCTAAAGTGAAATTAAGCCCCTTGCTCCGGAGCAGTTAAGATGACTTTCCATAAGATAACACTAGAGGGTGACGTAAATGTGTGGACCCATAACTGCTATGGATTTTGTCCTTAGACACTTTTGGTTTTGGGAGGGTTGTAAACATACTACAAACCATTGGTTCTCAAACTTATCTGTACGTCTTTGCAGGGAAGGTGTGAGGGCAGGGACATGATCCCCAGGAGGGAAGGAATAGGGATTCTTTCACTAAATTTCACATATGAAGTGCTGCAACAGGCTCCAGGAGGTCCGGGGTGCCCTGCGAGGAATCCCCAAGCTTTGAAAAGTTTGAAAATTTTTTGGGGGGAATCACCCCCCAGTTTGAGTACCGCTTCTGTAAACCACGTTTGTGTCTTCTCAGGTGTTAGCTGAGCCACACAAGACATGCACTGGCCCATGGAGGCTACATCCAGCCTTTGTCACGCTAACCACAGGGTAGTTTGTACCAACCGAGCTTGGCTGGTATAGAGTCTGGGGGGAGCATGGGAGGTTAGGCACATGGGCAAGCGGTGTGTTGAGGATCCAGCACTTGAGGTGGCGCAGATCCGGGTAGACCCACTGGGGCTGTAGTGGCTCTTCCTGGGATAAGCCCCAGATAGAGTTGCTTTCAGTCACAAACTCACATAGGACTACTTCATTCCTGTTCCAGCCGAAGTTATGATTCCACTGTTGTTGTCGTACTGGCTCTCCTGATAACTGGGCGTGGGTCAGTTATCAGGTGTGTATATAGAAATGTATGTTATCATGGATGGTGGGCTTGAGATTAAAATGCTATTAATTGAATGTCTGATGAAGCCATTTCCATATGGCTATACATAATAACTTTGTGATTGTAAATAGTCAAAAAGGTGTTTGAGACAAATGATTTTTTTTTAATTTTTTGATGACCAAAAATTTAAAGTAGTAACTTTGCATTGCCACTGCTTATTGTTGACATTGTGTTACAAGTCCTAAGGATAATTTTAGCATGTAGATGCAGTTGTTTAACAAAATGGCCATTTGTATCAACCAAGCCTGTTCATTTTTTTGAAATGTTCATTAAGGCTGCAGTCCTAACTTCCACTTAGCCCAGCCTAAGCTCCAGCATAAATCTTGTGCTGACCTTGGGGTGTCACTAAAGTACAGTAAGACATTCTGCCCCACTCCTGGGGGGACTGTTTAGACCAAAGCACAGGCATACACCGACCTCCCCACACCATTGTGGAAAGATAGAGAAGGTGAGTTAGTTGGGCCTAAATTTCTTAGGATTGCACCCTAAGTGTGTGTTAACTCCTTTATTTAAAATTCATTTATTGTAATTTTTAATTGCAATAAAATGGATGGTTTGAGATTCTGTCTGTACTGATTATATTTTATGAATAGGATGCTTGTTTTTTCATTTTGTATAATAAAAGGTTCTAACTTCAATATGTGCCTAGCAGCAGGTAATGCTATTCTTCTTGTTCTCTGGCAATTCCCAATAGCATTTTGATTCCTTTTATTGTAGCACCACAAAGCAGCTGGCATAACGTGCAGATTAAAATGAAACTTTTACAAGAATGATAAAGTGTCATGCTGGTTTTATCCTGACATTTCTGGGCAGCTGAGTTTTAATTATTTGTCTGAAGGTGTTAATTCTGTTCAGTAAAAAAATGCACAAAAAAGAGAAAGCAGAATCAGATTGATAGATGTAGATGTCAGAATGCCAGAGAGGGTTCCATGTCTTTGATTAAAGGTGCTACTCTGGTGTTAAACCCAGATTACGAGAGCATCTTAAATTCTATTGATTCTGTCAGCTTTGTTTTTAATGTGCTGTTCAGACTTGGGGTGGAAGAATCATGGACACCCACATGCACAGGAAATAAAAAGGGAGGAAAACAGATCAGAGTGACATTGAACTCCCCATCAGGATTGCCTGTCTCTGCTAGTTTCCAAGAGACTGTCCTTGTGTCTATCATTCAAGAAAGGACTCTGTGAAACAGGGATTTAACTTGACTTTGCTGTCTAGCTTTAAGTCCTATCATTTTGTTATATATTCTTCACCCATCTCAGGGCACTGTATCTGAGTATGTGTGTGGTTGGGGGATGTACAGCTGTTGAGCATTATTGCAGATAAATAGAGTTCTAGCTGCAGCATATTGGAAAAAGTATTCAAGTTTCCTCTTGAGAAAAAAAAGGTGGGATACAAATCAAATAGAGTGTCCAGCAAATCAGATGATTCTTCCCCCCATATCAGTTTTACCCCCAAATCCAGAGTAATTATGGGAGCATGTAGGAGACTTTACGTGCACCCGTAGTTACTGTGCCACCTAGTGAAAACCTATGAAAAATTCATATTGGAATCCAGAGTAAGTTGTTCTTACACCGGAGCAAGAACTCCCCATAGTTACTCGGGGAGTAACTATTATACTCCCCATAATTGCCTTTAATTAGCTAGTAGAATACAAAAAGGAGTGTGGAAATGGAAGTCAAATGCCTTAAAAAAAGTTCATATTAAAAAATTGTCTGCCTTCTTTTTTTCAAGGCCTACTTGTTATGACCCCAGAGCAAACTACATTTCCTTTTACATGTTTTCCATTTTTTAAAAATCCCCTTAGAGTTCTGGAGACTTCAGTGCTTATAATAAGGAACAATTCAAGGATCTGTATAACAATGAATTCCTGTTTAGGTGTTTATTTTTTCTTCTCCTTTTTGAAGTGGATTTGGAGGGGGAAAGAGAGAAGGCTTTAGGCAGGGCAGCAATATCAGGATTTTAGTGCGAGGAAAAGTCTGTATCAGTACACTTCAACAAAATTATCTCCTCAGGCTTTCTGATACTATTTTCTGACGGAAACAAGTCTATTTTAAATTCACAGAATGATGAGGGACAAAAAAATCATTACGTATATTAACCCTTTAAAATGACAGTAAAAAGAATAGATCTGACACAGAATGCAATCTTAATCTTCAGTTAGGTCAGCACAAGTCTTGGGCTGGCCTGGCGGGTGTTAAAAAAGTGCTATAAGGCACTTCAGTGCACTCCCAGGGGTGGGAGGAGGATTAGGTCAGTGCACAAACATGCACTGCCTCTCCACACCACAGTAGGAATGGGAAGATGGGTGAGTTGCAATTCTGATACTGTATGGAACAAATAAGGTGTCAAAATGAATCTGCTCTCATTCCCATATACATATATAACTTGGGTATACAGGCATACCGATGCATACCCATGCTAACTGGGTAAACAGGCACTTCTAAGTGGTGCTCCTCATATTTAACAAGGAAAGAATAACCATTTGTCTTTGGCCCACCACAGTTTCCCTAACCAATAAGGGGCACAATTTTCATATTTTTACTTAAATTTGATTTTGTTGTTGCAGAGGAAATTTTTTTTTAAAATAAAACATGTCAGGATGACATCACTTTTGGTTGTGACATAACTTCTGGGGCAACATTTTGAGTGTTACACCAGGTTACCTGATCATTAGCTATGCCACTGGAGCTATGTAACCATCCTAAGCTCCTTGAACAGTAGTGATATATTGCTGTGATAAAGTTGATGTAAATATGTGTAAAAAGTCAAGATGAAGCTATCTGCATGTGTTGGTACAGAGGCGCTTGGACCAGATTGTGCACTTTATTGTGAAACAGAGCAGAGGTCTAAAATCTCGAAGAATATCACTTTGAAAGGTTTTTGGCAGCAATTACAGCTCAATTCTTTTCTTGACTACAGAAGATGGTTTTGTTGCTTAAGAGCATAAATTCCTTGTCTTCTAAAAACAAATGCCCACTTAGTCCTTAATCAAAAAAATCTTGTAACTAGTTCATGTTAAGTTCAAAGACAGAGCAAGTGTTAAAGCTGATACTCAGACTGGTTTCTAGTACTGTAGTATAGCATTCGGGATACTGGGGATCCCATTCTGTGTATTCTCAGAGCTCCTGAAAACCTTTGAGTTTGTTTGATCATTTCAAACTGATATAAATTAAAATAATAGTAGATGGCAGACACGATGAAAGTAAACTTAATGAAAACACTTATTGGTTGCAAATGTCAAAACAGTAAAAAACACAATAGCTTTTTAAGTGCATTTCAGCACTGAACCTTAATAAGCATCAAACCCAGATCTTTAATATTTCACTTTATTTTCTAACAATAACATGGTTATATAGAAATAAAATATTTGCTAAAAACCAACCTGCATATGTCATAGAATTTAAAGTCTGGTACACAGACGTTTTTGTAATTTCATTTTCATTGTATATTTTAATGGAAGTTTAAAAAATGGAAGGCAGTTGGTTTACATTTTTCTGTATTCTGAAACAGTACACCTGGAAAGGGAAGGATGCATTGAGAATAAAGGAGGAAAAGAAGATTTTTCTCTCTCTCTCCTCCCCACTTTTGCTTTTTAAGTAGCTGCTGGGAAAGAGGGAATAATTTCAAAACATCTTGTAATCATGAATTAGAATGAATTATGTCACATAGCTGCGGAGGCCATTTAGTATTTCAAAAACTCAGCAGGGGACCTTTTTTAAAGACATAATTAAAAACAACAGAAGATATAGGCGGTTATGGATCTTAAGTTCCAGGCTTCCAGATTAATTTAAGTCCCTCTGAAATACCTCTTGCTGCTGTCATCTATTAGCATCTGTGTGATATTTCCCTTCAGTCAGTGCTTTCACGTTCGGAAATGGGGCGCAGAGGTCATGACTGGATTGGTCAGTATTCTGAACATTTTTGGTGAAGTGCTGTTTGGTTAATTTTAGATGAAAAGATACTTTCAAGGGAACATTTGAATAACACATGGTATCTACTAGTGACGAATAATTTATCTTTAACAAGGAAAAGACATTGTCAATTTAGTTGATATACGTATATTGATGTAAATAATGGATCTGTCTGAAAAAGGCTAAGGGTGTGAATTCTGTCCCCAAGGGAACTTTAATGCCAAGCCTATTTCATATTTTGTCGGATGATTTAAACTTGTACTTATTATACTTATTTTGCATAATGAATTGAAGCTATTCTGTGGCACTGTTTCACTGCAACTGTAATTGAGCATGTTCTCTTCTTTGTTCCTGCATGCTTGAATAACAGCACACCAATGTAAATGGCATGCCCTAGTGAGAATATGGGGACAGCATCTCAGCATACTTCACTGCAGAGGGAAGATATGGAGATGCAGATGTATGCTTGTGGACCTGGCTTCTCCATTACAGTCAATGGCACAAGCCAAACCTCATGATCCCATCAATGATTAAGATTTACTACATTTGGGTGACAATGTTTAAAGGAAACTTACAAAAACAGTACATGAGAACACCTAAAATATGAGCACCATCCTAACCATGCCTACTCAAAAGTAAACCCATTGTGTTCAATGGGTCTTACTTCCAGGAAAGTGTTTTAGGATTGCAGCATAGGTCTGCACTCTTATCTAGCACTAGAGAAAACATATGGCTACTACAGCTGACAGATGTTACAAGACCTAATCCCAGATGGTGAAAGATGTTTGATAGGTATAGGATGATTTATTCAGAACCACGGGTGTAAATGCACATCACTAAGTTATTTAAATTATTGCAACTTAATTGCATATGAAACTATCAGTATCAAATTATTGTATTGTTACTGCCACTGTGAGAATTTATATTTGGCCATCCTTTCCCACCCCAGTCCAGTATTTAAAGGAAAAGACCTATGGGCCATCTATCATAAAGCCATGTCTAATATCACATTGACATTAGAAACAAAACCTTAAATTAATATCTTGGCTGCATCTTTCTTCATTTTTGCTTTTGATGGCAAGTTATCAACTGGCCTCAAAAATCCAGAGACATATTCCCCACTGCATTAGGGGTCATCAGTGCACTGACACCCACCATTGGCATCTTTAAGCAGGATATTGTCTAATACAGTTTATAGCTTCATTCCCTGTGCCATTACATAAATAAAGCATTCAGTGTGTGCATCAGTGCCATCAAGCATGAATACCCTGGTGGACTGGGAATTAAATGCCAAGTGAGGGTCAGAAGCAACAAAGGCTGAATAACACTCAGCAAATGTATACATATTAGGTAAGGAACACTGCTTCTGATGCAGAAGAAATTGAATAAGCACCTTGCAATGTCTAGATGGAGCATAAAGGCTTCTTTTGTTTGCCTGAACAACTGCCGCCAAGCCATGCAGAATATGCCATCAAAGAATTAGTAGGACAATGGTTTATTAAAGTAGAAAGGATACTCTTATATTCTCTCTTCTTTATATTATGTTTATTTCGTTGACTTGGAGCTCCATGGACAGAGAATCTACAAATTAACATAACCTTTCCTATTTTGCCAGTCAAGGGAAAGTGTTGATAAGCTACTCTTTAAAAAAAATAAAAAACTATTACCATTATATAATCTTTGTTTAAAAATGTTTTTTCCCCTGAAGAGAATTTGTAACTTGTTATAACATTTCCTTGAAATGTTTTGTTGAATAAATGTTCAATGTCCTAATCTAGTTTTCTTCAGTGTAAACTACTTTTATTTATGAAATCATATCTCCTTGAAATATCATCTTCCCAAATTTCAAGTACAGAATATATTTAATTAGGACCTCACTGGAAGTGTTCTGTTGGATGGTTTTAGGTAACAAATATGCATCCTACATCATTAACTGGCCCTTTTCTTCAACATAAAAAGGTTTCTAATAAGCCAGTCAGGCAGTACATGAAGACACTTTGGGAAAGTCAATGAAAGTAAGCCATAATAAATTCAAGTACATCTTAGCTTGGGTGCTAAAACCATCAGTCAGTGTAACCTAGTGATTCTAAAATGGTCTGTTAAGGAATCTTTCTGGGTGGATAGGCACACTATTAACAAACGAGAGCCAAGGGGATAATGAAGAAGGGAATAAGGACTGACAAATAGACCCTGAGTATAATCAAAATTCCAATTTTATTTCTATCCAACTCTATTTGTCAATTTGAATTTGCATTCTGTTTTATATTATCCTGGTTTTTAATGTAGGTAACATGTGTGAGCATGTACACAAGTTCCATTTCCCTCTCCTTAAAAGCAAAGTGAATCAATACAAGTTTGCAAAGATCCTGACATAGGAACCCCTCTGGTTTTGCAGCCAAGATAAAACTTCATCTTGAAATAGAGCTTCTGTATGTTCTCCCAACTTCATCTTGAATAAATTTTTATACTTACCTCTTAAAGTGAACAATGTAAATTGTATATCCTCTTTAATGACAGCTATGTGTGATAAAAGAGACATATCCAGCTATTTCTGTATCTTTTTGTAACAGTTATTTAAGAAACCTTGAGATTTTTGTGGTTGCTGATTGTCTTGGGTGCTTCAGTTGCAATCCTAAACACATTTTCCAGAGAGCAAGAGCACAATCCTAACCATGTCTACTCAACTGTAAGCCCCATTGTGTTCAATGGGTCTTACTCCCAAGAAAGTGTCTTCAGGATTGCAGCCTAACCCTACAATCCAGAGTAACTACGGGAGCATGTAAGAGACATTACATGCATCTGCAGTTACTGCACCATCTAGTGAATACCTATGGGAAATTCATATTGCAATTCCGAGCAAATTGTTCTTACACTGGAGCAAGGACTCACCATAGTTACTCTGGATTGCGCCCTAAGCCCCATAGAATAGCATGGGACTTACTTTTGTGTAGATATGCTTAGGATTGTGCCTGTTGTCTTTTTTACAGTACTGCTTTTACAATACTGTCAAATAAAACAAAGCAATAACAAGTCCACCACTACTATCATCATGAAGCAAACAATCCCATTTTAAAATTCTGGACAGGTCTTCAAATCAGAGGTCCAGCTCTCCTAATTTCAAATCCTAATGCCGAAGAAGAATGTCTTGGGGGAATATCAGTAATTGAACATTCCTAGCAATTATTCATCCAAAGGAATAATTATCTCTTGATTTGCTGTTTTGCAGTAAGTCACCTATTAAATTTCACTCTTTTGTGTTAACAATGCCTTCTTAATAAAGTTTTTTTTTGTCTTTTTATGTTGGGTGGTCATAAAAGAATCTATAGAAGTAGCAGAAATGATCTTAAAACACCAGCTAGAAAAATTTGTTTTTTACCTACAGACCCAAGTTTTTGGACTTTATCCTTTGGTAATTTGAAGGACAGAACAAAAAGAGTGTCTCAACTCAAGAGAGTGTCTGTGTATTTGGTACTAATGGTTGAGGATTTCTTTTTAAAGAAGAAATCACCCTGATTTATATTGAGCAAGAATATCTTTTTATTTAGTCTGTGTCACTTTTCAGTTTTATATATGCCTAGCTAAAATAAGATAGACAGGCCTTTTATCTAGGCAAATGCTCTTTTATAGGGAATGGGAGCAAGGCCAGGTTAATCTATACCTATCCAACCTAACGAGAGAAAATGGCAACCTACAGGTTGCCAAACTACATATCCTAATGCTACAACCTACATATCCCGAACCTATCCTTAATACTGAAATCTCATGGTTCACGATAAAAGCATAAGTTATATATTTGTTAGCTATAGTGGCTCAGTGATTTAAAATACTATGCCTGTCGACAGGTCAAGGTTTGAAACAAAAGTGCTACAAGATGGAGTGAGTTTCTGTCCCTTGCCCCGCTCCTGCCAACCAAGCAGTTTGAAAGCATGGAAATGCAGTAAATAAATAGGTACCAATTTGGTGGAAAGGTAACAGCATTTCGTGCACTTTGGCATTCAGTCATGTGGGCCACATGATGGAGGCATCTTCAAACAATGCTGGTTCTATGGTTTAAATGGTGATTATCACCACTCCCTAGTGTCGGTCACTACTAGCAGGGCCACCTGCGGAGAACATGTTTAACTAGTAAGTGGTACAATTATGTACATTGGTTTATTTATCATATTAGGTTACACTTCAAAACTTAGTCAATAGGTAGTTCCACTAAAACAGGAAATCTTTCTTCTGAGTAAGCGTAGACACAGGATGCAGTGTTACTGTACTTATATTTGAGCCAAACCTTGAGTCTCTAGCTTTAACAATGGATTCCATTTCCTTGTGGGTTCCATGGTCAGTATAGACTTTTTGGCAACCCTACATCCAAGATGCATTTATTTCTACTTCTCTATTGCTGCATCGGAATTTGAGGCCATGTGAAATGATTCAGACCACTTCCATTTTGCTTCTGACTATTTGTGGTTTATTAGTGCAATGAAACCTTAAATTTTGGATAGACTAACCCTACAATCCAGAGTAACTACGGGAGCACGTAAGAGACATTAGATGTACCCATAGTTACTGCACCATTTAGTGAAAACCTATGGGAAATTCATATTGCAATCCAGAGCAAATTATTCTTACACCGGAGCAAGGACTCCTCGTAGTTACTCTGGATTGCACCCTAAAGCTCCCTTGAAAAGTTCTAGCAGAGTTTATATTGTAGTGCTATAATGGACGTGCTCAATTTATGCATTTCCAGCATAATTCCTGCTTAGGCATCCTGTAATCTCTGCTTCATTATCCAGACAAGATTTTGACTTCCCTTGCAAGCATATCTTTGTGATTAATTGGGCTATTAAGTAGAAAATACATCACACAGCCAAGAGTGCAAACTAGCCCTGAAGTTTTAGGATGTGTGATGCTTACCTGGGGCCAGAATAAGTACTCAGAGAGTCCTGGCTGATGTAGGTTTATACGTGTATATCCTTTCTCTACATTAATGAATGTAAGGGTGATCCATTAATACATCGTTAAAAGTGGCAAAACCCGCTTTGGTTCCTAGAAAATAAATTGTCATCTGCAATTACAAATCAATTACACATGGTTACTTAAGAACAAGGCCTATCAGACTAGATTTGATAGTAGGCTTGTCCTCTCGCTGCCTTTCACTAGAAACAAATGGGAAAGAAAATACATTCTTCCACAAACGACAGTGTACTGTACAGTTTAGCTCTATTTTTTGTGTTGGCCCTTTAAATGTATTGTCATTTGAAATATCGTGGCTATTTTTGTATGAATTTTAGTCTTTGATGTTGTGGCTGATGATGCGTGCATGTGCTTTTGTTACCTCTCAGTAATATTGACACTGACCTAGTGAGAAGTATAATAAATTTGTAGCTGCTTAAATTATTTTCTTGCCCCTTTACAGAGTTCAGATAAAGTATCCTTAATGTTAACTTTTCTACCTATTAATCAGAAATGAAGTAATATTACATTATTTAGAAGATACCCTATGTTATCCAGCGCAGATTATGTGCTCTTGAATCTCATTGATTTTTAGGCACATTAAGACTCTGTGAAGAGTTCCTGCAGCCATTTATGTATATAACAATATCAATAGTTTTAAAGAACAGATGGAGGTTCTTTGATCCTACTATAACTACACAATATATTTAGCTGTATTATTAGGACTAAGATGTACTATTTATTGCCAAGCATGTCCACTACTGGACATGTAGAAGGAAGAACAGTAAACCACATTGATATTTTTTTATTTTATTGATTTATACCCCACCTTTTCCATGCCAAAGCATCCTACAAAAGTTTTTAATCCTTTTGTCCTCACAACAACCCTGTGAGGAGTGAGGACTGGTCCAAGGTCACCCAGGAAGCTTGCTGACCATTGGGGGGGGGGGGTTTGAACCCTGATTTTCAAGGTATCAGTCTAACTTATAAGCCGTATTTCCCGGCTTATAAGACGCACTTTTTTCTCCCCAAAAGGGGGGAAAATGTGCATATTATAGAGTGATAGGGCCAATACTGGAGCACCTTACCCCATCATGTCATATGTCGCTGGATTGTATTGAAGAGCAGAATCCAAGGCAAAAATCAGTTTTGAGATATCTCCTTCCTATCAAAAGTTATGGCCAAAAAAGTAAAAATCAAAAATATAAAAACAAAAAGAAAATACATTTTTGGCAATTTTTTTAAGTGGGTAGGAATTTTGGCTTGGGAGTAGGAATTTTGGCCTTGGGATTCAGGAATTTTGGGTTTGGCATCTCGTTACCCTGGCACAGTTGCAATCCTAACCAGCCTTCCCTGGCTTGGAGACTTGCTCCAAAGTAGACATGCACAAGACCTGGTCCCTGCTCCATGCCTGTGTCCCTGCTCCATGCCTTTGACCTGGTCACAGGCTCCATGCCTGTGCCTCCCGCACTCTTCCCTATCTATCTAGATCCCCTCACCTTTCCCTATCTACCTGGATCCCCCACCCCCAAAAGAACCCCCCCCAACTTACCTGCCTTCCTGGACCATTTGCAAAATGATCTTTGCAAAATGTTGGTGTCTGATCATTTGCAATGAAATTTGTGCAAAAGTCACAAATCACTGACACTAGAGATGATACGTTTTTGGGGTTACCAGGAAATTAGAAGAGTGCTTGAAGCTTAAAGTCTTTCCTCATTTGTTAATGACAGTGATAATGGTTCTTAATACCACTGTCAACTTTACATGGTTGAAATATTTTTCTGCTATATTTTATTAAATATATTAATACACCATTTGGTTCAGAATATTTTTTTCTTGTTTTGCTCTTCTAAACTTTGGTGTGTCTCATGGTCTGGTGCATGTAATAAGCCAGGAAATACAGTATATTAGACTTGGACCATATTAGATCAGGTCTCATACTAGACCTGGAGAGAATGG
This sequence comes from Cryptoblepharus egeriae, assembly GCA_030015325.1. Classification (NCBI taxonomy): domain Eukaryota; kingdom Metazoa; phylum Chordata; class Lepidosauria; order Squamata; family Scincidae; genus Cryptoblepharus; species Cryptoblepharus egeriae. The sequence continues at coordinate 119,736,466 of JAREYC010000003.1, read as the reverse complement.
ACTGTACTAGAAAAGTATAAGGCATTTTGTGAAAAAGCCTTTGCGAAATATCTTCATTAAGTAAATATAACTGTGATATATGAAGATCAGGTCACCAGAAATGATCTTGCTTGTGGGTGAGTTTTGGGAATGAAGGCTAAAGTTGGTTGTCAAAACAAAATCTGGAACTAGACAGCAATTAGATGGATACTGTGCAAAGTTTCTGGTATTCCTGCAATCCAATTTTTACCAGTAGTATTACCAGTTGCAAATGACCAGGCTCAGATGCTATGAAGCACCTAACAGGTTTTGCAACAGACCACAATAAGAACACACTCTTGCTTTCCATCAGAGTGCCAATATCCCAACCAACAGTAGCTGTGTTTATCACAGGAAGTCCAATCATAACCTATGGTAGCCCAGCTGGGCTTAGTGGCTTACCCTGTATCCACCTCAAGTTAGGGGCAAGCTGGTTTCCTCTAGGTAAAGGAAATATTTTATTCTTTACTCCAAGTAGAGCCCTATCCTTCTCAATCAGGCTAATCAGATCTGTGCTAGATAGTTAGCTGGAGCACATCCAAGCTTTCACCAGTGGCTACAGGTCAGAATACTGTGTTGGCAGGATGGTGCAGGCCAGCTTACATGTGAGTAGTTGTAAGAGTGCTTTATGGCATGTTTGCAACAGCTAATGCCAGTGCTAGCAAACATTACGATTGTACAGTTAGTGTATTTTTATCTCAATTCTTACTGCAAGAACAAGTGCTACTTTAAAAAAGTCTTGAAAAATTGAATCGTTTGGTCATTTGGTCTGAAAAATAATTGGGGTATCTCAGAATTTGCATGTTTTATATTGTCTATACAGGATTTCTTGCCTAAATTTAGCTTTTAACTTGTAAAACATAAAATGTAACAATTCTTAGCTGTGGACCTTGTGTATCATGCAAATAAGTCATCACAAGATCAACATCTACTTTTAGTAGTGCTTACCTAATTTTATTTTATTGGTCTTACATTACGCATTCCCGGATTATACTGTTTCATAAAGCTGAATGCCCAAGAATTCAAAGCCTCTATGGTCAGCTAATGTTACAGCACACTTTTTCACCTTTTTTACTACTGACCCCGAGGAAATGTAATATGGCATTCTAGGAATTGATCTGATTTTGGTTTTTCCAGAGTGAGAAGCAAAAAAGTGTAAATACTAACTGAAATTTAAGACAAGGGAAAAAGTTTGTGGAGATATACAATCTGTCGCCCTACAATCATTTTATCCATTTGACTTTCCATTATCCTTGAGTATTATGCTCCCAATTTCATGCTGACTGTTGTGGTGTATGGGACAGGACCTAATGGACTAATGGTGGTGGTAGGTGAGAGTAATGATAGAGTCTGTTGCCTGTAGGATGACATCGAGACTCACACTTGGCATACAAGGCATACAAGGCATACAAATCCACTCAGCAATAATTTCTAATTATAGTCTCCAATAGATTTCTGATTATCCCCCCATTTGACTGCACATCTTTCTTTTACTCCATTAAATGAAGTATTCTATCAATTGAATAATTTTAAGAAAAATGAATAATTTCTGATTAACCATTGCTGGGGACGCACATCATGCAGATTCACTGGCTGCACTTGTCCAGCTAAAGACCAGTTTAAAAACATCTACCAGTAGTTTAGGAGAAGACAGCCAGATGGTTTGTCAGGTACTGTATGTTGTATCCAAGTGGGACATTTGCTACCACAAATGCTTAGAAAAGTAATTTTCAACCACTGAGCCGGGGCACACTGGTATGCTGCTGATAGTCTGCAAGTGTGCCATAGGATTTTGGAGAAGGACATTCATTAGTAGAAAAATTGGAGGATTTGAGTCTCCTACCAGCAGCATGGTGTGCCTTGATAATAGTAAAAAAAAAAAAAGATGGTGTCTCTTGACAATTTTTGCACCTTGTCACTGGGCCATTAGATGAAAAACGCTGAAAATCTCTGGCTTAGAATCAAGGGGCAAGTCACTAACATCTACAGTATGTCTAAACACAGGAGGATTCAATCAAATTATTCTGTAAGCAGTCCCTTCCTCCTGATGAGTAAATCAAAACCTAAGTTATTTTTATGCAGGCCTGCTTCCTTCATTCTGTCCCAAATTTGTGGATTATGCTCTGTTTAGTTGGTGGGGGATTAAATTAAAAAGCAAAGGTGCGCCTAGCGCACAATCCAGAGTAAATATGCGGAGTCCTTGCTCCGGTGTGAGAACAATTTACTCAGAATTGCAATATGAATTTCCCACAGGTTTTCACTAAGTGGTGCTATAACTTAGGGTGCACGTAATGTATCTTATGTGCTTCTGTAGTTACTCTAGATCAGCGTTTCTCAAAGTGGGGGTTGGGACCCCTTTGGGGGTCGCCTAGAGCTTTCCTGGGGGTCGCCTATAGACCTCTGGTGCAGGGGGCCAGGTCAGGCTTGCCAGACCTCCGCGTGTAGCTGCACGCGTACTGGGGCTGACTGACAGCCTCAGGGCCCAATCCTATGCATGCCTACTCTGAAATAAATCCCATTGTGTTCAATGTGTGCATAGAACACACATTTCATTTGTAACAATGAAAATACATCCTGCATATCGGATATTTACATTATGATTCATAACAGTAGCAAAATTATAGTTATAAAGTAGCAACGAAAATAATTTTATGGTTGGGGGTCCCCACAACATGAGGAACTTATAAAGGGGTCACGGTGTTAGGAAGATTGAGAAACACTGCTCTAGATTATAGGCTTTGTCACATTTGTTTCTGAGTTATGATAATTTTAAATTAATCTAATTTTTCCGATGTGCAGATTATTCCCACAAGATAACCTTTGAACTGAAAACTGTAGTGTAGTGAAAGTGTTGAATAGCTTTTTTTGTGAAGCACAGGTAGGGTAACATTAAAGACACCAAATCAGCACATCTGCAGTGTACTCTGCAAAGTGTGTGCAAGATGGTGGACTTTGTAGGTAAACCTTGGGGATCTTTGCAAAGATACAGGTGAGCCTATTTAATGTGCTTTTGGGAGATTTGCAGCTTGCAGTGTCCTTGAATGGCTCCATCAGATGTAAACAAGTAGGCTAGAAAGGCTATGGACGCCTATGCATTGAGCCTCTGTATTTTCACTTCTGTCAGGATCTTCAAAAGTGTTCTTGGAGGAAGAGAAAAGATGTCTGGACTAGTGAGGCTAAGAGCAACCGTACATCTTAAGAAAAAAACAAATACAGGAGTATCCTGATCAGGGAAGAATCATAACTGCTGCCTTCCCCATGCCAACCCTGCCATCCACGGTCAATTAACTTCTGACCATTGGAAAGGCAAAGATTTATGATCATAAGCAGAATGAGAAACCATCTCTTGAGTGGTAGATGGGGCTTGGTGTGCCTAATTCAGTGTTAGTTATTTGATGGAATATGTTCAAAGAAGTGTATGATTGAAAAAGGCCCTGTAGAGTTTAGGCTAAGCCATTCAGAGAACTTTTCTAAAAGATAAAAGCAGCTTTTAAACAGTAACAGTCAAAAGAAATCATTAAAATAATGAAAATAATGAAATCATTAAAATAAAGAAATCATTAAAATAATGAAAATAATGAAAAAAAATCATGAAAATCAAAAGAGTGTTTTAGACCATTAAACAATTGTATTCAGGAAATCCTTGTTTCTTATCCACTACTAGGGCTTTTGCACACTTAAGGCTGCAATCCTATGCTTACTTAACTGGGAATATTAGCACAATCCTAACCACGTCTAATCAAAAGTAAGCCCCATTGTGCTCAATGTGTCTTACTTCTAGGAATGTGTGTTTAGGATTGAAGCCTAAGGGCAAAATCCAGAGTAACTATGGGGAGTCCTTGCTCAGGTGTAAGAACAACTTAATCTGGATTCCAATATGAATTTCTCATAGGTTTTCACTAGGTGGTGCAGTAACTACAGGTGCACATAAAGTCTCTTACGTGCTCCTGTATTTACTCTGGATTTGGGGGTTAGTCCCATTGAGCTAAGTGAGACTTAACTGAGTAGTCTTGCATAGGATTGTACGTTTGGCACAATGGAATACAGTGAGACTTGCATTTTTTAAAAGGGTTAAGGATGCAACCCTAAAGACACTTTTATGGGAGTAAGACCCATTGAACACAATGGGGCTTACTTTTGAGTAGACATGGTTAGGATTGTGATCTTAGTTACTTGTTTGTAAACATATATGTGGTTTTGTTTGATTCTAACTAAATATGTTTTTGAGGAGGAAAATGCCCTTAATATTCATCACTCAAATTTTCTATGTAATTGATTTTGACTGACAAGGAGCATTACTTTTGGGGGGTGGTTCTCAATAGCTCAATACAAGGACTTTTTTTGGGGGGGTGGCTTTCAATAGCAGTAATATTAGTGTGTCACAAATGTACAATGGTTTTCGTCTTTCCCGGTCAGTAAAGCTTAACTGGGCGTAGGGCTTGGCACTGTAAACTAGAGCTGGGGACTTATTTCAGGCATTAAATAATTAATGGAAATAAGCTTAATTTAACTATCTGAATGCTGTTTTTACAAAACTGGTAGTTATTTCCTTTTAAAAAGGATTTTCTTTCTAATGTTGTAGGTAGTCCTTATTTTACAAGAAGAGTACACTTTAGGTAGAGACTTGGTTTTTAATGCTGAATCAGACCCTTGTTTTGTACCTGAGATTCATCATCTTTACAATCAGTCCAAATAAATTAAAAAGCATCCTATGTGCAAGTAAAGGAGGAAATTGGCACCTTGCTGCCTACCATTTAGGAGGCTAACCCCTAAATCCAGAGTAACTACAGGAGCATGTAAGAGACATCACGTGCACCTGTAGTTACTGCACCTCCTAATGAAAACCTATGAAAATTCATATTGGAATCCAGAGTAAATTGTTCTTACACCGGAGCAAGGACTCCCGTAGTTACTCTGAATTTTGCCCATAGTTGATCAAATGTAATTTGATTTAAACCACACCTCCATTTACTAATATGCAAGATTATGTTGGCTAAATTTATGGTATAGAGCTAGCTCTGGGTCTGAAGATTAAAATGAGAACAAAGTATTTGCATTTTATTGCACCTTGCATGACATGCAAAACAAAAAGTTAAAGGCCTGGATGTATTTGTTATTTCTGGTATTTAACTGAAATATATAGGAATTTAAAACTACCACCTTTCCCAAAAGATGTGTCATTGGCCCACCCACTTTTAGGAGTTAGTAAGAAACATTTATGAATTTTCATTTAGATGAATGTCTTTGAAGATAAATTAGTTTTGTGGATTCTTTGGCTGACACTTGAATATAGTAGAATATATTTACTGAACTTTATTGGAATGTGAGGACGGATGTAATATATTATTTCTAAATTCTTATGTAATAGATTATCACTAGGTTCTTATTTATTATGTTGATATTTGTTGAAATATTCAAACACAATTTAGAATCCACAATATTTAAATGAGTTAACCAATTATTTTATAGGTGACATTTGACAATAAGGAAGTTTTCACTGAAACGTACGGTAAAATAAATATTCTAATAAAATGGGGGAAGACTATTAATAGGTGTGTGAGAGAGAGAAAGAGCGAGAGTACAGGTGCTCCTAAAGAGCGATACTATACAAAGAAGTTGTGCAAAGCCCTTTGCATTTTTTTTGTTTTGAACCAATGCTGTCGGTTTCTTCTTGTTCTCCACCATAAAGTTTAGTCCTTTATATTACATTCTAACTTTTCATTTTCCCCTATTGATTTAACAGCCAGTTGGCTTCATTGCATGTGCTTGAGATCTCAAATAGCTGAAACATTCTTCAGTTTGATGAAATGTAGAATAGAATAATTAACAGATGGCCCTTTGGAATTACACAGGTATTGGTTAAAGGAGCCCTTTTAAGAAATTCTCATTCATTATTTTGAATGACCCCTGATGAAAAAGCTGAAAGACTGCTTAAAGTAGACCCTCCTATTTCTTCCAAATTTGTGTGGATTTTGAGAACATTCATTCAGGGAACTGCCACAGGGTGTCTCCTACAATCATATCAGTCATTGCTTTGAATATCTACCATTCATTCTTACCTTTGTGCCTGGCCTTCAAAAGCAGCAATCTGAACAAAGGGATGCAGGACCCAAACATCCACTTACTATAATTTTTTCTGTTGTTGAGATCATAGGTCAAACAGAAAGGGAACGAAGGGTCCTAATAGGTTTATAAAATAGGTAATAAAGGATTTTATAGTATCAGTTCATTTTCTGTTCATGACAGTTCATGACTTTTGCCGATACTCATTCTTCAAGAATAAACACCAAAATTACACGCCTCCTAAAACCCATAAAACACTAAAGAATCATAAAAAATACTATTTCACTTATGGGACTCTTCTTCTCACTTGATGTTTTTTTTTCTGATTAAAACTGGTTCAGTACAAATAAAACAAAATAAAATTCAGCAGAAAGAAACCAGCCCTTTTTGGTGACATCTCAGCACAGTGTACTGTTATAGCTGCTATTAGATGGAAGTCTCATTGTCTCACATTCTATAGTGGCAGCCAAATGAATAATATAATATTAATCTGGCTTTGTTAATCCTGTTTTGTAATTAAATCCATCTTTTATATAACTTTCATACAGATCTGAACTGAAAAGGGATTTATGGAAACATGACTTGCTTTTTATAAGATAGCGTTAGGATTATGAAATCAATACAAGAAGAAGTGGGGGGGGGGACCAGTTGACTTGCTCACAGAGGCAAAAGATTTTCTTTGTTGTTCTTGCTTTAGCGGCACAATGGCCAAAAAATAAGAGCATTCAAACTGGGTTGCCTGTGGTTTAAACTCTAATTCTATAGGCTGCACACTCTTTCTCCCCAAAATCCCCTCAGCGAGTGACCTTGTCAGACAAAAGTGGGGAATAATGGGAGGCAGCCGAGGGACAGTGGCTCATTTACAAGCAGCTGTTTTGCGACTGTCAGAACAAAGGCACATCAAAGTTGCATTAAGAGAGGATGACAGGCAGAGTGAGAAGCTCCCCAACCGTCATCCTGGTTACAGGCTCTGGTCGAAATGTGGCCTAGGGGCTCCCTCGGTTGTTTACATCGCAGACTTTCAGAGCACCACCAGTGTTTTTACTCATCAAATATGGCCGAAGCCTGTCAAAACCTTGCATATGTGCAAACCCATCTAAACAAAGCTTATTGTCATTAGTTATTGTGTCAGTGCCAAATGGAATAATTACATTGCAACAGTTTTCTAATATTGTCCAGTTGGCAACTTGGGACTTCTGCTGTCTGCACAATTTATGCCAGTGCAACTCATCTGTCTCCCCGATCCCACAGTGGCATGGAGATGACAGCACTTGTCTGTTCACTGGCCCATAGGGTGACCATATAGAATGGAGGACAGAGAGCACAGTTCTAACTGTGTCTACTCAAAAGTAAGCCCCATTGTGTTCAATGGGTCTTACTCCCAGGAAAGTGTCTTTTGGATCTATACCTTTAATCTTTGCATAGAAGAGGGAATTGAGGCAGATGCTGTTTTTTAAACCCTTCCATCATGAGTTAAACCTGCCTCAATTCCCTCTTCTATTCAAAGATTAAAATACAGGCACTCTGTTCTCCATTCTATATGGTCACCCTGCCTTCCCAGGATTGCCATACAACACTTTTGCAACACCTTCAGACCAGCATAGGACTTGTGCCTCCATAACCAGAGGTTAGGATTGTGCTATTATACGCATAGTTCAGATTCATATTTCTTAATATATCTTTCTTAAAAGATCTTGTGTCCTCAGCTTCCCTACTGGTTGACTTAATTTATTATACTCTAGTCCAGCTGTGTTCAAATACTGGCCCAGGGGCCAGATGCAACCCATGGAGAGCCTCATTGTGGCAAAACCCACCAATCAACCTGTGGGCAAGCCTTATAACCCTCTGAATCTATCTCTAATAGGGCACAATCCAGAGTAACTACGGGGAGTCCTTGCTCCGGTGTAAGAACAATTCGATCTGGATTGCAATATGAATTTCTCATGGGTTTTCACTAGGTGGTGCAGTAACTACAGATACACGTAATGTTTCTTACGTGCTCCCATAGTTACTCTGGATTGTAGGATACACTCTTATATGTATGTAGGGTGGTGAGGGTCCTGGCCCCTGACTCCCCTCAAGACACACACCTGTTTGACAGCCCCCAGCCCCCTAACTCAGAGGATCTCTTCTCCTGGGGTTACCCAGGATAGCTTGCTTTCCCCTGGTTCTCCCTCGTCTGCCCGGGAGCTAGCACTGGGACCCTGCGGGCTCCTCTGATCCCTCCCGCTAGACACCACAGGTGAGCGCTCGCCCTGAAGGGCTGGGAGCCCGATCATGCTCTGAAGCCTGCCTCCCTTGCCTCCGGGCAGGTGTGGGCCCCTGCTGGCTTTGCTGTCTGCCTGTGGGGGGGTCTTGCTTTTTCCCACAGGGCTTCTCCCTCTTGTCTCCACACTCTCCTGGCCTCTCTCCTCCACCCCCAGACTGCTGCTCTGCCCTGTCTGGGACCCCGGTGGGTAAGGAGGGGGCTTGTCCCCCAACAATGTAAATTTATGCAAATTTAAAATATAAATCATTTTTCTGGCCCACAATACAGTGTCAGAGGGATGATATGGCCCTCCTGCCAAAGTGTTTGGACACCCCTGTTCTAGTCCATTATGTAGTGGTTCGTATAAAGACTCAAACACATGTGATTCTTTGTCAGATCAGAATTTCATCCTTCCTGCTGCGTAAGGCTCTGGTACATGTTTTCCTCAAACTGTTTTTTTTCCTGCAACAGCTCTTCAGTGTCCCATGTTCAGCAAGCCACCAAAAGGTCAAAGAGAGAGGGTGCCCCCTAATGGGCACGGCTGGACTGTAAGCAAGAGACTAATGCATCCTGAATGTGTCTGGGCCTTCCTTATCCAAGGAAGAAAAACTGAATAAATAAATAATAACATGCCCAAGCAAGGCTGAGTTATGTCCCTTGGTTATGTCTTCTACCTCTGACCTTCAGGCTGACTCGGTGCAATCCTAACCAATTTATGCTACCCCATCCCACAAACTCCCTAATCCTGTTGTGTTGTGGGGAGACCGGTGCATGTCTAACACCCACCCCTCACCACCCGAAATGGCACAGAAAATTGACACTTTTGTGACACCCCCTGGCCAGCATGAGACTTGTGCTGGGAATTGAGTCAGCCTCACCAAGAAAGGCAGAATAAAAATCCCATAAACAAACAAACAAATATTGTGCTGGCCTATTTGGTCAGCCTTAACCAGTAAGATTCCAGTATGACTGTAATACACCTCCCTCCTCTGACCCCCTGCTCTATGAGCATTTACTCCATATCAAAGGTATCTAGGAAAACAAATGTAGCATGTCGTTTCTGCATATTGTGATAAGCAATGTTTTCTAGAACTGCTTTTTCATTGATATCAAGCTCCTTCACTTAATTCTGGAAGAGCACCCAGCTAGCTGTAATGGAATATGTCCTATCACTCCTAACACTGGCAGTTTTATGGTTGGTAATTGGCACAATATGTTTCTTATGGAAAAGTGGAGGTGTTGAGGAAAGCTGATTGCAGCAATCAGAATTATCTGATCTGGAACAAGTCCAGGGTGTTGCCTGAAGAGCTACCTAATTTAATAGGAATTATCTTACTGTATCTGTATGCATGGTGTATGTATATATTTTCTTCTCATTCGCCTGTACTGCTGAGATCACAGTTTAAATTATGTACCCATTTGAGGCTTCTGAATTCTACTGGTGACCTTTGGGATGCGTTTTAAAAAGCAAGTTTAAAAAAATATCAAGTGAAAGAGTAAGAACAATTTGCTTGGGAGGAAACAGCATGTAAGAAGACACATAGCAAGCATCACATATCCCAGCATTTATTGCGTTTCACGCAGCGTTACAAGGCTGAATGAAGGCAGAGTGACTTTATCAGTCCCAGAAGGGCTATATTCCCTGAGAAATACATGGTGGAAAGTGCCTTATTGCTGTTATGAAATATAGTTTTAAAAGGAGCAAGGGGAAAGCAGTGAGATCCATGCGCTTATTAGACACCTGGATGTGTGCATCGTTTCATTAATGGTTAATCAGCAAGATGCAGTGGTGTCTAAAAACTCTAACATCATTTCATGAATAAAAGAAACCAAGTTATTAGACTTGTGGGGAAGATTCACTAACCACTGCCAGTGCAACCGTTCCATTGTCTTCAGTGGGGCTGAACCCATGTAAGGCTGTGTACGGCTATATTCTTTGCTGTTTCATGACTGGTAGAGATTCAGGCACACTTCCAAAAGCATAATTTCAATGTTTTGCAATAATGACCCCTAAGAATTTGGCAAATATTAATGATGTTTGCCATTCTCCTTCCCTCTCACCCTTAAAATTAGAGATAGAATTCTAAATTTGCAAATCCATAAGATTATTCAATTAAAGTTCATCTATGACTTTCTTACATGATTATCATTTGGAATACTGGATTATGGCATATATTTGTTTTTGTCAGTAGTGATCTTTACCCTTTTTTTCCTCATTGTGGGATCCTATAATTCTGGACGAAATGGGTTAATTTGTAGCTGAGTGGTGTGTGACTTGACTGTGTGTTAATTACTATTATGTAGTTACAAGTATATAGAGTAGCACAGCATGCAAAGTGCATTACAGTTGTTATCCTATTTGCCCAAGTTAACCCAGTGAACTGCATGGCTGAGCAAGAATTGGAACTTGAAACTCCCAACCGCTTCATTGTGAAGGGCCTTTCTTTAAAGGAAGGTACTAGCAAGATTAAAACTGAGGCCTTGCCCTTTTGGTTTTAAGATTCAGGCATTTTCATCCTTGTGATGTAGGGCAACCAGATGAAGAAAAATCAAAATCCATTAATTGGGCAAAATCAGTTGGTGTATTACTGTACATCTTTTTATATTGTGTACAAAGAATCTGTGGATAATGCAGAAGCTGCTCCTCCATCATATGAACAATTATTATAAAAGAACCCTGGGTTTAAAACTATGTATGAGGAAGACTTTTCTACTCTGAAAACCAACAAAGGTCTCACAGTACAAGTGTGATCCCATGCACGTGTATTCAAAAATAAATTCTATGGTATTACCCTCAGGCAAGCATGTATAGGATTTCAGCCTCAATGTGGAGAAATACTTTACACCTGTGCAGTTATATACCAGCAGTGTTTTCAGAAAGTGCAATATACAAGCATGGGTCAGTGTATTATTATTGTTTGTAGTGGTGGTGGTGGTGGTGGTAGTAGTAGTAGTAGCAGTAGTAGTAGTTGTTGTTGTCGTCGTAGTGAATTTATATCCCACCCTTCTCCCATCTAAGGGGATACTAAGGACAGTTGACAATAAAAACATAAATACATTAAGAATTAAAAATATACAGCAATTAAAATATCCAAGTGTTAAGATATTAAAATGTATCACTCATACAATACATTATCACTCATGTAAAACCAATTAAAATTATAAAAACACCGGTTCTCATTATCAGTTAAAAGGTTTAGGCTGCAATCCAAATCTCCAGTTAGGCTGGCCTAAACTCCAGCAGAAGTCCTGTGCTGACCTGGGGGTGTGACTTTTGCTCCACTCCTTGGGAAAGGGTTAGGCCAGTGTACAGAAATGCTCTTGCCCCCCTACATCACCAGGGGAATAGGAAAACCAATGAGTTGTGCCAGCCTAGGTTAGGTTTGCATCCTTTGTGAATATAAGGGTATTGATGTCCTGCTGAAAGCTCTCAAAATTTGGAGCTGTTAATCAAAGGAGAAGGGAATTCTATAATCAGGGAGCCACCACCGACAAGGCTGTATTCCTTGCTGCTGCCACCCTACCACCTCTCCTAGTGGCGGCACAGTTGGCAGTGTTATGTTTAATCTTCTTTACCTTTAGTAGATGTAGCACTAATCAAAGAAACAGAAACTTGCCCTAGAATCCAGAGTAACTATGGGAGCACGTAAGAGACATTTAGGTCAACAAAGTTACGGTACCACCTAGTGAAAACCTATTGCATATTGCAATCCAGAGTAAATTGTTCTTACGTCAGAGCAAGGATTCCCCATAGTTACTCTGGATTGTGCCCTTGGGCTGCAATCCTAATCTCCAGTTGTGCCAGAATAAGCCCCAGCAGAGGCCATGTTCTGATCTGGGGGTGTTACAAAAGTGCTAGCAGGCATTTCTGCCCCGCTCCTGGGGATTGGGGGTTAGGCCAGTGTACAGGCATATACTGACTTCCCCATACCATCACCTGGGACAGAGTTGCCAGATGACAGGAATTTCCCTGACAGAACCAGAAATGAGGGCCTGGGACCATAAGTCTGGACAGAGCCTCTTTGTCAGGAAATTTGGGGCCTTTCCAGCTGTTTCCTGGGATTTTAGGTCTGTCTGCAGTTGCCTGCAGCTTAGATGACCAACTGGATTTTTTGACCGGCAATTATAATTTATGCAAATTAGGCTATTTTTAGGTGGTGCAAGCGGTTAAGATGCTGTGCCTGTTCATCAGCAGGCCAGGGTTCAAGACCCAGATCGGCCCCACAAGACAGGGTGAGCTCTTGTCCTTAGCCCAGTTCTGCGACACAGCTGGATCCAATTGTATTGGCTCTGCCTTTCCATTAGACTCATTCAGTAGCGTGGAGAGGGGGGATTTGCTGCTTGGGTAACAGCCTATCCTCCATAACAATCCAACCCAGATAACTGTCTATGTGCCTTTAGCATTTAGTCATGACCACATGATCAGGGAGACATCTTTGAACAACACTGACTCTATAGCTTGGTAATGAAGTTGAGCACCTTTAGATTTTATCTCGACGAGCAGGCAACTTGCAGGAGACACCTTTACCTTTATTATCTCAGAGACAGGCCTTCTTTTGTTTTCATTCTTTCAAGGTTCATCTTGCCCAGTAAGCCAACAAATGTTAACTAAAGTGATTCAGGGCACAATCCTAACCAATTTATGACGGCATGACTCACCCAGCATATCTTCCCATGGTGGTGGGGAGATCAGCCTATGCCTGTGCATTGGCCTAAATCCTGCAAGAGAGGGGCAGACGTGCTTTATGGCGCTTTGTGACACCCCCAAGTCTGAATGGGACTTATGCTGGGGTTATGCTTGCCTAACTGGAGGTTAGGATTGCAGCCTCAGTGAATATTAGTAAGTGGTTAGATATAGTTCAAACTATAGTGTTAAAAATGGTCAGAAAGTTTGAAAGCTTGTGCTCAAGATTGCAGGGAGGGAAAGAGAAAAATGACTGGGAGTCAATGATTGATGGAGTCAGGTCTATTCTAACAGATGATACACTAAAGATTTTAAAGCACTGAGAAATCAAATTGACCACTCGGAAAACAGTTCAGATTAAGAAATATAAGGTTGGCAGGGCTTCCCACCAACAGGGGAGGCAGGAGCCACTTTTTCACAGTGGATTATGAAAGTGCAAGGTATACTTTTCTTTTGAACTCTTTCTGTGGCATGTTGTATTCTTGGGAAAACTAATCAGATGATACCAGTGTGATGTTTGTGGAATGTGAACATCTTGATAAAAAAGAGAAAGAATAGATTGATTTAGAAAACTGAATTGTCTCGGGACTCCAGGTTTCTGAAGTGAGCCAAGAGGTATTAAAAAATGTTGATTGTCGTTGCAAATTTCCAAAGAGATCTTTTTAGAACAACACACGTGTGGGTGTCTTTTGCGTTAAGTATATGTGCTGGGTAATTTTAGCCACAGGAGACAACAATCACCAGAAAGTTAGTGGTATACTTATAACTCAATAATACAACAACACACTGTTTCTTATCACCTTTGATCATCACACTACTAAAAATGACAGTTTGCAGGTGACTGTGATGACAGAAGTACAAGCACTCATCATTGTAATTATCCATAATCAAACAATCACAGTTGTGAATGTTTAATCAGAAGGTGTGACTTGTGTTTTCTACGTTTTCGATCTTCCATTTCCATAGTAAAGTTGCTGTTAACAGTGGTGGATGGTAAGATATTTTATTTCGATTGAACTGGGTTCTGGTGAATACCTAGTGAGGCAGCAGAGGATGTTCTGCATATAATTAAAGTAAGTCAGCCTCTTCTTTCATTCAGTTGCATATTGTCAGTGTGAAATTGAGTCCTGTGGTATCAATGGTGCTCCCGTTGCCCTCTGCAACAGATGGACTCTAACTCTCTAAGCCCATGGAAGAGTTTATCACCATAGCCATAGGAGAGCTTGATGTACAGATACTGAGCTGCATTTTTGGTTTGTAGCGCTGTGTACATGTCACAGTTTTCTAGCAAAGGTCTCTGCTCAATTATTTTGCTTAACACAGGTGCCTGTTTAGGTATCAAACTCCTTGCTCTGTCGCTCCCATTGTATTTTGTTTGTCTACAACTGGGATGAGCAAACATTTTGGCAGGAAGGCCATATCTCTCTGACGCAGTGTCAAGGGTCAGGGAAGGAAAAATTAATTTGCATAATTGAGTACATTAAAGATGGAACTTTTAACCATTGATATGCTTTTGCAAGACATGCAGACCAGAAAAGTGAGACATAACTGCATCAGAGGTATTTTCAAAACACAGAGAGGAGAAAGGGAGGATCTTCCAGTAAAAGTAGACTTTCCTCTTCCAGCCAGTGCCCTCCACGTTCAGGTTCTGCTTCTCCAGCCTGTAGCCTCCACATGAAGGTTCTCCATGCAGCTGACTCCTACAGCCTACTCCTGCAGGCTTTTTACATAGAAGCGAGGAGACCTCTGCTTCCCTTGGAGGCTCCATTGAGGACCAGGAAGGCTATACACTGCCTTGGATGACCATCTAAGGAGCTCAGGTTTAGCATCCAAACCAAAAGTGACATTTTAAGGTCTAAAAAGGACTTTGGAAGGTTATGGAATCCTCTCCATTCGTTAAGGTCTTAAAATGTAACTTTTAATGCAAAACTATAACATTCACATGCCCTTAGAAGGTGTTTCAAGGGCCAGGGATGCAGCACATAGCCTCCCTCGCCCTCAGAGTCCCCCTGGAGGTGTGGGAAAATGAGCTCCCATTCATTACCTTTTTTACAGGACTTGCCTGCGGGTCACAAAGTTTGCTCAGGTTGCATCTAACCCATGTGCTGGAAACATGCTGTGTTTCCATGCTGCAGCAAATGCACCAACCATCAGTGTATTTATTTGTAAAAACTGAAATTTTTCACATCATCCATAACAGCATACCAAAACTATGAACTTTGGGTTATTCAGCCAGGCATTTTCCAGCCTGTCCAACTCAGTGTTGTATCGTTACCAAGCATTTCTGTGTTCAGGGGTCTTCATCAGTTCAAGAACACTGTTTCAGTTTCAACAACAGTAGTACAATAATGCTTGTGCCTTGCCTAGAGGAACCGAGGGAAAATTATGATGGACTCTTTGCCTTGCTGTACTTGTTTTGTCCTTGACTTGAGAACAAACAGAGCAAAAGAAAATTCAGGGAATGGGTCAGCAGTATGCTGTAAACTCTTTGAAGAGTGAAATACAGAAACTCAAAAGCTGTAATAAAAATATAAAGTTCTGTTGATTCCCCCATTTTTTGTAGCTAGCAGGTAAAAAGGACCATGCATCATTTTGTATGGCATTGCTTGAAAAAGTTGGCACTGTTTGTCCAAGGGTTCAGTCCAAACCTGAACAAGTCCAAACATACCTGCTTTGCATCAAGTGCAAGTTTCAGTCAGCCAGTTATTCTCCTAAGGCAGGGGAAAGCCACTGCAATCCTAGCGGGGCTACTTGGATCTGTGTCACCTTAATCGGTGGTGCAAATCCAAATTCCTTGGAATAGGGTTAGGATCCAGCACAAGTACCAGATCATGACTCTGTCTTCCCATCTGCCTGTCCATAGTCCTTCTGAATTGAATGCCTCCTTCACCTTCTTCTTGCCCTATTGACTGAGATTGCTTGTGCAGACCTATCTGTCTGAGGCCTTACTCCGGTGCAGGCAAGCCAGTTCATGTCCTTACAGTGGCTTCTCCTTCTCGCTTGGTGGTGCAGACACGCTTTATGGTGCATTTGTGACATCCCAGGCCCAGCGCAAGGGACTTGTACCAGCCCAAGGGCTTTTTAGGATTGAGCCTTAAGTCTGTCACATACTGGAGAAAATAATTTGTGGTTTGTTTTTGAAGGCTTGGTATATGTGTGTGTGGTAGTGGTGGATGCTAGGAATGTCAAGTAGTACATGTGCCTGGGAATATTAAGCTTACAATTACCGATTTGGCTTTTGGATGTCTGCTCAGTGATCTTCATTTCTGATCAAAAGAAATATGAGATTACTCTGTGATCACTGCTACTTTTGCCTAACATTAAGCCACAGCCACTGTTGGAATCTTGTTAGAGATGGATGTTAATTTCATCCCAGCATGGCTTACTTTTGTGCAACTCCATCTCAAGGGGTCGTTTCAGTGGCAAATGTTCAAGCTGAGGTTTCCATCACTTTAGCTGTAGAAAAATCCTATGATGGACAGTAGCATTTGCTATTAGACAGTTGCTTGCTGTTACCCAAACGCTGTAGTTGCCATAGGAGTTTGGGGCCACTCTGACACCTCTTTGGATCCCCTACAAAGGATTGTTGGCAGTTCTACCCCAGTAACCTCTCACTGTGCAGCTGTTGCATGTGGGGAAAAGCACTGGCATATCAAATGACAGCTGTTGCTGAATGAGTCCTAGAGCAAAGCTGGGTCACAGTACAAGTTCAAGAGGACCACTTATGCCTGTGTGCTGGTGCGCACATGACATGATTCTTTGAACTTTTGCTTGTCATCAGATTCCTAATATCAGGCTATTAATGTAATGCATAGATAATGGAATAGAGATTACAGAGTCTAAACAGAATACAAGTCTGATTCTCCCTGTATTCAGAATCAGGAAATAACAATTCTGCCAACCTAGCAGTTTGAAAGCACATACAGTGGTACTTCGCATAACAAGTGCTCCACATAATATATAATTCACATGACAAGCACAAATTCCCATTGGGAGTGTGCTCCTCTTAACAAGCCCGCTTCACTTAACAAACCCCAGGCAACCTGAAAGCGACCTGGCTGTGTCATCTGGGGACACAAAAGGCAGATGCACGGAGAAACAGGAACAGCATACTAGGCAGCCCTGACGAGCCGTGTGGAGCCTGTTTTAAAGGGCTGCCGGCCAGTGCATTGCTGCCTCTAACTGCCCCCAAGTGCTCCCACCAGCCTCCAGTCTCCAGCAGCAGCCCAGGTAAACCCCCTATCCTCCATGCAGCCTCCTAACCATGTCTACTCAGAAGTAAGCCCCATTGTGTTCAGTGGGGCTCACTCCCAGGAAAGTGTCTTTAGGATTGCAGCCTAAGTAGACTTCATAGGATCATGCACACTGAATGCATGTTTTGAATTCTATTACAGTGTTTTGTCATCATTCAAACATACAGTTAATATTTTTATATGAATATTTTTGGGGTTGTGGAACCAACCGTTTCCATTATTTCCTATGGGAAAATTGCTTCACATAAAGAGTGTTTCACATTACAAGCATGCTTCCGGAACGAATTCAACTTGTTCTGTGATGCACCACTGTATATGCAAGTTGATAAATAGGTACTGCTTTGGTGGGAAGATAATACTGTTCCATATGCCTCTGGAGTTTAGTCATGTTAGCCACATGACCACAGAGACCATGTAAAGGCTTTTTGGCTGTTTAGCCTTGTATGTTCAAGGATGAACACTTCCTCCTGCCTCCCCAGAGTCAGTCATAACTATCAGGGTAATATGCAGGAAACACCTTTTGCGCATCCACAAAGTAGTGAGGAGGGTAGTAAAAGTAGGATAGGTAAAAGGAACTCTTCAAAACTATAATTGCAGAAAATGAATGCACAAAAGCTTTTGTTTCCTAGGCTAAGTTGGAAGAAATTGTATTTGTCTCTCCAGTCCTTCGTTGGGCTTCTTGTGGTCTTGTTAGATCTTTGGCTCCATCTAGAATCATAAGGCTATCTTGATGTTCTTATTTCTGTTGAAAAAAAGTAATAGTCATTAAGCACAATCCTAACCATGTCTACTCAGATGTTAGCCCCATTGTGTCCAATGGGTCTTACTCCCAGGAAAGTGTCTTTAGGATTGCAGCCAAAGTCATATAATGTCATTTGTTTAAGATTGAGACATAGTATTTACATCTTTAAAACGGTGATAGGTGTTGTGCTACTTCTATTTTAACTTAATATCATAGGTTAACCGTGTTAATATCTGACATTTAGCTGAATGAAAATGATTGTTCCAAAATTAGAAATAGCTCCACACTTGTGACAAATTCCACTTCTGAAACGACAGAGGTGAGTGCCAAAATGCTTGTTTTTACCATTTTTGTTGCACTGGTTTGTAAACAGCACCGAAGCACTTGTTGCTAATTTTTCACTTCCAACCTCTCTTACTTTTAAGGTTTCTGCAATCAAAATCTCCCCGTTTTAAATCTTGTAAACAAAGCCGCCCAGAGATAATTGTGACTAGCAACAGGTCAGAATACTCACAATAATTTCAACAAGAACAATAAAGCAAAGGAGGCTTTTTCTAGTAAACCTATCAGCGGCATCCTTTGAAAGGACCATCAAGCATTCTAGTGCCATTTCTGATCTGTGGCCCGATATGGATATGGTAGAGTTTCCTAGTTAATTGTTGTTTCTGGAAAGAAAGAAGAGGTGGTGCTGAATGCAACATTTGTGTAGTATTTGTGTAGTAGCGTGGCCTTGTTCAGTCGAGCTCAATGCATGTTACATGACTGCCTGAGAGGAAGAGAAAGGCAACTTTCTCATTCTCTGACCAGAATGCTTGATAAGGCGGGTGTCAAAAAGGGCAAAACGGGACTCACAGCAATTATGGGAACGGCATGCCAGTTTCCCTGACAACCAGACTGCAGATTCTTTGTGATTTATTATTTACTACTTCAAACCCTTATTCTGTGATTTAATTAGGGAGAGAGATTTCCATCCGTCTCCCCATTCCCAAATTGGAATGTCCCAATACTATGGTTGTGATGGCATTGCAGTTGTCCTGAATTGAGATTGCTGTAAAATTGCTACAGATTAGTTACTCGTTTAAACCCACTGGGATTTTAGGAAGGTCCCTTAGACAACAGTTGCCTAGAATTCAATGGGTAGAATGTTAGTTGATGACTTGTTAATGTACCAGGGACAGTAGGAATCGGGATTCATCTATCACTCTGGACGCAATCCAGAGTAACTACAGGGAGTCCTTGCTCTGGTGTAAGAACAATTTGCTCTGAATTGTAATATGAATTTCCCATAAGTTTTCACTAGGTGGTGCAGTAACTACGGGTGCATGTAATGTCTCTTATGTGCTCCCGTAGTTACTCTGAATTGTAGGGTGTATTTCCTTTCCCTCACATATTTTGCACAAGCAATAGGTTGCAACAAGTGATGCCCCTCCATTTTTTTTTACAGCAGATCAGATTTTCTTTCTTTCTTTCTTTCTTTCTTTCTTTCTTTCTTTCTTTCTTTCTTTCTTTCTTTCTTTCTTTCTTTCTTTCTTTCTTTCTTCTGTTGCTAATGGCTTTGTATTTAGCTAAAATTCTCAAGGCACTATGAATACTTAGAATATTACACTTTCACCAACTGAATCTCTTGAGGAGGCAGCAATGGTTTCTGTCTGACTCAGATTTAGCAACCGTTATTGATGCCTTTGTAACCCTGAGGATCAATTATGGCAATGTGCTGTAGATGAGAGTTCTGTGAAGTGTGTTTGGAGATTTCAGCACATGTAGAATGTGCAACCTATTTCGTAAAAGGACAGGCTGCTGGTACCCCAGGATTCATCAAAATATCGTTGAAGGCCCTCATTATTGCGATCCTAAATGGAACCCACATATTTTTCGGTATAATATTTCCTTCTGAGTTTGGTCACATACTGTTTAATATTATGCCCTGTACACAAAAATCAAAATACTTTACAACACAAGCCCTGCCCACAGATTTACAGAATAGAGCCTTCTTTGTTAGAAAATATAGGCTTTATTATATGACCTTATTCTCATTAAGATGATAAACCTTTTGTCTGCATTGTACTTCTTCACATTCTATCATTCACCTTCATTAACAAAGAAAAGTCATACACACAGAAAATTAGATGTCGGAGAGATGGATTCTAGCCTAGATATCTCCTGGATCTGCTAGTTTTCTCTGTGTGTTTCCCTTTCCCCCATCCTGTCCTGCAAGCTCCCCTTGCTGTCTGAACCCAGACACAAGTTCAGTGCCTCATCTGCTGAGAGAACTAGGTACATTATACTACTAGTATCCCCTGGCTTCTGATGGATCATTTTCTGGTGATCCACTCCTTCAGTGCACATTTCAGTTATAGCCAAAATGAATTATATTCATTCAATGCCTGCTCCACCCTTTCCCAAAGGTGTTAATGAGTGTCCGTTTGTAGAAATATTTGTGTGACAACAGATATCTTATTTGCAAGGTAAAAAAGGCATTTACAGTTTCCTATACTAAAAAAGTATTGGAAGCAATATTTGTAAGCAAAAAATTTTGTAAACAAAAAGACTAGGTTCTGTTTTACACCTCTTTCTGGTTTTTATCCTTGCTCTTGTCCCTAATCTGTCAAATGAGTGGGGGATTCCTGAATACTGTTTTAATGTAAGGATCATGGTGCAAATTGGGGAACAGTATTATCATAGCATCAGTTTCTTTCTTATGGAATCATTTTCCATTAGAGATCCATTGGTATTCTTACATATTTTTGTTTTATGTTGGCCTTTCATTCCAGAGGTACAGAAACAGTTTAATTTAGACTGCTATCCTGTCATTATTTGTCTGGGATTGGGGGTGAAATCCTAACCTAAGCCGGCACAACTCATTGGTCTTCCTGCTTCCATGGTGATGTAGGGAGGCAAGCGCACGTCTGTGCACTGGCCTAACCAGCACAGGATTTATGCCACGGCTTAGGCCAGCCTAACTGGAGGCTAGGGTTGCAGCCCAAGTTACATTAAACACTGTGGGGCTACTTCTGAACATGCAAGGATTTTGATTTAAGGATGCTTAGGATTTTGGTATAATATTTTTGCCAGTTAAGAAAGTCTTTTGCCCTCACTGAAAGGCTAAAGGGGATGGCTGCTTAATCTCATTGGGAAAGAGTACCATAATACAGGTGCCACCACAGATGTCAATTTGGTTTCCTTCACAAGCCACATGTGCAGCACTACCTTTGCTGCTGAATTTACAGCATGGGATGTTTTGAATGGAATTGGTGGTTTCTCAGATATCCTGGTCTGGATCTGTAGAGAGCTTTATAAATCGAAACCAGCACTTTGAATCTGCCTAAAAACAGATTGGCAGCTAATCTAAAGCAGTGCATTACTCCATGTCCTTCCCTAGGGTGCCAAGCAGCCCTACAAGCAGCCATTCCAACTTCCAACAGGTAAATAGCTTGCAGAGATCTGAATAGTTCCCTATAGATGACTGAGTTATTACTTGGGGTAAGGAGAAATTGTCCCCTTACCCCCAAGGAGACCTCCAACCAACTCACAACTAACACTGGATGCACTGGTAGTGCCAGCAGTAGTTAGGGTTGAGCCTGTCACTTTTATAGAATACTATAGCTTATCAGTTTATGCTTGCTCCAAACATGAAAGTGATATGAATGCTGCACAATGTTCTTGTTAGTTTCCTTCAAAATATATATAATGCATATTGTCATCAAGGAATACAGGTTTGATTTCCCTAATTATCCCTTCAATTTGCTGCTAAAATAACTAATTAGATGCCTTTAAAAATAATAAGAGGCTTGAAGTAACTCACAAAATGGGTTTATAAAATCAAACATAATACAAAGAAATAGATAATAAGCTTAACAACGGTGCTCCTATATGCCTACTGATACACTGTGGTGTCTTTAGTGCTTAAGTAACGCAGAAAGGGCTCCCCCACTCATCTAAAGAGTCTCTCACACAATAAGTTGAAAAAAATGAATTTAATCTGCATGAGAATAATGACATGGAGCAAACCCTGCTGGGTGTCATACTTGCAGGAAGTTGTGGTATTCCATAATTGATGCCTAAACCAGATTTCCTCTCCCCTTCTCATTTTTAAAAATATAATTTTATTCTTTGTTGTCCTGAATAATGTAACTCCTCGCAGATTTGAGTGGAAGTTTCTATAAGAAAATTTAGTGTTATTAACAGTTAGAAAAGGTATTGCACTTAGATCTCTTGTACTTCACAGCCATCTCCTTTTGAGATAAGTTATGGAAGGATAGCCCTGTTAGCATGGCCAATCAGTTAGAAGAAAAGTCTGTGGTACCCAATTCCTATGCAACCATATCACTTAAGAATATAAGCAGTCTGAATACTTTCAGTCATTACAAATATGCCTCCCTGCACATATAGAGTCAGCATGACAAGCAGAAACATGAAGGCTCCTTCACCTTTCACTTTCCCTCCTTCCCCCACCACAAAAACAACCAAATATTTGCAAAATAAAAATCAGAATGTCTCAGGTAAAAGAAGAACAAAATTACTGGCACCCTTGGAGCTTTTCCAAACACCCTGACAAGCATAGGGACCTACAGAAATTGCCATCCACCATTTACAAAAAAGCTGCTTTACTTTTTTGGCAGTATAACATAAAAAAGGATAAAAACCAGGCATCCCAGGTCCTTGTGAAGAACTTTGTGCCTGGATTAGACCGGTTAGTAAAATTTATGGGACTATGCAAAAACAATAAATACAGGTATTTGAAAATTGTTGTTTTACATAGAAGTAACCCTATTGTGGTCAGTAAGACCTAGGCTGTAATTATCTCTTGGTCACAAGAAAACTCTTGCACACACACTATAGTTATATATGTGCACCTCTCACATCTTTTAAATAAGTAATCACCATATAGAAAAACATACACACAGCAGTGATGTGATGTGTAGCCTGAGATTTTCCTAGTAATTCATGGAGTAAGTAACCACTGCATGTATTGCTTGCTCAGTTTGTACACCGGTAGTGGGGAAAATGCATTCAACAATGTGAACCTGCCTTCGTGGACAAGCCTTAAATTCCCCACTGCCAGAACCAGCCTTAAATTTTAGGATTCAACTCCAGAATGCAAAAGAGGCAGAGAGATGATGATTAGATTTCCAAGTCATGTGCCCATTAGATTAGGCCACATCTGGAAGCGATTGTTACACTGGCAACTGCTCTGCCAGGTCATGGGTAGACTTGACCAACAGCACTTCATCTCCTGTTACAGATTAGCATCAACATATGTATCTGGCTTAGGGCAAAATCCAGAGTAACTACAGGGAGTCCTTGCTCCGGTGCAAGAACAATTTACTCTGGATTTCAATATGAATTTCCCATAGGTTTTCATTAGGAGGTGCAGTAACTATGGGTGCTCATAATGTCTCTTAAGTGCTCCTGTAGTTACTCTGGATTTGGGGGAATATCTGGCTCCTGTGATATCCAGGGATGCTGAAGAGTGGTTTGTAACCACACAACATATTAACCTTCACAGGATGAAGCAGATCAAAGCAATCAACAATGTGCACTCTAGGGATTAGAGAGAAATAAGAAGAAAGTGCCCATTTTCCAGGACTCACACAAGAGTGAAGCAAGTTTACATGGTGGTGTTAATGGCATTTATTTTTACCATCAGGACCTCTTTCCCTATCTATCATATAAGAAATGCTTTTGCTTGAATATGTAGTTGAATTCTTCTCCTACGGGTGTTCAAACATTTTGGCAGGAAGGCCACATCATGTCTCGGACACTATGTCTGCCAGAAAAATAATTACATTTCAAATTTGAATAAATTTTCATTCATTTACATGTAAGAGTGTATTAGAGACAGATCCAGAGGATTACAAAGCTTCCCCGTGGGGCAGACTGGGGGATTATTACCATGGTCACATTGTTGTAGGCTGCATCTGGCCCCTAGGCCAGGGTTTGAACACCTTTTTCTAAATCAAGGTGATGTTATATTCTGTCTTTACTCATTTTTACAGGAGCTGTTACCTTTAGTGTTTTGTAGCGCATATTTAGTTTTTTGTTCTTTTTCAAGGTAAATAAGAACAAACTTTTGAGTGAAAGCATACTTAACAAAAATACTGTTGTTTGGTTTTTGAACTTTGGAGTATTCTGGGGTGTTTTGTTTCTTTTGAGAGTCGCAAATCTGCACTCATACTATACTGGCAACTGCTTTTAAATCTGTCTGATCCCAGCATCAGAATCTTCTTTCAAACATTTCTAGGGCAATAACGTGTGACTCTCCAGAGGAAAAGTGATCTTTTAATTAAGATACAGGGCTGGAACTTGGGAACTGTCGATTATACCTGTCACTTTGCTTCTGATTTTCTGTGTCATCATGTCTTAAGTCAGTTAAGGATTTCTAAGTCTCATGTGTTTCTGGGCTGATGCACTTTGAAGATCCTAGCCTTTCTCCCCTGCTTTTCTGACAGACGCTTTGGGAACAATTGCCATGGCACAATTCATAGAAAGATTTTTATAGTCCTGTGTACCATGCTGATAAATTCAGAGGCTTCTGACTGGTATGTAAAGAATTCTTGGAAAATGCATGTCTTCTACCCAGGAAAAGCATTCACAGAGACTATTTTTTACATTTCAATTCATTTTATCATCTGAACTTTCAGTGGAATGTTAGTCATGATATTGTAGTGCTGCCTCAGTGCATTATTTCTTTTTCTTTAGTGGGCCTTTTCTTAAAGATTTTAATTAGTATTGCTTTGAAATGGGATTAGAAAATGCCCTTTAGTCAACCATTCCCACCCCTAGGCCACTTCTGTGAGTCATGTATGTTCAGATTCTGTGTAGAAACTGAAGTGATTATGAATGTAATGCTAGAATGATATATCCAATTAATCTTTTGCTGCTGGTGCAAAGCAGCTATTAATAGTCTTTCATACCAATTTGGATTCTGGTTCTTGACTACCACTGTCTGAAAAAGTTTTTGCTTCTACTTCAATTTTATGAATTGTCTGAAAAGTGGAATAAACAAACCTTACAATCCAAAGTAACTACGTGAGCACGTAAGAGACTTTACGTGTACCCGTAGTTACTGCACCACCTAGTGAAAACCTATGGGAAATTCATTTTGCAATCCAGAGCAAATTGTTCTTACACCGGAGCAAGGACTCCCCCTAGTTACTCAGGATTGCGCCCAAAGTGTTTCACTGGCATGTGCTGTATTATTTAGTTGGAAAAATATAGATTTTCCTTTTTTGTTCAAACCTGTATAATTTAAGTGGCTTATTTAAGGGAGGAGCAGAACAGATGGAAGGCATTTCACTCACCATTCAGTCTGCCTTTCTTTAATAATATTCTTACATAATCAGTTGGATTGCAAATTTCGGCAGGTGCCACTGCAGGGCTCTCTAAGCCTTCAAACAACAAAAGTGCAATTTGCCCCTTTCCTTAGTATGTGATTTTATTTAACATTATGGGCACAAACCAGAGCAACTACGGGGAGTCCTTGCTCCAGTGTAAGAACAATTTGCTCTGGATTGCAATATAAATTTCCCCTAGGTTTTCATTAGTTGTTACAGTAACTACGGATACACATAAAGTCTCTTACGTGCTCCCGTAGTTGCTCTGGATTGTAGGGTATGTTAGATACATCATCACATGTTTTTGTATGCTCTCAAGAACACGTGACTTGCACACACATGCATCCACAGAGCACTGGAGTGGAGCACTCTTCCTTAGCTCCTTAAGTGGTGGGATTAGGTAGTGACATGAGTCCCCAGGATCATGTTGCTGCCAGGTAAAAGGTTGTTTATACTCACAGCAAATAGAATAAGCTCCAGGGTAGTGCAAGGAGCCATGCAAACTCCTTGTGGGAACCATGTTATTGCCAGCCCTGCCAGCCAAGACGTACTGCGGTCCAAAAGCCCTAGTAGGCTTCCTTGGGAACCACTTCTCTCAGCCATTTAAGTTACACTTTTCTGAAGTAAAGAGGCTAATTGTTTCAAACAATACAACCAAAAACAATACCACACACTCACACACATACTCAGGCACTTGAGAGTTAACTTGACCCTGTTTCAGAATATCGCTTGAGTCAACATTTTGCAGATGCATTGTTTTACATTAATGATCCTCAACAATAGTGATGCTTCTGTCATGCTTTAATGAACACCATAGAGAGCTTTACTGGATAATCACAAGTATTATATACATTATCTTCCATGGGACCTTGCATTTTCTGCTCAGTTCAGTTGAGCAAACATGCCCATGCATGGAAAATAGAGACAAGAAGTGGTATAGTATTATTCCATTGCTGCTGCCCTCCAGACAAAAAGTTACTACGTTTATGGAAAAGATGGATGGTTGCTCTCCACAACCCTGAATATTGGTCTTGACTTTTTCTATTTGAGAAGTGTGTATTTGAGAAGTATATATAAATTGATGTCCATAATAGAAATGATAATTAGCAAATCACCTTTTCCACCACAAGGCAAATGTATGCCTTGTGTAAAAAGATGGAAATGAGACATTCTTCTAAAATCCAACTGTCTGAATTTCCAAATACATGGTGGTACTTTAAGTAACTTACCTTGGTGTCATTTACAGTGGCATCATGTGGCTGGCAAGGACGATGAACCATACTGCAGTCAATTGCACTTTATTTGTATACAATATTATCAAGCATGTATGTGCCCAGGGAGTTGATTGGAATGCCTTCAGGAATTTCTGCTCTCAGTCCTGTTACTATCGGTCAATTAAATTCTATGCTGGGCAGCATATAGCTACACTTTGATATGTCACCCTCTATACAGTAATGTATGAGCCATGCAAGGAGATGTTTCACTATGCCTTTAAATACATGTGCTAAGCAAGTGATGTTAACTTTGTCATTACCAACTTGTTTAGGAGTGAGGTATAAATGAAAACAGTCTTCAGAACATTGTGTGTTGCAATCCTGACTTAAGGCCACAGAGAATGGCCCAGCAAAGCTGGCCTAAGTTGGTCATATACTGAGCTGACACTTAGGCCAAATCTTTAGGGCTAGGAGGCTTCTAAGGCTGATCATCCAATAAGTGGCACCTGGGGAGGGCTTGCTCCCAAGGAGACCTGCCTCAGATCACACTGGACAAGGAACAGCTATGGTTCCTGCTATATAAAGAAGCCCAGGAGACTCTGGCAGCCAGTAACAGCTACATCATGATACTGCAGTACCCACAGTGGTGGGCTTCAGGGGGTTCTCACAGGTTCTATAGAACCCTTTGCTAATGAGCGCCTGGTTCTGAGAACTGTTTACTAATGGGACATAGGACCTGTTGTTAATTTAGGTTACTAGGACATAGAGCCTGTTGTTAATTTATTTGAATCCCACCACTACCTGTAGTGCAGGGTGGGTGCAAGGGAAATGGCTGCTGGAGTGGGCTGTTGGAGTTGTGCTGCATCCTGAGTTTGAGAGACAGGAGTGGTGCTTAGGCCAACCTAAGACTTAGAACCTTTTCCTCCATTTTTACTCTGGCTTATCATGGGCCCCCAAGAGTCTACTCAAGTGGACTTACTTTTCTGGTTCAGGTAGGCTGGCCTAAGTGCATTTCATGATTACTCCCTTAGACAAGGTAGCATTTTCGCCTTCTATAGGAAGGGCGTATTCTTCATCCTCTTCACTCATAGAATCTACCCCCTCTGTAGTTGAAAAAAAAAATATGAATGAACATTCACGATTCAGAATTTCTTTTGCACTCTGGTTTGAAGAGCCTGGAAAAAAAAGCATTCCCCACACTTTGTCAGTTTATGAACAAAGCAGTGGCTTTTGAATCTTGCTGAGAGAAGAGAGAGATGGGGGGGTTAATTTATTTTTGTTGTTTTTTTTCCCCTCTTCTGATCCTCACATAATTTTGCTTCATAAACAAACTTCTTTAAAAACTAGATTTTCTATGGATTGTATTTTGTGCTTTTTTAATTTTTATTTTTGCTACAGGCTACCGTAAAGGGAAAGCAATGCAGCAGAAAATTTCTGTTGATGCACAGTTTTTGACAAAACCTTCCTTTGTACTGCATGCTTGTCTGTCTCGATCCTCCTGACTCTTGTGGAGGGGTAGGTGGGGGAGAATAAGTTCTCAGGGGCCAACTGACAAGCGCCCTGTAACTCACTTTTTTTTGTAACTCACTTTTTGAAATCCCAGCATGTGGTTGTGGATGCTGTCATACTACTGAATTCAGTAGGACTTAAAATGTCTGAAACCATGTGTTGAGTTATGGTTTAACTCAGTAGTGTTTGGTTACCCTCACTGGCCATGACCCAGATAGTCCATTTATTCCTGTGCAAGATTATGTTCCCAAAAACAAAACAAAACCCCCAAAAGTACATGGAGAGAGGCCTGATGAGCACATGTGTTCTTCTCTGGATTGCAGCCATTTGGCAGAAGATATATATGACTTGGCAGGATGAGAGTAACCCAAGAACTTCAATTTTCAATTCTATTCTTTATGTATGTGTGTGTGAACATGCATTCATGCATTCATTCTAACATGCAAAGACTTGCACCACACTGTTGGTGCAAGTTATAAATTCACATCATTTCAGTGCTCCCCAAGATAAAACCTTCACAAAAATTCCTTCTTTTGGAATAGTAAGCAGAGCCCAGTCACTAGTTTTTTACTCTCCTGGGGAAGACTTCCCAGGCCTGCCTACCTCGGAAGAGAAAAGCAGAAATTCTGCATGGACTTCTTTTGTCTTCCTTTATTTAGCCTTTCCCCCTATCTTTCAGCTCCCCCTGGAGCTTTTTCATGCAGCAATGGGAGCTGTGATCTCAATGAAAGAGGGATTTTGCCCTTCTTAGATATTGGGCAGCTTTTCTGGCACACAACCTTTATGAGTTTGTGACACACAACCTTTATGAGTTTACAGAAGATCCCTGAAAGTGTTTGAACGCCACTTATGCTTACACTAAAAATGGAAAGTGGCCTTCCAATGCTTTTGTGAGCCTCAGAAAATGTGGGTCCAGGACATGCGCGTTGATCCATATCCATGGATACAATCTGTAATTGCACATAAAACCAATTTATGCTCCAATCCTAATCTCCAGTTAGGCTGGCATAAATACTGGCACAAGTCCTGTGCTGGCCTGGGATTGTTGCAGAAGTGCCTTACAGTGCCATTCCTTGGGAGGGGGGTTTGTTAAGCTAATGTGAGACATGTGCTGGCTTCCCCACACCACCACGGGGACAAGGAGTGGGTGTGTTGTGCCAACCTAAATTGGTTAGGATTGTGCCCTCAATCTGATTAGATTCAGTGGATATAAATAACCTTAAACTCTCATGCTGCTTAACTACACTGAAGGCCAAGATAATACTAAATTGGCATTTTCTTTTAGCAAGCATACTTACTGTACTTCTTCCTTTGGAAACATAATTATCGTTAGTTATAAATAATTTTTTTATTACCTGTTGGAGGAGCAGTAGATTTTATTTAATTCTGCATTTCTTTCAAAATGTCTTAGAACAGTGTTATTCAGGCATTACAGCCCAGGATCCCCTTTCAAACTTAAAAAATCTGTCCAGGACCCCCTGTTGGCTTTACCGCCATGTCTACTTGGAAGTAAGTCCCATTGTTTGCAGTGAGACTTACTCCCACAAAAGCCCAGTGCCAGATTCCAAGATGGTGGATCCCATCCTCTCACAACCACCTTGAACCAAGGTCGAGACCCCCCCAAAGGGATCCTGACTCCCACTTTGAATACCACTGACTTAGAAGTTGTTAACAAAGAAAACTGATGTGTTCTGTTTAGATAAAAGTATTTTGTTGCTTTAGAGTGGAAATGATGGAGTCCCCTAAGGACTTCCATATATGATGGAAGTGGAACTTAGCTGATTGGGTATGAATTATCACGCTGTATAGTATTCCATCTTCATTATGCTGTTCATCCTAGTCTACTGCTCTGAACCAGAATTGGAAGCAAACCAGACCTAAAGTCTTCGTTTTTCATATTGTATCTGGTTTGGGAGATAGCTACTGATGCACTTTTGTCTTTCCTTCTTAGCTGTTTGTTTTTGTTATGATTGGTAATGTAATGCTTTTTTCCCACGTTTGTTTAACAATAAGTACTGAAATGCTGCCCAGTGCAGATTGTTGCAACTTGTGCCATAATGTTTCATGTTTTTAAAAGATTGTCAAAAAGACAACAATAAACATTGAACTTGTGGGGGAAAATGTGATCTTTTCAAAAGGCCTTTTCTGAGCAAAAATAACAGAAGAAAAAAATAACAACAAAATACTTTTTTCATTCTTGGCAGAGATATGTATTTATGCTGAGATAGATTTATTTTTGTGTTCATACTACCTTCAATAATTTGCATTATGTTCCTTGGAATAATGATGTATTTCTAGAAAAGAGGTACTTGGTGATTTATGCTTTACCCCACAGTTTCTTACTGCTTACAGTAAGCAGTATTGATGGTAGCATGAAAAAGCTGAGTTACTTTTATTTGTCTCTGTTTGGGGAAAAATTCAAAGGTGAAAGTTTTTCTCCCCATTGGTCCTGTTGTGACTGTTTGCAGTTTAAATGGCTGAGGGCATAAACTGTTGTTATCATTTTGATTAATGTAGATTATTGTTTTTCTTAAAACTGAGCCACTTCTTTAGTGCAGCTCAATAACTACCTAAAGCTAAGAGGGATCATAAATGGAACAAAGCATGCCATTTTGCTAAACCTCTGAGAACAATTTTAACTGATCAGGAAGCTCATTTTAAATCTACTATAGAAAAGCAGTTTATCTTAGCCACTTCTTTTCTTTCTCAGTGGACTTAACTCTTATTAAATTTATTTAAAAAAATAAGGTTTTGCACAGAAGCACAAAGAAATAATCTACACTGGCATCTTTTCACGAAGGTTTTCAGCAATTGCAAGTAAGAGTTTGTGGAGGGGGGTGTTGAGAGAACTGCTTTGGTTTATTGATTCAATATAACAAAGAAATTTCTTTGAAAAGGAACATCCATAAGAACATTTTTTGACATGAAACCTGTTTATAAGGTGAGCATTTGCCATTTCTTGTTCTCATTAAGTTCTTCCTTTCATTGTCAAGGGGCATAAATTAACATATATACAACACAAATGAATTACTACGAACATTTGCTGCAGTTTATGAAGCTTTAACCTGACTTCATGTTTAAATTGTGCTAAGACACAGCTGTGATATCAAAGACTCCTGGACAATCACCAGCTTGTCTCACCCTTGCACAAAATGAGCAATGCATCCCTGATCTAAAGAGTCTAAACAATTACTAAGAGCACTAGACATGCTTGTTTTGTTCCATAGTCTAATTATGATAACAATATCCAGCATTTCTATATTGCATTTTAAAATGTTCACTGTGTTTCCAATACATCCTCTTGGCAATCCAAATGAAGTCGGCTCACTGTGAGCTTGTGGTAGATTCATTCAGTGGCGTAGGTAGGAGGTGAAGGGGGTGCAGTTGCACTGGGACACAAGCTGAGCTTCACACTGGTGTTTAAAATTGTGAAAAATAGGGTATATAGGAATGATAATACCATCATGTTATATATCACTGGAAAGATAAAACAGCACTGAAATATCTATATTCTATCAAAAGTTATGGCTAATTAACTAAAAAATAAAACATAAAGGAACAAAAAGCAGATTTACTTAACTCAACTTTTCCATGATTCTGATTGCTCAAAGAGCAAATGAGATGTAATTCTGATACTGTATGGAACCAATAAGGTGTTAATAAGAATCAGCTCTCAGTACATATATCATATATAGTCCCCATGGTATACAAATACTTCTAAGTGATGCTCCTCTTATATTAAGCAGGGAAGAATAACTATTCCTCTTTGCCCAGGCTAGTTTCCCTAACCAATAATAAAGGACACAGTTTTCATTATTTTACTTAATTAAATTTGATATTTTTGTTGGGGGGAGGGCAACAAAAACTTCTTTGACTCCAGATAGCAAACAGGTGCTTTAGCTGTGCCACTAGCAGAGCAAATTGGTGGTGAACCGCTGAGGAAAAAGAGGTAAGATTTTTCTTACCTCTTTTTAAAAAATTTCTTTTTATTTTTAAATAAAAATTTTCTTTTTTAAAAATTCTTTTTACTTTAAATAAAAAAAAATACCCAGGTAGGATATCACTTCTGTTTGTGACATCTCTTCTGGGGCAAAATTTTGAGCTTTGCACCGGGCTACAGGATCATTAGCTATGCCACTGGATGCATTAGTAAAGCATGGCACTCAAAATAGTAATGAAGGTAATAGTAATGAAATAATACCAGTACTAATAATTGCTAATGACAGCAGCACTTACTGGCAGAGGAGTAAGGGCTCTGTAGTGATGCAGAAGCTCACTGTAAGATCCAGACACTGGGCTTCCCAATTTCCATCAAGAAGCAACACATCTGCTCTCTAAGGATTTATCGCCTGCACATGAATATATTTTAGTCCTAAGACTCTGCACCTGTTGCCAGAATGCATTTATTCCAAGCACTTGCTTAAAACACAGGGACTTGACATTTTATAGTGCCAAAATTGCGGCGGGGCGGGGGGGGCACACTGTCTTTTCAAAATCATTTCTTCATAGAGGAGAAAATGGAGCAAAATAGTTCATTTTACTCTAAGCACTGCTATTTGGAAGTATCCACATTTGCACAGTACAAAAGCTGCGATATTGATTTTTCACTTACAGGGCCTTCCACTATGTTAGGTTTTTTTATTATTATTGTCAGAGTTGCAAGAAGGATTGAATTACACTCTGCTTCTTAAAACCTTTCTCTCTTTGTCAGTAGAAAAAAGCCTAAAAATAAAAGTAACTGTGCTTGCAGGAAGGATTTTCTTTTGTAGGTTTATATTTTTGCATATAACAATGACATATTTCATAGAGTGATCTTCTCATCACCTGCATAGGATAATTTTGCATTCTCTCTCTCTCTCTCTCTCTCTCTCTCTCTCTCTCTCTCTCTCTCTCTCAAATACGAAACCTTACAAATACTGTAAGCTTGCTTGGGAATTGACCAGACCTTAATCTGGATATTTTATTTTCAAACAGCCAAATTAGAACATGGAGGAAGATCATGTAGGTTCAGCTATGAAGTGTCATGTATGGTCTTCTGTCATCACCGCACCAAATATTTGATACCAAACAAAATATTTGATACCAAACCCTTGCATCCAACACACTGACATAACTGCACATGCAAATTAAAAGGAGAGAACTTCATTGTTGTCAACACTGGGCTATGTTTTATAACAGCTCAGAGAGGATTTATATTAAGTACTCTTTTATCCTTGGTTTTATCTTTAACATCACAACTATCAGAAGTGGGTGATCTAAAACTGCACCAGCAGTATTGTTTTGTCACCCTACATCAGGGTTTATAAAACCTGGCTTGGAGGCCATAAGTGGCCCACAGGAAGCCCCCTAAACGTCTCTAACTCAATTGACAAAACACAACTGAAGCGGTGATGGTGGGATGGGGCAGAGGGGTACATTTAAGTGAATGCTATATTTTTGTGCTGTTTTCATTCTTGCAGAAATCCTGGAAATATGAGTCCATTTTTTCATTATTCTAAGTTCATCTGGCTGTCTGTGTCTCTGTCCGTCTACAGTATTTATATATCACTTTTCAGCTAAAAAGTTCACAAAGTGGTCTACAAGGAAAATGAAACAATTAATGGCTAATTTATTCAAATTTTATATAAAAAATTTTTCCGGCCCTTGACACTGTGCCAGATATTTGATGTGGCCCTTTGGCCAGACAGTCTAAAGACTTCTGACCTACACGAACATCAAAAAGTACCGTGTTTTCCCAGTAATAAGACACTGTCTTATTATTTTTTGGGGGGTCCAAAAACACCATAGGTCTTATTTTCAGGGAACATTGACAGCAAAATGTAGGACAATGAAGCAAAAATGTTGGACATCCGGACAGGAGGCTAAAAATTGAGATAAATCTGGTCATATGGTTACCCTGGGCACAGAGGTAAGTTCCATCCATCCCCACCACACTCGAAGGGCTTACTCCCAGGAAAGTCTGGCTCAAAGATCGCTATTCTGTGTGTGTCTGCACAGAAGGGTTGGGCTTTGACGCTGCTATCCTATCCACACTTTCCTGGGAGTAAGCCCCACTGACTAAAATGGGGCTTACTTCTGAGTAGACTTGCATGGGTTTGGGCTTTGAGGCTGCAATCCTAACCACCTTTCCTGGGAGTAAGCCCCATTGACGCTAATTGGGCTTCCTTCTGAGTAGACTACTCAGCAGATTCTTCAGTAGACTGCTCCTGATAAGGAGGCAGCACATCCATAAGGAGCAGTAGCAATGCAAGAAGCATGCTTTGCAATGCATTGCAATGCAATGAATTACAAGCTTTTGCAAATTGCAAGCCTTGCAGTGCAATGAATGCAATGCATTGCAATGATCCTATCCACCTTTCCTGGGAGTAAGTCCCATTGATGCTAATGGGGCTTTCTTCTGAGTAGACTCAGCAGATTCCTCAGTAGACTGCTCCTGATGGAGGGAGCACAACTACAACACAGCCTCCGATCTCTGCAGGGGCTGGAAATCTGCTCTGAATAAGCAGGGGAGGAGACTGATAAGCAGACTGCTGCTCTAATAAGGAGGCAACAAACAAGGAGCAGCAGCAATGCAAGAATCAGGCCTTACAATGCAAGGATCCTTTCCTGGGAGCAAGTAATTGGGCTTACTTCTGAATAGACTCCTCGCAATGGGGATTTCAGGGCGCAATCCAGAGTAACTACGGGGAGTCCTTGCTCCGTGTAAGAACAATTTGCTCTGGATTGCAATATGAATTTCCCATAGGTTTTCACTAGGTGGTGCAGTAACTACGGGAATACGTAATGTCTCTTATGTGCTCCTGTAGTTTCTCTGGATTGTAGCGTCAGACTTCTCCTGAGACCAATGGAGATTTTTAGTAGGCCTTATATTCAGGGGAGAGTGTATTTTAGACGCCACAGCAAAAGTCTGGGTAGGTCTTATTATCAGGGTAGGTCTTTTTTTGCAGGAAAAAGGTATCTTGACTCGTGCTGAAATAAGGTTTTTAGTCTTTAAGGTGCTATTAAGTCTCCTTTTTGTTTTTTGCTCCCCATCCCTTTGGGAAGGTGGTCAAGAAATATTTTCATGTTCATAAAAACCATAGAACTCAAATGGTATTCCTTCCCACACACATACGCAAAAACTGATTTTTTGATGAGCTGTCGTAACTAAACCAGCAAGATAGCATGGCAAATGAATACAGATGAAGTGGTTTACTTTAACAGTATTGCTCAAATGTCTTAGAATTCAAGTTTTCAGGTTTTAAAATACCCTTGTTATTTGGCTGAATTCAGATTTCTTAATGCTTTTGTGGCATTCAAGGTAGTGGCGTCACAGAAAGGTTGTGGTCACCCCTGTCCTCAGGTGCTCATCCCCAAGGGACAGGTCCATTTTATATAAAGGAAATAAGAGGTGCAGTCCCCAAAACATGCACACATGCGTGCGCACACACACACCCAATAACCAGGTTATTACTGCTTATATTTCTTTAACAGCACTTTGTGCCATCAGTTGGCACTACTACGTACAGTATTCCCTTGACTTCTGATCACTCCTCAAGGGTGATCTCACAGGGGATACTCTGTTGTCATCTTATCATACAGATGCACTTTAGATAGGATTATCCTTTACTCTTGGGAATATTGGAGTTCTGATCTGGCAACCTTGTCTGATGTATGTTCCTCTCGCATGTTCTGTCCTGTCCTGGCTTTTAAACTGTCCCAGTTCCCTGCTGGTACCCCCACCTAAGATTGTCACCAGTGGTGCAGTTGTCAGCATCTCTCTAAACTCTTGTGCCTCTAATAGTGTAATAGTGCCTCTAATAGTCCCTTTAACAACTAGCTTTTTACTCTTATTTGTGCTATTCGGATGTTCACATGGGATGGCAAACACACACTTTTTCCTGGAAAACCATATTGACCACGTTGCAGAATAACTGATGGTATCAAGAGAGCCAGGCCTTAGGAGTTTATAAGAGTCAAAAAGTAAGTATGTTTGTAAATAGAGAACTTTGTAGAATAACCTCATCAGAAGGATTTCCAGGAAGTCGCTTTAAGGAATTAGACTAGATCCCTTTTAGTTTGATTATAATCCTACACATTCCAGCAAAGGACTTAAAAGATAATGACTTACCAATAATTGCTTCCACTGATATGCCTCCCTTCATGTCCCAACTAACATCACTCTATTCTATGCTTGGTTTGGCATTTTTAGGTCAATTCCTGTTTCCAGTGATTGTGTAGTCTATTCATCTGCACTGTCCTTGTTTGTTCATTAATTAGATGGCAATCGCTCTGTTTCTATGAGCTTCTTAAGGTTCAGATTCTCTTATCAGCATTCCTCAATCTCTGTTATATCTCTTGAAAAAGAGCAGCTTTGGTTCAATAAACAGTGGTAAAGTTTTAATATGGGAGATTCAACTCCAGATCCATCCTGATCCAGAACGCATATCAACATATGCAGGCCTATGTATTTAAATTCAGAATCTTCAGTGTGGGACTGAGGGCACAATCATATCCCACATATCAGCATTAAAGCAGTTGCAATTCAGCCCCAAGGTTTTTCCCTTATCTTGAAAATGCCTTTGTGAATCTCCCTACCCTGCCACACAACCAGATGCAGCGCACATCTGTTTCATCAGTGCTGGAAAGTTGGATAGGGCTTCTCCAAGTGGCTAATGCTCATGTAGGATCTCCAGCTGGTTGCGTTGACATGCATGCATAACATAACTATTGACTTTTGTTCCATTGGTTCAAGAATTATGATGGAAGATCATTACATCCATCATCCTAACCCACTGGTAGGATAGGGATATTAAACTTGTTGGCTGTTCAACTGGTTAGTAGTTGATGTGACTTTAAGTGATTTTGGCTTGTTTGTTTTGTGTATCCAGATAGATGTTTTCTTTCCAGTGCCATGTGTGTCTCTGGGAGGGATCTTTTTCATAGGGTGCATACTCGTACAGAGTACCGGCACTGCTGTGTGAATTTTCTGTGAGTACGGCATACACTCACATAATCACAAACACACAAACAGGCAAGTAGCTGTGAGCACCAGCACCTATTTTCCAGAAAAATAACACTGGTGTCTGTTACTGTAACAAATTATTAAACCACTAAACTAAATTGGTGTAGGGATTCAGCTTTGAAGAAAAATATATATTTTGATAATGTTGGTTACTATTTTAAAGAGACTGTTTTCAGTAGAACAATATACCAGTGTCTCCTGCTTTCTGCCGCTCTGGTTTTCCATTTTCTTGCTATTTCATCTGTCTTAAAATATACCCAGAAGTCTGTTCATCAGGGAGACTCATTAATTAATCAGATTAAGAAATGTAATTTGTGCAACTGACCACCAGATGACATTGTTTTGCACCCAGCACTCAGTATACTACCACTGAGAGTGTTTTCAATGCACTTCCTTCTATTTGTATCATAGAATCCATTGCCAGAAGTTTGTCCTTTCCATAGATTTGTGCCTGTCTGTATTTATAGGGCATCTGAGAGGCTGACAAGGCTGCAAGAAGCTGTAAATGTACCAACTTTTACCCCCCACGCCGAGAATAAAGAGCCGGAGACAGATGCTGGATTTGATGGCCACTTTATTAAAATATAACATATTTAAAACCCAACAAAAGGGGCTGCTAACTTGTCGTGCTGGTAGCTAAAAAATAAGGGATGGCGAAAGCCTGGCTCAGGTGTCACCCTCGCAAGGGTACCCATCAACACCAACCCGAAGGTCGAGACAGCTGGGCGCTTGGTCAATCAAAGCAGCTGAACACTCGGTACACCCGAATTAATGCCCGGCCGAACCAAGCCTAACTTCCCAGGTACAGGGCTAGCCATCCCGACCTACGTCCGGTCTGGTACCAATAGGCAAGGGATGCGTAGCACTGACCCTGCTGTCTCAGGCAGTCACCGAAGGCCTATCCTGCCTACTCCAGCACGACACCTGCCATAAAGTGACCTATTTAAACCTCCCTCACCACTATTACAGTTTAGGGTAGGCAAAAAAGAGTCCCGGCAAGAGCCAATCAGCAGGGACCCCAAAAATTCCTACCTGGCCCAAAATGCGACCAGCAAAGCTTAAACTGCACAAGGGAGGGAGGGTGGGGACGACTCTCCGGCGAAGACTGGAGGGACGCTGCCGGCAGCACACATATAGCATCCCTCCAGCGCCGCCCCCTGGCCATAGCAGCCAATAGGCTGCGAGCATCTCCTCCGGCCAGACCATCCCAGCTGGGGGAGGCAAAAGGGCCAGCCCATTAACTGGCTGGCCCCATTACCCCCCACGCCGAGAATAAAGAGCCGGAGACAGATGCTGGATTTGATGGCCACTTTATTAAAATATAACATATTTAAAACCCAACAAAAGGGGCTGCTAACTTGTCGTGCTGGTAGCTAAAAAATAAGGGATGGCGAAAGCCTGGCTCAGGTGTCACCCTCGCAAGGGTACCCATCAACACCAACCCGAAGGTCGAGACAGCTGGGCGCTTGGTCAATCAAAGCAGCTGAACACTCGGTACACCCGAATTAATGCCCGGCCGAACCAAGCCTAACTTCCCAGGTACAGGGCTAGCCATCCCGACCTACGTCCGGTCTGGTACCAATAGGCAAGGGATGCGTAGCACTGACCCTGCTGTCTCAGGCAGTCACCGAAGGCCTATCCTGCCTACTCCAGCACGACACCTGCCACACGGGGAACCTGGCTAGAACATGGTTCCACCGCCCCATTAAAGACAGGTTAGCAGCCCCCTAACTAAAAACCAAACATATTCCTTTATGGCCAAATCACTAAGGTGGACCCCATCTGATCTAAAAAACATGGGGCAGCTGCCACATGACGTGACGGTGATCAATCACCAACCCACCCCAACACTCAACAAAAATGCGCCCGTAGGCGTAGCCCGCATACAGGCCAAATCACAGTCCGGATGTCCTTAGCCCCTCTCCAACCCACCTGGGAAGGAAGGAAGACCAGACAAACTGGACAGCTGGGCACCCCACTTCACAAGTGATAGGTCTTATCTAATCTGCACCCTGAGGCCCACCGTCCTCGTCTGGGTCAGATCATTCTCACCCAGGTGCACCAGCAAAACATCAGGGGGTGGGTTGTCACGTAAAAATTCACTGACTATGGGCAGCAGCTGACCCCACCCCATACCTCTCTGGACAGCCCAGGCAATACACACGTCTGGACAGAGGCCAAGACAGGAGCCGGCGCCACTGCATTCGGCCCCACTTCTGGGCCCAGAAGAGGATGGAGTGGCCAATCACCAGGACTCGAAGAGGTCTTGATGAAGAGGAGTCTGCAACACAAACAAAGAGAAAGTCAGTAAATAACTGCATCAAGGCAGAATACAACTCATCAAACAACACAGCAAATGAGCTCCCCCGAGCATCATTTGCGTACATGATACCGAAGAGCAGCCGAACGCCATCGTCCGATGCGCCGGATGACCTCTTCAGTGAGCCCTACACTAAAGGCCAATGTAGCAGCGCCAATCCGAAGGGAATGGACCTGTAAAAGTCTGGAGAGAGACCAAGAGTGGTCACAGCCCAAGCAAAAACAGCCCGAAACTGGAAAAATGTAAGTGGAGCCCCGTCCGCATGTTGGAACAAGGGGCCCACAAAATGAACCACCCTGTCTCTATAACGAGTTAGAGCCCGTACCGGGCACAGGGCGTGGCCGGGAATAGCCCTCAACCTGATTACCACTCCCCGGGCCCTCTGGTCAGTCTTGGACCTGCGTAGCCGCAGGATACAGACCGCGCTTTCAAGGGTCACGTTCGACCACCACAACACCCAGGAAGGGTCGGCAGAACGAGACCGCACCAAAACCTTGCTGATCCGAAAGGCCCCAAAGAACATAACCAGAGTCACAGCCCGAAAGAGGTCTCTTTCAAAGTCGGAACTACAGCACTGGCCAAAGGCCTCCAATAAATACCCCAAAATCTTGACAGTCACCGGTTTCCTCTGATCCGGGACCGAGGGTCTGTCCCTACGGATGAGCACACCATCTTCCCCTGACATAAACTCCAAAACAGTGGTCACCTGCAGCTTCCGAATTGACCTGCAGGTCAGCCTTGAGAATCTGGACTTCCCCCCAGAAAGAAGTGCCATTGAAGTCAGACAGGAAGGTCAACCAAACCTTCATGTCATTCCTCATGGCAGCCGCCACCCTCACCCTAAGGTGGAGTGCCTGCAAGCCAACCATGGCATCACACTGACGCTGAAGGAAGGCCCGACTGGGGGCCACTACCGTACAAGCAAATTTAACTTGGTGTTGGTGTTGACCCACCAACACCAGCAAATCCTTCAGCGAGATTTTCCTCGCATGCAAGGACTGCTCTAAAAGGTAGCGCAAGGTAACTAATTTGTCCTCGGGCAACCTGGAACACTGCACCAAAGTGTCCAATTCTAGTCTCAAAAAGGTCAAGGTGGTGGCAGGCCCCTCGGCAGCCCCAACTCTTCTGCCAAGAGAGCACCCATCTCTAAAAAAAGGCTCTGAAAGGAGGCAAGTAGCCTGTCACACTGAGCAATACGCGCCGCCCCCATAAAAAGAAGTCGTCCAAATAGTGGACAACCCTCCCAAAAGGGGACCTTGTACGCAGAGCCCACTCTAAAAAGATGCTAAAAGCCTCAAAGGCTGAGCATGAAACAGAACAACCCATGGGCAGAGCTCTGTCAACGTAATCCCGCCCTCAAACCACATACCCAGCAGGCAGAAAATCACTTGGATGAATAGGGAGCAGCCGAAAGGCTGACTCCACATCGGTCTTGGCCATAAGGGCCCCAGACCCGCAGGTTCGCAAAAGCCGAACTGCCTCATCCAGTGAAGTATACCCAACCGAGCACAGGTGAGGGGGAATACCATGGTGAATTACCGGAAACTGGCCCGGGGCCTTCCTGGATACAACACCCAAAGGGGAGACTCTCAAATTCGGAAAAGGGGGGGACGTAAAAGGACCAAGTACTCTGTCGGTGGCAACCTCCTTGGCCAACTTTTTACATACAACAGCCTCCCTACCCTTAACCGACTTCAAGTTCGCCGCCCAGAAAGCCTGAGCCGGGCGAGGGGCCGGAATTCGGAAACCCACAACGAAACCACTCAACAAAAACCTAGCAGCCTCCCTATCAGGGTAGGCCTCAAGCAAAGTAGTCAACACAGACAGCTTAACTGGGGTCGGCCCCTTTTACAGCAACCTCTGACCCCGGCACCTTAAAACCCTTTCGCTCTTGAGCAGGCGCTGGCAGGGTGCTTTCCGCCACACACTGTACAGAGGTGGCTAAAAGAGGGGGGGGCAGCAAGTCCTGAAACAAGTTCCTATAGACCAAATTCATAGCAAGCCCTTTGTCCTTGTGCCCCCAAGGCGCCCAAAGACGCCTTGGGTAGCGACGAAGGGTTGCGAGCAATGAGGTAACCGCTGTCTGGGCGGTCACCCTGGATGGGTTCGGCAGTAGCCACAACCTGCATCCAAAGCTCAAATTCCGAGGCTGACCAGACCAGGGAAGGGTAGGACTGAAGAGGTCGACGTAGTCGCCTCTCCATATCTTTTCCTTCACGGACATGGCCAAATGTCTGCCCCCTTTGCTATGTGAAGATCGAGGCAGACCCACCCAGGGACCATCACATGCCCCATGCCCATAGGGGGCTACGTGAAGGTCGAGGCAGACCCATCCAGGGACCATCACACGCCCCCATGCCCATAGGGGGCCATGAATAGTAAGGGCACACCTAGCCTGGCGTCCACCAAGGCGTCATTTGAGCTTGGACCCTGAAACATTAAAACCCCCCGACCCTTCCAAGGTACGGGTGGGCACAACAGCAGAAGGTTCCACATCCGTTGGCTGCCCTTTCCCTGGCCTCCCTCTTATGCGCCTTATAGCGCTCCATAAGGGTTTGACAATCCAATAACTCCCAACTCCATCCGAGGAAGTTGGCCCAGGAGGGGGGGAGGAGACGGGTTGGGATTGCGAGGGGCCCTGCCACCCCGTTTCTGCACCCACCTGCCCTTGTCACCACCCACAAGGGGTTACCAACCACCACCCTGAATGTAATTAATTAATACAAAGGATATGCAGCACTGTAGAATCAAAGCAGTTGCAGCAGAATCTCAGTCACCACCCACAAGGGGTTACCCACTAACACCCTGAATGTAATTAATTGATACAAAAGATGTGCAGGCCCGAAATAAGCCTAGGTCTAGTGGCAAAACAAAATGCAGCAGCCACAGCAGGCCTAGCAGGCCCAAAAGAAGCCCAGGCCTAGTGTCAGAACAAGTGTTCTTTATTAACACCAAAAAGGATATGGGCTGCTATAGCAGCAACAGTAGAGAACAGCAGAGTTGCAGCAGAAGACCAGCCAGGAAGCAGGATAAGGTAGAGGCAGCAGCAGCACCCAGGATGAGGCAGCACCACACAACAGTGATCAGCAGCAGCCACAGCACCAACAGCAAGCACCAGCAGCTTCCCCAACTGCTACCCCAACTCAAATCAATGCAGAAAATGGGGGAGGAGGGGCTGGGCAGCAATGATCAACCTAAGGCCCACCTGTCCAGTAAAGCTGAATGCAGCAAGGTAAGTCACCCACAAGCAGATAATTCAACTAGGATGGCTGCCCTGGCCACAAGGCCCAAAGTCAACAAAATGGCTGCCACTATAAAATGGCTGCCACCATGAGGTGCACCCAAAATGGCCACCGGCCATGATGGGCCTGCAGAAGAAGGCTCCTCAGTAGAGGATCAAGGCAGCCAGCAGCGGGGGTGGGGGGGGAACCCTTCACTAAATTAGCCAAGACCCTGAGGCTCTGGCCCAAGCCTCTACAAAATGCAGCAGCCCTGAAGGCCGAGCCAGGGGTCCCTGAAGTGAGGGAAGCCCAATCCTAAAGCTGGAAGGGACCCAGTGGATCATCCAGTCCAACCCCCTGCCTGCAGCAGGAGATCCTCATCTTGTGCCCCCCCCCCAGTCGGCAACAAGGTAAAGAACGGGCCCCAAAGAGCGTTGAGGAGAGTCCCTGGAGAGCTGCTTCTCCAACGACTCTCCGGCGAAGACTGGAGGGACGCTGCCGGCAGCACACATACAGCATCCCTCCAGCGCCGCCCCCTGGCCATAGCAGCCAATAGGCTGCGAGCATCTCCTCCGGCCAGACCATCCCAGCTGGGGGAGGCAAAAGGGCCAGCCCATTAACTGGCTGGCCCCATTAGATTAAATGTATTTAATTCAACTCTTTAATTAAGCAGCCTGATTGCTGTTATGGAAAAACTTTTAAATTTGTGGATTCAGGACCAGATTAGGCATAATATCAGCCACATAATGCAGGTTGAAGACCTGAATTTGTTCACTGAATTTATTTAATTCAGTTATTTCCGTATGGCTAAAATCCTAAGGGCACTTTCCTGGGAGTAAGACCCATTGAACATAATGGGGTTACTTTAGAGTAGACATATTTAGGATTGTGCTCTATGACTTTTTCAGAAAATCACTATCATTCAAATACAGCAGATATTCATTGCCCACTTTTGTTTATTTTAGTATAATTTGGTTTGTAGTTTGACAGTGTGTTACTAAATGTGTGTTAATTAGGCTTTTGCAAGTGATATTTAGAGTTTTTCATGGCCATTTTGCATTTGCAAGCTGAAAAATACTAGTTTCGACTTTTCATCATTTTCAGTGGTTAGTGCTCCTTTCCCTAACCCGTCCAATAAATGGGAGGTTCCTGTACCAAAGTTTGGCTACATTATGTTCAATAACCTAACAAGACACCAGTGGGGTAGGTAATGATCATATAGCCCAGTACAAAGCTCAAAATGTAGCCCCAGAAGTGATGTCATCCCCTGGTATTTT
Source organism: Cryptoblepharus egeriae (assembly GCA_030015325.1). Taxonomy (NCBI): domain Eukaryota; kingdom Metazoa; phylum Chordata; class Lepidosauria; order Squamata; family Scincidae; genus Cryptoblepharus; species Cryptoblepharus egeriae. The sequence goes on along the minus strand of JAREYC010000003.1, from coordinate 119,692,579 downwards.
TTAAAAGAAAATTGGGGAAAAACTTGCCACCTCCTCCTGAGCAGCTCACCACCATTTGCTCTGCTAGTGGCATAACTATAGCACCTATTTGCTATCTGGAGTTTAAGAAGATTTTGTTGCCCCCCCCCCCCAGCCCTGCAGCAACAAAATCAAATTTAATTAAAGCAGGCCTCCGTCAGTCTTGGAAGACTATGGTATCATGCTCTGCGCTGCGTACGCTGCATGCAAAGCACGAAAGTCTGGGTTGGATTGTTATGGAGGATAGGCTGTTACCCAAGCAGCAAATCCCCCTCACCACGCCACTGAATTAGTCCAGTGGAAAGGCAGAGCCAATACGATTGGATCCAGCTGGCGTCGCAGAGCTGGGCTAAGGACAGGAGCTCACCCTGTCTTGTGGGGCCAACCCGGGTCTCAAACCCTGGCCTGCTGGTTAACAGGCACAGCGTCTTAGCCACTTGCGCCACCCACAGCCACAATTTAATTAAGTAAAACATAAAATAAAAATTGTATCCCATATTGGTTAGGGAAACTGTGCTGGGGCAAACACACCTATTCTTTCCCTGCTACATATAAGAGGAGCACCACTTAGAACTGACTGTATATTCAGTTATGTTATATTATGATATACAGTATGTACTGTATGTGATATATGTACTGAGAACTGATTCATATTAACACCTAATTAGTTCCAGACAGTATAAGACTTACATCTCATTGGCCCTCAGAGTCATCAGCAACATGAGAAAGTTTAAGTTAAGAAAATCTACTTTTGTTCCATAGGCTGTTCTGTTTTCATTTTCTGGTTAACTGGCCATAACCTTTGATAGAATATAGATATTCCAGTGCTTTTTGTTTCATTGCATTCTGCATAAAATTACCTTTCCAGTGATATATAACATAATAGTATTGTCATTAACACAGACCCCATTTTCACAATTTTAGTCACTGGTGTCAAGCTCTGCTTGTAGCCCCCACCCCCCAAATCTTGCAGCCTGGTGCAGTTGCATTCCCTACACTCTGCTAGCTACTCCACTGCTGTCAGGGCCATTGCAAGGCACCTTCCTCACCCCCATATAAGGAACTTCTGAATAGGTTGAAAAGAAACTTTTATGTTCACTAATAGTTAACTTTTGCATGCTTTTTCTTTGCATTATTCTACTATGAATACCCCTCAGTGTTTTCAAATGTGCATATATGTTTGTGAGTTCATACATATGTACGTTTTTATACAGGCAATGGGGAAATTATTAGCAATTGGGATTTATTCTTTCTTCATTAGGTAGTGCTGCTCCTTCTGTTTATTTCTTACCCAGCTATTTAAGCTTCCAGTTTCCAGTGTGCACATGCCAGCCCCAAGGTGAACTCCCACATACTGGGTTAGTTTCTTATCAGGATATGAATATCAGGATAATACTCATGTTGTGCTGAAAGCCGATCCTGGTTGATTTAATTTATTTGATTTAATTTTTTATTTCATTTGTTTTTATTTCATTTGATTTTAAATTGCCTCTTGTTCAGAGTCTCACAAAACCTCAAGGCGATTTACAGCTCCATTAAAAACTCAGTAACAATTATGCACTCATTTGGTTTGGCCTTTGGCAGCTTGACTGAAGGAGTGTACGCTGATTGAAACCTGCAGATGCCAATGGAATGAATAATAGAATTGGATCTCATATCACCATTGTCCCACAGTGCAATCAACTATGTGAACACACCAGAAATAGATGTATAGGACCTCAATCCTGTCTGAAAACCATGCTGTTGCTTTAGAATCACTTTTCCCAATTCCAGTTGTGAGGGATAACACACCTTGGCAGGAGTTATTTAGAACTGAAAAAAATATACAGTACTTTGGACTTGCCGACATTTTCTTCCTTTGTGAGTTATGCCTAAAGTTGTCAAGTTACATGTATTAGACTTCATGTGTTTGTTCCCCATCTCCCAGATTAAGCTCTGCTTCTGCAGCCATATGAAACCTCTTGTTTCATGTATTTACACCACCCAGGGAACCCAGGGACTATTCCAAGAATGTTAATACCTCTTCCCAAGAAAGTGTCTTCTCTGAACAGGGAAATGCTACCTTCAAAGATATGCTATCATATTTAATATATATTATGTGATTGAAGCCCAAATCCTAACCAACTTTCCAGCATAGCTGTGGAGCATGTGCTGCATCCTGCAGTTGGGTGGCAGTCATGGATCCCTCCTCAAGGGGTCTTTTGTGGCACTTTTGTGACACCCCCAGGTCAGCATAGGACTTACGCTGAGTCTTAGGCCAGCCTAAGTGCAGGACAGGACTGCAACCTAATACAATGTTGCTTAATACAACTCTGTATTATAATTAAACATGTTGAAATGTAAGGGCATGAAAATAAGTGAAGGTTCTTTGAGAGCACATCTTTTAGGGAGAATCTGAGAAAGCAAATCCTTTTATTTTTCATTGCAAACGGACGGATGTTTTTTAAAGAAATGATTTGTTATCCTTGCTTTGCTGCATGTTTTCTTCTAGTCAGTGTTTGTGAGGGAAGGAATTCCCTTTAGTATATTCAAAAGATGCAGGATTAGTCACAAAGCATCAAAATGTAGCTCAGCAGGACAGCCACTGAATTTTTGTGTGTGTGTTTGTGTGTCTAATAACTCCATCAGTAGTGCTGCATCAGGCAGCACAGTGAATGATAGCAACCACTTTTAAAACATTAACTTTATAGTAAGAAAAGCAGTAATAATTTTCATGTGAAAAGTATTATTTCTGGAGGGAAATAATGGGTATGAGAGCATGGGCAGAAACAGCATATTGGCACAAAGAATTGAAGATTAGAGGAGCAAACAAAAAATGCAATAAAGAAACAAGAGATAGAATATGGCACTCATTGCTTTTTGTTTACATACCTTATTAAGCCAGTTAGATGTTATTGTCTTTCTCGTAGGTAGGTGCCATGCTTGTTTTGCTGCTACTTTCAGGAAAGTCATGTGAAGGTTTGCTGCATAAACACTACTGATTGTTTCTATAGGTTTGCTGGGGTTTGGGAAATGCTAGGCAAAATAAATGGGAATTGTTGATCATTATTCATTTTAAAGTGTTGACCCCTCTCAGGTGTGGATCAAGTAAATCAAAAACATGTGTTTTAAACTAATGTAATAATGACAGAAGTGCAGGAATACAAGTAGAGGTAGTTAACCATTGGTGTAAAATTCCTTCTGGTCAAAAAAAGGTCCAGACATTCAGCCACCACTCCACACCTTCTGTGAATATTACATTCATTGTCATTGTGGAGTTTGACTTTTACAGGATTGTGAGAAACTGTTTTGTTGGCTGTTTCTGTAGATTTTAAGCTTTTAACAAAAGAAAAAAATCCATCCATGTATTAATTTGTAGGATGACGTGTTCAGAATAGTGGCTATGATTCAGGAATGGTGTCACTCAGATGCCTGATTCTTGGTAAGTTCTTTTCCATGTACAATTAGTGTGGAGACACCCAATGTGAACAGAATTTTGCACTACTACAGTTCCCTGTAAGCAATTGCTATTTCTATAATTGTAGTAGCTGGAAAAGTCCTCCCATGATTACAGATGCAGGTCTTAGACAGTTTTAATTGGAATTAACATGTATACATGATAAGCTTGGCTGAAGCTAAACGGATCTAGATCTGGTCAGTGCCTGAATGGATGAATTCTGAAACCTTGAATTCCATCATATAAAAAATGAATTAAAAATTCAATTAAAATAAAATATTTTCATTTCTGAAAGTGTTTTCTAATTTTCTTTTTAGGTTTCAGTCGAGCAGCATTACCGTTTGGTTTAGTAAGGAGAGAACTGTCCTGTGAAGGCTACTCCATAGATCTTCGGTGTCCAGGAAGTGATGTCATTATGATAGAAAGTGCCAATTATGGACGGACAGATGACAAAATTTGTGATGCTGACCCTTTCCAGATGGAGAACACAGAATGTTTCCTCCCTGATGCCTACAAAATTATGACACAAAGGTAAGAAAAATTGTAACAGTATAATACATTACAAGAAAGGAATCCATTTCATACAGAATTAATTGAATTTATTCAACCTGGATGTATATGTTTCTTTTTTCCAGTTTCCTATCTCCTAAAAAATATTTAAATAATTTATCTGACAATTTTTCAAGAAAACCACTTCTCTTTTTAGCTTGTAAGTTTTTTTTTTTGGGGGGGGGGGGGTCGGGGGCTGGGACATCATAATCCCCCAGTTTTGAAACCTCTGAACTACAGTATTAATTGCTTATTGCAGTTGAGGGTATATGCTGTACTGGAATTAAAAGCTAGAAATGGTTTATTAAGGGCAAAATCCAGAGCAGTTATGGATCCACGCAGTTACGTCACCCTCTAGTGTTATCTTATGGAAAGTAACCTTAACTGCCCCGGAGAAAGGGCTTAATTTGACTTTAGGATATGGGCCTAAGGGTGCAATCCTGAGTAACTATGGGGAGTCCTTGCTCCGGTGTAAGAACAATTTGCTCTGGATTGCAATATGAATTTCCCATAGGTTTTTACTTAGGTGGTGCAGAAACTATGGGTGCACGTAAAGTCTCTTACGTGCTCCCGTAGTTACTCTGAATTATAGGGTTAGTCAGTTCTGTGAGAAACAAAACAGTGTTAATCAGCGTTAATTTTCCACATTAACAAAGCATGATGTTCTGGTTTCATACACTTATAAACTCTAATAAAATATATCTTTATCATAAGTCCATATGAGCCCAATCCGGCATTGTGTTCTGGCAGCACAGACTCCTAATAGGATTTGGCTTGTATTCAATAGTACATTATTCTGCCACTCATGGATTCTCTTTTTGTTTTTGATTTTGTAGATGGATTTAGAATGTTATTATTTTTTTCTGTGCTCGTGTAAAATGCCTAAAACCTTCCAAAACATTATTATAATCTTGACATAATTTAGGAACACCAGACACTATCCATCCCAGGTTCAAGGACGTTTGGTTCATTTATATTTAAACAGGACAGTTAAAACATGTTCGCAGATCTCCTGCTGATGACAGTGTTTTAACAATGGTGGGATGGTGCACATTGCTTATAAAAAGTGCCAAGCTGTGAATTTAAATCTCATAAGTACATGTCTCACATGATTGTAGCAAACAGCATTTGATGAGTTTGATTTTCTTGCTATAGCCAATAATGGGCACATATACCTCACACATGTATTTCTTTATGATTGACTCATATCCGTTTATCTGTTGTTATATACTGTACCATTATTTAGGTTGATTTGTACTTTGTATATTTTAGAATGCAGAACTCAGCATTTCAGAATCAGCTGATAGTGTGAATTTTTTTGGTCTTTGTGTAATCTCTTTAAGAAGTTTAGGTCAGTTCAAATGGAATAGGTAAAGAAAATTACATTAGTTAACATGCTTAATAACATAACAAGAACATGTCCAGATCATATGTATCTTAAATAAAGAACCTACATTAAAGCACATGATACTGATTAGTGTACAAATTCTAGTCAATAAGGATAATACATGATTGCTCCACACAAATGATTACTTTTCACACAGCAGTGCTCTTCCCTTTTGTGTCACTGGGGCTGCAATCCTAAAGACACTTTCCTGGGAGTAAGACCCATTGAACACATTGAGGCTTACTTTTGAATTGACATGGTTAGGATTGTGCTCTTAGGCTGCAATCCTAACACCCAGTTAGGCCAGCTTAATCTCCGACACAAGTCCCATGCTAGGCTGGGAGTGTCACAAAAATGCCATAAGACACTTTTGCACCATTGCTGTTGGGAGGTTAGGCAGGTACACAGACATGCGCTTGCCTCCCTACATCAGTACAGGAATGGGAAGACCAATGAATTGTGTTGGCCTAGGTTAGGCCTAAGATCCCAGCCATATGCATGTCTACTCAGAAATCCCATTATTGTCCATGGAGCTTTCTCTCAGTAAAGTGTGGATAGGTTTGTAGCCTCATTCATGCTTTAGAGGACACACCTGAATTGAAATCAAAGTTCAATACAAGAGCAGTTTACTTGCTTGTTCTCCTAACTTTTCTATTGATAAGTTAGCACATAGGACATTAAAAATTTTTAGAACTTTAGTTTGAAATTTCCTATTCTTGTTATTGCCATATATCATAAGATGGTGTTTTTTGTTTTTTTGGTTTTTTTTTGTAAAATCCATTTGAGGGAGGAAAACACAGGAAATGTAGCTGTTCTACAATCAAGTGTCTTCTGACAATGTTTTTAATTTGCGTTGTCAACATAAGTGATGGCAGACCTCAAAACAAAAATAAAGTTCCTGATCAAATTCCATCCTGTTAGTACACACCCTCTTTTCCTTATCATACCTGAAAAGGAGAAAAAAGTGCAGAAATATCTTTCAAGAGTAAACATCTATATCTTTCAACAGAAATATCTTTCAAGGCTGTCATTACTCTGTCTCATAAAAAAGGAACTCTTTCTTCATTAGAAACCATAGTCTTGGACAGACGGATGGGAAATCACCCATCTGATTAATCTCAACAGCATGAATTAATTTGATCCCTTAAAACCTAGATCTGGGTAATGAAAAACCAGTTTGGAAAAAAGGTTCTCTGTTGGATGAAAGGTGCCATTCCTGACTCATTTGGATGTCCCTCTTCCTGGAAGTAGGACCAGTCATCATAGAAGGATCCTTACTCTGGGGTGTCCGTTTCCTCCCTTAGAGATACTGCTTTTGTAGGAATAGTTTGTACCCTCAAGTCGAGCTTTTGCCCAACCCCCTGTTTTTTTAAAGAAGGATTTTTTAATTTTTTCATCATAAAAGCAAAAAGAAGTTCTGCTGCTTCCCCACCTTGTAATCTGGACAAGGCCATCATCAACCAGAGGCTAGTTGGAACCATGTGGAGTGCTTCCCCCAACCAGCTCGAGCCAAACACCCGCACCATGGCTGTGGCAAGTAGAGTGGCTCTAGAGCTCAGTGGCTGCCCCCAGGTTGAAGGGGAAGCAAAGACGAGTGGAGCATGTCCTCACCTATCCCTAGAGCTGAACCACAGTCATGTGAGGAGAAAGGCAACAACTGCTGTTCCTATAGTGGCTCCTGCTACCTTTTTCAACTGCCACAGTGGCAGCAAAGAGGGGCAAGAAGCAAGGTGAGGAGCCTTGCTGTCAGCAAAATATGTCACCTTCAGCCGCGCCACAACCAATTTTTAAATAAGCGACAGCCACAAGAATAAAAACATATCGCTTTAAAATTGATTCAATTATTACTGTGGAATAAATTCATGTAGCACTGCTATAACACCACTTTCAGTCCCCTTTTCTTAGGGTAACACCTCTATCTGTGAAAGATAAAACTGTTTTACAGTGTCTCTACCCATAGGCCATCCACCAGGAAAGTCCACCTGGCAAATCTTTCTCATGTGGGGACTTTTCAAGAACGACTCTCAGTCAGAGCCAAGGTGAAACATGTACCTGGAAAAGAGACTTTCCACCAATACACTAAAGTGGCAGATGGCAGGGATATCATCCATCTCATCTGATTAATCTTACCAGCATTAATTAATTTTATTTCTTAAAACTTAGATCTGCATGGTTGAAAGCTTTTAACTAGTTTGAAAAAAATTGTTTCCCCACTAATTTACCTTCTTACAGTATACCTTACTGAGAACCATTTTGGAGCATCTCCCTGAATATGTCTTGTGACAGTGCTCAATAAATTATGTTAAAAATTATAACCACAGAGATCAAATCTGAAAATTGAAATATGGATTAAAATGCCCCTAAATTAACTCATTTCTGGCTACCATATCTATGATTTGTGAGATTGGATGGCTTTCATTTTAGTCATGTACATGACCAACATTTTGTGCATTTTACCAGATTTCATGTGATTTTTAGTAGCAGTTCTTTGTATATATTGGTCTTGCTACCTTCTCTGAAAACTCTGTAGTGAAAGATAGCTCAAAGTTGACTGCAACCTACATTTTTTTCTGTTTCTTTCACTCAGTGATTCGGATGCTTACTGTTCTTTCTCTGCCCCAAAAGTGACTATATTGATTGTCACGTAACCAATACCAATTTGGACAAGTGCATTCCCTGAATGAATGTGCATCAAAGCTGTCATTGTGAATGACTGATCTCAAATATCAGGTCCTTATTTTCCTTTGGCATGTCATTGGCTTTCAATACCAGAGCCTGAAAGATGCTTGACAAACCTCTACTGTACATGATTATCAGAGCCAGACACTCTTTCTTAGACATTCCTTTATTTAGAGCTGGCTTCAGCTCACATCAAAGAGGACTCACAGACATAGGCATTCTTTCTGTAGACACATCTCAGTACAAATTTGTAGTCAGAAGAGTATTCCTGGAGTTCTTTCTGTTTAGGCTTAGTTTCTTGGTTGTTTTTGTTTTAACATTTGCTCTGCTTAATTTTTTTCTCATAGAAAAGGTACATGAGAGCCTGGGGTTGACTAAACTATGATGTTCACCTGAAGAAAAAAAACTGTTAATATTTTATTACTTTATGTAGAACTCCAGAGCGTTTAATGTGTTTTAAATACATTATCTTTTATGGTATTGTTCTTTTAATCACTCTTTTCTAAACAATAATATTAAATTTGAATTTTTTTTCATTCCCTCTACAAACAACCCTATATGGTGGATCATGGTAGAGACTGACAACGCAATTATAACTTGCACTGGAATAGGCAGTGTATCCAGTGCAGTGTGCCTGCAATGTATCCAGCTCCAGTTTGGGACTGTTACTGTGAGGAAGGGGAAACATTTTTGCTTCTCCCAGGTAGGGCTGCAGCAGCAATGAGTCTGCTTGGTCCTGTGCTGCTTTTGGAGGCAACACAGACCCAAGCAGTAAGACACTGTTTTGAGCCAACTGGGAAAGTGTGTTGTGATACGGCATATGCCAGGTCCCAGCACTGTTCCCTGCCAACCCACCCTCAGGAACACCCCTTCCTCTTTCCTCTCCACACACACCCACCCCTTCCAAATCCTTATGCTGATTGAGATTGACCAGTGCAACTTACTGATACCTTTGTTATCCGACCAGTTATCCGATACCTTTGTCAGCCCAGCATGCATGTACATCTGTGCACCAGCCTAACTGCACAGTGGTGTGAAAGTGCTATATGGACACTTTCATGACACTATTAGGCCAACTTAAGGAATTTGCATTGGCCTAGTCACATTTGGAATGTGCTCTGAGAAACAGGTTTATGTGTGACCCCATGCTGAATTCATGGCAGGCAGAATCTGATAGAAATGTAACTTTTGACCACCACACTTCAACAACTTGTCAACAGAAATCATTTTAACCCACAAACCAGCCTCTTAGTAATACAAAATTACAGAGGACCTGAAAATTGAGGCTGCAGTTCTAATTTCCAGTTAAGCCATGGCATAATTCCTTTGGGGACCTGGGGGTGTCACAAAAGTACTGTAAGTCACTACTGCCCCACTCCAGGGTAGGGGTTAGTTTAAACCAGTGCACAGGCATATGCAGACTTCCCCACTCCACCATGGGAAGATATGCCAGGTGAGTTAGGCTGGCCTAAATTTGTCAGGATTGCACCCTAAGTAGTGTATTTTAAAATTAAGTAATTTTAAAGTATAATAATATTTAAGTAATTTGGTGACAGAACCCTTTGGTTGGTAAGAAAGCAATTAATTAATTAATAATTTTAATTAACACAAAGCATGCAAGATGAGATGAGTTTTATTATTTCACATTCTTGATACAGCCTTTTGTTATTGAAAAAGATCTGGCTGAATGCTTGAATAATTTCCAGATTAAGGTTTTAGTACTAATTACTCTGACCATATTGATTGTTAAAGTACAATCCAAAGCACATCTACTCAAAAGTAAGTTTGAGTGGAAAAAGTGTGAACACCCCCTTGCTATCATATTTCAGAAAAGAAAACCAGAGTTAACATTACAGTTTGTTGTAAACTGCTTGCAAATTACTGCATCAGCAGTCGTTATTGTGACTGTTTTTCATTTATCCCAGAGAACATTAGGCATGTGAACTATAAACACTTTAATATCACTTCTCTGACATAGCATTTTAGTCATGATTTGGAAATAGTCTTGCACAGCCCACATATAATGTCTATTGATTAAATTGTGATGTGAGTCTAAGCCAGCACTTCAAATGACTGCCTACATGATGATGAAAGTTATCTGCCTGGATTGAAATATGTGCCCAAACATCTAAACATTGTATGAATCAAGATTAAACTCCCTAGATTGTAGATTAGGTCTAGGATAAGATTTTAGAGAAAATATTTACTCTCAATATTAACAAAAATTCTTGAGAGTATTTACTCTCAAGTAAATCTAATTCCCTTCTCTCCTAGTTTGACAATAAAACATTTAAATCCACAGAAAATACCAAAACACCTTAAGGTGCTCCTTCATCTTAGATCTATATCAGGATACATACTTTTTCACTGACAGTTTCACTCCCTTTGTGGCAGGCCTGTGTCTGACTGGAATCTGTTGATTTATTTTTATTTTCTGATGTTTTTAATATCCACAATGGACATAATTAGCAGTTGTATTTAAAAAATAATATCTTTATTCAAGAAGTAATTATTTGGAAAATCATTATCTTTCATAAGGACAGTAGCATGTTAAGCTATGACACTGGTCACCACAGTCACGAAACCACATGAAATGTGAGTTTAAAGTTTTTGTGTATGGAATTGCAGAAGCATTTATCTCAACCCTTTCCTGAAAAGACCTTTATTAAGCTATGATGGCTGCTGAACAGAAAATGTAACTAAGATTATTTTATTCAAATATAATTTAAATATTCATCAAAGAGGATTTATGCTTGAAACTGACAGAGACTATTAACATCAAAAATATAATTAACTGCATTGGGTATCATGAAGCAGAGTTAGCCAAATAGCCGAGAGGTCTAATTGCTCTAGAGTTTGCAAAGCAATAGTTTATATATTATGTGGTTGCTGTAGAATTAATAGTAATATAGTTTCCTATGTAAGGCAATTAAATCATTCTATTAAGGTTCATTTGCTCTATTGGAAATCTGCAAAATAACATGTAGTAAACAGGATTGGTACGTTACAGAGATGGATATCGCTGGGAGCCATCTATTGTAAATAACAAAAAAATCTTAAGGCCAGATTTAAACCAACAAGGAGAACATTTTTTATGACATTGCGCAACAAGTAATAAAGGCATATACAAAAATATTGGCTATAATATTTCCTTAGAAATATTATTCTAAGGCAAAATTTCCTTAGAAAAATTATTATTGTGAAATTGTTAATCAAATTGAATACAAGTCTGGTTGGTAAAGATTGAATGCTTTCAAACATACGTGCAAAGGTTATCTTTGCAACACAAAAATGACCTGCTTGGTTATAATTAAAATAACATCTTTATCTTTTTGGTTGTATTAGGAAGTTGTAGTTCAACATAACATGACATCTTTTTATTGATCTGCATAGATTTAGCATTTGTCTGGCCTGTTTTGAATTACGTCAGGTGTTCTAATGGCATTTTTACATTACTGAAATTGCTGAAATGGAAGCGTTAAGGGTCAAGGAGGAGAGCAATAGCATGATGTTTCAGCACATCTGTTCTTCGGTTAAAGAAGTCACAGCTAATTGCCTAATAAATTGACCATCATTACTTAAAAGATGAAATTTTTCTGGACTTGTATAAAACTTCATAATTATAAAGAAAACCATAAGCTTTATTTAGAAGTGTGCATGCTGTTTACAGAGATAAATTTAAAAAATGAGGGGGTGGGCTCTCCTCCTCAGACTCATAATCTAAGATACCAGAGAAACAACAAGCAGAAGAAGAAGGGGTGTAGGAAAAGGTGGGGGAGAATCTGCCATTATTACAAACTAATTCTGTTTGAGACAGGGTGACCATATGACTGGAAATTTTCAGATTTGTCCTCCTTTTTTAGTCTCCTGTCCTAGTGTCCTCCAAAAGGGCTTCATTGTCCCCCATTTTGGCTTCATTTTAGGACTTTGCAATGCTTTGTTATACCCCATCATGTCATATGTCGTTGGATTTGTACTGAAGAGCAGAATCCAATGCAAAAATAGGTTTTGAAATATCGTCTTCCTATCAAACGTTATGGCCAAAAAACTAAAACTAAAAAATATGCATTGACCTCTATGGGAAAGTGAAAGTGCCCAATATCGCGGCTTTACTTGTGAGTAGGCAAATGTGCCATTGTCCGCTAGAAAGGTTAGGCTGAGAAGAATCCAAGACCTTGTCCTCATTTTAAGGTTTGGGCATCTGATCACCCTGATCTGAGATTGAGCTTTCATGTGCAGCCAGTGAAGCACACAGCTCTCCCGCAATGGCCATTTTGGAAGTGCTTCCATAAAAGGTGATGGTGTTCCCTGTCCATTGGCAGGTTTCCCTGGACCTGCTGAAGAAGTTAGGGCAGCAGCAGGCAAAATGGGGCAGGGAGACTGAAAGATGGGGTGGATCAATGAGTGATGTGTGCTAGATCCTATCCCCCCTTTTTATACCCCACCCCCCTTCTGTCCTTGATTCAAGGAGACCAGTTGCAAAGTGAAAAGCTGAGGGTATCCCTTCCCTTTCTGACCCTCCCAGTCTACATTCTCCTACTGGATACAGCACACTCATTTTCAGTGCAGCTGCACCACCAGGGGTAAGAGCAGGAGTTAAAAAATAGTGTGAGATCCTAGAGAAGGAGCCTCAGTTTTTTCCTCGTGGGCATCAAAGTTGTACATGTATGCATTTATATACAGGTCCATCATAAAAAATTTTCCAGTAAGTTTTCTAGAGTTAAACAGAAGTTGATCAAGTTATTGTGTAAAATAAAATAGAGATGCCAAAAAGCTCCAAGTAGACTTCCAGTTTCCTATAAAGACTTTCTGCCAGTGTCATCCATTATTTAACATGCTTACCCTGTTTATATCAGTGACATAAGAGTGTGTGCTAGCTTTTCAGAAGAGTACTGCCTTTGCTGCTTCACAGCACACTGTCTTGTACTCCCCGGCCTGCACATGGTGTTAGCAGATATTTAAAGCACTTCAGCCCAGCATTTTATAGGTCATGATGAACTGAGCCTATAAAACAAGTTACTGCTATTCAGTTAATGCAGTCTAAGAATGTAACATAGACTGAAAGCTTTACATAGTGTAATATTTTAGCTCGCTATAGAAATATCAATTGAGCATTACAAAAACTGCCCTCAAATAAACCTGCAATGTCAAGTCTGTTTGATAGCATAATAACATCGCTGAACTATTGTATAGATCTGCCATTCTTAGATTTAATATACTATCAGGTGGTTGCCTAGATTTGCCATTTCTTTTAAAATAGACAGTATATGAATGTAGGGGTCTTAGTTTACTACAAAGCAGTAAATTCCTTCAAACTGAAGAAATTCCAGGCTGCAATCGTAAACCAACATAAACTAATCCCAAATAAGGGCACAATCCTAACCAATTTAGGCTGATCCAATCCAGCAATGATAACAGTCATGTCAGTAGGCCAATAGTCATGGGGGCCTCCTCACAGTAAGAGGGCTGAAAAGTTGGTTCGGATTGGGTCCTAGTTACCTTGAACACAGTGGAACGTATTTCAGAATAATCATTCATATCTGAATAATCATTCATATACCAGAGTGCAAGTACTGTTAAGCTGAGGGATAGCTGGAAGTGAAATTTTTCTATAGATGTATTACCTTAATTTAATAATTTATTTATTTTGTTTATTTAAAAAATTTGTATCCCAACTTTCTCGGGTCGTAGACATTAAAACATAATGTCTCACATTAAAACATAATTTAAAACATAAATAAAAATAATAACATAAATAATGAATTTTTATTAATAGTGGTGGACTTTCCCCCTATCCTCCCAGGGCAAGAGTCTGCAAAGCCATACAAAGCCATACACTAACACAAACCTGCCCCCACCTTCTCAATTTGGGGACCTAGTCCTCTTTTTTGGTTATGGCATAAGGTCACCCTGGTCTTGCATAACTCTTAAAACTGACTGGGGAAGCTTCCCCATGGTCTTAACCTGTGTTTTTGGAAAAGTGGAAGTACAGCTCCAATGTTGTTAAACATGGATTGATTTGACTCAACACAAATGGCCACTGCAAATCATACTTTAAAAAACTGCTTTTCTACTGTTGTAGAGATGTAGTCATGCAAATCGTTCCATTTTCAAGTCCCAAATCAAAACCCTGAACATATTGAGGCAATACCTTATTAAATTAGGTGCAGTAGAGGAGCAAGAAACTTGGAAGTGGGTCTTTAAACCTATTTTTCCATTTTTTTCTTTAGACAATTTTTTTAATCCACGGGACGATTGCAGTATACATATAAGAAAATTCGGGTGGTTTCGCCTTTCAGAAAAGTCTGCATATTTAGGTTATTATAGATAGTCCTGATCTTTTAACTGTCTTAGCCTCACCATAACAGACTCCTCAGTGTCATTAATTTATACTGAGGGAGGGAAAAAAATCCACCCTGAGCATAGTTATATTTCGTGTAATGGAGATGTATATTCTGTAAGTGTAAAAATGTCCATATTTATTAGTGGGAGTTGGTCCAAGTCTTATCTTTAACCTTGCTCTTCAGCTATTGCAGTATTGCTTTCTTGCTGTGATTTCTAGCTAGACGGGGTAATGATGTTGAACATGTCTTTAATCTAGGCATTTTACCAGCTCTGCAAAGATGCTGTTTCAACATAAATCAAACTGCTGGTCTTAAGCCTAGGACTTGTGTGAGATAGTGTTTTATGTGAGACAGTGAAACAGGAAGTGTTCATTCTTTTTCTTTTTGAAAAGTAGAATCACTGGTACATACACATCACACCATGTAATGGCTTTTTTTCAAATGGCAATCCCAGGTATACAGTTGTGATTCCCAATCTGAGTGTGTTGTCTTATTTCAAATGTATTGACCGTCAGAATCTTTTGGATGGGTTGAAAGCCTTTACAGTATACTGGGCATTTTAAAGATTGTTTTGTTCCCTTTTGTGATATGTATAAATATACCTCATTGTAGTCCCACCTTTTTAGACCACTTTGGTTAACATGTCATAAGACTAAATACATATAAGTTGTGTTCAGTTATCACGACTGCATCAACAACGTGTTGTTGCTTTCTTATCAGCTACTTCCTGCTGTTGACCTAGTGTCTATTTCAATAGGAACGGATTTGCATCCAGTATGATGCAGTGTTATATCTAGATAACATGAGGTTTTAAATTGTGCAATCACATGAAATTCTTCCATGGTAGGCAATTTGATAAAAGGATTAGATAATAAATATTTTCAATCTGATTGAAGATTAGCTGGAAGGTGAACCAATAGATGTACATATATGTGTTTGTGCCCCTTGCAATTGTCAACTTGCTTGTCAAGGGAACAGGGCATCAAAGTACCTATTTTCAAATGTTTTATTTGAAGCAAGTTAATACAAACCTGTTAATTTACTCTGGGTTGCTCATGGCTTATTCTGGTAGAATACTTTCATAGAGAACAACCTGCCCACCTCCTCCCCAAAGATTAAATTCTTTTGAGTTGCAAGAGTGAAACGATACCTTTTCAGACAAAGTATTACACCTGGAATCTTTTTACTAACTTACTGGATACTAATTATACCCAGATACCACTGTGGCTGGTGAATAACAGTTCTTTTATGGTATTCATCTTCTTTTAAGGAAATAGAAAACCCCATACATAGAGTAGTTGTAGTAAAAACTTCAGAGATACATTTTAATAAAAAATGACACCACTGTTACTGAGTTGATTAAAGGCCCATCCAGAAGCGACATCACCTGGTTGCATGTTTTAGTCTACATGGGGAAAAGGGGTGGAGAAGTCAGGAGATAAAATCAAATGAATTTCATTTAGTAGTTATTCACCAGCTTGACATTTATACTTTTAAAGCCATGAATTAAAAGTTACTTTAAAAGGGTGGATGGGGTCCATGCTGGTGTCAGATTGCAATCTAAGCAGTACAAGAAAGACGGGAAAGAACGAAAGGAAAGAAATTCAGATCATTAGGGTGGTAGCTTGAAATTAGGCACCTGCTTTTAAAGTTCCGTTTTTCTGTAAATTGAAATTTTAAAAAGAGTTGCCTTGGTCTCTTCAGAGAGAAAGGTGAGATAAAAATATAGTAAGTAAATAAATATAATATTATGTAGATGCTTTGAGCTCATTTTGAGAAATAGAACCTAAAAGGGTCCCCCCCCCCCCCCCCGGAGAGTGTATACCATTTCAAAAAAAAAATATCTTTGCCCTTAAAACCATCATGCATACAAAAGTTCTTGTGTTGATTTTTTTTCTCCTCTTTTGCATCATTACAGACTGTAATACTCTGAGAGGGTAATTAATGAACTAGAAGAGCCATTTAGGGGAAGCCAGAGTCATGAGGGTGAAAAATATTTCTCCATGGAAGGATCTTTAAGGAATAAATAATTACAAGCAGTAGAGGTTTGCGATGACCAATCTAAATTTGAGCATAATTAGGAAGAACATGGTCTAAGAATCAAAGCACTTGGTGTGTGCTGCTATTTTCATAACATGCAACTAATTAAATATTTAAAAGCTCTCTCTCTTCCCTTACGCTCCCCTCACTAAAAGAAAAATAACCTGCCACAAAAGGGCTGGTAACTTTTGCAGATAATTAACGGGTTATAGGGGGGAAAATTCAGATTGCCTCCAAGGTTCTGCAAGGTCATGTCTTATTATGCTGTATCTTCTATATGGCTTGGAAACATGTTTCTTGCTAATTTAAATCTTAACTAGGACATCCCATAGCGATTTCCCATTTCCCTTGTCAAAATGGGAAGTGATTGTTGCTGTATGTAAAAACTGCAGAGGGTGAACGTTTTCATAAGTAATTGCTCCTAATTGACACTGGCCCCAGTATGTAGAGATACATTTTAATTATCCATGTAGATGTTTTGAAATTCTCAGCATCCTATGCATTTATATAAATAAGTGCGCACATATCTAGTCACTATGTATTTGCAATAATATTGTCCCTGCATTGTGTTGAGACATGATGACCCTGTGAAATTAAGGGGTCTCAGTGGTCTGCTCTGTAAACAATATGTCTTATTTTGCTCCTTAAATGAAGTCACTTTTATGTTGAATGTGCATTTCTGCAAACACGAAAGTTGGGCTGGATTAATAAGATTTTGAACAAGTCAGGCTTAATTTGCATTAATCTGACCCAAAGGTCTTGTAAAATTGCTCAGAATTATCAAGGCTTCTAAAATATCCGAGGCTTTATTCACAAATTACTGGTGTTGTTTAAAAAAAATGCTCATTTTGCTAATTAAAGGAGCTTTTAAAAGCAGTTTTAAGTTGTATTTAAAATCTATGCAAATTAGTTTTTATACAAAATCAGCAGCTGCAATGAATCCTGTAAATTTATTACTGATAGACTCATGTTAAATCAACGAGTATAGCACTGAGTCATTGTAAAACTTTTAACCCTATTATGAATATATAATGCAAGTAGCAGATAAAAACAGAATTACTGGCAAAGATAAGTTTAGAATGGTGCTTGCTATTAAATCTCTCATTTCCCCTTTTACCTCAGTGTTGAGCATGACATTTGGAAATACCACAAATTTCTACATACTGACTGAAACCCAGTATGAAATGCTATTTTAGGCATATACTTACTTGGAGATATTCAGTTAGTTTTGTCCTCATCCTTTATAAAAAAGTATTCTTCCACTCTTACTTTAAATGCCTGATTGCCTGAACCGAACGCTCCTGTTATGTTTAGTGGGCAGGATAGTAACTGTCCATTTTTACCCCATTATTCAGTGTTTCTTCTGGTGGTCATTTGCTGGTTTGTCTTATGCATCTTTGTGTATTGTAAGCACAGGGAGCCATTTAATTATTTGATTTTGGCTGCAATCCTAGTCTTCAGGTAGGCCTGCATAAGCCCTGTGGTGACCCAGGGGTGTCACAAAAGTTCCATAAGTCACTTGTCTCCCTACATCACCACAGGAACGGGAAGACTGATGAGTTGTGCTGGCCTAAGTTAGGATTGCACCAGTGATGGGATTCAAAGACATTAACAACTGGTTCTATGCCCATCTGGCAGCCACTTTTAAATAGCTATTTTTAAACTTTATATGTCCTATCTCTCATTAACAACCGGTTCTATAGAGTAGGTGTGAACCTGCTGGAGTCCACCACTGGATTGCACCCTTTGTCTGTAAACCACTTTTAGAACATTTTTTTAAAAATCAGAAGCGATATATAAATGTGTTTATGGCGGCAGCGGCAGCAGTACATAATCGTTTAATTTTTGGGAAATCATTCCCAAAGTTTTGAATAACTTGGACATTCAAAAAACTTAGAGCACAATCCTAATCATGTCTACTCAAAAATAAGCCCCATTTTGTTCAATGAGTCTTAGGGCAAAATCCAGAGTAACTACAGGGAGTCCTTGCTCCGGTGTAAGAACAACTTACTCTGGATTCCAATATGAATTTCCCGTAGGTTTGCACTAGGTGGTGCAGTAACTACGGGTGCACGTAAAGTCTCTTACATGCTCCTATCGTTACTCTGGATTTGGGGGTAACTCCCAGGAAAGTGTCTTTAGGATTCCAGCCATAGACATTTAAAGACTGGACATTCAGAAGCTGGAAAGTAATGCTTCCAGCAAGTGGTTTTAGATTTGGTATTGGAGACTCAGTCAGAAGTTCTCCAGCAATCTGGGAAAAGTTTTCTTCTACATATGAATCATTTGCCAGAATTTTAAAATCTGCTTCTTGAAGTACTCCTACCTTCAGAGATTAACAGCATGTTTAGTTGCAAATAAGCCCCATTATGTTCAGTGGGTTTACTCCCAGATTATTGTTTAAGACTGCAACCCACATGTGAGCCTTTCTACAGGCCACAGGGTATAGGCTTGCATGCCCAGGCTTGTGTACAGATCAGTGGTGGGCCATCCAGCAACTCCTAAGCCTTCACAAAGTATGTTATGGCACTTTTGTGATGGCAAGCACTGTGCTGCACACTCTTTGTCAGTGTGCATGCTGGGTAGGAGTGAATTCTGTATTTCAGTGTTCTCAAACTGTGAGTTTTGGCTCCCAGGATGCTGTGGAAACCAGACAGAAGAATCACAAAATCTGCAGGTAAACCCTGGTGCCCTATACAATATATAGGACTGTAGCCCATGCGGATTCACAACCATGGCCAAGAAGGTCATGGAAGCTGTCAGTAAGAAATGTTTGGGAACCACTGCTGTAAATTGGGCTTTCCAACACAGAAGCAGATTCTTACGTTGTCATCCCCCCATGTTGTTAACTGCCAACAACTCCCCATAGGATTAGACTGCTAATATGAAAAAGAAAACTGCTTTGATTACAAGTGCTATCGTCTAAAAAAAGTTTATGACTTGTAAACTTTTATGTTCTGCTATTTTATTAAGTCTCAAAAGTGGCTTACAATTTAAGAAAGAACTAATCCAATAACTGAACTAATTGGCTTTCAAACAATGAATAAATAAAATACACAAACTGGAGGTGCCACTGTGATACATAAAAACAGTCTTTAATATAAACTAATGGAATACAATTCAATCTTCAAAAATTTTGGAGAATTTTAAAGGTTTTTAACTTGTGGGGGAGAGTAATTTCATCAGTTGTGCCTATTCACAAGTATTATTCACAAGTTATTCACAAATTTGTGCCTATTCAAAAGTACACACCATTGAGTTCTTCAAGATGCCATACTGAAATAAAAAGAGTGTGTGCCTAGACCTAGCCAACATTGCATTGATAGTACAACCATTGGGGCATGTGCAGCATCCTGTGGTACAGGGAACAAGCACAGATCTCTCAACAACATCTGTGAGCATTTGCTGCATCGTGGCTGCACTGGTGCTATAAACATGGATAGGAATGGATCTATGTTTGTTGAGAAAAATGTATATCATAGTTATACAGAGAAAATGTACCGTATATACTCATGTATAAGCCGACCCACGTATAAGCCAAGGCACCTAATTTACCACAAATACTGGGAAAACTTATTGACCCGAGTATAAGCTGAGGGTGGGAAATGCAGCAACAGCAGGAAAGTGTGGTTGGCCTTGTAGCCTCAGGGCCCAATCCTGGGCATGTCTACTCAGAAGTAAGGCCCACAAAGAAGTACCTGAGTCTGAGCAGGGGCTTGGCTGCAGTGGGCTCCGTGTCTTGCCACCGTGTGCCTCCTCCGCACACTGGAGGTTGCGCCCGCCATTTTTCTTAATTTTTTTACTGACCCGCATATAAGCCGAGGTGGGTTTTTGGGTTCATTTTTGGGCCCAAAAAACTAGGCTTATATGCGAGTATATATGGTATATAATTATTGTAAAGCTAACTATCTGTGCGCATGTGCCCATGTGTACAATTAAACATTTTACCTGCAAATTGGCTTGTATGCTTTGAATGATTTTGTGGAATCAGATAAAGCATATATAAGATAATTGTATTTATTTTTTGTCTTGCATTTTAAAATGTTTTTTCATTTAAAATCAATATTTTTTGCATAATGGGTTTTAATTCCAAGAATCTTACAATACTACCATGCAATAAACTAAAAGCATTACTTATTACATTAATTATGACAAATGAGACCATTATTATGGAACACCTCCTTTGCCATTTTAATTGTACCATATTTAGCTTCTTAATGTTATGTTTATTTAGTCATTAATAAGGTTCAACAAATCATCAGTTATTAAACATTTAAAGAAAGCTGCATCTGCATTCTTCCACAGTGTAAAAAATGTTGGCTTTTGCACAATCCTGCAGGCCTCTTCCCTTGTATTTAGCATTTTTTTTGTTTTTGACTCATTATTTTAATTTTTAAAGAAATAATAATAATGTGCCTTGTTAATACTGGTGACTTTTGAAGCTAATATTACAATGAGCCTTATTCACAAAAATTTGACCTAAATTATAAGAGCTACTCGTTATCCTATTCCTATTCACTATTTCTTAATGAGATAAATTATTAATAGGGTTGCCATCCTTCTTTCCTGAAGATGGCCAGAAACTCAACAAGAGTTTGCACTGTCAAAATATAATTTCAGATGAAAAATGAACTACTAAGAGCACAATCCTAACCATGTCTACTCAAAAGTAAGCCCCATTTTCTTAATTGGCTTTAATCCCAAGAAAGTGTCTTTAGGATTGGAACCTCAGTTTTGTCTTTCCATCTCTTGCATTTATGGAATCATCTCCATCAAAAATTTGGAAATGTCCCATTAATAAGTTGCTCCTACAAATAGATTGTTGATGTATGCATAGGTATACTGCCTACATGGATACGTTATTTACAAACGCCCCATCCCTTATTCATAAATGGATTATTTAATCTGCTTAATGATATAAGCATTTCTGCTGGGAACATTATTGTATATTTTTTGGATGGTGATCGCAGCATATTACAAACTGGTGTTAATCTATTAAATCAAATTACTTCCACCCAAGAAACTAGGAAGTTTTATTTTTTTCTGTAGAGCTGATGGAGAATGTCAAATCATAGTTTTCATAAAATGCAATTCCTAGTGCAACTTACCCGTAGATGCCACCACAACAGCTAGACCAATTTAAATGGAATAAAAAGAACAGGGTTAGATTGGATTTGGATCACACTGGGGTTAACATATTTAATGTCAAGGAAGTTCTTTACATCGTCTTCTTAACATTTTTACATCCCTTTCAACTTCTGCTTGAGCATATTGTCCATTTAAAAAAATTCTGGGGTTTCAGTTTCCAAATTTCAACACTATTTCTGGCAATGCTCACCATAGTGGTCTTGTCATGATATACCAAGCTTTTCATTTCCATGCTGGAGTATTTGTTCAAGCCTGTAGATTTTGCATTTTTAATCTTCCCTAGAACAGTGGTGAATAATGGCCCCTGGCAGGAGATAATGAAATTTTCTTAATTTATATTTTCAAACAGAAGCCTCAATTGAAAATGGCATCCTATGGCCTAGAGACATAGCTCTAGTGCAAGTTTCAGGGGAGCTGTAATAGTAACTGTGCCAATGGTGACGGGGAATGATAGGACAGTGAAGAAGTAATTTGGGAAGAAAAGGGAATGTACCAAAGCTTTATTGTAGCATATCTAATGATCTGCTGAAGATTCCCAATGGCTTTTGGAGCATGACAGAAGAAACTAATGTTATCTTGCCAAAACAGACGCTTCTGCTTAATCAGCAGAGCAAGACTATTGATTAAAACACCTCACATAAACAGATTACACACGGAATCTCATCTCCATACTTATTCACTTGGTAAAGTGTAATAATGAGCATAAGATAATCAAAAGAGGAGCAAAAGCAATTTGTTGGGAATTGTACCAGTCAAGATTAGAGCAGTAACACAAACAAATTAGAATGGAAACAAAGGCCAAGTGTACCTAAGGATGAACTTGCACAGTACACAAGGATCAGTGCAAAGTGGGCAAATCTAATCATGGCTGAAATGCACATAGTTGCCTTATACCTTCACTTCTCTTCCTGCTTTTCTAGACTCTTTTTCCTCTTGATTTGATGGGTGAAGAGCCTGATCATTTGTTCAAATCTCTGAATGAGTGAGCCAAGTTCAGCATTTTGCTGGGACTGCTAATTGACTGACGGTGTTTTATTTCAGATTTCCTTCTGTGACATTTCTACACAACTCAGTTGAAACTTTCCAACATACAATATCAGTAAGCAAAAAGCAATTTTTAGTAGAAATTTTTTTAGCCATATCTTTCAGTCATGGTACTGTATATATGAGAAGTTTCTAAGTCATTGTGAATCAGAAATTTTTCTACATCTGGAACACAAATATTTTTCTCAAAGTTTGTGTAGGTGAGGAAAATATTTGTGTTTACAGGTTTTCTGTTTGCAGAAAATTAACTGCCTGATCCTATCCTCCAACATTAGCAATTATGCAGCCACAATAGTGAAATATGAGGTGCAACCTGTGGTGGTGTGGGAAAAATCAACAGCTACCTGGAGGCACCTCTCTCCAATAGGCTGTCCTGTAACTTATGGGTCACCTTGGACATATGCCAGCCATTTTGCTGACATGTATCTGAGGAAAAAAAGGGGAAGGATTGATATGATCTGGTATGTGAGATCCATCCCTCTCCCCTTCCCCTGCTTGCTTATCCTAGGATATCTCTCCACTACCAGTTTACTAGTGCCAAAAGAGGACACTTGAGTTGCTGTTGTGCCTGCCACTGCCCATTTGCTGTGGTGGCCCAGAAGCAGGTAAAAACGTCCCTTCTTTCATGCTATTATAAAGGATGGGATAAAGGAAGCAAAGAGAATTGAAGGCTCTAGCTAACTGTTTATCAGAATGCAGTTCCTTTTGATAATATTACAGTATAGGAATTTTGAGTTCAAGCAATTACAAGCTTCAACAAAATCAATTAACAGACCTTCTAAATTAAGGATCACACTTCTGAGAGTAACTGCTCAAAAGAAGAAATGGTGGGCTGTTTATCTCGACATGCATAAGATTTCCAGACACAGTGCAAGAATCTCATCATCATCCTTTTTATCAAAAAAGAACCTTACAACAGATTAAAATTTCATGGTGGTTTACCATAACTGTTCAGTGCCTGTTATTTACCCTCAAATACATTGCTGTTAAGAGTAGTATGTTTTTAATGAATATAGCAAAAGCATTGATCCATCCAACTCATTAATGTCTGCACTGACTGGTGGTGACTCATCTGTTTCCATAGAGGAAGTTTCCTCAGTCCTGTTTGAATATACCAGGATTGAATTTGTGACCTTCTGGATTAATCTGTTCTTTCTTTTGGCCTATTGCCCTTCAATAATGATAGTATAGAACGATTCATCCTTGTATCAAACAAGATTTTCTTAATTTTTAAAAAACACCATACAATATAATTTAGCCTTGCCATCAGAACCGTATTATTCCTATGGCTATGGGCAGGTTGTTATTCATGTGGTTAACTAATATGTATTATTCAAAAGTATTATTCTCTCAGCTAATAAACTGACCAGGAGGGCCACAACCTGTTCCCTTCAAGGTCTTACCTGCTCTGGCAGTCATCTGCTATAAATCAGCCTTTACTATTACAACCTGCAGTACACTGCATCTATCAGGGACCATTCAAATGTTATAACTACATGGAATAGCCAGGTTCAACAGCAATAAGTGTCTGACTACCAACCATATTGACTGACCACTGTATCTACAGAATACTTTCTATATGGACCTTTGGTTATGTCTGCTCCAGTAAGGTTTTTCTGATACCCTTTTGTTGTGCTTTTCCACATTGTGGTGACATG
The DNA here is from genome assembly GCA_030015325.1 of Cryptoblepharus egeriae. Taxonomy (NCBI): domain Eukaryota; kingdom Metazoa; phylum Chordata; class Lepidosauria; order Squamata; family Scincidae; genus Cryptoblepharus; species Cryptoblepharus egeriae. The sequence continues at coordinate 119,668,276 of JAREYC010000003.1, read as the reverse complement.
AAACTTGTGGCGCTCATGTAACTTTGATCAATACCACTGTACTGAGTAAAAATACTCCATTCTATTAAAAAAAATACTGAATTGTAACACTAAGGCCCATCCCTATGCTGGGTTAGCAGTGACTAACTGGTCTAGCAGCCATTGTTGCAAAAGTGCCATAAGGTAATGTGCAGATCTGGGCAAGAGGAAGGTGGGCCAGGTAGAGTGTTGGGTCCAGGAGGGGGCAAGATGGCAGCAGACCCGACCACCATAATCTATATGAGGAAATTCCTTCAGGCTTGTTGGTCCTACTGGATACAGTCATGGCTGTTTCAGCAAAGCAGTTAAACTGGGTGCAAGGACAGCATTGGATAGTCCATAGTCAGCTTACAGAATATAAGTAGTCCTTATTTATCATTTAGTAGTTGCACTGAAATTTTACAGTTAAACTGGCTTTAATATTTACATAGCAACTTGAATTTAAAATACAGCTCGTGCTTGCACCTGTTGGCAGAGGACAGATGTTAGAAGCTACTTGACACAAGACAGATTGCTTTAACTTGTTCAAGGATATTTCGTGGTGTGGGAACTAAGAATAATACAGGAATTAATGTACAGCTAGAGTCAAAGGTTAGACTATTATTTTAAATTCTGGCATCCTTCCTTCAGTTTACTGAACAAACAAAATGCATCACAGAACTCAAACAGAGATCAGCCAAGCTTCTTTGTATCAGGCTGCAATCCTGTACACACATTCTGGGAGTAAGTTCCATTGAATTCAATAAAACTTACTTCTGAGTAGACATGATTAGGATTGTACCCTCAGTCACAACACTTTTTCTGAACCTTTAAAAAACTTTTCTCCTTTCTTAGCTTCTAATGGAAAAGGTTGAAGATAGTGGGATTTTTGTTTGTTTGTTTTGTCTTGTTTGGACTAGCAGTATTTAATCCATATTCAACTGTATACTAGATTTCAGAAGTTTGTCATCAAAGCAACAATCCATTCCTAAAATCTATCATATTTTTCGGCAACACGCCAAACTCAAGTAGACAACTTCTTTAACTAGTTCATAAATAACCTGGTGTCAGGAGTAAACAGTGAGTCAGCCAGGTTTGCAGATGATATCAAACTATTCAAGGTTGCAAAACAGACTGAAGAATTCCTCAAAGAACCTGTCTAAACTGAGTGATGGGGCCACAAAACAGCAATTAAAGTTCAGTGTAAATAGGTGTAAGGTGGTGATTTGGAGGAAAACATTTAAATTTATCAAATACTTCGATGAGCCTGAGCAATTTGTGATGGACAAGAAAAGGGACCATGGAATCATGGTGGACAGCTTAGTGAAAACGTTGACGCGATGTGTGGCAGCTTTGAAGAGAAATTTCATGTAAGAGGCCATTAGGAAAGGAACACAGAGTAAGCAGGCTAATGCTATCCTTTACATAAGCAGTGGTGCAACTGCATTTGGAATATACTCTGTACTCTGGTTAGAGTATCAACCATGTACTCTGGTTACCAAATCACAGGAAGGGAATACAGGGGAGGGGGAGGCAACCAAAGAGATCAGATGCTTGGAGTGTGTTCCTTTTGAGGAAAAGCTACAATCTTCTTAGCTAGAAGGAAACAACAGTTAAAAGAGTTTCTAGAGACTTATGAGAAAGATTATAAAATGATGTGTAGTGTAGAGAGGATAGAGAGAACTTTCTCTTGCTATTTCATCCAATGAAATTGATTGACCTGAGATTTTAGATCGACAATCTGCATGTATTGCTTCACCTGTTCATAAGTAGCGTATGAAGTTCATTACTAAATGATGTGCTGGGCACAGTCTTAGATTGGCCACAATTCATGGAGGACAGATCTGTCAGTAGCTATTGATCGTAATGGCTATGTGTTGCCTTCCATTCAATGGCAGATTCCCTACAATCCAGATTAATTGCGGGAAGACAGAAGAGGGGCTTACTCTGGATTGCTCTATGCAGTTCCCATAGGTTTCCCATGGGTGGCACCGTAACTACGTCAGTGTAAAAGTTCCATAGTTATTCTGGATCGTAGCCTTTGTCTCCAAATACTATCTGGAGGAGACCAGTAGCAAGAGAGAAGTACACCATTTTCTCAGAGTTCTCAGAGGTGTACTTCTCTCTTGCTACTGCTCTCCTCCAGATAGTATTTGGAGACAAAGGCTACAATCCAGAGTAACTTGGGATTGTGGTCATTGTGGGAAACTAAATGTTGGATGAGATGGGCCGTTGGTCTGATTCCACAGGAATTTTTGTACTTTATTAAACCAAGAGCATCAGTGCTTTGTGTAAAATTCATTATTCTCAACAATTATATTATTCTCATTGCTAGAGGATCATATAGCATTCTTGTGGTGCAGATTGGCCAGTATTAAGCATATTTAAATCTCATGTATTTCCATCAGTATGGTGGAATTAGACACTACAGACCAATTCTAACTACATCATCAATACAACTGTGATAATGGATCGTGTACTCATGTACTCATTCAGTGGGAGGGGTTGTATTCTGGAGGTTTCCCTAATGAAATGTATGCCTTATTGGTCCACCATTCAATGGTGGGGAGGGATCTGGAGTTTTCCCCAGGAAAGGGAATTTTATGCCTCCTTGTTGGTCTACCTATAGCAAAAAAAGAATTTAGTTCATATTTATAACAATTTTGTAAGTAGAATATGCATTTTCTTAATTTAAAAAGGGCAATTGCAAGATCAAAGCAGAACCTCACTATGGTCCAGTATAGATGTAGTGTTAGGTCAGATTTTATCTGTAATGGCAATAAACTTTTTATAAATTAATGCTCATTCAAAATTAATCTGTTTACTTTCCCTGTTCTGCTACAGGTGCAACAACAGAACTCAATGTATAGTAGTTACTGGGTCAGATGTGTTTCCTGATCCTTGTCCTGGAACATACAAATACCTCGAAGTCCAATATGAATGTGTCCCCTACAGTAAGTACCCACGTTTTATTCTTGTTCACTTCCTTTAGCTTTCCCCATTGATGCTGGAGTCACACTACATGCACAAAAAGAGGGTGAGAACTATTATGCAAGCAGAGCACTTGCAAACATGGGCCTCAATTAGCTTCACAAACTGTGGAAAGGAGCCATAGTGTGATGCTGGCCAAGTGTCTGTCTGAGTTCTTAAGTGTTTGGCTTTCAAGGCTTCTAAGGTTGATTTTCCACAAAAACAAACTTGAATTAGCTTTTCAAAAGACTAGATAGAAGTTTGTACATTTGCCCAATACCAGTTCCTGACAAATTGGCTTGGCTTGCAGTTTTATAAAGAAACCACTGACTTCCACTTTTAATCTCCGACTCTTTGAAAAGGCTGCCTGCTGTGGAAACATGGGTTCATGGAGGGAAAGTAACATTGAATGGGGGCTCTGTTTCCAGTCATTATGTGATTTGGCTGAGTTTATTAGTATAATTATTATTTTAAATTTTCAGGGTCATGGTCATAAGTCTGGTAATTCATTATTATTTTGAAGCATCTCATGTTTAGGCTGCAATCCTGTCTATGGTTACAAGGAGTAAGTGAAACTCATTGAAACTTAATTTGGAGAAGTCGTGCATAGGACTGTCTTGCTGTTCTGTTAACGAACATGTCATTCTTAGAAAATATTTTATTTTGGCAATATTCTACATTATTAATAGGCTCATGCATATGTCTACTCATTTGACATAGGTTGTTCCCCAACTAGCTTCCCTCCCCGCCTTCTTGGATGAGTCACTATTTAGCAACACAGCAAAACAGCCTTGACTGTTTTGATCAGCTTCAGTCCACGCACCATGTTCTGCCTGCCTAAGACATAAATAGATGATTCATCAAATATTTGGAAAAGCCTTTTTTCTCATTCATAATGCTATTTAAAATAAGGTCAAGCTAACCCTCATATTTTCCATTAGAGGAAGGGCACTTCTTGTAACAATAAACTTCAACACTGCATTGATTGAATCTCCATTTATTATAAATGTGGCATTAATTTTTTTTAATATAGATCGACTTTAAAATAAAAAACCCCCACAGCATTCATTTTTCTATAAAGAGCGTGTGCACTTTGGACAAAGGCCTGAAGTACAAAAGTATACATAAAGCATACAAAAAATATAGGACACTATGAGACATGATGGACCACGCACTCCAGCCTTATGCAGTGAAACAGCATTACCACGTCCAAGGTCAAAAGAGATAGCTCCATTAGTGATATCCTGATTCTTTGCATGAGATGTAGAACTGAGGAATGCAATTTTTTTGAAAGGAAATAAATTTTGTCAGATATATTTATCAAGACTTTACTTGTATATGTAAAAAACAATAATATTAAAGCACTTTGCTTTAATATTGGGGCTGCAATCCTGTATCCACTTTTCTAGGAGTAAGCCTCATTGACTACAATGGGTCTTGCTTCTGAGTAGGCAGGCATAGGATTGGGCTCTGATTGCATCAACTCTACTGAATATTTGACATCTTTTCCTTCCATTCTTGATGTGTATTCCTATGTCGTTGTAAAGCGGTGGCTTCTTTTTGTTTTCTTTTTCTGCACTGTCAGTAGAACTGGAAACCTACTGTGTATGCCGAACTTCTAGTATCCATCCTCTTGTCTACCATTGGTGGCTCATTGTAACCATTCTTCTTGTTGCTCTTTGAGGAGGAATGCACTGTTCCTACCTAACTAAAACAATTTTGTTTCACAATGTCTTCTTTGCATTAAGATCACAGTTTTTCTGTTCTTAAATTCCCAGAAAGAGAAAGTGAATCTAATTCCAAGGCATCACACCTTTCAAATGCTTAGACATTTTTATTATTTTTGGTCAGTTCCTGTAGGAGAGAAGTAGTGGGGGAAGATAAAATCATTATTCAAATATTGTTTTCAGATTGCAGATAATTTTCCATGTTTTTTAGAGAGACAAGTGTGGATATGCCTTGCCGATTGGGTTTTCCTGTCTACAAAGAAATTTGTTTCTTTTGCAGTTAACAGAAGGATACTCTGCACGGCACTGCCTACGCAGAACTCTTACAATGTAGTAATTTTACTCCTTTTAAAAAAAGAAAATGTATCTGTATCTCAGCACTTATATCTGTTACTGCTCATTTTATTAAAAGACAGTTCTCAGTTGGTTTCTGTTGAAATGAAGTGAATCGTATTTTCAGATTCACAGCTAAAATTCATGTTTTATTCTGAATGAAATCTGGAAAGCGATTTAATATGAATACTTGTCAATCATTACATTCTCTTGTTTTTGTCCTATTATTACATTTTTTTAAAAAAAGTACAATGATGATACTGATGCTTAATTTGTACTATGTGCATTTTAAAAAAAGAAAATTAACTTTGGTTGTATTTCTGCATAGATTGGTTGCATAGATTCACGTGTGTGTATCTATGATAAATTGAAATCATTTAAGCATATATAATTGAGTGCAGGGTTGCAACTTTTCACTTGTTCCTAGCTTATATGTTCATGTTCCTGTTCCTAGCTTACAACTTCAATTTGCAGATTTTTTTATTTGTTGCTTTTTAAAAAAAACACCTTCATGAGGATTCTAGAGGAACAAAATAACAAGAAAAATTCTGATCCTAGGATTTATCTGTCAGCCATATTAATGTTGGACTAGATTGGATTTGGATCCTAACTAGCACTTCTGGAAGTAGATTCATTACCCAGGGGTTTCATTACCCCCAAAAGAATGTGAGACAGAAGCTTGGGATGATTTTATTTATTTGTTTATTTGTTTATTATGACAGTAACCTGCATCATGGAGGAAAATAGCACTAGCCATTTACTTCCCCCAGACATCATGTATGTGATATCCTGGCTACAGGCATCATCCAGTCAGAGATAGGGTTAGCCTTTCTCATCCAACCTCAAGGGGTCAAGGCAACTGGTAAGCCCTGATCCCTACAGGCTAAGTTGTGAGCTGGCCATTGCTTAACCTGCCAGGGAGCTTGCCAGCCAGCTTCACCAATCCAGACAAGTCAAAGCAATCTTGGCGCAGCCCTGGCCTTGCTTTCCTCTAGTTGTATGCTCGCCCTGCATCCTGACTTCACAGCCAGTAAGCCACCTGTGAAACTCAGGGAAACCTTTAAATAACTATCCCATCACACCTGAATGACAGCCAAAAAATCAACCATGGCCAACCAGGTTACAAGCCAAAAATTCCTACCTATCATCCAGACGGAAGGACCTGATACTCTCAGATTGGATGTAGGACAGGCGGTCAGGTCTTGCTGAAAAGGCATGAACTGAAGCCAATGACATCTTGCCAGCAGTTGCACCATGTCCTCAATCAATCGGGCAGCCAGTGGGTCGCCTTTATTTCCCCACCTATGCCCCAAGCCCATCCAGCATCAAGCTCTGGGCACCCAGTGCATTTCAAACGGAAAGAATAATTTTTGTTAAAAAAAACTACTTGTCCATCTGCTGTACCTTTCCCTCCATTCCAGATTTGTTCTTGACAGCCCTCTGAGTCTCAGAAACATATTTTCAGGAGCAAAAAATATTGGTCCCACTCTTGTATGAACAGAACTTCAAATTATGGAAGTACTACTTGGGATCCAGTCTAATGTCTTTCATCAATCCCAGTTAGACATTGCTTCTGATCTGTACTAGAGTCTTTTTCTTATAGCGCTGTATAACTGGAGGGCTTGCTGAAATTTTTATCTCTTCTTGAACACCTACCCACAACCACTTATAACCCATGCGTACTTCTGTCAAAGTTAATTATAAACCCTGTCAGACTCAGTAACCTGATCTTGTAGATGTCTGATTTATTCCTATCAGGATTTTTGTCAAATTACTTGCTAGCATTCAAGTGTTACCAAATTAGTAAATAAAGTAGCACCTGAAATGGTATTCAATCCTTCAAATTAACAATCTTCGGAAATCAAAGAGTAAAAGTATTTAATGCTTTATAATGTTTACTCATATTACTCATATACTGTAGTCATAACAAACTTCACATGTAACAGTTGGGTCTTTTTTCCTAACCCTGTTTTTCTTCTTTCTGTACATCCAAGACTTTTCCTTGTGATATCAATTTATAAGGTTTAGCTTTCTTTCCATAATGGGAGTATGAATCTTGAAAATTCTGGATACCCTGCAACATTTATTCTTGGCTGCTTCAGTGTCTGAAATTCTGGAAAACCCAAAACTCATGTCTGGAGCTGACTATTGTTGCAAGTCTTATAATCTGTCATGTGTTTCATGTTCTAGGCAATGGAGAGAAGAGATCATGTTTATAAGGCAATATGCATCTCTTTTGGCATTCTTTTTCTGATATAGTACAGCTGTAATATAAAATATTGTCAATTTTATTTTGAGCAAGATAGTGAACAAGTGATGGGGTGACTGCAGTTTCTATACTATGCTCCTTAGTTTATATTGCTAACGTTTTGTGGATGAACTTGGTCTCCAAATCTCATATCATGCATATTATGTTCATGTAGCATCGTGTTTACTAACATTTCAAAATTGGGGATCATGAAATATGGTAGATGTGGGTGTTAACTTTCCTGCAGTGGCAACTTATGTCTTGGTACGCTGAACATCAGAGCTGAAAAGATACTGAAGTATTACAATGAGGCACTCCTAAAAAGTAGTGCCAACAATTACAGTTGCTTAAGAAACCCCAAACTGCAGGCTGTTAATGTCGGATTACATGAAAAAAAGATTCCTCGGCCACATGCTTCAAGATACTACTGAGCATGGAAAAATGGGAAGAGCACATAGATTTCATGGATTCATAGCATTTATTCAGTTTAGTTATTTACTTTTGATTTATATCCTGCCACGTTGTCTAGATTCATATGCACTGTATATAAAAGAAAAAAGAAAGATTGCACTGTATATAAAAGAAAAAAAAGATAATGACTTTGTCCCTTGTCAGTTTTGGGAGCTGAAGACAGATGATTAATTGTCCCTTATGACAGGGAATAGAATACTAAGTTGGGTTGGTAATAAAAAGAAACTTGCCCCTACACTTCAAGCTTCAGTATCTGATGTGGACTAGGTTGAGTATCTCAAAGCATTCAGATCTGCTTCTCACGGTACTTCTTTCTGTACTTGAACAAGTGTAATATGATCACGAGGAAGTGGCAAGAAAAGGGGTGTATCTGTGGCAACAGCTATGTTTACCACAATTCAACCAATATTAAATGTGGGAAATACGTAGAGCAGGAAAGGGAGTCATACCTTTTTAAACACATAGTAGATGCAAACAGTGATGTTCAGTTTGTGACCAAAAATGGGGAAATGATTCACTTTACACCTTCACACTTGTCAGTTCTCCCAAAGAAACTTCACACTCTAGTTTCTCCCAAACAACATCAATATAAATTTGGCAGTATTCCCAGAGTTGCTCCTGAGGGCCTTGCAATTATTTATTCAAATCAGGTACAACATTATACTTTTTAAAGTTGAATAAGTACATTTGCTTCAGAGAGGTTTGCCAGATGTATCTCAGGTTGCAATCCTATCCCCATTTACCTGGGTCAGGACCCAGTGAAGTTAATGGGACTTTCTGACTGGATAAGTATAGGATGGGGCTGTCTATTTTGTGGAGAGAGGTCGTGGTTACGCCAGTTCCCAGCTGAACTTGTAAGAGAGGTCAGAATAGACACCAAAAACATCTCCTACCTGTTCTGATTTTGCCTCCTTGTTCCTTGCCTTCTTCTGTCACATGTTAACAGCAAGACAAAACTTTTAAACTAGTATTCCAGACTGTAGCTGTACTAACCCTGAGACAGTTTCATTGGGACAATGATTTATATCCATTCAAAGTTTACAAACTGGTAACAGATCCTCATACATCCTTTTAAACACTAATATTGATTATGGAATAAGTCAAAGCCATATGACTTTTGGTCAGATAAATGTTTACCACAGTAAAGTGCCTGAACTATTTAATACAGTTCAGTTATTCAGATGTGTGTCTTATATATCGAAAAGGATTTTTAAAAATCTACAAACCTAGCTCAATTGTGTCTGTACTCCTCCACCCTACTCATTAGAAGCCTAGAATTATGCTGAGTTGGAATCTGTGGTAAATGGTTGCAGGACTATGTATTCTGTCTTGGATAGGAGATGCTTGTGTGTTTTGTTGTATTACTATTTCTTCCTACTCTCCTGGGTACCTAAATAGTATGATAGTATGTGAGGATGATGTCCAACTGATGGAACTTCATGGATTTTAACATCCTTCCAAATACTGATTTTGGGCTGTGGGTGGCACAAGTGGTTAAGACACTGCCTGTTTACCAGCAGGCCACGGTTCGAGACCTGGGTTGGTCCCCACAAGACAGGGTGAGCTCCTGGCCTTAGCCCAGCTCTGCGACGCAGCTGGATCCAATCGTATTGGCTCTGCCTTTCCATTGCACTATTTCAGTGGCGTGGAGAGGGGGGATTTGCTGCTTGGGTAACACCCTATCCTCCATATCAGTCTAATCCAGGCCTTCATGCATGCAGCATATGCAGCACCGAGCACGATACCATAGTCTTTCAAGACTGACAGAGGCCTGCTTTTTAAATACTGATTATAATTAATAGATTTTGATGTTCATTTCTTTTGATTTCTTTTGATAACGGGTCGCCATATCTTTTCAATAAGAAAGGTACTTCAGAGGAATTGCAATTAAAATTGGAATTCTCAAAGAAGCCTAAACTGCATTGTTTTGTCCTTGACTAGGACAGCTATTCATTAAACTACAGAGGAAATTGAGAGCACCCTAGTTAACAACAACAACAACAGTAACGATAACAACTTTAGGTGTTTATATAACACCTTTCTGGCCCTTAGATTACTTCTTTGGCTTTTTTGAATGCAGTTTAAAAAAACAGGCTTTTTCTCAACCCCTGAGGAGGTTTTTACAATTAATTTAATATTTCTCTCATTTATACTGTACAAAATATATTGATACTCCAAATAACCCGTCAGTCCTTTTAGGATTAAAAAGCACATCAGAAGCACCACTTACTGTATCCATGCATGGCATTTTATTTTTAGCCTTATTTTATGCAGGATATTCAATGGAAAATATTTGAAAGTGTTTTATTCCCTAGCTGTTCTGATCAGACTTTTGCCGTTTTTGTTTACTTTAGCAATCCATCTGTCCCTGAAAACATATACAGCTGTATACAGTGAACCCACAGCAAGATTCACCAGTAATACATTTTGTTTTCTTTGTCTTATGCCATTGTTTTGCAATTATTTATTTTAATCAGGTACAACATTATACTTTTTTAAAAAAAGTGGAATAAGTACATTAATCAGAATGCAACTGCACAAAGCTAGAAAGACTTAAAGTTCAGTTTGTTTCAATATATTCTACTCAATTGAATACAAAATTATTATAGTCAAAGAAATGCAATTAAAGCTATGAAAAATATACATAATCTAGCCAAAGTTAGGTGTACTTAGGTACCATCAAAAATAATAGAAATGAAGCAATTATCTATGCACTTTAGATGCACCTGATGTTTGCTACATTGCACTTGGTGTGATTAATTTCAGAAATTACAAGATTCTGTCTAAAGAGTCATTTGTTGGATTATGCCACATTGCATAATTGAAGGTGTTTGAAAATTTCATACAGAAGTCATACACTGATAGGAAAGTTACATTAGAGTACCTTTCATACATTGTAATTGAATGTCATGACTGGCATTTTCCAAGGTGTATCTTTTCCATCCTAAAGAGTATTTAGCAATGCAATTTTATAGCTAATATGAGGCAAATTACCGTATTTCCTGGCTTATAAAACACACTTTTTTCTCTCCAAAGGGGGGGAAATGTCTGTGCGTCTGATAGAGTGATAGGGCCAATCCTAGAGCACCTTACCCCATCATGTCATATGTCATTGGATTCGTATTGAAGAGCAGAATCCAGTGCAAGAATCAATTTTGAGATATCTCCTCCCTATCAAAAGCTATGACCCAAAAAGTAAAAATAAAAAATATAAAAACAAAAAATACATTTTTGGCAATTTTTTTAAGCGGGTAGGAATTTTGCCCTGGAGGTAGGAATTTTGGCCTTGGGGTTCAGGAATTTTGGGTTTGGCGTCTCGTCACACTGGCACAGTTTCAATCCTAAGCAGCCTTCCCTGGCTTGGAGACTTGCTCCAAAGTAGACATGCACAAGACCTGGTCCCTCCTGCTCCATGCCTGTGCCTCCCTCACTCTTCCCTATCTCTCTAGATCCCCTCACCTTTTCCTAACTACCTAGATCCCCCCACCCCTAAAGAACCCCCAACTTACCTGCCTTCCTGGACCATTTGCAATGAGATTTGCGCAAAAGTCACAAATCAGTGACACTAGAGATGATGAGTTTTGGGGGTTACCAGAAAATTAGAAGAATGCTTAAAGCTTAAAGCCTTTCCTCACTTGTTAATGACAGTGATAATGTTTCTTAATACCACTGTTGACTTTACATGGTTGAAATATTATTCTGCTATATTTTATTAAATATATTAGTACACCATTTGGTTCAGAATATTTTTTTCTTGTTTTGCTCCTCTAAACTTTGGTGCATCTCATGGTCCGGTGCACGTAATAAGCCAGGAAATACGGTATACATTTTCAGCCCAATCCAGAACCCTGCATTGTCTTTTCCAAGTGTGGGCTCTTCCATTAATGGACGCGGGTCTGTATCTACAAAGTTATGTTTTTTTCTGCATAAGCTGAATACATTAAATATATGGGAAAGTCCCTATTGGATAGAAAAGCTACCTTGGCTAGAATAAATTTCTAGATTAGAATATCTTGAATGATAGCTTTCATACAATTTGTATACATCTACCTTCAAAAAGAATGACTTACCAAGCAACTTTGAGGTTGCTTTTTTTTAGAACGAGGAAGCAAGGATTTGGTACACATTCTCAAACAAAGATTTGCTTTGTTATACCAGGTTCCTGATTTGGCCTTTTGATGCTGAAGAATATCTAAAGGAGCTAAATGCATTTTTTCTTCTCTTTTTTATTGATTGCCTTGCTCTGCTTTTTCCTAGATGTTAATGGTTATTCCTTAGGAAGAGATATTGCAGTTCAAGATTGAAAAGTCACACTGTGTTTCTCGGGATTCATATTCTTCTGTTAAAACCCCCCAATGAAATATACAGTAGTAAAAATGAGTTATGTCCTTTATAACGTAGAAAAACATAGAGAAATTCTGTTGGGAAATAATATATATCTCTTTTTAACATACAGGTGGGGCCTCAGTATCTGCGGGAGATCAGATTCTCAGCCCCCCTTCCAGATATTGAAAATCACAAATAAAAGAATACAAAAGTTTCAGCTCCATATGCTCTCTGAGGAGAACAGAGCTACCCTTTGGCACCTCTGGAGAGCTTTCTGAAGCCTACAAAGGCAGTGCTAATCTTCCAGCTGCATCTGTGGGCTTCAGAACGGCCTATGGAAGCAAAACACCAAGGGAATTTGGAGTGACATTATTATGCCTTATAAGGCATGAAGGTGGAAAAACTCTTCAGTGGATACAGAGTGTTCAGTGGGACAGAGTCCAGATGACCTCAATTTGATCAGATCCATGGATGTAAATTCTATGTATAAAAAGTCTCACCTTTACTATAGGGTTGTAAAAGTGTTAAGGCAACTTCAGTATTCTAAAGCTTGATTGTTGTATTCGTCACAATTTGACTTGAGCTATCAGCATTAACTTTGACAAGGAGAATTTACTTCTTGTTGGATATAAATTGGCCAGGTTTCAGAGTAATCTGAGAAAGAAAGGCTGAATTTCAGCTATTTTAATTTTTATTTCTTTTTTGGCTATATTGTATTATATTTCCTGTTTGTCCTCTTCACCCCAAGAAGCCTTCTCCTCGTTGGCACATAAGATAGTATTGTCATTGAAACATATTGGAAGGGTCTCATTTTGCTGATTTGATATATTTTTTTTTAACTCCTCCAGTTATGAGGCTGCAAAGTTTTTTATTCTCATCATTGAAAAGTGACAGAAGGATCAGTTATGAAACACATTGCTTTTAAAACACATATGGGGGAAGAAAAAGTTTTGGCAGCTGTTTTGACATTTGAAAAAAAAAAAACAGCTGTGAGTGCTTCTCATCTTCCCTATTTGTGAATACTCTTCCCTACCCACTTCCCTATAGACTAAAAGGGGTATGTGAAAGGAACATGTACAGTATCCTGCTTCTCAACTAGTGTCCGCTCTCCCATTTAACTGAAGGGGAGAAGTCATTATTCTGAGACATACGACTAGTTTGCATTTTGAAAGAGAAGCTTTCTTCTCTTGAATTCAGCCAGGCAGTCAGAAAAACAGTCTCCTTTTTTTCCTTAACAGCCACATTAAACAAAGCAATGGTGATCCTTCCTCCTTAGCTCTGTAGGGAGAGATGGTGAAACCAAAATATGCAGCAAGCACTGTAGTGTGATAGAATACTACAGTATAGAGATAGTAGAGTAGATAATACTATAGATACTATCATTAATAGTAGATAATATTATAGATAATACTAGCGTTAGAATTTAGCCTGCCACCACTGCTAAAGCATTGGCTATGTGACATTTTCGGGGTGGGGGGAGCTGAATGAGTATATGTATGTTTGCAAGATTGTGGAATGTGCTGGCAGATGCTACACCTGTGAGACGTATGTTTTATGTGTTTTAGAGAAACACACAACTGGGTTTAATCACATTGAATCATCTGCTTAATAAGGATTTTAAAGTCTTGGCCATGGCTTTTGCATTACTCTCATTCCCTATTTACTTGTAATGCTGGCTTGTAAAACACGAATATGCCAGTTCTATGAAGGCCCTTCCTACATAGGAGCCTTTATCAGTAGCCACTGCAAAACCACCAGTGCAACCGCCAGAAAGTTATGTTTCCCCACATCTCAGCTCAGACATCTCTAAGGTTCTGCCAGCAGAAAGGTGAGAAAGAGACTGAGGCTGCAATCCTAATCCCCAGTTAGGCCAGCCTAAGCCTCAGCACTGGGGTTGTCACCAAAGTGCTAAACTGTAAGTGCTACTCAGGGGGAGGGTTAAGCCAGTAGACAGATATGCACTTGCCTTCCTATATCACCATGAATGTGGGCAGGATGAGGTAGAGCCTCATCAGATTCCAAACCCTCTCCGATGCTCCTTAAAGTTATTATAGCTACAGAACTGCCATAGCCTCTGCCTCTCTCTCTCTCTCTCTCTCTCTCTCTCTCTCTCTCTCTCTCTTTAATTTTCTTATAATTCAGTAAATTTCCTTTTTTTAAAAAAAGGAAAAAGTAGAACAAAGAAAACCTCTATTGGTTTAAGAGGAGAATAGAGATTTTTACATACTCTAAAAAGTGTTGAAATGTGAAGACAAGGCATGCACTTTAGTTTATGCGTTGTATAAACACTAAAGATATTGTACATTTTCACATGTTCTGTTCAAATGCAAGTTAGGTTCCATATATCCATCATTTGCCTTGGTCTCAGTTTTCTGCTTCTGCAGGTTTGGAATTAGTGTTACATATTTGTCTGATAATGGCTCATGAGTTCTTCATGTTTAATTCTACTGACCGACCTTCTATCTAGAAAGTTTAGTTCTAAGTGGCAATTAGATTCTCTTCATCCTAAATCACAAATGGAAATTGCAGAGATCAGCCACTTGCAGAGTTGATCTGTTTGTAAACAGTAAATTGGCTGTGATGGCACAAGTGGTTAAGTCACTGTGTCTGTTTACCAGCAGGCCAGGCTTCGTGATCCAGGTCCTGCAAGATGGTGTGAGCTCCTGTCCTTAGCACAGCTCCTGCCAAACTAGCAGTTTGAAAGCATGGAAATGCAAGTAGATAATTAGGTAACACCTTGGTGGGAGAGTAAAATTCCATGTGCCTTTGGCTGTCATGCTGGCCCCATGACCACAGAAGTGTCTTCTAACAACACTGGCCCTAAAGAAACACGGATGAGCACCACACCCTACAGTCTGTCACGACTAGCAGAATAATCTGCCGGGGACACCTTTACCTTTTCAAACTGTTCCAAAGCATAGATCCTCTGTTCTCTTATTGATTTTTGATACTTCAAGACAACATAGTGTTGCTGGTTCTGTCAGGACTTACTGTTTTTCTCATTCTCCTGGGCTTCCCTCCCTCTACATATATTTAACCTAGTCCTGTGGACAACTGCTCAGATGTATGCTCCACTGAATTTAGTGGGACTTACTTCATTGGTAAGTATTTCAATATTGCAGACTTCATTCGTAAGGCTGTATCTAGAGAAAGCAAGGCTATTGTCGTTAATGCGTGTCACTTTCCCCCAAAAAGTTTATAGATAAGAAGGAATTTGTTTGCAATAAGGTGTTCACCACCACCCACCTAAGTGCCACCCTCGGAGTCAATGTCCCTATAGCCTGCAAAGGAAAAGGATAGGGACTGGGCATTGAAGTCACCATTCTGATTGTGTGGAGCCTAACATGTAATTGAAACCTGAAAACAACTTTGTTATGGCAGGAAACTGAAGGCATGAGCTTAACTTACACAAATTTCCATGCTTTTTAGAGTGCAAGAAACTCTGAGACCCTAGAGACTTCTTTTAAACCAAAGGCTTTTTGATAACTGCAGTATAATATATGACACATACGTGTATGCGCAGCATATTAATAGAAGTTTTTTTTATAAAAGATGAAATTGACAGGGGTTTTGCTGTGGCTGGGAACGGGAAGGGTATGTATATCATGCATTAGTCAAGTCTTTCATTATTTATTCAGGTTCACTAAGTGAAACTACATCCCAGCATTTTCTGTACTGCCTCTTTAACCTACTAAAATGATTGATCCATGTTCATTTATGTAACTGTAGAATCTTTCTCCTGCTAGGTTTTCCTGTTGTGTCTATCTCTCTATCCAATGTAGTGCAGTTCTGATTCTCCCTGTGTTTAACATCTGTTAACTAATTTTAACTTTCGCCTGATAGTCAATTTGTGTTAATCTTCTGTTTTTTTTCCTTGCACTTTTTTCATTTTTCTTCCGATGCTTGAAATAGAAGTGGAGCAAAAAGGTAAATAACGTATATAGTCCAAACCCCCCAGCTCCTTGTTATGTGCCTTATGGATGTTAACCTCTTCCCCTCCCCTCCCCGTAACACTCTGATACAATAATAATCAGCAGGATCTCATAAGTATACCTCATAAAGAAGTCGACTTTGCAGTAAACCAACTTGGCTGCTAAACTGACTCGGCTACTTAAAGCAGGTGGCGGGGTTTAGTGTCTGACGTACCTGCTCTGGGATGGAGATTCCCTTTGCTTTTTTTTCCTCCCTTTCTCTCTCTTTCCCTGTCTTTCTCTTACCCTTGACTACTTCTTGTTAATAAAACGTCACCTTGCTTGGCTTCCAGAACCCTCTCCATAGCATGCCATAATTACAGGGGTTCCTGGTCTGTTTCATCCATTGCTTTGGTTGTCCTTTGTTTCTGTTGCTCCTAACTGAGATCTCTATATACTTGATGTTTTTATTTTGGATTTTTGTCATATGTTGAGGCACTTTTTTATTCTCTGCCGTAAAATTTCTTATAAGTTTATAACTTAACAAAAAAAAAATAAAATTGAATTGCTATACATGGTGAAGGACCGAAAAACAAAATGCTGCATTGGTTTTAAATGCAAATATAGATCTATAGTGCTATATACATGGTTATGCCATAGAACCTTGGGTGATAAAGGAAAACATTTCACTTACTGGTTACTATGGTAACTTTAAGAATCACAGATAACAAAGGGTAATACATGTATTAATTACATATGAAATATAAATCATTGTTGCCAGCTACAAGACAGTTCTTCTTGGATAGTTACTTGTACTTTTTTATCTAGGCTTTTTGAGTAAATTTTAAATTGTTTTTACATTTTTAAAATAAATTTTGTCTTGCTTCTCTCTATGACTGCTAGTTTTTGTTTGCCCTGGGACGTTGAAAGCCGTGGTGGATTCTCCAAATTTATACGAAGCCGAACAAAAGGCAGGTGCCTGGTGCAAAGATCCTCTTCAGGCTGCAGATAAAATATACTTTATGCCATGGACTCCATACCGTACCGACACCTTGATAGAATATGCTTCTTTAGAGGACTTCCAAAACGGACGCCAGCAGACGACATATAAGCTTCCAAATCGAGTGGATGGTACTGGATTTGTGGTATATGATGGCGCAGTCTTTTTTAACAAGGAAAGAACGAGAAACATTGTAAAGTTTGATTTGAGGACTAGAATTAAGAGTGGAGAGGCTATTATAAATTATGCTAACTATCACGACACTTCTCCTTATAGATGGGGGGGAAAGACTGATATAGATTTGGCAGTTGATGAAAATGGCTTGTGGGTCATTTATGCCACAGAACAAAACAACGGAATGATAGTTATTAGCCAGCTGAATCCATACACCTTGCGTTTTGAAGCAACATTTGAAACAACGTATGACAAACGGGCCGCATCCAATGCTTTTATGATATGTGGGGTTCTGTACGTTGTGCGATCAGTCTACCAAGACAACGAAAGTGAAACCGGCAAAAACTCAATTGATTACATTTTTAACACCAGGCTGAACCGAGGAGAATATGTAGATATTCCTTTCCCCAACATGTACCATTACATTGCTGCTGTGGATTACAATCCAAGAGACAATCAACTCTATGTCTGGAACAACAACTTCATTCTGCGATATTCTCTAGAGTTTGGACCACCTGACCCCGCACAAGGTAAGAATTTTCTATTTCTTTCTCTTTAAAAACTAGTAACCTTCTAGTAAAATGAGCCTGCTAGTTAAGTTAGACTTCAGGCAATTTGGCATAAGTAATCACCAAATGCTTAACTTTTAACTTAAAATTGTACCTGTACCACTAGTTCTATAATAATACTGTATATTACGTAAATGTTATGTTCTCTGGGTAGGCACAAGACCAGATATGAGTTTGGAATGAGAATAATGTTCGCATTGGTGCATTTACCTGACTTTAGAAGTGATCATGTATTTAGCGGAATAATGTTTGAATTGGTGCATTTACCTGATTTGAATTAAATGCAGTATATGAGAAGACCTCTTAACATCTTGGTGTTAGAAAAAGCCAAGTGTCAAGTGGAAAGAGCTAGGATATAGCTGTAGTTGAGCTGTTGTTGTGAGGTTTTGCATTTCAGCTTCCTGAGAGTAAGTCCCATTGAACTCAATGGAACCTCCTTCTGAGTAGACACTAATAGGGTTACACTATATGTGACAACTCCCTTTGCCCCTCAGATCACTAGGCAAATGAAACCAGTTACCATACTTTATATCCTTTACCTTCTTATACAAACTACCATAATAGTTAATGCACATTGACCCTAATCATGCTGCAGAAGTCATGTGTTAAAAAAATTGAATTTAAATGTCACAGTGTACATTTCAAATGGGTTCAAATGGAATGAAATGGATTCAAACATCCATTAAAGCATAATTATTAATCTAGCAAGAATGATTTTCACTCCTCCAAGTTTAATTAATATGGTTCAAAGATTGTGAGGCTATACCTTTAGAATTCAGTTTTCAGTTTGTGCCTTCCATTTTCCATAAGCTTTGCAAACAGTGGGTGGTATTTCTTGCCAAAGAAAGAGAGGAAATAGCCTCTAAAGCTTTTACGTTCGTCTTTTTTCTTTACTTTTCAATGATCAGAATTTATACAGATTGCTGAGGAAGATAGCATCCATTTTAACGGTGGGTGTTATGGTAGTATTTATGGATATGAGAAAAGGAGGTTGCCTACTGCTGAAGTAGATTGCCATAACATCAAACACTTAATGATGGCATGGGGTCAGTGTCTCTACAACAGAAATCCTGGCCTCTTCTGATGGAATGCCTAATTTGGGGCAATTATGGAAAATTCAGCAGTCTTTGCCACTTCACTTATGATGGGATCAGAAATGATATATTGACCTACTCAATGAGCCTTCTATCTTTCATCTCCTGCCTGTCAGCACCTGGCTGCACCACAGCTTCCTACTTCAAAAATGGGTCCAACGTTGTAGTCTTCAGCCTTGTGAGTAAAAAGAGCCCTTTGTCACATTCATCTGACTTACTCTCCTGAGTTTCATTGGCTCCTGAAACAATTTTACTCTCAAGACTAAATATCACTGTTGAGCTCCATGTGCTTTTTCTTGAGCTATATCATATTGCTTATGTTAGTTCTCCATATGCCAATAGTTGCAGCACTATCCGAGCTTCTTTTCAGCATTAATCGACCATTACTGCACTGCTGATTCCATATCCCAACATTTGTCTGCTTTTTTTTTTTTGCAAAATATATGTATTACCCCTCTACCATAGAAATCAAAGTGGCTTATAAAAATAGAAATAAAGCAACGAAAATAAATTTAAACATGATCTTTCAAAAAACATGCACACAGAAACAAATCCAAATTCCATTAGTCAAAAAACTCTAAAATGCCTGGACAAATAAAGGATACTGTCTTTACTCGAATCTAATCACTAATCACCTTTTTCAGCCAAATGTGGTCTCCAAAATCAGGATGCACATTAGATTCAGTGGTTAATTAGATTTTAGTAAATGTGGTATTTTGATTGTTAAGTGTAAAGTGCGCATTAAATTCAAAGGTGCATTAGATTTGAGTAAATACAGTATATAGTTAAGCAGTTTCACAGATAGGATGCCGTAGGAGCTAGTGGATTTCTGGGAAGAGGGCAGTGACTTGACTTGGATGCTGTACCTGACCCTTTCCACTACACCTGCTCCTTTATCTATCTATCTGTCTGTCCGTCTGTCTACCTACCTACCTAAAAAGTTTACAAGGTGGTTTTTTTTTAGTTTACATTCTTGGTTTACTTTCTTTCTTTCTTTTCTTTCCTTGGACAACTACATAGCAAGAATGAGTCAAAGGATACACCTTAGACATGAGAATATCTACTGAGGGTTTTAGAATAGTAGTTCTGAAACTATGGGACTGGGAAAACCCAGTGGGTTGTGACCCATTTTTTTGTTGGTTTGCAAAACTGATAGGTTGTATGCATCAAGGATTAAACAAGCTGCTACTTGAGCCTTCCCAGTCAGCATTATAGCCACAACGTTTGGCATTTATAATTGGACAGCAACCTCTATGCCTCTAAAACATTTGAGAACCACTGAGTTCTTTTCTTGTTTTCTTCCCTCTCATCATCCCATTCTCCCCCCACTCCTAATAGCATGCAGTGCATGGTCCATTGGCATTGCTGTTTGCTGTGGAATGGCAAGTGATAGGATTGGGTTGTGATGGTGAGTGTGCTGAATTTGCTGTTTGCTATGATACTTCAGCATGCCCTCTGAAAGACACAACAGGACCAAGACACAATAGAGTCAAGAAGACTCTGTGGTCATGAACCTACATTTAACAGGGTTTGGTTAGGTTTTGTCAAAATCAAAGACTCTAAATGAACCTACATTTAACAGGGTTTGGTTAGGTTTTGTCAAAATCTTAGATCCATGATAAAACTATTCCAGTCTTTGCTTTGAGTCCCAGTCTTTAATTTCGGCTCTTATCTGTGTCTTGAAAACTGAACCACATACATAGTAAAAGCCGAATATATTTGGGATTGTTAATGTACTTGCTCATGTTCAATGATAATTTTTCACTGAAAAACTGTTTTCATCTCTTGTTGCGCTTTAAAACATAGCTTTCTTCATGATTGGAGAGGTTAAAAGGGACTGATGTTAATGGTACACTAGTTCAGTTAACTGGCTATGAGTATTAGTCATATAAACAGTTCTCTGCATCCTACTTCATATATTTTGAATTATTGCACTTTGTCCTATGGAGAGCAAAGCCCCCAAGCAAGGCTCCCCATCAATGTGGCAATCAGGCAAAAGTGATCCATGCATGACAAGCACTGTGAAGATCAGAATTCAGGCATATTTCCAAATTATCTTGATAAGAGTTTTGAATATTTTTTCAGTTAATTTGATATCCCTTTTTATTTACCATTCAGTACAGAAAAAATATATGTTCCTTCTGCATTTATAGATAATTGCCCACCTACTTGTTATTTAGAAGTCCACGACAAGCAGAATTAAGTCTGCTTCCACTGATTCAGATGTCCTTTCCTCCATCATCAGATTTAAACTTTTGTCTTATTTTGTTGATTTGCATCTATCTATCTATCTATCTATCTATCTATCTATCTATCTATCTATCTATCTATCTATCTATCTATCTATCATCTACAGTACTTATATACCTGAATATAAGTGAACTGAAAAGTTCACAAAAGTTTTCAACCTTATCAACTGAAAAGTTCACAAAGCAGTTTACAAGAAAATGAAAAATTAATAGCTAATTAATAACTAATGGAACCTGACCCCTTGCTAATTTCATTATTGTTGATACTGAGAGATTTCCAGTGTATTCCAGAATTGTCTGTTTGGGTGCCTTTTGGCATTCCCTAGGGATGTGCAGCCAGACAGGTGGTAGAAACTTGAAATCGAGTGTGGGTTGTCTGATCTACATAGACTGCTGTGATTATGCCTGTTGTTTCATAACGAGACATTCCTTGCTATCGCTTCTTAAACAGGAATGCTGTTCCATGCATATATACTCATTGCCAGCTCTATCATTTTCCAGTGCAGATGGGATCTTTAAATCTTTATAAACAGGAATCTTCCACCTTGCCGCTGCAGCACAGCCTTAAACTAGCAATTTTATTTGGCATTCTGGAGGCACTTTGCAGCTTGCCTTAGGGTAGGTTGCGGATAAACAATGCTATTAAGACCATCCCAGGTCTTCTAGCTAAAAAAGTGTGTGCTCGCCAGTCTATAATTCCTCTTTGCATCCTGTCATATTGAATGGAAGCAAGCTAAATAAAGAGATTCTGAATTGCTGTACGCTTCTAACAATTTCTCTTGCAAACCTTTCTCTATTTCTACACTTTCAGATCTGTTTGGATGCTTGTGGTGCCACCTTTAGGGAAGGAAGTGCAGACCTCTCCAGTCAGGTTTTGTGTAGTAAATAAAAACAATACTGACTCTTAGTTGGTTCTAAATAGATCTCATGGCTCTTAGTTTGAAATATGAAATTGTGCTTAGTGTTTACGGACACATGCTCCCCCATTACTTTAATAAAAACACGTGCAGCTTGTTTTTCAGACAAAGCAGATGTGCTTGAGAAGTCATTTAACAGCCACATGGGTGGCAGCGGAGAGTGTCTTGGCAATGGAACAGCTGCACATAGCGTGCTGGATGAAATTATATGCTCTTGTGATTCTAACCTCAGAACTGAACTTCAGAAAAGAGTCATCATGATCCCTTTTAGTAATGTTAAGCTGGAGGGCACAAGCTTGCTTAACTGCAATAGAAGTTATCTCAAAATAAGAGGATATGAGAGAGTATTAATTGCACTGTTGTTGATAGAGATTTATGTCATGAAGAATGTCTTAATTAAGCACATGGTATCATTGAATAGCTGGAATATTAGTATTACGAAAATTTTTTCCCAGGTTTTGCCAGAACACCCCCAAGATGTGAATCAGAGGTGGCTTCTTGACACTTTTGAAAGTGCTTGTGATGCTTTTGACAAATGTTAATTGAGAAAGCACTGAAACCCTCAGCTGCATTGTAATCAAAGGAAAATTGCAGAGGTTTCACAAGAGGTCAGGCAAGAGCTTGCAGAGAAGACAGACAGGTTTGAATAGTATTTTGCTGGAGGTAGGCTAGGTAAGAGGTTGGGCAGGTTTGCACAGGCAACCCTTCATCAGTCTGGAAGTAAAACACAACACTCAACATGTTTCTAATTTGAAACAGAAAATCAAAATACCCTGACTTTCAAGGAACATTGCTTTTTTGATAAAGAGTAATGAAATGCATAGCTTTCGTTATTTGATTAATTCATAAAATCTAGAGAAAGTGTAAAATATAATGGAAATGAAAAATAATATATTTCTCTCACACTCACACATATTCACACATAAATACAAATCCACATAGAAGTTGTGGTGTCATAAATTGTCTTCAAGAACAACCCACACTAAAATAACTGTGTTCCAGTTTGCTGTGAAACACATTTTCAACCTGCCTCCCAAAATGTATATTGAGATGATTGGGTGGTTAGAACCTTTGGACCATTTTAGGATTTGCAAAAAAGATTTATGTTGGGTTTTATTTTATCAGACACTTGTCCCTGGTCTCAAAGAACTGGAAGCACCATCTCTATTTTTTTAAAACAACATTCTTTTCAAGTCCTTTGAAAGACAGTCTGGTGCCTCTCTCCTTGTTTGCATTTGTGGTTAAATTCAATTTACATTCAAGAGTATATGTTTTTGATAAGTTCTTGCCTAAGGATAGAAGAGGTTTAAATCCCAGTTTTTAAAAGCATAAGCCTTTAGGAAATAAGTGTCAAAGAAAACATTTAAACCTGAAAAGTGTCAAATCTAGTTGTTTCCAGACGGTCTGACACAGAAAGGAGTGAATGCTTGTCACCCTTTGTAAATTCCTCCAGGCAGGGACCTGTCTTCTTTTTGTTTGCAAAAGTGGCAGGCACACCTGTGGAGACAGTGAAATAAAAAACCAAAGTTATGAGTTGTGTTCCTCTACTGGCCAATATTGCTTTGAATTTTGCTGTAGCCAGGGGCAAACAAAAACCCCAATGAACAGGCTAGTCTTGCCAACTCTACCTGTTTAGATGGTAGAATGCCAGCTTTGAACACGAGCAACCTTCCTGACACATTTCATTTTACATTTTGATAATTGGAAATTTATTTTTTTAATCCTTTGAAGTTTCCAGGAAACTTATTTATACAAAAGCTTTTAAGAGCGGAAGTGGATCAAGCCAGATACTTTTTCCTGTAAATTATGATAAGCAAGGCTAAAATTTATCTTGTGAAACCTTGGATCCTATAGTTTTTCTTAAACACCAGGAAGGGCACTGTGATTTCAGTTCTTCCCCACCATCAGTTTATGTGCATAAGTAGACCTGAGCAATGACTATGTATAACACAGCAACTATCAAAATGTAAAAGGAAGAAGGTGTTTCAGATTTTCATCCCAAAAGCTGTTATGGATCCAGTCTATATCACAACTGCTTCTCCTGCTAGTTAACAACAACTGCTAGCAACAACAAATTATTTCAGGGTTAAGCACATGTTCAAAATAAAGTGTGTTTTGACCCTTTAGCATTTTAGCAATAAAATTTCAACCTTATTGGTCTTGCTGCCAATATCTGAGAGGCCTATTGTGGATTGGGAGGCTTATGGAGGGATAAGGGAATTTAAATCCCCTTGAAGCCACCCAATCTATCCAGGGTTGCCATAATTCTCTTCCACAAAACTGGGACAGGACCACCTGTCAAACCTGCCAGTATGTGAACGCAACCCCACAAAATCATGACAGTCCTAGTTTTCCTGGGCATATGGCAATCCTCAATCTGCCCCCCATGTATATAGCATGTCTGTTCTAGGCTCAGCTGTACCATGAGGTACCATAGATGTCTAAGTCAGGATCTCCTTGGAGGTCATAACTTCATTTCAGGGGGTCACAAGAAGCTGTGTTCAACCATCTTGAAATCTGACACAGAGCACCTTAAATGACACTTTCAGCCATGACAGCACTTCCAGGGGGTCCCAGACAGATTGTCATTCACAGAAGGGGGTCTCAGAAGGGGGTCCCGGGCAGTAATGCCCCAAATACCACTGATCAAAACTATGCTTTCACTCTTGGAAATGAAGTATTGTTAGAGAGAAATTGGCTGTACCAGTTTATAGACCTTATTTAGCTGGAGCTCACAAGTGAGATCTTTAGTGAAATGTGGATCACCATCACTTTCAGAGTAGTTTAGAGGCATTGGAAGCTTGCAGAAGAGGCTTTGGGTTCTGCACAGTTTTGGAGGGCTATGACTCTAAGTTGTGCTAAAACATCGTGTTTATTACCCAAGTCTACACAGATTATGGAAATCATTTGGTTTAGGTTAATGGTTCATAATCAACTTGGACAATGATTTTGGGTGGTGTGTGTGTGTGTGAAACAGTGCAATTTTAAACCTGTCTACTCAGAAGTAAGACCTATTGTATTCAATGGGGCCTACTCCCAGGAAAGTTTGCTTAGGATTGTATCCATTATATTATCTGCATATAATTGTCTACAACAATTAAGGTGCAGTTGTAGCCAACTTCTCAGCTCTGGCATAGTTGTGACAAGGGTACATGTGCAGCATCCTGCCATTGAGAGTAATTCATGGAGACCTCTCAAGTTAAGGGCATGTTTGTTTCCTCACCTTCGAGTTTCACTGCCCTGATGTCATTACCAGAAAATTAGGATTACACTCAATCTTGTTGGCATATAATTTCTTTCTGTGATAATTGCCTGAGTTACTTTGTATATTATTATTTTAACAGTGTACTTCCTTCACATTTCCCTCCCTTTTATTGAAGCACTCAAGATGACTAAAAGCACAATGTTAAAAATAAATCACTAAAGATACAACAAAAAGCAATAAATCAGTAATAGAAGTGGATCAGAAGCAGCAGTTATAAACCAGCTCTGCACTCAAGAGGGGAAACATCAACTAAAATGAAGTTTAAAATGAAGCATTAAAACTAAATTTTCACCTAGTTCTAACCAGTGGTGGGATTCAACTAGCAGCACAATCCAGAGCAACTAATCTGTCCACATAAGAGCCCTTGGGTTGCCCTATCTATTACTAGGGTGGAGCAACTGCAAGATGCTCCACCCCAGTTACTCTGGAATAGGCTTAGGGCAGAGCAAGGCAACATAGGGTGCCCTAAGAGAGGAGAACCTGCTCTGCCCTAACTGCTCTGCCCTAGGCAGTTTAGGAGAGGCATGTTGAGGGCATGTTTAGCATTGCTTAGGGCAGAGCAGTTACTCTGTTAGAGTAACTAACAGAGCCTGTTTGCAGAGCCTAACTATCCAGAGCCTGTTTCCAAGGCAGAAATGCCCTCTTCCAGTTCCTCAGAGATATACCACCTCAGGAGCAGGTATAGTAATGAGTAGACCCATAGGGGTCCATGATAAGGCCTGAGTAAGAATGGCAGTGTTGACCAAAAATCTGAGTTCTTGGCCAGCCTAGCTGCAACCCCTGCCTCTCAACCTCAGGATATGAAACAACTACGGCTGCCCACAAACCTCAGGATACAGCAGGCCACTCCCAGAAGCCCCTTGTATTCACTGTAGAATGTACTGGCATCTCATCAAGGACTCCTTATAAGGCAGGCACCCAGTGGCGTCACCAGACTGGTGTGGCTGGTGTGGGCTGCATTGGGTAATGCGCTCCGTATGGGGTGATGCGCCGGAGGAGTTTGACTGTTCTTTGGCAGGCCCTGGGCGTCAGCACCCCCATTCAGGCCTGCTCCAAGGTGGAGAATCAGCCAGAAGCTGCCACTTGTCCTCGGAGCTGGCCTGAACGGCCATCTGAGGTGCACTGCGCAGAAACAGACTGAGCATGCCGAAGAGCTTCAGAGGAGACTTCTGTAGAGTGGAGTAATTCCGCGCCTCTGCATGGCCATTCGGCCTCACACAGGAGGCGGAGCAGCAGCCGAATGGCTTCAGAAATAGTACTGCACAGGCACCAACTCTGACGCCTGCACAGTCTCCTCTGAAGCTGAAAGTCTTCGGAAAAGTACTGTGCAGGTGTCAGAGATGGTGCCCGTGCAGTTCTCTTTCTGAAGCCAGTTGGCTTCTGAAACAACTTCGCAGGCGCCAACTTTGATGACTGCGCAGTCCACGTAGGGGGTGAGCGCATCCCAGGGGTGACGCACAGACTTCCGCACCAGGTGATGCGCAGAGTCATGTCACCATTGTAGGCACCACATCTGTTCCTTGTTCAGTGTGATCTGAGGGGTGTCACCTCAGGAGCAAGTCCTCCCCATGTGTCAGTTATTTAACATGCTATGGAGCAGTTAGGGCAGCCCAGGCCTCCTGACTCTCTGGATGCAGCATAACTTTCTGCTCTGGATACAGAATAATTAGGAGAGAGCAGTTAGGGCAGAGCATGCTGAACTTGCTCTGGATTGTGCCCTAAATTAGCAACAGGTTCTATGTCCCATTAGTAACTGGTTCTCAGAACCAGGCGCTCATTAGCAAAGGGTTCTATAGAACTTGTGAGAACAACCTTCTGAAGCCCACTACTGGTGTGTAGCTGATGCTTTATACACTCCTGGAAAGGAGCAGGTTTGGAGTCTGTTATTTAGAAGTGTGGTCTAAATGAATACAAATACCTGGTGCCATTGGTTAAACTCTTGGCATGATTAAAGATTAGGAATCTAAAGATTAGGAACCTTGCCTATGATGTTGCCTGTGTGCTGGAGTTGTTTGTTATCCAGACAAAAGAGTTCTTTATCAAATTTTGGTACATAGGACTGTTAAGCACATTATATGTCAAGAAGCCAAAATTCAGTAGTCTTTGTAACCCCTGAGGATGCTTTCCAAAACTGATAGCGAAACATTGTGACCATATCCTATTTGTTCTCCATGATATAAAGATTTGAGCAATATTTTAAATTGTGTTTAAAGCCAAAATTCCTCAGTGCTTACTTGAGTTGGTTTTGTTCCTTTAACATACAATGATAATGACATTATCAGCTTAGAAGAATTAATAGTTTTAAATCTCATATCAGAAATTACTTGTTCAAAACCAGTCGTCTTGACATAGAATGAAATCCTGACTTGGGTCAGATAGAATGGCCTAAAGTTGTCCATTCTTGAGTCATTTAGGCCAAATCCACAGGGGAAGGAAGCCTCCAGGCTGGCCTAACTGCTGCTGAGGAGGCAGCAGCACAAGTCTGCTATTCCAGAAATGCTCACTGGGGACCACGTAAGTGGCACTTGGGGAGGGCTTGCTTCTGAGGAGACCTGCTTCAGCTCACAGTGAACAAGGAATGGCTGCGGTGCCTACCTTATAAGGAAACCCAAAAGTCTCTGGCAACCAGTAACAGCTGCAGCATGAAACTGCAGTACAGCAGTACTTGTAGTGTAGGGTGCATGTAAGAGGATTGGCTGCTGGAATGTGCTGTTGGTGTTGTGCCGTATCCTGAGTTTGACATACAGGAGTGTTGCTTAGGCTGGCCTAGGACTTTGAACTTTGTCCTTCTCTTCCATTTTTACTTTGACTTTCCTTGGACCCCTATGGGTCTACTCAGAATTATACCTGCTCCTAAGATGATTTAAGTCAGTGGGGCTGGGAGCGGGCATGTCTGACCTAGAAACAGGCTCTGGATATGGCCTAAATGTGCCATTCTGCCATGCCCAGACTTGGTCCTGCTGAACTGCCTAGGCTAGCACTGTTAGGCCAGTGCAGGTCTATCTGCCTTGCACTGGCCCAAGTGGACTTTAGGTGTCCCAGTTCCTTTTCTGGTGCAGCTATCTGGCATTAGGCCAGCCCAATCACAGATAGACTGGCCTAAGTGTACATCAGGTTTGCAGCCATAGATAATCAAACTGTCAAAGATTAAAACAGATGATTAACCCATTTTTGTCCAACCCACAGTTTGTACACATTTGGTTCCTGTTGCAAATACGCAACACTGGACAGAAATGACTTGTGCACTTATTACTGCTTGAATTAGTACTTTCTTCATACCTGTTTGTCAAAATGGATGGGGGATTTTAAATTCCCAACACCCAAACAAACACATACTTGCTTTTAGCTTGGGTCTTTTTATCAGTTTGGGTCTAATCAGGCATGCTGGAAATATCTAAAGAAGCAGTTATGGTGGAGGGAAGTGGAGGATGTTGTATTAATTATTGTCTTGCAAGTTGAAGAACAGGTGACACGAAGTTGGAGCTTTGTTTTGTTAAAGGACCTGTTAATTTACAACCTCCCATTGGCTGCCTTTAAAGAAAGGGGAGTTGTTTTCCCTTTGTAAGTTATAAAGATTTTTTTTAAAAAAATGAAACTTAGATTTACATGACATTGTTGTAAAACTGTGCATATATTGATGATGCAGAGATAATTCAGTAGTAATGCTTACTGACTTTAAGGAGTGTAGCTATCCATTTGTATTAGATTAATGTTTTTATAAAGTGCTACACCTTCACATTGAAGTTACAATCCTTTGCATATTTACCCAAAAGTAATCTCCCTTGATCTCAGAACAAGATGCTCAGCATAAGTTCTTACTAATTATTCTGAACTATGGAGATAAAAAAAGCATTAAACCATGAAAACAATTGTATCATTAAGTATTATTTTAAAGAATGATCTAATTAAAACATAACAAAGTGTATCAAAAAACTGATTTTCCAATACTAAAAATTATTTTTATATAATAGTAGCCCATTTCATCCCCTCTAGTAACCAGGAGACTCTCTAGAGAAAAAGAAATGTGACTATGGACGTATGCATGCATGCATATATTTATAAGGCAAATAATCCCATGGGTATACCAAGGCATACAACTGCTATCATTCTGTTGGCACTTCCCTTTATAACATTCCTTTTCTCTCCACAGTGCCTACAACAGCAGAGACAATAACTCCTTCTACAGAACTGTACAAAACAACTGTGTCGGCCACAAGCACTACACCCCAGAAAATTCCTATCAGCACAACTGTAGTTGGGGGGACAAAAGAAGGGGGTAAAGGCCCCAAACCACCCCCAGCAGTTTCTACAACCAAAATCCCTCCTGTTACAAGCTTTTTCCCTTTGCCAGAGAGATTCTGTGAACCTTATGTGGCCAGAGGAATTAATTGGCCTCAGACTCAAAGAGGAATCATGGTGGAACGTCCTTGTCCTAAAGGAACTCGTGGTATGTTCTTTAAAAAGTATCTTTACCTCAGTTAGATACATTAACACCAGTCTTGAGCTGTTTCCTGCTTATTAGTAATATTCTATTTTTGATATGATTATGTGGGCTGTGGTGGCACAAGCGGTTAAGACGCTGTGCCTGTTAACCAGCAGGCCAGGGTTCGAGACCCGGGTCGGTCCCACAAGACAGGGTGAGCTCCTGTCCTTAGCCCAGCTCTGCGACGCCAGCTGGATCCAATCGTATTGGCTCTGCCTTTCCATTGGACTAATTCAGTGGTGTGGAGAGGGGGGATTTGCTGCTTGGGTAACAGCCTTTCCTCCATAACAATCCAAGCAAGGCTTTCGTGCTTCACATGCAGCGTATGCAGCGCCGAGCACGATACCACAGTCTTTCAAGATTGACGGAGGCCTGCTTATGTTGAAGAAAGTGGAACCATGAAGTTTTTAGTTGTACAGGCAGTAGAGCATAAGTATAGATGTGCATTACAATTTTGTCTTAATGATTCCATAGCCCTGTATATAGCAAGCTTGTTTGCAGCTATCTTTCTCATTATGAGGTCCGCTTCCATGTGTTCCAGGAAAAAAGCAAAGCCCTTTGATTCAGTTTATTCTCCATGAAGTCTGACATTTTGCCCTGTCTTTATTAGTACTTCTTTTAACTGGCATAATTGTGTTGCAGTTTAACATGGAGAAAATCTTAGAATTAAGGATTAGAAGGACTACTTAAGTCATGGTTTCGGATGCTTTCAGGGTAAGAGAGAAAACTGCTTTCACTTCAGTCTCTTTTTCTGTGTCTTTATAGGAACAGCGTCATACCTCTGCATGGTTTCCACTGGAACATGGAACCCCAAGGGCCCTGATCTTAGCAACTGTACTTCACACTGGGTAAATCAGCTGGCCCAGAAGGTGGGTTAGAAGGATTTTTTTTAACATGATACATTTCACAGCCTGTCTGAACACAGTAACAGTGGAAATATCAAAGGTTGAGTGCCCCAGTGTGAACTTCTCATGCCTCCATAAATTAGGGAAAAAAGAGATTATGAAATTAAAATGAAAAAGAGGATATGAAAATTCCAATAGAATCTTTTTACTTTGGACCCTGCTTGGTTGATCACTATGCTTGCATGAGTTTCTTTTCACTGTGGATGGTTAAATTTAAATTTTAAAATAAATTCATTTAGATTATAGGATGCACATTTCTGACCACTTTCAAAGACCACTTTTATATGATCATTCAGCATGTGGTAGTTCAGAGTAAAGTGGTTGAGAACCGTTTTTACATCATTAGTTAAAAGCTACCACAAGCAGCTTGTTGTACCTGGAAATTCATACCAGACATGAACTGCTCAAGTGAATAAGGATGCAGTTGTATAAAATTAGAAATTGCACTATCCTTACTGTGATAATCAACCAAGAAACAGTGAATCACAAAAAATGTGAATGAAAAATGGTATGAATTTGGAATGAATCACAAAAATTGAATGATTTTCTTTCTTTCTTTCTTTCTTTCTTTCTTTCTTTCTTTCTTTCTTTCTTTCTTTCTTTCTTTCTTTCTTTCTTTCTCTCTCTCTCTCCCTCCCTCCCTCCCTCCCTCCCTCCCTAAATTAAATATGTGCAAGGAAGTGAACAAAACATACTCAAAACTTTATCAAGTCATACAAAAAGTTGAAATACACAATACTGCTCTGTGCCATACATCCACAACAGAGAAACTGCACTAACCTTGCTCTACTTGTTACATTAACAGTCCTAATAATTAGTGGGATGATGACAGTGTATTGGCAGATATGTCTTGAGAAGATGATTAACACTGCCTTCCTGCCAGAAGGTGTTCTAGATATAGGCTATCCTATGTCAAAAACAACTCCAGAGTTAAAGAAAAAAGATTTTTCACAAATCATCTTCCTTTTTACAACCTATTCAGAAAGGAGAAGAAAGATACAACCTCCCCAACCCCTTAAATATCCCTGTTGAGAGTGCCTTCTTATGCTTCACCCATTTATCACTTCTCTGTTGCCCATAAATGGCAAGAAAAGCGATACAGTCAAGAATCCATTTATAACAGAGGAAGGGGGTGGCCCTGGTGATTCCACACGTTAAGAATGAAATCTTCTGCTAATGTACAGGCCAATTCCAAGTTCTATTTCTTCGTTAGCGGAAAAGAATGGGGGTTAACAGATGAAAAAATTGAGTGTGTGTTTATGTGTCCATACTCATGCACAGGGGAGAGCAGTATAGCCGTGGTACCAGTGTATATAGAAATTTACAAAATTACATAAGCCCAAGTATATCTATCTACCTGCCTACCTACCTATCATTTTTCAACTAAAAGTTCTCAAAAATATTTGTATTTTGTGCCATTTTACATTTTGTGCGTTTTACAAATCATTTTTGTGGATGTTAAAAACTTCTCCCCCCCCCCTTTTTTTTAAAAAAAGCCCAATAATATACTTTTTCAAGATAAATAATATTTGTGTTACTGATCTGCAAATAAAACATTTAAGGAATTAGAATCACATTGAATCTTGTTAAAATCATTCAAATTGTGATTTCAGATCAGAAGTGGAGAAAATGCTGCTAGCCTTGCCAATGAACTGGCTAAACATACCAAAGGACCAATCTTTGCTGGGGATGTGAGTTCTTCAGTCAGACTGATGGAGCAGTTGGTGGACATTCTTGATGCTCAGTTGCAAGATCTGAAGCCTAATGAAAAGGACTCTGCTGGACGGAGTTATAACAAGGTAGATACAAAACTGTACAGTGTTTTCAGTTGTGCTTTTAAAACAATTGATTTTGATTTTTCTTTTTTAAAAAAACCAAAAACCACTGTTGCAAGATGTCTCTGTACTGTGTCAATTCACTGTGTCAGTGAACTGTATTGTGTCAGTTCACAGTAAGGGTAGCCCCTCCAAACCCCAGACTGCAGGCCAGATCTGGTGCTTGGGTTTATCCTACCCCTATGATCAGTATTTACCAATCGAGGGTGCTGCAGGACTTCATGTCATCTGATCCTCTGAACATGCATTGTCATATCTGTCCAGATAACATGACACAGTGTCCACAGAGGCACTACATCAGAGACACAACTGACCAGAGTGTTGCATTGTTCCAATCAGAGGGCATTAAATTTCATGGCACTCTTTAAAGGTAAGTACTGATTGTGCCAGAGAAGGAATTACCAACATGTAGCAGTTCCCATTTGGATATTGCTGGTGTAGGGCCTATAAAATTAGAAACATATAATAAGACTCTCATTCTGCTATAAGGGGGCAGACAAACATGACCATTCCCATGTGGCAGTAAAAATGGAGTATAGGACAAAACAAAGAATGAATGGTATTGTCTTTTCGTGCATTACAACATGATGAAATAGCAACAGGATGAAAACTAATGGGGACATTGAGAGCAGAAGAAAAACATTTTTGGATCAGAGACTTTCCAAATATGATTAGGAATTTTTGTGTATTTGACTCGCTAAGCAACCAATTTGCCCGAATTCATTAGAATAGCCTTGGCCGCCTTTTTTAAAAGACTCCAACGTGATAATTAAGCAAACTTAACATTTTTATTAACAGAATGTATTTCTCAGGTTAACACATTCGTGTTTGTACAATAATCAAAGTAGTAGTATTACTATTACACTTTTTTGTGTATATAACCTCTGATGTATGTGTTTGTTTGTTTTTTCTCTTACTAACAAGCTCCAAAAGCGAGAGAAGACATGCAGGGCTTACCTTAAGGTATATCTCCTGTGTTGTCACCCTTGCTTTCTCCCTGCATCAGCAACCTGCTGTTGTGCTTTATCCTCTTGCTGCATGATCCCATATACTTCAGTCTTTGATAAATGTGTATTTGCTCCCCCCCCCCAAAAAATGTTGACTTTGTAAAGGTAATATACTATCAGAATAAGCTTACACTCAAAGAATAAGGCTACAATCCTACCCACTCCTGAGTAGACGATGGGACTCTAATGCTTCTTTTTCTTCTACTTTTTTATCTAAAAGAACAACAGTAGAAATGGGCAATAAAGAGG
The DNA here is from genome assembly GCA_030015325.1 of Cryptoblepharus egeriae. Taxonomy (NCBI): domain Eukaryota; kingdom Metazoa; phylum Chordata; class Lepidosauria; order Squamata; family Scincidae; genus Cryptoblepharus; species Cryptoblepharus egeriae. The sequence continues at coordinate 119,634,546 of JAREYC010000003.1, read as the reverse complement.
ATAATAAAAACTTTATTTTTTCACATTATTGTGGAAGAAAAACAAAATCGGCAAAAAAAAAAAATCACACCAAAAAATTGCTTTACATTTGTAGTTTCATGTATCAAAGACTGGGTAGCTATAGCAAGTGGAATTCACTGATTGCTGCCGCTTCACTACCATAATTTGCTGCCCTGGGGCTTGTGTAGCAAGAGTGCCTGATAATATCCCATGGTTGTGCATGACAAAAACCTAAAACACACATAAATAGCCCTGCATTGTTGTTTTTTCTGATACACTCTTTAATTCAGCAAGTTTTATTTAATTCAGCAAGTTATATTTTTTAATGTGAATTGAAAGGAAAATATAAAAGCCAATGCAAGTCTTAAAAATTTCTGCTTGAGCTTCAAATAAAATGCATACTCTCTAGTAAGTATTCAGCGTGTGGCTAAAAGAATATCCTGTTTGCCAGACTGTTCCAAAACAGTGTGAGGATTGGAATATGTTTCAGATCTACCACTATATGTTTTTGCAAATGTCAGTGTCCATGAAGTTGTCAGTGTCCATGCAATGTCCATGCACCCATGTTCCTTTTAACTGGGGAGGGAGGATAAAGGTGAAGGAAACAGCATAGTGTTAGACGAAATTTACAAAAATCTGTTTTATTTGTTTTGTGTATATTCTAAAAATAATTTTGAGGACTTAAAACTTCTCAGTTACAGCAAGAGATTTTACAGAGTTGAACAGGAGACAGTCACAGGGGAAATCACATCTTAAACAATGCTATAATTGTTTCATTTAACCTGATTAAGGGGAAGCCAAGCTAAGATTTCTGAAATGAATTCACTTTTCACAGTTGTATTTGCTGTTCCCATCTGAAGAGAAATGCTATTGTGTAAAATTTGAGTAATCAGAATGTTGCAAGAAGTATGTGTGACTGTTTGGCAAGAAGCTATGGGCATAATCCAGCCAAAGGTCAAGTTCAGTCTAGTGCAGTTTAGTTGAGAAAATAGAAACGAAGGCTTAAATATTCCCAGTGAAATCAACAGAACTTTAAAGTGCTTGACCTTCGCTATTTCATACCATTTTTTTTTTCATTTTTCTCTACCTGTTATTGGCAAAAAAACAGTGTCATTACAGTATAGGCAGTGGTGGGATTCAAATAAATTAACAACAGGTTCTATGTCCTAAAAACCTAAATTAACAACAGGTTCTATGCCCCATTAGTAACCAGTTCTCAGAATTAGGCTCTGATTAGCAATGGGGTTCTATAGAACCTGTGAGAATCCTCTGAAGCCCACCACTGAGTTTAGGCCATTTACAGTACTGGCCATTTTCATAACTGTAGATGTAGCTACAGGTTAAGATATAGATGCAGATCTGTAGATGTAGCTACAGATATGAGAATCAGGCTAACGGATTAGTTAATCAGTTCAACATACATGAATCTGCTTCACAAAGGTGCAACCTTATTTTTTTAGTAGAATCATCAGTTAGCCTCTGATGAGCTTTGCAGTTTGGATATGACTGATAAACCCTCTTAAAGTTAACAAATCAGAAGGTAGCTTTGGCTATGTAAATGAAGCGAGTTCCCACATCTTGACAGAGGATTCATTTGCTACTCAGATCAGAGGCTCTGATCCATGTTTGGTGACTAATGAATGTGTCCTCAGCAGACCAATTTCTGTTCCACTCTGTTTAATGGCTGCAGCAGTATCATTGCAAGCAGTTTGACTCTTTTCATTCCCATTAGAGAAAAGGGAGAGAAAATCCTTTCATGCCACTCCAAAGTATCTTCCACCTGCCGTTGTTATGGTTCACTATACAGATAGAAAGAGGATATTAAGATGGATTAGGCTAATTAATTTTCCTCCTGACAATAGTCCCAACCAACTTTTCCTATCTGTTCAGGTGCCAATTACATGCATTGTTCCAAACCCAGCATCTTTTTGTTTGTGTATTTATGTCCACTTTTCAATACCAATGCTTTGGAAATTGATAAACCAAATTGTATAGGTGCTTAAAGACGCATTATAACTACGTTAACGAAAAAGAGTAAAAAAGGTGGTTCGGCAGTATAGCGTGTATTCAGAGCATGATACATTGCCCAGTAATGTAATACACTTTAATTGGTGCTCTTCAGTTGATTTTTTTGATTAGTATGATTGATTGGATTATTTTGCAGAATGTCTATGATGTTTCAGCTTAAGATCCCTTTGTAAGTTTATTTAGCACTTTGAGAGCATTATTGTGCACATGACTCTGTGAGATCAGGACACCAGAAAACATTCTTCAATACTGGGGAAGTCCCCTGATTCCGCAGGCTCCACTTATGCCTTCAAACTCTATGGAGCTTTAAATTGGCACCGGGGGCTTTAAAATTAAATCCCCAAGTAAAGCCATCAGCAATCTCTTTTTTTTTACTTTTTTGCATCCTTCGGTATGTTAATAACATTCCTTTTCTTTGCTGCTCTAAGGCATGTTACACTGATGCTTTTTGTTCTAAGCAAAAGCAGTCGCTTTTTTGTCATTAAATCACTGTAAATCATGTTGACAGTTAAATATTACAATTGTCATCAGATCGTGTTGGGAACTCACTCCTGCTGCCTAAGGCAGTAGGGTCTAATATTTTTCGAATGAATACAGGCTATCGTTGACACAGTGGACAACCTGCTTAGGGCAGAAGCTCTCGAATCCTGGAAAGATATGAATTCTTCAGAACAAGCACACGCAGCGACCATGTTACTTGATACACTAGAAGAAGGGGCTTTTGTCTTGGCTGACAACCTTTTAGAACCGACAAGAGTCGCCATGCCTACAGATCATATTGGTAAGTGAAATTCCCATGAAATCAGTGCTTTTAAGTAAACATCCTAGGAATGCACTGTTAATTTTGAAAAGTGGGGCACTATGCCTTAGGAAGGAAGAAAAGTATGCCAAACTAGTGCTTTAGGATTCCATACCACATCTGATGGGTAAATTTACCCACATAGGAATGAGTAAATCATCTTGGTAGTATAATTAATTCTGTGCAAAATTAGTAATGCTGTTAGAACAACAGATAATCTTGTAACACCTTATAGGCTGAAAACTTTATTGTGGCATAAACATCGGTGAACCAACACATGAACTAGTCTGTAGTCTAGTTTTGCTTGATTTTCAGGGAGAGTGGAACCTCTTAGGGATCCCTTTTTAATTTAACACCAGTAGAACTTTTATACTGGTTTATTATATAATTTTATACTAGTTTTATACTAGTATTTTATTTTTGGTACTTTTTATTTAGTTTAGAAATTTTTGTTTAGTTTAGTACTTTTATTTATTTAGTATTTTTATTTTATTTTAGTACTAGTGATTTTATACTAGTTTATTATATGTACTTCTGTTCTTTCACCTTTTAATCTGCTCCAGTATATTTTAATTGATTGCATTTGATATTGTATCAGCTGTACTATTTATTATTTTTATTACTTATGTGGTATTGTAATTTTATTATTGGGAAGCTCTATTGAAAAAGCAGTATAAAATTTTTTAAATAAATATGTATTCAGAGCATTATTCATTTGCTTCAAATTTCACTTAAGAATTAAGTACTCTGGATTTGAGTGTTAAGCAGGTATTGTAAGGCCTACTGAGATAATACGTATGTAATATTTTAAACATTTCTAGCATTCTTTAAAATTGACAAACCCCCAAATCCAGAATAACTACTGGAGCAAGTAAGAGATTTTACGTGCACCCATAGTTACTGCACCACCTAGTGAAAACCTATGGGAAATTCATATTGGAATCCAGAGTAAGTTGTTCTTACACTGGAGCAAGGACTCCCCGTGGTTATTCTAGATTTTGCCCATAATCTATTTTTGAACGTTACTGATAGAGTAACTGTGAATTTTTTTTGTTCCTAATGAATTTTTCAGTTCCTAATGAATGTTATTAGGGTGACAAAAATTAAATAATATTTTCTGTGGAGGGTGCTGTGCCTACTTTGGGTACATAGTACACAAACCAAATATTTATATTAAGAACAGTTGTCTCCAGGTGAAAATCAGTTCAGCAAGTTACCATTCCCACAAAACAAAATAACTATGTTTCATAGATTACAAAATAGCTACTGACATATTGAGCATAATTTATCTTTTTATGGCTGCCAGGTAAATAAAATGATTCCATGGTAGAGCTTCATATTGTGGTTAAGAATACTGCCACATAAAACTCTGGTGTCCTTACAACTACAATCTATATGTATTGAGAAGTAGAACATATATAGAGGTTCAAAGGTTATTGAGGCCGGGGGCCTGGCGACTGAAATACCAATTTATGAATGGAGTGTCAGTTGCTTAGATTTTGAATGGAATAAAGTATGTTACTGCTGCTGGAGGTGAAGCAAAGTTTAGGCTTGTTTACTCATCATTTCTGGAGCTTCAGCCTTAGAAAGAGAAAAGCTTTTGATTGTGTGACTCACTCCTTCATGGAAGTGGACTAATTCTTCTATGTAATTTCAATTCTTTGGTTATTGTTCGAAATATAATTAAACAGGAAAGTCTTCTGTCTGAGGGAATTCTTACACAATAACAGGAATCAGCACACATACTTTCCAGCATCATTGCTAACAGGAGTGCTATTTCTTTGCTGAGAATCTGTGTGTATATATGTGCACTTTAGGATTCTGACTCTCATTCCATGAACTGTGGATAAGGATAATTTAAAAACCACTTAACAACCCCATGAAGCATTCAGAAAGTTCAGCCTTGATCCAGGAAAGCACATAACTTGCATAACACTATTACTATGTGCAACAATGATATGCAACCAGCAAGATGGATGATTTGTAAAAATCTAGTTCTGTATGCAGAATTTCCTTGCTTATTGTTAGTTTCCTTCCTTTTAAACATGACATTTTGAGTCACAATAAGAATAAGGTATGAAAGTTCAAAGTTTAATGTTTAATACTATCTAATTTGTGTGCACAGAAGCACGTACACACAAACAGGCTTTGCTTCTTGGGAATATTGTCATTATGATTTTGCTTACTACAATTTGAAAGACTAGCTGTATACTGTCATTTAAAATCTTCTGTTTCGTATAAACGTTTACAAAGTTTAATTAGAATAAAGAAGTTACTATAGTCATCTAGTAATTTTTAAAAAAAATTGATTAGATTTATCACTTTAGCCAAATAATTTAACAATGCAACTGAACACATTATTTAGAAGCACGTCCCATTGTGTTAAATGAATCATAATCCCAGGAAAGTGTTATAGAGCTGCAGTCTTAGTCTGCTGACCTATCCACACTTATCTAGGAATAAGCCCCATTGACTGTAATGGAATTTCTGAAGACATGTGTAGAATTTATGTTTTCCAATCTCTCTCTTTATTGTATGTGCTTATTTGCAAGAATAGACCTTGTTTAGAGTTTAATGGCAGGGCTTTCAGTCATTAAAAGTTCCGCTAATTTCAGTCAGGGAACTATTAGGGGAAAAAATTCAAAATATCATTTTAGAATCCACAGGATTCTTTTTCTTCATATAATCCTTCAGACTTATTATATTATTTCATTGCCCAACATTTACAGCCATCTATGTATACTCCAGTTCACACCCAGATTTCCTGTACAGACATCTCCAATGGGGAAAGTCCACACCTCAGTAGAATGGAGAAGATCCCAGGGTCCTTCTCTAGTGTCTCTAAGGGCGCAATCCAGAGTAACTATGTGGAGTCTTTGCTCCAGTGTAAGAACAATTTGCTCTGGATTGCAATATGAATTTCCCATAGGTTTTCACTAGGTAGTGCAGTAACTACGGGTACACATAATGTCTCTCACGTGCTCCCGTAGTTACTCTGGATTGTGCCCATAGGCTGCAATCCTAATCTCCATTTAGGCTGGCCTAATCCCTGGCATAAGTCCTGTGCTGACCTGGGAGTTTCACAATAGTGCAATAAGATACTTCTGCCCCATTCCTGGGGGTATGGGGGAGAGGGTAGACCAATGCACAGGCATAAGCTGACCTCCAGACACCAGTACAGTAAGCCAGGTGAGTTAGGCCATCCTAAATTTCTTAGGATTGTGCCCAAAACACCAGTATAAAATAATCAATTGAAAATAAATGTTAATTAATTTTTTTACTCTCATATCTTGCCTGTGAACGTTCAGTAAAATCTAAACAAAATTATTAAGATGTACAAAAATAATAGCAAAATAAAAAACTCAACAGCCAGAAACAACCATTGCAGTACTGAGAAGAGCACTGGTGGTTTTCAGTTTTGGCTGCCAATGCTTTCCACAGCCTCAGAGATACTACCATGATGGCTCTTTTACTAAATCCTGCCTTTGCTATCCGTAGCTTATGATTTTTCAGGTTAGTCTGAATGGCAGCCAGTAGGAAGTAAACACTGCAGCACAACTGCTATGCTTTTCCAAAGTTAGTCTTTTCTTCCAGCTAAGAACTCTTGGAATTGTTCAAAGGATAGCTTTTAGAGACACATTAAAACCAGGTTGGCTGTCGTGTTCTACGAATGAAACTGCTGTTAGGTTCATGGCACCTGCTCTCAGTTTGATTAAAATTTAAAGGAAAATGAGTCCGCGTCACTGAAGTACACTAGTCGGCATCTGTCTTGTACAAGCAAACAAAACCAGCCAGCTAAATAAAGTATTCCATTTAAATAAAGAACTGTATATTCTGACCCCAAATGAAAACATCTTTTGCTTTTGGTCTCCCCAGTGCTGGAGGTTGCAGTGCTCAGTACGGAAGGACAGGTGCAGGACTTGAAATTCCCTCAGGGCAACACAGGAGGCAATTCAATCCAGCTCTCTTCAAGCACTGTGAAACAGAACAGCAGAAGCGGTATGTCTTTGTTAACAATTTATTTAAGGGTCTAGCAATTTTATCCAGGTCCCCACAAGACAGGGTGAGCTCCTGTCAGCCCAGCTCTGCAATGCAGCTGGAACCAATCGTATTGGCTCTGCCATTCCATTGGACTATTTCAGTGGCATGGAGAGGGGGGATTTGCTGCTTGGGTAACAGCCTATCCTCCATATTAATGTGTCCAGGCCTTTGTGCTTCACATTCAGTGTCAACCACAATACCATAGTCTTTTGAGACTGATGGATGCCAATACAAGCAATTTTAGTTTTACAGTTTGAGATATGTGACTACATCCTCAGTAACTTTAAAAGTGGCTTATCATTAGCTGTTATTTGTAGTTAATAGTTTCACAGGCTTTGTGGGGGGGACTGGAATAAATTCTTCTGCATTAAAATTTTAAAGTGGAGGATGTCGAATTGGGATAGTTAACACATTTTCAAGTCAATCTCATGTAAGCTTTCTTTAACAGGGTTAGCAAAGCTGGTTTTCATAATTTACAAAAGTTTGGGCCGGTTCCTCAGTACTGAAAATGCCACCATCAAATTGGGCAGTGAGTTTGCTGGCAGGAACAGCACCATTGCCGTGAACTCCGATGTCATCGCAGCCTCCATCAACAAGGAGTCCAGCCGGGTCTACTTGACTGACCCTGTTCTTTTCACCCTGGCGCACATTGATGTGAGTTATGGCAATGAATTAATGGGAAGATCATAAAATCAGCAAGAGGGAAGAACAAAGAGGTTGGGGGGGAATCTTTTAATTTGAATTTTAAATGTCGGACTAGGTCAGAGGCACAGGTTTATTTAAGTCTATGAACATAAAATTAAATGAGCCTGGTTCAGTGATTATTAGAACTTAAGTGTATTCTTAATGAAAGCTAATTCAGTAATCAACATGAAAATGTAAATGGGTCTAATTTGTTCCTAAGTGAAAATTAACTCTTACCTTAACAGCAGGACAGAAAACACCAACACTTTTTTTTAGCTGCTAAATGTAGTAAAATTTAAATGGGTATACCATTTTGCTTTAATTCCATATTGTCTTCTGAACCTATTTACTAGTAATTCAGATACGTTTCACTGAATTATAGCAGAATTGAACTGTTTTATCTGATTCAGGTTGACCCAAAGTTGTTGACTCTGTTTTGGTTATTCATAAGGACTCTTTGATTTATTGCCTAGACTCGGACATCTACACCGATCTGTTGCATGGCTAAGGAGACCCAATAGGAACCAGGCAGCATATGGTGGTGTAGATAAATTTTTGCCTTTACTTGCCTCACCCTAGCTACCTGGTTCCTGGCCAACCTATAGCATGCACTGTATAACATCCTGGGTTGACCCTGGATTAGGCCATTAAAGAGATGAATAAGTAAATCTTAGAGCAGAGATTTTCAACCAATGTGCTGTGGCAGGAATTCAGGTGCGCCACAGGAATTTGGAGATTGACATTCATTAATAGAAAAATTGGGAAGTTGGAATAATCTGATGTAACTTATCAATGGTAAAAATAACCAATGGTGTGCCTTGACAATTTCAGTGCCTTGTTAAGTGTGCTGTGAGATGAAAAAGATTGAAAATCACTGCCTTAGAGGGAGATTAAAAAATTAACTATTTTTTTTCCTAGACCTATACTTTGTTCAACTTTTAAGATTCTGTCTTAACCTGTTATGTGGATTCTGTCTTACCTGTTAAGCGGAAAATGGAAAAGTGTATGAATTAATAAATCCTCAATAATGCATGAAGACATTTAAAAAACCTTTATGTTTCTGCTATAGCAGAATGAGAAAAAATTGATACAGATGTACAGTGTAATTGCAAGCCATTGATTGCAATTTATGGATAGCTTGAGGCTGCTATCCTAACATTTCAGTTAGGCTGGCATAAGCCCTGACATAAGTCTTGTGATAACCTGGAGGTGTCACAAAAGTGCTGTAAGGCACTTCTGTTCCACTCCTGGAAGGCCAGTGCACAAGTATACAGTAACCTCCCCACACCACCACTGGAAGATATGCCAGGAGAGTTATGTCAGCCTAAATTGGTTATAATTGTACCCTCAATTGATTAAAGTGCTATAATGTGGACTGAAGAGATTTTTTTTCAAAGACCACATTTTAATTAGATAACTGTGTAGTCCTGTTCTACACAGTTACTTGGGTTGCTGATGATAACCATATTCCCCCAAGATTTTACAGTAATTGCTTTTCAATTCAACAGCCTTTATTGGCATATAATGAAAATTTAAAAACAAACACAATACAAATACAGACATAGTAGAACCACAGATAAAATAAAATTCCCACCTGTATACCTATCAGAACTATTTCAAACTAGAGGGAATAAGAGCCTTTACTAAAAATTTGGCAACTATGGTCGTCGGCACTAATTGCTATTCTATAAAAAGTTAGATGAAATTTATATAAGTGACTCTTTTTCATAATTCTGTTTTTTGTATACTGGTTTCTTATAGCCTGACAATTATTTCAATGCAAATTGCTCCTTCTGGAACTATTCAGAACGAACTATGATGGGATATTGGTCAACTCAAGGCTGCAAGCTGATTGACACAAATAAAACACATACCACCTGTGCATGTAGCCATCTAACCAATTTTGCAATTCTCATGGCCCATAGAGGAGTTGTGGTAAGTAATAACGGCTATTAGAAATCTGATAATATTTGGAAGTCCCAGTTGAATTTTTTTAATGATGACTGAGCTGTCCAGATCATTTGGCCCGATATTAGCATAGTTTCAAAATATTTCTGGACATTGTTTTTCACAAAAATACTGTATATAAAACACAATATAACTGTGTTATGAGTAAATTGTTGCTCTGCCAATGGAAAAATGCCAATGTCATTCTCCATTTAATATTTGGAGCTCATATATTATATACAGTATATAGATTCTAAATCTGATCAAAAGGATAATAGAGCACATAGATTTTCATCATTTGCTCAGATTTCCTTACATTTGCTTTATTATGATCATGGAAATTTATATACAGGGAGGGCTGTGGGTGGCTAAGACACTATGCCTGTTAATCAGCAGGCCAGGGTTCGAGACCTGGGTCGGCCCCACAAGACAGGGTGAGCTCCTATCCTTAGCCCAGCTCTGCAACGCCAGCTGGATCCAATCATACTGGCTCTGCCTTTCCATTGGACTAATTCAGTGGCGTGGAGAGGGGGGATTTGCTGCTTGGGTAACAGCCTATCTTCCATAACAATCCAACCCAGGCTTTCGTGCTTTGCATGCAGCATATGCAGCGCCAAGCACGATACCATAGTCTTTCAAGACTGATGGAGGCATGCTTTTTAAATTTATATACAGTACTGCTTTTCAACAAAGAAAGTTCACAAAACAGTTTACAGAGAAAGATGCTTAATTGAATAATGGTTCCCTATACCAAAATGGCTTGCAGTTTAAAAAAAGTTGTTAGCAGAAATCCCAGCAGGTAGCACCTAGTAACACAGCATCTAAATAAGGGACAATTAACTCTCCCCTGGAATATTCAAGAGAAACACATCTTTTCAATTGTTTTACCTCTTTGCCCAGTTGGCAAATGTTAAACTATATTTTATTTGTATATTCAAAGCTGCAACAATCTCTTTTCTGAAAAGTGTCCTGAAGTCTTAATGTGCAGCACTGGAATAATTATTTTTAGTTAGGTAACCAGTCTCAGATTTTCATTTCTGTATTATCAAAGATCCACAGTTCCCATATTCCCATTTATATATTTTCCTCTTTTGATAAGCTAGACTCTTCTATCATGCATAAAAGCAAATTAACAGTTACTCCCGGTTAGGTGTGAACATGACATTTTAGGTTTGTATTGATTGTACCACACTTATTTTTTCCACTTTTTACTCATTTCCAGTACAAAAATGGAATGCATGAGTTACTCCTCACTGTCATCACCTGGGTGGGGATTGTTATCTCCCTGGTCTGCCTGGCAATTTGCATCTTTACTTTCTGTTTCTTCCGTGGCCTTCAAAGTGATCGAAATACAATTCACAAGAACCTTTGTATCAATCTCCTCATTGCAGAGTTCATTTTCCTAATTGGAATTGATAAGACAGAATATAAGGTGAGTCTTCCACACTTTATATATACTGCATTTGGGTCACTAAAAATAACTCTTAACGTTAAGGAGGTATTTTGCAGAACACAGGATTCCCAAACTTTTTGCAATTCTGCCCTTCAGTAACTTTTTTATTAACCTGTGAGAAACCACAATCCTGGGACAACAGGGATTGCAAACAGCATTTGTGGGCATGAAAGATGTTAAGCATTTGGCCACCGCCCACTGTTTATATTTTTCAAAAAACCCTTTCCCTGCATCATAAGCAAACACTGAATTGGGAATCCTGTGTTGATCATCTTGTTCTGGTCTGAGAAAGGAACTGATTAATCCTGTCTGTTGCTGAGAGATAAAATGCATCTTGATCCAGAACTACCCATTTAGTTAAAAACAAACATTATTTACCAAAGCATTTCTGATTTACCACAATATTAATTACCACAGCATTATTAATAGCTAATAGCAGCATTATTACCACAGCTAACTTGTACTGGAACAAGAAGGCCAGCTTGCCTTAGCGATATCCAGCAGAGGTTTCATGTGCTTTATGGGACTTTTGAACTCAAAACTTCAGTGCAAACTTCCCAGGGGCCTGCGCCAGCCAAACTTCTTGCAGAATGGCGCAAAAATGCTTTACAACACTTTTGCAGCACTCTTCAACCACCACAAGGGACTTGACCCTGCCAAATGGGTCTCAGGATTGAACCCTAAGATGAGGAGCCACAGTAATGTCAATTTGCCACAACAGTGAAATATTGGATATTGAGATACACATTGTGTTAAATCATTTAGGGCCAATCCTATCCACCTTTCCAGTACCAGAGCAGTCACAATGCAATCCTGATATATAGTTGGTGCTACACAGTATAGTCACTAGTGGGGCATTTTATATACAACTTGATGGTATATATGCACAATTGAACAATGCAGTGAAACAAACCACTTTGAAATATCTCTATTCAGTCACATGTTATGGTCAAAAAACTATGGACAATAGTACTTTACTTTTTACTTTACAGGGGCAGGACAATAGTACTTTACCTTATCAAATATCTAGATTGTTGCTCCAACCTCTGCATGATTGTAGGTCCATCATGGGAGTTACTCACTGACCTTCTGCACTAGGTGTCACATACTCTACTGATGCCATTGGTGGTACATGATATAAATGGGTTTTGTATCTGAGGGTGCAGTAAAATGTTATGCACAAATACAATGTACTGTACTACATGCCTACTTTTGGAAGGAAAAAGCTCTTAAATTCTTTCCCTTTGTGTATCTTCACTTCTAATTCAAAATATTCCCATGCATCCTCATACAGAAAGCTGAAGTTATGCTTTTCTTTTCTAAAAAAATCTGGCTTTTAGAATTGAATCAATTGGTAGGATTTCATTCAACATTCAATCTGCAGAGGTGGGGAATGTATCTTAGCTAGTGATATGGCAGCCCATCTTCCTAAAAATAGAAAAGCAACGATATTTGATATTAAGGGAAATAGAATATTCTGACCATGGCATAAGAATTTTCAACTGAAGGTATAAATAATACATCAAGTAGCTGTGTCTCTTTATCATCATGTACCAAATCATCTGCAATATCAGCCTTACAGCAGAGTGCTAACATTTCACTCCCAAAAATGAATGGACTGCTTTCCACATTTGATATTCCATTACGTTGAAGAATGCTAATAGGCACATATTTTCCATATCTCGGCTCGCAGAATGCAACAGAGGAAAGGCTGCAGTTACTGGGGACATAATATAGTTCCATCAGTTCTGAATATCATGTTATTTGGGGCAGGCGGCAGGGTGGGGAGTAAAAAAAATCTTGTTGAACTATCGACTGCGTGTGTGTGTCAGGCAATCCAGATGTTATAGCTGGATCCAAATGGAGATATATTCAGGTGCCATCAGAAGTTACAGGAAGGTTGAAGGTATTTGTAGTTTGTATTTTATTGTTTCTCTTTCTTTGCAGATTGCATGCCCAATATTTGCAGGCCTCTTACACTTTTTCTTCCTGGCAGCCTTTGCCTGGATGTGCCTAGAAGGGGTGCAACTCTATCTCATGTTAGTAGAGGTATTTGAAAGTGAATATTCTAGGAAGAAGTACTACTATGTCGCTGGATACCTCTTCCCTGCCACCGTTGTTGGTGTCTCAGCAGCTATTGACTACACCAGCTACGGAACACAAAAAGCGTAAGTAATTGCTAGTGACCTGAGTGTTTTTCAAGTGAATAATTTTTTAAAGTGTGTTAGCTGTCAGAGAGTCCCTGACAGTCTAAAATAGCATCTGAAAGCTTTATTCGGAAGAGAATGGAAATGTTGTGTGCAAATTCCAATCAGGTCTTTTGTAATTTTCTAGGTTCAGAGGATTTGTACTCAAGAGAGGCAGGCTCTAAATTATGGCTTTTCTTTTTAACACAAAAGTTTGACCTGAAACAAATTGGAGAAAAAGTAAATAACTTTTGGGCCTCAAATGGATATTAAGTAAAAGGGGGGAGGGAAATTCTCCTCCGCTTAAAGCGTCTGACTGGGTTAACCACCCAGTTTTGAGCTAATGCTTGCTTCATGAGATCTATTCATTCAGAGGCCCTTTGGCTAACTCTCTTTTTGGATGACGACAGTTCGATATTTCTGCCCATATGTCTCACTTTGATAATATTTTGTCAGGCAGGAAAGAGCAGGATTAAAATTAGCCACTGCCTTTTATTTATAAAAATAGAGATATTTATAGAAAGTGACAGAAGGTAGACACCAATTCTTTCTGAGGATTTATGTTGCTGGAGGCATAAATGTGCCTTCCCATAGTGCTAACTTAGTCCTTTGATGAAATTAGTTACAGTATGCGCTACAATACAAAAAAGCAGCTTGATTTTGTTGTTGATGAAAGCCAAATAAAAGTGATTCCACAGCGAGCTGTTGTAAATGAAAACCAAGCCACTAAGTCAGCCGTTTTCAACCTGTGTGCCATAGCACATTGGTGTGCCAGGGGTATTTAGGAGCGGATTGTCTATTGAGGGATGTGAGTCCTCCCCTGGTAGCACAGTGTGACTTGTCAAAAAAACTGATGATGTACTGTGAGTATTTTCTAGCCTTGTCAGTGTGCCATGAGTTGAAAAAGATTTAAAAACACTGCACTAAGTGAAGTGGGACCCGATAAGCTGATGCTTAATTTAGGCTGCAATCCTAAAGATACTTTCCTGGGAGTAAGACCCACTGAACACAGTGGGGCTTACTTTTGAGTAGACATGGTTAGGATTGTGCTCACAGTTTAATGCCATTTGTGTGGGACCTTTTAAAACTATTCAATTCTCTATTGATGTCTAGAGCAGTTTATTTATATTCTGCCATTCCACAGCAAAACGTGACATTAATCATTTTCTGACTTGGTATTCTTTGGGAATAGGCATTTTTCCATGTGATGGAAAGTTAAAAGCAAATTTTGAATGTTACGAGCAATCTGAGGGGCAGAAAAACCTGCATTTATGCACTGCTTTGACATTGAAATAAAGTAGTAAATGTTATCTATTCCATCCTGAGCACCTGAATCTATATCAAATTCTTAAGAACAATACCAAAGAGGGTATATATTTTAACAGCCATAGGAATGTTATAGGGCTATTGAAGGTGGCTGTCTTTCCAAATAAAGCCTCATCGTACAGGGACTTTGCTCCTTGGAATTGGTCTTTGGCTGTTTTGCTGTTCAGTTTGCAAACCCTCAGGAAGTTTGAGAACGGAGGTAAGTTGTTGCAGGGGAGGAGGGAAGGCAGCAGAATCACGCCACTACCAAGAACAAGGGAGGTTTTTCTTATGTTCAGCCAACTCCAGCCTCCTGGGGAATTTGTGTAGTCTGAGATTATTCTGCAAAGCTCACAAAGCTTCAAATGTTCTGTAACAGTTTTAATAAAAACACCTGCTTCCTGCTTTTGTCACCAAATCAGAAGTTCGGTGCTTTTGAAACTTTGTATATACATTTGGAGACTTAAAGGAGCATTGCAGAAGGATCCACTCAGGAGATGGCGTTGGCAATAAGAAAATAGAACCCCCCCCCCCCACCTGTCCCTGAGTAGACAGGGCAGCAGCACACTCAGTCCTTACTTTTTTTTTAGGTATTATAGGTATTTTTTTAGGTATTTTTTTTTAGGTATTATAGGAAACTTTTGGTCACCATGATGTGATTGATGTAAAACGGCAGTATCATAGCTAAGAAATTGTACAGATGTAAGTATGCCATATGCTTTATATTGGTAATGTGTTGTGCATTCACTATAATAATGTAGTTTTTTTCTCTTTTCTGTAACAGTTGCTGGCTCAAGGTTGACAACTACTTTATCTGGAGTTTTATTGGTCCTGTGACCTTCATTATTTTGGTAAGAATGCTTACTCTATATTTTCCACACACCTACTTCACTTCTTCAGTTTATCAAAATGACAGTGACTAAACTATTACAAAGCATATAATATTGTCAGTGTTTTTCATTTTGAGACTTTGAGCAGCCAGTCCAACCTAAATCCCTGCATGGTGGTGCAATACTCCCCTTAGCCTAACTAGGAGCACAGTCCTAACCATATCTATGCAAAAGTAAGCCTCATTGTGTTTAATGAATCTTTTTCTCAGGAAAGTGTCTTTAGGATTGCAGCCTTAATAAGTCCCAGCAACTTAAAAGGCCTTCAGAGAGCTGGGGAAGCCTCATGAATCTCTTTTAAAAAGGTCCTTTCAATCCACCACACCAATGAGAAGCATTCAAGACTGCCTTGCACCTTGTACACCAATTATTTCAGGTTCAGGAGTTTAAAAAATGGTAGTGCCCCACTTCCTGTCTTAAATAATGCAGTCCTTAACTAGCTCATTATACTTGCCAAATTATTCTACTGCAAGTGTAGGCCAGGCCCAGTCTAGTGAATGAAATAACCTAAGATTTGCTAAAGGCCTGTGTCTTGACTCTGCTCTTCAGTGAACTTTAGTGTCTCCCCTTTTTCATATTTTTAAAAGGTACCTTTATTTACTGAGAGTACTTCACTTCTCTCTCTCTTTAATAACATTACACTTTGTGTGGATCTTGGGTATTGCTGCAGATCTTGGTGTTTCCTTATAACCAGGTCAGAGTGAAAATCAGGGTGAGGGACATTTAATCATATTGACCATGTACAGTCAGACTCTACTATTATTTACCGGCCATGACATTATTATCCTCCTGCAAATCATTTAGGCTGAAAAGTGAAAGGCCTTTGGGAGCAGTATTCCCAACTTCAAAAAAATATGAAACAGCAGGTAGCAATCACTGCACAGTTCTTGGGAGTAATTCTTCTTTGGCAATTGCTTTGCCCTCTAATCGTCCTGACCAAAAGTAAAGAACTGCAATGATTCAAGAACGGTATAACGTGAACACTGTAACTGGGAGGACCCATATGTGTACATTTGTGCAATGTATTGCAGTATTCTGGAATTTAAGACTGCACGCTTTTATAAGGAACTGGTGGTGATTGTGAGACAACTGTTGTTTAACAATTTTTTTAACAACCATAAGTTATCTGTACACATTGATGGTGCAGGGCTGTGATATAATATTCACATGAAATTGGAAAGTCTAGCAAAATAGGGAGGATGTCTTTTTATAAATATATATATACCTTCTAAAGCTTATAGTAGCATTCAGAATATGTGGGTTATTACTATTACATGGTGGTTTGTGGTGACTCAAAAGGTCTGGTCATGGGTGAAATCTTGATACCGATCCC
The DNA here is from genome assembly GCA_030015325.1 of Cryptoblepharus egeriae. Taxonomy (NCBI): domain Eukaryota; kingdom Metazoa; phylum Chordata; class Lepidosauria; order Squamata; family Scincidae; genus Cryptoblepharus; species Cryptoblepharus egeriae. Next base: position 119,617,883 of record JAREYC010000003.1, on the reverse strand, counting down.
CTTTTTGTTGCTTCTTAGGGCCCACAGGGGCCTCAGGGAGCTGCAGGGGTGAGGGGTGCCCTCACCTCTTGTTTTTCTCAAAGGGGGCATGTGGATAAAAGACACAGTTAGGATTTTTAAGTTTCTGACGATTAGATGGATTAAATTCTTCCCATTATAATCATACTCAGGCTCTTACAGAGGTATGTAATCCAACATAGGGTCAAGCATGCTTTGACACTGGGCTTGAGTGCCACAAAGATATATTGTATCTCCCTTTTTGACTCAGGACCCATTCCTATCACTGTACATCTGTGGTATTCAAGTATTTTAGCCCGGGACCCCTTTCTGAGAATAACAATCTGTCCCGGACCCCCCTCTCCAAAGAAGTGATGTCATGGCTGGAAGTCATGGCTAAAGATTCTCAGGGCCAGATTCCAAGATGGCTGCACCCACCTTTCTGTGACCATCCTGAAATGAAGCCACGACTCCCCACAGGCATCCTGACCCCCACTTTGAAGACCACTGCTGTAGTTTGTGTTGGCCTCTCTGATTCTTCTGGATTACTTACTGGAAAAGTCCTTTTCCTGCAGAACAACATAGGCAGCAGTCTTAACCTCAGGCCGGCCTAAGGCCCAGCACAAGTCCCACACTGGCCTGTCATGACGGTACCATAAGTCACTTCTGTGCCAGTCCTATGGGAAGGTTATGCCACTGCGTAGATATGTGGTTACCTCCCTAAGTCACAATGGGAATGAGAAAACTGATGAGTTGTGCTGGGCGAGATTAGGACTGCACCTGTAGTGTACTCTGGTCAGACAGCCAGACGGCCAGATAATAAAGGCAGAGCACGATACCACCTGTTAAGAGACTGAGGTCACAGTCCTAACCAGTTTAGGCCAGAACAACTCACCTGTCTCCATATTCCCATGAATAGTAGTTGCTATTCTTGCAGTAGTAGTAGTGGTAGTAGTAGTAGTAGTAGGTTGGGAGGTTGGGAGTGAGCTGGGAGTTGGGAGTAAGTTGAGTAGTAAGTAGTAATAGTAGTAGTAGTTGGGAGGTAGTTGCACTGGCCCTCCAAGAGTGGCACATAAGTGCCTTAGGGCATTTTTGTGACACCCCCAGGCCAGCACAGGACTTGAGTCAGGATTTATGCCAGCCTAACTGGGTGTTAGGATTGCAGCCTGATAGGGCACCTGTGATTTATCAGGCCAACATGGGAATTTATACACTCTAAAAAAGTTCCTTTGATACTGTTAATGCATAATTACATGGAACTTCTCCAGGAGGTTTCTATGCCCTCCAAGTTGCAGTAGATTGGCTGGCACCAGACCTAAATTATGTGGTAGCTACTTTGTGTGTTACACCTTGTTTATTTGTCTTGATTAATGTATTAGTCTTAAAAATGCCACAATATTTTTTTGTCCTTGTTTTTGTTCTTACTGATTTTTTTGATTAAGCTGCCTTCAGGGTTTTACAAGTGGCTGAAAAATAGTAACATATAAATAAGTAAATCAAGACAATCATTTAGTGTAGTCAGAGATAATATTCCACAGAGGCAATCTGAAACACATTTAGGGAAAGTAGTTGTTTTAATATTTGGTGTTTCTTTCCTGTTGCTTATTTGTTGCAGTTTTTATTATTGTTGCAGATATTGTAGAATGCTTTGGCTTTTTATGTTTTACTACATTGAAGGGTAGAAATTAAGTTCATTATATAATGAGCCTAAGGATATGTAACTTTGGCTGCAATCCTAAAGACACTTTCCTGGGATGAAGACCCTTTGAACACAATTGGGCTTACTTTTGAGTAGACATGATTAGGATTGTGCTCTTTGGTTGCCCTAAGTTATACCAAAAATTTTCTACTAGGTTAGGCAAATCTACCTTCCCAATGATCTTTGCCTAGACTTTAGTAAGTCCATGTATTGATTTTTGGATGACTTAGGGGATGGACCATAACGTCAAGTGTTCCTTCCAGACTCCCTGCCTATGGGCGCCAGGGTTATTATATCTATGAAAGAAGCGCGTGTAAGTAATGAGTGCCAGAAACCCATTACTATGCCTGAAATGATTTAATGAAGGCTTGGATCATGACACGTCAGGAGCTGTTCTTATCATTTGGACAGCTCCATCTGCACCTTTAATAATTAATTAAGTTCAGGAAGAGTTCAGCTTGCACACTCATTTGGAGGCTTCCTTCAGAGAACACCTTGTTGGCTGCCAGGCCCAGGGAGAAATGGGATTCTGCATGGCTAAGAGCAAAGATCTGGAGATACAAGTACAATTTTAGTGCCGCATTTGCCAGGTAACAAAAGCTCTAGGGAGAACAAACAGGGTCAGAACATGTACAGTTCAGCTAGGTTACTTCAGAGTGGTGTTCCTGTTCTTCTGTCTTATCATATCCATGTCAGCACTTCAGACCGTGTGGCATGAATTTTAAGCTGCTAAGCTCCAGGTGAATGTGATTCAATTGAGCAGGTTGATGGCTATAAAACAAATAGTGCGCTCATGTAAACTCTGGTCCAGAGTTTACAAGTAAACTCATTTTTCTATTTCCATATTTGCCATTCCAAATAGATTGAAGTTGATTAGCTTATTGTGCCTGCTGAGCATCTGTGAGAGATCTTCATGAACCTTATGAAAAGCCTGCAAAAATATTCCTGGAACAAAGATTTTGCTCTGTTTCATGAAAGGAGAAAACATGTTGACTATCCTTAAAAAAAGAAAACACTAGCAATCTTTCATGATATTGTTTGGTTTGATGCTACAGTGACATTTTTGCTACTCTGTGATGTTAAAGTCACGTACATTGTAGATGCAAAATATAATGGCAATATAGTGATCACATCATGGGCCAAGTCTGGCTGAAAGCACAATCCTGACCATGTCTACTCAGAAGTCAGCCCCATTGTGTTCAATGGTCTTACTCCTAGGAAAGTGTCTTTAGGATCGCAGCCTAAGGGCAAAATCCAGAGTAACTTTGGGGAGTCCTTGCTCCAATGTAAGAACAACTTACTCTGGATTCCAATATTAATTTCCCACTGGTTTTCACTAGGTGGTGCAGTAATTACTGGTGCATGTAAAGTCCCTTACATGCTCCCGTAGTTACTCTGGATTTGGGGGCTATTCATCTTTCCTGTACCAATACAGCCTCAATCCCCTTACATTTAGAAGGCATTTGTGGCTGCTTCTATCACCACAGGATGAATGCACACTGTTTTCATTTCTGTATCAGCCATGTTGAATAAGACTAGACCCTTTCAGATTATATTTTTTATGCAAGTTTCTTCTGCCTTTCCAGTTTTCCATATTACATGACAAAACAACATGCTATCCAGATCCTTTAACTCATAAATTTTTCCTGAAGCGTAAGTTGGTTAAAAGAGCTTCTGCTTTTTCTCTGGTGACTAGAGGTGAGGATAGTAAAAGGGGATGAATCTTACCAAAGATTTTCTGTCTGCCACTTAGGCTATTTTATAGTTCCTATTATTATTATTATTATTATTATTTTGTTTCTAGCAAAGATTGAATGATTTTCTAATACATACCCAGAACATAAGCAGATGAGGGTGTCTGAATATCGTATTCAGATAGTGAACAAGTTTCCTTTGATTTGTTGATGCTTTAAATTATATCATATTTCACAGAGATATGGCAAAAAAGTATCATATGTTCTGTTGTCATAGTTACTTTGTCATGGAAAGCCAATATTTTGCTGTATTCTTGAAGAGACTTTCATTTTCACCCACCGTCATTTTCGGGAGCTTCATAAATTGAAGCAAAATAAATTATCGCTGCTTATTTGTTCTGCGTTTAAATGGATCTGAATAGAAGGTCCAAAAATATTTTGCTGTCTTCAATTTTATATTTATTAATTTATGAGTTGGACTTGAGTCATGCGTCAACATTCACAGAGATGGAAACATTTGATTTTTTTTTCTCTTCCTGGAAATTTCTGTGTACTGTACTTATTCTTTTGATTCTTTCAACGACTTATTTAATACCATGAGCAGTCTACTGACGTGTAGCATAGTGTGAGTTACGATAACTTAGGTCATAGCTGTGGATAATGTTTACAGAATGGAGTGGTTTTCCTTCACAAATCATATGGGTTTCCACAGTTGAAATCCATGAGCTCCCAGCTCAGAGTATATCATTCACACCAGTCCATGACTCCTTTTAGGAAAGAAATTCAAAATAAATAGGAGCCAACCTTGACTTACAATTAGATCCATGGTCAGAATCTAGACATTTCCAGCAGAAAGTACACAACAACAACTATTGTAACTGGTCTTTTGGGATTCCTGGAAGATCCATCACTTTTACACTTTTTACCACTTTTCATGCCTCCTCAGTTCCCATGTGCAGAAGGCTCCGATATGTGTGAGGCCAAAATAGACAGGCCATGTCAATTGCTTGAAATCCATTCAATAATGGGTTCCAATAATCACTTATCTAGTGTATAATCGCTAGATGATTATTGTAATAATCACTCATCTTGTTATATGTGATGTTTTAGTTCCTGTTCATTCTGTTCCATTTTCCCAAGTTTGGATTTTCCAAAGAAGAATGAGCCAAGTTCACTAGATTAGAAGTAACACTGTGGGAACATGTTCACTAACAATCATGGCAGTGCTGCACAACATATCCTTTCCCAGTTCATGGGAGATTGCATGATAGATTATTTTCACACATGCATGCATATGTACTCCATGCTTACCGTATTCTCTATGCAGGAGACACAACAATAATCTGTCAGATAAGGAAAGCTTTCCCCATAATTCAAAAGTGAGACATGCTGAGCTATAGATGGTGGTTGTATGCTCACCTTTAGAAAGGACAGCAGGATGATGTTTGGAAGTTATATTTTGTTCTCAAACATTTTAGCCCCAGGACCTGTTTTTCAAAAATGACACTGTTGGGACCCACCTAGTTTTAGGAGATTAAAAAAAGTTTCACTTTACAGCCATTCAAGCCTTTGCTTAATTCCTTTTTACTACAGTGGAGGAGAGGGAACCACTTTATGGACTATTTGTTGAGCTTCACCTTCATCAGATTGGGACAGTTCTGATGGCATTGAGTTTCCCTTCATCCTCAATAAGAGCCAAGGCATATTTGTATTATTTGTAAGGAAAGATACACATTTATCTCATTTTCCATAGGGCTCAATACATTTTCCTTGTCAACTATTAGCTTGCTAGTTTTAGTATTGACATTGAAGATTCTGTTGGCTATTTTGGGTGAGATCTTGAATGAAGGAACAATCCTGAAAACTCCCTGGACTGGCACAAAGCATCATGCTCCACATTTTGATATAGTAATTGTGTGTTTATTGTGTGATCTTTCAGCTTGCTTGGCACTGTGCCATGATCGGTGGGATGCAGTTCTTTGGAACATGACATTGAGTCTAGCAGAAGTGTGTGTTTATTCATTAGATCTGAAGATTTTTCACCTCGCCTTTCCCCCTGTTAGGGCTGTGGTGGCTCAGTGGTTAGCAACACTGTGCTTGTCAATCTGAAGGTTTGCAAGTTGGCGGTGTGGGACCTGAGTACTGCACAACTGAGTGAGCTCTTATTACTTGTCCAGCGCCTACCAACCTTACAGTTCAAAAGCATGTAAATTCAAGTACATAAATAGGTACCACTTCAGTGGGAAGGGACGAGCACTTCATGTGCCTTTGGTGTTTAGTCATGCTAGCTACATGACAATGGAGATACCTTCAGACAATGCTGGCTCTTTGGGATGACAGGGATGATTACTGCCCTTAGAGCTGGTCATGTCTAGCAAGACAACCTATATGGGATTCATTTTTTTCCTTATTACTAAGGTGCCTGAGGTGGCTCAAAACAATTTTAAAACTTTATAAGAATGCAAATAAAAACAGCATAATGGCAGCAGGAACAGAATCAAATAATGTGTGTGTTTGTGTGTTTGGTTATGCATGGCCCCATTTGCAGTTTGATTTTATACTTGTATAGTATTGCAGTTATTTATTTATTTATTCTGCGTTTATTGTTTTAATTGGGGCCCAATCCTATCCAACTTTTCAGCATAGGTGCAGCCCCAAAGTAAGGAAACAAATGTTTTCTTACCTTGAATAGGCCTCCATGACTACCTCCTCACTGTAGGATGTCCTCCTCACATGTCCTGTTGTATCAGTAAAAGGATGTCCTCCTCACATGTTCTGTTGCATCAGACATGTTGTATCATGTCCTCCTCACATGTCCTGTTGTCCAGCTGCATCAGTAAAATGTGATATATAGAGCAACTGAAGACATCTAAGAACCAGTATTAGACCATTTGCATTAGTAAGGTTAGGCTGTATAAAATGAGGATAAATCTTAAATGTAATTGTCAGGAAACATGCAAAAAAGGCAATATGTGACTAGATTTGACCATTATTGATTGAATCCTCCCTTCATCAGCTTTCAAGGTTTAAGTGACTTGCCACTAATCCACAAAAATAGAATGGAAAGAACCCACTTCGCTCTCTTTTTTTGTTTAGTCTAGAGCATCGTTATTACTCAGTCTGTTTCTTGAAGTCGTTTAATTTCATTTTGTATCTATATTTTGACAGCTGAACCTTATCTTCCTGGTGATCACACTGTGCAAAATGGTGAAGCACTCAAACACTTTGAAACCAGACTCTAGCAGGTTGGAAAACATTAAGTAAGTGCTTACGTTCAAATTCAAGAATTATGCTTATTTTCTGATTGCTCAAACTGATTGAAAACTCCCGTCCGTTAGGAACACGTGAATTTGTCTCCCAGCAACCAGAGATATCAATTAGAAACAAACAGCACCAGTTGTACTTTTGTCACATTTGTTACTATAATGTCACAGGCGAGGGTCAAAATTAAATAACTTCTTCCTGGTGTAACTGCCAAGAAATTACTTTGGTGCCTTCGCGGAAATACCACAGCAATTGAGTAATTCCATTTGCATTTAAAATGCAGCTCCAAATGATGTTTCTCTTTGCATGGCTGATGTTGTTCTGCTGAGTTTGTTTTGTTAAATTATTCTCAGCAGTTAGGGATTCTCAGCAGTTTCCCTCTCACAATCCCCTGCACCTTAGAGAATTTGCTCCTATTATGGTTGTATATGGAAGATTATCTGTTACTTTCCATGCTAAGTTAACAAATGTTTACTTTTACCCTGGTGGTATATGAGAGCTGCTCTAGTCCCTTTCTGAAGAGTGGAGCAATCAATTTAATTAAACAAGAATTTTACAGTGATAGATTGTGCATTGGATTGGGGTGGGCAGTGTAAGGGGCTGCCGCATATCTCCACCTCATTTTGCCTTTATATAAATAAAAGGAGTTGGTGGGTAGAATTCTTTTGTAGGGTAACATTTAAAAGAAATGTATGGAAAAATTATCTATTCTCGCTTTATGTTTTGAAATGTGGTGTTGCTTCAGACTGAACTGTTTTGCCAGTTTTGGAGGGGCAGCATTTTTTTTTAACCATAAACACTCTTACCCGGAGCGCCACTGAAATGGAGTGGCATTTCCTTGTAAAACTTCAGACACAGATCCTCAAGTAGTCTTAGAAAACGCAAGGGCAGATTTGTGATAAGGCTAACATTACAAATTAGATGTTGCTTAGAGAGGTCACAGTATCAGCTTCATTGCATGTTGCATGTTAAGGGAGAGAGCGCTAATCTTTAGCATCTCTCTCTCTCTCTTTTCTTCCTTTTCTTCTTCTTTCTGTCTTCTCATTCACACCAGTAATTACCGTGTTTGTGATGGCTACTATAATACGGACTTACCTGGGTAAGATAGAACCCTACATTAACAAATTTAAAGCATGACTTTTTTTAACTTTGCAAATTGGACAATTGTGGATTGTCCCTAATTTTAATTAACAACTACTGAAATATCTAATTTGCTAAATAATTTTAAATTATTCTGTGCCTTTTATTATTTTTAACTGCTTGCATCTGCACTTTGAATTTTCTAATTTTGACTAATTTTTGTATAAAATTACTAAAAATGCTTTCTTATTAATTTTGATTTAAATTCTGTCTAATAATTTTGTTTCTCTTTTCTGCTTATAATGCTTTCTAGCTATGAAGATAATAAGCCATTTATCAAGTAAGATCATTAGTTAGATGTGGAATGCAGTGAATAAAATCTCTTTTTCCCTTCATTCTGTGCTGTTCTCTGCAATTTCTTTTTTTCCTTAAAACTATTCATGTTGTAATATCCTTTCAAAATTTTCTTTTATGGATATATCCATATATTTGTCACATTTCAGCAAAACACTTTCATATGAAAGTTAGATAATCTAGCATCAGTTTAGCTGAATTTAACAGATTTTTCAAGCTTTAGGTTATTAGCTTTTGATCTGCCATTTAACCTTTGTGCATTTGTGTTATTCTGTGTGTGTCGGTGTATGTGTCAGATGCAAGCACAACTGTTAACATATGGGCCTTGATTAGCAGTTTGACAAACATAAAAACCCCAAACCTACAAACAAAGCAAAGGGGTTGCCTGGTCTTCTGCTACACCTTTGCATTTCACAATAATTTTTGACATATTTTTTGCCGTCTTAAGTCAGAAAAAAGTCTACCTCTCCTCTTTTCACTGGAAACAAAAAGTACCAAATGGTATTGTTCTTCCTTTAGTAGGTAAAACATTAAAGGCAAGATTTATATATTTGGATGTGAAACAATAAAAGGTTAACCATAGCAAGTAAAATGTCAATATATATTCACAGTGTGTTTCAAAAAAAATCAGCAGAGTTACTAAATTTTCTTTTCTTTTTCAGGTCGTGGGCTCTAGGTGCTTTTGCTCTCTTGTGTCTTCTTGGCTTAACGTGGTCTTTTGGCTTGCTTTTTGTCAATGAGGAGACTATTGTGATGGCATACCTCTTCACAGTTTTTAATGCGTTCCAGGGAATGTTTATTTTCATCTTTCACTGCGCACTCCAAAAGAAAGTGAGTAATTGCTCATATATACGTGATCTCTATACATCATCCAAAATATCTCACTGTTTTTAAACAGACCCTTTGGAAAAAAAACAAACCATAAATTGTGTTCAGTGTTCAACTAGGAATTTCCCAGGTTCGTTTGTTTAGCTTCAAAGCATGACTGGAATAAAATTAGTTTCCCCATTTATATATAAACCAGAAATTTCATATAGGACAATGCAATGGTTTAAGACAGAGGTGGCCAACCACTACTGGCATGTGGACACTCTCTGAATGGCACACACAAAATTGCCATATATTTTAAATAAAATTTAAAAGAACTATTTAAATATTAACAAAGAAAGCAGATCAGTAGTTTACAGTTGGCTTGATTTCTTTGAGACTCTTTACCGAACACACCCTTTAAGTTTCTAAAACTGCTGTGGTCACACTCAGGATGGCCACGCCAATTTTGCTTGATTTGGTCTGGATGGAAAATGGGGAGAAAGGCAGGAAAAGAATGATGAACAGGAAATCAGTACAGCAGATGATAGAGAGCTATATTCTGCTAACCAATGAGTCACTTGCTTACCCAAGAAAGATTGGTATGGTCCGTGGAAGGCAGCAGAAGACAAGTGGATCAACACAGAGAGATCAGCAAAGCCCAGGTGGCCCATCCAGGCAGAGACAACATGGCTGCAAAACATGCCTGCAAAAAGATCCCATCTAAGATAATCTTTAGAACAAGTACAGGGGCTGGCCTGTTCAAATTCAAGATTCTCTACATAAAAAGGGGGCATATGGTGTGCTATGGGCTGATGATCCCTGGTTACACTGTTCAGTCTGATTGCCTATATAAAATACATTTTTTTAAAGAGAAAGCTGAGCCAAAGTTACCAGTTTCCTTAGGGCACAATGCTAACCAACGGGACAATCCAGAGTAACTCTGGGGAGTCCTTGCTCCGATATAAGAAGAATTTACTCTGGATTGCAATATGAATTTCCCATAGGTTTTCACTAGGTGGTGCTATAACTACGTCGATGTAAATGTCTCTTATGTGATCCCATAGTTACTTTGAATTGTAGCCCTAATGTCTTTCATCAATCCCAGTTAGACATTGTTTCTGATCTGTATTAGACGGGCATTAATTCACCAGGCACATCTTCTTGTGGGAAGTCAGTGTATTCCTATGCACTGGCCTAACCAACCCAGCGGCAGGGTAAAAGTGCCTTATGGCACTTTTGTGACACCCTCAGTTCAGTACAGGATTTATGCCAGGGCTTATGTCTGCCTGCTGGAAGTTATGATTGCAGCCTTAAGGACTCCCGTTTCAGATAAAACATAACTTTTTGACTTTCACAATTAAGGACAAAAGGAGTGAGTGTACAATACAAAATAATTAAATTTTGTATTTGTTTCATTTTCTTGTCGACATAGAACAGATGGAAACGGGAATAAAGAGAAAGGAGTAAAGAAAAAGTAAATATTTTTATAATATAATAAAGAGGAAGGAAAGAAAAAATAGTAGTAGTAGTTCCAGAAGGTTTATGTATTTCTAGAGGATTTTTCGAAATCTCATCACTGGATTTCACAGTGGGACATAATAAGGAAATCTGTAATGCCAGATCCACAGGATATTTCATTAATCTGATATCAGTGGATAAAAGGCACGTTAAATATATTAACTTCTTTTTAATAATATATGAGTTAGAAGCTTTTGAATTTCGAACCAAGTTGACATTTACTATTTAAAAAAAAAACGGATTGATTATGCTCTCCTATTCATCCATGGTATCTTGTACACAGACATCCACAGAAATGGTTTACATGACAAAATACAGGGTTTTATCAATTAGTTAGACATGCCCTTGGGAATCAGAACACATATAATATACTATGTTGTAATATAGCTTCCCCCAAAAAGGAAAATAGTAAAGATCCCAATCATTTCTAGACCAACATATATGCTGTTAAAAATAATACAAAGGCTCCCTACTTTAAAAAAAAAGTCTTATTAGAAACATGCATTGTTTTTTCTATAAGTGGAATCAGCAGAAAGCAATATTAAAGTGTCAATCAAGTGTGGAAAAACCTTAAACTAGCACAAGATGATTCATACCTGAAAGACCATTGAGATTGCCACTTAAGGTTTAAAAATTTCAGTGTCTTTCACTAGATATCATTCTACCTCTGTATATGTAGCTAATGCAGTCTTTTTATTCTGTTATTACTAGTTGGTCACTAAACTGAACGGAGAAATAGAATTGTGAAAGTGAAAACTATTATGTTTCTAGTCCTGACAAGATGATAGTGCTGTTACTTCCTTCAGTTTTGAACAAGCTATAATTTAGAAATAATGACAGTGGAATGTGCAGCACCGACAGATAATGTACATTCACAGCAGTATAGACATTAGGCAAAAATCAGCCCCAGGGAGTGGTACTGGGGGAGAAAAAGTAACACCACACTTTCTGGTCATATTCTGTTCTCTTGTGTTTAAATCTTTTAATCCCCAGATACACGTTTTACTGAGATGTTAGCATTATTCATTATTGCAGAACTTTGCACTTAACTTAGGTACACTAAGGTATATTTTAATTTTGTATTTGACATTCCAAAAAAGCTCAGTTATGAACGTGTTCCCTTGAAATCAGTTGCTTTATCTCCAATAGTAAATTCAGGATTCTAGCCTGAGTACACATGAGTAATAACTGCTGTGTAATGGAAAGCTACTCTTGCAAGATAATTAAGGCTGCAATCCTGTATATACTTACTTAGAAACAGGTCCTATTGAACAATGAGGCTTACTTCCAATAGACATACCCCCAAATCCAGAGTAATTACGGGAGCCCATAAGAGACTTTACGTGCACCCGTAGTTACTGCAGTACCTGGTGCAAACCTATGGGAAATTCATATTGGAATCCAGAGTAAGTTGCTCTTACACCAGAGCAAGGACTCCCCGTAGTTACTCTGGATTTTGTCCATACATAGGATTGAGGTATAACTTACTTTTGCTATGATATTCGGTTGCGTTATCAGTCACATCCTTGAACACTACAGATTGTTAAAACGCATTAATATAAACATTCAAAACATAAAATTTTAGCATTACTTGGTGAAGACTAATATCAAAATTAGGCAAAATCCAAGCCGCTTATTAAGCCAATAGGGAACGGATAAGGGTCCAGGGTGACAGCCATAGAAATATGTCAGAGATGCATGAGGAAGGGAGCAGTTTCCCAGGGAGGGAATTCCATAGTTATGCTGCCTCTACAGAGAAGCATATCCTGAGCTGCCACCCTTCTCACTTGAGACAAAGGCAGCACTTAAAGAATCACCCCTGAAATGTATGGAAGGAGGTGGTCTTTCACATTTTTTGGACCCAGGTCAAGGAGGGCCTTAAAGGTTAGATGAGAATTAAAAGTATTGTCCATTTATTGCTTATCTACTAGATTACACTAATTCTCAGTTGGGAAATAATACTGTAAGTAACAATGGTTCACGATTACAGTTCTCCAATTCAGAATCTAAAATGAGTTCCATTCCAGTTTTCCCCATTGTACCACATATTTTTAAATTGGGACAGGCTGGCTATATATGCTTCTGGAAATGAAAATGTATGTATTTATTTGTGTTACAGGTACGTAAGGAATATGGCAAATGCTTCAGACATTCATATTGCTGTGGAGGCTTACCAACAGAGAGCCCGCACAGTTCAGTAAAGGCATCAACTACCAGAACTAGTGCTCGATATTCCTCTGGCACTCAGGTAACAAACATTTTGACAGACCTTTTTAATAACAGCATCTTTTAATTAACTTTGCTATCTACAAAGCCATTGAGATATGATCCATTATGATTCACTAATTGTCTTCTCGTTATAGCATCTTGTGACAATTGCATGTTTTCTGCTGGACTTGATTCTAACATTCCTCCATGTTGACATTTAAAGCTTATTTTTAATGGCCAGCTGGTTCATTTGTAGGCTTAGGGCTACTTTTCACACAGAATAGAAAATAACTACAGAACATGCCTTTTTGTAATGCAAATACTCAGTTGTGTCTCTGTTACTGCATCTAGTAAGCCAGTTTCAGGAGTTTTGCTACCTGTATTTTTCTCATCTGATTTCACATTACAAAGATCTCTTGCTGGAAGCACTTCTGCATTCAGAATATACAGTAAATAGGGAAAAAGAGGGGTGGGGGCAACCTTCATTGGACTGCTGTGAACAGTCCAAGGCTATCTTCCACTAGCCTATGTGCATTCAAGGCTTAGGGATAATCAGAAAGCCCAAGAGAGGTAAGCAAAAATCATTTGAGAGAACTAATTAAAAATCATTTTTACTTATCTCCCCATAAGTCTTTGGTCCACTAATGGATCTTCTTGAAATTACTCCAGCTATTTAGCTGGTGTAGGCCCAAAGAGTTTTTAACAGGCCATAAAAAGTAGAATAGGATCTTGGCATAAGTGGCTGCTGCCGATATCCTCCCCTAAACTGCCTCCAAGTGCAGCCACTCCTTGCCCAGAATCATCCCTGAACTCACCCCAACCTACTCTGTCATAGGTAGGGTGAGCCAGTGGCTTACACATTGGGGGCAGGGTGACCATATAGAATGGAGAACAGAGTGCCTCAACATTTATACACTACATAGAGGAGGGAATTTTGGCAGGTGCTGCTTTTTAAACCCTTCTATGATGAGCCAAACATGCCTAAACTGCCTCCTCTATGCAATTCTTAAAGGTAGAGGCTCTCTCTGTCCTCCATTCAATATGGTCAGCCTGATTGGGGGCTCTTGAAAGTTTGCACTGATGGTCATGAAACATACAACAAGACAGCTTTCGGAGTGTCAGCCTGAGACTTAATGGTATCAGATTTGGATCATCTGCTGCCGTATTCCCTGGATAAGATTGAGTCGTTAATGCAAAGACATGCCTTAAGTAGACTGTATCTGTCCCTGGAAAATGAGTCTGAAGATTGATGTTGTGTTATATTTTTATTGATTTACTGTATTTGCACACAGTTATAAGATGAGCCACCTGAAAGGAAGAATTGAGAGTGTGGCTTGGTCACAACCACCTTCTTAAAAATAGATGTCTTTGGTTCCCTTTCCAAAACTGCAGTCTAGAAGCCTTCATCTAGAACTTAATTTGAACGAGGATTCAACAGGTTTTTATAGAAGTTCAAGTCACAGATTAGCAGAGGTCAGTCAAGATATTAGATTGTTAACTCCAGCCTAGCATTGACTGGTCAGACAGGAGACAAAGACTGCCAACAACATAAAATAATTACCGTAGCTTCGGCTATGGCTGAAGAGTAAAAAATGAGTGTGAAGCCAAAACACTTTATAGCCACTTAACCAACAAATAATATACTACTCCCTGGAAATAATGGTGGGAATTACACAATGACTGCAGTCCTAAAGACACTTTCCTGGGAGTAAGACCCATTGAACTTAATGGGGCGTACTTTTGAGTAGACATGGTTAGGATTGTGCTTAAGGCATATTAAAAGTGGCTAAATGTGTTACTTTGCATGAGATGTGAGAATTATTCCCAATTTCCTTTATGTTAACAGAGCCGAATAAGAAGGATGTGGAATGACACTGTGAGAAAACAATCTGAATCTTCCTTTATCTCAGGTGATATCAATAGCACTTCAACACTTAATCAAGGTTAGTTATTGTGTATTTTTTGCTTTACTCTGTTAATGTTTTTAAAAACATATTTTCCAAATAATAATATAAAAGAATTAGGTTGCAGTTATTAAACCTACATAGTTGCTAGAGTAGATAAAGGAGCACAGTGTTGGAATGGAAACGCAAAACACACTGTTCATAAATAATGTTGCCTAAAATCACTGTTATAGTCTGTCTGTAAAAGCATTTATGACCTAGTTCCCTTGCTCAGGTTAGAAGCTATATTCTCAATCATAGAAAGTCTATTTAAATTAATCTCATCAATAATGTACATTAAACATAAGAACATAAGTTTGAATCTTTGCTAACCTTTGTAGTCTAAAACTGAAACAGAACTACCAGCACAGTAACATTTTAAATGCATTAATTTCCATACGTGGACTTTTTGCCTGTGAAATCAAATTGACATCAGCTCTATACAAAAGACATCTGCAAAGATTTTTTTTCAGTATAGTTTTGATCATGTCTGCACTGTATTGCATTTGTCTGCCACATGACAGCCTAAGGGGAAAAACACTGCCACAGAGTAGTTTTAAGAACTAAACTTCACATTGAATGTTAGCAAACCATCCAACCTCTTCATGTAGTTGTACTAAGTGATAGAGACTACTACTGTACCAAGACCAGCTGTGTTGATAACCAAACCTTCCTTCCAGATCTTTGCTTAGACAAAAAGGGAAAGTGCTGGTCTGTGTTCTACTTTAAAAAATCAATTCAAAGCTACCTTTACACTTCTGTTTTAAAAAATCTAATTCCGCTTTATGAGACAGTAACCTTCCTTGTGGTGGTGGTGGTGGCAGCGATAATATTACGCATAGAATATCTTAGTAGTTTTACTCTTAATAGTACCATGTTAACTACCTGGTCCTAAATTTGCTATTCCAGTAATACACATTACTACAAAGTATAACATTACTATTGTGCTTTGTATGCAGTTCAAATAGGATAATGGCTCAGTTGCCAGCTCAGTGGGAGAGACTTGTAAAGTTCTCTTATACTATGGGATCCAGGGTGGATTCCTTCAGAAAGGGGTGGATCACAGCCTACTTTAATGCCACTGGTTATACCCTCTCCATCAGAAATGCATTAATAACCATGCTTATCGACTCTGCCAGCCCCTACCCCCCACCCTAAGTGATTTGATAACCCAAATCAGGCAAGGATCAAGCAAAAAGATGGATGGCATCACATTCTCAAGGATCTTGTCCACATCCTCAAGCTATACAAGGGGAAAATCGTAAATAATAAGATCAGGCACCATCTCTCCCTACTGAGAAGTTGGTGAATTATATGAGAAATCTTTGAGACTCTTGTGCATTTGACATTTTTCCCTGTAACATAACATCTACCCACTATAAAGATATTTTTGCCAGTAGAATGTACTGCTTTCTTACCCAAGAGAAGCTTCTCGACTAGCAGACTAATTTCCCTGGTAGCAACTAAGCTATGAAGTTGGGTACAATGTCGACAAAACAGCATGGAAGTAACACAGCTGTCATCCATTTCATTGATCTTTGTGTAGGAGAGTCTCAGCACCTGGTGCTGTGTACTTAATAAAAAGTATCATAGTTTTGATATATCTTCACCAGTTCCATCATCCCAGGGACAAAATAGGATCATCTCTTTTCTTTGTACCATAAATATAATGAGCATAGCAGTGAAAATAAACCTGAAGTGGGAAGGGGAGAAAAAAAGCACTGAGCCATCATATATTATGTTAATTACTTGAAATTACCTCGCAGTGGAAAGTTTGCCATATACTGTGTATACCAGAAGATTATTTGAATTTCCCTTTCTCGTATTTAGATTGCATCTTTTAAAAAAAATCTGTGAAAATCAAATAAATGAAGCCAAACACCAAATAAGATTAACATAATCTGTCAGTAAAGCAATTCCCTGAACTCCAGGATTTTTTGCTACCTACAGTAATAATATTTTGAGTAGTGATAAAGGCATTAATATTTAAAATGTAATATCTGCCGCTATTGCCACAATGAGAACCTAATCAATTTAAATTTTGTATGTAAATTTTTAGACTGCTCTCTATCTCATTCTGGACATGTAATATATTCAGGCAACATCAACTCCCCCATGTGCTGCCGTATGGCTTAGTAGAACAACACTTGCACCAACATCTCTTATGATCAGTTTGTGTCCACAAAGGCTGCAGTATCATTTTATCTACTCTGACAAGTATATTAATTTAAGGGAGCAGCACGGGCTCAGGCTGCCTCATTTTCAATGAATTCTTTTTGTAACTTTGGCTGCAATCCTAAACACACTTTCCTGGGAGTAAGACCCATTGAACACAGTGGGACTTACTTTTGAGTAAACATGGTTAAGATTGCACCCTTTGTCTCCTTCGGTGTGAAAAGTGTTGATGCATTAGAAGTGAAATTGCAAAAGGGGGAAAATGTGGTTGTTTTGTTGTCGCTTTCAGTGTGTGCACTTAAGGTACAGAGAAAGCAGATCTAACAAAGATAATTGACTTGAAAAGAAACTCACAGACAGCATTGCAGCAGCATGAATCTGCTTGTTTAAATGAATACATAACTTACCCTCTGGCCAACTTTCCTTCTGCTGCCCCTTCAGCATGTGGTCTTTTGCATATAATAGTGTAGACTTTGTACAGCTTGTCATCCTTTGGCTGAAGAAGTTTCCCCCCTCCTTGTTGCGCTTACAGCTAAGTTAGTAATAAACCCTGAATGCTTCTGTCAGAGATTGTCCAGTGCCTCTAAATTAACACAATTTTGATTTCTCTATTCTGGTGCCTACTCATGCTCAAAGTCACAAATGTTAAGCTGTAACATCGCAAAATAGAACAGTGGTCTTTAATTGCTATTCTTGTTTTAACAGCAATTTTGTATAAATTAGCAAATGTCATTCTCAGCAGGTGTTTACTTTGGGGATTCGGCCGGCACCTGTGAATTACTGAAATTTAACTACATTTCCACCCTCTTCCTTCAAATTAGTAGTTCAAATACATTCAGAAATGTTCAGCTGAATTAAATTTGACAAATATACTTGACTCGTGATGAAATTTTTTTAAAAAAAAATACTTTATTGGAACTGTCGGAATCAAATTAAAGAGCTGATGTCTCTTTTTCTGTTTCTTTGCTTTAGGAATGACTGGCAATTACCTACTAACAAACCCTCTTCTTCGACCACACGGCACTAACAATCCTTATAACACATTGCTCGCTGAAACCGTTGTATGTAATGCCCCTTCAGCTCCTGTGTTTAACTCACCAGGTGTGCCCACACTTTGGGATATGTTGATTTTGCACTTGTCTCTTAATGGTAATTTGTTCAGTGCCCTTTTAAATTTAGTCAAAGACCTAGAATATCTGCCATCAGAATTTCTCTCACTTGAGCAAAGTATTGCTGATAAATGCCTGGCTTGTAAAACTGCACTATATTATAGTGATAATGCCTTTGCCATAATAGTATTTGCCAATAATCATCCATGTTTTTAACACAGGTGGCATAAATCTTAATATACTATTACAGGACTGACACCCCCTGGTCCGAGAGCCCATCTTCAAGATATATATCACTTAGAGGTATCATGTCTATGCAATCTAAAATTAATCAAAAGCTTGCTGAGAACAATCTGCTTATAGAGTTGATGAGACCATTAAACCTGCACAAGGCATCTTGACATCTGGATTGTCCTGGTGTGGGAAACAGCATCCGGAGTCATATTAGATCAAACTATAGTATAGTGCAGCTTTATACGGGCTTTTTTTTCCTAAGGCAAATCTGGAGGTAGCGTTTAGAATTAGTTGTGTGGGATTTATGGCCCGATCCTAAGACTCCAACTAAATGCTTACGATGGGGTCTGCCTTCTTGCCATGATAAGAGCATCTACCTCTTAACACAACATTGCTCTGAGGCATGATTCAGTTTCACAGATGTAAATTCAGCGCTGCAGGCAGACACACCAGCACCAGGATGTCAGGGCTTTATCACTAACCCGACTTTCGTAGTACTGTTCTATCCTACTGTTTCTATTGACTGTTGAGCCAATTTATAAGTTAATGCATCTTTAATAATTAATTACTTGGTGGAATTAAAATGAAAGGCTCTAATATTAAATGAAACTCAATGTTAAAGTTAAAGCGTTTTCTCCTTTAAAAAACTATGTTGTTACTGTATATGTCAGATTTCCTTATTGTTAAAAAAATTTGAAGTTTCTATGCAGTTTCTATGTTCATTCTCGTGTTTTCTTACTTTCCTTATGCTTTCCTCTAGCAACCTACAGAGAGACAAGTATGGGAGTAAAACTTAACTTTGCCTATCAAATGTAAATTTTTTCAGCATGATTTTTAATGGGCACAATTAAAACATAACTAGCGGTCATGAAGTAGACTCAGCGGGCAAGTGGTTCACAATTTTCAAATGAAATATTTCCATGTTCAAACAGTACATGTGTTCTGCTTTTTGGGAGAACCAAAAAAACAGAAAAGACAAAAGGTCTGTAGCAAACCCTATTGGTAACCAAGGATATCCAATGCTGAAATAATTTGCTGCTTAAAACCAGAGCACTGTTGAGCAGAAATGCCTAATAATTGACTTAACATTCCCACAGTAATCTTGCTACAGGCTATGAAAAAGAGTTCAAGTGAATTACCTGCTCATGTGCAGCTAAACTTGCCTCTTTAAAACAAGTTGAAGTACATTTGAGTGTGCTTAACTCTGCAGTATATCATAGAAAATTCATTTTGTATTATTAAATATGCTTCCATATCTCTTTAGTACTGGATAAAGAATTAGATTATTAAAAAAGGGGAGAGAGAGAAAGAGAGAGAGCGAATGCGTCTTCATAGGGGAAATTAATACCGGCATGTGGTCCATGTGTTGGCTTTCTCTTATAAATGCCATATGTTCCATATGGGTAATGCTTTTGCAGAAAAAGATCTAGGAACATATATGAAATTACCCACCTACAAAAGTTATTTAATCAAAGCCTAGAGAGGCTTTTTCAAAGCACTGCCATCCTTTTAACTAATTCAGTACACATGGATGGCTAGAATAACACAATAGAGAGAAGATTAGCTGCAGCTATTTCACTGCAAAATTAGAATCCTGCAACAAAAGAAAAGTCAGTTTGGGGCAGCAACCCAGTATTTCTTTCTCTCTTTATAAAAGCAACTTTGAATTTTCTTGGTTAAGCTGCAGCTTTAAGTGCCGACTGCAAGTTAAACAGGAAATCTTATTAGATGCAAACAAACAAAAGAAAAAAAGAATTGTCTTTCTCTTTAACTACTCCAAGCCTTGCATATAATGCAGCAGCCTCACAGTGGTCAGTTTCATTCCAACAACAGTATCTCATTCTTTCTTGATTTTTCCAAACATTTTTCCAGAACGATAAATGCGACTTTTCTAGGGGTTCACTAACAAACCATCTAACTTTTCATGATACATGCTTTTTGTTTTTTTCAAAGCTTTCTTTTGCCTGGGAAGCAATGTGATGTCTCAGTTTACATGTCTTTGTGTCTCTAGAAAAAAAAAACTTTATCTTTAGAAAAATAGCATGTCACCATAAAATTCCAGTTTTTTTTTTTCCTTTTCTAAACTTATTTTCATCTTTCCAGCAGATGTGTCCTCTTTCTCCATTCTTCCAGCAGTTGAAAGATGTCAGCCCTGGCTGATAATCTCCTCCCATTCCACAGCTAATATTTATTATTTGGTTAATTTCTGTGACCCATGCTATGAGAAATCCCTAACATTTCTGCTTTTGACTTCCATGTGCCCATGGTGTCTGTGGGCCTAACTCTTAATAGACTATGCTGGTTCATTCAGTGCTGTCACTGTGACTGATGCAAACTGCAGGGCTGCAGGCAAACTTTGACCTTCTAAAGCCTGGGGCCGTTGCTGGCAGAGAGAATATTAAATGCAACCAAAAAAATCACATTAAAGTGGGAAAAAGCTGTTATTGCTAGTAATCTAATTTGCTGAACCCTTGCTCTGACTAAGTTGCTGAGAAGCTCAGTAATTCTTCATCATGTTACAATAAATCATTTTACTTTCTTTTATATATCAGCTACTCTTAGGCCAGATAGCCTGAGCAGACAGACATGATGTGAGTTGTCCAAAGTGAGTCATTCCACCTGCTGTCTTCCGTGTTGTTGGATGGTGCTTGTGGGCCCTGATCCCTTTTAGTGTGAGAGGTGGCTGTCTGTGCTTAACATGAGATCTCTGTACTTGTCCATTTTTTTCATTCTTTTCTTTCCTCCATCTTCAGAAAAGAACACACACAAAAGGAAATTTTAGAAATGCTATAAAGTAGTTGCTTGCCAATTACGTGGGTTTATTGTTACGCATTTACCTTATGTTTTTGTATGTTACCTGATTCCTTTTTTTTAATTTAGTGTCGTTTAGGACAAATTCTGTTGATTTTATTTTTCCGGAATCATGGTGTTGTACTTAAAGATAATTGTTTATTAATGAATTGCTTTGCATTACATATGCAAGGGCATGGAGTGACCTTCTTCTTCCTTGGTGGAAGAGTTCTAGAGCTGATGCTAAATTGTTAAATTAGAACCTTTTCATTTGTTTTCAAATTTCGGATTCAAAGTATTTTTGAAGCTTCGTGGAAAAGCAGTATTACTTTGTAAATGTCTCTCTCTCTCTTCTATAAGGTGCGTAACTCTCTGCCGTTGGGAATGTCCAATCACCCTAATGTTTCTCAAGTTTTACTTCAAAGTACAACTTTGTCCTGAACTACATTAAAGACTTCATAGAATAAGAAAATTCGCTCTAGCGTAGACAGTAACCCAAGGTGTTTACTTTTTTGTTTCAGGACATTCACTGAACAATGCCAGGGATACAAGTGCCATGGATACTCTACCGCTAAATGGTAATTTCAACAACAGCTACTCTTTGCGCAACGGAGACTATAATGACAGTGTACAAGTTGTAGACTGTGGACTAAGCCTGAATGATGCCGCATTTGAAAAAATGATCATTTCAGAATTAGTGCACAACAACCTGCGGGGCAGCAACAAGAACCACAACCTAGAGCGCACATTACCTATCAAAGCTGTGATCGGTGGGAGCAGTAGTGAAGATGATGCCATTGTAGCGGATGCTTCATCTTTGATGCACAGTGATAACCCAGGCCTGGAGCTGCACCAAAAGGAACTCGAGGCCCCATTGATTCCCCAGCGGACTCATTCCCTTTTGTACCAGCCACAGAAGAAAGTGAAGACTGAAGGAACAGATAGCTATGTGTCCCAGCTGACATCTGAAGTGGAAGACCACCTCCAGTCCCCCAACAGAGACTCTCTTTACACGAGCATGCCCAACCTCAGAGACTCTCCTTATCCAGAGAGCAGTCCTGACATCGAGGAAGATCTGTCTCCCTCCCGGAGGAGTGAAAATGAGGACATTTATTACAAAAGCATGCCAAATCTTGGAGCTGGCCATCAGCTTCAGATGTACTATCAAATCAGCAGGGGCAATAGCGACGGCTATATAATTCCCATTAACAAGGAAGGATGTATTCCAGAAGGGGACGTTAGGGAAGGACAAATGCAACTAGTGACAAGCCTTTAATAGTGTAGCAAAGGAATACTGAAGGCCACATACAAGTATTAAACAGACTTAATTGGCCCCATACAGGCTCCCTCATATCTGCTTGAAGAGACAATTCTGTTGTCCCTGTGGTTTCTCCCGTGTAAAGGAGATAACTGGACCTTGCAGTTCTGTGAATTTTTATAAAACAAAGCTTTGTATATACACAGAGTATACTAAAAGAGTTATTTGTTACAAAGAAAAGAGATACCATCAAGGTATTTTAAAATATCTTCTGCTGCTGATGTAAAAGAGATTGTGAAATGAGACACACACACAAACACACACAAAGCGTTCCAGCCATTTTACTGCAGCAGTTTGTGAACTAAATTTGTAAATATGGCTGCATCATTTTTGTAGGCCTGCATTGTATTATATACAAGACGTAGGCTCTAAAATCCTGTGGGACAAATTTACTGTACCTTACTATTCCTGACAAGACTTGCAAAAGCAGGAGAGAGATTCTGCATCAGTTTTGCAGTTCACTGCAAATCTTTTCCATTAAGGCAAAGATTGAAAACATGTCTAACCACTAGCAATCAAGCCACAGGCCTTATTTCATATATTTCCTCAACTGTACAATGAACTGTTCTCATGAAAAATATGGCTAAAGAAATTATATTTTGTTCTATTGCTAGGGTAAAAGAAAAATAAATACATTTGTGTCCAAACGGAAATATAATTGTCATAAAATAATTTTAAAGAGTATGAAGAAAATATTGTGAAAAGCTCTTGGTTGCACATATAGTACAAGCTGTTTTTTCTTACACTTGGTTCATAGTACCGTAATATGTTTAAAATGGAAGTTCTACCCCTTTTCACTTCTTTTCCACTGTAAACAGTGTTCTGCTTTGAAGTTAGTATTTCTTATTTTTAATTTTATTACTGCCAAAAGATTTCTTTCGGGGAGAATTCTCTTAGAAGCCAGTTAATGAAATACCTTCCACAAATTTGGTAAAAGTCACTGACAGATTATAAATCAGTTCCCTTTTTATTCTTTAACTGGGGAAATGGGAAGTTAGAGCGGAGTGGTAAAGGTAGAGGTTTTCCCCCTGCAGGATGCCCTGCTAGTCATGACCAACTTGGGGTGTGGTGGTAATCCCCATTAAAAGGCTGAAGAGCCAGAAATGTCAGAAGATGCCTCCGTAATCATGTGGCAGGCATGACTAAATGCCAAAGGAGCATGGAACACTGTTATCTTCCCACTATAGTGGTGCTTATATATCTACTTGTATTTACATGCTTTTGA
Organism: Cryptoblepharus egeriae; assembly: GCA_030015325.1. Taxonomy (NCBI): domain Eukaryota; kingdom Metazoa; phylum Chordata; class Lepidosauria; order Squamata; family Scincidae; genus Cryptoblepharus; species Cryptoblepharus egeriae. The sequence continues at coordinate 119,594,465 of JAREYC010000003.1, read as the reverse complement.
ACTGCTAGGTTGGCAGGAGCTGGGCAAGAGCCAGGAGCTCACTCAGTCTAGCAGTGCTTGGATCTCAAACTGCCAACCTGCCAACTTTCGGGATCCACTACATCCCAAGAGAGGAATGGGGGGGACAGACAGCAAAATAGTGTCTTGGGTTTCCAAGATACTATCCTCAAACATTCTGGTGAACAGAAGGTGCCTATCCTTTTTAATCTAAGAGAAAACTTAAATATCACTCTTCCATATTCCTTCTGCCTATATTTAGTAATTAATTTATTTTATGATAAAAAATTAATTAAATGTACATTGTTTTGGAAAAATTCTGCTTTCTTTTCCATCCCTTTGTGTAAACCTGTTAATAATGAGCCCATCACTAATATCCAATGTAAAGTTTAACACCTGTTTGACAGTAAATAAATGTGAATTTTTTTCCAAATAGGTAAAATGCGTTCTCTTACATATGACTCATAGGCTCAGTTATTTACCGTGTGAAGTGGATAAATTCTGCTTAGTGCTGCTCCCTTACAGTTCTTAATTTATATGTAGAAGACTGAAGTAGGAGCCGCCTATATATCTCTATTGAATAGAGGTCATTGCTGCTACTTGATATTCTAGTCATAGTCACATATGATCAAAATCAGAGACATGAGCTCCATTACAAAAATGTGCAGCAGCCTCCTCCATTTACATAACAGATTTTTAAAATTCAAATAGGAATCAGATTTATTAAAAATAAAAAAGGTTGCAAACTATAAAGTCATATTTTAGGCAACTGTAATTATATGGCTGTAATTAGCGATAAAGATAAGCTCTCATCACAGGAAAAAAAATACTAATATTGCCACATTTATAGAAGTGCCGTGAATATTCAAGGCCTTGCATAGATGGTAAATCACTGCAGTCTTTTGTGATATGCAAATTAGCATTACTCTTATTACTACCATTAGCAGATGGGGAATTGAGGCAAGAAGCCGATTCTTTGCCCAGAGCTATATAGCATGTCACCACCAGAAGCAGGATTTAATTTTAGATGCACTATTTAGGGATTATCTATTCATTCTTTTCCATTATATTGCCACTAGCCTTACACTAAATAACAATTTTCATTTCCAATAATTTGGGTTTAAATAATACACTCCTTTGTTCTTCCTTATTGCTAATTTATTGATATTTATTTTGTTTTGTTGCTGCACTTTGATAAAATCTCTGTTACAATGAGAACTTCCCAATCTATTGAGCAGTTCTATGGAACTGAGCTGCTGAGAGGACCAAACCTGTGTAGGTCTTCTCAGAGGTAAGGTTGCAATTCTAACGATGCTTTCCTGGCAGTAAGCACTATTGAACCTAATAGGGCTTACTTCTGAGTAGACATGCTTAGGATTGCACTGTGAGTCCCATTCTAAGTCAGTGGGCTTACTCCCCATTAAGTGTGTTTAGAGCTGCAACCAGGCAATGCAATCCTAACTTGCAATTTTGCAGGTAGACAGGCATGCTTTTGCTGCACCATTGCATGTTTGGGGCTGCTGCCATGCTATTATGGGCCAGGGGAAATTTTTCCTCTTACTCCAGCTAGGCCTGCACTGGCCAGATAGGGCTGTACCTTCCCCCAGCAGGGCCTAGTAGGTTCTGCACCACCTCTGGTTCTGAACAAAGTAGACCACTTAGACCAGTAGACCCACTCTGGAACCAGGGTTGGGATCCAGCATATTGCCACATCCCTGACCTGCCCTCCTATTCCCTATACTCCTGTTCTTCCTCTACACCCTCCAAATTCTGCTTTGGCCCAGTTTGGCTAGCCCATCTTACCTTTTACCCAGCGCCTGCATTGATGCAGGGACCCAACTCCTTGGACTCCATGCACTGGCCCAACTCTTTCAGATGATGTGCAAAAGTGTTTTAAGGCACTTTTATAGTCTCTTGTGCGAGCCCAAGTGGACCTCAGGATTGCGGTCTAAAATTCTTCCAGTGCAATCCCATGCATATTTACTCAGATACCTCTGTGTCCCTCTGTGTTAAAAAAATGAGACATATCTCCAAAGAAAGTGTCTTGAAATTGCAGCTTTAGTGGCCTTTACAAGGTAGTTAATGAGCTGTTTCAGGTAAATGATGCCTCTCTACGATGTTGCTACTATATTCACTTCAGATGTCTAATTTGACAGATTTATGTCAAATCACAATGACTCCTTAAGGTCATTCTGCAAACTTGAAATGTTTTTATCCATTACCAGCCAGAAAATCACTGCCAGACTCCCCTGTCCAGAAGTCTATGAGCTGTCTGGTGTGTGCACCATAATATGTATCAGAAGTACATGCACTAGTTTGCACTACATAAGTGGTCCCCCTGGTCTTCTGTGCTGTTATTGCAGATGTTCTCCATTACTGAGTTCTCCTCACCATTGCTCTTTGTTTGCATCGTTTTAATCTGCCCTGATTAATATTTATTTACCAGCAGGCTCATCACATCTCATTGGTGTCCTTGGATAAATAACAGACTTTGAATGCTTCATTGGAGGTTCCTTGTGTGGTAGAAGTCACCATCTCATGAGAATTCTGTTCAACCAAAGCATTGTTGGGGGGGGAAGCATTGTTTTCTGGGGGGAAAAATTGTAGCCACATTCTGTCATACTTTCAAAAACAAAGGTCTTCTACAGAATTCACCCCAAAGTCTGGCTCAGGGCCAGGAACAACCTTCCCCCATGCAGCCCATGACATGAAGCCAGTTCCTCCATCTGGCCCATGGTCAAGCATGTAATCCTGCAGAGGTGAGGTAAGCTCCGTCCCTGCACCTCCAGAGGGTATAGTGAGGACTGGAAAAGTTGCACACACTTCTGTCTGTGTTTGAAAGTATCTACGAACTGGTTTGAAGAATTAGAAAGTGGTTTCGTATTAGAAAGTGTTTACAAATTGATTTGAATTCATTCATGTAAGTTACATCTCAAATATATTTATGTAAATTTTGTAAAGTTTTTTTCCGCCCCCTGAACACAGTATCAGAGATACGATGCTGTCCTGTCAAAAAGTTTGAACACCCCTATAAAAAGGATTGCTCTTATTTGGCAAATGGGAAGCTCACATGCATTGCTTTGGTTAAGTTCAGAAAATGTTCCTTTTCCATTTTGCTCCTTGCAAACAAATTTGGATGGACTGATTGAGAATCATTTGCAAGCTATTCATAGCTTACACTCGAGGAAGCATAAATCGTGACATACAGGAATTAGCAATCAATCAAGAAACAGTTTATACTTCATCAGACATCACAGAAGAATCTTCTCTGCAGCTGTATGAGTGTCACCACATTCCAGCAAGAATGGAGTCAACCTCGTATAGACACCACTTTTATTTGAAAGCATAAAGAGCCCTGAGAATTAAACGTTTCTTTTCTCCTCATTATTGTTATACTGTAGTTGTTTTAGAAATTAAATGATACATACGATACATTACGAGATTAAGTAGTTTCCCGCTAGAAGCTAGATCAACAAAAAACGGTGGAGAATGAGAGGAGCAGAAAAGACGGATGGAAACAGATAAGGCCAAATGGAATTTACAGGCATATTTAATTCATAGACTGTGTTCATTTACTGTTCACTTATTTAATGTTTTATTATTCATTGATTGTTTATGATACCATCTCTGTAAGTGAATGTATTTCTTTGCTTGCATGTTGTGGAGAAGAAATTTAAAATTAGGCTGACTTTCTCAGGGCTTTTTCCAGAAGTATTCTTTTAAATTATTATTACAGCTAACCCAGATCTAATACAATGAATATATTAGGTTTTGCAACATTGATTTATTGAATGAATGCTCCACCTGTATAGACTTTGTGCAGTGGTGCCAACAAGGAAACGATTCAATCTTAATATTTGTGAAATGGTGGAGGAGATAGACACGCTGCATCCTTTTTAACTGAACAAGTTTGCATTCCCACTATGTGGCAACCCTGGAAGACATGAATATTTACCAAGGAACTATATTAGCTGAGGTGCTGCTAATATTATGCAACACCTAAAAGCATAGTTGTTGCTTTTTTTGGCTCATAGAGTTCCTCTGGATTAATTGAACTTATGGATCAGTAAACTAGGAGAAGATTCACATTCAGCCAATTAAAAAATTGTAATCCATGTGGAATAGAAGCAGCTCCTTAGGGAAGCAGTAACCCAAGGTTTGTGAATCATATGAATATTGTCCACTTCTTGTGCTGAAGACTGAACCTCTGGAAAGGCAAACAAATTTCAAGTCCAAGATTTCTGAATTTGGTGGTTATAGTCTCGAAACAGGCCTTATATGCAACCAGTAGCATGTACAAGATATGTATGAAAGCAGTGTAACCCTATGTATGTTTACATACAGTACCATTCTAAGCATGTCTACTCAGAAGTAAATCCCATCGTGTTCCAGGAAAGGTAAGGATTGGAAACATAGGCTGAAATCCTCAACACACTTTCCTCGGAGTAAGCTCCATTAAATATAATGGGACTTATTTCTGAGTAGAAGGGTGGAATTGCACCCTTAGTCACATTCTGTTGCAACCAGGAAAAGGTGCATAAGTGTCTTGATCAAACCAGGTGAGGAAGTACTGAATTTCTAAGAATTCAGACTGAATTTCTAAGAATTGTATATGTATCTACATCCAATTTGAGTTTATTATGTGTTCATGCAGTTCCTAGTCCAGAATTAGGAAAATGTTCCTTTTTTCTTTTCTATAATGAAGTCCAAGTTTATTCATGAGCAAAACTGTGCTTTAGTTTTTGCTTGCAGTTTTAATCTGATGCTTTTAGCATTGTTGAATGATGATATATTTATTATAATTTTGGCAGGAGTTGATGGCCAAATCAGAATTATACAGCTATAATTCTGGATTTTTAACTTCTGATTATTTGGATTTAGTTCAAGAGAAGAAAAGGAGCAACATTTGTGAAACCCAAAGTTGCTGCTTCTTTCCTATGGAACGAACAGGACAAAATTAGACTCCAGCTGGTCTTCTGTTCCCATTGCAGGTTCACAAGGCATCTCCAATCCGTCATGAATGTCACTAACTGGCCTTTTCAGCTGCCCTTTGCCCTAACCAACTGAAAACAGTGTGATGGGTTAAATGAACGAAGAATGGTAAATTGTACTGTGTTGCAAATATGGTTAATGAGGATAATTTTCAAACGCCTTTTAAGTGGCACTTCATTAATTAACACAAATGTATGATAACAGCTCCTTTGATATTATTTTGTCACCATTCATTCTGAACTTTGCCCTAACAAATAGTCTGCCCAGCGAACCAGTTCCCAGAGAGATGCAGTGGCCTAATACAACATACAACAGTATCTTATTATTGCACTGCTAACCCAGGAACAACATTTAAGGGTCTGCCGTCTATGAGTATCCACTGTGCTGAAAGTCATTAACTCCAGCTGCAATGGAGAAATGTAAGGATCTGACCTTGGGTTCATGGAAATCCTGAGATTTTGTCTCCTTAAATGCCGACTCTTAATGTGGCTTAATGGCAAGTCTCTCTTTGACACTTCAATTGCTGTTAGTCTCTTATGCATGGTTGCTCACCACTTATTTGGAAAAGAGCTTTTCATCCATTTTTATTTCCATAATGTATGAAGCCTGCATATTGTGCATTAATCGGTCATTAAGAGAGTTTGAAGGAAGCTTTACAGGGAAATCGAGGAATTTTGTATGCTGTCTTAACTGTAAGCTTTCTTACTGGAGTTAAATTCTTCATTTTTCCACATGTGTGATAAAGATGACATTTATTTCTGCCATATAAGATATGCCATATCTTATCCCCGCTTTCTAAGCCCCCTACCCCTGATACGTCATGTCTGACTGTTACCAGATCCATCCCCTTCCTCCCCATCCTGGCTCCTCACCTAAATGCTTTGTCCCCTCCTCACCTGAGATCCTCCCTCCCCACCAATTCATATGCACAGAATATATATATATATATATATATATATATATATATATATATATATATATATATATATATATATATATATATATATATATATATTCTCGACACTCGATCCAGAAAAACGCATTGCTAGGAACAGCTAAGATACTGCGCAGAACCCTTAAACTCCCAGGCCTCTGGTAGAAGACCCGAGATTGAGGATAACATACATACACCACCCATGGAGGGTGAGAAAACAATTTTTATTTATATAAAATATAAATAAATATTATTCTTTTTTAGTATATGACCAGTTAAACACTTCATATATCCAGCATAATTGAACTGCAGCATAGACAAAATTAGAAACTTAATATTTCAGTTAAAGTTCCAGAATATTGAAAAGGGTTTTTTTTAATATATAGGGAAAATATGAAGGCATCCACAAGCATCTTCCGATCTTCCTCCCTGCCTAGTACTTTGCAAGCACTCCAGGTGTGAATTAGTGGAACAGTTTAATTACTGACTATAGGCATGCCCTGGTATCCATAGGGGTTCTGTTCCAGAACCCCCAGAGATTCACTGAAACCACGGTTATTAGGGAACACCTCTCATCATGGTTTCATGTTACTAGGATTTTCACAGGGGCTTCCCTGGGCTTCTTAATGCCCATTAAAAATGTCACTTTGTGAAGAAGAAAAAAAGAATTGACTTTTTTATTGTAAGATTCAATCTGAGCCCAGCAGATCGTGAAGCCAGATGCGTGCTGCCTCTATGGGGCTCAGAAGACCATATTTGGAGGGGCAGCCATGTGAGTGGCTCTGCAGTTTCACATTCAATTGGGGAGGACTGCAAAGGGAAGCTTGCATTTTAATTGGCACCTGCTCCAATATCATGTGCATATTGCCAGCATGTGTCAGTACAAAGATGTCAAGTTATATTGCAAGAACCAAGTTACAAAGATGTCAAGTTATATTGCTGTTTTAAGAGGCCACTCTTATCCTTGTCCACACTATACCAAGCGGCTGCATTAAAAAGTATTGCATTGCATGCTTTGTGAAAAGGAGGGCAACCTTCAGACAAATGGGAAGTAAAAAACAATTTAATTACTCTATGTAAGCCCTCAGGCAACCTATTGGTCTTCTCTGACACATGCGATCTATTTTGGTGGTTAGCATCATAGGTGGAAAAAAAAGGCAAAGAGGTTTTTAAAAGAGGAATAATATCTGGAATATTTGATTGTCACCAAATGTACTCACTTTTTGTTTGTTTCCTCCCAAGAAAACTCTACCCCTCCCTGCTCTTGTTACTGACTAATTGCACCCCTGCATCTAAGAGGGCTATACCTCATGGTCAGCACCAGTAGATGTAATAGCAGCTATTGGCCCAAAAGGTAGTTCCATTGCAGTCATTTGGACCTCAGTGTATTGGACTGCAGTGACCCCCATCTTCTTCTAGTACTTCCATACAATACAATTCAAAAGTCTGGCATCAATAGTCCAGCAAGTGGGTGTGCATAAAATGAGGCTGATCTGATCTGATCTGCAGTCAGTTGTTTGTTTATTGTTTCTGATCTGCAGACAGAAACAATAGGCAGGTACAGGTTGAGTCTTAGCATTCCCAAAGATCCCATTCCAGGAACAGATTCTCATGTTAAAAGCAATGAAAAGATTAGGCAGCTCTTTAAAAATAGCCTGCTTACCCCACAGTAATGTAATCAACCTCAATATCCAGTCCGAAGAACTTCCACTACAATCCAGAGTAACTACGGGAGCATGTAAGAGGCATTTACATCAATGTAGTTACAGCACGACCTAGTGAAAACCTATGGGAAATTCATATTGCAATCCAGAGTAAATTGTTATTACGTTGGAACAATGACTCCCTGTAGTTATCCGGATTGCGCCCTTCCTTTTGTTGGAGGGAGACCTTTACCTTCCCCATGGAGTAAAGTAAAATTTCCCAATAGCTGTTGCATGCTCCAGATAGAGGAAGGGAAGCATTGGCTTCTCGGCTAAAATGAAGCTCATTTAAAACCTGAAGGAGAGGGAGGTTGATTGCCTGCCTATGGTGTGACCATTGTAAGCATTTTGAAACTTTATATTTTGAAACTGTATATATTTTGAAACTGTATTTCAAAACTTTAAGGGATGGTTTTTTTTTAATTTCAAGGGCCAACCTCATTCAAGATGAGGTTAATCCATCAGTGAAAAATCTACCAATAATTATAGCAGGCCAGCAATCAATCCCTCTCTCCATCTCTGGTCCTTAGAGTTTGCCTGCTTCATATTGAGCAGGCTATTTTTAAACTGCTGCCTGAACAGATGTTTATCTTTTAATCAATTTTGTTTAACACAAAATATGGCATCCATGCATTTTCCTTGAATGGAAATCTTGCAGTTGCAGAGACTCAACCTGTAGTCTTGTTTAACTTTGAAGACAAACCATATCGAGCACGGATTGTGTGCATTTGTGTGCATGTGCGCATAAGCCTGTGAGTGTTCCTCCTTTATTTAGCAAAGGGAGAGTAACTGACCCAACACACCCAAGCAATGTCTGTTCAAGTGGCATCTGCTGGTGTTCTTTTTTGTATTTTAGATTGTGAGCCCTTTTGGGACAGGGACCCATTAGCTATTAATTAGCTATTAAATTTTTCTTTTTGTGAACTTTGTAGTTGAAAAGTGGTATATAAATACTGTAGCTAGCAAATTAGCTAGCTAATTAGCTAGCTAGCCAGATGATTGATTGATTGATTGATTGATTGATTGATAGAGAGAGAGAGAGAGAGAGAGAGAGAGAGATGTGTAAAAGGAAAAAAGAATAAAATAGAAAATAGAATAAAAGATAGGGAAAAGTGAAGACAAATAGTCAAGAAATGTATAAAGAATATAACATGACAATTCCATGTGTGGCTCAAATGTTAAACACGTAGGGAGAGTGACCATTCATAACAACATCAGGTACCTGGCTGAAATAATTAGCGCAAAAAAAAATCCCAATCTTGATTTAAACCTGAATGGATAGGATCAAGCCCTCTGATACATTCAGTTTCAGAAGTTTCACATCAGTGACTATCTAGAAAAAGACTCTCAGGATAGAGCTTTCTTAAAGGTCAGGAACTCTAAAATCCATTCCCTCTGAGGAACATTTTAAGCATGCCTGATCCAAATGTAGTAATTCAGCACTGAAACATGATTAATGTTACTACGATGTTACTGTACTTTTTCCACTCAGTTCCCTGGAGTTCTTTTCTCCATCTGGGTGTTTACTACAAACACTTTTTCAACCGGCTTCCTTTTCTAGGCTTTCTGCCATTCATTTCTTTTCTTCTTGTTGTCCACCTTTGTTTTTAATAAAATGATAAACATCTTTATTTCAAAAAGCTTGGAATTTTCAGTTTGTGTTCTTTTCCCAGCCATCTAGCAGCATTCCTTGGCATGTTGAAGTTGTCACTATTTTTTTAATTGCTTCCTGTCAACTCATAAGAATCAGAATTTTATTAAAGTACGTTTAAATTTGAATTATGCTATTTTTATGGTTTTTTTAAAAAAAAGTTTCGTTTTGAGATGAATGTCTTCAGGAAAAGGTTACTGAGCTCATTCAAAATTCTCCCCTCTGCACTATCAATTTCCCAAGACAGTGCTGGTAGTTGAATAACTCAAGATTTAAAAGGAAAAGAATGCTAAAATATACTGAATTAGATTGAGTCACCTTAATAAACAAGCATATCCTGAAGGCACTCTCTTTTTTGAAGTAAATGTCTCATCACATCACCTTCCAAAATATCTTTGTGAAACCGTTAGGAAATGTCTAGCAGAGTCCTGTGCTACGAGAACCTGCTTTCAACCATAATGCATTGCTTTTCATTCAAACTACTTCCAAAACCAAGTTCTTTGCACGTACCAGCAATTTATTTATTATATATTTATCAGTTTTGTATTCTGCATTTCTTCCCAAAGGGTACCCAAGGCGACTAACAATAAAACACATAGTAAAATACAATTAAAAATAGTAAAATACAATTAAAAAATAAAATTGTTGCTACCACAACACTAAACCACTTGGGTCCAGGGGGATGCTCTAATCTGTGAATACAAGCTACTGTATTTATTTGAATCTAATGTGCCATCAAATCTAATGCACACCCCAATTTTTAAAATCTTGAGATAAAAAATGGTTATTGGTGATTGTAATGCACAGCTGCAAAGCAGGTGCAGCAATTAATTTTAATGCATATAACAATGAGTTATATGACAACAGTAATATGACCATGGGTTTACGTTAATGATCTTTACCTAAATGCACTAGGTCAGTGATTTTCAACCAATGTGCCATGGTTGTGCCGTGGGAATTTGGGGATTGACATTAATTAATAGGAAAATTGGGGGGTATGAACAGTCAGGTGTGTCTTTTCAATGGTAAAAACAACTCATGGTGTGCCTTGACAATTTCAGTGCCTTGTTAAGGGTGGCATGAGATGAAAAAGGCTGAAAAACACTGCACAAGGTAATAAAACCCATACAATATTGGGTTTTGTTACATTTTTTATTACAAAATAGCAAACTGTTAAACTTAATACCGACCTAAAAAAAGCAGGCCTCCATCAGTCTTGGAAGACTATGGTATCGTGCTCGGCGCTGCATGCGCTGCATGCGAAGCATGAAAGCCTGGGTTAGATTGTTATGGAGGATAGGCTGTTACCCAAGCAGCAAATCCCTCCTCTCCACACCACTGAATTAGTCCAATGGAAAGGCAGAGCCAATACGATTGGATCCAGCTGGCGTCGCAGAGCTGGGCTAAGGACAGGAGCTCACCCTGTCTTGTGGGGCCAACCCGGGTCTTGAACCCTGGCCTGCTGGTTAACAGGCACAGTGTCTTAACTGCTTGCGCCACACACAGCCCGACCTACACATATGATAATATGATAATACCGACCTACACTTATGATAAACATACTTACTTGAATCTCTCCCTCACTGGGGATCTTCAAGCAGAGGCTTGATGAACACCTGTCGGGGATGCTCTACGGGGATTTCCTGCTGCAGGCAGAGGGTTGGACTAGATGACCTAATAGGTCCCTTCCAACTCTAGGATTCTATGATTAATGCGCCATCAAATTTAATGCACATCTCGATTTTGGAGATTAAATTTGGCTGAAAAAGTGAGGATTATATGTTCGATCTGAGTAAATGATATATGGCTGGCTCCCTAAAAACTTGCCCTGGAACAAGCAAAAATTGGGCTGACTGCCACACTACCATGAGGAAGAGCAGGCTCATCCTCTTCTCTGAGTAGGGCTGCAGCAGCCTCAATGGGTCTACTCAGACTTAGGTGACCAGAGGTGGCATATCTCTGAGCAGACCAGCACAGCTCCTCACCAAATGAAGACTGGATCTGGCATAACTGCCAGCCCAAGCCCTGCCACATACTCCCCCTCCTAACCCACAATCCTGCCCTCTGCCCACCCACTCCAGCCTGGAACTCCCCATCTGTCATCTCCTTGTCCTCTCCCCACCCTTCCCAGACTTTGCACTAGCCTGGAAAAGCCAGCACAACTCACCCCTTTCTACAGTGGCTTCATGCCACCTGTCCTTTGGAGACTCCATTGAGGAAGCCTTCACAGGAGAAGAAATGGGAGCATGTCCTTTGTAAGTATATTGGAACCTGGGCCTGTCATGTACCCACACTTGGCATAGCACTTGAGTCAGGTGCTCCATCCTAGTTCCAGTTCTATGTCTGAGGCTTCAATCCCAACTTCTAGTTAGGCCAGCCTGAACCCTAGCATAAATCCTGTGCTGACTTGATTCACAAAAGTGTGTCACAAAAGTCTGCCCCACTTGTTGGGGAGTTAGGCCACTGCACAGGCATAAGCCAACCTCCTCACATTACTATGGAAAGATATGCCATGTGAGTTAGTCATGCTCAGACATACGACAACCTCCTCACACTGCTATGGAAAAATATGCCATGTGAGTTAGTCCAGCCTAAATTTGTTATTTGCTCCCTAAATTTGCTCGGATTGGCAGTATCACAACCTTCTTGATAACTCCATAGAATCTTTTCTACCATCAATGTTTTCAAGACATCAGAAATAAGTAGTGTACGTTAGAAGGGCACTACGGTCAACACTCTTCCTTGACTCAAACAGCTTTCAAGGACTACTAGTCTGTGGGGAGGCCAATACTTTGCATGTGCAAGGTCCTTGGCATTCAATACCTGGCATTTTCTGGAGGTGCTGGGAATATCTGGTCTGAAGCTGTAATGCCGCTGCTGCCGTCAATCAGTGGGGACACAGCTGAACTGTGCAAGATGTGAGCTGTACAATAGTCTGTACAAGACAGCTTCATATGGAGATGATCTGAACTTTTCCAAAGGCCAAATCATGGCCTGTGTAGAAACGCAGCAAATCATGATAGTAGGCCACCTACTTGGGTAAATGGAAAATAAAGTATTTGAGATTATATATAAGCAAGTCATATTCTGCCCACCATCCATTTTGTGGTAGAACAATGGTACCAGCAGGGACTGAATAACATTTATTTATTTATTTATTTATTTTCTTACTTATTTATGAAATTTGTATCCCACCTTTCTCCAGAATGGACCCAAAGCAGCTAACAACACAATACAACACTTATACAGTCAATGTATAATTAAAATTTAAAAAATAGATTATAATTTTTAAATAAAAATTAAAATAATTTTTTAATTTACAAATTTAAAATTTAAAAACTATTAAATGCATATGTTCCCATTCATTATCAAATGCCTATGCGTTCTGTTCAACAGGTTCAGCAGCAGTCCCACCATACCTCTAAGGAGAATGCTGGAGCTGTGTAGAGCTTAGATTGCAACCCTAAAGACACTTTCCTGGGAGTAGGCCCCACTGAACACAACAGAATATACTTCTGAGTAGACATGTTTAGGATTGTAGTCATAGTAATGCTCATACAGAGAGAGGATACATCAGAAGCTGGTCTTCTATTTCCATTACAAAACCATTACAAAACCTTCTAGCCATTACAAAAACATGAATTGTTCCAGCCGATGAGAGTTTGGTTTGCTTCTGTTGTTGCTTCCAGCCTTTTATACACTTGTTGTGCACCCTTTCAATGGTTTCGTTCCTTGAGATGATAATGCTACAAAGGGCAACAGCCTGCTGTTCTTAGAACAACCAGCCCTTGAATCATCACATGAAGGACTGAATACAAGTCAAGTAGAGATGCCAACAGGAAAAAGGAGCTCAGCCTGGCAAAGATTAAATTAAAATACCTGCCTTTCATCAAGTTATGTATTCAATTTGTTGAATTAAAGTTACACAGATCATTACACAGCTCTTGGCAGAATGTTGCTTGGGAGCAGTACACTCTACAAGGTCATAATAAGATAAAAAACCCATGGATGCTTTTAGTGTTAGATGAAAATGAGTGTATGCTGGAAAATGGGATTCTCTTGTGCCATCAACGATACTTGGAAAGACAGACTTCATACAGAAATGCATGTGAGTTGTCTTTATCCGAACCATCTAGTTTAGCATTGATTAACCAATTAATTTTGGTTCTCTCAGGCTTCAGACAGGGGTAGGGTAACCATATGTCCTCTTTTCCCAACAGGACATGTCCTTTTTTAGCCTGTGTCCTGAAAAACTTCACTGACCTCCTTTTCCTTGTTGCACAAGCAACCTGTAGTCTTCTTGTAATTAAGATTATATGCATTATGTTACATATAAAAATTTTAAGTACATATGTAAATTTAATGTTAAAACATGCCCTACACGTATAGCTGTGCCAGTGCTGGAAAAATGGTGAGCATCCATGCCATGCTCACTTTGGCATGGATATTCTCTAGGGATGACTTACTAATGCATGAATTGTGGGATCCATGATCATTTTCAAAAGGAAGTGGAAAGTTAAATTTGGTTTTTCTAGCTGGTTTATGATACAGTTTTCTTCTTCAGAAATGGCACTATTGGAGGCAGGAGTGTTGTGATGGGGTTCTACCTGCGTGATGTGGGTGGATGACATCTCACCCCCAGGCCTCCGTCAGTCTTAGAAGACTATGGTATCGTGCTCGGCGCTGCATACGCAGCATGCAAAGCACGAAAGCCTGGGTTGGATTGTTATGGAGGACAGGCTGTTACCCAAGCAGCAGATTCCCCCCTATCTATGCCACTGAATTAGTCCAGCGGAAAGGCAGAGCCAATACGATTGGATCCAGCTGGTGTCGCAGAGCTGGGCTAAGGACAGGAGCTCACCCTGTTTTGTGGGGCCGACCACCCCAGGGGTCCCCATTATTAGAGATCATTCCCTTCCGTTGAAATAATTCCAGGGAGACAGGTGCGGCATAGTAACAACAATATCTTTACTTCCATCCATGATGGAGGTTCTTTGGCTTGATAAGTTTCCATAACGCTCAACAGGTAAATGAACAGTTTACAACCTTCCCAACCGGGAAATAGAATCTAACATTTCACCCCTATAATAGGTAAGTCAACTTCCCTTGTTTCAAGTCCTTCAAGCAGGTAAGCGTGTGGAGGCTTTCTCCCAGGTAAGGCCTTGATGTTACACAAGCACAAAACACATTCTAGTCTCCCTTTCTGCTGCCATTACCCATCTGCCCCCTTTTCCTGACTTTTCCCCTTTTATCCATACCGGGGGGCCCTCCTTCTTGGGTGCTTCCACCCTTCAGCTCTAGCAGAGGTGGAAGGTTCCACAGTTCTTCAGTCTCCCTATCCCTGGCCTCTCTCTCTTCTGGTGGAGTCCGAGATACTGGCACCCGGATAGCCGCTCCACAGTGGCAATCAGGATCTCCCTCTTCATAAGACATCTACAGATACATGAGGTCTTCAGCCAACTCCTCCTCTGGAGACTGTCTTTTCTTAGCTCCCTCACAGGCATCACTAGGGTTTGTGTCACCTGGTGCAGAGGCCAGCGCGTCAACCCCATGCAGTGACCAGGACAACACCTGAATGGTGGGCATGGTCATTTGCCATTGCCCCTCCTCCTCTGTTTTTTTTTTGCCATACATTTTAATAGAATAAAGGAATTTCAAAGAGGTTTCCTTCACTGCATTCTGCTGCAAATGACGCATCCAGGGGTATATAACGTGGTGGGATTATTTCTACAAACCATGATTTTAGCCATTTTGGTCACTAGTGGGGTCACCTTTCTAACACCCTTGTGACGTCCCTGATCAGGACCATTTTGGAAGCCTTACACTCCTCTGGAGTGACCTTCCACACCAACCAAGGCATGCTCACTTACTTGCTAGGAGACATGGTCGTAACTTGCTAGTAAACAAATGCATTTCATTTTCAATGCACTTCAATGCAATCACCAGGGACCCCATTCTGGGGTGAATTGTCAGGGATGTGTTCATTGGATCAGGACAATTCTGGTGTCCTTGGATTCCTCTCAGCCTGCCCTTTCCAATGGACTATGGCATGTTAGCCTACTCATGGGTAAAGCTGTGATATGGGTCATTTTCACTTTCCATAGAATTCAATGCATATTTTTGTGTTTTTAAGGGTTTTTTGGTATAACTATTGACAAGAAGGTGCTATTTCAAAACAGATTGTTGTATTTAATTCTGCTCTTCAATACGAATCCAATGGTATATAACATGGAGGGGTTTGATGCACCTTCAAAAAGTTGCAATTTTTGAGTCTCCCAGTGCGCATCAACCCCCCAGGCATGTCACCTGCTGTGGACCGTACCACCCGCACCACCCTAACAACGCCCCTGATTGGAGGACCCTGGGTGGGCCAGGTGAACTCCAGAACTGTCAATGATAGTGGCAGTGGTAGTACCCAATGTGTTATCATAGGGTAGGTGGGGGGCACCTCAGTGACCCACTGTAGTAAGCAGCACTGTTCATCATACCAGATTGCATATATGAGACTAATCCCAAATGTTGATGAAACCACCACAACAGTAATTCATAAAAGTGCTGAAGGCTTTAATGCCACAAAAGGAATCTAGGACATAAGAAATCAGACACACAGTTAGGAAAAGAATAGGACAACAATCAGAGCAGTCAGTGATTGAGGCTGCAATCCTATACACATTTTCCTGGAAGTGAGCTCCATTTAACAAAAAGGAGGATTGCACTATAAGAGGAGTACCGTACATGAACTTTAGGTTTTGCAGCAAATCTAACCTCTATGAGAATATTTGCAAGTGAATTTACAATGCACATAGTTCTTAAAATGGGCAATCACTGCAAGTTTGTCTTGCGACATCCAGGAAGTTAAAGGATAGTCTTCACATGCTGCTCCTTAACATTTTTCTCATTCAGAAAGGTGACTCTAGCTTTGTACGTACACAGTTGAGAGCCACGCAGATTCCTCCGTATCTTAATGGTTCAGTTCAGTTCTCTACGGCTCTCCCCTGTGTTTCATTAGCTTATCACGCAGCAAATGCAGTTCCACATCCCTGTGCTCTTTCTTGTAACTCGGCTGGTAAATTTAATGCTTATTGCCTAATCACATTCCTCTCAACAGGTAAGGAGGAATAAAACAGCTGGGGGAAAATGGCAAAATACGATGTGCATTTTCTGGTAGGTAAGCATACTGGCTCGCAAGTTTACTATCTGTTGCTTCCACAACTCTCAGACAAAGTAGGAAGGAAGGAGACCTGAATCATTTGTTCACCAAAGCAAACTTTAGTGGGAATTGATGAACCTCAGTCCACCAGGAATGAGAACTCCAGTCCACCAGGTAGCAGAAGACAGTCCACCAGGTAGTACAAGGCAGACAAGATAGATCACATTCTTACAATATGAGGTTCCTTTGGTGGTTTTAAAGTTAAGCAGGTGGATATTTTGCAATTTGCACTATTTTGTATCCTCAAATGACTAATGTTTTCCTTTTTCCTTCTATTTTCCGTCTATTACATCTGGCACAAAAGTCTTGAAACTTCCAGTAGCTCTAGCCCAGCTTCATTGATTTCACCAGGCGCTGGTTTCTACTGAATTTCAAACTCACAAAAATATATTAATAGTAGTGGAGGCTGGAAACTAATTTTCCTCTTCCTAAAAAGCTGGAGTCTACACCCAATAGCAATATCGAATGTGTTTTTCCCACGTGTTGTGAAATCCCATGTAAAATTCTCAAGGTTGTGCGTAATTAGTGTGTTAACATACAAATCAATTATTATAAAGCATTTTTAACAACTACAACCAAGGTTACCATATGCTCTCTTTTTCCAGGATGTGTCCTCTTTTTTGCCTTGTGCCACAGGAATTCGGGGGAAGCTCGTTTATTAAATAAATACCAGTTTATTATTAGAGAGTTAAGACGCTGTGCCTGTTAACCAGCAGGCCAGGGTTTGAGACCCGGGTCGGCCTCACAAGACAGGGTGAGCGCCTGTCCTTAGCCCAGCTCTGCGACGCCAGCTGGATCCCATCATATTGGCTCTGCCTTTCCATTGGACTATTTCAGTGGCGTGGAGAGGGGGGATTTGCTGCTTGGGGAACAGCCTATCCTCCATAACAATCCAACCCAGGCTTTCGTGCAGCGTATGCAGCGCCAAGCACGATACCATAGTCTTCCAAGACTGACGGAGGCCTGCTTTAAACCCAATTGAAAAAGTAAGATTTATTTCTGAGTCAGCAGGAATTGGATTGCGCTTAGGATGAAACAGAGTTTCATTTTAAGCGCAAGAGTTTATTAGTATGAATGAGAGAGATAATATTTCTTGCTGAGAGGCCCGCTATACGGAACAGACCTGTTTAATACAAGACACAGAAATATTCATGATTCTTGCTGCTCTGAGTGATCACCCACTACCACACCAAGCCACTTTGTCCTAAAACCAAGCTGCCACATTGTTAATGGAGGTATTGAGAATCAAATCACTTTAATGGACAATAAATAAGTAAGTAAATAACCAGAGGCTGTGCACAGTTACATTTCCACGCTCAGTTCTTAAAGGACCAATACAGAAGTGCTTGTAATAATAGCCCACATGCACATCTATAACACAGAAGTCTGCAGAGAGTAAAAGCCGCTTCACATGTCACAACAGATACATGTGCCAGTTAGAAAGGACTATGTACTAACTTCTGCCCAGTAGCTGCATAACTAATGGCTCCCTCAATGGCTCCCTCAATGTTTCTGTTTTTTATTACAGTAATGACAGGCCATGTTTTTTCCTCACACAGCTCAGGGTGCAAGTGGGCACACGCTATAGCTTTAATGTGCAGCTGCTTCTACTGTAGTGAGCAAAGTGGCTCCGTCTGAGGCTCAAATCTTATTCAAGCTCCAGCATTTTACTGGTCCTAAGGTTCTTAGGTGTAACCTACAGTTAGGCCAGCCTAAGCCCCGGCATAAGTTCTGTGCTGACCTAGGACTGTCACAGAAGTGCCTTAAGACACTTTTGCACCACTCCTGATGGCAGATTAGACCAGTGCAGAGATATGCGCTTGCCTCCCTATGTCAACATGTGAACCATGAGTTGTGTCAGCCTAGGTTATGATTGCACCCTTAGGTACATACAGTTCATTTTTAAGTGAAAGGTTCCATACAACGGAAAATACTTAAAGGGCGATACTGTATCAGACACCATGTTCATTATTACTAGCATTCCACATTAGAAGGGGTTATAAGCGGGAAGCTCCACATCATATATATATATATATGCATAGGAAATATATATTGCATAGGAAAGAGAGGATAGGATCTTGACTCAAGTCACTATAGCTGGGATCCATCCCCTCCTTCCTTGCCTCAACTTCCCCTGGCCTCCCCATCCCTGCCCATGACACTCATCCACTGTGAACTTATTCAGGGTAACCATATGTCCTCTTTTTCTAGATGTCCTCTTTTTTAGCCTTGTGTCTTAGAAAAAAGAATCTTCATTGTCCTCCTTTTTCTTGTGAGCAGGGAACATGTAACCTTCTTGTAATTAATAAATGATATACAATAAATTACATATTTTAATTTTTAATTTAATAAGTACAGTAATATAGTGAAACATGAAATATATATATTTACACACACACACACGTGTGTGTGTGTGTGTGTGTGTTTAGCTTTAATTTGGTCATGTCCTACATTTTTCTTGGCTGTCCTACATTCGGGGGCCGCTTGTGTTTATGATTTATGGTCACCCTGAAACATATTGCCATTGGTGGAAGCTTTGGGAGTTGCTTCTGTGTATCCTGTGGTGTCCTGGCTTTTGTGCCAGAGACTGTAAATCCATGATGGGCACACATTGCTTCAATTTGCAGTGCTTCTTAGCCATGTAGGGGGTTTTATTTACCCAAAGTAACAACTGTGTTGTATAAAATACAATTCTTAGTCCCTAGGATTATTGACAATACTGTACTTGTTTTGATTTGACTGGACAATCTAGTTCATTCCTCCTCTCAAGGGTGGATACTTAGGGTGCAATCCTAACTTGCTCTGGGACAGACAGTCCAACTGGCCTGTGCTGAGTCCAGGGCAAGTTGTGGAATGAGGAGCAACTCGGAGTAAGAAGATTTTATTCCTCTTATCACATGTTGTAGCCCACCTGATAGGGCTACTTGGATCTGCACTTGAGACTGTTCTGTCCTTCATCAGACACCTAAGGAGAGGAAAAAAACCTGTGAGTTTGGGTAAACGTACCCAAAGCTTACCCAAATCTACCCATTAAGCCTACCATGATAGGCTGAATAAGACCGGTGTCCTTGATCCCTGAAGAGTTGGGGGTGTGAATTTCTTCTTCACGCTACACATACTTGGCCGAACATTCCCCAGTGCACTTGTGTAAATCTAGGGTGTTTCCTGACTGCTGGCAAAAACTGTTTTCATGAGCTCCCTTTCCCAAATGCCTGTTGATCACAAATGAATGTTTGGTTCCTCTTGTAACCTTGTTCGTGCATTTTTCACCCCTAATAAGCACTATTTCATGATGGCAAGAGAACACTTTTCTTCCTCTCCAAGATCAATACCTGTCGGAAAGGATTTGCTCACCAAAGAGGCGACGCTCTTGCTCCTTCTCCCCAATGAACTTTTGCTCTGCTCTTCACATTACCTTCTTGTTACCTTAGATTCCTCTTCCTCTCTTTCCTGGACGCTACTTGTCTCCACAGGGATTTTTTTTAGAAAACGAAAGAGAGGGAGGAAGGGAGAAAAAACCCTGCATGGTCTTTCTGCGTCTAATTAAAGCATTCTGCCAGCTGCAAACCAGGGAGGTGAAATTACCGTTAGGTTTTACATTCTGGATACAAACATGTTCCAATGTTTGTTTACTAGCAGCTGAAAGGAAACCTGGAGGCAATGATCAAACAGCAGGGTGTGTGTTTGTGAGTGGGTGTGTATCTGAGAGAGAGAGAGAGAGAGAGAGAGAGAGAGAGAGAGAGAGAGAGCTGGTAATATATTCCACAAAGGTTGAAGTGATGATGATGATGAAATTAAGCTTTAATTTTATTCATAGCCAATGACTGGTAAAAACTCAACAGTGCAAATCCTAAGGATCTAAGAGCTGTTCAGGTATCATCGAAGTATGTATGCAGTTCCTATTATTATTATTATTATTATTATTATTATTATTATTATTATTATTATTATTATTATTATTATTATTATATATGTACTATTTCATAGTCACAAGGTGTTTGATCCAAGGAACTAGGAATCACAAAGGTATCATCTCAATAGGTGTGAAGTTCCCAGGAGTGCTGTTTTTTATAACTGGGCGGTTGTGATCTTCTGGAGGCCCATTATGTTTAGATGTTCCTGAAGATGATGATGGTGATGATCATCATCATCATCATCCTGTGGGGCTTCCATATTCAAACTGACTGCCACTTGGAACATAATACACCGGACATCACAGTGGTTGAGGAAAAACAGGTCTGGATAATTGACATTGCAATACCCAGATATCGGCGGTTTTAAGGGAAGGAACATGAGAAGACCACGCAGTATAAAATAAAAATTCAGAGAATCTGTGCAAAGAAAGCCACTGTGATTCCAGGTGCTCTTGAAGCGATTCCATTAAGTCTCCATGAACATCACATTTTGTGCTGGGTTTGGTTGTTGAAACATTTCTTTGTCAGAGGTTGTCTCTAGCCTGTCTCTTCTTCACCTGAAGCAGACACACTACTTCACACTACATTAAAATGCATTTTTTCAATAAACACAGTTTCTTTTATTAAAGTGATTGGAAAAACAGAACAGAACCATTACTATACACTTGATGAATGTCACCAGAGTTTTTTTTTTCTTAAATGGGTTCAACAGTTCCCAGAAAAAGCCATGAACATTTATATGCTGTTGTGCTACTGGAATGGCTACTATTGAGCTTAGTCTGTCTTTAATTGGTAATCAGTATTTTATGATTTTGGTTCACTAATTCACTGCCTTGGTGCATACAGTATATGCAGCTGGTGGGTGCCGAAAATCAATGTGAGCATCATTCCCCTTGCAGCAAGAGCCCTCTCCAGTTGTTATCCCCACCCCTCCATACACACTCATATAAGGAATTCTTGGCTAGTGACACCTCTCACAATGACATTGACCTCCAGGTCTATAGGTAGTCTTCATTTGATCTCCAGAGGGCAGCACAAAAAATGGAGCAAACTTTTCTACATTCAGTACAGTCCTGGGGAGAGAAACACTTAAAGTGGGGGCACGTTGGGTTGTGGGCAGGATCAGTGGCATTACTGGGGTTTGTGTCCCCTGATACACGAGGCCAGCACATCACCTCCATGATGGACAAGGCAGTGGGTCAGGCAACAACTTGGTGGTGGGCATGGCGATGTACTACTGTTCCTGTAGTTTGTAAATTATGTATCAAATGCTATGAAACAGGAAGGTATTATTTCAACAAATTGCAATATTAGCAATTTTGGTCACTGGTTTCATCTCCCCCTGAGGTGACACCACTAATACATTATTGATTCCATGCTGTATCAAAATAACATTTCATTGGCTCCCGCAAGGCTCACTGATCCATCTTGAATTAAGGAAATGTACTTTTTAGTTTCATAAGACAGCTGCATTTATACCCCTACCACACTGAAGTGAATGTTGGTAAATAAACTTGAGTAATGTAACTTGAAGCATATAAATTGGGTCCAAGATTCAGAAAGAGCTTCATTCCTACTTCTGTTATCAGCGTGCTTCTCCTGCCACTCCTTCAACATATACAGTGCTATCCTATGCATGTCGAGTAAGTCCCATTGTGTTCAATAGTACTTACTCCCAGGAAAGTGTAGTTAGGATTGCAGCCTTACCCCACAATTCAGAGTAACTACGGGAAGACGTAAGAAGCACTTACTCTGGATTGCTCTGTGCATTTCACATAGGTTTCCTATAGGTGGCACCGTAACTACATTGGTGTAAAAGGTCCCGTAGTTACTCTGGATTGTAGCCTTAGCTAACCCTCTACCTGTTGAAGCTAATAGCAGCTGTGCATAGCCCCATGGGGAAGGATAAGGACCATGGGGATCAGGACTATAGGGGAACTTTAATACCTGCTACAGTCCTGATCTGGATTCCTCCACTGGATAGTAAATTCAAGGGGGGAGGAGTCCCATTGGCACCAATGATTTGCAGTTTCCCCAGATTCCTCCTCCTTTGCTCCCTCTCCTTACACAACAGAGACGACATTGCTGGATCAGTTTTAGACATTGTCTGATTGGAAACGTCAGCTAATTCTTTATTTGTCCTTATCCCCATATCATTCTGAGTGCAAAAGCACGCCTCCAAAGCAGAGATGAAATGGAAACGTTGGCAGTTCTCTTACATAATGAAACACATTAATTAATTCACTCTTTGCAGATTTCTTATGGCAGTTACCCTTTTCATCTTAAGCAACTGTGCAGATTGCAGTAATGAGACAAAAAACGTCATGCCCTGTGGACGAGCAGGAAGATTAGAGTTCAAAAAGGTCCACAACAAATAGGACCGCATGCACCATCTTGCTACTGCTGTGCTTGGGCTGACTGTGCAACGCTCACGCAAGGCAAAATACACCAGAAAGTTTCTTTGCCCCAACCACCCCTTTGAGTTGAAAGGAGCCAGGGCAGGTTGAAAGTTGACATGGTTTGAACTGTCATGAGCAATGGCACCATTACCAAAGTGGTGAAAACTTGTGTCTCTCTTTCCCTCATTTCAGAGACAAGATTTACTAAAAGTTTCTTTTTTGTTTTGGAGAGCATCATTCCTCCTATTAGGTAAACGCTACTCATTCGTTTGCCCATTTCTTTTCTTCAGTCCTCTGTAACTTCCACCAAATTAAATGTATTTTTCCAATACAGGTGGGAGGAAGAAGAGCAGTGAAGGCAAATAGGAAGAGAGAGACGAGTAGCCTCACAAATCACTGTTCAGATGACTGCTTCAGTTGGCTTCATGATAGGCCTGCTCAGAGGTTTTATAAGAATAAACTAAGAAATGTGAGGTATTTTTGTCAAGTCTCAGACGCACTATGCAAATGTTTACTGCTACTACTACAACTACTACTGCTACTGTAGCCTTGCACTTCCTGGTAAAAGGTGCCCAAAGTACATAGTTCTGACTCTGAATTAAAATATTTACACATTGACACACAGTAACTTTTTTGTTGTTCTTTTTCCAGAAAAAAATAGTGTATGCTAAATTATTTATAAGCCATTAAACCATACACAGTATTAACACTGGAAAGTGGGGGGTAATGAAAACATATATTACAGCCCAAAAAGACTGTGCATCATCAGGCTATTCTAGCCCTAATGGGATATTTTTAGTAGGGGGTAAGATAATAAAACCTCTCTGTATGCGTGTCTTTTTTCTTATCACTTGGTGAGCATGGAGTCTCAGCTTTCTCACTTAGACTCTGGAATGAAAGGAAAAGAAAATCAGCTGCCATTTTATGCATCTTTAAGGCATGTCAAAACCGGCAGCTTACAGAGATTCTTCGGGACACAGTCCGTTTTTCAGCCCTCTTAGCATGTCAACTTGTCCCATTCTCTGGTATGACATTTACAGCGAGTGGTGCAAAAAGCAAAAAATGGTGAACCAAATGACATTTATAATCATGGAAATGCAGTCCTATAAAGAGGGAGGCTGATCCCTGAGCAGCTGACTGTTTTGTAAGATTTGTCGAGGCAAAAGGCCCATTTAGTTCAGCATCCTGTGAACCCCATAAACAGTTGACAGGCATCATTATTTCTTATCGGAGATGAAGCCAGGACAGGACCCCTTGTCAAATTTGCCAGTGTCTGAACGCAATCCACCCAAACCGGGACAGTCCCAGTTTTCTGTGACGTATGCCAGCACGAACATTTTAGGGGGTGTTTATATGAAAGCAATATAAAAGCTGGGCACTGAAATCTTGGAATGGGGCCCTCCCACTGCTTTCCTGGGAATAAGTCTCATCAAACCCAATGGGATATACTTCCAAGACGACATGGATTTTATAAACCCCCCTGAAATGTTCAGGCTGGTGCATGTCCCAGAAAACCAGGACTATCCCAGTTTGGGTGGATTGCATTGAGATACTGGCAAATTTGACAAGGGATCCTGTCCTGGTTTCATGGAATAGAATTAGGGAAATCCTGTGATGCTGAAAAGGACAAGGTGAAAAAGTGCATGTGTGTGAATAGAAGACATTTCTCAGAATGCCTTGTGCTGACTTCACTATACGCATGCACCCCAGCCAAGGCTTAACTGGAAAGGGAGGACCTAAGCCAAACTACATTCATCTGCATGCCTAACATGCACCTGTGCACAAACATTTAATGATAAGCAATAAAGAGTTTAAATTAACCACATGAAAGCAATTCTGCTAGATGACACTGGAGGAAGGGAAGGGCCAGAACCAGGCTCCGCCAACCTCCCTCTGAGCCACTGGAACTCCCTGTCACTGGAGGAGGGAAAGGGACAGGCCAGACCCCCCACCTCCCTTTGAGCCTCCAGAACTCCCTGCTACTTGAGGACAGGTGTTCGCGGGTACTTTGAATGGCACGTCTCTCCAGAGCATGAGGAAGGGTCAGGAGAGTCCCCAGGACTATCCTGCAGTTCCAGTGCTGCTGAGCCTAGGGAGCAAGGGTGGGAAGGTCAGGCTGAAAGGCTGCTGTCCCCAGAGGAGCCCCTGGAACTCCCTGCCACTGGCCCCCTGCCAGGCCCCCTGTCTCCCTCCGAGCCTTTGGAACTCCCTGCCACATGTTCCTGGGGCTGTTCTCCCTTAGGCTGGCAGGGGTCTGCTGAAGCCCAGAGATTCAGTGAGTCCTTGAAGCATAGGCAGGGGCAGGGAAAAGAATTGGTGACCCTGCGGGAACTGTGATCCCACCAGGGACCTTCCTGCCACATCAAACATCTTCTAGAGGAGGAGCAGGCGAGGGCCTGCTAGTGACCCTGAACACACCACATGGCTGAGATGGGGATCACATATTCATAATTCATGCATAACTGGAACACAAAGGCAATCTATACATATTTAATTAAATTGTTAACTAATAACCTGCATTCTGTCCTTGTTTTATCTACTCTCAGGATTTTATGTAACATTCTCAAATCAGCATATCAACATATTTCATGCAATTTCATGAGAGAGAGAGAGAGAGAGAGAGAGAGATGTTCTCATATAGGAAAACTGTGTCTATATAATATCAAGGTGACTGCATTTTTAGTGAAGCATGTGCCTTATATCCAGGGTACTATTACTACCCTCTAACTTGTCTCAGATTTTGCTGGGTAATTAATTGATAAATTACTGCTAAATTGTGTTTTCTATTACAATATTATAGCTAGTCATTAAACATATAATACAATGTTGAATAGGCAAGTGCAAATTGTATAAAAGGATAGAATTTCAGCTCATTCCATTTTCCTTCATTGCATTTGGAAGACCTCTGAGCAGCTCCTGGTTCATTGCCTTGTTTTGGAAGGGTCACCGGTTCTTGGAATAGAGAATTGGTTCAGAGTCGTTGCTTCAAAATTAAACCCAGGACAGGCCAAACATCTTGAAAGCCTAGCTTCTAACAAAGCTTATTTTCTTTGGTGAGGTTCTGGAGTCCTATGTAAGAGAAGACAAATTAGAAAATAGAACTTATAACAACAAAAAATCAATACTACAGCAAATGTCCACCACCAGAAAATAAAGATTAAATGAATGAGATAAACTGAAGGGACCAAACAACGCAAATATACTGGATTGTTTGGGTTACGTTAGGTCAGAATTTGAATGTTTCAAAGAAAAAAGGCGAGATGGTGTTAAGTCTGGAAGATAACATTGCCAGAGGAAGGGTATAAAATAAATACCATGTTTTGAATGCTAAGGAAATAAAGAAAGGTGAAGATCTTTCTCGGTAAGTCATTTGGTAAATTATTAAAGAAAATATCACAGCCGCAGATTTTTGTGAAAATGGTCTCTTTATCAGGGCAGAAGCAATAAAACAAGGTCACTTTTTAGCTTTCTAAATCCACATTTCATGCTCTGACCTGAAAATAGGCCTTCTAATGAATCATTTCCTATCCCAACCACATGATTATGAATGGAGCTCTCAAAACAGTGGCGGGAAATGCTGGGAGCTGATAACATTTTTACATTTGCAGCTGTGCACAGGGTCTGTGAAACTCAAATCGACTCTGTGCAAAATCAAATCAGGCAGGTCAGAAATGTGTTCCTGGATACTTTGATTTTGCTTATCAAGTGTTCATTGCTGTTCTTTGAAAGGATAGCATACCAACAATTCCATGTGGTTATGCTTCATAACACTCATTTAATTAGGAAGGTTATTATATTGAGCATGGTGCTCAATGTAGTCCTCTGGTTTGTTTGGTGTTGGTGGCTCATAGCATTTTATTTGCCAGATCAAATATTGACAAGGCAATATTATTATTGGAAATGAAGTGTCTAACACAGACACGCTCACCATCAAGGTCACTTCCATTTTTGCTTGCAAGCCCTCAACTTTGTTCTGAAACCTTTTCATTTTCATTTCAAGAACTGGGTCATTCAATCCACTAATAGGTTTATACAAATTGTTTCTGAAGTTCAAAAGCATGAACATGTTGCCAAACTGGTTCATAGTATCAAGAACATTAATGAAACTTCATGTGGATGAATGAGATAATTGTAGATAAATTATTTTGAGGCTGGAATAAGACCATTTTAAATTAAAATCCCCAAATGTGCTACTGAAAAACAATCTGAAAAACAATCCAGAGTAACTATGGAAGCATGTAAAAGACATTATGTGCACCCGTAGTTATGGCACTACCTAGTGAAAACCTATGGGAAATTCATATTGCAATTCAGAGTAAATTGTTCTTACACCGGAGCAAAGACTCTCCATAGTTACTCTGGATTGCACCCTAATTCTCGTTATCATTATCCTTGTTTCCAGTTTGCATGCAGATAGCATTCCTATTACAATTCATGAAAAGCTGAGAAGTTTCTTGCATATCCATGTTGCTCTCATTGGTATCTGTAATATGGTCATGCTGAAGTTCTTCTTGCAGGTGCAGCACAGAATCACACTATTGAGCTCCAACTATTGTTAGCGACTATAGTGTTGTTCTTGCTTTCTTAAACAGAGAGATCAGTTTTTATATTAGAGCAAAAGATGCTGGATTTTTCCTAAAAGGCTGATTGGCCTACATTGTTGATATTATCATGGTTTTTGTACTTCTAGGAAAAGAAGAAGAGCAGGAGATCTTGGTGGCATCTTGTAGTATGTGCATTATTGACAAATATACCAGTAGAACAGATATGGAGGTAAAAAGCATGTGCAAAACTTGACCTTGCTTCAGACCTCCCTCTCTCCCCAATGCAAACAACAACAGTTTTACACACACACACACACACACACACACACACACACACACACACACACACACACACAAAGCCCCAAGAATAGGCTTCTTCAAGTATTGGTGGATAGCATTCAAGAAAATTTTCCAGGTATGGCCAACGGTTGCTGAAAAAACATCCAGAATACACTGAGATCAGTCACCCTAAATCCACATAGTAAGGCCAAACTGTCCCTGACAATATAAAAAATTTGTTTCCAGTCTTCAGAAACTTTACCCACTTCTGTTCTTCAAATTTAATTAGGCCAATTGGCCTGTGGTTTTTCCTAATTTCTAATTTTTTGGAAAAATATCGATATATACTATGACAGTGTTGGGAGTATTTCTTTTGACCAATTGAACAGAATAGGAAGCTAAGCTGCTGATCATTCTGGTATGTACAAAAATATACCATTAAGGGCTCCAATATCTTTACTGCTGCATTATCTCTATTTTCTTTCCAAAGGAAAATTATTTAGTGAAGGGTTGATGTTTTTCCCCCTCTCTGAAGACAGAATTGTGTTCAATGCAAGCCACCCAGATGGTTTTTGTGTGAAACATATCAGGCCTGAAAAACATCAGGCTTGAAGGCTAGTGCACCCCATATCCAAACCTTGTTCCACGGCATAAATTGTCTGCATTATATGCCAATAAAGGTTTATTGTATCGTATCGTATCATAAATTGTCTGCGTGGATCAACTCAGACATCAGAGATTGACTAGTTGTTAAGGCTGTTGAGGCTCTCCCAGGAACAAGGGAACAAATTTCCACGTAACCTGAGGAGACCTCCAACAGCCAAAAATCCCCTCCAGAAGCCACATTGCCCACATTGGTGATGCTGCATCACCTCATGAGAATTTAGGTAAGATTGGGCTGCCATTCCTGTGTGAATTGTATGCGCATGTGTGGATGTGTGTGTGAGAAGAGGCTGCATTCTGTATGAATGCAGAATGTAAATGCAGCCCTTTCATCTCTCATGACATATATTGCCTCCAATATAGCTAGTTGGCTCCACTGCCCTAAGGAAACTACGTATCATTAAATCTATATTAAGTGACAGACCAATGGTCTGAATTCAGACAGTGTAAATTACTCACTTTAAACTCTGTTATCTAACTCTGAATGCCAAATTTTCTCTCAGAATCTCCTCTCTTTCAGATTGTGGTTTCAGAAAGTTACCTCAAAAATGTATTTTTATTAGTAGCAACATATTTTGGTGCTTCATGTACTACCAAGACACTGTAATCATCTGGAATAACTCCAAGACACGGACTGGTTGCACTGAGATTGGAGTTTGGTCATTCACTGTGATGTCTGCCGTACATTGATTGGCCTCATTTGGTTCTTTATATTATGACAGATATAGCATGAGATGAGAGTGGCTTCAAATATAATTTTGCTTATGTGATTCCAAAACATGAAGGAATGTGTGCTTGTGTGTTAACCAGAGGTGCTTTTTGTGTGCCAGTTGATGATGTATTTAAAATGCTGTGCATAAGGAAGGTTTTGAGTAGACTTTTAAACCACAAAAATGGTGCTTTTGTGTGGCTAGGGGGATGTGTGTGTCCGTGCATGTGTGCATGTGTGTGTGTGTCTGTGTATGCACGCTCATGAGAGAGAGGTTTTCTCAACCGTCCGCCCTGTTCCTTTTTTTTGATGGTCACACTGTCTGTTCATGATCTCTGCAGTGATGGTGACAATAATCCTATCTATTGTTTTAGGCATGACATTTTATTTACTTTTATATACATCACCTGTGAGAAATCAAAAAGCTGTCGTTCGTGCCTTACACTGACTTGATTTCAGATGACATCCCCTTGCCAACATGCAATGAAATTTATAGCCCAATTCTATCCTCTCCCACGATGCACTGACATCAAAACGGCTGAAATACCTGTCGCCACACAGTTATTTCAGTACGATTGTGTTGTCTGATTGGTACAATGTGGGACGGAAAAGTAGCTAGCAGCTTGGCATAACACAGAGACAGAGCCTGCATTCAGACAATGCGTCCAGCTGTGAGCAGGCACTGGACTCGCATGTTCTGTCCTTCCTGATCCTTCCTCCTCCTCCTCCTCTTGAGCTAGAGGATTAATTCATTCCTTCTGCTTTTATTTAAATCATAAATTGCTATTATGCTCAAATGGGGAATACAATTTGACTGATCAGTCCAAACCGGGATCCAATTGTGATTTACAGTTCTGAGTCAGATGTAACAGCGACTTCTAATTTCATTAAATTAGGAAACTTTCATGATCAAATCAAATCTTTCATTAAATCAAATCTTTCATGAAAGTGGAGGAAAGAAAGGGGTGTGTGTGTCTAAGGTGTGTGCGGATCTTATTGTTTTGACCACTGATGAGCACAGGAAGAGCTGAGAATGTTTGAATGGAGCTCACTGTAACAGAAGCATCTTCAGGGCACAGCAGTTCTGTCGGGAACCTGATGCAGGATAAAGTGGTGCTCTGGCTGCTATCATAGTCTGCTTCCACTCTGCTCAACATATATATTTGTAAATCAAATAATGATCCTGGAATGCTGCACTGTTCTGTAAAAAAGGGGGAAGAGCCCCATAGAACTGCCATAACAAGACAGTTAATGGCGACATTACAGACCGCGCTGTGGACACGAAAGCAATCGTCTTCTTGCCCTCTTCAAAAAACGTGGGCCATTCAATCAACCTCCCTCTATTAGCCCTTGGCCTTTGGGGACTGGTCACGTGTCATCAGCTTATAGATAAAGAGTACATAATTACACACTTATCTCCCAGGCAAAAATAATAATGTTATCCAGTTGTTCCTGACAGTTTCTCGAGCTGCCCCATTCAACACCCTGCTTCGACACAAGGTTTTTGGAGAAGGGGGAATGACAGAAACTCTACTCCTGACTGTTTTGTTAAAAAGAAGATGCTGGGGCAAATTGGCATTTTCACCAATAGTTACTTAATAGTGGGAAGATAAAATAATGCATCTTATAATTATAAAATTATAAAATCTTATAAAATTGAAATTAAGATTTTAATTTACAGAGAAAGGAGCCACATAGTGATTAAGCTTTTCTACCTCTCTTTGATAATAATGAAGCCAGACCATCTCAAGAGAAGCAAAGCTGCCAGGAACTTAATGTCATATAAGACCATGTTTCCAGAATTGCTGTTGTGGCCTTATTTTAAGACAAAGCTAAGTCGGATTCTGCTTTAGGATGGAAGTGGACTGCATCCCCCAAAAGATGTGAAAATGTCGAAGCATAATTAAAAGCAATTAGATTAATCAAGACTCTTTCTTTCCTGTGGTCCAGGCTCGCTTCTCACTCACAATAGTTGCTAATTGCCACCTCATCAGTTGAAAGTTGTCTTTGGCTTTGTTGAAATGTGTACACAGTTGCTTGTTCAGTCCTAGGATTTAGATAATATGTGTGGTTCTAGAACAGTTTTTTTCTCTCTCAGTGGAAACCTATACTATGGAAACCTCTTTGTGAACTCCGTTTCGTTGGACAATGGAATATAAATATTCATGATGACGATGATGATGATTATATTTCCTCAAGGATAGTAGTGCACATTTGATGGGAGGGACATAGCCCAAATTGTCCTTCTCTTCCCTGGGCAATCATTTGTGTAAACACATCATACCAATTTGACCCAACTTTTGGAATTCCTGGAAGAAATTTTTGACCCTTTTTGATCTAACTTCAGACCTACTTCTGATACAAAACATCTTAAGGTAGGTATGGTAGCATCTGCATAAGGGCCAGAGTCCATGTCTGTGAGCAGATGGTGAAGGACAATGATGTTCATGTATGGAAAGGTGTATGTGGACACACAAAGTAGAGGGTTCTCATGGGGTTAGCAGCCACTCACAGAGTCAGCACTGACTGTTCCCACACATACTGTAAGGGGATAGCATTTGGCAGGCCTACTCCAACATGACGTTCTTGAGCGGTGGTTTTCAAAGTGAGAGCCAGGACCCTCTTGGGGATCCCAACCGCAGGTCAGGGGGTGTTGCTAGAAGGTGGAATCCTCCATCTTGGAATCTGGTACTGGGTTTTCCTGGGAGTAAGTCTCATTGAACACAATGGGACTTTTGAGTAGATATGGAAGAACATCAGAGTAAGTTTGACAGGGGGTCCTGGACAGATTTTTAAATTTGAAAGGGGGTTCCAGGCTGAAATGCCTGAATAGCATGGGCCTTAAGCCAGCCATGGCTTATACAGATATAAACATGGAAGCTGTCAGTGAAGTAATACAGGAGTAAGGCTAAATAAAGGGAACATGCCTCTCCTAACAAAATATACAGATTTTTAAGATCAGCGGTGTAGCTAAGCCAAATGGCACCTTAACATCTGAAAAACTTTCAACACCCCTTGTAATACATAATACCTTTTAACTTTTCCCATATGACATTTGAGAGGCCTCAGAAAGACACCCCCTCAAGGCATGGTACCAGCCCATCGTACCCCTGCCATCCTTATCTACACCACTTGCTAAGATGTTGACCAGTATGAATAAACAAATGCCCAACTTCAATAAGTTTTGCTTCCAGTTACGCATCCTACAACACTTGGAATGATGTTACCATCCTGTACCTGTCTGTACCATACTGGCTCTCCTTCTAGCTTTGCCCTTCAACACCAAGGAGGAAAAGATAACGTAAAAACAGGTAAAGAAGGAAATTGTTGAAAAGAGTGATAAGAAATATTTTGCCATTATTCAGCAGACTGTTTCTGCTGAGTATAACAAATGTCTGGAAATACTATAAGAGGAATGTAATAGCGCCTAATGATAATTCACTGGGAGATAGAGCCAGGGAGATATAAACAGCTATTTCTACAGTGGAAATACAATGGAGTGTTGATTAGTCATGCTAGTCACTAGTGCAGCAGTGTCAGAAAATCTATTACTTTGCTAACAAAGTGAGAAAGATAGGAAATTAACACACTCATTGAAAATAGACCATATTTAAGGCTGTTCTCTCTTTTCATGAGCTGGTCTTAATAAATTAGTGCTTTGTCTTGCCCATTCTGAGTTTATCCTCAGAGGTCAGAGCTGCAATGTAATGTTTTGCAATGTAATGTTTTATAAAATACATGGAATAGTATAGGTGATATTCTGTGATATTTCACAGAATAGGTGATATTCATGTATTGTTCAAGGTTGGGCATGTAAACCTGATCCCGAATTATTGCTATAGGCAACTGACAGTGCAATGCTAAACTCCAGGTTAGGCCAGCACAAGTCCCGACTCAAGCCCTGTGCTGGACTGGGGGTGTCACAAAAGTGCCGTAAGGCACTTACACGCCACTCCAGGAGATTCGATTAGATCACTGCATAGACACGCACCGTTCAACACTGCAGGAACAAGGAGATGGGTGAGTTGCACTGGCCTAGATAGTTTTGGATTGCTTCCTCAGGAAATTACTCTCACACAAATGGGGTGGATGACACAAACCCGTTGCAAGTAGGCATTTTCCAAGGGTATCTGGGAATGCAATTTTATCAAGTGTCCTTGGAAAACTGAGCTTCCCAGCATTTCCGGCTCGTGGAAAATTCAGTTATTTTCCAAAAGGGGAAGAGCGCAGCTTGAACCTAATTGTGGTGGGCGGATTAATGTTTTGCATCCCACACTTAGTAATGCCGTTGAGCCTTCAGAGCTGGAAAAATTCACCTACTTGAATCAGACAGTTGTGAATCTCAGATATATGACTGGTGTACACGGCTCTTTTCAACCTTCACTTCAATTGAATTAACAGGATTTTAAATAAATGACTTCAGGTTCATATGGGTGGAATAAATGAGCGTTGCTTGTTGCCGCTATTGCTTGGCAAAGGTCATCCCAGGTCATGGCAAGCAGCTGTTCCTGCATGGTTTCTTCCTTCGGATTGGAAGTGATGACTGATGTCTTATGTGCCTTTTTATCTTTTGGAAGAAGACAATCAAAAGCTCCATGGATTCAAATGATTTCATTTGAGGTGCTAATATTTACTGCCACCGCCACCATCTAGCATTTGTTTTTCTTTCCCGGCACAGTCAATGTGAATTTACAGTGACAGGATTTGAGATGGTACCGTACAATGCCAGGCATATTTTATAGGCCTGCTGACATGTACCATACTGGGTGCTCAACAATTTTTTTTCTTGCCTGATCTAAACTTGGCAGCAGAAGATGCTGTTGACAGATTTCAGGTTAGCTGTTCCAGAGTGGAATTCATACACGAGTTACTTCTGGCACGTAGAAAACAGATACAGTACAGTATGATCCACTTACAAATTATTCTGTGCAGATTGTCAATAAGCAAAACGATGATTATTTTTCACCATGACCTGTGTATGTAAATGCATTTTACTGTTTGGATGACGCAGGGACTTACAGTTCAATGCTATTGGTATGGAAGATAATTACTTTTCTATTTTGGTTGACGGGATTGACAGCCCAATTCTGTGGAGGATTGGGCTGTACAACACAGTATTTTGCAACAGCAGAAGTTACTTCCACTGTCATAAAATGGCTGCTGATGG
This sequence comes from Cryptoblepharus egeriae, assembly GCA_030015325.1. Lineage (NCBI taxonomy): Eukaryota > Metazoa > Chordata > Lepidosauria > Squamata > Scincidae > Cryptoblepharus > Cryptoblepharus egeriae. The sequence goes on along the minus strand of JAREYC010000003.1, from coordinate 119,560,303 downwards.
AGCACGCCACTGATGGCCATTTTGGCGGGTATGTCCAACTCTGATGATATTGCAGTTCATAATTCTTTGGCCCCAAAAAACAGAAATCAGTCATTCGTCATGCTTGCCTCCAGTCTCAAGTGAACTTTATCATGCCCCAAATCCTCCAGTTTGAATTATAATCTGAACTGAGAGAGTAACCTTCATCCTCTCTACTTATCTCCAACCACTTCCCTCCATTCTAGTTCTCTTATATGGTTGTGGTGGTACAACATGGATTCAAAGATGTCAGATCAAGCATCCTTGTAGTTTTTCAAGGGTAGCATGCATTGATGGAATAATAAAAAGTAGGCATCCATCAGTCTTGAAAACTATGTTATTGTGCTCAGTGCTGCATATGCTGCATGCAAAGCACGAAGGCCTGGGTTAGATTGACACATTTCTTAAGTAAGGACATAGCACTGATGGAGAGCTAGATGCCAGGACAGACATATCTGTTCCTCATAATTGCCACAACCAAAAGCCTGAGTTCTGAGAAATGGTTGAGTTTACATGAGAGAAGATATTTAGATCCTCAGATGATCAAGAATCTCCCTATATATGTATGTATATGTATATGTATATATTTATATATCTTATATATATAAAAAAAGTCACTGACTGACTGACTCATCACCGCTCTGCCAAAACCGCTGGGCCTAGAAGCGTGAAATTTGGGGTGGCTGTTCCTTCCGTGACTGAGGGGTGCACTAAGAACTGGTTTTCGGAAATTCCAACCGGAAGGGGGTGAAAAGGGGCGCAACGCATTTTCCTCCCTATACTTTGCATTGAGAATTGCTGACTCATCAACATTCCACCCCAACTGCTGGGCCTGAAGCATGGAATTCTGGGAGTTCCTTCTGTCACCTGAACTCCCACCAAGAACCATCAGGAGAAATTAACCCTTCAGGGGCTGAAAAGGGGGCAATGTGTTTTTGTCCTATACTTAACATGGAAGACTGAATAACATCCAGCCAATTTGGTGCTCAGTGCCTGGTGCACTGGGGGGGGGACATTGTTCGGGGGGAGGGGTTGCACTGGAGAGGATGCTGCACATGGAAGATGTTGCACATGGGGGGTTGATGCTCATGCAGGAAATTGCGCAGGGGGGACTTATGCGCATGGGGGAAGTTGCACATGGGGGACTGATGCGCATGGGGTGTTGATGCACATGGGGGATGTTGTGCATGGGGGATTTTGTGCATGGGGAAGTTGCACATGGGCGACTGATGCGCATAGGGGAAATTGCGCATGGGGAAGTTGCGCATGGGGGACTGATGCACATGGGGAAGTTGCACATGAGGCACTGATGCGCATGGGGTGTTGATGTGCATGGGGGGAAGTTGCGCATGGAAGAAGTTGCACATGGGGGGATGTTACACATGGTGGAAGTTGCACATGGGGGACTGATGTGCATGGGGGGATGTTGCGCATGGGGGATGTTGCACATGGGGGAAGTTGCAGATGGGGAAGTTGCACATGGGGAGTGATGCGCATGGGGAAATTTGCGCATTGGAGACTGATGCGCATGGGGGAAGTTGCGCCTCGATGACTGATGCACATGGGGAACTGATGGCATGGGGTGTTGATGCACATGGGGTGTTAATGTGTGTGGTGTATGGGGAAATGTTAGTCCCGCAACACGGGTACGCTTTTTGCTAGTATATATACAATATGCAGCCCTGATAGTTCAAACCTCCCTTATTTTAATCATGCCATTGGTCCTGTCTTGTTTGTTATCCCTAGCAGAAACTCTCCAGAGTTGCATCATGGTGGGTAGGACAGGGTAAATCACAATAATCTCCCTCTGCCTGACTACTACAAGACTTCTGTCCAGAAGAATAAGAATCCCACTTAAATCCCTTGCTATATAATTTTGCATTAAAAAAATAACCAAGGCAACACCAGCTTGGAGATTATCTCCCATCTCCCAACAGCTCTCTCTAATAAAAATACTTCAAAATGTCAGAAGAGGTAGAACATTTATGTTGCAGTTCTCAGCAGGATGTCGATTAGTTTATTTCTTCCTTGTACTTTCTAATATCGATTGACATTCTGAAACGCATGAGCAGACATTTATTCATAATTATGCATTCCCTTGCGCCACAAAGCAGTCAACCTGGATAATTAAGAAGTGTGCCAACTTTCTAAAGACTCTTTGAGTCAGCATTTGTTTTGGGATCTGAAACTGTGTTGCTTTTTCCTGGACTTGATAATGCTTTCCCCAGTAGTCCAGTCTAGATTGGAAGTCTAGATTGGCCTCTGATTCACCAATCGCCCAACATTTCTATACTTAATTGCATTTTAACATGGTTACCTGATAATCCTTTAATCACATACTATTTTTGCCTGATTTCAACACACATCACAGGGTCCAGTGATCATGGGGGTGCAGCATCCAATGTACAATATTTTCTTTTGGAGTGGGGATCCTCTACTCACCACGCTGAGCAGAGTGGCTAGGCACCACTATAGTTTCCTACCTCTAAATAATACTCCACGTGTCCCATATTTAACCTTCATGGTTAATGCAAACAAACCAGAAAAGGGATCTGTTTACATCATCATCTTTTCCTTGGCTGATTGACAGATGAATGGTACTGACATCCATTTTTTTTAAATGAACATTATTTCAGTTGTAAGCTAAGTGGACAGTTTCAAACTGGAATTAAAAATTTGATTTTGCAGTCAGGGTCTAGAAAGAAAATCCAGACCAGAATTTGCTGCTTGTTAATGACACTGAACTTAATAGTCATTGGTATTTACTTACTGGCAAGACTTCAGGGCTGAAAAGGGGAAATTTTGTATTTGTATGACCCGGAAATTTTGTATTGTTGCAGTCTATTCTTTTTCACACTCCTGTTTTAATGACTTAACATTATCAAATAAGTTTCTTTGGTCTCTAGAGTTTTTGCCCCCTTTGTTGTACCAAAGAAGCACTGCAGAGAATCCTGCCAATGAACTCTGGCTTGCAAAATTACCAATGCCTGTGTTTATGAGCTCTCAATCACACAGGGCATTGGAGTCGGTGACACCACAGAGCTTGTTAACTCAAAATCTTCTTGGTTTCACATATTTTTTGGTGATATGTTTTATAAAAACCTCCCGTGGGAGCAAAGGGTCAGTTGCTTCCTTATTGCATTTTAGACGAGTCACATTATTAGTGTTCCAGTCTATATATTATGAAATTAAGTGGATACCCTTGGGGTTAATTCCCGATTGTAAGTGTAATGAAAAGAAACACTCTTTTGCCCTCAAAATAAGATCTACAGTGCTTAAAATCTATGAATTTTGGGTCTAGTGCAGTATTTGCGAGGATGAAAAGGATCTGCAATGTTCAGCTATATCAATCATTCATGAAAAAAGAAAGTTTTAAGTGAGAATTATCCTGTGACTTTTTCAGTTAGCTCCTCCCTCTTGCCGACTATGACATGTTTGCAGAGATCTATCATGGAAAATGAGTAACAGTCCAATTCAACACCCCCCCCCCAAAAAAAATGATGGCAAAAAGGCTTCTATTGCATCTTGCAAAGAGAGGGGCATACCAGGAGGGTTGGGAGAGGTAAGGGAAAATATCACACCATTGCCAAGCCAATGGCACATAACTCTGTGTGCAATTGACAGACCTTTTGAGACAGCTACAATGCACATTCTGCCACTGGAATTCTTGTTCTAGTGGCAGGCAATGCAATTGGAAACCAGTTGGCATCAGTGTGGTTAGGAGAAAGAAAGAGGGACGGAATGTCCCAGTTTATTTATTTGTTTGTTTGTTTAATTTATATCCCACCTTTCCTCACCTGCAAGAGCTTGGCACATTATGCTCCCCCATAGCCATGCTATTTCCCAGGGTCAAAGCTGCATGCTGAGGACTTTACACCATGTTACTGTGTTCTCTCTTTTGGCCTTTCTATACCATTGTGACAGTTTCATCAGGAGCATGAATCGCCACAGTGCTAGTTTTCAGCACTGTAAAATTATGTAAATGATAAAACAATTATCGAGAGTGAATATACTACAAACCTTCAAAAAGGTATTCACTTTGTGCCACTTGTCTGTCTTGTTTCTCCCTCCTCCAGAAAACTTTTCTGTTTATTTCAACTAACTTTTAGCTGTCAGGGAAAAAATACTTTTATTATTTCTTTTTAAATCAAAGGGCAGAATCCATTTAAAACTCACAGTTCAATATGAGACTCTTTTAGCCACTGTTGTTCCAAATAACATCTAAGCTGACTTTAATAGAGCAAGGTGAGAGAACAAAACAATACTTTTCTCTATTTTCAGGATCTTTATTTTGTGTCTGTGACAGCATTTTATGTCTAGTCGGCTTCACTGATCCTTCCATAATAAGCAGTTTCCTCTACCTGCCACAAGAAGAGAAAACATTTCCGTAAGTGGGGAAGGTGAGAGATGTTACGCCAATGAGATCACAATTCTCAGTGTTGAGCTCACTGATTTCACAGCCGCTACTCTAGAGTAGGCAGCCTGGAAGTTACACAACTAGGTCACAACCTGACTTTTGAAGATTAATGGTAGGGGAAAATCTCATTGACTTTCCTGAGGCCCTGACAGGAATATTTGGAATATTTGTCATGAGCTGGTAGTCATCTCAAAGGCTTCCACCAGTCCTAACTCACTTTCCAACCCTCCTGAGTTGGGTCCAGGCAGGGGTGTCACTAGGGTTTGCGTCACCTGGTGGAGTAGGCGGGGCACAACCTGGGTGGTGGCCAGTGCTCCGCCTCCATTTGTTTTTGGCCACACATTTTAATGGAATAAATATATTTCAAAGTGGTTTGTTCCATTACATTCTGCTGTAAATTACGCATCCAGTTGTATGTAACATGATGGGATTATTCCTAAAAACTATGATTTTTAGCCATTTTGGTCACTAGTGGTGTCACCCCCTAAGGTGTGCCACCTTTCTAACAACTTATTGCAGGGTCTCAAACCTTCTAGCGTGGGACCCACTTTTTAGAGGGACAATCTGTGTAGGATGCACCAGAAGTGGTCATGGCTGGAAGTGACAACATCAAACAAATTAAAACAAACAAATGTAAATACATTAAAGTAAATCAAATGAATAACTTCAATCCCCACCCCCCAAAAAAATTCAGCAAGATTTTGACCATATGTTATGACCATATGTCATAATTGGACAGAGGATAAGCCAATGTAGTACACCCAGGAAAAATGTAGAGAATAACAAAATAAAAACTCAAAACCCTTCCATGTGCTTAAAGAATAACAGTGCAATCCTAAGCATGTCTACTCAAAAGTAAGTCCCATTGACTTCAATAATATTTACTCCCAGGATTGTGTGGTTAGGATTGCAATCTAAAATTACTGAATTTTACATTTAAAAATATTTCATATAATACATATAATTTATGAATTCCAAACAGGCTATAGTCAGATTGACCTCCAAAATACCAGAGGTTCATGATGCCTGCTCACAAAGACGAAAATGAAGATTTTTTTCTCCAAGACATAAGGCTAAAAAAGAATAAATGTCCTGGAAAAACAGGATATTGATTTTAAAAAATAAAAATAGTCTTAAAACCGTCTGAGGGAGGAGGACAAGAGGTTTGGCTAAAGGAGAAGTTAGGACTATTACTCAGCTTTACAAATAATTATTTTTAAATTCCCACTACCTGCTGAGCCAGTGTTGGGGTCTGCCCTCTGGAGCACTTTTCAGGGAATTGTGGGGACTGTAGTTCCTGGATCAGGACCCTTCCTAGCCTTGGCTTCCTCTCAGCCTGGCCTCTCCAGCAGATGAAGGCGTGATATGCAAATTAGTTGCTATGCAAATTTTGGGGTGCCTGGGGCTTTTTTTTAGTTTTTTGGCCATAACTTTGGATAGGAAAGTGCTATCTCAAAATGGATTGTTGCGTTGGACTCTGCTCTCCAAGATGAATCAACATATGGCATGAGGGGATAACACACACCTTTGCAAACTTCATTTTTGGAGTCCCACAGGCCCCCCCCCACTGCATGTCACCCCCCGGGCACATCACCCAGTGTGAGCTGCACCCCCTCCCCGCACTGACCATCGGTCAGCTTTGACAGTAGAAGTAGCCATGTCATGTGCCACTAACACCATCCTGGTTTTTTAGAACAACTCTTTCTTCCCATTTCCTGGAGCTCAACATGTGAAAGTGTCCCAGGTGTCACTGTGATTACAATGCTAATAAATTAGTTGATGCTCTTGCGTTCCTTTACCAGGCACTGAACCATCTTACTCGTGCACAGTGAGAGATTGGCATGGTGGGGAACATGATCCCCACTGTAGGTCTGTGTTCAGAATCTGGGATTTGACAAGAGAATCCACGTGTGCCAACTTCTCCTTTGGGTTGGCAGTTGTGTGAGCCATGCTGTGTGTCAACCCCTTGGCAGCCCATTTCCATTTCCATTTCCTCATACTAGCAAAATGTTTGTAAATAGTTACTATATAATTTCATTTTTTTTGTTTTCAGCTACTGTATCACATCTGTATCTATAGCTGTTTATACACTGAGCAATGAACAGAAACTAGCAAATGGTGGAACACTTACAGTCAACCAGTCTGCCTTCCTTCCTGCCTTGTCAGCCCCACAAAGCATCCTAATACAGACGTGCTTTTTTGCCATTATTCATTTTTTTAGTACCCATAAAGGTCCTAGCAACTTGGGTTACACTTGGGAACCACAGTTGTACTGTATTACAACTCCTGAGCCCAATCCCAGCATGTATTCTCAGAAATGGCCTATTATAATCAATTGGGTTTACTCCTAGGAAAACATGGTTAGCATTGCACTCTATGTAACTTTGGGCGCAATCCAGAGTAACTATGGGGAGTCCTTGCTCTGGAGTAAGAACAATTTACTCTGGATTGCAATATGAATTTCCCATAGGTTTTCACTAGGTGGTGCAGTAACTATGGGTGCACGTAATGTCTCTTACGTGCTCCCGTAGTTACTCTGGATTGTAGGGATAGTTTTCTAATTTCAATATTTGAAAAGAAAACCACAAGATATAAACTGTTTCTTGGTTCTTAAAATTCATATACTGGAAATATTTATTTATGAATAGGTGCAGAAAAGTGTTAGGCACATGCTCAAGGGTGTTGGAACATCTACCCTGCAAGGAAAGCCTTAAGCACTTGGGTTTTTATGGTAGAAAAAGACATTTTCAAGATTTATGAATTTACACATGATGTTCAGAAGATAGCTAGATCACTGTTTCTCTTTTTACTACAACTGAATCTATACCAGTTGACGACAGGAGAGTCAGAACTTTGTGAACAATGTGTAAGGAATTTTCGAAATTCACTGATGCAAGGATGTGGTATTAGCTGCCTAGCTTAAATGATTTTGTAAAGATTATTAGACAATTTCAGGAGTTCTATCAACAGTTATTAGCGAAGATGGTGAAAACGATCTTCTGTGTTCAGTGACACAGATCCTCACTCCAGAGACTCATGTTCCCATGTGAAGCAGTTTGGTTACCACTGTCAGAAAGACGATACTGTTCCACAGTGGAGAGATTGTTGCTCTTAAGTATCACAACTGCTGTGCCTGTCACAGATCCCAAGGTCAATTGCCAGTGGGGCACGGAAAGAGAGTCACCACACTAAATGGTGAACCATGATTAGATGGACCATAATTTGGCTCAGTATAAGACAGCTTTACATGATTAGTGGGGCAGTAGGACAGGGTACATGCCCCTCTCAGTATATAAGCAAGGCAGTTGGGTCCCAGGCAATTGCATCAGCTCTGGCAGGCATGTGCTGAGCATATTGTATGTGTCATGTCCCATGTTCTGGGATTTGAGAAGAGAATCCAAGCGTGCCAACTTCTCCTTTTGGTTGACAGTCGAGTGAGCCATGCTGTGTGCTAACAACACTGTCCTGTTAAGCAGTTCTGGGTTTTTTTTGGCAGCTTGAACAAGTGACTTTAGCTGAAGAAGCTTTCTCTTTGGTTTTGCTCACTTTTCCAGGAGTGAGTGGCTGTTTCCTGCAGCCCAACAGGGGTAAGTGCTCAGGGGCTACTGTGATGACCACAACGCTAAGCCAGTTGAGGCACTTGAGTTCATTTGCCAGGCACTGCACCATCTTACAGGTGCACATGGAGACATTGGCACGATGTGGAGCAAAGTCCTCTAGGCCTTTGGTCATACTCTGGGAGTTGAAATTGACTAGACAGAACAGACTAGACAGAAGCTAGGGATGCCAGGTTCTCCCCTGGCTTGACCGCAGACTGAGGTATCCATTCTATGTGCCATCAACACTGTCCTGTAGGCAGTTCTGGTTTTGGTGGGGCAGTTTGACTCCTCTCGAAGTTGAAGAAGTCACTTTAGTTGAAGAAGCCTTCTCTTTGGTTTGTTCTCCTTCCCAAGGCAACAAGCTGATGTCTTCCTGTTTCATGCAGGGGCTCATGCGTTATTGTGATTACCATGCTGATTAAGCCAGTTTAGAGGCCTGTGGCTGCTATGGGCCACCCTCATTCCTCATAGGTCTTCATTGGCATGGAGATAGAGGTTTCCTGATGGTGGATCCTTCGACCCAAAGGCTAATGCCAACACACCAGATCCTCTATAGCAGCGTTTTTCAAAGTGGGGGTCAGGACCCCTTTGGGGGTCGCCTGGAGCTTTCCTGGGAGTGGCCTAAAGATCCCTCGTGCAGGGGGCCAGGTGGGAGGACCTGGCAGAAACGCTGGAGCCGCTGCGGCTGGAAGAAGCTGATAAGAAGCAGACAGAACATGTCTATGCTTGTCTATTCAGAAGTCAGTCTCATGATAGTGAATGGGACTTACTCCTAGGAAACAGTGGCTGACTCTGCTGCCTGAGATCCCAATCCTATGGAGGCCTCCTCTCACCCAGGTACTTACCTTCCCATTTCTCCCTCCCTCCCTCCCCTTACTTACTTCCTTCCTTCCTTCCTTCCTTCCTTCCCAGTCACCCCCTCTTAGCTATGCCACATCCAACCATCCATCCGTTCATCTGTCCATCCGTCCGTCCGTCCGTCCGTCTGTCTGTCTGTCTGTCTGTCTGTCTGTCTGTCTGTCTGTCTGTCTGTCTGTCTATCTATCTATCTATCTATCTATCTATCTATCTATACGTATTGTTTTTATGATTAATCACTATGCTTTAATTATGTTCAATTTGTAACAATGAAAATACACCCTGCATATCAGATATTTGCATTACTATTCAAAGCAGTAGCAAAATTACAGTTTTGAAGTAGCAACTAAAATAATTTTATGGTTGTGGGTCCCCACAACATGAGGAACTGTATTAAGGGGTTACGGCATTAGGAAGTTTGAGAACCACTGCTCTACAGCATCCTCAGAAAAAGAGAGAAGCAGGGTGAGAAACTGAAGCAGAGCTGAAAGGAAGCAGAGATTCCCAAGCCCCCTGGCTTGTGTTAAGTGCCCGAAGAGCTGCTGAAACTGCCGGGTTAGGTGCAATTGAATAAGCTGTAGCCTTGCAGGACCTGCAGAATATTTTAGCAGAGCACAAGCCACAACTGAATGTGAAATTGTAATTTGGGCCTGAAAGAAGATACCCTACAAACCACACACTGTGTGAGGTGCACACACAAATAGAAATCTTTAGTTTATTAAAGATGAGCAGGTAGAACTATTCTATTCCATATACGGCAGCTGCAGGGAATGTCCAGCCTTGTACCCTTAGGAATATCTCCCATGGAGTCCTTGCTTGTCTGTCCTCCTGCTGACAAAAAAAATGCTCCTTCGAGGGCATAAGCAAGATTGGATCCAACCCCTGGCATATTGCCACCTTCATCTCCCATGGAATAGCTGAGCCAATATTTGATTCTTCACTACATTCATAGGTTGCATGGATGCTTGCCACAGGCTGTTTGGCTCCTGGAATGGGGTTTGTTGTTGATCTTTTGTTGACTGGGTTGACGGTTCGAGACCCAAGTCCTGCAAGACGCATTGAAGTCATCTCTTGACCAGCTCTTGCCAACCTAGCAGTCTGAATACAAGAAATACAAGAAGGTAAATAGGTACCCCCGCAGAGGAACGGTAACAACATTCCACGCACCATGTTGGCCACATAACATTAGAAGAGTTTTCAGCCCTGATATGAACCCTGCCCCCTATAGTCAGTCACAGCTACCAGGGCAACCTCCAAGGGTACCTTTTTTCTATACTCCAGTATTAGTGGTCTCTGTTGCTTGGGGCTTTTCTTTTGTTATGGACTTCTGGGCAGGCAGAGACTACCATAACTCCAGTTTGTTTCCTTCTTCCTTCCCCCCACTTCTTCTGATAAATCTTATGCAGGTCTAGTGTACTGGACCTGCATAAGATTTATCAGAAGGTCTAGTGTTCTGGTCTAGTGTTCTGGATATGTGGTCAGAAGGTCTAGTGTTCTGGACATGGGCTGTGGGTGGCTGTGGTGAGATAGCCTGGGAGGACTACGAGAGGTATAACATGGAGCCTATGGGGACTTAGATGGGCGAAAGCCTTTATGTCAGCAGGCAACCTCAGTACCCTCCCCTTGACATTGACTTTTTCCCGGACTCTGTGGAGGTTTGGTCCATGAAGGATTTCATGGAATTGCAGAACCAGGGGAGGGGTGGCAGCAGGCGAAGGAGAGGAATTACTGTGGGTCCCTCCCCTCGGTGGTAAGCTAGAGGAGGAGTCAAGTTTCTCCTGCGCTCAACGCCCGGTTATTGGGGGAGGACAGACGAGGCGGGAGATTTGAGTGGAGACGAGGTGCCAAACGGGCAGTTGGAGGTTTTTCCATGGAGGAGACAGGACGCAGGAGAGGAGTCGGCAGAGGAAGGCGAAGTCCGGAGACTGGAAGGGCTGTCGTTGGCTGCAGAGGACTCTGAAAGGGATTAAGACACTGGTTAAAGTACCCTGCTAATCCCCACCACCTGGAGTTAAAGGATAAAGACTTTAAGTACCCGTTATTACTTACCTGTTGAGAGTTACCTTAAGCTGGTTGAGAGAAGGGGTCTGCGAACCTCAAGTTGTGGTTAAACCTGTAACAAAGAAGTGCCTTTTGAGAAACCAATATGCTTTTGTGCCGCTGTTTGCAGTAAAGAGAATCTTGTGTCTTGACTCACCTGTGAGAGTCTCTTCCTTTGACATCTTCATGATGAGAAATTCTGACGATGATGCAGACACTGAGGTTTCCTTCCCCCATGGGATTCCAGGTGGGAGAGACGGGGTGAGACCACCCCAAAATGATGGGGGGCATCACAGTGGCGCAGGCAGTTAAGATGCTGTGCCTGTTAACCAGCAGGCCAGGGTTCGATTCCCGGGTCGGCCCCACAAGACAGGATGAGCTCCTGTCCTTAGCCCAGCTCTGCAATGCCAGCTGGATCCAATCGTATCGGCTCTGCCTTTCCTTTGGACTAATTCAGTGGCGTGGAGAGGGGGGATTTGCTGCTTGGGTAACAGCCTATCCTCCATAACAGTCCAACCCAGGCTTTCGTGCTTCGCATGCAATGTATGCAGTGCCGAGCACGATACCATAGTCTTTCAAGACTGACGGAGGCCTGCTGCTAGTGTTCTGGAAAGGGGAATATCTGGCAATATCTCTTTTTCTGATGAGCTGCGTCCCTTCAGGAATTTGGGATACATAGACAGCCTCATGAAAAAGAGATGGAGGGGTTCTTATGTACAGTGTTGTGCTGCATGTCTCCCCACCTGATCTTACACTCAAATCTGGTTGCTTAGTAGAAAATCCTATGATCAGAACAGGGGCAATTTAAGTTATAATTGATTTCTGCAGTTGCTGTGAAATCTTTATACTCTTAGGGAAGGGTATAGTTTAATTTATCCTTAATTTGCGGAAATTGCTGCTAAAGAATGTATATAGATGGAAATCACCACTTACTGATTGTTTTAATAAGGGATGGAACAAACCCATGAAGAAGGAAGCACACAGGAGTGTTATGAGAAGATAGGGTTGTGAGAATATAGGGTTGCAATATTTCTCTTCCACAAAATTGGGACAGGACCCTCATTCCCATTTGCCAATTTGTGAACACAATTCCCAAAAATCGGGATTGTCACTGGTTTTTTTGGGACATATGGCAACCCTATGAGAATATCACATGGGGTTGGGGATGACCCATCAGTGTTAAATCACTCCTTCAGGCATGAAGCTCATTGGGTGACTTTGGCCAGTTATTCACCTCCTAGCTTAACTCACCTTGCAGGTTTGTTCTTCTTGGAAAATAAGGGGAAAGGATGTACATCCTCCCCAAATCTTTTGGATAAATTCAAAATACATGATAAATGCAAAAAAGGCTATTGTAGGCAATTGGTCATAGCATGTGGAGCTTCTATGTTCAGAGGCAATATATTGAGAAGCAGGAGCAGGGAAGATCTGGACATGATAAAGCTTTGGGTCTGTGCAACTTGATTCTTCTCCTTTATCATTATATGATGTGACCAAATGTCCCTCAATGCAGATGACAACAATTCACACGTAACATGCTGCGTAGAGAAGCAACCTGGTGGGCAAGCAGAGTGAGGCATGGAGTGACAAGTTGTGGCATGGCAATCCAAAGCGTTTCCTTCCTTTCATTCATCATTACTGTGGACATGGCAGGCTTTCTCTTGGTTCCCTTCATCTGAAACAAAAGCCAGAAGATGCCAAAAGTTTCTCCTGCTTGTTTCATCAAGCTCCGGTTGCCAATGTTGCAATTTTCTTGCCACTCAGCCAGTGAGAAAAAAAATGGGAAAACCAATTGTGGTGGCTTAATGGGTGGCAGGCTGGTGGCGAATGTGGGTGGCCAACCTCTTCATCTCTTGAATGAAGTGGGTGCTTTACTCAACCTCATAGTTTGGCCAGCCTTGAGTGCCTTCGTGAAGACTCTGTGTTTAAGCGCAAGGTACCTACAATTGCTAGCATCTCTCCAGGGCAAATTACAGTTATTTCCCGTTGTGCTGGGAATGGTTTCTTTTAATCATTGCTGTCTCATTCCTTATTCAGATTTGTTCCTGTGGTGGGATCCTCATTAGCTTTTTGTGGTGGCAGCTCAGTGGAAACTCCATGCTCTGAGCCAGGGAAGCTGCGGAGACACTGAGACACTGATATGTGGGGAAATTTGTTTGCCTCGGGTTGCCTTCCTTTTGGTCTGCCTCCTGTCCCGACTTTCTTCTTGATGAGCCATTGGGCTGAAATTAGTACATCTTAATGTCTCAAGTTCCCTTTGACAAAAGGCATATTAAAGGAAAGAACCCAAAATTGTCATGCATACCTGTATCCAGCCTGGGGTCTTTAGTATAGCAGGCCTTGGGTAACTGCCAGAAGGGCAGGTGAATGTCTTCATTGCTCTGTTTATTTCATGGAAGCAGCAGACTGGCTGCTATTAGAGACTGACAGCAGAAATGCGTGGTTGCTTGGGACTGCCATTTGAAGTTAATTTATGGTTTTTACTCCCTCATTCACTATTCACATACCCCCATTTGCCTTTTTCCCCCTTTGTGGTTACAAAAAGTGGGGAAGGGGAAGCATGCTGCACTTTGCTTTTCTGGGTGCTTGAGAATAAATGGGTGATTCTGACCCATTATCCTTTAGGAAGAAGTGCCTGGACTACTGTTCTTGCCAGATCCCGTTAAGATAAGTCAGTTAATCAGGCTACGAATATGATGATCCACAAACAGGAGTTGGGCAAAGGGAATTAATTATTAGTCACACTGTTCCTTTACAAGGTTCAAAGCTGTATACATAAAGCTGTCTTTATTTTAGCCTCCCAGCAGTCATGTGAAGTAGGTGAATCAGGTGTAACTCACAGCTCAATCCCATGCACTTGGTTTGGTGGGACTCAGCAGGACCAGCCTTAGTAAGTGGTAGACCTGAAGGAAAAAGGTTTTTTTTAATTTTTTTGCAGGGCTCCTTCAATTCCACCCCCGCCCCCCGGTGAGGATCCCCCAGTCATTGAAATAAATACCAACAGAGCACAGCACATAGAAATAGGTAGCACTGATGTGATTATCCCATTACCATATGCTTTTGAAAGGAGGGGAACATTAGTTACAGCAGAGGTCAGGGAACAGGGGTGAAATAACCCAATTTGGGTAATAATGGAATTCCAGGGGGTAATGGACCACCTGGGTTTGCATATGAATGACACAGCCAGGTATGCATGACCAGCACAGAGCAGGGCAGGCATTGCAATGGATTACTCTTAGCACCTAATCAGAGATCAAAACAAACAAACAAAAGGTGTGAATCCCTGTAAGGTCATAAGAAGTTCAGGCTATGGGGGGAGGATTGGAGGGGAGAGAGATCAACAGTGACTCAGCTGCAGGGTTACTCAGGGACAGAAATGAAAAGAGAAAGCATCCCCCTTTGGGTGCTGCTGAGGTCTGCCTGGATTCTAAATAGCCCCTTCCCATGCAGCTCCCTCTGGTAAGACCATTTCATTGCTCCTGTATCAGGGTGATCATATCTCATAATCATAAAAGAGAATCCCAAAATGTAGGACACTCAAGACAAATGTAGGACATGACAAAATTAAAGCTAAAAACACTGACCTATTTTGCTTTCATGTAAATAATTAAAACACTATGAGCACAGTCCTAACCATGACTACTCAAAAGTCAGCCCCATTGTATTAAATGGGTCTTATTCTGAGGAAAGTGTCTTTAGGATTGCAGCCTATATTTACTTATTACATTTACAACTATTACATATAATTTATTAATTACAAGAAGGCTACATGCCACCACACTTTCCTGGAAGGAACCCCCCCCCCCCGACTGTAATGGGCATTAATTCTGAGGAGAAATGCCTAGGATTGGGATCTGTGGCTGCATCTTCTCCACACTTTCCTGGAAGGAAACCCCACTGACTGTAATTGTAATTGTTTGCTGCTTAATAGAAAGGCACAGGATTGGGCTCTGAGGCTGCAATCCTAGTCACATTTTCATGGGAAGCCCAATAACTACAATGGGTCTTCCTTCTGAGTAAACTTGAATAGATTGGGCTTTCTTCCCCACTCCAGTTGAATCCTGCACTTGTTTCAATCATTTGCAGGATCTTGTCCTCTTTTTTTTTTATTATGGTCACCCTGACCCCCACATTTCTCCAATATGCAGTGACCATATGTCATAACCACAAAAAGAGGACAAGCCCCCCCAAATATAAGACATCCAAGAAAAATGGAGGACATTTTTAAAAGCTAAAAACCCTCATATATATTGTTTTCATGTGGTTAACCTAAACACCATAGTAGGTATTAGTACTGTATGTTTAAAACTATTACGTATTACATATAATTTATGAATTCCAAGCAAGCTACATGCTGCCTGCTCACAAGGAAAAAGAGGACAATGAAGATTTTGTTTCCAGGACACAAGGCTAAAACAGAGGAAATGTCCTGGGAAAACAGACCATATGGTCATCCTGTCCAATCCAACACTATTTTATCCCCTACTTCAAACTTTTCTTCCAGCTCCCAGAAACCACATATTTGAATTCAAATAATTAATAATATATTTTTCCTTCCTTTCAAATCAAGGGGGTAACGTCCATATACCTAAATATATTTTGGGGTAAGAGGTAAAAATGTTCCCCGACCCCTGAGCTACAGAGTGAGTAAGATGTTGGAATTGAGTGCTTCCACTTGCTACCCCAATGTGGACCCCCCCCAAGTGTGGGTAAAACTGCCCATTGGTAAAACTGCCCATTGGTAAAATTGTCCTAAGGCTGGCCCTACTCTGGGGTCAGGAAGACAAGCTTTCCAGGAAGTGTATCTTCTGCTGTTTGGTGCAGCATTTCTTGAAATCTGATCTGTCAGATGTTGGTAAGAGCCATGATCTGCTCACTTATAGCCCAACTGGCTAGATTGGTCAAATTGGCCCACAGCTGGCCCTGGCATTGAATCAGAGGAAAATGTACAACCCCAGTGAAGTGCATGGAAAAGGGGGATTTATGCCCAGATCTTTCTGGTACAAGTTAATGGCCTGAACACACTTTAGTCAATTCCAAACACACTTTCCTGGGAGAAGGCACCATTGAATGCAGTAGAACTTGCTTCTGAAGAGATATACTTAGGATTGCATATCTTATAGTATACCACAGTGACTGCCAGTTTATACTACGTCACAGTTTAAACTATCCTGTCTTCCATGTTCGTCTTGTGCCCTATCGAGAGGCCGTGAAAATTGGGTGTCTTGAAAATTGGAGTATAGAGCTTCTGGAAATTAAAATAAATATGACAGCATAGCTGTATTCTGTTGAGTACTCTTCATTTAGTTGTTTTTTTTTTTAACAGTTTGCACTATTGTGCTGTACAGGATATTAATATAGAGTCCTGTGTAGGATTTGTCCTTCGGCTGCAATCCTAAAGACACTTTCCTAGCAGTAAGACCCATTGAACACAGTAGGGCTTACTTTTGAGTAGACATGGTTAGTGAATTTTCAGCCCCATCAAGACAGGATGCTTCTTTGGTAAACCAAGTCACAGAGCAGAAACTAGGAAACAAAAAAAGGGTTTGAGCCTTGCTCTTGGCACTTCACTCTTCGATGATTTCCTATTTTTGTTCTAGTTTTTTTAGTACTAGACATTGATTCAGTTGCTCAACAGTGGTCACCCAGTCCCAGCTTGATTTGGGGGTAATTAGCAGTCAGCTGTGATAAATGAAACCTTTTCAATCATGTATGCAAACAGTGTTATAAGGCCTTCTCCTCCCAAAAGACAGCTGGGCACGACTTCAACTTATCTTGCCTCATTAAATAAAATTTACTACTCAGTCAAGATTTGTGACTCACAGCTCTCTTGCCAGTCCTTTGGTTAAGCCACATTATGGGAATCATATGGGGAAGGGGGAGTGGAACTGTGCTTCAAACTCAAAGTTTTTTTTAAAAAACCCTGTAAGAAACCACACTCACATACTTCTTGTGGTGAGTCGAGACAATGAATAAGTCAAATGAAGCATCAGTTGTATTGTCAAAGAACTGATGTCATAAAACTATGACATCATGTACCAGACTATGCAAATTGTAAATGAATTTTACCCTGATGCAGAATCCCATGTGTGCTTTCCTGCTGGTGCAGTTTTTCCAAGTCAAGAGAAAAAGAGTTCCATATGTGCAAAGCTATGCCTTCTCAGACCTGATAATACTATACCTGCTTACAGGACCATGGAGTAATCTAGTAATTTTCAATCTTTTTCATTTTATGGCATACTGGCAAGGCACCAAAATTTAAGGCACACCATCCGTTCTGTGACAGTTGACACTTTGCTGTCAGTGAGGACCTCACATCTAATGGTCTTACTTTAAATTACTGGTTCCCACGTCCCCACGCCACACCTGGATACCATTTGTGGTACACCAGTGTATCATGGATATATCGCCAATCTCATAGGCAGGGCTTTTTTCTGAGGGTACTCACCTGTATTCAGTACCAGCACCTTTTTGCCCACCAGATTACTCAGAATAGACATGCCTAGGAGACTTTATGGTGAGTACCGGCACCTTTTTTCTAGAAAAAAGACACGGGTATAGGACATTTCATGACAAGCTCCTGTGCTTCAGTATTTGCCAGTATACCACAGTATGTAGATTCTATTAAATTAAATAAAAAATTAAATCTGGGTGGGCTTCTTGTGAGCACGTGTCTCTTTAGTCCTCCTATAAGTCCAGTTCCCTTTTTAAAGACATGTATGTGATATTTTCTGTGTGTGAGGACACAAAGTCATGAACTTAACCTTAACAGTTATTTCTGATACAGCAACAGTTGGAAAGTTTTTACCACATCACACTTGGTCTTCAAAATGAAACTTAACAGAAACAATCCATCTCAATAGGTTAACATTGAAAGGGTGATATGACCTCTCTTTTTGGATAAAGTTAGCTGACCTATTGGTAGAAAAGGGCAGCTTCCAGACTGAATACTAAGAGAAGAAAAAGATCTATCTGTGGGTGTAATATATTTGCTGTAGAGCTGATTTTAAAAAATCCTCAGAATAATAAGATAATAAATATATGTAATTATCAATACACTTTCAAAAATGAGTAGGAAGAAGTTCAGAGTAAAGAGCAATGTTATTTACACAGAGGGCAGATATACAATAATGACATTTATCATGTTTTCTGAGCAAGGTTCAGGAGGTCATAATCACAAGTGTGTGAAAGGAGTGTGTAGCATTTTAATTTATGTTTCCCAAGGTTAAATCTAACATGGGATTTTACAAACACACACACACACTTACATATACACACACACAGGAGAATGGAGTTTGAATGGGTGGTACACATGGAATTCTATAACAGTTTGACTCTGTTTTGAGGTCTGTGAAGACTCATCGTATTATTTTACCCATGTATTGAGTAATAAATACAAATTTATATTATAAATTTAAAGCGGTGAAATGATATGTCAAAGATAAAAAATGAAAATACATGCATTACATGTAGAGGATTCTAAGCTAAGTTCTTTTCGTAAGGATTTGTCTGGGTTAGTTGACTCATTTTGCATCAGAACCAGTAGATCTCAAACTGGGAATCATGATTCACCATCCCAATGGTGTCACTGTCTGCAATCATTAAAATGGGTTTTTTTAAATATACCCATGCTCTCGGGAGTTTGTGGGGAACCCTCACATATATATTGTTTTCTCACCTTCCATGGGTGGTGTATGTATGTTATCCTCAATCTCGGGTCCTCTACCAGAGTTTGAGGGTTTTGCGCAGTATCTTAGCTGTTCCTAGCAATGTGCTTTTCCGGATCGAGTGTTCTGATGTACTTCCTGGAATCTGTTGGAGTCATTCTTCAAGCTTGGGTGTCCACATATATCTAGTAAAGACGAATGTGTTCCAATCCAGGTGCTACAAAGCCCAGTTTGCTGGGTGACGGACAGCTTTTGCCCTGTTCTGAACTGAGGTCTGGTGGCTGCACACCCCCCTCAAGATAGAGTTTTTATAATATTGTCTTCATGTTTTCCATTTTTAATCCATTTTTGATTGTATGTTGTCTACTATTGTATGTTTTAAATGCTGTAAAGCCACCTTGAGTTCCCCTTTGGGAAGAAAGGTGAGGTATAAATCAATAAATAGAATATAAAGATATGATTTGCACAACAAAGGGAAGGGTGGGAATATTCATAAACTCAAATTTTCAAAAGGTTTCTAAAATTTTGGCCACTATTAACTCCCCCAGCATGACACCTAATGTGGTCTGCACCCTCCATAGTGATGCCACTTAGACTATGCATTGATTCTGATATGTTATAATCAGAGTACTACGTTTTTCTTTAACAAGTAGCCAGTGGTGGGATTCAAATAAATTAACAACAGGTTCTATATCCCATTAGTAACTGGTTCTGAGAACCAGGCTCTCATTACCAAAGGGTTCTATAGAACCTGGGAGAACCCCCTGAAGCCCACCACTGCAAGTAGCTGTTGGTGCAATCCTATCCAACTGTGCTGATGAAGCTATGCCAGTGGGGCATCCACTACTTCCTGCAGTAGGGGACAGTCATGGTGGCGCCTCAAGATAAGGCAACATTGTTCTCTTACCATGAAGTTGTATCCCATCCGTATCCACACTGGAAAGTTAGCTAGGATTGGCCCTGTGAATCTTAAATTAAAGACCATTGGGGATCTTCAAGCAGAGGCTCAACGAGCACCTGTCGGGGATCCTCTAGGAGGATTTCCTGCTACAGGCAGGGGGTTGGACTAGATGACCGACTGGGTCCCTTCCAACTCTAGGATTCCAGGATGAAGACTTTGGTTGACATGGTAGGACTCCGAATCCCCAAAGGTCTTTGGATTTTCAGCACTGAGCTTGGGGCCATTTCATCAAGGTAACCTTTGAGCCGTGCAGACTTCTTTGTCATACCCTACAATCCAGAGTAACTAAGGGAGCACGTAAGAGACATTACATGCACCTGTGGTTATTGCACCGCCTAGTGAAAACCTATGGGAAATTCATGATGCAACAATCCAGAGTAAATTGTTCTTACACCGGAGCAAGGCCTCCCTGTAATTACTCTGGATTGTAGCCTTAGTTCTTGATCCATCCATACTACGTCAGTGTTAATCACTGCTATGCAAGTGCCTCAAAAGTGTTCTCAGGAAGAAAAAAAAGTGCAGAAAATTATTTATTGCCACATGAAAAGTGGCCTCGGGTTGCTATGGGAACTGTCCTTGTAGAATTAGTATCAGAAAGAGGTTAACCGCCCACAGGGTTGCATCAATGAGTCTCGATAGTTAAGGTTTTAAATTAATAAAGGTTCAGAGAAAGCTTTTCCTACTGTTTGCAGCTCAGTGCTGATGTCCTAAACAAATAAATTCATTGCTGTTTAATTTCAGCCTAATTATGCATCTGATCACTTTCTCTTTTAATAAGCCTTTCTGGGTTCATTGCAAAAAATTATCTCTTTGGACTTCTAATGACTATGGGAATGATTTGATGCTGTTTTGTTCCCTGCGTGAATTTTCTTCCTTCCACTTAGAGCCATTTAGAAACATTTTCAGAATCGAAACATACAAGAAAACAATCCAACAACTTAACATAGCTGGGTGATAATTAAGACCATGTAAAATGCATGCTGTTAAAAAAGACTAATATACAGTGGCGCCACACATAACAAGCGCCTCACGTAAAGTATGTTCCATGTAACAAACAAAAATTTCTCTAGGATTCTGCTTTATGTAACAAACTGTGCTTCACTTAACAAGCACTCTTGTTGGCAGTTGGGGCAGATGCGCTGGCCGGCAGACCTTTTAAAAAGCATCAGGGCTGCCTAGCGCGCCTACCCATAGCGAAAGCAACACTTCTGTGCTGTTCCTCCTGTAGCCGGGCTGGGCAGAGGGAGAGAAGAGCAGTGGAAAGTGTCTTGGATTGCAGAAGTATCTTTGATTGCAGCCTCCTCACCATGTCTACCCAGAAGTAAGCCCCATTGTGTTAAATGGGGCTTATTCCCAGGAAAGTGTCTTTAGGATTGCAGCCTAAGTGGACTTCATAGGATCATGCACATTAATGCACGTTTTGAATTCAATTCCAGTGTTTTGTCATCATTTTTACATCCAGTTAATATTTTTCTATGAATACTTTTTGGGTTATGGAACCAATTGTCTGAGTTTCCATTATTTCCTATGGGAAAATCTACTTCACGTAAAGAACGTTTCACATAACAAACATGCCTCCAGAATGAAATTTGTTATGTGAGGTGCCACTGTAATATTTTTTTTTACACAACCACAACTTTTTTTTTTACACAACCATGCTTTATTACCCATGAGCACCTAGAAACAGATATACAAGAAACAGATATCCAAGAACCTCTCTTCCATATCCTTTTCGGTCCTCATTCATATGCCAATACAGGTGTCCCACCATCATCATTAATCCAGTATCTACGGTTTTAATAATCTGAGGTTCAAAAATCCCCCAAACACATGCACATGTTTGCAAATCACCTATCTTATTGGGTTCACATCCTTCCTGTAATTGTTTCTGGATCTTGGAAGAAGAAATTGTCAGAAAAACTTGAGAGGCAGAGGGATAAAAAAAACATGCAATGCTAAAGTCTTTGAACTCTATAATAAGTATCCAGCACTTTCCGAACAATACTGGACCACACAAGCTGACATTCCTGCACTCCATTCAGAGCCAATGAGCCAGTGTGGACATCTTCAGTTCTGCCACTATGGAGGCTGGATGTGACCTCTGTGGGCTAGCTCACCTCTGAGCATGAATGCGGCTTATCCTAAAGGAGGCATAAAAGTTTCTTCTTTTTTTGCAAATCTCCCTTAGACTTGCACCACCATCATGTTCTTTTCAACCCTCTGCCTTGCTTCCTGCAAATGTTTGTTTCTTCCTTCTGTTTTTCAGTCCGCAAAGCTTCCTGAGCCAGTGCCCAGGATGTGACAGGATGGCTGCAATCTGAATTATTTGCATCTGAGTTATTTGATTTGATTTGAGTTATTTGCAGTCGGCGTTATTTGCCGCACGGGAATCCCCCCAGGAAGAAAGGTGTGATATAAATCAAGTCAAATCAATCAATCAATAATAAATGGGAGGATTTTTAATAAGGTCCATTTTTATCTGTGGTTTCTGTACCGTGTAGGGCTTTCCCAGGCCTCCTAATGCCTTATAAGTAGGGACCTGCAAAAGGCGAGGTTATTTTTCCTGAGAAAGGGGTGTTATCCTTTGTCAGGAAAAATAACCTTGCATTTTGCAGTTCCCTACTTATAAGGCATTAAAAACTGCCTCTGGTATAATGAAACCAGAGATCATGTATTTTTAGTTTGAGAGAGAGCTCAGTCTGAGCTCCACTGTGGCCAGGCCTTCCTGGAGGTAAGGAGGTGCTTGGTGGTGGTGGGGGGGGATGCTTGCAATGTGGACCTGATCCGTGTGGACATGATCTGTGAATATCTGAATCTCTGGATATGGGATCTGTGGATACAGGGGGGTGGGGGGGAGCTGTTGTACTTTTAAAAAGAAAGAGGACTTGCTCTATTTTTTAAACAACAGAAATGAAGAATGCCTTCTTTTCTGTTTGTCTGCATTTATAGTCAAAACAAGTGTCATCCAGGTGTATAAATTTGGAGTAACTACAGATGAGGTTAAGAGGGGAATTTCATATGTGAAAGCTAAACTACTAATCAAATAACAAGACTTCCTCAGAAGTTAATTGTGCTGCAATTAGAACATGAAACTCTGATGCTTTTAAACTGAATCTGTGGAGACAAAATACTCCATCTTGATCAAAAATTAATGTACTAACTAAAACAATGAACAATACAGTGATGATTATTTAGTTGAACTTAATTAGAATAATGCTAGTCAGAGATCTGAGGAATCCACTGCAAGAGGTGATCTGTAATCTGTATCTCACAGTAGGCAGAGAGAACCCCTGGAGCAAGTCAAATGATGTGACCACTTGAGTTTTATACATCAGAGCAATCTTGTAAAATCCTTCCTTTTAAAAAAATGGCCTGACTGAAACTTGCTTTTTGGAAGCAATTCTACTAAATGGCTCTGCTAGAAACCCTTATTTTAGATTCAAGATCATTAATGAAACTCCCAGATTCTCGAATTTGGTTAAAATTGAAACAATATTCACAACTGAGTTTTTTTTTTTAAAAATATCCTTATCTGTCCTTCTGAATTTTATTTTCTTGCAGTTTGTAGAGAAAAAGAAGCCCAATATATGAAAGTAGATGTGGGGAAACTCAGAGTAGTGAAGAAAAATATACAACGGAGCACAAATCTAAAATATTACAGATAAAGGCTTTTCCCTCAACCGTACTACTTAATAGGGTGTGGTTAGACTTGTGAGACTTCCTTTCATTTTTGCTCCTGTATATTTAAAGATGTATTTAGCTTCACATAACAATAATCACTCACTAAAATCCTAGTACTGCGTGTTGATTTGTTCCCATTTCTGGAGCTATATGTGTAGTTGCAGAAGGAAACCATTGCTTTTGCTTGAATCAGTTATCCCAGCTTAGTTCTCTCAGCCTAGTTAAGAAGACTGCTTCATTAACTATTATGAATGGTTGTGAATCCACACTGGAGTTGACATAACAATGGGAACTGACTGTATTTCTTCCATTCATCCCCCTCCGCTTTTGACATTTTTAACTCTTTCATCTCCATTTGTTTCCTTTCATTTGAGGATAACACTTCATGAATCTGATGAAATGGACCACAGTTAAGCTTTGCTGCTATTTTCTTAATTGTGAAGGTGCTGCAAGATGTGTTGTTTTTTTTCCTTAGGACATTCATACATGGTCAAACCACATATGACAGTAACTGCCCTCTCCTATCCACTGTTCTTGCAATGATGCCATGGCACCAAATTGATGATCACTGTATCCAATGATGGTGCAGTCCATAAAAAAAAAAAAATAAGCAGAGGCCAAAGGCCAATTGGATCAGGCCCATCTAGTCCAGCTTTCTGTATTTCACAGTCGCTCACCAAATGCTTCAAGAAACATGCAAGACAACAAAACACCTGTATCCAGGTGTCCCACCCTGCATCTGGCATTCTATAGCTAAATATAGTGGTCATCAAAGTGGGGTTAGGATCCCCTTGAGGGATCATAACTTCATTTCAAGGGGGGGAGCAGCAAAAATCTTGGAATGTGGTACTGGGCACATTTAATGACACTTCCAGCTATGACATCACTTCCACGGGGGAGGGGGGGTTCCACAGACAGATTTTCATTCTCAGAAGGGGGTCTCGGGCTGAAATGCTTGAATACAGCAGGTCTCCGTCAGTCTTGAAAGACTATGGTATCGCGCTGCATACGCTGCATGTGAAGCACGAAAGCCTGGGTTGGATTGTTATGGAGGATAGGCTGTTACCCAAGCAGCAAATCCCCCCTCTCCACACCACTGAATTAGTCCAATGGAAAGGCAGAGCCAATACGATTGGATCCAGCTGGCGTCGCAGAGCTGGGCTAAGGACAGGAGCTCACCCAGTCTTGTGGGGCCGACCTGGGAATTGAACCCTGGCCTGCTGGTTAACAGGCACAGCGTCTTAGCCACCTGCACCACCCACAGCACAACTGATCTAAAATATGTAGGTTGCACCATCACTGTCTTCCCCTGCCCTCTCCCCACCTGTTATACCTTCCCACCCTTTTTGCTGAGTTAACTTCATTGGGAATTAGGAGACGTTCTGGACTGGGTGGAAAGGTGCAGGCCTTCCTACTGGCACCCCTGGTACAATCTGACTAGTGCTGGATAGTGCCTTTCATGACTGCCTATAATGCCAGCAGAATAGACAGCATGAATATACATGTTATGTATATGATTGAGCCCTTTTTGCCTTTTTTCCCTTTTCGATGGAGTTTTCGAACACAAACCTAACCATGTCTACTCAAAAGTAAGTTCCATTGTGTTCAGTGGGTCTTACTCCCAGGAAAGTGTGTTTAGGATTGCAGCTTTCATCAGTTCTGCACTGTAGCCAAGAGTAAATTTTTCCCCTCCACCATCCACACTATAGTCCTCATTTGAATTGTGATTACTATTAAAAAAGAGAGATGGAAATGCAAAAATACATCTATTATTATGTGAAGTTTTATCCACAAAGACATCAGATGTACAGATAAATTAGTTTATTCAGATGTCTGCATTTTGCAGAATGAAAACGCATTGAAGTATTAGCTGTTTTGTAATAATGGCACAAAATCGCACACATCTGCTGTCAGGTTGCATCCTGATACATATGTAAGCTTGCAGAAAACCACTCAGAGGACAATGCTTAGCAAATACTTTTAACTGAGTGGCATTTTTCAGCAAAAGAGGCATCTTGCATCAACCTGAAAACTTTTGCATTGTAACAAAATCAAAAGATAAGAATCATCTTTTCAGACAAAGCTCAGTTCTATGCATGTGTACTCATTTAACTTATTCAGTGGAACATATTTCTAGGAAAGTGTGCATAGATTTGTAGCCTTATAGCACAATCCTATACATGTTTATGCAGAGGAAAATCCCCGTTTTATATGGAGTTTAACCCCAGGTTTGTTTAGATTTACAGTGCTAGTTAGCAACAGATTGTCCCCCAAAATATTCCAGTTTATGAACCAGCAATTTC
This sequence comes from Cryptoblepharus egeriae, assembly GCA_030015325.1. Lineage (NCBI taxonomy): Eukaryota > Metazoa > Chordata > Lepidosauria > Squamata > Scincidae > Cryptoblepharus > Cryptoblepharus egeriae. The sequence goes on along the minus strand of JAREYC010000003.1, from coordinate 119,534,759 downwards.
ACTAACTGTAGCCAATAATATCACTGTTTGATTTTGGACAGTCTCCTTTAACAAACACCCTTTTCCCAATTTAGGGTAAACTGTGACCTTAATAGACAGGGTGCTTTATAGAAAGTCCATCTTCCAGCATGATGGCAATGGTAGTATGTATGCCTCAGTATGCAGTGGAACAGTAGAGGGACAGAAGAGAAGGATCTAATCACCTTTTCTGCTTTTCAGAGGTTACTGGTGGACAACAGTGAGAACACAATGCTGGACTAGATGGACCTTTGACCTGATCCAGTGGATGCTTTCTTATAAGGAATCTGCATCCAGATTCTTGGTCTTGCAATTTTTGGGTTAATTTCCTTTGACATTTCCAGGGGTGATGTTCCTCTGTTCAGAGGGTCAAGAAGTTTATTTTGAAAGCAATGTTAGATTTCAATAGATAGGGCAATGGAAGTATTTCAGATAGCCAGCACTTAAATCGAAAGGGGAGATTTTCACAGTAGGGTTTCTGAATCAGTAAAGTTTGATGAAGGCTGGAATCTGATTTCCAAAGCTGTGCTACGGAAATAAAGGAAATAAAAGCTAAAGAGAAAGATTAAATAAGTTTCAAGCAAACTGCAGTTACATCTTTCCTATCTTTCTCAGCACATGGGCCCAAGGATTAACTACAATTTGGCAAAAACATCTTAAAAAATTCATTTCAATGCAATCGTTTTCCTCTGAGTCACAGCCTGATCCAGAGCAGCATTTGCATCGACACTAGAGGCAGTAGCGTCAGCACAGTAGCACCGTGGAGCCTCTGCGCCAACGCAAGTCCGTGAAAATGCCTTGCATCAACGCAGCAATGTGAGGGACTCTGATGACACAACTCCTTCATCATTAGCAGTTAGGAGGGGGCATAACAGGGGCGGGATGGGGGAGTGATGAAGGCATGGTTCCCATCGATGTAGCTACTCTGTATCCAGAGCATGTTCAGAGGGCTCCTAGGCCCTCCCCCTTGCCTTCCCATTTATATCACCTCAGGAGGTAGTATAGGAGAAAGGAAACCCTTAGAGGTCCATATTAAGCCAGAGTAAGGGCTGGGATTTTGAAAATTTCTTGGCTCGCTGGCCAGCCTTTGCCTTCCTGGCTCTGGATAAAGAGTAGCTAGGGTGCCCCAGTGACTGGCCAATTACCTCGCACCTTCCCTCCCATAAAAGCACAGCCCCTGGATCCACTCTTCCCCTTCAGAGAACAGGATACATAGGATGGAGCTACGCCACTCTACTCTCTCACTGGGCACACGAGGAGAGGAAAGGCCAGAGGGGAAAATGGGGCCTCCAAGAGGTAGAGTGGGCCAGAAGCAACACAGGGATTGTCATCTCCACTTCTGAACAGATTATACTCCCACAAAATAAAACAGCCATGAAATGGATTGTTTTATAATTCATTAAAATAGCACATCAAAATTGTTCACTTTTTCAGACTTCAAAAATAATTTCTTTTTACGTGCTTCACCGTAGTGTGTAGTGTGTCCTTCTGTTTCATGGATCCCCATCCTCCAACATCTCACACTGAGTGCTGAAACTCTCTGGCTATTAATTTCACAGTGGTGGAATGACGGCCACATTATAATACTGTGTCCAGATATTCCCACTAATGGTTCTTTCTTAAGTTAGTCACAGTTGAGGAAATTAACCGTGTCTATTTCAGTGCCAATTCTATCCAAATTTTCAATGCTGATGAACAAGTGCCATCAGGATGTCTGCAGGGGTGAGGGGGTTGGAGTTATGGAGGCCTTTGCATTACAGCTGCATTGATGCTGGAAGTTTTGATAGGCTTGGGACTTATGTGTTAGTCATCTCATTTAGGAAACAGACAGTACAATCCTAAGCATGTCTACTCAGAATAAGTTCTGTTGTATTCAATGGGGCGTACTTCCAGGAAAGTGTTTCTAGGATTGCAGCCAGGATCTCCTGTCCATCCAGGGCAGTAAGGCTATGTGGTAGCCCACTACCACTCAAGAGGTTGTCTGGGTTGCCCCTGTGCTGGGACGGTGAGGTTGGGTATGATAGCCAAGCGTCCTATTCTCCTGACCCTCCCTGGGGACAGCATTGACAGACCTCCTTTGATTTATTTCAATATGAGGCACGAGTCAGATGATTAACCCATCAACGGATGGGAGATGAGGACGACTAGGATTGCTCCCCCCTGGAAGGTACCTGCATGTTTAGGATAGTGTGTTTTCATGTCCCTGATTTACCTGCTGAAGAACTACAGACTTCTTAAAGTTATGATTAAATGTTAAATTAAAACATTAAAAAAGAATGTCCTTAGAAGTGGTGTTGATTCTAATGGAAATCCACTTGTGCCTAATCCTATGGTTCTGGATAACAGAGACAAGCTCTTTCCAAAGACAAGCTGTATGTCAGTTGTGTTCTATAAAAATTACACTGCCAGTTATTTTACAAATACAAACAGAGTTAATGCATCTATTAACTGTAACATGTTAGCAATTAAATGTGTAATAGCAAGCAGATTGTGTATGTGGGAACTGAGAAAGATGAGAGTGAGATTTTAAAAAATGGAAAGGCCATTTACCTTATAACACTTTTAAATTTAAAAAGATTACTGCAAATCACATGGCTGCTGCTGGCATTTCTTGCATCAATTAAAACCAGAAAAAATCCATTTTAAGATGGAAAGCAACACAGTTTCTTTTCATGAAAAAGATGTTCTTTAAGTGTTTGCTTTGAACAGCTTTAAAGATATTACACTCATGCTCAGCCTCTCCTACCTCACAGGGTTGTTGTGAGGCCCAAAGGAGGAGAGGAACTGTAGTTTTGGAAGCTTCCTTGAGCATCTGAGTTGGCATGGGAAAGGCAGGGTGGAAATCCCTTAAACAAACAATGAGTACAATCTGAACAGCACTGCGCCAATGTGGCATGCACTTATCCTGCAGTGGGGAGGCCTTTGAGGAGCCCTACTCAAGGTAATGGCATGTATGTATGTTAACTTATCTTGGGGCTGCATTGTTGCAAGGTCAGTGCTGGAAAATTGGTTGCAATTGCACCCTACGGAATGCAATCAAGGAAATACAGTAGTGCCTCACGTAACAAATTTAATTCGTTCCGGAGGTATGTTTGTTACATGAAACATTCTTTATGTGAAGCGGATTTTCCAACTGGAAATAATGGAAACTCAGACAATCTGGAAACTCAGACAAACCCAATAAGATAGGTGATTTGCACAACAAGGGCATGCGTTTGGGGGATTTTTGAACCTCAGATTATCAAAACTGTAGATACTGGATTAAAATATTTCCCTCCCACGTCACACTCAAATAAATACATTCTGTTGGTTTAGTGGTCCTGGGTATGTCACCATGACCTATTTTGCAAAGGTTTTTGTGGAACTATAGTTATTGATCTGGGTTCCTTAGAGCATGATTTTCAACCTTTATTGGCTTACAGCACACCGAGAAAGTACTAGAATTGTCAAAACCATCAGTGTTTTGACAATTGTTAACGCAAACCATGCTCACATCCCCCAAAGGCTCTTTTAACAATCTCACTCAAAATCTCATAAATGACCCTCTGCCGTATCTGCAAACTATTCGTGGCACATCAGTGTGCTGTGTCATATCAGTGTATTCTGTCACAGTGGTTTAAAATGGCTGCCTTAGAGGTAGAATACAAAAACTAGAAAGAGAGTGATCCTGAAAGTCAAGCCAAATAAACTAAAAGATTATCTGTTTTTGGGGAGTCTCCAGGGGAAGTGGATGCTATTGTTTTATTCCAGGCTGGTTCTGGACAGTCATCAAAGGCAGGTTCATGTAGAATGAATTGCCTTCAAATGAACAGATTCAGTTAACTTATATACATCCATTTTCTCACTATCATAAACACAGAGAAAGCATTGAGACTGTGGGATCTGGGATGGATAAGCAGGTAATATAGAACTGAAAGTCATAAGTATGGAGAGCACCAAACTCTCTAGCCATATAATCTCTTCATGTGATCACATATTAGAAATGTGCAACGTTCATCCTACAGACTTTCTGCCTTGGGATGAGGTGGGGGAGTTTGACTGCCTTGATTCCCAGCTGTTGGGGAAGTACTGGGGTTGGCATGAGTGAAGTTCTGGTTGGAGTCATGTGCTAGTGCCCACAGGGGAAGTTTGTCTCCCTTCCATTAAAGAAAGAGGGTTTGTGGACAGGATCCATTGCAAGACCTAAGCTTATGAATCATAGAATTAATAAAATGGCCATATAATAGCTAGATGAAGTAACCATTCATCCAGATCAGCTCTGGCTGGCTTTGCTTCAGTTCAGATATTTCAGTTCAGAGTATTTCAGAGAGACATCACTTACTTTAGGGTTCTTTCTGAAGTTACTCCAAAGTGCAGTGATTTGATTTGGAGTGTGATATTTATTTTTCAGATCAAATTTATGCTCCATAACAAATACAAATAGGACCCTGGCATGTCCTCACTGGAAAACTTCCAGGATGATGATGAGCAATTGCTAATCATTGCTTCTTGAGACTGCCATAAAAAATAACAAGCAAAACACTCTGGAGATTTAGCAAATGTCTTCCAGGTCTTTTAGTCACAGCATTAACATTGTGTGATAAACAGTATCAAAGACTGCAGAAAGAGAATCAATACACAGCAATTAACAGCTTTAGCATAATCAATAATGTACAATTACCCATATTGATCTCTGAGATTGTTGACCAAGGCCACACATGCAATCTGAGGGTCATGACAACTACCCAAACCCTAACACAGTAGTACGCAGGTATGTACCCTAATAATGCCCTAAGTAGCAGAAGCACTGGGCATGCAACAATCTTTCCACCAAAGGGCAACGTTAGGGCGAAAAAAAACCAGGTGGAATCTATTGTGTAATGGGCTTCAGTAGGCAAGAAGCAGACCAGCATATCTACAACAACATTTATTGACTCAAACTGAAACTAAGGCACAGCGGGCAAATGCCTGTAATTTATATTCTAGACCATAGGGCCTTAACCACTCTACTGGAATAGCCCGTCCAAATATGAATGTTCTACGTTTCCCTCCAAAACAGTTGGATTTAATAGTTAGGGTTATCTAAAGGTTAGTTTCACTTTAGCAGAGCTTATCACAACTATATGTATTCAATACATAACAGAATCCTTAGAGGCAAAAAGGGAGGAATCAGCATATGTTTGAATCCACCTGGCAAGTTGCAAACTCTGAAAAAGCATTTTGGTTGGCTTTCAGCCAGTGGATGGCTCCCGAAGGTTCGCACCTACTCTATAGAACCGGTTGTTAATGAGAGATAGGACATATAAAGTTTAAAAAATAGCCATTTAAAATGGCTGCCAGATGGGCATAGAACCAGTTGTTAGTTTCTTTGAATCCCATCACTGCTTTCAGCAGTCAAGATAAATGTGTCCAAATCCAAACTGTTGTCCAGTCTCCCTGGAGGAAGAGCCAAGGGCAACAACAAGGCCACCACTAATCTATGAAATAGATAAGAATAAGAGATGATGAGAAGCCCAAGGCCACCAAATGCCACTGAGATCAGTATTTGATATGAATGGAAACTACACACAAAGTATTATATCAGGTTACCCCTGTATTTTTATTCTTCAACAATAAATAGCAGCTATGGGCATTCAGATCAGGAATGAGATCATGACAGCAGTGGTGGGCTTCAGGGGGTTCTCACAGGTTCTATAGAATGCTTTGCTAATGAGCGCCTGGGTCTGAGAACCAGTTACTAATGGGACATAGAACATGTTGTTAATTTAGGTTATTAGGGCACAGAACCTATTGTTAATTTATTTGAATCCCACCACTGGACAAGGGGAATTCTTATGCCAATCACAGTTGCTCTCTCAAGGAAAATGCTAGTTTCAAGGGGCAATTTTGGCATGAGGGAAACAGGTCTGTCTTTCATATCCAAATCTGATCATCAGCACCTCCTGCTGATGCCAGATCCAGCTTAAAGAAAAATTATGTGCATGACCAAGCTAAGCATCATCCAGTTTACCATACTGACTCCCATTTGTGTGTCCCTTTCCCAAAATAAGACCTTTGATAGTATTGAGACTCTTGATGATCTGAATTAATTTTATTTGCTCTTTCAATGGGGAGAGTGTACTTTCAATGGGGAGATGACTCTTTTACATTTGTACATATATTCTTCTTCTTTGGTAAAAGAAATAAAATCATGTTCAAACTTGAGAAATTGTCTGCAAAAGTCATAACGATGAATACAAGTTGTTGTTGTTTCTCTGTGTAGAGGCAGGTTAAATACACAAGGCCACTCGCATTCCAGACAAACTTTATAAGATGGCAAGTTGTAGGGAATGGCAGGTTGAATTTTTGTAACCCTTAGATGACCAACTGAGTCCATTTGGCCTGCATTTATAATTTATGCACATTAGGCTTTTTTTAGATGGTCATATAAGGTATTCTATAAAAGTCAGGTTTTTTTAAAGCCACTGTTAGTATTGTTATTGACTGCGTGACGCTTATTCTCTCATCATCTTCTCTCCTACTTCATCTCCTTCCATAAACCAGAAAGGTAGGAGAAGACAGAGAGCTTTTTCTTTGGCTTTTGTTAGCTTTTTATAGATAACAAAGAAAACGGATAGAGATAGGATGTAAAGTAAAGCAATGAATATAAAATGAGTATCACCATTACATTCTCCCTTTTGCCCTATGGTGCCCATATATATCCGTAAAATAGTTTGGGGGAGAGAGAAGAAACCACATACTGGTAGTGTTTTTATATTCTTGTAACTTTCTTCCTTTTTTGTCATGGAGCTATTCCCCTCTCTCCCACATTCCAACCACAACTCTGTGTTTAATATTCCAACAACTTGACCCTAAAGGAGTACCCAAGAAAACAGCAGTAAGAAAATCTTCTCTATCTTCAACTGCAGTCTGGTAACGTATTAGGCTTTGCCCCCTGGATTTCTCCCAATGTAAATAAACTGGTACAGGACACTTGGTTTAGGAAACACTTGTCTGGGAGAAAATGTATAGTTTTAGAGTATGGCTTGCTGTACCGTTTCTGCCTAGCCAGCTGAAAGAGATTTGTGGCTTGCTCATCCATAGGCATCGAAGGAACATTCTGGAAGATGCAATGAAGAACACATTTCCCCTTGTCATAATACTTATACAGCAAAACATCTTAGACAGAAAATCCATTTCACATTCCACATATTTATTTACTCTCAGATCTTTCTCAACTGGGTCAAAAATATCTCAGCTCGAATGAAAGCAGGGCAGATGATGATGGTTAAAGAAATATTGCCCTTAACTCTGCACAGGGACATATTGCAAAGCTGCCAAAACAATTATCCCTGATTGGTCCCGGGCTTTTCTATGAAGAAAGAAAGAAAAGAGATAAAGAGGGTGATCAGCAATGACTCAAACCCGCATAGTTTGAGTATGAGTAGTGGTGAACTGTAAGTAATCTTTAACCTGACTTGGTTAATGGTAACATTTTTACCACTCTGTGCAGACAATTACTTTGGTATTTATACCACCTTACACCATTACCTATGGGCCATTGAGAGCACAATCCTAAGCATGTCTACTCAAAATTAAGCCCCATTGTGTTCAGTCGGTCTTACTCCTAGGAAAGGTTTCTCTAGATTTGCATCCTTAGTTTTCCAACCACCCCATCTGCTTATTACTCAGCAGGTAATATTTCCACTTCATTAGGAACAATTCACATGACTACAATCCCTGCATATGGTGATTAGGCCATCATATCAACAGAAACCCAAATTCTGTGGAATTGATGCATCGGAGAGTAAGGAAAGGAGACTTCCAGAAGACCAAGTTCTATGTCTTATTGGATTACTAGAAAAGAAACAACTCCATCAACAACAATTACAACTACAACTATGCACACACCCCATCTGAAAGCTTTGTATTCATAAGTACCTTTGTCTTATAGTTGTATTTATTTTTTTCTGCCCTGGGAAAGGAGATTTCGAAGATGCAAATATTCCTGCAATGAACCATGTGTCAGGAAAGGATTTTAATTGTTATAGTGCACATAGTCCCAGAATTCTCTCTTATGCCCCAGAAGTATGGGGAAAGGCTTAAATAGCCTTTGGGACAATAACTTCCAGAGCTCCACATGGAACAGGGTGATCCTCCATCTGCCAGAATGTAATTGACACAATCTGAACATCAATGAATCCATATGTATTGCCCGTTATAAATTATTCAGCATCTTCTATGAATGAGCCCCTGGGTTTGTATTAAAGGCTTTGTTCAATTGGCAGAAACTTGGTTGGCTGTGGGCTTAAGGTTTGCCCCACAGTAATCACGGTTTTTCTCAGATCTTCTGCCCACCACATACCAGAATTGAACAGTAGCTTACAAGTGACACCAAAGCATAAGTGGCTGCATATATAGTTTTCCTTGTAGAAAACTTTACATTGACTTTTGATGCTTGTGTCATTTTCATACTGAATAGCATTATTTCTCTTTATGCAGACAAACTGTTCAGTGTGCGCATGAATGTGAGAAAAAGTGACCCTTATAATAGGGTTTATATGTTCTTTCATGTATCAGTATCATAATCTTGATTTTCCTTAACAAAGAACTAGAGTTGGTACACCTGCTTTCTTGTGCAGTCTTTCTTGGGTTCTAGGCCAGAAAGTTGTGCAACGTGGCCACAACATGGCCATTAATGCACTCTTGAATTTTAAACACTCCAGCAAGCAAGCAAGACCCTTTAGACAGGGCAACCATATGTCCATTTTTTCAGGTTGTGTCCTCTTTTTTAGCTTTGTGTCCCAGAAGAAATCTTCAATGTCTTTCTTTTTCCTGTGAGCAGGCAACATGCAGCCTTCTTGTAACTAATAAATCATTGGCATCCTTCAGTCTCGAAAGACTATGGTATCGTGCTCAGAAGTAGAGGTCCTAAAACAGTGTCTTTTATGACTAAACAGGCCAATTCGAGAGTGGCAATCCCTTCCACACTGAGGGCAGATACAGTCAGTCCCCTGCCCAGCTCCCAGATTTCGCTGTTTCCGGGACTGCCTCTTTGTCTCAGCCTGCCGAATGAGTGTCTCTTCGAATTGAAGAAGGCCATGCTGCATCTTTTGCCTCCATGCTGAATGATCAGAGGTCAGGGTTTCCCAGTTGTTGATGTCCATTCCCAAGGCCTTTAGATCCCTCTTGCAGATGTCCCAGTATCGCAGCTGTGGTCTCCCTCTAGGACACTTTCCCTGCGCTAATTCTCCATAAAGAAGGTCTTTTGGAATCCAACCATCAGCCATTCTCACGACATGTCCAAGCCAGCACAGACGTTGCTGTTTCAGAAGCATGTACATGCTAGGGATACCAGCACGTTCCAAGACTGCACCATTTGAAACTTTGTCATGCCAAGTGATGCCAAGAATATGTCGGAGACAACGCATATGAAACGTGTTCAGCTTTCTCTCCTGCCACACATGAAGGGACCAAGACTCACTGCAGTACAAGATTGTGCTCAGGATTGTGCTCTATAGACCTGGATCTTTGTATGTTCCGTCAGCTTCTTATTAAGCCATACTCTCTTTGTAAGTCTAGAAAACGTGGTAGCCGCTTTACCGATACGTTTATTCAGCTCGGTATCTAAAGAGAGAGTGTTGGAGATAGTTGAGCCAAGGTACACAAAGTCATGGACAACCTCCAGCTCGTGTTCAGAGATTGTAATACAGGAAGGTGAATCCACATCCTGACCCATGACTTGTGTTTTCTTCAAGCTGATCATTAGTCCAAAATCTTGGCAGTCTTTGTTAAAATGGTCCATAAGTAGTTGGAGGTCTTCGGCAGAGTGAGCAGTAACAGCAGGGTCATCAGTGAAGAGGAAATCCTGAAAGCATTTTAGCTGGACTTTGGACTTTGCTCTTAGTCCGGAGGGATTGAAGAGTTTTCCAACTGATCTGGTCCAGTGATAGATTCCTTCTGTTGCATTGCCAAAAGCATGCTTCAGCATGACAACAAAAAAGATCCCAAATAAAGTTGGTGCAAGGATGCAGCCAGGGGTGGGCACTTACCAGTTCAGGCCTACTTGCCCGAACCAGATCTTCCAATTTCCCTGCCACTGGCGAACCGCCAGTGACAGGGAAACCCAAAAAGAGGGCGGACTGGTTCGTGCCAGCTGCCATCTTTGTTTCAGTGTGCACTGCGCAAGTGCAGTGCGAACCTGGCGCACCAGTTGGCCAGCTGACCAGCCGGCCGGGGGGCTCAGAGTCCCCCACGCACGCTCCTCAGCGCGCCTCCAGGAGCCTTCCCCGGCCGGGGGGGGGCTCAGAATCCCCCACGCGTGCTCCTCAGCGCACCTCCAGCCAGCCTTCTCCGGCCGGCCTGGGGAAGCCCCATCCTATGCAGGTCTACTCTGAAGTAAGTCCAAGTATAGTCAATGGGACCTACTCCCAGGCCAGTGTGGAGAGGACTGCAGCCTCAGAGCCCCATCCTATGCAGGTCTACTCTGATGTAAGTAATTTAATTTAATTTTAATTTTTTTAATTTTTAAATTAAAAACCTCCCCGCCCCCTGACACTGGCCCCGCCACTGACCCTGGCCCCACCCACTTCCAGAGAACCAGTTCTTGGGCAAGGCCAGGCCCGCCACTGGATGCAACCCTGCTTCATTCCACTTCGAATGTCAAAGAATCTGATGTTAAGCCATCAAAAACTACAGTGCTCTTCATGTCATCGTGAAAGGACCTGATGATGTTGAGGAGCTTAGGTGGGCATCCAATCTTGGGGAGGATTTTAAAAAGGCCTTCTCTACTAACCAGATCAAAAGCCTTCGTAAGATCTATGAAGGCTACAAAAAGTGGGCTGTCTTTGTTCCCTGCATTTCTCCTGCAACTGCCTAAGGGAAAATACCATATCGGTGGTGGACCTGTTGGCTCAGAATCCACACTGTGATTCAGGATAGAGTCTCTCTGCAAGCACCTGGAGCCTCTTCAGTACAACGCGGCAAGTAGCTTCCCTACAACACTAAGAAGAGAAATGCCGCAATAGTTGTTACAGTCACCCCTGTCACCTTTGTTCTTATACAGTGTGACAATATTGGCATCCTTCATGTCCTGTGGTACTCCACCTTCCCTCCAACAAAGGCAGAATATCTTGTACAGTTCAGTGGAAATGGTCTCTCTACAGCACCTCAGAACTTCAGCAGGAATGTTATCTTTCCCGGGTGCCTTGCCAAAAGCAAGGGAGTCCAGGGCTTCATTTAGTTCTTCTAAAGTTGGTTCACTGTCAAGCTCCTCCAAGACAGGCAGGCACTCAATGTTGTTTAATGCTTCTTCAGTTACTGCATTTTCTCTGGAGTATAGCTCAGAGTAGTGCTGCACCCAGCGTGCCATCTGCTGTGCTCGGTCCTGGATGACCTCGCCTGTAGCAGACTTCAGGGGGGCAGATTTCCTCACTGTTGAACCAAGGGCCTACTTGAGGCCATTGTACATCCCCTTGATGTTGCCTGTGTCGGCAGCTACCTGGATCTGAGAGCAAAGCTGCAGCCAATAATTGTTAGCACATCTCCTGGTGGTCTGTTGGACTTTGCTATGAGCAGCTTGCAGGACCTGTAGGTTGTGCTCACAAGAACATGCTTTATATGCAGTTAGAGCTCTCCTCTTTTCCTCAAAGGCTGGTGTCAGCTCCTCCTTGTGGGCTTCAAACCAAACCGCTGTCTTTCTAACCTGCTTTCCAAAAACTGACAAGGCGGTGTTATAAACAGCATTTTTGAAATGTTCCCATCGTTCAGACGCATTTGCCTCAGCCGGACCTGGGAGAGTTCCCTTGAGTGTTTGGGCAAATTCCTTCACTTTTTCCAGACTGTGGGTCTTGCTGATGTTAATTCGTGGTCTTCCTTCCTTCTTTTAGTGATGCAGCCTCTTTGCTTGCAGTTTTACTCTGCTGCATACCGAGGAGTGGTCTGTATTGCAACCAGCACCCTGATAGTTGCGTGTTATCTTAACGCTGGTAAGGCTGGAGCGCCTGGAGAGGATCAAGTCAAGCTGGTGCCAATGCTTTGACCTTGGATGTCTCCAAGAGACTCTGTGTTGGGGCTTTGTGTTAAAGAATGTATTGCTAATGCAAAAACTGTAATAGCAGCAAAACTCCAGCAGGCGTTGGCCATTTTCATTCATCTTCCCAACGCCAAAACGACCTAGACAAGCGGGCCAACAACTATGGTCAGATCCAACTCTTGCATTAAAATAATTAAATAAACTAATAAATTAAAATAAACTAATAAATAATGTAATAAATTATATGATTGTTTGAAATTTAATAAATTTAATTGAATTGTGCATTAACTTACCATATAAAGCAATTTAAAGTATAAATATATTAAGTAAAGTGTATATATAAATATAAAGTAAATATAAAGTACCTTATAAATAACATGATGGTATTATCATTGATACACAGTCGGTTTTTCACATTTGTGACCAATAGAGTCAAGCTCACCTTGTAGCCCCATATTGTTTGCCCCCTGGCCGCCTTTGCTAAGTCATTGCATGAAACCAGTATATATGAGTATTTTTAGCTTTTATTTCATCATATGTCCAACATTTTTCTTGGCTGTCTTACATTCTGAGAAGGCCTTGTCCCTTTTTCAGTTATGACATCTGGTCACCATTCCTGTAGAACTTTGGGGAACTCTGTGGGACATTCGCATGTCTGTGTTGCTTACGGGCAGATGCTTAAAGAATTTGTACTAATGTTGGAGACGGTTTACTAATGCATCTGCCAGTATGTACTTCAGAGTTTTAAGGGGAGGTGATTACATCAATTGACATGATGGTGAAAATGTCACCTCAGTCGAGTGCTGCTACCCCTAACGTTTTAGCGATTGTTAAAGAAAAACAAATGTATGTTGCTATAGTTAGGATACCTAGGATAGCTAAGATACCTAGCATAGCTAGTATAGTTAGGATAGCTAGGATAGATAACATATCTAGGATCATTGGCGTCACCAGGGTAGTGCGAGTGGTGCGGTCTGCACTGGGTGACGCGCCCAAGGGGGGTAATGCGCACTGGGGGACCTAAAAACTGCAACTCCATGATGGAGCATCAAACTCCATCATGTCATATACCGTTGGATTCACATTGAATGGATTCACATTTTCCAATGCAAAAATCCGTTTTGAAATAGCACATTCCTACCAAACATTATGGCCAAAAACCTAAAAAACTAAAATATGCATTGAACTCTACACATGGATGTGAACTGCACAATAAGCATGCTTTGGCTGGAGTGGAAGGTCATTCCAGGAGAGTACAAGACTTCCATGCTTGCTTACTCTCCAGTAAACACAGCTGTGCAGTTCACATCCATTTTCAATGAACTGGAATACAATCATCAGGGACCTCCTTCTGGGGTGATTTGTGGAGGCTGCGTTAATTGAATCAGGCAATTCTGGTGTCATTAGATTCCTCTCAGCCTGCCCTTTCCAATGAACTATAGCATGTTTACCTACTTGTGAGTAAAGCCACAATATGGGTCACTTTCACTTTCCATAGATATCAATGCATATTTTAGTTTTTTGGCCATAACTTTTGCTAGGAAGGAGCTAAAAATCCAAAACGGATTTTTGCATTGGATTCTGCTATTCAGTTCAAATCCAGTGGAATATAGCATGATGGGGTTTGATGCTCTGTCACAAAGTTGCAATTTTTAGGACCTCCAGTGCACATCAACCCTCTTGGGCACATCACCAGGTGCATACCGCACCACCTGCACCACCCTGGTGACGCCACTGTGTGCACTTATGGTGTGTTCTCACATAAACTTGTCATGTGTTCTCAACTGCTGGTCCAATTACCAACAGTAGTACACCATGGTGGTAAGCTCAGCACCCACTGCCCAACCCAACAGTGAGACCACAACGTTCGTTCCCAATAATGGCAAGTGGCTTGGATTGGTGAGTAGAATTCAAACGCATGGTTTTTGTGTATGAGCCAAAGCCCAGCTGTGTGCTCTGAGCCTATTAACCTTGGGAGCTCCCATTGCCATCTTGCCATCTCTGTACTCAGAAGTTACTGGTGATGATGTCATTGCCATTTTCTTCCAGTGGTACCTCTGAGGATAGCGTGGCAACAAGTGTGAAGTCAGGGCAGCAACACTGAGAAAGGCTGGTCTAAACCTTTTACTCGAGATCTTGGCGGAAAACCAGCAGTAGAAAGTGCTGTGAGTTTGACTCTACTAAAAGCAAAATTTCTCCCCTGATTTTGTACTCATTTATATTAACACATCTAGACTTGTACCCTTTATATATGAGGCAATGACAAGTGCAAAAAATGCTACATATACACACAAAATTAAAACAGAAATAAAAGGGATGGGATCTACAGGTACATTTTTGATACAAGAAAACCCTCTAGATCTAAAACTGAAGAGGCATTTGCTCTTTATACCAGTATCAAAACTACCTGGAAACTCAGGGCAAATGTTCTTCACATCAAGTGTCCTCATCAAAAGTCTTCAGTGGCAGCATAATTAGCTGGTGTGAAAGTTTAAATAAAGCGTATTTCTGCATACATATTTAAAGTGGTTCTTTGAATGTTGCCCCAAAAATCTTGAAAATGGCAGCCACTGCCTTTGCATCTCCCAGTCAAAAGCTCCAAATCAAGGCTTCCACCTACTCCAAACTTGAGCTTTAATTTCAAGCAAGTACTTAAGTTGCACCTGGGATTTTTGTCAATGGAACAAAAGAACATGTGTCAAGTTAACGCATAGTTAGGAGTATCTGGCCTGCCTGGGTAGCTTTTATGTTAAGAAATACAAAAATGGCTCTAGGCACTGAACACAGCATTTGTAAATTTCTCAGTAAAAGAAAGATCTCCTCTCTCTGCCTCTTTCTATCACATTTATGACAGACAAGAAGAGCAACAGCCAAAGTGAAGTAATATTTCAGGAGTGGTATATATTCATTGAAGGGAAAATATAAGCTATTTTTTATTTGCTGCCCATATGGTTTCAATTTTTTTTACAGTGTCTTGATCTGCCTTTCCTTATGAATAATGTCTTTACATTCAAAAGCCCTATATTTCTTACAGCTTGCAGGCTTAGACGTATGCTTGTTTGTAGTATATTCAAGATCAGAGATCATAGCCAACTTCAGAAATGGTGTTGTGTCTTAGCGGCAAGCTTGCTAAAGAGAAGCAAACAACCTAAAACAAACTGCCAATGTGAAATGGCTCTCTCTCTCTCTCTCTCTGTATATGTGTGTGTGTATACATGTGCATGTACATGTCCTATGTCCCTCAATTTTATTGCCTGTGCCTTTTTGAGAACTTTTGAGATGAGGATCTGTTTTCTTTCTCTTTCCAATATGCCATGGAATACAGGCCTCTGTCAGTCTTGAAAGACTATGGTATCGTGCTTGGCGTTGCATACGCTGCATGCGAAGCACGAAAGCCTGGGTTGGATTGTTATGGAGGATAGGAAAGGATGGCAGTAATCAACATCATCATCATCAGATCATCATCATCATCATCATCATCATCATCATCCAGCTACTGAGATTCCCAACAATGAGGTTCTTCAGAGTGAAGTCCCCCAGGAGGGGAATAAGTATAGGCATATGTACTCCTCCATTCATAAGTAGAAATGCTTTTCATTTGCACGTATAGGTGTGTCTCCATATCTGTGGATTATATAATCATGGATCTGGCTCAGTGTGTGTACTCCAGACACATATGGAGCCAATCTTGGTGCCACCTGCACCCTCCAGGGACAACTGGAGACTCTGAAGTGGGAATGCCAACCCAAGCTCTCCTGAGGCAACTGGAGCCTCTTTTCGAAGCAGGGCTGCTTTTGCAGGCATCAGAATAGGGTTTCCTTAATTTTCTTCCACAAAATCGGGATAGGACCCTCTGTCCCATTTGCTAGCAGGTGAACACAATCCCCCAAAATCTGGATTGTCCCTGTTTTTTGGGACTTATGGCTTTAGAACCCTACTTGAGAATGGCCTTATTGATGGAAAAAAACCCCACTACTTCTTATTTCCCTCCAGGAGCTTCCCTGTTTGTTTGTTTGTTTGTTTGTTTGTTTGTTTGTTTGTTTTCTTAAATAAAAAATGAACATTTCTTCTCCATTGTACCACTTCACATGGTCCACCTAGTGGTGATAACATCACCCACTACCTTTAGGTTGGGAGGCAGACATCAGCTTAGGGCAGAGGGAAGAGCTTTTTTGAGAGCACAAAAAACACATAGGCCTACATCCTAAAGTGAAATTAAGCCCCTTGCTCCGGAGCAGTTAAGATGACTTTCCATAAGATAACACTAGAGGGTGATGTAACTGTGTGGACCCGTAATGGCTATGGATTTTCCCAAATTGAATTCTGTCTGCTGAGTCAATTCAGGGTGCATTGTTAGGCTGCAATCCTAACCTGCTATTAGGCCAGCCAAAGCCCCAGCACAAATGTTGTGCTGACCTGGGGGTGTCACAATTCTGCGTCATTCCGGGGGAAGGGTTAGGCCAGTGCACAGACATGTGCTTGCCTCCCTACATCACCACAGGAATGGGAAGACCAATGAATTGTGCTGGTCTAGGTTAAGATTGCACCCTTTAGTCTTGCTACCGGACGGGTTGTGTCCAGACCTCTTGTGCATTAGGCAACACCTCATCTACTACTGGTAGATACATCTACAACATGCCACTAGTTGAGAAATATGATGGTTCTTCTGTGCACATGGAGTTCTTGCGCATATGAGGTGTTGCATTCACTTCAGCAAGATCTCCACATCAGAGCCACTAATATCTGCAGCAGATTGTGATACACCGAGACTGTGGGAACACTGCCAGTGTGACTTCTTATATTATTCTTAATTTTTTTTCCCATCGTTTGTGTTTGGGAAAGGATATGTGCTTACTTCAAGCAAATGCATCTTTGAGTGTGCTCTTTGCAATTCATTTGCTCAAGCTCCTCCTTTCTCAAAATATTTTCTATAGCTGATGCAGAGGGCAAACACTATATTGTGAAACAGGCGCTCCATAAAAATGGATATCAGCCTGTTTTCAATCAGCAGTTATTGCTTTGTCAAAACATTCTGGTATTGTGAGGTTATGCCAAGTATGTGCAAAATTGGAACACTGTGAAATGAAAAACCTGTGTGTGAAAATAATGCCATATATATGTTCATATATAGTACATTCAAACTGTAGAACACTTGTTGCAGGGGACCAAACAGCCCTTGATGCTGCTGCCCTGCTTGTGGGCTTGCCAGAGATATCTGGCTGGCTCTTGTAGGGAACAGAATTCTAGACTAAATGGACCTTTGACCTGTCTAGTTCTTTTCAAAATAGAGGTGGAAAACAAAAGGCACCATACCATGTTTTTTGCATATTAATCCTCAATGTGAATGGTTCCAATTCCACAATTCCTTTGGTTTGTGGTTGGTATGGCTGCAGGTGTCATGTGTCACATGTCACAGGTTCAGGCAGACTGGATGTGCTTTGCACAATGCTCCGTTCACATGCTCTGTATGCATGAAACTGCATGCATACAACCAGGTAAGACAAAGTAAATAAAGTGCTTTCTTATAAGAAAAGCCATCCCCCAGGCGGTAGGCTTCTTGGTTATAACTTCTAATAAATAGAGATATTTAACATGATTTGTTTTCTTGAATTCTGCATTAAATTATGCGTCAAATGATATATAATATGATGGTATTATTAAAAGATACTAAGATTTCACAAATTTTTGTCAATAGTGGTTTCACACAGTGTGGTCTGCACCCCCAAGCAATGCTACTGAAAGTACTATCTAAGTATAAGTTTGGTCTTCCAACCACACTCTAAGCTGCACAATACATTGCAGTGGGAAATTATGTTAATTTAGGAAGGCATTACATTTTGAAAGAAAAGCTTGACTGCTGAAATGCAGCATCCTCAAAAAGAAAGAACCCCCTTAGTAGAAATTTGGATTCCAGAAATGTTGTTGAAGTGCTCTGTGCCAAAACAATCTGATATAAGACAGATTTACGATTATCAACTCATGTAAAATCCAAAACAATTGCTTCTTAACCTACTTTGTTTTGGTGTAAACCTTTGTATTTATGAAGACTTGGCTATCCCCAATAAATTAAATCTGATTATGATAATAACAACTCACTGAAAGATTGGGAAAAAAATCCAGCAATTTTACAACAGCACAACAATAGTTGTGATACCATCCCAGTGGAAACACTCATCTGACCAGAACATTGGTTGGTTGGCAAAAGTCAGACAAATCCTTTGGAAAATGATTTCTGTGGCTCAGATATTCAGAAAAATTGCCAACAATACTTTTTCATATTTGCTAAAAAGGGAAAAAATATATCCTGTGTTTTTTTCTCACTACCCCTGCTAACTGGACAAGACACACTTTCAAGTGGGTGTTCCTCCTTTATTTAGCAGGGGGAGAGTAACTGGCCCTGCACACCCCAGCAATGTCTGTTCTAGTGGCTTCTACTGGTGTTATTTTGCATTTTCGATTGTGAGTCCTTTTGGGACAGGGACCCATTAGTTATTAATTAGCTATTCATTTTTCCATTTCTTTTGTAAACAGCTTTGTGAACTTTTCAGTTGAAAAGTGGTATATAAATACTGGAGAGAGAGAGAGCCTAACAGTATAGTAATACTGTATTTATCTGTATTAAATGGAACATCATGCTGTTCTTATATGCCAAGAGTTCACGTTATCTTCTTCATATTGCTTACACGTACCAGTTTATTTATACAGAACTCCATCTTCCAGTATGGAGTGTTGGGTGAAATGCACATGTCTGGACTCCCAGGTGCTTGCCCAATCATGTACTGATTAGAAGTAGACCTGGATTAGCATTGATATTTGCAGGAGGTGTTATATCATGTGTCCTTTACTCTGAAATGTGGTTATAGGATCCTAAGAATAGAGCTGTGATAAATTATTGGGTGTTTGTTTTAAATAAAAAATGAATTGAATTTTTTTAAAAAAAAACTTCAAATCAGCAATGTTCATAGCATTTGTTGCTTAACACCAGATAATTTGGAAAGGCGCTGGCAAGGAATTTAGCAAAGGTTTTTTGTATTTAATCCCAACAAGATTTTGCAAACTAATTTTGCTCTTTTATTAAATGAAATCCAATTTATCTTTCTATTAGCTGAATAAATAATCATTCTGTTTCTTTATAACTGAGAGCTCAACTTGTTGAAAGGCTACAGAATTGCTTTGAACATAAGGGATCAATTTTCTGATCATTCCATTATATTATTTTAGCTCTAGAACAACAGTTCACTTCTCTATTATGTGAAATTGCTACACTCGTCATGTCTGTTTTGTTCTCATAATCTTGGAATTCAACTTCTGAGGCATTAGCTCATTCTCATAAACATATTTCTAAATCTCTTTGATGAAGAGGACTAGCTCACACTGCTTTCTTTTGCTTTTTTTGAGAAGAGTAATTATTCTTATTATTTTAGTGATGAATTATTTTATTTCTGACACAGCCAACAGAGACAAATACAGTCTGAATAGTTAAGAGAACATTGTGTTCAATATTTACTCCCAGGAAAGTGTGGCTAGGATTGCAGCCACAGTTAATGAGCAAAGTGCACAACCATTGATTTTTTTTTTTACCGTTCTGTCCATTTGGATAAGAATTTTCTGTAACCTTTCTGTAGTCCAAAAAATCCACAGAAGATAAAATTTTGAGTAATCTTAAGACCAGTATCCAGATATATATGAGACTATGAAAGATCAGACAATGTGACCTGTGTTAGCTTAAACCTCTCTACTAACACAGTAGCCAACATTTGGTAGATTGGTTTGGTTATACAGGGGCGCCTCACATAACAAATTTAATTCGTTCCAGAGGCATGTTTGTTACGTGAAACGTTCTTTATGTGAAGCGGATTTTCCCATAGGAATTAATGGAAACTCAGACAACTGGTTCCACAACCACAAAAATATTCATATAAAAATATTAACTGGATGTAAAAATGATGATAAAACACTGGAATTGAATTCAAAACATGCATTCAATGTGCATGATCCTATGAAGTCTACATATGCTGCAATCCTAAAGACACTTTCCTGGGAGTAAGCCCCATTTAACACAATGGGGCTTACTTCTGGGTAGACATGGTTAGGAGGCTGCAGTCCAAGACACCTTCAAAGTGTCTCCCCACTTTCTCCTCTCCATCCTGAGCCTCTCTCTCCCCTGCTCCCTTCTGGCTACCCCTGAGCTGCTTCCCTCTTCTCCACTGCTCTTCTCTCCCTTTGCCCAGCGGCCGCCTGGCCACAGGAAGAACAGCGTGGAAGTGTTGCTTTCGCTGTGGGCAGGTGCGCTAGGCAGCCCTGATGCTTTTTAAAAGGGCTGCCGGCTAGCGTATATACCCCAACTGCCAACAAATGTGTTTGTTACGTGAAGCAGAATCCTAGAGAAATTTTTGTGTGTTACATGAAACATACTTTATGTGAAGCGTTTGTTACGTGTGGCGCTACTGTACTGTTACTTAGGGAAGTACTTCATTTTTTTAACACAATGTCTGTTTTATGTATGCAAAGCAGTTGGAATACATGGTTGAAAGACAGGTTACAAATACAGAATGAAATACATCATTTGGAATATAGCATGCTCCACACATGTGTATGAACAAAAGAATAATTTTAAATATGGTACATCAATCAATAGGCCCACAAACTACAGTCATCTATGATGGTGAAACAGCTGGGGAAAAAAAGGCAATGAACTGTGCAAGACATATTCATAACAATAACTATTTCCACAAACAAACAGAAAACTTGGTTATGACGGGATGTGAAAGGCCAGGGCGTCCAGACGTCCAGAATCCCCCGGATGCGTCCTCCAAACAGCAGGTGGTCCGGCCCATTAGGAATCCCCCTGCTGTGTCCGGGAAAACAGAGCCCAGCTGCATTCACACTTCTGTGCTTCAATTGGAGCACAGTTGGAGACTGGAAGTTCCTCCCCCGCCAAGGTCCTTCCCTGCCTCCCCTCCTGGCCAGAAGGGAGGTTGCTTTCACACTTTCCTGTGAGTAAACCCCATTGAGCCTCCTCCTCCAGAGGAGCAGAGTCAGCCCAGGGATCTGCTTGCAGAGCAGGGAGCCCTGCAGAAGAGCCTCCTCCCTGGAAGGAGTGCCTGGAGCTTCCCTGCGATCCCTGCAAGTGATCCCCTGAGGGGAGAGGACGATGCAGGGAGGGAGAGCAGGGACTCTGCTCAGCTTGGACTGACTCTCCTCCATGCTTCTCCTTCCTCTCCTGCAGCCCCCACTCTTTGCAGCCCCTTATCCCCCCCTTCCTGCCCTAACTCCTTCTGAGCCTGGCTGGCTCACAGTCCAACCCTAAGCAGATCTACTCAGACACAAATCCCATTGCACTCAATGGGGCTAACTCACAGGAAAGTGTGCACTGGAACTGCACCTCCTCTCACCCTGCTCAGGGAAGGAGCCCCCAACCCCAATGGGGCTGAAGGAGGGGAGAGAGGAGCCCAGCCACCTGCCTCCCTGAAAGCACTGAGGAGGAGAAGCAGGACATTCTTCTAGGGGCATAGCCAGAGGGGGGAGCACAGGCAGGCTTAGGAGCCTCATCTTTCTTTCCAGGCATGGCTCCCCCTCTGGCTATGCCCCTGGAAGAACGTCCTGCTTCTCCTCCTCAGTGCTTTCAGGGGGGCAGGTGGCTGGGCTCCTCTCCCTCCTCCTCCAGCCCCAGTGGTGTTGGGGGAGCCCTGCCTACTCAGTGAGTAACCCCTAATACCCTCCGTGGCCTGCCTGGCATCCCCCTCTTTCCCTCCACCCCACAGAAACCCCTAATACCCTCCCTGGCATGCCTGGATCCCCCTCTTTCCCTCCACCCCACAGAAACCCCTAATACCCTCCCTGGCATGCCTGGCATCCCCCCTCTTTATTCTCACCCCACAGAAACCCTTAATCCCCTCCCTGGCATGCCTGGCATCCCCCCTCTTTATTCTCACCCCACAGAAACCCCTAATACCCTCCCTGGCATGCCTGGCATCCCCTCCCCCCACCCCATAGAAACCCTTAATACCCTCCCTGGCATGCCTGGCATCCCCCCTCTTTCCCCCCACCCCACAGAAACCCCTAATACCCTCCCTGGCATGCCTGGCACCCTCTTTTCCCCCACCCACAGAAACCCCCTAATACCGTCCCTGGCATGCCTGGCATCCCCCTCTTTCCCCCATCCCACAGAAACCCCTAATCCCCTCCCTGGCATCTCCCCTCTTTATTCTCACCCCACAGAACCCCCCCACCAGCCCTGCCTGTACTCAATACCCCCCAGAAAACCCCCATGAGTGTTTTTAGCTTATTTTAACATGTCCTACATTTTTTACTTTGGGGGGTAGGAAATTTTGCGTGGGGGGTAGGAATTCTGGCCTTGGGGTTCAGGAATATTTTGTTTGGCATCTGGTCAGCCTGGTGAAAGGCTGAACCCAGGGAGTTAATATATTTCAAGCTACATGCTTACAGTAGATCACTAAGCAATCCCCCTTTAGCCAAGGAAGCCTTTTTAATAAAACAAAAGGTCATTAGAATTAAGAGCATAAAAGCTTACAAATGCTAGTACAGACATCGTTCCAAGCCTATATGATACCAAATAGAGCATTTGGCTCCATTTTGGAATTAAAAATTTAGGCCCACTCAGGGGTTCTTACTCCATTCGTACTCAACAATCTAATCTACATTGATCGACAACTTCTGGCTGCAATCCTCAAAACATCTACTCTAGAGTAGTTGCTATTATGCAAAGCTCTCATTGGAATTGCTGTGGTATAAATACTTGACAAAAGCATTGCAAGTGAAAGAAGGATAGATACATTTCAGAAATAGGATGGATACATGTCAGCATGTCATAGGGAATATGCCTTTATTTTTGCTTCATTACAAACTCCTTCAGTACACTAAATTATATTTCAAATAAATGGTTTCAAAAAATATGGAATAGCAGGTTTTGAATCATTTGGTTGCATCGAAAGACAACCTAATGTCCAAGCATTATTGAAATTAGACAAGAGTTGTGGCTAATTGAAACTCCATAATTTCAATGCGCCATAGGGTGCAAACCTAATCTGAGCTGGCAGGATCTTCCCGTTCCTGTGGTGATGTAGAAAGTCAAGCACATGTCTGTGTACTGGCCTAACCCTCCCCCAGGAGTGGCACAGAAGTGTCTCATGGCACGTTTATGACACCCCCAGGTCAGCACATCACTCATGGCTTAAGCCAGCCTAAATGGAAGTTAGGATTGCAGACTACAGATACAATCGTGAGTAACTATGGGACCTTTTAAGATTAGCTGGTCACGCTCCGGGCCGGGTAGGAATTTTTGGGGTCCCTGCTGATTGGCTCTTTCCGGGACCTTTTTTTGCCTACCCTAAACTGTACTGGAGGTGTTGGGTTAAACTCACCGGTCACTTTATGGCAGGTGTCGTGCTAGAATAGGCAGGATAGGCCTTGGTGACTGCCTGAGATGGCAAGGATCAGGGTGATGCATAGCGGGCCTAGTACTACCAGACCAGACATAGGCCTATGCGGCTAGCCCTGTACCTGGGAATTAATATAGGCTCGGTCAACTGGGCAACTGGTTGACCGAGCGCCCAGCCATCTCGACCCTGGAGTTGGCGTTGGAGGGCACCTCCTGTGTGGGGTGTTACCTGAGCCAGGCTTTCGCCCATCCCTATTTTTGTAGTTTTTGTATTTTTGTAGGTTTCATCTTTGGGAAACCTATGGGAAATGTATAGAGCTGTCCAGAGTAAGTGCCTCTTGTGTCTTCCCATAGTTATTCTGGATTGTAATATTAGAGCCCAATCCTGAGTTCTCAGTGCAGGGCTGTGGCAGATGCAGTGCCATAAGGCATATCTGCAAAGTTCACTGCCAGGCCACCACCAAACTAGCCAAATTATTATTTGGCTATTATTATATAAGGAGCTGTGCTAGTGTCAGGTAAGTGCTGGTTCTCTACAGTGGTCTATGTGGACTGTGGAGTGGTGGAGAGCTGAGGGTGTGGAGGGAGCTCATTTTCTGCATCCACTCAAGACAAAGTCCTTTCTCCCAAGGAAGCATTGGGCAGCTACATGCAGGACATCACATCACTGTTTTGCTGTGGCAGTAATGCTGGAGCCATAGGCAGCTTAGAATAGCACTGCCTGTCATGACTGATTTTTGATCCAAATCCTACTCTCCTCATTCCCAAAGAAAATACTGGCTAGGGACAAATTATAACCAAATTTGTAAGATGAATATACATACAAGTTGACTGGTTCTAGGTTGCGTTAAAATCAGTGTTAACCACCTCAAGCTGTTAACTTTCTGATTAGGAGGGAAAACATGGGTGCTAAATATTTTAAGAACCACCCCAACCTCACATCATCTGCTGCAAGTTGACTCATCTGTGGCATTGTAAGATTGGGCTGGCTTTCAAGATGGGTGTGCATGTAAAAGCATTGCATGGATCCTTTATGTTCCAAAATTAGTCAAGATTTCATACAACCTGGATAAACACCTGTATGATACTGTCATGTGAATCAGTCCCTACCCCGATGTACATGTTTCTTTCGTTATCTAGTAGGGTTTCATTCCAATGTGTATTAAAAGAAATCCATGAATTAAAAAAGTGGAAAAATAAGATTTAAAGACCACAGGTTTCTTGTTCCGCCATCACTTATAATGGAAGATGGTTGTGCCTCAACATCCATAGGGGTTTGAGTCTTGACTCCTAACTGATACCAAAAAGATGTTAAATAAATGCAGTTTAATAATAAAAAGGGCACCCTTTATGATGTTTAAAAGCAGCTTTTTATTGTTGTGGAAGGGCAGTCAGCAATTAGAAATGAAAGCACCCTCTGCCTTGGTCTGGCTCAGCTGAAGAATGGAATGATTGCAAAAGGAAGAAACACACTTTTTAAAACTGTGATTTGCAGTGGCCATTTGTGTTGAGTCCAGTTTTTGTATAAAAAATCAGTGTATAACATTGTTGGACCTGTAGAAAGCCAAAAGCCAAAAATAGACTTCCTTACTATGAGGGATCAAAGCAGACTTCTGCTTTGAGGGGTCCAAGTAGTTTTCTGAGCTCCCTCAGAACCAAGCTAGAAAGGAACAAAAAACCCCAATCAAAATAAAATGTAATCTTAATTTGACTTTCAATTTAGCAAACATAAATAAATCCTCAAATATACTAATTGCTGCAGTGATATCCTAGGCCTACAGATGTCCCCTGGTATCAGTGGATCTGGCAGTCATGGATTCAGTTATTTAAGGTTGCTGTGTATTCTGGTTACAAGTTTGAAACATATAGAAAATAAAGAAAAAAGCCCCAAATAGTTTTCCTACCAGCATGCAGTAAAATCACTGAGTTTTGAAGGACCAAGGTAGTTTTCTGGGTTCCATGTAACATCTTCTAGGTAGTAGAAAATCTCCTTCCTTTGCCCAGAAAAGGTGTACCTGGATTCACGTTATCTGCAGGAAGGGTGTGGAATGGAACTCCATTGGTAATGGGCAGGGGCACTATATTTTCCTTGAATTACAGTATATGTCATTGAACTTACAGTGTAAACCTAACAAATGTTTAACTTTATTCAAATCCAGAGAACTGAAGGGGGCCTCATTAAAAAAGTTATATATTATGTTCAAAAATTATCATGATAGAAAATGGAAAAATCCAAAAATAAGATACAAGTTGTTTTTTTTTTTGGAAGGGAATAATTATTGCTTCTAATTATAATGTGCTATAATAAGCACATTTACTTATAGTACCTATTGAGCATGCAAAGCTCTTCAGGTGCATTTTCTTGATGTAAGGGTTTTACAACCCTTGTCACAACCCTTGTCACAAACCAGTGAGATAAATCTCATTATCCCCATATTGCAGCAGAGACTGGGAGGAAGTGGCTGGCTGAAGGCCTGGGCAGGATTCAAAACCAGGGAAATTCTGATTTGCAGCCCAGTCACTTAACTAAATGCTACAGAGCAGCACACCACTTTTTTGCACATAAATCTGTGGTCAAATGTACGTGAACAACATTATGACCTACAGGTTCAGTCCCTCCTTGCACCAGCCTCTGGCAGCAAATCGGTTATGTTTTTCCATCTTTGTCTACTTATTTGCCTGGACTGGAAAAAGAAAAGAAAAACAGACAGGAATAGGAAATATTCCTATTTATCCCAAGCCACCAATGCTTGGGAGAGGTGGGGCATAAACCCCTTAAATAAACAAACAAACAGACAGACAAATGGACAAATAAATAAATAAATAAATAAATAAATAAATAAATAAATAAATAATGCCTAGAATTCCTATTAGGATGTTCCTGGTGGACATTTGTTCACATAAAATCACAAAATAATTAGTGGAAGTGAGATTCTTTTCTCAGGGGAAACTTTGGCTCTGATGGCACATGGCAGATCAGGATTGATGAGAGAATTGAGATTAGTCACGAGCCTCTACTTTTAGTCTTTCACACATATACGAGCAATATAGCTGCCCAATCTTTACAATTTTTTCTCTTAAATGAAAATGTACGAGTGGGATACCATATGAGCAGCATTCAGGTCATGAACCTTCCCTGTGAAGAACAGATACGCATTAATGATTATTATTTCTACGAGAATAAAAAGAAATTAATATTTTAAATGACCATTTAACCATTCCACCCTACTGTTATGAATCGCTTTGAAATGAAATTGCCAAATGAATTCTTAATAACCATATTTATATGGAAATAACAGGGATTGGCACTTCATTTATTTTAATTATTTGAAATGGCAACACGTGCTCTAATGGGGAAAAGCTAAGGGGTGTAGAGGATCAAACATTTTTGGTTCCTTTCCCCAAATTAATGAGATCTGTTTAACAAGGAAAATGATTGAAGTGTTCTAAGCTACAAGAATATTTTTCTCCCTCTAAGCTGTTAAAAAAACTTGGCTTCTTGTAATCATATAGTCACACAACAGCACTATGTCAGCATTTATATCTTAATAATGGAAGGATGTTCACAGTCATGACAATTAAAAATATGTACACGCTGGCATAAAAGATTTAAACAGTTCAATTATAGGATACATACTAATTGCCAAATTCTCACATTGGGAAAACTTCTTTACTGGTATTGAATCAAAGTTAAAAGAACACAAGCCAAACTCACAGTTGGAAGCATTCCTTAAGTTTGTTTTTATTAATTACTGGATTAACTAAGCAAGAATTGGTGGGAAAAAAAGATGGATTTTCTTGTTGACGAATTTAAAAACAAAGGTTGCTTCAGACACTGAAAGGGAAAAGAGGTTCCACAATGTATTTTCGAAACGTCAAATAAACTTGAAAAATGCCATCTGTTTATTCAAGAATGGATGCTTATTTATTTGAAAAAAAGATGTTTCTAAATGTGAAGGGTCCTGGATCCAATGCTTCACAAAGCAATATGCAATAGGAAATTAAAATCTTTTTGGCATGTCTCAGGAAGCAAAAGGGCCATACTTCAAATGTTTCTGGTAATAAGCTCCCACCAAAGTCCTTGACCTGACTTGTTGTCTTAACTCATTCATTAATGTCACTCATTCATTTGTGTATTTTGTTATAATTGGAGAGAATGTCCTTATTTCTGATTGTGTACCTTCTTCAGCAGTGTTTTAACTTCATAATGTTAGCTTCTTAACTGAGATGGCAATTCCAGTAATAAAGGGATAATATCGCCAAGACACATACCTGTTTGCTAGTCAGTTAATGTTCTAAAAGACAAATATTTGACGTTATTAATAACGCTGGAGTCAGGACTTAAAGATCAAATAAGGGATACAGAAATTCTTGCAAAAGTTTAAAAACACCATTTAGTTTTCTGCAGAAGTATGCAAATCAATGTCGGGAATAAAGCCCAGGAGAAAACTATATTTTAAAATATATTTGAATTCCTCTTTAGCTCTATTTAACCCTCAGTATTTTTCCTGCTAAACGTTTGCCCTCAAGCCTGCTGTGAAGAAAATAATGAGAGAAACTATTTAAATCCCCTAAAATATTGTCAGTGACTCTTTCTTCAGTTATTACCTTTTAGATGCCATGAGCAGCATGTAAAATCGGATTTCCACTACTTCCTGTATGGATACAGAGAAAAAGTGTCCCTCATGAGATTTTAAACGTGTATTTATCTGTTTGTATACGATATGGTATTTTGCCTCTGTGGGTTGTGTCTGTAATGTTATGATATGGTATTTTTACTCTGTGGGCCCTAGAAGAGTTATTTTCTGATTAATATATTAAATATATAAGGTATATCTCATCTTACTCACGGATTCCAATGCACTGTAGGGCACTAAATGTTCTCCCCCCCCCCACCCAAATAAAGATCCGTCATGATAACTACAGAAAGGTTGACAGAAATTAGTTTTCTGGAGACTTTTTGTGGGGGGACGATCTTGGAAACTGAAGGGCATATTTGCTTTTACTTCAGAGTAGATGATGTGTTTCAGTCCACTTTGAATGGCAGGCTG
The DNA here is from genome assembly GCA_030015325.1 of Cryptoblepharus egeriae. Taxonomy (NCBI): domain Eukaryota; kingdom Metazoa; phylum Chordata; class Lepidosauria; order Squamata; family Scincidae; genus Cryptoblepharus; species Cryptoblepharus egeriae. The sequence goes on along the minus strand of JAREYC010000003.1, from coordinate 119,506,297 downwards.
AGAGGAAGACATTGCTACCAGAATGGTCCCAAAAATTCAGAAAGCAAAATTCAAATCAAAATGTACGCATTATTTGCTAAAATCAAATTTAATACATTGCATGTCCTGATTTTATACAGCGGCGCCTCACGTAACAAATTTAATTCATTCCAGAGGCATGTTTGTTATGTGAAACATTCTTTACATGATTTTCGGATTTCGGAAGCGGATTTTCCCTTTGGAAATAATGGAAACCCAGACGATTGGTTCCACAACCCAAAAAATATTCATATAAAAATATTAACTGCATGTAAAAATGATGACAAAACACTGGAACTGAATTCAAAACATGCATTCAATGTGCAGGATCCTATGAAGTCTACTGAGGCGGCAGTCCTAAAAACACTTTCCTGGGAGTAAGTCCCATTTAACACAATGGGGATTACTTCTGTGTAGACATGGTTAGGAGGCTAAAATCAAAGAAACTTTCCTGGGAGTAAGTCCGATTTAACACAATGGGGATTACTTCTGTGTAGACATGGTTAGGAGGCTAAAATCAAAGAAACTTTCCTTGGGAGTAAGCCCCATTTAACACAGTGGGGCTTACTTCGGGGTAGACATGGTTAGGCTGCAATCAAAGACACTTTCTTCTGCAATCCAAGACACTTCTCCCCACTTTCTCCTTCTCTTAATCCTGAGTCTCTCTCTCCCCAGCTTCCTTCTGGCCAGCCCTGAGATGCTTCCCTCTTCTCCACTGCTCTTCTCTCCCTCTGCCCAGCGGATGCCCGGCCACAGGAGGAACAGCGCGGAAGTGTTGCTTTCACTACGGGCAGGCGCGCTAGGCAGCCTGACGCTTTTTAAAAGGGCTGCCGGCCAGCGCGTCTGCCCCAACTGCCAATAAGTGTGTTTATTACGTGAGGCACAGTTTGTTATGCGAAGCAGAATCCTAGAGAAATTTTTGTTTGTTACTTGGAACATATTTTATGTGAGGTGTTTGTTACGCGAGGTACCACTGTACTATGTTACTTTCATAGAGTGGAACAAATAATTATTTTCAGGCCTCCATTGTGTATTACTGAATTGAACTGTGTTTCTAGGAATATGAATTGGAATTTTCTGAGCAAGCATTGATAGATTCTATTTTTTTTTAAACTTGGGGCATGACTAGGCTTTAGCTTATTTTGAATACTGAACAGAGGGTAATCGTAAATATTTCTGCTTGGCATTTTCATCTGTACTTTTTGCTTTTTGGCTCAGAGTGTGGAATTCCACTGGAGCCAGTTATCAGGTGCCAAAGCCTTCAACATTTGTAATTAGTCAATGTGGTACAGATTGATTCGCTACTCACTGGCAGATAGATTTTCGGAAGTGACAGATGTGCATAAATCATTCCACAGAGTGGGCACTCATACAATTTTACAGAGCTATTTTGAAATCTTGCTGTACAATCCTATGGATATCTGATCAAAATAACTTCCACTGATGACCTTAATTCCAGGTAAATAGATATAACATTTCCTCATTGTCTCTCTGTTGTATTCACACTAGTTGCCTGTATGTTTAATTTTTCCATTAAGCAAGAATATTTAAGCAAGTGTGAATATACATGACAAGTGTGACAGCATGTCTATACAAAAAATGTATTGGGTGTGCATGGGGGCTGTTATGTTCATAGCGTTTTCCTGTATTTTTGGTTTCTTTACTGTGTGAGGATGGATGGCATATGGATCCCTCACATGCACAGGGGCTCACCTGAATGTATATTTATATTTGAGGTTAGTTTTTAAAATATCTATCTGTATGAACCGGGTGAGACTTGGCACTAGAGGGTTCCATTCCAGGAATCTCCATGGATGCTGATTTTTGCGTTAAAAGCAATTAAAGGATTAGACAGGGAGGCAGGCAGGCAATCAAACTCTCTCACTCTCTCTCTCTCCCTCCCTGCCTCCCTCCCTCTTCATCCTTCCCTCCCCCCTCTCTCTCTGGGGTTTTCAGCCCAGTTTTGGAGTAATGTTGGGGGAAGTAGTGCAGCAAATAATGCAGAGTGATAACCACATTCCAGTTGTTGTAAGATGTCATATTTTTCTGGCCAGCTACTATAATTCAATGCTGTGCATTTATTCCTGTTTTATAATCATTTAAAAATATTTTATGAACCTATTGCTTTATTTAAATAACCGCCTTATGCTAAACCCCCATTGTGCAACACTCCCATGCGCATCAACCCCCATGCGCAACACCTCCCAAGCACAACACCCCCATGCACATCAAGCCCCCCATACTCAACACCTCCCAAATGCAACACCCCCATATGCTACAACCCCCATGTGCTATAACCCACTTGTGCTACCCATGCGCATCAACTCCCTATGTACATCAACCCCCCGCATGAGCATCAATGTCCCCCATGCACAACAGCCCAACATGTGCAACAGCTCCCAACCCCAGGATTGCACACCATGCACACCATATCTCCCTCAGTGCACTCTCCCTCCCAGTGCATCTGCTGGATCAAATTGGCTGGATGTCAGTCAGTCAGTTTTATATGTTAAAGGACGAAAACAGGTTGCACCCCTTTTCACCCCCTTAAGGGTTAAATTTCTCAACATTGTTTCATTGTTCAGGTCAGAGAAGGAACACTCTCCCTGAATTTCATGCTTCTTGGTCCAGAGGTTGGGACAGGGCAGTGATCAGTCAGGGATTCTCAATTGAAAATATAGGGAGGAAAATGCGTTGTGCCCCTTTTCACCCACTTTCTGGAATTGGAATTTCCAAAAAGTGGTTCTTATTGGGTGCCTCCACCATGGAAACAACACCTTCCCCCCCAAAAAATTTCATGCTTTTAGGTCTGGCGGTTTTGGCTGGGCATTGATGAGTGACTGAGTGACTGAGTGTGCATGGGGTAGATGAACATGTGGGATGTTGCACATGGGGGTGGATGCGCATGGGGGGGTTGATGTGCATGGGGGATTGATGCACAGTGGGTGATGGCGTACAGGGGAATTTTAGTCCCCCAACACGGGCACGCTTATCGTTAGTGTATATATATATATATATATATATATATATATATATATATATATATATATAACTGAAAATCATTTGCAATATTCCCCATGCACATCATCTCCCCATGCACACCAACCCCCATGCGCATCAACACCCCATGCGCAACAACCCCCATGTGCAATATCCCCATGCACATCACTCCAATCGCTACATCCTCCACATACATCATCTCCCCATGCGCATCAAACCTCCATGTGCATCAAACCTCTATGTGCATCAAACCCCCATGCGCATCATCCACCCATGCGCAACTCCCCATGCACATCATCCCTCCATGCGCATCATCTCCCATGCGCATCATCCCCCAATGCGCAATGCCCCCATGCATAGTATCCTCCCCAGTGCAAACCCTCCCTCCGAATAACATCCCCTGCATGCACTAGGCACTGAGCACCAAATTGTCTGGATGTTGGTCAGTCTTCCACGTTAAGTATAGGCAGTGATGGGATTCAAAGAAATTAACAACTGGTTCTATGCCCATCTGGCAGCCACTTTTAAATGGCTATTTTTAAATTTTATATGTCTTATCTCTTGTTAACAACCAGTTCTGTAGAGTAGGAGTGAACCTGCTGGAGCCCACCACTGAGTATAGGAGAAAAACATGTTGCACCCCTTTTCAGCCCCTTATGGGTTAAATTTCTCCACATCGGTTCTGGTGGGTGTTCATGTAACAGAAGGAACACCCTGCCCAAATTTCATGCTTCTAGGTCCAGGGCTTGGGGCAGAGCATCCCTCAGTCAAGGATTCTTCAATTTTTTATTAGCTAGAAGGGGTGCAAAACACTAAATTTTGCAGGGTGCCAACAAAATCTTGGAGGCACTATTGATGTCACTATTGTCTATGCTAGTTGTGTTAGAGTTAGGGATGGGTCTAGAAGCATAGGATATATAGCATGGGCTTTGTTGCCTTGTTATAGTGGGATGCAAATGATAAATATGCAAAAACAAACAAGAATACCAACCACAAATGTTAAGGTCTAGGAATGCCAATGATGAGGATGCATTTGGCCAGGACACAATTGTTCAGGATGCAAATACCCTAATACTTGTCCCTATAAGTCAGTTGGTTGGAGGAAAGTACCTAGTGGTTGGAGATAGAATTTAAGACTCTTTTTCTATGTCTACTTGAGCAGTTTTATACCGAAGCCAGTAATTTGGCACCTCAAATGGTAAAAAGATCGAATTCAATACCTGATCAAAAAAATGATTAATTCCAATACATTCAATAATGGAATGATCAAATTCAATACTCCTTTGCTTTTCAACTCCTGGGAAATCTAATACACAGTGAATCAGGATCGCTCAGGCAAACCTTGGTGCTGACCAGCTTTTCTCTCCATATATGTAATGAACAAAATAACCAAGTACCTCACTTGACTGACTAACAATTTAAATTCTCAATTTTAGTGGTTTGAATTAGTTTTAAATCTCTTGTAGAAGCACTAATGAATTTAATTAAACTAATTAAATTAAGATTTTTCAGCATCTTTTACAACTTTATGTTTCAGGGACAATTAGTCCTATAAAGTCCCACAGCCGTAACATTTTGTAACCATGATCTTTATATAAATAAAAAATATCCTCGATTTATATTTCACTTTCAGTTTTGGCATCGTTTTTCATCTTTCCTGGGAGTAAGCCCTATTGAACTCTATGGAACATCCTTCTGAGTAGACACTAATACAATTGCACTGTAACCCTACAATCCAGAGTAACTACAGGAAGACGTAAGAGGTACTTACTCTGGAGTGCTCTATGCATTTCCCATAGGTTTCCCATAGGTGGCATCATAACTACATCGGTGTAAAAGGTCGCATTGTTACTCTGGATTGTAGCCTAACCCTACAATCCAGAGTAACTACGGGAGTATGTAAGAGACATTATGTGTACTCATAGTTACTGCACTGCCTAGTGAAAACCCATGGGAAATTCATTTTGCAATCCAGAGCAAATTGTTCTTACACTGGAGCAAGGACTCCCCAAAGTTACTCGGGATTGCGCCCTAAGTCTGGTTGGCATCCTGGTTCTAACACTCAAAGGGACAGTGAATAATTTTCCTCTAGGATTGCTGCCAACCCTAAAGAGGAAGTGTTGGTAGATAGGATCCCCTGTAATATTTAAGCTTGAAAGTAATAAGATTGTCCTGCTTTGTACCAAATATGACCTTGTCTTATGTGATATGTAGAGGGTGCTTGGGCAATAACTGGTGAGTTTCTGAATGAAACTCAACTGCAAATACGTGTTTACTCAGAAATAAGGCCCAGAGAGGTTTACTCTCAGGAAACTGTGTTCAGGATTATAACCTAATTCTAGGCACATTAAGGAGGGGAAAGAATAGAAAGTGAATGTTACAAATAACATCCATTCTCTTTCAAAACGGGAAACAAGATTTCCAATAGCAATGTAGGATGCTGCGGATTTCAATTTACAAAGTATTTTAATACATTCTTTTAATTTTTTTAAAAAGGTCACCCTCTTTGGTTAGGCCCTGCTTAGGCTACCCGAAACCTCCCTTCAATCAAAACACAGCTCCTCATTAAGAGAAAAATTATTATTAATATCCTCATTTTGCTTCCTCTCGTGAATTATTTGCATTCCAAAATGTGCACAGCATTCGTTTCAGGGTAAATGCAAATATGACAGCGGGATTCCTCACCAAGCTCCTTTTTATTATTAGTTCTTTTTATGCCCTCCATTTATTATTCCCTCATCATTTTTCACATTGTATTAAAACGCTACCGTTTCCTAAAATAATAATATTTTCTTTCATTCGATAATTGTCCCAGCCTGGTCCACAGCCGTCTCGGTTGCAGAAACTACTGTCTATAATTTGCAACAGTTTATAATAATTGTTTGTTTTTGCTTAGGGGAAGCTCTGGAATTAGTGATCACAGTGGCAGAATCCCTGCCTTCCTACTGAGCATGTGATTATTCCAGGTGAAGGTCACCTGGTTGGTGGAGAGGGCAGGAGTGTTGGCAGAGCTTAGACTGTGATTGCCTGTGGTGGATCTACAGCCTGTGGTTTAAAGATGAATTAATAATTTTTTAAAAATTCATCTTTTGCTTTTAAAGCAACGTCCTGTACTAGGATTCCAAAGGGGCACATTATCCTCTTCGAACGTCTTCTTCAAAATCCAATTGCAACCTTCTCCGTTCTTTATACTCAATTTCTAATATGTGAAAGATGAACGACTGTGGAGCGTCTAGTCAAAAAAGCAGCATGTTCAGTTTGAATGAAAGCAAGTTATCAGTGGCATGGTTGCTCTGCCAGGGTCTTGTTTGATAAACTGGTTACAATTACTTTCTTTTTGGTTTGGTTTGTTTCCTTGGTCATATTAAAAAATGGTAATAGATCTTACTAATTAAAGGAAGCTAATAAAATCATTTGATCATCCTGATTCATGACACTTCACTCTGCCAAGCTTCCCTGTTGACTCTCAAATTGTTATTGTGAAACTCTTCTGCATATATTACACAGGGGGACAGCTTGTGTGTTGCTTCCTATTCTTTCCTTGCTGTCCATCATTGCAAAATTCCCCAACATGATACCATGGAAATGCAAAGCACTTGAAAACAATAACATTTAGAGGACTGTCCAGCCATTTCCAGCTGTGCAGCTGGCAATAAATTGTCAGAAAGGGCGGATTTCCCTTCCTTGGTTGCTATTGATAATTAGTGATCAAATGCAGATCTATATTGGTGAATAGAAAAATTTTACAGACGAGTATAATACAACACTGATTTTCATACAGTAATTTCATTTTGAAACTATATCCTCTGAATTTAACTGTTTTGAAAAAGAGACAGATTTATCTTACTCATATAGCAGCAAGCGGATGAAGAAACTACGGGCCAAGAGGAAGCAGTTTTGGCAACTAAATTAAGGCATCATCGATTTTTGTTGCTAGCATTTTGACTTTTAAATTACCAACATAAATATTAAAGGTGAATTTTTGCAGACTTTTTTTTCCACATGCATACCATGCATACCATTTTTGCAGAAATACGTGCATACCATGTGATTTTAGCTGCTAAAATTTAACTTCTAAAATTAAAATTCTAACCAACTAATTAGAATATAGGCTTCAGGCCTTCCCCTTTTATAATCAGCAGTAGTAAGGTTAAGTTACAAAAGATGCACCTGTACATGTGTATATACCTTGTACTGCTTTTGCTCGAACAGAGGTTCTAACACCTGAACTCCAAACCTGTTACAACACATTGCAAAAGAGAAATTGAGGAGGCAGTACAAAGACATACTAAGAGTCCTCAAATGCCTCCTTGGTTGAGCTGGAATTTGAACCCCAGGGCATTTTTATTTCCAGCTAGTGAGAAATGGGGCATTATTTGATCTTCAATAATGTTGGCCATTGCATTGGTGTACTAATCCACTCAGACAAGGCATAATTTTTCTGAACAGCACTCTCATTCCGTTTATAAAAGAACATTTCTGTAGGTGAAAAAAACACAGTGTCCTTGGGAGAGCAGTAAGATAGCTAATCTTGGTTTGCTGACCTGCTTTGTGACTATTCTCCAGCTGGGATTTCTCTTCATTGCTGTCTTTAGTATTCCTAGCTGTGACACACCTCGGATGTGGGTGTAGTATTTTGCCTCACTATTTTCTCAGGCATATTTACCTGAAAAACAACTGTGTAATGAATCTTGTTTTAGAGCAGAAGAAGGTTTCTACTGCTTTGTTTTGCTTCTGGTGACATTGGGTTTCCTCCAAAATATACCGCTCTACAGTAGCAAAGAAGAGGAAGATGTAAGCAGTGGTGGGCTCCAGCAGGTTCACACCTACTCTATAGAACCGGTTATTAATGAGAGATAGGACATATAAAGTTTAAAAATAGCCATTTAAAAGTGGCTGCCAGATGGGCAGAGAACCAATTGTTAATTTATTTGAAGCCCATCACTGGATGTAAGGCCAAATTACACACGATTCAGAAATTCATACAGATAACATATAGGTTTTTGTTGTTTCAGTTAATGGAAGTGGAATGAAACAGAGGTAATCAGAGGTAAAAATATAGTAAGCAGGTGGTGACAGAAGCTGACCAGCCTGGTCTACCAGATCGGGTTTAACCTCTGAATGCTTTGAACCAGGGAAGTGATTAATGTAACATGGGGGGGGGGGCAGGTAGAGTAGTGGGTACCCTGGTGGAGACTTGGGGAACCCAGTGCAGGTGTTGGCCCTAAGATTTCAACAATCTCGCAATAGTGGGGGATGCATGGAAAATTCATAACTTCCCTTAACTTAATCTCCAAGTTACTATTTGCTTCAACTTTATAGAAACAGATACCTGTATGCTCTTCTTGGTGAAAAAAGAAAAGAAATAATGTCTCAGGGGAGACGCTTAAGGCAAGAAGAAAAAACATGGCAAAGGAAACTACTCAAATGCCTGGCATAGCTCCGCTGATTCAATGCATACCTTCTCCAATACACATACTCACAAATCCAAAGGAGATTATATTGCCTATCACCCCGTCTTGTTTAGTTTGGCCCTTAAGTTACTAGAGAACATTATTTTCCAAGGTTTTTGTTTTTCAAATATGAGGATGAGAAATTTTTCTTTTCAATGGAAACCGAAGACTTCCCAGGTTTAAGTGGCCAAGACTGTAAGGAACCATCTAAATAACTGGATTTAGGATAAAATTGCAATTTTACCCTGAATCAGATTTATACAACTTTTGCACAACTCCAGGCAAGAGAAGCAGACCCCTTGCTGAGTTGGGTTGATTAAAGAGTAATCACAAAGTCTTGCAGAAATGAGAGATGTAGAGTAGTTGCCATTAATTTTCTCTGGTGTGATTTTTACCTTTTTCACAACGATAGCGGGCTTTGTTCCAGACTTGTAGCCTATGGCAGTAGGCTGGGGAGAATGCACTTCAGTGAGATATAGCTCATAAAAAGTGTGACAAATTGCAATGCCAGGGTTGTCTTGGTTGCTTGTGATATATTGAAATTAAATCCCAGACCAGACAATAAGGGCAGTGACAGAACTGTTTCTATAGGTCCCCTTTACAAAGCCCATAATGAGACTCTGAAAAACCCAGCACATCCTGAAGTGAAGGCAACAAAAGCGTCTATTCCAGGGAGGAAAAGCTGTCATGAGTGCGAGAGACACTCAAACAGAGAAAGTAGGGCCTGTAGGCTAGTGCTTTACTTAGGAGTCACACTATTAAGAAGAAGAATAGCAACTCAGGTGACTGTTTCATGTAAATTACAGCCTGTGTGATGGGAGATATCACTGATTTGTATCCCTAAATGAGAACATACCTTAGAAATTTTCAGGAAATGGCTTATACCCAAGTATAGTTTGAGCCATTGTCACGATCCTTTTGAAATCCGAAAGGTTTCTATTCCCATTTTGATGGAACATTAGTTTTAAACAAAATTCAATGGCTTTCAGGGTATTTCATCAGTTTGGATTTCCATGAGAGAGAGAGAGAGAGAGAGAGAGAGAGAGAGAGCACAAATCTCCCTGACACCATGGAGCACAGTGCTGGGTCTCCAAGAGCAAGGTTAGACGACTTCAGTTTGACCATTTGTCCTCTTTTTCCACTACATGTTCTCTTTTTCCGCCTTTGTTTCCTGGAAAAATTCTTCACTCTCTTTCCTTTCCTTGTAAACATGTAGCAAGTAGCCTTCTTGTAATTAAAAAGTGTATGTAATTTATATGTAATAGCATTTAAATTTAATAGTAAATAATGCAGTGTTTACTTTAAATTAACCATATGAAAGCAATCTATATGAGTATTTTAGCTTTTATTTCGCCATGTCTTATATTTTCTTGGGTGTCCTACATTTAGGAAGCACTTTTTTGGAGGCAGTTCTGACATATGGTCACCCTGGGCTACCTGTCTGTTTCTGAGTCAGCATAATCTCTTCTCTGTGTATAGCTATTTTGAGCCAACAGCCAGCAGAATATTCCAATGTGAAAACTGCCTAAAATTTAAATAAAGAAGTATATTTATAGAGAAGCTTTCTATTTTTGGAATCCTGTCCTTTGACGAGCCACAAAAGAAGGAACAGATAGATGCTTGTGTCTCTTTTATACTTTTGACCGGTTTGTCATGCAGAATGGAGAAAAGATGCACCTACTGAACTTCCTCCGCTGAGAGTTATTTAAAGGTGTGAGAATCCTACTGGGCTACTATCCAGCTGTCCTCAATTTGTCTGGAATGGAGGTGTGTTGAGAGCTGCAGAGCCCCACTGCCTTATTTCTTTCACTCTGCTGTGAGTTATGGACAACTGGGAGTGTTGACCTGAAAAGCTTTGCCTTTATGGATTATTTCACTCTTACTTATAGTCAGGGAGGGCTTGCCAAGTTTTAATCTTGGTTTGCAGGTACTCACTAGATTACACTTCAAAACTGCCTGTACCATATACCCTTATGTTTTTTGGAGAGCATAATGTCAGAGCAGTCACTTTGATTTACTGCTCTGAAACAATGTCAGCTGGATTCTACAGGTATATAAAAAAATTGTAAAACACAACATTAGAAAACCTGTGGCATGAAAGCCTCCTTGTGGTTTCATTGGATGGCTCTAGCGCTAAACCAAAGTGCAGAAAACATCACATCCCAAAATGAATAGTTCCCAATCTGTGTGTGTGTGTGTGTGTGTGTGTGTGTGTGTGTGTGTGTGTGGCTGAGCGCACAGGATTCACAGTCTATAGGCCCATGTTGATGTCACAGTTGTGTCTTGAGCATATCACCACTGTTTATCAGAATGTCTGCGTGGGAGGATGAATTGGATCAGTGGTTAAAGATGCTGTGCTTGTTGCCCTGAAGATTGGCAAGTGAAGATCCAAGTACTGCTAGACAGCATGAACTCTTGTTACTTGCCCAGTTTTTGCCAACCTAGTAGTTCAAAAACATGTAAATGCATGTAGACAAATAGGTATCACTTATGTGGTAAGATAATACCATTCCATAGACTTTGGTATCTATCTGTCTGCAGTATTTATATACCGCTTTTTGACTAAAAAGGTCACAAAACCGTTTACAAAGAAAATTTAGGGCACAATCTAGAGCAAGTTCAGCCTGCTCTGCCTTAACTGCTCTCTCCTAACTATTCTGTATCCAGAGCAGAAAGTTATGCTGCATCCAGAGAGTCAGGGTTAGGGTTAGGGTTGCCCTAACTGCCCCACAGCATGTTAAGTAATTGACACATGGGGAGGACTTGCTCCTGAGGAGACACCCCTCAGATCACACTGAACAAGGAACAGATGTGGTGCCTACAGTGGTGACATGACTCTGTGCATCACCTAGTGCGGAACTCTGTGTGTCACCCCTGGGATGCTCTCACCCCCCTACCTGGACTGCGCAGTCTCCAAAGTTGGCGCCTGTGCAGTTGTTTCTGAAGCCAACTGGTTTCGGAAAGAGTACTGCGCAGGCACCATCTCTGACACCTGCACAGTACTTTTCTGAAGACTTTCGGTGTCAGAGGAGACTGTGCAGGTGTCAGAGTTGGTGCCTGTGCAGTACTATTTCTGAAGCTATTCGGCTGCCGCTCTGCCTCCTGAGTGAGGCCGAATGGCTGTGCAGAGGCGCGGAATTATTCCACTCTACAGAAGTCTCCTCTGAAGCTGTTCGGCACGCTCAGTCTGTTTCTGCGCAGTGCACCTCAGATGGCTGTTCAGGCCAGCTCCGAGGACAGGCGGCAGCTGCTGGCTGCAACTCCACCTTGGAGCAGGCCTGAATGGGTGTGCTGATGCCTGGGGCCTGCCACAGGACAATCAAACTGATCCAGTGTATCACCCCATACGGAGCGCATCACCCAATGAAGCCCACACCAGCTGCACCAGGCTGGTGACGCTACTGGGTGCCTGCCTTCTAAGGAGTCCCTGATGAGATGCCAGTACATTCTACAGTGAATAGAAGGGGCTTCTTGGAGTGGCCTGCTGTATCCTGAGGTCTGTGGGCAGCCGTAGTTTGTTCCATATCCTGAGGTTGAGAGGAAGGGGTTGCAGCTAGGCTGGCCAAGAACTCAGATTTTTGGTCAGCACTGCCATTCTTACTCGGGCCTTATCATGGACCCCTATGGGTCTACTCATTACTATACCTGCTCCTGAGGTGGTATAACTCTGAGGAGCTGGAAGAGGGCATTTCTGCCTTGGAAACAGGCTCTGGATACAGAATAACTGCTCTGCCCTAAGCAATGCTAAACATGCCCTCAACATGCCTCTCCAGAACTGCCTAGGGCAAAGCTGCTAGGGCAGAGCAGGCCCACCTCTCTTAGGGCACCCTATGTTGCCTTGCTCTGCCCTAAGCCTTTTCCAGAGTAACTGGGTTGGAGCATCTTGCAGTTGCTCCACCCTAGTGATAGATAGGGCAACCCAAGGGCTCTTATGTGGACAGATTAGTTGCTCTGGATTGTGCTGTTAGACTAAGAAAATTAACAAAGAAAATTTTGTATTTAGTCATGCCAGTCACATGACCATGGAGAGATATTTGGACAACTCTGGCACTTGATGGTAATGAGCACTGCCCTCGGAGTTGGCACTACCCTTAGAGTGTAACCTGCGGGGACACCTTATAAAAAAAAACAAGAAAAGCAATGCTTCTCCGTTCCAAGAGCACAAGTGTTGATATTTTCTCCAGTCACTCTTTTGTTAATGCCATCTTTGTTCTGAACTGCTGAAACCTTATACTGGACACACTTTCCTGAGAGTAAGCCTCATTGAACGTAATGGGATTTTGTTTAGAATAGAGATACATATGGTTGTGCTGGTTAACAGAAAACTAATCCTGCTATGAAGGTGAGCTGGAAAGTAACTTGAAGAGGCCTGCCTTGGTAATGGATTCATAGGATAAGACTTCACAGACAATGATCTCAGATTTCTATTATTTTTGATTTGACTAGTAGTATATTTGGGCATGTGAAGAATATGGGAAACGATGAACAAACCTGAATGCCTGTCCTTGAGATAATTTTTTAAAAAATTAACAGTAAGTCATCTTCGGTGGCTGTCTTTGTTAAAGTCCTAAAATCCAGGTTTCATTTCTGTAATTTCTATTTAGAACTGAATTCTGAATAATGAAAGTTTAGCAAGAAAAGCAATCAGCTCACAAAGTTTGCCTGCGCTTTCTTAAATAGGGCCATTATTTACAGCTTTCATATTAGTGTCTTTATCTGTAGCAACTTTTACTTAGGATATTCAATATTAATTTTTGTAGCTGGAACAGAGGCTGTGCTTTCTAGGGGGCTATCTAGTGCTTTCTTCCTTTTTAAAAAATGGGAGCAATTATTTGTGCTTATGAGAGCAGTGGGAATGCAGTGTACTAAAAACCCCTTAAGAAAAAAAATCAAATTATCCATAGGCAAATTACAGAACAGACATGACTCGATGAACACTTGCTCTAAGTACTGCTGCTGACCCCCTTTTTAAACAGGCCATATGATTTATTTGAATGAATGAATCACTTTGGCAGAGTTTTTCCTGGGAACCCAGTCTGAAGGCACCCTATTAAAAATATTAGCTGAACTCCCTCTAATGTTGAGCTTGGTAGTTAGACATCTTGACCCCAACCCTGTGAAGAATAAACATGCACAGGAGAAATTACAATAAATGTGCTAATGTGAGGGAAAAATTGGGAAATGTGCTTATCTGAATTAAAAAGAATAGGTTCAACTGAAGGTGTTTTTCTAATAAAACTGCTACAGCCTGCAAAGATCTGCAGGGCCTTCATTTGAATCCTTGAATATACACTGTTGTTATTGGAATGGAGCTATTATATTTACTCCATAGTCAAAATATATCAATCTATACATCCATGTACTTCTGGATGTTTTGAGAATGGTTGAAGATCATAAAATCATAGAATGCTAGAGTTGAAAGGGACCTAGTAGGTCATCTAGTCCAACCCTCTGCCTGTAGCATGAAATCATCCTAGAGCATCTCCGACAGGTGCTCGTTGATCCTCTGCTTGAAGATCCCCAGTGAGGGAGAGTCCACCACCTCCCTTGGCAATCTGTTCCACTGCCGAACTGCCCTCATCATCAGAAATTTTTCCCTGATATCTAACAGGAATCTCCTTTCTTGCAGTTTGTACCCATTGGTTCTAGTTCTGCTTTCAGAAGCAGCTATGAACAAATTGGCCCCTTCCTCCATATGACAGCCCTTCCAGTATTTGAAGAGGGCAATCAGGTCTCCTCTCAGCCTTCTCTTCTCCAGGCTGAACATCCCAAGTTCCCCCAACCTTTCCTCATAGGGCTTCCCTTCCATCCCACTGATCATTCTTGTCGCTCTCCTCTGGACTTGCTCCAGTTTGGCTGCATCTTTCTTAAAGTGAACTGAACACAGTACTCAAGGTGAGGTCTGACCAATGCAGAATAAAGAGGAACAAGAACTTATCACGACTTGGAAGCTACAGTCCTCTTAATGCAGCCTAAAATGACATTTGCTTTCTTTGCAGACACATCACACTGCTGACTCATGTTCAGCTTGTGATCCACGGCGACTCCAAGATCCCGCTCACATGCTGTGCTAATAAGATCCCCCGTTTTATACCTGTGTTTTTGGTTTTTATTGCCTAAGTGCAGAACCTTGCACTTCTCCCTGTTGAAATTCATTCTATTTGTTACAGCCCAGGATTCTAGTTTATCCAAATCCTCCTGGAGGTTTCTCCTGTCTTCTGTTGTGTTTGATACTCCTCCCAGCTTGGTGTCATCCGCAAATTTGATCAGGCTCCCCCCGTATCCCTTCCTCCAAGTCATTGATGAAAATGTTAAAGAGGACTGAGCCCAAGACAGAGCCCTGGGGCACCCCACTTGAAACCAACTTCCAGGCTGACACAGAACCATTTACTGAAACCCTTTGAGTGCGGCCGTCGAGCCAGTTGCAGATCCACCTAATGATCTAAATCTTATTTTTCCAACTTCCCAATTAAGATGTTATGTGGGACCTTGTCAAATGCTTTCCTAAAGTCAAGATAAATGACGTCCACAGCATTGCCACTGTCCAGTAGGCTTGTAACCCTATCAAAAAAGGAGATCAGATTTGTCTGGCAAGATTTATTCTTGGTAAATCCATGCTGGGTTCTTTTGATCACCAAGTACTTGTCTAGATGTGCACAAATTCTGTGTTTTATGATTTATTCTAATATCTTCCCCAGGACTGATGTCAAACTGACTTTTCTATAATATCCCGGGTCTTCTTTTTTCCCCTTAAAGATTGGGACTACATTAGCCCTCTTCCAGTCCAGTGGCACTTCTCCACTCCTCAAGGATTTCTCAAAGATGATCAACAGAGGCTCTGCAAGGGCATCTGCCAGTTCCTTCAGAACATCTGGTCCAAATAACTTGAATTCATTTAGGCCAGTTAAGTGGTTATGAACCAGTTTTCTGTCAATTTTAATCTGCAGTTCTGCACCATCCATGTTTCCATTACCTCTTTGGGGATGCAAGCACATCCCCGCATTAGCCAATGATCCCTACCTCCATTTGCACAGCCCTCCTTCTGAGAATAGATGGACGCAAAGTAGGAGTTGAGCAGGCTTGCCAGACCTCCTCTATTTTCCAGAGGTCTCCTCCAAAACTCCCCTCGTTCCGGGAGGGGAGAGAGCCTCTCCGGGCTCCAGAATTTGGGCAGCTTCAGCGCTGGCCCTTTAAATTTTAAACTTGGTGTGCACTTCCCTTAGCCTTGCCAGCCACTAGGGGCTTGAGGCTGGCACTCCTCTCCTGCGACCACCCCACTCCACTGCTTGCCTACTCAAAAGTAAGTCCCATGATAGCCAATGGGGCTTACTCCCAGTTAAGTGCAGAGGGCTGCAGCCCCAGAGCCCAATCCAAAGCCTGCTTACTCAGAAGTAAGTCCCATGATGATCAATGGGGCTTACTCCCAGGTAAGTGCAGAGGGCTGCAGCCCCAGAGCCCAATCCACAGCCTGCTTACTCAGAAGTAAGTCCCATGATTACCAATGGGGCTTACTCCCAGGTAAGTGCAGAGGGCTGCAACCCCAGAGCCCAATCCAAAGCCTGCTTACTCAGAAGTAAGTCCCATGATGACCAATGGGGCTTACTTTCAGGTAAGTGCAGAGGGCTGCAGCCCCAGAGCCCAATCCACAGCCTGCATACTCAGAAGTAAGTCCCATGATGACCAATGGGACTTACTCCCAGGTGAACTGGCTAGGATTGCAGGCTGAGAAGCCAATCCTAAAGCCCATTTCCCCCAGAGAAATCCTAAAGCCCCCTTCCCCCCAGAAGCCCCCACCAGCCTCCCCTGCTGCCTGTAGCACCCACTATCCTCAGCCACCCCCACCAACTCCCCTAGCCCTGCCTGTGCCCATTACCCCAAAGAAAACCCCCACCAACCCTGCATTCACCCCTCCCCCCAGAAACCTCCCACTTACCTACTTTCCCCACCCCAGAGAAACCCTCCACCAGCCAACCCTGAATGCACCCACTGCCCCTTCCCAAAGGGTGTGTGTGTCTATTACATTAAAAAGGTAATATAGTGTTGAAATTAAGTACAGGAAAGCAATACAAGTATTTTAAGCTTATTTTAACATGTCCTACATTTCGTCCTACATTTTTGGACAAATTTTTTTAATTATAGGAATTTTCTCAGGAATTTTGGCTTGGACTGAGAGGAATTTTGGCGTTAAATCAGGAATTTTGGGGTTGCCGTGCAGGAATTCCCAGTTTGACATCTGGTAAATCTGGAGTTGAGCAGCTCTGCCTTCTCCTGGTTTCCAGACACCTGCTGTCCATCTTTGTCCAGGAGCTCCTCCTGATCCTTTGGGCAGCCTCAGCTCATACTGAGCTTTAGCATTCCTGACCCCCTCCCTACAGGACTGGGCTATCTGCCTGTACTCCTTCCTGGTTATCTTTCCAGTCTTCCACTCCCTATACTTCTCTTTCTTTAACTTTAGCTGATCCCCAAGTTGCTTGTGGAGCCAACCTATTTTTTTGAGGTTTTTTCTCCCTTTCTTTTTCATAGGAATTGTTTCTGACTGTGCTTGTAGAAGCTGCCTCTTAAGGCGCTCCCACCCATCTTGGACCCTTTTTCCTGTTAGTTCATCAACCCATGGGATCCCGCCTATGTTTCCTCTAAGCCTGTTGAAATCAGCCTTCCAGAAATCCAATATAAAGGTTTCACTGTGTACTCTTTTTTACTTCCCATATTCTATATTCCAGGAGTTAAGTGTTCTGTGTGTTTTGGCATTAGTCATGCCAGACATATAACCACAGCAGTGTCTTCTGACAATGCAGATTCTTTGGCCTAGCATCAGAGATGAGCACTGCACCCTATAGATGGCAAGGCTAGCATAGGGTGACCATATGCCATAATCAGAAAAGAGGACAAGACCCTCCCAAAATGTAAGACATACAAGAAAAATGTAGGACATGACAAAATAAAAGCTAAAACACTCATATATATTGCTTTCATGTGCTAAATTTAATTTTAATAATTTCCATGTACTTAATTTAATCACTCCATTACTTATTACATTTCAAATTGTTACATATAATTTATTACATAAAATTTATTAATTACAAGAAGGCTACATGCTGCCCACTTTCAAGAAAAAAGAGGACATGGATATATTTTTCCCAGGATTCAAGGCTAAAATCCAGGACATGTCCTGGAAAATGGGGACATATGGTTCTCCTGGGCTAGCAGGGCAAACTGTGGGGTTACTAGTTTATTCTATTCTGAAATGCTGCATTTTTTACCCTTCCAGTCATCTAATCTCTTTATTACTGTTACCTTCTAACTGTGGACCACAGCAGACAAGGGGGAGGAATGTAGGTAGCAAGACCATTAAAGTGGTAGGCAGAGTCACTGTGGGTCTGATCCTACCCAACTTTCCAGTGCAGAAGCAGCCGTGCCAACAGAGCACACACTGCATCATGTGGTAGCAATGGGCAGTCACAGAGACCAACTCAACAAATAAGAATATTTGTTCCTTTAACTTGGTGTGGTATTGCCGCTGTGGGTGGCGCAAGTGGTTAAGACACTGTGCCTGTTAACCAGCAGGCCAGGGTTCGAGACCCGGGTCGGTCCCCACAAGACAGGATGAGCTCCTGTCCTCAGCCCAGCTTTGCAACACAGCTGGAATCAATTGTATTGGCTCTGTCTTTCCATTGGACTATTTCAGTGGCGTGGAAGGGGGGATTTGCTGCCTGGGTAACAGCCTATTCTCCATATCAATCTAACCCAGGCCTTCGTGCTTCGCATGCAGCACTGAGCATGATACCATAGTTTTTCAAGACTGATGGATGCCTGCTTTGTTTAATTGTCGCTGAAACTGTTATGGAGGGTTGAATAGGATTGGACCCTGAATCTGACACTGACAAAGCCAAATAGATTGCAACATTGATAGCTACATTAACTTCTCCACTATATTCACACCAAACCTAGATGTGTGTGTGTATGTTTGTGTGTGTGTGTGTGTGAGAGAGAGAGAGAGAATTCATTTGGCTTGCACATGTGGCACTAAGAATGGTACATCTTTCCTTTAAGATGCAATATGCAATACAGGGTTAGTCCAATTCAGAATTATGAAAACTTTCTCAAATCAAATGTCATTTTGTGTTCACTGTTACCACATGACTGAAAATTATTTAAAACTCTCAAAAAGGCAATGGAGGGTTGCCTTCTTTAGCCTTTGGCATCTCCACCCATTTCCTTGACAAGTGGCAACTCAAAGCACTTTGACCCAGCCACTGATTATCTGTAACCTGACAGTGAAGTTTTTTTAAGTCTGAAAATTAGCACTTCTGAATGCCTGCTTTGCATTCTTCAAGTGCATTATTAGAATGCTTTTGTCAAAAGCGGCAGACGACATCATTGTAGTGATAATAAATGCTCTTTGATTCATACAGCTTGGTGTTTGTAATACATCCCAAATGAAGACCTCATTTGTTCTGTTGGTATTCTCATCTTTTCAAATGTGTTTTATTATTATTATTTTGCACGTGGATATGTGGGGATGTTTTATTTTGTTTTCTTTCTTTCCGAAAAATCCTTTCAATACCCAGAAACTGTGCGTAAGTGTCACGTTCATTTTTCTTTTAGGTACTGTGGTAATGAAAGGATTTTAATCATTGACATCGCTATGTGAATTATTATTACAGAAACCCCTGCTGTTGAGTTAGACAAAATTAACTCAGTGTTCAGGGCATTAAGAAAAATCTTAGCTAATTAGTGGGTGAATAGGAACAAAGAGGATGGAAAACAAAGATGTGGAGAGGAAGATACTTAGGTAAGAGGCTCCGTTTTCCATTCCAAACATTGATCTTTCTGTAAGAAAATCTTTGTACTCTTTCCGATTCATTCCATTAGAGTTGAGATTTTTTTTAACCATTTTGTAATTAGTTTTCTAAAGCCACAATCTCTTTCTCCTCCTTCAAACTGTGAAATCCAAAGGCTCATAAGAGAAAATGGAAGATATTCTAAAATGCTTTTAAAAATTATTTCCCAGGCGATCAATAGTGAAGGCGTATGGTAATTCTCTGGATTATTTGAGGAAATTGTGTCTCCTCCTTTTGGTGCAATGACGAGATAATCTAGCTAATATACCATGACTTGGTTGGAGGAAACCATTTGTTTGAATGAGATGACACTGTGGTCCAGGTTGCCGGTCCCATATGGAGCACACAAAGCAAGTTGTAGGTTTAAATCACTGCAGGGTTTGTGGTTTCTTTCTGTAGTATGCCGCAGTGCTGGCTTCCAATGGGCAATGCATCATGCTGCTGATGTGAGAGCCGAAATGAAGACAATCAACCCTGAGAATCCACCAGAGAAGTATTCATGCTGGGTGCCATTTGTTTCTAATTGCTCTTTGTAAGTTATAGTTTGAGATAAAGCTCCCAAAATGGAATAAACAGAAAATAATAATTAAGTCTGTTTCTCTTTTGTAGCCTGACAAAGGCTTTTAATTTTTCTGTAAGATTCTGCTTCTTTCCCGTCTTGCATTTCCATGCCGCCCTGCTCCTCTCCCCTCTGTGGCACCACCCATTGCGTCTTCAATTTTGTGCCTATCAGGCTGTTCCGTCTCATAAATAACATTCAAAATATTTTCTGGGCTTTCTTTCCAATCCATCATTGTGTTTGTGTTGTCAATGTAGAGAAACAATCATCGAGTTGCTTTTTTGTGTGCGTGCCGGTTAATTTAGTATTTCAATAATCCTGAATCGTTGAAACGTTTAGAACAAAGTGACATTTTTAGCAGTTTCCTTTTTTCTGTTTGGAAGAAATGTACTCAGAATTGACATAGAGTGACAGGCATTCTAACTGCGTGTTTTTTTGAACCCTCTAGAAGGTGGGTGAAGAAATATGTGGTGGGTGCAATGGGAAAGAGATTTCAGGGGACATCCTCAACATGCAATACACATGGTAGTTTTTAACCGCTGGGCTTTGGTGTTTCCATACTCTGTAGAATTACTCATATATATGATAGGAAACATTTCAATAGGGTCTAGGCTAGGGGTGTCAAACATTATGGACTTCTGGCAGCATGCAGCACCTGGAAGCTTCTTGGATTCTCTCCGTTTCTCTCCTTGGGTTCTCTCCACACCATCATCAACTACTCTCAGCTGCTGAGGTGGGTTGTTGTATCATTGCTAAAGGGCAGCCCACATGGGCTCTCCAATATGTTGAAAATATGCTCAAGATGTGCATATTTTCTCTCCTGTAATTTATAACTGAATTGTTAAGTGAATATAATGGGATTATTTCTGATCATGACCTGCTTAATTACATCACCTACAACAATGACATACAGGGATTGGACAAACCTCACATTACGAGCCATGATGGGTGTGTGAGAGCGTGAATGTGCGCATAGATAGATGTAGATGCGGGCAATCTCAAAATGCCAGATCCAGGGAAGAGCACCTGGATCCAGGTGTCTCGTGTGCTCCCTGAGGCATCTGTTGGGCCACTGTGTGATACTGGAAGCTGGACTATTTGGGCTTTTAGCTTGATGCTGTAGAGGCTCTTCTTATGTTCTTATGGGGCTGTGGGTGGCACAAGTGGTTAAGAAACTGTGCCTGGTAACCAGTAGGCCAGGGTTTGGGACCTGGGTCCCCACAAGACAGGGTGAGCTCCTATCCTTAGCCCAGCTCTGTGACACAGCTGGAACCAATCACATTGGCTCTGCCGTTCCATTGGACTATTTCAGTGTCATGGAGAGGGGGGATTTGCTGCTTGAGTAACAGCCTATCCTCCATATCAATCTACCCAGGCCTTCGTGCTTTGCATACAGCGTCGAGCACGATACCATAGTCTTTCAAGACTGATGGATGTCAAGTTATGTTCTCACATAGGGTGGCACTCCCAAAAAAGTATACACACTTCAACATGAAAAATATATTGCGTAAAAATTTCATTGCAAAATTTATATAGACCTCAAAGGGTACCTACTGTGTAAGACATGTTTGAATTATGTAATCACATTAGATTCGCTATCTGATCATCATTACATTCCAGACACTTTTGATTTTGGTGAACTAGCAAGGCTGGTTGTGGCCATTTTGTGATACACGAGGAGAATGTGGTGTGCCTTCCTCTTCTTATCTGTCTCTTGAGGGGCAGGGGAGGAGTGTGGCAGCTACTGATATCTTTAGAGGAAACATAATAATACGCATTTCTACCACAATTCGAGGTGTTTTTTACCCCCAAATCAAGAGTAACTAAGGGAGCACGTAAGAGACTTTACATGCACCCATAGTTACTGCACCATGGGAAATTCATATTGGAATCCAAAGTACTGGTAAGTTGTTCTTACACCGGCGCAAGGACTCCCCATAGTTACTCTGGATTTTGCCCACAGTGTTTTTTAAGGGCATAGATGTTGAAGTTTTTTTCTGGGGCCTCCCTTTCCCCTCCCTGGGGAAAACCGGGTGGACCGGTTTGGGCCAGCCGCCATCTTTTTTTGTGCACACTGCGCAAGTGCCAACATTGATGCTTGTGCAGTGCGCGCACTGAAGCTGGCTGGCCAGCTGGCCAGCCAGCCAGCTTCAGGCACTGCGCAAGCGCCAACATTGGTGCAAGCGCAGTGCCTGCTCTGAAGCTGGCCAGCCAGCTTCAGGCACTGCGCAAGCGCCAACTTTAGCTCAAGCGCAGTCCGTGCACTGAAGCAGGCCGGCCAGCTTCAGTACAGGCACAGCGCAAGCGCCAACATTGGCACAAGCACAGTGCCTGCTCTGAAGCTGGCCAGTCAGCCAGCTTCAGGCACTGCGCAAGCACCAACCTTGGTGCAAGCGCAGTGCCTATACTGAAGCTGGCCGGCCAGCTTCTGTACAGGCACTGCGCAGGCGTCAACCTTGGCCCGCCCCTTGCCCCGCTCCAAGCCCCACCCATCCACACCCACAGCCCCGCCCCTGACCCTCCACGGCCCCTCCCCACCCCTGACCCCACCCCCTGGCCTTGCCTGGCCCCGCCCACTTCTAGGGAACCGGTTGTTGGGCTGGGCCAGGCCCACCACTGCATGTAATGCATTGAACATGAAAATGCTGCACATAATAAATGATGACATTGCATGTATTATATGTATTAAATATTATATGAAATCGTCTTCCATCACTTGGATATTTGCTAATGGAATCCTAGAACATTTACTCTGAAGATAAATCCCTAGAACTGCATATGGTAGTGGATAGTATTCCCATTATGTCCCTCAAAATCAGGACAGTCCTGGTTTGGGGAGATTGCATTCACATACTGGCAAATTTGATGGAGGTCCGGTTTTATGGAAGAGAATTATGACAAACCTAGTAGTGGATAAGAATATGTGATGGGAAGACTTTTATTGCAGTGTCTTTGGCCAATCTCAGTGCAGTGCCAGTAATTAGGGCTCTTTCAAGGACTACTGTAAGAATGACCAAGGCTGCAATGCTAACTGCAGTTTCCTGGGAGTAAGTACTATTGAACTCAGTGGGACTTACTTTTGAGTAGACATGCTTAGGATTTCACTGCAAGCTAGCAGTTGTAAAGTAGCATATAAATTCTAAACATTATTATCAATCCACAGGCCATGCTTATTAGTCTTGTTTTTTCATTTTTAAAATTTTTATTTTGCCTTTTCTTTTTGCTCCTTCAACACAAAAGAAAACAAAAGAATTACATATTATTTTGATGGAAAGCACAGATGAGGTGTTATACACCAGTTCATTCTTTAACTGAAATAGTGATGCTGTGACAGCATAAAAAAGACATTACAGCTGTCAGCCAAAGGCTTCTGCAACCCCCTGCCTGTTCCTAGCACTACAGCATCCAAATTTAGGGCTAATTCACGACCTCATTTCTAAAACTACTAGGAAGCACATGAGGCAGTATTAATCCTCTTGTGCTGCTGCTATCTGCAGTTTAGAACCCCCTGCCTCCTTCCATCATGTCTGCCATATATTTTAATAGAGTGCTTGAGAATGTCCCATGAGACCTACTTATGGTGGAAGGCTTAAGATCTCCATTCACAGTCTTAAGGAAAGACATTTTAGTCTTAGGGTAGATTAAACCCCCAGGCTAAAAATAATAACATGCAGCTGTGGAATAAACCCCTTGATTAACCATACATAATGTCACAATCTTCCCTTCTAATTTTCAGTTGGGGTGGCATGGAATGTTGCATCTAACCCCTCATGAGTTTTGCATGTAGGAAAAAAAAAAACACAAAACATGGAACTTCATCGCTGTACAATTCATTAGTTCCTATATAATCCTGAGACAAGTTTGCAATGCTTGGTTTCAAATTAAATGGTGATAACCATAAAATAAATATCTGCAAGAAGAAGTTTGCTTCTTGTAATGGATTCCTATAACTACACTTTCCTCAAATATCTCTAGAGGTACATTTGAAAATTTAGATAATGCGTCAGCACTATTTACCATGGGTTTGCATGGGTTTGGGGTTTTATAGGAGGGGGCAGAGTGAATGTGAATGAGGAGTAGTGGAGACTGAAGCTTGTATCATCCATGTTTGCCTTCATTAACTGTGTGATAAACTGAATTTGTACTATGAATAATGTTTTTCCTCTCTCAACGACCGAATCTATTTTATTTCATATTCTGTACTTGTTTTGCCTTTACTGATATTGATGGAAGTTTCTACAGGCTATGAATTCATTATCTGCACAGATATTTGTTGAGTGAATATGTGTGAATAAGTTTAGTGCTCATGATTACTGTCTACCAAAAATAAAACAACTCCTTTCCCCCCCTCCCCATGGGCACTTTTAGGTATTGGGAAAAGAAAGACTTTTGTTCTTCTGTCAAAAATGGAAAGAATTTTCTTCTTGCCACCGAACAGCAACTTGGGATTTGCAACCCTGAGCATAGTCTACTCTAAGGGAAGGAACACAGTATATGCAGCTCTTTCTATGTGGCTTAATGGTATGCAACCTACATATGAGTGCAATGGTTAGCAGTTGTAGGATTTCTTTATCATACATGAGGTGAATTTTAAAGAAACTTGCACACTTTATTGAATCACTTATGACCATGAAACAAAGGCCAAATATGTAAGATCAGAACTTGGTTGCATGTTAAAGAAATCATATAGCCAATGAGCTATTCAACACAGTAGCATCAGTGCAACACAATAGCATGCACGAACATCCTAATGTCCAACTTGAAATCAAATTGAGATTTTGGTCATGTTCTGAGGAAATACCTACAAAAGCAAAAAATTTTTGAAGAAATTTTTAATGCTTGCAAAGGCTCAAATAGGCCCACTAAAATCAGACCATTGTGAATGTCAATGATTTGCAAAGGCTTATAAAGTTTCCAATAAAAAAGTCTGAGCAGGATAAACACTCTTGAGGATACATTTGTGTTCAAATAATGTTCAATATTTCAAGCTCTCCTGGTAAAATGCTTTTAAAGTCTCTAATCAATGTTCAGTTGAACATACTCTATGGCTGGGGGTGGCCCAATATTGTTCCACTGCCTGATACTGATCCCAGTTCAGCTTGTCACTGTTGCTGCTGTGTGTGCTCCCCCCAAAAGCCAAGGCCAAAGAATCCAGACTCTTAGACCTAATCAGTCACACAACACCATCCTAATCTCTGGTTAGGACGGCACAAGTCCTGTGTTGTTCTGGGGGCGTCACAAAAGTGTCGTAAGACACTAATACTGTGGTGCCAGAGTGACTTACGGCACTTTTGTGACAGTCCTAGGTCAGCACGAGAGACTTATCTGGAGAAAGGTTAGGATTGCACTCTGATAACATGATCCTAAGCCAGCTTAGTGGGACAGGTGCACACACAGTTGCAAATGTGCCATTGAAAATGTGCCAATGAATTGTGTTTGTTGTAGCAGTACAAAGGTTAGTCATGCAGATCCTCCAACCAGTGGTGTGGTTGGTGGAAGGGAGGCATTATGGGGAAGGTGAGTAGAAGACAGATCAGAACTCAGAGGGGCAGGAATAGTGGATATGCCGTATTCTATCCATACCCTATCCCACTTTCTGTGCTTGGAAGTGCAATACGGTGTGGTTTGGATTTATACCCACGGCATCTCTGGCGAACATTCAAGTAGCCCATTGTGGCTCAAAAAGAACCATATGAGTTGTAAATATTATTAAAGAGGATTTAAGAAATCATTGAATAAGCCTAAAATAGCTCGTTGGATCCCAGCCAGCAATTCCAGCTGCTATCCTATGCAGCAGAGGAAAGGTTTAAAATATGTTCTTGCTTAATGTACTCTACAGAATAAAAATAATATTCTGAACTTTGGAGAGAAGTATCAGTAATTATCTCAGACAATTCCTGACCCTAAGCAACACTTACATTATACATTTTTTTAAACTCCACCCCAATCAAAACAAAAAAATACATAAAATTTCTTTTATCTAAAATAGATGTCCAGTTCTATTGAGCTACTATGGGTATGAATTTTCATCTTCACTCAGACAAAGCAGCTATCATATGCTAATATTATGAGCCCTATGGAAAAAGTTGGCCTGCCTGACAAATTAGTGGTGTTTGGTGCTAATATCACTAATTCAACATTTGGAAGAGTCGCTCTCCGGGGAGAAGGAACAGGCTGCATAAGTCACTGGAGAAACTAGGGAGAGAGTTAATGGGTGTTGGCTGCGCTATGCATATTGTGTATAATACTGTTCACACTGCCTCTGACTTAGTGCCAAGAGATGTGGAAGTAATTGTCAACAAGATATATTGTTTCTTTCATGTTTAGTCAGTCAGAGACAAAACGTTGAAAGAGTTTTGTGGAGTTCAGCACAGACTTTGCCTGAATCGTAGCAACACACACTGATTATCACTAATGCATGCTCTAGAAAGAACATTGTGTCTTTGGAGGCCTTAATGCCGTCCTTCTTGTCTGAAGAAAAATCTCTTCCACTACCCTCAGTATTTTTTCTTTCCCAGATCAATACTATGGGCTTGGATTTTGTTCTCTTGGCTTGCAAATGAGCTATGTTTTGTTTGTTTGTTTCAGCAGCTAAACTGGACATAGAGTTTTTCAGTACGAGAACAAGGCTGCAATCCTAACCTAAGATCCTGTGCTGACCTGAGGGTGTCACAAGAATGATAAGACACTTCTGCACCATTCCTGGGGGTGGGTTAGGCCAGCGAACAGAAATGTGCTTGCCTTTCTACATCATCACAGGAATGGGAAAACCAATGAGTTGTGCCAGCCTAGGTGAGGATTGCATCATATGGCATAGGATCTGATTTAAAGAAAAGGATCTGATTTAAAGAAAAGGTCTTGTTAGCAACAGAACTCAGGTTTTTGGTGTATTAGGTTTAGGGATTCTGGGGTGTGTGTATACATGTGTGCATTCATAAGCTATTATTCCAGTCTTCAAAGAACATGGGAAAAATATAATGGGTGTGTTGATTTGGCCCTTGTGGATAGAAGTGAGGTGATGACTCTACAGGTGAAGGGCAGGAAGATGGGAAGATGGAAGTCTGTTAATAGGCTGCAATCATAATCCTCACTTAGGCTGGCATAAGCCCTGGCATAATGCTGACCTGGGGGTATCTCAAAAGTGCTATAAGACATTTCTGCGCTACTCCTGAGGAATGGTTAGGCCAGTGCACAGACATGTGGTTGCCTCCCTACATCACCACTGGAATGGAAAGACCAATGAGTTCTGCTGGCCTAGGTTAGGATTTTAATTCATCTAAGGCACATTGAAAGAACTTCAGAGGGCATAAACCATTACTTCTGGATTTGGGAAAATAAGGAAGTGATTTTTTAGGCCCTCAGAATACCCCCCACACATGACCAGAACACACCTCCATTGTTTTTGGTCAAGTTGGCCAGGAGCATGAAGGGGACCAGAGGTTTGCTGTAGGCTGGATAAAAGTCTTGCCAAAGGCCACATCTATTCCCCAGTTCTGGGTTTGGAGAACCCCCTCTCTGGATGTACATAAATGTAGGGTTGCCATATGTCCTGGAAAACTGGGACTGTCCCAGTTTTGGAGGATTACATTCACATACTGGCAAGTTTGACAGGGGGTCCTGTCCTGGTTTTGTGGAAGAGAATTATGGCAACCCTACATTAATGGGAATGGAGAACTTTCCGATTATCACAGCCTAACATGTTGCAGGTAAGTGCACCCAGTTCAAAACCAGCATATCTGGCATTAGTATGGGAGAACACAGTTTGCAGTGGCATAGCTAGGAAGATGCAGGGAATGCAGTTGCACTGGGCTACAACTTTTAGGGGGGCAACAAGCTAAGGGCACAATCCAGAGTAACTATGGGAGCACGTAAGAGATATTACATATACCCGTACTTACTGCACCACCTAGTAAAAACCTACTGGAAATTCCTATTGCAATCCAGAGTAACTTGTTCTTACTCCGGAGCAAGGACTCCCCGTAGTTACTCTGGATTTCACCCTATGCCTGATACTAGTGGTTAAATTATGAAAAACTGAGTACTGTATGTATGAATGATAATACCATCATGTTTCACCAACAAAGGGAAAAAGTTAACACTTTTTTCTTCATTAAATTTGATTTTGTTGTTGCAGGGAAATTTTTTTTAAAGTTTTAAATACTCTGAGATGACATAACTTCCAGAACAAAATCTGAGCTTTGCACCAGTCTACGTGATCATTAACTACATAGCTACACCTATGTAGAAACTGACAGTTTCTATGTTTATTCAACTGCAGTAAGCCTCATTGAATATAATAGAGCTTATATCTGAGTAGACATGCATAGGATTGTGCCCTTCCACTACAAGGAAAAGGGATTGAATCATGTCCCAAGCAAAGTCTTTTTAACATGTGGAAACACTGTAGTGATACTAAAATCCCCCAAGTGATGTAGTGCTCAGCTGAGAGCAGGAAAAAAGTACTTGAGTAACCTGCTGAAACTGGAGCACTCTTGTCTTTTTTCCTTACTACCGTTTTGGTTTTAAATATACTTGGAATAAGAAAATAGTGTGTAGCTGAGAAGTCCTACTATGAGAAGGTTTTGTAGTTCTGAAAATGTCATTCATGGATGAAAACTGCCCATCCCTCTTTCAAATCCTTTTCTGTCTGAAATTATCCAAGCAATGCTTGGTTTCAAGTTTCATTGTAAGGCGCCCTAAATCCTAGCATATATTTTTCATGCATTATGTGCTTGGCTGATGATGCAAAATATGATATGCAGATTCACACTCAGAGGTTCTCCTGGAGCACTTGATTTGAACGTATTTCTTTCATTTTCCTATCATTTGATGATTTTGCTGTGATGAAAAAGGGCAGTTTCTGGAAGGAGACTCTTAAATAAAGAATGGGTCAGCTTGTTGGCAAACTCACTACATTGTAATCCATCCATCTGTGACCAAATTTATACAGTATCTGTTGTACTGCATACACCGTAAATGCTGCTTGCATTTTCATTTTACAAATCTCCATGATCACGACCTGCTCACCCTCAATGTTCTCATCTGAATTACAGAAATTAAACCATTACAGCAGTGATTCCCAAATTTTATTGACTACTGATTCCCTTGACCTATTGGGTCTGGCCATTTATTGCAGCTCTCTACTCCGGTCACAATCCTATATATTGCATAGGACAATAAATTTTTTTGAAGGATTCCATAGGTACCCTAGCTGGTTTCCATGACTTCCTGGGAAGCCACAGCTCATATTTTGGGAACTACTGCCTTATAGTGTTGTCATATGTCATATGTGTAATATGTCATGTGTCATAAATTGTTGTCCATACCCAACAATCCAGAGTAACTCCGGGAGCACGTAAGAGACGTTACGTGCACCCGTAGTTACTGTACCACTTAGTGAAAACCTATGGGAAATTCATATTGCAATCCAGAGTAAATTGTTCTTACACTGGAGCAAAGACTCCCTGTAGTTATTCTGGATTGCACCGTAAGTCAAGATAAGGTCCAGTACATATAAGACATTCAAAAAAGACATTCAAACAAGTGTAAATCACACATTGATAATTGCTGAAATTCTGTAAAAATCTGCTCCACACATCTGGTATATTTTAAAATGTTGAGTAGTTCCTTCGAAGAGGAGACCATGGCCTTAACGTCAAAAATCTGCACAGTAAACCTAATAAATGTCTGAACTGTTTATCTGTAGGAAGTCTTTTAAAGAAACTTGCTATAAACATTGCAAAAAAACCCTGCTTTCTTTGCTAAAAGATAACCTTCCTTGAATTTCTGTCGGCATTTCCAGGCACTAGTGCACCTGTTTCTAGAATTATCTGTGTAACGAAGGACATCTGTGGAAAGGACAAAAGGCGTGTGTCAGGAATTGAAATAAAGTGGAAGGGTGATGGTAGTCCGGATTGACTGGGATGGCAACTGCTGTGAGCTATCCTAACAACTGGAAGGAAATAAGCATGTTGGACAAGGAATCCATTTATCCCAGCATTATTTACACAGCAAGTCGAAGCGTGTGAATTTATTCCCTTACTGAGGATAGCAAGCAACAGGATTGGAAATTTGAACCCAAACAGTGTTGAATGTTTGTAATTATCAATTTTTTTCCCCTTCCCAACACTGTTGATTCTTTCGCAGCTGCCGAGATGAAACTGAATGCTAAGGGATATATCAGACACCTTAACAGCTTCCTATAACTAGCAAAAACTAAAATAATAAAAAATACCCGGAGGCAAACATGAATCTATGCAAATAGGCTTAATTTGCACTCATTACACAAGTGATAGAAACTAGATTTCCTGAGAGCAGAATTTGTGCTTATTTGTGCTTTAGCAGGTCTATGTTTACTTTTCACTTTAGAAAGAAGCAAAAATTTAAGCTAAATAAGCACAAATTAGGCATGCAGAAAAGCTGGATTCTGTCACTTTTATCAATGATACAAATTAAAAATATTTGCTAAGATTCACATCTTTTGGGGGCTGCTTTTGTTTAGCTGCTCATTTTAGGAAAGAGCAAAGGTCTATGAAAAAGACTGAAGACTTGATCTTAGACCACTGGAAATATCAGTGAAATAACTTTACCAGTTCTGTGGTTTTCCTTCAGAAATTGCCTGAAAGAAGTAGTCACAACCACATTAAAAAACCTGCATTGTATTTTTTCCCTGCACTTGTGCACTAATTCAGTATGTTGCATGGAAGATAGCCATAAGCGAGATTGTGTGAACAAATTCTGACTACATAGTATTATATCAGAGACGGTCGAAGTTTCCAGAATTTGTGATGATCATGCATACTTAATGGTTGTTTTAAGCTTCAGTTTGAAATGATAAAAATAACATGCCTGATTTGGTGCATCATATGCATCACATCATGCATTATGCTGTCATAATGAAGGCATTGTGATATCATAGTGATGTAATGCCATATATACCTCTCTCTTGCTCTCTCTAACACGCACATGCACCAGTTTTCTGAGGTCATACTAATTTTCTCAGAACCTCCTAAAAATCAAGAGTGTTTAAGACTAATTGCAAAACACTGATTGGGGGAGTATCAATTTTAATCATTCTTCTTGGTGTTGGCAAATCAGTCTTACAGATATAGTAGGGAATATTGTCAAGAGCTATCTCAATGCTGGAATCGCAATTGTGTCTTTGTTAAATGTAATTGCTGATTAAAGCTGGGCTAATATCATGGATATTTTCCATGGGTATTTCCAAAATAAATAATTGTTTATAACTAATCTTGTCTTATCTATGTGTCTGCATTTATTCAAGGGCCCCACGGTAATATTTAACTACTGATTATGACTCCTTGTGTTCCCCATTGTATGCGTGCGAACATGCAGCCGAACAGTGGAAAGGTTAATAAAGACAATGAATTTTAAGTGAATGCAGGAGAAAGCAAATATTGAACTCATAAATATGAGTATGGAGACTAGAGATTTGATCTTAAGAGGTGCTGTTCGGAGACTGCTACTAATGTGAATGGTATCTCCAATCAAATTCTGTTCAGGTTTGCATGCATGCATATAAGGATTGGGATTTGATTTATGCTGATCTAGGTCTTGGAGTAGAAATCTAAGCTCTTTTTCCAAAGATGGTGCAGTGCTCAATGCAGGACTCCTACTCCCATCAGGCAACTATAGCAACTGCAACGAGCCAGATGTTAGTGGTGTTTTGTGCAAACTATGGTACCTGAAAATAGTTGGCTATGGGCAAAATCCAGAGTAACTATGGGGAGTCCTTGCTCCGGTGTAAGAATAACTTACTCAGGATTTCAATATGAATTTCCCATAGGTTTTCACTAGGTGGTGCAGTAACTACGGGTGCACATAAAAGTCTCTTACGTGCTCCAATAGTTACTCTGGATTTATATGACATATTGTTACTGCCAACTTCTTCTGAGAAGCCTATTTCAGGCTAAACAGACCCAGCGGGGAACAAGCAAGTCCACATGCCATTCACCAAGCTGTCCTCTCAAATTGCCTGGTGTTGGATGCAGCCCTAGAAGATCCATCAGCTGCCCCCTTGCAGGGCCCTCCACAGAGCGGGGCCCAATGTCTTGAGTTAGGCATCACACTGCCCTGAGACTGGCCCAGACAAGGTTGTCTCATCACTCATAGTGGTGATTTTGAATAAACAGGCAGTGTTTCTTGGTTTCTTGGTTTCAACTCATGGTTTCGTGATAGCAAATTTTACTTTACTGGCTAAGGGAGGTGAAAAATGCCATGACTTTCAGGCTGCAATCCTAACCTCCAGTTAGGTTGGCATAAGTCCAGTGCTGACCTGCAGCAGTCACAAAAGTGCTGTAAGGTGGGTCCTTCACCGCCCCCCCCCCCCGACTGTGGCCCGGTGCTGCTCTGTGGTACCTTGACTGCTGGGCTGTATCAGGATGGGAGGCCGGAGCTTTGATGCCACCTGCCAAGTGTCCTCCCGGTCGAGGAGCGAACTGGACATGCACAGCCTAATCGCTGGGCTGTGCATGTCCAGATTGCTCCTGGTCCAGAGTGAACTGTGGAAACACAGTCCAGTGACTCTGTTGACCATGCCCAGTTTCCTCCAATGTGCCCAATTTGCTCAGCTGGTCTGTGGAAACATTTTTACTACCATTCAGGATGCAGTAGGCCAGATTGGGAAATAAAAATTTTTCCTGCCCTTAGTTGGTACATGACCATATTTGAGAGAATTCTTCTAAAGTATATCCTACCACATAAGAAAACAGGAAGATGGAGGAATAGCTCTAGGCTTATTCACTCAGCAGAAGTAACTCAGCTGAACTCAAGGCTCAGGTTCTGAAACTCAGGAAAATTAAGTAAGATTGGTAGCCAATTAAGTCATTGTGTGGCTTAAAGCAATTAATTGATTACTTAAATCGATGTATAAAACTGGTACTATAGTCTGTTCACATAGTGCAGTTCGTTTTGCAGCACAGTTCATTGTACAAACACCAATAAAAGCAGCAGAGGAAGCTTTTTTGCTCCTCTTTGTACAATCGGATACTTTTTGGGAACATCATAACTACAAATTAGTCAGACTCTTAAGACATGCTTGTCACAAACTCAATCACAAAGATTGAGAAAGTGTTGTTATTGGCCTGAGTATTCCCTCCCTCATGGGCTGTGGGTGGCGCAAGCAGTTAAGACGCTGTGCCTGTTAACCAGCAGGCCAGGGTTCAAGACCCAGGTCAGCCCCACAAGACAGGGTGAGCTCCTGTCCTTAGCCCAGCTCTGCGACGCCAGCTGGATCCAATTGTATTGGCTCTGCCTTTCCATTGGACTAATTCAGTGGCATGGAGAGGGGGGATTTGCTGCTTGGGTAACAGCCTATCCTCCATAACAATCCAACCCAGGCTTTCGTGCTTCGCATGCAGCGTAGGCAGCACCGAGCACGATACCATAGTCTTCCAAGACTGATGGAGGCCTGCTTTATTCCCTCCCTCAATAAAGAAACCAGGCAAGATTTGGGATTAACTGGTAGGTTTCATTTATTGAAATTAATGCCAAGTATTGTAAACTCTGTAGCGAGTACTCCTATCTCCATACTCACATCGCTTCCTTTGGTGTAGACATTGGGGTATACAGCATGCCTTTATCCAGTCTTCTGTTCAGCTATTCCCAATCTGCTTCAAAGCTGCAAAGGATGGTGCTGATAATCACAGCTTCTTTACGCCAAATCCCAAAAGGTGAGGCACTATTCATTGCAAACTGGTTAGGTTTTGAGGTAAACTTTGCAAGGGGCCCACATTTCCAAGCCTTTCTCTAGAGATCAGTTTTGGTTCACCATCAGATTCTGGCTTATATGGTGTGTAACCTTTACTGTCGAGGTACGTACCAAAATGAAGCACAAAGTAAATACTCATGCGATAAGAAGGCCATCCAGGTTAGGTGCACCCAAAAACCTATTATTTGATCTTTATTTAATGTGCTGGAGGCTGGTCACAAGATGGAATCAGAGGCTGTTAATCTTTGAAAAGTTTGGGAAAAATATACTGGAACAGGCTCCATGGTAAATTAGCAGAATCTGGTCTGAGATCAACCTTTGCTGCCCATTTGCCTGAGGGGGAAAATGGGCCATTTTTTGGCAAAGAGGCAATCCTATATATAGCGACGTCAATGTGATTTTTATAGCAGTGAGAGCAAGAGATAGCTGCAAGAAAATGAAACAAGAGGTATAAAAGCCAACTAGGCCTCAGATGTGGCAATTTGAAAACCTAGACAGCTGGCTCCAGTTAGTCTGATCTTTATTTTTAGCTCATTGGAGGGGGGAGCAATTAAATGGTTAATCACACAGGCTAATCAATTAATTCCTTCAGCTCCAGTGTTAAGAAATCATCTGGTACCCAGACTAGGGCCTGAGCCAGACACCCTGACAACTTAAACACCACTCTAAGTAAATTGTAAAGCAACACAAGGCTAAAGCTTGGCATTAACAACAGTAATTTTGGGGGAAATTGGGCCAGAGGGGCTAGCCAACTGCTGAATATAGGTCTTCCATTGCAAGTCTGATGCTGAAGCAGTTCTGCATGATGCGTATGAAATGAATGTAACCCAACCATAAGCAATTATATATGCAGGCAGAGATTTGATTGGTGTTAACTTTGGCTTTATGCAGTCAGTGCCAAAAGATATCTTCGGTTCAAGATCTATCAAAAATTACGTTTATATTGGTCAACTCAGCTGCTAGGTTTTCATGGAATTCAAAGGGAACACAGGACATCAGACTTTGTGTTGACATTACAGAGTGTCCAGGGCTTTGCTTTGACATTACAGAGGCTAGGATGGCTCTTGTGTCAGACCAAACTTAAAATGTCAGGTTTGGCTTTACTATCAGACGTGCTGAAGAATGGCCTATTGTGGATTATGGTCCATGTTACATAAAGCCCATCACTGACTGATGGACTGTGGAACAGAATTGACACTTTTTGGTAATTACATGTCGCCATGTGGAAGGGTGGACTGCTCTGGCTTGGGAATATGTGTGTGTGTGTGTGTGTGAGAGAGAGAGAGAGAGAGAGAGAGACTGGAGTACAGTTAACACTATCTCTTGCTTGTTTCCCATTGAAGAATGACCACTTCCCCCCAAAATAGCTACCTGTAACAAATGTCAGCATAGCCAGGATGGAAAACAGGCAGACCCTCACATTAAAGAGCTAATGAGCACAATCCTAACCATGTTTACTCAGAAGTAAGCCCCATTGTGTTCAATAGATCTTTCTCCCAGGAAAGTGTCTTTAGGAGTGCAGCTTATATCTATTTATTTCAAGGGTCTGTCGTTTTGTTTATATGGCTCTGTACATCACCAAGTACATTGAGGTGGTATCTCAAATACAGGCGTCTCCCACTTTCTGATGGTTCATTTTCTGATGGTTCCACTCTTTCAAAACCTTTCAATTATACCCAGGACTTATTCATTCAACCTGTGCTTTGCACTTTCAAGCTCTCTCGCCTGCTCTAAAGGCTAAAATTGTCTTCCCTGATGTTGATTTGCATGTGACATGATGATCAAACTATCTGACATTTCCTTATGAGTTTCTTCAGTAAATAACCATCATTTAAATACATTAGATATTCATGGCTTTCATGTGCCTTGGTTCATTTTACTGAAATTTATGTATTTTGGCTATGTGTTAATAAATATGTGTTATTTAGGCTTTTGCAAGTGATATTTATGTCCTTTTGGTGGCCATTTTGCATTTGCAAGTTTAAAAAGACTAACCCCCAAATCCAGAGTAACTATGGGAGCATGTAAGAGACTTTACATGCACCCATAGTTACTGCACCACCTAGTGAAAACCTATGGGAAATTCATATTGGAATCCAGAGTAAGTTGTTCTTACACCGGAGCAAGGACTCCCCATAGTTACTCTGGATTTTGCCCTGGGACTTCAAGAAGTCCTCACAAAGTGGTCTTTGCTAAACCAGCCCAGCAAAATGAGAATTGCACACAACACAATTATTTTGTACCTTTTTTCAACCAGATTAGTCCCTTTTTCAATCAGTATGGTATGTGGGCAGACTCTCTGGTGGCCATTTTCAAACATGAACACACTTCCTTCTTTTTTTGGAGGGTGGTCATATAACTGTGGCAGCATTCAGCAGGTACAAAAATAATGAGTGAGGGTAGCACTAGAATAGCCAGACATTAAAATGACTAAAGGAATAAAAACAAATGTAACTAGAATAAAAACAAATGTAAACACAGCAGTAAGTTCTGCATGCATGGTTAATTTCAGGTATGTATTGAATACAAGGTACAATACAAGAATTGTATCTTGTTCGACTAGTGTCAATGCTACTCCTACATTTAACCAAATATTATTTGCTCAGACACTACTAAAAGATAGCCTTTAATAAAAGCATGTATCCTGCAGCTCTCTGTTCCTCTAATTGAGACATAAGGATTACTCAAATACTGATTTTTTTTTTTAAAAATGAAGTTTTCATATGCTGGTAAGGCAGTAACTTTTGCTAATGTGAGGCACTATGAAACTAACTAGCTAATATCTATGATTATTAAAAAAGTTTACAATATAGAAGACTTTCTCGGCGGAGAGATTTCACATCAGAAGAAAGCTCTTTATGCTCATTTTGAGTTTATAACCTCGGCAGGAGGGAGCCTGTTTCCTGTGGAGTTTATAATCACTTCAAGGGCAAATAGTGAAGCTTCCAGGCACAATTGGTCAGATGGGCTACTTTGTGCTAGGAGAGGAAAGAGGACAGAGACAAATAAAAGGGAATTACTGCATCACTATATCTCTGCATCTAGCCTTTTGCAGGAGGTGATCGCTTTCGAGATCAGCAAGATGGGGACAGTCCTGAGATATTCCATCCTACTCAATCGGAATCCCTCCTGTATGTGCATCTTTTGTGTTATAGGTTTCTGTTGTTTCTGTTGTTGTCATTCATTGATACTTATAAGATTTTTTCATTCACTAATTTATCCTGTTGATGCACTTGAAGTTATCCCTCAAAAGTCCCATACTTACTTGTTGGGTGGGCATGGAAGCAATTGAGGAGATAGTAGCATCCAAAGGGCCACTCCAGTGATCCTGACAGCTCAGCAGAGGAAGCATGCCAGCATTTGCTCCTTCCACATTCTAGGTCAGTGATTCTCAAAATGGTGGGATAGGACCCCTTTGCAGGGGGTTGTGACTTTATTTCAGGGGGGGCTGTGGAAAGCCTTTTAATTTTTGCAATTTTTTTGAAAGTATTTTTTGAAAGTATTTGAAAGCATTTAAGTAATGGCAATCACTGCCCGATGTTGCATATGTGCAGCAGGGACGAAATGTGCACACCTCTGGCCTGACAGAAATGGATTAATTCAGTACACAAATTGTGGCCTGGAATCCAGATCTGCAATTCACTGGATCCATCTGCCTGGTGAGTGGGCCTTTTGGTTCCACCTGGGCACCATGCAACCTTGTCCTCTTTCTGAGGACAAGAATGCTCTAGGCAGTTGCATCTGCCCTGACATCCTTTTGCATGGCTTTCTGGGATGCCAAGCAGATGAAACAATGCCCTGAGAATCCCTGTTTTCCGAAAGAGGAGGATGCCATGTAGTGCCCAAGCAGAATGCTCAAATGTAGAGGGAATGGGGATCGCATTCCAGGTGAGCACATTTGAGCACCAATGTTAATCAACTGGAGCAATTGAGGGCTAAGCACCATCCATTTCAACTGAGGGCTAAACACCATCCATTTCCCTTCTTTTTGATCAACAATGTCTTCTTGTTTGTCTCACTGCTCAACTTTAGGGGAATGTCTCCCATGGTTCTCAAGGTAGTTATATTCTTCTGAAGGGGCAACAAAACGAACCGATGATTATGTGAATTTTTTATCACTGTAGTATTTCACCCTGCCAGCATTTATACAGTTCTCTTACACAGAAATAATAGAGGAAAAATATGCCCCAAAGTTATGGATGCCGCATGTGGTAATCATGCAGATTTCAAAAACATAATATGTAGGCCAGCAACATAAAGTACAGTGTTCATCAATGTTTTTATAGCGCACACTAAGGTGGTGGTAGTGACTGCAAGAAAAATATTACAGAAGATGCCATCAAAGGTCGGGGACACTTTTCTTATTCAGTCTTTGGTAGAAAAAATAATAATTTACTACTCTCCTGAAAGATGAAGTGAAAGCTGGAATGTGAGGTGAACAATAGTTTATATTTTTTCCCTTCAAGAATGATCAAGACATTCAGTTGCCTGAGTGGAGGCACCTTCATTAGGTGTCCAATCCTAAGCATTTCTTAAGGCCAGTGCAATTCACTTATGCTGGCCCAGGAGTGTTGGTAAAGGCACTCCCATGCCACTTCAAATGAAGGTAGTGCAGATGTGCCCATGTTGCTACAGGTTCTGGGAAAAAGTAAGGTTTCACTGGCCAAACTTCAGTGGGATAAATGGGTGGTGAGGGTGGGTGGTATGTTTACCTGGGGCAGGTTAAAGGGGACTGGGAGGCAAAAACAGGACTTGGCATTTTGCACTGATCCTAGCCCCATTCCCAGGATGCCCCCAGCAGTGCTAGGCTGTTCAGATTTGTGCTACTGAAATCAATGGCGCAGATCTGAGTTGACCCCTGAATAGATCTTGGGGCTGCCACTGTGTTACCTGAAATAAGAGGAACAGTTTCCTCTTCCATTGGATTGGGGCAGCAGGCCCCTAAGTGAGCTCATGCCAGCCTAAGTTAGGATTGCGCTTAAGGCTGTTCAGTGGTTTCATCATCACTTCAATTTTCTAGATCTAGGAGGTATTGCAATTGCAGTGACACAATAAAAGTGGATTCTAGAGCAAACTATTAGTGACAGTAGAGAGGACATTGTGAGAGAACATTCATTATAACCATCTGTTGTTGGAGGGGTATGCAGCAGGCCTCCGTCAGTCTTGAAAGACTATGGTATATGCTGCATGCGAAGCACAAAAGCCTGGGTTGGATTGTTATGGAGGATAGGCTGTTACCCAAGCAGCAAATCCCCCCTCTCCATGCCACTGAATTAGTCCAATGGAAAGGCAGAGCCAATACAATTGGATCCAGCTGATGTCACAGAGCTGGGCTAAGGACAGCGTATGCATTCATGTATGCGTAAGGTTGTGCGTATGCATTCATGTGCATGTGTACTGTATGAGATTATGGCTCACTTCCCAGGGAAAAAAAATTAATTTCCCTGTATTACAAAGTAAGGCATGTGGAACATAGTTTTACAGAAAGTTTTTTTGGGGGGGTAAGTCAGGACCATTATTTAAATGATAACATTGCCAAGGAGATTTTCTAATGGGCATTCCGGACAATGTGTACATTTGTACGCCAGAGAAGTATAACATCTTTCAAAGGGGTGTGAATCTGTTGCAGCTAAAACAACTCCTGGTCCACAAAAGCTTGTGCTGAAATAAATTTTTCAGACAGTTAGTATGAGACTGAATATCCTGGAGGGAAAGGACAAAGCATTTCTATATGAAATTACCTGAAAGTACATTATCAAAGTCAGGTCAATTTGTAAAGATAATTGCAATAAAAATATTGCTCAAACGTTAACAGTTGGGTACAGATTGGGTGTGGGATAGGCTG
The DNA here is from genome assembly GCA_030015325.1 of Cryptoblepharus egeriae. Taxonomy (NCBI): domain Eukaryota; kingdom Metazoa; phylum Chordata; class Lepidosauria; order Squamata; family Scincidae; genus Cryptoblepharus; species Cryptoblepharus egeriae. Next base: position 119,466,852 of record JAREYC010000003.1, on the reverse strand, counting down.
TTTGTGGAGAAAACATTTTTCTTTAATATACCAAGCTCTGGCTTCAGAAATATCTTGTGCACAAGTAACATGGGAAGAGGCAGTGAAAACCTTCAGAGCATGGGGAAGAATGCCATGTCTCGAAATTCACAAAGCACAAGCCAAAACATAGGAATGTTGTTTTTATTTTTATTTTATTTTTACTTTATTTTACTTTTTATTACTTTTTATTTTACTTTTTATTTTTACTTTATTTTAGCAGAAGCAACTTCCCTTTCTAGCAGAAAACTCAGCAAGGTACCCAAACATTGATATGTAATTCTCAGTATCAGAGCCCTCCAGCACAATTTGTTGTGAGAGCTGTTAAAAGCGCTGACTTTGGGTGAGCTTAGCTTACCGCACATTCCCTCTAACTTTTCACATGAAATGAATATGGTCACTCTTGAGAACTTTTAATACTCCTAATCTTCCAGCAACAACGAATAAAGCAGATCTCATCATCCCTCTGCTCTGCTTTACACATTGCCAAAGGTTCTTCCCATCTATCAATAAACTGACCACAGCGGACAAGTTTTTTAAAAAAGTATAATCTAGAATTATAGAGTTGATAGGTACCTAAAAGGTTATCTAGTCCAACCTACTGCCTGTATCAGGAAATCTTCCTAGAGCATTTCAACATAAAGGATTTCATACTTATTTTAGAACAGCTGCAATTCAGCTATACGTACTATTCAGATAGGTCAGGTGCAATGAAGAGATCAATATCACATGAGTTCCTCAATTTGGGAAAGTACCATGGTTCAATAGTAGAGCATGGACAATATCTCCGGTTCAATTTTGGGCATTACCATGTGAGGGTGGGAAAGACATGGTGAGCAGGCTGCAATCCTAACCTCCAAATAGACTGGCATAAACCCTGGCATCAGTGACCTGGGGCGTCACAAAATTGCTATAAGGCACTTCTTCCCTATGCCTGGGGGTGGTTTAGGCCAGTGAACAGGCATGTGCTGACTCCACCACTTTGGAAAGATATACCATGTGAGTTAGGCCAGCCTAAATTTGTTAGGATTGTGCCCTTAAGTAATTAATCATGAGGTAGGATGACGCAATGGACTGACCTGGTATAAGGCAAGTTCTTATGCTTCACTACCCATTCTGATCTCAGCCTGCTGAAGCAAAGCCATTGGAGTGTGCACTGCATTCAGTGGTAAGGAGGGTGATCAAGAAGTTAAGTAAAAATGTGGGATACTTGTGGGGAGACCATAATATTTGCAGGCAATTCACTAGAGTGGTGTCTCTCAAAAGCTTTGGCACTAGGACTGACTTTTTAGAATGACAATCTGTCAGGATCCACTAGAAGCGATATCATTAACTTGGAGGTGATGCCATGGATGGAAGTGACATCATCATGCAGAAAATTTTTTAACACCCTCGTATGATACAAATAATTAAATTAGTAAGTAAATTGTGTTTACAATAAAATGTATTTACAATAACGAACTCTCCAAACTCTCCCCAACATTTGGTGATTGACTTTTGAAAAATTCCCCCCATTCCAAAAGCTGCAATCCTATCCACACATACCCAGAAGGAAGCCCATTGACCATCAGTGTTAAAAGCATACAATGGTACCTCGCTTAACAAGCGCCTCACTTAACAAGCATTTCACACAACAAACAAAATTTCCAAGAAATCTTGTGTCACATAACAAGTTCCGCTTCACTTAACAAGCAAGCGTGCTATGGGCATGTGTGCTATGCAGCCCTGATGCTCTGCACAGAGGCTCTTTAAAAGGGCTGCCGGCCAGCGCTGCTGCCTCTAACTGCTCCCAACTTGGGGGCATTTGCCTGGAGGTGCCAGAGGCAGCTGCCCCTAACTGCCCCCAAGTGCCCCCACCGGCCACCTTGAACCTCCAGCAGCAGCCCAGATAAACCTCCCGGGAAATTGTCTTTGATTGCAGTCTCCTAATTAGGTCTACTCAGAAGTAAGCCCCATTGTGTTAAATGGGACTTACTCCCAGGAAAGTGTCTTTAGGATTGCAGCCTAAGTAGACTAAATAGGATCCTGCACAATGAATGCATGTTTTTAATTCAATTCCATGTTTCGTCATCATTTTTACATGCAGTTAATATTTTTATATGAATATTTTTTGGGTCGTGGAACCAATCGTCTGAGTTTCCATTATTTCCTATGGAAAAATCTGCCTCACTTAAAGAGCGTTTACTTAAAGAGCATGCCTCTGGAACGAATTAAGCTCTTTATGTGAGGCACCACTGTATACACAATAGCCTGTTAAAATGTAACATTTTCACAAATGAAGTCATATACAATTGTAGTATCTCGTCTAATATATTGAAAAACAAATGCATATTGAAATAGGAACCCACCTGAATGGCTCATAACCCACCTAGAGGGACCTTACCACAGTCATAAGCACCTTTTTAGGTTTGTGGTTGTAACAATGCAATCCTGACTTTGGGCCAGAAAAATGGCCCAGCTAAGCTGGCCTAAGTAGGCCAAATCCTGAGCTGACATGTTGGGCCAAATCCACAGGATCAGAAGGCATCTGGCTGCCCCAACTGCTACTGAAGACACAGCAACACAAGTGCAGCATGCTCACTGGGCTGGTGTAGTTCTGCTGTATCCTAAGGTTGAGAAACAACCTCAGTTGGCCTAGTTGGCCTAGGACTCAGAATTTTTTGCCATCACTTCCATTTTTACTCTGGCTTATCATGGACCCCTATGGGTCTACTCAGATTTATTCCTGCTCCTTAGGCATTCTAACCCTGAGGAGCTATGAGGGGGCATTTCTGCCATGAAATACAGCTTAACTGCACTATCAAGGCCACACTGAACATGCCCTCAACATGCCTCTCCTGAGCTTCCTAGGCTGGCACAGGCCAGCCGGCCCAGGTCCATCTGTCTTGGGCCAGCCTGTATTGACTTACACTGGCCCAAGCCTTTCTGGTTCTGGCCCGTCTTGGAATTGGGCCAGCCCAATAATAGATAGGATAGCCCAAGCACACTTCAGGATTGCAGCCTAAATAAACTATTCCATAATTCTATTTCCTCATTAACCAAGAGATTCTGATATAAATTTGGTTTCAAAAGCAACTTTTTAATTATGTTCCATTTTATATGCTGGAATGGAATGTTTTCCTGTAACAATGTAGTTTGGCAAGAGCTGAAGAGATGCTCAGATCTGGGTGGTCTATAGACCTGATTAAATGGGACAGGAGAGGGCTTTGAATCTGGAAGTACACCTGATAAAAAGCAGGCCTCAATTGCCATAGTTTGGCATGGATATCTGGAATCATTAGAGCTACAAATATGAATGCCAACAAAAAAATGCTCAGATATCTGCTCACTATAATGCTTAGCCCAAAGCCACAGCAAACAATTACAATTCTTTATAGATACAGGAAAAGGAGCTGTGATGACCCAAAAGGTCTTCTGCTACCATAATCACAGCAAGTTCTCTTTCCTTTGGCCAGAATATTTTTCATGTTCAGAGCCACAGACTCAAATAAGTGGCAGTAAATGCTCATCATAGTCCACATGGATATTTTAATGCCAAAATATTATCAATTTTGACAGGGCAAACATAAAGTAAAAGAATGAGACATTGAGAGCACAATCCTAACCATGTCTACTCAAAAGGAAGCCCCATTGTGTTCAATGGGCCTTACTCCCAGGACAGTGACTTTAGGATTGCAGCCTGAGTCTAATATAGAGTCTAATATACCCCTCACCATCATGTGAAAAATATGTTCACAGGCGCCATCACTGCCATCAATGACAAATGCTCCAGACCACATGGGAAGAGTCCCCACAGTGGTTCTTCTCACCAAGGTATTATAACTTGTGGAAAGTGGGGACAATCCTGTTATGGGAAGAAGGGCCAACCCAGGCTCTTCTATCACCTAAGACAGTGCCAAATGCTGTGCCCCTTATTTGGCAATGTGTTGGCTTCTGCTCGTCCAGTGCTCTATCCTACCACTTCCCTCTCCTTCATAGTTCTACTTTGGCCTTCTTTGTTCTTTGGAAATCCATGAAGTAGAGAAGGGCAGTAGACTGAACTGGGTGCCCCATATCACTATGCCATTTGAGGCTACTGCTTCAGTTGGCATCATAGGTGAGAAAGACCTAGGGAGAAGCTGCAGCATAGGCTGCTTCCACATGGCCTAGCACAGTGTTTCTGAATCAGGAATAGGTACCACGAGTGGTTCCTGAGGTGGTTTCTGGTGGTACCTGCAAGATCCCTACCACTTAGGAACATGGCACTTGAGGAACACGACATAACAAACACATAACAACCAGCATGTTTTTCCATTCTCAAAAAGCTCTCCCATCCCTGAGCTGGCATCACTAGTGCTTACGAGCACCTTTCTAGTGCTTGTTGCATTGCATCTGGCCTCCCAACCCAAAAAGAACTGGTGATGCTGTCACCGCCTAGTAACTTCCTGCCGTAGTTCAAATAGGTGACCATATGAAGTGTTACTCTGGTGTAGCACATTTTGCATCACTTTTGCTTTGTGGGATGGTGTCATCTGATTTTAGATCTGATGCTTCTGATGTGTGTGTGTGAGTGTGTATACATACACATACATTGGGCACAATCCAGAGTAACTATGGGAGCACGTAAGAGACATTACGTGCACCCGTAGTTTCTGCACCACCTAGTGAAATCCTATGGGAAATTCATATTGCAGTCCAGAGTAACTTGTTCTTACTTTGGAGAAAGGACTCCCCGTAGTTACTCTGGATTTCACCGATACACTATATTCAAATATCCAAATACTGTACTCTCAGTTTCCAGATCAGTAGGGAATGAAGCATTTAGAAGGGCCCCAATAATCTCATAATGTAATACAATATTTAATCTACTTGCCTAATTATTTTTAATCATACTTTATTATTAAATCATTTATCTTCGTAATCTTTAATGAAGGGTGTAATGAACTCCATATATACAGTGTACTGTTTTTACATTAGTTATCATCCCAAAATCTTAGCTCTTTATATTTTATTTTATTTTTAGCATATTTGACCAGAGTTGACTATTTTCAACTATTTGTTACAGCGACTGTTCAAAATGTACTACACACTGACACTCACACATGAATGACAATCTCAGATTAATTTTCTGTTACAAACACAATCTTGTAGAATAGTAGTTTGGAGATGCTAGGCAATGTGAATCTTGAAAGTAGCAAAGAAAATTATATCAAGTACTGCAAGCCTTCAAAAGTTGTGTTGAACGTTTTTGGATATTATCACACAGCGGCTCTCAATTCCCCCCTCCCCTTTTTGACTCCTTTGACCTACTGGGCCATTAGGGCTGCAATCCATTTGAGCAATTTGTATAGGATAGGAGAGAGGTGGGATTCAAATAAATTAACAACAGGTTCTGTGTCCTAATAACCTAAATTAACAACAGGTTCTATGTCCCATTAATAACTGGTTTTCAGAACCAGGTCCTCATTAGCAAAGGGTTCTGTAGAACCTGTGAGAACCCCCCTCAAGCCCACCACTGGATAGCAGGTTTTTTTGCAATGATTGGCTGTTGGTCATGACTCTTTAGGCAACCATGGCTCATATTTGGGAATCAATGCCATAGTCCCACATTTCACTTTGCTTCTAGAGTTGTGTCAATTAACCCTCAATGACAAAATAAATCCCTGCTCTTAAATAGACATTTGAACAAAAAACATTTTCCTAGATTCCCTGTCTCAGTAGGAAGAATTTATCCCCCTCCCTGTTCTGTTCCTTCAAGTCTGTCTGTCTGTCTGTCTACCACTTTTCAACGAAAAGTTCACAACTGTCCCAAAAGTTATATAGCTTTTTCTGAAGAATAGCCAATAGTTCAATGGATCTTATAATACTGTGTATTCTCCAATTTAATATGGGCTAATGATATTTGTTAATGAGACAAGGAAACAAAAAGTCTACTTTTAACATAGAATCTAGTTCGAAATCTATGAAGAAACAAATAGATAGTGAAGACAAGTGTCAGTTATAATGACATGAGATACAGATGTTCACCTGGGAAGGACAAATTAAATTACATATATTGTTATTTAACTATAGTAAACACAATATTGCATAGCGCAATAGTAAACAACGTTTGCATCTGTGTTTCCTGTTTTAAATATACAGTAAATACCATTTGCATGTGCTCCCCCACCCAAATATTAGTGTGATCTAAACCACTGTTTATGTTGACTCTGTTGTGCATTTAATGAATGTGAATCAAATATGCATAGCAAATAAATACTATGTTCCATGTAAACCTCATTAGAAGCACTTTACTTCCCTCCCATACACATTCTCAGATGTGCATGCAGCACACACACACAGGGTTGCTAGCTGCTTACACAGTGATGGGATTCAAAGAAATTAACAAGCAGTTCTCTGCCCATCTGGCAGCCACTTTTAAATGACTATTTTTAAACTTTATATGTCCTATCTCTCGTTAACAACCAGTTCTATAGAATAGGTACGAACCTTCTGGAGCACACCACTGTCTTACATATATTAATGTGTTGTTCAAGATATATTTCTCATCATTAAAGTGTTACAATGTGGCTATAATGTGATCTACTTTTCCCTTTACCCTACACCTGAAAGCATTATCTGTATCTTTGGTATCTATAATTGGCATGATGTTAGCCATGCTCCTGCTTTCAACAAACAACAGCCCAGAATGATACTGGATTTGTTTCTACAAATTTGCTGAGAAGGTCAGTTTCTGGCAGAATGGATTAAGTCCATCTAAAACCCTTGATTAACTTTCATACAGATCAGCACAGTGACATTTTTCTGGATTTCAAACAAGACAAATTAGAGCTGGTATTAGACCTGATTAATGAGTCTAAAGGTCCACAGCATTTCCAGCATTCCCAAGGCTGTTCTGAACATGGCAGCTCCAGTTTTCATGGCCTGGTTGCTCTCACAAGTGAAGAGTGGCCATGTCCGCATGATGATGGACCACAGGAATTCCTCGGGTCAGGTAAGAATCTGCAGGTATTAGGAGGGGGACAGGGAGAGGATGAAATGGGATACGGTGTGGGTGGCACAGGGTAGTGATGAGGATGGGGAGAAAGACAATGTGTTGTGCATCACAAGGGAAATGCTGAAGGAAGATTGATCGGTCAAAGTGTTTCTGTTTAGATCTATTTGACCCATAGATGGGTCTAAGTGCTTCCTCATTCCATGAATGAGGTCCATTTAGCATTTACACAAAATAAACTTACGTTATATAGGTAGTTGCCTTATCCTGAGATAGACCATTGGTTCATCTAGCTCACAGCCCATCTAGTAGCCTACCAGTGTTCCAGACAGGTTCTTTTCCTGTTCTACTTGGAGACATCATGTGTAATCCAATTTGTTTTTTTCCCCTATAACCTTTGTATTTCCTACTCCCCCTTCCCATTACTGGAAACTTAATGAAACAATTAAAATAAAAAAGGAATAAAAACTGAGATCTTCTGAATGTAACATATCTGTGTCCATAAGGTATAGCCCAAGCGGATGTGACAGGGTAGCCAGGCTGGGCACTGGTGAAGTGTCCACACCAATCAGAGGGACAGGATAACCCTTTAATTTTTAGTATCAGTAGCAGTGGTAAGACACAATGTGGCTGCTATCCTAACCAGTCCTGAATGACATAACTCATCTGGCATAACTACCTGTGGTGGTGTGTGAGGGCTGGCACATTTTCTGCCCCACTCCTGGGAGGGGAGTTAGACCAGTGCACAGGCATGCACTCCACACACCATCACAGGAAGTTATGCCAGGTGAGTTATGGCAGCTGAAATTGGTTAGGATTGCACCCTGTGATACATAAACAAAAGCAATGGCTATTCTGTTATTTCTGCTTTTATAACTTCAAGTGCAGGGGGAAAAAAACACATATACATACAAACAATTGCTTCCTTAGCTCACTGGACTTTGAAATGAATACTTATTTCTTCCCACATTCAGCTTTAGGTATTTTATAAAGCAGCTTTGATGCTAGTCTGCCTCATAATTCAGAATGGGATGTCTTTATAGGCCGCTGACAGTAATACAACTCATTTTGGGTGATTAACTTAACCTCCAGTACTACAAGTGCCTGGTTACATTAGCATATCTTTCAAGGAATTGTTGCAATGTGAGAAAATTGCCCATAGGATTATTTGCAACTAGAAACCTGTGAAATGTAAAATAAAATTGAAGACTATAAAGTAAAACATCAAAGCCACCTAAAATATTAATAGCTGGTACTCTAAAAAGTAATTTAGAAGATTGCGTGGAGTGAAAATTACTAATTTAAAAACAGATAGGGTTGGATAAAATAAAGGACATAGTTTAGAGCAAACAATAGATCATGTAGTTTTCACTTTGTACAAGAAATGAAAAAAAATTAAGAGGCAAGGGCAGCCTTATCAGTTGAAAAAAGCTTGAGGTTGAAATGCTGGCCCAACCTGGCAACCAAAGCTATATTAAATATGAAAGCAAAGCTGCCTTATTTGTCGTGCTTTGCTACACAAGTGAAGGAAGAAAGGGAAAAAATTCTCACTTCTATCATTAGACCATATTTTGCATTCTAATTAAAATGCACGCAGGGCTTCCTATCAAATAATATATTTTTCTTGCTTTTATCAAATACTGTCTAAATCAACAGAATTGTAGGGTTTCATGAAAAATGTTCTCTCTCTCTCTCTCTCTCTCTCTCCAATAACTTAAAACCAACCAACCAATCACTAAAATTTTCATCCCAACCAAAAGCCCTGTTCAATTTGTTTGTATATATTAACCAGTTCATTGTGTTTTGGGATGATTTAAAACCAACCATGTTTTTTTGTTTGTCAGGGGTCTCAACACATTACAACGATAAGCAAAAATCTAACCCATCTATTTATTCCTTCCCACCTTCAGCCTTTAAGATAGCTTGGAGAACAGCCATTCAAGAAACCATTTATGGCAGACCTTACCCTTTGCATGAGACATTTTATATCTCATGAACTGGGCACCCTACTGGTTAGGAAGGAAAAGCAGGATTCGTTGTGAGTAATGAATGAGAGGAAACTTATTTGCTTTTCACATGATTGGATTATGGTTGGGTGTTTTGCCTGAATTCCAGACTGTTTTATGGATGTGGTACTTCATCTAGGTGGTCAAAACTGGAAGGTCTAATGCAGATCAGTAAATAGGTAAGGTCAAGAGGACTAGGAAATAATCTCCCCTAAACTCCTCCAAAGCCACATGATGTACGGGATCAAGTTGCTGCCTTAACCCCTTCCCTGCAAGCACATTGGGGCTCTTAATCCCTTAGAATTTGAGAACCATTGGTATGTTCTTTTTGTCTGGTGGTTTCTTGTTATTTCTTCCATGACCAGCACATACCACTGGGCACTGGGCATAACCAGGCACCAAATCAGTTTTTAGTGGGTCCTTACATCACAGAAGAAATATGCTCCCCAAATTTCATGTGTCTATGTCCAAGGGTTGGGGATAGGTGTTGATTAGTCTTCAATACTAAGTATATGACAAAAACATGTTGCACCCTTTTAGGGGTTAAATTTCTAAAACCTGGTTCTTAGTGGCTGCCTCCGTCACAGAAGGAACACCCTCCCCAAATTTCACTCTTCTAGGTCTGGTGGTTTTGGCTGGGCATTGATGAATCAGAGAGTGAGCTGGTGACTTTTCTATTACAGTGGTACCTCGCTTAACAAGCGTTTCACACAACAAGCAAAAATTTCCAAGAAATCTTGCTTCACATAACAAGTTCCACTTCACTTAACAAACAAGTGTGCTATGGGCACGCGTGCTATGCAGCCCTGATGCTCCGCATGGCGTCTCTTTAAAAGGGCTGCTGGCCAGCACTGCTGCCTCTAACTGCCCCCAACTTGGGGGCAATTGCCTGGAGGTGCCAGAGGTAGCTGCCCCTAACTGCCCCCAAGTGCCCCCACCGACCACTTTGAATCTCCAGCAGCAGCCCAGGTAAGCCTCCCATGAAAGTGTCTTTGATTGCAGCCTCCTAACCATGTCTACCCAGAAGTAAGCCCCATTGTGTTCAGTAGGGTTTACTCCCAGGAAGGTGTCTTTAGGATTGCAGCCTAAGTTGACTTCATAGGCTCATGCACATTGAATGCATGTTTTGAATTCAGTTACAGTGTTTTGTCATCATTTTTACATCCAGTTAATATTTTTATATGAATATTTTGGGGGTTGTGGAGCCAATCGTCTGAGTTTCCATTGTTTCCTATGGGAAAATCTGCTTCACTTAAAGAGCGTTTCACTTAAACAGCATACCTCGGGAACGAATTAAGCTCTTTTGTGAGGCACCACTGTATATAGATATAGATATGGATAGATAGATTAGTATATATACATAGATAAATACATCTATGACAGGACATCATCTGGGAAGCTAAATATAGTGCAGAAGAAGGGGAAAAAGAAAGCATAATAAGGAAAGCAAAAGGAAAAAAATAATACTAAGAGGCCCCTGCTATCTCACCCTCGAAACGCATTTTGAATTTAAGGGCTTTTTAACAGTGACCATCAGAGGACTAGCGGAGACCAACAGGAATGACAACATTCCAACAGAAAGTCATATTCTTTCTCTCAGACATCACAGTAAATTTGATAGAAGTTTTTTTAATGAATTAGGGCACAGTGCTAAGCATGTCCACTCAAAAGTAAGCCCTATTATGTTCAATGGAAAATGTAACTGAGTTCAGGAAAGTGCCTTTAGGGTTGCAGCTTTAGACTTTTTTCCATCCAAATTAAGTGTGTAGAGAAAACGTAGAGAAAGCATAAAGACTGAAAACATTTCCTTACTTAATGCATCGTGATTCAATACACTGGTTATGTTTTTGCATAGTGTGTATGTCCTAATTCTGAGGTCTGTTCCAGCCATTATTTTTGCGATGTTCAGGTGATAGAGAGCACCTTGGATTCTGGCCTAATTGAATCCATTAAGACAGCCCCGTTTGCTTGAAAATCCCATAATGATTTAGTTGTAGCCCAAGATTCCACATGTCCTTGATCTCTGCACACATTCTCATTGGATCTGACAGAGAATGCACATAATGATGCTGGCCACCCCCTCTGTCGGGGCCCGGCTATTTTATCCCCCCGGCCAGATAGTGCAACCGGGGGAGATGTGGAGGCAGCCTATTTGCTGCTTGGGACATGGGGGCGGTGCCTGGCTGGCCAATTCGGGCATTCTGCCCGGTGAAGCCCAGTCGGCTTCAGAGTGTCATCCCATCCCTCCCTCCCTCCCTGTGCAGTTTAAGATTAGCTGGTTGCACTTTGCGCTGGGTAGGAATTTTTGGGGTCCCTGCTGATTGGCTTTTGCCGGGACTCTTTTTTGCCTACCCTAAACTGTACTGGAGGTGTTGGGTTAACATAACTGGTCACTTGTTGTGCTGGCAGGTGTTGTGCTAGAATAGGCAGGATAGGCCATTGGTGATTGCCTGAGATAGCAAGGATCAGGGCGATGCATAGCGGGTCTATTGCTTATCTGACTGGACATAGGCCTATGTGGCTAGCCCTGTACCTGGGAAGTAATTTAGGCTCAGTCAGCTGGGCAACTGGTTGGCCGACTGCCCAGCTATCTCGACCCTCGAGTTGATGTTGACGGGCACCCTCCTGAGTGGGAGTGTAACCTGAGCCAGGGTTTTTCCTGTCCCTGTTTTTGTAGCTACCAGCACGAATTTGTTAGCAGTCCCCTGTTTTTGATGTTTAAATAATTAGTTAATAAAGTGGCCCTTTAATTCCACATCTGCCTCCGTGTACTTATTCTGAGCCGTGGGGGGATAAGAAGCAAAATACTGAAGCATGCCATTTTTCTTATAACAAGTGAGGGCATGCAGAGACAGTGCCTCAGAAGTACAATAGCTCTTGGCTTTCCAGCTCCTAAGAAGCACTTCATACCTTCATTACTGAGGTGATCACCTTAAAGAAATCAAAGAGCTTCTACCAGTGAGGATAAAATGTTCTCTCTAATGCTATGATTTTAAACAAATCATAAAAATTTGAATGGAAGAAGTGGTTCTTCTTCAGATAGACTGACAGATCAGCAGCTGCTGAGGAAAATCTACAGAGTACACCCAGGGGCGCCACCAGGGTTCATGTCACCTGGTGTGGAGACCAGTGCATCACCCCTTGGTCATGCGCATGAGGTCATGCAAGCACACTGTGCCTCTGAAGCATCCAGCCCTGGCGCTAGAGGCCTCAGAGGCACAGTGCACACGTGCAACTATCCTGTGTGCACATCAGGCTTCTCAAGTGTGCCCAGTGCTTGTCTGGAGAGGCCTAACATGCTTGTGCAACCATACACATGGATGTCGGGATTCTCCATCCTAGCGCTGAACAAGCATGCTCATAGCTAGGCTGGAGAATTCTAAAGTACATGCCCTTAGACCAGTGATTTTCAATCTTTCTCATCTCACTGCACACTTAACAAGGCACTGAAATTCTCAAGGCACACCATCAATTGTTTTTACCATTGACAAGGCACACCAGACTGTTCAAATCCTACAATTTTCCTATTAATGAATAGGAATAATTGAATAATTAATGAGCACACTGGTTGAAAGTCACTGCTTTAGACTATCACACGTATGGGTCAGGCTTCACCAGCCTAGCGTAGGGCAAGCATGCTCGGCACTTGGTTGGATGGGCCCAAGGATCATGCCGTGGAGGGAGATGATGTGCCAGAGTGGCTTGACAATCTGTGCATCACCCAGGGAGGACCACACCAGCTGCCCCGTAGTGATGCCTAGAACCCCCTCCAATTGCTTTTTTAATCCCCTGTTAAAAACTGATCCTTATTCATGATCCACATTTAGAGTATTGAAGGTTTGCAGGAAATTGGCAAAACTCTCCATTTTTGCCTGTGAAGTATTCCCAGTTTCTTTCCATTTGACAGCAGAAATATTGCCATAGATTCTAACTGGGCATAACATGTTAACTGAAGGCTGGACTGTAACAACAATTGAGGAAAATAGTGCGACGATAAAGATAGTCCGGTCATAATAGTCTGTATGGTAACAGGTCCTTAGCCCAGCGCATTATGTTCTTGCCCATACCTACAAAACCAACCTGCTAATCACCTGCTAATTCTGTTCCAGCATTAGACATTTTTTTGTACCTGAAATGAAAGACAAATCTGATAAACTCAATGATGTGACCTCTTGCTCAGTTTGCCACGCACCAGATGGGGAACGGCAGAGCCATCTGCTTGGGTTGCATTGCACAGATACTCCAGAAGCCTGGGTGGGTAGCTCAGCCTTTCCTGGTCGCCATGCCAAGCTTCATATGGGCTGGTGGGCTCCATGTTGCTGGTCAGTCAAATGATTTTGGCTAGTGAAATAAATCCAATCCACAGGCTGTCAATTGCTGGCTCCTACTGTACAGGATGAGCACGCAATATAGTACATTACTTCACTTGTATTGTATTGGAATTGTATTGGCATCCTTCAGTCTCGAAAGACTATGGTATCGTGCTCTGACTGGAGGTCCTGAAACAACATCTAGTGTGACTAAAGAGGCCAATTTGAGAGTGTCCATCCCTTCCACACTGAGGACAAATAAATTCCGTCCCCTGCCCAGGTCCCAGGTTTCGCTGCTTTCGGGTCTGCCTCTTTGCTTCAGCCTGCCGAACAAGTGTCTCTTCCAGTTGGAGAAGGCCATGCTGGGTCTTTTGCCTCCACGCTGAACGGTCAGAGGTCAAGTTTTCCCAGCTGTTGATGTCCGTTCCCAAGGCCTTTAGATCCCTCTTGCAGATGTCCTTGTATCGCAGCTGTGGTCTCCTTCTTGGGCGCTTTCCCTGCACTAATTCTCCATATAAGAGATCTTTTGGAATCCGACCATCAGCCATTCTCACAACATGCCGAAGCCAGAGTAGACGCCGCTGTTTCAGAAGTGTGAACATGCTAGAGATTCCAGCACGTTCCAATACTGTGTCATTTGAGACTTTGTCATGCCAGGTGATGCCAAGAATACGTCGGAGACAGCGCATATGGAAGGTGTTCAGCTTCCTCTCCTGCCATGCATAAAGGGTCCAAGACTCACTGCAGTACAAGAGTGTGCTCAGGACGCAAGCTCTATAGACCTGGATCTTTGTATGTTCCGTCAGCTTCTTATTAAGCCATACTCTCTTTGTAAGCTTGGAGAACGTGGTAGCCACTTTACCAATACGTTTATTCAGCTCAGTATCTAAGGAGAGAGTGTCAGAGATAGTTGAGCCAAGGTACACAAAGTCATGGACAACCTCCAGTTCACGTTCAGAGATTGTGATACAGGGAGGTGGATCCACACCCTGACCCATGACTTGTGTTTTCTTCAAGCTGATTGTTAGTCCAAAGTCTTGGCAGGCTTTGCTAAAATGGTCCATAAGTCGTTGAAGGTCTTTGGCAGAGTGAGCAGTAACAGCAGCGTCATCGGCGAAGAGGAACTCCTGCAAGCATTTCAGCTGGACTTTGGACTTTGCTCTTAGTCTGGAAGGATTGTAGAGTTTTCCGTCTGATCTGGTCCGGAGATAGATTCCCTCTGTTGCGTTTCCAAAAGCATGTTTCAGCATGACTGCAAAAAAGATCTCAAATAAAGTTGGTGCGAGGACACAGCCCTGCTTCACTCCACTTCGGATGTGAAAGGAGTCTGATGTTAAGCCTTAAACTATTAAGAAACTGACCTGGAAGCATGGAGAGTGGCTAGAACATTCACATATCTGGAGCATGGAGGAGCATTTCACATGTGGAATTAATTCAGGATTAAAAATATTGTTAAAACTGGCCCACTGATTTCCCCCATCTTAGCCTGGCGATATCTTCCATCTCTCATGCCTAATCTAGTAGGTGAAAGGAGCATAGTGTTCAACTTTGATTTTTCAGGAAGAAAGGACAGAGCTAGCAGCCCACCCATTCAAACAGAGAAGAGAAAGAAGTTCATGCACTCACAACATGCTACTGCAGAGATATATGACTGAAACTCATATGCCCAATAAATCAACAACTGACTTGGAGAACTTGCTCCCTCTCCCAGCCATCAGCGCAATTCATCCCCCCAATTCTCTCATTGACTCTGATGATAAATATTTTCACTATCCTTGGATAAATTTGTTATACAAATTGGAAGTGCCACTATCATGCCTTCATAATATAATATCCTAATATCCCCCGAAAGAATAAAATAGAAGCTTGAACTGGGAAGGTTTTTTTCTTTTTCTTTAGACTGGTAAAGATAGGTTGTTCTGACAGTGTTATGGTGTAAATACAGTATAAGAACATAGATTGAACTGGGCACCAGGTAGGGCTGAAATCTTACTTATTTTTTTATGGTAGGTGTTGGTGGGCAGGCTACCGAGAAAATTCACTTGGTGGAACAGGGTTGACTTCCCATTATTTAATTATTTGTAGAGCCATATCTAAGCAAAATCTCTCCCGTGGCAAAGACTGATATTTCGCCCCATCAAAACAAATAGAAAGGATCCCAGAAGGTAATCTAGTCCAACCCCCTGCTTGTAGCAGGAGAGATCTCTGCAAAGGACTAGACTTTTGCACTATATATTTATACACACACATACACACACATATTTCCTAATATGGTATATGGTATATATACCATAAGGCCAGCGAGTTCTACGCACATGATTCTGACCCAGACATGTAGTACGCCCTCAAAGCAACACAAGCCACATGACAGTGGTAAAGGGCATAGGTGGGGATCTGGTTGGGGGAGGGTATAGGTGAGGTTATAGGGCAGTAGAGGACAGAGTTGGGGAACTGGGTGGGGAGAATATAGGAGGGGATCTGGGTCGGGGAGGGTATAGGTGGGGATCTGGATGGGGGAGGTTGGAAGGTAGGTAGGTGGGTGGGTGGGTTTGGTTAGGTAGGTAGTTGGGTGGGGATGGGTGGCTGGTCCCCAGGGGAGGAGGGAGGGAGTTGCACTTGTCTGCTTCTACTCCTGCTGGGGGCCGCCAACCAAAAACGCACCCTGTGGCGCAGAAGCGGCTGGCCGCATGGAGGCTCCAGAGGCTGTGGGAGTTTCATGGAGCTGGTGACCAGCTATGCTGGGGCTTTGAAAGCAGCGGTCAGGCTTGGGTGGGCTGGCTCAGGCTGCAGGGCTGACTGGCTGGCAGGCCCCAAAGGAGAGCAGCCTGGCAGCCGAAGGAAAGGCATAGCTGGTTGCGGGGTGTTGCAGGTGCTGAGTGGCTCTGAGTCCTGGATAACTGGAGTGAGGGTTGGCCGCACGCCGGCCTCCCAGTCTCCTGGTCCAGCCAGCAGCCATTTTTGAATTGTGCATGTCTCTAAGTGTTCCCAGAGCTTGTAAAAGTGTTGCCAGACCTCCCCCACTTCCTCCCCCACCTCCTGGCCAGTTAGAGAGCTCCTAGCAGAAGATGCCACTGCTGAGGCTGCTAAGAGCTCTCTGACTGGCCGTGAGGCAGGGGAGAAACTCTTTTAACAGCTCTAAGTACACCCAGAGCAATGCGCAGTTCAAAAATGGCTGCCCTGATGTGTGCCCGAAGAGGAGCACGAGAGGAGGTGACAGGGGGGGGGGGCCACCAGAGGAGTGTAAGTGGTGCCCCCTGGTGCCCTATCGCCCATGGCAGATTGCATTCTGCGCTATATCCTCATGATGCCTCTATTTGTTTTACTTTATTTATAATCATTTTAATTTGCTTGATGTTGTCACTTCCAACCATGACATCACTTCTGGACAGATTGCCATTCTAAATAGGGGGTTCTGGTGCTAAAAGTGTGAATACCACTGTAATCTAGAAAGAATCGGATTGTTACTGAAATACATGTACAAATTGGAAAAGTTGAATACAAACTTTTGTCTTCTGTAATATTAACTCCCTCATTTTCATTTCTTACAATCCTTCTCTACTAAACCAAATTTGAATCACAGCATTCCATTGCTAGGAATATTATCCCACATGGCCTATTCAGGTGATAAAGGTTAGTGATAAGCATATTTGAAAGGATTTGCTCTTTTCCTATGCATTTGTATATTTTTTTATTTTCTGCTTTGCCTTTTGATTTATCTGTTTGTGAATTATAAACTCAATAAAATTCTATATATCAAATAAAATATCTGCTTCCTTTTTTCTTTAAAAAGAAATGATTGCAAAATCTGAAACTGTGTAGCTGACAACAAATAGCAGAATAAAAATTTCCTCAGTGCAAAAATATATTAATGGAAGATTATTTTTACAAACAGCTGAACTGCACTTCCATTTGTGAGTGGGCATAATTTTTCGGGAAGCTTTTAGACAATCTTTCTACAAGGACTTACTAAGACAACTGGGACGGCTTTGTTTAGAAAATAAGTGAACATAATGGGCTAGATAACTGGCAGTGACTTGAGTGAAAGAGGGCATAACAGGCTACTTATAGTTCTCAAAGTTGGTCTGAAATAAAGGCCACTATTTTTGTTCAGAAATTATTCATCCTGTAAGCACGTGCTTTCACAATTCAGTAGGGACATCAATTGCTGCATAAAACAAGAATGTCCTTTTCAATTGTACAAAATGGCATTCCATCGATATATTCATAAACTTCTCTGCATTGTTATTTTTTTTTTATTTTGTAGATATGAAAAGAGTGCAGGGCAATTTTATACCTGCAAGTTAAGAATGAAAAATTATCTAGTAATACAATATATTCTTGACCATTTTTTTTGTAAGTCCAGGGCCTACAAGCTATTCCTTTTGTTTCTCAGCAAAGTGTATTAAACTGATTTGTAATTATTGGCACATGACAACATAGGCTGTAGTATGGTCAGTGTCTCCGAGATGAAAGGGGAAATGAGGGGGTAGGCAGTGAGAAGAGCTTGATCTGGTGAAAAGGGTACACAGCCAGTGGTGGGCTCCAGCAGGTTCACACCTACTCTATAGAACCGGTTGTTAACAAGAGACAGGACATATAAAGTTTAAAAATAGCCATTTAAAAGTGGCTGCCAGATGGGCAGAGAACCGGTAGTTAATTTCTTTGAATCCCATCACTGGCACACACACTAGATCCTACCTTCCATTTTTGCTGTCTCCTCACTCCATTCTCTCTAGTACAGCTCCTATGAGATATACTGGATTACACAGGGGTGAGGGTAAGAAGCCTTCCTGCTGAAGGCTCTCAACCTGATTCCCCCCCCCCCAATTCAGAGCAACTGTTAAGAGGGGGCTATTTACAATTATAAGATAAATGAAGACTGCAATCCTAAGCTCCAGCTAGACCACCATAAGTTCTGGCACAAGTCCTGTTTCTGACATGGGGGTGTTGCAAAAGTGCAATAAATCACTTCTGTGTCACTCCTCGGCGGGGTTAGGTCAGTACAGACATACTCTGGCCTGCCCATGCCACTTCAGGAACAGGGAAATGGGCAGGGTGACCACATGACTGGAAATTTCCATATTTGTCCTCTTTTTTAGCCTCCTGTCTGGGTGTCCTCTAAAAGGGCTTCACTTTCCTCTACTTTGGATTCATTTTCCAGCTGGTGTACAGTATCCCATCATGTCATATGTCGTTGGATTTGTACTGAAGAGCAGAATCCAATGCAAAAAATGGTTTTGAAATACAGTGGCGCCTCACGTAACAAATTTAATTTGTTCCGGAGGCATGATCTTTACGTGAAACATTCTTTATGTGAAGCTGATTTTTCCATAGGAAATAATGGAAACTCAGACGATTGGTTCCACAACCCCAAAAATATTCATATAAAAATATTAACTGGATGTAAAAATGATGACAGAACAGTGGGATTGAATTCAAAACATGCGTTCAGTGTGCATGATCTTATGAAGTCTACTTAGGCTGCAGTCCTAAAGACACTTTCCTGGGTGTAAGCCCCATTTAACACAATGGGGCTTACTTCTGGGTAGACATGGTTAGGAGGCTGCAATCCAAGACACCTTCATAGTGTCTCCCCACTTTCTCCTTCTCTCCATCTTGAGCCTCTCTCTCCTCTGCTCCCTTCTGGCTAGCCCTGAGCTGCTTCCCTCTTCTCCACTGCTCTTCTCTCCCTCCGGCCACAGGAGGAATAGCATGGAAGTGCTGCTTTCACTATGGGCAGGTGCGCTAGGGAGCCCTGATGCTTTTTAAACAGGCTGCGGGCCAGCGTGTCTGCCCCAATTGCCAATGAATGCGTTCTTTACGTGAAGCACATTCTTTATCTGAAGCAGAATCCTAGATAAATTTTTGTTTGTTAAGTGAAACACACTTTACGTGAGGCATTCTTTACGTGAGGCGCCACTGTATCTCCTTCCTATCAAAAGTTATGGCAAAAAATATGCATTGAGCTCTATGAGAAAGTGAAAGTGCCCAATATTGCAGCTTTACTTGAGAATAGGCAAATATACCATTGTTTGCTGGAAAGGCCGAGCTTAGAGTTATCCAAGATCTTGTCCACCTTTTGAGGTTTGGGTATCTCGTCACCCTGGAAATGTGAGTTGTTCTGGTCTACAAAACTTAGGTTTTGCCCCAAGTTCAGAAATTTGATCTAAAAAGAAATTTGTCAGAAATATTTGAAGTGGCATCTTTTTACAAGATGCTGTTGCTCAGCAGTTAAAGAACAAAGTCCATCCTTCAATTCTAAAAGCTTGTTTTTCTGCACTTGCAATTTACTGAAGGGAAAGTGAGAACATTTTTTACCATTAGTTTAATGGATATGGAGTGTTCTTCTGTTCCCTGAATTATAAAGGCATAATTGGTTGTGTTTGTATCACTTCCCCCCTCATTTGCATTGAAAAGGTATAAAATCTTGACTGTTCTTTTGTTAGGTGAGATTTCTGCTTGGGCAGTTTCCTTCCTTTTTATTTACTTTTATTTATTATAATTACTTAAAAAAATAATGATGTCTGTGAAGGAGTAAACGGAATGAATAGACCATTATACTGTCTCTAATAAAGCTTTATATCTTAGCAAAAGGGGACAAAACGGGTTTATGCAAAGTTGTATGCGTTGAC
Organism: Cryptoblepharus egeriae; assembly: GCA_030015325.1. NCBI lineage: Eukaryota > Metazoa > Chordata > Lepidosauria > Squamata > Scincidae > Cryptoblepharus > Cryptoblepharus egeriae. The sequence continues at coordinate 119,446,913 of JAREYC010000003.1, read as the reverse complement.
AGCACAGTTGTTCTGTATGTATGCAGAAAAACTCAGGTGCTTCTGTACTTGAACAACATGGCAAGTGGTCTAACTGTGGGCGCAATCCAGATTAACTACGGGGAGTCTTTGCTCCGACGTAAGAACAATTTACTCTGGATTGCAATATGAATTTCCCATAGTTTCTCACTAGGTGGTGCCATAACAACATCGATGTAAATGTCTCTTACATGCTCCCGTAGTTACTCTGGATTGTAGGGTATGAAACTGTAGGGTATGAAATCAAGCACCATTTCCTAAGAAGTTTTCTTCAGCTTAGAATACTACAGAATATTTTGCACATCCATAGTCAATGTTCAGCACACCAGATCCTAAGAGTCAGGCATATCCTCAGAAGTTGTTTAATGTCACAACAAAAGTCTTATTGATTACTGTTTTTTGAAACGATATTAACTTCTAAAATGGACATGCGATTTGCAAGACAATTCTACGCTACAGAGAGAATGAATTGGAGGAATAACTGAACTATGGAATTATGACATCTGGAATTATGGAATTATGACATCTGTGCTCAGCATTTGCACACAGTCTCCTTAGGAAAATGCTGGGTTCCAAAACCCTGAGATAATTCTGTGGCCTGATGAGGTCCTGGGTCCCAGTCCTTTTTGAAGTTTAAATAGAAGTGTACCCACTGCCTCTGCCATGAAGGTCCTAGGTTGGGCCCACCTGTCAAAGTAGTGAGAATAGCACTGTAGCTTCCATCTTGTAAGCCCACACCACATCAACAACATAAAATAATATTTTAACTAACACAAGTCAAAAAGTAAGCAATTATAATCCTTCATTTTTATTTGGTGGCACTGGTGTGTAATACACCATAGCAAAACTCCCTTCCTAAGCTTGATCTGCTTGTACAGATCAAGCTGTGCACCATTCATATTACTTGCACAGGTCCAAGTTGGCCTGCTGAACCTTCTGGGCTTACCCAGAGGCAAGGGGACCAATGTATCCTTACCTCAAGTAGACCTCCAGACAATAGAAGTCCTTATGGGATGCAGCGGAGAATGTGACAACACAGCATTATCACCACATAGGGATTTAGGTAGAATTGGGCTTTGAGAGTACCATCAAACCAATCTGCATTCAGCGTTAGCTTTCTTAGGATTTCTTTTCTATTCTTGGCCGTTTGCAAGCAACACTCAGTTATCTTTTTCCCACATTTGCACAGCTGAAATGATCCACTTGAAATTCTTGCATCCTCCTTTAAGTATGATTGAAGAACATCGTCTAAGCACACCCTTGTGGTTCAGTGCCTCACTGTCACCAGCCTTTGTTGCAGCAAAATTGTATTTTCTATAATAATCCTAGGTTTGCACATTTATTGTAATACTAATTACATGACAGTGTTGTTAGCCAGATAATTGCAGGACTTGTCAATTCAATTCTTATTTAGGTTCAAGAATGAGTCACTTTTAAAACAAATAAATAAATGTACATGCAAAGAATTCTGCTTTCTGCAAACTCTGACATTTTTGTTTATGGCACTGTGAATTTTTTAGTTTTATAGAACAGGACAATAAAAGTGTTTGGATAGATTATCAGGAGCTGTAAGTGCAATTTTGAAGATTTGCTGCTTTCAACAATAAAATAATACTAAGTTTGGGGATCATGTTTGATGTTACCCTCCCTGTCAGTGACTTCCCCTCCTGGAATGGCTCAGAGGGAGAGGAGTTCACTTGCATTCTGCAGAGAAGCTCCCTGCAAAACTTAGTGTTTTGCCCCCCTCTGGCTAAAGCCCTGGAAAGGTAGTATATAAATATTGAAATAATTAAGTCACATTTTGCAACCTGCCTGAATCAGGCAAATAAATCATTTGCATAATTTATTTTCATAATTCCAGTTATTTAATCTGGTGATTCAATCTGGTTTTCTTCTTACAAAAAAGAGGGGAACGGCAAGAAACTATCTTCATCTTATAAATACTTATATGCAATAATAATTATTTACTTATATTAATATAAATAAAATTTATACAAATAAAATTTATATTAATATAAATAAAATTTATATGAATTTAAAATTTATATGAATATAAATAAAATTTATACGAATATAAATAAAATTTATACGAATATAAATAAAATATAAATAATTTATACAAATATAAATAAAATTTAATTTTAATATTTTTATTTATACGAATCTTCTTCGTATAAAGAGGGGATGGCAAGAAATTTCACTCTTGACAGCTGCTTCTTATTTCCAACAATTAGAAGGATTCTGAGATGTAAGCAAGCACTGCACACATTGTGTCTGGCATAGTTCTTTGCTACAAAAGTAGTTGTTTGCTACAAAATGAGGACTACAAAATTGTAATTTTTAAAAAATGAAAGCTGAGATTCTTGGAAAGTTGAATTCTGCATCTTGTCCGACATTCTGTGCTCCCACAGAATTACAGCCCACATACAGCCCTATATGTAGCTTAGGGCACAATCCAGAGCAGTCCAATGCTCTGCCCTAACTGCTCTCTCCTAACTATTCTGTATCCAGAGCAGAAAGTTATGCTGCATCTAGAGAGTCAGGAAGCCTGGGCTGCCCTAACTGCTCCAGAGCATGCTAAGTCAGTGACAGCTGGGGAGGGCTTGCTTCTGAGTAGACCCCCCTCAGATCACACTGAAGAAGGAACAGCTGTGGTGCCTACATTATAAGGAAGCCCAGCAGTTCCTGACAACGAGTTACAGCTGCAGTTCTTCTAGTGCAAGATGGATGCTTGGAGTGGCCTACTGTATCCTGAGGTTAGTGGGCTGCCATAGTTGTGCCATTTCCTGAGATTAAGAGGCAGGGATTGCAGCTAGGCTGGCCAAGAACTCAGATTTTTGGTCAGCACTACCATTCTTACTCAGGCCTTATCATGGACCCCTATGGGTCTACTCATTACTATACCTGCTCCTGAGGTGGTATATCTCTGAGGAACTGGAAGAGGGCATTTCTGCCTTGAAACAGGCTCTGGATTCAGAGTAACTGCTCTGCCCTAGGCAATGCTAAACTTGCCCTCAACTTGCCTCTCCTGAGCTGCTTAGGCTGCCCCAGTTAGGGCAGAGCAGGTCCACCTCTCTTAGGGCACCCTATCTTGCCTTGCTCTGCCCTAAGCCTCTTCCAGAGTAACTGGGCTGGAGCATCTTGCAGTTGCTCCACCCTAGTGATAGATAGGGCAACCCAAGGGCTCTTATGTGGACAGATTAGTTGCTCTGGATTGTGCTGCCTATGAAAAACTTTGGATGTAATCTGCTCATTTCGAAGTCTGCTTTTTTTGTGGAGGGTTGAGGATTGTGGCCATTTGGATCATTATATTCTGGTAGTATTCTGTTCAAATAAGATTATGGAAAGCATTGTGATAATAAACCATAATCTTTTGGCAGCAGCAAAACATTGCTGGCTGAAGAGAAGAAGAAAAAAAATAGACTAGAAGTGCGTTCATGGATTTTTAAGATCTGGGACATAGTTTTTTCAGTTGCCTTATTAAATCTTGATATGAATAAATTCCATTGATAGAGTAAACCAATAGGGAAAATTAACAACTTTGGGCTCTTTTGTAGTGCTTTTGAAATTGTGATGATTATGATTTATGACCTTTCAGATGGTCATTAAGTTTCTGGAGTTCTCTTTTGATTTTCATGTCACAACCTAGTAGTACAAATGCCATTGCCATCAAGTGCCTCTAGAGCTTAGCTTCTGATTGATATAAAGATACCAGAGCGGTGTTCTTAGCAAATGAATCAAATAAGTAAGAATATGAAGTGCAAAATGTATCCCTCTTGTTCTTGGGATGTTTGCTTGAAGGGATAAAAAAACTTGGGAGATAACCACATCTGCTTTAGAGCCAAAATGCAAGATTTTTCATTACAAGGCTGCAATTCAACACCTTTCAGAAACAGTAAATTAAAGAAAGACATTCCTACTAATACTACATTACACCAGGAGGAGAAGCCAATTCTGTGAATGATGAGATTTTGTTTTTCGTGTTGAAATTGTTTGTCTTCTTGTACATATCCCTAGCCTGACTGCCTCTGCTATCAAAAGCTTAATTTGGGGCTTATAAAGGAGGAGTCAATCATAGCACATTTGCAAATCATGGTGGAGTTTTGTTCCAAAAAAGAATTTGCCCTGAGGAATCCTTAAACTAATATAAGAAGCAATCACCAGTGTATCCATGCTCCAAAACTTTATGGCAATGTTCCCACCAAATCCTCCCTCTCAAATGCAGAAGATTGAAAATATGTAATTATAAAGGTCAGGGAATGGTTGCTTGCTATGTTGCTGTTGCTTCGCATGAGACTCTGTGTAGTCAAGGGCTACTCAGAATGGCGGTATAGACATAAGATTTTAATTTTAATATGCATCAATTGGTTACAGAATTCCCATGTTAATGTTGAACTGAATTATGTGCCATAAAGTGTCACTAAATGTCTCATTATTTTCATGGCTCCATAGTGCAGCCTTGCATTTGCAGTTTGATAGGCTTAGCACAGGGCTTCAAAGTCTCCTGGGTTACTAATAATTACTGAGAAGTTAACTATTTTATGGCAAAGAAATAAAACTTTAGGAACAGCTGAGCTGTAACCTCAAACTCTATCCTAACCTTAAATTCTGCAGGTTTTACTCACTTTGGGAGTCTTGTGACACTAATGGCCAGTACACACAGTGGCCTTGACATCAAAAGGACATTCTCTGTGCAGATTTAAAATCTGCACAATCTTAGGATACAGTCCTAACCTCCAGTTAGGCCAGAACAAGACTTTCCACGAATCCTGACCTGACCCAGGGGTATCACTGCTACACTCCAGGGGAAGGGTTAAGCCAGTGTGCAGACTAACCAATCCTTTATGTATAAAAAAAATCATTTTTAATCTTTCTGTGTTTCTAGAGATTTCGTTGTTGTTGTTTTATCAGTCTGAATGTGTGTGGTGATATCTGCTTTAGGCCTATCTGCCACTTCTTATATGACGTTCCACTGACTCCTGTTGCTGTCTCCTTTCACCCCTGGGCTCATTAGAGATAATCCAGAGTAGCTACGTGTGCACGTAAGACACTTTACATGCACCCGTAGTTACTGCAGCACCTAGTGAAAACCTATGGGAAATTCATATTGGAATCCAGAGTGAGTCCTGCTTATACTGGAGCAAGGACTCCCCGTAGTTACTTTGGATTTTACCCTTACAGCACAATCCTAACCATGTCTACTCAAATGTAAGCCCCATTGTGTTCAATGGGTCTTACTTTCAGGGAAGTATCTTTAGGATTGTAGCCATACTCTAGTATGTGCAATAGTCTAGTTGTGCAATAGTCATATAGATGAACGTGCCACACACAATGTCCATCCATCCCAATATAATTGGGGAAGCAACAAAAAAACAAAGGCACATTCCAGGAATATAACAGTGATGAGAGAATAAAAGAAGCATTACCGAATAAGAAACAACTTGATATAAAATCTTTTGATATAGTGTAATATAATAAAACAAATGGAGTTTGGTACCTGAGTGGTTTGTAAAGTTGCTTTTAAAAATTGTTTCCTAAGACCATATTTTTTGGAAATAAAAATCTGAACTGTTTTATTTTTCTGTTTTTATTCCAAAAGTCAGCCAGACAGTTGTAAAACAAATATGTATTATGGATGGAAAATGTTGTTTTGTGATCATTCTATTGGTGCCTTAAAACGATAAATTGGTAATCAAGAATAAAATAGTTGGCACAGTGAATCTAATATTGGCCATTTGTGTATTCCATCCTCCAGAATGCAGGTATTAAAAATGGTTTTCTTTGTGAGAAAATTTAGTAGCAGTTGCGGACTTGGCACCTGTATGACCAGGGGGAACAGAACCTTTGAGAGAAGACTTACTGCATTGTAATGACTTGTTGGATGTCACCTCAAAAAGGGGTAAAGAAGGCTACAAGAAGGCTACATGCTGCCCACTCACAAGAAAAAGGAGAACAATATATTTTTTTTCCTGGACAATATACCTCCATACGTCCCTCGCATCCCTCCACACATCTGCACCTGCAGAGCAGGTCACTGAAAACTCACCCTTCCTGGGTCTGTGATGGTGCAGAGAGGCCAATGCACATCATGTGCCAGTCAATCTCCCTTTGGAGTAGTGCAATAGAGCTATGTGGCACTTTCACAACACTCAGGCTTACACAAGTGCCAGCCCAAATGTTTTGTTAGATTGCACCCTTAGGACTACACCAACAGAAAATATGAAACTTGCTTTGAAACCAGCATTAAAACAGGAGGATAGAATCACTTCTCCTAGGTTATGAGTCAATGCCATCTCCAGTGATTGTGTAACCAGAAGGCATGACCTACTTTATCATCCTTTAATGCAAAGACTACAGTCCAATGCCTGCAGCTGCCTTGATTTCTATCGATAAGTGAATGCTGTTGCAGATATAAGTGTCTTCAACTTTCATATGGTTAGAGAAGGCACAACAAACAACAATTACTTATTTTTGTTAGCAAACTATCTTCCAAAACAGTGCAGAGGCACTGTACTGTGTCATGCTGTGAGCAAATCAATACATTCACTAAAGGACAGTTTATTGCTGATGTCTTTCCTTAGGCTGTGGCAAAAAAATAAAAAACTTAAAGAAAAGTGGCAGTAGTAATGTTTTGAAATGCCTTGATGAAGAGTTATTATCACTGGTCTTTTTAAAGAGCCATAAAACTATTATTATTATTATTATCATCATCATCATCATCACCATCATCATCATCATCATAAATACACAGCAAACAATTTCATGCTGGTTTCATTCACATCACCAGTCGGACCCTTCCCAAGAGTCTAGGACTGTGTGATGTAGCGACGAATAATTTGTGCTGATCCCAGAAGAGCGGCTTTCTGCAGTTGGCAGAGTGATATTTTGTCAATGCCAATAGTTTTCAGGTGCCTGCCAAGGTCTTTGGGCACTGCACCCAGTGTGCCAATTACCACTGGAACCACCTGCACTGGCTTACACCAGATACGCTGTCATTCGATTCTTAGGTCTTGGTAGCGGGAGATCTTTTCCAGTTGTTTCTCCTCAATTCTGCTGTCACCTGGTATGGCGATGTCAACAAGCCACACCTGACTGCTTTCTATGATGGTGATATCTGGAGTATTGTGTTCCAAGACCTTGTCCGTCTGTATCCTGAAGTCCCACAGAAGCTTGATCTGCTCATTTGCAACCACTTTTTCAGGCTTGTGGACCCACCAGTTTTTTGCCACTGGCAGATGATACTTTTGACATAGATTCCAGTGGATCATCTGGGCAACAGAGTCGTGCCTCAGTTGTAGTCAGTCTGCGCAGCCACTGACTACAGTGACTGTAGTCAGTGACTACTGTCAGTAGTCAGTAGTCAGTAGTCAGTAGTCAGTAGTCAGTAGTCACTGACTACTGAAGACTGTAGTCAGTCTTCTTGCAGCCACTTAGAATTTGGTTGATGGTTTCATCCACTTCTTCTTCTTCTTCTTCTTCTTCTTCTTCTTCTTCTTCTTCTTCTTCTTCTTCTTATTATTATTATTATTATTATTATTATTATTATTAATCAAACATAAATACACAGCAAACAATATCGTGCTGGTTTCGTTCACATCACCTTCCAAAGAGTCTAGGATTGTGTGATGTAGTGGTGTATAAATTATTGTTGTTGTTGTTGTTGTTGTTGTTGTTGTTGTTGTTGTTGTTGTTGTTGTTGTTGTTGTTGTTGTTATTATTATTATTATTATTATTATTATTATTATTATTATTGGGCACATATATTATTATTATTATTGGGCATCATATATTGGGCTATGCTACTGGATGTCCAGGCAGATGTGGCTGCCCAGAGCATCCCTGTGAAGTGACCAAGTTGGAAACAAAGCTGCACATGGCAGAACAGGAAGCACCAATCCTGAGATGAGGGCTTGATGAGATATCCATGTGAGATAATTGGGGTTTTCCATAACATGAAAATATGATCAAGATTTCTGTATTTTTTTTTCTTTTGTCATTTGAAACTATTCCTACATGAGAACAATGTGTTTATTTCTGGCAAATCTCTTTGCGATGATCTTCCTTCATGATGTTACTTCTGGCTCACAGCAGGTGACACAAATGCTGTTTGGTCCACAGTATGAAACAGCGTTGACATTCCTGATGTATATGGTCCTGTTTGTTTGTTGTTCATATGCCAATAAAGGTTATGGTAAATGGTTAAAAATGGTATATGGTCCTGTTGTAATGCTAATAAAAAAAAGCCTTATAAACAGCAAGAAGAATTCAGAATTTGTCGTAAAGTGATAGTTTTAGAAATATACCTATGGGCACAATCCTAACCAATTTAGACCAGCCTAACTCACCTGGCATATCTTCCCATGGTAGTGTAGGGAGGTAGGTGTATACCTGTACACTGGCATAACCCCCACCCCAGGAATGAGGCAGAAGTGCCTTATGTCGCTTTTGTGACAACCCCAGGCCAACACACAACTTATGTCAGGGCTTATGCTGGCCTAACTGGAGATTAGGATTTTAGCCTAAGAAAAGTTGTATAGTTCATACAGATCTGTCACAGACATTTACCAGCATTGCTATGTTTATATACCTAGTGTGAATTTGCAAATGTTATGCAAAAAGTAGATAGTAGCAGATGCATTAGACAGATTAGATGTTATTTTTTTTCAGTTTCTCTGAAGTCTGTGTCTCATATTAACACAATGGATTGTCAGATTTTTCCATTGTTCCACTTCAAAGCATGCAATTATATTGCCTTAATTGGAAGCAGTGATGTGTTTTCACCAAGGATGTTTACTTGTATTCTGACTACTGAAATATAAATATGGTACCATTTGCTATTTTTACTTCTCTGTGTACATGAGTTGGATTCACTATATTTTATATCTGCAAAAAAGAAAAAAAAATCACAAGTATATTTGAAATGTAAAAAATCAATGAACTTAAACCTGAACTCAACACATATTGTCATCTATCAAATCTCTGCCATGTCGCAATCAATTTTATAGAGTCAAAGAAGAAGATGGCACCACAATTTACTGTCCTGATAGAGATTCATGACTTCCAATCTTGACTGTTTCACTGCATCTCAAGAGATTATAATTTTATACAATGATCCCTTCACCTTTGTCCTATGGGCACAGACAAAACTGAAGCATCAACAATCATCACATTTTCAGTCCAGATACTAGAAAACCTTCTCATGTTATTCTGACAATATAATCATCATCTAAAACATCCTGAATGTTTAAAAAGAATTTTTTTCATAGACAAACTTTTTCATAACCATATTGTATCAGAAGTGAATTAACCTAATCCAGTGATGCCAATGGTGGGTCCTTGGTCCACCAGTGGGTCATGACTAAATTTTTGGTGATTTGCCTAATCTACAGTAGGTGAGGCTATGTGCATCAAGGCTTAAACAACCTGCTACTTAGGAGGTGCTCTGCTGCCTAACCATGAATATAGCCACTGAAGACTGAGTAGCTGGTAAGTGAAACATTTTTTTAGTTGAGCTAAAAAGTGTGAGAACCACTGCAGTAATCTTAAACTAAGCCTGCCTGCAGCAACAGAAAAAAAAACTCTTTATCTTTGGCTTAGACTATAGTTTCCGACTGTGATACAGTTTCCTGTTTTGTGATGAGGAGAGGATTCTCTCAAGAACCCTTGGTGGTCTCCTAGCTGTTGATAGGAGGTCCTGGGATCATGACCTACATTGGTAAGTTCCAACATTCTGTACATAAAGTTATTTAATTACAGAGCACTTAAGATGAGAAGTTGTAGTCTTTATAAAATTCCAACCAAGTGTCTAGTATTTTTTATTCTCAGGTCCAACTACAGTTTTTCATAAAACTATGTATCATGCAGTATTACACTTTCTGAAAAGCCTTGTATCCTAGCAAGGATACCTGAGAATTCTCAAGAGATGTATTTTCCCCTATTAGATAATTAGATCAAGTTTGATACTTCATACCCCATTTTCATGAAGGAAATCATAAATAAAACTTTTGTTGCTTAATATTGTTCTTATTTCTTAATTTACCATCAAATTGCAATGGTTTTGTGACACCCTTGGATGTAAATGAATAACATTTGTTCTCGACAGAGCTTTCATTTGAACCATGCTTATTAGATATCATTAGTACAAATTTATTATAAATTACTTTCCATATTTCATACAGGGTTTATTTACACAACACATTTTCTGTTTGAAAAGTTAGCTAAGATAATATTAATATTAGTTTTGGAAAATGTCCTGCAGTTAGCTAGATTGTAATTCAAATATTATTTCCTTTATCTTTTACTATGTTTACTATTTGCCTGTCAGTGCTTAAATGCAAGCCTAGTCTACACCTATTAAGCCAAGAGTCTTACATTTATTTTTGTTCTTTTGAGTTATGTTAATTTCTAAGCATAATTTAAAATAGATGGATTGCCATTCTCATACTCCTGTTTTAAGTGTCATTAATTATGCTGAAAGGTACATGAATTCTTAATAATTACCTAATTATAAGTCACCCTAATGCTTTTTATATGACAGGATTTTTCCTTATAATGTAATTTCTGCTTAATGCACATCTTGAACCCAGTGTTATTGATATACCCACAGTGATTATGGCAAGCAAATTTATAGCACAGCTTGTATTTTTTGTATGACATGGGTGAAATTAACAAAATGAAATTGGATACTTTTATAATGCACAATTAGTGTAACAAGAAACCCTACCATAAGATGAATCTTGGTTAGGGTTGCAATATGTCCCGAAAAACAGGGACAATCCCAATTTGAGGGCATTGCATTCATGTACTGGCAAATGGTACTGGCAGAGGGTGCTGTCCAGTGATGGGATTCAAAGAAATTAACAACCAGTTCTATGCCCATCTGGCAGCTGCTTTTAAATGGCTATTTTTAAACTTTATATGTCCTATCTCTCATTAACAACTGGTTCTATAGAGTAGGTGCGAACCTGCTGGATTCCACTACTGGTTCTGTTGTTGCTGGCATTCTCACAAATGTGGAACATCCTTCATTTCTGCACTTGCCAAACACTAACCATGAGTATTTTTCAGGATCCCTCTTCATATATTTTATTTGAATGGGTGATCTTGTACTGATTAGCATGATGTAACATACCACGTGGTTCAAATTTTTATAAAGATCATCTTGCCCAATGGAGGTTGCAAGTTGGAAAGCCAATGCTTTCAATCAATCAATCAATCAATCAATCAATCAATCAATCAATCAATCAATCAATCAATCAATCAATCAATCAATCAATCCTTCAAACAACATTTTAGGATTTGCATTGTTTCTACTATATACTGCTGAACCATTCTCAAATCAGTCCATGTTCCACAGCCTCAAGTGAGTTGTTGGGTCCATGTGCCACTTGTATTTTGAGGACATCTTTGATAGCTCCATAAAATTATTGTATTTTCCCCAAATCTTCTATTGTACGATTCTATGACCTTCTACAAACCATTTAAACAAGATGTCTGCATAGAACATGGAACAGCCCCAGTCTGTCTCAAATAACTTATAATTCAGAGAGAGAGAGAGAGAGAGAGAGAGAGAGAGAGAGAGAGAGAGAATTAAGTGGGGAACCAATTACAAGAATTCACCGTCAAGAAGATTAATTTTTTTTGTTGTTGTTCACTATAGCAATGCCAGGAATGAATAATATAAATGAAACTTGAACAGCAGCAATTCAGCTGCAGAGCATAGCCCCTGCAATTGAGCAAAGGATTTAACTGACAAACTCAATGAGGGAGAAAGTGTATTTGTGTTCCCAAAGGATACTAATTGCTAATGTTTTCCTTCCCGTTGTTGCATTCAGGTAATTTCCCTTTTGTTCGGCAACACGTTACGAAAGGAAAGAATGAGGGAAATGTGCATTGTCCTGAGGTAACATGGTGTCATACTGTATTTCTACTTTATAAAGAGAATCATGGAAAAACTAAGGCCTTATCACACCCTAAGGAATTTGTGTGGTGCTTGTTCATATAAGCCTAAATTTCAGCTTGACAAATGATCGCCATCCGAACATAGTTCTAACGAATTTGGCTTCTTTTTCCCTATGTGTGTACAAATAGTACATGATTTGTCTATAAAGAAGAGGAAGGAAAGCAATCCTATGCACATTTATTTGGACTAAATCCCATTAAAGTCAGTGGGATTTTGGAATACACATATATATAGGATTACACTGTACAGTTGGGCATTATGATGAAGGAACCTGTAGTTACCGAAGACTCTGAAGGCCTTTGTAATTAGTTATTTTTTTCTGAAGTAGGGAGTAGGATTTTGTCCTCATTTCCCCAAAATCATCTGGCCTCCAAAAGGTCTCCTCAGACTCATGCTAGCTATTTCCCTATCATAAATCCCAGAAAGCCAGAATGGGTGTATCGAGCTGGGAAAAGGAGAATAGGTTTTTGACTTGTGCTGCTTTTGCCAAGATCCTACCACACCGTCATTTGACCAGTTCTGGCAGTGATTCTTCCCTGAACTGCCTCTGCTGCTACATTTCCTGTTCTCATGTGGTATCTGGAAGTCTCTCGGATATTTGGTACCTTTATTTTTTTTTCTGGCCACTCCAAATAAAGCTGCCATAACAGTCTTGCGATGCCTAATTGCAAGATCCATCAGCGTAAGCCCAACATTAGATTGGGTTGTTAATTGAATACAACATTCAGCAATAGAGACAAGGTAGCAGAATACTCAAGTATTCCTCATTTATAATGTTATTTTTGTTTTATATGCTTTGCTTTTGTTTAAAAGGAGAGTGCTACTTATGACCAATATTTTATTGTCTTTTCCATCTTGCCCTTATCACCAGGGCATCAGAATCCCTTTTCAAGAACATAAAATGGTGGTTGACAGCAGTTTCTTCCTGTGTGTGACAGTGTGGAATAATTTGTCTAAAGGAAAAACCTCAGTGCATGCAGATGTGCCAAAAAGATATAAATTATGTTCACAATACTACACTGGAGAGGATATAAAGCATGTCAAACTGGAGGAAATGAAGGCACATCAAGAATAAGGACCCATGCCACAGTGTTCCCTGATCAGCAATTCTGTTCATGAATTAAAGTATCATTTTGAAAAATATGGGCTAGGATGTGTCCTGGATGTTGCAATCCTATGTATGTTTACTTAGAAACTAGTTTCACCTCGTTCCAGAGTCTTAGATCAGGAAAGCATGTAAATAATTGCATCCTTAATTCCATATCAGTTCTTCTGTGTATAAACCTGAACTTTTCAGCCTTCCATAATTGAAACCCCCTGTGCTACCTTGCAAACCTCTCTTAGGATGCAATCATAACTTAGGCCAGCACAACGCTTCGGTCTTCCCATTCCCATGGTAATGTAGAGTGGCAAGCACATGTCTGTGCACTGGCCTAACCTTCCTCCAGGAGTTGCACAAAAGTGTCTTGCAGCACTTTTATGACACCCCTAGGCCAGAATGGGACTTGTGCTGATCTTAGGCTGATCTAACTGGGGTTAGGATTGCAGCCTTAGAGATCTCCAGAATCCAAATGATGGGAGTATCTTTAGAAACTATATGACACTGAGAAAACCTAGTCTCAGTAGTAGAGATGTTGAAATTCTTTTAGATATGAAGACATTCTTTTAGATATGACAGAAAGCCCTTTGGGTCTAGCTAGAAATCCAACCAAGGAATATAGTTTTATGATATCTTGCAAAGCTATGGGTGCACACTCCTGGAAATCTGGAATTTCTATTAGAAAGGGCTAATTTAAGATTAAACATTCAGAAGCAATTGCAAGATTTAGGCCTATATCCTAAAGTGAAATTAAGCCCCTTGCTCCAGAGCAGATAAGATGACTTTCCATAAGATAACACTAGAGGGTGACGTAATTGCGTGGACCCATAACTGTTATGGTTTTTGCCCTTAATTGCAATGTCCTTCTCTTTATTGGTTAATGATGATGGTGATGATAGTAGTAGTAGTAGTAGTAGTAGTAGTGTCCCAATAAAGGTTCACTGATCTAGTAGTAGTATGTTAATAAAAGTGATCTTATCTAGCATTACTAGTAGTAATGTGTATCCCTCCCTGTTCTCCACACCTGTCCAGCAAAAATCATGGTGGTGAGGAATGGGAAGCTCATAAAGGTTGTTGGAGTCCTGAATGTCAAAGACCTAGAACCCTGCAGGCACTCTGTCCCAAGTCCCTCCCTGTGACTAGCTGAGGCATGGCATCAGCATTCTCTGTCTACCAACAAAGGAAAATATAATTGATCCAGTCAAGGTTTTTATAGAGTACAATTGGTTATAGAGCAGCATCTGAAACAGAAATGCATGAATGGGGTTCCATCAAGCTCATCCCAGCAAAAGCACGGTTCCATTGCATTTTATTCAACAGACATAGATATAGATTCCAATGACATCTGGCTGCACTGGTTGGTTCACTGTCTGGTAGTGAGGATGCTGGTCCTACTCTTTGGTATGTGTAATTAACATAGATAAAATAAATGGAATATTTTTTACAAAGTAAGAGTAAATGGTGAAGAAACACCAAAGGATAATTATGTAGAGCAGGAGTGAAAATAAGATCCAGTTAAATGAATAAAAGGTACAATCTGAATGGATATGTCCCACAAGCTGGTGACACACTGACAAAGCAAGATGAAAAATTGCAGAAATGTCTAGAAATTGCTTTCTGTAGCAGGTATTCCCTGTCAAGGTTGAGTCCAAGTCTGATAGCATCACAAATTCATCCTGATGAATTACTGATGATGACTGAACAGAAGGCAGAAGGAAGAGAAGTTCTCAATTTTTATCCTGCCTTCTTCTGTTTGTGCAGGGTGGACGGGTAGGAAAACAACACCTGAGAAAATATTTTGTTGCATTTGAAAGTTGTAGGAATGTGTATTATAGTGGCATTGCTCCTCCCCCCTAAAAAAATAGTAATCCATTTTTTTAATATCATATGAACTGTTACTCTAATCTGCACAAAATAACAGCATGTCCATTCAACTCCCACACATACTTTTTTGTAAGCTGCAGGCCATTTCCTTCCTCTTTCAGCTACTCCCATGAAGGCTCATTTGCAAGCTTCAGTTCATCTGTGCAGCACAATTCCTCTTTATCGTCTTGATTCTGCCTTGCACTGAGAACGGAATCACTTCTGTCAAGCCTAACTCTTTCCTTGGGTTCATAATAACAGTTAATTTAGTGCAAAGTAAAATGGTAATTGAAATCAGTTTAAATAATTGTTGCAGTGCATTTAAGTAAGAGAAAATATGTTTCACGATGAAGGGGGGAAAAGGCAATTTTATTCAGAGAATATATAACAATTAACCATAATAGTCCCTCATTTTATTAAATGGATTTCCCGTGAGACGATGCATTAGGCTCTGACAGTATGTCAGAATAGTCAAGAATGCAAGGAAATGAGGTTTCAAATGATCCTCTTGGTCAACTCCTTTATGGGCTATGCTGCATTTGACACTTCGTTCTCAGATAGACCAAAGGGTCAAGCTTGACAAGACATGATTGCCTGGGTTACATGGGGAAGTTGCATTTGAATGCACAGAGACTTTATCCTTTTCCTATTAAATATGACCTCCTTTGGAATGTCATAGCAGAACGTGGCAAAACGTTGAGTTACCTATAGTCAATTCCTAATTGCAACTCACACCCATGGAACTCACACCCATGAATCCCACAGAGGGATGACACCACTCTCTAAGGAGTAGAGAGCAAATGAAAAGATGGGGGCGTCAAGTTTGAGCTTTGCGTTCCTCATTCTTTCCCCCGTCTGCACATTTTAAATTAAAGTTAGATCAACTGATGCTTTTATCTATTATTAAGAACTTAATGGATCTCTTGTTCTCCGTTGATTGTGCTTGAGTGAAGAATGGGGATTTTCGGCAGAAGGTGTGTTCTTTAACAGCTGTCAGTTATTACAGATTTACTGATGAAAGAAACCTGACAGTGCAGTAGCTGACATGGATTTCAAACAAGTTCTTTCCAGACCTCTAAACCATTCAGTCACATTTTAGGAAACTTGAGAGTTGTTTTGCATTATGGATGGCTGCTGAGTTTGTTTCTGTCTTGCCCAACACGTGGCTTTTTCACAATTCATACAAAGAATTACACCAAGAATAATATCGACCCTTAAAGTAGTACAAGAAATAAGAAGAAACTTGTCAGTGGTGTATAGGGATTGTATAAGAGGCACTTACTGGTCAAGAGGCACTCTTTCAAGTGGGTGTTCCTCTTTTATTTAGCAGAGGGAGAGTAACTGGCCCTGCACACCCCAGCAATGTCTGTTCTAGTGGCTTCTGCTGGTGTTCTTTTTGCATTTTAGATTGTGAGCCCTTTGGGGACAGGGACCCATTAGCTTTTAATTAGCTATTAATTTTTTCATTTTCTTGTAAACTGCTTTGTGAACTTTTTAGTTGAAACCAGTATATAAATACTGTAGATAGATAGATAGATAGATAGATAGATAGATAGATAGATAGATAGATAGATAGATAGATAACTGTAACATGGGAAAAGATCTGCATTCAAAGATATACATGGTATGTATCTATGGCCACCACACAACTCCCTAAAATCAAGCACATGCAATGCAATTTCAAATAGTAACTATAAACATCACAACAGCTGCCAAATTGTTCAAATCTGTGAAATGGAACAATAAAATCATCTAGCAGTCTGGGGTGCTTAGACAAGGGAAAATGTTTTTGCTTAACTTTGGAAAAACACCAAAGTTGGTATAAGGTGAACCTCTGTTAGAAAGGTGTTGTACTATTTGCAGTGTCATGACTGAAAAAGCCGCAGTTATCACCTTTATCACTTCTGATATGAACAGCGTCTAATGACGGACTGAAGGAGTAAAGGAGAGCTTCACAAAAAGTTAGGTCCAGGGAGTAGGAAATAGCAGTCTTTCTGGTAGCCAAGTCTCAACGATTGTGATAGATGACCACCTGCACATTGAACTGTGCCTAGAAATAATATATATTTTGTTGTTTTATTATGTGTTTTATTGCTCTTAGCTGCCTTGGGTCACTTGAAGGGAAAATGTGGGATACAGATTCAATTATCAAACAAACTAGCATCCAGTGTAGCTGTTTCATACATGTGATTTAACTTTGCTTCCATGGACTTTGGGAATTTCAGGTTTTCTTTTGCATACTATCCTGTCAGCCTAGCTGTTTCTCCAAAGTTGTGAGTTTTATGCTGCTTACAAACACCTTAATGCAACCTTTACACTCCTAACATCTGGGCCACCATAATCAGTCTCATGATGATTGAGACCATGTGCAAACCATTAAACTATAGGTTAGTATCTTCCCTATAATCAGTGCTATTTATCTGGAAAATAAATAGGTGCCGGAACTCACCTGCTGGTACTCACAGCTACTCACCGTGAAGTTATTTGTAATCATAGGCATGTCTGTTTGAGGGTCACTCAACTCACTCACAGAGGTGCAGATACTCACACAGAGGTGCTGGTACTCCATTCTGGTGCATTCATCCTCAAAAAGACTCCTGTCCATAATTACGTTAACTACTACAAGGGCAATGGTAAAAAGGAGGAACGTGGAAACCATCGTGTAACTTTTGATCATTCACCTACTCTAGTGGTTCTCAAACTCTTAAGAGGCCCAAGAGCAGGGAGCAGACATAAGATCCTCAAGCCAACTGTGCATCATTTGCAACTGTGGCCCCTGGAAACAATTTATCTGGGCCCATTATAATTGGGTTTTCCCTGCCTGATTATTGGGTTATCTCATATTTTTATAAGATGAATAACATTTGCAATTTTCTTCTCTATCATTTGCAACTAATGTGTTTTGTGTGAGAACAAAGTTCTTATTTCTGGTGATCATATTCTTAATGATGTCACTTTCTCTTTAATAGATGGAACTTCTGGCCCTTGGCAGGCACCATGAATGCTAACATAAGTCCTCTGCATGAAATAGGTTTGGCATCCCTGGCTACTACCTGACTTATAAGTGCCAAGTAATGCTGAGTAATAATGTTGATTGGGCAGAAGTGTTTCCTCCACTTCCCTGCTACAAGTAGCAGCTTCTTCAACCCTTGATGTGCATAGTGTTGTGACCTGTCAGTTTTGTAAACCATTATCGCAACCCACTTATGGGTCCTCGACCCACAGCTTGATAATTGCTGTCCTACTTGAAGCTCTATTTTCTTTCATGAATTGTTGAGTAATTACTTTCATGCATTAAGCTCATAAAGCTTATTTAACTCATCTCTGCATAAGTTACTGGAAATGTTGCCTTGGGGTTACGTTAACCTACACACTAATTTTTCTTCTTTTTGATTTTTTAATAGATCCCCCCTCAACATGTAAACATTGAGCATCGCCTTGTTTGGCTGACAAAAATCTCTTTGGGCTTTCTCCTGTTGACAGAAACAGAATAATTTGATGAAGTTGCTCATGGCAGCAACAGGCAAAAAATGGAATATTTACAAAATGCCAGAGGTGAAGGAAGAGGATACACATGGCAAAAGTTGACATAAAATCAAACCTGTCAAACCAACAATAACTGTACAACAGAAATATGCTGGCTACCTCAGACCCTCAAACTATCCAGTGATGCCCAGGGTGATCATATGACTGGAAATTTCCAGATTTGTCATCTTTTTTAGTCTACCGTCGGGGTGTCCTCTAAAAGGGCTTCATTGTTCTCCATTTTGGCTTCATTTTGGAACTTTGCAATGGCGTGCTGTCCCCATCATGTCATATGTCGTTGGATTTGTATTGAAGAGCAGAATCCAATGCAAAAATCAGTTTTGAAATATCTTTTTCCTATCAAAAGTGATGGCCAAAAAACTAAAAATAAAAAATATGCATTGAGCTCTATGGGAAAGTGAAAGTGCCCAATATCGCAGCTTTACTTGTGAGTAGGCAAACATGCCATTGTCCGCCAGAATGGCCGGGCTGAAAGGAATCCAAGACCTTGTCCTCCTTTTGAGGTTTGGGCATCTGGTCACCATCAGTGGTGCCACAGAATACACTGAGGATCATCCATCAGACATTCTGTTGCTGCCTTCATTGATTGTGAAATTATGCGCTGAGCTATAAACACCACTTGCCCCAGAAAATTCAGTCATGTTACTTTGGGAATGAAGGTATAGAATTGCATGCAAACTACACAAAACACTTATGGTAGTATTTATAGGCAAAGAAGGCTCTGGCTATAAACATTTGGGTTCTATGAGTTGAGGTAGTACTGCACAGTGAAAATTGGATGAGCCTTCCATACGTGTGAGTCGCCAACTCAATAAATACATGCATTTTCATGATTCAAGTCACCTAATTCAAGTCCCCATCCTTGCAAATGGGTGATCACTATGCAACATGCTGAATGTAACAAAGGCAATTCCATATCTCAACAGGAGCAAAAGGATGTCCATGTAAGCATCTGCATTGACTACAAAAATGTGTGGTTGCAAATCATCTTGGTTCACAGTTGTATGCGTAACAAAGTACAGTAGTATCCAGCAGTTGTGTTCTGGATGTGTCCATGCAAACTTATAACCTTTTCAAACAGGCTTTCAGTAAGAGAGAAAAACTGTGGACATCAATATGGCATTCCTCATCTTTTCCCAGAATTAAATGCATAGCTGTGCAGTGCAATGTTGGCTTAGAGGTAAACCCCACTGTGTTCTGTAAAGTTTATTTTCAAGTATATGTGCATAGGATTGCATTGTAGCTTATTTTTTGCACAACAAATTTCAGATTACCATTCACAGCAGTGTGTGCAAGTCTTTTCAAAGTAACATGAGAAGAAACTTGGAGTGTGAAAAACCAAGGAGAAAATTGTACCTTGATTAAATTCTCCTTGGGACCATTTCCCATGGGACCATTAGCAGCCAACATCTAAAAATGCATGTGAAAAAGTACTTTGAAATATGTGTGAAAAGTTATATTAGCAACTGGTGATCCATGTGCATTTAAAGCCCTAGGCACATATTATACGACTGAGGATTTGTTGTCTAAGGAAGAAATGTATCAACTGATTCTCAAGTTACCTTGCCACACATCCTCGACCCAAGCATGGAAAAATAATACAAGAGCCCTAATTGTGGTGACCTTTCCTTGCAAAATCTAATTACATAAATTCCTACAAAGGTTGAATATTTCAGAGTTACAGAAAGAACTGGCTGTTCAAGCTTTTGAAATCTCGGCATGGATAAAAACCATCCCTTTTCTAGGTATGCCTGAGAAAAGTATTAATCAGGAAGTTTTTCTTGTACATTTTTTTAGAAATTAATTTTGCAGCTATTTGTTCTGAACCAAAGAGAAAATCTTGTGAAAAATGTAGAAGAAACCCTTTGATGTAGAACAAACAAGTTATATTCTATTCAAAAGGCAGAGCCATATCTGTTTGGTATCTTCTATTCATGTTCCCCTTTATTATCTCTCATTATGTCTCTTTGGCATTACTAGTTAGAGCTGGACTGTGAGATGAATTTTTTTCTTATTCTGGTATAACCTTTTGTCTTCAGTCAGTTGCTGTAAATATTAAAAAATCCTTTTTTTCTTCCCCTCTCATTTATTTTTTTCCCTTTAGGCTTTAGGAGAAGCCATTAAGCACTTCACCAAAAGAAAGGACCCAAACCTGCAAACAAATTTCAAAAGAGGTAAGATGTCAGTCAAATTTGCATTTATCTTTTTTATTCTTGTGTATTGTTCCCCTATTCATGCTCTTTGCAACCTTGCTCATTACAGTACAATGTTTAGTCTGAACCAGGAGATTAAATTAATCTGTAAATTTGCACAGACTTGCTTTAAAAGTCAATTTGAAGAAATCATCCATCGCTTTAAGGAAGGAAATGTTGACCAACCTTTTATGGCATGTGCCATATTTTGGTTTTTTTATATTTTGGGTATGCCTCTCAATCCATTCTTTCTCTTGAAAGGTATTGAGCTATGGGCACAATCCAGAGTAACTACGGGAGCACGTAAGAGACATTATGAGCACCTGTAGTTACTGCACCACCTAGTGAAAACCTATGGGAAATTTATATTGCAATCCAGAGTAACTGTTCTAACTCCGGAGCAAAGACTCCCCGTAGTTACTCTGGATTTCACCCTATGTCAGGTTACAATTTTTGAATGAAGGGGAACCTCCCTCTCCCCTCCGATCTGCAATGAGATTATTGGAAGGCGTTTGCGCTCACATACACACGCACACACACACTTATGAGATACCCCCTCTTTCTTTCTCACACATATACACTCCTCCCTCATACATACATGTTGCAGGCTTGGATACTACTTAAAAGTCTTGAAATGAAGAACTGTTTCTAGCAGAATGTTCCTCCATGTGAGGAGTTGGAGCATCTTTCAGCAGGCTGCATTACTGTGGTAATCCACTCTTCTTTTAGTCTGATATCTGTCCATATTGTTTCCAGCAAAATGATAATGAGATGAAAGACATCACGCTGTCTCATGCTCTCCCAATTTTCTTGCTCAAGATGGCTGCCTCATCCTGTACCCCATTCATTTGGTCTGCTAAGGAATGCCCAGTCCTGCAGGCAAGACAGACATGGAAAGTGGTGACAGCCAATTGAGACTAATGTTCTATTAACAACCCAACATTACATGTCTTTGAAGAGAAAGATGTCTTATTTTCACATATGCATCTGGTTCAAAATCACCAGGGCATGTAAAATAAACCACCTTTAATAGGAGAAGGCATTTTAAACTTTGGCAAATAAAGCACATAGTCCTTCCCTGAAGTCATCCAAAAATCAAAGGTGATTACCCCACAGCAGGGAAATTATGGGTCATTATTGCGCTCAAATGAATGTAATTACTTTGTCTTGAAATAAATGCTCGTTTGTTTTTATTATATATTTTCTTTCTATCTAAAATCTCTAGCTGCTTTAAACGCTGGACTTGGAGAACTTGTGAAATGCTGGAATGATGCTTCCTCGAAAACGGTTAACATGAGAACCAAATCAGGAGTAGGAGGCACCCGAAATCTGATAGTAAACTTTCCATAATTTTTCTCTGTGTATCTTAAACATCACCAATAAGTTTGAAAAGTTGAGGGTCCTTTACATTTTAGTATTGCCCAAAACTGGATATTACAATAATGTCCAATACTGAATACAGTCCATCTAATGGTCATCAGAGCCATAAGGTGAGAGGTCTTCCCTGTTGGTCATAACCTGATACGTAAACTATCAACCTTTTCAAACCTGCCACTGCTAAGGTATTAGAACAAGATTCTGACCAGTCCCTGGACTCCAGGTGAATGTATTTATTTTACAAACATTTATTTCCTGACCTACTCCTGATAGTGGGATGCTCAGGAAAGCTTACAACCTTTCTACATAAATGCCTGTGTGTAAGGGTGTCTCCATCTTCTTGCCAACATTCCATATCAGTGAAGCAGGCTGAAGAGATGCAACTGTCAACATTCCAACTGTCAAATGATAACAGGTCAGGCTGAGAAGAAGCTAGAGGGCAACTGAGACGAACCATTCTTATTTCTAAAAATTCAGGTGCTCTTTTTTTTGGACTACAGGTTGCTTGTAATTGAAAATAAAATTGAATTTCTGCCCATTCCCTCAGTTAATATAACACAGAAGTTTTTAAAGAAATTTAATAGTTCTGACAAAGAGAACTGGAAAGCTCTAGATGTTTCACTGTTTCACTTGTACCGTTAAATGAAATTTATGGGGTTTGTTTTCCAGTGCGTTTGTACAGAAAGCTACCTTATCAAAAATTTAAAATAAGTGTTATTTTTAAAAATGCTAAAAGAAAGCAACGTTAAATAAACATGAATCTTGGTTATCGAAAAATATTTCAAAGTAATCACAGGCCAGGTGCCTTTTCTGTCTATTATTTCCAGAATTCACAATGGAACTTGTTTGAAATGCAATTAGTGAGCGAAGTTTGAAAGGAAAGGCTGACAATTCTGCTCAATGGAAATATATATTGCTATTATAGTGGTCTGAGAATGTCATGATTTTTCCTCTGGGGCTCAGAATTACACTTTAGTATCTGATAGATCATAGATGTTAGGTTATTATAAAATGCTGACAGATAAGGCTGTGATTTGTGAAGGCTCCATATGAATTTTACCTTTAATTTCTGTTAACATTTGACAGAGCGTCATGACGTTGAAAACCAAAAAGTTCATTGATATTCAGCATGAGGCCGACTACCTTGCATACATTTCATATTTACAGATAACACTCTAGCATCTCCTGACACAGAGTTTCAAAATGAATATCTCATCAAAAGCTATAGGAAAAAATATATAGCCTTTCATTTCACAATAAACCCCAATGCATCAAAAAGGCCTTTGTGCTGGGAAATAATTTAAGCTGGGCAAAAGGGGAGACTGGATGTTTGTTTTTAATTGATACTGCAGAAGAAAACATTATTTGTTCACCTTTGATAATATTATATCTAAAACATCCAAAAGTCAATCACAATGGGTGAGAATGCCCCAAGGCAACTACCAGTATGTCAACCACAGTAGTGTTTCTGAAAAAAGAAAACTTATTAAAATAATAAATACAGCATAGAAAGCAGGAACCTTTCTGGAGAGGTTCAATTATTTTCAAGTGAGATCGTTGTAGCACAGTTGTTCTCAAACATTCAGGTTGTAAGTTAGTCTTGAGTAAGTCTAAGAGGGCCTAAGGTAGTCATACAATTTAAGCCCAGCATTTAACCCCAGCAGGGTTTATACTTATGAGAGGTCCTGACAAGTTCTCAGGGATGTGGCCAGCTCTGGGGAGTCATGAGGAGGACTTTCAGAGTTCCCTGAGGCATGGAAAAAGTGAAAATCACAGCTGAGACTAAAATGGAAGTTGAACCTCCAGATCCAGAGCCTCTTTGGAAAGCATGTTGTAGAGGCTTTTTTCTATAGGGGAAAAAACAGTTCAAGAGCTGATGCAGGAAAGGAGTAGCCCCTTTGTGAGACTGCTCTCTTGCATGGAGGAAGAGGATGAAAGTCTTCTCCTGAGGAGGCACAGGCAGTACCCTGCTTGCCCTCAGGATACTATGGCAGCCATTCAAACTCCACAGTAGTCCTCCACAGTAGTGGTTGGGGCTGCAGGGAACTCAGAACTGGGATGCTCCATAGTTGTCATAGACAAGTTACTAGCTTAGGGCACAATCCAAAAGTGCACTTGAGTGACCCTATCTATCACTGGGCTGACCCAACTGCAAGATGGGCCACTCTAGTTATTCTGGAAAAGGCTTGCAGCAGCCTAAGGCAACAGGGGCTGCTGCAAGACAGGAGGACCTGGGCTGCAGCCTAGGCAGTTCAGGAGAGGCATGTTGAGGGCATGTTCAGCATTGCCTAGGGCAGAGCAGTTATCCAGAGCCTGTTTCCAGGGCAGAAATGCCCTCTTCCAGCTTTTCAGAGTTATACCACCTCAGGAGCAGGTATGGTAATGAGCAGACCCATAGGGGTCTATGATAAAGCAGAGTAAGAATGGCAGTGTTGACCAAAAATCTGAGTTCTTGGCCTGCCTAGATGCAACCCCTGCCTCTCAACCTCAGGATATGACATAGCTATGGCAGCCACTAACTTGGGGATACAGCAGGCCACTCCAAGAAGTCCCTTGTATTCACTGTAGACTGTACTGGCGGTCTCATGCTGCAGCTGTTTTCAGAGACTCTTTATAATGCAGGCACCACAGCTGTTCCTTGTTCAGTGTGTTCTGAGAGGGGTTTCCTTGGGAGCAAGCCAGTGGTGGGCCCAGGACGCCCGAACCTCTTCTTGTTTTTGGCCCACCGCTAGTGATCCGGTTGTTAGCGGTGGGCCAAAAACCTGGGCGGACTGGTTCGCCCGGGCGAGCCCACCACTGCGCCTGCGTCAATCTTGATGCAAACACAATTGCATCCCTAAGAGGACGCGACTGCGCTTGCGTCAACCTTGACACAAGTGCAGTACACCAGGGTTGGGGCCCGCCCCTCACCCCGCCCACCCACAGCTGGAGCGGAGCGCAGAGCAGTGCAGCCTCTCCGGCCCCGTCCCTGACCCTCCCCGGCCCCGCCCCTGGCCCTCCCCGGCCCCACCCGCTGACTCCGACCCCTGACCCCGGCCAGGCCCGCCCATTTCCGGTGAACCAGTTGTTGGGCCAGGCAGGGCCCACCTCTGGAGCAAGCCCTCCCCAGGTGTCACTTACATGGTGCCTACTGAGTATGAAAAGTATAGAGCAGTTAGGGCAGCCCAGGCTTCCTGACTCTCTGGATGCAGCATAACCTTCTGCTCTGGATTCAGAATAGCTGGGGCAGCTCAGCTGGGGCATTCCTCACTGCCCTCACTCTGGATTGTGCCCATTTCCTACAATGCCAAGTAACTATGGGAAGATGTTAAGAGGCACTTACACAGGATTGCTCTACACATTTCCCATAGGTGGCACCATAACTATGTCAGATCCTTGCTCTGGATTGTAGCCTCAGTCTCAACTGGGGATGCTTACTTGGGTTATAATGTAATTAAATAGTACCTCAGCAAAGGAAGAAAGAATGAGGGTGGGAGCTGGAAGGAAATAAACAGGAGGAATAATGGCTACCTTGTCTCTTGTTGCACTGTATGATATATAGATGTACTGCAGGGTGACCAGATGCCGAACCCAAAATCCCTCCCAAGCTCCCCAGAGGAGCTCCCAAGCGGAGAAGTGGTGGCAATGGCAAGTGATGATGCAGACAGCAGCTCCTGCAGGATCAAGACTGCACTGTAGGACTGGGCAGGTGGTGGGCAAGTGGCAAGGAAGGCAGCAGCTCCCAGATGAGCGAGGCTGCACTGCTGGGCTGGGTAAGCTGTGGGTGGGCAGGTGATGAGCAGCGGCTCCTGGAGGAGCAAGGCTGCCATGCTGACTGGGTGGTGGTCGGGCACAGCAGGCAGCAGCTCCCAGAGGAGCCAGGCTGCACTGCTGGGCTGGACTCGCTGTGGGCAGATGATGAGAGGCTCCTGGAGGAGCAATGCTGGTGGATAGGGTGGTGATGGAACCCAGACCTGGGGCTGCTGCTGCTCTGTCTGCTGCCTTGGTGCGCTCTGGCCACAAGGTGGGAGGAGGGCCTTCCTCCTAGTCCCACTTCAGTATTTTACCACTCTGGGGAAGACCCAGAGCAGCGCGTACTGCACGTGCAATGAAAAAATGGCTGCCAGTGTCGGCATGCCCAAAACCTGGAGAAAGAGTTTTTCCCTCTGGTTTTCCCCTTGCCCAGAGACCCCTTTTGCTTTCCCTGAGGTCTCCAGGTAATTCTGGTCATGTGGGCATCTTATGTACTGTATTCACTAAGGAGGTTACCAGAGTCTATTCTGAACCAAGTTACAGGGAAGTAGGGATTTTCTAGCATGAGTTCTGATAATCATTTAGTGACAAATTATGCAAAGATTATATTGTTATTTCATTTGACAAATTATTTACTTGCATATTTTCTATTTCTTGCCCAAAATGCCATGGAATAATAACAAAAATGGACATTTCCCAAAAATCAGAATTTATTTTCTTTCCAAAATCTGACCCCACAGGAATGTAGGCTTCCTCTGCCATACTTACATCAGCACAGTAAACCACATAATCCATAAATCCATGCATCATTTTTACAACTTCATCTCATGTTAATTATCACCTTGATTCAGCTAGAGGCGAGAACACCATTTTCACCTTCCTGGGTGGGATGAAGTTGAGCCCAATCTCGCCACTCTTTTTATATGTGAAGACATTACACAGCTGGCACTCAGATCACGGCAGAAGGTATTTAGCAGAAATGTTTGTCAAATTTGATTTATTTAATATTATTCAGATTTATCACTTGAAGACTTTTAAACTGATGTACACATGTCTAGAGAGACATTTAAATACTGCCTCCCTCTTTGGATGGCATGAATTTATATTCTGATCCACTTTGGGGAAATTATGTGGACTAAAATATTTTGTTGCTTGCCTTTTTGGACAGATTAAAAAAAATAAAACATGTATGTCATTGAAACACTGCTTTCTCTAGAGTATTATTACAATTTTTCTCTTTGCTGTTATTATGCATGTCAGAGCAAAACTAAATTAACACAGAGGAGCACAGATATTTTAGGTGATGAATGTGTAATAAGCTGTCCAACCCAAATGCGAAACCTAAGAGGAATAATGGCTGGATGATACAAAGAACAGAAAGATATTCTGAAGGACTTACTGTTGAGGCTTTTTCACCGCCCAGAGCTCTTATCTATCTCCAGACGGCACCTGGCCATTGCTGGTCGACTTATACTGACTCCATGCCGGGTGTCATGGATGTGCCTAACCCAGCACTGAATCCGATTAAGCATCACTGTGTGGTACTCAGCACTGATGCTGGATATCGCAATGGATGCTGGAGCTCAGTGCCAGCATTGTGCATTTTTTAGGATAGGGCCTTAAGTGCCTTGACTGAGCTCTGTTGGAGGTCATGCAAGTCTCATGACTACAGCAGTTCTTCTGATGTATGGCACAGCACAGCAAAACCAGCTTGCAAAGAATTGCTTGCCCCCGTTCCCGATGTACGGTAATTCAAACACTGCATAGACAATATTAATATAGGTCTTGAGTAACATGTATTTACTAAAGCTGATCTGAGTCATAGCTGCAACACCACTAGTTCAATTATGGCCTTTTAAACCTTAGGCATTCATAAATAAGAACCATCTTGGGTAACGAGGCACATGGAAGGGAGCCTTCTTCGTGAAATGCTTTATAGAACAAACACCGAAGAGTCCTTTGTAGTGATGGGGGAACCTTTTTTCCCTCTGGATTCAGATGTGTTCAGATGTTTCTCAGCCTACCACTGGATCAAGGGATAATTCACTGCAGGATACTAAGTGGCACAAAATTGCCCAAACTCCTAAAAAACTGAGCAAATCTCTGTGGATGGGAAAATAAACCACAGGCAAAATATCAGCAGGGATTCCATTCAATGTAGTTACAAACCCGTTCATATTATGGAGGAAATTCCATGAGGAGGAAAAATTACACAATTTGTGATCTTCCACTGGTAATTCTTTTTATCTGTAATATTTACCTTAACAGTCTCTTAAAAATTAGTTGTAAGTGGAATAGATTCGTGTACTTTCATATATGGGGCTCTTTTGCCAAGTATTGTTAGTTTTTGTTTTTCTTTCCCTGGTGAATAGTATTCTTACATTCTGGATATAATCTCTCTGTGTTCTCTCTTGTTTTCCTTTTCTTCCTCATGAAGCTTTACTAGCCTTTCATCTACTTACAGTTGAGACAAATGTCTAAGAATTACTACTGAATTTCACCTACCGTAAGTTCCAGTGCTGGTCAAATTCCCTCTCAGCTAAGAAGCTTTTAGGGTGACATTGGAATAGTCACCGTCCCTCAGTCTAATTTAACTTGCATGGTTGTTGTGAAGACAAAATAAAGGAAGAATCTCTGTCTACCACCCTGAATTCTTTTGAAGAGGGTTAAGTGTGAATAAAATTAATTTGGAGGCTGCTTCCTGGACAACACTAAAAAGAACTTTTGAGGAAACCAAATGGTGGGCTCACACCACCATTGGCCTTACTGTCCCTCCTGTAGAAGTAAGCAAGTTCAGGAGGTAAGCCAGGACCACTCATGCTTGCACAGGGGCATTGCTAGGCCCGTGGCACCCATCCTGCCCCCTATCTGTCTGGGTGCCCTCTGTCCAACTGAGGCACCCTCCTATGGTGCGTCCCCTTGGCCAGGCTCCCACTCCTTACTGACACCCAGAGCAGTGCACATGGAGGGTCAGCCAGAGGGCTCTCCTCCAGCCTGCCCACTTCCTGAGCGCATGCTGGGGGAGGGCCCTCAGGTGGACCCTCAATCCACAGCATGCACACATCCTTAGAGCCAGGCAGGTGGGTGCCTTATGGTGGAATGATCCCCACCTGGGGTTGGATGACTCAGTGTCCATCCAACCCCTGGTGTGGATCACTCCATGATCAGAAAAGGTGTTTTTATACCAGTTATTTTAATTTTATATATTTTCCCTGATCCAAATGTGGCCATGTGTACATATTTACACCCAGAAGCCAATGACTTCTACTATTCTTATTACCTTTGACAGCAAACCAAGAGCTGATCGGGGCAGGAACTATCACACCTGGCATCTTGCTCTTTTTGAAAGAGATAGAAATGTGATGTTTAGAAGTTTTGGCATCACACATCGAAGTGTTTGTAAAACTGACAAAGCAGAGAAAGATCTCAGGAATTGGAATGGGAAATCCTGTGATCATTCTTCCCTCTCAGTGCTAATGGGGACGGAGTCTGAAATAGCAGGCAAGGAGAAGAAGAAAAGGAGATATTCAAATTGGGACCCCAAGCAGTATAGGCTTGATCAAATGGAGATGTAAGCAATCAATATTAACAGGGGTCCATCTCAGTGGAAACAGCACAACGCTGATCAAACCCCAGTGGTTTAAACATAAAAGGAAGCCAGGTTGCTTCCTTCCAGGTTGCTTTCTGCTATGCTTCAAGCGTGAGCTGGCATTTGCTTGTGGAGGTGTTGTTGAGCAGATGGCAGGTGACCAAGCCATTGTAAAAGGAACATTTTATCCTTTCATCAGGGTACCTACCCAGCAGCACAACCAGGTCCTCTGAACACTAAGTCAGCCATTCCAAGTTTTGCCTGGTGACAAGATAGCCACTGACTAGTCTTCATCTCTAAATTACAAATCTGTTTTCTGGGAGTCGGACCTGTTTTGGCACCAGATGCACGCACTCAAAGCCTGCTGAAAGAGCCGGCTTTGGTAAGGATAAAGAACCCATTCCCAGAGGAGAAATTGCAATTAAATAAAGTCCCCCAAATGATGCCAATGAGCAAGTTTTCAGTTATCTGCAGCCATTCACACAGCCCCCCAAAAAGAAGCTGCTAAAAGCTGTAATCACAAACAACTCGGCACTGCCCACTTCAAACTGTACAGCAACCTGTAATATATTGAGCCTGGCAAAAGAGCCCGTAGCACAGACTATTTAAGAAAATTGCCACCTGCTAAGAAAAAAATAAAAGAAAAACAAGCCTAAGTGCTTTTTATTTTAGAGTGAGACCATTAGTGGTGCTACCTTTCTTCAGGTGAATTATATATTCGAATCACATAAGAGTTATCTACTTGCGTCCATTATTTGATACAGTGATGGTTTCCTGTCCTTGAGTCTTTCTCAGATCAGATGGCAGAGGAATGGCAATGGGATTCAATTTGCCTTGAAGGTTTGTTCAGCTTTGTAAATGGATTCACCTTGATCACCTTAAGCCCATCTAGCATTCTGCATTCATTTGGAACCTGGGTTGGCTGGGGTACTGTTATCATTTTTTAGCAGGATAAACATTTCCAATGAGATTAAAAAAAATTCAGAAGCAATCACAGAAAGAACAAACATATATACATCTTTATAAAACCAACAGTAATGAACATTTTTAAATACAAGTCTCTTCCAGATTTGTTCAACACCAGTGCAAGAACTGGTGAGTTCTTTCTTCAACTCTCACGGTCTTCTTTAGTGGGGGTTTGGACTGGGTTTAGACTGGGTGCGGACTGTGCTTTGATTTCTGCTATGCATTCTGTACTGTGATTTGATTGATAGCTAAAGGGCAATCTGTGTAACACAGTTTCACTTTCAAACTGCAGTAAGTACAGTGTACTGTATTTGGGAGCACAGCAGGAACATGCAGCACATGGGCAGTGGGTAAGGCAGAATTGCCCCATTGTAGTCCCAGGAAAAGCAGCACACCTGCCCTGCCCACTTACATAAGGAGGTTCTCCTTAACTCACATGAGAGGGAGCGTAAAGAGAGCCACCTCAGGCATAAGTGTGCAGGGTGGCTGTGATTAATTTCCATGGATTACCTCAAAGTGTTTCTTCCTCACCTGCTGCCAGATCCTGCAAGTCCAAAGGGGCACAGTACACTGATGTTTTGTGAATTCCCTATAATGAGGGAACAAAGTATTTATAATCCCATACAAACCATTAGAAGTGCCCTAAATCTTCTAGACATGAGATGTAGGGATACAATTTAATGTCATCTTTAAGGCACCAAGAAAAAAAACATGGCCACAATTAATCATACTTTGGACTTTTACAGCTCAGTCCTAGCCTGTCTCAGTAGAGGCCAACTGACTGGCCTGCCCCACAATCCCTTACCCAGTAACTTGAGCCATTAGTACCCTCGGGACTACTGTAGGATGTTATCACATGGCACAAACAATGGATGAAATAGATCCAAACAATGGATCCTGACCCACCCCTGATAATCTGCCACTTGCCCATGGGCCCTCCTGCCCTCCTTCCAAAATGCTTCCTCCCCACACGCCTGATGTCTTCCCAAATCTCCATGCCATCCTGAACAGGCTAATCTCAACCTCCAACCCAAAAAGGCCTATCTTCTCAAATGGTAGAACCAAAATGCTTTACTCTTTAGCCAGCACAAGGAACTCTTCATGGAAGAGGGTACCCTTTGAATTGAGCCCATAATGTCATTAAATCAAGCAATCCTTGTTAGAATTAATCATAGGTGGAGACAAATGCTCATTCTTGGGGACCCCACGCCATATCTGCAGCATTGAACAACCTTATGCTTCCTATATTCTGCAATTTAAATTACAGTGCTATTCAGGAGATGTACCATGACACAAAAGCATGAAGGAAAAAAAAATCAGTGAATTACAAATCAATAGGGAAATATTGGCACTCGTATACATAATTTCAGTGGGCTGAAGAACATGTATGGTGGGCTGAGCTTTGGGTTGCCATAATTATCTCCCACAAAATCGGGACAGGACTCTCCTTCCCATTGTGAACATAATCCCCCCAAATTGGGATTGTTCCTGTTTTATTGGACATATGGAAACCCCAGCTGAGCCTTACGCTACATTTAACAGACTTGAAATATACATTTTAAGGATGATATATAAACAAATAAAGCTTCATTCTACTTCGGCTCTTAGTCCATCTTCCTTAGTATTATCCAACTGGCAATATCTTTCATCAGATTGATGAGGGGATCAATGCTTACCATTTTGCACCCTTCTAGCTACACTACTGACAACAACAAAACCATACATTATTTATTGAATACTTTCTTTTCCCACTGGTCTTTAATATACTAGTATTCAGCCCTTCACACCAGAACCTTACCTATGATGGTCCGATAAATAGGTAACCAGAAGCATTTTCCTCTGATGGCCCTCAGATGAGTGCAAATGTGAGCTATTTGAGCGGAGGGCATGGACATTTTACGTGTTGGTAAACATTCCTTCCCTGCAGAGGCCGTCAGTCAACTCGGCAGACAAATGAAGGCCTGAACAAGCACTATCCTCTGACTTTGAGAGGCAGCCTCTGCATGTTGGGAGTTCAGGTGAGATTAACGTGAAGGGTTGAAATGCTGCCCAGATTCTTCATGGTGAGTGGGATAAACAGAAGAGATGAGTCTCCAGCAATATTGATCCAACACTAAATTAAAGAAAAAGCCTTTAGCATTTCAGTGCTCCCTCTTCTCTCCAATATCCATCATTTCATTCCTGCCTGCATCTCTGTACCTCCTGGCATGCTGCGTGTTCTGCAAAACCTTCTTGTCTTCATGACTGCTTGGTTGGCCTCGCTCTTCCCTTCGTAATTTTGTCTCTTCTGTTATATTACCTTTTCCTCTTGGGCCTCGTATCTTTCTTCGCCATTCTTACATTCTCTGCATTTCACCTGCCCATATGGCTTCATTTAGCTGCTTCTGCTCGTCATGGTAAGAGAGGAGTTCCTTCATAATCATAACTCCCAATAATTATAAAAATATGAAGATGATGTCAATGAAGATTGTTATGAGCAATTTGGTATTGGATTTAGTGTTCCAACAGTACTCCTTATGGACTTCCCCTTAGGTTTGGACAAAAATGTACAGATATGCAGTGGGCAGAAGGATATGTTTAATCCAGTTATTTGATACTTGGATATCATGTTTCTGGAAGCATTATTTTAGGTCTAAAACATCTTTCCTTGCATACAAGAAAATGCAGTCTCCATCATCCTGCTGATATGACAGAATCGGTGAATAGATTGTGTGGATATAAAAAGTATGGAATAAAGAATCTGTAGAACAAGGAACATTCTCACATTTGGATCATTAGAAGATTATTTTCATAGGGGCACCCTTTAGGGCATATGCTTTTCATTGTGTTTCAAAGCTCACGTGATAATCAGTAATAATATTCGAAGGCATTTCATGTATATTATCTTGATGCAATCTAGTAGTTTTCAAACTATGAGTCAGGACCTACTGCTGGGTCATGATCTGATCTTTGGTGGTCACTAAATGGTGCTGGAAAGACCAAATAATCATTTACCTCAAGCCCAGCAGCTATTGAAAAATCAGATGGTGTAGCTGCTAATTATTCTGCAAAGTGTCAGCTGTTGCAGTTGACAAGATAGTTACTACTGCCTTGCAAGGAGCTGCAGTTTGTAAGGATGTGTAAATATAATAAAGAGATAGTACAATCCTAAGCATGCCTCCTCAAAAGTAAGTCCTATTGTATTCAATGGGTAGGCCCCCTACTCCCAGGAAAGTGTGTTTAGGATTGCAGCCAAAGTTTGAGTGCATTTTTCTGGTTGTTAGTACTTATCATATAAAAAATTCTCTTTTGATTTTCTTTTCTCCTTAGTCTTGTAAATCTATTTGGGTCCCCACAGAGTGTCATTTTAAAAAGTGGGTCCCGGTGCTAAAATGTTTGGGAATCTTTACAACAACTTTCTAAGATTACTTGTCAGCTGACTCTGATTGGGAATGGTTTGGCTGCTCTAATGAATCTAATGAATTTATCGTAGAGGTTAGATTCATTGCAGCAAAATCTTGATTCACAGCTCACTGTCTTAATGCTTAGCACAGTGTTTTTCAACCAGCACAGCTGGTTTATTTT
The DNA here is from genome assembly GCA_030015325.1 of Cryptoblepharus egeriae. Classification (NCBI taxonomy): domain Eukaryota; kingdom Metazoa; phylum Chordata; class Lepidosauria; order Squamata; family Scincidae; genus Cryptoblepharus; species Cryptoblepharus egeriae. Next base: position 119,413,005 of record JAREYC010000003.1, on the reverse strand, counting down.
CCTACTGATGAAGTGGCAATAAGTTTTAAACAAGTAAGCAAACACATAAGAGGTATGCATATTAACATTACAGGAAAGAGTGAGGTGACAACATCACAATTGTTGAAGCATAAAACTGAAAAATTAATAACTGCTGGTAGTTTGCAATATAGCCTTAGAGCACAATCCAGAGCAAGTTCAGCCTGCTCTGCCCTAACTGCTCTCTCCTAACTATTCTGTATCCAGAGCAGAAAGTTATGCTGCATCCAGAGAGTCAGGAAGCCTGGGCTGCCCTAACTGCTCCAGAGCAGGCTAAGTAATTAACACATGGGGAGGACATGCTCCTGAGGAGACACCCCTCAGATCACACTGAACAAGGAACATCTCTGGTGTCTACAGTGGTGACACGACTCTGTGCATCATCTGGTGCAGAAGTCACCCCTGGGATGCGCACACCCCCTAACCTGGCTTTAGAAAGAGTGCTGCGCAGGCACCAGCTCTGATGCCTGCACAGTACTTTTTTGAAGCCTTTCAGATTCAGAGGAGACTGTGCAGGCATCAGAGCTGGTCTGAAGCCATTCCGCGTCTGAGGCGTCTGAGGTGTCTGAAGCCATTTGGCTGCCGCTCTGCCTCCTGAGCGAGGCCAAATGGCTGTGCAGAGGCGGACTTCCTCCGCTCTAAGGAAGTCTCCTCTGAAGCTGTTTGGCATGCTCAGTGTGTTTCTGTGCAGTGCACCTCAGCTGGCCATTCAGGCCAAATCCGAGGATGAGTGGCAGCTTCTGGCTGCTGCTCCGCCTTGGAGCAGGCCTGAATGGGGGTGCTGATGCCCGGGGCCTGCCAAAGGACAATCAAACTCCTCCAACGCATCACCCCATACAGAGCGTGTCACCCAATGCGGCCTGCACCAGCTGCACCAGTCTGGTGACTCCACTGGGTGCCTGCCTTATAAGGAGTCCCTGATGAGATGCCAGTACATTCTACAGTGAATACAAGGGGCTTCTTGGAGTGGCCTGCTGTATCCTGAGGTTTATGGGCAGCCGTAATTTGTTCCATATCCTGAGGTTGAGAGGCAGGGGTTGCAGCTAGGCTGGCCAAGAATTCAGATTTTTGGTCAGCACTGCCATTCTTACTCGGGCCTTATCATGGACCCCTATGGGTCTACTCATTACTATACCTGCTCCTGAGGTGGTATATCTCTGAGGAGCTGGAAGAGGGCATTTCTGCCTTGGAAACAGGCTCTGGATATAGAGTAACTGCTCTGCTCTAGGCAATGTTAAACATGCCCTCAACATGCCTCTCCTGAACTGCTTAGGGCAGAGCAGCTAGGGCAGAGCAGGTCCACCTCTCTTAGGGCACCCTATGTTGCCTTGCACTGCCCTAAGCCTCTTCCAGAGTAACTGGGGTGGAGCATCTTGCAGTTGCTCCACCCTAGTGATAGATAGGGCAACCCAAGGGCTCTTATGTGGACGGATTAGTTGCTCTGGGTTGTGCTGTTAATTTGCTTTATATTTGCAATATAGCCTTGAACTTTGCTAAAAAGTTTGCATCCCTGTGCTAACTAGATAGTGTACCTGTGCAAACTATACTAGAGCCACTGCATTTTTTTAACATCTGTCCTAACCCTTATAGGATATGGCATCACACTGACCTGTAGCCAAGGAAAAAAAAACAACCCTAGATTATTTAACAAGATTAGTAAAACAGGGCAGCTTGCTACACAATGGCATTTACTGACTGAATTCACGGTATAAAGTTTCTTCAGGCTTTTGTGGCTGCCAATTAAACAGCATGTATGTATAGGTACAACAGTATTTTAGCATATATCTTCCTTTTTTCAGGTCACAGTTTGAGGAAGAATCCCATTGCTATCTTTGGTTTTCATCCTTTAATTCTCATCTTCAATTCTAACAAACCGAGTCCCCACTGATGTTTCACTAACCCATATGGACTGACGCAACTGACCCCTGAATAGGTGATTGTAGATGTAGAAGGTGTAGAAGGGAGCTGTTGGGAGATGTAATCCCTACATCAGGTGACCCATTACATTATGTAACATGGCTCTAATTGTAAGCAAGTCCCCTGCATTCGAACATCTGCATTCGAACATCTTAGTCAGTGTCATGGGACCCAGTTTGTGAATCACCAGGCTTTGTGTAGCACAGGAGCATATGCAGTGGACCACTAGAGGCTTTTTCCAACTTGGAGAGGGATGAGTTTTTCAAGCCCTTAGTAGTCCACAAAGCACAGCTGATGAGCTGTGTTTGGCTTGATGGATTCAAAGTTGTTCAATCCGGGAATAGGGGATTCCTTAAGTAATTTTGAATGGTTCAAAAAGACTCAAATGGCATTGCTTTTTCATGTAGATATACTAGTTTTCTGCATTATTGCACTCTCTGTGGAACCACTAACCTTCTGAAGCATCTCCAAAGCTATAAAGGCCACCAGAGTCTATTGAAACTGTTTCAGTTCAGGAAGGTTTTTCTTCTAGTCAAAAGCATGATACTATGGGGATAAATAAAGGTGGTGGATTGTAAGTAAAGGTGATATTTCTTCCTTTCATTCCCCTTCAAGAGGTTCCCCCACCCCCAATAATGATACTTCATAAAGGTGTCTCCTGACCATAGTTACAGTGGGCTTAGATATCATGTCCTTCTGCTGCTATTAAGTTGCTGAAGTTGTACTACCTATGATGAGAAATGTGTTTGGGTCTACCCATTGGGGGGGGGGGAGGGTGATCAAGTCAGGGTCATCTCTCCAGATGGAATTATAGTTCAACATTTTTAAATTGTATTACCTCCTCTAATTTGTCAGGCGAAGATGCTTCAGAGCATTTGGCAGCCAACCCCTGCAGCAATTGCTAGTACAGATAGTGCACCAGGCACATTAATGTTGACACTCAAATGATGAGTTAACTGTGCAAATGGATCTCCATAGACTAGCTGAAACATGGCCAGACAGTCAGACCCTCATCATCTGTAAATGATCCAGTCGACTGCAATTTGCCCATTCCTGGACAATGAGGAGACCAAGTTTTAATCCTGGCTTGCATTTGTTTTGCTAACTGGAAGACAACAAGGAAAAGCAAGATGTGATCCTCACATCAAATATACCTGAATTTTTAAAAAATCTAACATAACATAACCACACTGTAAAATCCAGCCCAGAGCAGCGTTTCTTGAAAATGGGCAGGGAGGCTGTGCTATTAAGAATGCATTCATTCATTCACTGAACAAGCTTAATCTTCAGTTTTCATTTGATTTTAGAAAGACAGTGAAGGTCCTGAAGGTCAGAGAACAGCGATGGATTGGAAGCGAACAGGCAGAGACACTGAAGCCTGACCCAGAGATGGAAGGACTGTTAGCTGGAGAACTATTGATTGGCACATAGGTGTTCATCTGGCTTGGATTGGGTTTTAATTACTTGCAGTAGTTAAAGGACAGGTAAAAATTAGCAGATTTTTCACCTGCAGTTTTATATCAACATGATGAGAAGGTCCCTTTAAATTAAAGGGAAAAGTAATTTAACAATAGCTTTCAAACAATCAATCATTCTCTCTCCAGGCACATAGAGGTCTAAGGCAGTACAATCCTAACTTGTACTGGAACAGGCAGGCTGATGTGCAAGTTCTGTAGGTTTCTGCTGCATTACTCTGGGGTGGGACCTCTCCCCATCTCAGTGTAAGACTGCAGCAACCTCTATGGGTCTACTCTGATTTAGGCTACCTCTGGAGGTGGCCTAAGTCTGAGCAGACCAGAGCAATGATGCATTGCTCCCACTTGTCCAGAAAGCAGGGTCAGAATCTGACATGTCAGATTCTGGCCCTGCCCCTCCAGTACCTTCCTTTCCTCCCTCTACCTGCCTGCACTTTTCTGATACCAAAAGGCTATTGCAAGGGACTTGTGCTGGCCTATGGGATCTTTGAGATTGCTCCCTGAATGCAGCATAACATGTAGTGGCACAGGCCTCCCTGCTGGTGCTACCTTTTCACACAGTGTTGCAAATGTGCTTTATGGCACATATGCAACAACTTTACCCACTGCAGGGACTTGATTGTGCTCAGATTCCTGGGCAGATGGGTAAGAAAAGCAAAAAAGTAGCTCAAAACCACAGGTAGCTGGTTGTGGTCCAGAAGCCCACGCTACGGTGTAAGTTCTTAACTATGGTTAGCAGAAAGAAACCATAGTTTTATATTGCATCTGAAACCAGTCTCTGTGATGAGAAGAACCTTTTCAGAACAGTTAAATTCATTCTCCTTGGACTTTGAGCAATCTCAGATCCAAGTATTGATTAAAACAAGAAACTAAATGAAGTGTTGAGTTTTAACTGTGAACAGAATAGGTTCAATTGCTAATTAATTCTTGAAATATATTTCATTCCTACTTTCAGGCAGCAACAGATTGATGTAAATTTCACATTGTTTGATTTGCTTTTTCAGTAATTTGTCCTATGAGTGGGAAGCTGTTTCAGCTGAATAAATTAAAACCAAATTTGATCTTAAACATTTTCACTTCTACAGAGGCCAATTATGGGGCAAGATTAAACAAATCCTTTCAGTTCCAGTTGTAGATTGAAGTGAAAAACTGGATATTTCTACAGTGCATCAAATGGTATGATCCGTAGAACTTCACTTGCATATAATCCCTATGTAAATGAAGCCAATGGAAGAGTATGCTCTGGTTCTGGCTTCTATAGTTTGATTAGGACAGCTGGATCCCAATCTCAATAATTTTGTCCCTGCCTCAGTCTTTTTCAAGAGAAAAAAAATATGAGGCACTAATACAATTCAAGATGTCATCTGTGAACAACATTAAGAACATCAACAGGATAGATGAATCAGAGAAATTTTTAACCTATATTTATTAAAAATATTATTTATAGTTAGAATGAAATGAATATATATATATATATAGAGAGAGAGAGAGAGAGAGAGAGAGAGAGAGAGAGAGATAGATAGATAGATAGATAGATAGATAGATAGATAGATAGATAGATAGATAGAGGGGCTGGGCTGGCTGGCCTGAGGAGAGGGGGCAGTGAGGCAAAATTCCTGGGGGAACTGAGCCATAACAAAAACTACACATGGGGAGGGATGGCATGCTGTAGGGGAGGCAGCAATAGGGTAGGGTGGACATATTGGGTCTGGAAGGCAGGATCAGTGGTGTCAGTGTGCACTGTATCCTACCCCTGCTTCCTAAGCCTGATCCGTTTGCATAGACCAACCTGGATTTGTTCCAGTGACAAATGACACCTGACCTCTAGGAGACCTCCAGAAGCCAAACTTCCTAGAATATGTCATTTGCTGATTCCAAGTGAGGACTGCCTCGTACAGTGGCTCTTCAGGGAGGAGACTCAGGAGATTCAGGAAATGGTGTTGTTGCCAACGGTGTGCCAATGACACACAAGGGGTGGTGGTGAAGCATAATTTGCCAAAATTTAAAAAATCTGGAATAGTACCAAATCAATGGGTAATTTCAAGCACAATGCAGAGGAACAAACTGTGTTGAAATATATTCTATAAAATGTTATAGCAAAAAACCAGTGGAGGCAGGGCAATGGTGCATCACTACACTTACCACCCAGGGCATTCCCCACTCACTGCATGGGAGGAAATCCATTATAGGAGTGACATGCTGGCCTCCCACACCAGGTGATGCAAACCCTACTGACATCACTGGATTTAGGTACATTAAATGAACATGCTCAAGATTTGGAAATGTGAAAATCCCCCATATATGGATATGGATATGTCTTAGGTGTTTTGATCTTTTAAAATAGCATTTGACATGGCTATATTTAAGCACAGTACGCTACCTGAATTTTCTAATATTTTGAAACCTACTCCAATGTTTCATGTGTAAACAATGGATCACAAAGAGCAGGTTTTTTGTGGGTTGTTTGAACCGATAGTGGCTTTTAGTGATTCTTCTGAAATACAAGAGGTTACAAGATGCACATATACTTCCTTACATAAATCCACTAAACCTTTTCAGTTCATTATTTTAAGCAATGGCTTGGTTTATTCCTGATGTTGTTAAAATTGATTTGTACATCCCTACTGTTCAGAGCCTTTATGGGCATTAGAACAGGCTTTTATCAACCTTGCAGAAGTATTGCTGCCTTGAAGTAATATATTGTAACTCAGGTCATCAGCAAATTATGTGACAAAGAGTGTAGCTCTTTGTCACATAATTTGCTGACTACCTGAGTTAGATTAAGTAACAGGTTAATGCAAATAGCTGCTGTTATCTTTTGAACCATTTCAATGGAAAGCCAAGTATTTAGCCATGGTTCAGTTCAAAACACATATCAAATATGCTGGTAACTAACAGGGAAGCTAATCACTTCCCTAAAATTCATTTGAGCAGCTCTGCTGAATTCTCAGTAGCGAGAGAAAATGATAGCGAATTGTTCTTTCTACCCACTAAGGGGATAATGTTCTCCCCACAGTATCTTTTATAGTAAAGGCTGAGTCGGAAAGATAAACACCTGAACTCATGCATATTAATACTTTGATCATGTTGTAGAAATGCACAGAGGCCAATTCACGATGGTGACCCAATGCCTCAACACAGTTCGAAGCCAAGCTGTTATTGCCTCTAGCAAAAATGCCTTTGGAGTCCCAAGACCTCCAGTAAAAAAAGTAGTACTGCAACAGCCCACATGACAGCTTCCTCCTCTCCCCATCCTATCACTCGCTTAAGAAGAATGACCACCATGACCCCATGCTGCACTGGATATGAGCTTTCAGTATGAAACTGCTCTGTATCGTGGTGTCCCCTGAGCACCATTTGAAGTCAGGAGCATAAACAGGCACATAAAGCCATTTCATTCTCTTTTGCCAGACTCTGCTCTGAAGTTACTGGAGACAGCAGCTATTCATAGTGGAATAAAGCTTACAGCACTTTGTTGGTCAATTGATATCTAAAATGATCAAGATTTCAGGAATGTCTGATGCAGTATGCATTTCATCCATAGCAATCTATGTGCATGTGGTCATCATGAATTTTCATAGTATTTAAGCACTGTTATTTGTAGTGCAACACTGCAGTCTGTGCATAAAAACTATGTGAGTGCCACATGCGCAAGGGAAACAAAAACTGCACCCACCAGTATCCCTGGGAATGATTCAGCCAATATTAGTAATGAAACAGCAAGGTCAACGACGTGCTGTTGAAGTGGCACGACCTAGAGCGACGTGTAGAAGTGGCACGACCTAGAGCGACGTGCCACTTCTGACTGGGCAGAGGTCAGGGCTCATTGGCGAACCTACTTTGTGCAGCCTATCTCTGCCCACTCAAACAGTGAGTTGTTTTCAGTAGTGATGTGGGTCAGATAAGTATTTCCATGGATGGGACATTAACTATGGTATACTAATCTTGGGTACTTACCTTAAACCAGGTAAGTTCTGCTGGATCCAGGGTGACCAGATATCATAACTGCAAAATAGGACAAGACCCCCCAAATGTAGGACACCCAAGAAAAATGCAGGACATGACAAAATAAAAACTAAAAAAATCATGTATATTGCTTTCATGTGTTAAATTTAAACTGCTTATTATTAACTTAAAAATATTACATATTTTCTTACATATAGAGCCCAATCCAGTGCATGTCGACTAATAGGTAAGCCACATTATAGTCAATGGTGCTTACTCCTTGGTAAGTATGGTTCAATAATTTATTAATTACAAGAAGGCTATGTGCTGCCTGCTAACAAGGAAATGGAGGACATTGAAGTTCTCTGCCAGGACGCTAGACTGAAAAAAGAGGATATACCCTTGTAAAAGATGTCATATGATCTGGAAACCCTGGCCTGTCCAACAGGTATACATTTGATCCCTGTTATGTATATGAAATTTTGGGCAGGAATATCTTAACTACTCAGTGTTGTTCCTTGACTGGAGGCAATATTTACAAACCTGACTTTGCACCATCTCAGAATGAAATATTCTTTGATAACAGGCCAGCTTCTTCAAAGCAAAGCCATCTGTTGCGAAGCACTTCATGAAAGAAATGGAAGGTCTTCCTGCCAACCTACGAGTAACAGGTTAGGTCATTCAATGCTCCCTCTTTTGTGTAGCTTGCAGAATACAGTTGAGCTGGGCGCTTAACACACGTGGGGATCATTGCTAGGGAAACCAGTCCCCTGGTATCCCTTTGTATTTTGAAAGCTTGTCTTGCCTGCGTTGCTGGTACAAGAAAGCAGTCGCTCATACCAAATGCTCCAAACGCATTGAATGAAGCCCACTCTATTTTCTTTCGCTGTATTTCTTTGGGGAGAAGCGGTTCTTGGACTGCGTCCCAAATACATGAAAAGGGGAGATTTCAACATCCCGTTTCTCCGCCTGCACTTTTTGACTTTTTAACTCTCCAACTCACATGGCACGTTCTTCTCAGAAGTGCATTATACTGACTCTGCCCTGTATTATTTCTGGTTTGCTGTTTCCTTCGGTAAGGTGGTGATGTCAGAATTCCTGCTGCTGTTTTCTACTGGTGAAAGCCTCTCCTCTATTCTCCGTCTCCACAGGTTTCACGGTATTGAAAGCTGTAGCAAAAAGTCAATTTTCCTTTACTTTTGAGGCAGATATTGCCAGTCACTCTTTAGATCAATGTCTCATTGTTGTCATCACTTCAGGAATATAAGTGACTCATAGTAATTACTGATCAGCATTGTTTCCTTCCATCAGTTGACTCACCACTGAAGATTTGCTGACATGATAGTCAACTCAATGCAAACTTACACAAACGGTGCCAGTTCCTAAGATAATTCATAATTGTTTGACAATTTCCTCCCTCTCATTTTAAATGATCCAAAAATCAGTTTAAAAGTTACAAAAAAGATCCCAAAATCTCCATTTTAAGTTATCTAAAATGTATTTTTGTTGACCATTTGGAAGGGCTCCATACATGACTACGGGCACAATCCAGAGTGACTATGGGGAGTCCTTGCTCCGGTGTAAGAACAATGTTTCTTTGGATTGCAATATGAATTTCCCATAGGTTTTCACTAGGTGGTGCTGTTACCATGTGCTCCCATAGTTACTCTGGATTGTAGGGCTTGTGGTCTATAGTTAGCTCGGTGGATCACATGAATAACTTTGATGGGAGCACCTTCAGGACTGATCGAATGAGACAACTGGCTATGCAATCTGAGGGTGTTTAGATATACAGTTCACATTTAAATAGCTTGAGCTGCAAGTCTAACCCCCAGTTAGGCTGGTATACGTCCCAGCACAGTTTCTTTGCTGGCCTGAGACTGGGAGTGTCACAAAAGTGCCATAAGGCACTTCTGCACCACTCTTTGGGGAGGGAGGGGGTTAGCCCAGTACACAGACATGCACTGGCCTCCTCACACCAACACAGGAATAGGGAGACAGGTGAGTTACACTAGCCTAAATTGGTTAGGTTCAGTGGTGGACCCGGCCTGGCCCAAGAACTGGTTCTCTGGATGTGGGTGGGGCCAGGGGGCGGGGCCAGGATCAGGGTCAGGGGGCGGGGGCGGGGAGGTTTTTAATAAAAAAATAAAAAAATAAAAAAAATAAAATTATTTACTTCTGAGTAGACCTGCATAGGATGGGGCTCTGAGGCTGCAGTCCTCTCCACACTTTCCTGGGAGTAAGACCCATTGACTATACTGGGACTTACTTCTGAGTAGACCTGCATAGGACGGGGCTCTGAAGTCCTCTCCACACTTTCCTGGGAGTAAGACCCATTGACTATACTGGGACTTACTTCTGAGTAGACCTGCATAGGACGGGGCTCTGAAGTCCTCTCCACACTTTCCTGGGAGTAAGACCCATTGACTATACTGGGACTTACTTCTGAGTAGACCTACATAGGACGGGGCTCTGAAGTCCTCTCCACACTTTCCTGGGAGTAAGACCCATTGACTATACTGGGACTTACTTCTGATTAGACCTGCATAGCATGGGGCACTGAAGTCCTCTCCACACTTTCCTGGGAGGCCTCTCCACACTTTCCTGTGTGTAAGCCCTTTCCTGGGGGTAAGCCCCATTGACTGTCATGGTACTTACTTCTGAGTAAACCTGCTTAGGATGGGGCTCTGAGGCTGCAGTGCCAGCCTTTAAGCCCCCCCCCCCCCCCCCCGCTGGCAAGGGAAGGAGGGAGAAGATGCAGAGAAGCCGTGCTGGGGCCTTTGAGCCCCCACCCCCCGGCCGGCCGGGGAAGGAGGGAGAAGGCGTGGAGGAGCTGCGCTGGGGCCTTTGAGCCCCCCCAGCCAGCCAGCTCAGCTTCAGGCTTCATGGCGGCAGCTGGCACTGCAAACCGGTCCCCGTGGTTCTCAGGACCTGCTGCACTACCGGCTCGCCAGCGATGGCCAATTAAAAAGATCTGGTTTGGGCGAGTAGGCCCGAACCGGCATTTGCCCACCATTGGTTAGGATTGTGCCCATGGTTTTGTAGTGCTGTATTGAGACCAAAATGGACTCCATTCCTTACAGCAATGTCTTATGAGCTACTATAGAATTAGCTGGGCTCCTTCAAGAAAAAAGAGATCTGTGGTAACTTAAAGACTTAGGGTGCAATCTTAACCAATTTAGGCTGGCCTAACTCAGCCAACATACCTTCCCTTGGTGGTGTGGGGAGTTTGGCTTATGCCTGTGCATTGGCATAACCCTCCTATCCCCAGGAGTGGGGCAGAAGTACCTTCCAACACTTTTGTAGGACAGCAAAGGACTAATACTGGGACTTGTCGGCCTAACTTGAGGTTAGGATTGCAGCTAAATAAATTATGACATGAGCTTTGGCTGATGGGGTCTGCCTCCTAAAGTATATGAATATGCCATGATGTATTTGTTCAAGGAGGGCACTAAACTCTTTTGTTTTAGTCAAAACATTGGTCCCAAAGCAGTCACCTCAAGTACTGCTATAGTATAACAAAGGATGTTCATATCCTCTAATCACTGAGACATACAAAGTACCATGATATAATGACCTTTGGAATGACTGAGGTTTTGGGGGGCAATGCTAGTTTATTTGGTATAAACTAGCCCAGGGGCCTGATGTGGCTGCCGGGAACTCTCAGTGTGGCTCTTCTATCTAGCCTCTGGACAAACCTTGTAATGTACTGAATACACTCTTATTTATTATTATATTATAATATTTATTATTATAAATTATATTTATTATTATTATGTGTACTATTTATTAATACACTTAAATTTATTCAAATTTGAAATGTAAATCATTTTTCTGGCCCCCAACTCAGTGTCAGGGAGATGATGAGGCCTTCCTACCAGAAAGTTTGGACACCCTACATTAGATATGAGGCACCCTCCTAGTGATGCCACTATTAATGCAAGCCACAATGTTCCTCCCAAGCCTACATTATCAAAATTAAGGAAACTGGGGCACAAGTGGTTCAGACACTGTACCTGTTAACCAGGGTTTGAGACCTGGGTCTCCACAAGATGAGGATTTCCTGATATAGGCAGGGGGTTGGACTAGATGATCCACTGGGTCCCTTCCAATTCTATGATTCTTTGATAATTTGGTCAATGGATTTTAAATGAAATGGATTACAAGGAAATTGACATTAATAGTAAAAATAACAAGGTATTAATAATGGAGAGAAATATTACGCTATTCAGACTGAGGAGCTCTGAGTTAGCACATTTCAGGAGAAATACAAGAGAAAAAAACAAACCCTCCTGAGAACAGAATTCAGTGCAGTCCAGCCCTGTTCAAGGAATATGTATTATAATGTTTTGCAAATTGACTTGGAACCCCTCATGAAATCTTTACATTGGGCTTAAGGACTGCAAGAGATGCTTCCAGACCCTTAACAATAGTGGTTCCAGCAAATACCTCTATAATACCAAAAACAAATTATAGCAATAGCTGTAAGATTAGCATACAAGTAATGGTACTACATAACAACTCATAACTATAAACCAAATAGCCACAATAACCGAATTAAAGCAGAAGCAGTGCTTTAACAACCATGTTGGAGGCAAAGACGGCAAAGTATTATGCTATTTAGTGAGAGTGTGGGAGGGAGAGCAATGAAAACCATTTTCCAGTCACCTGGGATTCAGCATGAAAATGATTTTCTTTCTTTCTTTGCCTTGAGATTTTGTGTCTCACTTGGGGATCATGGCGCTAAATGGAAGACCCACATACTGAGATCAATGTGAAGCCAACAGCTTTATTAATGTACTACCCTCCTACTCTTCCACCGAGTAGTATATATAGGGCACAATCCAGAGTAACTATGGGGAGTTCTTGCTCTGGTGTAAGAACAATTTGCTCTGGATTCCAACATGAATTACCCATAGGTTTTCACGAGGTGGTGCATTAACTACGGGTACATGTAATGTCTCTTATGTGCTCCCGTAGTTACTCTGGATTGTAGGGATAGTCCATCTTCTCCTTTTATCTTCAAACTATTGTGTGGAAAAATTAAACTAAAGATGGTGACAAGTCCAAGATTGCCCAATGAGCTGTATGGCTGAGTAAAGATTTGAACCCACTTCTCACAAGTCCTACAGACTACTTGTAACAGCAAAAGAGTAACACTGCTGTTCCAAAATGTCCTGCAATGGTGGGCAAAATATGGTATCAGGGGCCAGTTTGATCCAAGCCAAATGATGGGAGGTTCAGAACAGCACTCCAGTTTTGGTTCTGCACTCCTTAACCACACTCCATCTGCATACAAATAAATAAATAAATAAATAAATAAATAAATAAATAAATAAATAAATAAATAAATAAATAAATAAATAAAGAATGTATGTATGTATGTATGTATGTATGTATGTATGTATGTATGTATGTACTGTATTTACTCAAATCTAATGCTCACCTTTTCCAGTCAAATTCAGTCTCCAAAATCAGGTGCACATTTAGATTTGACAGTTAATTAGATTTGAGTAAATACAGTATTTTGATTATAAGTATAGGATGCACATTAGATTCAATGGCGCATTAGATTTGAATAAATATGGTAATATAGTATATACAGTAGATACTGCATATAGGACAGTGTCTACATATAGTATGGGTATATTATGTTGGCAGAAAGGGTATTCATGTCCAGAAGGAGAGCAGGATAAATTTATTATTATTTGTTTTGTTTTACTGTGATGCCTGTTTTGGATAATTTGGAGCACAATTCTATTCACGTCTACTCAGATGTAAGCCCAATTAGAGTCAATGGAAGTAACTCCCAGGAAAGTGTGGATAGGATTTGGCTATTAGTCTATGAACTTATTCACACTGATTTGGAAGAAAGGGCACACTCCAGAGTAACTATGGTGGTGGGGGGTCCCTGTTCCGGTGTAAGAACAATTTACTCTGGATTGCAATATGAATTTCCTATAGATTTTCATTAGGTGGTGCAGTAACTATGGGTGCACGTAATGTCTCTTACATGCTCCCGTAGTTACTCTGGATTGTAGGGTTATCATTGACTATAATAGGTTATCATTTGAGCATCAATGCATTGAATTTGGCTGTTTGATGTGAACCAGAAAAAACATACATGATTTTGTGAATGAGAGAATGAATTAATATGATTACTATCCTTAATATTATTTATGTCAGTAGACTGCAAGCTACTCCCGTTCAGACTCAATTCTAGATCTGTTTAAATATTTTTTTTGAGGGGAAGGGCAATACTTCCAGGACTGTAAACTTGATGTATCCCTGAATTACATAGCTTTCTGTTACAATATACTCTATACAATGGAGAGTTATATTACACACAATTGTTCAGGTTTCACGTCTCAAATTGTAACTCACCACTTCACAAATTCTGCCAGACATTTTGCTGATTTGCTCTGCAAGGGTGAATTCTTTTTTTCTGAATTGATTTTTACTATTGGAACAAAAGAATAAGACATGTACTTTTTAACAATTTCCCCTTTTCTTCAAGATAAAAAGACAATCTATTTCAGCAGCAAAACTCCAAGGTTTACTATGTAGAAGCTGTAGTCCTTATTCTCAGCCTAGTTCTCCAGGCAGTACTCTGTGAATACGTCTTGTTGGATGGATACAATCAAGCAGTGTTTCTCAAGCTGTATTCCTGGGACTACGGGGCTCCTTGATATCATTTCAGGGGTGCCACAAGTACATCATAAGTGGCTGCCACCTGCTACATACCTTATTAGCTCATCTACTCTCCCCCACCTGTTCTGTTTTTGGCTCTCTTTCTTCATCCCCCTCTTTTTCCAGCTTTTTGTCAATTTTCCAGTTCTTCGTTAGTTGGCTCTCTGGGGCTTCTGGAGACTCCACACACATGCCAACGGGAATCTGATGGAGTCCCAGGATCCCTGTCAAGGGCTCCAGAAACTGAAAAAGTATGAGAAACATCAGTATAAATAATGCTGAGTTGGGTTTGTCTTCTGTTCAAAGAACAGAGGTAGGGCTTCAGCAGAAAAATAGCACAATCTGGTTTAACAATGATTTTTTGCTGCGTTCCTTGTACTGATTCTTGAACAAGGAATGGTCTGCTGGAATATAAGACTGCTGGTCTTATTCTCTGTCATTCGAATAAGTCATCTAAGAGATGAATCAACCCATAATTTTATCTGAAAGCATGAAGAAGAACGAGATGAACAAAGGAAGGAGACAAACAAAGCATGGGAATGGAGACACATATCCTAGTGCTTTCAAGCTGGTGAGATTTGAAGCGCTTCCATTTTTTGTAGGTGATCTTCCATTAGAGTGATCCCTAGAAATAGAACCTGTCAGAAATCTAGTATTGCTCCAGGAAATTAAATCCCATGTAATTTTTCTTCCTTGCTCAGGCTTCAAAAAATGAAGAGGCCTGAACTTTTTGCAACTTGATCATTGCTAATGTTGTCTTCCCCAAGCAACCCATTTGACACCAAAGTAATGCTGAACGTTTGAAATCCCTGAGCAGGTCAGCTTCAAGTTCAGTTAATGACTAGGAATGCCCACACAGGACTGTGTCATCAGCATAAAAATGAACGCTGCACTCAGTATGCCGACTTGTCAGTTCATTTATAAAGATCGTAAATAACAATGGTCCAAGGATGGATCCCTGAGGTACTCCTATAATGACATCCATTAAATCTGACATGACACCATTTAATAACACAAGTTGTATGTGCCCTTTTAAGCAGCAAGCGTACCAATTAATTACAGATGATGCTATACCTAAGCTATTCAATTTATCCTATAAAGGAGCATGATTTAACAAATAGAAAATAAATGTACACTTAAATGCAGGCTGCACACAATCCTCTAGAAAGCACTGATCACTTAGCCCCACAGGGTTTCAGAGTCTCTGGAATTTGCCTCCGAGCCAGTCAGAAATGTTGTTCCACTGCACAAGTAGTTCACATTGATTAGTAGGTTTATATTAGTCTGGTTGAATAAGTTGAACTTGGCACTCTGAATCAATAGGATCAGGTTGAACTGCTCATACCTACATTTAGATGCTACACTAGTTCCACTTAAAATATTCACAGATGTAATCTGTGGTATCCTTAGAATTGGTGCAATTTTAGTTACTAAACTCTGCTGCTGAATGCAACCTCTGGACAGTATAGGGGACACCAAGGGGCACAACTGGGGACTCTGGCTCAGAGACGAAGGGCGCAATCCAGAGTAACTATGGGGAGTCCTTGCTCTGGTGTAAGAACAATTTACTCTAGATTGCAATATGAATTTCCCATAGGTTTTCAGTAGGTAGTGCAGTAACTACGGGTGCATGTAATGTCTCTTATGTTCTCCAGTAGTTACTCTGGATTGTAGGGTATGAGCACAATCCTAACCATATCTACTCAAAAGTAAGCCCCACTGTGTTCAATGTGTCTTACTTCCAGGAAAGCGTATTTAGGATTGCAGCCTAAGACACTATTTAGGCTGCAATCGTAAACACACTTTCCTAAGAGTAAGACCCATTGAACACAATGGGGCTTACTTCTGAGTAGACATGGTTAGGCTTGTGCTCTATGTCTCAGGAGGCAATCTATGCTCTATGTCTCAAGTATAAATCTTGGTGACCTTCTCTATTTTTCAGATATTACAAATATTGGTTCATTGGGTGTTCATACCAAGGACTTCAGAAGATTTTCAGCCTTTGAGCATCATTCACAGCCTTTGGTAGTGCAACATTTCATATTCTGTGATGCACCTGGCACTGGGAATATGGCTTCTGCATCAACCACAGTTGTTACTGCTGATGTTAGTAGAGGGAAGTAAATGGAACATTTCCATGGCCTGTGCCAAAAATGTGTCATCTGCTCAGTGTTATCAGTTGAAAAGGAAATTACGGGGTGATATCCCACAAGATAATATGTGAATAGCATAACAAATACTTGAACAGGGCAGGGGAATGAAGGACACAATACCCCAATTTTCCTTTCAGTAGCAGTTGACAGACTAGATTAAAGTACAGGGTGTAGTTGAGGGGAGGTAGTTGAGCTGAGTGAGCAGAGATCAGGAATTTCTAGAGATGTTTTCAGCAAGAGAACTCACGTGCCTTTGAAACAAAGGAACTTACTGAGAAGCAGGCTCAATAGGAAACAAACTGAGATATTTGCCTTGGACATGAGCACCAGTCTGCTGAGCTCCCAGATGCAGATAGATATATGATGGCTGCATTCCTGAAGTGCACTTAGACTATCCTAATTATCACTGGGGTGGCCCAGTTCTAAGATGGGGCAGCCCAGTTACACCAGAAAGGCTTAGGTCAGCATAAGTCAACATAGGGTGGCACAAAATCAGATGGACCTCGGCCGGTGTAGCTGTGCCAGCCTACACAGTTCAGGAGAGTGTTGAGGGCATATTCAGCATGGCCTAGAACAGTGCAGTTCGGGTATATTCAGAGCATGTTTCCTATGCAAAAATGCCCTCTTCCAACTCCTCAAAGTTATACCACCTCAGAAGCAGGAATAAATCTGAGTAGACCTATAGGTGTCCATGATAAGCTAGAGTAAAAATGGAAGTGTTGGCAAAAATTTTGAGTCCTTGCCCAGCTTAACTGCAACCCCTGCCTCTCAACTTCACACCTTTCTATCTACTAACTACTAAAATTATTTAACATCCCTTGCAGAATAAGAAGCGTGATAAAGTATTCAGGTACTGTATTTATTTCTTAGGAAAGGAGGACCTAATCCTGATGGCTTTTGGCTTGGATGAATGCCAGTATCTCTGCAACTTGCTTATAGAACGAGTTCAAATGCTGTGAGACATAGAATAAAAGCAAGAATATTAACAGAGAAGGAACAGGTGTGTATGTTGCCTGCTTATTCAGCAGAGAGAGAGAGAGAGAGAGAGAGAGAGAGAGAGAGAGAGAGCCTCTTATCGCTGGTTAAACTACTAAAATTATTTAACATCCCATGCAGAATAAGAGAGGAGGAAAGAATAAGAGAGGAGGAAAGAGGTAGTTGATAGAATGAGATGTGTATGTGTTTTCAAGTCCCAGTGGCATCCTATGATAATCAACATACATTCAGTATGCTCAGCATGTCATAGCAGGCACTTGGCTTCTTGAAAGATCAGATCCCAGGGGATTTGCATAGGATACTGACTTTTGCCTTACGTATATGGAAACCTTGACCTTTCATATGTGTCTGGAGCCAGAAGGGGAAAACATTTGTTCTTTACCATAACCCCTGCATGTCACACCCTGATTATTATGTACACAGGGTACCTGACATTTTTAGAACTGCATATTTCATGGGATCCCAGTAATTCTCAGCATACAAACGAACAAAAAAGTCTTCTATATTTATAATCTGGGACAAATTTTGAATGTACATGGCCGTCGTGCTGAATGGTCTCTGCGACGCATTGTTGCCTTTTGCAAATGTTCCTTCAATAGCAGGTTACACCTAATTGGGCAATTTGCATACAAGTTCTGCCTGTCGCCCCGCTGCTTCTAACATTTTTTGCTGGCACCGTCTGGCGAAGAGAGAACAGCTTGCACTGTGTGGCTGTCACTTCCAGCTCTGCCACACTCCTGCTCTGAAGGAGAGCCCTGTTTGTTCTCCACATCTGATCTCCTCAACCACACAATTCAGGCTGCATTAACCTTTCCGCAGATGCCTATTGGCATCAAAACAAATTTGTCATTCCGAAAGCACCTCTGCTGCTGGCATCTACTCTAAGACAAGGCACTTGAAACAGAATATTTCAGCTGGTCTTTGCTTTTGAATCCTGAGATGGGGACATGACACCCATTCCCACAGATGGCATTTGAATTTGAACTCAGTAAAAGGACCAATACTTATTTAGCCTTCTGACATCTGCTGTGCCATGGCATGGCTGTGGTCTTTGGATTCCAGTTCCATGTTTTGGGAAAACATATGCGTGAATACCCAATTGGTTATTAGGAAACCAAATTGGATTTTGAAAGGCCCTGACATTTCACCATATATCACTTTCAGGTTCCTTCTTGGCTAAAAATCAAAGCACTGTCTCTTAATTAAAAACAAAACTATGGGAGTGTATCCAGCGTTGTGAAACTGGAAGAAGTCTCATAAAAGAAAACTTTTATGGGAACATAAAAGGGTAAAGAAGGCTCTTTATGAGGAATGCCGCCAGAGGTGTAACATGGGTGATGTCTGAGAGACACCAATGGGGACACATTTTTTTCCACACCAGTACCTCCTCCTCCATGATGTCTGGGTTCTCCGGAGAAGGAGGGTGTTGTTGGCAATGGCTACATTGTGATGCCACTGTTCCTTCTCCTTTGGGAGTCCCTCACAGGTAAAGGTGCACCAGCCAGATCCTGAAGAGGCCACTACCAGAACCACCTCATTCAGGCAAACCTGGAAATGATGTCACAACTTTGCTTGATGTTGCTGTCCTGGATGATTGGTCCATGAAATATACTTCTGACCATTGCCTACAGAAATGCGAGGGTCAGTGGCAATAATACCAACACTATGGAATTCCCTCTCCAGTTACAAATTGTTTCCTCCTTGGAGACCTGGTGAATCCTGAAAACATTTTTATTCAGGCAAGCTTTCTTAGTCTTGGACTTTTTAATTAATATCCAGTTTTCACAGACTTGTCCTTTGTAGGTGATGATGTTGGTAGGTATAAATACCATACATAGATAAAAATAAATAAATATTCTACCCCTGTTAGGTATGCCACTGTACAGAAGCACAATTCCTGAATAGGGCTATAATAACTCCAGTTCCATGTTGATAGGAGGACCATGATTCTGAAAAGAAAAAAAATTATCATTTTTTGATAAATGATACCATTTTTTGATATAAATGATGATATCATTTTTTGATAGATGCTTGGCTAATTTGTCATGTTACTTTTTAATAATATAGTTACTCAGTACATGATAATTTTAAAAAACTGACATGAATAAATATCTTTTAATTATGTATGGTGTGAGTATCATAATGGCAGACATTGCTTTTTACATCAGATTTTTTAAGTTCTTGGGGCACAATCTTCTTATCTAGTGCCAATACAGCCTTAATGCACCCCTGAGATAAGGGAACAAATTTTCCCTTTAGGAGGCCTACATGACTGCCCTCCCACCACAGGATGCAACTTATGCCCATTTTGGCACGGCTGGATTGAAGCTCAAAAGGTAGATAGGATGGGGCCCTTAATTCCCTTTATGTGATTACCTCAACTCTTACTCTTATCAACAATCCACATTTGTTGCATAGTCTAAAACTTAATTTAGCAGATCTGTCACTTTGCCAACATTTGCTGTTTCCACATATACATTATTTATCATCTATTTTCAAAAAGAAGAAAAATAAAATGACAACTTTTGTAGGCAGCAGAACACACAGCTGTTAAGTTTAAAATTATACTGATGTTTTATCATTCTTAAAAAACTTCAAATTGTTTTAAGAGCCATGGGAAAGGTGAGAGTAGAAGCAAAGAAAAGAAAACTGTATGCTGTAGGATTGGAATCCATACCCCTTGGCTTAAAAGTCTGTGGTTTAAATGATTACATTACAACTCAGAACCTGTTTTCTAAGGAGTTTATTTTATTATTGTAGTCTGTTACTGAGGCCAAAAAGCTTATTGTACTACAAAGGCAAGATTGGATAAACAAATTGACTACTGGCCAGTTCAAGAATTAGTATTACAGACAATCTTACGAACAGACAACCTTTATGAACCATCATACGACATTTAAGAACTTATTCTGCTTTCTTGAAAGTGAATCCAAAGGAAATGTGGGTGTTTTTCAGTTCTTACAAGTATCTCCAACATATATAGTGCATGCAGATGCACGTGCATGTGTCACTTGCCCCTTACCTGTATATTGTGTTAAGTTGCCTATGGTAAAAAATGTTCTTTTAATTAAATGCTGAATGTCAAGCAGAATACGGTGCTTCAAATAAAGTGAAACCACAAATAGCAGCATATGGCATAAAGGTTTATATTTGTTCCAGGCCAAGACCAAAAAGGAAAAAAAAAGTTTTATTTAATCTTTGAGGCTGTAAGACATTTTTATTATCATGTTAAATCGTGGAAATCTTTCTGAACTACAGAAGTCAGTTTTAAGCATACTGAACTCCTGGGCCCACTTCAAGGCCTTAAAAAAAAGTTCAAAATTATTCTTGAAGTTTAGTTCCTTGTGAAGGCTTGAAAAGAACGCTTTGATATTCTCCCTTTGAACAAATGTCACTTACAAATTTTAAAAACGTGACACGGGAAATCATCTGATGGTGTTTCGTATGGATCAGGGGAAATAAATTGTTTGCAGTCGCTGATATTTATTTAGGCAGGAGAGACACACTGTTAGACTCTTACAAAGAACATGACTGCTCAGATCCGTTCTGCCTGGGTGTATGGTAATGTATAGTAATGTGAAAACTTTTCCATAAATATGGTAAGAACTTTATTACCTTAAGGATGGGGGGCACACAAAATTTATCTATATTTTATTTTTCAAATAAATATTTGAAATGTTTTTCCAACCATTCCAAATATTTCCATAATAGAGGGCGCAATCCTGAAATTTACTTGCACTAGCTTATCTGGCACTTTGCCAACGCAATGACAGATAGGCCAGCATAGCAGAACCAGAAAAGGGTCTTAGCCAGTGCAAATCCATCTGGGGCGACCTAAGACAGATGTTCCTATGCCAGCCTAGCAGTGCTAGCCCAGGCAGCACAGCAGGCGCATGCTAGGGGCATGTTGGGCATGGCCTAGAATGGCGCTGTTAGGCCATGTTCAGACTCTTTTACCAGGGCAGATGCAACTTCTCCCTGCTCCTCTGATTTAAGCAACCTCAGAAGCAGGCACAAATCTGAGTACATCCATTGGGACCCACAATAAGCCAAAGTAAAAATGGAAGGAAGAAAAGTTCTAAGTCCTAGGCTGGTCTAAGTGCAACCCTGCTCCTCAATCTCAGGATGTGACCAGAGACCCAAACCTCAAAAGGAGGACAAGATCTTGGATTCTTCTCAGCCTGGCCTTTCTGGAGGACAATTGCACATTTGCCTAGTCATGAGTTAAGCCGTGATATTGGGCACTTTCACTTTCCCATAGAGCTCAATGCATACTTTTGATTTCTTGTTTTTTAGCCATAACGTTTGATAGGAAGGAGATATTTCAAAACCGATTCTTGCATTGGATTCTGCTCTTCCATATGAATCCAACAACATATGACATGATGGGGTACTGCACACCATTGCAAAGTTCCAAAATGAAGCCAAAATGGAGGACAATGAAGCCCTTTTGAAGGACACCCGGACAGGAGGCTAAAAAAAAGGACAAATCAGGAAATTTCTGGTCATATGGTCACCCTGCCAACAGCCCACTCTAATAGCCAATCACCTTGCATCCCTGTACACTATTTTCATTTTCTTTATAAACAGCTTTGTGAATTTTTTTGTTCAAAAGCGATATATAAATACTGTAGAAAGACAGACAGACAGACAGACAGCCCTTCCCTGGTGCTACATGTTCCTCAGCCACAGTTAAGCCAGCCTAGAGGCCTCCTTCCCCTGTGAATTTGGTCTAAGTGTCAGCTTTGGATATGCTTGCCATGGCTAGACCATTCTCTCTGGCATAAGTTAGGGTTGCACTGGAAGATCCATTTTTCTATGAACTTATTTTTTTTGACTGACAACTTGTGACCCTGATATAGTTGATGCCACATTTTTTTCCCTAAGACAGCTTTCAAGCTTTATTTCAGTGGGTGGGAGTAATTTTTCTTTCCAATTAATTCCTATTTTTGAACACATAGAAAGCTAATCATATACTCAAGATTGCACTCTTCAGCCTTCACTATTGATCACATATATGTATTTCCCAAGGATTCCTTATTCTGTCAAGAGTTTGATAAGCCGCTTTATTGGCAGCCAATATATCTGCTTTTTTAAAAAGAGACTTTCAGCAGATGGAAATAAAGTCTACTGGTAAAAAAAATTAATACATAATCAACATATAGATATCTACTACTTATATCATTTATAAAGCTATTTTCAGTGGTAGTTTATCTATTTATCTGGTTCCTTGACTGATAAGAGTTTGTGATTCTCTTATATAAACAGATTACCATCTTTGCTGAATCAAAGCAGGTTCAGAAAATTATTTCCTATTCAGTCCAATTTCCTGGCCCCAAGGGTGAACAGAGATGGCAAAATTAAAGCGCTGTGTTAAGGCTGATACACTTGGAAGCACCTGAATTTGGCAGATATGCAGTTAAGCAATGGATAACTTTCTAGTCAAGCATTATGGGCACAATCCAGAGTAACTATGGGGAGTCCTTGCTCCGGTGTAAGAACAATTTGCTGTGGATTGCAGTATGAATTTCCCATAGGTTTTCATTAGATGGTGCAGTAACTACGGGTACACGTAATGTCTCTTACGTGCTTACTCTGTAGTTACTCTGGATTGTATGGCAAGTCTTTCTGAGGTCCCATAATAATTACTATATACGCATGTGCAAATTTCTTTGATGAAATCTAACAGTCTTCCAAATCCAAAGCAGGTAAAGGTAAAGGGCACCCCTTGCAGATTGCCCTGCTTGCTGTGACATACTATAAGTTGTGGTGTTAATCTTTGTTTCAGGACCAAAAAGCCAATGCTTTCCAAAGACAAATCTGTGGTCAAGCGGGTTGGCATGGTGCATGGAATGCTGTTACCCTTCCCATCTAAGTCGCACTATTTATCTACTTTCATTTACATGCTTTTAAACAGCTAAGTTCCATATATACTTGTGTATAAGCTGAGTTTTTTAAACTCTTTTTTGGAGCTTAAACAGCTCCCTCAGCTTATACACGGGGCAAGCAGCAAGCTAGTTCAGCAGGAGTTCCCAGGAGGGACAGAACTATTTACATTCCTCCTCCTCCCTCTCCATGGAGGCTCCTCCATCCTCCCCCCTCCTTTCCTACTAAGCCTAAAGAGCTGTATACTTTCAGTGAGGGTGAGAAATATTTTCTGCCCTGAAATCTTGGAGGAAGTTATTAAGGAAGCGTCTCTCTGCTAAACATCTTATTTTGTTTAAAAATCTTATTCCTCGCAAGTTTTGAGGAGATATTTTCTTGTTTGTTTGCAAAGGAGTCTATGCAAATGAGGTCCCCTCCCTCCTCCCACTGTGTATGCTGAGTCAGGCACATTCATAGACGCCCCACTAAAAATTCCTGAGGAGGGAGGGAGGACCCTTGAGTGCCTGCACTCCTCTGTCCATTCACTGCCTTTGCATGCTTACCTTTGCATGCCTACTCAGAAGCAAGTCCCATCCTAGTCAATGGAGCTTACTCCGAGGTAGGTGTGGATAGATTGCAGCATCAGAGCCCAATCCTCTGCATGACTGCTCTGAAGCAAGTACTGAGTGACCATATGCCCTCTTTTCCCAGGACAGGTCCTCTTTTTTAGCCTTGTATCTTGGTGGGGAAAAAATGCATTGCTCTTCTTTTCTTTGTGGGCTGGCAGCATCATGGTCAATGGACTGACACCCAGGAAAGTACTGTGACCATATGTCCTCTTTTCCCAGGACAGGTTTTCACTCTTTTCACTCTTGTGTCCTGGGGAAAAAAAACTTTACATTTAACGGTAACCTACTGATGCCTCAGTAAATGTTATTTTATTGGTATCTATTTTTATGGTATTTTGAAATGTACCAGTAGCTGCTGCATTTCCCACCCTCGGCTTATACATGGGTTAATAAGATTTCCCAGTTTTTGTGGTAAAATTAGGTGCCTCGGCTTATACATGGGTCGGCTTATACCCGAGTATATATGATAAGTAGGCAGGAGCTGGGGAAGAGGTGGGAGCTCTCTCCATCTTGCAGTACTTGGGTCTTGAACTCAGGTCCGAACCATCAATATTCTGTTTGACAAGTACAGTGTTCTAACCACTGAGCTACTGCAGCCCCAAATCCAAAGAAGTCCTAATATAAAGTGTGATAATAGTCAACTTGTAATGTGGTTTTCTTGCCTTCTTCAAAAATCATCTTTCTCTTTTGCATACAGGAAAAAATCATACATTTATTTTATGAGAAATAAAGGCTGCAATCCTAAACTCCAGTTGGGCTGGCCTAAGTCCTAGCATAAGTCCTGTGCTGACCTGGGGGTGCCAAAAAGTGCAGTAAGACGCTTCTGCCCCACTCCTGAGAGGGTTAGGCCAATGCATAGGCATAAGCTAAGGCACATAGGCATAAGTGTCATCACAGAAAGACAGGCCAGGTGAGATAGGCTTGCCTAAATTTCTTAAAATTGTACCCAAAGTAGAACATGCTTTTTACCCCGGTGTTTCTCTTACAGCAAATTTTATTACAGCCTAATCCTACCTTCTTGCACACCACAGCATGAGATAGGGAGTACAATGGGACTGGTAGACCCTGCTCAACCAGCTCCATAGACCCACATTGGACCTCTCCACCGTGACACAGGATGGCTTTACTCTATATTTGCTAAACACCTTCTCAGAGTTGAGTAGCCTCATTACAGGGCATTTTCCTAAGCTGGGGAAACAGATATCTCATTCCCCTGAGGGGTCAGAGGCAGTGTCCACTGGATGCAGCTGTTTCAGCACCACTGCAGCCCTGGGTACCAGACAGCTCAGGATTTGACTGTGAAACAAGAAGAAGGTGAATTTGTTGCTGTTTTTCCCAGTTTTAAGTATTTCCAAGTTTTCGAAGCGGATGGGCTGGCCTTTTTCATTCCATATTCTTAGAAGACCTATGGAAGATCACAACTTGGTCTGTTCCTAAGCAACTGTAAATACATGCTGCGTAATCTGGAGTAGAAAGTTTATAGACAATGAGGTTTTTGGCTTCCTTCTGAACAGGCATGGGGGAGGCAGATGGAGTGGGAGGGATGGTGGCTCCCTCATACCCGTAATGATAAGTCACTACTGACAACAGCAGCAGATGGTGGCAAGCTGGGCAATTGGCCAGTGCCAACTTACAAAGAGGATCAGGTGCTCCAAATGTAAGCAAGCGATGACACCCTCTGAGTATCTCTGAATTAAAGTCTAGGGAAGCAGAGGAGGTCTTGGATGGAACATAGAACTGTATGAATCATAGGAAACAAATGGAATCATTACAGTTTCATTCATTGTATGTACAAGTCATTTAGCCCAATGGGATTCAAAGTAAAAGAATCTGTGGATGCTGATACCTTCAGCAGGCTGTTCTGATGCATGTTTTTCATATAGGTCACAGTTAATGAAGCACCACCAGCTGTAATAAAAAGCATGTGGTAAAAGAAAATTAGAAACATATTTGTTGTGGGCTATGACAGAA
The DNA here is from genome assembly GCA_030015325.1 of Cryptoblepharus egeriae. Classification (NCBI taxonomy): domain Eukaryota; kingdom Metazoa; phylum Chordata; class Lepidosauria; order Squamata; family Scincidae; genus Cryptoblepharus; species Cryptoblepharus egeriae. The sequence goes on along the minus strand of JAREYC010000003.1, from coordinate 119,387,346 downwards.
TCAAGACTTGAGGCTCTTGTAAGAGACTTTGGATTTTTTTTTTTCCCCAAATATAAGACTTAGTACCTTATGCCAGCAGTTCCAAAACTGGGGTGATACCCCAGCCAGGGAGAAAAGGTGACTAGCCCCTTAAGAATTTTGTGATGGAAACCAGAAGGATGTTGCCATTGCATTTCACCGCAATTCTGAGGCACGGGGAGACATGTAGGAGGGCAAAGACTCCCCACACAGTCGGAAGGTCCACAACTTCTGGTAAATGGGAACAACCCTTATTTTGTGGTGGTGGTATTGTCCCTACCCATCTCACTCCCATGCAAAGACTTATGAAGTCCAAACGTCTATCAGGTTACAATGCTACCTACACTTTCCTGGAAGTAATCCCCATTGACTTTAATGGGATTTCTGTGTGGACATGCATAGGACTGAAATCTCATAGAGTTTGGGAACGTCTGCCTTATGCTGCAACCAAGTACAGAATGTCAATGCCCAGAGAAGCTGCCTGTGCTCGAGCACACAGTCCCATGTGCATTATGGTACATGGGCCCATTTTTACATCTCAGCAATCCATGTATACTGTATGGACCCATCCTAGTCCCAACCTGTCCAATTAAAATTCTTTGCTCAACCTGTAGAGCACTCCTATGCACCCTGTATGCCTATGCTGTATACAAAAAGAGTGATTTCTGTTAGAAGTCCATTAGCAACAATAAAAAGAAACAATAGTATAAAGTCTTACAGTAATATGAGGTTCTTTTGCAATATCTGCAAAGTCTCAAAAATGGGAGGATTTAAAAGAAAACTTTTTTTTCCAAAAAAAAACCCTTAACATATTTGTTCCATACACAAAAAGGGTGGCTTGTTGTGATAAACACTTGCCTAGAAAGACAGGGTCTTGCCATCACTGGTGTCATCGTTGCCTACATTCAGATTGCATTGTTTTCTGACTTTTTGGGGGGAAGAACGAAGCCTGTTCTCAAGCTCAACTTCATAAAGGAAAGAGCTAAAATCTTCTCATGTCAGAGTGGTTGATATGCTTGATCTACAACACTTGATCTGCAATTCTGAGTGATCCCACAGGCACCACTCAATACTTCAGAACAAGCGCTCTCCATCTTAGCTGTAGCATCAGCAATCTGTCCACAGATAAGAACTGCATGGACGTGACCGGGATACCTCTGTTCAGAAAATGTGCTTTAGTACAATATTCATTAGGAACTTGGGGTCACATTACAGTACAAGAAATGGGTTGAAAAGGAAGTAGTAGAACACTTCCAGTGGATCATACAATGGTTTTAAAAAGCATTTGAGCATGCTTTTTGTGAATTTGGCATACTGAGTCTTACACACATGGTTGTAAGTCTTACACACATGGTTGCTTCGAAAGAACAGGTTCTCTCAATCTGGGCTCACTTTTGTCCCATAAAACATTTTTACTGGATCAGAAACACTTTTCCATTAAGAGAAATATATTTCCATTAGTGAAAGAGAACCATTGTTTGTTACTTTTTCTCAGAATAATTATAACTGCTGCTTCCATATCACCACATAATGCCATCTCATTTCCAAGATGATATTCTAAATTTATATTTTCTGCTTTCCCACTTTCTTTTGCCCCTTGATTACATTATTTCACTGTCAGCTGGAGGAACACAGTGTTTGCAATTTGCTCTATGCATCAAAAAACCCTTAGTAGCTATATGGCTTTTCCACTTCCATCCATCCAATTGAAATGTTTCTCAATCATTTTCTCTCAATTTGTTCATCTCCTCCAGGCAACTACTCCTAAGGTATTGTTTGAAAAAGTAATAATAGAAGTAGGCAGGCAACTGACCTGAATATTTCTGTCAATAAGGAAAAAAATTAATGAGTTGGATACCCAAGAAACTTAGAAGAATTGGTGATAGATTATTAACTTGTAGGTGGTTTTACAGTGGCATATTACAACACCCACAAACTTATATCTACTTACACATTTTAATGCAGAAGCAATGTAACATTCCGCCAAATCCAGAGTAACTACTGGCACACATAAGAGACTTTATGTGCATCCATCGTTACTGCACCACCTATTGAAAACCTATGGGAAATTCATATTGGAATCCAGAGTAAGTTGTTTTTACACCGGAGCAAGGACTCCCCATAGTTATTCTGGATTTTGCCCATTAGATGGAAATTTGTCTGCTTTTAAAAAAAATAAATTTAGATTTTCTTGGACAGGCACTGGATTCTTTAGGACATAACATTACATGAGCCCTTATGCTACAAAGACATCTAATGGCAGGGACAGATATAATCAACTAAAGTCTTCTACATCACTTATTTCATCCAACAACTGATAATGGAGTCTAGGCTAGGATTTTTCAATAGGGAAAACAATGAAAAAACTAGATACCTTCATTTTTCATCAACTCCCTTGGGCAATCTAGGTTTGCAAACAACACTGCATACATGCTTGCATAAGTAGCATCAGATAATGTCTTCAGAAAACAAAAGACAGTGACATCAACTAGAAAATTACATTTGTTTCTGATAACTATTAAAATTGGCCTTTAAAGTGTGCCCAGTGCCCTTGGCCTCTTTGTGTTCTGACATGTGCAAATGCAAGTATTTTTTCTAAAAGTATCTCCCCAAAGTATGGCAAAGTTATGAAAAATAATAAAGATGACAACACAGCTAGGAGGAAAAGACAATTAAATAGAGATGCTGAAGATATTTGAGTTGGCAAAAAAGGGTTTGTGGCTATAAAAGCGAGAGAAAGAGAGAAAGAACAAACACCATGGTGGTTTCAATGTAAAGGAGAGCAATGTAGCAAAATTGTTATAAAAATTTGCCTGGCCACAAATCCACTTTAGCAGAATGATGGATGAGTGTGAAAAATACAATAATTTTTTCTTCATCTGTCATACGGAAATTATTTCTACTGAACAAACAGGTTAATAGAATTTAGCAAGGCTGTCATATGTGCTGTCAAATGCAGTGGTTTCCAAACTGACAGTATTTTGTCTTTAGAGGAGTTCTTTGTTCTTATCCCTGTCTTCCTTTCCACCCATATTCTTCCCTTTCTCTTTCATCTCTTCCATTCCAGTGTTGTTTTAGTTTCAGGTGTCATTTGGGGATGGCTAGTGGTAACAAGAGAGTCAATACAGTAGTAGCAGGTATCTATCTTGATTTTTTTTGTCAACATATCTAATTCTGTCACTCCAGTGTTGTCATGCAACTGCTTGCAAAATCCCATTCAGTGCCTTCAAAGCTTATGACTGCAGTGCCATATTGTGCGAAATATATCGCATGGAGACCTTCATTCATTAATTTTCGAAAGAGTCTAAGATTTTCTTAACCACTCACTAATGTTCAAGTTAAAGTTTCTATTGGTTTCTACAGCAACATTCACTTTAATGTCCAGACTTAAAAGAGTAAAGCATTATAAGCTACATGCTTCAGGATAATCCGTTAGCCCAAACTATTAAAAGAAACCATTATTACAGTCATTGCTGTCTTGAAGTCTCACAGTCAAGTCTCACTATATTGAAGTATCACAATATCAAGGGAACTTTGAAGTATTTAAATTTTTTGCAATCAATTTCTGATAAAAAATGTAAGATTGTTAAATAATAACAGCCTAGTGTACCTTTTCTCTAAGACAGATTTTCTATATTCTTGGTAATCAACATACACTGGACAATAGAATAGATTTTCTGGTTCTCTAGAGAGAGAGAGCTGCAAATCCAGAAGCAACTCCTCAACTACACACCAGTTTTTTGAAGGGAGAGTCTAAAGCTGACTTTTAGATACCATGAGGTCTCTATCCAATCATCAGCATTTGATCAGCTCATCCTAATCAATCAGATCCCATGTACATATATTTTGGAAGTTGTGTTTTACACGTAAGTGTGACATTCTGACTCTTGGTTGTCTGAGGTGCTCCCATGCTTCTGGGTTGTATATCAAAGCCATATTGATCAGTGGTGGGCTCCAGCAGATTCGCACCTACTCTATAGAACTGGTTGTTAATGAAAGACAGGACATATAAAGTTTTAAAATAGCCATTTAAAAGTGGCTGCCAGATGGGCATAGAACCGGTTTTTAATTTCTTTGAATCACATTGCTCATATTGATGCTGACATCCTGTTCTGATATTCTCTTCAACTGGTGTGTTATAAATCTTATTACTCATATCAACGTCTTTATTGAAGTGTTACTACTTGGGCATTTCCTTTGGATGTATTCCTTCCCCATATGTCCTTTCCATAATATCATACATATAGCACATGAACTTCCATCAATCCCTCATACACTGTCACAGACCTTAACCTATTGGATTGAACAACCACCTCCAGGCAGTGCACCCAGACATCTGCAGCCTCCGTAGAATGAGTTGGGTTGGGTAGAGTCGGGTATCATCAGCTTATTGGTAACACCCCATTTCAAATTGGGGGGGGGGGTTGGAAATTGTTCCCATACCTTAAAGTTTCCACACACACTGCTCAGCCTGAGTTCAGCTGCTACCAGTTGGTTCTAAATGGGATTCCCATTGGATTAGAGAACAGCTCTGCTGGATCCAAACCAATCCAACTTCTTGTGTCTCACAGTGGCCTACCAGAAGCCACAGGGACCAAATGAGACAACCAAAAATCTGCATCCTGGTGCCCTCCATTGTATCTGGATACTTATCTAACAGAGGAAGTCTCTTCCTTTATATGTTTCAGGTGATTGCAATATTTTCACCTTTAGGTCTTTCCCAGTAACTCATTTTCCGACCTGTGAAAGCTGTCGGAGACAAGGTAGAAGCCCCCTTCTTGTGCTTGTCACCAAAGTTATGATACTATAACCACAATCCCCCCATGATTCAAGAAGAATTATATTTGCATACTGTAATAAAAAAAAACTGGTGTTCAGTTTTTATTATTGATAAAGTGAATAATTCTTCCTATGGCTGGACCACAGTCATCAAGTTTATGTTTCCTCCTTTACTATGTAGGACATTGTCAAAGGACTGAAACACAACACCTAAAATCCTAAAACCACCAGGTACAAAGATGAGAATGTTCTACTTAAGTACAAACAGTGAAGACTAAATACAAATTTCCCCAGCTAAGCTAAAAGTTCACTAAAGCACAAGGCCAGGGTAAATTTAAGTTCAAAATCTGGCCTTTTACAATTAAAAACAGGAAAGTGTCTTTAGGATTGCAGCCTTAATCTGATGCCCTGTACTAAAGGCATGTTCAGCTACAGTTCCCATATAAGTTTTAATTACTGTTAGCTGGAGCAAATGAGAAGATGGGACACAAGTGTTTTAAATGACATTAAGGTTGCAATCCTGTGCACAATTTCCTGGGAGTAAGTTTTATTGAATTCAATGAGATTTCCTTTTGAATAGACATCCATAGGATAGTGCTGTGAATCAGTAAACGTTTTGCCCTGAGTCTTATGGTTACAAGCTGATTAGTCCAGCATAGCCGTTACAACAACTAAGAAACATTAAAGAATATACATATGTTCTGCTTACTTGGGCAGAATGTGGTCTAAAAAGCTGTCGTGCCATTTAAACAAATGATGATTCTTAATTTGGAATGCAACATTCAGAACAAGGAATAGGGAACTTATTCATTAAGATTTGGAGCTTCAGGGAGTAAATATTCACACTTCTACAGCAGTACGCCGGTGCTTATTTCCAAAGCTGAAAAGGGTATGGTAAATAAAATATGCTTGTTCCTAAGAAAGAAAGAATGGAGAATGCTAAGCAAGAGCTGGGATCCTGATTAGCAGAGCCTGTGGAAACAAGACAGAAACCTAAATGAAGTTATTGCTTCAATATATTACTTAACCAAAGAACAAAGTTCAGATGTTCATAGAGATATTATGCCTTAATAGTATTGTTCTGATAAAGTACAATCATTATACAAAGTACAAATCATTATACGTAAAAAGTACAAATCATTATCCATAAAGTACTTCATAATTTCTTAGTAGATGTTTGTGCAATACTTCTTTTTTTCCCCTTTTTCTCTTTACTACAATTTCTCTCAACCCCACAGCAATCAAATAATCCTTCTATATTCCTTTTCCTTTGACTGTTTCAAAATATCTTAGATGGGAAGGCAGCAAATGAGGTTCAAGGTAATGATATCTACAAGGCCAGCCAAAGTCAGCTGTTAACACTGAGAAGTTATACTGTTGGAAGGCTTGTTTTAATTAAAAAGAATCATATTTATCTACTATCTCTGATATATAATTCTATCAATGGTTAGAAAGCATATAATAGGGATACACAATAGCATCCCTTCCTAATCTACAGTGTTGGGAAGAGTCCCATGTGGCTAGACTGAAGTCTAGACTTGACTCTAGACTCAAGTCACTGTCCCTGCAATTGAATTGAAAAAACAAGTCATAATAGGGACTGTCTGAAACCAGAGGGTGACCATATAGAAAGGTGGATAGAGTGCGTCTACCTTTAACCATTGCATAGAAGAGAGATTTCAGGCAGGTGCTGCTTTTTAAACCCTTCTATGCTGTCCTAAACCTGCCTCATATGTAGAAAAGAGAGAAAAATGGTGAAATGGGAAAGAGATGGGAGGCAAAAGCTTTGAGTCAGACTGCAGAACAGGTGAGCTTTACTTATTAGATTTTGAGTGATGAAAGGACTTAGCTGAAGGACTTTTCTGAGGAAAAAAATCCTTTCTTATTATTTTTATTTTATTTTAAAATTTTATATCCCGCCTTTCTTGGGTCATAGACTGACTCAAAGCGGCTCACGTTAAAACATAATGAAAAACATAAATAGAATATTCAATTAAATTTCTCAACATTGGTTCTTGGTGGGTGTTGATGTCTCCGGAGGGACACCCTCCCCAAATGCTTCTGGGTCTGGGGGTTGGGACATAGCGTCCCTCAGTCAGAGATTCTTTAATGTAAAGTATAGGGAGGAAAAAGCGTTGCACTCCTTTTCACCCCCTCCCAGTTGGAATTTCCAAAAACCAGTCGTGGAAGGAACACCATCCCCAAATTTCACACTTCTAGGCCCAGAGGTTTTGGCTGACCGTTGATGAGTCAGTGAGTGAGTCAGTGAGTGACTTTTCAGTTTATAAATAAATAAATAAATAAATAAATAAATATTTATTTATTTATTTATTTATTCCCTGTCTCTTCCATGCCAAAGCAATTTACCAATATTTCATGCTGTTTTTCCCTCATAACAACCCTGAGAGGTAGGCCAGACTGAAAGTGTGTAACTGGCCCAAGATGCCCCAGGAAACTTTATGCATGAGAGAGGATTTGAACCTGGATCTTCCAAAGTAGTAGTACTATATTCCCTAACCACTGCACCATACTGGCTCTCATCTAAACCCTCCACCTTTGCATGCACGGATGCATGGCAGAAGATAGTGGAGGATAGGGTTAGGCTGTCTGAAAAAGGGTTTGAGAAACATGCATTGTGATAATTTCTGGCTCCCCATTTTCAATGTCCTTGTGACAGAACAGTATCATTCTACTTCTATTGTTAAATTCACATTTTTGCAAAAAGGTTTTGGGAAGAACCAATTTTCCTCTCAGCATATTAATATATCCTTGAAAATAACCTACTTCTCTCCCATCTTTTGCCTAATAACTACCTCTATGCATACCCCATCTCAATGTGGGTCCATGTTTTCTTCCCTTGGGTTCTGCACCAAAAGGTCTCAAACATCTGTGTGCTTTGAATGCAGCTGGCTGAAAAATCACCGGCTGTTGTGTGTGTTATGTACAGCTGTCCAAAAATTGATTTGCACCTTACAAATATTTCCATGCAAAAATAATTCTCTTCCAACTGTGAAAACTGAATGCTTTTTCATTTCCTCAGGAAAACTCAAGGTGAAAAGAAAAATGATTGGCTTTTTCAGAAACTTGTAAAAACGTGTTTTCCTCACCTTGGAATGAGAACGTATTCACATAGCTCACTGCTCAGTCAACATGCTCCTCATTTAAATAACCCTGTAGCATAATCCTCTGTTCCAAAGTTGGTATTTTGTTTCATTGTCAAATAGCAACCGTGTACACTGAAACCAGAAGGAGAATCTGCTGCATTTTTTAGAATGCTATCAAGCATGAAAGAAATGGATAAATGTCATTGGTTAGCTATTGGAAACTTCCATGTTTGGAAAAGAAAAAAAAAATCAAACTCTCAAATAAAAGGTATTGCAAAATGTAGGCTGTAGCATCATTGGATTAAAACCTGACGCCGTTCAGCCAGAATAATAAAAATGGGGATGAGCATGTAATGGACAATTTGTGTGAAATGTGGCATTGGGGAGCTTCTTTTCTAAGCAGCATTGAGTGGAGAAACTTTCCTAATATTATTATTGTCAAGCATGCAGGAACTTCAGAAGGCCCCACTGCAAGTCCTTGAGACCACACCACTCTTATGGTGGTGATGTGATTCCTTTGACATACCCTACAATCCAGAGTAACTACGGGAGCACGTAAGAGACATTATGTGCACCCGTAGTTACTGCACCACCTAATGAAACCCTATGGGAAATTCATTTTGCAATCCAGAGCAAATTGTTCTTACACCGGAGCAAGGACTCTCCGTAGTTACTCTGGATTGCACCCTAAGAGTCATTGCATCGCAGGGTGACTATGAGCACAATCCTAACCATGTCTACTCAAAAGTAAGCCTTATTAGATTCAATGGATCTTACTCCCAGGAAAGTGTCTTTAGTGTGGTTATGACATACAGGTTATGACATACCAGTGTCTGTATTGCAGTCTGTATGTCATAACCACAAAAGAAGATAAGGTCCCCCAAAATGTAGGATATTCATGAAAAACGTAGGGTACCCATGATCTTCAATACAGCACTGACAAGATTTAATGCTTTCCAGTTATGCCCATATCATGCCATATTCAAATATTTCTTCTTTCTTTCTGACATGCACACTCTCCCACATGACCTACCAATTCCTCACCATTAAGACTGAGCCAGTGAGGTTAATGTTGCTTTTCTGCTGACTGCTTCTTGCCATAGACATCCATTTAATTATTTAATTAGATACAACTATTTAATTAATTATTATACTTATTAATTATAAAAAAAATATTTTTTGTAAACTTTTTCGAATAATTCATGTTAAATTCGGGACGAGTGGCCCGGCATTTCCAGGATCAATCTTAGCTCCATTCCCAAATGTGGGTATTATGTTCACACCCTTCAGTCCTCTGGTGTGAAGTTGTCATAAAGCCGCTTTCACAGTTATTCACCCAATATTTTACTATTTCCCTTGGTATTTCCTGCAGAATGCTGGCATGTAATGCATTTAAGCCTGGTGCTCTGTCAAAGTTAATAGTCATAATTGCCTAATTATCTGCTCTAGTATGATGGTAAAACCTTTTAACATTTCACATTTCCCAAAGGAGTATGTACTGCTGTCTCTGGAATGTTGTCTTTCCCTTCTTTGGGGAACACTTATGCAAGGAATTCATTTTGCTCTCAGCAAAATGAACCTCCTGCTGTCCCTCAATGGCCATGCCGTCTTTTAACTTGTCTGTCGATTTCATGTGTAAGTGCATATGTATGTAGATGGAGTTGCTGAATTCATTCTCTTTGCCTCATTTGACAGTGACTTATCATTAGTTGTATAAGCAACCTTCCATTTAAGAGCTGCAAAACAAGAGAGAATCCTCATAGGACATGTCGACTGAGAAGCAATGTTGCCACTGCCCAAAAATCTGACGGCGCATTGTAAACTTTTGACCGTGCCTGATATGACCTTATCTACTCTGACTGGCAGAAATCTCAGCGCTGCTGTCTCATGATTCCAGCCTTGCTTTACCTGCAGATTTCAGGACCCCAAAACTCTGGGGTCTTGTTCTCCCAGAGATTTGGATGTGCCACTGTGCAATGTTCCTCTTGCTCTGCCATCTCACACAGCAGACATTATTCCTGGCCATGCTGATTATACTTTGTCAATTTCACCTGAGCAATGCTGGCATAAAATCAATAATTAGGCATGCACACATTCCCAGTGATGTGACATCCACACTTTCTGCAAAGCTATTTTGCTTCCAAGGCTCAGCCTCATGCTGTAAAAATGGGCCATTTGACGCTTGCGTGCACCTGGATGAATTGACATAAGACCATTTACAAATGATCAATGCTTCTCTTTTGGCCCTCTGGAAGAAGTAACTCCCCATGAAAGATCCCTTGTATAGAATGTAAAGTGTCATTTGCTCCGGCCATATGTTACAGTCTTCTTTCTCCTATAGGCCCCTTGCTTCTTCTGCAAGCATGCCTAGGCTGTGAATATGTATGAGTATCCAAGCAAAGTATATTTCATAACCATCAATCCACATCCCACATACATTTCGTTTTGTTGTGGGAAACAACAAAGGTTTGATGATGATGGTAATGATGCCAATGATGCTAATGATGTTCATTTGTACCCCAGTAACCATGGATCCAGCAACTATGGTTTTATTTCCCTGTGATTCCACGGATATCAGGGACACTCTTTAATGTAGGGATAGTAAAGGAAAAGCCCAAAATAATTGCCTACCTTTGTGCAATGATATACTGTACTGTGAAACTGCTGCATTTTCGGGGTGTAGCTCATCTTCATAACTGCCTGCAGCCTATTCCTGGTTGTGTCTGGGCTCTTCTCTTTACCCTTTTCTTTACCCAATGCCATTTCAGAATGCATTGTGATGCAAATGATAAAGCAAATGTTTTCTGAATTTGACAAAGCATTTCACCTGCATTATGTATGCAATAGCTCAAGCCAATCTCTTCACCTGCCAAATTATGCTGCCTCACTGAGACAGGCTACTCTGTATGTTAGGGCACTGGAGAGCAGGTCAAGAGACTTGGGATGAGAAATAGTTTCCCTTACCCCTCTATAAACCACCCAGTCTCCAGTGGGTCTTCTTGGACCTGAGTCAGGTCTTTAGCTGGTGTATATCCAAGGTGACAAAGAGACAGTATCAGGTGCAGGTTGCCTGTTCATCCAAAACCCTCCTCCATCACAACCCCAGCCTTCCCCACTCTGCCCTGTTCCTCCCTCCTTCCCCACTAAAGTACTTGAATTGGAGACTCTTTCCCCAGTGCCATATTTGAGGCTGCTCAATCCATTCCAACAACAGCCACTCCACATGCTTTCAGAATGCTTTATAATGTTATAAAGAGCATTTTATTGCCAGAAAACAAGTTCCAGAGGTTGCCTGCCTTTGCTACTTAGCATCCTGCAGCAGATATCCAGCTCCTGAAGGTCAGGTAAAAGGGACATTTGTCCTTTATGGGGCATCTCAGATCTTTGCCAACTTAAATGCAGGTCAACCCAGGAAGGTGGTCAGGATCTGGATTCACTGCTGCCACTGATCTCCCACTTCTGTGCTTGATCCAGCCTCCTTCTCATCCACATCATTACCCTGTTCTGTTCATTTTCTCCACTGATGTGGCCTCCACCTGCCTCCCTCCAAACCTACCTATCCTGATGGATGTTCATGGGACAGGTCTGATTTGAATTGGGAAAGTCATTGAACTTTAGCCACTACACTAACATAACTTTGGCTGCAATCCTAACCACAGTTTCCTGGGAGTAAGTTACATTCAACACAGTGGGACTTACTTCTGAGTAGACATGCATAGGATTGCACTGTTTATGTGGTTTGCTGGAGGTGCTGACACAATATAGTCCCAGGCTTCATAGAAATGGGGAGTCTTGAGTCACATTGATACCCATTGACTCCAGTGTTACCACTGTGTGGGATCACTTTTATGTTTACATTTTTTGTTCTTGCTGCTCTGTTGTTGTCAGCCCAGAACAGTCCAACTTGCCCTAGAGAACATGTATCTGCCAATTTCTCGTCCTGCTCCTGCATCTTTCATTTGTGCCGAAAATGTTAGTCCAAGAGCGTAGAAAGCTGACATGCATGCATACCCTTGGACAACTTTGTGAAGTATTACTAATGCAATACTTCACACAGATTCTTCTTATTTGGTTTGTGTAGCAGTGACCTTGCTAAGGACATCTTTTTTCAAGATGCCTAAATCTGCTGATGGCACAGAATGGAGATGTAGTAAATACAGAGGAACAGAGCAAACAAAGTCGTAATGATTTGGATAGAATTAAGCTTAGGGGATGCTAAGTAGTTTATGCATTTCCATGCAAAGAAATAAAAGGTAATGAGATGAGGGACCAAAAATAATCCTGTAGCCTGTCTAAATTAAAGCACAATAATGAATAGGGATATGGTAAAGCAAAGATTTGGTATGTTAAAACAATTTAATGTATGATCTGCAGTCATTAGAAGCAAAGGTGAGCAGAGTCAAGGGAAAAAAAAGGAAAAATGAAAACCAGAATTTAATGGGGCCTGATCCAGTAGAGGCTCTTCTTGTGTTGTTAATTTTTGCCCCTTTTCATTATTTAATAGGATGTATTGCTGTGAGGATGACCATGTGAAATTTCCCCTGAATATAACTTTAAATGTATATTTTTCATTCCAAGTGGTGGTTCTTTCCAGCCAACATTTTCCTCATGTGCTGTTTCAAAATCAACAACTCATGGCCATTATTGTCTTCCTTGAGTGATCTCAACCAACCGTATCTGGAGTGAGCAAAGATCGTATTCTAAGTAAACATGTCATAACACTGGGTAGCCAATCAGAGTTGGTTGTGGGTTGACAGAACTATTCCCAGAACCATTGATACAATAAATATTGTTGACCAGTGATTTTCAACCTTTGGATCATGTCTCTAATGGAGTCACTCAGTTTTGGGGTCAATTTTTTGGGGGAAACTTAATGGAATTTAAAGGTTGAAGACCACTGGATTAGAGCATCACCAGGTAAAGGGGGATGGATCTTGTGTACCCCTTCAGGTACCATGAGATTGTGCCCAGTCATGCTCAGGTTCATGACAGTTGTGCTAAAATTGCTTTCTCTCGTACCAGGCTTCATTGTAACTATTTAATAAGAATATTTTATTGTAGTGAACCTGCTTCTCAGTAACATGCAGAGACTAGCATCCTAGGAATAACATTTATATTTAGATTGGATAGTAATACTTTCCTTTCAATATTTATACATTTTATACAAGTATCACAGCCGGTGGTTTTTTTCTGGGGGGAAAATGTGCTACTACTCACTACAGTGGCATAGTAGGTCATCCCCATATTAATTGGCTGTTGGGGGGTGGGGGGGGCAGGTGGAAAAAGTGCCGTACTGAATACCTGTGGGTACCCCTACTCCCAAAAAAGCCCTGATCACTGAATACCTGTGGGTACCCCTACTCCCAAAAAAGCCCATTTCAATAGTTTAAAATGAGCTAGCTAGTAGTTCTTTGAATGATGTATAATTAATTTTAAATTAGAAATGATTGGCAGGAGACGAAAACAGTCTAATGAAGAAACCTGACAATAGTTTTTGTATTGTCTTTGTGGAATGTAGCTAAGGATGGCATATGTTATAGTGAGCTCCTATACTTCAGAATGATACAGCACCCTTATATTTACAGCACAGTCCAGAGCAACTAATCTGTCCACATAAGAGCCCTTAGGTTGCCCTATCTAACACTAGGTTGGAGCAACTGCAAGATGCTCCAGCCCAGTTACTCTGAAGGAGGCTTAGGACAGAGCAAGGCAAGATAGGGTGCCCTAAGAGAGGTGGACCTGCTCTGCCCTAACTGGGGCAGCCTAAGCAGCTCAGGAGAGGCAAGTTGAGGGCATGTTTAGCATTGCCTAGGGCAGAGCAGTTACTCTGTATCCAGAGCCTTATCCCAAGGCAGAAATGCCCCCTTCCAGTTCCTCAGAGATATATCACCTCAGGAGCAGGTATAGTAATGAGTAGACCCATAGGGGTCCATGATAAGGCCCGAGTAAGAATGGCTGTGTTGACCAAAAATCTGTGTTCTTGGCCAGCCTAGCTGCAACCCCTTCCTCTCAACCTCAGGATATGGAACAAACTACGGCTGCCCACAAAGCTCAGGATACAGCAGGCCACTCCAAGAAGCCCCTTGTATTCACTGTAGAATGTATTGGCATCTCATCAGGGATTCCTTATAAGGCAGGCACCCAGTGGCGTCACCAGACTGGTGCGGCTGGTGTGGGCTGCATTGGGTGGTGCGATCCGTATGGGGTGATGCGTCGGAGGAGTTTGACTGTCCTTTGGGGAATCAGTGCCCGGGGAATCAGTGCACCCATTCAGGCCTGCTCCAAGGCAGAGCAGCAGCCAGAAGCTGCCACTTGTCCTCAAAGCTGGCCTGAATGGCCAGCTGAGATGCATTGCGCAGAAACACACTGAGCATGCCGATCAGCTTCAGAGGAGACTTCCTTGGAGCGGAGGAAGTCCGTGCCTCTGAACAGCCATTCGGCCTCACTCAGGAGGCGGAGCGGCAGCCGAACAGCTTCAGAAAGAGTACTGCACAGGCACCAACACTTGACACCTGCACAGTCTCCTTTGAAGCCGAAAGTCTTCAGAAAAGTACTGCGCAACTGTCAGAGATGGTTCCTCTGCAGTACTCCTTCTGAAGCCAGTTGGCTTTGAAAACAACTGCACAGGCGCCAACTTTGGCAACTGCGCAGTCCAGGTAGGGGGTTGCGCGCATCCCGGGGTGATGCACAGACTTCCGCACCAGATGATGTGCAGAGTAGTGTCACCACTGCAGGCACCACAGCTGTTCCTTGTTCAGTGTGATCTGAGGGGTGTCTCCTCAGGAGCAAGTCCTCCCCATGTGTCAATTACTTAGCATGCTCTGGAGCAGTTAGGGCAGCCCAGGCTTCCTGACTCTCTGGATGCAGCATAACTTTCTGCTCTGGATACAGAATAGTTAGGAGAGAGCAGTTAGGGCAGAGCAGGCTGAACTTGCCCTGGATTGTGCCCTTAGTTAGAGAACAATCAGTGCACTCACACGCATGTCTACTCAGAAGTAAGTCCCATTGTGTTCAACAGTACTTACTGCCAGGAAAGTTTGGTTAGGATTGCAGCCGTTTCCAGTTTATCCCAGGATGGTTTTCCCCAAAACAAGAATATCCTATTCCATAATCAGGATAACAATATGCACTCTCTTTTCCAGGACATGATCTCTTTTTTAGCCTTGAGTCCTGGGAAAAATATTCATTGTCTTCCTTTTTCTTGTGAGCAGGCACCCTGTAGTCTATTTGTAATTAATGTTATATATAATACATTATAAGTACAGTAAATTTAATAATAAGATAATTTTTAAATCAACTATATGAAAACAATATATATAAATATTTTAGCTGTTATCTTGGGTGTCCTACATTTGAGGGGCCTCGTCCTCATTTGCTAGCATCTTGTCACCCTGTCCACAATGTCGAAAAGAATTATTTTATATTTTTTAAATTATATACAGTCTTCTACAAACAACAATGAAACACACACATACAATTGTGCACCCCACTGTCTTCAGCTTATCAATTCAATTCATTTTTCCTTTTTTTAAAAAAAGAATTATCTTCATATTGTATTTAAAAAAGAAAATATATATTTTTTTAGTTTTGTAATCCCATTGCCTGTATTAACTTTTCTTTCACATTATGTACTTTTTTTGGTAATACAACAACACAATATATGGAGCACAACTAGAAAAAGTAAGTTTCATTGTGTTCAGTGGAGCTTACCCCAGGAGTGTGCATATAGGTCTGCAGTCTTTCATTTACTGTAATTGTGAATGTTTCCTGATCTTTTCTTTCTCTTCCTTCCCTTCCCCACCAACATTTTTGTTGATTTTACATTTGGATTCTATTTCTGTACACTTATTCATTAATAAAGAAGAAAAACCCTGAACAACGGATTGGTTCTGTAAGAGTTATCTATGTTGACCATATGTTTGGCAGTGCCTTGAAATAATGAGCCATCCTTTGCCTGAGTGCATGCTGGGTTTTAGGTCTCATATAGGGACCACATCCAAAAGAAGCTGGTTCCCTGCATAGTGAGTCCTTGTTAGATTGGACCAAATGAATACAGCAAGAAAATAAAATGGGAACCTGTGGGAGTTACTTTGAAATAAATGCTAAGGATTGCAGGCCAAGTGAAATGCCAGTCATTTGAGTCTTTTTTCTCCCATGTAAAATGTTTGCATTATGCTACTATGGGCTAAATTTCAAACACATTGTAATTTAATTCTTAGGCTTGATCCCTCTTCCCTGTTCCCCTGCTTTGTACTCATATATATGTCCTTGCACAGACTACAGTGGTGTAGCTGAGGGTTTGTGTACAGATGGTGCAATTACAACGGACTGCAAGCTTTAGGGCGCTTCAAGCTGAGCTTTACATTGGTGGCTAAAATTGTGAAAAACGGGGGTATGTGTGCAAGAATATACCATCATTTATATATTGTTGTAAAGGTAAATGCAATGAAAAAACTTATGAAATGCAAAGAAATGCAATGAAAAAAGTTATGGCCAATTAATCAGGAAATGAAAACACAAAAGCCTATGGAACAAAAAGTGGATTTTTTTAAATGTAAATGATCAAACATTCCCATGAGACCAATTGCTCTGAGAGCCCATAAGATGTAATTCTGATACTGTATGTTACAAATAATGAATTGATATGGATCAGGTCTCAATACCATATAAATATTTCATAATACAGTTACTACTGCTAATGGGGTATACAGGTACAGTACTTCTAAGTGGTGCTCCTCTTACATTTAGCAAGGAAAGAATAACCCTTCCTCTTTGCCTCAGCAGTTTCCCTAACCAATAAGGGACAAAATTCTCATTTAAAAACTTATATAAGTTAATTTAATATCTTTGACTCCAGACAGCAAATAGGTGCTTTAGCTATGCCACTAGCAGACCAAATGGGTGGCTGAGGAGGAGGACACGGGATTTTCCCCAATTTTATTTTTAAAAAATACCAGGCATGACATCACTTCCAGTTGTGATATCACTTCAGGGGCAACATTTTGAGTTTTGCACCAACTACTTGATCATTAGCTATGACACTAACTACAGCATGCATTTTAATTTGGGATTTTCAATATTTCTCATTAGCTTCAGTTTCTGCAGATAAAAATCAGAATTTGTTTCACGCATTATACATTCTCTGTAAATACAAGTTAAAAAAACAGGGATAAAAACTAATTATTATTAATATGTTTTGGTTAATCTTTAATATGATTCACAGCCAGCGACTGGTAAAAATGTAACAGTTATTATTGATTTTTGCATAGTCAGGTAGATGTTCTGCCTGATTTGTTTTATCTAGTCGAGTCCTTCCCAAGAACAGTTAAGATGATGATGAAGTAGTAGTAGTAGTAGTAGTAGTAGTAGTAGTAGTAGTAGTAGTAGTAATTTCCACAATTGTACAGAAATACAGTGGTGCCTTACCTAGAAAGTTTAATTTGTTCCGAAAGCATGTTTGTTATGTGAAACACTCATTACATGAAGTTGGTTTTCCCATAAGAAATAATGGAAACTCAGATGATTGGTTCCACAACCCAAAAAATATTCATATAAAAATATTAACTGTTTATAAAAATGATTACAAAACACTGTAATATAACACAGTACAAAACACTGTAATATATAATAACACACAACACTGCAATAAAGAAAATACTGTACAGTACTGAACTGTATTGTACCTTTGAAAACCTTCATGGCTGGTGTGAGCGTTACAGAGAGGGGGATGACTTTGACTGCAATTCTAAAGACACTTTCCTGAGAGTAAGACCCACTAGACACAATGGAACTTATGTCTGAGTAGACATGGTTAGGACTGACAGGGGGATGACTATGGCTGCAATCCTAAAGACACTTTCCTGGGAGTAAGACCTACTGGACATGTCTGAGTAGACAGGGTTAGGATTGTGCTCTTTCACAATCACTAATGGAATTACTGCTGTCCATTGGCTCAGTGGAATCTTTGTCTTTATGTGCAACTAACGTTCTCCAGCTGCTGATGGGGAGCAGCACTAAAACATTGATAAGGCACACCTTCCACGCTGCCACACACAGATCCCACATACAAACCCAGCTCAGCCTGCTTCCCCCAGACCCTCAATGAGTTCCCTGGCCATGGAAGCCTATTCCAAACTTTGCCCAGGGCCCCACTGTAGCTCAGGCTAGTCCCTCGTCCCACCTGTGGGTTCCCTTGCCATGGAAGCCTGTCCCAAACTTCCTCAGAAGTGCTCTTTACTCAAGACAGTGCTCTTTACACAAATAAAAATTTCTGAGAAAATTTTGCTCTTTATACAATACGCTCTTTATTCAAGTCACTCTTTACTCAAGGTACCACTGTATAGGAGAAAACTAGGAGCTATATTACAATTTGGGCCTTTGTGGCTTTCATATTCTTTTTTCCCCTCCCACTTTAGGCCCAGTGCTATCCAGCTTTCTAGCACTAATGCCACCATGCCATCAGAGTTCATGCTGCATCTCAGAGGCTTCCTCATGGCAAAAGAACATGGTTGCAGTGCATTTGCATCAGTGCTGGAAGATTGGATCGGACCCGCAGAAACCTAAGAAAGCTTTTACTAGATGGTATTTCCATTTTCAGCCTATAAGGGTATTTGCTATATTTTCATTTCTTAACTTTGTCACATAACAAATAAGGGACAGAGATCGGATAGACAAAAAATATACATTTATAGCTCCAAAGAGATCTCCCCAAATTTGTTCAAGGAAACTCTAAAAGGCCTTCTTCATCTGTTTTATCTCTGCCTCCATAAAGGACAATTTAGAAAATAAAAAAACCCACTCTGTTCATCTTGTGTGAATAAACACCCGAGAACACTTATATGCTTCACAGTATGTATGCATATGACTTAACAGCATGCAATAGTGAACTACTAGATCATGCATAAGATTCCAGATATCAAAGTTAGTTTGAGTTTGACTTTGTGAGATTCTAAAAGCAGCTGTGCTCTGTTGAAGTTGCTTAGATCCCAACAGTGATTTAGTTCAGAGGATTATATATTTGTCTCTTATGTGTCAAAAGGCTGATCCCTGGTGACTTCACAACTCTGTTTTTGTATTTAATGTAAAAGCGTGATAGCTTCACATTGATGATTGTCAGCAGTTGCTATTTATCATCTGTCAAAAGTTTTCCCCTCGGGAAGAAAGAAAATCAAATGGATTATGGCTGGGGTTTTTTTCTCTTTTTGTTGCTTAAAGGAATCTTACATGACACCAGGCTAAAAAGAATGGCGAAACTGCTCCTGTCAACCCAGTCAGCATTTATAGAAATTGGAGAATTTATGCACATAAGAGAAGAACTGTCAGTCACGTAAGCAAAGCAACATGTTCACAAATGCCATGTCAGCTTTTCCATCTGAATTTTGATCCCCTCCTGATTTGTTAGTTCTGTTATCTCCAAAATTATCTATGGTAGTAATACATCCATAGAAAAAGAAAAGTAAGCCCAAGTCTTTGCATGTCTACTCCATGTCTATGCCCATTGACCAGGGCTACCTCCTTGATAGGTATGGATAGGATTGCAGCTTTCATTTCTGTATAGGAGAAAGTAAAGGGTCATGATTAAGGCTACAGTCCAGAGGAACTACGGGAGCACATAAGAGACATTATGTGCGCCTGTAGTTACTTCACCACCTAGTGAAAACCTATGGGAAATTCATATTGCGATCCAGAGTAACTTGTTCTTTCTCCAGAGCAACGACTTCCTGTAATTACTCCAGATTGCGCCCTTAGTGTCAATTTGTTTCTACTGCAGAGTGAATCCACTTATTTTGGGATGGGGATTTTTTCACCCATTTAAATTGATGGCAAACTGAAATATTCTGTACTGATACTACCTTCCAGCAGATAGTTCAATGGATTCTAAGCATTTTATGAAACTATGTATTCAATGCATATGATAGTCAGTGATATATGTATTGTAGAGAAATACAGATACAAATGTATATGAGTTCCTAATGGTTGCCACACTAGCCATATTCTTTGGAATTTGGCAGATATGAATTAAGGGGGGAAATTTGAGCATTGGCTTTGTTTGTTCTCATTGGACACATGACCCTGTTGCCAAATTGTTGCATTTTAGTACTTTCTGTGTTACATTATACTGTGTTTTTTCAGACTTAATTTATGGCATGAATAAAAGGGGAAAAATAAATAAGGTATAAAATTCAGCTGCATCACCTGTCTGTCTAATGTGGAAGGGCAGTGCTATTAATGAGTCTTTAAATGAATGAGTGCAAGATCAGCCTATTTTACTGCTTCTCTGACCAGTCTGGCTGGGGTATTTCTACTGAAATACCATTATCCCTGGTCCCAACTGTATCCTGGGGCTCATCTTAATATGTTCACCAAATTTATAGGTAATGAACTTTGTGGTGCTAAACAGATTTGGAAATTTAAGGAGCACAACATAACTAGATCTATGTTTTTGAGATGGGTGCAGCTTATAAGTATCAGTGGTGGGGAATGCAGCAGAATCTATCCTTTTTTCTTTCAGAAAATACTAAATGTCTACAGGCGACACAGATGGGAGCAGCCAAAGTGCTTGCAGAGCTTTGTATCTTTCCAGAATGCACCAAGGAAATGATGCTATATGCTGTATCAAAAAAAGAAAGGTAAGTTATAAATAGTTTAAATCAATAAAAAGGCCCATTCCCATATGGAAGCAATATCTGAACAGCAGTGGAATGGAAGGAAAGTAGAAATGCAATGCCTCGGCGGCATCTAAAGCCCCTCAGTGGAAGTGATGGGATGTAACAGGAGTACAAACATTTGTGCAACTATTCTGTGCTCACATATTTTTAACATGAAGGGTTTGCTTACTGAATAATGGAACAGAATTTGTGCAAAAGGGCAGCAAGGGCAGAAATCCACCATGTCTGTCAGTGTTGTGATTTGTTGGAAAGACTACTGTGAAGGAGTGTCAGTTACTATGACACTTCTGCTACATGTTCTTTCTTTTTTATCTTTTTAAATCAACACTGGAATCTAAAGTACATATGAGGGAAGCGTCTTCTTTGATGTTCCACATTGCACTGCTTAGACAGGCTGGAGAGCCACAGTTCCTCCATGGTTTGGCAACCACACAGCACAATCAAAACACGGTTGAGAGGCTGCTTGATGGATGGACAGCAAAAATGTTGAGCAGAATGAGCTTGTCAGGAAGCTGTTTTACAAACAGGTGGCCTTTTCTTCCTTCAATCTCCTATATGGAAGCGATCAACACTTTGCTTCATTCCTAAATGCTGCTTTAACTAGGGATAAAATGAGAATGCATTGGTAACACAAACTGAATATTTCCAGCCCAGCCTTGTTTTTTCCTGCCCAGCTTTCTTGAATGAAGTTGGATCAGAGTAGTGATCTATTTTATTTTACTTGAATTCAGAATCCAATTCAGAATTGCTCCATCCACAGTTCCAAAACACACTGAATGGGAATTCTTGTGAAGTGTCAACATATGCCATAATGGTGTAAAACAAAAGGTTTACAGCCGTCGCTGGAAGCCCAACTTATCTGTTTTTCCTCAGCAGAAGTTTTGTCACCAATTCTTCTGTGCTGATCTATGCAGGGATCATGGCAATGTAAGTTTATTTTACCCAAAAATGTTGTCATAGAGCACAATCCTAACCATGTCTACTCAATAGTAAGCCCCATTGTGTTTAATGGGTCTTACTCCCAGGGAAGTGTCTTTAGGATTGCAGCCATAGTGAAATATCTGTAGTGAAAAGCAAAGGGAACATTGGCAATAACTGAGCTTTCATTCTCAAGGATGGCCCTTATTTTGATGACAGCCCTATGACTAATACTGTCAATATCACTGTTGCAAGATATTTTTCCTCATTTATCAGTTCTAAAAGAGGAGGGCAGAAATAGCAAGTGACTGAGGATCAGTAAGTATGTTCCTGTAAAGGACATCCTGAGGAACCAAATGCACTCTTTATTAACAACTTCTTTAGTTAGCATTCAAAAATGTGGAAGTATGTATTTTGTACAATTGTTGCATCCAAGGAAGTAATGTCAAAGATAGTTTGTGATGCAAAATAGAAAAATGAAGCTAATGAAATGAAGATCTTGGACCATAAATTATATGAAGAAAATTTAGGGCACTGTCCTAACCAATTTAGGCTGGGACAACTAACCCATTCCCTGTTTCTATGGTAGTGTGGGGAGGCCGGCACATATCTGTGCACTGGCCTAACCCTCCAGGAGTGGTGCAGAAGTGTTGTACAGCACTTTTGTGACACCCCCACTCCAGCATGGGATGTGTCAGAATTTGGTTAGGATTGCAGACTGGGTTCATCTGTATATGACCAACAGAGATGAAGATTAATGGAGAAATTGATTGTACCTGTTGTAAGTTTACAGGAGGAAGATATGCAGTCATCACTGAAGTAGAAGAGCAAATGAAATTAAACTGCAGTAACACAAGAAGTTTGCAGAAATTGCTTCATTTTAGGTTGTGTGTATGGGTTGTTCAAGATTCACCCACATGTTCCTTCTGACACATGCATGGCCAATATATGTACAATTCAAAGCATGTTCAAATTGCATATGTATAAACTCATCAAGACTTGAGAGGAGGAAACAGAATGGAGGACCAGCACGCAGGGACCAGCATGTACATCCATAATCATGTAGGACCAATCGCACAACTAAAAACATCAGCTGAAGTGGCCCATTGTGTTATATTGACTAGCAGCCCATCATTTAGCTTAGTGGTTCCTAAATGTTTTAGCAGCCATAGAAGTTGCTTCCTGATTTATTAATGCCAAGGTATATGGCTAGAATGGTACTTGGGTAGCAGTGCCCTCCACTAAAAGTAGCAGCTGATTCAAACCTTAAGGCACATAGCCTAATCTGCCTATCAATTTCATGATCAAACAGAAATTGGGTATGACCCATTGGTGGATCCCAGTCCCAGAGTTTTGGGAAATGCTGATTCAGCAGGACATAATATGTAAATACTTCAAATAAGGTAATGTTTTAAAATTCCAACATTTAGAAAAGTTGTAGGAAGGTAGACAGGGAAAAGAAAAAAGGCATTCAATGTTTCCTTTTCCAGGGAAACTTTAATAATCTACCACACCAGATTTCTTTATGATTAAAACTATAATATCAAAATTCAGTTGCAAAATACTGCCAGGGATCAATTAAAATTCCAGCTGCAAAGTTTAACAAGATCCACACTGCATCATTCCATTCTGCCTCTATTTATTTTTATTCTTTGAAGTGAGCTCATGATGGAAATAGAAGCCAGTTTTTACCATTGCCGATAGAAAACAGAAAAAATAAAGGCGAAGAATAGAAGTTTTAGGAGGCATAGTAGCACCATCAAGGAGGTGCAACATATCACTCCTACAAATAAATGCACAACAATATATAAAGCACTTTTTGACATGTAGGAGTGCTCCACATTCCAGAGGATCTTTTGCAATAATAATGGTGTGTTTTCACCGTCCCAGTCCATCAATAAAGGCTAGCAAATTTATATGTTAATTCATATACCCAGCACTAGGAAAATCTAAGCTATATTATAGGGAGGGAAAAAAAGGTTTGTGGTCGGTCTGCAAAATGATTTAAAAATTAACATAGCCTGAATAAATACAAAAAGCAAAAAGACCTGGTGAGTTCTGGGATGGTTTTCCAGTTCTGCTACAGTTTCATCCTTTTAGCCACTAGGTACAAACTGTTCCTTCATTACTTCTGTAAAAATCAAGGCCCCAGTCAGGGGTGCCCCATCATAAAGCCACATGATATTCATAGAACTTTTATTGGCATAAAAAAGATATCCACAAAATTGGGCACAGTATATACAGCACATTAGGATGAGAGGGAAGAGAAAAATGGAGAAAAATACAACCATACCCATTTCCTTGGTCATTAGGATCGCCGAGACAATCCCAATTTGGGGGGGTTGTGTTCACATATAGGCAAATGGGACAGAGGGTCCTGTCCTGATTTTGTGGATGAGTATTATGGCAACCCAATCTCGTCACATGGTAAACCATCCTTCCAATTATGCAGCTCCCTTCAGGCCAACTTTTAGCAGTCACCTCTGGAAGGAGATTAGTGGAGCTACTGTAATGCCTAGCCAACATCTTTCCTACCATCTTATTTACCCATCCCTGGGAGCTGTTTGCTTTCCTCTGGACATGTTCCCATGAAAAGCCAAGAAGATAGACACAAAGCAATTAACATCAGTGGCAGCTCCTCATACCACTCAGTGGTATCATGATGGAAAGAGTTGAAGGCATAATACATAGTGGCTTCTCTTCAATAAGTTATCCTTTGCTTTTATGAATCTGGTCAATCATTTGCTGCATCAAGAGTCTTCCAAGAATTCAAGGATTCTTTTTTCAGTTAACACCGTATCATCCTCTTGCCAATCAATCTTTTCCTGTGAAATCTGATTAAGTAAACAAGTAGCTAATTAAAATCTTTTGGTTAACTTAGCTTGTTGCTCTAGATAGTGGTAGGCAATGTCACCTGTCAAGTTGTCTGAAAGTGTTCCTGTAAGCTGGATTCTCTTAGATAGTAGAAAGAAAGCCTTTTTATGGCAAATTTAGACTAGACTTGCTTCTTCTTTGTGTCTCCAAGAACCTCTAGCCCATGGGCAGAGCTAGGGCCATGAACACCATCTCTGTTCACCACCTTGGTTTCTGTGGAAGAGGAAGAGGAGGACAAGAATGAATGAAGGAAGAGGAAGCCCTGGCCCCAACACTTTCGTTCCTTAATTCCACACCCTGTTTTGCTGAAGGCATTGCTGGTAGAAAGGGATTGAGTGTTATTTTTGTTGCAAAAGTGTCCCCACAAGGACAGAAATGTTTTTCCAAACAATGAGGACAGGCCTTACTCCTTTATTCAATAGCACCATAATTCCAATGTAAGAGAATAATATCCAGTACATACCACAGGGGGAAACCACAGATATCTTCCAAATACCACATCTTGAAGCAACCCCGCTATTTCTCCTTCCCTGCAGTCATAAGTGGTAGAGCCTCAGTGAGAAGTAGGCAATAGATGCACAAGGAGAAAACTGGGTCTTTTCCACCCATATTACATTGGGTAGCTGCCGCAGTATAAAGAACATGGGCATTTTGTTGTGTTTTTCCATGGGAGTGCATTTAATACGTGCAAAGAAATAAAGATGACATCTGGTAACAGTTTATTATACTTTTGGTTTATTCATTGTTGCAAGGGCAGTTTTAAGTGGTGGTTCTCTTAAAGTTAAAAGGTGAATAGCAAATGCACCTAATTCTTCTCAGCCAAGATTGTTTTCCAATGTATGTTTGCAATGTCTTTTTTGTGTATGTTTAAATATAGTATATAAATGTTTTAAATAAATAGTTCACTCTGGGTATAAGTCACTGATGAGAAAATGCCCATCAAACAAGTTACTGATGAGAAAATGCCCCATAGAACATGAAGGTCAGCCTTCAAAGATCTGTGTCACTCATTCAGCATGCTCACCCCAGTGCCACCAGACAAACCAATTTGGAAACTGAGCTGGCTTAGCAGAATCCGATTGTGATATGGCATGGAATGAATCTGCTGTTCGAAGATAAACAGTCAAAAAATTCCACTGGGCATTCCCTAGTCCTATGAAATCACCTAAAATAGCTCACTGGATCCTGGCCAAGGTTGCTTAAACAAACCATTGCAAAGAAGCAGCTCAATATGTACTAAAATGAATTGCAATTACTAAAAAAAAGAGGCATAGCAAAAAAGGTGGAGGTCAAATGTTTTCAAACCATCCAATATTTTTCACAACTGCGACAAAAATGCATAGTTTCAGCCCATAACCCAGCAAGGTGCCTTGAGTAATAGCGTATTGGGTAGCTCCTTAAAACAGTGTTATGAGGGAATAGAAAGGAGCGTACAACATGACAGCCAGCTAAAAATGTTGAGACGCACAAAAAACAGGTTGTTTGTGTTCTTGTTTTGTCTCTACTCACTGTTTTGGAGAAACCAGAAGTTTATTGTTGTCTCTCTTCCTCATACTAGAGTCCTCACAGATCATTCTCCTCCACAGGTGTATCTGAGGGGAGTGATTAATTTGGCCCTATTGTCACTAGAGGTCTGTTGGAAAGTAAAGGAGAGCAGAAGACCAAATAAGTGTATATTAACTCCAGTATACAGGCGGTGATTTACTGCTACCTCTGAGATCAATTGGTCCACTTACTGCATAAATTGATGATGGCCATTTATCTAATGGCAGAATCCTCAACGGTCTTTTTAGAGGAAGCTGGATCATATTAAACTAACGTTAGAAGTAAAAAAAAAAAAAGAGACACAAAGCAGTGGAGATGTTTTGCTTTTCCACTACCTTTTGAATACTTATGACAAAGGTATAAAAGCTTGACAAATGATGAGCCGTAACAATAAATTAGATTCCAGGCACTATTTTCCAGAGTACTTCTTTCAACTTAAAAGAGTTCTTCAGTGTCAGCGACACCAAAGTTGGGTTCTAGAATCCTCAGAACTATGGTATATTATCGTTGGGCGCAATCCAGAGTAACTACGGGGAGTCCTTGCTCCGGTGTAAGAACAATTTGCTCTGGACTGCAATATGAATTTCCCATAGGTTTTCACTAGGTGATGCAATAACTACGGGTACACGTAATGTCTCTTACGTGCTCCTGTAGTTACTCTGGATCGTAGGGGTTGTCTTCTAACATGACACCTGCAGATTTGAGACTTCATGTGTATACCATATTGTGCCCCAAGATAATATACAATACTCAATATAACATAGAAAGCATTTGCTCTTTGAAATAAATAAGCAATTGCCTTGTTTCAGCCAAAGATGGCTGTAGGATGTGCTATAGGATGCTCATTGCTGTTCATCACCTGCTGGTCTCACCTGCCCACACTTCAGATTGGTGAAAATCTTAAAAGGAAAGACTAAAGCAAGTTTGGCCATTGCCTTCTGATCCAAAGTTACATGATCATAAATGCAAGCCCTAAATTCAGTTAACGGTTTTAGAAGCAGTGCCGGATATACGTATAAGCTAAACAAGCTATAGCTTGGGGCCCCCCAAAAAAATTTAAAGGAAAAAAAAACACAACTGGATGTACATTTCCAAAGTATAAGATAAAAAACAAATAAAATAAAACCTACATACAGCAACAGTGTTTTGTGTTATGTAGGCTCATACAATTTAAGTAATAAACCCTGCCTGCTACTCTGCTCCCTAAAATATCACTGGTTTGCTCATATAAAGGGCCCCATTACCTTCAATAGCTTAGGGCCTCAACAAACCTAAATCTGGCCCTGTGTAGAAGCAAAATTATTTTAAGCTAGAGTTCCCAGCGGGCATGGATTTATTCATTCCTGACTAGAAACCAGCAAGTATTTAAATATGATTTGTAAGAAGTGTGGTGTTGAGTTCATCCCTTGTCATGAATGTATAACTACAGAAATCTAGTCACCGCTAAAGGCAACAGACATCATGTACTTATATAGACAAGTGCTCACTTATCAACACCCTTGGAAAGAGACATTCACCCCCAATACTTGCAAAATTGCTCCTCTTTCGTAAAGTTAGGCGAACAATCCTTCAGGGAGACTTAAAATTTGACTGAAGTAGGCCTTGAGGTCTTAATCTGTCTCTGACAAGAGTTATGTCATATTTTATGGCTAACTGTAGATAACTTTGCACCTGCAAGTGCCTGTCATTCGCTCCGTACTGTATTACTACTCAGGTAGCGACAAAATGGTTGGCTAATGGCCTGAAAACACAGAGCCCTATTGTATGCAGCTAAATGGCTCTTAATAGTGAATTACTACTGTACGCTGGAAACTTTTCTAATGCTGCATGAGTTCATTAGAGCAATTATATCAAGAATGTTGGAAAGACGAGACTGTTTTGGTCATGGGTAGTGTTAGTGGTTTCCTGTGGCGTGGTGTTTATGATAGTAGCAGTGACTCAGCATGCATGTTAGACCTGCCTCAGGCAAGTTTGTAACTTAAATGCCTGCCTTTTTATATTTGTTCATTTTCCTTACAGAGTAACTTTTACTGTAAGTTGATCTCCTCCTCCTTATTTTGCCCAAAGTCTTTTTTGGCATCTTTGCTCCAAGACCACTCTAAAAGTTCTCTGCAAGGAAAGATGACATTTTAATGAATGCAACAGAGTTTTATGGAACTTGGAACAGTCCCATATGGAACAGCCAATCAACAACTAACAGCCTAATCCTATAGGCAGGATGTGATGATGGATTTCGTGATCCATCACTGCATTTTTGGGTCTCTGACATAGCAGGAACTGCAGAGATCTGGCACTAATACAAATGCTTGGAGTGTATGTGTGGGTACCTGTATACTTAAAGTTGTCCTCCAAGCAGATAGGAAGTGGATTGGAGGCAGAACGAGATGGAATGAGCCAGGATAAGAATGGTTTGGTGGTGTGCCAGGGATGGGAAGGGGTGGTTCTTAGTGGCAAATGTGATCCTATGTCCCTGGCCTGAGCCTGTTACTCCCCCTTGGAGTTACTAGATTTATACCAGCAAAGGAGCTAGAATGGGACTGAGTAGGAAAGATAGTAATGGAGTAAGCAAGTAAAAAATTCATTACTTGCTTTTCTACTGGCCCACTGGATACAGTGGCGGTTGCTTCGGTGCTTTAGCATCACGGTGGCCTGCCAAGCAAAGGATTATGCCCTGAGTAATGTAACAACCACAACAAATATGGGCTATGGAAGAACATGAAACTAAAAGCCATCATCAGTTGCTATTTTAGAAAGCCTGGAAAACGTTTGATTCAAATGCCTTCATGGTAGCAAAAATACTTGGCTAGACTCTGGTATATCTGTATGATCTATGTTCCATTCACAACAGGTTCAAAAGCTAAGCATTGGTAAACTATGCCTAGAGAGCAGCAATCCCACTTGCAGACTCTTGCATTTTAAGACCTTGAGCAACACCATGCAAATAAATCCATTTTGCTACAATAATCATCCACAGAAACCCTGCAACGGAAATAAGTCACAACAGACGTTCTGTCTTGGGTCCAATGTTATTATCGCTTCCTGATTAAGATAATATTTTGAACTTGGCACAATGTGGGAGCACCATATTGCCACTTCCCTTGTGGAAATAAAGAAATATTGTCTCATGTTTATTATATTCCACTGAGTTCAATATCATCTGTGCTGTTGGAGTGGTACACTATCAGTATTTGAAGCAACCCAAATACAAGCAATACCTTACCTTTATGTTTAGATAGAGATAATCTCCAGATTCCAGGGAGCAAAGGAACAGGAAGGAAAGTGCAACAACAACAAGTCACACTAACACATTCAGAATTGCACTTTCACACTATGGCTGCAATCCAGAGCAAATTCAGCCTGCTCTGACCTAAGTGCACTCTCCTAACTATTCTGTATCCAGAGCATAAAGTTATGCTGCATCCAGAGAGTCAGGAAGCCTGGGCTGCCCTAACTGCTCCAGAGCATGCTAAGTAAATGACATAAGGGGAAGACTTGCTCCTGAGGAGACACCCCTCAGATCACACTGAACAAGGAACAGCTGTGGTGCCTACAGTGGTGACATGACTCTGCATATCACCTGGTGCGGAGGTCTGTGCATCATCCCTGGGATGCGTACCCCCCCCCCCACCTGGACTGCACAGTCACCAAAGTTGGCGCCTGCGCAGTTGTTTCTGAAGCCAACCGGCTTCAGAAAGAGTACTGCGCAGGCACCATCTCTGACACCTGCGCAGTACTTTTCTGACGCCTTTTGGCTTCGGGGGAGACTGTGCAGGCGTCAGAGTTGGTGCCTGTGCAGTACTCTTTCTGAAGCCATTCGGCTGCCGCTCTGCCTCCTGAGTGAGGCCGAATGGCTGTGCAGAGGCGCGGACTTTCTCTGCTCTAAGGAAGTCTCCTCTGAAGCTGTTCAGCATGCTCAGTGTGTTTCTGTGCAGTGCACCTCAGATGGCCGTTCAGGCCAGCTCCTCAGACAAGTGGCAGCTTCTGGCTGATTCTCCGCCTTGGAGCAGGCCTGAATGGCGGTGCTGACGCCCGGGGCCTGCCAAAGGACAGTCAAACTCCTCCGGCACATCACCCCATACGGAGCGCATCCCCAATGCAGCCCACACCAGCCGCACCAGTCTGGTGACGCCACTGGGTGCCTGCCTTATAAGGAGTCCCTGATGAGATGCCAGTACATTCTCCAGTGAATACAAGGGGCTTCTTGGAGTGGCCTGCTGTATCCTGAGGTTTGTGGGCAGCCGTAGTTTGTTCCATATCCTGAGGTTGAGAGGCAGGGGTTGCACCTAGGATGGCCAGGAACTCAGATTTTTGGTCAGCACTGCCATTCTTACTCGGGCCTTATCATGGACCCCTATGGGTCTACTCATTACTATACCTGCTCCTGAGGTGGTATAACTCTGAGGGCTGGAAGAGGGCATTTCTGCCTTGGAAACAGGCTTTGGATACAGCGTAACTGCTCTGCCCTAGGCAATGCTAAACATGCCCTCAACTTGCCTCTCCTGAGCTGCTTAGGCTGCCCCAGTTAGGGCAGAGCAGGTCCACCTCTCTTAGGGCACCCTATCTTGCCTTGCTCTGTCCTAAGCCTTTTCCAGAGTAACTGGGCTGGAGCATCTTGCAGTTGCTCCAACCTGGTGATAGATAGGGCAACCTAAGGGCTCTTATGTGGACAGATTAGTTGCTCTGGATTGGGCTGCCTGACTGTCAAACAATGTGATTAACAACAGGTTCATTGGGCAACTATCAAGTGCCTTTGGGCTGGATACATAAACTTTGTCCTTGAAAAATGCACAGTATATTCTCCAGACATGTCTGATTTGAACAGAGGACTCACATGTCTGGTATAGTGAAGAATGAGGACTTCAGAAAAAAAATTATAGAATTGCCAGCTAGCAGATTCACATAACACCATATAACATGTTACCAGTAACTGTTCTGACCCTAAAGGCAGAACCACTTGCTCTTTGAAGCAATCTGAGATTTTACAGAATGCAAAGCTGGGAAAGATTATTTTTTAGTATTATTCGTATTATTTTGTTTGGTGACAGAATTTCGTTTGGATGTCCCGTCCCACCCTGGGACATCATTGTGCAGTTACAAGCCATTTCACCAGTATCTGGAACTCAAGCTGGGCTTTCTGAATTGCAAACAAGCAATCTGAGTTTCCTGTGTGGAGCACATTCGATGCATTCATCCATTCTGGATGGTAATGTTGTTATTACAGCCACATCTGCAATAACTCAACTGTCACACTCACTCCAGGTTGAAATGGGGCCTACCTTACCTCTGCCAGCCAGTAATTGCACTGTTGTGCATGCAACAGTGTATGTATGTGACATATGTTTAATGTAAGCTAGGATGTTACAATTTCAAAGGAAAGAGAAAAAACACACAAATGAGATTTCCAGACCTTTTTTCATTTAAGAAGGGCTATTATCATACTGATCACCCCTGCTATAATGCTCAGTATACTGAAGTTTTCCCAAGTGCTCAGGCACTTGATATACGTTATTGTAGTAAAGCCTACGAAAAACCTACAAGTGGATCAGTATAATTACATTCAAGCTGGTTAGCTAAGACGGTGAGCAAGACTTGGATGTATGACATTAAACACAACATTGTCTGCAGCAAGTGCTTCCAAACTAGGGTTGCCATATTTACCGAAAACAGGGACAATCCCAATTTTTTGGGATTGTGTTCACATACTGGCAAATGGGACAGAGGCAGTGTGGGATTTCAAATAAATTAACAACAGGTTCTATGTCCCATTAATAACCGGTTCTCAGAACCAGGCACTCATTAGTGAAGTGTTCTGTAGAACCTGTGAGAACCCCCTGAAGCCCCCCACTGGACAGAGAGTCCTGTCCTGATTTTGTGGAAGAGAATTAGGACAACCCTACACTAAACCCTAGCCCCTAGGCTGGATTTGATACCCCAGTATTATCATTCCAGACACAATGTGGTGATGGTGGTGAAGCCTTACATCTGCATGTGCCCAGTCATTGCAAAGCTGCATGCCAGGCAGCTCTTTCCCCAGGAAATTGGGGTACAAGACCTTCCGGGGTGTCTTGCCTGATATGAAGCTTTGTGATTATAGGGCATGGGTAGGAGAGTAAGGCTTTGCCTTCTACACCATAAATTCAAAGCAGCCTGGGTCAGGCTGTATCCACATGGAAAACAGGAGAGGAGAAGCTTTTTTCCCTTTTATTTTTTCATCTCAGAATTGCCCTCCCAAATAAACCTCATTGGAGGAAAAAAGTGAGAAACTCCAGAAATCAGGGTTTAAAATAAAGTTTGGATATTTGGATAGAAAAAGATGCAGCAGGTGAAGTATCCAGGAGTCTTCCTCAGCAAACTCTCTTCTTAGACTCATAGCCTGTCCATTCATTGTGGAATTAAAAAATGTGTCAATGGAAGAATCACAAGACACACAATGTAGTTGCTCCTTGACCATTATGCGATGCTGTCTCTTGTGAGGAATAATGGATCAAAAGGTTACAATGGTCTGTAATAAAAGCTTTGTAATAAATGCATTATCTGTAATGTTCTGCTTTGAGCTCTTGTATTAACTGTGAAACAGTCTTACCCTTCAAATACCTTTTCACATTATTTTAATTACTTCCATGATTTTCCAAATGAAAATAGCTCTTGTCCAGCTGGGTTTGTACAAAACTCCCATCAAGTTCAACATAAGCTCCTTGGGGAGACAGCATGTTTTTCTAGAACTTCAGCAAATAACCACAGTGTGAAGCACTTTCACTGATTAAACAGCACAAAACTTTGCGTTTACTACATACTTGAAAACGTACAAATTTGCGGTGATCACTGTGATATTGACCCAGAGGTCCTGCTATAGACAGAAGCCTTATAGCAAATCCTGCCTGACTAATGATATAGCAGGCTATTATTCTAATTAAACATAATGTTGCTCCACTTGCTAAAGCATTGGAGTGCTCCGCTGTTGGAGAACACAAAACAGGAATGCTCTGAGCTGTGGCTGAGGAAGATGGATGTGAATATAGGAAGCAGGTGGAATCAGAAGTTCACAGATCATAAATGTGACACTTCCTGAACTATAATAGACAGAAGCCTGCTATCCTTTTGTCTCTGGTAGATAAACTGAACGACATAACACAACTTTGCTGGTGTTAAAACAAATCAACAGAGGGGGTCACTGACCCCCAAAGGGAAACTACAACCAGATTGCTCTGTTTAAATCCAACCGTGTTTCATAGAATCATAGAATCCTAGAGTTGGAAGGGATTGTCAAGTGGACTGAAGCACCACAAACATGGACCCTTTGGGGAACTACACCGCAGAGAGCACTGGAGTGTATCACTGCCCCCCTTACCCTCCACTGGATATAAAAGACTTTCCCGATGCAGTGGAAGTTTGGTCCCTGCAGGAGATTCTGGATCTAAGTTCTGGGCACCTCACTTTAAGAAAGATGCAGCCAAACTGGAGCAAGTCCAGAGGAGAGCGACAAGAATGATCAGTGGGATGGAAGGGAAGCCTTATGAGGAAAGGTTGGGGGGAACTTGGGATGTTCAGCCTGGAGAAGAGGAGGCTGAGAGGAGACATGATTGCCCTCTTCAGATACCTGAAGGGCTGTCATAGGGAAGAAGGGGCTCATTTGTTCATAGCTGCTTCTGAAAGCAGAACTAGAACCAAAGGGTACAAACTGCAAGAACGGAGATTCCGGTTGGATAGCCGGAAAAAATTCCTGACGGTTCGGGCGGTTCGGCAGTGGAACAGATTGCCAATGGAGGTGGTGGACTCTCCGTCACTGGGGATCTTCAAGCAGAGGCTCAACGAGCACCTGTTGGGGATGCTCTAGGGGGATTTCCTGCTACAGGCAGGGCGTTGGACTAGATGACCTACTAGGTCCCTTCCAACTCTATGATTCTATGATTCCAAGGAGGAGGGGGTGTGGGAGGTTTAGGCCAACCAGGGGAATCATTGTGGGACCTGACCCGGCATTGTATGTGGAGGGAGGGCAAGCATATCTAGTACCCTGGAAGGGGAAGGAAGGAGACCGGGGACGGGGTCATGGAAGAGGGATATAAAGGGGGAAAAGAGCAGGAGTCGGCAGTCGGGGGGAAGAAGGCGTGATTGACGAGAGTGCTGGACACCTCGGCTCCCGTGGAACCCCCCTGACGCCTGGAAGAAAAGAAGACGTAAATTATGTTTGAAGGTTCTTTGAATACAATCACTGTGTTGAAACTTATCTGTTGTGATCTAAAGGAAAAGCTCAGGTGAAGTATCCTGGAGCGGAAAAGGAGAAAGTTATCGTTAATAATTGTAAAGTAACTAAGAACTGTGCAAATCCAAGTAAACTTGATTGTTCTCCTACTTACCTGGTCCATCTGTTTCATGACCATGTCCAAGGAAGAAGGAACCTGAGGAGAGAGGACCTAGAGGGAGAGTTGAGAGAGTGCGGGAACATGACAGGGACCTAGTAGGTCATCTAGTCCAACTCCCTTTCTGTAGCAGGAAATCCTCCTAGATCATCCCTGACAGGTGCTCATCAAGCCTCTGCTTGAAGATCCCCAGGGAGGGAGAGTCTACCACCTCCTTTGGCTATCTGTTCCACTGCCGAACTGCCCTCACTGTCAGGAATTTTTTCCGGATATCCAACCAGACTCTCCTCTCTTACCGTTTGTACCCATTGGTTCTAGTTCTGCTTTCAGAAGCAGCTATGAACAAATGAGCCCTTTCCTCCCTACGACAGCCTTTCAGGTATCTGAAGAGGGCAATCATGTCTCCCCTCAGCCTCCTCTTCTCCAGGCTAAACATCCCAAGTTCCCCCAACCTTTCCTCGCAGGGCTTCCCTTCCATCCCACTGATCATTCTTGTCGCTCTCCTCTGGACTTGTTTCAGTTTGGCTGCATCTTTCTTATTAAAGTGAGGTAGGTGCCCAGAACTGAACACAGTACTCAAGGTGAGGTCTAACCAATGCAGTTTCTCACTGCTATAACTGAGCAATGAAACTGGCCCTATCACCAAATAACAAAAATATAAGCTAGTTATCCCAGCCCTGGCATTGGATCACTGAAAGTGATGTGAATGTTCTTGCTGGACATGATATAAAACCCTGTGAGTACAATCTTTCTAAAGGGAGAGAAAGGACAGGAAGAGATGTCAATAGATTGGGGAAAAACTCACTGTGAGGTTATCATGCTACATAAAGAGCAATGCTAAGAATGTCACATCTGTATGTACCTCTGCAACTTAAAAATATATCATGAGCACAAGGTCCAAGTTGTCATCTGGATTGCCACAGATAGTGCATCAGTTCAAACAAAGTTGAACTGAACTGACCTATCATTTTCAATTTTCTGTCCAACTTGCTACCATAAAAAGCTAATGTCAGACCATATAAAGTTTGCCACACATTTAATGAAGAATAAGGAAAGCTCCAATCCTAAAGGCAATAGAGTTTTAAATACAATTCAATAGAAGAGCAGTTTAGTACTGCACCTGTTCCTCTTGCATTAATACATGTGTAAACTCTATTAACAACATCTTTAAATATGGAGAAATTCCTATTAGCATACCAGTTTCTTTTCAGGGCATCGGAATAAAAATATTTCAACCCTGATAACGTTTATCTTCTAATCTGGGTGAGACTTTGAAAAATCACATTATCAAAAGACTTGAGTTAGTATTTTTTTTAAAGTGCACTTTATTCGTTATGGATGGCTTTTCAAGTTCGTTGATTTCAAACACTTTTTAATATTTTTCCAGTCTGTTAGCTTATAATGCAAACCAGACTTATTATTTATTTTTAATGGAAACATCTGAGTTATAAATATTTTAAAATAAGCTCCTGCTCATGCATAGCTACATTTTTTCCTTATACTTTAATATGCATATGCATATTAATGGAATGATGGCTCTCTGCTCATAGTGCAGATCTTGACAAATAATAATAATAATCACTAGCTATAATTGATAATAGCACTTATTGAAAGTGACCAAGCATTTAATAGCTTTTCTCTCTTCCTCTTGCTTTAACTCAAAGAAACATGATTTTTAAATGCACAGTATGGAACATTCACATGTGATAATTCAATTATCATTAAGCATGGATTGAAACAACCATGTCTTCATGCATCATAGTGTCAGAGATTCACTGAGCTAGTTAATAACATCAGCACACCTGGATCATGTAGTTACAGATATAGATATTCTACCTGATCGTGCATGGGTTGTAAAGATAGCCCCAAACACAGCCAAGGAAACAGGTAGTTCTGGCAATTCAGTCTAAAGATTAAGACGAATACAAGTATTGCATTTTATTGGACCAACTTTCAGTGGTGTAGCCAAGATTTCCAAGCATTGGCATTCTTGTCATGCAGCACAATCCAGAGTAACTACGGGACATCTTGTGTCAATATAAGAGGCACTTACTCTGAATTGCTCTATGCATTTCCCATAGGTTTCCCATAAGTGGCGCCGTAACTACATCAACGTAAAAGGTCCCGCAGTTACTCTGGATTGTTCCTTTAGTATAAGTCACTAAGAGCCTAACCCTAAAGGCTACAAAGTTCAGGATCTAGCAGAGGTCTGTTCCACCCCACTCCCACCCTGGTTCCTTCCCTTGCCCGGCCTCCTCCACCCTCCCTCTGGTCCCTGAAGCCCTCACTGCTGCCTGGTGCTCTTACTTAGCTCTGGATGGCATCCAGTGCTGGATGGCATCTGGTGCTGAGCTTAGTGTTGACTGGTGCTTGGCCTCTGACCCATATATGCCGTATGGGCATGCATTATGGTATATTTGCAGCACTGAGCACCAGTGTCTGCTAGAGATCAACGTCTGTGCTGGCCCAGGTCAGGACTGGGCCCTAAGTATAGTCAACTAAATACGAAATATTTTTATTTCTATAAACTACCCATGTATGCAAGACATACAGTTCTACCTAACTTGGAAGCTTGCATATTTGAGTGGCTTATACAAAATAACAATATTTCATATTTAGTTCATAATTTTACAAAGCACTCTGATATTTTAAATGTTGATTCAATGTTCCAAACATTTTAGATGACAATAAAATTGAGTCCATATTTTTTTTTATAATCAAATTACTGCCAGTTTTGCAGTATTCGCTTGATTCCTAGCAAATGTATGAGAACCAACCAACCAGCCTGATTAATGTGACTAATGTGGCTCTCAAGACACAATCCATTGGAGGGTTTTCCTGCGTACATAAGAATTCTTGCACAGCTCCCATTAATCACGAAAAAGAGGAATTTTATGATGTTTTGGCTGCAGTTCCGGTTAGGCCAGCCTAAGCCCTGGGCAAAAGTCCCCTGCTCTCCTTGGTGCTGTAAGACACTTTTGCACCACTCGTGGGGGAGGGTTAGGCCAGTGCACAGACATGCGCTGGCTTCCCTACATCACCACCGGAAGGGAAGACCAATGAATTATGCTGACCTAGGATAGGACTGGGCAAGAACCCCTGCTTACTGGGCAAGAACCCCTGCTTACTGGCAAGAGATACTCTTTCAAGTGGGTATTCCTCTTTTATTTAGCAGGGGCAGAGTAACTGGCCCTCCACACCCCAGCAATGTCTGTTCTGGTGGCTTCTGCTGGTGTTCTTTTTGCACTTTAGATTGTGAGCCCTTTGGGGACAGGGACCCATTAGCTATTAATTAGCTATTAATTTTTTCATTTTCTTGTAAACCGCTTTGTGAACTTTTCAGTTGAAAAGCGGTATATAAATACTGTAGATAGATAGATAGATAGATAGATAGATAGCTAGATAGCTAGATAGATAGATAGATAGATAGATAGATAGATAGATAGATAGATAGGACTGCACCCTTTATCATTTCATAAGTGTGAAAACGTTCTTGCTTATTGTGACTCATGCTTTCTTAGCTAGAAATCATTTTCAGACTCATCTATAAAATCTGACATAATAAATAATTATGCCAATAAATAAGTTGCCAGGGGATGTGTTGTTTTTGCTACAACAGATAACAGATTTTCTCATCTAGAATTCATTATAACGTGTGCAGACAAACTTTTCCAGAAACTGTTTTCCAACAGATTTTCTGATAACACAGTCTTGATTATCCTCTTGATCTATACAATGCACCTTTCTCTTTCTTCAATCAGCAGCTTCTTAAATTTGTAACAGGTCCAGATTTTTTTAAAAAACAGAGAATAACAAACGAAATATTGAAAGAAAGAGTTGCTTGGTCTTGTCCACTTTGGCTGCAATCCTAACAACACTTTCCTGGGAGTAAGTCCTATTGAACACAACAGGACTTACTTCTGAGTAAAAATATTCTCCTAGGCCAACCCCTGCCTCTCATCCTCAGGATACAGCAACTATACCAGCCAACCTCAGGATATGACACAACCACACCTTCCGAGTGAGCATGCTGACCTTGTGCTGCTGCCTCTTCAGCAGCAGTTAGGCCAGCCTAGAGGCTGCCTAGTCCTGTTGTTGTGTCTTTTCATTTTCACACAATTTCTTTTTTCTTAATTAAAATTAATTTTTTTGTTGCAAGGATAAGGGGGGGGGGCAACAAAATCTTCTTCAACTCCACACAGCAAATTGGTGCTTTGGCTGTGCCACTAGCAGAGCTAATGATGATGAACTGTTGAGGAGGAAGAGGCTGGTTTTTCCCCAATTTTCTTTCTAAAAACATCCAGGGTTGACATCTCTTCCAGTTATGACATTTTGAGCTTTGCACCAGGCTACATGATTGTTAGCTATGCCACTGGTTAATGGTGAATAGGACTGAGCAGTTAGTCTATAGTTAGCAGAGACATGGTAGAGAAACAATTCATCATCAACTCACATATAAGGCCCTTGAGTTCAATGTTACTTACCATCAGGTAGTATTGAATAGGATTGCAATCAAATTAATATTAGGAATGAGTGCACATGTAATTGACAAAGATGCTGTGTGGTCAGCCTGTGTCTTAAATACCTGCAGTACGTATTTATTGCAGAGACTAACAGCACAATCCTATTATAAATACTCAGAAATAAGTTTCATTGTGTTCAGTAAGACTTACAGCATAGTCCTAACCATGTCTAAGCAAAAGTAAGCCTCACTGTGTTCAACATGTCTTACTCCCAGGAAAGTGTCTTTAGGATTGTAGCCTTAGGGTACAATCCAGATCACTACGGGACCTTTTACACCAACATAGTTACCGTGCCACCTATGGAAAACCTATGGGAAATGCGTAGAACAATCCAGAGTGTCTCTTACGTCTTCCCGTAGTTACTCTGGATTGTAGGTTTACTCCCAGGGAAAGTGGTTAGGATTGCAGCCTAATCCAGGGTGATCTAGCCATATCCACTAGACCTTCTCTTTTCCATTTCAGCCCTCACCCGTCTTTTTAGATAAATAATTTAAGGGGAACAGCAGAAATAAAGTCCAATTTCCCAAACACTTTCTCATTTGCTCAAGTTTAGAATTAATGGCACAGAAATATAACCCCTCAACCCTTCCTTGTATTCACTCATAGAACTTATCTTGACAGATCATAATAATTAAGGATATAATTGATAATAACACTTATTGAAGGTGACCAAGCATTTAATAGTCTCTCTCTTCAGTTCGGCAGAAACATATGTATCATAGATCATAAATGCTCAATACGTTACGCTCAGGTTTTATAATTAAATTAACATTAAATGTAATTTATGTGAAATTGATTTTTAGGTGACGGAGAGCACATGTCCCCTGTTTCTTTCAACAAGAACAAGATACATTGACCATTCTATGAAATAAATACAAACAAAGCCCATCTTTAGTAAATTATCAGGCAAGAGCTGACTTTTATTCCTATCTGTAGCCATTAAGTATGTGCTCTGTTCTAAAGCTTGAGAATAGCAGTTTCACAGGATGTTTTCTCCGCCTCCTTCACCATATCTTCACAGAGAAGAAAATTATACACGAGCTGGCATATAGAGCTTCAACAAAGCCAGTTGTCTTCTTTTCCTGTATCTAGTGCAGAGGGATCTGAAACAGCCAGTGATCCAATTTTCCTACACGTAGTCCAGAGAGTCTGGACCATCCAGATCACAGGTATGTGATCTGGACTGAAGCAAAATCTGGTCATAAAACTCCAACCATGTGGACT
Source organism: Cryptoblepharus egeriae (assembly GCA_030015325.1). Lineage (NCBI taxonomy): Eukaryota > Metazoa > Chordata > Lepidosauria > Squamata > Scincidae > Cryptoblepharus > Cryptoblepharus egeriae. The sequence goes on along the minus strand of JAREYC010000003.1, from coordinate 119,347,336 downwards.
TCAAGCAATTTCTGCTGAACCATAAAATTTTCACAAGCATAATATACTGCTTCCCAGTGCGGAAAACTAGTGGTTTATGTTGTCCTACTCTTGATCCAGAAAGACAAACGGCAGTTGCGTTGTGTGAGGTAGTCTTGCAGTAATTGGAATAGCACAACCACACATGACATAATTATCATTTACACTGATGTAAAGAATGAAATGCCTTACAGGCATGAATGCTGACAGGTAGACATTTGAGAAAGCTGGCAACTTTATTTTTCTATGCTGGTTCTGAAATGGTAGCTGATGCTCTGGTCAGATATGCCATCTGGACTTGTAGCAATGTCTCCTTCCTCACGTCCAAGTTGTCCAAGTATCCACAGTCAATGTATCAATTTCTTTTATTTAAAAGTTTCTTTTATTTTCTTTTATTCTATTTCTTTTATTTCTTTTATTCTATTTCTTTTATTTTATTTTGAAAAGCCCACACTCTGATTTTCCCCAGAGGGTCAGGCAGCCTTGAGGTGCTTGAAAATAATGTCCATAGTTTCTAGCTACCATTAGTGCATTTGCACATGTCTGTATCATATGGCCTGGGAGGAAACCTCCTACATAATCCCCATTTGATCGGCTATGGGAATGGGTGGCACTGCAAAGAGATCACTGCATCTAGGTACCTATTCTCTCCAGATTGAATTCTGATGTCAGATCATATGTCAACCTCCTCTGTAGACCACCTGTGGTCTTGCATGCTGTAGTAACTTACCGCTGGGCTCTTACTGAATAATTTCAACCTTATCAGAAATTTCTGCTTTTCATCAGTGCTTCTGTGGACTGGTGCTGCACTTATGTTAAAATATCCTATAGTTCCCAAATCAGCTTCTATTCATACTGCTTTTAGAAAAATGCCTCTAGCTTCTGTGCTGCCCTAAAAAAAAACTTTATTCTTTTCTTTTCAGATAAAAAAGTGTTACACTTTTTCTCTCTCCGTACAAAAAAAAAGAAAATTATTTTTCAAGTACCTTTTTACCTCGAGCACTGTCTTTTTATAATCTATCTTGACTTCTTGACAATAGCTAACCTCTTTCTTGTGCTTAGTGCATTGTAATCACTAATGAAATCTGATCGTCTATCCCTCTGGTTCACAGGGTACTTCCCAATCCTACACTCTTTGACTGAGAAGGAGGAGCCATGAACCTCTTTGCCTATGTTCTCCAAGTCCCTTGCCCCCATTAAAAAAGCCTTCTTCACTCCTACCTTTCCTTGATCTTTATTCTTCCAGAAACTTTCCTTTGGGTAGCCATGCATAGAGCTTCTGTGAGAGGGTCTGGTTAAAACATTGGCCCTCAGGATAGAATTAGAGTTCAAGTCAGTTACAAGCACCAATAAGAGCCATTATGTGCACCCGTAGTTATGGCACCACCTAGTGAAAACCTATGGGAAATTCATTGCAATCTAGAGTAAATTGTTCTTACACTGGAGCAAGAACTCCCCATAGTTACTCTGGATTGCACCCTTAATGTCTGCTAAACTGCATGGATCTGTGTTGGTTGAAATGATCCAGAAAGGGGGTAGCATATGGTATGGGCTATTACCACAAAATTGCCCCCTCTCAGGCCTGATCTGCCCAGCTTAACCCCCTTGCCTCCTTACAGCTCCCCTTCCAGCACTCAGCCTCTGCTCCTTCTTTTCCCCCTTCTGCTGCTCAGAACAGAGCTTACTTTCTCTGGCAGGATGGCATAAGTCTTCCCACTGGGTGCAGCTAACGTATATGCTGCAGCAACATATTTTAAGTAGTAGTACTCAGACTTTCAGGAAGCTTTATTGCCTGAGTAAGTTTGCAATCCTAACCCTGAGTTAGGCTGGCCTAAGCCCTGGAATAAGTCCTGTGCTGAACTGGGCTGTCACAAAAGTGCCATAAGACACTTCTGTGCTACTCCTGAGGGAGATGTTAGGCCAGTGCACAGGCATGCGCTTGCTTCCCAATTTCACCACAGGGACAGGAAGACTGATGAGTTGTGCCAAGTGTCGGACTAGATTAGGAGTGAACCCTAAATCTACTCAGGGTACTTGGGTAGTGACACAATCCCCAGTTAGTCTTCTGATTTAAATGCAGTTGCAACCATCATTCTTTCAAGTCTCAGGGAATCCTGCAAACACTCTGCAGGGTTCCCCACAGACCCCAGAACTGGGCAGGACATCTATAACATTTAGAAATAGTCCTGCCATTCTCCCATAGCGGTATGAAATTGAGGATTGCGCTGCTGCTTTCCTCCTTCCCCTGCCACTTAAAGGGAAGGGGGCCTTTACATGAACTGAAGGGCTGAGACTCCCCCAGCTTGAGTAGCACTGTTTTACAGTGGCTGTTTAACACTGTTTTGAATGGCTGCACATAGTGGCACCATAGATTTGTGGCATTTTCATATATATGCATGTTCTTGATTATTAAAACAACAACAAAACAGTCAGGATTCAGAAAAGCCTTTACTTTCATAGTGTCCTATAGGTTAATTTCTTTCTTCACCTGTGATCCGGTAAGAGCAGTGGTTCTCAATCTTCCTAACGCCGTGACCCCTTTATAAGTTCCTCATGTCGTAGGGACCCCCAACTGTAAAATTATTTTTGTTGCTACTTTATAACTGTAATTTTGCTACTGTTATGAATCGTAATGTAAATATCTGATATGCAGGATGTATTTTCATTGTTACAAATGAAATGAGTATTCTATGCACAAACTGAACACAATGGGATTTATTTCAGAGTAGGCATGCATAGGATTGGGCCCTGAGCTGCAATCCTATCCACATTTACATGGGAGTAAAGGTCTCCCTGACTATAATGGGATTTATTTTAAAGTAGGCATGTATAGGATTGGGCCCTAAGGCTGCAATCCTAGCCACATTTACATGGGAGTAAAGGCCCCCTGACTATAATGGGATTTATTTCAGAGTAGGCATGTATAGGATTGGGCCCTGAGGCTGTCAGTCAGCACCAGTGTGTGCGCAGCTACAGCCAGAGGTCTGGCAAGCCTGACCTGGCCCCTTGCACCAGGGGTCTTTAGGCGACCCCCAGGAAACCTCTAGGCAACCCCCCAAAGGGGTCCTGACCCCAACTTTGAGAAACACTGGGTAAGAGGGACCAGATGTGTAGCCAAACACCTGTCACATAACTGACACATAATTTGCCTTGAGTAACCACCTATAGAGCCAGTTGTCAGGACACCAAAGAGGTATGTAGAAAAGAGGCACTTTTGAGCTCAAGTGAGAGGCTCTAACTAAAGGCACAGTTTTGGGCCTGTGTGTTGCAGTATGTATTACATTATCATCTTCATTTACATATTGACAATTAAAGTTTTGGCAAAACGTATTGGAGCAGCTTGTCCATAAAGATATGATGTGTGATTCTTGCTCTTGATGGTACTTCCAAACCACCAAAGCGCCATGCCCCAACAGTACGTCCTGAACCTGATGCTGCCAAAACAACAAGAATTTAAGTTGGGTGAAGAAGAATGAATATAATTAACATTAGTAATTGCCTTTGTTTGAAGTGAGAGCTTTCCTGCGGCTCATACTGTGATGATGGCTGTGCATGCATTCATCTGTTGTAATGTGTTTTGCAACTGTGTAGTCTTGAAAAACCAATCTACATATAGCCTGGCATATTGTAAGAACAAATAGCGCAGTTGATCAATGCCTTTGTCCAGGGGGATAAATGACATGCATGCTGGGTGATTTGCACTGGCTGTGTTTCCCATTTTTATTTCCGGCATATAAAGCTTACAGGCACATAAACATACCAGAGGGGAGGACTGCCTGCTGCATCATGTACGGCAGCTGGGTTTAGCCGATTGCCATTGATGGCTCTCCTCTCCTACAACATAACTGCTGTTCCATACAACTTGAAAATGAAGATGAGGAACAAAAGGCAGCTTTGTTGACTTTCAAGTGTGCCAAAATGTGATGGGAGTCTTTGCAGGGCCAACTCAAGTCCTCCTGCCACAAATGCCACCCTGTTACTCAGCAGCTTGCCAGCCATTGACTCAGCTGCTTCCCCTGTCATTCCTTAAAGTAGATGAGGGGAATGAACCAGAAGGGTGAAGGATCGGCGTGTAATGGGTTGGGACATTGGCCACATTTGAACCCACCACTTTTTCTATACTCCACACTTTCTCTTCATTCTGTTCTTACTTTTTTTTAGAAGCCAAGTGTTTTTTAGAGTCAGGGCGTCCAGACGCCCGGAAACCCCCAGACAGGTCCAGAAATGGGGGGGGGGGGTTGGACTGGACTGTCCGGTCCAAATGGCCCCCTATCTGGCATTCTGGGGGGTTGGAGGGTGATTGGGGGCACTGGGGGCTCGCTAAAATATTAAAAAAAAAATAACTGCGCATGTGCGCGCAGCTAATTAGTGGCTGGGAGAGCTCCTAGAGAGTCCCTGCATAGGCGTGGACCTCAATTGAACTCTTCTGGCATGCGCCAAGTGAAACCCCCAAAATTCTCCCAATCACCCTCCCACCCCACAGGAACACCTCCCTAGACCCCAGGTAAGCAAAAATTTTAATGTAGGACAAAATGTAGGACGTCAGGTGACCCTGTGCAATGTCTGCTGGTCTGATGGTTTTCAGCCTTTCCAAAACATCAGGGAGGCCTTCCAAGATTTAGGGAGATCGTGTATGTTCTCACTGTGTCTCAGAAAGGTCATGTAGGTCCTCCCTTTGTCTCAGAATGCCTCCTAGATGCTCCAGAGAGGCACTTACACATGCCAGATGAGACCTCCATGGATTTAATTATCTGTATCCTCCATAGATTTCAGTATATGTGGGAAGGTGGTTGAAATGTCTGGGAATAGATTCCTTACATATACCAAGGCACACAGTATATTCTTTACAAAACCTCTGTCTCAGGATTACTCAGAGCTTTGTTAGAGGCACTTTGAGGTTGTTCACTCCAATTTTAATAGCACTATCAATAGTCCCACAACAACCGATCATCATGTTCTGGCATTTCTGGGTACAAAACATCATAAAGACAGCTGTCCCCCACAGGTTGCTCTTGTAGTTGTGACCAAGTTGAAGGACAATGCTCATCCCCATTACAAGGCCCAAGAGTCAGTGTTGTCTGAAGACATCTCCATGGAGATTTACTCCCAGGAAATATATGGATTGCAGCATCAGTACTCCATTCCAAGATGGTGGCCACAATCCAGAGTAAGGGCAGTAAGGAGAGCCCTTGCTGGACTACCCCAACTGTTCTGTATCCAGAACAGAAAGCTATGCAGCATCCAGTGAGGAAGCCTGGGCGGCCCTCACTGCTCTAGAGCATGCTAAGTCAGTGACAGCTGGGAGGGCTTGCTCCTGAGGAGACCTCCCTCAGATCAAACTGATCAAGGAACAGCTATGTTGCCTGCATTATAAGGAAGCCCAGCAGTTCCTGCACTAGCTGCAGTTCCGCTAGCAGAGGGTGGATGGTTGGAGTGGCCTGCTCTATCCTCAGGTTAGTGGCTGCCATATTTGTTCCATATCCTGAAGTTGAGAAGCAGGGGTTGCAGCTAGGCTGGCGAAGAACTCAGATTTTTGGTCAACACTGCCATTCTTACTCTGCCTTATCATGGACTCCTATGGGTCTACTCAGTACTTTACCTGCTCCTGAGGTGGTATAAGTCTGAGAAGCTGGAAGAGGGCATTTCTGCCCTGGAAACAGGCTCTGGAGACAGCGTAACTGCTCTGCCCCAGACAATGCTAAACATGCCCTCAACATGCCTTGTCTAGGCTGCCCCAGTTAGAGCAGGGCAGGTCCACCTCTCTTGGTGTATCCTATGTTGCCTTGCTCTGCCCCAAATCTTTTCCAAAGTAACTAGGGTGGAGCATCTTGCAGTTGCTCCACCCTAGTGATAGATAGGGCAATCCCTACTCTGGATTTGGCTGCCCGTTGCCTAGTGCCATATTCCAACATGGTGGCTCCCAACTTTATGTGACCTCCTCCTTGAAATTTTCATAACCTCGCACTTTGAGAAACAATGAATTGTATACATATCTGCCTCGAAGGACTACCTCTCATCATGTGAATGCAAGTCCATAAAAGCTTTGAGGTGCAATAGACTCCTTGTCATTATTGTTGTGGCTGATCCGGTTACCTTTGTCTGCTGTTTCTCTCCTCAAAATCCATCCTCACTAACAGTGGCTTTTTTCCTACAAAAAGAACATGTAAAAAGAATACTCTTGCCCTACAATCCAGAGTAACTACGGGAGCACGTAAGAGACATTACGTGCACCCGTAGTTACTCCACCACCTAGTGAAAACCTATGAGAAATTCATATTGCAATCCATAACAAATTGTTCTAACACCAGAGCAAGGACTCCCCGTAGTTACTCTGGATTGCACCCTTGGTCTGCTTAATGTACATACTGCGTAGCTCACTCCTCAGAACTTGTGTGCAGGATAACCAGCTGGATTTAACTTTAAGTAAGCTATTTTGCTGAAAAACACAAGCTGATTAACTACTTAAAATTCTGTGTAGACAAGCTCTTAAGCATTGTTAATTTGTATATCAATGTGATCTCTAGGAGGCCCTTGTATTATTGATTATCTCCACAGGAGGCTTGCTAAGATTCTTGCCTGCTCTACTACCTGGTGCCTTTTGGATGGATCTCATTTATACTGAAAATGTATTTTTTATTTTTGTGAAATACAATGAAAGCATTGGACGCCCAAGACTTGTTCTGACAGTAACTCATCAGCAAAAGATCAAATGAGATAAGGGGGAATGGTCTTGCACCTTGTTCTTTAATTGACTGCTTTGATATCAAATATAGGAAAAGTTCATTTTTTCCCTTTTTACTAGGATTGCCATAATTCTGTTCCACAAAATCAAGACAGGACCCTCTGTCCCATTTGCCAGTACGCAAACAAGATCTTCAAAAATTGGAATTGTTCCTGTTTTGGGGGAAATATGGCAACCCTACTTTTTACCCAGTTGACAACCAGACCCAGTGACCTCAGATCCTTTGACTGAGGCCACCTGACGCTTGGTTGTGCGCCACTATGCAGGTTTCCCAAGTTTGAACCAACAGCCAAGACTGAAGTGCTCAGAGACATTTTGTGGAACACAAGCAAAACATGTGAGAATCCATGATACCCTTCTAGTTCAAGGCAAACTTAGGGCGCAATCCATAGTAACTACAGAGAGTCCTTGCTCCAGTGGAAGAACAATTTACTCTGGATTGCAATATGAATTTCCCATAGCTTTTCACCAGGTGGTGCCGTAACTATGGGTGCACGTAATGTCTCTTTCGTGCTCCTGTAGTTACTCTGGATTGTGGAGTTAGTCAACTAACCATTGAGTAGATGTTTGAATCAGACCCTCACATGGAGGTTTTTATAGTGAAACACTTGTGTCTTGGAATCCACTGGGGTTTGGTTTTGGGACTCTCCATGGATCCCCAAATCCATGTTACATAAAGGCAGTTAAAACAAAACAAAACAGTTAGTCAAGTCATTCCATCAGTCTAGGTCAATTGGAGGACCTAGAAGCAGGACTTAGAAGGCAGGTACCATGATACTTATAACTGATTTATAGAAATTCAAACCAGAAGGGGTGAAAAGGGGTGCAACATGCTTAATATTGACTTAAAATTGAAGAATTGCTGACTTATCAACATCCAGTCCAAACCCAAGGACCTAGAAGCATTAAATTTGGGGACAGTATTTCTTCAGTGATGTGAGCACTCACTAAGCAATGATTATCAGAAATTTAACCCCTAAAGGGTCAAGGTGTTTTTTTTCCCTACACTTAACATTGAAGACTAACTGATCAACACCAGTCCCAACCAGTGGTAGGCTCCAGCAGGTTCGCACCTACTCTATAGAACTGGTTGTTAATGAAAGATAGGACATATAAAGTTTAAAAATAGCCATTTAAAAGTGGCTGCCAGATGGGCATAGAAACAGTTGTTAATTTCTTTGAATCCCATCACAGGTCCCAACCCCTGGACCTAGAAACATGAAATTTAGGGAGTGTATTCCTTATGTGATGTAAGGACCCACTAAGAAATGATTTAGTGTCAAGTGGTACCTGCTGCCTGGTGGTGCCCGGTGGTGCCTGGCAGGGATGCCCAGTTACTGGTAGGGATGTCCAGTGTGTTCTGTCCAATGGTTCCCATTGCTGCCTGCTGCTCGCTGGTGCCTGGTGGTGGCCTGCGCTGGCTGCCCTATTGTGGCTGGTGGTCCTCAGTGCCTGGAAGGGGTGCCTGTTTGTGCCCACTGCTTGTGGTGCCCTGAGGTGCCCACTCCACCCTGGTGTCTGGTGGTGCCAGTGCCCGGTGCTGCTCAGTGGTGTCCAGTGTATGATGGTGTTTAGTAAGGATGTCCAATGCCTAGTAGAGATGTCTAGTGCCCTCTGGTGTGTGCTGGTGCCCACTGTCTGGTGGTGCCTTTTGCTGCCCACAGTCCACTACCCACTGCATGGTGGTGACTCTCTGTGCCCAGTGGTAATCAGTGCCTGCTGGTGCCTGTTGCCCACTGCCCACTGTCTGGTCCTGTGCCAGTGCCGCGTGCCCAGCCATCCCAGTGTCCAGCTGTACCACAGATAATCTTGAAATTTTACTCCTGCAAGAACGGATAGTTCCACAAGTATATAAAAAGGTTGAATTTGTACTATCATACCATATAGGTATGTGCACCAGGCTATTATAAAGGACGATATCAGCTGCAGTCTTCTGTATTCCCCGCATGTGACACTGTCTGCAGATGCTGTTACAGCCAAGGATGATGCAGAATGACACTTGGACTAGGCATAAGTAACTGGAGGACTTTCTCTGTCCTGCTCCCTTTCAACATTTTCTTGCATTCTGTTTAGCTGCTGTTGGGAGCAGGGTGTTGGAACAAGAAATGTTTGGTCTTGATCCAGTAAGGCAATTATTTTTGTTTCCCAGTTGTAAGTGTACTGGTTTTCAGGTGCTTGGAATATGCAAAGTCCACCCTGAGGAATAGAAGCTGCTTTTCCATGGCTCTTTCCTTCCTTTTCTATTATGTTGTATTTTCTTTGAAGATTGAGAGTGTTTATCAGTCCCCACGACAGCAGCAGCATCAGTTTACTCTCTGGACCTGCCAAACATTTTCCTTTCACTACATAGCTGCAACAATTTTTTTCTGGCCAGGACTTATTCTTCCTTAGCAGTACCCTCACTGATCTAACATCTTGTCATCCAATTGCACAAGGACGGATGTGCTCCTGTCTGCATCTGTCCTTTAAAGTGAAATTAAATCCTAAATCTTTCATTTAGCTAGTGAAAACCTTTGCTCAAAAGGTCCCCCATGGCTCATCCCATATGGAGCATCATAATCTAGGTTCGGTTTGGGACACCAGATGCTGGCTCTGCATGAAAGTATTCATCCAAATTTGGATCCAGTGCTAATTATAGAGAATGAAAATAGCTGCTTAGCCCAAAAGGAATTCCCCTTGTATCATTAGATAGCATCAAGGTATATGATGTTACAGCATCCTGCTGGTATAGTAAGGGTCTATATTACAAGCACAGCTTATTTGATATCAGTGACAATTCTGTGCTCCTGTGGACTTAATTGTGAAAGAAAACAGAAGGGAAAAAAAATCTGTTTCCTTGTTTGGGGATTATCCCACATTTTACCTCCAAAGAAACATTTTATTTTTCTCCCTTTTTGTTGCAAATTCTTATTAAAATGACCAAATTCTTTAAAAGGTTGCAGTTTGAATTCAAATTCTTTAAAGTATTAAATTTTTTATTATTTTGACAAGCAAAAAAAGGAAGGTAGCGTGGAAAGGATCTAAAAAAAAATCCACCCACACAGTGGTGGGCTCCAGCAGGTTCGCACCTACTGTATAGAACCGATAGGACATAGGACATATAAAGTTTAAAAATAGCCATTTAAAAGTGGCTGCCAGATGGGCATAGAACCGGTTGTTAATTTCTTTGAATCCCATCACAGCACCCTTGGGACCTTTTTTTATTGGTGTCAACTATGTTGGTAATAAAGCAAGATTCTGTTAATCCATTCTTCTCTTGGCCATACAAATATTCTGGAAGGTAGGGCCTTGTCTCCCAAATGCAGCTTCTATTAATCTACAGAATGGCAGCATTCAAAGTCAGAAGGTAAAGATGAAGTTCATGAAATGCCACCATGGAATAATTATCTTTAAATAAATAAGAATGCCAGCAGGGGTATCATGTAATGAAGAAATCATACAGTGGAAGTGAGGAGCCAAGAAAATTTCAAAACACTCTGTGTGAGTGGGATTTCAAAGGCTAATGAAAATTATAGTCTGAGAGGAAACAACTGTATACAGCCACATTTTGGATGGAATAGGAGCGTGGCTTATTTTTTTGGCACATACTGAGTTTGATTGGGTTGCCCCTAGTTTTGCAAAAAGAAAAAAGAAAGAAAAAAGAAAGCACATGCTTCAGAGAAACTTTCTGACTAAACAGTGAAAGAAGTGGGCCAACCAAAGACATATATATGACTACAAGCTTCATAATCTTTTCCATGCAAAAGAGATATCAAACGAGTCAAAAGAGCTATTTCCTTTCCTCATGTATACACAGAAAAAATGCAGCACTAGCAGGCAACTGAACACCTGAAGCACCAAAAATATAGCACCTGAACACACTCAGACCATAAGACCTTATTTGTACTTACCTTAAAATAGCTAACACTGAACTCTTCTCTAACTCTAGATAGTTTAGAGAATTTGTTCCACTTATATACAGATTAAACAGCTGGTTGCTGTTTATTTGACTTCCCATCCACTTACAAATGCATCATTCCTTTCATAATTTTATGTCAATTCCTTTCTCATAATTTATTGTTTTGATCCTTATTATTATTCATTTTGCATGATTATTGAAAACCTTTGTTTGCTCATTGGCCCCGCTCCATTTTAGATTTTAAAGCATTCAGTAAAATGTATGAAAAATATGCTTTCCTGGGCAAACTAACTACTGCAGCAACCTGATTCCAGCCGTAGCTAGTCAAATGTTGCAAAGCACATTGTCTTCTGCACAAAGGAAAAGCAGATCTTCATCTTTAGATTCAATGCTCTCATTAATCAAAGGTTAGCTTTATAATTCAGCATACGAGGTTGGTTTATGTTTAATCTCACCCATGCATGAGATTAATTTCTCTAACAGCCCAATCCTATGTATGTCTACTCAGAAGTAAATAATATTATCCAGTCCAGTGTTCTAGAGCATTTCAGCCCAGGACCTCCTTCTGAGAATGGCAATCTGTCCGGGGTGGCCTCCCTCCATGACAGGGATGTCATGGCCGGAATAGGAAGTGCCTGAGATATGGTGATACCAGAACTTGTAAGAATGTCCTATTGTGTTCACTAAGATCTACTCCCAGAAAAGCAGCCAAATGTCTCATTCCAAGATGGTGACGCCCAATACCAGATTTCAAGATGGTGGCAATCAGCTTTTCATGACCTCCCAGAAATGAAGTGGTTCCAAGCAGTTAAGACGCTGTGCCTGTTAATCAGCAGGCCAGGGTTCGAGACCCGGGTTGGCCCCACATGACAGGGTGAGCTCCTGTCCTTAGCCGAGCTCCGCGATGCAGCTGGATCCAATTGTATTGGCTTTGCCTTTCCATTAGAGTAATTCAGTGGCGTGGAGAGGGGGGATTTGCTGCTTGGGTAACAGCCTATCCTCCATAACAATCCAACCCAGGCTTTTGTGCTTCGCATGCAGCGTATGCAGCGCCGAGCACGATACCATAGTCTTTCAAGACTGAGGGAGGCCTGCTTTTTATATCAGTGGTTCCCAACCTTTTTTCACTTGTGTATCCCTTGAGCATCCCATTTCTATAAATTGAATCCCTCATATTAGTGAAATGTTTGTAATCAATATATTTGCTGTTTCAAATATATATTGTAACTTTAAATAAATAAAGGGATTAAAAAGCAATGGAATATTTATAATAAAACACAGCAAATATTTTATACACAAAAATGCTCAGTGTGATCCTTGAGTTTCAGTTGAGGCACACATTTGAAGTAACATATAGTCATAAATCTGGAACTGCATTCAGATTACTTCCATGGACGCAACCCTGACCAATTTAGGCTGACCTAACTCACCTGCCATGATGGTATGGAGCGGTTGGAGTATGCCTGTGGACTGGCCTAACCCCCGCCCTCAGAAATGGGGGACAAGTGTCTTACAGCACTTTTGTGATATCCGCAGGTCAGCACAGGACTTATGCCAGTGTTTATGCCATCCTAAATGGAGATTAGGATTGCAGCCCATATTTATATCGTAGGAAGACATAAGAAGACTTTCTAAGAAGGTTTCTCCATCTTCATGGCCATTGCTGCTGCTGGATACCAAAGTTTTTGTGGTTGTGAATCCTGAGACACTGCCTCATCTAAGTAACCTATGGCACCACTGTCACTTAGCTATGGCCCTGTTCAGTATAACATGACTACATTTTTATCTGAGTGGGTCTGAAAACCAGGATTGCTTTTCTACTTTATATTCAGGATGGACTTTAGAACTGAAAACATGCCTCTGACGGGTAAAGCATCCACCCCTTTTAAAAACTCACGGCTATGGCTTAAAAGGATTTCAGATGTGTCCCTTCAGATTGGAAAGCAGTTCCTATATTCCGAACTCTGATGTTGATCCCAGAATACAAGATTTAAAGTGAAAGTGTCGTTCTACCCAGCCTATTGCAAGTGGTACATAGCTCTGCCTGAATTATTTAAAAACAGTGTTCCCTTTTTGCTATGTATGTCATCATGGTCAACCCTGAAGAAAAGCTGAGGATCTGTTCTGATGGAAAATGGCAGAGGAAGATCCTGCCAAAACACTATCCCAGTCACTGGGATTTGGACCAGCTATACATGACAATGGAAAGAAGCCACCCTTCTACTGTTGTTCTCAGCCTGTTTCAATAATTACATCCTTTGTTATCACATACACAGCATCAATTATGCATATGAAGTGGATATAATTGTCTGCTTATAGGTCTTGCCTAGGGGAAGTTTAATATTATCTCTAAGCTGCTGCAAAATTCAATTGATGCACTGCAAATTAATGGTCAATACTAATAATGCCATGTTTATGAGATTTGGCTTTCAGACAAAGACTGTTGCAGACAGAATTTCAACTATTTAGTTCATTTTTTTTGCCAGTGCTTCCGGTGATCTTTAACAAACACAAATAGAATCGTAATGAGTAATTCTACAAGCTGATGGTTTCTTCCAAGAGTAGATAAAAAATGGGGTTGTTCTAAAGCAGCTTAATGACGGCCATCGAAATAACTTGTGCTTTACACCCACAGATTTTAATTGAATTTCTGACTTTTTCCAAATTATGCTGGTTTAGTACTGGGAACAGCTTAGAAATCCCAGCACCTGAGGCAGCAGGCTCCTCAATCCCCCCCCCCCAACAGTGCACCTCTGTGCATGCTTCCCCGTCCCTTTACTTACCTAGGACCACAATCAACACAGTCCCTGGTTGATTCCAATTCTGTTTGAAATGAAGGTGGTGCAATCTGGATTTTTAATCTACGCTACTTCTGCACATTTCTAATAGCATGGACTAGATAAACTGAGGTCATGCTCCTGGTAACTAAAATAAAGGAAAGGAGGGTGGCAGACTTAAATTGACTGTCCCTGTTACCAGCAAGCAGGGATAGGTTGAATGTTGGATGATTCAGACTCAAGTTGTGAAAACATATTTTCTCTTGACTCGTACTGACTTGGGTTACCTCTGTTTTTGAACCTGGAAGTGACTTGCAACTTGGGAACTTTACCCTAAAAATAACAAGACCTGAATAGACTCAGGTCATGATTCATTTTTGTGTGTGCTTTTGATTCTGTTTTGTTTATATACTTGTTTGCTTTTTTTCTGCACCACTTCAAGGTCTTCATGTGCTTTGACTGAAATCATGATAGCACTGTCAAGACTCATGGATGATCTTAGATAAGGAAAGGAGACTTAGGACTTGACTTCCCTTAAAGAATTCCCTTAAAGTTAAAACCTCACATGAGGACACAGTACGGGGAGAGAAGGACTGTGGATTAGAGTGTTTTACGTCTAAACTGGATGTGGTGGGCTGGAAGAAGGTGGCTGAAGGGCACATGAATTTGTTGCTCATTGAAAGAGTAAATTAGTAGTGATGAAAGAGAATTGGTGATTTGGTAGACCTTGATGAGGTTAAGGTCATTGTCACGACTCTCCACTCTCCTACAGAGTGGGGTAGGGGTCTTGAAGGAATCTCCAAACCCAGGAGTCTCTTGGGTTTGCTGGTATGCCTCCTGCCAGGGTGGCCACTTTTCCTCCACAGTCATCTAGCCTTTTCTGCAATATGTGTAAATATGATGTTGGAGAAGTTGCAGCAGCAAAGGGCAGACCGTCATGAATCTCCCGGGACAAAGATGGTTTTAAAGATAGAGTAAGGGCTGAAAAGCAAACACTTCCATGCAAGGACACAGTAGCCTTGAACAGAACCATATATGGAAGCCAAATTACTTTTCTTCCAAGAGAGGAGAGGTTGGAGCATTTGGAGAGAGGAACAAACCAACAGTCTTGGCTGACTGGTGCACACTAGCTTTGGCAATCACAGAAACACTCAGGGAGATAAGGAGAAGGCATGAAAGAAATGGACTTCGTAATGTCACCCATCTAGAGTGTCAGCTGATGGTCTGGCAAGAGGGCTAGTCTAGAGGCTAGAGCTTCCATTTGCCTGAAGATAAAGTCGCCTGATCGAGAGAACCGGAAGCCAGTTCCATGCACATGATTCCATCAGAAGGTCCTTTAAACCTTCTGGGTCTAAAGGACCTGCTGGGTTCTGCCTCTCTCCCCAGGTCAGACCTGGATGGTTTCCTAGATTGAAGCTCAGTCCTGATCATTGGTCTATAAGAGATGTGGAAACATTCCTTTCTTTTACAACTTTGTTGTTCCCAAACTCAGACGTCCATGGAAGTTGCAAGGGTTAAATCTTCAAAAAGTTATTCTGCAGTTGCATTGAGAGCAAGAACACTTCAGAAATTTGGAACATTTTGCTCCATGGAAGGTGTTGTGAGATTACATGGTTTCCCTAAATTAAAAGTTATCTGTTCTGGCCTGTGGATCTACGGCCTCTTGCTGCCAGTCCTGTGAAATGGACATGTGAGCAGCCGGGCCTTTGCTCTCCAGGCAAATGCCAAGTACATGTGTTTAGATATCTCCTGAATGCCTTAAAATAAAGGAAATAAATAATAGTGATTACCAGTGATTGCTCGTAGCCTTCAGTGAACCACCGTAAGAGCTTCTTATAGCTCTCTGGATTCTCTGAATTCCATTGGAGAATTTTATTTGCTTTCTGCCAAACTGGGAGATACTGGGTAGGCATGCTGTTTTGTGCTATAAGTACTGTTGAAGAAGGAGCTTACAGAAGTGGAATCAGGTACTTAAGGTATATGGTGACACTCCTTAATAAAGTCAGGGACAGTCATTTAGTATTATAGAAAAATTAACCATTGAGTGCATAGCTTTTTCTGGATTGGAAGTTTACTGGCAAACAGAAAGAGAGCAAGAGGAAGGGCAGAATGTAAGTATGGCACACTTTGCAGCTTGTCTCCCCTTTGGAATCAGAGCCATTCAAGGCAATGATAGTATTTGGCCATTGCTGCCCCCAAGTACTTCTGAAGCTGAGAGGGAGAGGGCTTGCAAGGTGCATTAGAGCATACCGTAATTACCACACCTCTCCCCATCTTGCTCTGCTTCTGTTGGCAAAATTGGGATCTGATTTATAGCATTTGCTTGTTTGAGAACAACTTTGGGGAATGATTATTTTTTCTACGGCTAGTGGTGCACGAGCATCCTGCCTGCAGCACTGTGTGTCAAAAATTAAACTGTGTTGCTTGACAATTTTAGAAGTTTGCCAGTACTGTGATATGAAAAAAGTTTGAAAATTGCTGGTGTAGAGGTATTCAATTGCTCCAGAAAATCTGAGGCAGTGGTTTTGTTGCCTGAATTTAAAAATCTAATTGGTACCAATAAATTCTGATTTATATTTGCACTTTAATTAAACAAACATTACACTGGGTAGGAGATGGGAAGCTCAGATCTAGGTGATGGATGTGGACATCATCAGAGGCTTCTGCTAGGTTATCTTCCCTTCAGGTCATGATCCACCAAAGTCACTTGGATTTGCTGATAAATTTTGCTGATACAAATCAAAGTAACCCTATGGCAGCTTCCAGGATTTACCCCAGGGCAAATAGACAAAATCTCCCCTTGCCCCAGGGAGGCTGCCGGTGTGACCATTCCACACACAGGATGCAGCAAAGCCTGCATTGGCTGTACTGCATCACAGTGTGCAAAGTTAGTTAGAAATGGGCTGCCTCTGACTTTATTTAGTATTTAAGCTGTAAGTTGGAATTGTACCAGATGATCTCTGTATCTTGGGTCTTAAAATCAGAACGAGTTTGTTGACAATATTACTATAGCCCGTACCTAAGGCTTTTAGTTCCCCTCAAGTTCTTCTATAGTTAAAATATTTTACTTATATTTGAGTTTTTATTCTTATTTTTATTCTCTTCCACCTTTGACTGAGCTTAAAGCCTCCTGACCTTTGTAACAGTGAAATAAAGTAGTTTATTATAATATCATCTTCAGGGTTTATGGCACAGGGAAAACATTCAATTGAACTAGCAAAAGTTAAGGGGGTCACCTGCAAGCAATATTTAATCTTCAGGCAAAGGTATATCATTTGTTGACAAATGAACGTGAACGACTGGTGACGCTAGGATAATATTGTGTGAATCAGTTCATGCTGGGCCAGGGAATTTAAGTTCGAGCCTTATCTCCAAATATGATTTTGGAAATAGAATTGCTGTAAGACCAGAAAACATACATCAATGAACTCTGTTCCATGAACTGTTCAGTCTGATTCCACTGGGATTTTTGGAATATATGATTCAATCGGTTCAGCCATTGTTACCACCGGAATATGAAAATGTCTTCTTTGTGTGACACTGAGTCACCAGGCAGCGCAACAGCCACATTACCATGTTTTGATAAGTGCCATCATTCCGAAGACATGTTTCGTCAAGACTCTGTTCAGAAAGGTGAAGAGCAGAATGATAGGTTTATATTAACAGGCATTTGAGAAAGATGTGCCTATAGATAAGATCGCTAAATTTCTTTAGATGACACTGAAATATGACATTTGGAACGATTAATTTTTTTTCCTTGCTGCATGCCCATTCTACTTTCACATCATTCCCTTTTCATGTCACATTGACTTTTGTATGATTGCTTAATATTCTGAACAGATACAGATATTTATAATACCATAAGAGTGCCTGGCCTGAAAAGTCATGGAAATAAAATGAAGCTTTCCAGAGATAGTGGCTACTCGGGTTACATCAAACAATACAAGAAAGAGTCAGAAGAATTTCGTACAACGTGTTGAAATCCAACTAGTTATAGTTTCTGTTTTATTTTTAAACCAAAAAGTTTTAACACAAAGCCTTGATGTCATCATAAAACACTTAAGGATTGAAAAGATAAAATAAAAACTAGGATACACAGTTAATACCAAATATAGGTGTGCATCGCTTAGCAGCGTTCTGCCCAACAAGGGACTGCATATATGACTCACAACAAAGAGGCTCCTAATAAAACAATGAGGTCTCCTATAGCCTTCAACAGAGCTCCTGTTCACACAATAAAGAAGCTCTTAATGAAAAGAAGAGGCAGTCAGTCTCCAGTAGACTGCTAAGGAATTGTTAGCACAATCCTAACCCTTGGTTAGACTGGCACAAGTCCTATACTAGCCTGGGAGTGTCCCAAAAGTGCTGCAAGGCACCACTCATGGCCAGTGCGTAGACATGGGCCAGCCTCCCCACACCACCACAGGAACAGGGAGACGGATGTGTTGTGCTAACCAAAACTGGTTAGGATTGCACCCTGAATGTCTGACAGGGAATGTCTGTTAACACAAAGGCAATAGATTGAGCTGAATGTTTGCTTAATAACCTTATCACATAACAACATGGATAAGATAATTTATGTCCATCACAAAAACCTATGTAAGCATTTGTGACATGTCTGTTCAATTTATTACATTCCTTTCAGCAAGAAATTTTCTTTGGGCAGCTGAATCCTATCCAACCTCCCTTCTCCCTCCCAAACATTGTAACCATCCCACCAGAGCTTGTGCTACATCTTTCAGGGATATCCACTCCCAGAGGTCTCTCTGGGTAAAGGAATATTTTTGAATATTTGCAATATCAAGACTGATTCATCCATAAGGAGGAAGACTAGAGTAGACTAATTTTTATTTATTTAAGGGATTTAACCCCGTCTTCCTAACAAAAATGCAAATGTCTATGGTGGCTTACAAAGCTTTCATCCTTTTGTCCTCACAACAACACTGTGAGGTAGATAAGGTTGAGAATGATGGGACCAAGTCATCTAGGAAGCTTTATGGCTAAGAGAGAATTTGAACCTATATCTTCCAAGTCTCTAACCTATACACCATCCTGTCTTTCTTTTTTTATTTAAGGAATCTTTACCTAGGGCACGATCCAGAGTAACTATGGGGAGTCTTTGCTACACCGTAAGAACAATTTATTCTGGATTGCAATATGAATTTCCCATAGGTTTTCACTAGGTGATGTCGTAACTACGTCGACGTAAATGTTTCTTATGTGCTCCTGTAGTTACTCTGGATTGTAGGGTTGGTTATTTATGCCAAAGCAAATGCTCACAAAGCTTTAGTTCATCCTCTCTTGCTTTCCTCACAACAACCTTGTGAATAACTGGTCCACATCACCCAGGAAGCTTCATAGCCAAGGAGAGATTTGAACCTGAATATTCCAGTTCTCCTAACCAAGTTGCCACTCTGGCTCTTTTATAGTTGTATCCTTTAAGAATTTGAGCCCTTGAAATTAAAATGTGAGGAAGTCCTTGTACCGGTATAACCTAATTATCTGCATTTTATTTATTAGTGATACTGACTCAACACAAATGAAGTTGGCTCAAAATTAAAATATAAATATCCCTTAAGTAGCAGTTAATGGCTTAAAAGCAACCTGCTGACCATGGCAATGTGGCAGGCAATTAAGCTTGCTTTAGAAAGATTCAAAAAGGGTTCAGTCTGGTTTCAGCTGAGAGGGAGAGCCTTCCTTTCCCCCTTGTGATTCTCACATGACGATAAAGTGATAATCTCTTCTGAATTGCTTTGTAAGGGGAAGCTTCTTCCTCTGAGCTAAAACAATGACTGCAACCCTAATCCCCAGTTAGGGTGGCCTAAGTTCCAGCATAAGTCCAGTGCTGACCTAAGGATATCACAAAAGTGCCATAAGACACTTCTGTGCTACTCCTGGAGGAGGGTTAGGCCAGTGCCCAGACATTAATTTGCCTCCCTACATCATCATAGGAATGGGAAGACCGATGAGTTGTGTGGGCATAGGTTAGGTTTGCACCCTAAGCTATTTTAAGTATGGGGAAAGGGACATAGATTCATCTTGATTCATTGCCTGCCTTGATACTATGATAAACAATTTCTTTTGTATAATACGAAAATGGGCAACCACGGAGGTTCCTGGAACCAAATGTTGCAGATGGTGAGGTTCAACTGTTTAAAGAGAAGATGTCAGATCATAATCTGACAGCTCAATCCACAGTGCATCCCACTGTGGAATTTAGATGGGACACCTTAGGATAAATGGACATTTTTCACATTTCCTCAGATCTTTAGCCAACGATAGCTGGCACAAGTCTGTGTTGATCCTTGTTAGCATATCTGGCCTGAGAAAGAGATTACGATGCAGCATGCACTGATCCCATCCAATCTTGAGGCCTGATTTGCCTTGTTTCACCCACTTTCTGCCTTCCCCGTCCCTAAATTGCACACTGCAGAAGTCAGCATCACTTATGGGAATCCTCAAGTGTGCTGGAGTATGAGAGAAGGTTCTGGCCTTCCTACCAATGTGCCTGTGTGTGCCTAACTGTAACATGCTCCACTGGCACAAGCCTTTGATAGGTTTGTGCCATAGTTCCCTTTCTTGTGAAAACAGTATGTCAATAGCAGGAAAGATCTCATTATCCCCCCCCACCGGTGAGAATGAAGCAGCAGAGACAAACTTGGATTTAAAGGCCACTTTATTAACTAATTACAATAATCAACGTTGCAAAAATTAGGGACTCCTTTCTAATGTTGTGCAGGTAACTACCAAAATAGAGGGTGAACAAGCCTGACTCAGAGCCCACCATATAAGGATGCCCCTCATCATCAAACCAAAGCTCGACACAGCTGGATGCTCGGCCACCCAGATGCCCAGCTGACTTTGCTTTATTTTCAGGCCAAGGGAGCCTGCACCCATCTCTGGGTAGGCATCAATAAGTCTGCTTTGGCTTACCCTGATCTTGCTACCTCAGGCTGAACACCAAGGCCTATCCTGCTTAACCCCACATGACGCCAGCTGGGGAGTTAGCCTAGAGCTCCACCACCCCATTAAAGACAGGAAAGCAGCCCCTGCACTAAATCACTGATTTAGTTTTCAAGTGTTTAGACTTCAAGTGTTTCTTGAAAGATGCACCACATTGGAAAAAAATAACTTGGACCACCGCCAAACTACATGGGGTGCTTAATAACTCACCCCCTAGGCCACATAAGCGTTAACCCGCTTACGAACCCCATCTATTTTCCATATGCTTTTGGCCCCTCTCCAAGCTCGTATGGGCAAAACAGATGACCAAATGATACCGATACCTGGACACCATTGTCGAATAAGGGAGAAGTCTGTAAAAAGAGGGGAAAAGGGAAAAATTGAATCATCATAGAAAATATTAGGAAAGAACAGCAGTAGGTTACGTAAAGTCTGCAATAGGCAACAGATAGCCAAGTCTACTACGACAGGGCCAACAGGTAACCAACAGTAGTTTACAGAAAGCCTGCAATAGGCAACAGATAACCAAGTCCACTGTAACAGGTCCAAAAAAACTGACTAATAGCACAATCCAGAGCAACTAATCTGTCCACATAAGAGTCCTTGGATTGCCCTATCTATCACTAGACTGGAGCAACTGCAAGATGCTCCACCCCAGTTACTCTGGAAGAGACTTAGGACAGAGAAAGGCAACATAGGGTGCCCTAAGAGAGGTGGACCTGCTCTGCCCTAAGCAGTTCAGGAGAGGCATGCTGAGGGCTTGTTTAGCATTGCCTAGGGCAGAGCAGTTACTCTGTATCCAGAGCCTGTTTCCAAGGCAGAAATGCCCTCTTCCAGCCCTCAGAGTTATACCACCTCAGGAGCAGGTATAGTAATGAGTAGACCCATAGGGGTCCATGATAAAGCCTGAGTAAGAATGGCAGTGTTGACCAAAAATCTGAGTTCTTGGCCAGCCTAGCTGCAACCCCTGCCTCTCAACCTCAGGATATGGAACAACTACGGCTGCCCACTAACCTGGGGATACAGCAGGCCACTCCAAACATCCACCCTCCACTAGAGGAACTGCAGCTGCACCTGGTTGTCAGGAACTTCTGGGCTTTCTTATAAGGCAGACACCACAGCTGTTCCTTGTTCAGTGTGATCTGAGGGGTATCTCCTCAGGAGCAAGTCTTCCCCTTGTGTCAATTACTTAGCATGCTCTGGAGCAGTTAGGGCAGCCCAAGCTTCCTGACTCTCTGGATGCAGCATAACTTTATGTTCTGGATATAGAATAGTTAGGAGAGAGCAGTTAGGGCAGAGCAGGCTGAACTTGCTCTGGATTGCACCCTAAGTCCCACCATGGGCAATAGCTGTACATCCTTCCCTTATGGATGTAGATTTTGTAGACATCATCGTAATGAAGCCAAGCCTGCCCCCCCCCCCATTCTTCAGGGTCCAATGGACAATGTCTAAATACTTGATGAGTGCCACAGCCTTTTTGGGGTAGAGTTGAACCATGACTGCCATATAAACTGTATAACCATATAACCAGTTAATCCAGTTGGGGGCAGCGGATAGTACCTATCTCCAGAACCAATGAGCAGATACAAGCAGGGAGGGAGGTAGCACTGCTCCCTGATATATCCTGAGCCTCCAACTGAGCCACAACGCCTCCAAAAGCCAGCAAAGCAGGCAGCAGAGCACACGAAATGGTGCTGGCTGCCTCAAAATGGTGGATGCAACTGACCAGCTCATAAAAATGTGTGTGCCAATAGGCAGTGCCAGCCACCTGCAAAAACCCCCAAACATGGTGGAAAAAACCCCTGGAGTGCACAGGATAAGCTGCACAATGCGCCCAGATCCCTCCAGCTGGCTGTGCAATACCACCACATGCACCCATGCTCTTCACCCTGATCACCAGGGAGAGCACAGTCGGGCTCCGAACAGGCTGGCACCACTCTGAGAAGGTAGCCCTAACTACCTAACTCTGTCTGGTAGCCCTAGCCTGCTGCTGATGAAGGGGAAAGAGCGTCTATCAAGAGCTCCTTTCCTGACGCAGCATGTAGCCCGAATGAGCCCTGGGCAGTGCACAACCCAGGGCGGGCTCTTGGATGCTGCCCCCTTTGGCCCGCAGCAGCCAATAGGCTGCTGCCGCCTATTTCTGCCCGCTTCCCAGCAAGGAAGGAGGCTAAATGGTCAGCATGCAAGTGAGCGCCAACTTCATATCATGCAAAGCATAACACTAATCTGTTCTTAATTTATGTATGCACCTGTTCTGCACTCCAGGATCTTAAATTAGAAAAATCTGTACCAACAACATGCATATTGGTTTCATATAGAAACAACCAATTATTTCAATTTTTACAGTTTATCTGCTTCAGGAGTATTTTGGGGGTTGCCTGCTGGGTTGCCCGTTTTTCTGTGCAATTCGAAATAATAATGAAACGTTACCATAAAAATGCATAATGTGAATGGTGTAAATCCTTCCTCTGCTGTCACCAAAACAGCAGGTGTTCCAGGGGGCTTATGGAAAAATGCATTTTGATGGATTTTGATGTGTTGTGTGTCAGTACATCCCAACTCAGCTCTGTCCGTTAACTGGACAATGAATCGACTGGATAGGCCATGCTTTTTAAAAATATGCATAACATGTGCGAATAAGAATATAAGAAGAGACGCTGCTGGATTATGCCAAAGGCCCATCTAGTCCAGCTTCCTTTATTGAGCCTATTGGTATGTCTGTGTAATTTGGCAGTGAAAGATGTAAGTCCTCGTACACTCAAGTTTACTGAAAATGTTCAAAAACCAAAACAGTATCTTTGAACTGGGACTCACGCAAACTCAGGGCACAATCCTAACCAATTTCGGCCAGCACAATTTACCCATTTCTCCATTTCTGAGGTGGTATGGGGACAGGGTGATCATATGTCCTGTTTTTCCAGGACATGTCTTCTTTTTTAGCCTTGTGTCCTGGGGAAAAAAATCTTTGTTGTCCTATTTTGCCTTGTGAGCAGACAGAATGTAGAATTCTTGTGATTAATTAATTAACTGTAGTACATTATATGTAACCATTTTAAATTTAGTAATAAATGATATATTTTTAGATTAAAAACATAGAAACAATATATATGAGTGTTTTTGGCTTTTAAATTGTCATGTCCTACATTTTCCTTGGGTGCCATACATTTTGGGGCTCTTTCTTCTTTTTGCGGTTGTGACATCTTCTCACACCACCACAGGAATGGGGAGCCAAGTGAGTTATGCCAGCCTAAACAGGTTAGGATTGTGCCATCACTTCTTAAATTATATTGTTGGAGTTGGAATTCAATTGCTTACAGTACATGCATGTGCAGTGAAGCCTCAGAAAGAGAGAGAGCAGAAGAAAAGGGGGAAAGCATGTAAAAGAGGGGACCTTGACTGTGATGTGGGGCTTCCCCAAAGATCCCAGGAGAAGAAAGGAATGGGTTGGGCATGCAGAGAAGGGAAAAAAAAGAAGAGCTGGTGGAATCAGTAAAGGGGAAACAAGTGGCATATGGTTGGTTCAGACTGTAGCAAAAGGCTGTAGCTGGAAGTAGGACTCAACAAACCTAAGCTGCTTCAGGCTATTTGAAACCCATGACGTGTAGCTCTTGGTGTTTTCCTAGGCAACCTCTTAATGGAAAAGCAACCTTGAAAGCTGTAGACAAATGTGGAACAGTTGCGAGGGGCTGCTTATGGGAAGAAAAGCAACTTGGAAGGTAATCCCAAGTAGAAAAGTGACACAAGGGAAGACTGAAGCAGCTTCTTCCTGACTTTTTTCCCCACTCCAACTAATGGCATAAGGCTTTTGTTTAACCATTGCTGCGGAAAGTCTCAGGGGACCCTGTGCAGTGTGGAGTCTGGTCCTCATGTTACCTTTTAAAAACACCAAAGCATAGTTGCAAGCTGTTCCCAGCTCTGAATATGAATGGACGTGTAATGCAAGAATGTTGAGTCACAGAGCAATTGAGATCTAGGGCTGGATAAGAATTTCCTGAATAATGAAAGAGAGAGTCCCTTGCTTTGACAGTCCTGTTTGCAGTATACGGCCATCCCCCCGTTTTTGGACCAGAGGAATTCCGCTTTTGTTTCCAACCATTTGCCAGGAGCTTGTTTGCCGAATGACATTAATATTTTTCATGTCAGAGCAGGATTGTAAAAAATGAGGGGAAAAGGCAAAGCAGCAGTAACTCTAGGCCCCCGACTGGGGTCTGATGCGACATCATGCTGTTTGCAGCTGAGTAGATGTCAGTGCAGCAGAGCAAGGTCCATGGCAAAAAAGGCTTGGTGACGAATGTCGGCACAGCGGTAGCAGTCATCTGCCAAGAGGTGACAGAATCCAGCACAAACTCCCAGGTTTAGAGGAGCCTGTTTGGTAGCAGAGAGGAATACGGAAAATGGAGCAATTTGTAGCCACTGATCACCGGGATCCTATTTTGCTCCTCCAGCCTCTTTTCTACAGCTCATAAGGGTGATAAAGGTGTGCTCTGAGACAGACATCACATTTGAACATGGGCAATTTGAATGTGTGTGTGCAGGAACTTTGGTGCAATGGTTTAGACACCCATTAGTGGATTGACACATACAGCACAATCCAAATACGGGAGCTCTTGCATCAATGTAAGAGACATTTACGTCAGCGTAGTTAGGGCGCCACCTATGGGTAACCTATGGGAAATGCATAGAACAATCCAGAGTAAATTTTTCTTGCATCAACGCAAGAGCTCCTGTAGTTACTCTGGATTGTGCTGATAGTAAAAGAGGCAAAACTTGTGTTTAGCACTATGGGTGCTAAACATATTATTTTATTCAGGTGGTTGATATTCATATGCAATAAGAAGGAGGCGTAAATCAAAATACGCAACAAAGGACCATGTTTTTCAATCAACACAAGACTATCTCTAGTCAGAACTCAACTAAACAACTATCAAGAAAATATTCATGAAGCATTTGGCCAACTTGGAAAGCTCTGCACAAATGCTAAATCTTGTTAAAACCAAACTATCTTAAACTACACTGTGGCTTTGAAACTATTTCTGGTTTGCTTCTGCAATCAGGGCATTTTTTCCCTTTTCTTTTCACACTGATCAGTTAACGTTGCTGTGTTGAAGTTCTTTGTTTAGTGATTCTGGCGTTTGTATAAGCTGTACAATATCCAGGTTTGTGCTTCAGCTACTCTTAATATGATTCAGGAAGCAGAAAATTGTGATGGTTTTTTCCTCTTTCCTATAGAAGGTTTTTCACATTAGTATTATGAGCAGGTTATCAGCTATCATCACAATCTTATTATCCATACATACCTTACTTATCTTATTGTATAGAGTTCCTTGCTTTTCCTGTCGTCCTATTTCTTTGTGCAGAATCTTATTACAGTCCTTTAATCCTGCTGTCTACTAACAGGGCTTTTAAAGAATAGTAATTCTTAAAATGGTTCAGAATCTAACATCCTTTTCCTCAGTAGAAAATTAAGAAATGTCTATTTTCACTGTCCAGTGTTGCCTGGATAATGCAATATGAAGGCAGACAAGTCTTTTGTTTCACTAAAGGTTTAATTGCCAACATATTTCAATGCCTGTTTGTTCATCATAAGCAAGCCATGATTGTATTTGCTTGCTTAGATGAATACTCGAATAAGAGGTTGCACTCTGAGCCTATGAAATGCATCAAATTCAAATTTCACTATTGCTATTTATGAAATATTAGTAACTATGTTGGTTCTAGCCGAGCATAACAAAGAGAAGCAATGTTTACTGGGTGGACTAGTCATCCACAAATAATATTTTAAGCAAGTTTCGAACTATTCATTATTCATCAGACATTATGGTTCCAAGTGTATACATACATTTTTTAAAGAATCTCTTATGGCCAAGCTTTTCTTTTCTTATGACTGTGTCTTCCAGCTGGCCTGCCTGTTCCAGTACAAGTTAGGATTGTACCCAAAGGTGACACTGCAAGAAACACAATTCAATTGTATACCTTTATCCCATTTTTTTGGGCCACAAATTTAATCTGACAAAAAATTGTCCTCATTCTTTCTCATTCCTAATAATGTGCTCAATGTGGCCATAATACATTCTGTTCTATGTGTTTGTGGAACAAAAACCTTTGAAATAAATGGGAATTGAACAGGATTCATCTTTAGTGGAGTGCATTAGGTATTTATTTATTTTAAAACATGTGTACATTGCCTTTCCGAACCCAACAGGGAAGCCTAACATCAGAATAAGACAACTGTAAAAACATCAGCCCGAATCAATTAAACAACAAAACACAGAGCAGCATCAAAACTACAGAGCCAGAAGAGTCTTCCACGCAAGAGAGAACAAATCAATTCAAGGTCCGGTGGAACGAAAAATTCTGAGCTTCCCTGCAGAATGCCATATTTTCCAGCACATGGTAGACGCATGAAGTGTTATTGCTTTCCTGATAATAATGGTTTGCTTAAAACAAATTTTATATCATGTCTACAAAATGATGTCACAGCTAAGTACAGTGCAGAATAACTCATTCACCAAGCATAGCATGCTTTTTATAGTGGCTTTTTCACTCAGTCTTTTGTATAATATTTTTGACAGGATGCATTGTCTGGAGTAGTAAAAAGACGAGGGCAGATCATAACTAGTCTATGAGTATTTTTTGCAAGAACTCTCACATTTTCTGAAGTCTGAATTTCCCATTATGCTGCTCCTGAGATATTACTTCAGCAATTATCTCAATAATGTATTAAGAGGGGAATTCTACAATGACTATTATCTTGTCTACCAAAGATAAGCGCTGTTCTTCTAAGAATTTTGCTTTAATTAGTATTATAGCGTGCATTTCAGTCAAGTAAAAACTGCAAAGTTCCAGCTTTGGTTTCTTTTCCGGTACAACCCAAACCTAGACCGGCACAACTCATTGGCCTTCCTTTTCTTGTAGGGAGGCAAGCACATACTTGTGCACTGGCCTAACCCTACTCCAATAGTGGCACAGATGTGTCTTACAGCACTTTGGTGACACCCCCAGGTCAGCACAGGACTTATGCTGTGGCTTAGGCCAGCTTAACTAGAGTTTAGGATTGCAGCCATCATTCCTTTTTGTTTGTTTCAGTGGGTTTATGTTCCCACTATCTAAACCTTTCCCACTTTCCTCCATAACCTAGGTATACCTAAAACATTTCACAGGTTATGTCTGAAATAGGTCTAAATTCTGCCTATATTTATTTTAGGGATTTATACCCCACCTATCCCATGCCAAAATAAATGCCCAAGGCAGCTTATAAAGCTTTTGTTCCCACAATAACCCTGTAAGGTAGATGAGGTTGAGAGTGAGTGACTGGTCCAAGTTCATCCAGGAAGATTCATAGCCAAGGAGATCCAGATTTGAATCTGGATCTTCCCGGTTTCAAGTCCATCTCCCTAACCACTGCGCCATCCTGGATTTCTATATATATACAGCACATATTCACAACACATATGCATGCACACACGTCACAGGTGCACGCACGCATGCACTCATGCACGCACGCACACACACACACACACACACACACACACACACACACACAGAGAGAGAGAAGTTGGGTAGCATTGGGCTCCCAGTCTTCCAAATGCTTTTTTTGCATTGCATTCATGTACATTTGTGTGTATGCTGTCCACACATAAAAAATTCGGGGCCCAATCCTACCAACTTCCCAGTGCCAATACATCTTTGGTTAGGGAGCAGTCATGGAGTCATTCTGATTCAACAATGCATGTTTGCAGCTATATGATAGCCTGGTAGGCCAGGGCAGAACTTTGGTTCAACTGCTAGAGGCGTCATCCAGCCTCAAATGAGACTGTGCCACCCTTAGGCCAGAACCGCAGAATGCCATCCCCTCCACTGAGGTGAATGCCACCCCCACCAGAGCCCTTCTGAGGATCCTGGAAGGCCACAAACATCACTTCTGGTTTTCAAGAAAACCAGAAACATGGCAGCTTTCTGAGGGCTGTTGATTTAAGCATGGCCATTCTGTCCCCCTGAAAACAAGCAAGGCAGTGGAGTCCCCACAATCATGGCACTGCAGGGCACATGTCCCCCTTGAAACTGCAGATATGCAAGTGCCTCACAGCCATCCAGTCACCTCCTAACCTGTGCAGGCCAGTCAGCTAAGCACATATTTAAATATTTCCTGTTGAAAAAAATTGGGATTTATGTGCTCAGTTTAGGCTGCATTGGGCCCATTACATTTATGATGTGCACCGGAGGTGATGGGAAACTAGAATAGGCAGTTTGGAAAGATTTAAAGCAGAGTTGAGAAGAAAAGCCTTGTGTGCCATGAATATTGATTTTCATTTTTAAATAGAGAACCAAGATGAGGCAAGATTAGAAAAGTGCACTTTTAATAATGAGGAAGTGACTCCGTCAGTATACCAGGCGGCTGCACAAACTTCATAAATTTCATTTGGGGTTAAATAGAAGGTATTCGGTTGAGCTGCTGAGTTATTGAGAGTCATCATTCTAGGATGGCAATAATCAGTTTCATGTGACCCACCACTTCAGAGGGCTGAAAATGGAGATCCTTAGTAAACAGAGCCTGCCAGTACATTTCTGGGAGATAATACACAAGAGAACAGCAATTCACAAACCTGTTTTTTTTCCTAGAAGGGATGATGGGCACAATCCAGAGTAACTACAGGAGCACGTAAGACGCATTACGTGCACCTGTAGTTACTGCACCACCTAGTGAAAACCTATGGGAAATTCATATTGCAATCCATAGTAACTTATTCTTATTCTGGAGCAAGGACTCCCCATTTACTCTGGATTTCACCCGATGTCTTCATAAAGAGAATTGGTCCTCTGAATGCCGATCCTCTCATTCCAAATAGATATGGCATGGCACCTAACAGCAAGCCTTTACATCTGCATTGGCATCCTTTAGTCTTGAAAGACTATGGTATCATGCTCTGAGTATCCTCTGCAGTGCACAATGGCCTGGGTAAATTAATATGGAGGATAGATAGTTACCCAAGCAGCAAATCCTCCCTCTCCACATCGCTGAAATAGTCCAGTGGAATGGCAGAGCCGATACGATTGGTTCCAGTTGCGTCGCAGGAATTACCAGAACATGTTCATACACATTCATAGAAAGTTCATATTCTACATTAGACTGTCTATTAGGATGCAATCCAGAGTAACGATGGGGAGTCCTTGCTCCGGTGTAAGAACAATTTACTCTGGATTGCAGTATGAATTTCCCATAGGTTTTCACTAAGTGGTGCAGTTAGTATGGGTGCACGTAATGTCTCTTATGTGCTCCCGTAGTTATTCTGGATTGTAGGGTACAACAGATATCTGTACTCTGAGTACTGTTCACCTATCTTTTGATTTCTGTAATACAGGGATTCTTAAATTCTGTTATCCTGATTATACTCTGATGGAGAAAAATGGTATTCAAATTTCCTCGAGTGTGAAGGGACACCATGGAGGGTGAAGGGGATACTTTCACCCTTTTCCCAACAAAATAGGGCTGGTCTTTTAGCTTTGAAGGTTGTGGTGTGACAGCCCAATCCTAAGCTACCTGGAGCGCTGTCATCATGGAACTGCCATGATGCTGAAATGGCTGTCATGGTATCCTGAGTGCTAGCAGGAAACCACAAGCAGCTCCACAGGTAAAGGGGATTTTCATTCCCATCCCCTAAGGATGGAGAGTTGTGGTGGGAGGTGTTCAGGATTGGGGTTTAAGTTTTGTTTTTTTGATCTAACTTACTGGTCGTTCTCTCTAGTTCATTCCATTTTCCTTGCCTTAATTCCTTCAATGCACATGAGCTGTTGCTGTGGCAGCTTCCAGGGTCGCTGGTGCATGAAGCCTTGTCTCAACATTGACCTACATATGTCAAGGAAGGACCAGTTGCTACCATCAAAGTTTCAAGAATATGTAGGATTCTACAGGGTGTGTCAAGCTACAAGTTTTGAGTTGAGTTCCAAGTCCCTGACCCTGTGACGCAACTTATGTTCAAGTCTCAATGGGCTACTATGGGGACTGGCCCAGAGCCTTTTTGGAGACTCTGATTTGAGTCCAAGAGAATAAGGCACGTGCTCATGCTTTTTTAATGTAGCTTCATGAAATTTCTTCCCCAAACTATGGAATCAGATTCATCAGCAGGAGTAAATTGCCAAGGGAAGAATTCAAAACTGGGAAGCTAAAACTTCATGATTCAAGTCCAGCATCCATCCATCCATCCATCCATCCATCCATCCATCCATCCATCCATCCATTTATTTATTTATTTATTTATTTATTTATTTATTTATTTATTTATTTATTTATTTATTTAAGGAATTTGTATCCCGCCTTTCTTCCCCCAAAAGGGGGAACTCAAGGCGGCCAAACAATTAAAAAGCAATAAAACACCATCCATCCATCCACCCACCCACCCACCCAACCCGTCCATCTGTCCGTCCGTCCGTCCGTCCGTCCGTCCGTCCGTCTGTCTGTCTGTCTGTCTGTCTATCTATCTATCTATAGTATTTATATACCACTTTTCAACTAAAAAGTTCACAAAGCGGTTTACAATGAAAATGAAAAAATTAATAGCTAATTAATAGCCCTGTCCCAAACAGTCTCACAATCTAAAATGCAAAAATTACACCAGCAGAAGCCACTTGAACAGACATTGATAGGGTGTTACAAACTGGGTCATTTAATCTCCCCCTGCTAAATAAATATACTAGAGGTCTCTGATGGAGACTGAATACTTGGCATGGTGTCCAAGGCTAGAAAAAATTTAAATATAAATAGATTAGAAGTGAAACTTAGATTAATGAATAAATGGGCCCAAATTTCCAAGATTCCTGCAACAACCAACACAACACAGAAATAAAGCACGCACTTAAATAGACCCCAATTTCTCCCAATCCACCATCACATCTCACAGCCCAGTGTTTGGTCAACTTCGTCAGAGAGACGTAACGGACCAGAAACTATCTGTGGGTCCCTGGGCTGGAGTTCGGAGTACCCCCTTGCCCCATGAATAGCTTTTTTAAAAAAATTTGCCTTTGGTAGTTACATCCCCTCTCTTTCCTTAGGTAGACACTCAGGCATCCATCAGTCTTGAAATGGTATCGTGCTCGGTGCTGCATACGCTGCATGTGAAGCATGAAGGCCTGGGTTAGATTGATATGGAGGATAGGCTGTTACCCAAGCAGCAAATCTCCCCTCTCCACGCCACTGAAATAGTCCATTGGAAAGGCAGAGCCAATACGATTGGTTCCAGCTGCGTTGCAGAGCTGGGCTAAAGACAGGAGCTCACCCTGTTTTGTGGGGCCCACACGGGTCTCAAACCCTGGCCTGCTGGTTAACAGGCACAGTGTCTTAACCACTTGCACCACCCACAGATAGTAGAGCATTGTATAGTCCAGTAAACGGCTCTTGGTTAGTGATGGGACCACAGTTTCTCATACCTGCTGGTGTCAACAAATTTTTAAAAACTGAATTAAAGAAGGGAGATTGCATCAAGATTGAACCATGATGAAATGCAAAGTTGGGATTCTTAAAATGGCTTCCAGATCATCCAAATGTCTTTTGGGGGTGCCAAAAAGCAGCAAAAATAAATAAATAAGCAAACACCCAAAGAGTGGTACCAACTGGAATGGTAGTCAGTTTTCTAAAAAAAGACACAAGTTCCAAGTCACTTCCCATTTCAAAACCTGTGTAACTGAAGTCTACATGAGTCACCAAAAATGCATATTGATACTATCGGCACAATCTTAACCAATTTAGTTCAGTATAACTCGCCTGTCTCCTGTTCCTGAGGAGGTGTGAGGAGGCAGTGCATGTCTGTGCACTGGCCTAATCCCCTCTTCCCAGGAGTGGCATAGAAGTGCCTTATGGCACTTTTGTGACACCCACAGACCAGCACAGAACTTGTGCTGGGATTTATGCCAGCCTACCTGGGATTAGGGATTGCAGCCTGAGTCTACCGAGTCAAGTCCACCATCCCTTTTGAAGATATTGGAATCAGTGTTTATAAGGTTATTGGGCAAAGATTTGAAACAGAATCGTGTCACATTCCCAGTTACATTAATGGGAGTATGATGAGTTTCAAAATGGGCCAGTTATTTTGTGACTGTTTAGAAAAATAGCTCAGTTAGCAGGACTCAGTTACACAAATCAAGCCAAAGGGAGAAGAATTATCCCTCAACAATACAAATGGTGTTCAAAATATAACTTATTTTTCACATATGATGTGATCCCAACTGTTCCATAGTCTTATGACCAACAGGACATGATGGAAAACTTATCATGGATTGAAATTTAGGAAAAGTTTACTTACTGTGCAATCTTACTGTGCAATCTCACAGTAAACTTACTGTGAAAAGTTTACTTACTTGCCTACTCAAAAGCAAGTCCTACTGTGTTCATTAGTACTTACTCCCAGGAAAGTGTGGTTAGGATTGCAGCCTTTGTCAGAGATGAGATTGTATTGTTCAGCACTACTGTCCATTGGGGTTGCAAATTACCGTACTTATTTCTACCCATTTAACATCCACATGTAATGATCCTTCTTTTGCTAGTTTTTTCTTAGCTCCATTTAATTCCACCACTAAAACCACTGTCCCAGTGACACATTCATTTGTGGGCTTTGTACTCCATAATTTGCTTGCTCTGGCCTCATGCTGCTGTTGAGCATTCAGAAAGCTAAGCACCATTAGCATTTTGGGTGTGATTTATGGTAATGACAGGTCAACCCGTTTTGGGATATTTTTCACAGCAGACCTCATCACGGATATGATATGGTTTCCTCCTGCTGTTAAGGGCACAGAGATCTTTCTCAAGCAGTGATGTGCAATGATGTGCTCTATTAAAAATGAGGTTACACTTTCCTTACCACTGGATGTCACCTTCATTTCTATGGTCTGAGGAGTCTTTTTATACTGATGCAATTATGGGAAGATTTTGCTTTTGTTTTTCTAAAGACTACAGACTACAGAGTAAATGATTTCAACTCGGTAGGTTCTATTACTCCATCCCCATATTGCTAAATTCTTTTGACCACTAATCTATGAGATTAACATGAGAGTAACAGCCCAATCCAACCCCCTATACACACTGGTACAGTTGCATAAAAATAATGTATTGGGGAGGAGGCTTAATAGGCTTAAATCCCCTTATCCCTCTGAAATCTCCTATTTTGCAGTGGATCTCAGATATGTGTTAGCTCTTCAGGTAGCAGAAAATATAAGGAGTCTATGAGGACAGGGGGATGCAGATAGGGATCAGGGAATAGATTCCACCATATGCCATTGTCACCAAATCCAACCCCTTACACAGCTGCATTGCTCCCCATTCCTCTCCCTCCCATTCCGTCCCTGTCCAGTTCTGCTTCCTCCTCACCCCCTTTATTGTCTTATCTCATTGATGACCATGGTGAGTTTTGGTGACAGATGTGGAGTGCCGCATCCTCTTGTCAATCCAGTCTAGCATAGGATTACGCTGTGTGTCTCATTTAAAACAATCGGACTTACTTCTGAGCAGACATGCAAACAATTTCACTATTAGCACATAATATGCCAGAATTTGAGTATCCAAACCTGTCCTTATTATAAGGAAGTACTTATTTTAGGAGTGAAAATTTCATTTATATGTCACTGGCTTAATCTTCAATAGCAACATACAACATATCTCAATGTTAAAACATTGTTATGTCTCACATAAATGTCAACATGGAAAAGGGGATGTATATAATAAGATCAAAGCAATACTAAAATTTAAAAAACACAACAGAACTCTACACGACTCCATGTGAAGAAATATAGAGCGTTTTCATTTCCCTGAGTGTTTAAGGCTGCAATCCTAAGCTCCAGTTAGGCCAGCCTAAGCCCCGGCATAAATCCTGTGCTGGCCTGAGACTGTCACAAAAGTGGTGTAAGACACTTTTGCACCTCTCCTTGTGGAGGGCTAGGCCAGTGCACAGACATGTGCTTGTTTCTCTACATCGTCACAGGAATGGGAAGAGTTAGGCCAGTCAAGGTTAGGATTGCACCCAAAGGCTGCGATACTAAGACACTTTCCTGGGAGTAAGACCTATTGAACAAAATGGGGCTTATTTTTGAGTAAACATAGTTAGGATTGTGCTATTAGTCTTCTAAAGAACATGTTTGTTTACTGTTTTGCCCTCTTTCATTCTTATTGAGCAATCTAGACACTAGAAATGATATCTGTTAAAGAACATAAGTATGAGTTATGTTTCCAATAATCTGGAAATTAGTCATGCAGTCCTTGTTTCTTACACTGTGTGTTACTTCTTCAGTATCTCAAAAAGAGCTCTACGCTGAATTCTGGTATTTTTAGACTGCAGTCCTATATATTCACTTATGGGAGATGAGACCTGTTGGGACCAGTGTGAACA
Source organism: Cryptoblepharus egeriae (assembly GCA_030015325.1). Taxonomy (NCBI): domain Eukaryota; kingdom Metazoa; phylum Chordata; class Lepidosauria; order Squamata; family Scincidae; genus Cryptoblepharus; species Cryptoblepharus egeriae. Next base: position 119,312,569 of record JAREYC010000003.1, on the reverse strand, counting down.
GGCTTCTATATGAAGGCTCTGTAAATAGCACTTCATCAGTTATTATGCAGTAATAGTAATTATTATCCTATAGTACACAAATGCTTTGTAAAAGGCATTTCATGTTATTATCCCATAATAGGAAAATGATGATTCATTTATTAGTTCCTTTTTATTTTCTGCCTTTCTCGTAAACTGCAGTCCAAGATGACAAAGGCTGCAATCCTAAGCTCCACTTAGGCTGGCCTAAGCCCCAGCCTGACCTGAGGATGTCAAAAAAGTGCCATAAGAGACACTTCTGTTCCACTTCTAGATGTGTTAGACCAGTGCATAGGCATACGCTAACCTCCCCATACCACCATGCAAAGATAGGCCAGGTCAGATAGGCCAGCATAAATTGGTAAGGATTGTGCCCTAAAACTATAAAAACAAAACCTTTATAGATATAATCTGGAAAGTAAAGCTAAACACCTACAGTAAGAACTAATCAAACTGTTCTAGCTAAGACATGATTCAGTTGAGCTAGCTGATCTAGCTGATAAAGGGTGCATTCCTAACCTACGCTGGCACAACTCATTGTCTTTCCATTCACATGGTGAGGTAGTGCGGCAAGTGTATGTATGCACTGGCCTAACCCTCTCTCAGGAGTGATGCAGAAGTATCTTACAGCACTTTCGTGATATCCCCAAGTCAGCACGGGACTTATATTGGAGCTTTTGCCAACCTAACTGGAGATTAGGATTGCAACCACAATATCCTTCAAAGGACTTATGGAAGAAAAATTATTTTTAATTTCCATTTAAAAATGGAAAAGGGTAGACAGTTGGATTTCAGTGAGGTTTACTTTCTAAAATTTTGGCACCACCACCCGAAAAGTCCCTGTCTCTGAGATCTGCCAGATGGATTTCTCTTAAAAGTGGGTGTACCTTTATTTCTTTATTTATTTATAGGGTTTTTGAGCCTTGGCAGATTCAGATGAAGGCAGGTGTTTGTAAAGTGATCTGGATTAACTCTAGCAGTACCTCCTGATGGAGATACCTTTACCTTTATTCTTAAAACAGGTAGCCCTATGCTTTATTACTTTTTCCACATGTAGTCTGTGGCAAACCCTTCTGTCCAGCCACTAGACAAGCTCTAAAATATTCTGGTGGTGAGGAAAGGTGTGCTCCCCTAACCTTCCAGGGGTATTCTAAGGGCTGGGGTGGCTGCATGCACCTCTTCTCTCCATATATGAAATGCTTTTCAACTGGTTTGAAAATATCTTCCTTTGAAGACCACTTCCACCTTACTACAAAGTGTTTATGAACTGATTTTCATCCATTCATTAATGCATTCATTTATGTAATTTTTAATGTTAAGTTATTCAGATTTGAAATACCATATATACTTGTGTATAAGCCAAGTACAAGCTGCGTATAAGCTGAGGCACCAAATTTTACCACAAATACTGGGAAAACTTATTGACCCAAGTATAAGCCGTGGGTGGAAAATGCAGCAATAGCTGGAAAGTGTGGCTGTCCTTGTAGCCTCAGGGCCCAATACTGGGCATGTCGACTTAGACGTAAGGCTCACAAAGAAGTACCTGAGTCTGAGGAGGAGCTTGGCTGCAGTGGGCTCCATGTCTTGCTGCCGTGCGCCTCCTCTGCAGCCTGGAGAGCCGGCGCCAGCAGCTGGAGAGGGTGCAGAGCCTCTGAGGGCGCATGCTGGAGGTCGCGCTCGCCATGTTGTGCTGCCGCGTGCCTCCTCCGCAGCCCGGAGAGCTGGTGCGAGTGGCTAGAGAGGCTGCTGAACCTCTGAGGGCGCATGCTAAAGGGTGCGCCCACCATTTTTCTTAATTTTTACTGACCCGCATATAAGCCGAGGTGGGTTTTTGGGCTCATTTTTTGGGCCCAAAAAACTAGGCTTATACGCGAGTATATATGGTATATATTTTTTTTTCTTTTGGCCCCTAACACAATGGTGTGGCCTTCCTGCTAAAATGTTTGGGCATCTTTGGTTTGGAGAAAGAATTTACCAGATTTTCAGTTTTCACTGTTGTCTGAAATTTTCAGTTTTCAGTTTTCACTGTTTCAGTTTCACAGTTGTCTGAAAACAGATTTTCAGTTTGCCCTGTTGTCTGAAGATTTTGCCAATAGCAATGATGAAAATCACACCTCCTTTGCATTCTGGAATTAGAAGTATATTTCTGATATCAGCACAGGTAACGACTGGCACGATTTGGCATGCCAAGTATAATGGTGACCATTTTTTTCTTTAATAATATTCAAACTGGGAGGATCCTGAGATATTTTTCATGTTTCTCAGCTATGCGAACAATCCTGTTTGTCTAAAGATTTTGGATTTCTTGTCTTTTCAGCTCAGAGTGTGCCAGAGCATTTTTTAAAAAGCAATTTTGCTGCCGTCGGGCGACTGCTTGTGGAGTATGGTGTTTGTTAATCTATAGCTTGGCTCAAAGACGAGCTTTAAGCATATGACTACCTCTGAGTGTCAAAGTGGTCCAGCTGATTTCACATCTGTCTCATGTTTGCACCTTGCGCAGCTGCAGCTTTGGACAAGGATGAGAATGCTGCCCTCTAACTCTTCTGCAAGTAATGTTTTAAAAACAAAATCTTGTCAAGGGTATTGCTGAAGCACGATATACACCGATACAGCTGCATTGCATTTTCACGTTCCAGTACCACCCTTTGGCCTTATGCAGCTGCATCCATGGCATTACTAGAGCAACTATTTGATCTGAGGTGATTCATATTTAAACCAAAAGTTATGATGCTGCAACCCTCAATAAATTGATAGATTTTAATAAAACATTCCCTACAACCCAGAGTAACTATGGGAGCACGTAAGAGACATTTATGTCAATGTAGTTATGGCACCACCAAGTGAAAACTTATGGGAAATTCATATTGCAATCCAGAGTAAGTTGTTCTGATGTCAGAGTAAGGACTCCCTGTAGTTACTCTAGATGGCGCCCATTGTCTTAAAGGGGGGCTGGAGTGGGATTTTCTTGAAAATATAAGTAGGGCTTTTCCAAGACTTTCTGGTGCCTGGAATGCAGGGTGACTATAGCTATATGTCCTCTTTTTACAGGATATGTCCTCTTTTTTGGAAAGGGTTGGAGATCCTTAATTATATTGATATCCCACCCATTCTTCATGCTTGTTTATTTGAAAGATACCAAACTATATAGAAAGTAAAATTTATAGAAATATAATTGAATCAATAAAGTTGAATTTATAGAAATATGGAAAGGGTGAAGCTATACTATCTTTCCTAGTCTATAAAAATCCAGATTAACTAGGGGAGTCCTTGCTCCAGTGTAAGAACAACTTACTCTGGATTCCATTATGAATTTCCCATAGGTTTTCACTAGGTGGTGCAGTAACTACAGGTGCACCAAAAAACTGTATGTGCTCCTGTAGTTGCTCTGGATTTGGGGGCAAATATCTGTTGCTCAAGGCACAGTACATGGTTCTCTCCACTCAGTTTTATCAGAACAACAGCCCTTTTACAGTTTTATCCTGACAAATCAATCATCTATGGGAAGTAGGTTATGTTGGGTGATTGGTCCAAATTTAAGCAGTGAGCTTCATGACTGACTGAAAAATGGAACCCAGATCTCATACACTACGCCACGTTAGGTTTAAGAAGTCTAGAGGAATGAAAGGATACAATTTCCCTCTCATGCCAGCCTTCATGTCATAGGCTGGTGGAGCCACTGAATAAATAACTTGTCCTGTATGTCTCCTTGCTTCACATTGGAGCTCTGGGATATGAAATTGCAAAGACAGCTTGCAAGGTGGAGGAGGAATCAGGCAGAATGGTACAAAAATAGCTTGAAATAATATAGTACCTATACTGAGGTGGAGATGGTAGTAATGAACCAATTTATCTCCACCACCATTGTGTCTGCTCAGTGTCACTCAGGGAAACCGTTTTGAATTGTGCAATACTTGGAATACCCACCTACTGCGGAAGCAGGAAAAACCTTCTGTGGTCACTATTTGTCAAATATATGGTTAAAATAACTTGCAGTCACTCTGATGTGGGTTGAGTTTAAATAGATTAACCCCCAAATCCAGAGTAACAATGGGAGCACATAAGAGACTTAATGTGCACCTGAAGTTACTGCACCAGCTAGTGAAAACCTAAGGGAAATTCGTATTGGAATCCAGTGTAAGTTGTTCTTACACCAGAGCAAGGACTCCCTGTAGTTACTCTGGATTTTGCCCTTAGCAGGGGTTCAAAACATTGCCTTGTTGGGTTTGAGTAGATATAAATTTCAACTGTTGTTGCCCAAGAACGGGGACAATGTTCTCTGAGATTTAAAATCTACATGCTCTCTTAATGCAAATTTAGGAAGAGACCCTTCCTCCAGGGATTTATTTACTACAGCTGTTTCCCCAAAAATAATCAAGTTAGGCTGAGTAGTTTTAAGGAGCCATTGTGGCTTGTTAAAACAACTCAGCCTAAGTTGAATTTATTGTTAACAACCATGGTAAACAAGTCACTGGAGAAAGGGCTGCTCCTTAGCCATTTAATGTAAGCTGTGATCCAACTGCATTGGAAAAAAATGGTCCCTTTAAACACTCTGGCTGGAGGAATGTAGGTCAGTTTCCATTTGGGACAAGGTAACTAAGCAGAGAATTGTGACTCTCTTCAGGAATCCTTGGCTGAAATGAATATTCTGTCCCCACAGGATTCTGGATTTGGGACTGAGATGATGTCCATTGCCTTAATTGACAATCTTCATTGAAAGCCAATAATACCCAATAATCAATTTTTTAAAGAAGTGTGACAGTAGTCATGGTCATCATTATATCTGTTTGTGCCCAGGTTTCTCTCCTGGGCTTTATATTGTATATAGAATCACAGAATCTATAGAGTTGGAAGGGACCCAGTGGATCATCTAGTCCAACCCCCTCCATGTAGCAGGAAATCCTCGTCTTGTGGGGACCCAGGTTTTGAACCCTGGCCTACTGGTTAACCGGCATAGTGTCTTAACCACTTGTGCCACCAGAGGACTGTGTTTCAGTGGGTGTGTAAGCCCTTCTCCCCACCTTTATTCCCAAGTATACAATGCAACCACAAGCATGTCTACTCAGAAGTAAGTCTCATTGGGTCCAATAGTACTTACTCACAGAAAAGTGTGGTCAGAATGGTGCTGGCCAGCCTGAATTGGGCTGGCCGGCCAGTTTATCCCCCCTGACGTGATGGTACAGCTGGAGGAGATGTGGGGGCAGCCTATTGGCTGCCAGGGCCAGAGAGGGTGGCGCCAGGCTCACGGAGGCGAGTGCCCTGCCCACTTTGCTGACGTTTTTGGGGTTCGGGTTGGACACTTTTGGTGAGTGTTCCAGTTGGCTTGCTGACAAGCTGGCCACTTTGTGTGGCCTGCTGGGTCAGGCCCTGGGGACAAGGAGGCTGACTTTTGGGAGCTCCTGGTCTTATTTGGGCATCTTAACTTTGCATGTTGGATCTCGCCTTCTTAGAGTTGTTTTCTTTGGTGGTGGCAGTGCACGTCTGGGCTGATCATTTCCAAAATTCTACTATTAGGTTCTGGTTTGATATCCAGGCTGTGGTGCATGTCATTCAACAAATGGTCATGTAGATCTCCGAGAGTTCTGCCTGCGCATAACCTTGGTAGTAGCTGTTGGACATGTTCCGGAGGGCTTGAGCTCTTACTAATGGAAGGTGGGAGGTTTCTCGGTTTTTTGCTGTACTTTTGGTTTGTTACTGTCTACAGATGTATGTTTATCTGCTCTTGCTTTGTCAGCAGGTTTCCTGAGGGAAGGACAGTGCTTGAAGTTTTCGGGTGCGGCGCATGCTGGGGGGCACGAGACATGATTGGCCCACTGTCCCGGATGAACGTTGGCCAGTGACAATGCTTAATTTGGCTGGTTTGATTACAGTTTATGGGGGTTTTACTGCTTGGAGTTGGAGCAGAAACCAAGACTGACCAGAGGGATGTTGGGGCTGTGGATGGGATCTTAGAATCATAGAATCATAGAATCATAGAGTTGGAAGGGACCAAGTAGGTCATCTAGTCCAACCCCCTGCCTGCAGCAGGAATTCCCCCTAGAGCATCTCCAACAGGTGCTCGTAGAGCCTCTGCTTGAAGATCCCCAGTGAGGGAGAGTCCACCACCTCCCTTGGCAATCTGTTCCACTGCCGAACCGCCCTCACCGTCAGGAATTTTTTCCGGATTTCCAGCCGGAATCTCCTTCCTTGCAGTTTGTACCCATTGGTTCTAGTTCTGCTTTCAGAAGCAGCTATGAACAAATTGGCCCCTTCCTCCATATGACAGCCCTTCAGGTATCTGAAGAGGGCAATCATGTCTCCCCTCAGCCTCCTCTTCTCCAGGCTGAACATCCCAAGTTCCCCCAACCTTTCCTCGTAGGGCTTCCCTTCCATCCCACTGATTATTCTTGTCGCTCTCCTCTGGACTTGCTCCAGTTTGGCTGCATCCTTCTTAAAGTGAGGTGCCCAGAACTGAACACAGTACTCAAGGTGAGGTCTCACCAATGCAGAATAAAGAGGAACTAGAACTTCTTGTGACTTGGAAGCTACAGTCCTCTTAATGCTGCCTAAAATGGCATTTGCCTTCTTTGCAGACACATCACACTGCTGACTCATGGTCAGCTTGTGATCCACGGCGACTCCAAGATCCCGCTCACATGTTGTGCTGCCAAGCCAAGTATCCCCCATTTTATACCTATATTTTTTATTGCCTAAGTGCAGAACCTTGCACTTCTCCCTGTTGAAATTCATTCTGTTTGTTACAGCCCAGGATTCCAGTTCATCCAGTCTCTGTCTCTGCCTCTTCCTCCTCTCTGTTAAGTTAGGACTCTGGGTCATTATGGGATTAGATTCCTCTATTATGGGGTGGATCCCCCCTTTTCTTTGTTCATTTTGAGTGGTCTTTCTATGGCACTGATCACTCTTGGGCTTTTGAACCAGTTGTTTACCGTACAATTACTGTGATTTGGGTGCCACCTGGGCTGCCGACTCAGGTTTCCCATTAAGTCAGGGGTCCTTTGTGCAGGGTCTCAAGGTTGGCCGTGATGTTACTATGAGTGTTATTATGGACTGCTGCTACATATGTTGTGCAGTTCTGACCTTATCTTCTTTTTGTTTTATTATAGATGCACCCTTCCTCTGCTGCTCCAAGTCCTTGTGTTGGTCGATCCATCTTTTCTGTCCTGCAATGCCTGTTCAGTGGCGGCTCCTGCTTCGGCTGGGCCTCAAGAAATTGTATGTCTTGGGCACTGAGGCTGTATGTCTTGGGCAGTTAGGAGGGTGGGGTCAGTTGCCCCCGGTTGGAAAGGAATTTGGCAGGGCAACCCTTTCCCAGATGTTTTGGTCCACTGTGGACAGTATGATCAAACCCGGAGGTTGAATGCCTCACTGTGGGTGTTGATTGGACATGGTTGTCCTTTTGGCCTGGTTATCCTTTATCCCACGCTGAGTGTGGAGTGGAGCCAGGATTGTGTTTGAAGTTGATTTCGCCCATGAGTGGGCGCATGCTTGAGTGGCATGCTTTGTGATCTGTATTGAGGGATCATTGCCTGCCATCCTTGTCTTTATTGGCAACTGCCCCCATATTTTTTACACACTAATGGGGTGCATCTTTTGGCCCAAGCTTTGCAGGGGTATTTTCATCAGGGGACTGCTTTCCTGTCGTAATGGGGCGGTGGAACCATGTTCTAGACAGGTTCCCCGTGTAGCAGGTGTCGTGCTGGAATAGGCAGGATAGGCCATTGGTGACTGCCTGAGATGGCAAGGATCAGGGTGATGCAGAGCGGGCCTAGTGCTACCGGACCGGACATAGGCCTATGCGGCTAGCCCTGTACCTGGGCATTAATATAGGCTCGGTCAACTGGGCAACTGGTTGACCGAGCGCCCAGCCATCTCGACCCTGGAGTTGGCGTTGGAGGGCACCTCCTGAGTGGGGTGTTACCTGAGCCAGGCTTTCGCCCATCCCTATTTTTGTAGTTACCAGCACGACTTTGTTAGCAGTTCCCTGTTTTTATTGATGTTAAAATAGTTAATAAAGTGGCCCTTTACTTCCACATCTGCCTCCGTGTACTTATTCTGCGCCGTGGGTGATAATTGCAGCTATAGTCTTTTATCTTGGCTATACACCAGCTTTTACCTTCTGCTATGTCTCTTTGGTCCACTTCTGTCCTTGCTTCTTACTTCTCTCCTTGAACAGTGCTGTAGATCTCTATAGACCACAGCTTGGGAAGAAGGCTGTCCCACATTAGGGGAACACATATATATTCATGAAGATGCTTGGGACTTAACTTGGGGCAAAAGCATTGAACTACAGTCACATCATCTGCCAGGTCATGTGTGCTCAGAGGCCCATATATTCAAAGCATGTCTACTCAGAAATAAGTCCCATTGTGTTCTATGGGACTTACTCTCAGGAAAGTGTGTATAAAATTGCAGCCATGGACATGTTTCAATTATTTTCTTCCTGTCTCTATTTCAAGGTCTGTTACATTTTTAGATTCCCCTGATCTCTGCCCCCACTTCTAGTTTAACACCCTAGAAATATGAGCACAGCCTTTCTGCCATTCTTACATGGTAGCTCAAAGCACATATTTCATGAAACAGGAACACTGTATGAATTCATTCGTATTACACTATATGAATTCACTATATGAACACTATATGAATTCATTCATGCTAACGTTGCTTCTGTACTTGCTTCCTTGATTCCTGAATACCTCTTCAAATTTTAGTGGTTTGCTGCATGCAGGTGCCAATGACAATGCAAAGTGCAGGCTAATGAAGCTTTTCTTCATTGATTTGCAAAGAATTCCCATTCGGTGTTATATTCCATTCAAAGAACTTTAATCCCCAGCCATTAAATTCATTGAAATGTGGCTCATCATTTTTAACAGATGCTGTGTCACTCATAAAAGAATGAATGCTGTCTCCTCGGTTTCTTACAAGACTGATGCTTAATCCATCCGATTGCTACTGCCCCAGTGCTATGGGGAAAACATTGATCTAGCAACCTATGGTCATCCTGCCAAGCAAGAGATATTTTCTAGCTTTTTGCAAGGACTTGCACATAGCACTGTTTTTCTCTATTAAATTTAGCTTTGGGGCATTATTACGTTGAAAGCAATCCAAATATTGCATTTATATTGGAAGATCTAAATGAGACACAGTTATCTGTGAGTGGAATTATGAACACTAGCCTTGGGGGGAGGAATTCTCTCTGGTTGCCGTCTCATGTCCTACAGTATCAACAGGAATATTTTATTTTTCACATTTTTATACCACCCTTTCTCCAAGGAGTTCAGGGTACATGGTTTTTTCCCCCCTCTTTTGTAATCACACCAATCCTGTGAGGTAGGAGAGGCTCAAAGATAGTGACTGTCCCAAGGTCACTCAAGAAGCTTCATTACTGTGGCAGGAATTTGAATCTGTATCTCCCAGGTCTAAGGGCAAAATCCAGAGTAACTACGGGGAGTCCTTGCTCTGGTGTAAGAACAACTTACTCAGGATTCCAATATGAATTTCCCATAGGTTTTCACTAGGTGGTGCAGTAACTACAGATGCACATAAAGTCTCTTACGTGCTCCTGTAGTTACTCTGTATTTGGGGGTAAGTTAAACTCCAGAACCACTATATTATCCTGGCTTTCCATGTTTTCTCTGAATACCAACCAGCCAAGGAAGAGAACAGAAAACTGCAAAGAAAGAACTTTTGATTGGTTGACTCCTACGATCCAGTTGATTGGATCATAGCAGAAGCCACAGATATATGCATATCAATATGGACACTTTTTCTTCTATCCAGGAGCTTTATGGAGAGACTTTCATTAATCCTGCCTAGCTCTAAATAAAAGAAGTCATTTGTCTAACAGCAGTATCATGCCTCGTTGCTGGTGACCAGGATAAAGGTGGCAATTACCCCTTCTAGGCAAGTTAAGAGGTTGTACTGTGAAGCTAATATAGGGGAAATAGGATTTGCTAAAATAAAATCTAATAGCTATGGTTCAGTGCAGAATTATGTTTGTGTGAAATGTATATTAGATTGTAGCCAAAGGATATAATGTAGGGAAAGCCACAGTTACTTGAATTCCCTGTAAATCAATGGCACATATATAAGTTCACTTGGTAGCCCAAACCAGATCCATGTTAAGAGCACATAGCATTAAATTTTTAAAAGGCATTTTTGTAGGCTGTGTACAAGCTGCACTTGAATTCTGTATACCTGTATGCACATATTCTGTATGAAGAAAAAGCCTCTGAGGTTCTTGAACATTGGGCATAGTCTATGGGCATAGTCAAAGCTTTTCAATAGATTCTCCAGTGGGAACAGGCAAACAAAGTCAAGATACTCCTTTCAGAAGTCCATAGCCTGTCTAGGCTATTATTGGATCTGGGTCCTGGAAGATATCCAGGTGGAAGCAGTCTCTGGCCTTTTTCTGCTCTTACTTTGTATCTTACTTTCTATTGGGTCTTGATCATCATACAAGACATTCTCATACATTGGTCATAATTGAGCCATTAATATTCGCCATGTAAGTACGCTACCCTGCATCATCCTACATATAATAAGACATTTGCAAAGAGCAGGAGCAAATTACTTGATTCCAGTTAGAGGCAACTGCCCTTAAATATTTTCCTGATTGCACATTGTTATGTGATGAAGATTACAATTTAATTTTATAGCACAAATGCCTTCCCATGATTGCATTTGCTCACATTCCTCCCTTGTAGATTTCCAAATTAAAATTCAAACACCTTTATTGGCAAAAAACTCAAATAGACATAAAGAAAACATGCATCCAGGACTGAATAGTAGATATCCATTTCTCCTATCTCTTTGTTGTATTTTCCCTATTAATGGCTGTAAGCTCCTTCGGTCTGCCATTTTCTTATGTATTAGCAATGCACTATGTACACCGATGGCACAGGCATGAAAGTTGCTACACACATAATGTTCCTATATATTGCAATTTATACAGGAATGGGCTATTAGTTGCAATCGCCTCAGGCTGCAATCCTGTCCACACATACCTGGGAGTAAGCTTCACTGAATATAACAGGTCTTACTTCTAAATAGACATGAGTAGGGCTGTAAGTCACTACATGCAACACTGTTTCTTAAGAATTGGAATATTCAAGGAAAAGATTCGAGTCTGGGGGTTTCGAGTGTGTTTTAGAGTTTCTAAACTTTTTGTGACTGGAGTCTTTGACTGACTTGAAAAATGGAACTTTTCATGACTTGATTCTTCTGACTCAAGTTCTCATCTCTTTCTCAATCCAACAAAATCCCCCCTATAAAATATATACTAATGGAGCACACATGACAACTTAGGGTGGGAGGGCAATTGGAAAGAGTTCCACAGGTTAAGTGAACTCCTGTTCACTTGCCCTGGGAAACATCTCCACTTCCATAATGAATCTCCTTGGTTCTGCACCAGGTATTTTGTTGGAACAGAACCAACAAATATAAATGAAATATAAAAGAAGAAGGATGAGATTTGTCTGCATGTGAGACTAAACACAAGCCTATGCACGACTATTAAGAAGTAAGTTGCATTGAACTGCTGGGAATTAATCCCAATTAGTGAGATAACACCCAATTCTATCCTTGCATTGCCCCAATTGGTGTAGCAGCTGTTTCAACAAAGAAACTCGGGTACACCGATGTACCTTGCAGATAGGATTGGACCGTCAGAGCTTCAGTAAATAAACAACAATGTTCCGAAGTGTACTCTTAAGTATTTCCACATTCTCCCTCTCTCTTACAAATGTTTTTCTTGCTCCTTCAGGTGATTAAATAGTGCATAAATGCCAAAGGCAGGCATGCTTTGGAGAGAGACCATAATGCTCGGTAACATCTCAGTGAAAATACAGTGTAATAATAAAACAAAACAGATATGAAAGCAGCTTTTCGCATCTTTGGAAAATAAGGAGAATGTAGACCTCCCCCCACCTACTATTTCTCCTAGCAATAGGTCTCTTTTGCCTTCTCCAGCATATGTGAATGCAAAGGATATGGCTACACTTTATGCATTGAATATTTCACCAATTGATTCCCCCTGGCTGCCTTCCCAGAGCCGGCAAGTATCATACTCCCCTAATGAAGGCTACAGAGTATTTCTTTGAATAGACTCCTGCCAATATCAAAGTGGTGAAGCAAAAACAAAAATGCTTAGTGTAATGTTTTTTAAAAAATCACAGTTGTTAACTTTGAAAAGGAACCTTGATATGCAGAACAACATCTATGGAATGCAAGAAGAGACAGATAGTATCGTGGCAAACCTGGTAACACACGCAGTGGTCACTGGGGAGTCCGAGCCTTTATGCCTCCAGCCCTATTTAGACCATGGAGAAGGGTTTTTAATGCAAGAATGTTGTATTTGTGGTTAAATAATATTTGCTCCATGCTGAGAGCAGGATGTCAAAATGGCCAAGGAACGATAAGTGTGTTAAATATATACTTGGTGAGGCAGACTGTTCCTTGACCAAATGAGTGGAGCCACAGCTGAGATCATGCTGTGCCACATTTAAAAAGGACAGAGAAGCAAAGAAACTGATTCCTTTTCATTTTGATGTGGGGTGGGGAGAGAAATGTTTTACCAAAGGCTAGACCGACTGGTGAGTTACACAGTATAATCTCCTTTTGCTCACTCATAGGTGTTTTCAAGTACTGTGTCTACTTACAAGGTTTCAGGTATTTGGAAATGATGTTATGAAAACCAAAGGCTTAAAATAAAATAATGCATAAAATATTGCAGTGGCAGTGAGAGGGGTGCCATGCCTACATAGAGACTGCTGGGGGAGGGAGTTAAGAAAAGCTTATCATGGGCTGTGAAGATGGAAGACAGAGGTGGCTAGTGGCCAAGCAGGCACCCACATTTATCCAGCACATCATTGGGCTTCATGGAAAGCATGTAATGCAGTATAGATCCATCTGAGCCACATTGGCAGCACTGGCATTTGATGGGAAATACAATCCCAACCCAACTGTAGGTTTGGCTCAAGGGACCTAAGCCTGCCTGGGAGTCTCACAGAAGCGCCACAAGGCATTCCTGCGACACAGTCGAAGGAGTTAGGCTGGTGCAAGAAGAGGTACGCGTTTTTAGTCACAGTGGCTGCTTCTGGTCATCCTGATGTGAGAAGTGATAGGTCAGTGGTAGGGTAGGCAGGGAGTGGAAAGTAAAATTAGAATCTGGCGGCAAGAATGCCAGATCCAACTTCTAGGCAACCCCAGGCAGTCAGGGCAACCTATGACTACTGTCTACTTGAATTTGCACCACCTACAGAGGTGGCTCAAATCTGAGTAGATCATTTGGGGCAGGTGTTGCCTTACCCCAGGGATGGAGGAAAAGTTCCCTTGCTACAGTAGCACATCAGCACCCTGAACATTTTACTGGATACAACGCAGATTGAGCCAGCCTGCGTGTTCAGTACAAGCGAGGATTGCACTGTGATTATTTTTGTGCTATTACAACACTGGGAAAAAGGACATTTTTTCCTGACATCTGGAAAGGCACTTACATACTGTCTAATTAGCCTTGAACATAAGTATGTTTCATATTTTTAAACCACCACTACTCCAAGGAGCTCAGGGTGGTATACATGGTTCTTTCCCTGCTTTTGCCCTCACAACACTGCAAGGTAGGTGAGGCTTAGGGATCATTATTGACCTGAGGTCCACCCAGGAAGCTTTATGTCTGGTGTGGGGATTTTGGTATTATGTCTGAAGGGATTTGTATCTGGCTCTAAGCCCAACTACATTACAACTACGCCATCCTAACATATGAAACTTTTCAAGTCCCAGTTCAACACTGTGACTCAATTACCTCTCTAATTTGATTACTCTAGTTTTAATGCATTAGCAGTAGTTGCCTATGTAGACTTTTGTGCCCACCCATTTTGGAAGCATTCATTTCTGGCATTTTGCTTTAGGTCCTGCTCAAGTTGTTTTACAACCCAAAGTAAATTTGTTCCTTGAAGTTTGAAGTTCTCCTGATTATTCCAATACACACTGAATGCCATTTAATTTAAGGGACGTTGCTTGGGACATGCAATTTCAAGAGGCGAGAAACAGAACAAGCTTTCTTTCAGCAGTGCTGGGCCAAGAAGTTATATTATACGAGGATGCTCAATAGGGTAAATGTAAATGTAAATCCTATGGGCAAAGCTAAACAAGTTTCATTTGGATGCTTATTCACTCCCATCTTTTGGTGCTCACTCTGCTGGGTTTGCGCGATGAAATGGCTCCTGTGGCTTTGATGTGGAAAATGAGAATGTTCTTTAACAGCTGATGTGGGAATAAAGAAGTAAATACAAGGAAATTCGTACAAGCTTGTAGTTTTAAATGCATTAAATAAGTGTAACTAACAGCATTAAGTTATTGATTTACCAAGACTTGACCAGCCCCCAAATCCAGAGTAACTACAGGAGCACATATGAGACTTTATGTGCACCCGTAGTTACTGCACCACATAGTGAAAACCTATGGGAAATTCATATTGCAATCCAGAGTACATTGTTCTTACACTGGAACAAGGACTCCCTGTAGTTACTCGGGATATTGCCCCAAGAGATTTTTCGTTTGTCCTTTTTTCCCCTTCCAGGACAAGGACATGCACAAAAACACAAAGAGCACAAGAAAGCGAAATGAAAAGAGCCACTAAATAGGTTACTGATAAATGATACTGATTACATTTCCAGCTGTCTCCATGAAGTATCTGAGAAGTGCTTAATAATGACCTGAAACTGACTAGGGCTCATTGACCCTAGTGATTTAATTATTAGATTTGAAATAAAATACTTTCACAGAAGACTGTATAATTTGACATGAGGCTGTCTGCTTAAAGGATCATAAATATAATGAGAACCAAAAATACGAAGGGCCAGATTGCTCAGAGAATGGAAATCTATGCTATTGATTATGAGAAAATGGGAAAAATTAAGAGCATTACAGGAACATCATTTTATTTTCATATATTATAAGGATCAAAGAAGCTTTGGGACAATCTGTTTTCCTTCAGAATTGCCATGCTTCCTTCAGCTGGAATGCCCCTTAGTTATAGAAGTGAGAAGTTACAAAATCCAGGAAGGGTAAATAGGATCCAGTGGCAGAGAAATATAACAACTGTTACCACTGCTACATAAGGATAATCGTAAAGTCTTGTAATAATATCAGCTGAATCAGTATGCCAAAATGCCCTCACATATCTAAGATGACATCAAATAAGGATATCGCAAAGCAATTCTTTCTGTCTTAATGCTACACTCTCACTCTTTCATATATACAGCCAACCTTCCAGGTCACGGTGATGCTTAGTTCCGCCCATGTTTTTGGCTGACGCTACATTCAGTGATGTGAAAAGGGGAGACACAGCTGCAGCAGCAACAACAACAATAACAAAAACCAATGGATACCGGCTCCCAGCTGAGAACGTTCCCACCTCTACTCTTTCAAAGCTATTTCTAGTGGCTCACCCAGTTGAGCCCACCCAATTATTTTGATTTTCTGCTCTGCTTCTCTTCAAAAAGGAATGAAATATCAAGAAGGGGACAGAGAGAAAGAAAAAAAAACCCTCCTTTTAAAAAAGTGACGCTATATTCCAGCTTAATAGGATCACTAATGAATAGTCAGGACATGAGTCTGTGTAATAACCACCTTGGGGTTGCTATGGAGTTAAAAAAAAAGATTTCATATCCATTTTCTTTTTCAGTGGTGACAGCAATCAGTGGGTAACAGATGTTCTGTGCCATAAAAAAGTACTTCTAAAGCAACTGCCTAGCATGCAGTGTCTCACCCACAGGTTGCTTAAGGGGCTGGAGCAGGAATATTTTTCTCTACCACTCTGGGAGCAAAACGCTTGAAGGTAATGGAGAGTCAGGTAAAGGGGAAGGGTTCAGCACCCCTCATCTGAGGGCTTCTTTTGGTGCAAGAAGTTCATTCTCCAGCACTAGAGCCCAATCAGTGCCTCTGTAGAAATCTTTTGTACTCCTCCATTACCTCCAAATCCTCCCAGGATTTTGTTTGGGACATAATTTCCAAGCACCTTCATATTGGTTTTGCTGGCATGCAGAGTCAAAAAAGAAAGGACTTTCAATTCATATTGACTCAAGTTGCAAGTTTTTTTTTCTTATGGACATCACGGACCATGACTCAACACTTGATTTGGGAGCAATGATTCAGAAAGTCAAGACCCAAATTGATCTGAAATGATATGCATACTAAAGAGTGTCAAATGTCTCAAGTCTCAATGACTCAAGTCAAATGACTCAAGTCACTCTCTTTAGCGTGCATGTGTTTCAGCTTAATTTTTTGCATCGCAGGCAACCTGGAAGCAGAAATTCTGAAGAATGGCAGCAATCATGATGGAAGGATATGTTCCAGAAAGTGGGGGCTGATGATATTGATGAGATATTTGGAGGAAAGGCTATAATTTTTTTCTCAGGAAGACACTGACCTGTGACTTGAGTTATTTCTTTAAAGAATTCATAACTTGACTCAAAAGAAGTAAACTTGAAATTTCTCATGTGGACCAGCTAATAATCCCTGTTTCCTTTTCTTTTTTAAAAACTTTGCCCTTTCTCCGTCACTCTGATCACATTCCCCATTCCTACACCTAAGGATAAGTACTGCACTTTTTCCTATGATTATCATTACTAATATGGAGTTAAAATGAGACAGGGCACACAGGTTCTATTCCCTGCCACTGAAAAAATGTGATAATGGCTGATCCTCAACACTGGGAGGCTGTTAAGGGAAAGGAAGAGAAAAGCTTTCCTGCTGAGTTGCAGTAATAAAACTGTTATCTCAGGCTCTCAAAAAGCACTGACACTCTCCAGTTTATCAGGAAAATTTTTGTTTTGGTTTTTTTTGTGGATGATACCTCCATTGCATCTAGTAGCAGTTTGGCTCTCCAAGCTGAGGTGTGTCTGCTGTACCTAGACCTGTAGAGCATGCAAGTCTAGGCCCCGGAGGAGCACCTACGGTCAACCTTTCCTCTTCTGATTTTTTCCTTTTTCATTATGTTTGACATTTCTGAGTATGAGCTCTGTTCCAGGCTATTAGCCTATGGCAGTGGACTGGTGAGGTGAGACCTACACAGACAGAATGAAGAGAGAGGTGATCTTTTGTTTCTTCTTTTAAGAAAGATATGAAATTGGAAGATAGTTTTCTAACTTACACTTAAGGTCGTTTTCTGCAATGCTGATAAATCAATTGTTTCATTCCTTCCTAGAAAATAGCACCTTTAAAAAAACTGGTTTCTGATCTCTTTTTGAATTAGTTTGTTTAAGGAAAAATAACATAGGGTAATGTGGCACCTTAAAGCCTAACACATTTATTGTAGTATAAATTCTTATTGACTTCAGTCCACTATACCAGGTTTTTATTAAAGACCTAGAGTTAGCACCACCCCGTGTGGGAGGCCAGCGCACAATCTTGGGAGAAAATTAGAAAAGTTAGGAAGACTCACACTCACAGACACTCACACAGGGGGCCAATGGCAGGAGGGCACACAGGGGACACCTGGAGGCTGGGTGGGGGAGCTGGGAAGAGAGAACCCACCCTTACCAGTGAGTAAGCCCTTTCCTGGGAATAAGACACATTAAAATCAGTGGGACTTATTTCTGAGTAGAACTAATAAGTGTCAAATAGACACTGAAAGTCTATGCAGTGGCTTTAAATTTAATCACCTGTATATATAAAATTGAAGACACTGACTGACTCATCAGCACCCAGCCAAAACCACTGAGGCTAGAAGCGTGAAATTTGGGGAGGGTGTTCATTCTGTAACATCAGCACCCACCAAGAACCAACGTTGAGAAATGTAACCCTTAAGGGGTTGAGAAGGGGTGCAATTTTTGTCCTATGCTTAACACTGAAGACTTTCTGATGCAACATCCCCATGTCTATCGTCCTCCATGCGCGTCGTCCTCCATGTGTAACATCTCCCACATGCATCAACCACACTTGTGAATGAAAATCCCATGCGCATCAATGTCCCATGCACATCATCATCCATGCGCATCATCCCCCAAGCGCATCAATCCCCCATGTGCATCATCCCCCAATGTGCATCACTCCATGTGTATCACCTCTCCATGTGCATCCTCTCCCTATGCGCAACACTCCCCTATGCACAACCCCCCATGTGCAGCATCCTCCCCAGTGCAACCCCTCCCTCCGAACAACATCCCTCCCCCAGTGCACCAGGCACCGAGCACCAAATTGGCTGGATGTTGGTCAGTCCTCCATGTTAAGTATAGGACAAAAACACATTGCACCCCTTTTCAACCACTTAAGGGTTAAATTTTTCCACCTCCCTATAGAACACCTGCTCATTAATGGATTTCCTCAGATCTGTGCCAGCTCTTTTGCTGGTTTAAGTCCGAGGAGAATCAAGGATCAGAAATGGGCTAGGAAAGGGGATCAGACACACATCACAACTGCCATGATCCACAGTTTCTGACCCCAAACCGTCCCGTCTTTTCCATACCTGCCCTGATCTTGTGCTGAATCTGCCCTTGATGCTACCTAACCTGTTCCAATGCAGGCTGGTTGATCGTTGCCACATGCAGGGAGCCTCTGGACATTTGTAGCAGAGCCCCTGGAAATCCTGACAGCAGCATACCTTTCATGCTATTCTCACTGGACGAGAATCCACGAGATCCACTGGGGCAGGTCCAGCATAAAATTGGGCCACCCAACATGTTAATTTTTCTTTTGCCAAACACCACATTTCAACAGTTTGTCAAGAGGAGTGAAGTGTGATACATTAATATCACTCAAATCCACCCCACATTCCTTCCCCACTGCCACTTCTCTTTCTTTTTCTTCTTTTGTAGGTGTTTTCTTTCTGGTATGAACTTGGAGCAAATCACATTAGTAGATAAAGAGGCACTTCAAATACTCTTTGAGGCATAATATTTTAAAACTATGCACAATTTAATGGCACAAAAGGAAAAGCTACGCTCTGCCTTTTGTCAACTGTGAAATCAGCATTAAACATGTAATCCACCTGAAATGCCATTAAAAAAATAAAATTAAAAGAAGCAACAACATAAAGCGGCGTGAGTGGTGCATCTAATAATATGATAACATAGCAATTCTGAAGGTTGCCGGATCATTTACTACCTCATGTAGCAATTCCAGAATTCAGGTGGCTGGGAGTCATTCTTTAGGAATTAGGCAGGAAGGTTTTTTTTCCTCCTTAAATGATAAATCTGATCCAAACCATAACCCCCTATAGATATGAGCCTGGATTTGTTTAGGCGAACAAAACAAGGCCTTGTTCACTATGGATACAAGGTTCTGCAGCGCTAACATTTACATATCATTTAGTAATACTGTCTGCTTTGAGTAACTTATTGATTGAAGTCAGAAACACATGGCGGAAGGTAATGAAAGACACATAATGAAGTCTGAAGAATGGAAAAGATCATGTCTGCAAATCAGCTATGAAAGGGTTTTCCAACATCAAGTTTAGTTTTTGTTCTGGCTGAAACAGTTAGCTTACCAATCCACAACTGAAAGTTGTATTTTGGAAAAGATGTATGTGTTCTTTTTCACAATATGCAAATACTACAGTGTGTAGCAGGTTTGAATTCCAGTAATTAAGCCGGATTGAAATCCCTGTCCATGGTGGGATCAGCCCGGCCTGGTCAACTTGAATCTGTGTAAACCATTTCACTGGTACAAATAACACCATAGAGTGGGTGCAACACAACATGGGGTAAGCAAAGTCTAGGACTGCACTTGATATGGGCAAACCAGATGACCTGTCTGTTTCAGTATAGGTTAGGATTAGCCAGCAGGAGCCTCAAAAGGGATATTTGAGAGCTATAATATTTAAGAATCATTTAAATTCTTAAATATATTTATTCACCATGAACATTATACTTACCTTTTAATCCACTGGACTTTCAAATTATATTTGGTAAATAATTATAAAGCTTGAAAATTTCTTTTTTATATGAATTGTGATGCTAAAAGAAGCGCAGACCAACATACCGGTTTTCTGACAGCTGGTATTTCTGAGTTTGTTCACTACTGGACAGTAGTTCAGATGTGAGTCATGTAGAGAAATAGAGGTTTTGGGTATAAAAAGGTAAATGAACTCACAGAGGACAGGAACGTGGATATGTTCCTATGTGCGTATTCTGTTCAGATAATTCATGGCTGGAATGGTAAAGTGAAGGCTATTGCCTGGAGATGCCCTTATAGCCTATACAGCTTTCCCTTGTAAAGCTGAAACAAAGTGTACAAATAAGGTTGGTCTCACCAATTACCCCCCACTCCCTTGGGGTAAGGAGATGGAACAGGAGAGGGTAGCTAGAAACTTCTGTACAAGAACCTCCAAAATAAAAATCAATGCATGTGTAGATCTTTTTATAGGAGCTTTGTACTAGGACTTGGTTGGTTCTTGAGAATTGTGGGGTTTCTGTCACATGGAGAAATATATCTGTTCTGCACAAATCCTCAGTATCATTACTGAAAAGTTAGATCCCATTAGAAAACTTACCCCCAAACCCGAGTAATTATGGGAGCATGTAAGAGACATTACGTGCACCCGTAGTTACTGCACCTCCTAGTGAAAACCTATGGGAAATTCATATTGGAATCCAGAGTAAATTTTCTTACAACGGAGCAAGGACTCCCCGTAGTTACTCTGGATTTTGCCCATAGTACTCTAATCTGCAGACAGATCTTTGATCCAGGTCAAAATGTAACCACAAGTAAGCCAGGTTTTGAATTCTAAATTCTTCCCAGAACACAGGCAGAGAAAGCTAAGAGGGTCATCTATTCTACTGGATGCCTTTGTCTTTGTGTTGTCTCACCTCTCTTTAGCAGATACAGCAAACTAAACAACTTACTGAACAGACACCTGGGTTCAAATACACTTCCCAATAAACAAGCAAGACACTCGAATCTCACCACTTTATTAAACACCAACTGCAGAAACAAGAGCTACAATGGGCAAGGAATTGAAGTGTGGCAATAAATTTAGGTGAGTCATCAAACCATCTGTTCCCCATGATGGGTTTTTTCCAACTTGACAGTATGAACCAGTATGAACTTGAGCTCCTTAGGGCTCCTTAGGGTGCCAGTGAAATAAATTATTCAAATCCAAGTGTCCCAGGCTGCGCTGATCCCACAACACACAGGGATTGGGATCCAGTTTAAGTGTGCCATTGAAATCCTGTAAGTGGCTTTCTTGAGTTCCTCAATGCCAGTTCTGACGGACTGAAGAACCTGAACTTCACCAGTTCCCTTAAGCCAAAAAAGCCTTACCTTCTGTGTATCTTTTCCTCTGATTCTGGGAACCATTTTTCCTCTAATTCTTTTGCTTTATACACTGTCCTGAAGCTCATATAACATTGAAAATATCATGTAGGTTGTAATAATAAATATATACAAGTAATGAAAATAATTTTAAAATAGCATCAGTACCACCACCACCACAACAACAAACAACAACAGCTTCAAGCCAGGATATTTGTCTCTGCTTTTACCTCAGCCAGCACACTGTGTCACATGATTGAAAGAAAGAAAGAAAGAAAGAAAGAAAGAAAGAAAGAAAGAAAGAAAGAAAGAAAGAAAGAAAGAAAGAAAGAAATACATACATACATACATACATACATACATACATACATACATACATACATACCTCCAACCTCTTTGTTTCCTGGGTTTCAAGCTGATCACCACCTACAGTACTATCACATTCCATATATAGCAACATTATATACAATTATTTCTGCTGCAGCTACTGTGAAGCAAATAATACTTTTATTTGCAGTTAAGCTATGGAAAAGGTCTACCGACAAAAATAACAAAAATTGAAGTGTCATGTTCTTCCCACACACAACAAAAAATTCTGTGCTTCGAGACTTCTGCATTTAGAATGGGGTTCAAAAGACAAAAACCAAAACTTGCTGGAAGAAAAATAAGTTTTATATCTCTGGTTATAGGATGGGATCTGAGAACTAAAGGCAAAATGGCAACAGGCTTCAGCAGAGCATAGGTTTTGTCTGGGAGTTAACTTTGATGGACACTAACTGTACAGACATATGCCTCAAAGACAGCACCCCCAAAGCCGATTCCCCCCATAAATGCGAACTCCCTTTGTTTGAAGAGCAAACATTGTACTCAAGAAGACATTCTTCCCATGGTAAGAAATGCTGTGCCCCACATGGGTGCAATCCTAACCTAGGCTGGCACAGCCTGTCAATCTTCCCTTTCCTGTGGTGATGTAGGAAGGCAAGAGCATGTCTGTGCACTGGCCTAACCCTCCCCCAGGAGTGGTACACAAGTCTCTTATGGCACTTTTGTGATATCCCCAGTTCAGCACAGGAGTTATGCTGGAGCTTAGGCTGGCCTATCTGGAGTTTAGGATTTCAGCCTATTATTGTCCTGGAATCTCTCTGCTAAAACAGACACACTTAGCACTTTGGACTCACCAGAGTTCTCCACAAATCAATGCTGTGACCTTTTAAATGTTCGCCAACTGAGGACAAAGAACCAGATGCTCATCATCCTACGGAATAGTTGTTGTTCCATGGCACTGATTTCTGTGGTTGCTGTCAGAGATCCCTGTGTAATGACTGGCATTCAAACATGCGTCATGTCCATCATCACTTTACATTGGCAGCTTGACAATGTACCTTCCCTAGTGGAGAGGATTTGAAGGCAAGAAGATTGGAAAGACATTGATGCGTGAGGTGAAGAAGTTACAAAATTGAGTGACTGGTATGTGGTTTTCAACATATAATAAAGACTTCAGCACTTGTTAGCACCTGTTAATAGCTTTGACATTCTATTTCCTGCATTTCCTCCTAGCTATCAGGAGAAAATTTCGTTTGAGATATCTGGCCTGGAGGCAGATACCTTCCTGACCACAATGGTGATCTGTCAGTCCTCGCTCGACTTAAAATCTATTCAACTCTTGGAAACTGGAAGAGGGATACCCAAGGCTATTCCTTGAACCTCTTGATGAAGGATGGTCTTGAAATTTTTGGCCTCTAATATCTAAATTCACAACACCACACCAAATCTATATGGATGTAAAGCATTGTGTTGAAATAATCAACGTATAATAAAGACTTCAGCAGAAGTCTTTATTATAAGAAATAAAGGAAGAAATGTGAGTGTCCATAAATATGGGGCCAGGCATTCACATTGTGGTACAGTTGCCTGTATATCAATAAAGCACAAAGGACAGCAAATAATGTGGGAACACTGGAAAGGTACTTCCAGAGCTTTGGCACTCTCACAGCCAGGGTGACGATACATCCTCTTTTTCCAGGACATGACACTCTTTTTAACTTTGTGTACTAGAAAAAAATCTAGTATTGTCCTCCTTTTCCTATGGGCAGGAGGAATGTATCCTTCTTGAAATTTATAAATTATATGCAATAAATTATATTTAAAAGTTTTAAATTTACTAATAAGTAATTTAGGGCACAATCCAGAGTAACTACAGGGAGTCCTTGCTCCGATGTAAGAACACCTTACTCTGGATTGCAATATGAATTTCCCGTAGGTTTTCACTAGGTGGTGCCATAACTATGGGTGCACATAATGTCTCTTATGTGACTGTAGACTGTAAATAGACTGTAAATAATTCCAATAAACTTCAATAAAAGATGGTTTTTCTTGTTTAGAGATGAAACTAATTGAAGTTTATTGGAATTATTTACAGTCTATATTAATAACCTAGAATTATCTATATATTTGAATTGATATAGAATGTCTCCATCACAGCTGGATATAACACATATGATAATAATGATATGATCACTGAATGTATAACTTTGTAATAAACGAATATTTTATATTTACATATTGTATATTAATAATTAGATTAGTATTGTGCTTTCATGGTCTATTTCGTACAGTTGTTACTCTTTCTGGTTATGACATATAGTCACCCTGCTCCCAGCAAAACATACCCTACAATCCAGAGTAACTATGGGAGTACATAAGAGACATTACGTTTACCTGTAGTTACTGCACTACCTAGTGAAAATCTATGGGAAATTCATATTGCAATCCAGAGCAAATTGTTGTTACACCAGAGCAAGGACTGCCTGTAGTTACTCTGGATTGCACCCATCGTCCCCAGTTAGGCTGGCACAACTCCCTTGTCCCGGCCTGAGAGGGTCACAAATGTGTCTTAAAGAGCTTCTGCACTATACCAGGTTAGGCTGGCACACAGTTATACATGAGCCTCCCCACACCACTGGGAACAGGTCAGTTCTGTTGACCTAAATTGTTAAGAATTACCGTCCATCCTCAATCATCCATCTCTGAAATAACATTTCATTAAGAATAAACTCCTGCAGCTATACAGTACTGTATTTGTTCTTGCAAACTCTCTGATTCAGGTTTTATTTTTTCCCAGTTCTTCAAGGTTAAGGTCAATTTATCTTCATGATACTTTCAAATTTCAGAGGCATTTTCATTTGGTGCACATTCGTTTGGTGCACATTGGGCGCATGATAATGTCTCAAATTCCTGCTCTACATCAGGAGGGCAGAGCCTTCTAGCCCATACTAGCCAATGATGGTACATGATTTCACAAACATGGAGAGAGGCCTGTGTGTGTATGAACTGACATCCATCTGACATGTAGAGAGGTTTGTGTGTGTTGGAGCTAACAGGCTTCTCACAATTAAATTGGATGTCAAAATTCATAGAGATATTTAAGAAGGGTGTGGATAAAATCCTAGGGGAAAGGGCCATCACAGGCTACAAGCCATGACGGATGTGTGTAGACGTGGACAATCTCAAAATGCCAGATGCAGGGTAGGGCACCTGGATGCAGGTTCATATGTGCTCCCTGACGTATCTGGTGGGTTGCTGTGTGATAAGGAAGCTGGACTAGATGGGCCTTTGGCCCAATCGAGTGGAGGCTCTTCTTATGTTCTTAAGCCAGTTTCAATTTCATATAAGGTCTTCTTTGAGAAGTTGTATTCCTGCTGGTAATCCGCCTTCTGGTTTCAACTCAAATGCTACTTTCACTCTTTGGAAGCCTTAGGGAATCATGCAGGATGCTCTCCACATTCACCAGACTCTGGCAAGACCTTGCTAATGTTTCAAAATAGCCCCCTCCATCCCCAAAGGATGCTATCCTGGGGATCACGCCACTGCCCTCACCCCGTGACAAACTCAGGGAATAAATCTCCCTGAAAGTTTTAAAACCACTACTGTATGGGATATTTCCGTACTGAAAAATCCCTCCATCCTGGACCACTGTATCATCAAAATATTAGGTTGTATTTGGCAAATGTGAGGAATTGGCATTGAACTTTGGAGAGGGCACTTTTGTCCAATCTTTCATATGCTCCAAATATTTGCTTCTGAGGATTTGAGATCTCTCTGAAGCAGGGTGGTATGTGGCATAGTGCTTTAGGTCACAGCAGCAATGGAGGACTGTAGAACTCTCTTTTGTCCACATAAGACACAGCTGGCGGGGGCAAACTATTGTAAAGTTTCATTTTGAAATAATTATGTGCAAACTTTAAGCAACTGAAGCACAGTTTTGTGAATCTAATAGCTGCAAGTTGACTAGTAAATAGACCTTCATAATATGCAAATACCCATGCTAACATTCCTGGTATTAATAGATCAATCTGAGTAGGAAAAAAACAGTGCCAATTAAGAATTTCATCTGACCGTTCAATAGTCACGCTTGCAAGTTTTGCTATCTTTACAGCTTTCCTGGAAAATTGGCATTTTGATTATTTCAACTGTTTACATTCCCTTGATGAACATCTAAAGGTCAACTGATAACTCTCTTTAAAATGCGCTTGAATTGACAAGATGACAAAAAACTTTTTTTAATGCAAATGCATCAAACAAATTGTAAGAAGCCATCACAGCTTAACTTTGTTTCATTGTTGTCTTTTCTTTCCCTTTTAAATCCTTATCCCTTATCCCCACAACACAAGAATAAGATCTGAATCACAGGAAAGATTTTGGTTGTGTAGGAGCCAAACCACATGGTTATATGGATCATATGATGGCAAACCACACAATCATAATGTTATTTTGAAATCTGCTATCAGGGACTGACTGCCAAATTCTCAAGGAGGCATCACACTTGGAAATGTGCTCTGTGCCTAAATGCTTCTTGCACCCTGTGTTTGTGGAATTCATTTCAACATTACAAGAACCTCCTAGCCAGCAAGTTTTATAACTTCAATGAATGAAATTAGTCCTATGAATTGCCCTTTGCATACTTTGAGCAAGGAGCTGTCGAATACTGTTCTAGTTATTTTATTCCAGAACAGTTACCTTTTCAGCAATGCAATGTGGGAAAATTTGTTTTGGACAACAGTTGCAATTAGAGGCCGTGTGATAACGATACAACGTTCATCGCACTCCCGCAAAGTTAATGTACCAATGTTGCTATTTTCTACTGGAGAATGCATTTGAGACAAGCTCCATCATTAACTTTATATGCAGTTCATAGTCCATTTGCTGGGGTTGCTTTGCCCTTCAAGTTCGTATCTTTAATATTTTACCACCCGGATACATAACATTGCATTCATTTGTATTAGACACAGTTTGCAATTTGTTCTGCTCCTCTTCAGAGAGAACAGCAGTATCTGCATCCACTGTTTTTTTCTCTGTAGTTTAAAAATAAGTCTTCATCTCCTCTCCCCTCCAGTAGCTGGAGTGCTTATTTTACATGTGCTAAAACCCCCAGCTGTGATTTCAGAGCTTTTTCTTTTTTTACTTTCCATGGATTGGAATCAAAGTAAATAAGGTAGAATAAACTGGCATAGGCTAAATAGATAACAGATTTATGGTTTTACATGGCAGGTAAGGTTAGATCAGACTGAAAAGACCCATTAAGAATAATTGCATAATATGTCTTAACTGCACATTTACTTTAATGAAACCCCATCCCACCTTCACTGAGTTTTACTATTTCAACAGTTTCTATCACTAACTCCTCAAAAAACCATTTGATTGTATTGTTTCACTGTTCCCTTAATGATTATATGAAACCCACTGCCAAAATTTAAATCACTGCAAAGTAGTTATCTTGGTAACAAGTTCATGAAAAAATAAAATATCCGATTGCACTAAAGACATCATATAACCATTGGGCAGCTGACATAGAAATGCATGTGTTTAAAAGAATAATTAGGTCCCAAGGACGCATGGTGCCATATGGCCCAAATATTTTTCATACTGAGCTGTTTAGAGCTTGAAATTTTATAAGTATGAGAGCAACTAAGCATACATATTTGGTAAGTCAACATATTTAGACTGGAAGTGATGTATAATCATATTAATTTCTTGTATGTATTGATTTGTTTCATGTCCATCTTGAATTAAAAATGTTTATGATTTACAAACAAATTGTAAAAGAATCTGCTTTATTAGAATATAGGCTATTTGAACTTCCTGATTCCTGTTATACCTAACCTCTGATTTATGTTATACTTATTACCGTATTTACTCGAATGTAATGTACAGGGGTTTTTTGGCCAAATAGACCCTTCAAAATAGGGCTGTGCATTGTATTTGATGGCGCATTATATTCGAGTAAATAAGGCCCTCTTTCCCTGGAAGCAGAAGGTGAAACAAGGGCAAGGGCAGCTCCTGACTTGCTCCCAGCAGAGGTTGAGTAAAAGGAAGATTTTAGGGCCAGTCGAGCATTGCTGGGAACTGCAGGAGCGTTCCAGAGTGTGGATGCACTGCTAATCCAGCCCTGTATCCCTTGCAGTGGCATAGCCAGAGGGGGGAGCCCTGCCTGGAACTGCGGCAAAGGGATGAGGCTCCCCCCATGCTGACTGCTCTCACCCCCTCTGGTTATGCCACTGGAAGAACGTCCTTCTCCCCCTCAGCACTTTCAGGAGGGCAGGTGGTTGGGCTCCTCTCCCCTCCTCCAGCCCCAGCAGCGTTGGGGGTTCCTTCCCTGAGGAGGATGGGAGGAGCTTAGGCTGCAGTGCAGCCACACTTTCCTGTGAGTAAGCCCCACTGAGTGCAATGAGGCTTGTGTCTGAGTAGACCTGCTTAGGGTTGGACTGTCTGAGCCTGGACTGAGAGAGGTTGGGCAGGAAGGAGAGGAAAAGGGGCTGCAAAGAGTGGGGGCTGCAGGAGGGGAAGGAGAAGCCTGGAGGAGAGTCAGCCCAAGCTGACCCCCTGCTTTCCCTCCCTGCCCCCTTCCTTTCTCTTGGGGGGAACTCAGGGAAACTCCAGGCATAACTTCCAGGGAAGAGGCGCTCTGCAGGACTCTCTGCTCTGCAAGCAGACCTCTGGGCTGGATGTGTCCTAGATGTCCCGATAATGGCTGACCAGCCCTAAAACTTCTCTTTTCAACCTCTCCTGGGAGCCAGTCAGGCGCTGCCCTTGCCCTTGTCCCATCTTCTGCTTCCAGGGAAAGAAGGACCATAATACTTAATTTAGCTGCACATTGTAATAGCAGAAATTTTTTAAAAAAAAAAACTGTAGCCTTTAAAAACAGGGTGTACATTACATTCGATGGTGCATTACTTTCGAGTAAATTCGGTATGTTCATTTATAGCTGCAGGCAACACAAGTCTACCCCACTGCTACCTTCTTTTATGGAAACATCAAACACAGCAGCCTGGATACTATTGTGAAAAAAACAAACAAAAAAAGAAACAAAAAGAAAAACAAACAAAACAAAACTCCTTCCCTGTCCAAAGCAGTGCTTACTGTTGCTGCTCTGCGGCTTGTTCATAACCCAATCAGATCATAGGGATTCTCTGGGCAGTCACATCTAGACCCAGGATATCATGATGCAAAGCTTACAGGGACATCTGGCCACAGACTCACAGTGTCCCTATCTAGATTGTGTGATGAACAAGCAGAGCAGTAGAATGGTAAGTGCTGTTCATGGAGGTGGTGCTGCTTTTGGTGAACATCAGATCTGGT
This sequence comes from Cryptoblepharus egeriae, assembly GCA_030015325.1. Lineage (NCBI taxonomy): Eukaryota > Metazoa > Chordata > Lepidosauria > Squamata > Scincidae > Cryptoblepharus > Cryptoblepharus egeriae. Next base: position 119,283,670 of record JAREYC010000003.1, on the reverse strand, counting down.
GGGCCCTGATCTAACATCTCAAGCATACTGAAGTCCCTGCTGCTCCTAGAATAACTAAGATCATATTGTGTTATTTCTTTGAGCATTCAATCAATTTCAGTGAAATATGAAATACGAACACTTCTAATACAGAAATATGGATGCTGTCTATAGCAATCAAATGTGTCAGTTCCTCAGTCCTAACACTCAGAAGAACCTCTTTCAACCAGAGCAATTGTTCAGCCAATTGTTCCAGCCTCTCCTATTGTCTTTTGGTCCATTACTAGTACAGTCAATCAATCATGCAAACTAAGAGCTCCTGCACACATTCCTACTTGCAAGGGCAAGCAGAAGCATGAGTCCACATGGGTATGTGCTTGCCCTGCAGATTAGCTTTTGGCCTTATTTTTTAACTCCCTTCATTGCCTTCAGCTCTCTTTTCTGAATAACAGCTCAAGAAATTGTTAACAAACCACCTCATTTGATGAAATATAATTCTCTTCTCATCGAAATATCAAGGAACAACACAGGAGTGAACAAGGCCTTGAGCTACGAGAAGTGTTACATTGTCAGGTGGTTTCACATCTCCGAGAGGCTCATTATGCCAATGCAATTTTATCCTAACTGCTAAGATATAGTGGCATTATTGTCATCTAAACAAATTCAATGATGCATTACTTCAGCTTTTGTTTCTTAAGCCTCCTCAGTCTTCACTGAAGTAATTCCACTCTGGTGTACTTGGCATTATATGGTAAACGTCGCGTCAAGTTGTTGTTCAGTCAAATGTTGGAAAAGGAAATAAAATGATTCACATATTTTCTGAATTATTGGGCTTGAAGTCACCAGCTTTTTAAAAGGAGAAACAATTACACTACTGTTTCTAGTTTTTGAACTGGTAAAATGACATAGCATTGGTTGAGAAATCTCAAGGTTTTATATATTATAAAAAGCTTATGTTTATATATTCAGTAAAACCCAGAGTTATCTTTCCAGGACTGTACCATATCATGCTTCATGCTTCTCAGTCAAATGTCCTCCACTTATAAAACTTCCTACATTGTTCAGGCTGGGCTTCTTCTCACGTTTCCTTTTTAATGGACAGAGATTATTTTTCTTCCTATTTACATGTAAATCTTTTCTCCCAGTTATATCTTAAAGTGATATTGTCTTTTTCCAAAATTATTACTGCTGAAATTTGTAAAATGAAGTTATAAACCCAGAATGTGATGTTTCAAATGAGCCCAGGCCATTTCGACAATGACCATCCTATGTTTGGTTGAAATGTTTTTAAAAAGTGAACAAGCCCCAAACAATTCAGAGGGTTTTCTTACAGCCCAATCCTAACCAATATTCCAGCTACAATGCAGTCCGGCAGAGGCATACTTAGGCAAATGGGGCCCATAGCAAGGACTGAAATTTCCCCAAAATTCATGTCATCCAAGACAAAATTCCTACCGGGTTTTAAAAAAATGGAAGACACCCCCCCCCCCAAAAAAAAATGTAGGACATGTTAAAATAAAGCAAAAATACTTGTATTGGTTTTCTGTACAAACAAATGAAGAGCGTCTTGAATAAAGAGTGTTTTGTATAAAGAGCAAAATTTTCTCAGAAATTTTGACTTGCTTAAAGAGCATTGTCTTGAATAAAGAGCACTTCTGAGGAAGTTTGAAACAGGCTTCCATGGCAAGGGAACTCACAGGCGGGACGAGGAGACTAGCATGAGCTATAGTGGGGCCCTGGGCAAAGTTTGGAATAGGCTTCCATTGCCAGGGAACTCAAGGGACGTCCCGGGGGAGCAGCCTGAGTCTGTATGTGGTATCTGTGTGGCAGCGTGGAAGGTGTGCCTTATCAATGTTCTAGTGCTGCTCCCCATCAGCAGCTTGGGAATGTGAAAGTTGCACAAAAAGACAATAGATTCCATTGAGCCAATGGATAGCAGTGACTCCATTAGAGAATGTGAAAGTCATCCCCTCTCCGTAACCCTCACACTAGCCATGAAGATTTTCAAAGGTACAGTACAGTTCAGTATTGTACAGTATTTTCTTTATTGCAGTGTTTGTGTTACTGTATATTACAGTGCTTTCTATAGTGTTATACTGCAGTGTTTTGTAATCATTTTTATAAACAGTTAATATTTTTAAATGAATATTTTTTTGGTTGTGGAACCAATCGTCTGAGTTTCCATTATTTCCTATGGGAAAATCTGCTTCACTTAAAGAGCGTTTCATTTAAAGAGCATGCCTCCAGAACAAATTAAGCTCTTTAAGTGAGGCACCACTGTACTTAATTTCAACACTTTTAAAAGTGCATTTTGTACCTCGCACTATAGACTTAGTATGCTACTGCCCTGAGGTAAGGAAACTAAATATAGGCTGCAATCCAGAGCAAATTCAGCCTGCTCTGACCTAACTGCACTCTCCTGGTCAGCACTGCCATTCTTACTCGGGCCTTATCATGGACCCCTATGGGTCTACTCATTACTATACCTGCTCCTGAGGTGGTACAACTCTGAGGGCTGGAAGAGGGCATTTCTGCCTTGGAAACAGGCTTTGGATACAGAGTAACTGCTCTGCCCTAGGCAATGCTAAACATGCCCTCAACTTGCCTCTCCTGAGCTGCTTAGGCTGCCCCAGTTAGGGCAGAGCAGGTCTACCTCTCTTAGGGCACCCTATCTTGCCTTGCTCTGCCCTAAGCCTCCTTCAGAGTAACTGGGCTGGAGCATCTTGCAGTTGCTCCAACCTAGTGTTAGATAGGGCAACACAAGGGCTCTTATGTGGACAGATTAGTTGCTCTGGATTGGGCTGATAGTCTCATCTTGAGAAGGCCTCCATGACTGCCCCCACCACAGAATGCAGAATGTACCCCATTGGTATAGTGCATCAGCACAGGTAAGTTGGTTAGTTAGTAGGTAGTTATTAGCAGGATGACCATATAGAATGGAGGTCAGAGTGCCTCAACCTTTAACCATTGCATAGAAAAGGGAACTGAGGCAGGTTTCGCTCATCATAGAAGGGTTTAGAAAGCAGCACATGCCTAAATTACCTCTTCTCATGCTCAAAACCATGGGCATTAACCCGGCATAAGAAAAGCTCATTCACAGAGACCACCCATACAATGTGATGAAAACCCTATTGATATCACTAGTGAGTGCCCTGCTATTTGCTGGCATCTATTCTTCAACTTCTTTGTTTCAACTTGTATATTTCAAAGATATCAGAACTGGATAGCTATATGTCCTTAGGAAGCCTTGAAACAGCACTGCCCTCAGCCTTCTCAAGAGAAGAACATGTGCAACCATATAAACGGTGCCTGAATCACTCTGTGATCATTGCACAATCTAAATTGCTCTCAGCTCCCTTCTATATCACATTATCCAACTTTTGAAATTCATGAAGAAGCTGCATTTATGATTCTTCGCCTTTACTTATTTATTTCCCCTAAATCTATTACTACTATTTCAAATAGAAGACGAATACAGATGTTTAAAGATATAATTCACCCATTAGTATGACTGATGGCTATTTGGCACTCTTAACACTCTTTCGTACTCAAAGTTCTTTTTAAATCTGAGCTATATAAGTATCCTACACACGTCAACGAGAATTTTCTTATTTTATTGAAGTTGTTCTGAAAAGCAAGTGCTGTGAGTAATAAGCCTGGCAACAAGGTTTCATACAGTACTGATAAAGTGCAGTGTGTGTGTGTGTGTGTGTGTGTGTGTGTGTGTGTGTGTGTGTGCGTGCATGCGTGTGTGTTATATATAGGGGCTTAATGGATTAAAAACAGTCTCCAAACAAGAACTACAGTCTTATGCAAGACCCTGGAAACCAGATGAAGTCATGATTTTGCAGCTGGCTGAGTTATTCATCTGGAAGTTGAGACCAGCTGCACTTGTGGGTCTCTCCCTCCCCCCAGTTATATGAGATTGGGCTTGGAAAGCAACAAAGGGGTCTTGATCACAATTTTTTAAAAACACAGGGCATTTCATATATCATAAGTTAGAGTTTTTTTTCACTCTTCGTTCTGCCTTGGTGCACATGCATGTGTATATACACATACTGTATTAACACAAGCTTGCATCTGTCATTTAAAGTCGCAGAAAGGCAACGAGGAGGTTTCCAACAGCATTATTAACAAGGCTCCAGTTCATATAACTATACATTTTATGGCACAGCCATCAAGTCACTAAGAAAGGAATGGAAAACCAATTCATTTTGGAATTCTTTAAAAAGATTGACAAAAGTTACTTTTTCCAGGAGTATTAGGCAGTTCAGAAACAGCCTATGAGCAAGAAAAAGAAGAAAAAATGGCATTTTTGTTTCTTTCAAATTCTGCCATGTTTCTGCAAGAATATTATAGTGCTGTGCATTGCTTCTTACCAAGTCTATGACTATCTCATTCTGAATCACACTGTTGCTTGATCTCTGACCTATTGCTGTGGATCCCATCTGGCAGTGGCTCACTGAGATATCAAGGCAGAGGCATTTGTTGGTCCTGATAACTAATAGCCATTCAAATAGGATTCAAAACAATAAAAATGCTTGGAATTTACCCTGGTATCTTTTGTATGCAAAGCATGTGCTATCTCAACTTGTATGCAAAGCATGATCAACTGGTATGCAAGTCATCTAGTATGCAAATCATGAGCTACTGGTTCTCCTCTATTTTTATTTACAGTATTTAGTATTTATTTTTTACTGATAATTTAACAAACTACAATTCCCAACATTTCACATACATTAGCTTAGGAACCTTCAGAATTTTGCAAGGAAGATCAATAATAATCTTTCTGTATTGCAGTTAGGAATCTGAGAGGCCATCTAGTCAGTTAAAGGCCGAGCAAAAATCTGAACTGGGATTTTCATGGGGTATGAAAATCCTGTTTTATAGCTCAGCCATTGTACTACATGTCAAGCAGAACTGCGCATGCACCCAAGCTGTGTTTCCTAGCCTTACCTAGGATAGCAGTCAAAGCAGTTGCTCCACTTCTGAGCTATCCCCATTCCATTCTAGATATTACAGAAGAATCCAAAGATTTGAACAGCACTCAGTCAGATCCTCTTCCAGGCATCACATTATTTATATAAGACAACATTGCCTCTGTCCTTTGCATTTCGTTCACTCGAAGCAATTTTAACTCCAAGAACTCATTGTATGAGCATTGATACCGGGCAACATGAAACTGGTGTTCAGTCCATCAAACAGCATTAGTTCTGCTTTCTAAAAGAAGCTCACCAGGTAGTTTGCGTTCTGTGTTTGGCTGAACACCAGGTAGCTGGACTTTCTATCTCTTTAAGATTTGAGAGTAGGGAGAATGTTTTTGAGCATTAATTTAGCATAGTACACAAAGATTCAGAGCCCTGGGATAAAAGGCAGATTCACAACTGAGTCAGGATAGAATTATTTATTAAGATCACCACTATGAATCATATCTTTGAAAATAGTCACAAAATCCATGGGCTTATGCAGCAAACTGCTGTTCTTCTCTTTCCCTGATAATTCAGAAGCTACTGGAAAGTGTCAAAGGACTTTTAGTAAATATGATTATAAAACTATCTGCCTACTCTCCAGCCCCTCATTAGCTTGGTAAGATTTTGTTTTACTTTGAAAATCTTAGTTTCCCTTTCCAAGCTGCTGGCTAATGGAATTGGCAATTAGTGAGAAAATTCTAACTGTGACATCCCGTCTCCCTCTTTCTTTCAGGCCTTATTAGAGAAGGAGCATATTTCCATCTCCACCATGAGCCTTTTCAGACAATATGAAGTATGTATCTTGGCCTGATCCCCTTCCCAGGTGTGATCAACTTGGACATGCCACACTGGATACTGCTGGTTATGCTTACTCTAGGTTCAGAGGACAAATACGCCCTTATCTTCAGCCAGAATTGCCATGGCAGAAGACAACACAACCTGCATTGTGCCACCTCATCCACTGCATAGGAATTCAGATAGGATGAGCTCATAGAAAGGGAATGCAATTTGCAGGCATAACCTAGTCTGAACTGCCTGTGCAGTGTTGAAATGAGATTTTGACTTTTTTTAAAAATGGTGCCAGTATTGTCAAGCTGAGCCCACACCAGAAATCATGGGCTACATGGATCATCTTCATCACCAACCACTCACTGTGCCTTAGCAGTTTCTCTGCCTCCACAACCAAAAGACCAAAACGGCAATGTGGCTGCAGCCTTTTCAGCTCAATCAATAAAAGGAAGCAGCTGAAAGATACTTTCGGCTTCCTCTGTTAACAGTGAATGGGAACATTTTATATAACTACTTAAGGAAACAAAGATGGAAAATGTCAAAGCGTGCACAGTTAACCCTTTTATGATCAACTGAAAAGAGCAGTCCATAAAACCTCACAGTACAGGCATGCTATTGTCTGCTGGATTGGTGGAGATGAGGGAAGCCTTCCTTCTCTTTTGCCTGTCACTCCAGGTATCTTTGCCTGTCAATATTACTATTGTCTGATACTTTAGAAAACTCACTACCAATAAGATCAGCAGGAGATTCAGATTATAAAAAAATAGTCTCAGATTCATTTTTATAAGCATATGAATCATATGCGTTTCTTTATATTTCAGCTTTATAAAGACGTAGCTGTAAAAATCAATAGGACCATTGTGAAGCTGTCTTGAATGCATCCTTGTTAAGGGACAGCTGAGACACTTAATAGTGTGAGTCAGGAAGAGAGGTCATTGGTCCAGCAATCACTTGATCTTCCTTCAGTTCTCAGCTCCCAGAAACAAAGCCATAAGGTCAACTATTTTTTTCTTGCTGGTTCAAGGAATAAAAAAATACAATAGAGATATTGCAGCGTGCAATAGTTCCTTCTCTGGTCAGTAGTTTATTTTTATTTGGCACCCTTTCCACCCACAGGAAGTATTGAGTCATTCACACATCACATCCAAAATGAAAGGTCTGTTAAAGTGCGTTGGAGTTAGAGGCCTCACATATAGAATGGGTTTTCGCTTGAGGCTTTGGAGCTTAAGTATTTAACTTCACCAAACTCAAAACAAATATTTAGATGGTTGTGAGGGAACTGCTGCTTGATATAAAATATAGGGCTCAGGTCGGGCCAGAAAATCTGTGTAGACAAGACCCACTGGAATTAGGAACCATTCCAATGCTGCAAAGGAAAAACTGATTTGGCTTGAAGAAGCCCCCATACCTGCCCTGTCACCACAGGATGTAGCGCATGTTCCATTGGCATAGCTGCATCAGATCTGGAGATTTGCATAATATAGGAAGTTGGCCCCTTAATGTTAAACATTTCAAATCAAGGATCAATTGCTTGAGAATCATTTCAGTGACCATGAACCTCACTCCAGAACACATTAAGGTGCAAGTTTTTTGGGGGGAGGGTCTGTTGGTTTCAATCAACCTATCCATCTAATGGGCCCAGATTTCCCATAAAAGGATAAAAAGGAATGATGAGGTGCTGATGCTGTCCAGCAGACCAGGGTGAATTTCTAAGATACTTTGCTTTTCCGGTGCCATGAGAAACTGCTTATGATCGTTTTTGTACTTTTATCAGTCAGGAAAGTTATAGTCTGAAACTGTTTTATTTCCTTTTGACAGCTGCCACCGATTCCAAAGTATAGAATTTGACTGTTTGCTTATTTCCCCTTTTCTTCATGTTTATTCCAAGAAAAATTTCCTTATTTGATTCAAGCAAACTGGCCTCTTTTGCCTAATGAGCAATCTGCCTTCCATTTGCTGCTAGCTCTACCCTACCAAACTTGTGTTCAGTTCGAAAGGGAATGTGTGGGGAGAAAGGACGGATGGAGAAAACAGGGCCAGGAAAACATGCTCCCTTCTTTCTTCCTTTCCTTACACAGGTGGGTAACTCGGCCAAGAGGACTATCAGCAAACAGGTAGACTGTAATGTAATGCGGGCTTGAAAAGCTTGCAATATGTCTTGTAAACATAATGCTTGTAACAGCAAAAAAAAAAAAAAGTTTTGTTTGTGCATGCCACAACAGGTCCTATGAGATTTACCCTACAATCCAGAGTAACTACGGGAGCACATAAGAGATATTACGTGCATCTGTAGTTACTGCACCACCTAGTGAAAACTTATGGGAAATTCATATTGCAATCCAGAGCAAATAGTTCTTATATCAGAGCAAGTACTCCCCGTAGTTACTCTGGATTGTGCCCTTAGTGTGAGTTCAGTGTGGAGACTTGTCCATTGTGGGGACCACTGGTTGGCCCATTTCCTTCTCAGCACTCCTCAGGTGTCAAAAGAGGACAGATAGGATATTTGCTTTGCCTGTCTCCCTGTATTTCAGTTGGTTTGAGAATGGTTGAAATTACCTGATTAAATTTTCAGATTGGTTGATACGTCAAGCTAATTTTCTTTAGTACTAAGGCATTAATTAAAATATCCTCAGATCCCTAACCCCTTTTCCACAGTAAAGCCCTCGACAATGCTTAATTTTCCCCAATTCTACCACTGGCGTTTATGAGAGATTATCTTTAAAATATCTCCAGCAAAGTCCTCGCCCTACTGAAGAACACCAAATGCATTCCTTGCAGTTATTCAATGATGGTAGAGGGCCACATTTGCGGTGCTTTTACCAAAGAATAAAAATAATATACAATAGTCACAAATTGTGTGCACTGCCGGATTCAGGAAATACTACTGATGCACTTTATAAGCAGTGGTGATCTTTAAGAGCCTGTCAATCAATGGAAAACAGACTCTGTGCATGGTGAGCTCCAATTCAGTTTGCATGTCTTGGAGGAAGAGAGGAAGCTTGGAGGAAGAGAGAGTTCTAAACCAGTACAAAGTACTGGCAACTAAACCAGTACAGAGTGGAATCAGTTATTCAGGGAGATCATTTGACCTTAAAGGTATCCTCATCTAATTCCAGACACCACATGAGAGCTGATGTGGTATAGTGAATAATGCCCAGTCTTGGCCCATACCATTAACACTGATGCAGCTGTGCTAACAAAGCTTGCACTGTGTCCAATGGGAGAGTGTGGAATCAATCATCTTAATTACAAGGAGGTAAGTAAATACACTTTATCCTCCCCCCATAGGTTGCCTGATCACCTGTGGGGTCTTCTTGGACGTCAGCCATTTTACTAGTGTCCGAGGAGAGAAATGGAGGTGCTAGAAAATGCTTGGAAAAGAGGGATAGGAACCTAGCACAAGATATTGTTGCCAGGACCCACCCTGCCCTTCCCTTCCTACTATGCAAACCATTTTGTAAGCTTTTGTTGTTGAAAAGCAATACATAATTTTTTTTATTCTTCTTAATTATTATTATTAACAGTAAAGGGGACCAAATTTGAGATCATTTTTTCAGTGATTTGCTTATATGTGGTAAATAAATAACATTGTCAAAGCCAATTATGTTTGAGAGACTTTGGCTGCAATCCTAAAGACATTTTCCAAGGAGGAAGATCCATTGAACACAATGGGGCTTACTTTTGGAGTAGACATGGGAAGGACTGTGCTCTTCATGGGACAAATTCCTGTGTGCATAGCTCCCAAAAATCATTGATTAGAATTTATAGTAAACAAAATTGATACTATTTGATACAAAATTGATACAAGTCAATCAGTTAGCTTGGGCCGCTATGCTGAATATACTCTTAGCTGGTTGAGATATCTGTCTGGGAGACCAAAAAAAAAAGCACAAAAACATATCTGGAGAGTTTATCACAGAACTGACTGAAACATTCAGGAACAGAGAAAGGTAATTAGTGAAGTGCCAGGAAAAATCAATGTCATTAATGTGCTTTTGTTCACTTTATTTACTTGCTCAGGAGAGGGGGAGAGGCAGAGAAAGAGACTGTTATGAAGTTATTTAATTTGTCAGAGATGAAAAAACAAGGACAGCCAGCATAGATGTCACCTTCAGTCGCAACAATTTCAGGTTCTTGATTTTGCAGTCTTAATGTGGTGGAATGCAATGAAAGGAAGCTTGCCGAGAGCCAGTCTTAGAGCAGTTTGCCAAATTTCGTTTCTCTCTGAGACAGTAAGCAGAGCCTACACAGCTGGCATTTTGCTCTGCAGCTGACATTCATGCTCAGAAACTTCCAGGTTGAGGTATCACAAGGAGAGAGTGACCAGTGGAGCATTGCTGGTGGACATCCTTCCTCCTGTCTGCCCTATGGGTCTAGTTGCCTTGAAAATGCCCTCCCCCCCCAACTGGAAGTTGATGCTGGTGGTGAAGTCATTACTGGGTATCTCATGGCTGCTGCTCATGCTGGTGAGTAGTGGGGTCCACTCAGGGTTGGGGATGGGCAGAAATATTTTGTATTGGGCCCCATATGTCCTAAAGCCAGCCCTGAGTTTGCTGAAGGAGACTTTCATCTCCTTCCTCATGACAGCAGCATCCAGAATCCCCCTAAAAGGTGATCTTCAGAATGAGAGACCATCTGGAAAAAGATGGTATGTGATATGTGGAGGCATACTTAAACTGAGTGGATTCTCCTTGCATGAGTGAAGGCAATGATTAATGATGTTGTCAGCAGACTGAAGTGCACTGAAGCATTGCCTGAGATAGCAGATTGACAGGGGGACACCTTCTCAGCTGCTTGTCCTTCTCCCATTCATTCTAGAAAAGGAAGACAGGAGCAACATAGAAGAGAACACTGGAAACCATAGTATTGTGGGGAAAAACCCCTCTCTCCCCTATACAGTGGTACTTATGATTCTGCCATGGTGTTGGGATGCAGAATGGTAAGCACCACTCAAGGTGGGGAGGGCTGTTTCCAAAACCCAGATCCAGCCTTGGGCTCTCCAAAATTGTTGGAGATGCTGTAGCCCACCTTCAAGCATTTCCCTCTTCCTTTTCCTGGAGGAGCTAGAGGAGTAGGGAAGATTACTGCTAGGTAAGAGAGGTCTAGCATGGCTTTGAACTGGCCCTATCTGGACCAAATGGCATTTCAACCCTATCATATCCTAAAAGCCTTATCACCATTAAATAAATCCAAATCATGCATGCTGCTCTGCATTGGAACTTTTAGACTGAAGATATTGCAGCTATCAGTGTAATATTAATCTCCTATTTAATTTCCATCAACATTATGTTAGACATTATCTATATGTCTATTATCTATCTACATTATGCTATACATTATCCTGTATAGACAATATTGATCCCTTGTAGGTTATTTACTGCCTGTACCTAAATGAAACTATGTTCCTCCAGTTTCCAGGACTGGAGGTTCTCCACTTGGGTCAATGCATGTTATGGTGTTTAATCCATGCCCCGCACAATGGAAAGCGGACTCATGTGGTGGAGGAGCCAATTATTATGAGTATTCAAGGGATAGTTCAACAACTGATCTTTATATATTTGAAGCAGCATGTTCAGGTTAGACAGATTAATTAAAACAGCCAGGTACATGCTGTTATCATACCAAATTTACATCTAGTATTAAGGTTGCATTAGTGCAATAAAATGAGGTATTAATCCTGAGTGGTGGTAATTAAATCTGAATAAAGGCCATAGTGAACTTTTCAACAGGAACTCAAAAAGGAGATTTGTGCCAAACAAATCCTGTCCATCAACGACACAGCGGCTTGCTTTTGAATTGATAAATGCTAAAATAAAGCAAACAAAATAAAATCCCTGCAAGTAAAAGGTAATTGCTAAAGATGTCAAATGCAATAGAGATAATTCATTTTCTGGGTGAAAGGCATTTGTTATTTGCCCTAACTGCAGCAGGCAAAAAATGGCATGTAATGCTGTGCATATACACATCACCCAGTCAGGCTGCAATCCTATCCACATTTACATAGGAGTAATCCCCATTGACTATAATGAGTCTTAGTTCTGAGTAGACATGTATAGTATTGGGCTCTTAGACATGCAATTCAGTTAGGGCTTTAGTAAAGTGTGTAGTATATATGCATATAGTGTGTATGTATTAGGGCTGTAGTAAAGTGGTTAATGTGTATTCCCCTGTTCCCACAGGAAACTAGTTTGTTGTCAACACAGCCCACACATACATGCATACTTTCAGGGCCTCCAAGAGAAATGTTTTAAGGCGGTACAAAACCCATTTGGAGCCCCTAAGACTTGCAAAACTATTTTGAAATAAAAAATTGAGGCTAATTAACGTGCAACAAACTTCAACAAGTGCTCATTTATTGATCATATTAAAGCAGGCCTCCGTCAGTCTTGAAAGACTATGGTATCGTGCTTGGCGCTGCATATGCTGCATGTGAAGCACGAAAGCCTGTGCTGGATTTTTATGGAGGATAGGCTGATACCCAAGCAGCAAATCCCCCCTCTCCACGCCACTGAATTAATCCAATGGAAAGGCAGAGCCAATACAATTGGATCCAGCTGGCGTCGCAGAGCTGGGCTGAGGACAGGAGCTCACCCTGTCTTGTGGGGCCAACCTGGGAAACGAACACTGGCCTGCTGGTTAACAGGCACAGCGTCTTAACCTCTTGTGACAGATCATATAAAACATTATGTTAAAACATACCAGTATTCAAGTAATGTGACAATATAAAATACTAAAATCTGATCAAGGAAAAAATTAGAATAAAAAATTAACTATTTAATAGGTGCTTTTCTGGCTTTCTTATGTGCAAAATTTCTAATAATGCTATCAAAATCAACTTGTATGTATACGTATGTATATGTGTGTATGTATATGTGTGTGTGCACATATACTGTATTAATTTGTAAGTAACAAACACTCAAATGATCCTTCAGTCATGGGCCCCTCCGTAGCTCTGGGGCGCTGGAACAATGTACCTGCTGGACCCCCCTCTCATAGGCCCTGCATATTTTTACCAGTACTTATGTGAATACATACTAATTGCAATCCTGGCCCCTGTGCGGCTCATGCAATGCACTGCTGGGAGTGGCACAGGGAGGCTGATGCATGCAACTCCCTGTGTAATCCACCCATCCTGTATGAGTGGCATAGATGTGCCTTACATTGTATTTGTGACACCCTGGGCCGGCAGAAGTTACTTGCATTGACCCATCTGAGCACTGAGGATTTGCACTCTGAGTACCATAATAGAGTGGTGTTGCCTAGACTAGTCTAGATCACCTATGCGGATTTTGACAGGCTTACAATGATGTCACTTTTTCCTGCTCATCTCTTGCTACAAAGCAATTTGGATGCATGACAAAGCAATAACTATACTTTCCACTGATTTTCTGGCTTGGGGGCCAAATGCATATTCAGACCTTAGTCTGGCAGCAATTGATTGTAGAGTGGACTGCGACCGATCAACCAAATGGCATGTCAAAGGATCATATCTTGAGAGTGTTACAGGGACATAAATTTGCTCGGACCAAAAAATGTATAGAAATGCAGCAGTTCTTTCCCCTGGCATCGATTTCGTTGGACACCTCCTGGAACAAGACAACATTCTTTTCAGGCCGCTGTATCTGTTTGGCACAAAGTCAGCAAGGCAGCCTGTGACTGGAAAACATGAACCTCCCTGAATATATTTTACATCTCAGGCTAGCTTGGTGTGCATGAAAATAACGATTGACAGTGCAAGCTGGTGCCAAGCCTAATGGCAGGCAGCATGCAGGCTTCTCACAGTGCATCCAATGAATCACTGTCTTGACCTGCAACCCCTTCTGCTGTTCTGGTTCTTGGCCTTGGTTGAGCAGACACTGCCAGGCATACTGAACTGTGCCAGGCTGGAGTATAAAAAAAAATATCCAGAGGGTTTGGGGATGGATGGACTTTGAGTATTAAATATTATTTATGGCTTAGTAATAGTTATAGAGCAAAAAGCATATAAAATTTCATTTGGCAAGCAAGCAGATACTCTCTCCCACAACGTCTAAACAGAGGCTAATTTTAAAAGCTATTGTTTAACCCGTGCAGTTTGTTTATAGATTTATATTTGGGCTCCATAGTTGAGGCTCCCATTTTTGAAGTTCCCCAGAGAGGCTTCTGCATTTAACTGAAAGCAGGTTTTTGGAAGATTTTATTGAAAAGAGAATGGATATCTCAGAATATCTTAACGTACATATTTTTTGTTTAAACAGCAGAGTTTCTGCATAAAACTGTCATTTCCAAACATGTTTGTGTGATTGCTTCCACTTTGGCTATTCTTCAAAAGTCTGCCATTTCAGGGCTAGTTAGAAGCAGTCCAAATAGCATATTTTTAAGTTATGATTTTGGATCATTCTAATGATATAAAAATAATTTGCAGCTATACATATTTAGACATACTTGTTCCTTCCATCAAAAGTGATGAAACGTTACCTACAGTAGTTCATCTTCAGTCAATTGTTTCATATAATTAAGCATACAATTGTTACTTAATATAATTAAACATATTGTTTTATATAATTAAGAGGGCTGTGGAAGTGCAAGTGGTTAAGACACTGTGCCTGTTAACCAGCAGGCCAGGGCTCGAGACCCTGGTCCTACAAAACTGGGTGAGCTCCTTAGCCCAGCACCTGCCAACCTACAAGTTTGTAAGCATGTAAATGCAAGTAGATAAATAGGTACCACATTATCATTCCATGCGCCTGCAGCAGTCAGGCTGGCCCCATGACCACAGAAGTGTCTTTGGACAATGCTGGCTCTAAAGGGTTAGAAACGGGGTGAGCACCGCACCCTACACTTGGTCATGACAAATGAAAAATAAATGTGATAAATGAAAGACTGGACCTACAATCCAGAGTAACTACGGGAGCACGTAAGAGACATTACATGCACCTGTAGTTACTGCACCACCTGGTGAAAACCTATGGGAAATTCATATTGCAATCCAGAGTAAATTGTTCTTACACTGGAGTAAGGACTCCCCGTAGTTACTCTAGATTGTGCCCTAAGTTTGCAATCCAGAAGCGCACTTGGGCTGCCCTATCTATCACTGGGGTGGGCCAAGATCAAGATGGGGCAGCCCAGTTATGCCACTCAGGGTGACCATATGACCAGAAAAACTGGATTTGTCCGGATTTTTAGCCTCTTGTCTGGGTGTCCTACATTTTGGCTTCATTGTCCTACATTTTGGCTTCATTTTGAAACTTCACGATAGTGCACAGTACCCCATCATGCCATATGTCGTTGGATTTGTGTTGAAGAGCAGAATCCAATGCACAAATCAGTTTTGAGATATCGCCTTCCTATCAAAAGTTATGGTCAAAGAATTGGAAAACAAAAACAAAAAATTACATTTTTTGGCATTTTTTTTAAAGTGGATAGGAATTTTGGCCTTGGGGTTCAAGAATTTTGGGTTTGGCATCTGGTCACCCTGGCCACCATATGCTACCCCAA
Organism: Cryptoblepharus egeriae; assembly: GCA_030015325.1. Taxonomy (NCBI): domain Eukaryota; kingdom Metazoa; phylum Chordata; class Lepidosauria; order Squamata; family Scincidae; genus Cryptoblepharus; species Cryptoblepharus egeriae. Next base: position 119,268,455 of record JAREYC010000003.1, on the reverse strand, counting down.
GACAGATGGAGCTGGGATGCCCTAGCTGGGCCAGCCTAGGCAGTTCAGGAGTGACATGTTAAGGGCATGTTCAGCATTGCATTGGGCAGAGCAGTTATGCTAGTTCCAGAGCCTATTTCCAGGGCAGAAATGCCCTCTTCCAGCTCCTCCGAGTTATACAACCACAGGCGCAGGTATAGAAATGAGTAGACCTATAGGGGTCCATGATAAGACAGAGTAAGAATGGCAGTATTGAGGAAAAAATATGAGTTCTTGGCCAGCCTATCTGCAACTCCTGCCTCTCAGCCTCAGCATATGGCACAACTACAGTAGCACACTAACCTGGGGATACAGCAGGCCACTCCAACAAGCCCCTTGAATCCACTGTAGACAGTACTGCCAGGGTGAGCATGAGTGGCCTTCCTTCCAGGACATGTCCTGGATTTTAACTTTGGATCCTGGAAATTTTTTTCATACAGTTAATATTTTTATAAGAATATTTCTGGGTTGTGGAATCAATCGTCTGAGTTTCCATGATTTCCTATGGGAAAATCCGCTTTGTATAAAGAATGCTTTGTAAGACAAACATGCTTCCACAACAAATTATATTCTTCTTACAAGGCACCACTGTACATATATCACAATACAGTAATCCATACTAACTGAATATACAGGCACCTCTAAATGGTGCTCGTCTTGTATTTAGCAGGAAATGTATAACCATTCCTTTTTGCCCCAGCCCAGTTTCCCTAAGGGATACAATTTTCATTTTTTTTACTTAATTAAATTTAATTTTGTTGTTGCAGGGCAGTGGGGCAATAAAATCGTCTTTGACTCCACATAGCAAATTGGTGCTTTAGCTCAGCAACTAGCAGAACAAATGGGTGGTGAAGTGCTGAGCAGCAGGAGGAGGCAGGTTTTTCCCCAATTTTCCTTTTAAAAATACCAGGGAATGACATCACGTCCAGTTGTGACACCACTTTACTCTCAGGCCCAATCAATCTCACAAGTTGCTTACCCAATCCCAGAATACCACTTGCATTCTACCCTCTTGCCACCTTCTTCCACACCCACACCGGCCTGCCTATGTGAACTCACCATATCTGTGGCTGGATGTGGTGCAGGGAGGCCAGTGCTTGTCCTTATGCTTCTGCTCCTGGCTTGAGTATAATTGTGAACATGCTGTACACAGCATTTGTGATACTCTTGGGCCAACACAGGTGGCTTGCAATGGTCCAGTACTACTCCAGGATTGCGCTCTGGACAGCAGAATGTAGATCACAATGTATAGATTAAGTAGATCTAAACTTCAAATCTTCCATTAGTTTGAATCATGAAAAATTGAGAGTGATAATCAAAAATTATCACTGTCATGGCGCCTACCACACAATCTTTTACATGAAGCAGTAAGTTGAAAAGATCATTTCTGTGTTTGATGTCATTCAGTGTTTTGCCTTAGCTTTCCTTGTAACTGGTTGTTTGGAGAATTTGACATTTGAATAAAGTTTTTTCAATTTGAACAAGCAGTAAAAATAAAAGTAAAGGTTACATTTCTTAGTGTTGTCAAGATTTATAACAGCAGCACGTCTTTACTCTGTTTTATAGGTTGTTCGAGCCATTCAAATTAAACAGCGACCTACACGAAATATGTGATCTTCAGAAAACAGGAGAGTGTTTCTGAAACTTGGAGAAGGCTGATGGCATTTTGAATGCCTTGAGAGTCTTGTAAAAGGGAAAGGTTGGCTTGGGTTCTGATTTGTTTTACAATTTTTGTTAACGTTTTGCATTCAAAAGGCAGGATTGGAAACATTACTCTGAAGCATCGATGATCAGATATGCAGTTGCTTCCTGCCAAGTGCTAGACTTGCTTTGGTTGCATTGTGCCTAGAAGCCAACTACCTCTTGAGGACTAGGTTGCTGCTGCTGCTGCTGCTGAACAGATCCTTCCTAGATCCAATCTGCCCTTTCCTCCCATTTCAGGTGCCATTGCATTTTGCCCTCTTCTGCTGTTCCTCTTTGATCCAACATTTCCTGCTGTCTCACCTGCCCTGGCTGGTAGCTGGTAGTCCCAAGACATAGGCAGAGAGGCTCTGACCTTCCCATTGGCAAAATTTAGGCAGGTTCAGTGTAACATGGAAGGGTATAAAAAGCAACACCTTCCAAAATTCCCTCTTCTATACCATGTTGAAAGGTAAAGCTATTCTTCTTCCCTATGACATGCCTCAACCTCCCCTATGGTGCCAGTCAGATCTACACCAGTGAATTTGCTAATGCAAATCTATTGTATATGATCACTCTGTATAAGCCCATTGAATTTGTCTGTGACTTTCTGTAATTATTATTCAGTAGATAGTCTGAAAGTAATGACAAAAGTATACATTATAAGTGATACACAGCTACCAACTTAGATGTCAGCGCAGTATCAAGTCGCCCCCCTCCCCAAGCATAACATGTAACACAATGTAACCATATGCCCTAATATCATTATGTTGAGGACTTTCCTGCAGCAGCCATAGCCAATGTTATGAGAGAGTCAACAAGATGACATTAGGACACAGGAAACACCATGGGTTCTGAAGGAGAAGGATGTAATTCAACTCCTTTACAAATCTAGCATTTCTTGTAACAGGCTTTTAGCAGGCCTCCGTCAGTCTTGAAAGACTATGCTATCGTGCGTGGCTCTGCGTACGCTGCATGCGAAGCACGAAAGCCTGGGTTGGATTGTTATGGAGGATAGGCTGTTACCCAAGCAGCAAATCCCCCCTCTCCACACCACTGAATTAGTCCAATGGAAAGGCAGAGCCAATACGATTGGCCCCAGCTGGCGTCGCAGAGCTGGGCTAAGGACAGGAGCGCACCCTGTCTTGTGGGGCCAACCCGGGTCTCGAACCTGGGCCTGCTGGTTAACAGGCACAGCGTCTTAACCGCTTGCACCACCCACAACAGCCAATAAAATAGTACAACCGTATGATATATTTGCATTTATTCATATTGTGTTGTTAATTAATCACTAAACATTGAGTATAAGCAGTACTTTTGTTCTGTTCTAAAAGTAAATACTCTATTTACTTGAATAGTAAATACCCTTCCCACTAGTAAATACCCACTAGTAAATACCTTTCCCACTAGTAAATATTCACTAGTGAATAGTAAATACCTTTCACTCATCTTTCCCAGCAAAATTTAGTCTCCAAAATCAGGGTGCACATTAGATTTGATGGTTAATTAGAGTAAAAGCAACATTTTTATTATAAGTATTAGGTGCACATTATATTCGAGTAAATATGGTAGTTCTTAATTCATTTGCAGCTGACTTTCTGCAACTTTTATTAATGTGTGGAGGACTGCAGCACTCCTGTCCCACCTGCCCATTTAACTCCAGGAAAAAAACTGATCTTCCAAATAAAAACAGTGTTGAGAGAATATCAATAGCTCCTTTATATATACTAAGTATTATATACTATAATGATAACAGACGGTGAGAAATGTAAAACCTCAAAAACGAGTACTTGATCCCTGAAACAAGGCTATTATCTGGCGATATGATCTAGCAGATTTCCCAGTATGCTATTATGTGACATACAAAAAATACAGGTGATGGCCTTTCAACTTTGAATCATCACTATAGGTTGGTTTGCAGCAGTTCAAAGCCCCATAGGGCTTTGGCACAGGAAGTAATCATTCTGAAATTTGAGACTTCTGTTCACTTTATTTGATTTAGGGATATCAAACATTTTATATTTCTGATCTCAGCAGCTTTACTGACAGATTTAATTTCTGGTTTTCCTTCCTACAAGAGTAAATATATCTTTCTTGAAAGATATATTTACAGATGACACATATGACACATATCATCTGTTTCAGATCTTGTCCTAAACTGAAAGCATTTTCCACCATAGCATGTCATTGGTCATTCAAGTTTAATTGGCCAATTTTCCATCTAGATCTAAGTTAACTATTTCCTGTGGAAGAGATAAGTCACTTGACAGTCAAATGTCCTATATTTTTTTTTGTTCAGCACCTCATTGTATTAAAATGTATGTGTGAACTGACAAAAGATTCTGACATCGGATGCATAAATATTGACCTAGTCAGGTGCAACCTCCTGAGGTTGCCTCCATTGCTACTTTGAGTAGCTCAGGAGTTCACAATGAAATAGGAGATGAAATACCTTGAGAAGCCATCAGAGGTTTTTTTTTTCCCCCTTATAAGACCAGGAATGAAAGCCCTACTTCTAATAAGCCCAGGAAGATAAAAGAGGTGGCATTGTTCATAATTCAGAGAAGGTATAATTCTTTAAATATTGTTTCCAAAGATATCCAGAATTGACTTTTGATGAGATACTTCTCTTTTTGCCCTCCTCTGTTGCTAAAACCCAGCAAAACACCACTTTGTAGTTTCATTCGGCAGTATTTAAAAGAGTGGAGGAAAAATGAATGCATGTCTAGCATCCAAGTAGGGAAATAGAAATAGATTTAATTTTTAATCCAGTGCCAAAATCCATTTGACAGTCACTTGGCCTTTGGCCATTCATAGTTGAGACTGACATGAATATTTGTCAAACTGGGTTAGCATTAAGACTACTCTCAATTGCATATTAACTGGAATCTTTATTTTTGAAGAGCAGCAGAAAGAACAAGACAAGGGAATACTCCTGTTGGATGAGGAATGGGTGAGTTTCAAATTGTGCAGCAGTAGACTGGAAGCTGGTAACTCAGAAGGCACCACAGCAAATGCATGTATATATTTTGATATTAGGATAAATTAAGATTTAGTTTTCCATAAGCATTTTTCAGTGAGCCAAAAGAAGGAAATGATTGTTCTCAAACATTTTTTGTTGTTGTTTTGGAATTGAGCTTGCTTTTTTGCATATCACATTGCCACATATTTTCAGTACAATGATCCAAGCACTTTGCATTTAGTTGAGCTCTAATGTGCACAGGATAGTTTGCAGAGCTCAAATTTGGTTTGCAGATTAGCAAACCTATTCAATGAATTCTGGTTGTTTGAAACTATCATGAATGCCTCAAGTAGCCCCACAGCCATGCTGCCTGATTTAAGTTGTTAGCTTTTATACAAAGGAATTCAGGGGATTCCACAAATCTTTCTCTGTTGTCTACAAGTACCTTATGCCATTGCCATTGCAAGGCACTCAATGTCCCCTATGCCATTGCAGGAGTGAAAAGGGATGGAAATTTTGAAAAGGAGTGATAAATTGGTTGTGCATCACTGCTGCCATTGCACTTTTGTCAGGTATTTGAACCTGATGTATAGAATTTTAAGCATGAATGATATAAAGGTCCTGATACCTGGACAAGTAAAATTGTAGACAGTAATGTGGAACACCTGTGTGAAGTCCCCTGCTGGGGCTAATTGAAGTTATGAGATGATGAGTCATCTAGAGACTGACTGGTCTACCATGGTCAGGTGATGTACCTGTAAATGTATGTAAGGGGATGCACTACACTTATGTGTGTGGCTGTTCCTTGGAGGATTTACCTGGAGAAGTGCTGTCTGTTATTTGGACTTGGACTGGCTCTTGACTCTCAGCTCTCTGTGGACCCTTGACCTATGGACTGTGCCTTGTGACTACTCTTTTGCCTGCTGATTCAAACAATACAATCCTGTACTTAGAAGACACTGCTGTCTTGTGTTGTTTCTTGGGACTATTTGCTTTCCTGGCATTTTCCCACCGCTTTGCTGCCAAGAAGGGACAACCATCCACTCTCCCGAAAGCTCAATAACATTTCACCTCCTCCCTATCCCTAGTTCCTTCCTGCACCTGGCCCTAAAATTCCCCCAGTCCTTTTAGCATTCCCCACTTGCAGCCTGCCCCCACTACCAACATACCTGCAATGGGGGCTCCAGGGCAAGGTGGCCTTATAGAATAGAGGACAGAGTGCCCCTACCTTTAAATATTGCATAGAAGAGGAAATTTAGGCAGGTGCTGCTTTTGAAACCTTTCTATGTTGAGCTAAACCTGCCTAAATTCCCTCCTCTATGCAATACTTAAAGATAGAGGCACTCTCTCCTCCATTTTTTAAGGTCACCCTGTTCCAGGGAGGTTGCTACTGTCTGGCCAGTGTCTCTCACTGTGTCCAGCAGCCACCCAGTCATGCGCTATGGAGTGTACATTGGGGTATGCTTCCAGAATGTGAGTTCCAGCAGTGTATTAGGTTGTGCTTCTTAACCATTTATGCCATGCCCTACAATCCAGAGTAACTACGGGAGCACGTAAGAGACATTACGTGTACCCGTAGTTACTGCACCAACTAGTGAAAACCTATGGGAAATTCATATTGCAGTCCAGAGCAAATTGTTCTTACACCGGAGCAAGGACTCCCCATAGTTACTCTGGATTGCGCCCTTAGTTGCAATTTTTTTGAATTGCAAAGAATGGAACACTAGGCATAAATGGGTTAAAAATGCAAACTTATTTCTAGGTTAGATTATGTATCGAGAAATGCCTTGCAAAGCCCAAAGGAATAGCAATTCTGAGTAATTAATTAAGCCTTTCACTTCAGAACAATTAGTATTACATTACTCAAAAATGTTTGAAAAAAAGTGTCAACAAAAAAATTATAGCGGTCTGATGTGTGATCCAACATACTCTGTTACTCTTCTTGACAACCAGGGTGCAAGTCAAGGAGAAGAATGAATACAGAGAGCAGCTTGGTGTGATGTTCCACAGCAGGCTCACTTCCATTCATTCCTCATATTTCCCCTTCAAGACTGCTTGCCAGTTGGCCAAATCTCAAGATGAGAGTTAGATTCCTAATATTTCTTTAAGATCCCTGTCCATAGCATAGAGGAGCTCTTGCTTTATTTCCTGTTCCATGTTTGAGATCTGGAGAAATTCAACTCAGTGGTTTCTTACCATCCAATGGCATCACCCCTTAGTAGTGCAAGAAAGGAAGGAGACATTTTCAAATCCCAAGTCAAATGTTGCTAGCGTAATTCTAGCTGTAATTCTAGAGTAGTAAGTAGGAGAGTAATTCTACTGAAGGTAGATCATGGTTTTCCTGATGAGAGGTTTGGTGTACAAACATTTGGGAAATCCTGGCTTAGTGGGCTTATATGAACAGAGTAAATGCAGTGCAAACCACAAGTTCAGTGCTTGATAATGTCCTCAAAGCTTTGGTGTTTCCAAAGCAAGATTCCTGGATGATTTCGTAATAGGGATTGTAGAAGGGGAGAAGCTGTTGCTGCAAATTCCTCTGCAAAGATATTTAACACATTACAGCAAAGATTTTTCTAAACTGTATGTTGTTCTAAGCTGTTTGAATGCCACACCGCTCATTTTTCCTATTTTTGAATTAGAAGAGAATGGATGCTATAATAAAGTGCTACTCAAAGAGGGGAACTGTGACCTCCCCGTTAATGTAATGTTAATGCCCTTTAAGGGACAGCAGATGGGGGAAAGCTGCAGTACAATAATCAAAATTATGCCCCTATAGGGGAATGGGATTTTCCATCTCCTTCAGGGATCATGCCAGGCTTTGCCAGGATTTGGGTGTCTGGATTGCCCTGGAGAAGACTGCATATTGCTTAGCAGAGCTCCCCACAGCTAGAAAAAATGGGAAAATTTCTGAAGCCCTTTAAGTGGAAGATACCCTACAATCCAGAATAACTACAGGAGCACATAAGAGACATTTATGTCGATGTAGTTACAGCACCATCTAGTGAAAACCTATGGGAAATTCATATTGCATTCCAGAGTAAATTGTTCTTACACCGGAGCAAGGACTCCCCATAGCTACTCTGGATTGCACCCTAAGGCTTACAGCTAGACTGGAGATAAATTGCCTCCATATTCCACTAAGAGCCTATTTGTTATGTAAACAGACGCACTGCTGCATGGCTCCCCAGACCCTAGCCACTTAAGATACCTAGGGATACCTGGTTGCTTCATAGATATCCTAGCTGGCTGCCTCATTAAGATCCTCTTTGTTGTCTTTTGACCAACAATATATATATATAATCAGTCATTAGGGGAGCAGATATTAAGTGGCACATGCCTATATTTCCAATAGTTACAGGGGCAATATATACCCAACATCACAAATGCCTGGGATGTACTAAATGTCTTGATATTTGCAGATCAGCAAACCTATATGGTTTGCAGATTTGCTAACCCTTGCTAACTGGGTAAGAGGCACTCTTTCAAGTGGGTGTTCCTCCTCTATTTAGCAGGGGAAAGTAACTGGCCTTACATACCCCCGCAATGCCTTCTGCTGGTGTTCTTTTTGCATTTTAGATTGTGAGCCCTTTTGGGACAGGGACCCATTAGCTATTAATTTTTTTCATTTTCTTGTAAACTGCTTTGTGAATTTTTCAGTTGAAAAGTGGTATATAAGTACTGTAGATAGGTAGATATCAGCTTGAAAGAACTGAATGACTTATTTTTATTAGAGAGACCAGTAACTGGAAGTATGTCCTGGAAACGAAGACATTTTATAATGATTTGGGATCCTGCTTCATTGGCAGGATCCCATACAGAGCTCATAAACCATGCATTTTCAGACTGGTTGGCTCAACAAACGGCATTTGTTGTTTGGGGATTATATGCATTGTTTCCTCTGGCATGTTCAGCATCTAGAGCTGGAATATTCAAAGGATCATGGGCAGAAAATCAGTTCTCATATCTATAGTCCTGCTGCTTGAATTTTGGATACATTGCCAGAAACTTTGCATTTGAGAAAGGATAAATATTGCAATGTCTAAGAAGGGAAGATTTTTGTTTTGTTTTGAAGCAAGCATTCCTGTATTTTAATAATTGAGACAAATGCCAAATTTTGTCTGCTTCAAGATTTGTTGAAGACACACTTCATGGTTTCAAACTGTTTATTCATCTTTTCCGTATGGATGGGGGGGATGTGCCATGGTCTTCTACTTCCTACCCTTTTACAAATTATTTTAAAAAACAGTGATTAGCTGTTGGAACAACAGCTTCTCCTTTGGATTTTTGTTTCTGTAGTTTACATATGTGGAACATCTGGATAATGTCATCTCCCACTGTCAGCTGGGGAAGTGTTTTTGCTTATATCCCCATATTATCTGTATATGTCTTTTACCATGCCCTTGCCTTAACCACTTGCCATGATCAATCTCTACTCGATACAGATGTATTGATGTATATCTGTACAATTTCATACCTATCTGTGTCTGGTTTTCATTATTAAGTATTATTAGGTGTTAAGTAATAATTAGTTGATACTTCACACTCAGAATATAAATAATTAAAAGCCTTGGTAATATTTTTATTATTTTGCTGGTAATTTTGGATTTTTTAAGTAGTACGGCCAGGAAGACAGCTCCAATTCTTTAGCCACAGATACCAAATTCAGAAACCAGAGAGAGAGAGAGAGAGAGAGAGAGAGAGAGAGAGAGAGAGAGAGAGAGAGATTCTATCTTTGTTACAGGGGAGTAAGGACTCCTGACTGTAATAGGGCTTACTTTTGATCTTTCTCCTTGTTGGTTCTACAGCCAATGGCAAAGAAAGGTATGATGTTTTCTGCCTCCTGTCCTGCCTCAGTGAATGAAAAATTAGAATTCTGAAGTACTCATTATTAAATTTAGTATTATAACGTGTAACAGTGCAATCCTAAACATGTTTACTCAGAAGTAAGCCCCATTGTTTTCAATAGTACTTACTCCCAGGAAAATTGGTTTGGATTGCAGCCATAAGATATTGCCATTAATTTATTAATTATAAGAAGGCTTCATGCTGCCTGCTCACAAGGAAAAGGACGACAATGAACTTTTTCCAGGGGACAAGGCTAAAGAATAGGACATGTCTTGGAAAAGGGGACATGTGGCCATTCTGCTCACTTCCTTTGAGACTCAAGTGAAAGAGTTTGCTCCTGCTACTGCTGCTGCAAACCAGTGGTGGGCTCCAGCAGGTTCGCACCTACTCTATAGAACCAGTTGTTAGTGAGAGATTGGACATATAAAGTTTAAAAATAGCCATTTAAAAGTGGCTGCCAGATGGGCAGAGAACCGGTTGTTAATTTCTTTGAATCCCATCACTGCTGCAAACCCATGCATGCACAAACCAGCCATTCAAAAAAGTTTTCTGGGCAAGATGGCTGCGCAAAAGTTGCATGTGGTTTGACTTAGCAAGTTGTAAAAAATACTGAAGTGATGGGGTCCTCATTCAAGTAATTTTCAGTTTCAAACTTTCCCACAACTCGACTGTTGACAAGTCATTCCCAACCTGGAATTTTCGTGACTCAAATCCAAGTCACAAAGCTGAGTATCCAACACTTTTATATATCACGTACAATGCATCAGATTCCGTTTCAAGGAGTTTTTCCTCATACCCCTAAAGTACGGTATTCAGTTTTCCAATTTTTGGAACTGTGATAGATTGAAGTGTTCTACTAGGGCAAACATATAGTAGTACTGTATTGAAGCTTTTCTTATTCTCACTTTCAATGTCCAATTACATTATGGGTGATAAAAGAGGCCTTTTTCCTGTTCTCAAATATCCTTCTCAGACGCAATTTGTTAGTTTGTTTTTGTATGTAGGAACACATACTGTAGGATGGTTCGGATGAAGTGTACTGTATCCAAATGGCATCAAGTGATTATAGATGGATGCAGTCACAGTTCATGTCACAGTCCCTTCCACCACTTCCTTACTAATTTCCTTAAGAATAACCTGAATCCAACCTGTGTGTTGCCATTACATACCTTAAGTACCTCACTGGCTGCTGCTGATGGGTAGAAAATGCACCAGCCTAATCTTTATTACTCCATTCAAGTTACAAAGTACACACCCTACTTTTAAAAGTCTATAGCAACTTTTGCTTGGAAAAATGGATGAAAGGACTGACCTGGAAAAACTTAAGTTGAAGCACTGTGTTTGAGAACAAAGAAGGGGAAGCTACAGAACGTCCTATACTGCTTTTAATCCAGCTATGTAAAGTGCCCCAAGAGTAAAGTGCCCCACAATATCACAGGTAGCTTTGAACTCTGGTTAAGTGAAACCAGACTTCTGGCCCTATCTATTTTTTTCTAGAAGAAAACGGTCACGTTCAATATTTCTTTTTGGGCTTTCTGCAATTTCAATAATCAAAAACGACTAGTACATCTTTGGTGGCCATGAAAGCCTTTACTCATTTTTGAAACTTCAGAGGCAAAGCTGATCCCAAATGGAAATCGTATAGTCATCCCAAATGGGTTCTATGGCAGACATATATCTAGAAGAGCCCTTTATCCACATTAACCTGCCAATCTTCATTTTACTCATCCAGTGGTGCACTGTATAGTATTTTTTCCTACTGTTCTTTCTCCTATTGCATCTTGACTAAATTCTGAACTGATATACCTTTATAGTTCAATTTAAAAATGAACAGCAACACAAAGAAGCATGGGAACAGAGGGGGAGGGACACATCGTAATAGTTGCAAAGCCTGTCAGGAGAAACAGACAAGTCACCCTTTAAAAGATAATCTTGTGAGAGTTGATAGGATTTTATAATATTCATTCACCTTGATTTGATGTGTTACTTTTTATCAGAAGATGCCACAAAGCTGAAAGATGAATGGAGGAGGAAAAAAATCTAATCGTATTAAATGGGGGTGTTGTCATTTGTCATGAAGCTGAACTGCAAATTCAGATAAGTATAGGATTTGAGGCAGTTCACAACGGGTTTGGGAAAAAAATAGACAGGTTTCCAAGCGCTTAGAAAATGCTCATTTCTTTACCTGCCTAGGAAAAATAGCTCAATATCAGCAGAAACAATGGTTGGGGAAAGAAATAGAGGGGAGTTCCTGTCTACTGAGATTAGACCTTAGGTCTATCTAGCTGAGTATTGGGTATTGACTGGCAGGGGATTGCCAGGGTTTCAGATGGAAATGCCAGGGGTGTGTTAGGGGTGTTATTTGTGCTATAAGTAAGTTTGTTTCATTATGAACTTTAATCCATTCTGGCTGCATTTGGGGGACTAAACGGTTTCCTGATGAATAACAGATAAATGCATGACTTAAATTTTTCTGAGCTCTTAATTAAAAATGATATTCTAGTATGCAAGCACACAAAGTCCTGGACAATTACAGTAGCTTTCGAGAAACACAGTTCTCTGTCCTTTTCCATTGTCAGTTCTTTAATGGAGTTTTAGATTAGCAGCATTATCAGGTATGCTTTCTTTGTTATAATACGAAACCCCGCTTACATATCTCCAAAGGAACCATATGGTTTGGTTCTTCAGAGACTAACTTGCACGCTCACTCCTTGATATCTGAAAGTGGATGCTCCATGCCTTAGGCCATGCCTTTTAGCTTATCTATGATGTCTCTTAACATCTGTTTGAAAAACCTATACAGTTGCTGACACTTAGAATAGAGACCTTTTTAAAAATAACAAAAAACTACACTACAGCATTGATGACAATAACAACAAAATAACATCAACCAAAATGATCAGAGGCTTGGTGCATTGTCAAGTTTAGCAGAAAAAAATATTGGAAAACACATTAGTGTTTCAGATCTGTCCCTTAAAACATCTCAATCTCCTTTGGTCTGTTTCAAGAGTGGGGGCTGAAATGGAAAAGAAGAAAATTCTGTAACGTTTAATGTTCTAGCAGATACTAGGCCTAGACAAAAGAGTAGGAAACTTTCCACTTAACTGGAAAATGCAGCCTGTTTCCCCATGGATTTTATATGCTTGGATCTGGGCCTACATTGAACCAGACCTTCTTTGACCTGGGACCTCTAAAGTGCTTTCTGGAGGGCTTTCTGAAGCATGCATTGCCGAAAGTCTCAGTGGGCTTCAGAGTGGCAGAGATTTAAAAAAATACCATTTCATATTTACCTAAGGAGACTGAAAGTGATGGCACTCTGAGGCCAGTGAAACTGCAGATTGGGAAAATGGGAAGCAAATGCATTTTGTTGCAGCCCTCTTCCTAGGAGTGCAACAGGACTGAACCAGAAGCAACCTGCTTCCTCATGCTTCTAAAAATATTTAATCTGAGGGTGCAATTCTAACCAATTGAGGCCAGCACAATCTCTCACCTATTTCCCTGTTTCCCATGTTGGTGTGGGGAGGCAGGTGTATGTCTGTGCACTGATCAAACCCCCAGGAGAGGGCTAGAAGTGCCTGCTGGCACTTTTGCGACATCCCCAGGCCAGCACAGGACTTGCGCGGGACTAACCAGAGATTAGGATTACACTGTGAGAAGACTTATCTGATAGGAGGCAGTAGGAGGATCAACAAACTGAAGAATACCTTCCTGTACTTGCGAGAGAAACACCATCCACCTCTTTAGAGTTTATTTTGCCACTTCGCAATATAAAAGCTTTATGATCTGTTAAATTATCTGGGACTTGGGTTCAGCCCAAAAACAATACCGATGAATAGCTAATATGACCTTTCAAACATCAGAAAAACTAGAGGGGGAAAAATCCAGAAGCCTCATTATCTCACAGTTGAACACACTAGGGAGAAAGCCAATGACTATTTATACTGTCGCACTGCTAGTGATGGGTTTACACCAATGTAAGTGTATCACTCCCAGGGGCTATTTAATGGCTGAAGAGCAGAAACTTCTGTTGAGTTTCTATCATTTTCTGGTTTTAATTCAGAGTTCTATGAATTGTTCAAAATGGAGCATCCAAATAGCTGCAATTAATTATAACTATGTCACAGTAAGGCTGATTATTTATACAAGTCTTCAAAAGCTAGGTGCCGTACTATGATTCAACTAAGAAGAACCAGCCCTTCCAGCCTGCGGGCATGCAATCTCAAATGGGCAATGCATTGCATCATATGGAGTGGCTTTTCTTTCTCAAATGAAGTGTTGCGGCCCTGTAAAATTTGTTTCCATTTCCAACTTCCTGATACCTTTGCAAGCCCTTCATGGGAATGATTTTATTCGCCTGTGTTTTACGGGATGCAACTACAGAGGACTGCTCCAGATTTCAAAGGACTGGGAAACTGAGAATATTTTGCTTCCCAAATTGAAAATATGAAGAAAATACAATGCAAGTTTTGATGGAATGTGATGAATGAAATCCAAAATCTTTACTAGAGAAAGGTCGTAGTGCACTTCCAACTAAATTAAGCAGACAAACTATTCTTTTTGCTCTAGGTGTATTCTGTTGCATTATGCAGAAACCTATTATTCAGTATTATTTTGTACACTGCCTTACCTGATGCCAAAAATATGAAAGGGAAAAATCCATTAATCCAGTCTCATAGGCTGGCACAACGTATGGGACCTGCAAAAGGTGAAATTATTTTGGTTATTTTGGGATAACACCCCTTTGTCAGGAAAAATAACCTTGCCTTTTCCAGATTCCTACTTATTGGGACCCTACTTATGTCTTCCCATTCCAGTGGTGATGTAAGGAGGCAAGGGCATGTCTGTGAACCAACCTAACCTTCACCCAGGAGTGGCACAACAGTGTCTTACACCTCCAGGTCAGCACAGGACTCATGCCAGGGCTTAAACCAGCCTAACTGCAGGTTAGGATTGCATCCATAGTTGCAGAAGTAGAACAAGCTGGCACAGCTTTGGTACATTTGGTGCATCCCCAAAATGATTGGTGATTTTTTTTTCTTGCATTAGTAAAACTGACAAATCTATTTCAGTATTTGATTATGTGGACTGAACAATTCAAGTACAGTGGCGCCTCACGTAAAGAATGCCTCATGTAAAGTATGTTTCACGTAACAAACAAAAATTTATCTAGCATTCTGCTTCACGTAAAGAACATGCTTCACGTAAAGAAAACATTTGTTGGCAGTTGGGGCAGACGAGCTAGCCGGCAACCTGTTAAAAAAGCGTCAGGGCTGCCTAGCGCACCTGCCCATAGTGAAAGCAAAACTTCCATGCTGTTCCTCCTGTGGCTGGGTGTCCGCTGTGCAGAGGGAGAGAAGAGCAGTGGAGAAGAGGGAAGCAGCTCAGGACCAGCCAGAAGGGAGCAGGGGAGAGGCTCAGGATGGAGAGAAGGAGAAAGTGGCGAGACACTTTGAAGGTGTCTTGGATTGCAGCCTCCTAACAATGTCTACCCAGAAGTAAGCCCCATTGTGTTAAATGGGGCTTACTCCCAGGAAAGTGTCTTTAGGACTGCAGCCTAAGTAGACTTCATAAGAACATGCACACTGAATGCATGTTTTGAATTCAGTCCCAGTGTTCTGTCATCATTTTTACATCCAGTTAATATTTTTATATGAATATTTTTGGGGTGGTGGAACCAATCATCTGAGTTTCCATTATTTCCTATGGAAAAATCAGCTTCACGTAAAGAATGTTTCACGTAAAGAACATGCCTCCAGAAAGAATTAAATTTGTTATGTGAGGCACCACTGTATTTTCCTCAATAGGCAAGCATACAGATTGGTACACATATAAATACACACACACACACACACACACACAGAGAGAGAGAGAGAGAGAGAGAGAGAGCATGGTAAGTGGAACGGAAGATGATCTTTAAAAAAACCCACAAAATAACAGTAGTTAAAACTGTCTTCCTACCTCCCATATTTTAGTGTAGTATATTAGTGGAATAATTACTTATGTAAATGCTATATGATATTGGATTCACCTAGCATAAGTCCAGGGTGAAGCTGGACTACTTACACAAAATGCTGACCATAACATTGGCCCTTTCTATCTGCATTGCCGTCCAGAATGGACCTCATGTCCAGGGTGACCATATATCATAACAAAAAAGGACCCATAAAATATAGGGCATCCAAGAAAAAAATGTAGGACATGACAAAATAAAAGCCAAAAGCACACACACATATATTGCTTTCATATAGTGATTAATTTAAACACTATATTAATTATTATTAAATTGAAAACTATTACCTATAGAAAAGGAGGACAATGGGGATTTTTTTTCCAGGACAAAAGGCTAAAAAAAGTGGGCATGTGCTAGAAAAAGAGGACATATGGTCACCCTGCCCATTTCATTTCCACCTTTCTCCAGTTGTATCTATACAGACATTTTTAGTATATTCTCAGTATGTGCTTATTCCATATTCCCCTTGGGCTTCTGTTTTTGTCACAAATGACACTCTTTAAGTCCACCCCCTCCATATTACTTAAGATGTCTACTCTATAGAGAGTTTTATTCATAGTTCTGATGAAATTGATTGTTGCCTCCCACTCTTACAATTAATTTCTGAGCTGTTTACAAGTCCAGACAGAGTGACATGTTGTGTTGCCATCCATTTGAAGCTGTGCATTTATACCCAACTCACAAAAGGCCCATCAAACATGACAGCTGCAGAAGTAGGAAGAAGTTGGAGACAAAATGGAGATGCAGACCTAACTGTCAGTAGCCCTCTGCAGAGATTATTTCAGAAAAATCACCCATATATGGGAGACACCATGGCTATAAGATTTGATATATAAGATATATAAGATTTGATATATATGAGAGCCTGCCCTGGCTCTCCAGCGTTCAATAATAGTCTGAAGAAGGCATCCCTAAATTATCTTTCCTATAATCTTAAATCTTGGATGGCCATGGTTCAACACCTGCCCTAAATGGAGAAGTAGTTCTGATTGTTGAGCCATCCAAGAGCAATCCAGCCCATCCATGAAGCGGACTGAAGAACTCATTGGATTCAACTCATAGCATTTAATTACTTATTTTATTGCTATATTAATTATAGGGACAAATATATGTTGCACCCTTTTTCAGGCCCCTTACGGGTTAAATTTCTAAATATCAGTTTTTGGTGCGTGCATATGTGATGAAAGGAATATGTTCCCTAAATTTCATGCTTATAGGTCTGGGGGTTGGGGCTGGGCTTTCAAGAGTCATTGATTCTTCAAAGTAAAATATAGGGATGAAAACGTGTTGAACTTGTGCCCCTTTTCACGCTTTCCAGTTTGACTTTCCAGATTCATCCAGCCCCTCCCTTAGAGGAGAATAAGGACATCAGGACATATGTGTGATCTTCCCACATGTACACTGGCATCCCTGAATCGCACATTAGCCAACTGGTGCATGCACAGTCTGGATTGGCAAAGCGTGTTCCAAGAGTGATGCACAGTCCTGGGAGTGACACACTCACCCCCGCACCAGGTGATCTCATGTTGCCACTGGTCTGCAGTACATGGATTGATAACCAGTGATTTTTCTGGGAAAAAGATGCTGGCACTCACCACAGTGGCATAGCTAGTCACCCCATAGGACTATTAATTAGTTGCGAGGTGGGAGGTTGTGGAAAAGGTACTGGTGCTGACTACCAGTGAGTACACCCAAGAAAAAAGCCCTGCCTATATCTATTTTTGAGGCTCTTACAATAAAAAATATTTTTATTGCACAAGTAGAAATCTTCGGGAAAGTACATTTTGGGTGTTATAACTGTTCAGTGATGTAATATTGTGTAATAATATAGTGTAAAAATAATATTCAGGCGCAAGCAGTTAAGACACTGTGCCTGTTAACCAGCAGGCCAGGGTTCGAGACCTGGGTCAGCCCCACAAGACAGGGTGAGCTCCTGTCCTTAGCCCAGCTCTGCAATGCCAGCTGGATCCAATCGTATTAGGTCTGCCTTTCCATTGGACTAATTCAGTGGCGTGGAGAGGGGGGAATCTGCTGCTTGGGTAACAGCCTATCCTCCATAACAATCCAACCCAGGCTTTCGTGCTTCGCATGCAGCGTATGCAGCGCCGAGCACGATACCATAGTCTTTCAAGACTGACGGAGGCCTGCTTTTTAATATTGTGTAAGATTCAGTAATTGTAATAAATCCATAAATTTTACAGATTTTATTTTATTTATAGATTTATTATAATTATTGACTCTTACACAAATTTTTAAAGGATTCTGTTTTAATAGAAGAGACAAACTACTTAATTGTAATAAGGATGCAGTTTTTTAATATTAATAGAAGCCTCTTTTTATTAATAGAAGCCTCTATTTCGCATAGTCAGGGCTAGGTGCTGCTTGCCATCCTACATGACCAGTATGGAAGTCATACACATTAGGCCCTGCAAGCCAGCATAAGTGACCAGTATGTCTGGGGACAAACCTACTACTACTGTGTCTACTAAGAAGTAAGTCTCATTGTACTCAGTTTGACTTACTCCCAGGTAAGTGTTGACAGGATAGCAGCCTATGCTGCAATTTATTTTATTTATTTATTTTAAAAATTTATATCCCACCTTTCTCTGGCCAGTAGCTGACTCAAGGTGGCGAACTTAAAACATAAATAAAAACATAAATAGTACAATTAATAAAAACAATTAAAACATCCAGGCTAAAAACATATATGTTAAAAACAATAAAACAACAGCCCCCCCCCAACCTCTGCCCCATTAAAAAAATTTTTTTTAAATAAAAGGTTTTAAGGTTCTGCCTGAAGCTCTGTATTGAGAGAACTTTCCTCAGTTCTAAGGGGAGGGAGTTCCACAGCTGGGGTGCCACCACCGAGAAGGCCCTATCTCTGGCCGCCACACCTCTCACATCTCTTGGTGGCGGCACTGTCAGTAGGGCCCCCTCAGATGACCTTTGGTGATGGGTCAGATTGTACAGAAGAAGGCGGTCCCTCAGATAACCTGGACCTGAGCCATTTAGGGCTTTAAAGGTCAGGACCAGCACTTTGAATTCAGCCCAATTCACTTCAAATTCAGAAACGAATGGGCAGCCACTGTAGTCACTGAAGCAGTGGCCCGACAGAGTCAAACCGATGAGCCTTGCAACCACATGGGCTGCCGCATTCTGGACTAATTGCAGCTTCTGGACCGTCTTCAGAGACAGCCCCACGTAGAGCAGGTTACAGTAATCTAGTCTCGATGTCACGAGGGCATGGGTCACCGTGGCCAGATCTGAGCGACTCAGGTATGTTTGCAGCTGGCAAATCAGCCGAAGCTGAGCAAAGGCTCCCCTGGCCACAGCCGCCACCTGGGACTACAGGAGCAGCTGCAAATCCAGGAGAATCCCCATGCTGCGGACCTGCTCCTTCAGAGGGAGTGCAACCCCATCCAGAACAGGATGATATTCCAATACCTGAGTCGAGGACTTCCGGACCAGGAGAACCTCTGCCTTGTCAGGATTTAATCTCAGCTTGTTCACCCTCATCCAGTCCCCCACTGCCTCCAGACAACGATTCAGGACTTCAACCGCCTCCTTGGACTCAGGAGGAAAGGAGAGATAGAGCTGGGTGTCATCAGCGTACTGGTGACACCTCACTCCAAACCTCCGGATGACCTCTCCCAGCGGCTTCATGTAGATGTTAAATTGCATGGGAGATAGAATGGAACCTTGTGACACCCCCCATCGAAGAGGCCAGGGTGCTGAGCAAGCATCCCCCAGCACCACCTTCTGGGACCTGTCAGCCAGGAAGGAGCAGAACCACTGCAAAACACTGCAAAATTCTAACCACACTTTCCTGGGAGTAAGTACTATTGAACACATAGTACTGTGTTGGGCTTCAGGGGGTTCTCACTGGTTCTATAGAACCCTTTGCTAATGAGCGCCTGGTTCTGAGAACCGGTTACTAATGGGACATAGAGCCTGTTGTTAATTTATATGACTCCCACCACTGGACTTACTTCTGAGTAGACATGCTTAGGACTGCACTGTAAGTCAAACATACTAAGCCTTGCATGACAGCTTGCATGACCAGTTGAGGTAGACTTCAAGTAATCAGCTCACCATCCTTAGTACTCCAGTCAGAAAAGAAAGTTCCATCCACAATAGCCCACCTCCAGCAGCTGCTTTACACAAAAGCAATACCATGAAAGACTGTTAAGAGGAAAAGAGAAGCATAGTAGGCTAGAGTTGAAGCACCAGCTTGGAGCTGGAGAAGAACTGTGTATCTGCTTCTCATAGATCATTCATAGAGAGTTCCGCCTGCTTTCCAAGTGTTGAGAATTATGGAAAGGTAATGCCAATGAGGCATGAGACAAGACTTCTTGAAAATATGAAAATGAAATGTGGAATATCCATCATAGTGAAGGGCATCGTACTTGAGAGTTATAGCTATGAGGCTTCCCAGGAAGCAAGGATTGTAACTCATAGCTTACTTTAGTCACAGGGGCTATTTCTAAGATGGATGGTTTTAGCCACTAACCACAGGGCATAAAAAATTTACATTGTGCAACTGGTGGCTGAAAACTCTGCCGTCACTCATCAGCCACTCAGATTTGACAGGAGTGAAGCCATCATTGCCTCCTTCGGAACAGATTTCATCCACCCAATGCTGATGGCTTTGACTCTCCTTTTGAGGAGGTGGCCCTCATGCCATTAGATGCTATATATGCTGCGCAGCATGTTGCCAAGGAACGCTGCCGAAGGGCCACCGCACAAGCAAACAATCTGCTCAAAAGCTCATTTTTCCAAATATCACTGAAAACAAGACACGTTGGACACCCTTGCTCTAGGTGACAAAAAATAATCTGAAGACACTTCAGATTATTTTTTGTCACCTAGAGCAAGGGTGTCCAAACCCTGGTCCTTGGGCTGAATGCAGCATTTGGCAAGTCTCAGTGTGGCTTTCGGCAAGACCCCACTATTGAGCTGCGGCAACACTGCATACGCTGCATGCAAACCACGAAAGCCTGGGTTAGATTGTTATGGAGGATAGGCTGTTATCCCGGCATCCTCCCTCTCCTGTCTTCCGGACGTGGCTTCCCTGTCATTCCCTGGGCAAGTTTCATCCTCCAGCTTGGACGCCTCACCGGCACCTCCTTTGGTGGTGCTGCCCCAACCTCTACTGCTCCTTCTTCCTCTCTCATTCTGGCCTCTACAATATCCATATTCCTTATAGATGGGGGTCACTTTTTAACCTATTTTTTGTAGTGTTACAACAATACTGTGTGAACCACTTATCCCTCATGATGATCCCACGGTGTTGCTGAAATCAGTAGCTCTTACCACAAACTTGGCCCTACTTTGGCAATAATTTCATGGCATTACACACATCATTGGCCTTATCTCATGATTGTGGGCTGTTTCAGCAGTCCTGTGGGCTGAAATTGTGGGAAAAGAGCTCTCACACTACAGCTATAATGTTGAAAGGGTGACTCAGTAAAGGGGAAGTTATGGCTGACACATATCCTATGCTTTGATTTAGTAATAGGATGAATGATAAGTTCTCAATGATGGCATAAGACATGCATCATCTCCTCATTCTAATGCTGATATGTACTGGCCATGTCACCAGCTGGTTAAACAACCACACACACATGCCCAAGTATAAATGGGAATATACATTCATATACATGGGCATATACATTCAAATGGGCATATACATTCATATTCTTCATATACATTCTTCAGAATGTGGATGTGTGAAGATATCATAATGTAGACTAGCATTCCATGGGTAGCAGTATTGCAGGGAAATGACAGACCATCAAATGTCTATCTTTTCTTGTTGATATGACAGAACTGACAGGTGGGATGTATATGGAACTATGGCCTGTTACCTCAAGGATTTGGAGATGGCATTCCTGCCAACAAGTCTTGGACCACCCGATTTTCAGCTATCATAAGTATTGACTGGGTTATGACCATAGTGCAAGTTTTCAGAGTGCAGCACTACTTTTTATAAACAAGAAGGAATAATGAGAAATCACTTATCCTAAAAAATGTCCCTTGACTGTTTCACTTAGAATGCAATCCTATCCCTGTCTACTCAGTCTAAGCCCCATTATAGTCAATGAGGCTTACTCCCTAGTAAGAGACTAGGATTGCAGATATAAACAGGATTCTCCAAGGTCACCTTGAATCTTACCCCCCACGGCGAGAATGAAGAGCCGGAGACAGATGCTGGATTTAAGGGCCACTTTATTAAATCTAACAATAATTAAACCCAACAAGGGACTGCTGACAAAGTCGTGCTGGAAACTACAAAAGTAAGGGATGGCGAAGGCCTGGCTCAGGTTTCACCCTCGCACTGAGGGTACCCATCATTGCCACCCCTAAGGTTGAGACAGCTGGGCGCTCGGTCAACCAGTTGCCCGGCTGACTTTGCCTAAATCCCAGGTGCAGGACTAGCAGCCACAGCCTACGTCCGATCTGGTCGCAATAGGCCTGGCATGCATAGCACTGACCCTTGCTGCCTCAGGCAATCACCGAAGGCCTATCCTGCCTACTCCAGCACGACACCTGCCACACGGGGAACCTGGCCTGAACATGGTTCCACTGCCCCACTACAAACAGTCCAGCAGTCCCTTAACTATATTCCAGATGTACTCAGCTAGGGCCAAGTCAGTTAAATGAACCCCGTCATCCCTAAAAACATGCGGCAGCTGCCAGAGCACATGCCGGTGAAAAATCACCACCCCACCCCAGCTTTCAACAAAATTGGCAGCATAGCTGTTGACCCGCTTACAGGCCAAATCAATACTTTGGATGCTCCTGGCCCCTTCCAAACCCTCCTAGGCAGGAAAGAGGACCAGACAAACCGAATGGCTGGGCACCACCATTTGACTAGGGAAAGATCTTGACGAATCTGAATCCGAAGATCAACAGATTTCATCTTAGTTAGATCATTCTCCCCGAGGTGCACCAGCAAAACATCAGGGGAGGGGTTGTGCTTGAGGAACCCACTAACTATGGGAAGCAGCTGCTCCCATCCCATCCCCCTCTTCACAGCCCAAGTTATACACACGCTGGGGCTGAGGCCGAGACAGGAGCTGGCGCCGGTGCGTTCGGCCCTCCTCCGGGCCCAGAAGAGGATGGAGTGGCCAATTGCTAAAACACGGAGAGGTCTCCCAGCCGAGATATCTGGAATGCAAACAAAAACAAGGTCACTAAATAACTGAATGACCAAACAGGTAAGCAAGCAACATCAAACAGGTCACAACAGCAAATGATGCTCCCAAGAGCATCATTTGCGTACATAATACCTAAAGGCACCCGAGCACCATCGTCCGATGCGCCGGATGACCTCCTCGGGGAGACCCACTGAAGAAGCCAATGTGGCAGCACCAATCCGGAGGGAGTGAACGCTATAAAAATTTGGGGACAGACCAATAGTGGTCACCGCCCAGGAAAAAACAGCTCGAAACTGAAAGAAGGTAAGTGGCGTCCCGTCTGCATGTTGAAAAATAGGACCCACGAAATGCACCACTCTGTCTCTAAAATGGTTAAGAGCCCGAACCAGGCACAGAGGGTGGGAGGGAATGGCCTGCAGTCTGATCAAGGAGCCCCGAGCCCTCTGGTCAGTCTTGGACCTGCGTAAGCGCAATACACAGCTAGAATCCTGGAGGGTCAAGTCCGACCACCACAGAACCCAATAGGGATCGGCCAAACGAGACCTCACCAAAACCTCACTGATTCTAAAGGCCCCAAAAAACATAACCAGGGTCACAGCTCGAAAGAGGTCCCTCTCAAAATCAGAGCTGCAACACTTACCATAAACCTCAAGAATATGCCCCAAAATTTTGAACCGTCACCGGCTTACGCTTGTCCGGGACGGAAGGCCTGTCACGGCACATGCCCTCCAGCATGTGCCGGACCCTAAAATTCTGAGTGGTGTCCGCAGTACCTTTCAAACCAGCCACAAAGGCCAAGGCAGAAAGGTACACAGAGATGGACCTGGGGTGCAAACCTGACTCGAAGAGAAAGAGAAGAAACTGGAGAACAGATGCCTCCGACAGGGGCCATACCACCTCCAAGTCCTTGGCCTGACAAAAGGCCTCGAACTCTCCCACCTTCTTTTCATAGCTGGTCCTAGTAGCAGGGGCCAGCAAACCCAGAATCAATCTCTGAGCCCTCACGGTCCAAGGCTCCAAAGCCACTTGGGCATGGGGTCCGGATCCGGACGGGCAGCCGGGGCAAGTTATCGAAACCGCTCCTCCTGAAAACGAGACAGAGCATCGGCAACCCCATTCTCAAGCCCCGGGACACCATCGAAAACTAATCGAAAACACAATCGAAAACACAAGGTTAATGCGCAGGCATTGCAACACAAAGGCACAAACCAAACGCATCACCCTTGGTGATCGAGAAGTCTGTTTATGAATGACATGTACCACAGCCTGGTTATCGCACCAAAATCGGACAGGCGCCTGTCCGATGAGCACACCATCTACCCCTAAAATAGATCCCAAAGCCATGGCCACTAGCAGCGTCCGAATGGACCTGCAAGTCAGCTCTAAGGATCTGAAGCTCCCTCCAAAAGGACGTGCCATTAAATTCGGACAAGAAGGTTAACCAAACCTTCATGTCCTCCTTCATGGCAGCAGAAACCCTCACAACATGGTGAGGGGCCCTGAGGCCTACCATGGCATCACAAAGGCGCCTCAAAAAGGCCCGACCAGGGGCAACTACTCGGCAAGCAAAATTGAGGTGACCCACCAAAACTTGCAACTCCCTAAGCGTCAACTTTTTGGCTTCCAGTGACTGAGCCAAGAGGGTCCTTAAAGAGACCAACTTGGCTTCAGGCAACCTGGAACATTGGGCCACCGTATCCAACTCAATACCCAAAAGTGTCATGGAGGTGGAGGGTCCCTCGGTCTTGTCTTGAGCCAAGGGAACACCCAACTCCCTGCAAAGACTTTGGAAAGAGGCAAGCAGCCTGGCACAATCCTCTGTGCCAGCTGCACCCGTAAAGAGAAAGTCGTCCAAATAGTGGACAACCCTCCCAAAAGGTGACCTGTATCTCAGGGCCCACTCTAAAAATGTACTAAATGCCTCAAAGGCAGAACAAGAAACTGAACAACCCATCGGCAGAGCCCTGTCAATGTAATATCTGCCCTCAAACCACATCCCCAGCAGGCAGAAATCACTTGGATGAATCGGAAGCAGCCGAAAAGCTGATTCCACATCCGTCTTGGCCATAAAGGCCCCAAGCCCACAGGCTCATAAAAGATGAACTGCTTCATCCAAGGACGTGTACCTGACTGAACACAGGTGAGAAGGGATACCATCATTGACAGAGTCCCCTCTGGGAAAGGATAAATGATGGCTAAACCTAAACTGGCCCGGGGCCTTCTTAGGAACTACACCCAATGGGGAAACCCTCAAATTCGCGAAGGGAGGGGACTCAAAAGGACCAAGGACCCTGCCAGCAGCAACCTCCTTGGCCAGCTTCTGCCATACCACATCCTCCATACCCTTCACAGACTTAAGGTTGGTAGCCCAAAAAGCATGCTCCAGGTGGGGGGCAGGGATCCTAAAACCTTCAGAAAAACTGGACAACAAATAACTAGCCGCCTGCTGATTTGGGTAACTACTAAGCAGAGCGGCAAGAACAGACAATTTAACTGGGGTCGGCCCCCTTACCTTGAGCTGAGGGTGGCTGTGGGGGCTGAGAGCCTCCACCTTTTTTGCCCCCTCTGGCCCCACTGCCTCTGAAACCTATACCTTTGGGGCAAGCGCTGGCAGGGTGTTTGCCACCGCACACCGCGCATTGGTGACTAAATGGGCACAATGCCTTTGAACAAGCCTCCGTGGAGCTAAACTCAAAACACGCCCTTTGCTTTTGAACACCCAAGGCGCCCGAAGACGCCTTGGGTTGAGTTGCAGGGTTGCGTGCAATAAGATGACCGCTGTCTGAGCAGTCACCTTGGATGGGTTTGGCAAGAGCCACAACCTGCATCCATAATTCGAATTTTGGGACGGCCCAAAGAAGGATCATTGGCTGCCCTCATTCGAAAATTGCGATCATACTGGAGCCAAGCTGTGCCCCCGAAATCTCTAAATGTCCGATGGACGATATCAAGGTATTTGATCAAAGCCGGAGCACGCCTGGGCTTCAGCTGGACCAACACGGCCATATAGATGCAATATCCATATAGCCAGTTGGTCCAGTTCTGATCTATTTTCTGGCGTTTGGCCACTTCCAGCTCCCGCTCCGGCTCCCCCACCTTGGGCACCTTCTCGGGCTCCACATGGAGAAGACTGAAGAGGTCGACGTAGTCTCCTCTCCAAATCTTCTCCTTTACTGACATGGCCAAGTGCCCCTCCAAGGGCAAATCAATGCTTCCATAAGGACGGTCCTCGGGACCCTCCTCATAGTTGGAATGCATCGCCAGTCTGTAGATCTCCTCCCATGATGGCCCAGCAGGAGCCCAGCCTCCCCATCGTTCCCCCGAATGAGTGGCATTTGAGCGTGAAGGGCGAGAAAACCCATACCAAGGATTCTCCCCCATGCTCATTGGGGGCCAAGGATAATAAGGGCCCCCCCAACCAGGAACCCACCAAGGCATCGGGGGGGGGGGTAGGCTGCTTGGGAGGCCGGGAGGCATAAGCCATCGGTTCCTCCCAGCAGCCCACTACCTCAGCAACATCGTCCTCAGCGTCCTCCTTACCTGTGGTTACATCAGGAGGAAAAGAGGAAGGAACGCCTGCAACACCGGGACCGGGTTGTACACGGACAGACGAGCTGTTCTGAGACTTCCGGCCGCCCGACCTGGAAGGGCGAGCCGAAAACATTAGTGCCCCCCGACCCTTCCTAGTGAAAGTCTGGGTGGGGGGAGACACCGGGGTAGATGGCCCAGCCTCCCTGTTCTCAGCCCGTTCCTTCGCCTCCCTCTCAAGCTCTTTGCACCGCTCTACTAAGGCCCGGTGGTCCATGGCCTCCAACTCCTCGTCCAAGGAAGTTGGCTCAGGGGGAGGTGGAGGTGGAGCGGGCAGACGGGGGGCCCTACCCCCCTCTTCTGTGCCCGTTTACCCATCTATGCCACCCACAGAAAGACCAGTGAAGTGTTGTGTAAACTTTATTAAACACAAAAGGATATAGTCTTGAAGGCAGCAGGATCAGCAAAAGCACCAACAAAAGCCAGCAGAAGTAGGAACAGCAGCAGCCAGGCCCCCAGACAGCAGAAGTAGGAACAGCAGCAGCCAGGCCCCCAGACAGCATAAGCAGGAACAGGAGCAGCCAGGCCCGACCAGCACAAAATGGCTGCCAACAAGATGGCGGCCGGCCATGAGGCACCTAACAAAATGGCAACCGCACCTTCACCACCCCCAAAATGGCGGGCGCGAGGGCGAGCGCCAACTACGAGGCTCCGAGGGAACCCTGCAGGCCCAACCAGACACGGCCACAGCAAGGGGCAACCAACCCGCAGCGGGGGCATCCTAAGACGAACCCTCCCCGCGTCAAGAGGTCGCCACCCGGCAGCCGCCACAACCGGCGAGCGTCCCAAATTGGTCACGGGGGCGTCTGCGGATGTCACCCTCCCTGCGCCGAAGCCGGGAGAAAGGCCGCGAGGTGCCCTAAGAGAGTCGGCGGAGACAAGCCAAGTAGCTCCATCACCGACGACTCTCAAACCTGACTGGGGGCTGCGCAGGCGCTTGCCTGCCTTTATAGCCCCCAGTCGCCGCCCCCAGGCCCAAAGAGCCAATCGGCTCTGAGCATCTTTCCCGGCCATATCATTCGGCCGGGGGGAGGCAAAAGGGCCAGCCCATTATCGGGCTAGCCCCATTCCTGTCATAAGGCTGGCAAGAAATTTTGCAGTGAATTCCAGGATTCCTTCCAAGAAAAAAAAATGTATGTGGGAAGCCAAATGTGTTTGTATAAGACAAATTACATTTGTCATGACTCCTTCTACACATCCCTTTCAGATATGTGCAGCAGTAATTTAGTGATTGCACAAAAAAGAAAAAAAATTTCTCATAAGCAAAATTCTTTTTAATGTTGCTCAAAAATTCCAAATATCTTCATTGAGCAGGACCTTACAGATTTGAATTTCACTTTAGGTAAAATTGAGTAAAGATCCTAGTTTTCTCACCAACGAGATAACAGTCAAAAGCCAACTGCATATGGCCCAGTTTAAATATGGCTATGCACCTCAGAGGAAATATTAGGAGTCAGAAATGGAAAAGCTGATTGAATGTCTTAAGCCGAGATGAACAAAGCAGGCGAAAGCCCATCCAAACAGTGTGAGGTTCTACTCTTTAAAAGTGATAAAACTGGCCTCCTTAGCTTAGTGATATAATATACAGCATACACCTTCTGTTTCTCTTATCGCTTGCACAGGAGGCGATGATTTAGTTATATTTATTTAAATGGATTTCTTGTTCCACACAGCAGAATTATTTAGTCACCAGCAGTTACTGTTTCAAGAAGGTAAGGCACAGTCAGGATTAGTAAAACAATCTATATGTCTAGCTAAAATACCTTCTGTTCTTTATCTCTTTGGAATTATTGCTCCTAACTCTATGATTGAATGATAAGGTGAAATTTGCAGGAGCCAAAGGAAGTTGTTAAACATGCTAACTAAATGGTCCATTGGCCCAGAGGCTTGGCGTGGAAGGAAAACAGAAAGGAAAATAACTTCCAATGTATTACACAGAGAAATGTTTGACACTTGAAGTATTTTAAAACTTTTTGCAAAGTGGTGCAATCAAAACTAAAAAGTTGAATGACAGGAAACAGATGTTTTATAGAATTTTTTTAATGTCGAAGGAATTTTTTCTATAATGTGATCAATTATTTGTCCATAATCAATTATATGTCCCAGGGTGTCCATATGTCCTCTTTTTTGCAGAAAATGTTCTCTTTTTTAGCCTCATGTCCTGAAAATACCTTCATTGTCCTCCTCTTCTTTGTGAGCAGGCAGCATGTAGCATTCTTGTAATTAATAAATTGTATGCAATTTTATATTAAAATTGTATGTAATTTAATAGTTTTAAATAGTGCTTAAATTAATCACATGAAAGCAATGTAGATGCATGTTAGCTTTTATTTTGTCATGTCGTATATTTTTCGTATACGAAAATGTCGTATACTTATACGACACTTATACTTATACTTATACGTACTTATACTTATATGTCGTATACTATACGACACGTATACTTATACTTATACGTACTTATACTTATATGTCGTATAAGTGGGTGTCCTACATTTTCGGGGCACCTTTTCCTCTTTTTTGGTTATGAGATATGACCACCCGCTTGGCCCCCACTTACACCACTGGAGGGAATGCTCCAGCAGTGTAAACAGATTTATGGCTTTCACAACTATGACAGCACCAACAACCATGCTCATGGCAAGTCTTCATCATGATTTGGAATAGACCCACCATCAGTTGTTGTTTTTTTAATTAGCAAGACACACACCATTGCAGGCAAGGAGCTCACATCTCCCAAAGACCCAACAAATGTTTGACCCTCCTCTAAACCGCAGACCATTTGTGGAACACTGAATAAATTTGTGGGTATGTATTGACCAGTAACAATTTCTCTAATTTTCAGTGCAGCTTACATTTCTACACTCCCAGCAACAGAATCTCACCTCTGGGATAATCATCACATAGATATGGATGCCCTATTTCATTTTAGGATAGTTTTTTTTTAAAAAAAAAAGGTAGAAAATTGGAAAGAATCCCATGGGGATGAACTTGAGTCAAGTCTATAGTCGCTTGTCCACTTCAACTTGAGTTGAAAATGAGTCATAATGGGAACAGTTTATGAGTACTCGAATCACTTGGAAACAGGGTGACCATCTAGAATGGAGGACAGAGTGCCTCTACCTTTCATTGCACAGAAAAGGGAATTTGGACAGGTGCTGCTTTTTAAACCCTCCTATAATGAGCTAAACCTTCCTCAATCACCTCTTCTATGCAGCGGTTAAAAGTAGAGGCACTCTGTCATCCATTCCATATGGTCACCCTGCTTGGAAAGGACTATAGGACTATAGTCACTCAATAGGACTTGTGTCATCCCACTCCATTTAAACAACCCACTGTGGGGGGGGGGGGGAATGGAGCTGCTGTGTGTGTCAAACCTCTTTTTAAAACATTTCCCTGCTGCCCTTACCCTTCTGTAAATAGTGCCAGAGGGGTGGAAAGGACTGATAAGAGTAGGAAAGGAAGCCACAGGAGGAAGGAAGATAATCAGAGGAGGACAGTCACAAGCAGCAGCTGCGAGGCTTACTGTGATGACCCAGCCTCCTACTCAGAAGTAGTCCCGATCATGCAATGACTGCATGATCAATGACTGTCAATGACTGCAGTCGATCATTCAATAAGCATTCCTCCTCCCACCAGAAATGAGTTAAAAAGCATGATCACTCTGAGTATGGGCGCAATCCAGAGTAACTACGGGGAGTCCTTGCTCCAGTGTAAGAACAATTTGCTTTGGATTGCAATATGAATTTCCCATAGGTTTTCACTAGGTGATGCAGTAACTATGGGTGCACATAATGTCTCTTATGTGCTCCTGTAGTTACTGTGAATTGTAGTGAAAGTCATTCCTGCCTCCTTCAAAGTCCTGGTGTGGCTCATGAATAGGGACATGTTTTCTTAAAAAATTTGAGTGGTTATATGGTACAAGCCTGTACGCTGTAGAGGTTTTAGCTGTTTAGGGCTGTAATTTCACTTGTCCTTATGGATGTAGTATCATTGCTGCAGTGAGATCCCATAACAATCCAGTATTTTTTTTTTAAATACATTGGGCTCATTGTGAATTAATCATTACTACTTATCCAAATTAGTTTGCATAAAAAGGAAATCAAAGAGAAGAAGCAAGACTCAACTTCAGAAGAAGTTTTACTTTTAGGGGAAATGACAAAATTAACCCCTTAATGTAGACCTAAGAATTGTATGTGTTATATGTTGTATGCGTTTTCCTAAATTGTGGGTCACAACCCCCTGGTGGATCATAACCTGATATGCAGTGGGCCATGACATGATGATCCCTGCTGCAGCCAATGCTTTTTTGGAAGCCTGAAACTCACTTTTGGAATGCATCAGACTCACTCCATTTGTCTCTATCGGCTTCAGAATGCTTTAAGGATGCAAAAGGTCATGACTTCTTGTTTGTACCTGCAACTTCCTGTCTCCTTTCATGCACATTCTGGTTCCCACAGACACCAAGGCAGTGAGTTGTGAGTAGGGTATGACCTGAAAGCGGCCCCCCCAAAGCCTCCCAGTAAGGCTTTATAGAGCAGGGAGATACAACCCATATGAAAGAAGAGGTAGTTCACTACACTAAAGTTTGGCATCAGCTGATTTAGTAGCTACTTTACAGTACTTAAGTTCTCATCCTGAAAGATTTGGTGATTTCCTCTACTAACAATGAAACCTTGTATAAATTCTTTTTTGGAAAACAATGGGTAAAAATGTTAACTGATTTGTTTTATTTATTTCTCATTTGCAAGATAACGTATTTTATTTACATCGTGATTCCATCCATCTGGGATCTCGTGTTGATGTGCCTTTGAAGAAGCTAAGTAGCCCAAAGCACTACCTCTTTCAGTGTTTTTGTTGAGTTTGAATTAAAATTCCCTGTAGAAAACAACTACATTGCTCAAAATTGACTCTCGGCATTCCTAAGAACCCTAAAGCTTTCAAGGGATTTGTTGAGAACTAAAAACTGAATATTTCCTTAAGGAAAACTACATGTCAAATTTATATTATAATGTGCAATTGTATATTTTTTTTTGTTCTAATTGGATTTGAATCCAAATCTCCAACAAATATTCCTGATGTATTGGTACTCTGTAATAAGTTCCAAATATAAACCATATCAACACAAAAATGAGCAACATATCATGACTAATAATAATGATGGAAATTTTTATCCATTATTATTGTTAGTGGGCTGTGGGTGGCACAAGCAGGTTGGATGCTGTGCCTGTTAACCAGCAGGCCAGGGTTTGAGACCCGGGTCGGCCCCACAAGACAGGGTGAGCTCCTGTCCTTAGCCCAGCTCTGCAACGCCAGCTGGATCCAATCGTATTGGCTCTGCCTTTCGATTGGACTAATTCAGTGGCGTGGAGAGGGGGGATTTGCTGCTTAGGTAACAGCCTATCCTCCATAACAATCCAACCCAGGCTTTCGTGCTTTGCATGCAGCGTATGCAGTGCCGAGCACGATACCATAGTCTTTGTCATGGCATACTAGTTGAAAATCACTGCTCTAGAGGGTGTCTAGCTCAGAAATGCTGGCTAGTAACTCCCCAGTCTTGGATTAATCTATCAAAAGGTATAGCTAAGAAAACCAGCAGTGCTAGGCAATGACGCATTGCCATGCCCATCATCCAAGGTGTTGCCATGCCCACTGCAAGGGAGAAGGTCCATCATTGGGTGGATGCACTGGTTTCCTCTCTGGGTGACACAAACCTTAGTGATGCCACTGATCTCCAGAAAACATTTTTTGCTTGGCAGCTGAGCCCAATATGATTCGGATGTAAGAGTGAAGAATTTGGGTGCATGCCCTGAGGTAAGCACGAGTTAATAGGAGACCCCATGCTGGCTGGAAACTTTAACCCCGTACTCAGAAGTCCTGGTTAGAAACTTACCATGCTTGGATAGTAAACTCCAGTCTTTGAGGCAGTTTTAGTCATAAGCTGTTCAATACTTTACAGTTTACAGGCTGTTTTTAGGAATTTCCAAGTAATTCCTCATCATGCTGAACACTGTGGGCTGAGCTTATCTGGGAAAGCCAATTTCAGAATCTAAACGGGTATCCAAAACTGTTCCTTTTACAACCAATTCCAGTAGTTGAGTATCTGCATGCTATTTAAGCTGCATCCAGATTATCAAGCTTTCTGTGTTGAGGAAACCCTTTCTCTACGTATTCGTTTGTTGAAGCAACTCTGTGTAAAGATTCTGCAATTCTGTCTCAGTTCATGTGCAGACATCTCTTGAGCTCCACTTCTTGACCTACAAATAATGAACCCGTTTCTTGAAACAAACCAATATTTTCCTGCAACTGTCACTGAAGAAAGCAAAGCCATCTGTCTTTCACAGAAGTTGTCTCTGTTTTCTGCCATTACCAAGCTATTCTTACCGAAAAGCTTCAGAGAAACTTCATGGTTGCTCAAAATAGCATTTGAAACCCTCCCAGTTGCACAAATGCATAACTAGCCAAAATAGTAAGTTCGGGGTGACCATATGTCATAATTGCAAAAGAGGACAAGGCCCTCCCAAAAAAGGACACCCCCCCAAAAAAAATGCAAGACAGGACAAAATAAAAGCTAAAAATACTCATATGTATTGTTTTCATGTGGTTAATTTAAAAACTATATCACTTATTTAATTTAAAACGATTACATATAATTATTTGCAAATATTTCATTAATTACAAGAAAGCTACATGTTGCTTGCTCACAAGGAAAAGGAGGACAATGAAGATTTTTTCTCCAGTATACAGTGCTAAAAAAGAGGATATGTCCTGGAAAAGAGGGCATATGGTCCCCTTGAGTTAGATGCAACTGTATTGCAGATCCAATATAAAATATATTAAAATAAGGGCGAAATCCAGAGTAACAACGGGGAGTTCTTCCTCCAGTATAAGAACAATTTATTCTGGATTGCAATATGAATTTCCTATAGGTTTTCACTAGGTGGTGCAGTAACTACGGATGCATGTAATGTCTCTTACATACTCACGTAGTTATTCTGGATTTGGCTGTTAGTGTTCTTTGGGAACATATTCATCACCTTGAGAACATTACTTAGTGAGTTCATCCCTGCTTTTATTGAATTATAACACAATCATAGGCATGTTTACTCAGAAGTAAAATTGTATTGAGTAGGATGCACTCCCAGGACATTTTCTGGTAGTGCGTATATTTTATTTTATTTTCTCGCACTGTGGCAGCAGAATTGTGATAAAATCTTTGAAATCACATTTCTTGGCCACTATACTGCATTTAAACCTTTGCCATTTTAATGAGATGTTGTGGGGGTTGTGTAGAATTGTTAAATACAATGGTATCATGTCATACATTTGCCATATGACTGGGGGAGTTATGAGAAGATGTGAATCATTTTGGAGTCACAATCCTCCATAATGTTTAATTAGGCCATAAATTTAATTGTTATGACTTTTAAACTCAACAAGTTAAATTTTACTTACATTTTTGTGTGAATTTTGGTTCAGTTTGATGCCGTCTGCAGATTATTTCTGCAGTGAAAATGCTAACATTGATGCAACGGAGAAGACTTGAAATATTTTTAAAGGAAGTCATTAAAAGCGTGTCTTCTCCATGCCTTCATGACTATTGTGTGCCAGGAAACAGATGGTATTTGACTCCATTCCCTCCTTAAAAAAAGAAGGAAATGGCAATAATTACTTCAAATTCCAATCAGTCTCTCATTTGAACATAGTAATCTCATCTAATTCATACAGAATCCAGTCCTATCTGTATTTAGCTTGTGTAAATACCAAAATTTGATGCCATATGCTTGGATTTTCTGTGCAACCAAAATGGTAGAAACATTTCAGTCAAAATAATAGAAATATGCCATAAGAACGTAGAAAAAATCCTAATAGAGATGGGTAAAGACCCCTCTGGCCAATTTAGATTTTATTCTAAATTATCTTAAAAGTCTTAAAATTCATCTACTTTTATCCTCTTCCTAAGAGGTGCAATCAGAGTAACTATGGGGAGTCCTTGCTCTGACATAAGAACAAATTATTCTGGATTGCAATATGAATTTCCCATAGGTTTTTACTAGGTGGTGCCGTAACTACATTGATGTAAATGTCTCTTACGTGTTCTCGTAGTTACTCTGGATTGTAGGGCTAGCCAGTAATCACAACTCAGAAAAAGCTAAACAAACATACAAAATGTATACTGTACAAAGGACAAATTGGAAATTTCATTGTACATGATATTAGCCTGTACAAATGGGTGCCATTACAACCAGCTCAAGTCTGTATCCTGAACCTCATTATCCCCCAAACATGTCTAATTAGAAGCCCGCACAAATTAGTCCACTACAGTCCTGTCTCTGAAAATAGTTCATAACAGTTGTCTCAGACAAGAATAATAAAAATCTGCATCAGTTTTACTGTTGCACATAATACTGGATCTGCTTTGTGGCACAATCCAATTCCCCACCAGTTTACTGGCAGCCACATGTGCCACAGTTATGGGGGAATGGCTTGGAAATGGAAAGTAAAAATGTTTCTTATCACTGCATTTTACTGAGCCATGTCGTAATCAGTTGTAGTCACTAATACATAATCTGGAGTGGACTCTCAGTTTGTATTTTATAATAGGAATAGGCTTCTAACTTCTGTAGTTATTGCCATAGGTTTAAAATCCTGTGGGCACTGACTGATGAAAGCATGAATGAGATGAAGTTTCCAATAGGCTCTATTTTGTTATTTCCCCAGATTGCGCCCCTTCTTATTTCAGTTGCAGAATTTTGATTTCCGGTTGCAGAAAAAATATACGAGATACATACATAAATCTTGATACTTTACCTTATTGACAACCTGAGTCTAGGCAGAAGCAGCTATTCCCAATGCAACAGAACATTTTGGCTGATACACTGAAACCTGAATGTTAATGGTTCTCATAAAAATATTTTAGCTGAACTCTGAATGTTCTCATTATTCATATAAATGTCATATATACTTAATATACTTACATCCTGCTATGTTTCAAATTTAATTTAATACAATAACCAAACTAGAGCTGTTGTAACAGTGAAAAGCAATTTTTCTGCAGATCAGAGAAGACCAAAGGTAATATACACAATTCCCTCTTTATCAGTATGTTCACTATAAGGATTTTAACTTATCCATACTGAGCGCATTGAGACCATCCCTTTTGATCCATACCAAGATTTTTGATATAGAGTCTAGGAATGATAGGTAAATAATAAGGGCTAAGGGTCTGATCTTGAACTTAACAGTCAGAT
This sequence comes from Cryptoblepharus egeriae, assembly GCA_030015325.1. Classification (NCBI taxonomy): domain Eukaryota; kingdom Metazoa; phylum Chordata; class Lepidosauria; order Squamata; family Scincidae; genus Cryptoblepharus; species Cryptoblepharus egeriae. The sequence goes on along the minus strand of JAREYC010000003.1, from coordinate 119,232,941 downwards.
ACTGGAGATGCAGCAGCAAACATTTTAGTGCTGCTGCTCTTCTCGGCACTGGGCAATTCAGGATTTGGCTATAAAGTGCCTCACATAACAAGTTTAATTCATTCTGGAAGCTTGCTTGTTATATGAAATGGTCTTTATGTGAAGCAGATTTTCCCACAGGAAATAATGGAAACTCAGACGATTGGTTCCACGGCCCAAAAAATATTCATATGAAAATATTAACTGTATGTAAATATGATGACAAAATACTGGAATTGAATTCAAAACATGCATTCAATGTGCATGATCCTATGAAGTCAACTTATGCTGCAATCCTAAAGACACTTTCCTTGGAGTAAGCCCCATTGAACACAATGGGGCTTATTTCTGGATAGAAATGGTTAGGAGGCAGCAATCCAAGGCACTTTCAAAGTGTCTCCCCACTTTCTCCTTCTCTCTATCCTGAGCCTCTCTCTCCCCTGCTCCCTTCCTGCTAGCCCTGAGCTGCTTCCCTCTTCTCCACTGCTCTTCTCTCCTTCTGCCCAGTGGACACCCGGCCACAGGAGGAAGAAGTGTTGCTTTCGCTATGGGCAGGCGTGCTAGGCAGCCCTGACGCTTTTGAAAAGGGCTGCCTGCCAGCATGTCTGCCCAACAAGTGTCGTAGTTTGTAGGTAAAATCTGAGATGTCAAACCTCATTATGTGAAGTGAGATCTTCTGAACCATTTTCATCATTGACTTTGACATTTAATTGATGATGTCTGTTATTATTAAATGGTATTTAATATATATGGTACTGTATTTAATATCTATTGTATTTTATCCATGATCTATTGTATCATCCCACACAGTGTTTTCCTGTTGACATTAGGCCTTTGGGATGGTTTTTGTGTGAACTTGGAATGGCTTTGAAATGTCTTAGAATCTTTCTCTTGTTATTAGGTTTTAGATATAAGGACTGTTTCAGGAAGGAAAAGTGTACAAACACTACTAATTAAGAAGTACAGTGGTACCTTGGTTAAAGAGCATAATTTGTTCAGGAATTGTGTTTGTAATCCAAAATGCTTGTAATCCAAAGCAGATTTACCCATAGGAAATAATGGAAACTCAGGTGACTGGTTCCACAGTCCAAAAATATTCATATGAAAATATTTATTGTATATCAAATGATTACAAAACACTGTAAGATAAAACAAAACATTGTAATAAAGAAAATACTGTACAGTACTGAACTGTACTGTACCTTTGAAAACTTTCAAGGCTGGTTTAACGGAGACAAGAGAGAGGAGGGATTTTGTTGGACAACTTTCGCTATCACTAATGCTATCACTATCCACTAATGGCTCAGTGTCTTTTTGTTCAGTTTTAACATTTCCATGCTGAAGATGGAGAGCAGCATTGGAACATATGATAAGGCATATCTTCTATGCTGTCACACACAGATCCTACACACACAGCTGACTCAGACTGCTCCCACCAGTTCCCCCTGTGAGTTCCCTGGCTATGGAAGCCTGTTCCAAACTTCCTCAGAAGAGCTCTTCTTCCAAAACAGTGTGGCTAAAACCAAGTCAAAATTTCTGAGAAAATTTTGCTTTTAATCCAAAACACTCATAATCCAAGTCGCTCTTAAACCAAGGTATCACTGTAAGTGGTACACTTCACCAAGAACTTTTTTTTGAAAGTAAATTTCAAGTTACCACAGAAGCCCCGTTGGACAGTAATTTTACTAGAGCAGTGTCTAATATTTGGTCTCAAGGTTACAAGAAATTTTAAATTTTTTTACAACAAGCAAAGAATTTTACAAAGTTATAAACACTCAAACAATGTTACTCAGATCTTCGTATCTGAGATTTTTCTCCTTTTCTGAATTCATTTCCATGAATTATTAGTAACTGTTCAGGCTCAGTTGGAAAATATTTGTAAAAGAATTTATGGAAGCAAATCAATACATATGGAAATGAGGAAATGCATACAATTATAAAATATAATAGAAAAAATGTTTCACATGAATTTTTGTTAGTTTGGGACTCTGCCAACTTCTTTCAAACGTGTTCCTAAGCCTTTGTACTGGGACTGACCTTTGTCTTCAAGATAATAAGGGATACTCATTTGTTTTAAAATGCCTGTAAATGAAAGGAAGTTTATATTATTTGGAGTTGCTTACTGGAAGAAGCCAGTTTTTTATTGTGACATTTAGACAGGAATTCCTGTTCAGAAGCACATTTGAGTCATCTTTTTCAAGGTGCACAGAGGAAAATAATACTATTCTTTTTGTAAGAGAATAATTTGCAAACTCATCTTCAAATACCCCATGTCTTTTAAATAATTTTAATGTTGGAAAACTTTTATCCTAGTCTTTCTTTCAGAACACAGTCTTAGCCCTGCTTTCTCAGATGTAAGCCCCATTACAATCAATCGGGCTTACTTCCAAGTAAATGAGGTTAGGATTGCAACCTTTGGTAGCGCTGAGCCACTTGCATGAAGTTCCTAGTGATCTATCCTGGGGCAGGGGTGGGAATGGTTGCCATAATTCTCTTCCACAAAAGTGGGACCGGACTCCCTGTCAAACTTGCCCATTTTCCAGGACATATGGCAACCCTTACTGGGCTGGGTCACCTCCCTTATGAGAAAAGGCTAAAGTTTTTAGGGCTCTTCAGTCTAATATGTTGAGAGAAGAGATAGAGTATATAAAGACGCTTTTTTCCCCTCTCACAAAACACCAGAACCAGGGTGTTTTGGTGTCTCCCAGGACTGCCCCCTGGGAGATAGGGCTGAGGGAGGGTGAGAACACTGGCTGAGGAGTGAACAGGATCCTTCAGGCCAGTGGTTCTCAAAGTGGGGCTCAGAACCCTGTTGGATGGTTGTGACTTTATTCCAGGCGGTCTCAAAAATCTGGGTGCTGCTATCTTGGAATATAGCATTGGGTGCCATTATCTTGCAATGAGGCTCTCAAGCTGCTTTCCGGGGAAGTAAATCTCATAGAACACAAAGGGAGTTATTTCAGAGTGGACATACTCTGGCATACCAGTGGAGATGCTCTGGCATACCAGTGATGGCATTTTCTGTTTGATGTCACTTTGGGTCATTACATTACTTTTGAGGGGTCCCAGTCAGATTATCATTCTCAGAAGGGGGTCCTAGGCTGAAATGCAGGAGAACCACTGCTTTAGACACATCTTATTAACCTATTCTGTCTTTCCCAGCTTAGCCTATTAAATGTGCTGGAGGTCTGTGTGGGAAGGGAGAGCAATTAATTTTTCTCAGTTGGAAAGTGTGTTGCTGACAACATTAAAGTTGGCTATTGTTCTGCTTCCAATACAAAGCTCCCTTAGACTAGCACTGGCTGATTACCAGCCAAACTTTCTTTTTCTGGGCAAGGGTATAGAATGGGTGGTAGCATCTCTGACAAGTGGATCCTAAATGAAGTGAATTATCTGGAACCCTTCCTATTCTGCAGTTAGATGGAATTAAATTGGAAACGATTAAAAATGAATTAAAATTAAAACAAAGCAACTATCCATATCCAAGCATGAAGCAAATTTTTATATCTGAGCCAATGAAATGAGTCAAGCTATCAGAGAGAAAAAATATTCCAAATGATTAATTATTTTTGGATGCAATCTTAACCTAGGCCTGCACAACTCATCGATCTTCCTGTTCCCATTGTGTTGTAGGGAGGCAAGTGTATGTCAGTGTTGCAGGGAGGCAAGTGTATGTCAATGGCCTATACTTCCCCTGGAGTGGCACAGAAGTGTCTTATCGCTTATGGCACTTTTCTGACACCCCCAGGCAGGGCCTCCAAGAGAAATTTTTTAAGGTGGTACAAAACCCATTTGGGGCCCCTAAGACTTGCAAAATTATTTTGAAATAAAAAAATTGAGGCTAATTAATGTGCAACAAACTTCAACAAGTGCTCATTTATTGGTCATATAAAACATTATGTTAAAACATACCGGTATTCAAATAATGTGACATTCAAGTAATGTAATCTTATCAAGGAAAAAATCAGAAAAATTTTTAACTATTTAATAAGTGCTTTTCTGGATTTCTTATGTGCAAAATTTCTAATAATACTATCAAAACCAACTTGTCTGGCAATGCTAGACTCAATGTTTAGTCTTGCGAGGTTGAGTTTGTGACATAGGAGACCGCAAATAATTTTTTAAAAGTTTAAGCTTACTGAAAGATCTTTCAGCAGATGCTACTGCAGCTGGAATTGTCAACAATATTCAACATTATTCTCAATATTATCAATGTTTGAAATTGTATGTATGTATTCATGTGTATGTGTATATGTATGTGTGTGTGTGCACATATACCATATTAATTTGTTAGTAACAAACATTCAAATGGTCCTTCGGTCATGGGTTCCTCCATAGCTCTTGGGCCCTGGAACAATGTACCTGTTGGACACCCCTCTCATAGGCCCTGCAGCATCGGGGCTGCATAGCATGCATGCACACATTGCTTCCATTATGGAAGCAACACTTCCTATTCCTTCCTGTGGCATGCGGCTATTCACTCTCGCAGGCCCTGGTGATGGTGTGAGTGGCCAGGTCATCAGGAGGCTCAGGGAGGAATAGGAAGCATTGCTTCCATAATGAAAGCAATGTGCACCTGCGCGCTATGCAGCCCTGATGCTGCGTGCACATGCTGATTAGAACGGCTGCCGTGGCTGACAAAACTTAGCCACACCATGCTGCGGCTGCCCAAAGTACCCCCAAGTACCCCCCAAGCACCCTCCTACCCCCCAGATGGCCAGACATGTGCCTATTGGACCAAAAGGTCTGGTCCAATAGGCAAAAGCTGGACATGTCTGGCCAATTCTGGCAACAAAGGACTTATGCTAGGGCTTAAGTCTGCCTAACTGGAGATTAGGATTGCAACCTTTGTGTGTCCCTAAATCTTGATTGGGAGATTTGTGAAATTTCTGTTATGCATTGATGCATTCAACCAGCAGTAAACTTTTAGGGAAAACTAAGCAAAAGGTATTGGGCTTTTTACCCTAGTGATAATCTGAATCCATCTTTCCCTGCAGTCCAGCGTAACTGCAGGAAGATGTAAGAGGCACTTGCTTTGGATTGCTCTATGCATTTCCCATAGGTTTCCCATAGGTGGCAACATTACTACGTCGGTGTAAAAGGTCCCGTAGTTACTCTAGATTGTAGCATTTGTGCATCAAAATATTGTCTATAGCAATCACCAGTACAAGAACTGTGGGACGTGTTTTATGCTGCAAGTAAATTATCAGTACACTGACATGATGAAGCAGCAAGCTTTTGTCCCAATAACAGCAGCTCAGATTGGAGATGTAACGTTTGGCCTGGGGTACTTGCAAATAGATCTGCAATTTGACCACTTGCAAAAAATAAATTTTTTTTCTATTTCAAGCTTTATGAGTGGCTGATGCTTGCAAAGATTCCACCACTTGTGGGCACATTTGAACCTTTGCAAAAGATCAATCTGATGGTTCTCAAAGGCTCAAAGCGTTTGTAGATGTTAACTTGATGTGCACAAAACCTCTCATTGATTTCAAGTCCACCACTGGGATGCTCATATATCCTGGGTGCAGATAAGGCAAATTTGGCACAGATGGTTTGTCGTGCAGAGATGATATTAAAGCTATACCTGCGGTCATCTCTTCTTCTACCCAACTATTGAAAGTCTAGGTAGTCCCCTTCCCCTTTGCATTTGTTCATAGAGGCTGATTAGATTGACTCTTGTAGTTTAGGTCTCATTATCCAGACAAAAAAAATTGTGTGTGATTGATCTGACAGATTAAGGAAAAGTATCCTGAAGGGAGGACTCATTGAGGAGCAATTTGGAGAGCCCTGAAGTGGCTTGCCAATCCCCGACCCTTTGAAAATTCCAGTCTTTTTTATAACAACATGACAGGAAAAGATTTGGCTTTTCTCACAGTGCTATGGAGATAAGAGAAGCTGTATTTGCTGAATGTATCCCTGCCATGAAGCTATTGAACAAGCCCCTTTCTGACATCGGGGCTTGACGTGTTGGCAATCCTACATGTGAAAAACACTGAAGTCTCCAAAGGACCCCCTCAGGCAAACTATTTAGGATTTTGCTGCTAACTGCACACACCGAGGTTAAAGAATACATTGTCAGCTGTGAATGCTGCACAGTTTGATAACAAAATGTAATTGAGGTGAATATGATGTTATTCATATAAATATACAGTGGTTTGTACAAAGGCAAGCCTGAGTCAGATCCTTCTCATCTGCTAAGAGATAATCACAGATATAAGCCTCAGGGTGTAACCTAATATAACTTGTGTTATATTTAGGAAGGCCAGAACAGAGGTGCTGAAGTAAACCAAATTCGGAAACAGGCAAAAGCAGTCCAACATTGAGGTTAAACACTAATGTTAAGTACAGATGGCATTTTCTCATATTCATGGTTAGATATTATATATTATAATGTATATCATATTCATGATTGGATATTATATAGCATATAACATGCATACTGTATGTTTCATACAGAGGGCCAAATAGCATTCCTGATGCATGCTGAGGGCTGAAAATGATGTCATTAGGTGGGAAGTGATGTCATTAAACAGGTCATATGCAAAAATGAGCACTTCGGAGCTCAGTTGCAAATGACTGAAGTGAAAATGCACAGCTTTTGATTATGATTCAAGATAGAGGAGAGGTCATTTCTCACATGGGCTGCCCTTTCAGCAGTAAGACCTCAGCATTTATTTGCGGCTAACCGGTGGATTAAAAGCTTCCACAGGCCACGTCAGGCCCTTGAGCCTTTAGGTTTGACAGTATCAAGTGATACATGCAACCTTTTTGTTGCAGTATCAAGTGATACATGCAACCTTTTTGTTGCAGTATCAAGTGATACATGCAACCTTCTGGAATAGGGGTACTATTCCAGAAGGTTGCATGTATCACTTGATACTGCAACAAAAAACCTTGACTTGCACGTGTATATCTGTTTCAGATATAATACTACAAAAAGAAAAATGAACATTTCCCCCATTGTTTCACATATAATGCTTTATATGGTTATAACCGGTTATCATTTACAGTAATCATATGTGCAGTAAACAATCATGCACAATAATACATACATGTTTGAACCAGGCTCATCCAACCAAATCTTGAATATATCTCCATGGTGGCACAAGGCTCACATGTTTTACTGTGGTAATGAGACAGACCACACCAGCTCAGTTTCACCACATCGAAGGGGTGTTTAAAGGCCAAAAAATGGTGGTGAACGTCTGAAATCTGAAATGGCCAATTCAGTTGTTGTCCAGCCAGCTCATGCTCAGTAGGAGATCCATGTGCAGGATAATCTGTCATAACCTATGGTGTGTTGAATTCCTCTCTGTTCTTGCATTTGCACCTGATTTACTGCACAACAAAACATAAAATGCAGTTGGTCAGGACAACTAGCATGTAGGATAAATTTGTGCCTGGTCACAGAAATGTCACTGGAGTTGCTTTTACAGTTCTGTTACCACAAAATAATTTGACAACATGATTTCTGGTAAAATGTAATGCTTGTTCCCTATAGATACACATATTTGTGTGCAGAAGGTCTCTCTCTCTCTCTCTCTCTCTCTCTCTCTCTCTCTCTCTCTCTCTCTCTCCTTTTTGCTTACTCTCACATTCATTCTAAGAATATTCATGAATAGCTAATCCCTTCTGAGTCTTGAGGTTTTCCTTTTACAAAGGCATGTTCTGCAAAAGAGCCTAGTGGTACTTAATTCAATGGCTAATGCTTTTCCTTTCACTCTGATCAAGCAACCAGGTAGCCTGGCATTGAACTTCCTTTTTTTCTGAGACACTAGTCAAGGTCAAACCAATTGATTAAAATACTAACAAGCAGAGTCCATATAATGTGGATACAAGGTGGCTGCATTCATTTCCATGTGCACCTCATTAGATCTGATTGCACTGAAGTGAGCTGTAATTCTCTGTTAATCTAAACCAGCAAAGAGAATAGCGCACCATTCCTCAAGCGCACTCACGTAAGTAATTTGGAGAATGTGTCGCAGCCAAGTGTATGCTCAACAAGGTGCTTCAGCCAAATTTGGGTGTGCTTTCATTTGGATGGATGTGCTTGTGGGATACATGTGTTTCCAAACACATATTTGGCTCATTTATTTGTTTGTTTAAATAATTTATATTCCACCTTTTCCATGCCGAAGCAAATTACAGTTTCAAGGGTCCCCTGGGGTGTTAATTGGCCATAACCACATGTACTATATCAAAAGAAAACCCGCAGCACACAACTATTTTTATCCCAAAGGAAGCAAAAGGGCAATGACGCTGCTCATCAATGAAATTTCATGGTGCAATAATTAACACAAGTAGAGTACAGTCCTGTTTGGAATTTATGTCTCCGGGTAAATTTAATTACTTCCCCCCCTATGGCTATAAGTTGAGGGTGACTTCAAAACAAGGACTCATTCTATTACATTTAATTACTTCCATCATGGTTTGAATGGCAGTGGGATTTGCTAATAAGGAATGGCAGCTTCCAGACAAAGATATATGGTATATAAATAATTTTTGCCCAACTGCATTCACTAAATAATGGAAAGACTCTGCATCAGGTGTATTTAACCAGTTCTGCGGACCTCAGTTTTATGGGTTAGGGATTTCCCCCCTTACAACTCAACACCTACTTCATTAAGAAAGTGAAGAATAAATGTAGTTAAATCCTGTGACCTGGCCAATAATGTTAACTGGCTAGAAATGAAACTTCTCAAGCTACCACAGTGGCATAGGAGCAGTTTTCCTACAGCTTTACGACAGCTGTGCCAGACTCTCTTTTTCCATTTCCACTGGAAAAAAAATCATGAATCACTCCCATTAGGTTCAGTTTTCCATTCATTACAAAATTAATGCACAGCCCTAAGGTTTATTCCATGTCTTCATGGTACTATATGGAAGATTAAAATCAATTGGGTTCAACCCATTTGGGTATGATTCAAATTTTATAAACAAATCTTTCCTACACTCTCATTGCTTGGTTTCTTCATATAGCATACACAGGTTGTTAAACCTGTAAAAATGAACTCACACACACACACGCACAGTCATGATCTAGAAACAGAAAACTAAAGCATGTACAGAAAACTAAAGCGTGAACAGTCAACATATTACACAGGCCAACACAGATCTTGCTGTCATACACATTGGTCCTATTCCTTGTTATATTGAGGCATTGATTCCAAAAATTACTTCAATTTTACCCTATAAAATTGAAGTTTTGGAGATACAGTACATTCAGGTTCATTCAGCTTCCTCATGAGGGAGTCTAGGGGCACAGTCCAGAGTAACTACAGGGAGTCCTTGCTCTCGTGTAAGAACAATTTGCTGTGGATTGCAGTATGAATTTTCCATAGGTTTTCATTTGATGGTGCAGTAACTACGGGTACACGTAATGTCTCTTATGTGCTCCATAGTTACTCTGGATTGTAGGGTAGGTCTCTATGCGGAAGCTGCTTGAACTCTTCACAATTGAGACTATGAGCACATTCCTAACCATGTCTACTCAAAAGTAAGCCTCATTGTGTTCAATGGGTCTTACTCCCAGGAAAGTGTCTTTAGGATTGCAGCCTAACAGGACAATCTAGAGCAACTAATCTGTCCACATAAGAGCCCTTAGGTTGCCCTATCTAACACTAGGTTGGAGCAACTGCAAGATGCTCCAGCCCAGTTACTCTGAAGGAGGCTTAGGGCAGAGCAAGGCAAGATAGGGTGCCCTAAGAGAGGTGGACCTGCTCTGCCCTAACTGGGGCAGCCTAAGCAGCTCAGGAGAGGCAAGTTGAGGGCATGTTTAGCATTGCCTAGGGCAGAGCAGTTACTCTGAATCCAGAGCCTGTTTCCAAGGCAGAAATGCCCTCTTCCAGCCCTCAGAGTTATACCACCTCAGGAGCAGGTATAGTAATGAGTAGACCCATAGGGGTCCATGATAAGGCCCGAGTAAAAATGGCAGTGCTGACCCAAAATCTGAGTTCTTGGCCAGCCTAGCTGCAACCCCTTCCTCTCAACCTCAGGATATGGAACAAACTACGGCTGCCCACAAACCTCAGGATACAGCAGGCCACTCCAAGAAGCCCCTTGTATTCACTGCAGAATGTACTGGCATCTCATCAGGGACTCCTTATAAGGCAGGCACCCAGTGGTGTCCCCAGACTGGTGCGGCTGGTGTGGGCTGCATTGGGTGATGCGCTCCGTATGGGGTGATGTGCCGGAGGAGTTTGACTGTCCTTTGGCAGGCCCCAGACGTCAGCACCCCCATTCAGGCCTGCTCCAAGGCGGAGCAGCAGCCAGAAGCTGCCACTTGTCTGAGGAGCTGGCCTGAACGGCCATCTGAGGTGCACTGCGCAGAAACACACTGAGCATGCCGAACTGCTTCAGAGGAGACTTCCTTAGAGCAGAGAAAGTCCGTGCCTCTGCACAGCCATTCGGCCTCACTCAGGAGGCGGAGCGGCAGCCGAATGGCTTCAGAAAGAGTACTGCACAGGCACCAACTCTGACGCCAGTTGGCTTCAGAAACAACTGCGCAGGTGCCAACTTTGGTGACTGCGCAGTCCAGGTAGGGGGGGCGCGCATCCCAGGGATGACGCACAGACTTCCACACCAGGTGATGTGCAGAGTCATGTCACTACTGTAGGCACCACAGCTGTTCCTTGTTCAGTGTGATCTGAGGGGTGTCTCCTCAGGAGAAAGTCCTCCCCATGTGTCAATTACTTAGCATGCTCTGGAGCAGTTAGGGCAGCCCAGGCTTTCTGACTCTCTGGATTCAGCATAACTTTCTGCTCTGGATACAGAATAGTTAGGAGAGTGCAGTTAGGTCAGAGCAGGCTGAATTTGCTCTGGATTGTGTCCTAAGTCATATCTCCAAATTTAGACAAGCTAGGGCAAAACATGGTGTTTTTGGAATCAGCATCTAAGATTTATATATTACAATAATTTTGGAAAAAAAAAATTTTTTCAGAACCCCAAATTTCACTTGTTTGTATTATCTACCGCCAAATCCAGAATAACTACGGGAGCATGTAACAGACATTACGTGCACCTGTAGTTACTGCACCTCCTAGTGAAAACCTATGGGAAATTCATATTGGAATCCAGAGTAAATTGTTCTTATACCAGAGCAAGGACTCCCCGTAGTTACTCTGGATTTTGCCCTATGAGTGATAGTTACTGCACCTCCTAGTGAAAACCTATGGGAAATTCATATTGGAATCCAGAGTAAATTGTTCTTATACCGGAGCAAGGACTCCCTGTAGTTACTCTGGATTTTGCCCTATGAGTGATATTTATATTTCTCTTCTAGCTGAAAGTTCAAGGTGATATATGTTCTTTTTCACTAGCCTCTTTCATCCTTATGAACCTGTGTTTGGTCTAAAGTAATTCTAGACAGCTGTAATGAGGCTAAGGGGAATTGAACCCTGGTCTTCCAACTCTTAAGGCCACAATTCTAACCTGCATTTAGGCCAGTACAACCCCGAGCATAAGTTTCATGCTGGCCTGGGAATCTTACAAAAGGCTTCAGTCCCTCTTCTGGGGGAGGATTATACGCAGTGGTGGGCTTCAGGGGGTTCTCACAGGTTCTATAGAAACCTTTGCTAATGAGTGCCTGCTTCTGAGAACCGATAACTAATGGGACATACCCCCAAATCCAGAGTAACGACAGGAGCATGTAATAGACATTATGTGCACCCGTAGTTACTGCACCACCCAGTGAAAACCTATGGGAACTTCATATTAGTATCAAGAGTAAATTGTTCTTACACTGAAGCAAGGACTCCCTATAGTTACTCTGGATTTTGCCCATAGAACCTGTTGTTAATTTAGGTTATTAGGACATAGAACCTGTTGTTAATTTATTTGAATCCCACCACTGGTTACATGCATAGACATGTGCTTGCTTCTCTGCATGGGAATAGAACAACTGGTGAGTTGTGCCAGCCTACATTAGGATTGTACCCTCAGTTTAGCAGTCTAACACTATATCACTCTGTACCAGTGATATTTTAGTCATTCCTCTGTCTATGTGCAGCTCCCTCCCATTAAATTATTCCCCTTTTTTAACTGGGTGACAACATAGTGATGGCAGAGAACCATGTAACTGGTTAACCCTGAATCATTCTGGCCTTTCAAGCATAACCACAGTAGTGTAGGATGACATGCTGGAAGTATGGATCTTGTAGTACTGTGGTAATGAGGGAAGGGACCCTTCTTATTAACAGGTGTTCTCAGGCGACTAACAAGGATTTGTCACAAAACAACGTTTCCTCTTCAGAAATGGCTCCAGCCACACACTGTGTCCTGTTTAACATTAAAGACAATCTCAGAACAAATTTCATTGCCCTGAAGAGGAAGATGTCTGATCTATTCAATTAATGCTTTGGCAAGCTGCAATATCACCCATATTAAAGGGAAAAAACTGACTCCAGAAGTAGCAATGAGAGAAGTTTAGACATTCATTATTACTTTTTTGAATGCAATATTCATAAAAAAAATTCGATTTAAGTGATTTTCAATTATGTCCTGGCAGCAGCCCATGGGGAAACGAGACTTGATAACCTTTCGAAAAAGTTACAGACTGGCTATAATTGCCATTACTTCTATCTGCACAAAATTCATCTCTCCCACCCTCACATTGCATGGCACAAGAGTCCCTTCATAAATTTCACATGCTCTGGCCTTTTAGATACAGATGCTGTACTTGTTAACTGTCCCCTAAGATATGAGTAGTAAAACAGCTAAATATATAAATAGACACTTAAGTACTCCCTGGGAAGAAAGTGATTCACATAATGAACCTCTGTTATATCCCTGACATTAGCAATTGGTTCAGTCACTGAAGAGAAGCTTATGCTAAATGCTGGCGGAAGCCATACTGATGAACTGCATCACTCATAAGGAATGACCAGTTTACTTTTTCCTTTTTGTGTTTCCCCTCAAAACCCCCTCTTTTGTACTCCCCTCACAAATATTGTCACTATAGAGTTGCTGGTAAGCAAATGACTTGCTACACTGAAGGGTAAGAAATATTGCACTGGAATAGTTAAGAAACTCCAGAGCAAGTCAAACTTGACACTCAAGCAATTGTTTCATGTAGCTTTGAAAAATTATTTAAACTTCCAAAAGGAAAGAGGATCGTGGCCAATTACCCCCTGCAACATTTCACTACCATTCATACTCCTCTTTCATTAAGTTTGGCTCTATAGAGTTGAGCAGCAGTAAGGAAGTGCCTTTCCCCAGCCATTTCACCCTTGCCTTCAGAAAAGGCATTAATCATTTTATTAATTCCTCTATGCAGTGTTTCTCAAACATACCAGGGTCATGGTGCACCTTCAGCCTCTTCTTCTTGGATCAACAAGGCACCACCATCTTGTGGTGCAAAGGTTTGCAAGATTCAAGATGGTGCCATCCAAATCAAAATTTGATGAGATCCAAAATGGCAGCGCTCAAATCTCACTAGCCAAATTTCTCCAGATCCAAAATGGCAGCTTCGGGAGGAGAGTTAGTCAGAGGCACCACTGGGGAATGAGAACTAATCAGAAGGTACCATGGGGCATCTAGGGAACCAATGCTTTGCTCCACTATCTATCTATCTGTCTGTCTAGTCTAGTCTCGTCTAGTCTAGTCTGCCACTTTACAAAGAAAATGAAAAAAAATTAATAGCTAATTAATAGCGAATGGGTCCCTATCCCAAGAGGGTTCACAATCTAAAACGCAAAAAAGAACACCAGCAGAAGCCACTTGAACAGATATTGCTGGGGTATGTAGGGCCAGTTACTCTCCTCCTGCTAAATAAAGGTTCCACCTGAAAGAGTGCCTCTTGCCCAGTTAGAAGGGGTTAGCAGCAAACCTAAAGCAGGTTTGGAAGCAAGGGGTTATGAGATCAGTATTATATACATAGTTCCCATACAGGTATTTGTTAGTGATGGCAGCAAGCCATGTAGGCTTTCGACCATATTTTTCATCTTTTCTTCAAACTAGCCTACTTTAATCCACAAGATTTTGATCATTTTTTTCTTCACTTTTCTCCTTACACAATTCCAAGGACCAAACGTCTATTGCTTGACCTATCTAAGATAATTTTTGGTCCATATTCCCCATAAATGGCAACATTCTCCTACATAACTGCTTAACAAGATCCAGCGATAAAGCTCACCCTGAGTCCTGATAGTTCTTATTTGTAGCATTTTGCTATTTTTCATTGGGGTGGAGAGAAAGTTGATAGACCAAGATTGTGCCAAACTGTGTATCGAATTGCCCATTCCGCCTCGTCTTCATATATCTTTGAAAAGGCATCGTTTGTCCTTTAAAAGAAAAATAAAAGGAGAAAGAAAGGAAAGAAGGCCACTTCTCATTTAGACTTCATCTGCCAAATTTCATCCCCGTGGAATTTTTACAGCTGAGCTGTAAATCCTTAAAATAAGGGTTTTGCAATATAAACACTGACACCAGCTGAACTATAATGGTGGTTGTAGGCCTTGCTAGACTATGATTCTTAAGAACACAGTACATTCATCCTTTACAAACGTCCATGAAATTCATTTATTCTTTTAATTCATATGAAACAGGATACTGACATGGGACAGATTAGCATTTTTTGATCAACGCCTGGAGCAGCATGAAAAATGGAGTGGCTGTTGAAATTTGAGAATGTGAGAGAGTTTACTTCAAGCCACTTCTCAAGGGTGTGAGTTTGTGTGTGTGTGTGTGTGTGTGTGTGTGTGTGTGTGTGTTTCTTTTTCTTACTTTTTGGGGGCTACAAGTGATGACCCTGCAAATTGCTCTTATCATAAAAATCATAATGCGCAAAGAGAGAGTAGTCCCTATTCGGGTCTCATCTCTTGCCGTTCTACCATGCAGCAGCTCTTCAAGGCACTAGATCAGTTTGGTGCGACATTCTGAGCTGTTACAACATTTGCCCAATGCATTGGGCCCAGATTTCTGGGCAGATGTAACTGCCCAGACTGTTATTTCATCCTGAATGGGGTTTGGAGAGACCGGTGTTAGCTTAACCCGACAATCCAAAGTAACTACAGGAGCACGTAAAAGACATTTATGTCAACATAGTTATGGCACCACTTAGTGAAAACTATGGGAAATTCATATTGCAATCCAGAGTAAATTGTTCTTACGTCAGAGCAAGGACTCCCCATAGTTTCTCTGGATTGTGCCCTATGTTAACTTCAGAGGTCCTGCCTTATCTGCTCCATCACTGCCAGAAGGTCAAGGGGTGGTAAGGAGAGAGGTGAGTGAACAGAATGGCAACATCATCATATCTGTGGCATCCTCTTTGTAGAATGTTTTGCTCAGAGAGGTCACTTTAAGCCTTCCCTGTTATCCGTTGTGCCAGGCAAAACCTTTGTGAGTTTTAAGGCCTTTGAATATTGTAGTTTGACAGTAGTTCTTAATCCTGACCATTCTGTGATATCTTCTCCGCTGTTTCAGTTTGCATGGTCTAATATTTTTATCCTAATATTTATTTGTTACTTATATTTTTATATTTCTAGGTAAAGATTTGAAAGGTGGAATATTTATTTAAAAATGAAATAGATCAGTGGTTCCCAAACTTATTTGGCCTACCGCCCCCTTTCCAGAAAAAATATTACTTAGCGCCCCCTGGAAATTTTTTTTTTTTAATTTTAATAGCAATTAAACAGAAAGATATATGTATTAGTGTTTCTACCTTTTTCGTGAAATATAGTAAAGAAAGGTGTAAATTAGAAACATTGAACTTTGAAATTATGAAACTATTTATTGAACTCAGAATAGAAAGGTAATACAAAAAAAGTTAAAACATTCGAAATCATCTTAATGAGAAGGGTGAACCTGGTGTGCTGCTACTAATTTAGTAATCCTCGGCTCTATTTTCATCAGCAGTAATCTTAAATCACTGCGATTGATTATTTGCAATTGGTTTCTTTTTTTGTTAATAAATTGGTTACTGCACTGAATCCACATTCCACTAAATATGATGAAGGAAATGCAATTAACATATTTCAGTATAAGCCATAGGGATCTCCTTTTGCAGCCAGAATTGCTTGTAGTGCTCACGTGTTTTGGAACGGCAATTCAGTGGCACCACATGAACAATAGCAGTGCGCGACTGCACATACCTCAATGCAAGTGAGGGAGTATGCGGGAACCGAGCCAACGTCCAGTACGTTGTTCAAAGAAAAATTAAGCGTTATGAGCAGAATACATAAATCAATTTTTCTAAATCTTCTCTTCTTTCTTTTACGCTTTATTTATTTATTTTATTTAAGGAATTTGTATCCCGCCTTTCTTCCCCCAAAAGGGGGAACTCAAGGTGGCCAAACAATTAAAAAACAATAAAACACCACTAAAATTACATATGGTAATAAATAGAGATAAAAACACATTTAAATGTAGTTAAAATACAGTTAGATTAAAGCTAAAAACGTTGACTAAAAGCGATAAAACAAAAAAGATAAAAAAGATAAAAGCTCCCCAACCTCTGCCCCCATTTAAAAAGCTTTTTTAAAATAAAAAGTTTTAAGGCTCCGCCTGAAGCTCTGCATTGAGGGAGCTTTCCTCAGTTCTAAGGGGAGGGAGTTCCAAAGCTGGGGTGCCACCACCGAGAAGGTCCTATCTCTGGCCGCCACACCTCTCACGTCTCTTAGTGGCGGCACAGTCAGAAGGGCCCCTCAGATGACCTTAGGTGACAGGTCGGATTGTACGGAAGAAGGAGGTCCCTCAGATACCCTGGACCCAAGCCGTTTAGGGCTTTAAAGGTCAGGACCAGCACTTTGAATTCAGCCCGGAAACGAATGGGCAGCCAGTGTAGTCGCTGAAGCAGTGGCCCGACAGAGTCGAACCGATGAGCCCCAGCAACTACATGGGCCGCCACATTCTGGACTAGTTGAAGTTTCCGGACCGTCTTCAGAGGCAGCCCCACATAGAGCGCGTTACAATAATCTAGTCTCGATGTCACTAAGGCATGGGTTACCGTGGCCAGATCTGAACGACTCAGGTATGGTTGCAGCTGGCGGATCAGCCGAAGCTGAGCAAAGGCTCCCCTGGCCACAGCCGCCACCTGGGACTCCAGGAGCAGCTGTAAATCCAGGAGAACCCCCAAGCTGCGAACCTGCTCCTTCAGAGGGAGTGCAACCCCATCCAGAACGGGATGATATTCCAATACCCAAGTCGAGGACTTCTGGACCAGGAGAACCTCTGTCTTATCAGGATTTAATCTCAGCTTGTTCACCCTCATCCAGTCCCCCACTGCCTCCAGACAACGATTCAGGACTTCAACTGCCTCCTTGGACTCAGGAGGAAAGGAGAGATAGAGCTGGGTGTCATCAGCATACTGGTGACACCTCACTCCAAACCTCCGGATGACCTCTCCCAGCGGCTTCATGTAGATGTTAAATAGCATGGGGGATAGAATGGAACCTTGTGACACCCCACACCAAAGAGGCCAGGGAGCCGAACAAGCATCCCCCAGCACCACCTTCTGGGACCAGTCAGCCAGGAAGGAGCGGAACCAATGCAAAACAGTGCCTCCAATCCCCAACCCGGCCAACCGACCCAGAAGGACACCATGGTCGATGGTGTCGAAGGCCACTGAGAGGTCCAGCAGGACCAACAGGGACGCACTCCCCCTGTCCATTCCCCGGCGTAGGTCATCCACCAAGGCGACCAAGGCAGTCTCTGTCCCAAACCCCGGTCTGAAACTAGATTGGAAGGGATCCAGATAATCAGCTTCATCCAGGACCCTCTGAAGCTGAGACGCTACCACCCGCTCGACCACTTTACCCAGAAATGGGATGTTTGAGACTGGCCGATAATTGTTTAAGTTTTTAGGGTCCAGGGAGGGTTTCTTTAGGAGGGGGCGAACCGCCGCCTGCTTTAATGCAGGCGGCAACACCCCCTCCCTCAGAGAGGAGTTCATCACCCTCCCTGTCCATTCGGCCAGTCCACCCCGGGCCAATCTGATTAGCCAGGCTGGGCAAGGGTCAAGCGGGCAAGCAGATGGTCTCACACTACAGAGAATCCTGTCCACATCCTCAGGTTCTACAAGCTGAAAAGAATCCCCCTTACTGCCCCTTTACAGATATTCACCGCTTTCACCGCCCCCTTACAGATATTCATCACCCCCAAATGCACCTGTGGCCATCACCGCCCCTGGATCACTGCAGCCCCCACCAGGGGGCAGTGGCGCTCACTTTGGGAATCACTGAAATAGATAAATATTAGAATGCACTGTATAACCACACATACAATGTTCTTGCATATGTTTATTTTCAAGGCTGAGCATCTGTGTTCAATTTTCACTATATTTTGGAATTCATTCAGTTCTTCAGAATATTTTTATTCTGCTTCACCATCAAAGTAATTTGCTATAACTGTTAAGACCATTAAAAGACAGGAAAACCATAACACTGAGAATAAGATGCTCTTGGTTCAAATTTAAAGACAGCTTAAATGGATAGATCTTTAAAAGGCCATAGAAACACTGTGGAAAGGGAACCGTATAAATTTTTGGAGCACATTAATTTTATTTCACATTCTTTATACCACCTGCCCTCAAGGACGTCAGTGTGGTATACACAATTTTTTATCTGCTTTGGAGCACAATCCTAATCATGTCTACACAAAAGAATGCCCCATTGTCTTCAGTGGGTCTTACTCCCAGGAAAGTGACTTCAGGATTGCAGCATTTGTCTTCACAACAATCCTGTGAGATGAAGAGATAGTGATTTGCCCAAGATCACCAAGGTGCTTCACAGTTGAGAGAGGAATTGAAATTGTCTTCCAGATTAAGATCCAACTTCCCAACATACTACACCATCCTGATAATTTTCTATTCCCCCATCCCAGTTCCACCAAGAAGACTATCTCCCATGCTTCCTTCAATCACATCTCATCTTATTTATCTCAGTGAATAAGATGTGCAGCCCTGCTGGTATTTAATGTTCTTATTTTTGCTCTTATATACTATTTGTGACTTTAAATTTTGCTAACAGCACAATCCAGAGCAACTAATCTGTCCACATAAGAGCCCTTGGGTTGCCCTATCTATCACTAGGGTGGAGCAACTGCAAGATGCTCCATCCCAGTTACTCTGGAAGAGGCTTGGGGCAGAGCAAGGCAAGATAGGGTGCCCTAAGAGAGGTGGACCTGCTCTGCCCTAACTGGGGCAGCCTAAGCAGCTCAGGAGAGGCAAGTTGAGGGCATGTTTAGCATCGCCTAGGGCAGAGCAGTTACTCTGTATCCAGAGCCTGTTTCCAAGGCAGAAATGCCCTCTTCCAGTTCCTCAGAGATATACCATCTCAGGAGCTGGTACAGTAATGAGTAGACCCATAGGGGTCCATGATAAGGCCTGAGTAAGAATGGCAGTGTTGACCAAAAATCTGAGTTCTTGGCCAGCCTAGCTGCAACCCCTGCCTCTCAACCTCAGGATATGGAACAAACTACAGCTGCCCACAAACCTCAGGATACAGCAGGCCACTCCAAGAAGCCCCTTGTATTCACTGTAGAATGTACTGGCATCTCATCAGGGACTCCTTATAAGGCAGACACCCAGTGGTGTCACCAGACTGGTGTGGCTGGTGTGGGCTGCTTTGGGTGGTGCGATCCGTATGGGGTGATGTGCTGGAGGAGTTTGACTGTCCTTTGGCAGGCCCGGGGAATCAGTGCACCCATTCAGGCCTGCTCCAAGGCAGAGCAGCAGCCGGAAGCTGCCATTTGTCCTCGGAGCTGGCCCGAACGGCCAGCTGAGGTGCACTGCGCAGAAACACACTGAGCATGCCAAACAGCTTCAGAGGAGACTTCCTTAGAGCGGAGGAAGTCCGCGCCTCTGCATGGCCATTCGGCCTCACTCAGGAGGCGGGTGGCAGCTGAATGGCTTCAGAAAGAGTACTGCACAGGCATCAACTCTGACGCCTGCTCAATCTCCTCTAAAGCCAAAAGACTTCAGAAAAGTACTGCACAGGTGTCAGAGATGGTGCCTGTGCAGTAATCTTTCTGAAGCCAGTTGGCTTTAGAAACAACTTCGCAGGCGCCAACCTTGACAACTGCGCAGTCCAGGTGGGGGGAGGTGCGCGCATCCCAGGGGTGATGCACAGATTACCACACTAGGTGATGTGCAGAATCATGTCATCACTGTAGGCACCACAGCTGTTCCTTGTTCAGTGTGATCTGATGGGTGTCTCCTCAGGAGCAAGTCCTCTCCGTGTGACAATTACTTGGCATGCTCTGGAGCAGTTAGGGCAGCCCACGCTTCCTGACTCTCTGGATTCAGCATAACTTTCTGCTCTGGATACAGAATAGTTAGGAGAGAGCAGTTAGGGCAGAGCAGGCTGAACTTGCTCTGGATTGTGCCCTTAGTTAAATTTGCTACATTAAATTTGCTTTTTATTGGATCCACTGAAATTCCATTGTTCTAACCTCAGAAAATCACTTTGCAGAATCCATAACAATAGTTGGTCTAAGGTATCTAAGTCTCAAATGTAAAGTATTACTGTACTAGTCATTGAGAGGACTATACTGAAAGACAAAAATTTATATACTTTCAGAATACTTTCATCATGACTACTGTTTGAAACTCTCTCTCTCTCTCTCTCTCTCTCTCTCTCTCTCTCTCTCTCTCTCTCTCTCTCTCTCTCTCTGAAAATCCCTTGAGAGGAAAGCAGAGAAACCTCCTGCTCCCTGAACACTTTGACTGCTATAATGTTTGGCCTTTCTGCTCAGACCACCAACTTAGAGGGTGATTGTGGGGTCCCCAACACTTGGTCGGAACATTACAAGGCTTAGATCATCAACATATTTTTACAAGGGTAGCTAACACTTCTCAAGCTAAACAATTACAGCTCTGATCAGCATGGGCAGAACTTGAACTGGTGGCATACAGGTGGGATCACTTTTATTTCCTATTATGAGTCCCTGGAGCTATTTCACATCCCCATCTGTAACCTTTTAACCTACTTGGTGTAAATCTAATTCTTTTTTCCCTATTGCTCTCTTTCCTTTTGTCCAGTTAGTGGCTGTTTTCCCTAAATCTTTTACTTTACTGGTTGTGTTGTAAAACGTGGATCACGACAAGGAACAACAGCACAGTCTCCAGCCACTGGCATATTGTTTTCTCCTCAGGGAACATTAGTCGTCTTCATAATTAGTTAATTCCCACACTGCCAGCCAACTCTGACTCCTCCGACAGGGCTCAAGGATGAGTCGAAGGCATGGAAATAAACCAAATGCATGATGAATGGCTGCAAAGCGGAGAGAGCAGCCAAATACTCCTGCCGAGCCAAAACAATCCAGCCAAAGCCAAATAAACAACTGTCAACACATGCTGCAGCAGCTGCAAAAAAGAGAGTAGCAAGAACCCAACTGTGAACAAGTGTTAGCCAACTCCGCACATTAATCTTAAAGCAACTGATGCTGAGACAAGTCCTACTGGCTCATCTTCCTATCAGCTGCATCTTCCTTCGCTGCAAGGTCCTGTCTTGCATCTCCTACCTTGTTGCATCGCCTACTTGTTGGTCAATTGCTAAGAACAGTGAAGTAGCACACTGCCCCAGTGCCAGGAGCACCCAACTGTTAAGGGAGCTGTCACATTTTCTTCATTGGGAATAACCTAGTGCTATGCATCACTTGGAAATCACTGCTGGGTTATCCATAGATGAGAGAACCTGTGTCTCCAAGATCAAGGTCCAACTTCCCAACACTACATAATCCTGGCACCATTCTCTTTCCCCCATCCCAGTTCCACCATGAAGAGCAAAAATTGAACCAGCTTTGATGGAAGGTCCCCTTTGAAGGAGAAGAAATGGGCTGCTCTTTCATAACTAGGGAACACTAGTTGAAAATAACTGGCCCAAGGAATAGTCATGCACCCCACAGGCATAGTATCAGACAGATGCCCCTTGGGGTATATCATAGTTCTGCCTCTGGCTAAAAATAATTGATAGAATTTGTGTTGATCGTACAAAGCACAGCTTTCCCCCATAGACTTATTGGAAGCTGAATCAACTCAGCAGAGTGATGACCACAGAGCGTCCCCTTCTGTGGTTCAGGAGCCTTTTCCTCCACCCTTGCTGTTTGCTAGCCACATGCAAAAATCAAGACTGAGACCAGAATCAAACTTTAGAATAGGTTTACTTAAAAATCATGAAGGCTCCTATTTACAGCTTCTGATTATCTTCAGAGTTCCTATGACTTAATTCAGATGAGAGGCTCTAATGTTGCCCCTGCTTGCATGTGGATTTGCAGTCTGGTGGAGAGCCATGTGGTCACAGAGAGAGAGAGAGAGAGAGAGAGAGAGAGGGGGGGGGGTAATTGTCCAAGCCACTCCTTCTGCAGTGGTCTTTGAGAGGGGACAGGTAGAGAGGTCATTCAGGACAGGGGGTGGTTCACTGACTCCTTCTGACACATACAGGTCAGTGTTGTCCTTTTTTCCAACAAGACTTGAATATTACAAGGTGACCAGATGACCAGAAAAACCTGGATTTGTCTGGATTTTTAACCTCCTGTCCGGGTGTCCTACATTTTGGCATCATTGTCCTACATTTTGGCTTCATTTCGAAACTTCATGATAGTGCACAGTACCCCATCATGCCATATGTCATTAGATTCGTAGTGAAGAGCAGAATCCTATGCAAAAATCAGTTGGGAGATAACTCCTTCCTATCAAAAGTTATGGTCAAAAAACAGAAAAACAAAAACAAAAAACTACATTTTTAGCAATTTTTTTCAGCGAGTAGGAATTTTGGCCTGGGATTAGGAATTTTGGCCTTGGGTTTCAGGAATTTTGGGTTTGGCATCTGGTCACCCTGCACAAGAACATATTGAGTTTCTTGGAAAGTGTCATTTCTGGAAAGCTCTGCAGGATCTCCAGAAGCGGTGCAAACCCCACCTTTGGAACTACTGCAGCTCTTACTGTGTGTGGTCCACTAAACAGGCTTTATTTGTAGACCTTAACATTTGGAAGATTCACATGGGAGATGATATGCTCACTTACGATGGGCCTACTTTTGATTCACTTAAAAAAACTGACACCCATCTCTTAATCTAGAGTCAAGTAAACAGCCTCTGTGACGTGGGACCTCTCCTTGAAACATACATTTGGACAGTTACTTGGTTCAACTTTTTCTGTGTTCACTCCAGCCACAAACCTGACCTGCTTAAGGTGCTTACAAGACCATTGCACTTATAAGGAGCTGAATTTAAAATGGTCAAGCATATGTTCCCCCCCCCCCCCAATTGCAAGATCATGCACCTTTCGTGTGGGTATCATTAATGGTTATGGGGAAGGGGTAAGAGTTAATCACAAGCATCATGCAACTACCACCAAGTTAATGGGTATGTTGTAGGATTTGAATATTTTTATACTATATGTTAATTCAGATGCTGTACGGGATATTACAGTAACTATTAATCTCCTCACCCAGTTAACTCACCCTAGAATAGTCAATCTCTTGCAAATGGGTCTCTGTGCAGTCCTTAAATACCATATCTTAAAAAATGGCATTAACGAAGAATGTTTTTAGATTTTCCACCAATGAATGAGATAAAGCCAAGACAAATTATTCAGTTCTTCCTTTACCAACAGAGCAGTTTTCATCCAGAAAGACGTAATGAAGAGGAGAGAAATAACACTACCTATTGATGTTTAATAAATAGATTGAAATTATATAAAATATAGTATTTTCAATCAAAACATTTTCAAACAAGGGATCAAGGTGGGCTAGAATGGAAAATCACACCCTCATGCATCTTGGATATATTGAAATATTTATCAAACCTTTGTTTTAATGCAAAAGTTTGTACATTTGAGTCATTCTATACACTAGATTTCCTGGACTAATGTTATTTATTTATTTTATTTGTATGGAAAATTACAGCAGCAAAACATGGAATTCACATGTATAAAGTACAGTATATGAGCATATGATTGGGTATATGGCTGAATATCTAACAGCACAATCTAGAATAACTATGGGAGCTCTTACATCAATGTAAAAGACATTTACGTCAATGTAGTTACATCGCCACCTATGGGAAACATATGGGAAATGCATAGAGCAATCCAGAGTAAATTTTTCTTAAGTCAATGTAAGAGCTCCCGTAGTTACTCTGGATTGTGCTGTAAGTCATTTAGCCCTCAAGTTGGTAGAATTCTTGCAGGGAGCCAGGGTACTCTCTAAGGAAGTGTTTCTCAAAGTGGGGATCGGGACCCCTTTGGGGGTCGCCTGGAGCTTTCCTGGGGGTTGCCTAAAGACCCCTGGTGCAGGGGGACAGGTGGGAAGACCTGGCAGAAACACTGGAGCCACTGTGGCTGGAAGCTGCTGAGAAGCATTTCAGAAACAGCCTCTAAGCTGCTGTGAGACCCATGTGGAGCCTTGGGGGCGGGGAGGCGCCTGACATGCGATTGCATGTTGTCCAGTTCATCTAGTTCAAGATCAAAGCCTGGACTAATAGCATGGGAAAGAACACAGAGAGCATAATATGGTGGTTGTTAAATTATTTTTATAATATCGCACACACCATCATTTTTCAACAGATTCACAAAGTGTTTTGCATATCAAAATAAATGAAAATACTCTGTCTCAGATATCGCACAATCTAAAAGATGCAAAAAAACCTGAAAAAGATACTACAGTTGGTATTAAAAAGTATAGATGGATTTCTCCTGCTAAATATAAGAGAACTACCGCTTTAAAAGTAGCCCAATTTCCAGAGCAATCAAACCATTGAAAATAACATGAGGCTAACACCTGTACCAAGTTTTGGTACCTGCTTGCATGAATTTTGATGCTTTTGTACTTTTTTGTTATCCACCCATGCTTTTATGGCATTCTGGTTTGTCCATCTGAATCCTCACTTACAGGTTTGTTCCAGGGTGACCAGATGCCAAACCCAAAATTCCTGAACCCCAAGGCCAAAATTCCTACCCCCCAAGCCAAAATTCATACCCACTTAAAAATATTGCCAAAAATGTATTTTTTTTTGTTTGTATATTTTGGTTTTTTGGTTTTTTGGTCATAACTTTTGATAGGAAGGAGATATCTCAAAACTGATTTTTGCAATGGATTCTGCTCTTCAATTCAAATCCAACGGCATATGACCTGATGGGGTACTGCGCACCATTGCAAAGTTTAAAAATGAAGCCAAAATGTGGGACAATGAAGTCAAAATGTAGGACACCCGGATAGGAGGCTAAAAATCCAGAAAAATCTGGGTTTTTCTCGTCATATTGTCACCCAGGTTTGATCAGTGGTGGGCTCCAGCTGGTTTGCACATACTATATAGAACCGGTTGTTAATGAGAGATAGGACATATAAAGTTTAGAAATAGCCATTTAAAAGTGGCTGTCAGATGGGCACTGTACTGGTTGTTAATTTCTTTCAGTCCCATCACTGGTGCTAAACCAACAATACAGGCATCTATACCTCTGAGAATCAGGTGTGTAAAGAGTCCAAGTGCTCTTTGGGTGAACCTGACAAAACACTCTCCACCTTTGCACAGGCATCTTGAGAAATCTGTTCTGTATAGAGCTGAACTTGATACAGAGGTGTCCGTTTCACCTTTACAGCAAAAAGTCCTCTGGACTCTGCTTTAAACAGGTGGCAATATTGGCAGTTGAATTCTCTCCTTTGTTCTTTGTAGTCTTTGCCACAGTATGCAACAACAGCACTCTGGAAATGATGGGTCATCATCCTTCCCAGCGTTCAACCCAAAATCAATCTGAGCTTTTGTGTACAAAAGGTCAAGTTTTCTATGAACAGCATCCATCTGCAAAGGTTCACAAAGTTTTGAATGAAAAGAACCTTTTTGTGAGTGGTTGTTTTGCTCAGCGGCTCAAACTTTTGTGGTGCATTTGTGTTTGCCTTGGTTCAGCCTGCAAACATATTCAATAGAGTTCAATAGAGTTCAATACATCGAGCTCCCTTGGTAGAACGTGTGCAACGTCTCTGATTGTGGGCAAAGGCCTCACAGTCCAGAGGAGGAATGAAATTGACCAGACGTCGTCCCTGCAATAATTGGAAGGCACTCATTCAGGGTGATAGGCTAACTGCACTGTTCTAGGCCATGTTGAATATGCCCTTAACATGCCTCTCCTGAACTGCCTACGCTGGCCCAGCTAGGGCAGCCCAGGTCCACCAGTCTTGCAGCATCCTCCAGGATATGTCCTGGATTTTAGCCTTGTGTTCTAGGGAAAAAACAAATTTCAATATCCTCCTTTTCCTTGTAAGTAGGCAGCATGCAGCTTTTTGTAATTAATAAATTACATTTTTTACTCTGGCTTTTCATGGACCCCTATCAGTCTACTCAGATTTATACCTGCTCCTGATGTGATATAGCTCTAAGGAGCTGGAAGATGGCATGTGTGCCCTGGAAATAAGCTTTGGATACAGCCTAACTGCACTGTTCTAGGCCATGCTGAACATGCCCTTAACATGCTTCTCCTGAACTGCCTAGGCTGGCCCAGCTGCACCAGCCCTGGTCCACTTGTCTTGCAGCATCCTATATTGACTTACACTAGCCCAAGACTTTCTGGTGTAACTAGGCTGCCCCTTTTTGGAATTGGGCCACCCCAGTGTTAAGACAGGGTAGCCCAACTGCACTTCTGGATTGCAGCTGAAATGTAATAAATAATATGCAATAGTATTAATAAGTAATATAGGCTGCAAACTTAACCTCCTCTTAGGCTGGCCTAAGCCCCAACTCAAGTCCCATGCTGGCCTGGGGGTGTCACAAAAGTACTGTAAGGCATTTCTGTGCCATTCCTGAGGGAGAGTTAAGCCTGTGCACAGACTAGTGCTTGCCTCCTTTATCTTTACAGGAATGGGAAGACCGATGGCCTAAGCTAGCCTAAGCTAGGCCTAAACTAGGATTAAGAACTGCACAAATAGTGATTAAATTAATCACATGAAAGCAGTATACATGGGTATTTTTAACTTTTATTTTAATGTCCAACTTTTCTTGGGTGCCCCTTTTTTTTTTTTTTGGGTTGTGCTTTATGGTCACCCTGCACTTATTGTACAGGTAAATTGAAAGGAGGAACCAATTTAGGGAAGGAACATCATATAGTTTGTAAAGATGATAGAAATCTTCCCTCACTCCATTCCCCCCCTCACACACACACAGAGGGAAGAAACGTTCACTTAACATGTGTAACACCCAGGTGTTAAATAGATGCAGAACCAAGGAGACCTGTGTCAGTTTTCCCAGCTTAATGGGTTGTTATGATACAGTAGTTATGATTGTTCAGTGGGAACTATCTCAGCAGAGTAATAACTACAGGTAAATCCCCTTTTGAGATTTAGGAGCCTTTCCTTCACACACCCTGGCTGTTTGCTAAATTTCAGGCTCACACAAAAATTAGGCTGACACTAGAATCAAGTTAGAATTATAGAATCATAGAATCATAGAGTTGGATGGGACCTAGTAGGTCATCTAGTCCAACCCCCTGCCTGCAGCAGGAAATCCCCCTAGAGCAACCCTGACAGGTGTTTGTTGAGCCTCTGCTTGAAGATCCCCAGTGAGGGAGAGTCCACCACCTCCCTTGGCAATCTGTTCTACTGCCGAACCGCCCGAACCGTCAGGAATTTTTTCCAGATATCCAACCGGAATGTTGCAGTTTGTACCCAAGTTTCAGGAAGGTTTACTCAAAATTCATGTTGGTTCATATTTACAGCATCTGGCTTTGATCTGAGTCCCTATCACTTAAAAGGACCCTAAGTACCCTAAGAAGCTGCTCCTGCTTGCTTGAAGGAGAGAGAGTGAGAGCCACTGTCATTTGTTCCAACTGACAGCTCCAGCTGTCATAGTTCCAACTGTGTCAAGGTGTCACAGCTGAAATACTTGCTGCCCCTTCTGATTTCTGCCCCTTCTGAGTTAGTGTTGTCAGTTTCTAATAACGATGTGGTGGCATCTTCCCTACTGTGGAGCCCACTTCTCACCCTTCCCTCACTCTACACATCAGGGCTGCCATCCCGCTGCCCAGTTTTTCTCCCTTCTATACTCACCATCAGGAGCTCTCAACATCCATCTTTGGGCATTGAGGCCAGGCACCATTGGGCTCAGTGCCAGCACTGCACTATTAGCACTGTGCACTATATATGCACTATCATATATACGAGTATATGATTTTTTTGTGACTATATGTATAATTTAGTCCTTCTAAATCAAATTATCCACTATTCTCCCAATCCCATTTTATTTGTATGTTTATCTGCATTTGCTGGTGTATCAAAATCCTTTTTTCACTTTTGCACAAGTCCCCCTCATATGATAATAATATATACTTTATTATATGAAGCAGATTCTTTCTAAAGAAACCCTTGCCAATCCAATCCAATTGTATTTCACACATAATGAACTGGGGTGCATGAAAACCCATTTGGAAAATCCCTTCCCTCCTGTGTAGAAGTTCAAGCAGACACAAAGTATAGATTTTATTTGTTAGAGGGGAAAAAAATACAAAGTCCATGACCTCCAACTCTGGGAAATAAACACTCCTCATTTTCTCTTCCTCAATAGTTTCAATTAGCTCATTAATATTTGTTTGCATGCTAAACAGAATATACTTTGGAACAGCTGTTGAACTGGATTTTGGAGAATGACAATTGGCTACTAATAGCTGCAACAAAGAAAATTATGAGAAGATTGTTTCCGAAGCACAAATGTTTGCTGTTGCTGTTTTCCAGCAGTGAATATGATGTGGGGGGTGCGAATGGAAGAAATAAACATTAAGATGTGAGGCGCTGAGGTCTCCCCGCTGTCTGAATCATATATTTCATGAATGGGAACATCATTTCGTTACTGGGTAGCTAAACAACTGCTTAAGTGATCGATAAAGGCCATTATCTTAAATCATCACATGAATTCCCAATATCATACATAAAATCAATAAAACACACAAGAACACGATGGAAATTTCTCACTAAAAACTAAGCCTGCTGCTTTGGAAATAATATTTAGTAGGCTGGAATTTTTTTTTGTTTTACTAATTATGAGCTCAGTGGCAGTTTATTCTGCAGTAAATCTGCTGGTGTGAGATTAAACCTGTTATTGAACAGAGTTTTGAATCTACTGCAAGGCACTCATCACCGCTGGAGAGTGAACATTGCTGTTATCTCATTTAAAAGTTGGCCAGCAAAGCAGCCCATTTGTTTAAAATGCAATTAAGCTGGTGTCTTGAAGAGAAATTAGCAAGAAGTACTTCATTCTGAAGGCATAACAGGTCTGTTCACAGTCACATTCGCCCTGCAATTTGGGACTCCTCTGCAACCTGGGACCTTCTTCTATAAGAATGTACAAAGCGTAGAAGTGCAAAAAATAAAAATAAAAAAGCAATGTTGCTCAGTGAGATGGGAAAAGGTTTCACATTTATTACTGCTCAAAATTAGTCCCAATAATTCAGAAACGTGCTACGGATGTAAGCACAGCAAGGAGCCAGGTTGCTCATCAGCAGAACAAATGTTTGCCTGGGATTCAAATTCAAGTTCTGCCTTTGCAATAAATTCAAATTCTGGGGCCAGTTGCTCTGCCTCTTTCATAAGTGTAATAGGGGTGTGGTGGCTGGGGTGTGGTGGTTCAGTGGTTAACATGCTGTGCATCTCAACCTTCAAGTTGGTGGTTCCAGACCGGAGTACTGCACAATGGAGTGAACTCTTGTTTCTCACCCAGTTCCTGCCAACCTAGCAGTTCAAAAGCACGTCAATGCAAGTAGTTCAGTAGGGACCATTTTGTTAGGAAAATAACAGTCCTCCGTATGCCTTTAGCATTTAGCATCTGCTCCCAATACTTTCTCAAATTCCCCAAAGCCAACTTACTGGTGAAAGTGTTTAATAGGTAGATTATGGGCAAAATCCAGAGTAACTACGGGGAGTCCTTGCTCCGGTGTAAGAACAATTTACTCTGGATTCCAATATGAATTTCCCATAGGTTTTCACTAGGTGGTGCAGTAACTATGGGTGCACGTAAAGTCTCTTATGTGCTCCCGTAGTTACTCTGGATTTGGGAGTATATCATACTGGTACATGACTACGGAGATTTATTTGGACATCACTGGCTCTTAGTCCCACCACCGGAATTAGTCACAGTGAGCAGAGCAACCTTTGGGGGAAAACCCTTACCATCATTGTAATGACCTTCCACATTTTGTTCATACAGCCCCATGTCGAAAAAATTAAATGTGGATTAATAGCCACAGGCTTGATTGAATGTGTGCTGGCTATTTTGCTGGTGCATACTGGAGAATTTAGATGGAGAGTAACTGGATATATATTTTTCCATCAGATTGTAGCATGAAAGAGGCAGTCTAACTGGGATTACATTAAAAAAAATAGGCAAGGGAAGAAAATGTTCTTATTCCCAGGGGCAAGAGTCCTCTATTAGTGAACTTGATGTGAAACGATAAACTAGTGATAGAATTTGGGGAGGAGGTATATTACTCTATGGTGTAATTCTACTGAAATGGAGAGTCAAGGACATGCTACAGAGACTGGGAGATTTGCATCCTGAAACTAAATCATTAGAAACTAACTGGTCTGTTGTGTCATAAACTGTTGCATAACCTTCAACATGTAAAATGGAAGAAAGTAGCCTTGGAAATTAGTGTTCTAATTGGTTTCAAACCAAGCTTCATTACATGCATTATTTGTGAGGATTTCATCTCAAGCAATCCAATGTAGCCCCAGAGACAATGAATTAACTAGTGTAGCCCCATTTATAGCTGAAATCCAGCTATAATATGAGGGTGAAGGGTGGTAGTATGCCAACAGTCTTGACTACTGACTTCCAGTGGTGTAGCTAATGATCATGTTTCCCGGTGCAGAGCTCAAAATGTAGCCACGCAAGTAATGTCACAACTGGAAGTGACATCATTCCCAGGTATTTTTTAAAAGAAAATTGGGGAAAAATCCTAGATCCTCCTCCTCAGCATTTCACCACCATTTGCTCTGCTACTTGCATAGCTTAAGCACATATTTGGTATCAGGAGTTGATTTTGAGCCCCTCCCATGCAATAAAATCAAACATAAGTTTTAAAAAATGATAATTGTGTCCCTTATTGGTTATATACACACACTGAGAGCTGATTCATATTAACACCTTTTCAGTTCCATACAGTACCAGAATTACATCTCATTGGGCAAAATCCAGAGTAACTACGGGGAGTCCTTGCTTCGGTGTAAGAACAACTTACTCTGGATTCCAGTATGAATTCCCCATAGGTTTTCACTAGGTGGTGCAATAACTACAGGTGCACATAAAGTCTCTTACGTGCTCCCCCGATTTGGGGGATTGGCTCTCAGAGCCATCAGAAAGATAAGAAAGTTTGAGTTAAGAAAATCCTCTTATGTTCCACATGCTTTTGTGTTTTCTGGTTAATTGGCCATAATGTTTGATAGAATATAGATATTTCTATCCATGTCCATATCCAATCCTTCACCACTTTTCCCCAGTATCCCTGTATTTGTGCTTTGCATCATTTTGTCCCAGCGGTGATCCTCCCACTTTCTAGCTCGAACACAGATGTTTCTCCATTTATGCACCAAACCTGAAGCCTTTGAATGGTTCTCTCCATGCTTTGCGGTCACATTGCAAGGCACCCCATTTTGACCCTTGTTTAAAGGCAAAAGGGTAAAAGCACCTGGGAGTCCTTAAATCAACTTGCTTGCTCTTACCAAAATGAAAAAAAAGTGAGGCTAAAGGTTAATTTAGAGGGCTAACTTTTAAAACCCCAGGATTTTTCCTACGTTGAAGTGAGCTCCCATGAGGCTATTTCAAAGATTTCAAAAAGTACAAGAAATAGCAAAGGGGTCTGTAGTATCTCTTTCCTAAGGAGGATCCAAAGCATCTATTTTCAACACAAAGAAACCTGTGGATTTAAACACTAAACTTTCATTCTGCTTACAGCTAGAACTGAATGTGTAGTGGCAGCATGGAAGTCTGTTGAATCAAACTCTCTTTAACAATTTTTCCCCCTCTGCCAAAGGCAGCTTCAGCCCCAGCTGTATTTAGTTCAAAGACAAAAGGATCTGCAGCTGGTGCTCCGATGGAGAATGCTACTCTTGAACAGCACCAGAGATTTTAGATCCCCAGAGCACTCTTTCTTTTGTAGGAGTAAATCACACAATAGCAAGATTTTACACAGATTTTAAATAAATCTGTTGTTCTTACAGTTCTTTTGGGGATATTGCCACCCCAATCCTGAGTTGCCCGCAGCTCCAGGATGACCATGGCAGTCAAACACCAGTCACAGTATCATGTGGACAAGCAGGCCTCTCCCTACAGTTACTCAAGAGAAGGAGCATCCCCTTCCCCTGCATAAGCTGGCAGCCCTGCAATGGAGCTACACATAACTGCTCCAGCTCTTGAATTGGAACAGAATATAAGCCCTGGTATAAGGGTGAAATGCCCTCCATGAAGCCTTCCTCTCTCCTCCACCACACCTTCCACCTGCCCACTCCCTCCCCTCCCCCTGACATATAATTCCTCTTCATAGAATCATAGAATCATAGAGTTGGACCCCCAGTGGGTCATCTAGTCCAACCCCCTGCCTGTAGCAGGAAATCCTCCTAGAGCATCTCCGATAGGTGCTCGTTGAGCCTCTGCTTGAAGATCCCCAGTGAAATCCCAAGAAGATCCCCCTGGCTCTCCACCACTCCATGATCCACACAGACCACTGAATGGCAGAGAACAGGGCATTCCCTGGTGTTAGCTCAGCCAGTGGTGTAGCAAATGATCATGTACATTTTGTGCAAAGCTCAAAATGTTGCTCAGGAAGAGATGTCACAACTAGAAGTTACATCATACCCAGGGTTAAAAAAAGAAAACTGGGGAAAACCTGCCCACCTTCTCCCCACTCGTTTGCCACACATTCACTTCACTGCCTCCCTCCCAGCTAGTGGTAGCTAAGGCATCTATCTGCTATTTGAGGTCAAAGAAGATTTTATAGCCTGAACAATAACAAAATCAAATTTAATGTAAGTAAATAAACTAAAGGTTACTCCTTATTAGCTACAAAGAGAGATGGTTATTCTTTTCCTGATAAATAAAAAGAGGAGCACCAATTAGAAGTTCCTCTTTACTCAATTAGCAGGAGTAACTGTAGTATGATACAATGGTACCTTGGTTTATGAGCATAATTTGTTCCAGCATGCTTGTAATCCAAAATGCTTGTACAGTGGCACATCATGTAACAGAATTAATTCGTTCTGGAGGCAGTTTCTTTACGTGAAACTTTCTTTACGTGAAGCGGATTTTCCCATAGGAAATAATGGAAACTCAGATGATTGGTTCCACAACCCCAAAAATATTCATATAAAAATATTAACTGGATGTAAAAATGATGACAAAACACTGCAATTGAATTCAAAACATGCATTCAATGTGAATGATCTTATGAAGTCTACTTAGGCTGCAGACTTCTGAGTAGACATGGTGAGGAGGCTGCAATCCAAGACACCTTCCAAGTGTCTCCCCACTTTCTCCTTCTCTCCATCCTGAGCCTCTCTCTCCCCTGCTCCCTTCTGGCTAGTCCTGAGCTGATTCCTTCTTCTCCACTGCTCTTCTCTCCCTCTGCCCAGCAGATGCCCAGCCACAGGAGGAACAGCGCAGAAGTGTTGCTTTCGCTATGGGCAGGTGCGCTAGGCAGCCCTGATGCTTTTTTAACAGGCTGCCGGCCAGCGCGTCTGCCCCAACTGCCAACAAATGTTTTCTTTACGTGAAGCACTTTCTTTACATGAAGCAGAATCCTGGAGAAATTTTTGTTTGTAACGTGAAACATACTTTATGTGAGGCACCAATGTATATCAAAGTGTATTTTCTCATAAGAAATAATGGAAACTCAGACGATTAATTCCACAACCCAAAAATATTCATATAAAAATTATTACTATCCTGTAATATAAGACAAAATAATATAGAAAATAAAAATATAAAGAAAAATAAAACAAATCTCTCAGGCTGCCCCACTTACACAGGAGTGAACTCCACTGATTATAGTAAGGTTTACTTTAAAATAGACATGCAAGGCTAGATTCCCAGGCTCCTTTCCATTGCCTCCCTAACATAGGACTGAGCCCCACTGACTGTAATAGGCTTACTTCAGAGTAGACATGCATAGGCTGTTCTCAGACTGAGAGCAGAGTGCCAAAACCAGCCGTATACTGGCTGGGACTATTTTTTTCACTTGTTTATCAAGAGATCACTTGCATATCAAGTTAATATTTATTAGAAATGTTTGCTTGTCTTGAAAATCACTCTCAGTCCAAGTTTCTCTCAATCCAACATTTTACTGTATAAAATTGAAGGGTCACTGACTGACTGATTTACTCACTCACTCAATGCTCAGCCAAAACCGCCAAACCTAGAACTGTGAAATTTGGGGAAGGTATTCCTTCCATGACGTGAGCACCCACCAAGAACCAATAATGTTCCTTGTATTTATCTGCTCTTTGGGGCAAAGTTTTCAGGATGCTAGTGACCACTGTCCAATAACCTGTTTTCTAATTTAAAAAATATGTAGCATGCCATAGAGGTAATTAGCTTTGGGATTTCTTAAGCCAGTTTTTTTTCAAAGCTGCAGAGCCATAATCCCCCACTGCTTCTGTACTGCCAATTTTGTCAGCACATCTTGAAGAAAATAGGAAACATTACCAATGTGTTTTACCAGACATCATCAAGCTCTGCCGATAATGAAGAAACACTTGTAATTTGTTCTTCTTATCTGTGATCAAAAGATCATTAAAAAGAAAGAAAAGATAATTAAAAAGAAATTAACTTTGCTTTACTTTTAACTCCCATTTCTGTTGACTGTGTGAAAGGCTTCCCAAAGCGTACCGATAGTTCCTGGGAAGTGAGAAATCTTGACATGATTACAGGCAAAATGGCATTCATTCCTATCTGAGAAGCGGAGCGATTGTGAAAAGCTTCATTCAGTGGTATTAAAAGTAACAGTTGACAGTCTAAGATCACAATCCTAACAATCTCGACTCAAAGGTAAGCCCCATTGTGTTCAATGGTTCTTACTTCTAGGAAAGTGTCTTTAGGATTGCAGCCTAAAAGTGCTTCCTATCAATATATCATCATTAATATTCAACACATTGATATGGTACACTGGTGGGGAGTTAAGTGCTTTGAATAGAAGAAGTCCCAGGTAACCTCACTGTTATCTTTAGGTAGGATCCATCTTTAGTAGGGCTGGAAATGTCCTTGTCTAATGGAATGAATTATGCTCGTAAACCAAGGC
Source organism: Cryptoblepharus egeriae (assembly GCA_030015325.1). Taxonomy (NCBI): domain Eukaryota; kingdom Metazoa; phylum Chordata; class Lepidosauria; order Squamata; family Scincidae; genus Cryptoblepharus; species Cryptoblepharus egeriae. The sequence continues at coordinate 119,197,720 of JAREYC010000003.1, read as the reverse complement.
ACCACTGTACATAGATTTTCTCTATTTTGGGAGGTTTAATGTCCTGTTTGTTATCATCTAAATATATAAAAGAGAAAAGTCACTGACTGACTCACTCACCCACTCACTGACTCATCAATGCCCTGCCAAAACCGCTCGCCCTAGAAGCGTGACATGGGGGAAGTTGCACATGGGGGAAGTTGTGCATGGGGGATTTTGTGCATGGGGAAGTTGTGCATGGGGGGATGATGCGCATGGAGGGATGATACACATGGGGAAAAGTGGCACATGGGGGAAGTTGCGCATTTGGGGAAGTTGCGCATGGGGGATTTTGCACATGGGGAAGTTGGCGCATGGGGGGATTATGCACATGGGGGGATGATGCGCATGGGGGAAGTGGTTCATGGGGGAACTTGTGCATGGGGGGAAATTGCGCATGGGGGAAGTTGTGCATGGGGGAGTTGCGCATGGGGGGATGATGCACATTGGGGAAGTTGCGCATGGGAGGATGATGCGCATGGGGGGAAGTGGTGCATGTGGGGAAGTGGTGCATGGAGGCAGGGTTGCCAGACCTCCGGAATTTCCAGGAGACCTCCAGAAAACAAGCCCCTCCTCAGGGAAAATGCAGCCAGCCTCTGGGAAAATGGCCGCCATTTAAATTTGGTGTGCTGCAGCTATGCACGCTTGTTTGGCTGTGTCTGTGGCATGTGTTATCTTTGGTCCTGATCATTGGGCGGACCATCATGTGGGAGAAAGAGTGAGCGGGAGAAGGAAGCTCCTCCCCCTCACCACTTCACTGTGGCTCAGATCACTCTCAGCCAGCAAGCTGGCAACGGCCTCTGGCGTGCTCTCCTCACAGGGCTGCAATCGCAGTCGCCCGCTGCCTTTGCCACAGCCGCCCATCCCATGAGTCTGCTGCAAGTCTATTTCTACCTCCATGCTCCATCGCCGGCCTCCTGGCATTGCTTGCCTGCTATTTCTTGATAGTCTGCCTACTGCTGCCTCGCTCCATCACCGCAGCTTCAACCTCCCGGCTGCCCCAAGTGAGGTGGAGGAATTGGAAAATGTGTGAGCTCCATGCTAATTGTGTTGTGTCTACCCAGAAGGAAACTCCATTATACAATGGGACTTCCTCCCAGATAATTGTGCCAGTATAATGGAGTTTTTGTCTCTCTCACAGTAGAGAATTCCATCATTTTTCAATTTTAAAAGGGGTAATATAGTACTGAACTTAAATACAGGAGAGAAACACAAGTGTTTTCAGCTTATTTTTGCTTGTCTTACATTTTTGGGGTGTTCTACAATTTTTTTAATTGCAGGAATTTATGCAGGAATTTTGGCTTGGGGGCTAGGAATTTTTGCCTTTGGGGAGGAATTCTGACCTTGCCGTTCAGGGATTTTGTGTTTGGCATCTGGTCACCCTGCATGGGGGGAAGTGGCACATGGGAAAAGTAGCGCATGGGGGATAATGCGCATGGGGGAAGTTGCACATGGGGTGTTGATGTGTCGTGGGGGGATGGCATATGGGGAAAAGTTACTCCCGCAACGCGGATATGCTTTTCACTAGTTCTCTTATAAGCTGCCAAGGCACAATTAGGCTATGGCTTCGTTTCCCACACTGTGGGTTGCAACATACACAACTCATGTGAAGTGAGTTGTTCCCTGCCACACCTCAAAGCTTTATAGTGAACCTCCTGATGCCACATGCAGATTGCGCCAGGCCCACATTCCACTTCATTGGTCTCTGCAGGCCTCAGAATGCCTTAAGGAAGTGACTTCCGCTTTGTGCCTACAACTTTTAGGTTTACCTCTATAGATGTTCTGGAAACTGCACAAGGCAGAAGCTGCATCTGGAGGTTCCTTTTAAGGCTTTCTGGTATGGCAGGGAACAAAGAACGATTAAGATGCTGTTAAGTTTGGGATCCACTGGGCTATGTCATATGACATATTTGAATAAACATGTAAATAAGCAGGCTACAATATGTTCAGATCTTTCTACCAGCAAATGGGGATATGATGGACACTGCCCTCTACACTGAAGGTGAAACCTATAAATAAGGAGCTCTGTAACCTTCCTCTTTCTGCTCTGAAGTCAAGAATAAAATTTCATTTGCTTTCAACTTCTCACTCTTGATGGCAACCCAGTATTCTCTTCTGTAGGGAATGTCTTCCCATAACCCTAACAAGATACCATTTGTTTGCTTCAATAATTATATCCTGCTTTTCTGAAAAGATCCACGGTGACTTACAACAACAAATGTTTTAAATAACAATAAAATCAAGAATCAAGCAATATCAGCCAAATAGGAACAACAATGCCACATAGGCAAGGGAGAAAAGAGCTCAAAGGTAACTAACAGAGGCCCATTGGAATAGACAGACCATCAGTGGATGCTGAAAAACCTGAACCCAGCTGTACATATCCATGCTCTGAAGGAAAGCACCTGGCAGCTTCCCCCTGACAAGCAGTAGGCACAAATCCAAGCCTATTTTTCCTTCCCCATTTCTTCTGAATCCAGCTGTCATTCGCAATCGACGGGCCTTGTCCAAATGTGCGTTCTGGCATTCTTCCTTCCTGGAGTCTATAGGTCTATGCATGCCGTCTATGGAAATGACATCACCTCCCATCTTATCCATGATTTCCAGCTGCCTTGCATATCATTCACTTAATCCATGAAATCTATGGATTAATAGACAGCGGGTTAGAAAATGCCAGCATTCATGTTTAACTAAATGGTATGATTTGATTAGCATCTGGTCTTGTCAAGCTTTGTCATCAGCCACGTTATAATTAATAGCAATAAGATTTAAATACTGCTTTTCAACAAGAAGTAGCTTCCAAGGCAGTTTACACAGCAAAATACACCAATATATCACAGTACCTAAAAGGCTTATTCTGAAATGAGGTGACATGGTTCATACAGTTATCCTTAATTGTCATCTAATCATCAGTCATTCAATCTATCAGCTGCTGACACCAGCTCCAGGGGACAGACTGCAGACAGCCACTACTGATGTGAGGCTTATCATCGCCCAAGTCATTGGTAGCAAGCCACAGAATGGTGGAGTGGCTGTGGTGCCAACAATCCTGGCTTTATGCTGGCAATCACAACCATAGGACTGGAGCGGAAGTGAGGTTCGTGCAGAGTCTCCATTTTAATTTTTCAAAGGAGGACTCCAGCACAAAGCTGCCCGATTGGAATTCATTTGCAGACATGACATCAGATATGGGCTCATTAGGTATTGGTATTTGGGCTCATTAGGAAATGGCTAACAGTACAAAAATCAATTGTTCAGGTGTTTATGAAAACTACCTATCTTGTTTTTCCAGTTCATCAATAGGTGGGTGTAGGACACATCCATTCTGCTTAGTCCTGTGATTCTTTCATCTGCATCTTGTTTTCATAATAAATACTAATAATGAGACACACATATAGGCTCACATATAATTGTGCCACAATGCTTTTGTTAGTTTTTTTTTAAGTACAATGAGAATGTTGTGTTTTTTTTTAACCAGCTGGACCCTTTTTTGATTCACACATTCATATTTCATAATAAAGCCACATACTTCTATAATTCCTCTAGCCCTACTTTTTTTGCATCAATATACATGCTAGTCTTGCTTCAAGCTCCATGTGTCCTGCAGACGGCAAGGAAGGATAAGGATTCTCTGTACACCCAGTTGTAGGAGCACAGAAATCCCACTCTTGTCTTTCATTGAAGGACAGCAGTTGTACAGGTCCAACCTTGTTATACACTGATTTTTTTAATACATGGATTTGACTCAACACAAAAGGCCGCTGCAAATTGCAGTGTTAAAAACTGCTTTTCTACTATTGTAGAGAGGCATTCCTGCAAGCAACCATTCCTTTTCACAGTCCCAGAATCAAACCCCTGCAGATACTGAATCACTACCTTATTCCATTAGGCACAATAGAGGAGCAAGAAACCTGGAAGTTGGTAACCTATGTTTCTACTGTTTTATTTATACATGGATTTTTTTAATCCATGGAAGGTTCCGGAACAGAACCCTAGTGGATAACAAGGAACACTCTGTATTCTCCAATCCTCTCCACATAAGTAGATCTTTTTTTCCCCTTCTTTTGAACTATTTCTAGTGGCTTGGGTAGATGTAGTACCATAAGTAAGTTGAAAAAGAGGGTAAGGATAAAGACTGGGTAACCGACCATCTTTCTTCTGGGTGTGCCTAATACCTCTAGGAATACATAGGGAACAGGCCAGAAAGCAAAGGGTCAAGAATGAATGGTATATGCAGTAGCATATAGCAGAACATCTTTCTGGCCATATATTCATTCAGATCCCAGTAAGCCACTAATCACTCATAACCCTTTCTCTTCCTTCTGTACAAACAAGGAACAATCACAATCCATTGTAATGTCAAATAGTTATTATGTATAGCAACATTCTTCGAGCGCTACCTCTTAGGAGCATATCCTCCAGCATTTGAGAGATGAAACCAGGTACACTTGTTTTACATCAAACAAGTGATGTGCAGAGCTTTCACTAAACAAGTGAAGCAAATGCTTTCCAGGGAGTCTGGTGGCATTCCCTTCCAAAAACAGTTTTGAAATGTTAATCTCATCAAGCAGCACATTTCCCTTGCAATCTGCAAACACATTTTAATGCATGGATATCATGGCCCATAAAATTTCATTCTGCTGTACAGAATCTCACTTAAACCATGATTTTGTCAGGATTTAAAGATTCAGCATGTGGTAATCAATGGTGTCATTGCCCATGGGCTGGATAATGGGCAGAGTTACAAGATCCTCAAGGCAATCAAGACAGGGAATATGAATGGACATGGCCTCACGAAGCTTGGCAAAAGAGAAGACTAACTTGAACTTGGAGGTGAGGCTGAGAATAGGTGATATGATGGGTATGGACTAACGTTGCTGCTAGAGGTCGGATATAACCAAGAAGGTGAAGGAAGGATGAGGGAGAAACTTCTGAGGCAGAATCGGAAGGAAGTGAACCTCAAGAAAGTGCTTCAGTAGAGCAAAAGAACCAACATTGCTTTCTTTTAACAGAAGGTCCTGGAAGTCCAATGACCAATCACCAAGAAGAGAGAAGGGTGGAAGGCATAGATATTTGGGAAATAAAAGGAAAGCAGTGAGTTATGATGAAAGAATAGCCAGGACGCAACATCATCGGAAACTAAAAAGATGGCCAGTCCAGTCCTAGCACTTGAAACTGTCACACATGGCATCTCTGACCAAGAGTCTATAGTGCATAGCACCTCTGATAGCCCTTTTGACACAAGAAAACAGTCAAAGCTTTTCAGGTGGGAGATGGGAAAGTGTGGAGAGAGCAGATCTGGGTGGGAAGAGAAGTATCAGGCCCACGAGGAGGGGAGAGAAGGAGTGACAGCTGCAGAATCCTGAATGTCCTACAGGCCAGGCTGCCTGTTATGGACCTCCTCGATTCTCTGTGCATGAAAAGCATGGGTGCGGGGGAAGGAGACCCACTTTCACTGGCTGTTGTCTGTCAGGCGTAAGGGAGTTAGTACTCCCCTCCTCCGAAGAAATCATGGTGGTCACCACTTTGGTGCTGTCCATTCCAGGATTGAACCCTTGCATGGCTATAGTTCTGGAATTTCAAAATTTCACCATTGCTGCATTTACCTTATTTGATAAGGAAGGGAAATGCATCAACTTTCATTATATACAAGAAGGTTTTCTCTTTTTTTCAATTCATACTGTAGTCTAAAACCAACAGAGCGGATTCCCTCTGGTATAGCTGCAAGAACTTTGTCCAGTCTTGTTTCAAAGGCACCAAGAAATTTGGCATCCACCACCACCCTCTGGGAGACTATCCCAATATTTAATAGATCTTGGTGTCAGGAAATTGTCTCTATGTTGCCAGTTTATTCCCATGGGTGCATATTTTCGCTGAAGGAAAGAAGCCACATTCTCGATGCTTCCACTGGTATTTGAGATACTGGATGTAGGTAGCCAAACACCATCTGGTTCCCAGCTGGTACTTTATATTTCGAGACACCTCAAACCCTTCCAACCCTCTTTGGCTCATGGCTGTTTTTGCAAACAGCTCCTTAATCATTTTTAATCACTGTATTGTTTTGCTATCTGGAACATTCCTTTGTATGTATACAATTATTGGAAGGAAGAATTTAATTATAGTTCAGAACCTATTATTATTATGAACAAAGCACCAAAGCGGTTTTTTCCCTCTCCATTTCAATTTAATTATATTTAACAAGTTTTAATTGTATATCTTCTTTTTTTCTCTCCCTTAGATTGCCACATGCTACAGTGTCTTGGGAGATGTACAAATCTTTTTGGAAAGGGGATACAAATGGTGGCCATGCTTGCACATAACAAGAATAAAAATAGGCCCTTAAACACTGCAAAGACCAAGCAGTCTGAAAAGCAATAATATCCATCTATACAGCTGTTAAGACAGTGAGCCATTCAAATACAGATTCCAATGAGATTGCTTTGCTTGAGAAACTGCTTTGCTTGGGAAACTGGAGGCTCAATGTAAGGTAAGAGATGTGGACAGCTGGCTCCAACAAAGTCCATGAGGGTTTCATGGTATCATGCTCTGAACATTGTCCTGAGATCAGATCTGGGATATCTAATACAAGGCAGAAATCATGAATATGGGGCCTGGAAGATCAGTGCTACATAATCCAAAGCAAGGAATAAGAAAATAAATCAGTTTTACCTACTCCTTTCTGGTCTTTGTTGTTTGCCATTGCTACTACTGCTTCATGTCAAGTCCAGGCTATTGTGCCTTGTCCTCAGTTGGGCAGGGAGATCAGTTAAACCTTATATTACTTGTCATTAAATTTTAAACTATTGCATATAATTTTTTACATGTAACTTATTAATTAAGGGAAGGCTACATACTGCCTGCTCACAAGGAAAAGTATTATGTGTTTCAATTCCTATAAGCCGCCTTGAGTTCCCTATAGGGAAGAAAAGCGGAGTTTAAATCAATAAAACAAATCTAAATCAAATGGAGAACCATGAAGATTTTTTCCCAGGACACAAGGCTAAAAAAGAAGACATGTCCTAGAAAAAGAGGATATCTGATCACCCTATACTGGAGGACAAAAATGGCAAGATTGTATCCTGGGAACATAACCCTTATGACCTGCCTGGGAGCTGCTGTTTTAAAAGTGAGAAGGCAAAAAAACCACAGAAATTAGGTTTCTTGCTCTGCAAATTGGAATGCAGCCAAAACCATCAGCTATGACATCTTATAGGCATAGCAGGTCATCTCTGATGTCTTCTTACCAAGGAAGACTTGGTTGTCTCTGATGCCAAGGAAGCTGCCTTCTTTGAAGTCAGATTCTGGAGCTATCCAGCTAGGATTGCCTACTTTGGTGGCAGCTCTCCTGGGGTACAGCAGCAAGGGATCCTACACACCTAGTGATATCAGGGCTTGAACATGGGACCTTTACCCCTACCTAGTGATATCAGGGATTGAACATGGGACCTTTAGCATGTAAGGCACGTATTCTGTCACTGATGCATGACTCCTCCTGTACAATAGCAGCTGTAAAGTGTATGACTGTACTAACACATGCAAAGCAATGCTACCATGTGTTATGGTAATATGCTTTTACAGACTGCACAAACAGCACCAATGAAAAACAGCTGCAGGGGGCCTTTTCCTGGCAAACTATGCAGAAGTACTGTATGCTTGGGGCTTTTCTGTTTAGGAAAAAGAAACATTAAATGACAGCAGTTTCTAACACTGTGAATGGAACATAGAGGGATTTCTTCACCTCCCTCTAACACTAGAAGTTACAGCCACCCAAGCAGCTAGTTGCGAGTCGATTCAGGGCAAACAAAATTGACTTAGGGCACAATCCTAACCAATTTAGGCCATCATAAGTCATCTAGCATATCTTCCCATGGTGGTATGGGTAGGTCAGCACATGTTTGTGCACTGGCCTAACCCCCTAAGGAATGGCACAGAAGTGTCTCATGGCACTTTTGTGATACCCCTAAGGCAGCATGGGACTTTGGCTGAGGCTTATGCCTGCCTAACTGGGGGGTTAGGACTGCAGCCTTATGGGGTTAATTGTGATGAGATGTCATGATGACCACTAGTTCAGATAACTTTTAAAAGGACATATTAGTTTCCTTATGGCAGTGGTATTGAAAGTGGGGGTTGGGACCCCTATGAGGGGTTTGTTTGTTTATTTATTTATTTATTTAGTTAGTTAGTTAGTTAGTTAGTTAGTTAGTTAGTTCGTTATTTGATTGATTGATTGATTGATTGATTGATTGATTGATTGATCTCTCACCTTTCTTCCCTAATCAAAGGGAACCCAAGGCAACCTCGTGTCATGGGGTTCACAAGAGTGTGGGATCCACCAACTTGGAATCTGGCACTGGGCTTCCCTGAGAGTAACAGCACAATCCTAATCTTGTCTACGCAAAAGTAAGTCCCACTGTGTTCAGTGGGTCTTACTCCCAGGAAAGTGTCTTTAGGATTGCAGCCAATGTCTCATTGAACACAATGGAACTTCTGAGCACACATGTAGGAGCATCCCAGTAAGTTTGACAAGTGATTTTTAAGTTTGAAAGAGTGTCCCAGGCTGAAATGCTTGAACACCACTGTCTTAGGGAAACTAAGGATGTGTTAATGGTTCCTAGTCATTATAAGTAAATGGCTCTTCCAACTATGGAGGACTATCTCCGCTAGTACCTATGTATTTTTTCTTACATATACTTATTTTTTTCTTACATATACTTCTGCTCAGGCAAATATCCTCAGTCTTACATAGATGCTTTTGATTTTTCCTTTCCAAATGTAAATGCTCATCAAAGTTCATTTTGTTCAAGGTGCTGGTTTTGATCTGTAAAGCTCACAACAGCTTGGGACCAGAATACAGATCTGCAGAGAAGAGTGAAAATTGTCACTGAAGGTTCACCCCCCCCCCCCCATTCCCTCAATTTGAGGCTGGCCTTGTGAAAGAAAGGTGAACAGAAGGAAAAGGAGGCTGCAAAATCTGATTTATATGCCAGTTTATGGAAGCCAGTGTAATGTCTGCACTACACCTAAAACAGTGTTATCTCTCGCAGCACTGTGAACTGATATTGCATTGGTGATGCTGAAAAGGGGATAAAGAAAGGAGAAAACAAACCCAACTTTCGTACAGGCAGAACTGTAAATCAAATACCAATAGTAAGACTCATGACAGCTGCCACTTCTCGTGTTGTCAAGAGACAGCTGTCTTTATGCTCTCCTCTCCTCCTCCTCCTCCTTGTTAAAAAATTAGTCCAATTCAATGAGAAAATTTAGCCAATATAAAGCAAATTGCTAGTTGCCTATCATTTTCATAGGCAGGCAAAACACACAGTAAATGCCAGTAGCTGATGGTTGGGTGGCAGATGATAACTCTCCCAATTTCATTGCCATTCCGATTACATATTGCAGGCCCTGTCACTCTCTGGAACTCCTGCCAGGCCCAGCAGCAGTTAAATTAAGGAGAAAGTTGTTCATCCTTCTGGATGAAAGGAAGGCAACCAAACACACACATACAGAGAGAGAGAGAGAGAGAGAGAGCGCTAATTAGCTATTAATTTTTTCATTTTCTTGTAAACCGCTTTGTGAACTTTCTCTCTCTCTTTCTCTCTCTCACACACACAAACCGTGTATCCTCCTCTCTCTCTCACACATACATACACATTGATCTTCCCTCCCTCCCTCCCTCTCTCTATCTCTCACACAAACACATTGATCTTCCCTCCCTCCCACCCTCTCTCTCTCTTTCACACACACACACACACACACACACACACACACACACACACACAAAGTTGCCACCTAGATGGTAGTAATAGATTTATGGTAAGCTGAAAAAAGAAGTGAAGGATGAAAAAATTACATGCATTAAGCAGGCCTCCATCAGTCTTGAAAGACTATGGTATCATGCTCGGTGCTGCATACGCTGCATGCGAAGCATGAAAGCCTGGGTTAGATTGTTATGGAGGATAGGCTGTTACCCAAGCAGCAAATCCCCCCTCTCCACGCCACTGAATTAGTCCAATGGAAAGGCAGAGCCAATATGATTGGATCCAGCTGGCGTTGCAGAGCTGGGCTAAGGACAGGAGCTCACCCTGTCTTGTGGGGCCAACCTGGGTCTCGAACCCAGGCCTGCTGGTTAACAGGCACAGTGTCTTAACCACTTGCACCACCCACAGCTTGCATGCATTACTATATCATCCATTTCTCCCAATCAAACCAACACCCAAAACATGTTGGATCCTCACAAGCACATCTATGGCTTCTTAACCAGACATTTGTCTTATTTCAAATGAATCTGTTGAATTGGGACATTGCTTTGTTTAGCCCAGAACAATCCTCATTGACTGATGGTGGCTCTCCAGGGTGAAGTCCAAGTGAGCCCTTTCCCAGCCCTTCTTCAAGACGGCAGGAACTGAAGCAGAAATCTTCTGCCTGTCATCCACTTCTTCCCTAGAAATCCAGTGCTCAGACTCTATAGTTCCAGCAATCTCTGCCCACATGAGCTTTGAGCTAGTACTGGAAAAAGTCCAATGGGGCTTGACTCAAGTCGAGTCTAGAGTCACTGCCCCATGATTTGAGTAAAAAATGAGTCATATTGGTGGAAGCCCCAAGTCACCTTACTCCTTTAAAAAGCCTGCTGTGGGAAAAACCGGGGCTGCTACTAAGCTGTGTGTGTGCGTGTCAGAGCTCTCTTTAAACACTCCCTTGCTGTCCCTGCCCATCCATAAACATGATGGAAGAGACTGTGAGAGAGTGGGAAGGAAGATTAAGAGAAAGGAGGAGGGTGATGAGCAATTGCTGCAAAGTTTGCCAATTGCTGCAAATCTTGCAAGCCGGCAGCCCTAATCAGTAGTTTCACTGCAGCCAGTCATTCAGCCGGTTTGGCAGTGGAACAGATTGCCAAGGGAGGTGGTGGACTCTCCCTCACTCTCCTTCAAGCAGAGGCTCGACAAGCACCTGTCGGAGATGATGTAGGAACATTTCCTGCTACAGGCAGGGGGTTGGTCACCTACTTCCAACTCTAGGATTCTATGATTTCAATGAGGGTTCCTCCTCTCACCAGCCTCACTCAACTAGAAGTCAACAAAAAATGCAGGTTTTTTGCAACTCAAGACTGAATCATTCGAGTCAAGTTCCCAACACTGCTATGAGCAAGAGTTTGCAGCTCATAGTTTGCAGCTTCCTTCCCGGCACTGAGAAATAATATTAATGTATGCCCTGTACAGACATAATTTTCAGTCTGAAGTTGTTCAACGTCTTCTCCTTAGGATGTTGGTATTATATGAAAGGCTGCACCACACATCCTCCTAAGGCACCAACTTGTCCTTGCTGCATCACCAGAATGCTCCTGAAGCTTTACTTTTCAACCTTTTCCCAAATCTCCAATGTCAGCACTCCTAAATTGTCCTGCCATTTGAATTCAGGCAGATGTGAAGTACTCCTGCTGTGCCTTTTGCCCACTGAACTGTAATGACAGGCAGCTTTGGGGCTTCCTCGAACAGCAGGGGTAACTCTTCCCGCCTGTCAACATCCAACGTGCCAATCAGACCCTTGATGGGGAACGATGCTGCCCCCTTCCTTCATCCAGATGGCGGTACATTTCTCACATCATTGATGTCACCCTGCATTCCCATGCATGCTCCCCGAGGCAGATTTAAGCTGGTCCCAGGGCTACATGTCAGCTACTTTTATTGTGAACACAGATACGATTATTTCTTTCCCCTTCAAAACATGGAGTCTGTACTTTTTTGTGTGTGTATTTGTGAGGGCAGGGTTGAGGAGAACATTAACACACAAAGTGCGAAAGAAAAGACAAAGAAGAGGAGGAGGAAAATTAAGTGTCCTGGCTTTGAGATCATATTTTGCTACTAATTCCTGATGCTTCCTTCACTCTTTACTTTCCTCTAAACCAGGGATGTCTAAACCCTGGCATGCAGGACAGAAGCGGCCCACAGCATGTCTCAATACTGCCCATGGCAAGGTCCCTCCATCTGGCCCATGCAAGCCTTGTAATTCACTCTTAATTCATGCTTATATGTGCATTTATATAAATTTATTCAAATTTGACATGTAAATCATTTTTTCCAGCCCCTAACACAATGTCAGAGAGATGATGTGACCCTCCTGCCAAAACGTTTGGACAACCTTGCTGACCAAGAATGATTCACATGAGACATTTTGCAGTGATAAATGCGGGAGATTCATGCATCTTTATGATGGATTTTTCAAAAGAATAGTGCAGATATGCCTCTGTAATTCAGAAAAAAAAATTTTCTTCACGGAAATGAACAGATAGATTAGTTTGGGATAAAAGGTGTTCCTTACAGGTTGCCCTGCTAGTGGTGACCAATTCACCCCCATTATAAAGCCAAAAAGCAAACACTGTCCAAAGATATCTCTGTGGTTATGTGGCAAGTATGATAGAAAACCCACCAAAGTGGTACCTATTTATCTACTTGCATTTACTTGCTTTCTAACTGCTAGATTGGCTGGAGCTGGGCAAGTAATGGTGTTTACTCTGTGGTGAAGTATTCTGGTCTTGAACCACTAATCTGCAAATCTTCAGGTTGACAAATACAGCATCATTAACCACTGAGCCACAGTAGCCCCCTAGTTTGGGTAGTATCCCAACAAGGCAGGGCAAGAGGCTCAAACCTCTAAATCAGTTGTGTAAAACAGGATATTTGGTCTTGATTTATTTGCATTTCCATAAATAATTTATAGATTTGACTGCCGTAAGATATGGTGATGGTCATAGGCTTTCTTTTGCTTGAAAGTGAAATTACACAAAATTGTAATGTAACATGCATTACATGCTCCTGGTGTGCTGCAGTGTAACATGTAACAATGTAACATGTAACAGTGCGATGTAACATGCTCCTGGTGTGCTGCAGTGGCTCAGTGGCTAAGACACTGTGCTTGTCATCCGAAGATTGTCAGGTTGATAGTTTGAGACCTGAGTACTGAACTCCAGTCTCTTGCCCAGCTCCTGCCAACCTGCCAAGAAAGCATGCAAATGCAAGTAGATAAACAGGTACCACTTTGGTGGGATGGTAATTTCATACGCTTTAGCATTAAGTCATGCGGGCCAGATGACCATAGAGGTGCCTTCAGACAGTTCAGGCTTTTCAGTCTTGTAATGGGGACAAACACTGCTCCTTAGAGTCAGTCAGGACTAGCAGGACAACTCGACAACTAGCAGGACATCTTTACCTTTACTTTTAATATGCTTCCACCTAAAATCAGATAGGCGGCCACTTTTTACCATAACTAAAACTTCAGGCAATCTTCAAAGGAACCATCATGTTAACCTCATTACAATAGTTCTGCTGGGAGGATACTATAGTTTGAATCACAGTGTCCAAGTACTGTAATTAGAAGTACAACAACCACCTGAAAATACAGAAGCAACTCTGGGCCAAACTGTGATTTTCCCCTCCTGCAACTATCCACCTGATCCTGGAAGGGAGTGTGACCCCACAGAGGATGAAAACAGCTGAATGGATTTTTTAAAATACCCATTGCATTCTGATATGTGATCTTTTTTGCATGAGAAAGGTATTCTTTTTTGTAAACATGAATAATCAAAATAACAAAATCAAAACTCATTGCAGTGATCTTTCATACATTTTACACTCAGTGTGATATTTCAAATGTCATTTCAGACTACAACACCATATCATTAAAAACGATTCTTGTTCTTCCAATAATATACAAATACGTGTCACAAAATTTGAGTGTACAGCCATTTAGAATAACCCTACAATCCAGTAAATACAGGAAGACATAAGAGGCACTTACTCTGGATTGCTCTATGCATTTCCCATAGGTTTCCCATAGGTGGCACCGTAACTATGTCAGTATAAGAGGTCCTGTAGTTACTCTGGATTATAGCCTAAGAGCACAATCCTAACCATGTCTACTCAAAAGTAAGCCCCATTATGCTCAATGGGTCTTACTCCCAGGAAAGAGTGTTTAGGATTCCAGCCTGAGTCATCCAGATTTGACTGGTAACAGCCAACCAGGAAAGGTAAGGGTCAAGCTCAGACATGGTGGACTGAGGACCCCAAGGACATCTCCAAGGACCCTGCCTCCCCATGCAATGAACTGAAACTCATGCAGGCAACTTTGTGCAATGGAAGTTGGGAATAGGACAGTGGCATCTTGAATCACGCAAGGATGAATGCAAGCAATTTAACACACAAACTGCTCAACAATGTCAAGAGATCTACAATAGGCAAAATTTGCTCAAGGTCCGATCATGCAGAACGGTTCTGTTGGAGAGTACAATACGGATCTCCTTCTTGTGTAAGTGTGTGTGTGAATGTGCATGTGAGCACACGTTATTATTTCCACAAAGTAGGCCTTTCACTTCTCACCTATGCTTGGCTAAATTTTTCTGAGCTTTCCACAACCATCGCACGATTAATCTTCCCTGCCACTTTATTGTCTGCCAGCAACGACAGGGACTTTCCTTTACTCTAGCCTGTGGGAGATGGCTCCTTCCAGATGTACAGACTCTGATTTGGCACATTCTCCTCATTGTGAAAGCAAGTACCACTGTGCTAAGCTGATGACTGAGAGTCACACTGCATGAAACATTAAGTTAGCAAGTGATTTACATACCTAATTTATTAATGTGTGCGTGCTCCACATGTGTTGCCCAAACTAGGCTTTTGCAACACTAGGCACACTGAGAAAATTTATGAAAGTTGCGGGAATTATTTCTCCTTCACATGGATTTATATGTACACTTAGGGCACTAAAGATTCCATTTCTGTTAAGGAAAACAACATGTATACCATAATATTTGACAAAGGAAAAAATGCCTGTTTTGCTGTCTGAGCACACGGTAGGAATCTTCTTTTAACTGCCGTTCTCACCAGGTGCTAATGTGGCAAAATAGGCAAAGCAATTTATCATTTACCACATTTTAGAGTGTTCTAAACAAATTACATACATCTCTCACAACCCTTACAACAACCTTGTCAGGAGTGCCAGTATTAGGAAGGGGTGCTAACCAGACATTGCTTCATATGCTTTGTCGTAGTAATCCTTACAGCAGATACTATTTATTACACCCATTCTGTAGTTGAGGGGGAACGACTGAGGCTGAGAGAGTGGCTTGTTTGAGACTACTCAGTAAGTTCATGAAAGAGCTGAAAAATGAGTACACCAACTATCTCTCTCAGGATATGTGTTTATCTCGCATTGTAACGTACACGTATTTTTCTTTGCTGGAAGTGATATCCATGCAAAAATCATCTTGTGCAAAGTGACCCCTGAATTGCAATTTGTCATGCAGTGTCACATCCATAACACATTTAACAACAAGAGAATTCAACTCTTTAACTATTTCTCCTTCTCTGACATACAAGTTTCTGTTTCTCAAAGAGGGTTTTTCTACCATTAATTTTTTTATGCTCTTATGCAGACAGCCTAGCAACGCACCACGTTTTTGTTTATTTTTAAACATATGTCAAACTATCATTTATATATAGTCCCAGAAATCAAGTCCATATTAGAGCTTAAAAAACTCCAAAGAGAATATTCACAGTTTGACGCTTCCATCCAATCCAACTTCTTCAATAAATAATCTTTTATTGGACAACACAAGAACATCTCTGTAATTGAATGCTCTGGATCTACCGTATTTCCCGGCTTATTACACGCACCAGACCATGAGACGCACCAAAGTTTAGAGGAGCAAAACAAGAAAAAAAAAATATTCCGAACCAAATGGTGTACTAATATATTTAATAAAATATAGCAGAATAATATTTCAACCACGTAAAGTCAACAGTGGTATTAAGAACCATTATCACTGTCATTAACAAATGAGGAAAGACTTTAAGCTTCAAGCACTCTTCTAATTTTCTGGTAACCCCAAAAACTCATCATCTCTACAGTCAGTGATTTGTGACTTTTTCAAATGATCAGACAACATTTTGCACAAATCTCATTGCAAATGGTCCAGGAAGGCAGGTACGTGGGGGGGGGGTTCTTTTGGGGGGTAGGTAGGGAAAAGTGAGGGGATCTAGATAGGGAAGAGTGAGGGAGGCATAGGCACGGAGCAGGAGGGACCAGATCTTGTGCATTTCTACTTTAGAGCAAGTCTCCAAGCCAGGGAAGGCTGCTTAGGATTGCAACTGTGCCAGGGTGACTAGATGCCAAACTCAAAATTCCTGAACCCCAAGGCCAAAATTCCTACCCACTTAAAAAAATTGCCAAAAAATGTATTTTTTGGTTTTATATTTTTGATTTTTACTTTTTTGGCCATAACTTTTGATAGGAATGAGATATTTCAAAATTGATTGTTGCATTGGATTCTGCTCTTCAATACGAATCCAACGACATATGACATGATGGGGTAAGGTGCTCCAGGATTGGCCCTATCACTCTATGAGATGCACAGACATTTTCTCCCCCTTTGGCGAGGAATAAAAGTGCGTCTTATAAGCCGGGAAATACGGTACCTCATTTACAAATGGCAGTTATACATTCAAAATTTTGAGCAAACCTTCTCACTGTTTTTCCAGAGTTTATGGGAATGCATGCATGACTGACATGTTCTTATGAACATTTGGAGTACCCCAACAATCACTGTTGCAAAAGTGCCATAAGGCACTCTAGTGCCAGTGGAAAGGATGCTAGGCCAGCTCAGAGGCCCAGCACCAGTCAGTACATTGGCTGTCTAGTGATAACCATGTTAATGTACCACCCCCACACTGGGGCAACCCCTCTGCCACCAAGAATATCATAGTGACCCTGGGGTAGTCACTAACTACACCATCACCTGCCTCACAGGGTTGTTGTGAGAACTGAAAGTGGGAAGCAAACACCCATACCAGCTTGAGCTTCTGGGAGGAAAGGTAATATACCCGTAAAAATGTGATAAATAATACTCACTGAACAAGCAAATGCAGCTCACGGAAAACTGCACACCACGAACAACATTGCCTGCTCCCTACTGCTGTGTCAGGTGCTACACCAGGAGAATGCTCATCCACACTGTGATTAGACCAAATTGGTGTGCCCCATTCCCTGGCTGGTGGTAAATCCCTCCTTTGCGCTGGGGTCAGCTGCCCTGCTATATCAATTCATAAAAGTGGCTGGTATATGCTGGTATATGTAGGCAAGCTCATGATATACTGTGCAAATATTAGAGATTATCTATTATTTACCAAAATAATGACAGGGAAAACCTGAATCCATGATCAAGTTTAGTTTTTAAAGTCCTGTGTTTGGAACGTCCCTGCAAATATGTCAAAGTTTATTTTACTCCTGCTTGCTAGTTCTTTTTCCATTACCAAATAGTTTTGAAAATCTTTTATTTTGACAGACAGGACACAATCCTAACCAATTTAGGCCATTGTCACCCATCTCTCCATTCCCATGGTGATATGAGGAGGCCGTTGCGTGTCTCTGCACTGGTCTAAACCCCACCACCACCAGGAATGGAATAGTCTCATTGAGTACAATGGGATTTCCTTCCAAGTAGACATGGAGGCGCTCTTGCATCACAGTGATGTCCCATCCCAGTAAGTCTGACAAGGAGCACTGGACAGATTTTTAAGTTTGAAAAGGGACCTGGGCTGAAATGTTTGAGTACCACTGACCTGCTGGCTATCTGGCCAAGGCTGCAATCCTAAAGACACCTTCCTGGGAGTAACACCCATTAAACACAATGGAGTTTACTTTTGAGTAAACATGGTCAGGATTTTACTCTAAGAGAGGTTGGCTAGTGAGTTCTTGGGCTTGGATTGCAGGCTTTCTGTCTTGGGAAGTCAGTGCAGTTCAGCTTCCTCAATCCTTCACAACTGGTAGCATCAATCCCAGGCAATCTGGGGGTGGGGGTGGGGGAGGAAGCTCAGGCATCACATCTAGAGGGTCCCATGGGGGGTGGCGCTATGTGCTGTACTTTTCTTGTGTGTTTATTGGAGGGGGGCATGGGCAATGTGTTTCATGGTAGATTTTGACAAATATTTAAGAGCTCAGAACATTCTATTTAAGAACATTATATTTAAGAGCTCAGAACATTCTACAGAACACTAAAATTCACTCAGGGGCCTATTGATAAAATATTACATTGTGAAAACAACTGTGCTAATGGAATAAATATTCAGAGGTGGGATTCAAATAAATTAACAACAGGTTCTATGTCCTAATAACCTAAATTAACAACAGGTTCTATGTCCCATTAGTAACCAGTTCTCAGAACCAGGCATTCATTAGCAAAGGGTTCTATAGAACCTGTGAGAACCCCCTGAAGCCCACCACTGATTCTTATTCTGACAGACTGAGCAATCATCAAACAAATGAAACAAGGAGAAGATAAATTCAAGGGGAGGAGAAGAGAGTTTTGAGTAAAGAATTTACAACTGAAGAAGGACTTAAGAGTTTAGTAGAAAAACAGAATGTCCTCAAAGCAGCAGAATGGGATGGTGGCTCTAGATAAGTTAGCAAAAGGCAAAATATGTATGGGCTTTTTAAAACCACTCAAAAAGTATGTAACAAGAGAGTACTAATATTTGACATTTGTCCAATTTATGCTCTTGTCCAAATCATGTTCAGTCCACATTTTTTCCAATTACTGCTCTCCATTGAATTATATTACTTTAAAATGAGCTTTGAGTGTCTGTGACTTTTTGAATCAACGTATCAGTGTCAGATTGGCAATAGTTATAGTATATAAATACTGTATGTAGATATAATATTACCCATGATTGAACTGCAAAAGATGTGCAGACTTAACCATCTCACATATACTTAGGTTCCAGTTTCACTATGGATACCATTGCATTTGAAGAATTATAACATGGACTAACAATTCTTTCTGAATAGTGCCTCTCTTGTCCTCGATATTCTCCTGGGATGTTTCTGAATAGTTTTGCAACTTAATTGGAGAAAAACAAAAACCAGTTCATAGAAAATTAGCCAATATCCAGCTCCCTGAGAAATACCTTTACAGGAATGTGCCTTGAGAAATGTCACTTGTCTTGTTCAAAATCTTTTCACTTCTCCAGAAAATTCTCAGACATCTGGCTATAGGAGAAAATCTAAAATTCACTTTGAGTGTCACTTTGTGTGAAATTTTGGAGCCAACCCAAGGGATATAAAATTTCTTGGTGATTTTTTTTTTTTAAATGCATATAAATATTCTTCATATTAAGATGCAGCATAAAAATGATATAGAACTTCAATTTTTTGCTATAGGAACCCCTGTGACCTCTCTTGAAAATTCCTAGATATGTCACCCTGCAAGATACTCAGAAATTTGCTTCGAGCTTGTCCTTTTTTCAGAATGTCAGTGCTGTATTACATTTACATTTCAGAGAAAAATGGTATTGAAGCAGAAGAACCGTCTCCTGTTTCATCTATCAAAGTTTCCTGATGCATTTCAGAAACTTCCCTCCAAAGAAAATCCTATAAGAGTATAAAGAATTGCTTAATATCAACAAGCTTGAAAAACAGCAGCCTCTTACTGCTCAAAGCAAGTATCAAACAATTCTGAATACGGAACCACAAAGACTGTTGACTCATGAAATTTCCATGTCAATTTTTTCATATTTCCTGCAATCTGTACATATTTTGTCTAATTATTTTGAGAAGTACATCTGCTTTAGCACCTGCAGAATTACTGCAAGCTGTCATTTTCATTTTGGGAAAAATTATTTAAATTTTAGATTTGGCACCTGTCAGAAAACAAAACACAGTAAACAAAATAAAAGGCGGTGGTGTCAGGGGAGGGGGGAATCTTACTCTTGGATTTTATTGTTGAAGTTTCAAGCAGTCACAGAGAATGACAGACAGTGCTTTCCAGAGTAGAACTTCATGTCAGCAGGACCTGAGGAAAAAAAAAACAACAACACCATCTTGCAAAGCAACATCTCCTGACATCATAGATTTTATTCTGATTAGCCCATGTAAAATGGATTGCTCCAGAAAGATAACTTATAAACACTTGACAACGCTTTTCCCCCAACGTCCTGTCAGAAACTTTCACACCGGTCCCAGTAACACGAGTCTCAGTTACAGGCCCTGTTTGACAGACTAGGATGTAGGGACCTGTCAGCCGAAGAGCAGATGAAGATTATTGTTAAGGGGATTTGGTACTTTGTGTGTTTTGCCTAATAGGAGAGCCTGTGCTCAGCATTTCCTGAAGCAAAAGAAGACAGATGAAATCTCTGGGCACTTCATTGCTGCAGCCTCTCAAAGATTTCCTGTCAAAACGGGCCTATGAGGGGAGAAAGGTTTTCAATAACATTTTTTTTTCCAACCTGGCAGGATTTCCAGTCTTGCTATGAAGAGAGTTTGAAGGCGCTGTCTTTGTAAAAACCTCTGCTGCCAAGCTACCAGATGTAGTTGTGTTTAAAAATAAAAAAGCAATATGATTCGCATTACCATAGCGTATAAAACTCGTTTTGATTGACACCTTATCCATATTTTATATTGTGCTTCCTACTCCCCACCCCCACGTACCCATCAAACACAGCAAGGGACTTTGATGTTTGTGAAGTTCACAACTTAAATAAGCCCCGTTGCTGCCAACTATTTTAGTGGCTTGCTTTCTGCTGAGCAAGGCGGGGGTTGAGGTGCACCTTCCCGAAATCTCCGGCAAGTTGTTTTCATGAGTTTTTTTGCTCCTTGAAACGCACAAGCTTCATCAAGGGTTTGGAGGCATGCCAGCTCTTGCAGAATATGTAATCTAGAGTACATTGCCGATTGTGGTCGACTACAATTGAAAGTGACCTCCAACCCGGCTTCACGATGTAGTAGCCGTGTCAGATGACATATATAAAATAGTTCTACGTGGAGAGCAATTTCAAACATCTTGTAAATTCTTATCTTGGGCCGAGAGAAACTTGCTGCTTGAAAAATGAGGAGCAGTTGTAGGAGCCAGAAAAAGATGAACCTTGTTGATAACGTTGTTTTTGGTCTCCTTATTCAAAGTGCACATTGGAAATGTAATATATGGGCATATAAGGGCTATTCTCCCTGTGTTAAGTCTTGTAAAGCGTTAATCAGTATTTCATAAGATTTCTACTATGTTTTGCCTTCTTATTTCTGTCTGAAGAGCACTTAGAAATCAAGGAGACTTGGACTTAGTTGCAGTCAAGGTAATGGCAGGATATCTTTTGAATTCAAGTACATTAAACTCAAGAATAAAATACGTTGGGTACAAAGTGTAATGCATGATGCAAGTCACCTACTTGCCCTTGCTAAGGAAGAGGCTACAGCTCAGTGCCAGAATGTATGCTTTGGTTCAATCTCCATTATCTCACATGAATGAAAATCTCAAGTAGCAAGAAAGACTGAGACCTTGAAGAAGTACTGCCAGACAGAGCAGATGAACCCTACAATCCAGAGTAACTACGGGAGCACGTAAGAGACGTTACGTGCACCCGTCGTTACTGCACCTCCTAGTGAAAAGCTATGGGAAATTCATATTGCAATCTTGAGCAAATTTTTCTTACACCGGAGCAAGGACTCCCTGTAGTTACTCTGGATTGCGCCCGAAGTTGATTTAGCCAGAATAATGACCAGCCCTGTGAACTGGCATCTTCATATGCCCATATTTTGATATTCTAGTGCCGTGATTTTCAGCCAGTGTGCCGTGGCACACTGGTGTGCCGTGGATAGTCCTCAGGTGTGCTGCAGGAATTTTGGGACAATCAAAATAATAGGAAAATTGGGAGATTTGAACAGTCTGGTGTGCTGTGTCAATGGTAAAAACAACTAATGGTGTGCCTTGACAATTTCAATGCCTTGGTAGTGTCCCATGAGATGAAAAAGATTGAAAACCACTATTCTAATGTATATCTTATACATTATGAGACTTTGCACTCTAGCCAGATTCTAGATATGCATTTAAACGCATTCAACTGTGGCATGCTCCAAAGTGGAAGCACGGATTGGGAGATGGATCAGGAAACTTTGGAAGGAAAAGGGGTTTTAAATATTTGTACTCCACCATAAGCCTCCCACTCTATGCATTGGGTCATGTTAGTGATTTTGCTGACACAACTCCAATGATTGAAAGGGACAGGGGAACCTTCTGACAAGGGGGATAGGTTCTGACATGCACCATCACTATCAGATTCACCCCCTTCACCAGATCCATTCCTTCCCTTCCCAACTCAGTTATGCTTTTCCACCTGCCTCCACCACTTCCTTCTTTTGCAGGTTTCCAGAGATCCAGCAATGAGGATAGAGATAAGCCCATCTTTTCTGCCTGCATTTGGTCAGTGTACTACTAGAAGTACATGCACTACCAGAAGTACTTTATTCAGCCACTAGAGAGCAAGGAGTGTTCTTTTCTGACCTCACTGGCACATGTGGTCAGGAGGTCAGGAGAGGACACACCACCCACAGAGAAGCCTCTCCATGGCTACCTTTAGGCAGGAAGACAGGGAAAGGCTGTGCACACATGCATAGTCGTTTTTTTCAAGATGGTTGCCCGTAGTGCTCGGACTTAGCCACACACAGCCACAGCTGGCTCAAACTGCTCTCCAGTGTCCCATATAGATTCATATGCATGCCCAGCTGTGTCTCAGCAGCACGACCGTCCATTACCCCCAGGAATTTCATTTTGACCCCATTTGGGGTAATTTACCCCTGTTAATCTGATTATTGTTTTAGAAGCATCTTTGTTCTCCACAAGCTAATGGAAAACTGGAGCTAAAGGTTCTGGTAAGGGAAAGACTTACAAATGCATTTACTTTCCAATGAAGGGCAAGTCTAAGGAAAGATATTGTGACAGATCCTTAAGAAAAGCACTTGAACCAAACTCTAGCACAAACCAATCATTTTTTAAAATAACTATATGTTTCTGCTATGTATTATAAGATTACGGTTAAAATTATAAGTAAATATAAAAGGAATTTGTATCCCATCTTTTTTAATCCCACCATTTAAATTTAATATTTAAATATTCATTCAAAGCAAATGTTACCTTGCAGGAACTTAATGGTAAAATAATGTATTAACTCAAATTTAACGCTCGCATTTTTCAGCCAAATTCAGTCTCCAAAATCAGGGTGCACATTAGATTTGATGTTAATTAGAACTGAGTAAATACAGTATTTTGATAATGAGTATGGAGTGCACATTAGATTCGATGGCGCATTATATTTGAGTAAATACGGTATATCATCTTTAATATCTATATCTATATATACACATGAAATTCAGTATTTCCTAAGACTTCTAGCTTTTAGGAAATTGGAAGGTGGCTATTCACTACTTCACCCTGCCTTTATCACTGCAGCAACTGTGTGAATCGCAATCAATTTTATCCTTTGATAAACATCCCCCCACCTGGGACTGACATCATGCTGAGGAACTTTCACAATTAACACTTCCTATGGTTGACAACATTTGCCTTTCAGCAGCTATTACTGCCACTCCATTATCTCCAATTGCATGTATTCAGAGACAGATCAAGCCACAAATCTAATCGTCTCTATTCACCACTTATTTATTGTAAGAACTAGACTGCAGCCAACTCAGAACAAAAATCTCCTGATTGGAGGGTTGCAAGTATTAAACAGACATCTAATATAAACTGCTTGGTAAAAATGAAGGAAAGAAGGATCAAGACAAAAGCACAGCTGAGGTCAACATTACTATAAGTTTACATGAGAAAGATTAGATGTATTTTAAAAAATTACACACACACACACATTCCTGTATGGAAAGTTCTGTGTATGAAGCAACTCTTATAAAACTGAGGCTGATCTTTTTAATGACATGGTTAAAAAATCAGTCAGAGCCCAAAAGGGGCTACTTCATAAAGGTATAGACATTTCATAAAAGGCATGTGTAGAAAGGCTGAAGCCTAATGGGATTGTGGATGGACCAGGTGAGTGGTGGCATCAAGTGAAGGAGGCCATATTAGTTCCTCCTTATTTAAGGTTTTCTCTTGAACATGAAAATGACTCTGCTTGACCATGGCAGCAGTGCGCTTTCATAACCCCCAGGTAACCATATTTCATAAATTCAGAGGAGGAAAGATGTCTCTAAAATGTAAGATACCCAAGAAAAAATATATGATATGACAAAATAAAAGCTAAAAACGCTCATATATAAAGTTTGATATTTAATCATAAATAATATAGGGCGCAATCCAGAGTAACTACGGGGAGTCCTTGCTCTGGTGTAAGAACAATTTACTCTGGATTGCAGTATGAATTTCCCATAGGTTTTCAGTAGATGTTGCAGTAACTATGGGTGTGCATAATGTCTCTTATGTGCTCCTGTAGTTACTCTGGATTGCAGGGATAGTGTTTAAATTAACCACATGAAAGCAATACAGTGGTGCCTGGATTTATGAGCATAATTCGTTCCAAAAGCATGCTTCTAATACAAAGCAGATTTTCCCATTGGAAATAATGGAAACACAGACAATTCGTTCCACCATCTAAAAATATTCATATAAAAATGATTACAATACTGTTAAATAGTACAAAATAATAAGAAAAAAGTCCGCGTGATAGTTTTTAGCTACAGAGAGTGTGAGTGCACCCCTCTTCACCTCCTTCCTGTTGGAATTTCTAAAATTTGGTTCTTAGTGGGTGCCTACATCACATATGGATTACATTCCCCAAATTTCATGCTTCTACATCCTGGTGTGTGTGTGTGTGTGTGTGTGTGTGTGTGTGTACACACACACACACACACACACACACACACACAGAGAGAGAGAGAGAGAGAGAGAGAGGCTACAATCCAGAGTAACTACGGGAGTATTAAGAGACATTACGTGCACCTGTAGCTGCTGCACCACCTGGTGAATAACTATGGGAAATTCATATTGCAATCCAGAGTAAAGTGTTCTTACTCCGGAGCAAGGACTCCCCGTAGTTACTCAGGATTGCGCCCAGAGAGAGAGAGAGAGAGAGAGAGAGAGAGAGAGAGAGAGAGAGAGAGAGAGAGATTTTCCCATAATCATACCCATTTCATATACTTTTCTCACAGGTCTTTCTTCTAATCATTTACACAACTTGGAGATGTCCAATCAATACCTTGTAATAATAAATACCATTTGCTTAAACTTTTGTGAGTACAGATTTCAACAAGTGTCCTGCTTCCATCAATTCACAGAATAGATTGTTTTCAAATTAATGTTTTATATATTTCTAATTTGAAATGTTGAACAAGAAGGAGAGGAATTCCTTCCATTCCCACCTCTTGTTTATGTGATATTATGTCACCCTGAATGAAGTACTTTCTCTGGCTTAAAGATGTCAGTGCCAATTGGATTTGTCTACAATAAATTTGTCTACAATAAATATTTTGTAGAAAATTCCTTATTATGAAACAAATATTGAGGAAGAGGATCCTTGGACCCAACAGGATGAGGATCCTGGATTCCAAATGGATACCATAATTTTAATAATCAAAAATACGAACATAATGGTGATTTTTCAAAAGCATGGATCATCCACATATCTCAAGTAAACAAATACTTCAAACTGTAAACTCCTATACTATACTATAAACACCTGCTCTACAATGGGATCACTTAATGATCAAAATCAAGTTACATTGGATCAATTTACATAGTATCAATTTACATAGTAAAAAAAGATTCACTATACAATCAGTAATTCACTTTAACTACCCGAGAACACCTAAAACCCCTCTATAAACCTTTTTATAAAAGGTTTTCTAAAATAACATGTGAGCAGTGGTGGGCTCCAGCAGGTTCACACCAACTCTATAGAACCGGTTATTAACGAGAGTAGGACATATAAAGTTTAAAAATAGCCATTTAAAATTGGCTGCCAGATGGGCATAGAACTGATCATTAATTTCTTTGAATCCCATCACTGCATGTGAGTGAACCATCGGTTCCATTCACAGAGGAAGCTCCCAATGGCTGAGATGGCTGAGATGCCACCACAGTCTGTAGCATTGGTTGCACTGATCCCACTGGCCACAGAAACATCTATAAGTTTACCCAAAGTAATCATTGTCTCCCCTTATAAAAACTTCCTTTTATTTATGCCAGTAGACAGAGCCCTTGCATTTTTTCCAATTACCTAAAGGTCAAGAACATCTTTGCCATTATCCTTTACTGCTTATCTCCTTTTGTGCCACATGGTACCAACCACAATCACCCAGCAAAATAGGTAGGAATGAAATGTAGGGTACTTCTTCCTGGTACCCTACATTTCACCTCCAAAAGCTGAGGTTCCAGCTCGGTGCTAGTGGATAACTCACTTCAGAAGCAACACAAAATCAAGCTAGCTGCTCTCCCTTCAAGCCAAATGTTACAAAGAGTGCGTTTTGGTACTATCTGAAATGTTCATCCTGCTCCCCAAATGACTACTTTTGGTTTAGCCCTACTCTATAAGCATAAGCATGTCAAGCCACCCCAATGTTTGCCCTAAGGTTAAAAACAAAAGTCATATAAAAAATCACAGATAGGTGCCATGTGGATTCTTAAATCAACTGAGGAGTCACTGACTGACTCACTGACTGATTCATCAACAACCACTGCCCACTGGTGCCTAGTGGTGTCTGCTGCTGGGTGGTGACTGCTGCCCACAGGTGCTTGGTGCCCAGTGCCCAGTGTCCAATAGGGATAGCAATGCCTAGCACCCAATAGGAGTGACCAGTGGTGCCTGCTGCCCACTAATGGCCAGTAAGGATACCCAGGTGCCTAATGCCCACTGAGTACCCATCACTACCCCAGGTACTCTCTGATGCCTGGAGTCTATTTTTGCCCAGTGGTGCCCAATGTCCACCACCCAGACCCAGTGCCAGTGCCCTGCAGTGCACGCCATGGCCCAGCCATGCCTGGAGCTCACAAATATTCTTGAAACTTTACTCCCGCAATGATGGGTAAGTTCCGCTAGTACAGAGGTGCCTCATATAAAGAGCTTAATTCGTTCCAGAGGCATGCTCTTTAAGTGAAACGCTCTTTAAGTGAAGCAGATTTTTCCATAGGAAATCAGGGAAACTCAGACAATTGGTTCCACAACCCCCAAAATATTCATATAAAAATATTAACTGGATGTAAAAATGATGACAAAACACTGGAATTGAATTCAAAACATGCATTAAATGTGCATGATCCTATGAAGTCTACTTAGGCTGCAATCCTAAGGACACTTTCCTTGGAGTAAGCCCCATTTAACACAATGGGGCTTACTTCTGAGTAGACATAGTTAGGAGACTGCAATCAAATACACTTTCCTGGAAGGCTTACCTGGGCTGCTGCTGGAGGTTCAAGGTGGTCGGTGGGGGCACTTGGTGCAGTTAGGGGCAGCTGCCTCTGGCACCTCCAGGCAACTGGGGGCAGTTAGAGGCAGCAGCGCTGGCTGGCAGACCTTTTAAAGAGCCTCCATGCGGAGTGTCAGGGCTGCATAGCACGCATGCCCATAGCACGCTTGCTTGTTAAGTGAAGCTGAACTTGTTATGTGAAATAAGATTTCTTGGAAATTTTTGCTTGTTGTGTGAAATACTTGCTAAGCGAGGCGCTTGTTAAGCAAGGTACCACTGTACTTAACATACATGGTTAGTAGTAGAAAACTGTCTAGTTTTCAGGCTTGCAGAAAATGCTCAGAAAGGAATAAGGCCTCTATCTGATTTTACAGTCTTTGGAAGGCTCTATATATCATATCAGTAAAAACCAGATGGCTATCAGTCATATAATCCCCCTCATCAGACACACAGAGAAACCTTAAGACAAGATTTTAGGGAAAGGATACTATGAGTTCGGCTATCAATTGAGCAGATGACTGACATTATATTTAACAATGGCTTACGAATTTTGAACATGAAAGCATCCTCTCTGTTCATTCTGGCTCTCTTATTTGATCCCAGGTTGACAGAGACCTACAACCTGACCTGCCTTTAAAATTTTATAATCTCAGGGACACTGTGCCTTAGATTCCAAATTTTGATAAAAATAGAAAAAGTTAAAAGGCTCACTGCTATTGCAAGAGGCCGACAAGCACTGCCTTTTACACAGGGATTGAAAGTTAAGTTGTCCTTAAACACAATATGCATACTTCTAGGAGCTTAAGGAGAGAATTTGAGCATGGGTGGAAGAAAAACTGCTATATAACAGCCAAGTCTCACTGGATTTATTTATTCAATTTATATCCCACCTTTTTTCCTAAAAGAATATTGAATGAGTTCCAGTGCTGGCACTGGATTGCTGAGGGCTGTAGCACCCCCACCCCAGTAGTAAATTGGGCACTACCATTACCACTACCACTATAAACGGGGCAGAGGTTGGGGGGTAGTGTTTTATTGTTTTAACAAAGGTCTTTTAGCTTGTTTTTAATTGTTCTTAGTCTGTTATTATTCTAATTGTATTTTAATTGTATTTTAATTATGTTTTAATCTGTATTTATTAGCAATTTTAAAGGTGTTTTATTCTTCTATGTTAGCCGCCTTGGGCTCCCCTTCTAGGGGAGGAAAGGCGGGGTATAAATCAAGAAAATAAATAAAATAAATATTTCTAGTACTGAGAATTCATGGCTTGGCCCCGGATACATGGGACAGAGTGCCCAAATTGGCCAACAGATCATGCAACCCCCCCCCCCATTCTCCTTTTCAATATACAGTTTTAGCTTGCTTATGGTCTATTATCCCATTTCTCTTAAAAAGAAGACAAAAGGAACGCATACTGTGGTTTTGTGTATCACTCAGGAAGAGTATGTTATATTATACCTGCAGGACACTGATCCTAAGTGCAGTATAAAGACTGAAAATTTCACATATCTGAATCACAGAATCCTAGAGTTGGAAGGGACCTATTAGGTCATCTAGTCCAACCCCCTGCCTGTAGCAGGAAATCCTCCTAGAGCATCCCCAACAGGTGCTTGTCGAGCCTCTGCTTGAAGATCCCCAGTGAGGGAGAGTCCACCACCTCCCTTGGCAATCTGTTCCACTGCCGAACCGCCCTCACTGTCAGGAATTTTTTCCGGATTTCCAGCCGGAATCTCCTTCCTTGCAGTTTGTACCCATTGGTTCTAGTTCTGCTTTCAGAAGCAGCTATGAACAAATGAGCCCCTTCCTCCATATGTCAGCCCTTCAGGTATCTGAAAAGGGCAATCATGTCTCCCCTCAGCCTCCTCTTCTCCAGGCTGAACATCCCAAATTCCCCCAACCTTTCCTCGTAGGGCTTCCCTTCCATCCCACTGATCATTCTTGTCGCTCTCCTCTGGACTTGCTCCAGTTTGGCTGCATCTTTCTTGAAGTGAGATGCATCAATCAGGGTGACCATATACAAAGGTGGACAGAGTGCCTTTACCATAGGCAGCACAATTCAGAGCAACTAATCTGTCCACATAAGAGCCCTTGAGTTGCCCTATCTATCACTAGGGTGGAACAACTGCAAGATGCTCCACCCCAGTTACTCTGGAAGAAGCTTAGGGTAGAGCAAGGCAACATAGGGTGCCCTAAGAGAGGTGGACCTGCTCTGCCCTAACTGGGGCAGCCTAAGCATGTCAGGAGAGGTCTGTTGAGGGCATGTTTAGCATTGCCTAGGGCAGAGTAGTTACTTTGTATCCAAAGCCTGTTTCCAAGGCAGAAATGCCCTCTTCCAGTTCCTCAGAGATATACCACCTCAGGAGCAGGTATAGTAATGAGTAGACCCATAGGGGTCCATGATAAGGCCTGAGTAAGAATGGCAGTGTTGACCAAAAATCTGAGTTCTTGGCCAGCCTAGCTGCATCCCCTTCCTCTCAACCTCAGGATATGGAACAAACTACGGCTGCCCACAAACCTCAGAATACAGCAGGCCACTCCAAGAAGCCCCTTGTATTCACTGTAGAATGTACTGGCATCTCATCAGGGACTCCTTATAAGGCAGGCACCCAGTGGCGTCACCAGACAGGTGCAGGTGGTGTGGGCCGCATTGGGTGATGCGCTTTGTATGGGGTGATGCCCCAGAGGAGTTTGACTGTCCTTTGGCAGGCCCCAGGCGTCAGCATGCCCAAGGCGGAGCAGCAGCCAGAAGCTGCCACTTGTCCTTGGAGCTGGCCAGAACGGCCATCTGAGGTGCACTGCACAGAAACACACTGAGCATGCCGAACAGCTTCAGAGGAGACTTCCTTAGAGCGGAGGAAGTCTGCGCCTTTGCACGGCCATTTGGCCTCGCTCAGGAGGCGGAGCGGCAGCCGAATGGCTTCAGAAAGAGTACTGCACAGGCACCAACTCTGACGCCTGCACAGTCTCCCCCGAAGCCAAAAGGCTTCAGAAAAGTACTGCGCAGGTGTCAGAGATGGTGCCTGAGCAGTACTCTTTCTGAAGCCAGTTGGCTTCAGAAAGAACTGTGCAGGCGCCAACTTTGGTGACTGCGCAGTCCAGGTGGGGGGGGTGCACGCTTCCCAGGGGTGACGCATAGATTTCTGCACCAGGTGATGTGCAGAGTCATGTCACCACCGTAGGCACCCCAGTTCCTTGTTCAGTGTGATCTGAGGGGTGTCTCCTCAGGAGCAAGTCCTCCCCATGTGTCAATTACTTAGCATGCTATGGAGCAGTTAGGCCAGCCTAGGCTTCCTGACTCTCTGGATGCAGCATAACTTTCTGCTCTGGATACAGAATAGTTAGGAAAGAGCAGTTAGGGCAGAGCAGGCTGAACTTGCTCTGGATTGTGCCCTAAGTATTGCACAGGGAATTTTGGCAGGTGCTGCTTTTAAAACCTTTCCTTGTTGAACTAAACCTGCCTAAATTCCCTCCTCTACACAATGCTTAAATGTAGAAGCACTTTCTCCTCCACAATATATAGTCACCCTGATCAATGTGCTTTCAAAAAATGTCATAGGACAAAATCCAGAGTAACTACGGGGAGTCCTTGCTCCGGTGTAAAAACAACTTATTCTGGATTCCAATATGAATTTCCCATAGGTTTTCACTAGGTGGTGCTGTAACTACGGGTGCATGTAAAGTCTCTTACGTGCCCCCATAGTTACTCTGGATTTGCGGGATACATAATTAGGTTCCCAATTATGCTCCTAAAGGAAAATAAGGAGCAAGTATTAAAAAATCAACTTCCACACACAGCATCAATTCCAAGTTTGAGGGGGGCCAAGTGCAAAATCCTGCACTTGATTCTTCGTGACTGCTGAAGTTGTACTGGGAAGTAGGGTACTAAGGTACTAGAAACTAAGGATTCAGGCGATCTGGGCTTAGTAGGCTCTTTGATGGATATGAACCCTTGGGTAGTATTTATCTACTTAACTCTATATCCATAGAGATCTGGAGGCTGACCTTTCCAGTGAATAAATAAAAAAACAACACCAAAAAATTTAACCTAGAAAGGTCATGTTGTGGTGTAAGAGAATTGGTTAGGATGTGCGTTCCCACACTGGTAAACACATGATTTTATTCATTCCTGATGACTAGTACTCCGGTCATTAGATGTTCTCATTAGTCAGGCAATGACTCATCTGGCGATTAAGATAATAAAAGTTTGTTTGCTTCTGTTGCCTTGTTTTCTGTTTTCCTGTTTTTTTGTTTTGTTTTTTCCTTTGTTTTAGATTGGTCCATCAGCCATTCAAGGAAGATCCAGATTTAAAGGACACATAGATTTCAACTAAACAGTGAAATACCACCAACCCTTTCCAGAGACTCAAAATGGAGGAGAGGGAATAATGTAATATATGTGCATGGAAGTCTGGAGGCAAAGTCCATTGCTTAGTAGAATGTCTGAAGAAAACCATCTGTGTTTGTTGCTGAAATAATGATTGTAGGGTCAGGTCTCTGATTCCCACCAACAAAGTGCCTTATTCCCATCTCTGGAAAATCCTGTTGACACAAGTGCCACTTCCTATACCCTTTCTTTATTTGGCAAACTAAAGGATCGGGTGAGCCTGACTTGTTGTGTGGGCATACATTGTGGAGCCCAATCTAGAGGGGATATACCCAGTGGTGGGCTTCAGGGGGTTCTCACAGGTTCTATAGAACCCTTTGCTAATGAGCGCCTGGTTCTGAGAACCGGTTACTAATGGGACATAGACCCTGTTGTTAAATTTGGTTATTAAGACAAAGAACCTGTTGTTAATTTATTTGAATCCCACCACTGGATATACTATAATTGGTGTAGCAATATACCATATTGCAGGGAAAAGCCAGCGTATGGTTCATTTTAACCAGAGAAAACATTTCACAATCTGGACCTTGTACAATGAAAAATTTACAAAATCAAGTTGTTCCTTGGTGGATAAAGGCAGATTTTGGGTTCCACAGAGACAATTAAAAGGGAAACACAATCCAGTGTATTTGGAGGAAGACACAGACGTGACTTTCTGACTCATAGTGAGGGATGTGCAGAAGTCCTTTGAGACAAATCACTTTGTGCTATGGAAACTCTCATAGGCTGCAATCCTAAAGACACTTTTCTGGGAGTAAGACCCATTTAACACAATGAAACTTACTTTTGAGTAGGCATGGTTAGGATTGTGCTCTTAGGCTACAATCCTAAAGACACTTTCCTAGGAGTAAGCCCATTGAAACCATTGTCTGCTTTTAAGTAGACAAAGTTAGGATTGTGCTGTGAGCTTCCCACAAAAACACTGTTGCTTATCTTAGAACACTTAAAATCCTCTTTGAATCTTGCCTTTTGAGGATGTTGGTGCCAATCCTACAGACCAAGGTTTTCTGACAGTCTTCATGGATAGTGTTGAAAAAAGGGACACACCAGACTTTGTACTTCAATTTCACTGTCAGAAAAGGCCCCTTATGGTAGCTCTTTTATTTGTTCATTGTCACTCAAGCGCATCATTGCTATGGATGATCCATTTGTGGAGTGCAATCAGAAATCAATGTAGCTTTCTCCCAGCATAAAACCCTATCCATATTAAAGAATCCAACAAAATCTGACTCCAAGCACTATTTTTAAAATAGTAAAATACATTCGTTTGATGAAATAATAAATGGGTTTACACTGCCATAGTCACTCTCGTTTTGTAACTTTAATCTCAAGCGTTGTATGTTCTAATCTATTTTGTCCGGCTTTTGCAAATAACACCACTGAGGACAATGAATCATTATATAATGAGAATCATTATATTTGTGCTACAACCATAAAATTTCTGGCTCCAATCTGATCGCCTGCCTTCAGGCTTCTAGAGTCTCAGCCAGCATCATTCTATGACAATTGCCTCATGTTGTCCCTTGATAATGATCTGAGCATTGACCTTTGTGCTCTCAGCTTGGTTTGAGTCCTGACCTTGCATCCATTCCAGGCCCAATCCTTATAAAGTTGCCCAACTAAATAAGAAAAAATAATGATGCAGCCAAGTGTTTTGTTTTCATGCTGGTTGCAGAAAAGAAAGGGCAAGTCCATTTTTTCCCTTGCAGCCTTTTTGATATGCTGTAAGACCTAATTTGAATAAGGAGTGTTGTGCCATGTAAGGCTGGGCTGTGAGACTAAACACAATGAGTTGGGTTCTCTAGGTCTTTTCTGGATTCTAGATCCCCATAGAATGAAATATTTTATTTCAGATATTGTTAACCTTAATAAAATATCAGATAGAAAAATGATACTGTATAGACTTTTGGGCATCAAAATCTTATCAAACAATTATAGATTAGGGGTGCAATCCAGAATAACTACGGGGAGTCCTTGCTCCGGTGTAAGAACAATCTACTTTGGACTGCAATATGAATTTCCCAGATTTTCACTAGGTGGTGCCGTAACTATGGATGCACATAATGTCTCTTACGTGTGCCTGTAGTTACTCTGGATTGTTGGTTTAGTTATAGTTTGGGTGAGGGAATATATATGGATAGGTTATAGGTTGGAAATAAGTAAAGAATATGAAAAACAGAGGACATGGCCACATTAGTTCCTGGTCCAACTCCTTCCAAAATGGGAAGAGAATTCCTTTGCAGAAATCTTTGTGTGACAGCAAGAATTTGCTAGATAAAAAGGGCATTTGCAATTTTCTAGCTAAAAAAGTATCGGAAGTAACATTTATGAGCTAATTAAAACCAGGTTTCAATTTTCAACATTTCCACTTTTCATCACAGCTCTGGTTCCTAACCCATCTGACTTGGGTTTGTTGTGAGTCTAAAATAGGAGAACCTCAGGCATAGTTCCCTGACTTCCATCGATAGTGAGATACAAATATAGACTATACTATTCCTCTATATTTCTTAAACAAATTGTACTTTCCATTTAACATATATATGATAGGAAACAGTAATGCTATTGAGGGGGGATATTTTAAGATTAGGCTAATATCTGCAGCAATAAACAGGAACAATTTTTAAAATTCTGTTAGGCATTATCTAAGTTGATATAGAGCACAAGCCTAACCATGTCTACTCAAAAGTAAGGCCCCTTGTGTTCAATGGGTCTTACTCCCAGGAAAGTGTGTTTTGGATTGAGGCCATACCCCCAAATCCAGTGTAACTACGGGAGCACGTAAGAGACTTTACATGCACCCATAGTTACTGCACCACCAAGTGAAAACCTATGGGAAATTCATATTGGAATCCAGAGTAAGTTGTTCTTACACCGGAGCAAGGACTCCCTGTCGTTACTCTGGATTTTGCCCATAGTCTCAATAAGATAATATACAGTACTTTGAGATATATCGTGAGTTGCTTACAAAATAACAACTTTGCTATTTATTTGGAAACCTGGTGGAAGCAACCCCAATGAACTTCTGAAACCCATGAATGGCTCCATTTATTAATTAATCTGCAATTATCCCCTGAGGACAGTTTGCAGTATTGTATATAGGTAAAGCAAATTTTCAGCCATTATGGCACAATTAAGTAAATGAAGCACACAGCTGATTGCTCTGATCAGTAATGAACTTTCATGAGAGCCAGATCACAATGCAGCAGCATAATTTGGAGAGATGGGGAGAATGGGAGTTAATAGGGAAACATTTGAGTGATGCTAGAATAAAAGGCAGCATGTAGAATCAGCCCTGGTAGCATTTTCCCAAATGCACACAAAAGAACGTTTTCTCAGCTCAGTTTTAGAAAATGATGAATGTTAAATGAATAATGTTAGGAACTAGTTCTGTGATTTGCTACATATGCTAAAGGACTGCTGAGCCACCACAATGTCACACCTGCTGAACAGGTAAGAATGGAGAGGACAACTTTGTTTCCTATGATAATTAAAGTCCCTTTGTTCATGGTAGAACAAGTTACACTGAAATAACCATATTGGTTTGCAACAATAAGACATTAAGTGGGATGAATTTATTTGAATCACCAAGCCCAGAATTCCACTGTAACTGGTCTCAAACAATAATAATAATAATTCTTTATTGTCATTGTATACATTGACATTGAGTATTGACAAGTATACAGTGAAATTTTTAGGTGCACTTTTTCAGGATACAGACTCAAGTGTATGGCAAATGCTTGCCATAGACAGAGAACCTAATCCCATGCATCTGTACTCAGAAGTCTCATGACAGTCAGTGGGGCTTACTCCCAGGTAGGTATGGATAGGATTGCAGCCAGAGCTTCTGTTCCCATAATGGAGCAATATACCTGTGCAGAGGTCCCAAATTGTGTGATTCTCCCCCTCCCCCCCCCCCCCAAAAAAAGGTGGGACGATCATGGGACACAAAGGTGCAATCCTATCCACACTTACTTGGGAGTATGTCCAAATCACTACAATGTGACTTGCTTCTGAGTAGACCTACATAGGATTGGGCTCAAAATTATCTTACGCATGTGGTGGAAGGAGCTGCCAACAGAAAAGTACCTTGAGCCTGGGTCTTGCTTGAATCTCTGCTAGTGTAAGCCACTATACAACCAGTGCCAGGGGTAATGTGAGGAGTCAAGCAGAATGAGGTAGCCAAGAACTACCTGGCCAGTACAACTCTTAATATACTCAAACATGGAGCCTGTGGTGATGCTTGTTGGTCAACTGGATCGTGCTGCCATTACATCCAGCACTCCTTTCTACAAATGAGCACCCATGGAGTCCTTAAGGAATACTTTCTTTGGCAAATAGATGAGAAGTCCTAGTGGTAACCTTGGAAGTGACTTGTGGGATCAGTGAGCCTCACAGGTCCATTGCATGGCTTTTTTCCCCCAGGGACGCCAGAAACCTGACACCAGCATAGATCATTGCAGAAGAAATGGAGATGCACAACCATATGTTGATGAATACACATAAATAAAACCACAGGAAAGTGCTTGCTGAATTCACAGCTTAAATAATCTTATAGCTCTTCTGAGGTTTCCTCCCAGCGGAATGCTGTCCCGCTGTCGTCAACTGTGGCAAAACAGCCATAAAGCATGCTCTGACAGTGCACTGAGTGGCACGTTACTAGAATGCCAGCAGGAAGGCCACAGTTTCCTATCTGTGTAAATAGGTTTAAAATGACCCCCCAAGGCAGGTAAGATGGCTGAGGAAGTGGAGGATGGAGGAAGGTCAAAATGGGAGCAGGAAATGGGCAAAACTGGACAAAGAAGGAAGCACAATGGAGGCTGCAGATGGGAATGGATCTGGTGGCAGAACCTATGCCCCTTTCCTACAGTCTCCCTTCCCCCTTTTTATCCATTTAATTGCACAAGGGCAGGGTGACCATATAGCCTCTTTTTTCCAGGACATGTCCTCTTTTTTAGCTTTGTCTTGGGAAAAATCTTCATTGTACTCCATTCCCTTGTGAGCAGCCAGCATGTAGTCTTCTTGTAAATTAATAAATTATATTAGTAGTAATAATAGTAATAGTTGTAAAAGTAATAAATAGTAATAAATTATTCATAATAGTTTTAATAGTGTTTCAAATCATCAACCACATGAAAGCGATATATATGAGTGTTTTTAGCTTTGATTTTTGTCTTGCCCTCTTTTCCAGTTATGGCTTATGGTCCCCCTGCACTAGGAAATCACTATTACAGATCCAAGGAGGCCCACTTCAGAGCAGGTTTACTCAGGGTTAAGGGGTCCCCTTTCCTGGTTGAAGCTTCCAGATATACCCTCTCTCACTGGATACAGCACACTCATTTTTGACATGGCTCACAAGGACTGGAATGTGAGAGTTGAAAAACCTCATCATTACACGGTCATTTTCATCACTGTTTAAATTTTCCCTTCTACAATATGATTATGAAAAAGCCAGAATAATTGACAGAAAATTAGTTCATCTGCCATCTCAAATCAGAAGTTTTGGAAACTGTATTCATTTTTGTCGTGTATTGTTGATTCCTGCACTCAGTGCCATGGACTGGGTTTTCTACTTAATCCTACAAAGCAACACTGAATAAATACAAATAGTTTAATTTTCCTCTACAGTCACATCCTCCCACAGTGGTGAGTGTAATTAGGAAAAAAGCTGCATTGCATCTCTTGAATAGTGAATGTGGCTGATTGTTAATCATTATATTTACATAGTTTATATGAAAAATATTTAAATTCATGAATGCTTTAACTTTTCTTTGCTGTAGCATTAATACTTGAACAAGATCTGAATGTATAATACTGCTATGTAGAGCTTCTTTTGTGGCATTCACTATGAAAAATTTGTTGGATAGAGGAATTCAAGGTACAGTGAGAGTCAAAGGGACATTATTTTAAAGAAACGTGACATGTTGTGGAGTGGGAAGGGGGGAGATAACATACTAGTAAATTGCCATACAACCATATTTGCATAAAGAAATGATAAGCTATAATGTAGTGAAAGATATTGGGGGAAATCACCTCAATGAAGTCTAATTTGCAAAATGCATGGCAAAGCGTATCTCGTATTAATTTTGTGATGTTTTGTCATCAGGGCTGCTATTGATTTCCCACAAAAACTCATTAGACAAAGAATTTATGCCAGGCACACAAAAAAATCTCATTTGTAGAAGCAACAGTAATAGTTGGGTCTGCTTTATAAACAGGAGGGAAACAAAGCAAAACAAGAGAAAGAAATAGTTCACAGATTTTGATCATTTGTGAGCAGGCTGCTCCCTTTTTCACAAAACCAGTCAGCCAAGCACAAAAACTGAAACTTGGATTAATAGGGTTAATGTAGAATTTTTATAAAGCAGAAGTGTTTTAAACAGTTAAAAAGCCCCTGGGCCAAAAAAAGAAAAGAAACAAAACCAAACACCGATAAATGTTCCTAGATCTAAGAAGGACCTACGTAGTGGAGCTTTATCAAAACAGAGGTAGTCATCCATAGTATGCCTTTTCACATGACTGTGATGTAAGGACAGCCAATCCAGTCTGTAGTATTGAAGCAGAAACTGGCCTCATCTGCTTTGGGGATATTAAGCAACACAATACTTGGAGTTTCATCAACTATTACTTTGGTCTTTCATCCAATTTCTAATTTCATCCATGTGCTTTCCATGTTCATCTGATTTCATTCAACCTTCCATAACATTTATTTCTGCTTATTTAGGTTTGACATGCATGTTTTATAGTTATTTATGGTTTTGGCCAGCCAAAATAAATTTGCAAGTTAAATAAAGCTATGCTTGGATAGTCATCCATTTTTATTATCATCCAGACTCCAGTCTCTAACTAGACGAAAGAACAAGGTATTGCTGTATATAAACATTTTTAAAGTAAGGTAAGATCCAATAAGCACTTGGTACAATCTCCTAGTCTCTGTACCCTACTGTAACTAAGCATAAATACAGTGACTGAAATAATTGCATATTTTCCCCTATTTATTCTTTCTTTTCTGTTTTCTCTGCGTCAGATGTCTCAATCAGTGGTGGGATTCAAATAAATTAAGCCCACCACATGTTGTGTTTTATGTCTTGCCCCCAGCAACATTTAGCCAGTGCCCTATCAAAGACATTGTGTGGCAGCACAAGAAAGGATTAAGACCAGTGGTGGACTTCAGGGAGTTCTCACAAGTTCTATAGAACCCTTTGCTAATGAGTGCCTGGTTCTGAGAACTGGTTATTAATGGGACATAGAACCTGTTGTTAATTTAGGTTATTAGGACATAGAACTTCTTGTTAATTTATTTGAATCCCACCACTGATTAAGACATCTGATGCCTGTGGATCTTTCTACATAGCAGTGGCAAAATCCTTTCCTTCCAACTCCTTACATGATGTTCAGTGAACATTGTGGGTATCAAAATCAATAGATGGGGCCTGGTAGGAGTTTCCTAATAGGTGACCCAGACACAGCCAAATCACAGTCAGAAAAAAATTATTTCAACGAATTGTGCAAAGACTAGGTGGTTGGAGGCCCTGTAAGGAAGCCTAATAGCAACCCACCTTTCCGTGAAGGTGCATTGGATGCTACCATTGCACCTAGTCCTGAGGTTTCAGGATCAAGCCCAGCTGTGTGATACATACCAGCTGAGGGATATGTACCCTTTCCCTGAGCCTGACTTCACCACTTTCTAATGGCACTCGTGCTAGTACCAGTAATGTGCATTGCTGCCAATGCAACCAATCCAGAAAAAGGAAGTACCTTCCCAGTACATATTTGCACATATGCTGCATCGGGAAGGGAAGCCTTTTTTGTTGTTCCATTGTGGGATCAGCACGTGTACCTCTAAAATTCCTATCATTAGGAAAATGTGAAATTGACTTTATTGCATTGATCAGAAGTGCTGTGGAAGTATTTTGAGAATTGTTTGAAAGCCTGCTAGCCATTTATCCTTTTTGTTTCAGAAACTGTACTGAAACCATTGGCTGAGACAGCTGTTAGAGATCTGAAGATCTGTACTCTTTCCAAGTCAGATAACATTTTGTCCAGGAACATTTTCCAGAAATAGAGCACGGAAAAAGAGTCAGCTAATCCTTTGTGCGCAATTAATAACTTTTGAATTCAGGATTCTTCTTTGTCACCTAAACAGGATATAATTATTAAGTATGGAACAATACAATGTTCCAGTTTCTAAGGAAACAACTTGCAGGAACAAAGTTGGTAATGCTGCATCCTCAAGAAAATGATTATAGTGTTAGTCTCAAGGGCATCATTACAAAGTACAATTTGCATTTAAATTTCTATAACCCTTAAGCAACAAGATTGTTTGTTTATAAGTATGGCTATGATCTTGTAGTTTTTCTGGGTGGTGTTTGTCCTTTTTTCGGAGATTAGCACCGCACAGTCATTTAACTGTTTCTGAAATTTCCTCCGCCAACTGCCATATGCCATCAGTAATTTTATTTTGTTTCATTTTAGCATTGTCTTTTGGTACCCCACTGAGCTTCTGTTCAAGGCTCGGCTCATCACATGTTTTTCTTTAGCAAAAGCCTTTCATTCTGTTTCACACATGGCAGCAAACATGCCAGGTCCTACTGCCATGTCTTGCAAAATCACAAGATTTTGACAAGAACCCATACATCTGTTTTGCACCTGAGGCTTCAAGAATATCAGGTGATGGTGTCTGGGCTCCGATCTAGAGGGAATTTGAAGGAAACACACCAAATTTCCTTGGCAGGGATGATACTTGCCTTTCATTTGCGTGTTGAAGGCAAATATTCCAATGAGTTCCTGATGCTTTTACAGTATCATTTTCCAAATAGACTAATCTGCTGACTGAAGATGAACAAGCATCCACATTTCATTTCTGATTTCATAATCTGTAGAAGAATCTGTAAAAGGTAATACCAGATACAATCATAAACAACCTCACAATCACAGCATTTTGTTTTCCTTCTTCCATGAAATCAACATTACTTTGTCATCAGGCAGCTGTTGATTTTTCCCCCTTCTCTCCTATCCACCTTTGCCTTCACCTCTTGCATGTGTAATTATTTTAATGAAATTACCTCTACAGTCTGGCAAGCTCTGATTGTATTCGACATTGATTAAGAGGCAGAAGAAGCTATTCCAAACAAAGCACTTTTATGATCCAGCAGTCACACTTCGCAAAGAAAGACAGAACCTCTGCAAGACGAGGGAGAGCATAACACCACCGAATGCTGTTCAGGCAGTGCATACGCAGCATTTTCTGCTGAAGATGCTGGTGATTAACCAATGTTCTGACCGTGCTCTGAAACGTAATAAATGGAGAGCAACCTTTCCAACAGAATGTTATTTTAGTAATGCAGTTTGTAGTTAGTCTTCCCCCCAGAACTAACTCTAACCCCAGTTGTAGACACTGTAGCACTTACTAAAATATGACTCTTAGATTCCTATGCACCTGATGTTGTCCCCATAATTGGGGTCAGGCCCTTACTAATGATACATTTGAACCCTATGCTGTAGTGATACATTTTTATGTGGAACAGTTGCGATGGATGCAGTGATGGGATTCAAAGAAATTAACAACCGGTTCTATGCCCATCTGGCAGCCACTTTTAAATGGTTATTTTTAAACTTTATATGTCCTATCTCTCATTAACAACTGGTTCTATAGAGTAGGTGCAAACCTGCTGGAGCCCACCACTGGATGGATGTCATTAATTATATGATTAACGGGAGACAGCATCCTACAGTGGAAGGTTCAGACACTATACTTGACATCCTCATTGAGTAAGGATGAGATCCAGCTTATTCCACAGACCAAGCTTGGAACAGTTTGGTCACTTATCATACCTGATATGAACCTACTTCATATTTCAGTAAGAATCTCTTCTTACTCCCCTCTCCTTCTCTGCCCTTGTAAATTAAAGAAAAGGAAGGAGGCTCATATCAGGCACTGCGTAAGACTTCTTTTAGGTCCTAGAATTGCAGTAAGCATCTGTCACTGTATTCAGCCTCCACGCTAACTGGTGAATTTGATCCACAAGACTGTTTTACAGCAGGGGTTCCTAAACACTGCCGTAGGAAGCCAGATGCAGCACATAGCAAGCCTCTATGTGGCCCACGTCAACCATCTGGCCCTTTAGAGACCACCATAGTCCTCAGGAGTCTTTGCTCCCCTCGTCGTCAGAGAATATTCCAAGGGATGGGGTTGCTGCACGAACCTTCTCTGTTTCTTAATGAACTGGTTTGAATAACACCTCCTCTCTTTGTTTTAGAAAGTACAAATGAACTGCTTTTTTTTCTCATACAAGTTAATAACAGTACAGTTCCTGTCATGAAAACACCTCTCCAAAGGTGCTCTTCATGCAGTTTCCAACAGACAACCTTAAAATCCTTCCTGTCTCCCCTCTCCAATCCAGGCCTGTGCCTTGAAAAACTCACTGTGCACCTTGCTGACGGAAAACTCGAACAGGCAAAATGGCAGCTGATAACCACTGGGATCACGAAAAAGGCGGGGCAGCTGCAAGCGCCAGTGTAAGGCGCTGGAAACTTGGTTCCTCAAAGTGGTGGGTGCGAGTGGTGGTGCCCAACCTGAGGCCTCTGCTGCCATTGATAGTGCTGGCTCCTAAGTGCACTGGTTTGTACGCTGGTCCTCCGTGCACTGGCAAAGCCTTTTGGGGAAGCAGGAGCGGTGCGTGCTGAGGTGGCTGGTGCGCACACAGCCAGGGAGCTTTTTCCATGCACCTGTCTCCATACGTACCTTTCTTCTGCTCCCAACCAAGCTGTAGCGCTGGAATGGAGGTAGTGCCCACAGGCAACCTCCACCCAGCCACTGAGAAGGCTCGAACGAGGGGGCAGGGCCCTAAGGATACCCTCCTCATCGCCCAAAAGCCCATGGGCACGAACGAGGGGGCAGGACCCTAAGGATACCCTCCTCGTCGCCCAAAAGCCCATGGGCACGAACGAGGGGGCAGGGCCCTCAGGATACCATCCTCATCACCCAAAAGCCCATGGGCACGAACGAGGGGGCAGGGCCCTCAGGATACCCTCCTCATCGCCCAAAAGCCCATGGGCACGAACGAGGGGGCAGGGCCCTAAGGATATCCTCCTCATCGCCCAAAAGCCCATAGGCACAAACGAGGAGCCAGGGCCCTCAGAATACCCTCCTCGTCGCCCAAAAGCCCATGGGCACGAACGAGGGGGCAGGGCTCTCAGGATACCCTCCTCGTCGCCCAAAAGCCCATGGGCACGAACGAGGGGGCAGGGCCCTAAGGATATCCTCCTCATCGCCCAAAAGCCCATAGGCACAAACGAGGAGCCAGGGCCCTCAGAATACCCTCCTCGTCGCCCAAAAGCCCATGGGCACGAACGAGGGGGCAGGGCTCTCAGGATACCCTCCTCGTCGCCCAAAAGCCCATGGGCACGAACGAGGGGGCAGGGCCCTAAGGATATCCTCCTCATCGCCCAAAAGCCCATAGGCACAAACGAGGAGCCAGGGCCCTCAGAATACCCTCCTCGTCGCCCAAAAGCCCATGGGCACGAACGAGGGGGCAGGGCTCTCAGGATACCCTCCTCGTCGCCCAAAAGCCCATGGGCACGAACGAGGGGGCAGGGCCCTAAGGATATCCTCCTCATCACCCAAAAGCCCATAGGCACGAACGAGGGGGCAAGGCCCTCAGGATACCCTCCTTGTCGCCCCAAAAGGCCACCAATCGCGGCTGCAGCTGCCAAAGTGGTGAGGGGGGATCCATATAGGGCCCCTAGCATCAGATTCCCTCGGGGTCTGTGGTAGTCCAAGGCAAGAAGAGGCAAGCCTGTCCAGATGCCCTGGTTCCCAAGCGTCGGTCAGAAAGGGAAAGACAGGGCAGAATGGAAAGAGAAGCACAGGGAAATTGAGGCAGGTGTAAAGAAGAAGTAGAAGAAAGGAGACAGGCCTTCTCTGTAGGCCTCTCCTACATCGTAGACCTCAATTGCCTTGTAGGCCTCGGTAGGCTTCTTAGGCCCTATAGACCTCTCCTGCCTTGTCCTGGACTAATCCACTACATAAAGAGAAAGGAGCACAGGGAAATGGAGGCAGGTGTAGAGAAGAAGTATCTATCTATCTCTCTATCCACCTACCTACCTACCTACCTACCTACCTATCTATCTATCTATCTATCTATCTATCTATCTATCTATCTATCTATCTATCTATCTATCTACAGTATTTATATACTGCTTTTCAGCTGAAAAGTTCACAAAGCGGTTTACAAGAAAATGAAAAAAATTAATAGCTAATTAATAGCTAATGGGTCCCTGCCCCAAAAGGGCTCACAATCTAAAATGCAAAAGAACACCAGCAGAAGCCACTACAACAGACATTGCTGGGGTGTGTAGGGCCAGTTACTCTCCCCCTGCTAAATAATAGAGGAACACCCACTTGAAAGAGTGTCTCTTGCCCAGTAAGCAGGGGTAGCAAGTTAATAACATAAGAAGAACTGCCACTGGATTAGGCCAAAATCCCATCTAGTCTAGCTTCCCATACCACACAGCAGCAGATGCCTCAGGGAGCACATATGACACCTGCATCCAGGTGCCCCTCTGCATCTGGCATTCTGAACTTTTCCATGTCTACATACACCCCTCATGGCTTGTAAATGTCTCTAATATATTAATTTCTGTAAATTAATGAAAATGTATTCAAATTTGAAATGTAAATTTTTTTTTTCTTGCCCTAGGCGTAGTACCTTATGGATGATGTGTCCCTCCTGCCAAAATGTTTGCATACTCCTCTTCTAAAGAATTAATAACTAACAGAAGTCAGGACTCCCTGCCAAAAAAACGTCACTGTCTTCCGTGACTCTTCTCTGGAAAAACCCATGGATTTCTTCTGAGC
Organism: Cryptoblepharus egeriae; assembly: GCA_030015325.1. Lineage (NCBI taxonomy): Eukaryota > Metazoa > Chordata > Lepidosauria > Squamata > Scincidae > Cryptoblepharus > Cryptoblepharus egeriae. Next base: position 119,153,240 of record JAREYC010000003.1, on the reverse strand, counting down.
AGGATTCCCCAAATTCAGTGAGCGCTGAATGTTGCTAATCTGCCTGATGTCACTTGGCTTTCCTCAACATTTTGATAGATATTTCACCTCAGCAGGCCTGTGCAAACACACCTCAAATCTCACTTCAGGCTACATTTAGTGGCAGCTCTAATGAATCATATCAGCAGGAGCAAGTCTGTGTATGGTTTAAGAGTAACTATCAGAAAAGCTGGGAAGGGGGTTGTGTGTAGGATACCTCCTTGTTCATAATAAATGCCTTTTCTCCTGTTATGTTTGAAATTATAAACTAAAGAAAGACAGGGAGAATTCTTCTGGGTAATTACAAAGGAAAGCATACTGGAAGGCTCGTTGTCTGTGAGGTTTCCTGTACTTTTCATCAATATGCTTTAAGCCTGACCTGGAGGGTCCACTTCAGGTGATGGAAGAAAGTAATTAAGTCTCTGCACTCATTACAAACTGTGTAAGCTCATGAGCTTAAACGCCCTTTGAGCCAAACAGCCTGCTGGTTGTATGACAAAGACTTATGAAATGGAGGGTTAAAAATTAATGACAAGCAAGGCAATTCCTCTGAGGCATGATGGGCACTGAAGGGCTCCTCTGACATCCACCTATTTGAAAAGATACCACAACACTTTCTCCTATCTCCCAGGCTTCCACCGCCACCTCAAAGGTTTACCAAGAAGAAAGAAAGCAGTGAGACAATATGGGAGCTGGTGTGATGACATTGCTGAGAATATGGACTGGGAAGTCCATAGCTATCCAGGTAGAAGAAGTGTGATGGAACTGTTACTCAGTAGAAAAATATGTGTTTTGCATGAAGACAGAGTTTGGTTCCTGGCATGGCATACCTTACAAACCAGAGTAACTATGGGAGCACCACAGGTGGGCCCAAGCCGGTTCGGGCTGGATCGCCCAAACTGGTTGTTCCCACCAGCCCGCCGCTACCAAACCAGTAGCTGGGAGGTGACCACAAAACCCACAAAACCCAAAATCCCAGTTCGGTATGATGGGAGGAGACACCATGCGCATGCACCGACCTCGGCGCACGCGCACTGCGTCTCCTTCTGTGCAGCACCGAGGTCGGCGCTTGCGCTGTGGTCTCCTCCAGCTGGAGGAGACGCACTGCACATGCGCCGACCCTGCATGTGCAGTGGGGTTGGGGTCTGCCCCTAGCCCCACCCACAGCCCTGCCCCTGACCCCAGCCCTGCCCCCTGGCCCTGGCCCTGCCCCCCAACTTCCAGAGAACCTGTTGTTGGGTGAGGTGGGGCCAACCACTGGTGAGCACGTAAGAAACATTGCTGTACCACCTAATGAAACCTATGGGAAATTCATACTGCAATCCAGAGCAAATTGTTTTTACACCGGAGCAAGGTCTCACTGTAGTTACTCTGGATTTTGCCCTACGTTGGGTTGGTAAATTCTAGAAAGCTACCATCACTGTAACCAAGTCTGAAGTAGATGAAATAGCAATCTGAGATAGAGAAACATAGCTTACTAGATTTCTAGTTCAGGTCTGTATGGTGGTAATCACCTTGACCAAGGTGGGCTGCCACTTCTTTTGAAAATGAATGTGTGTATAATTTTAAAATAGAAATGGAAGCACAGCTGGACATCCCAAAATAAGTTGAGTTCCAAAATGATTCTTAGATATAACAGGTAGAGTATGTGTCCCTCTACGCCACTTGAAGAGGACACCACTGAGCAGTTTCATTGAGCTTTAACTCCTTCAGTAATGTGCTGTCAGTGTAAGGTGCCAGCAGAAAAAAAGATGGAGGGTTGCAAGTAGGTAGTGTCCCAGTGAAGGGCAATTGGATCTCAAAGATCACAAGACCAGAGTCTCCCTGGGAAGGAGATAACCCAGAAATAATGTACCGTAATATTACATGACAATATGATGTGACATCACCACCCCAGATGTCACATTTCCTAGCTATGTATCTTTCAATGCATGCAGTGCCCATACACCCTGTTCTAAATGTTCTGCAGATGGCTCAATAACTCATGATATTAATCTATTGGTTATTTTCATAAATGCCAAATAATTATTACTTTAGTTCAGTGCTTTTTCTCTAGAAATAAAAGTGGGGGTACAGACCATGAAGATGTCATAAAAGTGGAGGTACTCACCATGAAGATATTATTTGTAGTCATAGACATGTCTGCTCAGTGACCACAGAGGTGCCAATACTCACCCAGAGGTGCTGGTGCTCCTTACTGGTGAGTATTCCCTCAAAAAGATCCCTGATTATATCCAGAGATTATATTATCTGTAGCATAGAAAGAATGTACAACAAGAGAGAAGTAGTTTATCTTGAAAATAACATAGAAGCAGTAGACTGGGGAAAGCCGAGTAGGATTCTTTTCAAAACACATTTGGCATGTATCCAGTTAGCTCTGTTCCATTGAGCACTGACAGTTACCTCCACAGATGAATCTCAACACACAGAAGCTTAAACTACTTCTGCAGCCTTTCCATTTCAATTCTTCACACTGTTGTCTATGTATTTTAACAGTCTTATCTGCAAAGCCCTTCAAAATAAGTGAATTTCTTTGTGGCAAACCTCACAAGTAATGCATTTAGAAAGAGCAAAAGCCACACAACTTCCTTATGACCGAGTCACGAGTATGCTGCCTGGGCTGTTGCCAAGATATGAATGATCAAAATATATCAAGATATTTAACTTGGAGGTCACAGTGACAGATACCTTTAAACAACTTAGACAGAAAGATTTCATAATGAAAAATGTGAGCAATATGGAGAAAAGTTGCATAGAGAGGGGACTTATATGCAGAAAGATAAATTTAAAAATGCTTATACAGTGGTACCTCTCATAACAAGTGCCTCACATAACAAGTGTTTCACATAACAAGTATATATTTCCCAGAAATTTTGCTTCACATAACAAGTTCTGCTTCATGTAACAAGCAAGCGCACTATGGGTACACGTACTATGGGCAAGTATGATTCTAATGATTATCTAATGATTCTTAGATATAACATGTGCTATGGGCAAGCGCACTATGGGCACAGGGGCTATGGGCCTGATGCTCCATGCTGAGACTCTTTAAAAGGGCTGCTGGCCAGTGCTGCAGCCTCTAACTTCCCCCAACTTGAGGCAGTTGCCTGGGGGTGCCAGAGACAGCTGCCCCTAACTGCCCCAAAATGCCCCCACCGGCCACCTTGAACCTCCAGCAGTAGCCCAAGTAAGCCTCCCAGGAAAGTGTCTTTGATTGCAGCATCCTAACCATATCTACTCAGAAGTAAGTCCCATTGTGTTTAATGGGGTTTAATCCCAGGAAAGTGTCTTTAGGATTGCAGCCTAAGTAGACTTCATAGGATCATGCACATTGAATGCATGTTTTGAATACAGTGTTTTGTCATCATTTTTACATCCAGTTAATATTTTTATATGAATATTTTTGGGGTTGTGGAACCCATTGTCTGAGTTTCCATTATTTCCTATGGGAAAATCTGCTTCACTTAAAGAGTGTTTCACTTAAAGAGCATGCCTTCAAAATTAAGCTCTTTAAGTGAGGCACCACTATATTCTTGAAAGCTGGTTGATTGTCCAGCAATTAAAATCTGCGAGACAATCAACTAATGGACCAAGAACTAAACAAAACTGCCCATGAACATGATTAGAGAAAGAAAATTATTCATTTCTCATACCCTCCAAATTGTAAGAAACGAAAAAGAATTGCATGGGTCATACCATGGAGCATAAAATGTCAGGAAGTTATTGTTAATGAAACATTAATAACAAGGACAAGAGTGAATGGGTCCTGCAGTCAAAGGGCAGTCTGGTAAAAAAATAAGCTTGTCAGGTTGTGGAAAGACTTGATACATAAGACAGAGAACTGCCTCAGGGCTTCCGTCAGCAGATGTTGGGAAAACTTAAATATATTGCAAGAGGAAAGAAATACAAATTAAAAGGCTATATGTGGACAACAGTGTGTTTATTAATAGCACAAAATTAGAAATACAGATTGAGTAGCCCGCATCTGGATTACTTGGGATAGGAATGTAACTGGATTTTGGATTTGTCTGGATTTTGAAATAATTGCTTAAATATGATGATAAATTGTTCCTCTTGCTTTTTTTCACTGTTACCCATATGGGTGTCTTCTTGCCTCTGACATTTTTCAACAATGTTTGTGCAGGTATACACCAAAAAGCAGAAAATTGAACTTATAGACTATAACTGCACTGTATGTGGGCATGAGCAAATACGCCTCTGTGGGATCACGCCACAGAAAAAATTGTTCAGCAAAAATGTCTGGGATTCAGAATAGTCCAGATCTTGGATGTCCGAAGAAGGGATAATCCACTTGTAACAATCCCTTCCAGCAACTGAGCACTAAAGAAGGCAATTGGCACTGGATGGTTAATGTACAAAATGGCATAAAAATTGGGAACATAAACGAATTAACAAATCCTGCTCTTGACTGTGGTCCTGCTGAGACATGGGACCAGATGTCATAATCACAAAAGAGGACAACGCCCTCCAAAAGGTAGGTCACCCAAGAAAAATGTAGGACATGAAAAAAAGCTAAAAACACTCATATATATTGCTTTCATGAGGTTAATTTAAACCCTATATTACAGGTGTAACCTAATTATATGTGTTTTATTTATCAGCAATTTTGTCTCAGCAAAATGAGGTTTGCTCTTTAAAGATTAACATCCCTTAAGTAGTTTTTAATAGGTTAAAATCAGCCTGCCTACCATGGCAACATGGCAGGCAATTAAGCTTGCCTAAGAGTTCAATCCTAACCATGTCGACTCAAAAGTAATCGACTCACAGATGTTCCTGGAAACAAATGTCACAGGTGGCAAGGTTCAACTGGTATTTATTATTAATTTTTAAACTATTAGAATTAATTTATTTCATAGAATTTATTAATTACAAGAATGTTACATGCAGCCTGCTCACAAAGAAAAGGAGAACAATGAAGTTTTTCTCTAGGACACAAGGCTTAAAAAGAGGATATGTCCTGGAAAAAAAGAGGACATATCGTCACCCTCTGCTGAGGTCTAAGAACTAATGAGGATTACTCAACTATACCATCCTGCAGCAGGTGGCTGATTCAGTAGCTGGCACCTCAGCTCCAAGGTGAAGCCCCCTTACCTAGTCCTGTAACCCAACTTCTGCTACCATGCTGGACAGCTCCCTACTGGCCCAAGCTGCCTGATCTAGTCCTAGTTCTCGATCTATCTATCTATCTATCTATCTATCTATCTATCTATCTATCTATCTATCTATCTATCTATCTATCTATCTATCTATCTATCTATCTACCTCCCTCCCTCCCTACCTACCTACAGCATTAGATAGATCTCCATGAATGAATTATTAGATTAGATCCCCATGAAAAGGGTCCCAATTGGACAGGTACCTGCCACTCTTCACCTCCCCCAGCATAATAGGGGGAGGTAATAGGTACTAACAGTTAGTGTGGGAATAGAAGAACTGAAAGGTCTTTATTGGAGTGCAACAGGTGATGAAGTGGAATAACTGACAACATCTGTTTCACCTAATAAGGACTGACATGATTTCTTTAGCGTCAAAAATCCTATGCTGTGAGGGGATTTTAGAAAGACAAAGAAACCTAGAGAAAATGAGGATTACATTAGGAAAGGAAAATGCTGCAAGGATAAGGAAGGTAAAGGGGAATAAATGGAAATCTCTCCTAATCAAAGTCAGTTGCCATCATGTCATATATGTTAAAAAATGAACCTCAAGACCACTTGATGCAGTTTAGTAGAAATTTTTTATCCTTCACAATGAGAGATTCAGAATTGCTGGACTAGATATAATACTCACCATTGGGGCATGATAAACGTGGCAAGTTTTACATAGGGCGCAAACCAGAGTAACTACAGGGAGTCCTTGCTCTGGTGTAAGAACAATTTACTCTGGATTGCAATATGAATTTCCCATAGGTTTTCACTAGGTGGTGCAGTAACTACAGGTGCACATAATGTCTCTTACGTGCTCCCATAGTTACTCTGGATTGTAGGGATCCTTAGTAACATGTGTGCACACCCCAATCCTAGAGTTTAGTACATATTGTGAAAGAGGCCGTCATTTTCTCAAGTTACCCTACCCCAAAAATGAGAATGTTTGTTATAGCAAATTAACATCTTTCTCTCATCTACATTGAGAGAATCTGAAGAGCTGGTTAAATATAATACTTCCCATTGCATAATATGCATATTTATGCATGTAGTGAACTTCTTACTGAATTTGGTTCAGGCATTTGAAATGGTTGCAACGTTATTTGATGTCCATAATCAGAACTGATTATGTGTCTATCAACTGGAGCTAAACTATAAGTATCAAAAATACCATGTGGTACAATTGCCTTGGGACTATGCCACTACCGAATACAGGGAGGGGAACAATATATTGCATGTAAAAAAATCCAGTTATAAGACATCAGAGAACAGAATTCTGTTCCTATCCTAGTTTTCCCCTTGTTGAGCTGCCTTTCCCATTGCAATTACTGAATGATGATGAGTGCTTTTATTGTTCCTAGTCTTCTGCAAGGTCTCCAATTTATCAGGTAATATGGAAATAAATTGAGATTTTTTTTTCTCGTTCGCAACTGCTGTGATTTTCATTGCAACATTCTAATTCACAACTCCCAAATGAAACTATTAATAAGAGCTTTTCATGGTAGCTTGTAAAAATGAACTAACTATTCAAGAAAATGAATTTAACAATTATAAAGGGCCAGTTCTTGCCAGAGTCAAATGAACACAGCCATCCTTTTCGGGGCCAAAAACATGGGACATGTGTGTTTTATCCTATTCAGTGAAAAGAGAAGTATATTGGTACTTGAGTTTGATTCCCCCCTTCCCCAGTTCTTTCAAGAGGGTTGTTAAACTACCAGCACCTCCAAGTCCATGTCCATGTCACTCCTGTCACTCATGTCACTCCTGTCAACATTAAAAAAAAACAAAACAAAACCAGGAAAATCAATCACTGATATCCCATATCATGTTGTGTCGTGACATCCTAACAAGCATACATAGAGGGGAAGGAGAGCTTCTGATAAGATTTTACGTCTAACTCCCTGCTGTTTAATCGAGGAAAAGGTTTGAGATCATTCATAACCTATTTTGTTCTTGCAAGGCAGGGACGAAGAAGAAAAATAGATTGTTCTGAAACTAATAGCATGATGCCATGATTTCATTTTAATATCATGACACCATCATTTCATTTCTATCTGCTGGAAGTTATCACACTTTCTCCAACAAGAAGTATTTCTTGTATGAAAATCTCTCTCTCTCTCTCTCTCTCTCTCTCTCTCTCTCTCTCTCTCTCTCTCTCTCTCTCTCGCTCTCTCTCTCTCCCTCGTTTTTATTCACTGCAAAAATTTGGCCACAACCTGTGATGCTCGTACTTTGCTGGAAGGAACAGTTCAGGAGCTCCACCGCTGTGTTATTATCTGGGATCTATTATGTTTTACATTTTTCAAAAATCTTTAAGCTAGATCTTTGACATTCAACTGCCTATAAAGACATACACCACCTGATGGGAAGCTTTGATGTGCATTTTGAGGATTAAATAATCTAGATGGAAGGCAATGTGTTTCCAGCCAGGAAGAACACTATGGAGGAAATTTTGCCTCCTGCCGTTTAGCACCACTGGCAGTCAATACCTTTTAGCTTACCCTCTAAATTTGATTTCATACATATTTACAGACTATTTCTTCCTCTTACTACTAATTCTTTTGAGACCAAATTAAGAACAAAGAGAGCAGGAAGAGGCTTCATCAAATAAAAATGTAAATATGCTGCATCTCATTTGCAGATGAAGAAGCTTTATTTAAATATTTTCTCAAACGGAATATCCTTACTGCATCATTATCACTTGCAACTGAAGAAAAGTAATGGGCTAACAAGTCAGAGGAGCCCACTGGGATTTCAGAGGATGTAAGCATGCTGGTAACGTTGTCGTCTAACCCCCCTTTCTCCAAATTTTCCGCATCTTCAGTCGAGGAAAAAAAAGCACCGTGCATTGATAATGCCGTATCAGTGCAGAGTGCCCAACTTCATTACCATGCAGATGGAATGAAAGAATTATCGTTGTTGTCGTTGTTTTAATATCACTGAATGTCTTTTGGTTGCCTTGTGCATTGGTGTCTACAGGTGACACAGCCAGCTGGAAACAGGTTAGAGAATTCTGTAGTATTTAAAGAAGACGTTAAAGAAGAACGTAGCATTTATAATGAAAATTTAGAAAATCATTTAGCTTTTTTATAGTGTTAGAAAGACCCTTTCAAAAAAGGGACACAAAACAGTGCCAAACAATGAAAAATATTCCTCATTTTAGAGGGGCTCACAATAGGTGGCGCAAGTGGCTAAGACACTGTGCCTGTTAACCAGCAGGCCAGGGTTCAAGACCCGGGTCGCCCCCACAAGACAGGGTGAGCTCCTGTCCTTAGCCCAGCTCTGCGACGCCAGCTGGATCCAATCGTATTGGCTCTGCCTTTCCATTGGACTAATTCAGTGGCGTGGAGAGGGGGGATTTGCTGCTTGGGTAACAGCATATCCTCCATAACAATCCAACCCAGGCTTTTGTGCTTCGCATGCAGCGTATGCAGCGCCGAGCACGATACCATAGTCTTCCAAGACTGACAGAGGTCTGCTTTTCATGTCCCAAAAGGGCTCATAGTGTAAAAACAACACCAGCAGCAGAAGCCACTAGAAAAGCCACAACTGGGGTGAGGAGGGCCAGTTACTCTCTCTGAAGATACCAGAAATCAGTCACTGAAATAGACACTGTTGGGATGAATAGGGATAGTTGCTGTTCCCCAACTAAATCTAAGCGACTGATCACTTAAAATGGTCTCTGACCACAACTTTTAATGCATCCTTTACCTCTTTGCATTATGGAAGGGTATCCTTCCCCTCCATCCTAATAATTCATGCTTACATTGTTTGTTATCCAATTCTCAAGATGCTTTTCACAGAAAAAACAATCATTCTGCGTATGTCTGATCATTATTAATAGTAGATAGTCCAAATGATGTAGGACATCTTAGCTGATATTAGCTGTAATAATATTAATGCTAATATGGGTGAAAGGGGCTCAGATGAGCAGCAAGGGCTTCTACATATGCCAGATCAGATTAATTTAAATCTATCAGACTACTTGATTGTTGAATTGCAGCCTTAATTACTTTTCAGCTGCAATCCCTTCACATTCAATGGCATTCACCTCCAAGTAATTATGTCCTGGATCAGGATTTGTTATCTCTGTAGCCTCTTGGAGCAAAACTATATATATGCCCAAAACTATATATGATGGTACTACGTAGTTGCTTTGGGATGGGGGTTAACCCTTTAATTTACTTTTGTGTGATTTATCCTGGGCAGAAGCAAAGAACAGATGAGGATCATGCTACTGCTGTACCTACTCCTCCTGGAACTGATACATCCATTCCCATATTCAAGACAGTTAAAGCCTTGAGGGGTGTATGTAATTGTGGACAACCTCAATATGCCAGATACAGTGTTGCAGGAGTCTTGTGTGTCCCCTGAGGCATCTGGTGGGCCACTGTATGATACAGGAAGCTGGACTAGATATGCCTTTGGCCTTCTTCAGCAGAGGCTCTTCTTATGTTCTTAGATGGACTAAATGGATTCTTGGCCTGCTCCAGCAGGGGTAGTCTTATGCCAATGGCCCTTGGCCATCATATGGACCACCGATCCTTGAACTGTCAATACCAGTCGTACCCATTTTCAGTTTTAGCACCCGTTGTGCTGTCAGGGAGGGGAAGTTGTGCAAAAGAAGGTCCACTGGGAAATCCCATGCATGTCTATTCAAGACTACGAGCATCCCTCTCTTATTTGACAGGTTAGGAACAAAGGTGTGGTGAAAATGGAAACGATTGAAAAGTGGATCCAGGGTCTTCACAGCAAATGTTGCTTCCAATGCTTCTTTAGCTAGCAAACTGCAAATTTTATTTTTATCTTGCCACAGAATGATTTCTGCAAATAGATTCTCATTAATGCCTTTGGGAATAGAAAGAGACACAGAACTAGTATCCATGCACTCTCACGCACACGAAAATAGTTTGAAAATCCATGCCACATGCAAATGGGTCAAGGCAATTTTAGCCTTTAGACCAGCAGAGAGTGGTTGAAAGAGTGGAGCATGTGTTGAATAAATGAGTTCTGGGTATAACTGAAAGATTTTGAAAGTACAGAACAATCAGAAAACAAGTGGGGGGTTACCCTTAAATCACGTCCAAGAAAGCAGGTATAGGATTGCAGCCAAAGATGGAATATTAATCTATTTGGCCCTGTATTGCTTAGACTGACCAGTATCAGTGGGCCAGGAATTCAAATGGGTATACCCCAGTTCAACCAAAAGATTAATTTAGAACCTCCTGCCTGAATCCTGTGTTCCATTTCTGGGCTATTCACTTCCAAACAAGGTACAGTGGCGCCTCACATAACAAATTTAATTTGTTCCAGATGCATGTTTGTTACGTGAAACGTTTCTTTATTTGAAGTGGATTTTCCCATAGGAAATAATGGAAACTCAGACAATTGCTTCCACAACCCAAAAATATTCATTTAAAATTGTAACTGAATGTAAAAATGATGACAAAACACTAGAATTGAATTCAAAACATGCATTCAATGTGCATGATCCTATGAAGTCTACTTAGGCTGCTATCCTAAAGACTCTTTCCTGGGAGTAAGCCCCATTTAACACAATGGGGCTTACTTCTGGGTAGACATGGTTAGGAGGCTGCAATCAGACACTTTCCAAGAGTCTCCCCACTTTCTCCTTCTCTCCATCCTGAGCCTCTCTCTCCCCTGCTCTCTGCTGGCTAGCCCTGAGCTGCTTCCCTTTTCTCCACTGCTGTTCTCTCCCTCTGCCCAGTGGACACCCAGCCACAGGAGGAACAGCGCAGAAGTGTTGCTTTCGCTATGGGCAGGCACGAGTGTGCCCAGTGAGTGTGTTTGTTATGTGAAGCACGGTTTGTTACGTGAAGCAGAATCCTACAGAAATGTTTGTTTGTTACATGGAACATTCTTTATGTGGGGCATTTTTTGTGTGAGGTGCCACTGTACATTGTAGTGTTTAAGAACATGAACTAAATGCTGAGAGTCATAGATTTAAATTTCAGTTCATTCATGATGAGTTGACAGAGTAATTCTGGTTGTCAGCCAGCCCTTATCTCTCATTTTCTTTTTCTATGATAAAGGGCAAATCAGAGAGAGATGGTGTCATACAACATGGACCCAAGCTGTGATTAGAGATGATCCAGGCAAATCTAAATCCTATTGATTTCAGTAAAAAATTAAAGAGGAAAATGTCCATCAAGTACTGGAAAAGCAAAGGTAAAAGTAACAACTCCAAGGAACGACCCCAACAAAATCATTCCCATTCCCTTTCTGCATTCAGTACTATGTCTATGAAACCTTGGTTTCTATGAGATCTTACTTAACTGTTGTTTGCTGAAGAACATTTTCCTAATTAAAAATTTCTATTTTCATTACCAATTTTTTTATATGTGTGTGTGTGTAAACTTAATTAGCAGAGGCGGTATGGAAGAGCCTTCCAAACAGCAAAAGGCAAATAAATTAATAACAAGCCCAGAACTGTTGAAAGCCTCCACTGAAGATGGTATATAAATAAGCCAAATAAAATGAAACTTTTGGAAAAGTGTTTGCTTTTGTGATCGCACACATACACAGAGAGATGCTGCACTAAAGTATTCATACCTTCAATATAAAGTACTTCTGGCTCAAGAACTGAAAATTTAAATATGCTTTTTTACCCCAGCATCTTTTCAAACTGACATTAATGCATCTTGGACATGTTGCAGCTATTTCTAAGCCTTTTCTTTCTTTGGCAATATCAAGGCCTAAACAGCCATAATATTAACTGACAAGGGTCTAGCATTTCAGTTGGATGGACTTCACACAGAGACAGAATGCCCTGTCAGAATTTTATGCTACAGTTCAGAAAGCGTGTATTTTAAAATTTCCCAGGTTTCCATCACCTTATTTAACAGACGTTACTTGCTGCCAAAATCCACACTCCCTAAGAAGCAACGGTACCATCATTGTTCTCTCTGTCAAAATGCTCTGTGATTTTTCCTCCCTTTCTTATTACTTTCAAGTATGTTTCCGGTTGCTTACATTTGCCGAATTCTTAGATATTAAATACTAGTTATCAGTGATGGGAACTCGACTTGGACACATTTTTTGCTGACTTGGAAACTTGTGAATTGTGCACGTGGAAAGCTCTGAAAAACACTTTGGTCAAGTCACCTGATTCAGCACTCATCCTCATGGTGGCTCAAATCTGTCTCTGTATAGGGGCGATTGCTTACTGTTTTTGCAACATGAAAATTATTTTGGGGCTCTCATTCGGATCAGGTGAACAGTTGGGAGTTCCAGCTAGGAGGCAAGAAAGGGTTAATGTTTCAATTCCCAGCTGAGCCAAAATATGTAACAAAATACAGTAAAATGAACAAAGACATGTGTGGGCAATAAATATCTTATGTATTTGAATGATGGTTATTTACTGAAGAAAGTCATAAGGAAATTCCAAAAACAGTTTGTCATATGCAGATCAACATTAGGGAAGACAATTTTATCCTTTAGGCCAGCAAAGAGAGTTGAAAGAGTGAAGCATCTGTAGAATGAATGAGTCTTGTGTATAATTGGAAGGTGTTGAAAGAGTGGAACTATCGGAAAATGAACCATCAGAATGTGGAGAACATTGTATTTAAAGAGAGTTCATACACACACACACACACACACACACACACACACACACACACACACACACGCACACACAAACGCACAAGCATCCCAGAAGAAGCACCCCCATTTAACACTGGGCTTTTTAAAGAGGAGGGAGAGATCCAAATTGAGTCTTTTTGAGTTGCAAAGGGGTGATTTGGTGACTTGTAAAGTGAATTTTGACTTTTTTCGAATCCAGTCATGGGGTGGCCTATCTAGACTCAACTTCAGTCAAGCCCACTGGATTTCCCATCCCTGCTAATTATTGTGAAAAGTACTAGGGTATTTGAGTCCTTGTCAAATGTGTTCTGGTCACTGGCATCGCTGATCGTGTGCACCTGGTTTTTTCTGCATGCCAGTTATTTGCATCCTACTACAACTGAACAATAAACACCACAATCCTAATCCCAGGCCAGCATAAGTCCTCGCACAAGACCCATGTTGGTCTGTGGTGTCACAAAGTGCTGTAAGGCACTTTTGAGCCATTCCGAGAGGAGGGGTTGGGCCAGTGCACAGTAAAAGGGAGACGGGTGAGCTAAGCTGGCCTAAATTGATTAGGATGGCACTCTGTGTCCAACATATATAGATCTCCATATATTTCATAATTTTTTTTTTGCAGCAGAGGTGATGGTGGTGGTGGTGGTGATGATCTTGAGCTTCAAAGCAGAAAAACAGAGGAAAAATAGTGTTTTGGGAATGGGAAAGGAAGGGTTTAAGACTGACCTTTTGCAAGAACATATTTCATACCAATTACTTTTCTCTTTCAAGGACCACCTTTCCCATTTCTGCAGGTGAAATGTATTCCATGCTAATAGGAACCGTCCTGAAAGTTTAATGTCTAATTCATGAGGGAGGAACGTTGTCACCTACAAGGGTGTATTTTTTACAAAAAAGGGGGGAGGAAACAAGAGAGTTATACAAACAGTTTGCAAAAATGACTTTATAAACATGAATTATACAAATGAGCATTTCCATATTCTCAAAGTCCCTACCAGTGGTAATGAAAAGACAATCTAAATTGTGCTTTTATTTCGCTACCCTTACCTCCTGAGGCTAATTTAAACTTTAGGAAAAAAAAGTAACAATATTCATTCATTTCTCTCTGCCATGTTGTATGTTATTTTAAAGGTAACATCTATGGTGTCCTTGCTTTCAAATGTAGATTTATCCTCTCTGGATGAAGGTTGGTGAAGCAGCTGTGATTCAAAGTAATGAAAATTACCACTTTTTCAATGTGAGCCCCTCCTTTGCGCTTCTTTCTTAGGCAGCGAGAAAGCAGAACTCTTGGCTGTGGAGCTGGATGGCCCTAGGCAGCATACCTCTGGGACCTCTTGGTCAGGGTGACCATATTTCATACCCCCAAAAAGAGGACAGGCCCCTCCAAAATGTAGGATGTCTAAGAAAAATGTAGGTCTTATAAAAACATAGAGAGAGAGAGAGAGAGAGAGAGAGAGAGAGAGAGAGAGAGAGAGAGAGAGAGAGAGAGTTTTTCATGTGGTTAATTAAAACTCTATATTACTTGTTAGTAAATTTAAAACTATTAGATGTAATTTATTACATATAATTTATGAATTACAAGAAGGCTGCATGTTGCCAGCTCACAAGGAAATGAAGGACAAGAGAGATTTTTTTCCCTGGACACAAGACTAAAATTCAGGACATGTCCAGGACATGTCCACCTGGGACGACATATGGTCACTCTGCTCTTAGTTCAGATAGGCAATGTGAATGCAACATGCGCAGCATATAGCCAAGAGGCAGGAACTTGCCTGAGAGGTGAATAATGTGGTTAGACTGGAGATTTTATATACATGATTGGGACAGATAAGTAGAGGATAACAACAAGATCCCCTTAGACAGGGCAAAGTTTCAGAACCAGGATGAGCAACTTCAACCCCTACATCAACATGTCATTCCATGCACATGTTACATCACACTTTAAACAGTGTATCCAGGAGCTGTGGTGATCGGAGTGGTGATGTTGTAACATCACACAACATTTTAACATCACTTCCAGGTTCTCCCAGATGAGGAGCCAGCTTCCTCCTCATTGTGTTCTGTGAAAAGAGGTTCTACCCAAGGAGGAGGGCTGTGGTGGCATCTCACTATGGCTGTCATGCCACTTTCTCTTTGGATGTCAAACAATAGTTGAAGCCGCTGCTATGAGTATCTACATGCTCTACCCACTATTCTGACTCAGGAAGGGTGCAATCCTAACCTAGGATGGCACAACTCATCAGTCTTCCCATTCCCATGGAGATGTAGGGAGGCAAACACATGTTGGTGCACTGGCCTAACTCTCCTCAGGAGTGGTGCGGAAGTGTCTTTTGGTAGTTTTGTGACCCCCCTTGGTCAGCCCAGGACTTGTGCTGTGGCTTAGGCCGGCCTAACTGGAGTTTAGGATTGCTGCCAAAGTCACTGAAGCATGTGTGTACACCTCCTTCTAGAGTGGTACCAAGAAAGGGCTACGCCTTCTCCCCGCTTACTAAACGACTGCACTGGAAGAAATATGATAGCTTATTTTTACAACCTTTTATGGAACAAAATATGAAATACCAAGATTTGGGAGCAATACTCTAATTTTCTTCTTTTTTATCGAATCGAGTATGCCTGCAGAACATCCATTTAAATTGTTGTGGTGAGTGAACACAGAAGGAGCAAATTTGAGGTCTTGGTTTGCAAAATATGACTTATTCTTGCTGGTCTAATGTAATATAATGAAAGATTATGTACCTTAGGACAGTCTTAATCAGATCCAGAACTGCACATGGCATTTGATTTAAAATGTCTTCCAACCTGACAAAATTGAATTCAGTTGGAAAATATATTAGCTTTCACTGAAGAGACATATCATAGGAGGTACTTCTGCTAACTGGTTATCCTTTTAAAGCTGGCCTCAAGAATTAAAAAAAAATGTTCAAAAATGTGCTTTTAGTATAATGAGCTTCCATCAGGAATGATAAATTACTGACATCACCTTTCTCAGAACCTGTTTGGCTGCTATACCTTGAACAAGTGATGAAAAAACTGTGAAAGCTGAAGTTAAGATAGATATATCTTTAAAGACAGTTTGTTATCTGAAAAAAATGGCAGTTACTGTTTGGGAATGTAATAATAGTATGACATCTTGAGTTTCTAACATGTTCTTATTCAGCAACAGGTAGTAATTATTGACTGAAGGATTAGACAATGGTTTGCCATTAAGGGCCTTAGTGCCTACTCGTGTATTCTCTATGATGTCTTTGAATTCCCTGAAAGAACACACAAGATTTAAGGAACAATGACATGTTTTGGCAGCACTACCATTTCTCCATGATCTCTTGGCAAGCTAGGATAAGAAAAGATCCAAGTCACTCAATGTTTCAAGATGGATACATGGTGAGGATCTAAGGAAGTTCTGAAAACTGAATTCATGGTGCAAAAGACAAGCAAAATAAACATTGCACACTGATTTAACTTGTACAGATGACACCCCAATTCTATGCTGGGTTAACAATGGCAGATCTTATGGTCACCATCATATGTCCCAGGCCAAGAGTGCAAAACCTACATTTCTGTAGACCAGTGATTTTCAACCAGTGTGCTATTGCCCCCTGGTGTGCCCTGGATAGTTCTCAGGTGTGCCGTGGGAATTTGGGGATTGACATTCATTAATAGGAAAACTGGGGGATTTGAACAATCTGATGTGCCTTGTCAATGGTAAAAACAATTGATGGTGTGCCTTGGCAATTTCAGTACCTTGTTAAATGTGTCATGAGATTAAAAAAAGGTTGCAAATCATTGCTGTAGACTGATTATGTCAGAATGGAAATGGCCAGAGACTGTGTGAAGTTAAATCTGTGTGTACCACTGGCCAGCAAACCCCCAAATCCAGAGTAACTACGGGAGCACTTAAGAGACATTATGTGCACCCGTAGTTACTGCACCATCTAGTGAAAACCTATGGGAAATTCATATTGGAATCCAGAGTAAATTGTTCTTACACCGGAGCAAGGACTCCCCGTAGTTACTCTGGATTTTGCCCATAATCTACCTATTAAACACTTTCACCAGTAAGTTGGCTTTGGGGAATTTTAGAAAGTATTGGGAGCAGATTTGAGGCGGTAATCGTGGTACAATGGTCTAGGGGCAGGAGAGATTTGAGGTTGGAGATGATGGACCCTGGTGGCACAAGAGTAATCAGGATCCAATAGACTAGGAACGTCCAAACCCCAGTGTGGGGGGGGGGGATGGACAGATGTGGCCTGCAGCAAGCCTCTGTGCAACCCGTGGCAAGCCCTCTCGGGCAAACCCTGTAATTTTCCATAAATGAGGTAAGTTCTGCTCCCCAAACCTCCAGAGGGTAATCTAAGGGTTGGGGAGGCTGCACATGCCTTTCCTTTCTGTGTATGAAAGTGCTTATTGAACGGGTTTGAAGATCACCCTCCTCTCTGTGTTAGAAAATGTTTATGAACTGATTTGAATTCATTCATTCTGTCTCAAATATATTCATTTATGTAAACTTATTAAATTTGAAATGTAGATAATTTGGTTTTTATTAGGACATCAACCCAGTGTCAGAGAAATGATGTAGTCCTCATCAATAGACCCTTCTTGGCCGGGACCCATTCCCAGAATCCCCTCAGACTTATGCTAGTCAGAGACCTGATGTAGGTCCAGGAGACAAGCTAGAAACCAAAAGACCTTTGGAGTGACTAGTAAAAACGCCCTTTACTTACCTTATTTGGGCAGTCTAGTCTCTTGCAAACCCATAGCTTGCAAATGGATGCATGTTGCGGGCTGACAGAACATAGAATAAGGCCCTGAGTTATAGACAGCACAATCCTAAGATTGTCTACTCAGAGGTAAATCCCATTAAGTTCAGTGGGACTAAGGGCAAAATCCAGAGTGACTACGGGGAGTCCTTGCTCCAGTGTAAGAACAACTTACTCTGGATTCCAATATGAATTTCCCATAGGTTTTCAAAAGGTGGGGCAGTAACTACGGGTGCATGTAAAGTCTCTTAGGTGCTCCTGTATTTGGATTACTCTGGATTTGGGGGTTAGTTGCATATAGGATTGTGGCCTATGAGACAACTCATGAGATTTGAATGTATTAGAAATTGGGGAAGTTGAGCTGCTTATACCAAAGCTAAGAGGACTGCTGACTGATAAATTTTGTATTGAATATAATGTAATTTTGCAATTGATTTCTTTTCCTTCAGTTCAGTGGCAAAAGCACTACTTATCGATAGAGCTCATTAATTCGCACTCTTAATTAAGTAGATTAAATGAGGTTTAAATTTAGATTTATTAGGGCACCCCTATGATGTTAATTAAGGACCAATTGATTATTAAAACATTTTGCTGAATTTTTAACAACTACAGTATGTTACACCAAGGCAGATGAGATGGGAAGAGGGCTCTCTTCAGTAGAACTGTACAAATGTAACCGTTTGTAGAGGCTGATTGAATAAATGGACTTTTACTACTTATCTGGTGTTTGTGTAACACTTAATAGCTCAACAGCTCAATGAGTATATCAAAGGCTTGGTTAAGAGTATTTGGGTTACTTAAAGTGTTAAGGTAAATTATTGATCACACTGTAGATCACATCACCGTAAAAACACACTAATAAATGTCTAGCATCCTTTATTAACTGCCATAATATGCTTTAATTCACAGAGGTGCTAAAGATTACTGGCACCCGAGCACAACGATCTGACATTACAAATCTATGATTAGGCATAAAGTAATGACGTTAAAAACAGCAATTTGGACTAACATATATCCAATTGCCAAACCAGTGCAGAAAATCTTAATATATGTCACTTGGCCTACAGAATTGTAGATGAGAGGAACTAAACTACTTTAAACCATTGCACAGAGCTTGTACTTGATCCAGTCCTTCTCAGATACAGAAGGACTTTCCAAACCCCAGGGCTTTCTAAGTCAGGGCTTTCCAAACCCCAACTAAGGATTTGGATCCAGGTGTTGGGAAGGCCCTCCCATTCCCTGAATGGAGCTTACTATTCTACTGATGTATTTTTCAGTCGATCTGTGCACTGCAATACCCTGAGGAGTTGTGTATGCCTGGATATCCTGCTGCACAGCCTTTGGGGAAACTGGGCAACAGATACAACTGCAAAGAGTTTCCAGAGTTCCCAATAGCCAGATCTACTGAGAATATGTGACATGGAGATGGAATGATAACCTCTAGAGCAAGGAAACTGCCTTTTTGATGGACAGTAGTTGCAAGTTTGCCAATGCTCTAAGTGATCTCCAGGCTTATGATCAGAGTATCAATCAGATACATGAACACTACACGTAAACATGCAATTCATGACACATGAACATGCAATTAAGTTGGACAATTAATTTCCTAGCATATAGCAGAACACAGGTTAAACCAACAGTGAAGCCAACCTGAAAACACCAGTACAATCTTGAGAGGCTGTATCACAAGTCATTCCTTTGCAACAATCTTGTGGTTTCTCTTTTGCCGTATACTCTCTCTCTCTACTTTGGCTTCCACCTGGAAGCAAAATTCACCTGCAGCATGCCATGATTGGGGGAGAGGAGATACAAGAGGTTATGAAGCACTTAGTATACTGTCAAAATGATTAACAGCTTTATGGCAGGTATGTTCACTCATTCAAATGTCAAGTACAGAAAAAAGCTGTAATCGAGAATGTTACCATCCCAAGACAGAAAACTAGGGTTGTTCATCTTGCTTCACGCATCCTCTCATGACAGACTGAGTTTAACAAAGACTGGGAAGCAGGACTGAACAGAGTGGAGGTATTTGTTGATCAAGTACCAAAAGGCATGGTACTAAGTTTTAAACTAAATATATATATTATTTTCTCTTAGGATTCCTACTGTTTTACCATTCAGCTGATACACCATGTTTACATGTTTTACGTTCCATGTTTCCAAATGCCTCCAATGCCGATTCCTGTTTGGATAAACTACATATAAAAATATGCAATGCTGAGATTATTGTTGTCTCACACACCAATCATATTGAATTGTTGTTCCAACAGAATAAGCCACTTATGACTACACTGTGTAGGATGTGGTAATGTGACACCACCAGTTGAACCTTTTATGAGGGACAGATGCCCATCAACCCTACTGGCTGCAGATGATTCACCTACATCACGTATGAACCTGAGGATAATCACGTAAAGCTATGTCAATTTCTCTAATAATCTCAAGACCAGAATCGTGCTATCTTGAAAGCAAAAAATCTGTTGGTAAACAAACAAAAATCTGTAGGTAACAAGATGGCAATCCAAGCTTTCAATGGAGGAAGAAATACCTGATAGGAACCCACCACCCTAAACAGTCGCAAACTACTTGTATTGGTCCAAGATGTGATGAAACACGAGGATCTCATGCTAGTTGCTTGCAACTGTTTAAATGTCCAGAATTGCTTTTAGTAGTATGAAAGTAGAAAGTACTACTTTCAGTAGTCCTGTTGAAAGTAGATTTGCTTTCGGTAGTCACCTGCAAATCAGTGCCAAATTCCTGGAGACTTCAGATCAGGCTTATGGTGTGATGACTCTGTTTAGAACTGTCTAAAACAATTCATTTCCCACCAGTTCAAAAACACTCTTTGTTATGGCCCATCTACTTTTGGAAACATTTCCTCTGTGTTTTGCTTATCCTAAAAAGTCAGGAAAAAACCCATAGGCATACTGAGCAGTGGTTGGCCTCCATGAATAGCTTGTGGTTTGTTCAACTAGGTAGGTCACAGTATGCAAGCCGGCGATTTTGTCACTATAGCCACGAGGCAAAAAAAGAAAGAACTGAAACACTCACTTTCTCACAGACAATTTGAAATGCTTTAAAATATAATGCAAATGTTCATTACTATGTATTGCCCTTGTCACAATCTTTGCCTAAAGACCGCAGGGCCGGTAGGTTTCTATGGGAAATGGCATCCAAATTTTCAAACTCAGAGCAGTTAAGAAACAAAATATTTACCCTTCTCTAACGCATGTGTTTCCTGCATGGCTAGATACAACACAGATGCTGAGTCGTAGGCCTACAAGAACCTTTTGCAAATCTATAATAAAATAATTAAATTAGTGAGCTGTGTTTAGATCAGAGTTCCTCGGCTGCCAGCTCCTAAGAACTCTGGGAATTCAGGACCGCAGAAGGATCATTTGGAGTCCATTTGGCAAAAATGTCAGAAACTCGCTGCTCCTGGGAACATCCTTTTCCAATAACATTTATAGCACTAGATGGAAGTGAAAAGCACCATATGTTAAGAGTTTCCTGCAATGCTTCCCGGTAAGAGAGGAAATAAATTCAACTTGTCACATCTGCTGGTAGACCAGTCAAGAAGGATTTTATCACAGCCTTAAGTGGTTTACAAAACTGTCCGGTTATCAAGCAAAAGGTGGCTGTACCTATTCCAAGATGTTCTTTCCTTGCCCTCTTATTCGTATAATCTCAATTATTTACTGATTTAGGGCACAATCCAGAGTAACTATGGGAGCACGTAAGAGATATTATGTGCACCCGTAGGTACTGCACCACCTAGTGAAAACCTAAGAGGAAATTCATATTGCAATCAAGAGTAACTTGTTCTTACTCTAGAGCAAGGATTCGCCGTAGTTACTCTGGATTTCACCCTTTTACTCCAGCAAGTTTTAATATTTATCCTACAATCCAGAGTAACTATGGGAAGATGTAAGAAGCACTTACTCTGGATTGCTCTATGCATTTCCCATAGGTTTCCCAGAGGTGACACAGTAACTACATCGGTGTAAAAGCTCCCGTAGTTACTCTGGATTGGAGCCCATGTCTTGTTTTCTGCCCATAAGAATTACTTGTGGTCACAAGACTATTTCACTTGTGGAGCCAATTCCAGCAATTGTAGGGCTTGCTTCATCCAGCAAGGGATGAAGGAGCCCTATTATACCAAATTTTGAGGTTCCATGAAAAGAGTAGGAATGCCTACCAATTAAAGCTGCAAGCCTATGCATACTAACCAGAGAGTTAAGTTCTACTAAACTTGGCAGGGCTTAATTCTGAATAGACATGCATTTGGATTGCATAGGATTACATTGCAAAGAATATTTATATGATTAATCACCTGCCTTTCAATCAGTCAGTCAAGTTATATTTAAATAAATGCACACATTATCAAAACCTCTACAGAGATGCAGTGCAATGTGTTGACATATTATACAGCCGTGAGAATATATGTGTTAAATAAAATTAACACCATTGTCAGAAGAAAAGGACATTGTTAATGTTTTCCATTACATTCTCAAGTATATTCACTAGAACAAAAGTATATTAAAAAAAGCCATTCAGGTGCCCTTGATTAATAGCATTACAGTTAAAAATGCCTCCCACCGTAACCTCTCTTTTTATCCAGGATGTGCATGTATTTGACCTGAGATGGAGTCAAGTTTCTGCATGAATTCCAAGTGATCGTCTACAAAATGTTGACCTTTTACAAACAATTCATTTGATCCCTTATACCCACAAGTGGACATTTGCAAGCAGCAATAACAAACACAGGTTCAAGGGATGGTACTCATGAAAACTGTCAATTTGTTCATTTGTTCACGCTCAT
The DNA here is from genome assembly GCA_030015325.1 of Cryptoblepharus egeriae. Classification (NCBI taxonomy): domain Eukaryota; kingdom Metazoa; phylum Chordata; class Lepidosauria; order Squamata; family Scincidae; genus Cryptoblepharus; species Cryptoblepharus egeriae. The sequence continues at coordinate 119,130,882 of JAREYC010000003.1, read as the reverse complement.
TTTGAGTACTCGAGTGCTTGCAAGTACTCTAGGAAGTAAGTGCAATTTTTGAGTTCCTCTGGTTGAACACTTCTATTTCTATCAATATCTATTCCAGTTTCAATTATTGAATAAGGCCTTGATTCATGAAACGATTTCTTTGGTTTTCTTTTGGGGATGGGGACGGGGAAAAAACTGCTTTGTCAAGATGGAAGGCATTTATATCAATTGCTCCAAAACTGCAGAAAAATTTCCAGGTCAGCTGCAGCTATATAAGGGGTCTCCAAACTTTTAACTTCAGGGCTCCTGGACCTTTAAAGGAGGAAATTTCAGGAGGTGCAGCTTCTCATCTGACAGATCACAAGCTGAAATTCCATCTTCTACACAAGTGTTAAAGGTCCAGGTGCCCTGAAGTTAAAAGTTTGGAGATCCCTGATCTACAGTATATCCTCTATATCTTGTCTATAATGACTTACAAAAGGAGCTATAAAGATGCATATAGCTTTGCCAGAATAATTTTTCTCTTGTCATTTTTTCAAAATGTTCTCTCTGTTTCAGTAGTTGCTATAAGGTTTGTTGAAAGCTTGTTGAAATTTGTTTCCAAATTAAAAATGTTTAAAGAAAGTGTTCTTTTTTAAAGTTCTTTCCCAAACAGCTACTGACTACCCTCATTAAAATTTGCAGCTTTTAAAATGTGTTACAATTTGCAGTTAATCAAGCAGTATTCAAGTTTCCTTTGTTAGCGGCTGCTACAAAATATTGGTGTCAAATTGGAAAAGACTTTTGATCAATCTAATCCTGCAGCATGTTTTACAATGTAGTTTTAATGGGACAAATCAAAAGCCCATTCTTTTAATTAATAATTTCCCCAGTACTGTTACTGACAGCCCAGTTCCTAAGCTGTGCTGATGCAATGGACCAAATGGCCTCTGTTGCATCCAATACCGCTTAGGAACAGGCTGGAGGTATCCCCAGGGTGCAATAAAATATATATAAAGAAATCCCCCATCCTACCTTATGGGGCTCCTTGGATATCTGCAAAATATTTAATTGATGAGGTCCGAGTTACCTGGTGTAATGTTGGCAAGCCCAAGAAGGGGGTTAGAATATAGCAGAGACTTAGAGCAAAATCCAGAGTAACCATGGGGAGTCCTTGCTCCAGTGTTAGAACAACTTACTCTGGATTCCAATATGAATTTTCCATAGGTTTTCACTAGGTGGTGCAGTGAAATAATCACTTGATTATTAATCACTAGGTGATTATAATCACTAGGTGATTATAATCACTACTTGGTGCAGTGAAATAATCACTTGATTATTTTGCCAAAGACTGCCTAGTTTTTCAGCACAGTTCTTTAGCTTATTGTCTAGTCAGTGGGGAAACCCCTCTGTGGGCCTGGATTGGATATCCACATCTGTGCATAAGATCTGAACATATGTGCTGTTGCAGCTTTTAGAGGAAGTTCAAGAGACTCCAAAATTTAGAAAACAGCTCTGTAGACTATAAGGTGCACATAAAGGCACATAAAGGGTACAATCCAGAGTAACTACGGGGAGTCCTTGCTCCGGTGTAAGAACAATTTGCTCTGGATTGCAATATGAATTTCCCATAGGTTTTCACTAGGTGGTGCAGTAACTATGGGTGCAAGTAATGTCTCTTATGTGCTCCCGTAGTTACTCTGGATTGTGAGGAAAGTCTCTTACGTGCTCCCGTAGTTACTCTGGATTTGGGGGAAACTCTGAAGATCTTGCCACCCTCCTGCACTGAATCCATGTCATTCTACCCTTTCTCACCCAAAAATATCCTTCACTACTTCCAGAATGCCTTTTGTCAGTGACATACACTCAGTGACACACTTACCTCTTCCAGCACCAAGAGGACTCTACAGACCTCCCAGCTGGCACTGAGTATCCTCCAGGTGTAGCTTCATGCCTTACAACACATTTAAAATAGGTTTTACCAATGCAGGGACCATTGTGATGACAGATCTTCAGTTTAGGATTGGGCTTTAAGTTGGTTCAGCCCTACTGACAAAAGAAAAAAAACTTTTTGTGTAAGTTTATTAATGTCTTCAAGCTTTTTGGATTTGTTCTTGAAATGTCTGTTTTGATGGGGTCTGATTCTTGATTCTGATTCATTTGACAAGGACTTTGCGGCTGAAATGTCTTTCTTGCCCAAGATACCCTCGACAAATGATCACATGTGTCTAGTAGCATGAATGCATTTCATTTTCAACAGATCATAAAAGTTCCAGTGTCAATGCACCTTATAGTCTACAGAGCTGTTTTCTAAATTTTGGAGTCTCATGAACTTCCTCTAAAACCTGCAACAGCATATATGTTCAGATCTTATGCACAGATGTGGATATCCAATCCAGGCCCACAGAGGGGTTTCCCCACTGACTAGACAATAAGCCAAAGAACTGTGCTGAAAAACTAGGCAGTCTTTGGCAAAATAATCAAGAGACAGGAAATTGCTTCTCTAAAGGTAGGAATGTCTCCAAAATCCAGATGCGTTCCTAGAGCTGATTTAATTTGCGCTCACAGACGTTAAATATATCTGTTTACACACACAACTTCTTTGCCCTTTGTTCATACATGCCATTCCTACTCAGTTTTGTATCAACTGAATGCCAATCAAGTGCAATACCAAAACATGTCTCCGAGAGCTCATTGATTCCTCTCTATCGCTAAGCGTGAGCAAGAGTTGAAGTAACACATCATATTACATCCAATATTCATGTCGTTATTGAAGAACACTGTAGTTCTACATTTGCAAACTGTCCATAATAATTTAATTTTGTCTCTTCAATTTATAATATGTTAATTAGGCATGAAATTAAATGCTTTTTAACATACAACTGATTATGCCATAATGTATCCAACAAGGGTTGATTACTGAATAATAAATCATGATTTGCATGAGTATTTTATATCTTTTTTAATGATAATGCACACTGAGATGGAAAAGGAAGACAGCAAAAGAGAAAAGCAACAATGGAAAAAATTTGTGTGTAGTTCTGCAGGAAAGATACAGTGTAATAGACAGCAATGATCCCTAATTTGGTTAGGAGGAGGTAGACACAAACGACCCAATCCTAAGAATATTTATATTCAAATAAGTTGCATATATAAGCATCTTGAACATTCCCGTGGTTGGTTGTTTGTTTGTTTGGTTGCTTCTTTCTTTCTTTCTTTCTTTCTTTCTTTCTTTCTTTCTTTCTTTCTTTCTTTCTTTCTTTCTCAGCCTATCATGACATATCACAAATGGCTTTGAGTTTAGCTTACAAAAAAACAAACAGCACAATTCTATGATTCCTGACCTGTGGATATGGATTCTCTTGCCATTAAACATGTAGATAGAAGTGATACTGGTCTGGCACTTTGCTCTCCAGGCATACACCTAGGCCCAATAAGGCATGTTAGGGCATAATACAGACATGCACTTGGGTGACCCTATCTATCATTGGGCTGACCCAACCGCAAGATGGGCCAGCCTAGTTATTCTGGAAAAGGCTTGGAGCAGCCTAAGGCAACATAGGCTGCCCAAGATAGGTGGACCTGGCCTGCCCTAACTGAGGCACCCTAGGCAGTTCAGGAGAGGCATGTTGAGAGCATGTTTAGCATTGCCGAGGGCAGAGCAGTTACTCTGTATCCAGAGCCTGTTTCCAGGGCAGAAATGCCCTCTTCCAGCTCCTCAGAGTCATACCAGCTCCGGAGCAGGTATAGTCATGAGTAGACGCATAGGGGTCCATGATAAGGCAGAGTAAGAATGGCAATGTTGACCAAAAATCTGAGTTTTTAGCCAGCCTAGCTGCAACCCCTCTCTCAACTTCAGGATATGGCACAACTACAGCAGCACACTCATCCTATGGATACAGCAGCCCACTCCAATAAGACCCTTTTATTCACTGTAGACTGTACTGGCATCTCATCAGGGACTCCTTATTAGGCAGATACCACACCTGTTCCATGCTCAGTGTGATCTGAGGGGGGTCTCCTCAGGAGCGAGCCCTCCCCAGGTGTCACTGACTTAGTGCCTACTGAGCATGCTCTGGGGCAGTGAGGGCAGCCCAGGCTTCATGAGGGATGCAGCATAACTTTTTGCTCTGGATTCAGAATAGTTGGGGCAGCCCAGCTAGGGCGCTCCTCACTGCCCTCACTCTGGATTGTGCCCTTTGAACCACAGCTATCTATAGCTGCACTGTTTTCAAAGAGATTTAGGCATTACTGCCTTTTACTGTGTATATCTTTATTCCTCAGATTTCATACGCTTGAGCTTTTGCTGCATGTTGGGTGTCCTCTTGTGGGTTTTGTTGGGAGGGAAGTGGCTATTAAGAAGTCTGCAAATTCTTAGAAATCATACATCATTCATTCTGGAAACGCAGCCAAAACATCTGAACAAAACTTTCCCATGTCTTCATGTATTAAGGCTTTGTTTACTAAAAGAAATAATAAGAGAATCATGTGGCAATAGTGCGCATATAAAAGGAATCTGGGTACATTGTCGGTCCCACAATTATCAATAAGGACAGATTTTATTGATGCAAGGAAGGAAAACTTCAGAACAATAAGAAGGCACAAACGGCAAGACATCTGCTACTCCCAAGGCTCTCCAACTGAGCTGCTGGATGTGCCAAGAAAAAAATGTCCTCCTCATAACCGAAACAGAATGGAATGTGTTTCAGATTCAAACCTTCTGGCTTCCCAATAAATAAATAAGTTAAGTAAGTAAGAAAGTAAGGGCGAAATCCAGAATAAGTATGGGGAGTCCTTGCTCTGGTGTAAGAACAATTTACTCTGGATTGCAGTATGAATTTCACATAGGTTTTCACTAGATGGTGCAGTAACTACAGGTGCACATAACGTCTCTTACGTGCTCCTGTAGTTACTCTGGATTGTAGGGTCAGTGAGTGAGTGAGTGAGTGAGTGCGTGAATGAATGAATGAATGAATAAATAAATAAATAAATAAATAGCTAGCTGCCCAATCCTGAGCTGTTCACAGCTCCTGGAGTATAGCCCCTGAATGGCTACCACTGTAATCCTCAGGGCAAGCAGGGCTACTGCCTGCATCTCCCAAATGAGCAGCCCCACAATGGAGCTTCTAATTTCTGCACCAGCTCTTGATCTTGTGCAGAAAATTATCCTCCATGTAAGGGCAAAACACCCTCCACTGAGCCTCTAGAATACAGAGGCTGCCCTGGTCACCATATAGAATGGAGGACAGAGTGCCTCTACCTTTAACTACTGCATAGGAGAGGGAATTTAGGCAGGTGCTGCTTTTTAAACCCTTCTATATTGTGTTAAACCTGCCAAAATTCCCTCTTCTATGCAATAGTTAAAGGTAGAGGCACTCTTTCCACCATACTATATAGTCACCCTGTCTGGATCCAGAAGAGTAACCCTCCTCTGATCCCACCTCCCTCCTTCCCACTGAAATGCTTACTTCTAAGTAGTCATGCAAAGGATCTGACACTTGCAGAATCAACATCTTTTAAAATCCAAATTGTTTGTATTTTCAAAGTTCCTTTCATTGATCACTGTTTCTGAGCCGAGTTTCATTTTTTAGTAAAAAGAAATTCTACTGCAGCAAGGAAAGGGACCAAAGTATAGCATTTAGGAAGGGCTCCCAAGATAATAAAGGGGGGGAAAAACATTGAGAGGCAATTGTTCTTTTCCCAGACTGATGAATTCACATGACATGGAGAATTATTATATCAATGAAGCATTACTTGTTTAAAATCTGGAAAGCTTTCTGGAAAATTATGCTGCACAATTTAGAGGAGAAACACCCAGTTGGAACATTTTTTTAGTCAAGAATATGAAAAAGATTGTCTGCTCTATTCTCAGCCAAAATGGATGTTGGGGAGAACAGCAGCCATCACTTTTTTAAAAGTCCCTTATCGTATCAGAGACAAATATTTTGAGGTCATTGGTATCTAACTTGCCAAAATTATAATAATTATATGAAAGTCATAAGAGACAGCTGTTGAGGGAGCAAAAAGCCAGTAATCTATTTCCATGTGCTGAAAATATCACAAAATCTCTCATTTCTAAGAAATCATGATATGATTTCTCTTGCTACTTCTTTGCAGATAGCAGGCGGTGAGTTAGCAGCATCCTGTTACTAAACCACTTAGAAGCTACTTCCCTGGGAGGTCCACACCATGACATCCATCCCAGCCAACTAGCCCCTGCCAAATGCCAATCACAGGATTCTGGAAGCAATTTAAGCCACTCTTGAAAGTGAGCAGCATCGGTAAATGTTACTCATGGAGAAACTCACCCATCAGGTGTTCATAGCATAATAGAAACAGAAGACAGATAATTTCCTGACCATATGGAGATCGTTCATAGAATTTGCTTAAAGACCTTCAATCCCCCAGTCACAAAGTGCAAGTCAGTTTAGATCCATCAAAACCCACCCCAGATATATATATAGAAGGCTTCCAAATAACAATTGAATGAATTCAATGGACAAACAGCTCTGATTATTATATTCCTCTCAAAGCAAGGGTTCCAAAAGATTGCATGGGGAGGTGGAAAGGTCATTAAAGTAACAGAATTGTCAACCACTTAATGATCTCCATTTCTCCATGGTTGGTGGATTGGGATGGACTAGTCTTTCTACCAATGTCTACTGACAGTTGAAACTCCTTGGAAGGAAAGTTAGGATTCTGCCTGAGTACTGTAGGCTGGTCTTACCCTCCTCTCTCTGGCCCACCCACCGATCTACCGGCCTTCCCTTGTCCTGTAACACCCGTGGAACACCTTCCTACCCTCTTCAAATACCTATGTCAACGTCCCACCCCGTGTAAATTTACCTTTACCAGGCATTTGTCAGGGGGAGGCCAGCACATATACTTGCACTAACCTGTCCAACTCCGCAAATATTGTTTACTGCATGTTTGCAACACTGGCGCAAGGGGCTTGGGCACAATCTAGGATTGCTATCTAAGTAGCAAGAGGTAGTTTCATGAAGTAACAACACCTCAGACAAACTGTATAAGATTTGGAGGGCAAAAATTCTTCAGTGAAATAATTTCTCAGCTAGTAAGGAACTCTACCACTGGGAAGGTGTGAATTGCTTGCTATTAAGTGATCTACTGAACTGAAAGGGAACAAAATAGACAGGCCCATTAAACAGCTATAAGCCAGGGCATTTTAATTGTATGCAAACAATGGCAAAGCATTTTTTGTGCGCTGGGCCTGCCTCAGCAGGTGTTCACATTAAGTAAGGACATTCTGAGTTGTGTGGTAATTTGAAGTTTCAGATTCAGTTTTTGAACTTCAAAGTTCATGAATTTGAATTAGCAAGATGTATTAGCCCACAGAGGGGGAGATGCATTATCCGTATGCCCTTGAGGGCAACTTAAACAGCAGAGTGAAAGGGGTCATATCGGAGAACTTGGGAGTCTGGAACATGCATCATTTCCAAGGACGGACTCCGTTTAGTACTTAATTTAATCAAGACCTCCTAAGCTAGATGCAATCAATGCATTGTCTTCTGTTTTAGTTAAGCAAAGATCCCAATTAAGGGGGTCTTCTGAATATTATGCATATCCAGATGCTGTAAAACTTTCCAGCGAAGGGACTGTTTTACACTGCAGCAACACGTACAAACATAAGAAGAGCCCCACTGGGATCAGGCCAAAAATGCTTTTTTCTAGACCAGTCTTCTTTCCCGATCACTGTGTACTTGCACAGTGGTGTACCAAGATCATTTGGCATCTGGGGCCCCACATTTTTGAATATAAGAAGACACTCATTGCCTCAGGCCAAAGGCCCATCTGATTTAGCCTCATGTATCTCACTGTGGTTCATCAGATGCTTCAGGGAGCACACAAGACAACAAAATGTCTTTGTGCCCTTCTCTGAATCAGGCATCCTGAAGTAGCCTATATTTAAAATATGACATTGCACATGGCTGGATTCCATGATGGATTTTTCCAACAGAAATTTGTCCATTCCCTTTTTAAAGGCATCTGGCTAGATGCCATCACCACATCATGTGGCAAGGAGTTCCACAAACTAATTACACGCTTGGTAAAAGAATTATTTTCTTTAGTGCCAAAGTCATCTATAGAGTCTGAGGTAAAGACCCAGCATATTCTCCCCTCCATTTGGTAGTGAGGACAAAAGGAATAGCTCCTTCTTCTCCTGCCTGTCCTCTGGTCAATGGAAGCATTTCCTTGAGGACCCACAGAAATGTGGATAGCTTTGGAGGATATTTCTGTTCTCAGATGGGATGCCGGCCACAACTGTAAATCAAGCCTCTTGGATGATTTAACATGTCAGTGCAGACAAAGGAGCTTGTGGCAAACGCCTTACCAGGCCAAACCAACACCACCCATGTAGTCTTCAGGTACTCAGGGTATGCGCCTAACTCAGGCTGGCACAACCCATTGGTCTTTCCATTCCTGTGGTGATGTAGAGAGGCAAGCACATTCCTGTGCACTGGCCTAAACTTCCCCCAGGAGTAGCACAGAAGTGTCTTAACAGCACTTTGGTGGCAGCACAGGATTTATGCCGAGGTTTAGGACAGCCTAACTGGAGATTAGGATTGCAGCCTAATATTTCTTATGTTTCTTTTCATTGAAATTAAGTTTATTTTATCCAAGCTGAACTGACAGCCAATTCTTCCCCAGTAAATTAAAGGCAAATTAAAAGAGGGATTGGGGATTGTCCAGCCATGGGAACTGTTCTAATTACAGAATTTTTCACAGCGCTTAGTTCTCTAAGTTAAAGCAAGGAAGGTGTTCTGGTTCCTTTCTAACCCTCTCCTCATCCTCATGTTCCCTCCTCTCTAAGACGCCTCCACAGAATTAGCAGTGACGTGCTAATTGCAAGTAATTAAGTACTCACTGGCCTTACAATTCTGTCTTTAATATTAATGAGATGGATTAGGATAGAGCTCGTATTAATATTATAAATGAAGGCCTGCATGGATCACTTCCTACTGTTTTATATTACACACTGTGCTTGGGAAAAAAGGCCTACTTTGAGCATTAAAAAAGGGGATACTGCAAGACTACCACTACTTTCAGCAAATGAGCAGTAAGGGAAATTAAGTTAAGATTTCGTAAGTCTTACAAGGTATATTTCTCAGAACAGCAAAGCCACAAACTTTGTAGAAAGAAGCTCCTCTCCTTAGGATGCTATTTTAACCTAGGCCAGCACAACTCATCAGTCTTCCCATTCCTGTGGTGCTGTAGGAAGGAAAGTGCATAACTGTCTCTGGGCCTAACCTTCCCCCAGGAGTGGCACAGAAATGTCTTACAGCACTTTTGTGACATCCCCAGGTCAGCCCAGGACTTATGCTGGAGTTTAGGTCAGCCTAACTGGGGATTAGGATTGCAGCCTTAGGGCGCAATCTAGAGTGACTATGGGGAGTCCTTGCTCCGGTTTAAGAACAATTTACTCTGGATTGCAATATGAATTTCCCATAGGTTTTCACTAGGTGGTGCAGTAACTACAGGTGCACGTAATGTCTCTTACATGCTCCCATAGTTACTCTGGGTGGTAGGGCTAGTCTCTGAAAGTAAGCAGGACAGATCATACCAAAATTTAAATCAGAGGTTCTGGCCATATGCAGTGAACCAAATAGCAATCATAGTACCTCCTGGCATCAGAATCAGTGGTGTAGCTACGGCAGGTGCAGGGGTGCTGTTACACTAGGCTACAGGCTTTAGGGAGGCTACAAACTGAGCTTGACTCTTGTAGCTAAAATTGTAAAAATTGGGCTATGTATTAAAGATAATACCATCATGTTATATATCATTGGAAAGGTAATTTAATGAAGAATGCAGTGAAACAAACTACACTGGAATATCTATATTCTATCAAAGGTTATGGCCAATTAACCAGAAAATGAAAACACAAAAGCCTATGGAACAAAAAGTGGATGTTTTTAACTCAAACATTCCCATGATACTGATTGCTCTGAGAGCCAAAGAGATGCACTTATGATACTGTATGTAACTAATAATGTTTTTATATGAATCAGTTCTTAGTTCCATATACATATATCATAATATAGTTACCCCTGCTAACTGAGTAAAGAAGCATTTCTACGTGGTGCTCCTCTGATATTTAGCAGATAAAGAATAACCATTCTTTTTTGCCCCTGACAGTTTTTCCTACTCAGTAAGGGACACAATTTTCTTTCCTTTTTTGAAAAATGTAAAAAATGAAAATAAAAAATGGAAAAATTCTTTTTTTATTTAATTAAATTTTATTTTATTGTTGTGGGGGGGAGGAACAAAATTTTCAACTCCAGATGCTTTAGCTTTAGGTGCTTTAGCTATGCCACTAGCAGAGCAAATGGGTGCTGAACTGCTGAGGAGGAGGAAGCAGACTTTTCCACAATTTTCTTTTTTAAAAATACCCGGGGATTACATCACTTCGGGTTGTGACATCACTTCCAGGGAAACATTTTGAGCTTTGCACAAGACTACATGATCATTAGCTACACCACTGGTCAGAACTGATGCCGTTAAGAAGGAAGTGATGTTATTAAGCAGATCGTGAGCACTTTTTCCTCACTTAGGAACTCATTAGCTATTCAGGATAGAAGAAAAAATGCAAATTTTGATCATATTTCTAAGACATGGGAGAGCTCAATTCTGGGGGTTGTCTTTTCAGCAGTGGCTGCACAGCTCAGTGGTCGAGAGCAGCTGATGATGTTGCCAGGAGAGCCCAAGAAGAGCTTCCATACACTACATTAAGCACACAGGCCTTACATTTTACATCCATGTTTTAAATGATTCCACAAATATCAAACACTAGACTCTTGTTCAAACAGTCAAAATAGCTGCTGATACAATTCTTCAAGCAAGATTTATAATGGATATACAATGAGCTAGTTATCACATGCAGACCACCACAGAAAGCTTCCTGCAGCACCTGATATGTAGCTGTACTTAATACTTTGCATCATATGGAATCTCTGCGCTCATGGAGAACATTGCCAAAAAAATATGGTGTTGGCATGAAGACATTCAGTTACATGCAGAGCTTCCACATGGTAGGCAGCATTATACATTATGAGGCTCATGCAGAAGGTACCAGAAAGAATTCAATGTAAACCCTCCAGTATTTGTATCTTCCTTAAAGCCTCAGCATAGAGATTTGATATCTGTGCAAGCCAGCACAAGTAAGCGTGTGCAAGATACAGCAAAGGCTAGGAGAAAGTGGCAGAAGGGTGGTTTGGAGGGGGTAATGTGGAATTTCTGAGTGCGGGAGGGTTGAAAGGGGGAATTGGGCCCAAGCGGGGCAGGATTGCAGAGGCCTCCTCCACATCCTAACCTCTGCTCCCAGTTTGGGCAGCCCTACATGACTGCCACACAGAACAGAAGGTCTGGTATAGAGGGTAGAGCTGTTGTTATGCCTGCAGATAACGTCTGAAGGTCGCCAGATGGAGAACACCAGAAGCTGTGCAGTGAGACCTTGAAGCTGCTGAGTGAGAGATGCCATGCTGTCCTTGTGTAAATTTACATGTGTCCAACCTAAATCCACGGGGGTGATATAAGAGTATCTTACAGCACTTTTATGATATTTCCAGCTCAGGGAAAGGAACTTGCAGCAGCCTAAGTCATTTATAGGACTGCACTCTGCAGTGCTTGAAATTTACACTCTGTGGTGCATATACAGTAATATTTAAATGTATCTGATTCTAAAGGTTATGAAGGTTGATGATAGCAAATAAATTATCCCATGATAGAATGCTACCCAAAGGCACCACCAGGCAGCAAAAGGCACCACCTGGCATTACCGGGCACTGCACATTCCTACTGGACACTGGACACCAGCAGTTAGTGGGCACCATTGTGCACTGCCTGGCAGTGGGCATCAGCAAGCTCCAGTGGGCACCAAATTGGTTATTAGTGAATCCTTACATCACAGAAGGAAAACACAGCCCAAATTTCATGGTACTAGGTCCAGGGGTTGGGGGTGGGGATTGATGCATTAGCCATTCTTCAGTGTTAATTATAGGTAGAAAAAACTTTGCACCCCTTTTGTTTTGAATTTCCAAAAACTGATACTTAGAGGGGGCCTGCATCACAGAAGGAATACTGTCCCCAAATTTCACATTTCTAGGTATGGCAGTTTTGGCTGGACGTTGATGATTCAGTTAGTGAGTGAGACAGTGAATCTTCGATTTTATATAGAGAGAGATGAACCTTCAGCAATGCAGTTATTAAAAAGAAAATAGAAGTGCAGTTGGCCTCACAAACTTTGGTGCCCTTCAGTGGTGGATGGGCTCCAGGTGACATTTTGTCAGAGAAAAATAATAATTCTTGAAATTTCACCTGGCCACATGAGTGGAAATACGCTATACAATATTTGCAAGATATCTATTCATAATCTTAATGATTTAAGAGCTCCAAAACTTTCCAAAAGAGAGCAGGAGAGCCTCTGCTGTTGAGATACTTAAAAACATGGAGAAAATTCAACACAATCAGTTAAATACATTAGACTGCAATCCTGAAGACACTTTCCTGGGAGTAAGACCCACTGAACATAATGGAGCTTGTTTTTGAGTAGACATGGTTAGGATTGTGTTCTTAATAAAAGAATGGCTGGTTGGCATGATATCAACAATTGGTTTGGATCTAAGTCCCAACAATCTAATATCATTTGGAAATTTAATGAGCAAGGCAACTAAAATAGGAAAGCAGCTCATCTTAATGAAAAGAGCTGTATAACTCTTTTCATTTCTGCGTTCTGGCTGCCAGACTCACAATAGTCATCCAGCTGAATTTTTCAAACATGAAGGGACAACTGTGCCTTGGTGCCAAGAGTGACCTGATGAAGTGCCTGAAAGATCTTTTTCAAACACACAGAGTGAGCCACCCACCATGTCATGGTGCTATTGATGGAGTTGTCGTTGTTCCAATGCCAACTACTGAGGCTGCCAAAACATTTAATGAGTGTTTGCCCACAGTTTATTCCATATGTCTCAGGGCAACTACAAAATGGATCATGTCTAGATATATATTGGTAAATATTACCATCTATGAAAGGTGAAACCTGAGCAAAAGAAAGGAGTGCAAAGCTAAATTGTCTGGGCTACACCATAATGAGGAAACCTGAAGACCTTCTTTCATGTTGAAAATAATAACTTACTGATCATCCTCTTAAATCCAGTAACTTTGTGATATCCCCCTGGTTGAATCTAAGAGTGCAAGGGAGACCAAATAAGTGAATCCTTTCAAAAGGCCAGATCAAGTGAGATATTCCATCTCTAATCAGTACCCCTGATTTCACCTGTTTAAACAGGATGGCATAAGAAAACTCTTCTTCCTAGTGATTTTTCCTACACTATGGCAAGGGCCGCTATTCTGGATCAGAGTTCTCCAATCTATCTTTAGATGCCATGCTGAAAAAACTGGTCGGTCTGTCACAGGGGGCAGTTGCCAGGTTGTAAGCTATTTATTATTTATTTATTGGATTTATATTCTGCCTTTCTCCCCAATGGACACCCAAAACATTTGCATGATTTTGAACTGCTAGGTTGGCAGGAGCTGGGACAAGTGATGGGAACTCACTTCATCAAATGGCACTTGGATTTTGAACTGCTGATCTGCCAACCTACCACCAGGTATAGCATCTTTAGCCCCTGAGCCACCACAGTCCCCGATGGCACAAGAAATCCAACCACTGGAAAACATCAACTACATCCCATCAACGATCAGGGAATGTTGCAAGCCAGTTGAGTTAGAAAACAATTAATTGGGGCTTTAAAAATGTCATAACACACTATTCAAAAAATTCTAGAAATCAGTACAGTAAAATCCACTCTATTCAATTCTAGAGTGAATCTTTCTTCATCTTAAAAATCTCAATTGGGCTTTGGGAATCAGAAGTGTGGGGTGATGCTTATGCTTTCCTCCCAGTCATCAATTATTTTTTTTCCCTTAACCACATGTACCACATAGCAATTCTTCAGATGTGGAACCTGAGCAGCTTCAAAGAAAACTGAAAGAAAACTGGAGCAGACTTATGGATGCTAGTAGGGACCATGAGGTTGGGGGGGGGGGGAAGAGACCAATATGTCCTTACAAATATTAACTGGTTAAGAGTTGTTTTCTTTGCTTTCTCACAGACAACATACTGTACGTGTTATTTATATGCCTCTGTTTTAACCGTTCTTCAATGAAAAATATCAGGTTACTATAGTAACTTCCACACTGCCGGCCGTCTGGGACTACTACATCACCATACTAGATGCACAACATACTCACACCAATAACTCATGGGACTGTCAGTTAACATTAGCTAGTTCAGAAGAACAGAATCTGCCCACCCACCCTGTACTGGTTAATACAGAACTATGAGCATAACCCTAACCATGCCTACTCAAAAGTGAGCCTCATGATGATCAATGGATCTTACTACCAGAAAGTGTCTTTAGGATTGCAGCATTTCTTGCTTATCCACTTCATCTCCAATTAAATATAAGTATAGCAGGAAAATGTGTGGAACTGAAATACCAACTTGTTGCTTTGGCCAGAAAAGTCTGCATCATCACCGCAATCATGACCACCATCATGTCACACTGTTTCGTGCCGTCGTTTCCTCCTCACCAGGGACCTGATTAGTATGAAATCATAGTAATTAGAGATGGAAAAAAGGCACATCAGGCCATCAGATTAGTCCTCTGCTAGAACAGCACTGGTCTTTCTGATACATTGCATTAGCTAACTTTGAAGTAAATGATGATGAGCTTCCATTTGGGAAAGTTGCCTTGGGAAATTGTTCTGACGAGATGAACAGAAGTCATAACCACAAGAGGACAAGGTCGTCCCAAAATGTAGGGCACCCAAGTAAAATGTAGGACATGACAAAATAAAAGATGAAAACACTCATGTATATCGCTTTCATGTGGTTAATTTAAACACTGTATTATGTATTATTAAATTTAAAACTATTCCATATAATTGATTAATTATAAGAAGTCTACATGCTGCTTTCTCACAAGGACAGGAGGACAGTTAAGATTTTTCCAGGTTAAAAAAGAGGACAT
The DNA here is from genome assembly GCA_030015325.1 of Cryptoblepharus egeriae. NCBI lineage: Eukaryota > Metazoa > Chordata > Lepidosauria > Squamata > Scincidae > Cryptoblepharus > Cryptoblepharus egeriae. The sequence goes on along the minus strand of JAREYC010000003.1, from coordinate 119,115,874 downwards.
GTCCTGGAAAAACAGGACAAATACTCACATTTCCTGTCATCCCTCCGTAAGATGCCATGTTAGGAAGTTTATCTTGCTGTTTCTGCTTGTTTCATTCTATGCAGCATTATTAGAAGCACAAATGTTGCAGTGGTGGGAATGGCAGAGAATTACACAAATTGTTATTTCTCCTGGCAGAGAATGGAGAATGATGGAGAATGGCAGAGAATGACCGCTAATTGTTATTTTTCCTAGAATAATCTTAAAGCAATATTTTCATTTTTTCATTTCTTTTCCACACTTAAACCTGCAGTGTATTTGGAATTGTATTTGCGAAGTGTTATAATCTTCATTAGTCCTAATTTGTTGAAGGACAGACAACCATCAACATTTTACCCACCTCAGTAATACAGTATAAGATATTCTTGAACAGAGTCCATAAGTTCAGACTTCATGGGAGAAGGAGATATATGGTGATCTTTAGATGATTATCTTTAAATGATTATCATTGGCATTCCTTGGGGATGAACAAAACCCTAGTTTTTCAGGAACCGGGACACCCATGTAAAGCACCCCTTCCCCCTCGGCTTTTGGGCCATTTGGGAAGATGAAAGCAAAGTGGAGGAGATGTCTCCATTTTGCATTTGCAGCCATGATTGCCCTGGAAGTCTGGGAGGAAGGACCACTTTACATCGGCATCCGGGCACCTGAAGAAACTTAGCATTTTGCCTTCCTCTCCAGAAACCCCAGAGAAGAAGGGTTACATCAGGGGGTCTCCAAATTCTGGTCCCTGGACAAGTCCTGTCATCCTCCAGAGGTGAGGGAGCTCTGCTCTACACACCTCAGAAGGGCATTTTGCAGGCTGGAGAGGCTGCATACACCTCCTCTCTCTATGTACGAAGGTGCTTATGGACTGGTTTGAAGATGACCCTCTCTCTGTGTGTTGGAAAGTGTTTATCTATCTATCTACAGTATTTATATACCGCTTTTCAACTAACAAGTTCACAAAGCGGTTTACAAAGAAAATGGAAAAATAATAATAGCTAATTAAAAGCTAATGGGTCCCTGTCCCAAAAGGGCTCACAATCCAAAATGCAAAAAAGAACACCAGCAGGAGCCACTTGAACAGACACTGCTGGGGTGTGGAGGGCCAGTTACTCTCCCTCTGCTAAATAAAAGAGGAGCACCCACTTGAAAGAGTGCCTCTTGCTCAGTTAGCAGGGGTTTATGAAGTGATTTGAATTCATTCATTCATTCATTCACAAGTTCCATTACTAATATATTCATTTATGTAAATTTATTCTAATTTGAAATAAAAATAAATTCTTTTTTTCTTCTGGCTGCCAAAGCAGTATCACAAAGATGATATGGCCCTCCTGCCAAAAGTTTTAGAGACCCCTGGGATAGATCAATCATAGGGGTGTCTGAACCACAGCCTGAGGGCCAGATGTGGCCTGCGGTAAGCCTCCATGCGATGCCTGGCAAGACCCCTTCATCCAGCCTTTGGCAAGCCCGCAATCCTCCAGAGGCAAGGGGAAATCTGCTCCCCACAACTACAGAGGGTATTCTGGGGGCTGGGGAGGCCGAATATGCCTCCTCTCTCTATGTATGGAAGTGCTTATGAACGGGTTTAACCCTCTGTGTTAGAAAGTGTTTACGAACTTATTTATTTTAGTTATTTATTCCCTGCCTTTCTCATGCTAATGCAACTACCCAAGGTGTTATGTAGCTTTTTATCATTTTTTTTACCTCACCACAACCCTATGAGGTAGGTACTGTAATTGTTCAATGGGCAGCCTCTATAACTCTTCATGGTGTGGTCATCATATTTTTCATTAGGGAATGTCTTCAAAGCTTCCAGCAGTTTTCAGACAGGCCAAGCTGTAAGCAGTCATGACATTCATTCATTCATTCATAAGTTCCATCTCTAATATATTCATTAATGTACATTAATGTAAATACTTTGTTTTCTAGACCCTGACACAGACTGCAATCCTAACCACACTTTCCTAGGAGTAAGGACTACTGAACAGAATGGGACTTATTTCTGAGCAGAGATGCTTAGGTTTGCATATAATGTGTATATATATATATATAAGGTTGTCCTCCTTTGTGGCTGAAGTCAAGGAAACAATGGTAAATAGCATTTTTTTAATCAACCACAAACTCAGTAAGCCCCTCAGGCTACCCTGCAGCTTATATCATCAGCCTCTCAATGAAGAACCAGGAGAACTTTTTACAGCATTTTCCTCTTACTCATGAATTTGGCACTAATAAAATATGAGTTTCTCACATCAGAAGGAAATGAACTCAGTTCCCAAGATAGAAACTGGAAGCTACAGACTCCACTTTTCTATGGTGATTTAGCTCTGAGATGTTGTTCCTGTTTATACTATAAAGAATTAGTAATGAAAATCTCCATTATCTGATCCTTTCTGTGTGCATAGCATTTCCTCCTACTAACTTGTGATAAGTGATTCCACTCCTGTGAATTGCCACAATAAGTCAGCATCAGCTCATGTTCTTCAATGTACCCTTCACCTTTGTAACAATTTCTTGATGCCTGCAAATTTAATAGTGTCTTTTCTGGGTTATGCCAAAATTTCAAGCACAGCATTGAGATTATTGACACTTCCTTCTCCCACTTTCCCCACCTACAATCTTTTCACTGTAGATTTTCTTTTATAGAACTAGTAGCAGCCCTCAGCTATCACGTGTAGAGGTACAATATAACAACTTTCATCAGTTAAAAAAACTATCCCTCTTTTCACCATCTGAACTGCGCTTTTGCCCATCCCTCTTTCCACCATCTGAACTCAGTGGCTCTCCTCAACTGCCCCCCTCAACTGCCCTTTTGCCAACTCTTTCCTCAGTGGTTTTCCTCAAATGCCCCACCTAGCCTATTATCAGTCTGGCTTATTATCTGTCCCAGAGGCAGTTATAAATGACAGTTGAAATGGGAATGAAATATTGACAGTTGCCTCTCCTCGGCCTTCCCTATCCCAGAGACACATAAAAATAGAACCCTCAGAAGGTGCAGCTTGATTGGCATGTAATGTTGGAATGTGGCACACTAACACACAGGTTAAGAGCACAGTCCTAGCCATGTCTACTCAAAAGTAAGCCCCATTGTGTCCAATGGATCTTACTCCCAGGAAAATTGTCTTTATGATTGCAGCCTAAGGCTTTTATGTAGAAAAATGTCCTCAGAGAATTTCATCTAGAGCCAAATCTGATCTCTTTCTGGTGGCAGGCAGGGAGGCAGAAGATTTCTCTGCGTCCAAACCTTCCAGGCATGCCATGTAGGTTATGAACTTTCATTGTTTAGGGCCTATTTTATCACCTAGAATTGTTTAAAGGTCCTGCTGTGTCATTTTATTATTGCTTCTTGAATTTTACTTTTGTGTGTTATTACTCTGTGAGCCAGCCTGAGCGTTTCCGAGACTGAAGCATTTCTGAAGGATGTTCTGATAAAGAAATGTAATCATTATATTCTTTTTTCCTACAGTTTCATATTGTCCAAAGATTAAAGTCTAGAGTCAGATGATGAATTGGTGTGGCAGAGGTCTTTTAAAATCAGGGTGTTACAAACTCTCCATGGGATTTCCCATAGCAGGAAGAGAGAAGAAATGGCCTAGTGAGATATTTGACCACCCTGGAGAGGATATAAGGGGCTTGAGCAAAGCATTTCTTTTGATAGGCAGTTGCTATTTCTTGAGAATCCATACACTCAAAAAGTAGATATCAATGATTCTGCTGTTCAATCTCTTGGGAGTACCAAAATGGCCTGTTGGGATCCAAATTTCTATAACGATCTAATTTGTTTGATGAATAAAACATTCTTACAGTACAGATTTGCCATGAAAAATCACATATAAAGGGCTAGAAATGAAATATTTCAGAAGAAAACTAAATTTTTAAACAAGAACTCAGTTCATTGTTTTAGACTGCAGTTTAAATCCTGCAATACTGAAACTAGTCACATAGAAGGTACTGAAACTGAGAAATACGTAGACACAAAATAACATCACAGCTGGGCAATTTGAAAAAAAAAAACTAGTCATTTGTGGCTCCTGTTTACCTGCTCCAGATTTTTTTTCTTGAACCCTGAGATGTGTCTCCTTATCAACTCAAGTGGGATGCTCTTTCAGTACAGAAATCCAAGTTCTACAGTCTCTGAATGGTCATGCTGACTCAACTGGGTTACATGCACACTATGGCATCACTATAGTTCGTAGAGCAGGCTAGCATATCATCCTTTGATGGACCTTCTCCCATGTTGTGCACCCCTCTGCGAAGTGGGCATAGTGATGTACCAATCCCCACCCCTGTTGGTTTCTCAGCTATAATATTTGATAGAGATATTTTAATAAAGTTTTTCATTGCATTTCACACATTAGTTGATATATAACTGTGCTATTATTTGAAAATACTAAGATTTTAAAAATTTTGGCCAATAAAATGGGTGTCCTCCCTGTGTTCATTATTCAGGATGACTCACATTTCCCACACATCCCTAGAGACACCACTGACCATGCATAAATGGAAGCAGATCGTATGCTAAACAAGGAATTTGGGGGCTAATTAAAAATTATTCATTTTTTATTTCCAATACTCAAGCAGGAAAATCTTACCTCTGTCCTTCCTTTCTGAAATATTTTTGATATATTAATTGGCCACCACTTTGCATCAGACCATTACATAGATGTTCTGCTTTAACTAGATTTCCCCCATATTGACATCACAGTTGTCTTAGGCAATGAACTTAAAAAAAACAAGAGCAACAATTAATGTCTGTAAATTGAAAGCAGGGACAAAAAATGGGGTTTTTTTTTTGCCTGTTTCTTTTACTAGAGAAAAATAATCAGACACAAATGCTTTCAGAATTTCCTCTCCAACTCTTTTGAGTTTTTAATGATTTGGATAGTGTGGGTAGTGGAAACAGATGCTATCAGATCTGCATTTTGGCGGAAGATGAAGCAGTAAAGGCTAACATTCATGCTGTTTGCAAACTGAAATATACTACGGTTCATCCTTCCAAAATACACTTAGGTTGGATAGAAAGTTTCCAGCATTTGATGATACTCACTGATATCATTAATATCTAAATATACCTTTGCATCACTGAGGTGAAAGAAAATCACATAAAACCCTATGGAATGAATAAAAATATTTTATGCAATGGTCAGGGAACTGCAGGGAACTCCTGATCTACAACTGCAAGAACCATTAGGCTGCAGGGAGTCCTAGCCATAGATCAAACTGTATTTTAGACTCCCACTGGGGAAAGTTTAGAAGCAGAACAGTCTGGATGAGGGATTGTTGTTCAGGTGGTTTTTGGACTATCTGTGCAGGTCCTTAAACCAAAGTCAGCAAAGAGGGAGGAAAAAGAGAATTGCATGCCCAATATAGGCAAAAATTTCAAGTGTTTGTAGCCTTCATTCAGCTAACATTAGTTGTGACGAACTTGATTTCCAATGGGATTGAGGATGATACTTTTTCCAAGCAACAATATTCTTTGAACTGGTGGAACAGGTAAAGAGGCCATAAAAAAATAAGGTGCATATTTTCTAGCTCAGAGCTGGAGAAAAATTCAGAACATGTTTATAAAGCTGAAAATAAAAGAGAGTAGTACAAGTCTCTAAAGACACTTGCAAGCCAGAAGACTTTCCTTTTAATAATGTCTTAAATAAATTCTGTCTTGTGGCCTGACATACATTTGAACTTCTGAAGGAAATTTATGGTGTATTGATGAGGTTTGAGGGAAAGAAGGCCATTTCCAATGTTGCACGATCACATTATTGAAAAGTTCAGATAGTTAATCTTGCTGTGTGCAGTGCACAAGGAAGAACCTTACATGTGTCCCAAAGATTTTGCAGGGAGATGAGAAATATACAGTATTTGACATCAGCTTACCAATCTTCTTCTTCCCCCGCAAACCATGTGGCTGACTCTTTACAAGGATCTCTGTAATTTCAATCTCCTTAGAACATTTCACATTACATTTAATATGTGTAAGGAATAGGATCGTACATGCTTTCCTTGCTCTGCATCTCCATGGGTACATGTATTTCCTGAGCATATACCTATGCACTTATTAAGTCGAATGAATGAGATTTGGAAGTGGAGATGGGCATGTGATCTCACTCTTAATTCCACTGATTTCATGTGATGTGTAAAATGTGTGCTTCTGTTGAAAATAAAATTATGCAACTGGGTCCTCCTCTGTATATGTTAATAGGTTGTAGAACAAAGTGACACTTTCTGAGTTTTATTTACTGAAAAAATTATGCCCTGCCTTTCCAATAGGAAGGTGTAATAAAATGCCCAAGGAGCCTGAATAAAAATTATGTGAACCATTGGTGGGGGGGGGGGGTACTGTTTGAACCAAAAACACTATTACAGCAACAACAGAAGAAAGACATCAACTCATCATCCAAATGCCAGAAGAAGCTGAAAATTTTTGGACCCATGCCAAAAAGCCTTGATGGAAGGTGTAGTTTTTCATTTTCCTGGTAGAGAATTCCATAGTTGTGGTGCCACTACCGAGAAGGCTTGCTCTTGTACCACCACCTCGTGCCAAAGGCAGCATTTGTAGGAAAGTACCTCAAACGAGCAAATGTAAAATTTACATGAGAATGTAAAAGGTGGGTCAAATGTATGGGAGAAGGAGTTATCTTGGTAATCCTGAACACAAACCAATAAGCATTCATAAGGAAGAGAAAACTCCCCAGTTTAACTAGCATTCTTGCTAGTTCCCAGAATCATCAGGTCTACAAAGAAAGGGTGGCAATGACAGAGGAAGGCAACAAACTTTCTCTTGTCACTTAGTTCTTACTGAAATTCCCATGTCTTGGTAACTCTTACTGCTAAGTTATACAGCTATATCTTACAGATGGTTCTTAAATCCTTATACAGAAATATTTTTCTTCACAGGGTTCACATAAGACTATTGCATAAGAGACAGCTCTAATAGGTACCTATCCTTAGTTCATGTCTCCCCACAGTTTCCTGTAATACCATATTGCTTGTGTGGTACATGGATCTGCTTGGATATCTACATTGATATTTTCACTAAATTAATAAATTTATTTGTAACACTTACTTGTGGGGGTAATAAATTTGTGACACAACTTCAACAAAAGTACTCAAATGATGTTCGGATGCTGCAAGACACATCTGGCCCCAGGGCTGGAGTTGGGAAATCCCTGTTATAAGACACTGTATGAATAATTATAAAAACGTCTAAATAATTATTGTAATTATAAAGTTGGCAATGGAGGAACATTTCCAATTATATGAAAGATCCTGTATTCGTTTCCTGAATGCAGAATATTTGAGTTAAAATGTTAAAAAAAAAACCACTGAACTTGGCTTACCAAAGGGGTTTTTCAAAAAAGGTTTTTGTTAGATATCCATGAGGACTAGAAAATATATTTGTTATATGTTTAAAAGATTGTTGTCTCAATTCCATATACTTCTGTATTGGCTTCTTTGTTCATGTGTTTCAACAGATGCCACACTGCCTTTCATGTTTGCCTCCAAAGCACAACCCTTATCCCTAGATCATGTTGACATTACTGATAGCATCACAGATGAAACATCAGTGATGATAAACAAGACAAGGCATAATTGGTTTTTGTTCATGCAGGGTGGGTTGGGGAAATCAATATATACCCTTTGGGGCAATAAGGAAAACACTTGAGAGTGACTCAATATTATTTTCAAGCTGTTATGAAACTATAACAAATAATAGAAAACTGAAAGCAAGGGGGGAAATGGCCAAAGACTACTTGACAACATCCTCCTGATACAGCTGGGACAATGCTGTCATCTGTATTATAGCTTCAGAGGACGATTTTTTCACAAGGGAAACAACATACCAAAATAAAATGTCCTTTTAATTAAAGCATTAATGCAGTGATAATGTATCATCTTGAGTTGTGTCTAGTGAAAACAACAGTTTTCTGAAAGGATGGGATTTGCAGCTGCTCTGGGATGCCCAGGTGTTGGCTATGCCCAGGAGCGCCTTTCCACAGCTTTGGCTGGTGCACCAGCTGCGGCTGTACCTTCCTCAGTTGAATCTGGCCATGGTGGTCCATGCTATGGTGACATCACTATTAGACTATTGCAGTGCACTCTATGTGGGGCTGCCCTTGAAGATGGTCCAGAAGTGACAGATAGTGCAGAATGCAGCAGTTCATGTGGTTGCTGGAGGTCAATGGTTTGACCTGCTGCTCCGGCAGTTACACTCTGGCGATTAATGTGGCTGCCTGTTCATTTCTGGGCCCAATTCAAATCCAATTCTAGGTCTTGACTATGACTTACACAGACCTAAATGGCCTAGGAAAGAGGAGAGGGAAGAAGATTTAGTGACAGTAGATTACAAATTTTCATACTAAAACTAGGATTCTGCAAAATATATTAATACTAGTGAAATGTACCCAAGTTGTGGGAGTAAAATATCCTGTGTGCAATCTCTTCATGTGCATCTCCCCATGTGCATCCCCCTACACATCATCACCCCATGCGCAACAATCCCCCATGCACAACATCCCCCATGCGCAACATCCCCATGCCAAACATCCCTCCAAGTGTAACATCCCTCCATGCACAACATCCATACATGGGCATCAAACCCCATGCACATCAATTCCCCCATGCACAACATCCCCCATCTAAACATCCCCCATGCCCAACATCCCCCCATGTATAACATCCCTCCATGCACAACATCCGTCCATGTGCATCAAACCCCCATAAGCATCCAACTCCCATGTGCATCATCCCCCCATGAGCATCATTCCCTCATGCACTACACCACTCCCAGTGTACCAGGCACCAAGTTGGCTGAATGTTGATCCATCAGTCTTTCAATGTTAAATAAACTACAAAAACACTGTCCCTGAATTTCATGCTTCTAGGACCACGGGTTGGGGCAGGGCTTGGATCAGTCAGGGATTCTTCAATGGAAAGTATAGGGAGGAAAACACGTTGTGCCCCTTTTCACCCCCTTCTGGTGTGAATTTCTGAAAACCAGTTCTTAGTGGGTGCCTCCATCACAGAAGGAATATTCTTCCCCAAATTTCACACTTCTAGGTCCACTTCTAGGGACACATCATGGAGTGGGTTATGTGTCTAGAGCAAATCAAAACAGCCTCCAGAATTCCCAACAATGCTTTGTGATGTGATTGAGAACATCATGTCATGACCCTCCTCACATCAGGTCATGACCTACCTAACTGTAAATCTCAACCTATACTTAGGGAAACACTGCTGTAAGGAAACAAACTCTGAATAAACAAAAACAATGCATTAGTGATATGCATTTCATTTGGAAATAATATGAAACAAATCCTCTTGATTTGGAGAGAATGATAAAAGATACAAAGCTCATCCGCAACAATTCTGAACCAAAACAAGTAATCTAAAACAGCTTCAGATAATTGACCAGTTTATTTGGATTTTCTTTCCGATCATTTCTTTGTCTGGACTTAAATGCTGGCACTGTCTCTTTCATAGATGGAAGGGGGCTTCAAAATAGTGTTGGTCAGGGAAAGGACAAGGTAATCAACAACTACATGCTCTTACTGAAGTACATGACAAGCAAATGAATGCTGCTAATTTGTGTCATCTTTGCTCTTTTTCTTTCAATCAGTGTGATTCCTGAGATGAACTATGAAAATGTGAAAAAATAGGTCTTGGGCTAACTCTTTTCTCTGCCCTGAATGGGTTTTCTCACAGTGAACATTTGCAGGAACATTTGTTATATTAATAAATTCTCATTTCATTGCTCCTATTTCATTGCTCCTCTCTCTTCTTTTCTATTAAAGTACCTTTTCATAATTGTGTGATTCCCAGCGCAATCCTATTTTGATGGTCTATTGGCACAGCAGTCTCTGTGCTGGTGGAGGGGGTCACCAGCTTCACTGGGCAAACGTGCCACCTTGGCTGAGCCTAGATTTTTTGTGTAGTATCTCTGCAATGGGGGTGCTGTGGAGTGAGGCCGTAAGTGCTGAACGCAATAAGTTCGGTCACTGCTGGGTTAAAAGCCGTGATTAACTACAGTATACAGTTTTACAGGTAGTTAATCCCTGAATGCCAGATAAAACTGAGTGACAACATGATAAAGGTATAATTTTTATCTGTATTTTCTCTAAGGCAACTGGTGGGCCACTAAGGGATATAGGAAACTGACTCAGGGGTGTCAAATTCATTTCATACACAGGGATCAAGTTAGCATTAATGGTGTCTCCAGAGGGCTGGAGTCGAAACTTTTGCATGCGTTCTCATAAGTCCCATTATAGTGAAGTCTGAGAAGCTCTTCCATGCTGGATTAAATGGCAAGATGGGCCAGATTTGGCTCCCAGACTTTGTGTTCAACACCTGTGGGCTAAATGGATCCTTGACCTTATCTAGCAGGGCTCTTCTTATGTTCTTATGTAGAAAAAAGTTCAATTGAAAGTCAGTGGAATTGTTGTTTTTCCTGTTTTAAATAGTGCAATGGGGAGCTGTGATTAGACATTGCAATCCAATGCAATGGATTTACAACCCAAACACAAAATCTCTCACTCTCCTCTCTTTCCATTATTTTGTATTCCCAACTAGTTGATATTTAGATGAAACAACAACAATGTGAGGCCACCAAGCACATGTAGTTTAACATCAAGTTTGACTGCAAACATTTTGTTCACTTACGGGTTGGTTTTGGATCAGTGTACTGTAACTTCCCAGTACTACTATTCAGGTGATTATAAGAGAGTACAAGTACTCTGTACCTGGAAAGTACAAGAACCCAAATGATTTTATAGGACTTACAATCTTAGTTCCATGACTTGAATCTGGAAACGACCTGAAATATATGATGCAAAGGTGTATTGGGTGATTCCTGCTAT